>CP136060.1:451012710-453609376 GCA_032464435.1 Aegilops umbellulata | reverse complement strand
CGCGGGCTGTAGTCCCCGAGATTCGGGCCGACTGCTGAGCAGTCGGGCCGGATCTCCCTGGTGACTATTCTTCTTTCTGTTGACGACTCCTTTCTCCGCAGGGGCGCGCTGGCGCACCCGTGGGCAATAGTCCCCGAGATTCGGGCTGACTGCTGGGCAGTCGGGCCGAATCTCCCCGACGACTCTACATATTCTCTGTAGGCAACTGACACCTTCTCCTTCTTCTTTCTTCACAGAAGCCAATGCCACCTTGCAGCAGCAGCTGGGCGAAGCCAACATGCGCTGTGCGCTAAGGAGGAGGAGGGCAGCAAGCTGGCTGACGAGAGCGACCGGCTTGTCATGCAACTAGCGGAACAGGCGGAGCTTCTCAAGAAAGCCCAGAAGGAGGCGGAGGACAAGGAGACCAGCCTCCTTGCTGAGTTTACGATAGAACACTCCGCCTAGACTGACAAGGAGGCGATGCTGACTTTCGGCTTTCATGAGATCGAGGACATAGTCGATGGTGAGCTTCCCTCTTTTTCCTTCTTTTGAGATGCCGGCTGTTGGTGGAGCCGGCTTCTCGTCTCCAAATTTCGCTCTTTGCTTTCTGTCTTGGCAGACTTCTTCCCTGGTGACTCGGGTGCCGCCAATCAGGCCATTGAAGCTGATCGCGAAGGACGGAGGGCGAACGGCGCGCAGATCGCCACCGACGCCCCCCGAACCCTTAGCGAGCTGATCCTGAGCATCGTACCCGTCTTCGGCCGGCTCACCGGATGCTGCTCCAGCTTTAGCGTGTCGACGCCCAGGCGATCGCCGCCCTGTGGTCGGACATGCCGGCACCGCGCAATCCCAGTCGGACTGCCGACTGGCTGGAGGTGGCGGCCGGCCATCTTGAGGCCTGGAAGGGCTCCTTGGCCCGGGCTGGAACGCGCCGGGCCTTGGAATTCGTCAAGGCGTGGTACCCTAGGCTGAGTCTAGCCCAGCTAGCCACGTTCCTGCTGGAAGCTCAGGAGGAGTTGGCGGTCTTGGAAGATGACCTTGTCAAGCATGTGGCCTCAATCGCCGAGTACACCGACACCAGCATCTTCGTCCCGGAGCGGGTTGATAACTGCGCCGAGGCACCACCAGAATGGTTCAGGCTGAACCCGGAAGACGGCAAGGACTCGGTGGACGTAATGGACTCTAGCGGCGAGGAAGAAGGCGAGGCGGAGGAAAAAGGTGAAGAGGAGGCGCCAGAGGTCAGAGCGGACGGCCAGCCTAAGCTCGGCTGCGCCTCCAGCAACGAGCCACGCCCAACCGAGCCGGCTACCACTGGAGGCGACCAAGCCGAGACTGACCAGCCGGCCGCTCCACCAACCAGCACCACGGTCTCCTCCGATCCACCGAACCCGTCTGCCGCTCCCTAGGCCGCCAGTTTATCTTTTGCTTTACCTGTCTATCAGTCTCGATGAACTTGTTAATTTTACACAATTCCACCCACGGGGTGTATCTCAAACTTCTGTTGAATATAGGCCGAGGGCCTATGTAAAATATTTTTCCGAGTTCTATCTTTTCTAGCTTGTTGCTCTTTGGCTTCTTTCCTTTGCCGCCTTCCCTTGGTGGCCGTCTTGCCAGCCGAACAGCCGCTCTACGGACTGTGGCTGGGTCAAGTACTTAGCTACTTTCGGGAAGGCAAGTACTTAGCCGTTTTTAGAGTTTTTTACCAAGTTAAGTAGAAGCCAGCCGGCCGGCTGCTCAGCAGTCGGTCGAAGAGGCGGGAAGCCGGCCTGAGCTATGCACATGCTTTGGGTCCTTAGCCATATTTTGGGCACCCTTTCTACCTTACTTCTGCCCACCAAACAGTCGCTCTGTGAGCTGCGGCTTCTGGCAGGAGATGGCTTAAGTGCCAACACACTACTTGTCCGGTTGCAGGAAGCATTTCATATTACAAGGCGGCGAGTCCCCGGGCCGACTAGTCGGACCCGGTGCCAAGCGGCATAAACAAAATGACATACACATAGGCATAATTCTTATCATATAGATAAAAGAGGGCAATCCCCAAGCTCTTCTCGGGGGACCCGGAGTCTTAATACTTTAATACAAAAGGAAGCGTGGTACATACTACATCAACTGTAAAATCTTCGGAGGAGATTTGCATTCCATGGCCGCTCCGTCTCCTTGCTGGACTTGTCCCTCTTGTGCGCTTGAGGCTTCTGAGCGTCGATGATGAAGGGGACTTCCCAAGGCGCTGAGAGCTTGTGCTGGCCGGCTGTTCGCTGGATCAGCCGGAGCACAAGGTCTCCTTCTTGGAAAGATCTCGGCTTGACCTTCTGGTTGTAGTATCGGCGCAGGCTCTGCTGGTAGATGCTGGACCGGCTGAGTGCCAACAGCTGGCCTTCTTCCAGTAGATCGACGCCGTCTTGACGTGCTTCTTCTGCCTCCTCTTCGGTGTACATGGTGACTCGAGGGGAGTAGAATTCTATGTCCGTTGGGATGACGGCTTCGGCACCGTAGACGAGGAAGAAGGGTGTGAAGCCGGTTGACTTGTTCGGAGTTGTGCGCAGGCTCTGGAGGACGGCTGGCAGCGCGTCGAGCCACCAGCCGGTCGAATGCTCCAGAGGCTTGACCAGTCGAGGCTTGATGCCGGACAAGATGAGGCCATTTGCTCGCTCTACCTGGCTGTTTAACTGCGGATGGGCGACGGACGCTAGGTCCAGTCGGATACCGTTGAAGACAGGCATGGATTTCACCACTTGCTCCCAATCATCGCGAAGGAACAGGGGCGAGGGTGCACCCTCCAACCTTGCCACCTCGCCCCCGACCAAGGATTGCAGGACTGCGGTCACATCCTCCTCACCCACAGCTGCGGGGCTCGGATGAGGCCTCCACATTGGGGGAGAGTACTGCCGAAGCGGAGCCAGCTGGTGCTCTAGGAACTCCCTCAGCAGCGACGCCCCGGTCAGCTTCGCCATCGCCATGCTGGCCGGCTTCAGATCGGCGTCCATCTTCGCCAGCATCAACTTCGTGCAGGGATCAGTAAGCTCCGCCCGGGACGAGTCGCCTGAGCTCACGGGTGGCTCCGTGGGAAGGGCCAACCGAGGGTGGGCGCGCCCAGCGTCCACCAAAACCCACTTGCTCCGGAAGCCCTCGATCCTCTTCCCAGGGTTCGAAATGGCCATGGCAATACCGCACGCGACGAAGCCCGCGCACGCAGAAGGGGAACCTTTGGAGGTCCGGAGGTAGAAGTGGTGGCACAGCAAGGCCACTGAAGACTGCACCCCCACATGCGCCTCGAAGTAGTAGGCGAAGATCGCCAGAAGAAGGATGGAGTTGGGGTGGAGATGCAGAGCTTGCAGGTTGTAATGACGGAGAACGGCGAGGAAGAACTCAGAGAAAGGAGGCATCAGGCCTGCAGTAATGGAGCTTACGAAGAAAGGATAGAAGGTGCTTCCTTGGCCTTCACGGGTATCGGAGCCGACCTTGAACACCTGAGCCCCGTCGATGCCCTGCGCCGCCGCCATCCGGTGCAGTTGGGCGAGGCTCGCCTCTGACACATTGGGCGAGTCCAAAGCAGGCGAAAACCAAGCTTCGGCCGGGGTCCGGCGAGGCGCCATGCCTACCTGGGTCGAGCGGGTGGAGTAGATCTGGAAGCTTGGAGGAAGGGAGGAGAAGCGCAAGAAAGGGGGTCTGAGCAGCGGATGAAGAAGGAGAAGAGCAGAGCCCGAGCGGATGCCACGCCTTTCGTAACCTGCGTAGTCGCAAAAGCACCCATGTCCAATCAACCACCACGCGGCGCCCAAGGCCGCAGGCTGTTAGGGCCCGTGGCGCTTCGCCCTTGCCCTTTCGCCTCTCGGCACGGCCAAGTCTGTGCGCGCCTTGGGCCCGGGGGCTACTGTCGGCGTTCCGGGAATGGGGGTCCCCAGACTTGCCTGCCTGCGGCCTGCGGCGTGGCTTAAATGGGGGCCCGGCGTGGCCCAGCTTCATCAACACAAGACTCAAGACCCTCGCGAGGGGCCAAGCCTCGCGAGGCGGACGACACGACGCTTCCTCAAGCACGGCCTCCTCAGGCTGGCTCGCGAGGAGGCGGAGAGATCAAGGCGGGGTACCTCACGAGGTGCCCATGACGCAAGCCATGACGACCAAGGATGCCAGGCGGGCGCCAGCCCGCGCAGCGTCCCCCCTTTCCTCTTTGTTGCAAAGGGGGCAAGCGCAGGCGAGAGGATCAAGCAAAGGCACCCATTTCGGTGCAACAAGACCAAGACCAGTCCAACAGTGGGAAGGAGGTCACCATGGAGCCCAGGACGGCTTCACCACAGGGCCTTTGGCAGGCAAAGACCAACTTTAGTCAGGATAAGTGTACTAGATGTTCCCCTTCGAATTGGCCAATTGTTGGCGCCCTTCCCGCTCAAATATTTGGGAAGAGGCCCAGGGCCTTTGCCTATAAATAGGACTAGCCACCCCCAGGGTAGAGGCAACGAGATCTAGGGTTTAGCAATCAGGCAAGCAGAACTTAGAAGCCCAGCAACAAGTAGAAAGAAAGAGATAAGGGTGATCGAACTCCCCCTAGCAGTTCATCCCCTTAGCGAAGAACAGTCCCTCGCGTGGCTATTCTTCCTTGTACTGTTCTTCCTCATCAGCCCAAGAGGTAATCCACCCACCACAAACTAGAGTAGGGTATTACACCACAATGGTGGCCCGAACTAGTATAAACTCTGTGTCTTTTGTGTTGTTCTTGCAGTAGTTAGATCTTTGCGAGACGGAGAGGTAGAGGGCACGATCTCCGCGCGCACCCCAGAGTTCGAACCTTAAGGGTCTGCCGGAACCCGTGATCCGACACTAACTTCTCCATGGTATCTTTGTACAGGATGTTGATGCTGCTGCCGCCATCTATCAGAACTCGGGAAAACCGAGTAGCTCGCCTATTAGTGGCAAAGGTGGCATCCAGAACCATGGCATAGGATCCGGGATTGGGCATCACTTCCGGGTGGTCGGCTCTGCTCCAGCTGATGGTTTTCTCGAACCAATGCATGAACTCGGGGGTCTCTGATGCTACTGCATTTACTTCTTGCTGTCGTTGTCGTCTGCTTTGCTTATCGTCAGGCCACGCTGGTGAACACGACATAAGCCCCATGCTCTTTGGGATACTCGTCTTGTATGGCTCCGACTGGTCGAACTGCCGGCTGCTGGGGCGAAGGAGGAGGCGGTTGCCCAGCAGGCGGAGGAGGCAGAAGGCCGTCACCCTTGGCAATCCTGGTGAGCGAATGAAACTTCCGAGTGGTGTGGTTGGACGGCTTCGCGCCGCTGTGAAATTTGCAGGGCGCGTCAAGAGTCTGCTCATACGAAAAAGCCGACGGCCAATTGTGCTTGCCACCCTTCTAACGCTTGGATGGAGGCTGCCCTTCTGGCTGCTGGTCTTCGACTGACGCCACCTGCCGGCTTGTGAAAGCAGGCTGCATGGCCTTGCGCTTGTTGTCGCTTGGTTGCTGGCGCCGACTGGTGTCGCCAGGCAGGGTTCGAGGAGCTTGAGGGGCCACTTTGCCAGACGCATCAACTTGGATCTCTGCCTTCATGGAGGAGTCGGCCGTGGCGTATTTGTCTGCTATGATCAGCAGCTCGTCGAGGGTCGCCGGCTCGTCGCAGAGAAGTCGGTGCTTGAGGAGGGTGCCCTCTCGGCACCCAGTGGTGAAGTACTCGATGGCCTGCACCTCGTGCACGCCTTCACACGAGTTACGGAGCTCAGCCCAGCGCGTGAGGTAGTCGCGAGTCGACTCGTTGGGGCCTTGTACGCACAAGGAGAGCTGGCGGGGCTTGGGTGGGCGCTTGTACGTGCTTGTGAAGTTGCGGATGAAGGCTTTGGTGAAGTCAACCCAGCTGTTGATGCTGTGGGGCTTCAGACTGTTCAGCCATGTCCGGGCCGTGCCCTGGAGCATGAGCAGAACGTACTTCACAGCAACGCGCTTGTTGCCGTTTGCTATGCTGACGCATGTGGAGTAGTCGACCAGCCAGTCCTCCGGCTTCACGGAGCTGGTGTATTTGGGCGTGTCTCTTGGGAGCGTGAACCCTTTGGGGAAGGGCTCATCTCGAATGCGGGGGCTAAAACAAGGCGGACCCAACTCATCTTCTTCTTCTAGCGCCAGGGATCGGTGGAGATGGTCGATCCGGTGGCGGTCATCGTTCTCTTCGACTCCTTCTCCGCGGCCAAGGCGGTAGCCAAGTGTCGGGTGTTCAACAGGCAGCGGGGTGATGCGCCTTTCCCTGCGAGGGGGAGGAGGCGGACAGTTATCCCGTTGTTCCACTGCTCTCGGGCGGCCATCTTGGTCGCGCTCAATGGAGAGGCGAGTCCTGCTGCGGCTGGCAGCCGGCTCCTTGTATCTTCTTCCGCGGACGCCACCAGTCGGCATCCGGGATGTCACGCCTCGATCTCGGCGAGGAGGCAGATCGTCGTTTTGCCAGTGAGGCGCCTCAGTGCGGTAGCCGGCCTCGTGCTGCTCGGCAGCCGCGTCGAGGAGCCACTGGACGCGCTCTGCCATCTGGCGATGTTCTTCACCCTCGAACTTGTCTAGCTCTTCTGCTGCCGCCTGGGCAGCTCAGATATTTTCCGCAGGCGTGGCGTAGACGGGGCAATCTGCCCCGAACATGTTGGCGATGGCCACGCCGCGCTGCTGGACCGTGCCAAGGCAGTTGGGCCCACCGGGAGCCGGCGTGCCGCCCACAGCGCAGTCCATCTCGCGCTGGTAGTCCTCCGACAGGCGTCTCATGCAGGCCAGCTTCTTGGCGCCCTCGACGAGCTGGATGCGGCGTGCTTCCAGCATCTCGGCGTCGATGTCTTCTGGGATGGGCGCCGTCAGGTCTTGCAGTGCCGCGTCGAGCAGGTCATGAGCACCTGAGTGCTCGCTGTGGCCGATGACAAGCACCTCCGTGACGGTGCTTTCGCCGCTCTCCGCGCAAGGAGGCGGCTCGTCATAGACCACCACGTTGGTGGGGAACACGTCAAGCGATGCACTGTCGGAGTCGACAAGCATCAGGTCGGTGGAGCCAACAGATTCCAAGTCCGCAGCAGGCTCGCCGGTGACGTGGAGCTGATCGAGGCGGCTGAAGAGGAGGCTCTTAGGGCCGTCGGTGCCCGCATCAGACGCGGGCTCGTCGGAGAGGCGAACCTCGCCAACAAGATCGGCGAGCCAGCTCGTCGCGCAGGCGATCTCCGCGCCGTGCAGCGCGTCGGCGCAGACTCTGTCGGGCGTGCCCGGCTGGCTGCGCTCGCCAGGGAGGAAAAGGGTTCCCGTCTAGAACAGGTCTCCGGACGATGGTGCACCTCGCCCCATGGTGGGCGCAAAATGTCGAGGGTTGGGTGCGACATATGCCAATGCATGGCTTATTATGGTGGGAGCGAGTAGAACGTCGCCGGTGCCTGGAAGCAGGATGAGGCGTAGACACGAATGCTGGCGCACTTTACCCAGGTTCGGGGCTCTCCTAGGAGATAACACCCCTAGTCCTGCTCTGCGGGGTCTCTGCATGATCACTAAGGCACAAGTGAATACAATGGTGCTCCTCGAGCTGTATGCTAGAGGTAGGAGAAGGCAAGGCTAGCTTTCTCCTTTCTCTATGGGTTGGTCTAGTTCTAACAGGTTAGGAACCCTTTGCATGGGTGCCCTGGGGGGTTTATATAGGCCTACCCACCAGGGGTACAATGGTAATACAGCCGGGTGTAGGACCCAGCTGTTAGCCTCTCTGGTCACCGGCTTCTCCGCCGACTACTGGGCCCACCGACTGGTCTGGTATGGGGCCGACAGGCCGCCTCAGCCGCTCATGGGCCCTGTCGGCTGCCGATCACTGCAGCCGTGATGTTAACGACGCAGGCTTGGTCAGGAGAGCGTGGCTACAGCCCCTGCCACTTAGCGGGCGATTACTGTAGCCACTCCGCGTCAAGTCTGGTTAATGGTGCATGGGGTCCGAGGAAGGGGCTGGCCAACTGCTGGAGGCCGACCTCCCTCGGATCCGTCTGGTGGGGCTCTAGCCGTCTTCCAGGCTCTCGCTGATCAATGGGGCCCATCGTCCCCGGGCCATATCGACAGGCCGTCGTGGGAGCAGGGCCCCGCCTACTTGTGATGACGCCAGAGGCGGAGTGGCAATAGTGTCGCGCTGGACGGAGATCTCCGTCGGTATAGTGCACTGTGGCCACGCTCGTCCCTGGGTTGGGGGGATGGGCTACGCTGTGGCCACTCCCTGTCCTATCTTTCTTGATGATGGTGCGGGCTTCATTGGCGCCAAGGGCCGACTGCTAGGGGCCGGCTTCTCTGGAAGCCGCCCACTAGGAGTCGGCTTGCCTTGATGCCGGATTCTGGGCCTCGACCGTCTTCGGGCAGCCGACTATTCCTCCTACCGCCACCAGAAGGCGGCACTTCGTCTTAGCGCCTTGAGGGGCGCAGCCTGCCCCGATGTCTTGAAAGGTTATGGGTCTCGGGTTAGCCTACCCGTGGTCCATTACTCCGACAGCAAGCACACATCTGTGGCACGAGAACCACGACTTTGATATGGAGGAATTCTGTCTATATCTACAATGGTACATGACCGGAACACGGTTATGCATTGTTCATCACAATCACCCAGATGAGATACCTGCCCCTACTACGGCGGATATGTACCCGAGCTATGATACTTCGGGCTCTAGGCAGCACACGGTAAGCTATATTCTCTTTATATAATGCAAGCAGTTCATACATACTTTGTCATGCATACCTAATAATCGTCGTGACAATTTTAGGCTGAGTTGACTCATGGACTTGGCGTGGAGGTGTCCAACTTTCAGCGTTCACTGTCATCTGCACCTCTAATGCTTCATCGGGCTCAGGTCCAGAACTGGATGACGCGCATTGAGGGGAAACTACAATCTGTGTATCAGGCTATTACGTGCACACACACTTCAGACGTTCTTCACCAGCATCCCCCGCATCACTCCACGCACCAACAGTCGCCGCGTCACTCAACTGGTCAGCCCGAACCCACATGAGGGAGTCTTGGATTAGGGGGTATCCGGACAGCAGGATTATGTCCTTTGGCCGGACTGTTGGACTATGAAGATACAAGATTGAAGACTTTGTCTCGTGTCCAGATGGGACTCTCCTTGGCGTGGAAGGCAATGTTGGCGATACGGATATGTAGATCTCCTCCCTTGTAACCGACTCTGTGTAACCCTAGCCCCCTCCGGTCTCTATATAAACCGGAGGGTTTAGTCCGTAGGACAATAACAATCATACCATAGGCTAGCTTCTAGGGTTTGGCCTCTACGATCTCGTGGTAGATCAACTCTTGTACTACTCATATCATCAAGAACAATCAAGCAGGAAGTAGGGTATTACCTCCATCGAGAGGGCCTGAACCTGGGTAAACGTCGTGTCCCCTGCCTCCTGTTACCAACCGCCTAAGACGTGTAGTTTGGGACCCCCTACCCGAGATCCGCCGGTTTTGACACCGACATTGGTGCTTTCATTGAGAGTTCCACTGTACCGTCGCCACAAAGCCAGATGGCTCCTCCGATCATCGATAACAATGCGGTCCAGGGGGAGGTCTTCCTCCCCGAACAGATTCTTGTATTCGGCGGCTTCGCACTGCGGGCCAACTCGCTTGGCCATCTGGAGCAGATCGAGAGCTACGCCCCTGACTACCAGGTCAGGTTTGGAAACTTGGATTACACTACCGATATCAGCGGAGACTTGATCTTCGACGTACTCGGGCCCATGCCAGGTGTGTCGCATGATCACGATAGACATGATATAGCTCTACCGTCGGACAGTGTTCGGGAAATCAAGCAAGCAACTAATCCGGCCTTCAATCCGGAAGAGATTGCGCCATCCGAGGACGGGCGGATAGACCCCGCCTCGGAGGTCGCACCCTCAATGGCGATAGAGCCGAATACTAACCTTACCCCTCACGAGAGCCGTGACGCCGAACCAATGGACTTGTCTCCGGCCACGGACTCTGAACCGCCGGCGCCCATACCTATGGAATCCGATCGGGCGCCCATCATGGAGTTCAGCTCCGCGGATATCTTTTAGCACTCGCCCTTTGGCGATGTACTAAACTCGTTAAGGTCTCTCTCCCTGTCAGGAGAGCCTTGTTCGAAGTATGTTCAGCTAGAATGGGATGCGGATGACGAAGAAATTCACTCCCCACCCACCACCCACTTAGTAGCCACTATTGATGATTTTACCGACATGCTAGATTTCGACTCCGAAGACATCGATGGTATGGACAACGATGCAGGAGACAAACCGGAACCACCGCCAGTAGGGGGCTGGACGGCCACTTCATCACATAACATATACATGGTGGATACACCCAAAGAAAATGATGAAGAGGAACGGAAGGATGCAGCGAAAGATAGCTCCCTCGAGAAGCAATCAAAGCGGCACCGCAGGCGCCTCTCCAAATCCCGCCTCGGCAAAAACAACGATAATAGCGCAAGAAAAAACAATACCCTGGTCGACTCCGGAGGAAACGACGACCGGATAGACCCAGCGACAGAGCAGGGTGAGCCAGCGGACGACGAACAAAGTACGGAGCCGCTGTCCGAACACGGAGACGCCGAGCGTCAAGTTAATCAACCCGTCTCCGGAGAAGAGAACAGTCCGGATGACGATGAACACATCATCCCGGAAAGGCAGCTGGAGCAAGAGAACCTCCATAGAAGGCTTATTGCCACTGCAAGGAGCCTGAAGAAGCAGAAGCAAAGGCTCAAGGCCACACAAAACACACTCAACAGTAGATGGAACAAAGTGCTCGATACGGCAGAAAAGTATGGTGGCAGTCGCCACACGAAGAGCTACCCAAAGTGAAAGCTGCTGCCTGAATTCAACGATGAGGCCTTAGAGCCCCCACATCCAAAAAATAAAACTATCGACCGGTCGGACCGACGACCTCGTGGCCGCGATAGAGCGGCCAACGAGGCCGCACATAAGTCAGTACATGACCCACGCGAGGACTCGCATGAAAGGGTCGGCGCAACCAGATCCATCTACGGATCAAGGAAACGCGCTCCAGCACCCGACCAAAACCAAGTATTACAACCGTCCGAACGCCATGGTACAGCTAAATACAGGGGTGCCGCACACCCCCTATGTTTCACCGACGAAGTACTGGACCATGAATTTCCAGAAGGATTCAAACCAGTGAACATAGAGGCGAACGACGGGACTACAGTCCCAGGGGTCTGGATTGAGGACTTTATCCTCCATATTCATATGGCTCGCAGAGACGATCTCCATGCCATCAAATACTTGCCCCTCAAGCTCAAAGGACCAGCTTGGCACTGGCTAAAAAGCCTCCCCGAAAACTCCATTGGAAGTTGGGAGGAGCTCGAGGATGCTTGTAACGCCCCGGATTCGATGCGCCAGGTGTCCGCCAGTTATTCGCCGTCGTTGCCATGTCATGTGCTTGCGTGTTGCATTTTGCCATTTCATCATCTGCATTTCATATCATGTCATCATGTGCATCGCATTTGCATACGTGTTCGTTTCATGCATCCGAGCATTTTCCCCATTGTCCGTTTTGCAATCCGGCACTCCTATGTCCTCCGGCGCCCCCTTTTGCCTCTTTTCATGTGCGGATGTTAAACTTTCTCGGAATGGCCCGAGGTTTGCCAAGCAGCCTTGGTATACCACCGGTAGACCGTCTGTCAAGTTTCGTGCCATTTGGAGTCCATTTGATACTCCAACGGTTAACCGGGTAACTGCAAAAGCCTCCTTCTCTTTGCAGACCAACACCCCTCCAAACTGGCCCAAAACCCACCTAAACCCCTTGCATCTTCTCGGCCATTCAATCACGATCGCGTGGCCGCAAACCGCACTCCATTTGGAGCCTCCTACCTCCTTCTACCTATAAATATGTGCCCCTCCCCAGTTTTTCGCGCAGATGAAACCCTAGCCTTCCTCTTCCTCGCGCCGCCGGACATGTCTGTCCCGGACCGGACACGCCCGCGCCGCCCGCCGCAGCGAATCCCATGCCGACACGTCGCCCCAGCGCCGTCTCCACCGCGCCGGCCCTCCCAGCCCAGATCGGGGCCCGCCCGAGCCCATCGGGGCCCGAACGAGCCCGCAGCCGCCGCCGCCTCCTCCCGTCGCCCGCGCCACCACGCCGCTCGCCGCCGGCGATCTCCACCGCGCCGGGCCCATCCTCCGCCAGCTCCGCCCCGCCGCCCCTTCGCCGCGCGCCTTCCTCGTCGCCCCGCGCGCCCCCGCGTCCTCCGCCCGCCGCGCCCCGCTCCTCCCGCGGTCCGCCGCCTGCCGCCTCCACCGGCCGGCGCCGCGCCGCCCGGCGACCTGGTTCCCTCGCCGCCCCGTCGCGCTAGGCGCAGCGCGCCGCGCCCGGTCGCGCTCTGGCCTCCTCCTCGTCTCCGGCCCACGCCCTTCTCCGGCAACCTCACCCCGGCGAGCATCTTCGGCCCCGCTTCGATCCGCGGCCCAAATCCGATCTGGAGGTTGACTCTCTTCCTCCCCCCGAAATTCTTCTAAGTCCTGGAAATTTTACCTTCTAGTGCCCACTTTGCCATGCCATAACTCCTAGCATACTGCTCCGTTTCATGTGGGTAATATGTCAAATTGTTCGTCTCGATGATTACATCATTTCATATTATTGCATCATTTTCATTTGAGCTCATCTTGGTGCCCGAAAAGCTGTTGGAAGAGTGCTAGCTTCTGTTAGTTTCAGATTCTTATCAGCACATGCACTTTTGTCATTTTTGCCATGATTGACGTGTGCATCCTATGATCTTGATCTCTACATGTGTTTTGAAATATGCCATGCCATCCTTACAGAGATTTATGCCATGTATTTTTGTGATCTATGTGGTGACTAGAACAAGCATGCAAACTAGGCTTCGTGATGTTGCTGATTTCAGCCCTTGTCTGCTGTTATTTTTATGCCGTCTATTCTTGTTGCTACTGAGTGATCCATGCCTCTTTTGAGTATGTTCAGTAAGAGTATTTTGTTAATATGATTATGCTCTATCCATACATGGTCCTTTTAGCAATTTTGGAGTGCCATAGCATGTCTTAATCGTGCTCTACGTTTGCTATAAAATGTTCCTGGCAGATTGTTTACGTGTTATTCAATTTTGCCAAGGTTGTTGCTAGTGATCCATGCATGCTATATTATTGTTCTTTCCATGTATAGCTTCTATGTCATGTCTAGTTGCTGGTTGTATGCTTAGTTTATCATGAAATGCCTCGTAGTGTGTGCATCGAGCTCATAAACATGCCTACTAGTTATCTGTTTTGGCCATGCTCCAGTTTTCCACTAAGTCTGAATCTGTAACCAAACTTGCTATGTTCACATGCTTGCAATTGTATTTTCTGATCCCTTTTGGCTCATGGTCAGTACGGGACTTTTGTTACTTTCCTTGAGTAGATTCATTCCATGCTCTGGTTTGACATGATAGCTTGCTGTAACATGTTGTTTTATAGTTCTAAACATTGCAACCTGATGTTATTTCTGCCATGTCCTGAAATTCTGCAAAGTCTGTGAACCTGTTATTATTTGCAATCTTGCCATGTCCTTTTGAGCATGTTATAGTAGTTTCTGGAGATAGTTCAGTGTTAATATTTTGTTATGCTTTACCTGTACATCATGTCCATGCCTTTTATTATCATGTGATGGTGCTGTAGCATGTTGTTTTGATGCTTCCAAGTTGCCTACTTGCTGTTTTGGGCAGATTGTTGCTATGTCCTGTATAGAGTGTATGTGTTGAACCGTTGCTCCGTTTCGAGCGTGCTCTATATGAAACTTGCTTAGAATTGCATGTATCTTCATATTATCATGTTGCATCCTTGTCTTGAATGTGTTTGCTTGATGTTTGCATGCATTTTGCATCGATGCCATGCTTATCTTATTTTGCTCATATCTTCTAGGCCGTAGCTCCGAATCTAATGAACTTTATATGTAACTTGACTAGAATTTCGTGTAGATCATCATGGTGAATCTTAACTTGCTGTTTAACAACTTTAACATAAGGTTTATTCAGATCTGGACCAATTTCGAAAATTGCATATGAGGACTTACCGGAATTGTTATACGTTGTTTCCGGCCTCATTTAAACTTGCTTTGATGTGTTGCTCTTGTATGCATCATCTCTTGCCATGAATAGCTTCATGTAGCTTAGTCATGCATCATACTTGGTTGTGCATCATGCCTTGTTCATGTCTGGTGTGTTTACCATGTTGTGTGCTTCTTCTCGATAGTTCCCGTTTCATTGCGATCGTGAGGATTCGTTCGTCTACGCTTGGTTCGTCTTCGTGGCTTCATATTCTTCATGGACTCGTTCTTCTTCCTTGCGGGATTTCAAGCAAGATGACCGTCACCTTGGATCTCATTACTATCATTGCTATGCTAGTTGCTTCGTTCTTTCGCTATGCTGCATTACCTACCACTTGCTGCTCAAGCCTCCCAAATTGCCATGAACCTCTGACCTTTGTTAACCTTCCTAGCAAACCGTTGTTTGGCTATGTTACCGCTTTGCTCAGCCCCTCTTATAGCGTTGCTAGTTGCAGGTGAAGATGAAGATTGCTCCATGTTGGATTATGTCTATGTTTATGTTGGAATATCACAATATCTCTTATATTATTAATGCATTTATATACTTGGTAAAGGGTGGAAGGCTCGGCCTTATGCCTGGTGTTTTGTTCCACTCTTGCCGCCCTAGTTTCCGTCATATCGATGTTATGTTCCCGGATTTTGCGTCCCTAACGCGGTTGGGTGATTTATGGGACCCCCTTGACAGTTCGCTTGGAATAAGACTCTTCCAGCAAGGCCCAACATTGGTCTTACCATTTGCCTCACCACCACCTACTTTTCCCTTGGGAGTCGCTCTCTCGAGGGTCATCTTTATTTTAGCCCCCCCGGGCCAATGCTTGTCTAAGTGTTGGTCCAAACTAGAGCCACTTGCAGCGCCACCTCGGGGAAACTTGAGGTCTGGTTTTAGTTGTACGTAGTGCTCATCCGGTCGTGGCCTGAGACGAGATACGCGCGGCTACTATCAGGATGTCGGCACGCCGGGAGGCTTTGCTGGACTTGTTTTATTACTGTCGAAATGTCTTGTAGCCGGGATTCCGAGACTGATCGGGTCTTCCCGGGGAGAAGGAATATCCTTCGTTGATCGCGAGAGCTTATAATGGGCTAAGTTGGGACACCCCTGCAGGGTTTGAACTTTCGAAAGCCGTGCCCGCGGTTATGTGGCAGATGGGAATTTGTTAATGTCCGGTTGTAGAAAACCTGAAGTTGATCTTAATTAAAATACACCAACCGTGTGCGTAACCGTGAGTGTCTCTTTTCGGGGTTGATCGAGAGGAGAACACGGTTTCTGGGTTATGTTTGACGTAAGTAGGAGTTCAGGATCACCTCTTGATCATTACTACTTGACGACCGTTCCTTTGATTCTCTTCTCGCTCTCATTTGCGTATGTTAGCCACCATACATGCTTAGCCGCTGCTGCAACCTCACCACTTTACCCCTTCCTTACCCTCTAAGCTTTGCTAGTCTTGATACCCATGGTAATGGGATTGCTGAGTCCTCGTGGATCACAGATTACTACAACACCAGTTGTAGGTTCAGGTTATGCGATGATCATGACGCGAGAGCGATGTTTATTTGTGTTGGAGTTCTTCTTTTGCTTCTTCTTCGATTGAGGGATAGGTTCCTGGTCGGCAGCCTGGGCTAGCAGGGTGGATATTGTTTGATTTTCTGTTTATGTTTCATCCGTAGTCGGATGTTGATCTTGTATGATGTATTGTTGTATTCATGTGACATTGTATGTCTTGGTTGTATCCCCACTATTATGTAATGTTGATGTAATGATATCCACCTTGCAAAAGCGTCTTCAAGATGCGCTTCTATCCTTGGTGGGACCTTCGAGTTCCTTTAGGATAGGGTCGCATCTTGGGCGTGACAAGTTGGTATCAGAGCCTCGACCGACCTTAGGAGCCCCCTTGATTGATCGTGTAGTTTTGGCCGATGTCGAGTCTAGAAGAAAACTTTTCGGATTCTAGTTATATCGGAGAGTAGGATTTCTTTTCACTCCTCAGCCCCTTCATCGCTCTGGTGAGAAATCTTGACGTAGGTGTTTTGAACTACTCCTCTTCCCCTTCAAAATTTTCTTTAGGATCACGCGGTTAGTTTTCGTTTGTTGTCCTTCCTCTTTTGTCCGGCGCATTTCTCGTCAAGTTGTTCCGACCCTCTTTGTCTTTTGGGAGATCAATCCTCAGCTCTTGTCAATCGACGTTGTTTTTCCCCATCCGAAGTTGTCTTTTCTTTTCCACCCACCCTCCCTTCTTCTTCTCGAAACCGGAGTTCGTAATCGAGTATCCATCCTACTCGTGCGAAGCCTTTTCTTTATTTCCTCAATCATTTCAACCGGTGCCTTTCTCGTCAAGTTATTCATCGGTTTCCCATTCCAAGTTGCCTTTGTTTTTGTTCCACCCTCCCACCCCTTTTATTCCGGAGTCTGAGCCTCTATTCAAGTATCAATTTCATTCGTGCAGAGTATCTTCAGTCTTTCCTCAATTGTTTCAACCGGTGAAGTCTCGACTAGTTCATCATTGTTCATCGCATTTTCTTTCCGGTGGATCCAATTCATGTTTTCAGGTGTTGATCTCTCTTTCCGTCAGCCCAAATATTTCCCCTTGCTCGTTCCTCCTCTCGCCATTCTAATTATCCCGGAGTGTTGAAGACATCTCAGAAGATTCGTGTTTGCATCCAATTATTTCGAGGTTGTCACCTCATTCAAATCTTTCAATCGTTCCAGTGCATCATTTCTCATTCGACAATCCTTTCCAACGGTGTTTCTTTTCAGTGGGCCCTAACTGACAGGTCTTTTCCCAGGATCTTACCTGACTCTTCTAATTTTTCCCGAAGGTATTCTCAAGTTCTTTTGGAGTTTGACGTAAGTATGAATTTCATCAGTCAGATGTCTTCTGCAATATCGCTTTCAAATTCTCTCTTGCGCGGGTCAATGTTTCCTCTTTTCATTCTCCCGGAGTATATCAACAATTTTGGTGTTGTTTCTCGTCGTCATTCTCAATATTTGAAGACTGAGGAAGAATTTCTCTTAAATCTTGTCCGTTCTCCTGGAGATTCGCGGTGCTAGCTCGATGTTATCCTATCATTTGTTTCAAGTCATGCAAATTCTTTTCATCCATCCGGAGCATTTCATGAGTTGCTTTCTCTCTCGATCATCCGGAGGTCATCTTTTCGGAATATTTCTTCGTTCTAATTTTCAGATTCGTTCGTTCCATTTTGTCAATCTCAGTTCCAACACTTTCCTTGTTCAGCCGAAGTGCTGCATAAATTCCTTCGTTCTTATTCCATTCTTATCTTGTTCTAACCGGAGTGGTTTCGAATCCATTTTTGTTTTGGAGCTTCGATTCTCATCATATTCGTCGGTTCTTCCCTTCCTACTCGAGTGTTCTCGGTCCTGTTCATCCTCTCTCTTTCATTCTTGTTTCACCTCATCCTTTTTCTCCCCGCGTCTCGGTCCTAAGATCTCGGGACGAGATCTCTTGTTAGTAGAGGAGAGTTGTAACGCCCCGGATTCGGTGCGCCAGGTGTCCGCCAGTTATTCGCCGACGTTGCCATGTCATGTGCTTGCGTGTTGCATTTTGCCATGTCATCATCTGCATTTCATATCATGTCATCATGTGCATCGCATTTGCATACGTGTTCGTTTCATGCATCCGAGCATTTTCCCCATAGTCCGTTTTGCAATCCGGCACTCCTATGTCCTCCGGCGCCCCCTTTTGCCTCTTTTCATGTGCGGATGTTAAACTTTCTCGGAATGGCCCGAGGTTTGCCAGGCAGCCTTGGTATACCACCGGTAGACCGTTTGTCAAGTTTCGTGCCATTTGGAGTCCGTTTGATACTCCAACGGTTAACCGGGTAACCGCAAAAGCCTCCTTCTCTTTGCAGCCCAACACCCCTCCAAACTGGCCCAAAACCCACCTAAACCCCTTCCATCTTCTCGGCCGTTCGATCACGATCGCGTGGCTGCAAACCGCACTCCATTTGGAGCCTCCTACCTCCTTCTCCCTATAAATATGTGCCCCTCCCCAGTTTTTCGCGCAGATGAAACCCTACCCTTCCTCTTCCTCGCGCCGCCGGACATGTCCGTCCCGGACCGGACATGTCCGCGCCGCCCGCCGCAGCGAATCCCATGCCGACACGTCGCCCCGCCGCCGTCTCCACCGCGCCGGCCCTCCCGGCCCAGATCGGGGCCCGCCCGAGCCCATCGGGGCCTGAACGAGCCCGCAGCCGCCGCCGCCTCCTCCCGTCGCCCGCGCCACCACGCCGCTCGCCGCCGGCGATCTCCACCCCGCCGGGCCCGTCCTCTGCCAGCTCCGCCCCGCCGCCCCTTCGCCACGCGCCTTCCTCGTCGCCCCGCGCGCCCCCGCGTCCTCCGCCCGCCGCGTCCCGCTCCTCCCGCGGTCCGCCGCCTGCCGCCTCCACCGGCCGGCGCCGCGCAGCCCGACGACCTGGTTCCCTCGCCGCCCCGTCTCGCTAGGCGCAGCGCGCCGCGCCGCCCTCCGCCGCCCGGTCGCGCTCCGGCCTCCTCCTCGTCTCCGGCCCGCGCCCTTCTCCGGCAACCTCACCCCGGCGAGCATCTTCGGCCCCGCCTCGATCCGCGGCCCAGATCCGATCTGGAGGTTGACTCTCTTCCTCCCCCCGAAATTCTTCTAAGTCCTGGAAATTTTACCTTCTGGTGCCCACTTTGCCATGCCATAACTCCTAGCATACTGCTCGGTTTCGTGCGTGTAATATGTCAAATTGTTCTTCTCGATGAATACATCATTTCATCTTAGTGCATCATTTTCATTTGAGATCATCTTGGTGCCCGAAATGCTGTTGGAAGAGTGCTAGCTTCTGTTAGTTTCAGATTCTTATCAGCACATGCACTTTTGTCATTTTTGCCATGATTGACGTGTGCATCCTATGATCTTGAGCTCTACATGTGTTTTGAAATATGCCATGCCATCTTTACAGAGATTTATGCCATGTGTTTTTGTGATCTATGTGGTGACTAGAACAAGCATGCAAACTAGGCTTCGTGATGTTGCTGATTTCAGCCCTTGTCTGTTGTTATTTTTATGCCATGTATTCTTGTTGCTACTGAGTGATCCATGCCTCTTTTGAGTATGTTCATTAAGAATTTTTAGTTAATATGATTATGCTCTATCCATACATGGTCCTTTTAGCAATTTTGGAGTGCCATATCATGTCTTAATCGTGCTCTACGTTTGCTATAAAATGTTCCTGGAAGATTGTTTACGTGTTATTCAATTTTGCCAAGGTTGTTGCTAGTGATCCATGCATGATATGTTATTGTTCTTGCCATGTATAGCTTCTATGCCATGTCTAGTTTCTGGTTGTATGCGTAGTTTATCATGAAATGCCACGTAGTGAGTGCATCGAGCTTGTAAACATGCCTACTAGTTATCTGTTTTGGCCATGCTCCAGTTTTTCACATGCTATGTTCACATGATTGCAATTGTATTTTATGATCCCTTTTGGCTCATGGTCAGTAAGGGCCTTTTGTTACTTGCCTTGAGTAGATTCATTCCATGCTCTGGTTTGACATGATAGCTTGCTGTAACATGTTGTTTTATAGTTCTAAACATTGCAACCTGATGTTATTTCTGCCATGTCCTGAAATTCTGCAAGTCTGTGAACCTGTTATTATTTGCAATCTTGCCATGTCCTTTTGAGCATGTTATAGTAGTTTCTGGAGATAGTTCAGTGTTAATGTTTTGTTATGCTTTACCTGTACATCATTTCCATGCCTTTTATTATCATGTTATGGTGCTGTAGCATGTTGTTTTGATGCTTCCAAGTTGCCTACTTGCTGTTTTGGGCAGATTGTTGGTATGTCCTGTATAGAGTGTATGTGTTGAACCGTTGCTCCGTTTCGAGCGTGCTCTATATGAAACTTGCTTAGAATTGCATGTATATTCATATTATCATGTTGCATCCTTGTCTTGAGTGTGTTTGCTTGATGTTAGCATGCATTTTGCATCGATGTCATGCTTATCTTGTTTTGCTCATATCTTCTAGGCCGTAGCTTCGAATCTAATGAACTTTATATGTAACTTGACTAGAATTTCATGTAGATCATCATGGTGCATCTTAACTTGCTGTTTAACAACTTTAACATAAGGTTTATTCAGATCTGGACCAATTTCGAAAATTGCATATGAGGACTAACCGGAATTGTTATACGTTGTTTCCGGCCTCATTTAAACTTGCTTTGATGTGTTGCTCTTGTATGCATCATCTCTTGCCATGAATAGCTTCATGTAGCTTAGTCATGTATCATACTTGGTTGTGCATCATGCCTTGTTCATGTGTGGTGTGTTTACCATGTTATGTGCTTCTTCTCAATAGTTCCCGTTTCGTTGCGATCGTGAGGATTCGTTCGTCTACGCTTGGTTCGTCTTCGTGGCTTCATCTTCTTCATGGACTCGTTCTTCTTCCTTACGGGATTTCAAGCAAGATGACCGTCACCTTGGATCTCAGTACTATCATTGCTATGCTAGTTGCTTCGTTCTTTCGCTATGCTGTGTTACCTACCACTTGCTGCTCAAGCCTCCCAAATTGCCCTGAACCTCTGACATTTGTTAATCTTCCTAGCAAACCGTTGTTTGGCTATGTTACCGCTTTGCTCAGCCCCTCTTATAGCTTTGCTAGTTGCAGGTGAAGATGAAGATTGCTCCATGTTGGATTATGTCTATGTTTATGTTGGGATATCACAATATCTCTTATATTATTAATGCATCTATATACTTGGTAAAGGGTGGAAGGCTCGGCCTTATGCCTGGTGTTTTGTTCCACTCTTGCCGCCCTAGTTTCCGTCATATCGGTGTTATGTTCCCCGATTTTGCGTCCCTAACGCGGTTGGGTGATTTATGGGACCCCCTTGACAGTTCGCTTTGAATAAGACTCTTCCAGCAAAGCCCAACATTGGTCTTACCATTTGCCTCACCACCACCTACTTTTCCCTTGGGAGTCGCTCTCTCAAGGGTCATCTTTATTTTAGCCCCCCCGGGCCAATGCTTGTCTAAGTGTTGGTCCAAACTAGAGCCACTTGCAGCGCCACCTCGGGGAAACTTGAGGTCTGGTTTTAGTTGTACGTAGTGCTCATCCGGCCGTGGACTGAGACGAGATACGCGCGGCTACTATCAGGATGTCGGCACACCGGGAGGCTTTGCTGGACTTGTTTTATTACTGTCGAAATGTCTTGTAGCCGGGATTCCTAGACTGATCGGGTCTTCCCGGGGAGAAGGAATATCCTTCGTTGATCGCGGGAGCTTATAATGGGCTAAGTTGGGACACCCCTGCAGGGTTTGAACTTTCGAAAGCCCTGCCCACGGTTATGTGGCAGATGGGAATTTGTTAATGTCCGGTTGTAGAAAACCTGAAGTTGATCTTAATTAAAATACACCAACCGTGTGCGTAACCGTGAGTGTCTCTTTTCGGGGTTGATCGAGAGGAGAACACGGTTTCTGGGTTATGTTTGACGTAAGTAGGAGTTCAGGATCACTTCTTGATCATTACGACTTGACGACCGTTCCTTTGATTCTCTTCTCGCTCTCATTTGCGTATGTTAGACACCATACATGCTTAGCCGTTGCTGCAACCTCACCACTTTACCCCTTCCTTACCCTTTAAGCTTTGCTAGTCTTGATACCCATGGTAATGGGATTGTTGAGTCCTCGTGGCTCACAGATTACTACAACACCAATTGCAGGTTCAGGTTATGCGATGATCATGACGCGAGAGCGATGTTTATTTGTGTTGGAGTTCTTCTTCTGCTTCTTCTTCGATTGAGGGATAGGTTCCTGGTCGGCAGCCTGGGCTAGCAGGGTGGATATTGTTTGATTTTCTGTTTATGTTTCATCCTTAGTCGGATGTTGATCTTGTATGATGTATTGTTGTATTCATGTGACATTGTATGTCTTGGTTGTATCCCCACTATTATGTAATGTTGATGTAATGATATCCACCTTGCAAAAGCGTCTTCAAGATGCGCTTCTATCCTTGGTGGGACCTTCGAGTTCCTTTAGGATAGGGTCGCATCTTGGGCGTGACAATGCTTTTCGGGCTAATTTTCAAGGGACTTATGTCCGACCTCCGGACGCAGATGATTTGAGTCATATAACTCAACAGCCAGGAGAGTCAGCCCGAAAGCTTTTGAACAGGTTTCTCACTAAGAAGAACCAAATTATTGACTGTCCGGACGCCGAAGCCTTAGCAGCTTTCAAGCACAGCGTCCGAGACGAATGGCTTGCCAGACACCTCGGCCAAGAAAAACCAAGAACAATGGCAGCCCTAACAAGCCTCATGACCCGCTTTTGCATGGGCGAGGATAGCTGGTTAGCCCGAAGCAGCACCAGCGACCCAAGCACATCCGAAGTCAGGGATGGCAATGGAAAACCACGACACAGTAAAAACAAGCACCGGAACAAAGAAGACAGCCAAGATAACATGGCCGTAAACGCCGGATTCAGGGGCTCTCGACCGGGTCAGCGGAAAAAGCCCTTTAGAGGCAACAGAGATGGACCGACCAGCCTAAACAAGCTTGTAGACAAATTATGTCAGATCCACGGCACCCCCGATAAACCTGCAAATCATACCCAGAGAGAATGATGGGTCTTCAAGCAGGCCGGCAAGCTAAATGCCGAACACAAGGGGGAGGACACACCGAGCGAAGACGAGGATGAGCCTCGCCAGCGAGGCACTGGGGGACAGAAAATATTCCCACCAGAAGTCAAAACAGTAAACGTGATCCACGTGGCAAAGAGGAGAAGCAAATATGCACTCCAAAATACACGAGCCGTAGAGCCCGTTACCCCTGAGTTCAACCCCTGGTCTGCCTACCCGATCACTTTTGATCGCAGGGATCACCTAACAAGCATCCGGCATGAAGGATCAGCTGCCTTGGTGCTGGACCCAATAATAAATGGATACCATCTCACACGAGTCCTTATGGACGGCGGCAGTAGTCTAAATCTGATATATCAGGACAATATCCGCAAAATGAGGATAAACCCAATAAAAATCAGCCACAGCAATACTACCTTCAAGGGAGTAATACCAGGCACAGAGGCTCGTTGCACGGGCTCTCTAGTACTAGAGGTTGTGTTTGGCTCGCCCGACAACATCCGAAGCGAAAAGTTAACCTTCGACGTTGCTCCATTCCAAAGTGGCTATCAAGCACTACTCGGACGAGCAGCTTTCGCTCGTTTTAATGCAATACCACATTACGCTTTTCTCAAGCTTAAAATGCCCGGTCCGCGTGGCATCATCACAGTACATGGAAATGTCGAGCGCTCCTGATGAGCAGAAGAATGTACGGCTGCTTTAACAGTCGAACACTAGACGGCCTCACCACCAGAACAGATAACCGGTCGTTGAGACAACGGACACAGTTAGACGAGTCCGGCTAATCATTGGATAGAGATTGGTTTGATGGTTATATCCTTATAGACGATACCAGGGGCTTCTTAGCGATAATTCGGCTCAACTTTACCCATCTTGACTTTTAAATGGTTCATTTATACTAGCCAATTTTTTTGCACGACAACTTTCAATTAAGTTCCTCTCTTTTACAAATGACAATCGTGCTACACCCGTCCAGGATACAGCACAACGGAGACACAGGCACAGACGTGCAGCAGGGACCCGTTCAAAGGTTTCTCTTTAGATTAAGACCCTGCGTCAACCTTTTTTACTGTCTTTTGTTGTTCACATCCCACGGATTCTCAATACAAAAGAGAAGGATGATGACGTTCTTGGCATGTGGCCACGTCAGAATATTGCTCGTACCAGGACACTAGGGGCTCATTATCCAAGGGCATCATTTAGCCCGGTATATATTTCAAAGACCGAATACCTTAGGGAGTATTTGGCGTCGCGAGTTAGGCCTTATATGCATCAGCTCTGAATCATGTCTTTGGTCAAATGTTGGGTTTGCTCGGCTCCTGTGTTTTGCTACCTTACGTTCCGCTCTATCGGCTAAGGCGGCACCAGGAGAACTACTGCGATTGTGCCCTGGTTCGGCTGGACGAGCACCTCAGTAGAGAAAGCCGAAAACTGATTCTCATGATAAAGCGCAAGACTGGTCAACCACTCGATGACCTAGCGAAATCTTCGGGATTCCTCCGCCTTAACAAAGGGTCGTTTCCTGGCCAGGCATGTACGCGCCCCGTATTCGGATGAGCGCGGAGCCACCAAGGGCTTATAGTAGCCCCACTATCAAACTCCTATGGCTAAGTGAAAGTGTTAAAGCAATATAGTCTGATTGCCTAGTTCGCTGCGCTATCACCTCCTTAATGGACCAAGACGTTGGATCAAGTGTGAACACGCGTCTTCTGCGAACACCCCCGCATTATATGCGTGGGGCTTGAAGCCAACGACTGCAAACTTTCAGGTTATATATATATATATGTATATACATAAACGGCCGCACAGGAGGCATCATAATACTTTCAGGAAAAAGTATAAAAATAGCCTTTACAATTCAGTAAAACATTGTTTTTCAATGGGAATACATGTCACTAAAACATAATATTCTTCGAGCACTAAGCTTCTATTGAACGAGCGCCTTCAAGGACTTCGTCATAATAGTGCTCGGCAGCTACTCGGCTAACGGCCGAACTCGGGGTTGCAATTGCGGTGGCTTCCATCTCCGCCCAGTATGTTTTGACACGGGCAAGCGCCATCCGTGCACCCTCGATGCACGCAGACCTCTTCATAGCGTCGATGCGCGGCACAGCACCAAGGAACTGCTGCACCAAACTAAAATAATTGTTCGGTCTTGTCCTTCGGGCCATAGATGATCCACAATAGCCCTCATGGCGAGCCCGGACAACCTATGGAGCTCGGCCAATTCGGCCATATGCTCATTCAAAGGAAGCGGACGCGCTGGAACGTTAAATTGTGACAAGAACAGATTCTCCACTTCGCGATCTTTTTAATCTTTGAAGTATTCGGCCGCATCAGCGGCACTTGCTGCCAAATCCAGATAAGCGTCTGCAGAACTCCACAGCCGATCCAAAGGAACATACTTAGGATCTACGAACTTCATCCGCAGCATAAAGGGCTTCCCAACCGCAATATCCCCGGCGTGACGTACCTCCTCCTTCATCGCTCTAATTGTAGAGCGGACGTCCTTGCCCGCCACCGTGGCCTTCTCCAGGTCCGTCATCTTTGCTCGATCTACATTTTTGAGAAGCTCGTAACGGCCGGCGGCATCCTTCAACTCCACAGCCATCTTGGCTATTTCCTCCATGCTTCGGCAATGAGCAACCTTTTCGGCTCTCAGCTCCTCGATCGCCTTCAGGGCGGCCGCATCACTTTTCCTGGCTTGTTCTTTGGCCCGGGCAAGTTCCGCTCGAAGGGTCTCCACGGCCGCAGCTCCATCTGCAGGCGCAACATATTAAAGATATTGGCATCATGCTCCTCTTACTACATATCGATCGATGGAGAAATCACATACCCTATGCCTCGTCAAGCCATAGTTGACACGCACAATGTTGGCATCCGCCGCATCAAGTTGCCGCTTCAGCTCAGCAAACTCACCAGTCCGGCTAGCCACCGGACCTTCCACCACCTGCATATGAGGGCGGCCGGATTGTTACCTAGGACTATGATCCTCTGTTTGCCGCCATTTGCGACAGCAACCAGAGTCTCAGGGGCTACTATCTGCATAGGACACACCTTAACGTGCGCGGTACTGTCACAAATACACACTATTTCACGTACCTCAAAACCTTGCAGCAGACTCATAAAGGCTTCATGCAACCCGCTTTCGGCGGATGAAATCCTCTCAACCACCGTACCCATTAGCGTACGATGCGCTTCTGAGATAGCCGCTCGCTCTAGTAGATCCTTCTGTCGGTGGGAAACGACACCTATGGGATCACGAGAATCCCTTCCTGCGATTGCGGGGCGCGGGGGTCGTGAGAAGAGCGGATCGAGCAGGCAGTACACGACTCCTTTATCCAGGTTCGGGCCGCGAAGATGCGTAAAACCCTACTCCTGCTTTGGTGGATTATATGTTGGTGTTCTTGAGCTAGCTATGGGGCGTGAGGAGCTCAAAAAAGCCGAGTCCTCCTCCTGGTCACCAGGGGCCTCCTTTTATAGGGAAAGGGGCTGCCACAGTGGCACACAGGAGGTGGAAAGGGTACAGTGTTGTGAGGTTATCCCTCGTATTACAGGACAAGGCGCATTTAATGCGCCTTGCTTAGGTGTCCTTGCTTTATCGGGGGCGGAGGAGAGCCCTGTCTCGTCCGTCGCCGCTCTCTTCCGTGTTGATATGCGCCCTGGCCAGCGGTGCATGCGATGGCATGTAGGCGGGCAGGCAGCTGATGTGGCGCAGCGGTGGGTCTCCACGAGGATTTGCATGCCGCCACGCAGGTGCCTGCTCAGCTGGTTGGGTCGGCAGCCGCATGTGAACGGTGGTGGAGGTGTGACTGGCGCGGGTCCAATGGTGGCCCCGCGGGTGTCCTTGGCAAGGGCCTTGCCGCGGCCCCGGCAAGGGTCTTGCCGTGGCGCCTGCTGTCATCCCCGGCAAGGCTCTTGCCGAGGGCCTTGTGGTTCTCCTTGGCTGGGATCCCGCCAAGGACCATCATATTCTGAGTGTGCATCTGATCTTGAATGTCTTCACAAAGATCTGCATACCACCACGGAGGGATGCCTCCCGAATCCTTGCCCCATGGGGGTAGTGGACTCAAGGGTGACCCGCTCCGTAGGTGAGGGGGGAGCTGCCACGGCAAGGGTCTTGCCGGGCTAGCTAAAGCTGTCCCCCGGCAAGGATCTTGCCGGGGGGGTTTGCTCTGTCCCCTTCGCTCTTTGTGGTCTTGGTGTCGTTCTGTTCCTCTTCAGCTTCGGCCTTACCCTGGCTTACCTCCCTTGCCTTGCTTAGTGTGGCAGTGCCCGTGGCTCAGACTGCCTGTGCACAGTTATAGGGGTACAAAAAGTGTACCCCTCTTTTTGTACACCGACAGGAGCCCCCGGGCCTGGGCCACACGTAAGCGCAATCGCGTCGTTGGGCTAGGCCCAAAAACGGTGCGCGGGCAGGCGGGGCGGCTTTTACCGTGGTAAGTTCCTTCGCGTGTTGCATCCCCCACGCGTCCCGCGCGTGGCGCGGCATGGGGAGGCGTGTGTGACGTGAGCGGCGTGCGTGGGGCTGAGCTCCGCATGCATGTGTCACGTCGTAGTAAAGGAGGCGGTTCGCGCCTTCCCCATAAACGGAGGGAGGCGTGGAGGCGCGGTTCATTTACTGGACGGGGCCGAGGCGTGGTTTTCGAGGCGACCGCTCCCCACGATCATGGGGTGGGGAGAGTTCGCCTCATTCGTCGCCTCGGTTCTGCACGCGTGCCACGCGGCTTCCATGCGCTTGGGGTGGCGAACGGCGGAGGCGGGAACCCGGGCCGTCGTGGGCCAAGGCAGAAGGTCGGTCCCAGTTCCCTGCGCCTTTTGTGTCTTGATTGGCTGAGCGGGGCGGCCGATCCCCCACCCTTTTCCTTTATAAGGAGCGGGAGGGGGAGGACGGCGGCCCGCATTATTTCATCTCCTCTTTCCTTCAGCTTCTGCTTCCCTCTCTCTCATTCGCCAGGGAGAAAGGGAACCCTGCTCCTTCAACAGTGGCGGCGAGGGTCGCCGCTAGACAACGCGTCCCTCCTTCTCCCGCACCCGTGGTGGCAGAGCCAGCCGTAAGGGGAAGAGGGAGGGGGCGAGGCCATGGGCGATGTCGAGGGCGAGGCCGAGGTGCTCGGGGAAGAGGTGGACGGGGCGGCGCGACGGCCTCGTCTCCGCCAGCGGTTCCTCTTCCCATGGCGGTCCATATTGGGGACAACCCTTGCGAGTTCTTCGTCAGGCTGCGTCGGCCGCCTCGTCGTCGCCTTCGTATCCCGACTCCATTCGCGCGGGAGATGGAGCTGGATCCACCGGAGTCTCTACGGCTGCACATGAGGGGCTGCGGGATTAGCGGCACACGGGTTCGCGTTGATTTCCCAGCCCCTCACGTGATGTATCTTCGTCGAGGGTGGAAGACGTTCGCTCGCATCCACAGCCTGACGGAGGGGCTCACTCTTCATTTCAAGCTAATGGAGGGTGGCCTCCTCTCCGTCAAGGTCTTCGGGCTCTTTGGTACCCGCGCAAGGTGCTGCGTGGAGAGTTCTTCTGATAGCGAAGGCTCTTCCTCGGGCGGGAGTGACGAGGAGTACAGCGGCAGCGACGACGAGGGTGGTAGGCGGCAGGATGATGGTTCCGACTAGGTGTCGGGCGTCGCTCCGTGTGGCACCGGCGTCCCCATCATCCGTGTCGCCGGCTCCCTGAACTTCTCGGGGTCGTCTCCTTGTGCGGCTGGCGTTGGGAGGTTGCGGAAGAGAAAGAGGGAGGGCGGCAAGGCCGTCAAGTCGGAGTACGTGGGCGTGACGCCCTCGACAGCGTGCTGACCTCCTGCCGCCTCGTCTTCGAGCCCTGCTTCCGGCGCCGCCATCACCATCCAGCCTTTGGACGGCCACCGAGATGTTCTCTTGGTGTCTTCTGGCACTCGTAGCTCGCCTAGGCGCCTCTTTTGCCCTTTTCGCCTCCTTGACCTGCCTCCTGAGGAGAGGGACAAGAAAAGGATTACGGGCACCTTATCTCTTTTTAGTTTGTAAGACTTTGGGCCTTAGCTGCATTTAAAACTTGTAATCCCATCATTCATGTTTTTCATTCTCTATGAACTGTACCTGAGCGGAATGTTTTTTTAATGTAAAGGGGATGCTTGCTGGGTCACTTGTCTTGCGGGTGGAACCCACGTCAAGGAGCAAATCCTTGATATCTTTAAGATAGACACTTCTTTGCCCGGCAGCAGGCCCTGCCGTCTTCCCATGTCGCTCGACCTTTCTCACGCTTTCGGCGGAGGCAGGGTTGAGGCGGGTTCAGGCTCCTCGTTTTGTCCCTTTGTTGCCGCGACTACGACCAAACCTGGCCCCAGGAACGAGCCCTATGGCCTAGAGTTAGGGGAGCACGGCAGCTTTAGGAAGAAACGAGGTTCGCATACCTCATTCCATAAGAGAATGCATGATAAGGGATGAAAAACTTATCTGAGATTGCAGCCCCCGGCAACTTTGGTTCGCCATGGGTGAATCTTTGTACTTGCAGCCCCCGGCAACACTGGCTTGCCGGGGTCCAGATGCTGGTCCGTCCTCCTTCTCTTTTTCGTCCTCAAGTGGTCCGGCCAGGATATGCGAGCTCAGCGAACCAAGGGAGACGAAAGAACGGCAAAGGGACGCACACTCGACCTCTAAGCTAGGGGTTAGCCGCTGCTAAGCACTATCAACCCTAGCCAAGGACGAGACTCGATCTAGCATGCATGCTGTCGGGGTAAATGACCACGGGTAGCCTAGCCGGCTCCCCCTGACGCTTCAGAAAAAATCACAAGCCGAATCCGGCCTCCAGAGAACCAAGACATGGGGCTGCCTTCCCCCTGTCGGCTACCTCTCAAGCCGACTACCAGAAGGCGGCCCGGCCTCGACCACCATGAAGAGAGTCGCGGGAGGGCCGGCTCCAGGAAGCCGGCCACGAGAAGGCCGACTCCAAGAGGCCGGCTCCCACGACGCGATTAAGATCATGCCCTCAAAGATCGCACCCACATAACGGCGATGGGACGGGGCGTGGCTACAGTGAAGCCTGCCACCCCCGAAACCTGGAGCACGCCTGGCACAGTGCGCCATACGGGGTAGCCCTGACCCGTTCGGCGCGGCACTGTTGCCATGATGACTATGGCGCCGTCCACGACATGCTGTCAGCGCGGCCCACGGGCGGTGGGCCCCTTCGGGCAGAGAGACGCCCGAAGGCGGCCCGGCCTCCCCAGTCGGCCGAGTACGTGGCCGGCTACCCCAAGCCGGCTTGCCCCCTCCCTCGAAGGGGGCGTCCCATTAAGAAGACAAGATGACATGAGGCTACAGTGATCGCCCGCCCGGAGGCGGCACTATAGCCACGCTTACCTCGATAAAGCCCTCATCATCAGGATCGAGGAAATAGTAACCCGCCACCGACAGGGCCCTAGGCAGTAGGGCCTGCCTATCGACCAAGAAGCCTGCGGCCGGCGGGCCCCAGCAGCCGGCGCAGAAGCCGGCCAGCGTAGGCACCCGCGCCCAAGCCGGATTACCATTGTACCCCCGGGGGGTAGGCCTATATAAACCCCCCGGGGCACCCAAGCAAAGGGTTGATCTCATCTAAGTTAGACACCACGTAGAGAGAAGAGTAGAGCAGCTCAAGGAGCATCTTGTAGCTACTTGTTCGTTGAGTGATCATGCGGAGACCCCGTACAGCAGCAGTAGGGGTGTTATCTCCATGGAGAGCCCCGAAGCTGGGTAACATTCTCCGACATGCATGTCTTCGCCTTATCCCGCTTCCAGGCACCGGCGACGTCTTACTGGCTCCCACACAGATAAGCCACCCGTTGGCATATGTCGCACCAACCACCCGACATTTGGCGCCCACCATGGGGCCAGGTGCACCGTCGTCCAGAGACCTGTTCTGGACGGGAACCCTCTTCCTCCCCAGCGAGCGTAGCCAGCCCGGCACGCCCGATGGCGCTTGCCACGACGCACTGCAAGGCATCACCACCGCCTGCGCAGCAGGCAACCTCGCCGATCCCCTTGGTGAGGCCCTCATCTCCGACAAGCCCTCCTCCGACGCGGGCACCGACCACCTCGTCGGCCTCCTCGGCCAGCTCCACGTCTCCAGCGAGCCCGCTGTGGACCAGGAGTCCGTTGGCTCCACCGATCCGATGCCTGTCGATTCCGACACGGCCTCGCTCAACGCCTTCCCCACCAACGTCGTGATCTACGACGATCCGCTTCCCCGAGCCGATGGCTGTGACGGTGCCACCGCCGAGGTGATGGTTATCAGCCACGGCGGCGCTTCTGGCGAGAACGACCACTGCGCTCCGCAAGCGGCGGACCACGACTTGTCCGTCCCTCTCCCGGCTGACCCCGACGCCGAAGCACTGGAGGCTCGCCGCCTCGCCCTCAACGCGGAGGGCCGGAAGTTAGCTTCCATGAGACGCCTCACCGAGGCCCACCAGCGCGAATTCGACCGCGCCGCCTTCGGCACGCCACCTCCTGGCGGACCCAGCCGAGCCGGCGTCGTCATACAGCGCGGCTCTGCCATCGGCGACATGCTTGGAGTCGACCGCCCAGTCTACGCCACCCCACTCGAGAACCTGCGCGCCGCCCAGGCGGCCGCAGATGAGCTGGACGGACTAGGGGCCAAAGAGCTCCCCCACATGGTCAGACGCATCCAGCAGCTGATCAATGCAGCCGCGCAGCGGCACGATGCCGACGCCCGCGCGGAAAGCCCTCCCCCGCGCCGAGAGCACGGCGCGACGTCTCGGACGCCGACTGCGGGTAAAACCCGCGCGCGATACGAGAAAGAGTCGGCTGCCAGCCGGAGCCGAACCCGGGTCTCCATCGAGCGAGACGAAGAAGGCCGCCCTCAAGCCGTGGAGCGGCGGGGCAATCCGCCTCCGCCTCGCGGGGAGAGGTACCCCACCCCGCCGCCTGTCACGCATCCGACTCTCAGCGGCCGACTAGGTCGCCGCGTAGGAGTCGGCGAGATCGACGCCCGCCATCGGATCGACCGCCTAGCGCGATCCCTGGCCCTAGAAGAAGAAGACGATGTCGGCCCGCCTTGCTTCGGTCCCCGCATCCACAACGAGCCCTTCCCCAAAGGGTTCTCGCTCCCAAGAGACACGCCCAAGTACAACGGCTCCGTGAAGCCGGAAGATTGGTTGATCGACTACTCCACCGCGGTACGCATCGCGAACGGAAACAGGCGCGTTGCCGTGAAGTACGTGCCCCTCATGCTACAAGGCACGGCGCGAACCTCGCTCAACAGCCTCAAGCCCTACAGCGTCAACAGCTGGCTAGACTTCACGGAAGCCTTCGTCCGCAACTTCACCAGCACCTACAAGCTGGCTCCCAAGCCCCGACAGCTCTCCTTGTGCGTGCAAGGCCCCGCCGAGTCCACTCGCGACTACCTCACACGTTGGGCCGAGCTCCGCAACTCTTGTGAAGGAGTGCACGAGGTGCAAGCCATAGAGTATTTCACTGCCGGGTGCCGAGAAGGCACCCTCCTCAAGCACAAGCTCCTCTGCGACGGTCTGACTACCCTCGACGAGCTTCTGGTCGTAGCGGACAAGTACGCCACCGTCGACTCCTCGATGAAGACTGAGCTCCGGGTAGACGCGTCCGGGAGGGTACTCAACCCGGCGCCCAAGACGCCGGCTGGGGACTCCGGCCGACGCCCATACCAAAACGATCACAAGCGCAAGGGCCCGATGCCGCCTTCCACCAGTCGGCAGGTGGCCATGGTCAAGGGCGAGCAGCCCGAAGGGCGGCCCACTCCCAAGAAGCAGAAAGGCGGTAGGCCGGCTTGGCATCCGGCCTTCTCCTACGAGCAAACCCTCGACGCCCCATGCAAGTTCCACAGCGGCGCGAAGCCGTCCAACCACACAACCCGGAAGTGTCACTGGCTCACCGGAATCTCCAAAGGTGAAGGACTCGCGCCGCCTCCACCTGCTGGTCCGCCGCCTCCGGCTCCGCAGTAGCCGGCCGCTCGGCCAGCAGTCGGAGCGGTGCACGATGAGTTCCCTGACGAGCACGCCGCCTACGTTGTCTTTACAAGCCAGCCTGAAGATCGGCGTAGCAGACACCGAGAGCACCAGGAAGTCAATGCGGTCACTGCCAATCCCTCTGAGCACATGCACTGGTCAGAAAAGCCTATCAGCTGGAGCCGGGCCGACCACCCAGAGGTGATGCCGTCTCCCGACTCTTATGCGTTGGTTTTGGATGGCACCCTTGCAACGGACAGGCGCGCCGCCCGTTTCTCCCGCGTGCTGATAGACGGCGGGAGCAGCATCAACATCGTGTACCGTGACACCCTGGAGAAGCTCAACGTCAAGAAAAAGCAGCTCATGCCTACCCGGACTGTGTTCCACGGCATCGTACCCGGCCTGTCCTGCGCCTCCATTGGCAAGATCAAGATTGATGTCCTCTTTGGGTACAAGGATCATTTCCGCAGGGAGGCAATCTGGTTTGAGGTGGTGGACCTTGAGAGCCCTTACCATGCACTGCTTGGCCGACCCGCCTTGGCCAAGTTCATGGCTATTCCCCACTATGCTTACCTCAAGATGAAGATGCCGAGTACCAAGTGCATCATCACCATAGCCGGCGACTACAAGAAATCCTTCGAGTGTGCAGCAGCCAGCAGCCGGCTAGCCGAGTCCCTCGTGATCGCCGAAGATAAGAAGATGTTGGACCGGGTCGTGGCCATGGCCGACAAGCAGTCGGCCCTGTCCCCCGCTCCCAAAGAGTATGATGCCCAAGGTTCCTTCCAGCCGGCCAAGGAAACAAAGAAGATACCTCTTGACCCCGAGCACCCAGAGAGGTTTGCCGTCATTGGGGCAAACCTGAATAGCAAATAGGAAGGCGAGCTCGCCGATTTCCTCCGCGAGAATCGGGACATCTTTGCATGGTCCCCCAAGGACATGCCGGGTGTTCCGAAGGATTTCGCCGAGCACAAACTACACGTTCGAGAAGGTGCAAAGCCCGTCAAACAACCCCTCCGCTGACTGTCAGAGGAAAGAGAAGGATTGTAGGAGAAGAGATAGCCCGGCTTCTAGCCGCCGGCTTCATTATGGAGGTCTTCTTTCCGGAGTGGCTTGCCAACCCGGTCCTTGTGCTGAAGAAGAACAACAAGTGGTGCATGTGTATAGACTACATGAGCCTCAACAAAGCCTGCCCCAAAGATCCTTTCACCCTGCCGAGGATAGATCAAGTGATAGACTCCACAGCCGGATGCGAGCTGTTGAGTTTCTTGGGTGCTTATTCTGGATACCACCAGATAAAGTTGGACCCAGCCGACCGCCTGAAGACCGCCTTCATCACGCCCTTCGGAGCCTTCTGCTACCTGACTATGACGTTCGGCTTGAGAAATGCCGGCACCACCTTTCAGCGTTGCATGCAGAATTGTCTCCTCAAGCAGCTCGGCAGAAATGCCCATGTCTACGTGGACGACATTGTGGTGAAGACGGAGAAGCGCAACACCTTGCTGGAAAACCTCAAGGAAACATTCGAGAATCTGCGCCGATTCCCGATCAAGCTCAACCCCGAGAAGTGCGTGTTCGGAGTGCCAGACGGCCAGCTTCTAGGCTTCCTGGTCTCCGAACGCGGCATTGAATGCAACCCAGTGAAGATCAAGGCCATTGAGAGAATGGCGATTCCCACCAAACTGTGAGATGTCCAGAAGTTCACCGGATGCTTGGCTTCCCTGAACCGCTTCATCAGCCGGCTCGGGGAGAAAGCTCTCCCCCTCTACCGCCTCATGAAGAACACCACTCACTTCGAGTGCAACGACTAAGCCGACCAAGCTTTTCACGAGCTGAAGAAGATGCTGACCACGCCGCCTGTCCTGGCGGCGCCGACTGTGAAAGAGCCCATGCTCCTTTACATCGCTGCAACCAGCCGGGTGGTCAGCACCGTCATCGTAGTCCAGCGCCCAGAAGAGGGCCGAGCCCAGCCGGTCCAGAGGCCGGTGTACTATGTGAGTGAGGTGTTGTCTACCTCGAAGCAGAACTACCTGCACTACTAGAAGATGTGCTACGGCGTGTACTTTGCCGCCAAGAAGCTGAAGCCCTACTTCCAAGAGCACCCCATCACGATCGTATGCACCGCCCCACTTGCCGAGATCATAGGCAGCCGGGATGCATCCGGCCGGGTGGCGAAATGGGCCATCGAGCTGGCCCCTTACACGATCTTCTACCAGCCCCGCACCGCCATCAAGTCCCAAGCATTGGCCGACTTCCTCGTTGACTGGGCCGAGACCCAGTACCTGCCGCCGGCTCCGGACTCCACTCACTGGCGCCTGCACTTCGATGGGTCCAAGATGCGCACCGGCTTGGGAGCCGGTGTCATCCTCACCTCTCCCAAAGGCGACAAGCTCAGATACACGCTGCAAATTCACTTCGCCGCCTCCAACAATGTGGCCGAGTGCGAGGCGCTCGTACACGGGCTCCGGCTTGCCAAAGAGCTCGGCATACACCGGATCCTGTGTTACGGCGACTCATACTTGATAGTTCGGCAGTCATCTGGCGATTGGGATGCCAAGTACGCAAACATGGCGAGCTACCGCTTCCTCGTCAAGCAAATCAGTGGGTACTTTGAAGGATGCGAGTTCCTCCATGTACCACGAGCCGACAATGAGCCAGCAGATGCCCTGGCTCGAATAGGTTCCACTCGGCAGGCAATACCAACTGGCGTCTCTCTGCAACGCCTCCTCAAGCCATCTATCAAGCCATCTCCAGAGTCCGAGTCCATCTTCGTGCCGCCTAGCCCTGATGCAGCCGGATCCGGCTTGAAGAACCAAGCAGGCGGCCCGGAGACTTCGGTAGTCGGCCTGGGGACTTCAGTAGGCGGCTCGGGGACTTCCGTGGTCGCACCCGACCCGGGGACTTCTGAACTCGGCTCGGGGAATGCGGTAGTCGGCCCAGGGAGTGCACCAACACAACAAGCGGCGGCCGACTCCAGCATTTCAACACCCAGCCCGCCCACCCTGGTCGTAGTAGCCGCGTTGGCAATAGAAGAAGTCACAGCTCCATCATGGGCCCAGCCCATCCTCAACTTCCTGATAAACCATGAACTGCCGACTGATGAGACAGAAGCAAGACAAGTCCAACGCCGAGCTGGAGCATACACAATCATCAACAGAGAGCTCGTCAGGCGCAGCATCACTGGAGTCTTCCAGCGATGCGTCGAGCAAGAGAAGGGCATAGCAATCCTCAGAGACATCCACCAAGGTAAATGCGGCCACCATGCGGCCTCAAGGTCACTAGTAGCCAAGGCTTTCCGCCACGGATTCTTCTGGCCGACTGCTTTGGACGACGCCAAGGAATTAGTCAAACATTGCAAAGGGTGCCAAGTCTTCAGCTCCAAGCAACACCTGCCGGCTTCGGCACTCAAGACCATTCCCCTCACCTGGCCCTTTGCCGTTTGGGGTTTGGACATGGTGGGCCCATTCAAGACGGCGCGCGGTGGCATGACACATCTGCTTGTCGCTGTGGACAAGTTCACCAAGTGGATCAAAGCAAAGCCGATCAAGAAGCTGAATGGGCCGACTGCCGTGACAATCATCGCAGATATAACAACACGGTACAGCGTGCCGCACAGTATCATCACCGACAACGGCACGAACTTCGCCAAGGGAGCATTGGCACGTTTCTGCAGGATGCAGGGCATCCGACTGGACTTAGCGTCTGTTGCCCACCCACAGTCGAACGGCCAGGTCGAGCGAGCCAACGGCCTCATCCTTTCCGGTATCAAGCCCCGACTGGTCGTGCCACTGGAGCGTTAGCCGACTGCTGGCTCGATGAGCTGCCGGCCGTCCTCTGGAGTCTGCGCACTACCCCAAACAGGTCAACCGGCTTCACTCCTTTCTTCCTCGTGTATGGTGCCGAGGCGGTCATCCCAACCGATATCGAGTTCGACTCGCCTCGGGTGACCATGTACACGGAGGAGGAAGCCAAGGAAGCATGAGAAGACGGCGTCGACCTGCTGGAAGAAAGCCAGCTGTTAGCCCTCACCCGGTCCGCCATCTACCAGCAGGGCCTGCGCCGCTACCAGAGCAGGAAGGTCAAGCCAAGATCCTTCCAAGAGGGCGACCTTGTGCTTCGGCTGATCCAGCGAACAGCCGGCCAGCACAAGCTCTCAGCCCCCTGGGAAGGCCCCTTCGTCATCAGCAGAGCGCTAGGAAATGACTCCTACTACCTGATCGACGCGCAGAAGCCGAAGGCACGGAAGAGATACGACTCCGGCAAGGAGTCGGAACGACCATGGAATGCCAACCTCCTTCGAAGATTTTACAGTTGAAATGCAGTATGTACCACGGTAACTTTTGTACTAAGTACGAGACAATGGGCCCCCCGAGTAGAACTCGGGGACTGCCATCTTTTATCTATGAATGAAAAGTATCATGCTTATGATTATGTCATTCCATTCACTTCTTTCGTCCGGCACCGGGTTCGTCTAGTCGGCCCGGGGACTGGCTGCCTTGAGATTATATTAGAAGTCCTACCCGCGGTCAGACAAGTAGTGTGTCGGCACCTAAGCCCTCTCTTGCCAAAAGCCGCAGTACGAAGAACCAGCTGTCCGGCTGGCAAGAGCCAAAGGCACGAAAGGACGCCCACACGAAAAACGACTAGGGACCAACGGACTAATATAACGAAAGCCAGCTTTTTACCTACCGCCGACCGATTACAAGAGTAGCCGGCCGGCCGGATTCCATTCACTTCGCTACAATCTAATAAAGCTCGAGTACTTGCCTTCCCCAACAAGATAGCCGAGTCCTTCCTTAGCCACAGACCGCAGAACAGCTACTGGCTGGGAAGGCGGCAATTAGGGGAAGGCGGCAAAGGAAACAGCCTAAGGATAAAGAGCACATGAGAATGGAAGCCAAACACATGCATGATTATATTTACACATAAGGCCTTGAAAAGGACAGCATTCAACATAGTTTGAATACACCCCCAGTAACAAAGCAGGAAAAGCAAAGACGGCAGGTCAAGCCAAGGGAACGACTGGCGTGTCGGGCAGGTCGGCTGAGGCGAAAGCGCCGGCTGGAGGAGTGGCCGGCTGATGAATCTCGGCATGATCACTGCCTCCCGCTGAGGACGCACCAGCGTGCCTCGTTGCTGGAGGCACGATCGTGCTGAGGCTGGCTGGTTGCTCCACCAGCCGGCTCGACATCTTCGCCTTCCTCCCCTTCCTCGTCTTCGCCTTCGTCGCTGGAGCCGATCTCCTCCGCCGAGTCCTCACCATCTGTCCGGTTCAGCCCGAACCACTCCTCCGGCTGGGCGACGCCGTTCTCGTCCACCTCTGGAACGAAGACGCTGGTGTCGGTAAACTCGGCAAGAGCCGAAGCACACTGGATGATAGCCGGTCGCACCTCCACCAGCTCTTCGACGGCCTCCTCCCGCCAAGTCCTCAGCTGCTCCAAGTTCAGCCCAGGATACTAGGCCCGGACGAGTTCCAGCGCCCGCCTGGCACCAGACCGAGCAGCGGATGCCTTCCAGGCCTCAAAGCGGCCGACTGCCACCTCCAGCCAGTCGGCAGTCCGGCTCGGGGTGCTGGGAATCCCTTCACCTGGCCAGAGGGCAGCCAGTACCTGCGCCCCAGCGCGCTGGAGGCGGCGGAGCATGCGGTGCGCCGGTTGCAGCCGGGCTTGGATCGCCAAGAGTTGCTCCTCAAGCGTCCGGTCCGCGTCCGGTGCGATCTCAAGTCCCACCTGCCAGCGTGCTTCGTGGTGGGCCTCGATGGTCTGGGTGGCCATGACGGAGTGGCCGGGGAAGTAGTCTGCGCGAAAAACAAAGAAGCAACACAAATCAGAAGATGAACCAAAGGGCAAGAGGCGAGCAAGGAGTGAGGAAGGAGGCCTACCGTCGATCAGATCCTCGTTCCAGCCGTAGCCCTCGCTCAGCGCCTGCTTCGCCTCAGCCCAGCCTGCCGCCTCGGTCTCAAACTCAGCTTTGAGGGTGGCCTCGATGTCCTGCGCCTTCTTCAGGGCCGCCTTATGGCTCTCCTCCTGGTCGGCCAATTTCTTTGCCAGGCGGTCACGCTCCAGGATTAAGGCGTTGCACTCAGCCTCCTTGGCGCGAAGGGCGGTCTGGGCCCCGCCGAGCTGCTCCCTCGAGTCGACGTTGGCCCCTGCAAGCATGAAGACAAAGGAAGAAACAATATGGAAGAAGTCGTCGGGGAAGATCCGACCTGACTGCTCGGCAGTCGGCCCGGACCTTGGGGACTACACCCAGTGGGTGCGCTGACGCGCCCCCACAAGAGATGAACAAAGCAGAACACGCACGCCGGCTGTTGGTCAAATCCTCGCTCTTCTGGCGCAGCTCCTGAGCTTGGGAGTCGAAGGCGGCAGCGCTCAGGTGGTGGTACTCCTGGAAGATCAGACAGGATGCAGGAATAAGATAACTGTCAGGACCTAGTAAGTTCCAAGCCGCCTGCTCAGCAGCCGACTCGGAACTTGGGGACTACACCCAGTGGGTGCGCTGACGCGCCCCCACGGAAGAAATCAAAAAAGCAAAACAACCAAGGCCAGAAGACTCACCCGAACGACGGCCCGCGTCGCAAGGAAATCGCGTGTGTATCGCTGCAGCATGGTGGCATGAGCCTGAAGAAGGGTCCGGACCTCCTGGGCCGACGCGCTCAGCTCGCCCGTCTCCCCGCTCGGCGCCCACTCGGACGTGCCGGAGCTGGCCGCCTCCAAGGCCTCCGCCGTCCAGCTGGCGCTCACGGCTCTGTCCGGCTCCAGCACGGGGGTAGTTCCCTCCGCGCACCGGCGCGATGCCGGCTGCACCTGGAGGCCGGCTCCTGCTGCCGGCTCGCTCCCAGCCGGCTGCTCCGGCGCCGTAGCCGGCTGGCCGCCCTGGCCCGCCCCAGTCGGCGCCATCCGCGGCACCTCCTCCAAGACGATCACATCATCCTCCCTCCGACCCGCCTCCAGCCGGCCGCGGTTAGCTTCCTCTTGCGGAGGCACGGGGGTGTCGGGAGCCACGCTGCGGAGGGGAACGACGAGCTGGGGAGGCCGGTTGCGCGAGGCCTCCGCCTCCCTCTCCGCGGCCGCCGCCTCCGCCTGGGCCTTGGCCGCCGCGTCGGCCTGCTCCTTCGCCTCCTGGGCAGCCCTTCGCTTCGACACCTCCCGCTCCTCCCGCACTTCCCGCGCGTTTCGCTCCATGGCCTCCATGAGGTCGGCGCGGGGTTCCACGCGGCGGGAGCTTGAAGACCCTCCGGCCGATCCGATCACGGAGCCGGCGGGACCCCGCTCGAGGGAAAGCGGCGCCCTGGCCGAGCGATTAAGAAAGAATTTATGAAGAACTTCAATTGAAGAGCACAGCAAGAATGCGAGAAGCTTAAACACTTACGCCGAGACCGCCTGCGGCCGCTTCACGACCTTCTGGAAGCGGGCCGCCTTCATGTCCGCCTCATCCCGCTTGGTCGCCACAGCGGTGCCCCTGGGTTTCTTTGGCCGGCTGCCGAAGTAAGTCGACACGGCCCGACGCTTCGGTGCGGCGCCACGGGCGGCCGGCGCGGCGGAAGGTCCCGCGCCTTAAGGATCCAACGCCGGCTGGCGGTGCGCGACGACTTCGACTTCATCGTCGTCCGGCCAGTCTTCAAGTCCGGCTCCGAGCCCCGCGCTGCCCGCCTCGCCGCCTTCCCCTATGGCGGCGTCTTCCTTGGCGGCCGCTCCCAGATCCGGGTCATCGACGTCATCCACCGTACGGTCAGGGAGGAACGGGCGATCCGCCCCTGCGGCCCCGGCGCCGGCGGAAGAAGGGGATTCTGCAGAAGACAAGTCGGCTGATCAGAGGCCAGCTACCACGAGGCCGACTATCGAAGAAAAGAAAAGAAGAAAGACTCACAGCAGGCAGAGGGTTGGCGCGAGAATACGGCCTCTTGCCGTACCGCCAGTCCTCGAGGAGCTTGCAGTTGGCGATGTAGTTCACCATGTAAGACACCTCGGCGTGAGGCATCTCCCTGGTGCTCAGCCGGCACGGGTCGAAGCGGTCGCTCATTTGGCACATCATGTGCGGCCAGCCTTGGAGCGGGAGTACCCGGCGCTCCCCGAAGGCGGCCACGAGGTCGGCTCCGGCTAGGCTTTCCGACTGCGCCATCACCCGGAGCCGGGCGACGGCGGCGTTCCCGGCCTGAGACAGCGCCTTGAACCGGAAGCTCCACGAGGCCGGCCTCGAAGCCAGCGGGCCGGCTACATAAGCCGGCAGGTTGACCCAGTCGCCTTGAGGGGCGACGTTCTTCACGTAGAAGTAAGATTTTTGCCAAAGCTTCACCGACAGGATCAGCGGGATGGACGGGAACGGATTGTTCTCGCCCGTCCGCCTCATGGCGACGTAGGCTTCGCACGGTGTGGGCACGCCCGCGACGACGGTGCCAAGCTTGCATTGAAAGAACTCCCCCCACAGCTCCAGGGTGGGGAGGACGCCAAGGAAGCCCTCGCAGAGGGTGACGAAGGCCGACAGCAGCATCACCGTGTTGGGGGTGAGGTGATGCGGCTGGAGATGGTAGAAGTCGAGGAAGGAGCGAAGAAACCCGCTCGCCGGGAGGCCGAAGCCGCGCAGGAAGTGCGAACGGAAGACAACCTGTTCGCCCTCCTCCGGCACCGGCGAGATCTCCTTCTCCGGCGCGCGCCGGACCCGCACGTAGTTCTCGCCGGGCAGACGCCGCGTCCGGTGGAGGAACTCGATGTGCTCATCAAGAACGTTGGAGCCGTCCCACGAGCTTGACAACACCATTGGGACGGCGTGATACGTCCAAAACGTATCTATAATTTCTGCTTGCTCCATGCCTCTTTTGGGTGATATTGCTATGATATTTATACACTTCCATACAATTTTGATCATATTTGGACTAACCTATTAACTCAGTGCATCCCAGTGCCAGTTTCTGTTTTCTGCTGTTTTTGTATTTCAGGTTTTTCCATTACGAAAACTGCCAGAAAAATTCCGGAAAAAATATATAAAAAATCAGCGTTCCGGAACCTTCCAGGACCCCGAAGGAGAGCCGGAGGGGGGCCACCAGGGCCCCAGGCGCCCTGGTGGCGCGGGCCCCCTCCTGGCCGCGCCGGGGGGCGCCTGGGCCCCCCAGGTGCCCTCTGACGTCACCCTTTGGCCTATATTTAACACTTGTCCCGAAACCCTCGAGACAGGAATCCTTTTTCACGATCTCATCTCTGTTCCGCCGCTGCCGCGCTTCCAAGATCGGGAGCGCCAGGAGAACTCTTCCCGGCACCCTGCCGGAGGGGAGGATCACCACCGGGACCTTCTCCACCACCATGGACGCCTCCCGGATGATGCGTGAGTAGTCTCCCTTGGACCATGGGTCCATGACCAGTAGCTATGTGATGTTCTCCTCCCCTTCTTGTGCTTCACTAATTAGACCTCGTGAGCTGCCCTACATGATCGAGGCACATATGTAATCCTTATGCTGTTGCTATGATGACTTTGCTGGGATCCGATGGATTGTGAGATTATGTTCAGATTGTGTTTGAGTAATATATTTGATTTACCTCTTTTATATTTATGTTCGTAAGTAATTCTTGCATGTTCTCCGTTGCTGTTTATTGCTTTGGCCGAGTAGTAGATAGTAACTCCAAGAGGGAACGTTATGCTTGATTGTGGGTTCATGCCCCTCGATGACTAGCTTGAGTGACAGAAACATGAGTCTAGGGGATGTGCTGTTGCCACAAGGGGGAAAACAACGGTGCTTGTGCCCGCGGGTGCAAGGATTGTTTACTTTACGCAAAGTTATTTTAATGCAGTTGTCTGTTGCTTTGAGTTTACACTTTGGGTGGGGCTCGCAACTTAATACCAGCGAGATGTTCTGGATAGATATCTCAAGGTGGATGATTAGTAGTAGATGCAGATGGATTTCGGTCTACTTACCTTGGCGTACTGCCCATGCTTTGAACCTCTACCTATCTTGCAATATAGTTAGCATTGGTTTGCGCACATAATCCTGTCAATTGCCCAGCTGTAATTTGTTTACCTCGCATAGCTGTTTTATCGTCTTTTGGGAGAGAGACATCACTAGTGAACATCATGGCGCCCCGGTCCATATTCCTATCATTGATCACATCGCTATTTACTTTCTGCTTTTATTTACTTTCTGCTGCAATATCCATCACTATTATCACTGGCGTTTAATCCTTTGTAAACGACAAGGCCGGAGGGATTGACAACCTCTCTGTACCCGTTGGCAAGAAAGTTATTTGTATCTGTGTGCAGGTCCACGTTGATTGCTAATACACGGTGCCGTTAGCGATTGACACCTTCTTGTTGAAACTGGGAGTCTCTGGGGATTCGATCCTTGGTATCTTTGCCAAGGGAAAACTACCGCTACACTCCATCTCAAACCTTACACTTGGGGTAACCAACGAGGGGCGAGAAGCCATCACGGCACGACGAGGAGCAAGGCGCGGCGACAGCGAAGTGGCGCAGCGGTGAGGCGCTGCGACGGCGGAGAAGATGAGGATGGAAGAAGAGAAGGGTGGAGCGAGGGAGAGCGTGCGAGCCCTTGCTGCTCCCTCTCCTCCTCCTACTTATAGCCCCGCGCGGCGAAGCCGAGGAGGCGTGGAGCGGGGGACGTGGGATTAACTGCGCCCACTCCCCCACGTCCTGCCATAACTGCGCCGCGATGGCATGGTGAAACCGCCGCGGGAAGGCAAACAGTCCATCTTGGGCCATAGAAGATCCGCGCCTGGGCCGAGGCCAGGAGTGGCGGGCCCGGGCCTGCGGCGACGTCTCGTCGCGCACGCGCAGCGGCAGGCATTTTCTGCCACGTGACCTGCAAGGAGGCGCGCGGTCAGCACGCAAGTTGGCCCGCGTCCCCGTTGACGAGTCCACAGCGTCCCCCCAAGGCAGCGCGAGTGATCGGGGCCGGCTCCCAGCTGCCGGCTCCTCGAGATAGGAAGCTGACCAAGCTTCTCGTCCCCCTTGCCAGCCTCGAAGCGCGACCAGCTTTGGGGACTACTGTCGGGGTAAATGACCACGGGTAGCCTAGCCGGCTCCCCCTGACGCTTCAGAAAAAATCACAAGCCGAATCCGGCCTCCAGAGAACAAAGACATGGGGCCGCCTTCCCCCTGCCGGCTACCTCTCAAGCCGACTACCGGAAGGCGGCCCGGCCTCGACCACCACGAAGAGAGTCGCGGGAGGGCCGGCTCCAGGAAGCCGGCCACGAGAAGGCCGACTCCAAGAGGCCGGCTCCCACGACGCGATTAAGATCGTGCCCTCAAAGATTGCACCCACATAACGGCGATGGGACGGGGCGTGGCTACAGTGAAGCCTGCCACCCCCGAAACCCGGAGCACGCCTGGCACAATGCGCCGTACGGGGTAGCCCTGACCCGTTCGGCGCGGCACTGTTGCCATGATGACTATGGCGCCGTCCACGACAGGCTGTCAGCGCGGCCCACGGGCGGTGGGCCCCTTCGGGCAGAGAGACGCCCGAAGGCGGCTCGGCCTCCCCCAGTCGGTTGAGGACGTGGCCGGCTACCCCAAGCCGGCTTGCCCCTCCCTCGAAGGGGGCGTCCCATTAAGAAGACAAGACGACGTGAGGCTACAGTGATCGCCCGCCAGGCGGCGGCACTGTAGCCACGCTTACCTCGATACAAAGCCCTCATCATCAGGATCGAGGAAACAGTAACCCGCCACCGACAGGGCCCTAGGCAGTAGGGCCTGCCTGTCGACCAAGAAGCCTGCGGCCGGCGGGGCCCACCAGCCGGCGGGCCACAGCAGCCGGCGCAGAAGCCGGCCAGCGTAGGCACTGACGGTTTGGGCCCGCGCCCAAGACGGATTACCATTGTACCCCCGGGGGGTAGGCCTATATAAACCCCCCGGGGCACCCATGCAAAGGGTTGATCTCATCTAAGTTAGACACCACGTAGAGAGAAGAGTAGAGCTAGCCTTGCCCTTCTTCTTCCTCTCGCCAAACAGCTCAAGGAGCATCTTGTAGCTACTTGCTCGTTGAGTGATCATGCGGAGACCCCGTAGAGCAGCAGTAGGGGTGTTATCTCCACGGAGAGCCCCGAAGCTGGGTAAGATTCGCTGGCATGCATGTCTTCGCCTTATCCCGCTTCCAGGCACCGGTGACGTCTTACTGGCTCCCACACAGATAAGCCACCCGTTGGCATATGTCGCACCAACCACCCGACACATGTTGTAACTTAGGGCGCCAGCGCTTCATTTATGCTCAGGGTCTGCGCCTGGCTTTGTACAAAGGGTTACATGCATCATCGGCAATGCTTGTACAAAAAGTGGCTTGCCGGGAGGCCCGACAAGCTGCGCCTTATGGGTAAAACTTGCGAAGATGCTCGATGTTCCAGGAGTTGCTCACCGGAACGGCATCTTCGGTCTCCAGGCGGACTGCGCCGGGCCTGGTTACTCGCACTACCCGATAAGGGCCTTCCCACTTCGGCGTCAACTTGTTGGAATTCTTGGCCGATTGAACACGCCGAAGAAACAGGTCGCCTTCCTCAAGGCTCCGGGCATGAACCTTGCGGCTATGGTAGCGGCACAAGGCTTGCTGGTAGCGTGCTGCTCTCACAGCCGCCCGAAGACGATCTTCCTCAAGGAGCAGTGCTTCGTCTTGCTGCAGTTGCTCTTGCTCAAGCTCATCATAAGCGAGCACTCGAGGTGACCCGTATATGAGTTCAATGGGGATAACTGCTTCTGCTCCGTATACCAGGGCAAAGGGTATCTGGCCGCTGGCTCGATTTGGTGTCGTCCTGATTGACCAAAGAACCGTCGGCAACTCATTAATCCAGCGCCTCCCGCTCTTGTGCAGTCTGTCAAAGGTCTTGGTCCTTAAGCCTTGCAACACTTCAGCATTTGCCCTCTCAGCTTGCCCGTTGCTCCGCGGGTGAGCGACGGAAGCGAAACAGACTTTGCTGCCGAGGTCCCGAGTATATTGCATGAAGGTGCGGCTTGTGAACTGCGTACTGTTGTCGGTGATGATCCGGTTGGGTACACCGTAACGGCACACTAGCCCCTTGAAGAACTTGACGGCTGACTGAGTTGTGACCTTCCTCACTGTCTCCACTTCTGGCCACTTTGTGAACTTGTCGATGGCTACGTACAAGTACTCAAAGCCCCCGACAGCATGGGGGAAAGGGCCCAGTATGTTGAGCCCCCAAACCGAGAAGGGCCAGGAGAGAGGAATGGTTTGAAGGTCTTGAGCTGGTTGATGAAGCTTTCTTGAATGGAACTGACACGCCTCACACCTGGTGACGAGTGTCGTTGCATCCTGGAGGGCGGTGGGCAAGAAGAAACCCTGCCGGAGTGCCTTGTCGGCAAGGGCTCTCGACCCAATGTGGGATCCACATATGCCTCCGTGTATCTCCGCCAACAGTTCCAGTCCTTCCTCTCGAGGGATGCACTTCAATTTCACACCGTTCGGTCTCCTCCTGTACAGGACGTCATCGACGAACTGGTATAGGGCAGAGCGACGGGCTACTTTTTCCGCTTCTTCCTGCTCCTCAGGAACCTCCCCTGTCGGGAGGAATTGGACGGCATGCTGTGCCCACGCTGGAGCCTGAGGCTCGACGGCGAGGACTAAAGGCATTTCCTCTGCTATAGGGGCGACCGTCTCGACGGAAAGATCTTGGTGTCCTGCCGGAGATAGCCGCCCCGTTGCGGGTTCAGTGTCCTCGGCAACACCTTTGCCGGCGTCTCCGGGGATCTCGGCGGGAAAGTACTTGCCGGGTCCTGACTTCCTTCTCTTGTTCTGCTCTGTTGATGGATCAACAGATGGCTGAGTTAGCTGAAGCACAAAGGTACCTGGTTCCACAGGTAGCTTGAGGGCAGCGCGCTTTGACAGGTAATCGGCGATATCGTTCTCCGTTCGGGGAACGTATTTAGCCTGGATACCGTCAAAACGCTCTTCTAGCTTTCTCACTTCATCAACGTAGGCCTTCATTAACGGGCTCTGGTAATCCTTATTGACTTGCTTGACGACAAGCTGTGAGTCGCCCCTGACGATGAGCTTTTTGATTCCGAGGTCCGCCGCGATTCTAAGACCGGCAAGCAGCCCTTCGTATTCCGCCGTGTTGTTTGTGGAGGCCTCCCTGGTGAAGGGCATCTGGACCACGTACTTGAGGTGCTCTCCGGTGGGGGCGACGAGCAGTACGCCAGCCCCGGCACCCTGGAGGGAGAAAGCCCCATCAAAGTACATAATCCAATCCCAACTTGCCTCCTTGCTGGGGAGGGCAGTCTCTTGGGCTTCTTCGTCAGGTGTGGCGGTCCACTCCGCAATGAACTCCGCCAAGACTCGGCTCTGGATCGTGGAAGTACTTTCAAACTTGAGGCCAAAGCTGGACAGCTCCAGCGCCCATTCCACAATCCTCCCTGTCGCATCTGGGTTGTGCAATATCCGCTGCAGAGGGAGGCGAGTGACGACAGTGATCTCGTGTGCCTGGAAGTACTGACGCGGCTTCATCGAGGCCATAAGGAGGCCGAAGAGCAATTTCTGCACAACGGAGTACCTCGACCTAGCCCCCTGCAAGAGGGAGCTAATGAAGTAGACTGGGCGCTGCATCACTTTCTTCTTTGGCGGCACATCGACCAACTGTGTCGCCTCCGCACTGGTGGCGTCGGGCTCTGTTGCTGCCATTTCCTCGTCGTCGACCTCCCTCTGGGCCACTAGTGCGGCGCTGACCACCTGGTTCGTTGTTGCTAAGTATAGCAGCAACGGCTCCTGGGGCCTGGGCGCAACTAGTGTTGGTGCGGAGGAGAGGTACTCCTTCAGATCTTGCAATGCCGCTTCGGCTTCTGGTGTCCACTCCGCCTGCCCTGCCTTTTTCAGGATCTTGAAAAACGGAAGGGCGTGCTCGGCAGACTTGGATATGAACCTGCCCAGGGCAACGACACAACCAGCGAGCCGGGGCACATCCTTGATCTGCTTGGGTGCTTCAATCTGCTCTATAACTTTGATCTTGTCCGGGTTGGCCTCTATCCCCTGCTGTGACACAAAGAACCCGAGAAGCTTGCCGGACGGGACGCCAAAGACGCACTTCTCAGGGTTCAGCTTGAGGTTGATCTTGCACAGGTTTGCGAATGTTTCCCGCAAATCTGATATGAGGGTGGCCCTGTCCTTGGTTTTGACCACTATGTCGTCCATATAAGCTTCCATATTTCTATGGAGCTGGGGCTCAAAACCAATCTGGACCGCCCTCGCAAATGTCGATCCAGCACTGTTCAACCCGAAAGGCATCCGTATGAAACAATACGTACCACATGGGGTGATGAATGCTGTTTTCTCTTCGTCTTCTTTTGTCATGAAGATCTGGTGGTAGCCGGAGTAGGCATCGAGGAATGACAACAGATCACACTCAGCCGTGGAGTCAACAATCTGGTCGATGCGCGGTAACGGGAAGGGGTCTTTAGTACAAGCCTTATTGATATCTGTGTAATCAATACACAGCCTCCACTTCCCATTTGCCTTGCGCACTACGACCGGATTGGCCAACCATGTCGGGTGGAGCACTCCTCTTACCAGACCTGCTGCCTCTAGTTTCCGGATTTCTTCTGTAATAAACTCTTGTCATTCCAAAGCTTGTTTTATGACCTTTTGCTTGACGGGCCGCGCATGAGGACAGACAGCAAGGTGGTGCTCAATCACCTCCCTGGGAACGCCGGGGATGTCGGAAGCTTGCCATGCAAACACATAGACATTCGCCCGCAGGAAGGTGACGAGCGCGTCTTCCTATTTGTCGTCAAGGGTGGAGCTTATGGTGAAAGCTCCTCCCGTGTCGTCCTCGTTGATGGAAACCTTCTTGGTTCCCAGCGGCGTGGCCCTAGACCTCTTGGTTCTGCAGGCGGAGCTCTCTGGCACGTCCTCGACGGCAGCGCTACACTCCGAAGAGGCGCGCTTGCCGGAGTGGGTGTCCGAGGTCTCACCGGCCTTCTTCTTCTCCCCCCCCCCCGGGGTCCCGGCGGCAGGAGCGAGTGCCCCAGCGGTGGCGGCCGCTGCGACTGCTTGCTGGTACACTTGATCGGCGCAAATCAGCGCGTCCTTCTTGTCGGAGGGGATGGTGATGATCGTCACGGGCCCTGGCATCTTCAGGGTATTGTAGACGTAGTGTGACGCCACCATAAACTTGGCCAGCGCTGGGCGGCCAAGGATCCCGTTGTAGGGCAAGGGGATCTTGGCAACATCAAACACAATCCTCTCTGTCCTGAAGTTCAGGTCGCTCCCGAAAGTTACGGGCAATGTGACCTTTCCCTTGGGTTGGCTTCTCCCCGGGCTGACACCTTGAAACGTGCCCGTTTCTTCGAGGTCTCCATCAGGGATCTGCAGCTTCTCGACCACGGCAGGCGAGATCAAGTTCAGACCGGCCCCGCCATCTACTAACATTTTTGTCACCTTGAGGTTGCGTATCGTTGGTGAAACCAACAACGGCAAGCACACGACCGCAGTAGTGAGATCAGGGTGATCCTCAGAGTCAAAAATGATAGGTGTACTGGACCACTTCAGCGGCCTCTGGGCGTCGAACGACGGTTCTGCTGCTGTAATTTCTCGCGCCCACTGTTTAAGCCGGCGCCGAGAAGCATGCAGCGAAGCGCCGCCGTCAACGCACATGGCTTCTGTAGCTTTCTGAAACTCTTGGTCGCCGGACTCGTCGTCCTCTTCGTGATCGTCATCTTCTGCCTTTCTGTCACGGCCTCGAGCGGGCCTCTCTTGCTGGTATCCTTGCCGCGACGGCCCGCCTGGTTGTCGCGTTTCTTGTTGGATCCCTTGGCACCGTCTTGGCCCTTCTCCTTGTCCCGCCTTTCGTATTCAGCCCTCTGCTTCTCAGCGAGGAGCTCAACTTGCCAGTAGTGTTGGAGAGTATGGCCTTTGGTGCGATGGATCTTGCAGTATCGCTTGTCGGAGGTGCCTGGCTTCTCGGCAACCGCCAAGATCTGGCAGGCGACACATCCGGCAATATCCTTGCTGGGGTCACCTGCCTTGGTCTTCTTGGTGGAGCCGGTGTCGTCAGACCCCTCGACGGCAAGCACAGCTTTCCCTTTGCGCTTCCTGTTGCGGCGCCGGCCTTTCTTCGCCAGGGCGGCGGTGTCCTCTTTTGAGTAGTTGGTTTCCACGCAGGCATCTTCGCCGAGGTACTTCCTCCCCTCTTCAGCTCGGGCACATTTGTCCGCGAGAACATAGAGCTCCGCGACATCTTTCACATTGTTCATCGCCAATTCTTCGCGCATCTTGCGGTTCCGAACGTTCTGATGGAACGCGCTGATGATGGCGGTGGGGTGAACATCCGGAATATTGTATTGTACCCGGCTGAACCTCTGTATGTACTTGCGGAGACTCTCACCTCCCTTCTGGGGAATGACGTGGAGCTCGCTTGCTTGGCCATGAGCTTGGTGACCGCCAGTGAAGGCGCCCACGAATTCATGGCAGAAATCCAACCAGGAGGAGATGGAGTCTATCGGCAAGTGCATCGACCATGACATGGCGTTGGGTTTAAGAGCCAACGGAAAGTAATTTGCAAGCACCTTATCGTCACGAGCTCCGGTAGCCTGCATCGCGATGGTGTAGATGCTGATGAACTCGGATGGGTGGGTGTCGGTGTCAAAACCGGCGGATCTCGGGTAGGGGGTCCCGAACTGTGCGTCAAGGCCGGATGGTAACAGGAGACAAGGGACACTTTATTTTACCCAGGTTCGGGCCCTCTCGATGGAGGTAAAACCCTACTCCTACTAGATTAATATTGATGATATGGGTAGTACAAGAGTAGATCTACCACGAGATCAAGGAGGCTAAACCCTAGAAGCTAGCCTACGGTTATGATGATGAATAATGTTCTTCGTCCTACGGACTAAAACCCTCCGGTTTATATAGACACCGGATAGGGTTAGGGTTACACAGAGTCGGTTACATTGGTAGGAGATCTTGAATATCCGCACGCCTAGCTTGCCTTCCACGCCAAGGAAAGAACCTTCCGGACACGGGACGAAGTCTTCAATCTTGTATCTTCATAGTCCTGGAGTCCGGCTGAGGGTATAGTCCGCCTAGCCGAACACCCCCTAATCCAGGACTCCCTCAGTAGCCCCTGAACCAGGCTTCAATGACGACGAGTCCGGCGCGCAAATTGTCTTCGGCATTGCAAGGCGGGTTCCTCCTCCAAGTTCTTCAAGAAGATAATGAACACCAGAAAATAGTGTCCGGCTCTGCAAAACAAATTTCCACGTATTGCCATATAGAGAATAATGCAAACACAAATCGAATCTGCGGACGTATTCCGCAGTACGTCATAATACTGCGACCAAGCCTTCTGTATGGAGTATTTTTACTGTTTCACCGCAGCACGTTCAACGAGGCGGTTTCCTTGGCACGTCTTGTCGAAGCAGAGATCGTGTGCCCCCTTTTAACGGGATTCTCATTAATACGGACGTGGGTAACCCAACCGCGCCATTTACCACGGCGCTTGAGCGGCAAGCGAGTTTTATGAGGCAGGTGGGGACGCATAACGGCATCAGCCTATATAAGGGGATAAAGATCCACCTCTTTCACCTACGCCTTCTTCCTCCTCTGCATATCCATCTCTTGCGCACTCAAGCTCCAACGCCCAAGTCCGCCCTTTCGTCCTCAACCTACTCCAGCAATTTCCGGAGCAGGAGGCAAGTGGATGGCTTCCTCCGTCACGGAGGGACAAATCAAAAAGCTTAGGAAGGCCGGATATCTGTCCAAGGACATCCCGCACCGGCTTCCTGAGGCAGGGCAACTTCTTCCCACCCCTAGGCCTGATGAGAGGGTGGATTTCCTTCCCCATTTCCTCCGCGGACTGGGCTTTCCGCTCCATCCTTTTGTCCGGGGGCTCATGTTTTACTACGGCCTAGATTTCCATGATCTGGCCCCGAACTTCGTCCTCAATATCTCGGTGTTTATTGTCATGTGCGAGGCCTTTCTCCGCACCCGCCCCCACTTCGGCCTTTGGCTCAAGACTTTCAACGTCAAGCCCAAGGTGGTGTCCGGCACCCAGGCGGAGTGCGGAGGAGCTATGGCTGGCCGAATGGCCAACGCCATCTGGTTCAAGGGCTCCTTTGTAGAGACCTTGAAGGGGTGGCAGGCCGGGTGGTTTTACATCACCGAGCCACGCGACGCGAAATGGGTCGCGGCCCCTGAATTTCGATCCGGACCCCCCACGCGTCTCAAGTCCTGGCAAGGGACGGGCTTATCGCGGGGCAATGAGAGCGAAGTGACCGGATTGCAAACTTGCATCCAGTCCTTGTTGAACAAGCCGATCCGGCATGTTAACATAATCCAGGTTATGCTCGTTCGTCTGGTCCTCCCATGCCAATAACGGGATTTCACTTTTTGGGAATACGACCCGGCGCAACACTGAACCCTCAATAGGCTCTTCGATACGACGTATGAAGACGTCTGGAAGATGCTGACCAAAAGCGCCGAGTGCCCCACATCCGCCTCCGAAGATCGCGGATACAGCTTGCAGCGTGACGCTGGTGAGGTAAGCCATTTATACCTTTTACAGGTTCATTAAGATCTTCTTTATAGATTAACTCCATGCGGGATCTAAAAACTCCCTTTGTCTTTGACAGAAGTGGCTGAAGATAGCAGGACCAATTAACTGTTCGGCTCCTCTACCCGAAGACCAAGCCCCGGCTCTTCTATAGAAGTTGCTGGCTCCGGCGCCTTACGTGGTGCCGGAAAAGAAGGCCAAGAAGAACAAGACCACCGGGAATCGAAAGAGTGCCCGTAATGTGGTGGTGTCGATCTCGTCATCTGACGAGTCCGCGACGCCCTCCTCTCGTGAGAACGAGGAGGAGGAAGAAGAAATCCCTCCCCCTCCAACGGGGGAAGGAAAGAAGAGGAAGGCCGCCCCAGCGGGGGCGGCTAAGGGGTCCAAAAAGAGGAAGACCCCTCCGCCGGACTACTCCAACGACGCCAACGAGGACGAGGAGGAGTGGCCGGAAAGGACCAAGCGTCTGGCGAAGTCGTAAGTGTTCGGATACCAGATCAACTCCATGTATCTCTTGATGCGCGTCTTTTCCTGACATCAAACATTACTTGTGCAGCCCTCCCCGGGACGCACTCGACGTTTCGTCGAGCGGCTCCCTGGATTCGTCGGAGATGGACTCCGTCCCTCCCGCAGTCTCCCCCAGCAGGGCGGGCGACGCCGAAGCGGCGTCCCGCCAAACAGGGCAGGAGCAGGTGGTCCTGCTGGAGCCGCAAGGCAATCCTCAGGACCCCTGGAGTAAAGGGGATGAACCCCCTAGGGCTCCCAGTCCGGCTTTGTGCCGGACACCGTGCCGGACTCAACCGTCCTGGCTCACGGTGGGCGAACTCCTTCCAAAAGGAGTAAGCCATCCGAGCCGGCGACCTCTGTCTAGCCAGAGGCGCCGGATAATCTGTTGGAGGCGCTTGAAGGTGCCACCATCGACGAGGAGCACCGTACTGTTATGAGTACGGTGTCCCAAAGGGTTCAGTCCGCCAAGAGCGGACTGAATGCAGCTTGCGCTAGCCTTCTAACAGGCTTCCAGTTAAGCAAAAAATATGCTAAATTCATTACCGCATAGACAGTATCCCCTGATGCTCTGTTCGGTGTTCGGAAAGAAAAGCCGAATAGAGGATCTAATAGTTATCGCAGGAGTCTAACCATAAAAAGTCAAATATGCGTATGCAGGCTTCCCTGCTGTCCACCGCCGCACTAACTGTGCAGGTGGAAGTCCTGAAAAAGGACCTCGAGCGGTCCGAGCAAGAGATCGGCCTTGCCAAAAGGCAGCTCGAGGAGAAGGAAGGTAAGATACCCCCTCAATAATAAAATGTGCCTATAGAGAGGCTTGATTGCAAAAAATAACAGGATTGAACTGCCTATTGTAGGGGCCGCCACAGAGGTGGAAACCCTGAGGCAGGCGCTTATTGAGGCCGAGAAGAAGACGGCTGAGGAGCGCACCGAACGAGAGAAGCTTGGGGTCCAATGCGGGGAGGTGCAGCAAAAGCTGCAAGCTCTCATGAAAAAACATGAGGGTTTGGAGCTTGACGTGAAAACGCAAGCCACCGAACTCGCCTCTGCCGTTGAGGCCACCAAGAGTGCCAAGGCCGAAGCCCAGAGGGCCCTCCAAGAGTTGGAGGATATGAAGAAGATAGCAGCGGGTAAGGCATTCTCAATGCAAAGTAGGAACATAAAAGTAAAATACCTATTACTTACCCGAATCCGCAGTTCTCCAGGGGCGTTCTTCGATCTTCCCCGCAGTGCATCCGACGCCGCCGCATTCTTCCGGGCTGAAGAGAACAGCTCGACGGAGAGTGTGTTCTGGTCTCAGTATTCTGAGGCCGGACACCCTGTGCCCTTGAACGACAAGCTGAAGTAGCTGGCCGAGCTCCACAAGGCGTCCGAACAGGCCATGAAGGGCTTACTAGTTCGGCTGTGGCCTGGAGAGGCCCTGCCTGGGAGCTACTTCGGGCTAGTGCGGCGGCTGGTGGAGGCCTGTCCACGACTTGAGGCCATCAAGCGCTCTGCCTGCATTGAAGGTGCCCGGAGGGCCCTTGCCCGTGTAAGGGTACACTAGGGTAAGCTAAACGGCGAGAAGCTGGTGAAGGACGGGCCACCGCAGGGGAAGGAGCATCGCAAGCCCGAGAACTACTATGAGGAAGTTCTTGCCGGAGCCCGCCTTATCGCGGATGAATGTACCAAGGATGTAATATTTCAATGAACTCGTTCGTTTGTATCCTGTGCGCTGAAAACTTGTTCATATGCACTTTAAGCAATGGTTTGAATTTAAAATATTGTTTTCTGTGCGGCCGTTTATCAGTACTGAGAGATGGCGAGTCGTCGGCTTCTGCCCCCATGCAACTAGTGCCGGGGTGTTCGGGATAAACCTGAGGGCTCTTGTTCCCATAGTTGGGTCCTTCGAGGGAGGCCCGCAGCACAACGAACTAGGCAATCGGACTATAATGCTTGAACAGTCTCACTTAGCCATAGAACTTTATAATTTTAAATTTCGGCGAAGCCCCTAGTTCGGAAGGCCGAATTCGGGGCACTATCCACGCCTTTAGCCGGATTTAACCAGCTCTCCGCTCGAAGCGGCATAAGCCTTTAAGGACTCGAAAAACCTCTCGAACAGCGACCGGTCTCACGCCCTATCATGACAGTCTGTTTTAGCTTTCTCCACTGAGGTGCTCACCCACATGACCTGGGGCACAATCGCAGTGGTTCTCCTAGTGCTACCTTAGCCGATAGAGTGGAACGTAAGGTACCAAAACATCGGAGCCGGGCAAACCCAACATATGACCAAAATCATGACTCGGAGCCGATGCATACAGTGCTATAAGTTCGGGGTGCGCACTTGGGAAAGTGTGCGGACTTCTGACGACCAGATAAAAGGGTGATAAAGCCCCTGGCGTGGTTTGCCGTACCATGGTGTACGGGTGCCATCATGTTATGAAATAAACATATATATATTAAAAGATGATAATGCAAAAAATAGGCAAAAGCTATGCATTGTTTATAAGAGGGCTGTTTATTCAGGCCGAACGATACAAGTAGTGCAATAAGCAAAAAAATATTTTAGACCATTTGACATGTCCTGACCAGGCGCAGGCCGTGGAATTTAGAAACAGATATATTGCTCGAAATAGAGACCATCTGAGAGTTCCATAATGCGGCGTTGTGTTGTCTGCTTTCCTGGGTCTTGCATCGTCTGTGCGGCAACATCGCCGAACAGGTTGTGCAGAATATGGAGTCCTAAAAGTAAAAAAGAAAGAATCCGGCAGCCCCTAGTACGTTTGACGCCGTATTGGAGGTGTGCCGTTAATGTGCCCCTTCCCCTGTGCCCATGGAATTTTAAGGGCATAACTGTGTACTCGAGGTACGAGCTCCGCGATGCTGTGATGGCTGGGGTTGGGGCCGTATTGCTACGCCTGCTTCGATCGTGCCAAGCGGTCTTGTTGCGGGTTACTCCGGGCGCGCTTTGCCTTGTCCAGCGTTTTAACGGCCGGACTGGAGAGTTGCCTTGAAAGGCTGCTTTGTACTTCCGCTGCAAGGGCCGCCGTGTGCTGCTCCGTGGTGATGTAGCGTTCGGTGTTTCCGCTGACCGTAATTACTCCTCGAGGGCCTGGCATCTTGAGCTTGAGATATGCGTAGTGCGGAACCGCATTGAATTTAGCGAAGGTAGTTCGTCCGAGCAGGGCATGATAGCCGTTGCGGAACGGGACTATATCGAAGATTAACTCTTCGCTTCGGAAGTTATCCGGAGATCCGAAGACCACATCAAGTGTAATCGAGCCTGTGCAATTGGCCTCTACACCTGGGATGACGCCTTTAAAGGTCGTCCTTGTGGTCTTGATCCTTGATGGATCTATGCCCATTTTCCGCACTGTATCCTGGTAAAGCAGGTTCAGGCTGCTGCCGCCGTCCATGAGGACTCTTGTAAGGTGAAATCCGTCAACTATCGGGTCGAGAACCAATGCGGCGAAACCGCCATGACGAATGCTGGTGGGGTGGTCCCTTCGATCGAAAGTGATCGGGCAAGAGGACCATGGGTTGAACTTGGGGGGCGACTGGCTCCATCGCGTATATGTCCCGTTGCGCACGCTTCCTCTCCTTTTTGGGAATATGGGTCGCGTATATCATGTTCACCATCCGCACTTGTGGGGGAAACCCCTTCTGTCCTTTGTTGTTCGGCGGCCTGGGCTCCTACTCGTCGTCGCTGTCCAGCCCCTTGTCTGTATGTTCGGCTCTCAGCTTGCCTGCCTGCTTGAACACCCAACAATCTCTGTTGGTGTGATTGGCTGGCCTTTCGGGGGTGCCATGAATCTGGCACGAGCGGTCGAGTATTCGGTCAAAACTGGACGGGCCCTGGTTATTCTTTTTGAATGGCTTTTTCCGTTGACCGGATTTATAGCCTCTGAATCCGGCGTTTACTGCCGTATCCTCATTGCTGTCGCTGTTAACTCGGCGCTTTTGATTATTTCGATGTGACCTGCCACTTTTGTCCTTGGTATCCGGATTACCAGTCTTTTTCAATAAGTTGTTGCTACGAGCTAGCCAGCTGTCTTCGCCCGCGGAAAAGCGGGTCATGAGTGTCGTGAGGGCTGCCATGGATTTCGGCTTTTCCTGTCCTAGGTGCCGGGCAAGCCATTCATCACGGATATTATGCTTGAAGGCCGCTAGGGCCTCTGCGTCCGGACAGTCGACTGTCTGATTTTTCTTTGTGAGGAACCGTGTCCAGAATTGCCTGGCCGATTCGTCTGGCTGCTGAATTATGTGGCTTAGGTCATCGGCGTCCGGTGGTCGCACATAAGTGCCCTGGAAGTTGTCGAGGAATGCGGCTTCCAGGTCCTCCCAAGAACCGATTGAATTTGCTGGCAAGCTGTTAAGCCAATGCCGAGCTGGTCCCTTAAGCTTGAGTGGGAGGTATTTGATGGCGTGCAAATCATCGCCGCGTGCCATGTGGATGTGAAGGAGATAATCCTCGATCCATACTGCCGGATCTGTCGTACCATCATACGACTCGATATTGACGGGTTTGAAACCCTCTTGGATTCTATGATCCATTACTTCGTATGTGAAGCATAGCGAGTGTGCGGCGCCCCTGTACTGGGCTATGTCATGACGCAGCTCGGAAGAGCTGTGCTTGTTGTGTTCGGCCCGGCCGGATTTATTGTGTCCGGACTGAAAATCATCACGTGTTGGGCGTCCGCGAGATCCGTAGATCGATCTTGTTTGCCTTGCTTTATCCTCCAGGACGTCTCGCAGGTCTGGTTCGTGTTCCCGTGCCTTGGTGAAGCGGCGGCGGGGCACGGCTTGTTTGGTTGTTCGGCAGATTTCTCTGTCGTGGCCACGAGGTGGCCGATCTGCCATGTCTTGTGCTTCCTCCTCTAATAGGGGGAGCGGCCTACACTTAGGATAATTTTTGGAAGGGCGCCCGAGTTCATACTCTTCAGCCGCAAGGACTTCTGTCCATCTGTCAGCTAGCAAATCTTGATCAGCCATAAGTTGCTGCTGCTTTTTCTTTAGGATGTTCGCCGTGGCTATAAGCCTGCGTTGAAAACGCTCTTGTTCGGCAGGGTCTGATGGTACGACGAATTCATCATCGTCGAGGCTTACCTCGTCTTCGGAGGGAGGCATATAGTTATCATCCTCAACCTCTTGTTCTGCCGCTTTCTCATGAAGGCTGGCTTCTCCATCTTCCTGTGCCGAATCTTGCTGGTGTTGGCGCTCTTCGGCGCTATCCGGGGTAGTATTATCCCCCGTGCCGGAATCACCATTCTTGCTTTGGCGGGATTTAGAGCGGCGCCGCTTACGCCGGTGTTTGGGAGGCTTTTTCGAGGTGCCATCCTCCGCTGTTCCATCGCCATCTCCGTCTTTCGGAGCGTCCACCATGTATATGTCATATGACGAGGTGGCAGTCCAGTGCCCTGCAGGTGCTGGTTCTTGCTCGTCTCCTCCTTCGTCGTCCATACCGTCGAAGTCTTCGGAGCCGAAGTCAAGCATGTCGGTTAAGTCGTCGACAGTGGCTATTAAGTGGGTGGTGGGCGGGCTTTGAATTTCTTCATCGTCCGAATCCCAACCTCGCAGGCCATAGTTCGGCCTGGGCTCCCCTGACAAAGAGAGAGACTTGAGAGAATTCAGTATATCGCCGAAAGGTGAATGCTGAAAAATATCCGCGGCGGTGAACTCCATTACAGGCGCCCAATCTGATTCGATCGGCAGGGGCGAGGGAGTTTCGGAGCTCGGAGAAGAGTCCAGCTCCTCGGAGTCATGGGCCACGCGAAGTGCGGGGCTGGCGTTCGGCTCGATCGCCTTTGAGATCGCAGCCCCTGAGGTGACGTCCAACCGTTCATCCTCAACGAACGCATCGGGCTCCGAATCAAGGATCGGGGCCGGAGCGTATGCGGCCTCCAGGACACTGTTCGGGGGCAGAGCTATATCATGTCCCTCGAGATAGTGCGACGCGCCTGGCTGTCGCTCGAATCCATCGAAGATCAAGTCACTGCGGATATTTGTCGTGTAATTTAAGCTTCCAAACCTGACTTGATGGCCAGGGGCGCAGCTTTCGATCTGCTCCAGATGGCCAAGGGAGTTGGCCCGCAGAGCGAAGCCGGCGAACATGAAGATCTGTCCGGGGAGAAAAGTCTCACCCTGGACCTTGTCGTTGCTGATGATCAAAGGAGCCATCGGACCCGAAGGCGACGACACAGAGGAACTCTCAATGAAAGCACCAATGTCGGTGTCAAAACCGGCGGATCTCGGGTAGGGGGTCCCGAACTGTGCGTCAAGGTCGGATGGTAACAGGAGACAAGGGACACTTTATTTTACCCAGGTTCGGGCCCTCTCGATGGAGGTAAAACCCTACTCCTGCTAGATTAATATTGATGATATGGGTAGTACAAGAGTAGATCTACCACGAGATCAAGGAGGCTAAACCCTAGAAGCTAGCCTACGGTTATGATGATGAATAATGTTCTTCGTCCTACGGAATAAAACCCTCCGGTTTATATAGACACCGGATAGGGTTAGGGTTACACAGAGTCGGTTACATTGGTAGGAGATCTTGAATATCCGCACGCCTAGCTTGCCTTCCACGCCAAGGAAAGAACCTTCCGGACACGGGACGAAGTCTTCAATCTTGTATCTTCATAGTCCTGGAGTCCGGCTGAGGGTATAGTCCGGCTAGCCGAACACCGCCTAATCCAGGACTCCCTCAGTGGGTCTTGCCGCCGTACTTCTCGCCCACGTCAGGTTTGAAAGTGCGGTGAGTGGGCCACTGGAACTGCCGCAGCTCACGGGTAAAAGCCGGGCAGCCTACCTCGTAAGGCAGGCCCCCAGGGCTCTCCGGTACTGGGTGGTCCACAGCAGGCCCCGCTCGCCTATCTGACTGGTGGCGCGCTCCGCGCCGGCGCTCGATGGTGGTCCGAGCGTCTTCATGTTCCCGATCCCGAAGGACCTGGCGTTGGTCCTGATGGGTCCGCGGGTCGGACGACGCTATGGAGATTTCGTCGCCCGCAACGTCGCGACGGGCAGGCGTCCGTGGCGCCGGGCGAGGAGGAGGCGAGTGCACCGTGGTCGCGGCGCCGCCAGCCTTCCTGCCACTGGTACGTGGGGCTCCGTAGGAACGTCGACCCGGGGCTCCGTCGGGGTCGGCTCATCTTTGTTGGCCACCGCAACAAGGCTTCGGATGGTGGCTCTCCATTCGTCGAGTTTCCCCGTAGTGGGAGGAAAGTCGAGGAGCAACTGCGCGCGCGCCAGGGCTTCTGCTGGCGTCGGTGGGAGCGAAACCTGCACGGATCACGACGCGCTTCGACTTCTGACCATGTCAGAAGGAGCGCTACCACGACCGCACGGTCGCACGCCGTCCTCGCCAGCGCCTCGGCGAGCGGGCAGGTCTTCTATATCCCGGGAGTGGCGCTCGGGGCTTTTCCCGCGGCGACACCCGGGATCTTCGGGGTGATCACGCCGCTCGTCGCGCGCCTCTTGAGAGGGACGCGCCGTCGGCGCCGGAGTGGTAGTCCTGGAGGCCCTCACGCCGCCAGCGGGTGGGGCAGCAGGGACCCCGGAAGGTCACGCGCCACCTGCGGGGGGCCCGGCTCCGTCTTTGGATTTGGCGGCGTGCGGCCCGTTACCGGGCGCACGAACATCGCCGCCCCCCAAACTCCGGCTGCTGGGACGGTGTTGGTGTTCGCGAACAGCGCCCCGGGTCCTTTCGGCGACCGGTCCGCTGCTCGCCCGCATCGGAACGGGATGCCCGGCGTCCGACGGGCCAACCGCCACCGTCGTCTCCTTCTTGGGCGCAATGATGATGAAGAAGAGTCGAACTAACTACTAAAGCCGATTCTCACAACTGCGCAGCCCCTGCCTGGCGCGCCAAAGATGTCGGTGGGAAACGACACCTATGGGATCACGAGAATCCCTTGATGCGGTTGCGGGGCGCGGGGGTCGTGAGAAGAGCGGATCGAGCAGGTAGTACATGATTCCTTTATCCAGGTTCAGGCCGCGAAGATGCGTAAAACCCTACTCCTGCTTTGTTGGACTATATGTTGGTGTTCTTGAGCTAGCTATGGGGCGTGAGGAGCTCCAAAAAGCCGAATCCTCCTCCTAGTCGCCAGGGGCCTCCTTTTATAGGGAAAGGGGCTGCCACAGTGGCACACAGGAGGTGGAAAGGGTACAGTGTTGTTAGGTTATCCCTCGTATTACAGGACAAGGCGCATTTAATGCGCCTTGCTTAGGTGTCCTTGCTTTATCGGGGGCGGCGGAGAGCCCTGTCTCGTCGGTCGCCGCTCTCTTCCGTGTTGACACGCGCCCTGGCCAGCGGTGCCTGCGATGCCATGTAGGTGGGCAGGCAGCTGAGGTGGCGCAGCGGTGGGTCTCCACGAGGATCTGCATGCCGCCACGTAGGTGCCTGCCCAGCTGGTTGGGTCGGCAGCTGCATGTGAATGGTGGTGGAGGTGTGACTGGCGCGGGTCCAATGGTGGCCCCTCGGGTGTCCTTGGCAAGGGCCTTGCCGCGGCCCCAGCAAGGGTCTTGCCGTGGCGCCTGCTGTCATCCCCGGCAAGGCTCTTGCCGGGGGCCTTGTGGTTCTCCTTGGCTGGGATCCCGCCAAGGACCATCATCTTCTGAGTGTGCATCTGATCTTGAATGTCTTCACAAAGATCTGCATACCACCACGGGGATGCCTCCTGAATCCTTGCCCCATGGGGGTAGTGGACTCAAGGGTGACCCGCTCCGTAGGTGAGGGGCGAGCTGCCACGACAAGGGTCTTGCCGGGCTAGCTAAAGTTGTCCCCCGGCAAGGATCTTGCCGGGGGGGTTTGCTCTGTCCCCTTCGCTCTTTGTGGTCTTGGCGTCGTTCTGTTCCTGTTCAGCTTTGGCCTTACCCTGGCTTACCTCCCTTGCCTTGCTTAGTGTGGCAGTGCCCGTGGCTTAGACTGCCCGTGCACAGTTATAGGGGTACAAAAAGTGTACCCCTCTTTTTGTACACGGACACCTTCAGTGCGTCCGACCGCATAACAGACGGTGCCGGACTATTTCGGTTGCTCTCTTCAAGAGCCGGATACTGAGGACTCTGGGTGGCCAAAGGATTAACCTTTGGCCTTGCCGGATCAGGAGAAGCCCTCCGGGATGACACCTCGGGGTCGCCAGCCTCGTAAGGCAGGAGGGCATGGGGAGGCGTTTCGCTCTCCATCATCTCCGGAAGAAGATCCCCGAAGACAAACTCTGCCGAGAAGGGCTATGATCCGGACTACAACATAAATATTTCGGTTATTTTCCTCAGAAGCAAAGCAGGACGTTTTTACTATTAAAGTCCCCTTTCTACTTACAGCTCGGTTGAGGGCTGACCCCCTTGCAGACATTGAGTGGCCGGGGTATCCCTCGGGGCGGGACCCACTGGCGAAGATTTCTTCCCCCGTTTGGAGAGCATTGTCTCCGGGTCTTCAGAGGCGGTCCTCTTCCTTCCTTGGGAAGGGGGAATTTCAGTTTCTTCCCCCCTGTCATCCTCCTTCACGGAGGCACTAGCCTCTTTCTTCCCCCCTTTGTCTTCCCCTAAGGACGCTTGATAAGGCGCGAGCTCCAGCATACTGGCTAGTACAGGATCCGGTGAGACCTCGAGGAAGGGGGCCGGACACCTGATCATCTTCTCCTTTGTTACCCAGTCCTGGTCAAAGAGTGACTTTTCAGAATGATGTGGTGATAAATAAAGATACAGCGTGTTCAGTTACAGGACTACTTACTTGGGTATCTGGACGATTGCAATTCAAACCCGCATCCTCGGTGGTGTTCGGACACATTATTTATGGTTCGAAGAACAATTTGTACATCTCCTCGAGCGTCATGCCGAGGAAATGATGGATAGCTTGCGGTCCCTCCAGGTTGAACTCCCACATGCGGAGGGGACGACATTTGCAGGGCAAGACTCGACGAATCAACATGACTTGCATTACCGTGACTAGACTGATGTCTCTCTCTAGGAGATCATGGATGCGGCTCTGCAATATTGGCACATCATTTACTGGCCCCCAGTCCAGCCCCTTGTTGACCCATGACGCTAGTTGTGGCGGAGGGCCCGAGCGAAAAGTAGGGGGAGCCACCCACTTGGTACCCCTGGGAGCTGTGATGTAAAACCATTCTTGTTGCCATAAGCTGGACACCTCCTGGAGAGAACCCTTTGGCCATGGGGCATCGGCACTTTTTCTTATTACGGCGCCTCCGCACTCTACGTGCCGCCCCTCGATCATCTTCGGCTCCACCTTGATGGTCTTGAGCCACAGGCCGAAGTGAGGGGTAATACGGAGGAAAGCTTCACACACAACGATGAACGACGAGATGTTGAGGACAGAATCTGGAGCCGGATCATGGAAATCCAGCTCGTAGTAAAACATGAGCCCCTCACGAAGGGATCTAGAGCAAGGCCGAGCCCTCGGAGGAAGTGAGATACGAACACAACGCTCTCGCCGGGTTTGGGAGTGGGAATGACCTACCCTCGAGCAGGCAGCCAGTGTGGGATCTCGCCGATCAGAAACCTGGCCTCTCTTAACTTTTTGACGTCTTCCTCCGTGGCATCCACCGACCTTGAAGGTTGGATCCGGACAAGGTTGCAGGTCCAAAGCGCCTGACCTGAGCTTTGGGTGTTGGAACTCGAGGCGGGGGAAGGATTCGATTGAGGTCGAGGAGTATAAAAGATAGGCTTGGTCTCTTTATAAAGAGGGTGAATACCAAACATCCTCCTCGTGACCGTTTGGGACTTGCCTATAATCGAGGAGTCATACCGATGGGCACAATTGGGTTACCCATGTCCGTATTGATGTGAATCCCATGATAAGGGGACACGATCTCTACTTCAACAAGACATGCCAAGGAAACCGCCTCGCGATATGCGCCAAGGCTGGTTGAGAAAAATGGTTCGAGTAATGACCGGGCCGTGGTATGATGTCATGATATCAAGTATGTCAGCAGATTAGATTGGTGGAAATATTATTCTCTCTACGGTGGTATGTGGAACTTGTTTTGCAGAGCCGGACACTATCCTTGTGTTCAAGATCATCTATGGAGTATTTGGAGGAGGAACCCGCCTTGCAATGCCGAAGACAATCTGCGCGCTGGACTCATCGTCATTAAAGCCTGGTTCGGGGGCTACTGAGGGAGTCCTGGATTAGGGGGTATCCGGACAGCCGGACTATATCCTTTGGCCGGACTGTTGGACTATGAAGATACAAGATTGAAGACTTCGTCTCGTGTCCGGATGGGACTCTCCTTGGCGTGGAAGGCAAGCTTGGCGATACGGATATGTAGATATCCTCCCTTGTAACCGACTCTGTGTAACCCTAGCCCCCTCCGGTGTCTATCTAAATAGGAGGGTTTAGTCCGTAGGACAATAACAATCATACCATAGGCTAGCTTATAGGGTTTAGCCTCTACGATCTCGTGGTAGATCAACTCTTGTACTACTCATATCATTAAGATCAATCAAGCAGGAAGTAGGGTATTACCTCCATAGAGAGGGCCCGGACCTGGGTAAACATCGTGTCCCCTGCCTCATGTTACCATCCGCCTTAGACGCACAGTTCGGGACCCCCTACCCGAGATCCGCCTACCAGCAGTGGATGGCCAGGCCAACACCTCCTGACCAGGCTGGTAGTTCGGCGTGGCAGCACTAGCCGGATCCCATGTCTGGCTACGTGTTTCGGCCAGGATTCCAGCAGCAAGGTCCCACACTAGGCTTCGTGATGCAACCTCCACCTACAGGTATGTTTCTTCATATTAATTCTTGTGAATAACGATTGGGCATATGTATTTCGTTATTACTTATGTTCGTCCATCCAGCAGGGTCCTATGGATAGCAGGCATATGGACATGATGTGTCTATGTTCGGATTAGGGTAGGATAGTGACTGAGGGAGTCCTGGATTAGGGGGTGTTCGGATAGCTGGACAATACCTTCAGCCGGACTCCAGGACTATGAAGATACAAGATTGAAGACTTCCTCCCGTGTCCGAATGGGAGTTTCCTTGACGTGGAAGGCAAGCTTGGCGATGCGGATATTCACGATCTCCTACCATTGTAACCGACTCTGTGTAACCCTAACCCTATCCGATGTCTATATAAACCGGAGGGTTGTAGTCCGTAGGACAACTCCATCATACAACAATCATACCATAGGCTAGCTTCTAGGGTTTAGCCTCCTTGATCTCGTGGTAGATCTACTCTTGTACTACCCATATCATCAATATTAATCAAGCAGGAGTAGGGTTTTACCTCCATCGAGAGGGCCCGAACCTGGGTAAAAACATTGTGTCCCTTGTCTCCTATTACCATCCGCCTAGACGCACAGTTCGGGACCCCCTACCCGAGATCCGCCGGTTTTGACACCGACATTGGTGCTTTCATTGAGAGTTCCACTGTGTTGTCGCAATCAGGAAGGATGCCTCCTCCCGTATTTAAAGACGGCGCCTTAGCTGAGGGAGCCTTGGCTGTCGGCCAAACTCTCCGGCTAGGTGGTTTTCTCATGACCGCCTATTCGGCCGTTGCGCCGACGATGACCTCTCGGGTCATCAAAAGCAACCTTCACGTCATCTCGGAACTTGCCGAGCAGCTAGATTCGATGGAGCTCTCTTCCGTAAACGAGCTCTTGGATCGCGTCGCCGCCCTGGGGGTCGCAACGGATTACGACCAGGTTGGGCTTAAACCCGATCCAAGGGAAATTAACTCTCCCCAGGTCACCCACCACGTCGCCGTGGTAGAGGCGCAGTGCGGCGACCCTTCATCTATTTTAAGGACTAGTTACGTCCGAATTCCTGACCCCTCCAAGCCGGATACCCGCGGAGGGGAGGATGTAACTCGAGACCTGAGCTTAGAATCAGGCAACGGGCTAGACTCATTGGACAATATCCAAGAATCCGGACCTCAGAGTTCATAAGCTCTTCGGCCTCTGAATCTTACATTGGGCGAGGTTTCAGAATCAACGCCACCCGCCCACCCGAACATAAGCGATCTTTCCCAAATCAGGCAAAAGCCCGAGGAAACAGTACATCATTACTGGGCCAGATTCCTCCTGGTTATGAACAGGATAAAGGATTGCCGCAAGGGAGACGCAATATCAATCTTCTGCAGTAATTGCACGGACGAGGGAATCCTTAACGCCATAAGTCGTCGTGATATTACACGCTTCGCTGACTTGGCGTCCATAGTACAAAAGTACTGTGTGATGGAAAGTGCCTGGAAAACCGAAATAAAATTTTGGGACAATCCGGCCTTGAATAGCAATCCCGTCCGGACTAAGAGGGTGCATCATCGTAAGACACACGGGTTAAACACCAAAAAACCAAAACCCTCTACAGAGCATGGAACTGTACTGGAAAGATGGCTTGATGGACCCTGTAAAATTCACAGTACAGAGGACGCCACACCAACTCACAGCCTTAGAGCATGTTGGATACTCCGGCAGGTGGCCAAAATTGGCGAGGACCTCTTAATGTTGGAGGCCATAGAAAACCACCCCGGGAACACTAGTACCGTTCTCAGAGTCTTCGAGACCTTCGCATCAAATAATATGCGAAAAAGAACACTCTGCAGCCGTGCCGAAGTATATCAAGTAGCAACAATAAACCCATGGAGCGACACGGCTATTACCTTCAACGCAAGTGATGAACCTAAATTCCGAACAGCCCGAGAACCAGCCGCATTGGTCCTCAGTCCAATAGTGGATGGCTTTCGCCTCACCAAGGTACTCATGGATGGAGGCAACGGATTGAACCTCATTTATGAGGAAACTCTTCAAAAAATGGGATTAGACTAGAGCCGCGTTGAGCGAAGCAGCACAACCTTTAGAGGAATAATCCCCAGTAGGGAAGCGCGCTACACAGGAAAAATCACACTAGATGTGGTGTTCGGCACGCCGGATAATTACAGATCCGAAGAGGTCACATTTCAGGTGGCCCCGTTCAGCAGCAGATATCACGCCTACTAGGGCGGGAAGCATTTACAATCTTCCAAGCAATACCCCATTACGGGTACATGAAGCTCAAGATGCCCGGGCCGAACAGAATTATCACTCTCGCTAGTGATTCGGACATAGCACTCCGCGCCGAAAACAAGACAGCCGCATTAGCCCTGGAGGCACTATCCGAAGCCTTAGCAGCTAAGGAACTGACTGTGATGCGCTCCACAGTTAACAGGGATGATGTGATACTCAACAAGAGATCCAAGTCCACATCCTTTAAGCCAGCAGACGAAATAGTCAAGTTCCAGGTCCATCCAACGGACCCCAATAAAACGGCCTCCATCGGGGCGCGATTAAACCCTGATATGGACGCCGCACTGTGAGACTTTCTACGTGAAAATTGGGACATCTTCGCCTGGCACCCTTCAGACATGCCAAAGGACCTCAAACAAATACAAAAATTAACCGTATGTGTGGCGGCTTTAAGCCGCTTTATCTCTCACTTGGGAGATAAGGCACTGCCCCATTATCGCCTCCTTCGGCGCACCGAACACTTCGAGTGGACGGATGCTGCCACGGCCGGACTTGATGAAATAAAAGCCATATTGGCAACAAACCCAGTCCTGGCCGCGCCAAACACCGGCGAACCAATGCTATTGTACATCGCGGCAACCCATCAAGTTGTCAGCGCAGTACTCGTGGTCGAGCGGGAAACGGACGGACACAAACTCCCCCTTCAAAGGCCGGTCTACTACGTGTCCACTGTCCTCACTCCATTCAAATCACGGTACCCGCATTATCAAAAGATTGCATACGCGGTATTCATGGCATCCCGAAAGCTACGACACTACTTTCAAGAGTGTTCCGTAACAGTAGCCTCGGAAGTACTACTCAACGATATTATCAACAACCGCGATGCAACGGGCCGGATCGCAAAATGGGCCATCGAGCTCCTCCCGTTCTATATAACCTATAAGCCACGACGAGCTATTAAATCACATGTTTTGCCCGACTTCATCGCGTAATGGACGGAGGCCGAGCTCCCTAAAGAGTACGGCACATATTCAAACTGGATCATGCATTTCGACGGCTCCAAAATGTTGGTTGGACTAGGGGCTATCGTCGTCTTGACGTCCCCCACAGGAGACACAGTTCAATATGTGCTCCAGATCATGTACACGGACTCCAACAATGCAGCCGAATATGAGGCCCTCCTACATGGTCTCCGGACGGCAGTATCCATGGGCATTCAACACCTAGAGGTACGCGGGGACTCGAACCTCGCGATATCCCAAATAAACGGAGACTTCGACGCCAAGGATCCAAAAATGGCAGCTTACCGCGACGCCGTCCTAAAAATGTCAGCTCGGTTCGAAGGGTTGGAGTTTCATCATATAGCCCGAGAAAACAATCAGGCAGCGGATGTCCTGGCACGCATTTGAGCAAAACGCGATGCAGTCCCCCCCCCCCCCCAACATCTTTTTAGAAAGACTGTTCAAGCCATCCGTAGCATGGGAGGGGGAACCCACAGATAACAGCCAGGACCTAACCACACCACTCGACGCCGAACAATCTGACATAATTGGAGGCTCTGCCACCGAAATTACACCTTCAGCCCACGTAATAATGGCGGTCATTGCCCCGTGGACAGAACCGTTCCTAGCCTACCTTACTAGGCAGGAACTCCCAGAGGACCAAAACGAGGCACGCTACATAGTGCGGCGATCTAAAGCCTATAAAGTCCACGAGGGAGAGCTTTATAGGAAAAGCACTACCGGAGTCCTTCAAAGGCGCATCTCCGAAGAGGAAGGGCGGAACTTGTTGGCTGAAATTCATGCCGGACTCGGTGGCCACCACGTTGTAGCTCGGTCCCTTGTAAGCAAGGCTTTCCGTACGGGCTTTTACTGGCCGACGGCCCGAGCAGACGCTCAGGACTTCGTCCAACGATACATCGGTTGCCAGCTTTTTGCAAATCAAAGCCATATGCCACCCACCGCCCTCCGAACTATCCCCATCACTTGGCCCTTCGTGGTCTGGGGGCTTGACATGGTTGGACCCCTTAAAGGCGGAACCCACAAGAAAAAATACTTACTGGTCATGGTGGATAAGTTCACCAAATGGATGGAAGCCAAGCCTGTTAAGACGGTGGAATCCGGACCTGTGATAGACTTCATATCCGGGGTTGTACACCGTTACGGCGTCCCCCACATCATCATCACTGATAATGACACAAACTTCACCTCCGACGAGGTGAAACTCTAGTGCAAAAACATGGGCATCAAGCTCGACTATGCTTCCGTCTATCACCCACAAACTAACGGCCAGGTCGAACGTGCAAATGGTCTTATCATGAGCGGCATTAAACCCAGACTAGTGCGGTCCCTCAAGGAATCTAACACGCACTGGGTCGAGGAGATCGACTCCGTACGCTGGGGGCTACGGACCACGCCAAATCGCACCACCGGATACACACCATTCTTTATGGTGTACGACGCAGAGGCAGTTCTGCCCTGCGACATAATTCATGACTCACCTCGAGTGCGCATGTACGAAGAAAGAGAAGCCGAGCTCGATCGGCAGGACAACTTGGGCACCTTCGAGGAGGAGCATGACGTGGCAAAAGCCCATTCCGCATTTTATCAACAGCAGGCTCGAAGATATCAAAGCAGAGAAGTACGGACAAAAAATTACAATGTTGGCGAACTAGTTCTACGCCTGCCGGATAATAAAAAGGACAAACTCAAGCCCAAGTGGGAAGGTCCATTCATAATCGACCAAGTCCTGACTGGTGGAGCGTACCGCCTGCGAGATGCGTCAGATAATCGACTCGAGCCGAACCCATGGAACGCCGCCCGTCTCCGAAGATTCTATGCCTAGCGCCGGACTCTGTGTTTGTCTCCTTTCTCTGTCCATTTTTTACATTTTCTGTCTTACATTTCTCTCCTTCTCCTCTTTTCTCTTATAGCCCTTAAAGGCTCATCAAGTGACACGCTACCCACGCTCATTAAGCCTGGGGGCTTCTTTAACAGAAGCTTATTTATATGGGCTTCATGCCCAACACATGCGTCAAACTTCCGCATGTACCTTTTTCTTCACCATTATATGCATCGATATGACTTAAGTTTTGGCCAAGCTGGGTTGCCTGGCTCCTGTGCTTACCCCTACATTCCCGATTGTTCGGCTTGGCAGTTAAGGGAGCACCTCTGCGATTGTTACTGCCGGATCAGCCGGATGTGTACCTCAGACTTGGTGAAGCCGAAAGCTAGCGTTCTTAAGGCAATATTCGGTCGGTGAACTAAAAAACGACCTTTGATGATTTTCCTGCATTTGCAGTCCGGACATGCACTTTAGGGCATGCCTCCCAGAGAAAGGAACCCCTAACGGAACTATTCTCTCTGGAAGATGTTTCTTACTATCCATGTAATATAACATAACTAGTTGGGCACTTGTCTGATAAAGCACTAATGACCCCTACGCCTGGTCTCCATGCATACCCCAGTTCGTACATAACTGGTAGGGTATTCGGACACACTCTGGACCGCCGGTCCCGAGGTAGAAGCGAAAAGGTCGGCAATGACAAACGATCTACAATCCGGCTAGAAGGCATTACACATGTCAACAATTACATAGTCACTCTGACTGATTGTATTCCTCTTCTATACCATCTAACAGGCTGTCTAATTTACAGTCCTGTTGGGAATACTTTGCGGCCAAGCTCCCTTAAGCTTCTCCGCAAGCTCTCCAAGGCCCTCGGGCACGGAGTGGGAAGGCCATAAGGCTTGGGAAACGCCTCGCATTGCCTGCCGAACTCGCTCGTGCAGTTGCGAGAGCTCGGGTAGAAGGTCACCCGTAGAACCGGGCATCTCCTCTGCAGGACGACCTGTTAGCATACCTACAGACATTACTCTGTTAGTCGACTTCCTCACCGAACTCTTTTTTCAAAAGATTTGCCTAAGCACTTACTAAATATGCTGCGTCAAAGCCGCTGGTTCTCCTTAGTGGAGTCCGACAGCTGGCCACGAACATCTTGAAGTTCAACGTCCAGCTTGGTGTTGGCATCCTGAAGATCATTCTTCTCTCGCCTCACCTTTGTCAGTGTACTCTCACCGGCCTTTAGCCGGCGTAAGAGTTGTTGTCTCTCCGGATCGAGTCCGGCACCATCCGCAATATGATTTGTCAGATTTGCACCCACGCCGCAAAATACTAATCTTTCGAAGTGTATATTACCAGAGGGGGTCTCTTTGGGCTCCCCTGCCGCGGCTAGTGCGGCCTCCAGTTGGGCCTTGCACTCTTCCAGCTCCTGGGACAGTACGGTATTCTTCTCTGTAAGAACCTACATACCAAATGATCCTTAAATCAGTTACTCTAACTGTTTCAACTCTCGGGGGCTACTAGTATATATATATATATATATATATATATATATATATATATATATATATATATATATATATTTGACCAAAATTTTCTTACCCGTATGTCTTTTACATACTGCTCCGTGGCCTGGCTAAACCATTTTGAGCGGCACGGAGGAACGCATCTCCCGAATTGAAGGCATCTAATGCCTCTTGGGAGAAACAAGCGTCGCGAAGAACTGTCCGGCGACGCCTGTGGTTCATGGCACTCTCCACCTCAGAATTTGTGGCGGACAGCCTGTCCGCATCCTCTGTCGGAGGAGCGTCCGGTGCGCGCCTTGTGCTCGCCTCCGCTTCCAGGCCAGGCGTTGGAGCCTGGCTGGTGGAGGCGCGATTGGCAACCTCTCCGGATGTAGTCCGGCGAAGTCTCTTCATCATAAAGATAGCACGAACATTAATATGCCCTGAAGGAATAACACCAGGGAAAAGAGGGTGCGCTATACCTTTGCGTCGGCATCTCAGTCCGGATCACATTCCTTTTTACCCCACGGGGCCCTGTGGCCCCTCGTTGGCTAGCCACCGCAGGTTCGGCCTCCCGCCTCGGAAATCTCCCCTGCAAAACGCGGTCATCGTCAGAAAAACTGAAATACGTGAGAATGGAATCCTTCTCAAGGGAATGAGGCTCCGGTCGCTGTCACCTGGGAGGCCGGGATTAACCCTGGGTAATCAGCCGTAATGGCCACCAAGGTATTGTCCTTGCTTAGCTGATGGAACACCCCGTCGATAAGCTCCACCGATATGTCCGGATCCTCTTCGGAGTCCGGATCGAGGGGCCGTTCTGGATCCTCGGGCTGTGGAGGGCGGATGTTTATATCCTTCACCTCCTGACGCAGTTCCTGCGTTGAAGTCGTTAGACTATATATTTAATCATGGGAATATAAAACGAATGGGCAAGCACAATTGTCCACTTACCCAACTTGGAGGGTTGTACATAGTAAATCCGCCCTGCGGGTTGACGCGGCGGAATTCCTCGTCTTCTCCCTTGTACAAAGAGGATAAGATCTTTACTAGAGCGGCAGCTGAGGCTGGCCCCTTACGACCGTAACGGGTGGCGTTATCCTCCCCGTTAAAATCCCACATGGGGTGGCCACTATATTGAAGCGGCTGCACCCCCCGCATGATGCATGCGGCCATGACTCCAATCATGGTTAGTCCGGAATGAGCCAATAGTCTTATCCGGCCCATCAGGTAAAGGACGTCTCTGTCGCTTTCTCTCTGAGAGCTCCGCGGACGCCAGCTCAAGCGTTTCTTTAATGGAGCATTGTTGAAACTCAGGGAGACCGACCCGGACAGGGTCCGGTAGCGGGACATCATCTATATAAAACCATTCCGAAGGCCAGTCCTCGGACACCTTCTTTGGGGTCCCGGATAGGTATCCGGTCCCGGCGATGCGCCACACTTCGGCTCCGCCCACTTGATATATAGACCCCTCTTGAGAACGGGTCACCAGGCAGAATATCCTCTTCCACAGCGCGAAATGAGCCTCAACGCCCAAAAATAGCTCGCAAAGGGCGACGAAGCCCGCAATATGCAATATAGAGGCGGGCGTGAGATTGTGCAGCTGGAGGCCGTAGAACTCCACAAGCCCACAGAGAAATGGATGAACTGGAAATCCCAGTCCCCTTATTAGATAAGGGACGAAGCCCACCCGCTCTCCTTTAGAGGGATTGGGGGTGCTCTCCGCTTGTTTTCCGCCATTGTAGGTGGCGAGTCCGGCTCGGACCGGGACCATATAAGCCTGAGGGAGAAATCCCTTGGCCTGAAGCGATACTAACTCGCTGTGCGGGATGGAGCAATTCTCCTAGTCTCCGGGTTTAGGACTGGAAGGGCGAGAGGAGGAGCTGCAACGGCTGGCCATGTTGGAATGGACCTTTGCTGGAGGCGCTCTGATGATTACTCGCGGAGAGGAGAAGGTGTGGTTTGGATCTGAATCCCCATCCCGTTAAATAGGCGGCTCGTTTATGCGGCTAGGGGTGTGGATGTAAAAACGCCCCAGCCTTTCGCATTCGTTTGACACGTGGAAGACGGCCATTATTGGGCGTGGAAGCCAAGGAGCGCTACATTACAAAAATCGGACATTATTCCTACAGGTACACAGAATTTGGAGAAGAACCCGCCTTGCAATGCCGAAGACAATCTGCGCGCCGGACTCATCGTCATTGAAGCCTGGTTTGGGGGCTACTGAGGGAGTCCTGGATTGGAGGGTGTTCGGATAGCCAGACAATACCTTCAGTCGGACTCCAGGACTATGAAGATACAAGATTGAAGACTTCGTCCCGTGTCCGGATGGGACTTTCCTTGGCGTGGAAGGCAAGCTTGGCAATGCGGATATTCATGATCTCCTACCATTGTAACCGACTCTGTGTAACCCTAACCCTATCCGGTGTCTATATAAACCGGAGGGTTCTAGTCCGTAGGACAACTCCATCATACGACAATCATACCATAGGCTAGCTTCTAGGGTTTAGCCTCCTTGATCTCGTGGTAGATCTACTCTTGTACTACCCATATCATCAATATTAATCAAGCAGGAGTAGGGCTTTACCTCCATCGAGAGGGCCCGAACCTGGGTAAAAACATCATGTCCCTTGTCTCCTGTTACCATCCGCCTAGACGCACAGTTCGGGACCCCCTACCCGAGATCCGCCGGTTTTGACACCGACAGTGACAATGAAGGTGGGCATAACAAACAGGATTTCTTGTCTCAGCACAACGAGTGGGTGGACATGTATTCGACTCCTGCACCACCTCCCACACAGGAAACACTGTATGACCAGGAATGGTCTGAGCTTCCTCCCTGTAACATGGGGCAACCCCACAGGTTTTGTGGACGACTCCGCCTCCACCACCTCCACGACGTGGCGGACAACGTGGCTGATGCTTGTCTAGCACTTTATCTATCTACGCATGCGACAGACATATACATATATGTGTGTGTGTGCATGTGTGTGTGTGCCAGAGACATATTCTACCTATGTATGCGAGAGACATATTCTACCTATGTTTGCGAGAGACATATTTCTACCTATGTATGTGAGAGACATATTTCTCTATCGATGCAGCACTCTTAGATATAATTAAGATACAAGTATATCAAAATTAAACAGTACGACTTAACTTAGATAATACAACACTCTTAGAGATAATTGACATACAAGTACGTCTAAATTAAATGGTACGACTTAACTTAGATAATACAACATATAAACTACATGAAGACATCATCCTCCATCGAGGCAGCATTCTTGCCCTTCGATGATGAGGCACTCTTGCCCTTCGACGATGAGGCACTCTTGCCCTTTGAAGATGAGGCACTCTTGCCCTTTGAAGATGAGGCACTCTTGCCCTTCGACGATGAGTCACTCTTGCCCTTCGACGATGAGTCACTCTTGCCCTTTGACAATGCGGGTGTCTTGGCCTTGTTGCTCAGCATGAAGATATCATCTTCATCTTCGCTTTTGTCAGTCCACAAATAAGTATGCTCTTGGGTAGTCCTTAGGAAAGTTGCACTCTTATATTGTTGCTTCTTCCACCTTACATGCAACCTAAGGAGTTCTTTCCGTATCTCCTCAAAGGTCCTTGCAGGCCACCCGCACCTACTTAATGCGTGAGCCAACTCATTCAGTATGGTGTCACTACTGATAAGTTCGTCCCATTGTACTATCCTATTATCTATCTCGAAATTGGTGGCTAACCTCAGAAGACATTTAGACATACTCGGGTGGAAACTACGATCGAAAGGATAATGAGGTGGGACATCTTGACGAGACTACACTGCACTTCTTACCAACCCTTTCTGTATGGGAGGGGGGTTTATAAGTCGAGAAGATAAATATGGCCGGAAATAAGATGGCGGAAACAGAAGGAGTGGCGGGAAAGAAGTTGGCGGGAGCATGAGGGTTGGCGGGAAAGGCAGTTTTGGTGGGAAAGAGGTAGGTTTGGCGGGGAAGAAGATGGCAGCAAAGGGTTCCCGGGAACACGGTTATGAAAAAGTTTTGTGGACAACTAGGCCAGGCTCGAGCGAGGGTGCTCAGATAAAATTATGGGCTGAAATACAGTTCCATTGGCTCGTAAATTTGGTTGCATGCAGTTGTCGTGCTAGGGTAAGCCGACTGGCACTAATCATCTTCCGGGTGGATGAATGGAACTTATCATCTAATAGGGAGGACGACTGGATCTAATCATCTACAAGGTGGACGACTGGAGGCCCACCTTCAGATGACTGCCCTGTCGGCCAGCTGTGAGCCGACTGGACACTAATCGTCTACAAGTAAGACGATTAGGTCCAATCGTCCTCCAGGAAGATGATGTCGTATTATTTGTGAAAAATATCTAAACTGTGTATTATTTCTAAAAATTAATAAAAATGTATTATTTAAAAAAATAGCCTAAAAGCTTGAGTCGCCGCTACAGAGGAGAAGATCCAGAGGATGGATGAGGCCTTGACCGGTAAGTATGCTTTGCTCGCATAACTGATATGTATGCAACCGGAATGGTGCTTTCACAATTTAACTAGGTTTTATGCCGCAGTTCTAATGACTGGCAAGCCTGTAGATGCCTCCAATCCTCCTCCATCCGATGTGATAGAAGAATTTACCAAGATGTTTGAAAGAGCTCTACTTACAATGAAGGTCTTCGGCGCCTTGTGGCCAAACACACATGTCCCTAAAGGGATGTCCGAGCTAGTTGATCGTTTGAAATCAGCTCAGCATCGGCTATGGGTGTGGAAGATATCTGCATGTCGGGAAGGAGCAAGGGAAGCCTCGAAAATGATCAAAGTCCGGTTCACCAAGGAAAACACCGAGCGCTTGGCGGAGGTGGGCCCTATAGAGCCTGCTGGCAAAGAGGTGCCGACCTCCCTAGCGTACGATGATGTGATGCCAGAGGCTCGGCCATCCTAGAGGGATAGTGCCCTGGACTAGTTGATAGATGACCTCAACAAGGTCTAAAACCATTTCATATAATGATTCTATGTATCTATGTACTTTATATCATTACGATTGCATATATTATACGAACTTTGCTAGCCAACCTTCGGCTTTTCCCTCCTTGACCATTGGTCGCGGAGTGTTTCCTACTTCTAATCCGAAGAGTGGAACCAGTTATATTAGACAACAAGGCAATCCGGCCATACGGCTCGAAAAAGAAAGTGAACCAGAGCTTATGTTATATTACGTTCATGCATAAGAAACATTTTCTGAGAAAATAGTTCCTCTATCGATTCCTTTTCTCAGGTTATCATGCTAAGCATGAATGAATATCAAATAAGACGGAACATCTATCCGAGGTGAGCATAAGCCCCCAGTGATGGTTGTTTTAAGAAGCAAGTGTTTTTCACTTCCATCGAAGCTCACCAACTTTATTCTTAACAACGCTAGCTTTCGCCTTCACCGGTCTGGGGTACTTATCTGGTTGACCCAACAGTAACAATCGCATAGGTGCTCCCTTTACCCCCTAGCCGAACAATTGGGAATGTAGGGGGTAAGCACAGGATCTAGGCAACCTAGCTTGGCCAAAACTTAATTCAAGTCGATGCATATTATGGCGTAAAATGATTAATTTGGAAGGAGGCGCATGTAGTGCTTAAAGATGCGTTCGGCTTTGATAAAACAAAAGCCCTTCACGCAGTATATGTCGTACATCAGACAAGCATCCGAAAGAGTCATAAAGACTTCGGATTTACCGAACATAACTAACTATAGTTTTGACAACTTAAGAAGAAAGAATAATAGCTCCTAAATGCTAATAGTGTAAAGAGCCGAAAAGGCAAAGTAGGGGTGGCTTCGGTTAACCGTAAAAGTGTCGAAGCAGGGCAGCGTTCCATGGTTTGGCTCCAGCTTGTTATCCATGGGATCTCGGATGTGATATACACCACCAGTGAGCACTTGGTTGATTATAAATGGTCCGTCCCATTTTGGGGAGAGCTTATGCTTATGTTTTTCCGGATGGAATCTCATGACCAGGTCACCTTTGTTGAATGCCTTTGCCCGAACCTCCCTGCTCTAGTACCGCCATGCCTATTGTTGTTAAAAGGTGGAACGCGCCCGAGCCACGTCCTATTCTTCCTCAAGGGTGTCGAGGTCGTCCTGCTGATCGAGCCCGGCTTCCCTTTCTTCATACATTTGCACTCTAGGTGCATCACGAATGAGGTCACATGGTAGGACAGCCTGGGCTCCATAAACCATGAAAAAAGGTGTATAACTAGTGGACCTATTGGGCGTGGTTCGCAAGCCCCACGATACGGAATCGAGTTCCTCTACCCAATGACAGTCTGCCTCTTTCAAGGAGCGGACTAATCGCGGCTTGATGCCTCTTAATACGAGTCCATTGGCACGTTCGACCTGTCCATTGGTCTAGGGGTGGTAGATGGAGGCATAGTCGAGCTGAATGCCCATCTTTACGCACCACGCCTTGACCTCCTTGGCAGTAAAGTTGGAGCCATTGTACGTATTTATGCTACGAGGGACACCATAATGGTGGACTATGCCAAAGATGAATTCTATGACCTGCGTTACCTCGGTGGTTGTCACTGGCTTTGCTTTGATCCATTTTGTGAACTACCATGACGAGTAAATATTTATTTTTGTGTGAGCCTCCTTTAAGAGGGCCGACCATATTTAGCCCCAGACTGCAAAGGACCAAATGATCGAAATAGTCCCAAGAGCCGCTGGGGGCATGTGGCTTTGGTTGGCAAAAACCTGGTAGCTAGGCAGCGCTGAATCAAGGTAGTCGCTTCTTCCTTGGTTGTAGGCCAATAAAATCTATATAGAAAGGCCTTGCTGACCAAGGCCCGAGCTACGGCGTGATGGCCGCTCATGACGGAGTGGATTTCCACAAGGAGTGCTCGTCCTTCCACTACAAAAAATACTTCCATGATAATACATGTTTGTCACAGTAGGTCATGTTTTTTGTCATGAATGTACATCCGTGACGGTTTTATGACATAATTAAGATAGTCATGCACGTGCTGTCGTAGAAATGTTCCATGAAGAAACTGAAATTATCATCACGGAAGTTTACACTTCCATGACGATAAATGACGTGTCATGAAAGTGTTTTCGTCAAGGGTAACCGACACGTGGCTTCCACTGTAATGGGTCGACGTTAAGCTATCGGGTCCGGTTTTGGATCTGATAACCCATTAACAACCAAGACCAATGGCGATTTTCCACGTGCAAATTTCTCATTCGCTGGAGGATCCACGTGCCAGCTCAGCGGTGCGACAGATGGCATTCATCCAATGGACGAGGCGCGCGTGTGATACGTCGACATGTGGCATGTCCCAACAGTGGCCCATTTAGTTTAGAAAGGCTGGCATGTTTGACTTGGTCAAATGTTAGCAGTTCAGCCCATGAAAAGCGTGTTAATGGCATGTTCACATATAGCCCATTTACGGCCCGGCAACACACGACCCGCTATGGCCTTTCTGTATTCGGACTAGAAAAATCATGTGTGCCCTCCAATATGATTCGAGCCTGTTTTAACTTTCGTCCCATGTACGACCCTTGACGTATTTCAGCACATAAGAGGCCTTTTGTTTCCCCGGGCCCTGTAACGGCCCGTGGTGATTATGGGCCATTATGACATTACCAAAAACCACTTCCGTGATGATATGTGTTTGTCAGAGTAGGTCACATTTGTTGTCATGCACATACATCCGTGACGATTTTATGACATAATCAAGATAGTCATACCTGTGCTGTCGTAGAAGTGTTCCATGACAAATCTGAAATTATCATCAAGGAAGTGTCCACTTCCATGACGATAAATGCCATGTCATGGAAGTGCTTTCTTCAAGGGTAACTGACACGTGGCTTCCACCGTAACGGGTCACCGTTAATCTATCGGGTCCCGTTTTGGACCGGATAACCCGTTAACACCCAAGACCAGTGGCGATTTTCCATGTGTAAAATTCTCATTGGCCGGAGGAACCATGTTTTCGCTCCACCTTGGGACAGATGTCAACCGCCCAATGGACAGGAGGTGCCTATGGTACGTCGACACGTGCCAAGGCCCAACAGCGGCCCATTTAGGTTAAAAAGGCCGGCCCAGTAAAAATTAGCGGGCTGGCCTATTAATGGCCTGCTTGCAGACGGCCCATTCGCAGTTAAGGCCCATAGGAATATTGTCAAATCGGCCCGTCAACGGCTCGTTCTATATTTCTGATCATTGCGGCTCACGGTCACTCCTGGCATGTTAATAGTCCACTAAGTATTTGGGCCAAATTACGACCCGATGTGTTTCCGGCCTATTAAAGGTCCTGCTACATTTGGGCTCATTTATTGCCCAATGAACTTTTGGCCCATAAAAGACCGTCAAGGAAATGGGCAATATTCGTCCAGGTCTGACATTCGGCATGTCAGCGCTCTATTGTAGATTTGGGCCACTTCCAGCATGTTGTGTTTTTCGGCATGTTAAGGTCGGACAATAGCCATGGGCCATATGTGGCCCAACATCACATCAGGCCTCTTAACAGCCCATATACTAGATGAAATAAATCAAGCCCACACGCACTACCGGTCTGCTAAAGGCCCGTGTAGTAGGTCGGCGCATTTACGGGCCGTCTGAGTGTCGGCCTATTAACGATCCGCGTTGTAAATGGGCCACCATGAGCTGAGATGCGTTTCGGCCTGCTAATGACCAGTGGGTTATTTGGCACATTTCAGGCCCAATCATCTTTTGACCTTATAAAAGCCTTGGGTATATTCTGGCCCAATTAAGGCTCAATCTAACTTTCGGCCTATTAAAGGACAATGTAATTTACTGGACATATTAAGCCCGCAAGATATTTACACAAGCTAACGGCCTGCTGTTACTAAGGGCCCAAATTATGTTTAGGCCCGTTAATGGCCCACTATGACCATGGGCCTATCAAAAATAAGAAAGCATACGCTGATTTAGGCCCAGATATTTTCTGTGGGCTACATGGCGATTACGGCCCATAAATGATGTTAACCCAATTGGAATTGTGGGCTGGAGGAATGTTGTCCCTTTGGGTTCATACGATGCTGATGGACGAAGGGAGATCGATGATGTTGAATACATTACTAAGATAAACCTATGTTATACATATATAGCTTCATAATTTCTACGGCCTTTGGCAGCACGATAAATGTTGTATCACAACAAAATAATTACAGCCACACAACCAAAGGCTTGTTGGCATAAAAGTTTACAGTCTTTGCAGATAAATGCACCATCAGATGTATAGAAGCATAGATCATTTGACGTGAGTGCTAATGTTTCAGGCTGTAGAATCTGATGGAGCATCATGGCCTTCCCCTTTTTTCTGCCATTGCTCTTGAATAACAAATAAAATATTTAATAGTCTGGTTTCAAAACCATTCATATCTTGACGAAATTTCTCAAACAATATTCTTGTTTCAGAAACTACCTTCATTAGGGATTGGACTTTTGTCTGGAGCACAGATATATCACTCTTTCTAGCTGGAAGATTTTGTTCAGTAGGCGATTTGAACGAGGTTACCTTGACAATGAACCCAGAATTACGTAGGATGGTGCTTTTTGCACTGTTAGTGGAGAGATACTGACACACTGCAGTAAAGAGGTGTTATTGTGCCTGTCGTAGCCTCATAACCTTCAGGTGGTTGTGGTTGTTCAATCATTTGTTCCATAGCTTGCTGAAAGTTTTAATTTGTAGATTAGTGTACCGGATATGAAGTTACGAATGAGACAAAAACGAACAAAATAGATTTAACGTTTACACATAAATTTTGGTGAAGTATTGTAATATATTAGCATGTATTGTAGTGCTAAGTACATAACAAAATCACTTTCTGAACATATATCCATGTTCCATGCCTACTGTATTGTCTATTTCCTCATATTTATTGGCATCTAAGGACAAAGAGACATGGTTTAAAGTAGGATGAACAAAGTATGACATCATTCTTATCATAGGGAAACAGATATAAAAAAACAGGTTATTATATCATTGTGTGGGAACGTGAACATCACAACTAGATTACAGATCAAGACCAGAAGAATATTCTTCCTCTCTTTTAAACAGTGTAAGGTGAAATGATACGTTAAGACAACTGTGTATAAAAGTGAATAGAGTAACAGGCATTGTCTACAAACCAAGGAGTTAAATGAACACGTCACAGTAACAAGCAGTTCAAAGGCATGAGGAGTAAGGACTTACAATGGCGGCTTGAACTAGTGTGCTCATGCCCTTCATCTTGCTGGTGTGACAATCCTCGAAGATTTTCACTGCATTCCGTCCAGGTTCTTTTTGGTCTGCATGAGCTTTCCTCTGTATTTGGAACAAGTCGATATATATACAATAATATGGCACAACAAAAAGAAGGAAATAGCACTTATTTACAAGAGCCTCACGGTGTGAAATATAGCTACGAGATCCTGTTGTCTGTTGGAATTTCACTTTAGAACGACTGGTCTTTTTCTTCACACAGTTAGCCTAGAAGAAGATAGACTTGTAAGACACATATGTAAATATGAGTTCAATATGTGATCTGATCACATGCATATAACCTACATGATACTTTGGATCAGACAAGTGTTTAACAAGGACTATCCAGACATCATCCGTAATATATTTCATTGGAGATGTTTGGTCGATTTCAATGTTAGCCTTGTGAGGGAGTCCTGGACTAGGCGGTCCTCAGGGGTCTGGGCTATGTGATATGGGCCGGACTGATGGGTCGTGAAGATACAAGATCGAGGACCTTCCCCCGTGTCCGGATGGGACTCTCCTTTGCGTTGATGGCAAGTTTGACGTTCGGGTGTTGTAACGCCCTCGATGCGGCTATATCTCCCACGTGTCGAAGCACGACTTAGAGGCATAACCGCATTGAAAGCAATGTCGCAAGCGAGGTAATCTTCACACAACCTGTCGGGGATATACCCCGTGGTGTAAACCGGCCGGAAGTTAACCCGGCCGGACTTGGCGATATTCGTCTGGTGACCCGCCCAGACCTGGCGGTTTACTAGCAACCCGTCGGGACGTTGTAACTCACTGGTAACCCGACGGACGGGTCAGAGGAGCGACAAGACCCGGTGGCCCGTCTGGCGGTTCATGAAGGCCGGTTTGACTATTGTGGGCCGGTTTAAGAGGAAAGGAATATTTGCCTTACAAGGGGTTAAAGCCAGGACTTGTATCCGGTTTGTATTAGAGATAGACTAGTCCTAATCCCAATAGGACTCCACATGTAAACCGCCCCTTCAACATATATAAGGAGGGGCAGGGCTCCCCAAAGAGGGACAGGTTAGAAGTTAGAAGCTACAAGCAATCAATAATCTCTAGGGCTAGACACAAGAGCCGGTTTACGGCGTCTCCCTCGGGATGATAATGAGACCTAGCCTCAAACAGCATGTAGGGCTATTACCGGATGATGTTTCCCGGGGCCCGAATCTGTCTAAACCCTTGTCTTGCGTGTTGATCCGCCCTGCGTCTCTCGTCCCAATCAACCCCTCTCAAGCTACCACATGGATGCGTTGGCCTCGCGACTAAGTCCTGACACTAAGGACATCTGCCGTGACAAAACCACGACAGTTGGCGCCCACCGTGGGGCCTGCGCACGATGGTGTTGAGTTCTTGGAGGGATTTCTTTAATGGATTAAGAAGTTCGCAATTTTCTGGATAAAAAGCGCCAGTTCAAAGAAAATCTGCATCAACATAGAATTTATCAGCTGGGTTGGTCAGCCGGCGACAGGTGATCCGCCGAAACCGTTTCTACGTTGGGTCGGACGTTGACAAGGAGTTGATCTGCTGCACGGTATGCGTATAAATCGTTCCGAGTTACACCGATCTGGTTTCAAGTCCCAAGAAGGCCACCTACGAGGTCATGCCGCTGCTGATTCCCATCAGGCCATCATCAATCAAGAAAGTATTACTATAATTGCTCCTCACGTGGTGGTCAAGGAGGGTCCACAGAATTAAACTTTTGGTCTCCTATTTGCACTATACGTGATGCTAGTATTAATCCGGTACGGATCAGATTTTTTGGTCTACAAAACATTGTCTACTGTCGGAAACATTGGAGTTTCAACTCGGCCCCCTATTGCCGCTAAGCCGCCCGGGGCCGACTCTGCTAAACTCCGTCGCCCTGGCCTCGCCCTGTGCGGCCGCCTGAGCCTGTTTAAGGAAGTTGCTGCCCATTCTGGTGAACCGTACCCTGCTCGGTCCTTGCTCCGTACTGATCAAAGCGGCGAGCCTACTATGACGGCTGTTGTCACAAATCCTAGCGAGCAAATCGTCTTGATCAGTCAATTTACTGCCAAAACAATATCATTCCGCGGACACCAATTCCGCCCTCATCGACAACAACCACAGAAAGATTTTTTATCATGACCGCTTCAGACGATCTGGTGTAGTCTGTGTTGGATATCATAAGAAAGCACAATGGCACAGTTTCCAAGAGAGACCATCAACCATCACGTGAAAAAACAAGACTGGTCAAAGTGATGAATCAATTACTCCATTATTGGTGATACTTTGTTATTACTACCGGTCTGGCCAAAACAAGACTGACAAAAGAGCAAGCGCGTCCGCTGTACCGGCGCCAGCATCCGGGTTCATCCGGCAAAAAATACCAGGTGTTATTTTTCTTATGTATTTTATAAGTACATGTTAATTTATCCAAACAACAATTACTCTGGCCTGTAATATTTTTATGCAGGAAGGCTATTAAGAAAAAAGGGATGGTATGATACCATGGAAGTACGTTTGGCGGTGCCGCGCAGCTTCACGGACATGCGTATCGTGGTCCGGTTTACATCAACGCACCAGCCAACTTTCTCGTCCGCGCCACCTTACGATGCCACAAACGATTTGCCCGTTCGCTCTCGCCGTCGGCTCATGCGTCCGCACCGGTTTATAACGCGGAGGACAACTGGCTCGTCTATGCCGGCTCACAAGGCCGCGACCGACTCATCACTCTGAAGCCGCTTCTCATGCTGCAGTGGTTTTACTGTCCGCCCAAACATCAGGTGGTATTCGTCTAAATTTATGTATTAAACACTTATTGATTTTTGTCAAAGAACAATTACACTGTCTTGTAATATTTTTACACAGGACAATTTATACGCCATTCACGGACACGCGTATCGCGGTCCGGTTTACGTCGTCACGCCAGTCGACTCGCCCGTGCGCCCTGGCCACCGGTTCATGCGTCCGCACCGGTTCACCCGTGATTGATTTCAGTTTCATCTGGTGATCATTAAGTCCATGACGGATAATTTCCGGCCTAACATATCAGGTGAAATCCATCTAAATCTAGTTTGGACACATATTGTTTTTGTCAAAGAGCAATTACGTTGGTATGTATCTTTTTTTATATACAGGACCATTATTCATTACAAACGTGGTTTATACTACGGATTTGGAGCACGGGTTAATAATATCCCGCCTGGTGATAAACCGGATCATGTCACATGATGAATGGACGCACACAAGCTGCTGCCCTTACGGCCCGGTTTACATCAGCATTGCCGGGACCGTGTCCGCGATTAATTCGCCCGTCCGTGCCGGTTTACGACACCGGTGCCGTTGCTCCCCGTCCGCAACGGCTTACAATGCCACGGCCGACTCATCTGTCCGAGCTGCTTCTCATGTTACGGTCGTCCTTGTCGTCCATCTCTCGTGGCCTGGTCTACATCAACATACCGGGCCGCACCTATCTGCATGAGCTGTTTATTGAGTATGAGCAAGTCATAGCTTGGGTAGCCCGGTGTTCTTTCAACAAAATGGAGGCAAATTATCATATACTATCGACCGCCGTCTGCACTGGATGGCTCAATAGCAGGCGCACAAGTCGCCATCATTACAGTTTGGTTAACTTCAAATAGCCAGTTGGAAGGAACCATTGGCCGAGTTGCTGACACGGCTCATACAGGATCGTTTATAACCCGCCGCAGTCACCTCAACCTTCGGTGGATTCACATCGTGCTATCAACACCAATGATATACAAGTTATGCCGGTTTATATCACGGTCAAATATGGAGAGTTTCAAGCCAACTCCTCGAGTCACCTTGAGACTTGGGGGCTACGATGACATGACTCAGCAAATCTTGCTAGTTTCAGCCGGTTTAAGAACCCCAAGACGATGGAGGGAAAGATAACCCGTCCCGGAGGCTACTGTTATGTTGATGAAAATTTAAAGGCCGTCAGAAAATTTCCGGCTTAGAAAGTATATGACAGTTACAAAATCCCGACTCAATGAAGAAGTTTCGGATCATCAGAAAGGATTCCGGTTTGAAACCTGGCTGAAGGGAAGTCAGTCTCACTGAAGCTCTCAATATCCGGTTTACAATCCGGTTCAAGAAAAATCTATTTTCCCACAAAGTGAAGCGCTCAAATCCGGTTTAACAATTTCCGGTTCAAAAGGGAATTAACTTCTCGCAAGTTCAAGTTTAAAGGCCGTCAGAAAATTGCCGGCTGAAGATGAAGATTCCGGTTTAAAATCCGGTTCAAGGGAAAAATGTCTCCCACAGCTTTGAAGCTTTCAATATCCGGTTCAAGATCCCGGTTCAAGAAGAATCTACCCCTTGCAAGTCTTAACAAGATCACTTGAGGCTTCCTGTTCAAACATAGGTCGTATTCGAACGAAAGAGAACATAGCTATCCTTATAAAGTCAGTTGGGGACCTAGTCGACTTGAACCGTAGCTACACCTCCTGGGAGCTTGGTCATGTCTTGACGACGGTAATGCCTTCTGGCTGGCACATTTGCCACTAAGTCAGTTGGGGACCTAATCGACTTGAACCGTAGTTACACCTTATGGGAGCTCGGTCATGTCTTGATGATGGTAATGCCTTCTGATCGGCTTTTAAACAGCCAATAAGTCATTTGGGGGCTTGGTCGTGTCCGAACCAATGCAATGCCACTTGATCGGCCCTAGGCCACTGAGTCACTTGGGGACTTGGTCGAATCCGAACCAATGCAATGCCACTTGGCCGGCGTAACGCCACGCGTCATTTTGGGGTCCTGGCTGACTGGCACCATCGCTACGCCTTCGGGGGGCTTGGTTGCGTCTGACCATGGTAATTCCATTTGACCAAGCTCAGTAGAGCTCTTCTTTTGCAAAAAGTTGTTGCCATTGCTTTTGCTTTAATAGCCTTTCTTGAGAAGTTGCTATTTTATTTGCGTTTTTTAAACCGACAGCATTTTGTACCGGTTCAAATAGCTAAATTGGCGGAACACGGTCCATTTTTAGACCGGAGATTATCTGCCCGGTTTAATTTTTTGTTACCATCCTATTATGGAGTAAACCGGTGTTTATCAACCCGGCTCGGTTTTCAAACTACAAGTTGTGAGTGCATGATCAAATTATAATCCGGAGATTATCAGCCCGGTCTGGTCTGACTACGAGTCACCAGTATATATATGGTTAATCCGGTGTTTATCACAACCCGGTACGGTTTTATCATAAATCGGCGCAATATGGAAAGAGTTATCATTACTCAAGATTGGGGTCATCACTCTTACTACAAAAAGTTGGTAAACCAACGATGTGATTCAATGTCACAGGTATGATATATTTCATATTTTTAAGTGCAGCCCTGGTTATAAACCCAGGTTATATGTTGAGCATTATGACCCGTCCGGCGGTAAACCGCCAGGACACTTTAAACTTGTTGTATGCAGAAACAGGTTGAATAAAGCATGATTATAAATTATCCGGTGTTTGTTAAACCGGCCTGGCTTTAAGACAATAAGTCGCCAGTATGATGATAAATTATCCAGTGTTTATTAAACCGGTCTGGCTTTGGACTATAAGTCGCCAGTATATATTTGGATTGCGCCATTGGAATCATGCGCTTATAAATTATTAGATTATATTATTCAAATAGCCAAACTTGGCTGAATTTTCATTATGATATTGGATGAATAAAGTGTTGGGGAACGTTGCAGAAAATTAAAATTTTTCCTACGGTTTCACCAAGATCCATCTATGAGTTCATCTAGCAACGAGTATTCAGATTAGATAGCATCTACATACCACTTTGTAGATCGCAACGGAAGCGTTCGAGTGAACGTGGATGAGGTAGTCGTACTTGCCGTGATCCAATTCACCGATGATCTAGTGCCGAACGGACGGCACCTCCGCGTTCAACACACGTACGGAAAGCGTGACGTCTCCTCCTTCTTGATCCAGCAAGGCAAAGGAGAGGTTGGGGATGAAGGCTCCAGCAACAGCACGACGGCGTGGTGATGGTGGAACTGCAGTACTCCGGCAGGGCTTCGCCGTGCTCAATGGAGGAGGAGGAGGTGTTGGAGAGGGAGAGGGAGGCGCCAGGGCAATGGGGTGGTCAGCCCCCTCTCTCCCCCCCCCCCTTTATATAACCCCCAAGGGGGGGCGCCTGCCCTAGGAGATGAGATCTCCTAGGGGGGGCGGCGGCCAGGGAAGGGGGGCTTGCCCCCCAAGCAAGGGGGGCGCCCCCTTTAGGGTTTCCCTCCCCCCAAACCCTAGGCGCATGGGCCCATGGGGGGGAGGCGCACCAGCCCACTATGGGCTGGTTCCCTCACTCATACAGCCCATGGGGCCCTCCGGGATAGGTGGCCCCACCCGGTGGACCCCCCGGGACCTTCCGGTGGTCCCGGTACAATACCGATAACCCCGAAACTTGTCCCGATGTCCGTATGATGACTTTCCATATATAAATCTTTACCTCTGGACCATTCCGAAACTCCTCGTGACGTCCGGGATCTCATCCGGGACTCCGAACAACATTCGGGTTACTGCACATACATATCCCTATAACCCTAGCGTCACCGAACCTTAAGTGTGTAGACCCTACGGGTTCGGGAGACATGCAGACATGACCGAGATGGCTCTCGGGCAATAACCAACAGCGGGATCTGGATACCCATGTTGGCTCCCACATGCTCCACGATGATCTCATCGGATGAACCACGATGTCAAGGATTCAATTAATCTCGTATACGATTCCCTTTGTCAATCGGTATTTTACTTGCCCGAGATTCGATCGTCGGTATACCAATACCTCGTTCAATCTCGTTACCGGCAAGTCACTTTTCTCGTTCCGTAATACATGATCCCGTGATCAAACACTTTGGTCACATTGAGCTCATTGTGATGATGCATTACCGAGAGGGCCCGGTGATACCTCTCCGTCAAGCGGAGTGACAAATCCCAGTCTCAATCCATGTCAACCCAACAGACACTTTCAGAGATACCCGTAGCATACCTTTATAGTCACCCAGTTACGTTGTGACGTTTGGCACACCCAAAGCACTCCTACGGTATCCGGGAGTTACACGATCTCATGGTCTAAGGAAAGGATACTTGACATTGGAAAACTCTAGCAAACGAACTATGCGATCTTATGCTATGTTTAGGATTGGGTCTTGTCCATCACATCATTCTCCTAATGATGTGATCCCGTTATCGATGACATCCAATGTCCATAGTCAGGAAACCATGACTATCTGTCGATCAACGAGCTAGTCAACTAGAGGCTCACTAGGGACATGTTGTTGTCTGTTATTCACACATGTATTACGATTTCCGGTTAACACAATTATAGCACGAATAAAGACAATTATCATGAATAAGGAAATATAATAATAATGCTTTTATTATTGCCTCTAGGGCATATTTCCAACAGTCTCCCACTTGCACTAGAGTCAATAATCTAGTTACATTGTGATGAATCGAACACCCATAGAGTTCTGGTGCTGATCATGTTTTGCCTTAGGGAGAGGTTTAGTCAACGGATCTGCAACATTCAGATCCGTGTGCACTTTACAAATCTCTATGTCTCCATCTTGAACATTTTCACGAATGGAGTTGAAGCGACGCTTGATGTGCCTGGTCTTCTTGTGAAACCTGGGCTCCTTTGCAAGTGCAATAGCTCCAGTGTTGTCACAGAAGAGCTTGATTGGCCCCGACGCATTGGGTATGACTCCGAGGTCGGTGATGAACTCCTTCACCCAAATTGCTTCATGTGCTGCCTCCGAGGCTGCCATGTACTCCGCTTCACATGTAGATCCCGCCACGACGCTTTGCTTGCAACTGCACCAGCTTACTGCCCCACCATTCAAAATATACACGTATCCGGTATGTGACTTAGAGTCATCCAGATCTGTGTCGAAGCTAGCGTCGACGTAACCTTTTACGATGAGCTCTTCGTCACCTCCATAAACGAGAAACATTTCCTTAGTCCTTTTCAGGTACTTCAGGATATTCTTGACCGCTGTCCAGTGTTCCTTGCCGGGATTACTTTGGTACCTACCTACCAAACTTACGGCAAGGTTTACATCAGGTCTGGTACATAGCATGGCATACATAATAGAACCTATGGTTGAGGCATAGGGGATGCCGCTCATCTCTTCTATATCTTCTGCCGTGGTCGGACATTGAGCTGAGCTCAATTTCACACCTTGTAACACATGTAAGAACCCTTTCTTAGATTGATCCATATTGAACTTCTTCAATATTTTATCAAGGTATGTGCTTTGTGAAAGACCTATGAGGCGTCTCGATCTATCTCTATAGATCTTGATGCCTAATATATAAGCAGCTTCTCCAAGGTCCTTCATTGAAAAACTCTTATTCAAATAGGCCTTAATGTTGTCCAAGAGTTCTATATCATTTCCCATCAAAAGTATGTCGTCTACATATAATATGAGAAATGCTACAGAGCTCCCACTCACTTTCTTGTAAACACAGGCTTCTCCATAAGTCTGTGTAAACCCAAACGCTTTGATCATCTCATCAAAGCGAATGTTCCAACTCCGAGATGCTTGCACCAGCCCATATATCGAGCGTTGGAGCTTGCATACCTTGTCAGCGTTCTTAGGATCGACAAAACCTTCCGGTTGCATCATATACAATTCTTCCTTAAGGAAACCATTAAGGAATGCCGTTTTGACGTCCATTTGCCATATCTCATAATCATAGTATGCGGCAATTGCTAACATGATTCGGACGGACTTCAGCTTCGCTACCGGTGAGAAAGTCTCATCGTAGTCAACCCCTTGAACTTGTCGATAACCCTTAGCGACAAGCCGAGCTTTATAGATGGTCACATTACCATCCGCGTCTGTCTTCTTCTTAAAGATCCATTTATTTTCTATGGCTCGCCGTTCAACGGGCAAGTCAGTCAAAGTCCACACTTCGTTTTCATACATGGATCCTATCTCGGATTTCATGGCTTCCAGCCATTTGTCGGAATCCGGGCCCGCCATTGCTTCCTCATAGTTCGAAGGTTCACCGTTGTCTAACAACATGATTTCCAAGACAGGGTTGCCGTACCACTCTGGTGCGGAACGTGTCCTTGTGGACCTTCGAATTTTAGTAGGAGCTTGATCAGAAGTATCTTGATCATAATCATTAATTTCCTCTCTAGTCGGTGCAGGCACCTCAGGAACGATTTCTTGAGTTTCGCCATTTTCCGGTTCAAGAGGTAATACTTCATCAAGTTCTACTTTCCTCCCACTTACTTCTTTCGAGAGAAACTCTTTCTCTAGAAAGGATCCATTCTTGGCAACAAAGATCTTGCCTTCGGATCTGAGGTAGAAGGTATACCCAACAGTTTCTTTCGGGTATCCTATGAAGACGCATTTTTCCGACTTGGGTTCGAGCTTCTCAGGTTGAAGTTTCTTCACATAAGCATCGCATCCCCAAACTTTTAGAAACGACAGCTTAGGTTTCTTCCCAAACCATAATTCATACGGTGTCGTCTCAACGGATTTCGACGGAGCCCTATTTAAAGTGAATGCGGCAGTCTCTAAAGCATAGCCCCAAAAAGATAGCGGTAAATCGGTAAGAGACATCATAGATCGCACCATATCTAATAGAGTGCGATTACGACGTTCGGACACACCATTACGCTGAGGTGTTCCAGGCGGCGTGAGTTGTGAAACTATTCCACATTTTCTTAAGTGTGTGCCAAATTCGTGACTCAAGTATTCTCCTCCACGATCTGATCGTAGAAACTTGATCTTTCTATCATGTTGATTTTCAACCTCACTCTGAAATTCCTTGAACTTTTCAAAGGTTTCAGACTTGTGTTTCATTAAGTAGATATACCCATATCTAATCAAGTCATCAGTGAGGGTGAGAACATAACGATAGCCACCGCGAGCCTCAACACTCATTGGACCACACACATCGGTATGTATGATTTCCAATAAGTTGGTTGCTCGCTCCATTGTTCCTGAGAACGGAGTCTTGGTCATTTTACCCATGAGGCATGGTTCGCACGTGTCAAATGATTCATAATCAAGAGACTCTAAAAGTCCATCTGCATGGAGCTTCTTCATGCGTTTGACGCCTATGTGACCAAGGCGGCAGTGCCACAAATATGTGGGACTATTGTTATCAACTTTAACTCTTTTGGTACTCACACTATGAATATGTGTATCATCACGTACGAGATTCATCAAGAATAAACCATTAACCATCGGAGCATGACCATAAAACATATCTCTCATATAAATAGAACAACCATTATTCTCGGATTTAAATGAGTAGCCATCTCGAATTAAGCGAGATCCGGATACAATGTTCATGCTCAAACTTGGTACTAAATAACAATTATTGAGGTTTAAAACTAATCCCGTAGGTAAATGTAGAGGCAGCGTGCCGACGGCGATCACATCGACCTTGGAACCATTCCCGACGCGCATCGTCACCTCGTCCTTCGCCAGTCTCCGTTTATTCCGCAGCTCCTGCTTTGAGTTACAAATGTGAGCAACTGCACCGGTATCAAATACCCAAGAGCTAGTACGCTTACTGGTAAGGTACACATCAATTACATGTATATCACATATACCTTTGGTTTTGCCGGCCTTCTTGTCCGCTAAGTATTTGGGGCAGTTTCGCTTCCAGTGACCACTTCCCTTGCAATAAAAGCACTCAGTTTCGGGCTTGGGTCCATTCTTTGGCTTCTTCCCGGCAACTTGCTTACCGGGCGCGGCAACTTCCTTGCCGTCCTTCTTGAAGTTCTTTTTACCCTTGCTCCTTTTGAACTTAGTGGTTTTATTCACCATCAGCACTTGATGCTCTTTCTTGATTTCTACCTCTGCTGATTTCAGCATAGCATACACCTCAGGAATGGTCTTTACCATCCCCTGCATATTGTAGTTCATCACAAAGCTCTTGTAGCTAGGTGGAAGCGACTGGAGGATTCTGTCAATGACCACTTCTTCCGGAAGATTAACTTCCAGTTGAGTCAAGCGGTTGTGTAATCCAGACATTCTGAGTATGTGCTCACTGACAGAGCTACTTTCCTCCATCTTACAGCTAAAGAATTTGTTGGAGATCTCATATCTCTCAACCCGGGCATGAGCTTGGAAAACCATTTTCAGCTCTTCGAACATCTCATATGCTCCATGTCTCTCAAAACGCTTTTGGAGCCCCGGCTCTAAGCTGTAAAGCATGCCGCACTGAACGAGGGAGTAATCATCGCATCGCGACTGCCAAGCGTTCATAACGTCTTGTTGTGCAGGGAGAATAGGTGCGTCACCCAGCGGTGCTCTTAGGACATAATCTTTCTTGGCAGCTATGAGGATGATCCTCAGGTTCCGGACCCAGTCCGTATAGTTGCTACCATCGTCTTTCAGCTTGGTTTTCTCTAGGAACGCGTTGAAGTTGAGGACTACGTTGGCCATTTGATCTACAAGACATATTGTAAATATTTAGACTAAGTTCATGATAATAAAGTTCATTCAATCAAATTATTTAATGAACTCCCACTTAGATAGACATCCCTCTTCCAGTCATCTAAGTATTACATGATCCGAGTCAACTAGGCCGTGTCCGATCATCACGTGAGACGGACTAGTCAACATCGGTGAACATCTTCATGCTGATCGTATCTTCTATACGACTCATGCTCGACCTTTCGGTCTTCCGTGTTCCGAGGCCATGTCTGTACATGCTAGGCTCGTCAAGTCAACCTAAGTGTTTTGCGTGTGTAAATCTGTCTTACACCCGTTGTATGTGAACGTTAGAATCTATCACACCCGATCATCACGTGGTGCTTCGAAACAACGAACTGTCGTAACGGTGCACAGTTAGGGTGAACACTTTCTTGAAATTATTATGAGGGATCATCTTATTTACTACCGTCGTTCTAAGTAAACAAGATGCAAAACATGATAAACATCACATGCAATCAAATAATAAACGTGACATGATATGGCCAATATCACATAGCTCCTTCGATCTCCATCTTGGGGCTCCATGATCATCTTGTCACCGGCTTGACACCATGATCTTCATCATCATGATCTTCATCATCGTGTCTCCATGAAGTTGCTCGCCAACTATTACTTCTACTACTATGGCTAACGTGTTTAGCAATAAAGTAAAGTAATTTACATGGCGATTCTCAATGACACGCAGGTCATACAAAAAATAAAGACAACTCCTATGGCTCCTGCCGGTTGTCATACTCATCGACATGCAAGTCGTGATTCCTATTACAATAGCATGAACATCTCATACATCACATATAGATCATTCATCATACATCACAACTTTGGCCATATCATATCACATAGCACTTGCTGCAAAAACAAGTTAGACGTCCTCTAATTGTTGTTGAAAGTTTTACGTGGCTGAATTAGGGTTCTAGTAAGAACGTTTTCTTACCTACGTTAAAACCACCACAACGTGATTTGTCAACTTCTATTTACCCTTCATAAGGACCCTTTTCATCGAATCCGCTCCAACTAAAGTAGGAGAGACAGACACCCGCCAGCCACCTTATGCAACTAGTGCATGTTCGTCGGTGGAACCGGTCTCACGTAAGCGTACGTGTAAGGTTGGTCCGGGCCGCTTCATCCCACAATACCGTTGAAGCAAGATAAGAATAGTAGCGGCAAGAAGAGTTGACAACATCTACGCCCACAACAAATTGTGTTCTACTCGTGCAAGAAGAACTACGCATAGACCTAGCTCATGATGCCACTGTTGGGGAACGTTGCAGAAAATTAAAATTTTTCCTACGGTTTCACCAAGATCCATCTATGAGTTCATCTAGCAACGAGTATTCAGATTAGATAGCATCTACATACCACTTTATAGATCGCAACGGAAGCGTTCGAGTGAACGTGGATGAGGTAGTCGTACTTGCCGTGATCCAATTCACCGATGATCTAGTGCCGAACGGACGGCACCTCCGCGTTCAACACACGTACGGAAAGCGTGACGTCTCCTCCTTCTTGATCCAGCAAGGCAAAGGAGAGGTTGGGGATGAAGGCTCCAGCAACAGCACGACGGCGTGGTGATGGTGGAACTGCAGTACTCCGGCAGGGCTTCGCCGTGCTCAATGGAGGAGGAGGAGGTGTTGGAGAGGGAGAGGAAGGCGCCAGGGCAATGGGGTGGTCAGCCCCCTCTCTCCCCCCCCCTTTATATAACCCCCAAGGGGGGGCGCCTGCCCTAGGAGATGAGATCTCCTAGGGGGGGCGGCGGCCAGGGAAGGGGGGCTTGCCCCCCAAGCAAGGGGGGCGCCCCCTTTAGGGTTTCCCTCCCCCCAAACCCTAGGCGCATGGGCCCATGGGGGGGAGGCGCACCAGCCCACTATGGGCTGGTTCCCTCCCTCATACAGCCCATGGGGCCCTCCGGGATGGGTGGCCCCACCCGGTGGACCCCCCGGGACCTTCCGGTGGTCCCGGTACAATACCGATAACCCCGAAACTTGTCCCAATGTCCGTATGATGACTTTCCATATATAAATCTTTACCTCCGGACCATTCCGAAACTCCTCATGACATCCGGGATCTCATCCGGGACTCCGAACAACATTCGGGTTACTGCACATACATATCCCTATAACCCTAGCGTCACCGAACCTTAAGTGTGTAGACCCTACGGGTTCGGGAGACATGCAGACATGACCGAGATGGCTCTCGGGCAATAACCAACAGCGGGATCTGGATACCCATGTTGGCTCCCACATGCTCCACGATGATCTCATCGGATGAACCACGATGTCAAGGATTCAATTAATCCCGTATACGATTCCCTTTGTCAATCGGTATTTTACTTGCCCGAGATTCGATCGTCGGTATACCAATACCTCGTTCAATCTCGTTACCGGCAAGTCACTTTTCTCGTTCCGTAATACATGATCCCGTGATCAAACACTTTGGTCACATTGAGCTCATTGTGATGATGCATTACCGAGAGGGCCCGGTGATACCTCTCCGTCAAGCAGAGTGACAAATCCCAGTCTCGATCCATGTCAACCCAACAGACACTTTCAGAGATACCTGTAGAATACCTTTATAGTCACCCAGTTACGTTGTGACGTTTGGCACACCCAAAGCACTCCTACGGTATCCGGGAGTTACACGATCTCATGGTCTAAGGAAAGGATACTTGACATTGGAAAACTCTAGCAAACGAACTATGCGATCTTATGCTATGTTTAGGATTGGGTCTTGTCCATCACATCATTCTCCTAATGATGTGATCCCGTTATCGATGACATCCAATGTCCATAGTCAGGAAACCATGACTATCTGTCGATCAACGAGCTAGTCAACTAGAGGCTCACTAGGGACATGTTGTTGTCTGTTATTCACACATGTATTACGATTTCCGGTTAACACAATTATAGCACGAATAAAGACAATTATCATGAATAAGGAAATATAATAATAATGCTTTTATTATTGCCTCTAGGGCATATTTCCAACATAAAGGTTTTCATACGAGATTATATTATCTTGAATGGCCAACATGGCTGGATTTTTATTACGGTTATTAATATTATGATTAAGGTTTTCAAAGTCGCTTTAGCGCAATGGTTATCATTTTATACAATTGAAGGAATAGTCCCGAGTCGCTGCAGGCTTACAACCCGGCACTTGGGGGCTACATTATTCAAAATTGAGATTACATCAAATATGCAAGTCTCATGTTGCTACAAGCATGCACCATGACACTTGGGGGCTAATGCAAGGTCATTTTTGCTCATCTTATTGAAGACCCAACTCATCACATTGTAATGAGCTGGCCCTTGGGGGCTACCAATTGCTCCTGTCAACTATTCAAGGTACAAAGCTTTTTATCTATTATATTGAAGGGTCTACTGCTCAGTTGGTAAAGCACAAGGCTCTTAACCTTGTGGACGTGGATTCAAGCCCCATGATGAGGGGGTACATCATATGATGTTATTTTCATAGAAGTATATATCAAAGTCCCAGCTCAATATTATCTTACTGAGCCGGCCCTTGGGGGTTACACATTGCTGTTCAAAGTTTACAAGATTATACTTACAAAGTCCCTGCTGATAATTACATAATGACCCGGCCCTTGGGGGCTACATTGGTTGAAATTTTATGGGCATCAATCAATTACAAGTCCCAGGTTGCTGCAAGCATGACAACCCGGCACTTGGGGGCTACAGGTATTATATTATTATCGAAGAAAGATTTTCAAATTCTCTGTTGAGCAAGTTAGATTGACCCGGCGTCACCAATCATTATGACCCTGTGGCTGCAACCCGGTGTCATCAATAATCATAAACCGATGTTGGCAACAATCATGAACCGGTGTCTGCAACAATCATAATCCGGGGTCATCAGTTTTTATAACCCGGCCATTTAGTAATGTTAAACTGGCAAGTTTTCAAGACCAGGGATCATCTTCAAACCGGCTGAATATCAGATGAATATTTCAAGACCAATATTTCTTAAACCGGCGTTTTGGAAGCCGACTCAGAAGGAGGAAATGACAAGGACTTAAGGATGATCAGGTGCCGGTTTACAAGAATTCTTAACCCGGAGTACAACCTGTCAAATTTGTTCTTATGTTTATTTGCAGCATAAGTTTACCATGGATAAATCCAAGCTAAACTTGGGGGCTAATGTCGGGGATATACCCCGCGGTGTAAACCGGCCGGAAGTTAACCCGGCCGGACTTGGCGATATTCGTCTGGTGACCCGCCCAGACCTGGCGGTTTACTAGCAACCCGTCGGGACGTTGTAACTCACTGGTAACCCGACGGACGGGTCAGAGGAGCGACAAGACCCGGTGGCCCGTCTGGCGGTTCATGAAGGCCGGTTTGACTATTGTGGGCCGGTTTAAGAGGAAAGGAATATTTGCCTTACAAGGGGTTAAAGCCAGGACTTGTATCCGGTTTGTATTAGAGATAGACTAGTCCTAATCCCAATAGGACTCCACATGTAAACCGCCCCTTCAACATATATAAGGAGGGGCAGGGCTCCCCAAAGAGGGACAGGTTAGAAGTTAGAAGCTACAAGCAATCAATAATCTCTAGGGCTAGACACAAGAGCCGGTTTACGGCGTCTCCCTCGGGATGATAATGAGACCTAGCCTCAAACAGCATGTAGGGCTATTACCGGATGATGTTTCCCGGGGCCCGAAGCTGTCTAAACCCTTGTCTTGCGTGTTGATCCGCCCTGCGTCTCTCGTCCCAATCAACCCCTCTCAAGCTACCACATGGATGCGTTGGCCTCGCGACTAAGTCCTGACACTAAGGACATCTGCCGTGACAAAACCACGACACAACCCATGTAATACATAAGGGAAAGAGATACATAGTTGGCTTACAATCGCCACTTCACACAATACATGAATAAAGCATTACATCATACATATACAATCAAGGTCCGACTACGGAACCAAAATAAAAGAAGACTACCCCAAATGCTACACAGATCCCCGATCGACCCCAACTGGGCTCCACTACTGATCAACTGAAACGAAACAACACAATGAACAAGGTCTTCATCGAGCTTCTCCTTGAGCTCGGGTGTGTCACCTGCACGGTCTCATCGGCACCTGCAAACTGGTTCTGGAAGTATCTGGTGAGTCACGGGGACTCAACAATCTCACACCCGCGAGATCAAGACTATTTAAGCTTATAGGTAGGGTAAAAGGTATGAGGTGCAGCTGCAGCAAGCGACTAGCGTATATGGTGTCTAAACATACGCAAATGAGAGCGAGAAGAGAAGGCAAAAGCACGGTCGAACAACTATGATCAAGAAGTGATCCTAGAAAAACCTACGTCAAGCATAACTCCAATACCGTGTTCACTTCCCGGACTCCGCCGAGAAGAGACCATCACGGTTACACACGCGGTTGGTGTATTTTAATTAAGATCAACTTCGGGTTTTCTACAACCGGACATTAACAAATTCCCATCTACCACATAACCACGGGCACGGCTTTCGAAAGTTCAAACCCTGCAGGGGTGTCCCAACTTAGCCCATTATAAGCTCTCGCGATCAACGAAGGATATTCCTTCTCCCGGGGAAGACCCGATCAGTCTCGGAATCCCGGCTACAAGAAATTTCGACAGTAATAAAACAAGTCCAGCAAAGCCGCCCGATTGTGCCGACAAATCCTGATAGGAGATGCACATATCTCGGTCTCAGGGCACATCCGGATGAGACAAGCTACGAGTAAAACCAGACTTTGAGTTTCCCCGAGGTGGCCCCGCAGGCTGCTCGTTTCGAACCAGCACTTAGGGAAGCACTGGCCCGGGGGGGCTAAATAAAGATGACCCTTGAGTCTGCAGAACCCAAGGGAAGGGGATAGGTGGTGGTGGGGCAAAAGGTAAAACCAATGTTGGGCCTTGCTGGAAGAGTCTTATTCAAAGCGAACTGTCAAGGGCTTCCCATAAATCACCCGACGGCGTTAGGGACGCAAAATCCGGGAACATAACACCAATATGACGGAAACTAGGGCGGCAAGAGTGGAACAAACACCAGGCATAAGGCCGAGCCTTCCACCCTTTACCAAGTATATAGATGCATTAATAATATAAGAGATATCGTGATATCCCAACAAGTAAACATGTTCCAACAAGGAACAACATCTCCATGTTCCAACAAGGAACAAACTTCATCTTCACCTGCATCTAACAACGCTATAAGAGGGGCTGAGCAAAGCGGTAACATAGCCAAAGAACGGTTTGCAAGGACAAGGTGGGTTAGAGGCTTGGTTTAACAATATGGGAGGCATGATAAGCAAGTGGTAGGTATCACAGCATAGGCATAGGAAAAGAGCGAGCATCTAGCAAGCAAAGATAGAAGTGATTTTGAGGGTATGGTCATCTTGCCTGCAAAGTACTCAGAGTTGTCGAAAGCTTGATCCTCGTAAGCGTTCTCAACAGGTACCTCGATCACGTACTCGTCTCCCGGCTCTACCCAAAGCAAGAACAACAAGCAAAGGGGACAACCATCAATCATGATGCAATGCGCAAGCAACACGATGCAAAACATGGCATGATATGCGAGATGTGATATGCAATGCATATGCGTGCTCCGGAAGGAAAAAGATGAACCAGGCATAATCTTGGCAAACCAAGTATGCCACTGGAAAGGTGAGATGATTTAGGTTGAAATCGATATAAAGATCACCGGAATCGGACGCACGGTTTGCAAATGACAAGCAAAACAAGAATGGCAAGATTCTGCCATTAACAGCATGATGCTAAGTAGCAAGCAACAAGAAATTAAGCTACTGCACCCAAATGTACCAACAAAGCATATGGCAGTGAACTACTCAAGATTCTTGACAAAAGATGAACATTGAGCTATGGCTAAATCACATCAGAGCAGGTTCAAACAAGCATGGCAAAAGTGCAAAAGATAACAGGTTCAGAGACTTAGTGAAAATAACAACATGCCAGAAATTAACATTAGGATGACATGTTTAGAGCAAGCAAACAACATGCTAAAGTAGCAGGACATAGCAAAATATGTCATGGAATGAATCTAATCAAAGCACTTAACAAAAGTCCCTTACTGACCATAAGCCAAAAGGGATCAGAAAATATAATAACACCCATGTCAATTAAGCAAGTTTCGTTACAGTTTTCAGACTTAGCAGAAAACTGGACATGTCAAAAAACAGATAACAAGTAGGCATGTTTACGACCTCAATGCACTCACTACAGAGAATTGCATGATAAACTAAGCATACATACATCAAGAAGACATGGCATAGAAGCGATTCATGGCAAGATTAACATCATAGCATGCAAGGATCAACTACAACAAGCTTGGAAAAATCGAATAAAATGTAAACAATCTGCCAGCAACATTTTATAGCAAAAGTAGAGCTCGATTGACTCAAGCTATGGCACTCCATAAATACAAACAAAGGCATGGATGGATAGAGAACATCCATATGCTCAAAACACCCTTAATGATCATCCTCAAAAGAGGCATAGATCTCTCTGAAGCAACATGAACACATGGCATAAAAATAAAAGCAGGGCATGACTTAGTGAAATTACCAAGTCCCTGAAATCATCAACATTATGATCCCTAGTTTGCATGCTTGTGCTAGTCACCACAGAGATCACAAAAATACATGGCATACACTTCTGGAAAGATAACATGGCATATTACAAAACTCATGTAGGACTCAACTTCATAGGATGCACACATCAATCATGGAAAAAATGACAAAAGTGCATGTACTGATAATAATCTGGAACTAACATCACATAGCCCTCTTCCAACAGCATTTCGGGCATCAAGATGAGCTCAAATGAAAGTGATGCAATAGGACGAAATGATGTAATCATTGAGGCGAACAATTTGATATGCTATACGCCCAAAACGGAGCCACGGGTGCAAAGCTATGACACGATGAACATGGCAACATAATGCAAAAACTCAGGGACTTAGAGATAATCGACCTCGGGGAAAAAGTCAACGCCGGCGAGGTCCGCGGCGGCCGGAGCTTGGATCCGCGCGGCGGATGAGCGGGGAGGCGCGGGGAGGCGGCCCCGGCCCGGATCTGGCCGGATCCGGCCGGCGGCGAGCTGGGCGAGGAGGCGGCGCGGCGGGGGAGAGCACGGCGCGGGGCGGCGGAGATGGCCGTGGGCGCGGGCGGGCGCCGGCGAGCGGCGGCGGCGGCGGCGCACAGCGGCACAAGGGCGGCGCACAGCAGGCGGCGGCGCATCGCGCGCGGGCGCGGGACGCGGGCGGCGGGGTTGGCGGCAGAGCAGCGGGCGACGCGGTGGCGCGCGCCGGCGAGGCGGCGGCGAGGCCGGGCACGGCCCTGGTCGGCGGCGGCGGCGCGGGGTCCGGGCCCGGCGGGCCGGATCTGGGCCGCGCAGGCCCACGGCGGCGGGGGCGAGGCGATGGCCAGGTGGCGGCGTGGGAGTGGAGGAGAGAGGCGGCGCGCTGAGGTGTCGGCCTCTCGTTGGACGGAGCGATGTGGAGGCTGGACATGTCCGGCGCGGGATGGACATGTCCGGCGGCGCGAGGAGCGGAGCTAGGGTTTGGTCTGCGAAATGATCCGGAATTTCGGGGAGGTGGACATATTTATAGGTAGAGGGGGCTAGGAAGCTCCAAATGGAGAGCGGTTTTCGGCCACGCGATCATGATCGAACGACCGAGAGGATGGAGGGGGTTTGGATGGGTTTTGGGCCACTTTGGAGGGGTGTTGGGCTGCAAAGAGAGAGGGCTTTTTCGGTTACCCGGTTAACCGTTGGAGTATCAAACGCTTGGCAAACCATGGTCCATTCCGAGAAAGTTTAATACCCGCTCACGGAGAAATGTAAAAGGGGACGCCGGGGAACATAGGAGCGCCGGATTGCAAAACGGGCAACGGGGAAAAAGCTCGGATGCATGAGATGAACACGAATGCAAATGCGATGCACATGATGGCATGATATGCAATGCAGATGATGACATGGCAAATTGCAACACGCAAGCACATGACATGGCAACGACGGCGAATAACTGTCGGACACCTGGCATATCGAATCCGGGGCGTTACAACACTCCACCACTACGAGAGGATCTCGTCCCGAGATCTAGGATGGCACCGGAGGGAGAAGAAAGAGGAAGAGGAGAGGTAAAACTAAGTTGCTTCTTTGACGAACGAGTGAAACCAACGAACCTTGAGAGGTTAAACAATTTAAAGAAGAATAAAATGGAGATGAATGAGATTGCGAACACTCCGTTAGATAAGAGGAACAAGGAACACCATGTGAACCTTGGAGGTTGCAAAGCTATGAATGACGAGCACAATGGACAAGAAGGAACTGAAAGCACTCTGGTTGAAATGAGATAAACAAGGAACAAGGAAGAACAAATTCGGGCAGCACTCCGGTTGAAAAGAGATGCAAGACTTGATAAGATGAAAAGAACTTGAAGAGATATCACAACACTCCGGTTAAATGGATAAGCACGAAAAAAACATGATCTTGGCAAAACGAGATGATGAGTCGAAGAGAGTAACATCACAATGCCTCCGGAACAAAAGAATGGAAGATAGATCATTGTAATAAAAGAATGTAGAAGGAAATGCCAACTTCTACCACAATTTAATTTGGAAAGCATCCTTGAAAGAAGGTTAGAATGGAGTTGTTGGAAAACCAACAACGAGACGAATAAGCTTGTAGTGGGCTTATGGAAACATCTCAACATTATGAGGTGAGCTTCTGCCACTAAGGGAAACAACAGATTGGATTGATATCAACGAGGAGATGAAAACTTCTTTCACCAAGAGGATAGGAGAAAACTTGGACCATTGATAAGCACCATAACTAGCAACATTCCTAAAGGAAGGCTTTAGGTGCCATCTCTACCAAGATAACTCCAATGAAGAGATTGCTGGATTTAAATATCTCATTCTTGACAACATGTGAATCATGAAACATGAAAAGAAATCGTGAAGAATGACATATCACCATCTCAAAAGATAAGGTCGAAAGAATTGCACTTCGGAATGCAAGATGAAGAATGCTTGGACTCCACAAAACAAAACATGTGTTGAGCACCAAGTTTATTTTAGAGTATGGCTTGACGGATCATAACTTCGAGAAAAAAATCTTGACGAACCATTGAAGAATGAAAAGGTTCCTTGATAAACCATCATGTGAACCTTCCATGAAGAACTCCGGTAAAACAAGGATGATAGAAAGAGAGAGAAGTTTTAAACACAAGGTAAAACCTTGCAATGATAAGATGAAGCTTTGAAATGATAAAACCGAGAAAACTTGGAACTCCGGAAAGAAAGGTGAACAAATGAAATCGAGAATTTTGATGAACCTCCGGAATAAGGAATTGAATTTACTCGATGAAACAAGAATAAGAATTACATTATGCTCATCCTTCATCCATTAAATTGATGACAATCAATGGATTTGGCATACTACTTATTCTCGTAGAAAGGATTAAAATAGATATGGCACAAACTTGGGACGGTATTGATGGAACCACCGGTGGAATTTGGAAACAACGAATGAATTAATATGATAACGAAGGAAGTGAAATCTTGAACGAACCACCATAAGAATTGAAAATGAACGAAGAAAAGATAAAGAAACACCGGGAAGAATTATAAAATGAACCAAGATACTGGAGAGAATTTAGATACAAATGAACGCAGAGATCCCGAGCTGATTAGATAATACTTGAATGAAGCACCGGTATGATTTGGAGAACGAGAAGCTGAGAGTGAAGAATTATGACATGGTGGCCTTCGGAGGAAAGAAAATGAAACAACTCATGAAATGCTCCGGATGGATGAAAAGAATTCTCACAATCGAAAACAATTATGAGAGGTTGGCATCAAGCTAGAACCATGAATCTTGAAGAGAATGGAGCAAGATTTAAGAGAAACTCTTATTTAGTCTTCAAATGTTGAGAATGACGATGAGAAACACCACCATGAATTGTTGAGGCACTCCGAAATGAAAATTGGAAAGGTTGAACCAACGACGAAAAGAATTTGAAAGATCTTGGAGAAAGACATAACTGACGAAAATTCATTCTTACGTCAAAGTTCGAAAAGAATTTGGGAATAGCTTCGGGAAAAATTAGAAGAGTCAGGTAAGATCCTGGAAAAAGACCTGTGGGTTAGGGCCCACTCAAAAGATACACCGTTGAGTGATTTAAAAGAGAGATAGCACCGGTTGAATTAAATGACTAGAATGTGGTAGCATCCTCAAAAGAAATTGAGTGAATTGAGAATGGAAACTTGAATCTTCTGAGATATCTTCATCACTCCAGAACAAATGAATAGTGAGAAGTGGATGATTAAGAGGTGCACCGGTACGAGAAAACATTAGAAACGAAGAAAAGATATGATCGATAAAGCTTGAATTAGAACCACCGGAGAAGAAAAGAATGACGAATGATGAACTTGAAACTCCTGACCATCTTCATGGAAAATCACCGGATAAGGACATTGAGAGAAAAGAATGAAGAGACTTCTCATGAATACAATGGATACTTGATTAAGAAATCTGAGTCCTTAAAGAAAAGGGTGGGAAAACAAAGGCAACTTGGGTCGGATGAAACGGACACCGTTGGGAAAAACTGAGAGGTGATCTTGTGAATGTTGAAATGATCGGATCCACTTAAAGAGAAGCACACCGGTTGGAAATAATTGAAAAGACAACCTCAATGATCAAGAAGGATTAGTATTCACATAGAAATATGAGAACACCGTTTAGGAAAGGTATGGATTCAACATTTGACTTCGAAGCAACTCGACTACCACAAAACAAAACAAAAACAAAGGATTTGGCTTGTAGAATAAGCCGGAAACAAACATATGATAGATCCCATATCATATCATGTGTCTGTTGGAAAGATATCCTACGAGATACTTGAATTCCCACTTATAAACTCCCGAAACATTCTGGTTATGCAATCAGGTGTTGGGGATACAGGGGACACAAAATATATCACCCAAACTAACAATACCTTGATCCAGCTGTATCCATCCTTCAACACATAACCAAGAAACCTTCAGAAATCGTCTACCTCAACCTTCGAAAAGCATCCGTTATACAAGTTATGGCAAAACTCCCGCACTCGCCTCAGTACTGGGCTATCAGGGTTATCTCACCAACAACTGTACAAAAGAGATTTTCGATGTCGGCGTACTAAAGTCAGGTATTCCAGAACTGTAACGATAAAATTATGACGACAACACCTCGGAGCTCAACTCCCCGGGACACCTCCACTAAACCCCTGCTGACAGGAGGCACCAAGACAATGTTGTCATCACAAAACCATCGGAACGATTATAAGATACCCGCGTGATCCTAAAAAAATTAGTGAAATTTGAGAAGAGGAGAGTCAAAACTCTACGTCAGGATGCCTTACCAGAGCGATGAGTAGACTGGGAAGTAAAAAGAATTCCTAAACTCTCCGATATATAATTCCTAAATGACTCAAAACATTTTTCTAGACACAACTAGGCCGCTAAAAACGATCAATCAGTGGGGGCTCCTAAGGTTGGGGAAGGCTCTGATTACCAACTTGTAACGCCCTCGATGCGGCTATATCTCCCACGTGTCGAAGCACGACTTAGAGGCATAACCGCATTGAAAGAAATGTCGCAAGTGAGGTAATCTTCACACAACCCATGTAATACATAAGGGAAAGAGATACATAGTTGGCTTACAATCGCCACTTCACACAATACATGAATAAGGCATTACATCATACAGATACAATCAAGGTCCGACTACGGAACCAAAATAAAAGAAGACTACCCCAAATGCTACACAGATCCCCGATCGACCCCAACTAGGCTCCACTACTGATCAACTGAAACGAAACAGCACAATGAACAAGGTCTTCATCGAGCTTCTCCTTGAGCTCGGGTGTGTCACCTGCACGGTCTCATCGGCACCTGCAAACTGGTTTTGGAAGTATCTGGTGAGTCACGGGGACTCAGCAATCTCACACCCGCAAGATCAAGACTATTTAAGCTTATAGGTAGGGTAAAAGGTATGAGGTGGAGCTGCAGCAAGCGACTAGCGTATATGGTGTCTAAACATATGCAAATGAGAGCGAGAAGAGAAGGCAAAAGCACGGTCGAACAACTATGATCAAGAAGTGATCCTAGAACAACCTACGTCAAGCATAACTCCAACACCGTGTTCACTTCCCGGACTCCGCCGAGAAGAGACCATCACGGTTACACACGCGGTTGGTGTATTTTAAATAAGATCAACTTCGGGTTTTCTACAACCGGACATTAACAAATTCCCATCTGCCACATAACCGCGGGCACGGCTTTCGAAAGTTCAAACCCTGCAGGGGTGTCCCAACTTAGCCCATTATAAGCTCTCGCGATCAACGAAGGATATTCCTTCTCCCCGGGAAGACCCGATCAGTCTCGGAATCCCGGCTATAAGACATTTTGACAGTAATAAAACAAGTCCAGCAAAGCCGCCCGATTGTGCCGACAAATCCTGATAGGAGCTGCACATATCTCGGTCTCAGGGCACATCCGGATGAGACATGCTACGAGTAAAACCAGACTTCGAGTTTCCCTGAGGTGGCCCCGCAGGCTGCTCATTTCGAACCAGCACTTAGAGAAGCACTAGCCCAGGGGGGCTAAATAAAGATAACCCTTGAGTCTGTAGAACCCAAGGGAAGGGGATAGGTGGTGGTGAGGCAAAAGGTAAAAACAATGTTGGGCCATGCTGGAAGAGTCTTATTCAAAGCAAACTGTCAAGGGGGTCCCATAAATCACCCGACCGCGTTAGGGACGCAAAATCCGGGAACATAACACCGATATGACGGAAACTAGGGTGGCAAGAGTGGAACAAAACACCAGGCATAAGGCCGAGCCTTCCACCCTTTACCAAGTATATAGATGCATTAATAATATAAGAGATATTGTGATATCCCAACAAGTAAACATGTTCCAACAAGGAACAACATCTCCATGTTCCAACAAGGAACAAACTTCATCTTCACCTGCATCTAACAACGCTATAAAAGGGGCTGAGCAAAGCGGTAACATAGCCAAACAACGGTTTGCTAGGACAAGGTGGGTTAGAGTCTTGGTTTAACAATATGGGAGGCATGATAAGCAAGTTGTAGGTATCGCAGCATAGGCATAGCAAAAGAGCGAGCATCTAGCAAGCAAAGATAGAAGTGATTTCGAGGGTATGGTCATCTTGCCTGCAAAGTACTCAGAGTTGTCGAAAGCTTGATCCTCGTAAGCGTTCTCAACAGGTACCTCGAACACGTACTCATCTCCCGGCTCTACCCAAAGCAAGAACATCAAGCAAAGGGGACAACCATCAATCACGATGCAATGCGCAAGCAACACGATGCAAAACATGGCATGATATGCGAGATGTGATATGCAATGCATATGCGTGCTCCAGAAGGAAAAAGATGAACCAGGCATAATCTTGGCAAACCAAGTATGCCACTGGAAAGGTGAGATGATTTCGATTGAAATCTATATAAAGATCACCGGAATCGGATGCACGGTTTGCAAATGACAAGCAAAACAAGAATGGCAAGATTCTGCCATTAACAGCATGATGCTACTTAGCAAGCAACAAGAAATTAAGCTACTGCACCCAAACGTACCAACAAAGAATATGGCAGTGAACTACTCAAGGTGCTTGACAAAAGATGAACATTGAGCTACGGCTAAATCACATCAGAGCAGGTTAAAACAAGCATGGCAAACGTGTAAAAGATAACAGGTTCACAGACTTGGTGAAAATAACATGCCAGAAATTAACATTAGGATGACATGTTTAGAGCAAGCAAACAACATGCTAAAGTAGCTGGACATAGCAAAATATGGCATTGAATTAATCTACTCAAAGCACTTAATAAAAGTCCCTTACTGACCATAAGCCAAAAGGTATCAGAAAATATAATAACACCCATGTCAATTAAGCAAGTTTCGTTACAGTTTTCAGACTTAGCAGAAAACTGGACATGTCAAAAAACAGATAACAAGTAGGCATGTTTATGAGCTCGATGCACTCACTACAGAGCATTGCATGATAAACTAAGCATACATACATTAAGAAGACATGGCATAGAAGCTAGAAATGGCAAGAATAACATCATAGCATGCAAGGATCAACTACAACAAGCTTGGAAAAATCGAATAACATGTAAACAATCTGCCAGCAACATTTTATAGCGAAAGTAGAGCTCGATTGACGCAAGCTATGGCACTCCATAAATACAAACAAAGGCATGGATGGATATAGAACATCCATATGCTCAAAGCACCCTTAATGATCATGCTCAAAAGAGGCATAGATCTCTCTGAAACAACATGAACACATGGCATAAAAATAACAGCAGGGCATGACTTAGTGAAATTACTAAGTCCCTGAAATCATCAACATTATGATCCCTAGTTTGCATGCTTGTGCTAGTCACTACAGAGATCACAAAAATACAAGGAATACACCTCTGGAAATATAACATGGCATATTACAAAACTCATGTAGGACTCAACTTCATAGGATGCACACATCAATCATGGCAAAAATGACAAAAGTGCATGTACTGATAATAATCTGGAACTAACATCACATAGCCCTCTTCCAACAACATTTCGGGCACCAAGATGAGCTCAAATGAAAATAACGCAATGGGATGAAATGATGTACTCATCGAGGCGAACAATATGATATGCTATACTCCCAAAAAGGAGCCACGGGTGCAAAGCTATGACACGATGAACATGGCAACATAATGCAAAAACTCAGGGACTTAGAGATAATCGACCTCGGGGAAAAAGTCAACGCCGGAGCTTGGATCGCGCGGCGGATGCGCGGGGAGGCGCGGGGAGGCGGCCCCGGCCCGGATCTGGCCGGATCCGGCCGACGGCGAGATGGGCGAGGAGGCGGCGCGGCGGGGGAGAGCTCGGCGCGGGGCGGCGGAGATGGCCGCGGGCGCGGGTGGGCGCTGGCAAGCGGCGGCGGCGGGGGCGCGCAGCGGTGCAAGGGCGGCGCGCAGCGGGCGGCGGCGCATCGGGCGCAAGAGGCGGACGCGCGCGGGCGCGGGACACGGGCGGCGAGGCGCGCCGGGCGGCGGGGTTGGCGGCGGAGCAGCGAGCGACGCGGTGGCGCGCGCCGGCGAGGCGGCGGCGAGGCCGGGCGCGGCCCTGGTCGGCGGCGGCGGCGCGGGGTCCGGGCCCGGCGGGCCGGATCTGGGCCGCGCGGGCCCACGGCGGCGGGGGCGAGGCGATGGCCAGGTGGCGGCGTGGGAGTGGAGGAGAGAGGCGGCGCGCTGAGGTGTCGGCCTCTCGTTGGCCGGAGCGATGTGGAGGCTGGACATGTCCGGCGCGGGATGGACATGTCCGGCGGCGCGAGGAGCGGAGCTAGGGTTTGGTCTGCGAAATGATCCGGAATTTCGGGGAGGTGGACATATTTATAGGTAGAGGGGGCTAGAAAGCTCCAAATGGAGAGCGGTTTTCGGCCACGCGATCGTGATCGAACGACCGAGAGGATGGAGGGGGTTTGGATGGATTTTGGGCCACTTTGGAGGGGTGTTGGGCTGCAAAGAGAGAGGGCTTTTTCGGTTACCCGGTTAACCGTTGGAGTATCAAACGGACTCCGAATGGCACGAAACTTGACAGGCGGTCTACCGGTGTTATACCAAGGTCGCTTGGCAAACCTCGGTCCATTCCGAGAAAGTTTAATACCCGCTCACGGAGAAATGTAAAAGGGGACGCCGGGGAACATAGGAGCGCCGGATTGCAAAACGGACAACGGGGAAAAAGCTCGGATGCATGAGACGAACACGAATGCAAATGCGATGCACATGATGGCATGATATGCAATGCAGATGATGACATGGCAAAGTGCAACACGCAAGCACATGACATGGCAACGATGGCGAATAACTGTCGGACACCTGGCGCATCGAATCCGGGGCGTTACAGGTCTATAGTTTCCTTCCCCTGTAAACCAACCTTGTACAACCCTAACCCCCTCCGGTGTCTATATAAACCGGAGGGTTTAGTCCGTAGGGGTAATCATAATCATACAGACTAGACATCTAGGGTTTAGCCATTACGATCTCGAGGTAGATCAACTCTTGTAACCCCAATCTCATCAAAGTCAATCAAGCAGGAAGTAGGGTATTACCTCCATCGAGAGGTCCCGAACCTGGGTAAATATCATGTCCCTATCTCCTGTTACCTTTGATCCTAAGACGCATAGTTCAGGACCCCCTACCCGAGATCTGTCGGTTTTGACACTGACATTGGTGCTTTCATTGAGAGTTCCTCCGTGTTGTCGATAGAAGGATTGATGACTCGCCTCCTCGTCAACGACAGAATCACCTCTGGAAGAGACCTAGTTCCTAGACAGATCCTCCATATCGGCAATTTCACCATAGGCGCCCGTCGGGCCATTAAGCCCAAGGCGGTCCCCCGGATTCCCAAAAATCATCTCTGTATCAACCCTGAAAGCGTTGATAAGATGGATCCGACAGATGTTTCGTCTTTAAACGAACTGCAAGGTTGCATCACCGCCCTTGGGGTTGCAACAGATTACGATCTGGTTGGGCTTAAACCCGATCAGAGGGAAATCAGGTCTCCACCTATCACCCATCTGGTGACTGTTGTGGAAGAACAAGTTGAGGATACCGCTCCTCTTATGCTAAAAACAAACTATGTTCAGATCTCCGAGCCCTACAAGCCGGACACTCATCTTCGAGAAGAGATCATCTGTCTCTCGAACATAGAATCTGGCACTGAGTCTAAAAACCCCCCGGACACTCCGGACCCTGGGCCAATGACCTCAGAAATTTTTCAAAATCCGGATTCCGCAGTGGGTCAGGGTTCGGATTTAAGCCCACCCACCCACCACAATCAATACTCTCCAAGCAATTCTGGTCCCCCGGACATATGCGATTTGATGTATATACGACAGCAACCTCAGGAAACAGTCCATCACTTTTGGGCTAGATTCCTACTTGTTGAAAACAAGATCAAAGATTGATGCGACGACGATGCGATATCGGTCTTTTGCCACAACTGTAGGACGAGGGCATCCTCAACGCCCTCAATCGGCGCCACATACTGCACTTTGCAGACTTAGCACACATAGTACAGAAGTATTGCGCAATGGAAGGCGCTTGGAAAGCCCAGACAGCTCGGTAGGAGCCACCGGCCGGACACAAAGGATGCACCCTTACGGGGCACCTAATCATTCTTCCATGGAAAGAAAAATTCAGCCCCTAACGGGACACAGAACTATCCTTGATGGATGGCTTGACAAGCCCTGTCAGATACACGCGATGCCAAATTCCGAGCCAACTCATAACCATCGGGCATGTTGGATACCCCGGCAGGTGGCTAAAAGCGGGGAGGCTATTCTCACCAACACTACTCCGACAAGGCATTCCCCTGAGGATAACGACCTTGATGTGTTTATGGTCTTCGAGACCTTTTCTTCAAACAACCGGCGCAAAAGGGCGCTCCGCGACATCGCCGAAGTCAATCACGTAGCCGCAATAAATCCTTGGAATGATATGGCGATAACCTTCAACGCCAATGACGAGCCAAGGGCCCGATCAGTCCGAGCACCAGCCGCTTTGGTTCTAAACCAATTGTAGACGGCTTTCGCCTCACTAAAGTTCTCATGGACGGCGGCAATGGATTGAACCTCATCTATGAATACACGCTCAATAAAATGCAAATGGATAGGAGTCGCATTGAGCAAAGTAATACATCCTTTCGAGGAATCATCCCCAGTCGGGAAGCAAGATGCTCAGAGAAAATTAAACTAGATGTGGTATTCGGCACGCCAGAGAACTATAGGTCCGAAGAGATAATCTTCCAGGTGGCACCTTTCAACAGTGGATATCATGCCCTGTTAGGGCGAGACACATTCACACGCTTTCAAGCCATACCGCGTTACAGGTACATGAAGCTCAAAATGCCCGGGCCCGACGGTGTTATCACTATCGCCAGTGATCTATACATAGCACTCTGCGCCGAAAACAAAACCGCATCCCTGACCCTGGAGGCACTGTCCGAAGCCCTGGTGGCCGAGGAGCTCACCGCTCTGCGTTCCACAGTGGATAGAGACGACGTAATTCTTGATAAAAGGCCTAAATCCACTTCTTGTAAGCCAGCAGACGAGATAGTCAAATTTCAAGTTCACCCGACGGACCCCAAGAAGACAGCTTCCATTGGGGCACAGCTGGATCCGGTGGTCGACGCCGCATTGCGCGCGTTCTTGCGCGAGAATGGGACATCTTCGCCTGACACCCCTCGGATATGTCGGGAATCCCACGCGTGCTGGCCGAACATAGTCTCAACATATTAAAGGGATATAAACCAGTAAAGTAAACGCTGCAGTGATTTTCCGAACCGAAACGACAGGCTATGGGTGAGGAGCTAGCCAAGCTACTCGAAGCCGGGTTTATCAGAGAGATCAAACATCCGGATTGGCTAGCAAATCTGGTCATGGTGCCGAAGAAGGACAAATCCTGGCGCTTGTGTGTCGACTTCAATGACCTTAATAAAGCCTGCCCTAAGGATCCCTTCCCACTACCTTGCATCGACCAGATTACTGATGCAACCGTAGGACATGACTCAATGTGCTTCCTCGACGCATACTCCGGATACCATCAAATCAAGATGAAGGAATCCGACCAAGCCGCAACGGCATTCATCACCCCATACGGGCCCTTCTGCTTCAACACCATGCCCTTCGGGCTCAAAAACGCCGGCACCACATACCAACGCATGATTACCACAACGTCGTACTTAAAACATCAGCTCGGTTTGAGAGGCTCGAGTTTCATCACGTGGCCCGAGAGAGTAATCAAGCAACGGACATCCTTGCTCGCATGGGCGCTAAGCGTGACCCCGTCCCACCCAATGCCTTTGTGGAGAGGCTCTTCAAGCCATCCGTGGTATGGCAGAACGAGAGTAGCAACGCCAGTCCGGATCTGATCATACCCCCAGATTCCGAACACAATACCAATATCATCGGGGGCTCGGCCACCGAAATAACACCATTGGGCCATGTAATCATGGCAGTAATCGCCCCATGGACCGAACCCTTCCTATCCTACCTTAATAGGCGAGAGCTCCCTGAGGACCAGAATAAGGCTCCGTGCATTGTTCGACGCTCGAAAGCCTACAAGGTTTATGAAGGAGAGCTCTACAAGAAAAGTACTGCCGTAGTCCTTCAAAGGTGTATCTCCGAATAAGAGGGGTGGCAGCTCTTGGCCGAATTCCATACTGGTCTTGGCGGTCATCAAGCCGCAGCTCGGGCCCTTGTAAGTAAGGCCTTCTGAACCGGTTTTTTCTGGCTTACGGCCCGGGCAGATGCGCGAGACCTCGTCCAGCGTTGTGTAGGATGCCAGCTTTTCGCCAATCAAGGCCATATGCCACCTACCGCCCTGCAAACAATCCCCATTACTTGGCCTTTTGTGGTCTGGGGGCTTGACATGGTCGGATCCCTTAAAGGGGGAAGCCATAAGAAAATATATATGTTGGTCATGGTAGATAAATTCACAAGGTGGATAGAGGCCAAACCAGTTAAAACAGCCGAAGCCGGACCAGTGATAGATTTCATATCCGGTGTCGTACACTGTTATGGTGTCCCACACAGCATCATCACCGATAACGGTTCTAACTTCACAGTCGATGAAGTAAAAACTTGGTGCGCTAATCTGGGCATCAAGCTCGATTATGCCTCCGTCTATCACCCTCAAACAAACGGTCAAGTCGAACGGGCTAATGGCCTGATAATGAGCGGCATTAAATCCAGACTAGTGTGGTCCTTAAAGGAGTCAGATAAACACTGGGTTGAGGAGCTCGACTCCGTACTCTGGGGGCTGCGGACCACGCCCAATCGCATGACCAGATACACATCGTTCTTCATGGTGTACGGCGCAGAGGCCATCTTGCCCTGCGATATTATTCACGACTCACCTCGAGTACGCATGTACGAGGAGAAAGAGGCCGAGCTCGATCGGCAAGATGACTTAGATGGCCTGGAGGAGGAGCGTGATGTCGCAAAAGCTCGTTCAGCATTCTACCAACAACAAGCTCGAAGATACCAAAGCAGAGAAGTGCGTGCCAAGACTTACAATGTCGGTGAACTTGTTCTACGCCTACCAGAGAAGAAAAAGGACAAGCTCAAGCCCAAATGGGAGGGTCCCTTCATTATTGATGAAGTTCTCACTGGAGAAGCCTATCGCCTTCATAATGCACCGAAAAATCGCTTAGAGCCGAACCCATGGAACGCTGCCAGACTCCAAAGATTCTACGCCTAAATCTGGACTCATTGTTTGTTACTTTTTTCTATTTTTTTATCTTTCTTCTTTTCGTTTTTATGCAACTTCTAGCCCGTGTTCGAATAAACCGCACACTTAAGGGGTATACATCCTTAAATGTACATACCCCCAATACCTGGGGGCTTCTTGTCACAGAAGCTTATTATTATTTTTCGAGCATCAAGCTCAACGTATATATGTGTCGTCTTCTCATACATGTCTTTTCTTCCCCATTATATGCACCTTTATGACTTACGTTTTTACCAAGCTGGATTGCCTGGCTCCTGTGCTTATGTCGTACGTTACCGCTTGTTCGGCTAGGGCATAAGGGAGCACCTCTGCGATTGTTACAGCCGGGTCATCCAGACATGTACCTCAGATGGGTGAAGCTGAAAGCTAGCGTTCTTAAGGGAATAATAGGTTGGCAGACATAAGATGAACTGCCCTCGTTGCGATACAAGCCCCCAACATACAACGAGTATTGTGATTTTTAGCATCACAGCTCCGGCATGCACATCGCATGCTGGCCCAGGGAGAGGAACCATTAACGGAACTATTTTCTCTGGAAGTTGTTTCTTACGATCAAATCTAATATAACATAACTCCCCGAATACAACTTCTCTGTTCAAGCAATTATGACCGGACTGCCTGGTTTCCAAACATACTTCGGTGCTTCCCACCAGTACAATATTCGGAAACACTCCAAACTTTGGATTTCAGAGGTTAAAGCGGAAGGTCTTCCATGACAATCGTTTTATAATTCGGCTGGAGATACGTTTGTCGATAAAAGTACATTACTACTTGGACTCGAAAACTTCCTCCTCCTCTAGACCATATAATAAGTTGTCTAGCTTACAATCCTGTTGCGAAAACTTGGCGGCTATCTTTAGTTGGTCATATACCAAGCTAACAGGAATTCCTTGTCCATCTGATCCTCGAGGCCCGACCCGGGCCATATGATTCGGATCAAGTCCGGTGTACCGTGTTTTCACCATGGCGCAGGCCTCTCGTGCCCCTTCTTGGCATGCTGATATCTTCCACAGTCTGAAGCCGTGCTGAGCTCCCTTGAATAAATTCACGAGTTCTTCCATACTTCCGGGAGGAGAATCGGCCGGCCATAAAGCCTTAGCAATGTTCCTCATTTCATTCTGGGCTCGCTCATACACTTTTGACAACTCTTGTAATAGATCGCCTTGAAATCCGGACACCTCTCCTTCGGGTCGCCCAGTCAGCACACCTACAGAAATAAGTTTGTTAAACTTCACATTAGAGAACTGTATGAAAGTAAGGTTAAAAGGCATACTGAATATGCCGCCTTTTAGCTTTCTGTTCTCTTTCAAGGCGTCCGCCAGTTGGGCTCGTACGTCTTTCAGCTCTTCTGCTTGCTTGGTGTTAGCATCCTGTAGCTTGTTTTTCTCATCCCTGGTTCGTGTCAGTATACATTGACTAGTGGCTTCTTGCCTTTCGGCATGCTGTTTATCCGCCTGCGCGGTCCTTAGTTCCTCTTCCAGCTGATCCGTCGATCCTGCCGCTGCAAACGCAACGGTGCTTATGTTAAAACATCGCCGGCACAGAATCATATTTTCCGGACAGTAGTTGACATTACCCGTCAATGCCTTCTTGGATTTCTCTAGTTCGGCGGTGACAGCAGTTAGCTGGATCTGACACTTTTCAAGCTCCTGAGATAGCATGTTGTTCTTCTCCTTGAGTACTTGATTATGCAACGATCCTTAAATCAGTTGTGCCAACTAATTTAAGTCTCGAGAGCTACTGGTGCACAGGATTATTGAATCTACACAAAAGCCTTACCCGCATATCCTTTGAAAGCTGGTGAGTGGATCCAGCAAGCCCATCCCGAGCAGCTCGGATGTATGCATCCGCTGAGCTGAAGGCATTGAATGCCTCTTCGGTGAAAGTTGGATCGCGCATAGCCGCCCTCCGACGCCGATGGTTCATCGCACTCTCGACTTCGGAGTTGGTAACGGATACATTATCCAAATCCTCGAGGAGAGAACAATCCGGCATTGCACCTGTATCAACCCTAGTCCTCAGGGCGGAGTCTGAGGTCGGATTGGGCGATGCATGACCGGCGAGGTCTTCGGACACAGTCCGGCATATGCTTTTCCTATAAATATGGCGCAGCAGGAAACATCACAATTCGGTATATCTGCCAAGGGCGTACTAAAAAACCATACTTTTTTTATGAAGGTGGGGGCTTGGGAGTATCACCGTCCGCCTTTCTCTTCGAAGACCTGCCCTGTGCAGGTGTCGCCTTCTTAAGGGATGCTCTTGATACGGCGTGGCAAGACGAGCACCTCCCCTTTGAAGCACTAGACGGTACGGTGGGTGAGGCACAATGAGGAAACTCTTTTGGAAGAGACGACTCCTGGGTACTTATGTGGGAGGAGGGGAGAAGGCCGGGGTAATCGGCTGTAATGGCCACTTCCGTGCTGTTGTAGCTCGCCTGATAGAAGACCCCCTACTTGAGCTCTACGAATATATCCGGATCCTCCTCAAATCTGGGGTCCAAGTCCCGGATATGCTCCTCTGGCTGCGGAGTGGGGCTATAGATCCTCGCGACATCCTTCCTCCATTCATGTTAAAAATAGTTAGATTAAAGTACAACCAAGTATGACTAAGGAAGAAGATCAAGTAAGGTTACGGAGCGAAGGCTCACCCATCTAGGAGGGTTGTACATGGAAAACCCCTCTTGGCATTTAAGGCGAGTGAACTCTTCTTTCTCCCCTTTATAATGATCAGCCAACATGGCGGCCAGGGCGGCGAAGTTGTCCGGACCCTTGCGCCCACTGCGTGATGCGTCATCCTCCCCATTGTAGTTCCACATGGGGAGTCCTCTAGATTGGAGTGGCCGAACGCCTCGCGTTATTGAAATCGCCATTAGCTCAATTATGGACAGTCCGGATTGGGTGAGTATCTTTATCTTGTCCATTAACTTCTTAACCTCAGCACTATCTTCCTCCTCAAGGCTTCGGGGGCGCCAGGTGTGGTGCTTCTTTAACGGAGCGTTAGAAAATTCGGGTAGGCCTCGTCGGATTGGGTCTAGGAGAACAACGTCTTCAATATAAAACCACTCCGAGGGCCACTCTTAGGATGCCTTGTTCGGAGTGCCGGACAGGTATCTTGTCCCGGCTATGCGCCACACTTCGGCACCGCCCACCTACGAGGCAGAAAAGCTTCCTCCATAATTCAAAATGGGCCTCGCATCCTAGGAACAGCTCACAAAGAGCAACAAAGCACACGCGCAAGTCCCTCAGTTTTTTAGAACAAGGTATCAATCCAGTAGGAGGCCACGCGCAAGTCCCTCGTACCTACACAAAAACAATAGCTCAACGCAACCAACGCGATTAGGGGTTGTCAATCCCTTCACAGTCACTTACGAGAGTGAGATCTGATAGAGATGATAGATAATATTTTTGGTATTTTTGATATAGAGATGCAAAGTGAAAAGTAAAAGGCAAAGTAAAAAAGCAAAGCAAGATTAAAGTGATGGATATTGATATGATGAGAATAGACCCGGGGGCCATAGGTTTCACTTGTGGCTTCTCTCAAGAGCATAAGTATTCTACGGTGGATGAACAAATTACTGTTGAGCAAATGATAGAATTGAGCATAGTTATGAGAATATCTAGGTATGATCATGTATATAGGCATCACGTCGGAGACAAGTAGACCGACTCCTGCCTGAATCTACTACTATTACTCTACTCATCGACCGCTATGCAGCATGCATCTAGAGTATTAAGTTAAAAACAGAGTAACGCCTTAAGCAAGATGACATGATGTAGAGAGATAAATTCACGCAATATGAAATAAACCCCATCTTGTTATCCTCGATGGCAATGATACAATATGTGCCTTGCTGCCCCTTCTGTCACTGGGAAAGGACACCCCAAGATCGAACCCAAAGATAGGCACTTCTCCCATGGCAAGAACTACCAATCTAGTTGGCCAAACCAAACGGATAATTCGAAGAGACTTGCAAAGATAACCAATCATACATAAAAGAATTCAGAGAAGATTCAAATATTATTCATAGATAGACTTGATCATAAACCCACAATTCATCGGTCTCAACAAACACACCGCAAAAAGAAGATTACATCGAATAGATCTCCACGAGAGAGGGGGAGAACATTGTATTGAGATCCAAAAATAGAGAAGAAGCCATCTAGCTAATAACTATGGACCCGAAGGTCTGAGGTAAACTACTCACACTTCATCGGAGAGGCTATGATGATGTAGAAGCCCTCCGTGATGATGGCCCTCTCCGGCGAAGCTCCGAAACAGGCCCCAAGATGGGATCTCGTGGATACAGAAAGTTGAGGCGGTGGAATTAGGTTTTTTGGCTCCGTATCTGATCGTTTGGGGGTACGTAGGTATATATAGGAGGAAGAAGTACGTCGGTGGAGCTCCATGGGCCCCAAGAGGGTGGGGGCGCGCCTGGGGGTGTAGGGCGCGCCCCCCTACCTCGTGCCCACCTCGAAGCTTCCTTGGCGTAGGGTCCAAGTCTCCTGGGTCATATTCGGTGAGAAAATCACGTTCCCGAAGGTTTCATTCCGGTTGGACTCCGTTTGATATTTCGTTTCTTCGAAACACTGAAATAGGCAAAAAAAACAGCAATTCTGGGTTGGGCCTCCGGTTAATATGTTAGTCCCAAAAATAATATAAAAGTGGAAAATAAAGCCCAATATAGTCCAAAACAGTAGATAATATAGCATGGAGCAATCAAAAATTATAGATACGTTGCAGACGTATCAGGCATCCCCAAGCTTAATTCTTGCTCGTCCTCGAGTAGGTAAATGATAAATAAAAAATTTATGTGGAGTGCTACTTGGCATAATTTCAATGCAAATATTCTTAATTGTGGTATGAATATTCGTATTTGAAAGATTCAAGACAAAAGTTCATATTGACATAAAAAATAATAATACTTCAAGCATACTAACAAAGCAATTATGTCTTCTCAAAATAACATGCCCAAAGAAAGTTATCCCTACAAAATCATATAGTCTGGCTATGCTCTATCTTCACCACACAAAGTATTTAAATCATGCACAACCCCGATGACAAGCCAAGCAAATGTTTCATACTTTAACATTTTCAAAACGTTTTCGATCTTCACGCAATACATGAGCGTGAGCCATGGATATAGCACTTGTATGTGGAATAGAATGGTGGTTGTGGAGAAGACAAAAGGAGGGGAAGATAGTCTCACATCAACTAGGCGTATCAACGGGCTATGGAGATGCCCATCAATAGAATCAATGTGAGTGAGTAGGGATTGCCATGCAACGGATGCACTAGAGCTATAAGTATATGACAGCTCATCAAAAAAACTAAGTGGGTGTGCATCCAACTCGCTTGCTCACGAAGACCTAGGACAATTTTGAGGAAGCCCATCATTGGAATATACAAGCCAAGTTATATAATGAAAAATTCCCACTAGTATATGAAAGTGACAAAATGAGAGACTCTCTATCATGAAGATCATGGTGCTACTTTGAATCACAAGTGTGGTAAATGGATAGTAACATTGTCCCTTCTCTCTTTTTCTCTCATTTTTTTATTTGGGCCTTTTCCCTTTTTTTGGCCTCTTTTTTTTTATTTTTTTTATTTTTATTCTTCGTCCAGAGTCTCATCCCGAATTATGGGGGAATCATAGTCTCCATCATTCTTTCCTCACTTGGGACAATGCTCTAAAAATTGATGATCATCACACTTTTATTTTTCTTACAACTCAACTATTACAACTCGATACTTAGAACAAATATGACTCTATATGAATGCCTCCGGCGGTGTACCGGGATATGCAATGAATCAAGAGCGACATGTATGAAAGAATTATGAACGGTGACTTTGCCACAAATACGATGTCAACTACATGATCATGCTAGCAATATGATAATGATGGAGCGTGTCATAATAAACGAAACAGTGGAAAGTTGCATGGCAATATATCTCGGAATGGCTATGGAAATGCCATGATAGGTAGGTATGGTGGCTTTTTTGAGGAAGGTGTATGGTGGGTGTATGATACCGGCAAAAAGTGCGCGATATTAGAGAGGCTAGGAATGGTGGAAGGTTGGGAAGAAGTGCATATAATCCATGGACTCAACATTAGTCATAAAGAACTCATATACTTATTGCAAAAACCTAGAAGTTATCAAAGCAAAGTATTATGCGCATGCTCCTAGGAGGATTGATTGGTAGGAAAATACCATTGCTCGTCCCCGACTGCCACTCATAAGGAAGACAATCAATAAATAAATCATGCTCCGACTTCATCACATAACGGTTCACCATACGTGCATTCTACGGGAATCACAAACTTTAACACAAGAATTTCTCAAATTCACAACTACTCAACTAGCATGACTCTAATATTGCCATCTTCATATCTCAAAACGATTATCAAGCATCAATATTTTCTTAGTATTCAACGCACTCAAAAGAAAGTTTCACAAATCTTGAATACCAAGCATATTATCATTAAGCAAATTACCATGCTATAAAGACTCTCAAAATAATCTAAGTGAAGCATGAGAGATCAATAGTTTCTTTTTAAAAAATCCACCAACGTTCTCTAAAAGATCTAAGTGAAGCACATAGAGCAAAATTATAACGCTCAAAAGATATAAGTGAAGCACATAGAGCAAAACTACATAACTCAAAAGATAAAAGTGAAGCACATAGAGTATTCTATCAAATTCCAGTTCATCTATGGCTCTCTCAAAAGGTGTGTACAGCAAGGATGATTGTGGCATACTGACAAACAAATACACAAATAATACAAGATGCTCCAAGCAAAACACATATCATGTGGTGAATAAAAATATAGCTCCAAGTAAATTACCGATGGAAGTAGACGAAAGAGGGGATGCCTTCCGAGGCATCCCCAAGCTTTGACTTTTTGGTGTCCTTGGATTATCTTGGGGTGCCATGGGCATCCCCAAGCTTAGGCTCTTGCCACTCCTTGTTCCATAATCCATCAAAAGAATTCACCCAAAACTTGAAAACTTCACAACATAAAACTCAATAGAAATCTCGTGAGCTCCGTTAGAGAAAGAAAACAAAATACCACTTCAACGTACTGTAATGAACTCATTATTTATTTATATTGGTGTTAAACCTACTGTATTCCAACTTATGTATGGATTATAAACTATTTTACTAGCCATAGATTCATCAAAATAAGCAAACAACACACGAAAAACAGAATCTGTCAAAAACAGAACAGTCTGTAGTAATATGTAACTAACGCAAACTTCTGGAACCCAAAAACTTCTACCAAAATTGGACGACCTAGACAATTTATTTATTGATCATCAGCAATTGGAATCAGTATTTTATCACATTCTTGTGATTTTTAATAATTCGGGCACTGCGTGCAAACTTTCTGGAAATTACAGCAACATCAAATAACTATCATCCAAGAAGATCCAATAGGTCTAGCTTGGCACAAGCACTAATTAAAACACAAAACCACATCCAAACATAAGGTAGATGGGTAATTTATTCCTAAACATAATAAAAACACACAAAAAACTAAAAATAAAATTGGGTTGCCTCCCAACAAGCGCTATCGTTTAACGCCCCTAGCTAGGCATAAAAGCGAAGATAGATCTAAGTATTGCCATCTTTGGTAGGTAATCCATAAGTGGATCTCATGATAGTTTCATATGGTAATTTTATTTTATTTTTGTAGGAAAGTGTTCCATGCCCTTTTTTAATGTAAATTGAAATCTAATATTTCCTTCCTTCATATCAATAATCGCACCAACCATTCTAAGGAAAGGTCTACCAAGAATAATAGGGCAAGAAGGATTGCAATCTATATCAAGAACGATAAAATCTACGGGCACATAATTCCTATTTGCAACAATAAGAACATCATTAATTCTTCCCATAGGTTTCTTAATAGTGGAATCCACAAGATGCAAGTTTAGAGAGCAATCATCAAAGTCACGGAAATCTAGCAAATCACACAAAGTTTTGGGGATAGTATAGACACTAGCACACAAATCACACAAAGCATAAAACTCATGATCTTCAATTTTAATTTTAATAGTAGGTTCCCACTCATCATAGAGTTTTCTAGGGATAGAGACTTTCAACTCAAGTTTTTCTTCATAAGATTGCATCAAGGCCTCAACAATATGTTCGGTAAAGGCTTTCTTTCGGCTATAAGCATGAGGAGAATTTAGCACGGATTGCAACAAGGAAATACAATCAATTAAAGAGCAACTTTCATAATTAAATTCCTTTAAATCCAATATGGTGGGTTTAGCAACATCTAGATTTTTATTTCTTTCAATCCCACTTTCATCAATTTCAACATAAAGATCTAAATACTCCGAATTTTTGGAACGCCTTCTAGGTAAAGGAAGATCATATTCAGTTTCATCAAGATTCATATTGCAAAACAAAGATTTGATAGGGGACACATCAATAACTTTTAAATCTTCATCTTGATTTTCATAGGAATTGGAAGAACACGCTTTAATAAAGGCATCTTTTGTAGCGTGCATCCTAGCGGTTCTTTCCTTGCACTCATCAATGGAAATTCTCATGGCTTTGAGAGACTCATTGATATCATGCTTAGGAGGAATAGATCTAAGCTTTAAAGAATCAACCTCGAGAGAAATTCTATCAACGTTCCTAGCCAAATCATCAACTTTAAGAAATTTCTCTTCAAGCAAAGCATTAAAATTCTTTTGTGAATTCATAAACTCTTTAACACTACTCTCAAATTTAGAGGGCATCTTATTAAAATTCCATAAGAGTTGTTGTAGGAATTTCCATAATTATTAGAAGGATTACTAGGATAAGGCCTAGGATTAAAATTCCCTCTATACGCGTTGTTACCAAAATTATTCCTACCAACAAAATTCACATCCATAGATTCATTATTATTCTCAATTAAAGTAGACAAATGCATATCATTAGGATCAGAAGAAACACTCTTAGTAGAAAATAATTTCATAAGTTCATCCATCTTTCCACTCAAAACATTGATTTCTTCTATTGCATGCACTTTTTTATTAGTAGATCTTTCAGTATGCCATTGAGAATAATTAACCATAATATTATCTAGGAGTTTAATAGCATCTCCTAAAGTGATTTCCATAAAAGTGCCTCCCGTGGCCGAATCTAAAAGGTTTCTAGAAGCAAAATTCAATCCGGCATAACAAATTTGTATAATCATCCACAAGTTCAAACCATGAGTAGGGCAATTACGTATCATTAATTTCATTCTCTCCCAAGCTTGTGCGACATGTTCATGATCAAGTTGTTTAAAATTCATAATGTCGTTTCTAAGAGAGATGATCTTAGCGGGAGGAAAATACTTAGAGATAAAAGCATATTTGCACTTGTTCCAAGAATCAATACTGTTTTTAGGCAAAGACGAAAACCCAGCTTTAGCACGATCTCTAGGTGAAAAGGGAAATAGCTTCAATTTAACGACAACATTATTGACATCTTTCTTCTTTTGCATATCACATAAATCAACGAAGCTATTTAGATGAGTAGCGACATATTCACTAGGAAGGCCGGCGAATTGATCTTTCATAACAAGATTCAACAAAGCAGTATTGATTTCACAAGATTCAGTATTGGCAAGAGGAGCAATCGGAGTGCTAAGGAAATCATTATTATTGGTATTGGTGAAGTCACACAATTTGGTAGTATCTTGAGCCATCGCAACAAACAAGCAATCCAACACACGAGCAAACAAAAGGCAGACGAGAAAAAGGAAAATGGAGGAAGAGAAGGAGGAGGAGATTAGGAAAGAGAGGGCGAATAAAACGGCAAGGGTGAAGTGGGGGAGAGGAAAACGAGAGGCAAATGGCAACTAATGTAATGCGAGACATAGGGATTGTGATGGGTACTTGGTATGTTGACTTTTTGCGTAGACTCCCCGGCAACGGCGCCAGAAATTCTTCTTGCTGTGTCTTGAGCTTGCGTTGGATTTCCCCGAAGAGGAAAGGATGATGCAGAAGAGTAGCGTAAGTATTTCCCTCAGTTTTTGAGAACAAGGTATCAATCCAGTAGGAGGCCACACGCAAGTCCCTCGTACCTACACAAAAACAATAGCTCAACGCAACCAACGCGATTAGGGGTTGTCAATCCCTTCACGGTCCATTATGAGAGTGAGATCTGATAGAGATGATAGATAATATTTTTGGTATTTTTGATATAGAGATGCAAAGTGAAAAGTAAAAGGCAAAGTAAAAAAGCAAAGCAAGATTAAAGTGATGGAGATTGATATGATGAGAATAGACCCGGGGGCCATAGGTTTCACTAGTGGCTTCTCTCAAGAGCATAAGTATTCTACAGTGGGTGAACAAATTACTGTTGAGCAATTGACAGAATTGAGCATAGTTATGAGAATATCTAGGTATGATCATGTATATAGGCATCACGTCCGAGACAAGTAGACCGACTCCTGCCTGCATCTACTACTATTACTCTACTCATCGACTGCTATCCAGCATGCATCTAGAGTATTAAGTTAAAAACAAAGTAACGCCTTAAGCAAGATGAAATGATGTAGAGAGATAAATTCATGCAATATGAAATAAACCCCATCTTGTTATCCTCGATGGCAACGATACAATACGTGCCTTGCTGCCCCTTATATCACTGGGAAAGGACACCGCAAGATCGAACCCAAAGCTAAGCACTTCTCCCATGGCAAGAACTACCAATCTAGTTGGCCAAACCAAACGGATAATTCGAAGAGACTTGCAAAGATAACCAATCATACATAAAAGAATCTAGAGAAGATTCAAATATTATTCATAGATAGACTTGATCATAAACCCACAATTCATCGATCTCAACAAACACACCGCAAAAAGAAGATTACATCGAATAGATCTCCACGAGAGAGGGGGAGAACATTGTATTGAGATCCAAAAAGAGAGAAGAAGCCATCTAGCTAATAACTATGGACCCGAAGGTCTGAGGTAAACTACTCACACTTCATCGGAGAGGCTATGATGATGTAGAAGCCCTCCATGATGACGGCCCTCTTCGGCGGAGCTCCGGAACAGACCCCAAGATGGGATCTCATGGATACAGAAAGTTGAGGCGCTGGAATTAGGTTTTTGGCTCCGTATCTGATCGTTTGGGGGTACTTTGTATATATAGGAGGAAGAAGTACGTCGGTGAAGCTCCGTGGGCCCCACGAGGGTGGGGGCGCGCCCCCTACCTCGTGCCCACCTCGAAGCTTCCTTGGCGTAGGGTCCAAGTCTCCTGGGTCATATTCGGTGAGAAAATCACGTTCCCGAAGGTTTCATTCCGTTTGGACTCCGTTTGATATTCCGTTTCTACGAAAAACTGAAATAGGCATAAAACAGCAATTCTGGGCTGGGCCTCCGGTTAATAGGTTACTCCTGAAAATAATATAAAATTGGAAAATAAAGCCCAATATAGTCCAAAACAGTAGATAATATAGCATGGAGCAATCAAAAATTATAGATACGTTGGAGACGTATCAAGACCCTTGCCGGGGACGGCCTCAGCAGCCCCGGCAAGACCCTTGCCGGGGCAGCACGCCCCAAACACTAACAGAGCGAGCCGCCCTTGAGCCACAGGTTCCAACCCAACTAGCTACGATTAGGCCGGGGCTCGGGAGGCACCTCTGTGGTGGCATGCAGATCTTTGTGAAGACAAGGAATATTCAAGATCAGATGAGGATTAAAAGACAGCGATCCTCGGCAAGATCCTTGTCGAGGGGAGCCACAAGACCCCAGGCAAGATCCTTGCCGGGGACAATAGCACGCCATGGCAAGGCCCTTGTCGGGCCACCCGGCAAGGCCCTCACCAAGGGCGCCAGCAGGGCAACCTCCAAGCCCGCACCAGCCAAGTCTCCACCGTCGTTCGCATGCAGCTGCCAGCCCAACCAGCTAGGCTGGCATCTGCGTGGCAACATGCAGCTCCTAGGCGAGATCAGCAAGTGCCTGCGTGACGGCATGCAGATCTTCGTGAAGACTTTGCCCCCGCGCCACCTCAGCTGCTTGCCTGCCTACGTGGCGCCGCATGCATCGCTGACCAGGGCGCGTGTCGAAGCATGGAGGAGCGGCGACGGACGGGACGGGCCTCGTTCCCGTCCCCAATAAAGCAAGGGGACACCTAAGCGATGCATTAAATGTGTATTGTCCTGTAATACGAGCGATAAGCTCGTGGCATTGTACGCCTTTCCACCTCATGTGTGCCACTGTGGCAGACCCTTTCGACTATAAAAGGAGGCCCATGGCGTACTGGAAAAGGATTCGGCTCTTTGGAACTGCTCAGCCACCGTAGCTAGTTCAAAGGCTCAAGAACACTCAATACATCCACCAAAGCAGGACTAGGGTTTTACACATCCTCGCGGCCATAATCTTGGTAAATGATCCTTGTGCTGATTACTAATCCTGCTCTTCTCGCAACCCTGCGCCCCGGCAACCATAGTAGGGATTCTTGTGATCCCATAGGTGCCGTTCCACACCGATATCTTTGGCGCGCCAGGTAGGGGGCGCAATTGTGAGAATCTGGTCTAGTAGTTAGCCTAGCGTTTCTTCATCACCATGGCTCCCAAGAAGAAGACGGCCACGGTGATCGGCTCGTCGGGGGCCGAACGGCCCGTGCCAGTATGGGCGAGCAGCGGCCCAGTCACAGACAGAACCCGAGCCGTGGTCCGCGAGCACCAGCATCGCCCTAGCAGTCAGAGCCTGGCGAGCGGCGCTGTTCACGCGCCAGGCGACAGGCCGCACATCACCAAGTCTAAAGATGGGGTTGGGCCCCCCGCAGGCGGCGCGGGGCCCTCTAGGAGTGTCATTGTGCCACCCGTGGGCGGCGCAGCAACCTCCAAGACGCCCACACCGACGACCACCGCACGCTCTTCCCATGGTGTGCGCGACGAGCAGCGTCGCCACATTGGTGACCCTGGGCACCGCCATGGGAAGAGCCATGTGCGTTGTCCGCGGGACGAAGGAGTTCAGCATGCCCGCCGAAGTGCTGGCGAAAATGGCGCGCAGCCGCTGGGTCGTGATGGAGCTCCTTCTAACATGGTTAGAAGTCGAAGCGCGCCACGATCCACGCAGCTGTCATCGCCACCCATGCCAGCAGAAGCTTTGGTGCGTGCGCAGCTGCTCCTCGACTTCCCTCCTGCTACGGAGAAGCTCGACGAGTGGAGAGCCACCATCCGGAGCCTCGTCGCCGTCGCCAACAAAGACGATCCGCGACCGGCAGGACCCTTGGACCGGCGCTCCACCGAGCCACCACATGCCAGCGCTGGGAGGACCGGGGGTGCTGCAGTCACGGTGCACTCTCCTCCTCCTCGCCAGCCGCCACGGGCGTTAGCCCGTCGTGACGACGCTTGTGATAACATCTCTATAGCGTCATCCGACCCGTAGACCCACCGTGACCAGTGCCAAGTTCTTCAAGAACAAGCTCACGAAGATGCTCGAACCACTATCGAGCGCCGGCGTCATACACGCCACCAGTCGGACAAGCGGGCGGGACCCGTTATGGACCACCTAGCACCGGGGGGCTCCGGCGGCCTACCTAACGAGGTGGGCTGCCCGGCCTTTACCTGCGAGTTGCGGCAGTTCCAGTGGACATCCCACCACATGTTCAAGCCCGACGTCGGCGTGAAGTACACTGGCAAGACCCATCCGTCCGAGTTCCTCATCATCTACACCATCGCGATGCAGGCTGCCGGAGCTCGCGATGACAAGGTGCTCGCCAATTATTTCCCGCTGGCACTGAAGCCTAATGTTATGTCTTGGTTGATGCACTTGCCGACGGATTCCATTTCTTTTTGGTCGGATCTGTGCCATGAGTTTGTTGGCGCCTTCACAGGAGGCCACCAAGCTCATGGCTAGGCTAGTGATCTGCATATCATTCCCAGAAGGAAGGGGAAACCCTGCGCAAGTACATCCAGAGATTCAGCCGGGTGCAGTAGAACATCCCCGACGTTCATCCCGCTGCTGTGATCAGCGTGTTCCATCAAAACGTGCGCAACCGCAAGATGCGCGAAGAGCTGGCGATAACCAAGGTTAAGGATGTGGCCGAACTCTACGTTCTGGCCAATAGATGCGCCCGGGCTAAAGAGGGAAGGAAGTACCCCGACGAAGACGCCGACGCGGAAACCGACTCTACCGACGAAGACGCCGCCACCCCAACAAAGAAGGGTCGGTGTTGCAAAAGGAAACGCAAGAGCAAGGCCGTACTTGCCGTTGAGGGATCTGACGACACCGCCGCTGCCAAGAAGGTCAAGGCAGACGGCCCCGGCAAGGAGATTGCCGGGTGCGCCGCCTGCCGGGCCTTAGCAGCTGCCGACAAGCCAGGGGGCTCCGGCAAGCAGTACTGCAAGATCCATCGCACCAAGGGCCACGACCTCCAGAACTGCCGGCAAGTCAAGCTGCTTGCTGAAAAGCAAAAGGACGGGTATGAAAGGCGGGACAAGGAGAAAGGTCAGGAAAGTGCCGAGGGATCCGGCAAGAAGCATGGCGGCCAGGGAAGCCGCCCCAGCAAGGACAACCAGCAAGAGAGGCCCGCCCAGGGCCGTGACAAGAAACAAGAAGACGATGATCACAATGAGGACGACGAGTCCGGTGAGCAAGAGTTCCAGAAGGCTACGGAGGCCATATGCGTCGATGGTGGTGCCTCGCTGCATACTTCTCACCGCCAACTCAAGCATTGGGTGCGTCAGATTACAGTAGCGGAGCCGTCGTTCGACGCTGAGAAGCCGCTGAAGTGGTCTAGCACGCCCCTCATCTTTGATGCCGAGGACCACCCTGACCGCACAACCGCGGTCTGGTGTTTGCCATTGTTGGTCTCACCAACGATATGCAACCTCAAGGTGAACAAGATGTTGGTTGATGATGGGGCCGGCCTGAACTTGATCTCGCCCGTCGTGATCAAAAGGTTGCAAATTCTTGATGGAGACCTCGAGGAAACGGGCACGTTTCAAGGGGTCAATCCGGGGAGGAGCCAGCGGAAGGGGAAGGTCACACTGCCGGTGACGTTTGAAGGAGAGTTGAACTACAGGATGGAGAGGATCGTCTTCGACGTGGTCGAGATCCCCTTGCCCTACAAAGGGATCCTCGGCCGCCCGGCACTATCCAAGTTCATGGCGGCGTCACACTACGCATACAACATGCTAAATATGCCCGGGCCATTGACCATCATCTCCGTCCCCTCCGACAAGAAGGACGCGCTGATTTGCGCCAACCAACTCTACCAGGAAGCAGTTCCAGCAGCTGCCGTCAAGGCACTTGCTCCTGCCGCTGAAGGCCTAGGAGAGAAGAAGAAGTCCGGCAAGACCTCTCACACCCACTCCGGCAAGCATGCCTCCTTGGAGTGTTGCGCTATTGTCGAGGACGTGCCAGAGAGGTAATGCCCCAAGATCGACGCTTCAGAAGACTTCCATATTTTCGTGATCACCGTGTGTTTCTTTTGTGCTTGCTCTTTTATTTTTTGCATTGCATCATGTCATCATGCCATCATGTCATTAATCTTTGCATCTCAACTCAACTAATAAATTGCATAGATGGTTGATCTATTTAAATCGAGGGAAGGGTGACTTCTCTTTATAACATATCCTCCTAATATTAGGGAGCTATATTAAATATTTCTTTAATTTGGAAATCACCACAACACACTTGCAAATTATCCCAATGCCTTTGTTATCTTAATTCTTGGTCTCCAACCTTGCCATATATTCTTTCATCATATTCCGAAGCTCCACCAAAAATCCAAACATTTTTGGACCTTCCCAACCCTCACTTCCTATTCAAATCATTTGAATTCAAATCAAATGAGTTTGAATCTAAATCTTTTAATCATGGTCTTTTCTATTTTCTCGGAACAAGCACATTTTTGTGAGTCCGGGAAAATTAACCGCGTGCCCAAATTCTTTCACTAACCCTCTCTTTCTTTTTCTTCTCTCTAATTCTTTTCTGTAAGGGAAATAAGAGAGAGAGAGAGAGAGAGAGAGAGAGAGAGAGAGAGAAGAGAAGCCCAGCTGGCCACTTGGTCCTCCCAGCAGGCCGGCCCATCTACACCTAGGCCCAGCGATCCCTATAACCCTAGCCCGATCGATCCCATATCTCGATCCCCAGCTCTTTCACTTCGTTCTCCTCCTGGCGCCGCCACTCGCAGGGAGAGAAAGAGCAGAGCCACACCTCACCCGATCCCCTCCTACCCGTGCTCCTCGTCCGGCCCCGCCGTCCAGCCGGGTCGTGCCCTCAAGAGCCTCGCCTCGCCGCCGCCACCCCGCAGCATCTCGTCAGACTGCGCCCTGCTGCAGCTGCTCTTCCCTCGCGCTGCCGGATCTCCCCGCTGCTAGCACCGTCGCCTCCCCGCCATGGCGCCGCCACGAAGCACCCAGCCGCTGGCTTAGTCGCTCCTCTGCTCCCGTTTTCCTTCTGCTGCTTCACCGGTTCCTCTGCTCCATCATCTCCGCCCCGCGCCTCAACTCTGGGCCGTCCCCGTCGCCCTCCTTGCCTCTGGCCTCCTCTTCTGCACGACCCGAGGGTGCCCCAGCTCATCGTGCTTGCGCGCCCAACGACCACCTCAGACCGCCAGCGACCTCTCCTGCCATCGCCTCCGTGCTGCTGCTGCTCGCCTTGCCGCTGCCAAGGCCTCTCACTTGTAGCCCCTCACCAAGCATGCTACGTGATGCTGCCCCTTTTGTCGTTGCCAAGGCCACTGAATCCAGGGACACAAGACCGCTTCGGTGGATTCCTTTTGACAAGTACCACGACGACCGTCGAGACCGCAAATTCCACTACCGATGAACGTATTGGAATCGCCAAGTCAGACTACAACGCGAAGACCATGTACAACTACTGACACCCGTGGATTTCACCAAGTACCTATACCGACGACCGAGACCCTGGTTTCGATAAGTTCCTCACGGCGACACTGAACATCTACGAACCGTGTACAACTACTTCCCCTACACTGCATCGAACTCGATCCGCCCCGAAAATGCACACTTTGAAGGTATAACCCCGAGACGACCGTCTGTGAACGAATGCTTGTGTGTTGTACAAGATGCTCGAGTTTTGCACCGTGATCGAATTGTCTTTGCACGTTCCTCATTCGCCATGCCACCGTCATGTGGGACACCCGGTATCCGGGATCACCCCCCATCTCTTGCGTGTTCCACACATCCGCACACTTCTCTCTTGCATTGGTATCTCAATCGAGTTACCGAGACCCGAATGTTGCCATGGCACCATTTTCGTTATCTTTGTCATGGCACCCCTTTTGTTCCACCATGGTGACAAAATGCTCCCTATCATATTGAATGTCAACATTTTCATAAAAATTGCATAAACCTTGATTATGTCATCCGCATCATGTTAACAACATTTAAATGGTTAAAACTGTGTTTGCATTAAATTGCTAAATGACATATGAGGATTTTCTGGAATTGTTGTTTGTTGTTCCGGCCTCATTTAAACTTGCCTAAATAGAGAGTTTTATTATGCTTCACCTCTTGTCATGCTTAATCACAGTTAATTTTGTTGGGTACATAAAGGGAGAGAACTAAATATTTGATGTGGTGTTTCGTTAATATGCAACTCGTTGCATATTGAGCTCCACTTAACTTGTAGTACTGTTTGTTGCACTTTGTCATGCCATGCCTCATTAAACCGGACATGCATCATACTTGATTGTGCATCATGCCATGTTTATGTGATGGTTGTTTACCATGTTGTTTGCTTCTTCCCGGTTGTGCTTCTTCTCAATAGTTCCGATTACATTGCGTTTGTGAGGATTCGTTCGACTACGTCGTTTTTCTTCTTCATGGACTCGTTCTTCTTCCTAGCGGGATCTCAGGCAAGATGACCATACCCTCAAAATCACTTCTATCTTTGCTTGCTAGTTGCTCGCCCTTTTGATATGCTGCGATACGTACCACTTGCTATATCATGTCTCCCATATTGCCATGTCAAGCCTCTAACCATCCTTTCCTAGCAAACCGTTGTTTGGCTATGTTACCGCTTTTGCTCAGCCCCTCTTATAGCGTTGCTAGTTGCAGGTGAAGTTGAAGTTGGTTCCATGTTGGAACATGGATATTTTGGGATATCACAATACCTCTTATTTTAATTAATGCATCTATACACTTGGTAAAGGGTGGAAGGCTCGGCCATATGCCTGGTGTTTTGTTTCACTCTTGCCGCCCTAGTTTTTGTCATACCGGTGTTATGTTCCTTGATTTTGCGTTCCTCACACGGTTGGGTGATTTATGGGACCCCCTTGACAGTTCGCTTTGAATAAGACTCCTCCAGCAAGGCCCAACCTTGGTTTTACCATTTGCCACCTAAGCCTTTTTCCCCCGAGTTTTCGCGAGCCCGAGGGTCATCTTTATTTTAACCCCACTGGGCCAGTGCTCCTCCGAGTGTTGGTCCGAACCGAGCAGCCTGCGGGGCCACCACGGGGAAACTCGAGGCCTGGTTTTACTCGTAGCTTGACTTATCCGAATGTGCCCTGAGAACGAGATATGTGCAGCTCCTATCGGGATTTGTCGGCACAACCGGGCGGCTTTGCTGGTCTTGTTTTACCATTGTCGAAATGTCTTGTAAACCGGGATTCCGAGACTGATCGGGTCTTCCCGGTAGAAGGAATATCCTTCGTTGACCATGAGAACTTATAATGGGCTAAGTTGGGACACCCCTGGAGGGTATTATCTTTCGAAAGCCGTGCCCGCGGTTATGAGGCAGATGGGAATTTGTTAATGTCCGGTTGTAGAGAACTTGACACTTGACTCAATTTAAAATACATCAACCGCGTGTGTAGCCGTGATGGTCTATTTTCGGCGGAGTACGGGAAGTGAACACGGTTTGAGTTATGCTTGAACGTAAGTAGTTTCAGGATCACTTCTTGATCACTTCTAGCTTCACGACCGTGCTTTGCTTCTCTTCTCGCTCTCTTTTGCGTATGTTAGCCACCATATATGCTTAGTGCTTGCTGCAACTCCACCTCATTACCCCATCCTTCCTATAAGCTTAAATAGTCTTGATCTCGCGGGTGTGAGATTGCTGAGTCCCCGTGACTCACAGATTCTACCAAAACAGTTGCAGGTGCCGACGATGCCAGTGCAGGTGATGCAAACGAGCTCAAGTGGGAGTTCGACAAGGAACGTGGTCGTTACTATGTTTCTTTCCCTGATGATCAGTAGTGGAGCCCAGTCGGGACGATCGGGGATCTAGCATTTGGGGTTGTCTTCTTTCATTTTGGTTCCATAGTCGAACCTTGATTGTACTCTGAATGATATATGTTTAATTTATGCATTGTGTGAAGTGGCGATTGTAAGCCAACTCTTTATCCCATTCCTGTTCATTACATGGGATTGTGTGAAGATGACCCATCTTGCGACAAAACCACAATCCGGTTATGCCTCTAAGTCGTGCCTCGACACGTGAGAGATATAGCCGCATCGTGTGCGTTACAAGTTGGTAATCAGAGCCATCCCCGACTTAGGAGCCCCCCTGCTTGATCGAATCGCTGGCGTTGTTGAGTCTAGAACTAAAATGTTTTGAGTCTTAGGATTATATATATCGGAGAGTAGGATATTTTTTACTCCTCAGTCCCTTCGTCGCTCTGGTGAGGCCTCCTGACGTAGAAGTTTTGACTCTACTCTCCTCAAATTTCACTAAATTTTTTTTAGGATCACGCGGGTATCTTGGAATCATTCCGATGGTCTTGTGAAGAGAACATTGTTCTTGGTGCCTCCTGACATTTAGGGGTTGTGGCAGTGTCCCGGGGAGTTGAGCTCCGAGGTGTTGTCGTCACAATTTTATCGTTGCAGTTCTGGAATACCTGAGTTTCGCTGACATCAAAAATCTCTTTTATGCAGTTGTTGGTGAGATCACCTCGACGCCACCCAGTACTGGGGCGGGAGTTCAGGAGTATTGCCATAACTCGTATAACGGATGCTTTTCGAAGGTTGAGGTAAACGATTTCCGAAGGTTTCTTGGTTATGTGTTGAAGGATGCATACAGCTGGATCTAGGTATTGTTAGTTTGGGTGATATATTTTGTGTCCCCTGTATCCCCAACACCTGATTGCATAACCAGAAAGTTTCGGGAGTTTATAAGTGGGAATTCTAGTAGCTTATAGGATATCTTTCCGACAGATGTATGATTTGAGATTGGGGTCCAACGTCTAGTGGTCCGCCTATCCACGGTCGATTTACAGTGGTCGCGGGGCGTCTTAAAGGATCCTTGGCTATGCCGATTCGGGGGCGTTTTGTTTGTCATTCGTGACGTCCGCTGTACGTCGTGCCCGTGTGGGCCCCACCACGAACACTTTGGGCGAAATCTCTATCATGTGTTTGTTCCGGCTTATTCTGCAAGCCAAATCCTTTGTTTTTGTTTTGTTTTGTGGTATTCGAGTTGCTTCAATGCCGAATGTTGATTCCATACCTTTTCTAAGCGGTGTGCTCATATTTCTATGTGGATGCTAATCCTCCTTGATCATAAGGTTGTCTTTTCAATTCTTTTTCAACCGGTGTGCTTCTCTTCAAGTGGATCCAATCATTGCAACATTCGCAAGATCATCCCTTAGTTTTTCTCAACGGTGTTTGTTTCAGCCGTCCCAAGTTGCCTTTGTTTTTCCCACCCTCCCACCCTTTTTCTTCAAGGATTCAGATTTCTTAATCAAGTATCCTTTTATTGATGGGAAGTCTCCCCATTCTTTTCCGTCAATGTTCTTAGCCGGTGATTCTCATGAAGATGCTTAGGAGGTTCAAGTTCATCCGTCTTCGTTCTCATTTTATTCTCCGGTGGATCCAATTCAAGCTTTCAGTGTTGATCATATTCCTTTTCTCATTTCAAGTGCTTTCTTATGCCGGTGTATCTCTTAATCATTCAACTCTCGCTTTCCATTTGTTCTGGAGTGCTGAAGATATCTTGAAAGATTCGTTTTCATTCTCAATCCGTTCAAGGTATTTTGAGGATGTTATCTCATTCAAGCCATTTAAATCAACCGGTGCAATCTCCCTTTCAAGTAATCGTTCAAAGGTGTTTCTTTTGAGTGGGCCCTAACCCACATGTCTTTTCCCAGGATCTTATCTGACTCTTCGAATTTTTTGGAGCTACTCTCAAATTCTTCTCCAAGTTTGACGTAAGAATGAGTTATCATCAGTCAATGTCCTTCTCCAAGATTGCTTTCAAATTATTTTCATTGTTAGTTCAACCTTTCTAATTTTCATCCCGGAGTATCTCAACAATTCATGGTGGTTCTTCTCGTTGTTATTCTCGGATTTTGAAGACCGAAGAAGAGTTCCTCTTAAATCCTTACCCGTTCTTCCAAAGATTCATAGTTCTAGCTTATGCCATCCTCTCATAATTATTTTTGATTGCGAGAATTCTTTTCATACCCATCCGGAGCACTTCATGAGTTGTTTCCATTTCTTTCCTCCGAAGGCCATCATGTCATAATTATTCATTCTCAGCTTTCAGATCTCGTTCTCCAAATCTTACCGGTGCATCATTTAAGTATTCTCTAGTTAGCTCGTGATCTATTCGTTCTCATGTATCTAAATTCTCTCAAGTATCTTCGTTCTTTTTCTAATTCATCCCGGTGTTTCGCTATCTTTTCTTTGATCATTTTTTTAATTCTTATGGTGGTTTGTTCAAGATTCCTCTTCCTATGTTCTCATATTAATTTATTCGTTGTTTCAATCCTACCGGTGGTTCGTTGAAGACCTTCTCAAGTTTGCGCTATATCTCTCTCAATCCTTTCTACGAGAATAAGTAGTATGCCAAATCCGTTGCTTGTCATCAATTTATATTGGTGAAGGATATGCATAACATAATTCTTGTTCTTGTTTCATCCAAGTGATTAATTCCTTCTTCCAGAGTTCGTAATGGTATCAATTTCTCAGTTATATGTTGTTCATCTTTCTTTTTCGGAGTTCCAAGTTTTCCGCATTATCTCATCGTGAAGCTCCATCTAAATCATCGCAAGGCTTCACCTTGTGTGTTCAACTTCTCTTTCTTTCTATCATCCTTTTATTACCGGAGTTCTTCATGGAGGCTCTACATGGTGGTTCGTCAAGGATTCTTCACATTCTTTAATTGTTCTTCAAGATTTCTCTTGGAGTTAACATCCGCCAAGCTATACTCAAAGATAAATATGGTGCTCAACACATGTTTTGTTTCGGTGGAGTCCAAGCACTCTTCATCTTGCATCCTGAAGTACAATTCGTTCTACCTTATCATTTGAGGTGGTGTTATGTCATTCTTGACAATTTGAGTTCGGGTTTCATGATTCACAAGTTTTTCAAGAGTGACATAGTTAAATCCATCATTTTCTTTTCGTTCAAGAGATCTTTTCGACCAATCAATCTCTTTGTTGGAGTTATCTTGGGTTATATTCCACCTACAGCATTCCCTAGGGAATGTTGCTATTGTGGTGCTTATCAATGATCCAATTTTCTCCTTCTCATCTCGGTGAAGAAGTTTTCATCTCTTCTTTGAACTTAAACGATCAATTGTTTTCGTTAGTGGCAAATTTCACCTCTAGTTTTGAGATGTTTTCATAAGTCCACGAGGAGTATATCATTTCATTGTTGGTTTTTCAACAACTCCGCTCTAACTTTCTTGCAAGGGTGCTTTCCAAGCTCATTTGTGGCAGAAATTGGCATTTCCTTCTACATTCTTTTATTCCAATGATCTATCTTCTATTCTCTCTTCTGGAGGCAATGTGATGTTGCTCTCTTCACTCATCATCTCGAATTGTGAGGATCATGACCTTTTCTTGCTTATCCATTTAACCGGAGTGTTGTGCCTATCATTCCTATTTTAACCGGAGTCTCATCCAAGTGCTTTCATTTTGCCAAGTTCATATTCTATCCCTTCCATTTTCAACCAAAGTATTGTCGTAATTGTTCTTGATCGCTCCTTGTACATCTTGTTTCAACCGGAGTGGTTTCAACGTCTATCTTGTCACTTAAGCTCTTGTTTCTCGCCGTATTCCTTGTTCCTTGTCCAACAGAGTGTTTTCATTTCGTTCATCTCCATGGTATTCTTCTTTAAATTGTTTAACCTCTCAAGGTTCATTGGTTTCACTCCTTTGTCGAAGAAGCAACTCTGTTTTACCTCTTCCCCTTCCGTTTCTCTCCGGTGCCATCCTTGGATCCCGGGACGAGGTCCTCTTGTAGTGGTGGAGTGTTGTAACGCCCCAAGACCGACGCTTCAGAAGACTTCCATATTTTCGTGATCACCGTGTGTTTCTTTTGTGCTTGCTCTTTTATTTTTTGCATTGCATCATGTCATCATGCCATCATGTCATTAATCTTTGCATCTCAACTCAACTAATAAATTGCATAGATGGTTGATCTATTTAAATCGAGGGAAGGGTGACTTCTCTTTATAACATATCCTCCTAATATTAGGGAGCTATATTAAATATTTCTTTAATTTGGAAATCACCACAACACACTTGCAAATTATCCCAATGCCTTTGCTATCTTAATTCTTGGTCTCCAACCTTGCCATATATTCTTTCATCATATTCCGGAGCTCCACCAAAAATCCAAACATTTTTGGACCTTCCCAACCATCACTTCCTATTCAAATCAAATGAGTTTGAATCTAAATCTTTTAATCATGGTCTTTTCTATTTTCTCGGAACAAGCACATTTTCGTGAGTCCGGGAAAATTAACCGCGTGCCCAAATTCTTTCACTAACCCTCTCTTTCTTTTTCTTCTCTCTAATTCTTTTCTGTAAGGGAAATAAGAGAGAGAGAGAGAGAAGAGAAGCCCAGCTGGCCACTTGGTCCTCCCAGCAGGCCGGCCCATCTACACCTAGGCCCAGCGATCCCTATAACCCTAGCCCGACCGATCCCATATCTCGATCCCCAGCTCTCTCCCTTTGTTCTCCTCCTGGCGCCGCCACTCGCAGGGAGAGAAAGAGCAGAGCCACGCCTCGCCTGATCCCCTCCTACCCGTGCTCCTCGTCCAGCCCCGCCGTCCAGCCGGGCCGTGCCCTCAAGCGCCTCGCCTCGCCGCTGCCTCCCCGCCGCCCCACAGCATCTCGTCGGACCGCGCCCTGCTGCAGCTGCTCTTCCCGCGCGCCGCCGGACCTCCCCGCTGCCAGCACCGTCGCCTCCCCGCCATGGCGCCGCCACGAAGCACCCAGCCACTGGCTCGGTCGCTCCTCTGCTCCCGTTTTCCCTCTGCTGCTTCACCGGTTCCTCTGCTCCATCATCTCCGCCCCGCGCCTCAACTCTGCGCCGTCCCCGTCGCCCTCCTTGCCTTGCTCTGGCCTCCTCTTCTGCACGACCCGAGGGTGCCCCTGCTCGTCGTGCTTGCGCGCCCAACGACAACCTCGGACCGCCAGCGACCTCTCCTACCATCGCCTCCGTGTTGCTGCTGCTCGCCTTGCCGCTGCCATGGCCTCTCACTTGTAGCCCCTCGCCAAGCATGCTACGTGATGCTGCCCCTTTTGTCGTTGCCAAGGCCACTGAATCCAGGGACACAAGACCGCTTCGGTGGATTCCTTTCGACAAGTACCACGACGACCATCGAGATCGCAAGTTCCACTACCGATGAACGTATTGGAATTGCCAAGTCAGACTACAACGCGAAGACCATGTACAACTACTGACACCCGTGGATTTCACCAAGTACCTATACCGACGACCGAGACCTTGGTTTTGATAAGTTCCTCACGGCAACCCTGAACATCTACGAACCGTGTACGACTACCGTCGTCGGGGATCCGACAAGATCCGTGTACAACTACTTATCCTACACCGCATCGAACTCGATCCTCCCCGAAAATGCACGCTTTGAAGGTATAACCCCGAGACGACCGCCCGTGAATGAATGCTTGTGTGTTGTACAAGATGCTCGAGTTTTGCACCGTGATCGAATTGTCTTTGCACGTTCCTCGTTTGCCATGCCACCGTCATGTGGGACACCCGTTATCCGGGATCACTCCCCATCTCTTGTGTGTTCCACACATCCGCACACTTCTCTCTTGCATTGGAATCTCAATCGAGTTACTGGGACCCGAATGTTGCCGTGGCACCATTTTCGTTATCGTTGCTATGGCACCCCTTTTGTTCCGCCATGGTGACAAAATGCTCCATATCATATTAGATGTCAACATTTTCATAAAAATTGTATAAACCTTGATTATGTCATCCACATCATGTTAACAACATTTAAATGGTTAAAACTGTGTTTGCATTAAATTGCTAAATGACATATGGGGATTTTCTGGAATTGTTGTTTGTTGTTCCGGCCTCATTTAAACTTGCCTAAATAGATAGTTTTATTATGCTTCACCTCTTGTCATGCTTAATCACAGTTAATTTTGTTGGGTACATAACGGGAGAGAACTAAATATTTGATGTGGTGTTTCGTTAATATGCAACTCGTTGCATATTGAGCTCCACCTAACTTGTAGTATTGTTTGTTGCACTTTGCCATGCCATGCCTCATTAAACCGGACATGCATCATACTTGATTGTGCATCATGCCATGTTTATGTGATGGTTGTTTACCATGTTGTTTGCTTCTTCCCAGTTGTGCTTCTTCTCGATAGTTCCGGTTACGTTGCGTTTGTGAGGATTCGTTCGACTACGTCCGTTTGTCTTCTTCATGGACTCGTTCTTATTCCTAGCGGGATCTCAGGCAAGATGACCATACCCTCGAAATCACTTCTATATTTGCTTGCTAGTTGCTCGCTCTTTTGCTATGCTGCGATACCTACCACTTGCTATATCATGTGTCCCATATTGCCATGTCAAGCCTCTAACCATCCTTTCCTAGCAAACCGTTGTTTGGCTATGTTACCGCTTTTGCTCAGCCCCTCTTATAGCGTTGCTAGTTGCAGGTGAAGTTGAAGTTGGTTCCATGTTGGAACATGGATATTTTGGGATATCACAATACCTCTTATTTTAATTAATGCATCTATACACTTGGTAAAGGGTGGAAGGCTCGGCCTTATGCCTGGTGTTTTGTTCCACTCTTGTCGCCCGAGTTTCTGTCATACCGGTGTTATGTTCCTTGATTTTGCGTTCCTTACACGGTTGGGTGATTTATGGGACCCCCTTGACAGTTCGTTTTGAATAAGACTCCTCTAGCAAGCACCAACCTTGGTTTTACCATTTGCCACCTAAGCCTTTTTCCCCCGGGTTTTCGCGAGCCTGAGGGTCATCTTTATTTTAACCCCCCCGGGCCAGTGCTCCTCCGAGTGTTGGTCCGAACCGAGCAGCCTGCGGGGCCACCACGGGGAAACTCGAGGCTTGGTTTTACTCGTAGCTTGACTTATCCGGATGTGCCCTGAGAATGAGATATGTGCAGCTCCTATCGGGATTTGTCGGCACAACCGGGCGGCTTTGCTGGTCTTGGTTTACCATTGTCGAAATGTCTTGTAAACCGGGATTCCGAGACTGATCGGGTCTTCCCGGTAGAAGGAATATCCTTCATTGACCGTGAGAGCTTATAATGGGCTAAGTTGGGACACCCCTGGAGGGTATTATCTTTCGAAAGCCGTGCCCGCGGTTATGAGGCAGATGGGAATTTGTTAATGTCCGGTTGTAGAGAACTTGACACTTGACTCAATTTAAAATACATCAACCACGTGTGTAGCCGTGATGGTCTGTTTTCGGCGGAGACCGGGAAGTGAACACGGTTTGAGTCATGCTTGAACGTAAGTAGTTTCAGGATCACTTCTTGATCACTTCTAGCTTCACGACCGTGCTTTGCTTCTCTTCTCGCTCTCTTTTGCGTATGTTAGCCACCATATATGCTTAGTGCTTGCTGCAACTCCACCTCATTACCCCATCCTTCCTATAAGCTTAAATAGTCTTGATCTCGCGGGTGTGAGATTGCTGAGTCCCCGTGACTCACAGATTCTACCAAAACAGTTGCAGGTGCCGACGATGCCAGTGCAGGTGACGCAAACGAGCTCAAGTGGGAGTTCGACAAGGAACGTGGTCGTTACTATGTTTCTTTCCCTGATGATCAGTAGTGGAGCCCAGTCGGGACGATCGGGGATCTAGCATTTGGGGTTGTCTTCTTTCATTTTGGTTCCGTAGTCGAACCTTGATTGTACTCTGAATGATATATGTTTAATTTATGCATTGTGTGAAGTGGCGATTGTAAGCCAACTCTTTATCCAATTCTTGTTCATTACATGGGATTGTGTGAAGATGACCCTTCTTGCGACAAAACCACAATGCGGTTATGCCCCTAAGTCGTGCCTCGACACGTGAGATATATAGCCGCATCGTGGGCGTTACAAGAGAGCTCTACCGGCAAGAGCAAGAAATCCAGAGCCGAGCCGCCGAAGACAAAGAAGGTGTCCGTCAGGGAGGATGGCACGGAGGGGCTTTCACCATAGGCTCCGCCCTCGACAGCAAATAGGAAGGCGTACTCGTCACCTTCCTGGGGGCGAATGTCGACGTGTTTGCATGGCAAGCATCCGACATCCCCGGTGTTCCCAGGAAGGTGATTGAGCGCCACCTAGCTGTCTGCCGTCATGCGCGACCCGTCAAGCAAAAGGTTAGAAAGCAGGCTCTAGAGAGGCATGAGTTCATCACAGAGGATATCAGGAAGTTGGAAGCGGCGGGTTTGGTGAGAGGAGTGCTCCACCCGACGTGGTTGGCCAATCCGGTAGTGGTGCGCAAGGCAAATGGGAAGTGGAGGATGTGTATTGACTACACAGATATCAATAAGGCTTGTCCTAAGGACCCCTTCCGGTTGTCGCGCATCGACCAGATTGTTGACTCCACGGCTGGGTGTGATCTATTGTCATTCCTCGATACCTATTCGGGCTACCACCAAATCTTCATGACAAGAGAGGATGAAGAGAAGACAGCATTCATCACCCCATGTGGTACGTATTGCTTTTTACGGATGCCTTTCGGGTTAAAGAGTGCTGGCTCAACATTTGCAAGAGCAGTCTAGATTGGTTTTGAACCCCAGCTCCATAGAAATATGGAAGCATGCATGGATGACATAGTGTTCAAAACCAAGGACGAGGCAACTCTTGTGCAAGATCTGGAAGAGACATTTGCCAACCTGCGCAAGATCAATCTTAAGATGAACCCTGAGAAGTGTGTCTTCGGCGTTCCGTCCGGCAAGCTTCTTGATGCGTCTCCAACGTATCTATAATTTTTTATTGCTCCATGCTATATTATCTACTGTTTTGGACCATAATGGGCTTTATTTTCCACTTTTATATTACTTTTGGGACTAACCTATTAACCGGAGGCCCAGCCCAGAATTGTTGTTTTTTGCCTATTTCAGTGTTTCGAAGAAACGGAATATCAAACGGAGTCCAAACGGAATGAAACCTTCGGGAACGTGATTTTCTCACCGAATATGATCCAGGAGACTTGGACCCCACGTCAAGAAAGAAGGGAGGCGGCCACGAGGGTAGAGGGCGCCCCCCCCAGGGCGCGCCCCCTGCCTCATGGGGCCCCCTTTGCCCCACCGACGTACTCCTTCCTCCTATATATACCTACGTAACCCCAAACAATCAGATGCGGAGCCAAAAACCTAATTCCACCGCCGCAAACTTCTTTATCCACGAGATCCCATCTTGGGGCCTGTTCCGGAGCTTCGCCGGAAGGGGAATCCACCACGGAGGGCTTCTACATCATCACCATAGCCCCTCCGATGAAGTGTGAGTAGTTTACCTCAGACCTTCGAGTCCATAGTTAGTAGCTAGATGGCTTCTTCCCTCTTTTTGGATCTCAATACAATGTTCTCCCCCTCTCTCGTGGAGATCTATTCGATGTAATCTTCTTTTTGCGGTGTGTTTGTTGAGACCGATGAATTGTGGGTTTATGATCAAGATTATCTATGAACAATATTTGAATCTTCTTTGAATTCTTTTATGTATGATTGGTTATCTTTGCAAGTCTCTTCGAATTATCAGTTTGGTTTGGCCTACTAGATTGGTTTTTCTTGCAATGGGAGAAGTGCTTAGCTTTGGGTTCAATCTTGCGGTGTCCTTTCCCAGTGACAGTAGTGGCAGCAAGACACGTACTGTATTGTTTCCATCGAGGATAATAAGATGGGGTTTTTATCATATTGCATGAATTTATCCCTCTACATCATGTCATCTTGCTTAAGGCGTTACTCTGTTTTCTTGAATTTAATACTCTAGATGCATGCTGGATAGCGGTTGATGAGTGGAGTAATAGTAGTAGATGCAGGCAGGAGTCGGTCTACTTGTCTCGGACATAATGCCTATATACATGATCATACCTAGATATTCTCATAACTATGCTCAATTCTGTCAATTGCTCAACAGTAATTTGTTCACCCACCGTAGAATACTTATGCTCTTGAGAGAAGCCACTAGTGAAATCTATGGCCCCCGGGTCTATTCTCATCATATCAGTCTTCATCACTTTATTATTGCTTTGCTTTTTACTTTGCTATTTTATTTTACTTGGCATCTTTATACCAAAAATATTATCTATCATCTCTAACAGATCTCACTCTCGTAAGTGACCGTGAAGGGAATGACAACCCCTAATCGCGTTGGTTGCATGGAGCTATTTGTTTTGTGTAGGTACGAGGGACTTGCGTGTAGCCTCCTACTGGATTGATACCTTGGTTCTCAAAAACTGAGGGAAATACTTACTCTACTCTGCTGCATCACCCTTTCCTCTTCAAGGAAATCCAACGCAGTGCTCAAGAGGTAGCAGGAAGATTTCTGGCGCCGTTGCCGGGGAGGTCTACGCAAAAGTCAACATACCAAGTACCCATCACGATCCCTTATCTCTCGCATTACATTATTTGCCATTTGCCTCTCGTTTTCCTCTCCCCCACTTCACCCTTGCCGTTTTATTCGCCCTCTCTTTTCCGTTTGCCTTTTTCTCGCTTGCTTTTGTTTGCTCGTGTGTTGGATTGCTTGTTTGTCACGATGGCTCAAGATAATACCAAATTGTGTGACTTTACCAATACCAATAATAATGATTTCCTTAGCACTCTGATTGCTCCTCTTACCAATATTGAATCTTGTGAAATCAAAACTACTTTGTTGAGTCTTGTCATGAAAGATCAATTCGCCGGCCTTCCTAGTGAAGATGCCGCTACTCATCTAAATAGCTTCGTGGATTTGTGTGATATGCAAAAGAACAAAGATGTTTATAATGATATTGTTAAATTGAAGATATTTCCTTTTTCGCTTAGAGATGATGCTAAAGCTTGGTTTTCGTCTTTTCCTAAAAATAGTACTGATTCTTGGAACAAGTGCAAAGATGCTTTTATCTCTAAGTATTTTCCTCCCGCTAAGATCATCTCTCTTAGAAACGATATATGAATTATAAGCAACTTGATCATGAACATGTTGCACAAGCTTGGGAGAGGATGAAGTTAATGATACGTAATTGCCCTACTCATGGTTTGAATTTGTGGATGATTATACAAAACTTTTATGCCGATTTGAATTTTGCTTCTAGAAATCTTTTAGATTCAACCGCGGGAGGCACTTTTATGGAAATCACTTTAGGAGATGCTACTAAACTCCTAGATAATATTATGGTTAATTATTCTCAATAGCACTCTGAAAGATCTACTAATAAAAAAGTGCATGCGCTAGACAAAATTAATGTTTTGAGTGGAAAGATGGATGAACTTATGAAATTATTTGCTACTAACAGTGTTTCTTCTGATCCTAATGATATGCCTTTGTCTACTTTGGTTGATAATAATAATGAATCTATGGATGTGAATTTTATTGGTAGGAATAATTTTGGTAACAACGCGTATAGAGGGAACTTTAATCCTAGGCCTTATCCTAGTAATCCCTGAAATAATTATGGAAATTCCTACAACAACTCTTATGGAAATTTCAATAAGATGCCCTCTGAATTTGATAATAGTGTTAAAGAGTTTATGAATTCACAAAAAAAATTCAATACTTTGCTTGAAGAGAAATTACTTAAAGTCGATGAATTGGCTAGGAACGTTGATAGAATTTCTCTTGATGTTGATTCTTTAAAGCTTACATAAATTCCTCCTAAGCATGATATCAATGAGTCTCTCAAAGCCATGAGAATTTCCATTTATGATTGCAAGGAAAGAACCGCTGGGATGCGTGCTACGAAAGATGCCTTTATTAAAGCGTGTTCTTCCAATTCCTATGAAAATCAAGATGAAGATCTAAAAGATATTGATGTGTCCCCTATTAATTCCTTGTTTTGCAATATGAATCTTGATAATGATGGGACTGAATATTATCCACCTTTACCTAGAAGGCGTTCCAAGAATTCGGAGTATTTAGATCTTGATAATGAAATTGATAAAAGTGGGATTGAAAAGAATAAAACCCTATATGTTGCTAAACCCACTATCTTGTACTTCAAGGAATTTAATTATGAAAGTTGCTCTTTAATTGATTGTATTTCGTTGTTGCAATCCGTGCTAAATTCTCCTCATGCTTGTAGTCAAAATAAAGCCTTTACCAAACGTATCGTTGATGCCTTGATGCAATCTTATGAAGAAAAACTTGAGTTGGAAGTTTCTATCCCTAGAAAACTTTATGATGAGTGGGAACCAACTATTAAAATTAAGATTAAGGATCATGAATTTTATGCTTTATGTGATATGGGTGTTAGTGTCACCACTATTCCCAAAACATTGTGTGATTTGCTAGATTTCCGTGAATTTGATGATTGCTCTCTAAAGTTGCACCTTGCGGATTCCACTATTAAGAAACCTATGGGAATAATTAACGATGTTCTTATTGTTGCAAATAGTAATTATGTGCCCGTAGATTTTATCGTTCTTGATATAGATTGCAATCCTTCTTGTCATATTATTCTTGGTAGACCTTTCCTTAGAACGATTGGTGCAATTATTGATATGAAGGAAGGGAATAATAGATTCCAAATTCCATTAAAGAAAGGCATGGAACACTTCCCTAGAAAGAAAATAAAATTACCATATGAATCTATCATGAGAGCCACTTATGGATTGCCTACCAAAGATGGCAATAGCTAGATCTATCCTTGCTTTTATGCCTAGCTAGGGGCGTTAAACGATAGCGCTTGTTGGGAGGCAACCCAATTTTATTTTTAGTTTTTTTTCTTTTTCTTCTGTTTAGGAATAAATAATCCATGTACATTATGTTTAGATGTGGTTTTATGTTTTAATTAGTGTTTGTGCCAAGTTAAACCTATAGGATCTTCTTGGATGATAGTTATTTGATAAAAATCCCCAGAACGTGAGAAAATACTGATTCAAATTGCTTCTGATCAATAAACAAATTTCTTATGTCGTCTATTTTGGTTGAGTTTTTGGAGTTCCAGAAGTTTGCGTTAGTTACAGATTACTACAGACTGTTTTGTTTTTGGCAGATTCTGTTTTCCGTGTGTTGTTTGCTTATTTTGATGAATCTATGGTTAGTAAAATAGTTTATAAACCATAGAGAAGTTGGAATACAGTAGGTTTAACACCAATATAAATAAATAATGAGTTAATTACAGTACCTTGACGTGGTCTTTTGTTTCCTTTCGCTAACGGAGCTCACGAGATTTCTGTTGAGTTTTGTGTTGTGAAGTTTTCAAATTTTGGGTGAAATCTTTTGATGGATTATGGAACAAGGAGTAGCAAGAGCCTAAGCTTGGGGATTCCCATGGCACCCCCAAGATAATCCAAGGACACCAAATAGTCAAAGCTTGGGGATGCCCCGGAAGGCATCCCCTCTTTCGTCTACTTCCATCGGTAATTTTACTTGGAGCTATATTTTTATTCACCACATGATATGTGTTTTGCTTGGAGCGTCTTGTATGATTTGAGTATTTGATTTTTAGTTTACCACAATCATCCTTGCTGTACACACCTTTTGAGAGAGCCATACATGATTTGGAATTTGTTAGAATACCCTATGTGCTTCACTTATATCTTTTGAGCTATATAGTTTTGCTCTAGTGCTTCACTTATATCTTTTAGAGCACGGTGGTGGATTTGTTTTATAGAAACTATTGATCTCTCATGCTTCACTTAGATTATTTTGAGAGTCTTAAATAGCATGGTAATTTGCTTAAAAATAATAATATGCTTGGTATTCAAGATTTGTAAAACTTTCTTTTGAGTGCGTTGAATACTAAGAAAATCCATCAATCCTACTATGCTATTCAATCTGGATGAATTAATACAACATCATGACCTATCTGCACTTGATGCTCCATTTACTGTGGATGAAATTGAAAAGGTTGCCAAAGAGTTCCCTACTGACAGAGCACCTGGCCCTGATGGTTTTAATGGTATGTTCCTAAAAAAATGCTGGAATATTATAAAACAAGACTTCTACACTATGATTTGGGACTTCTTTGAAGGAAATTGTGACATCCAGAGTATCAACACTGCCTTCATTACCCTCATTCCAAAAGTTGCCAATCCAGAGAGTATGAATGACTTCAGACCAATCTCTCTGGTTAGCTTGCCTCTCAAATTCTTTACAAAGCTGTTGGCAAATAGTGCCCAAAATATCATTACATCTGTTATTCATCAAAACCAATATGGGTTCATCAAAGGCAGAAATATTCAAGACTGTTTGGGATATGCATTTGAATATCTTAATCTCTGTCATCAATCAAAAAGACCCATTATCATCCTCAAACTTGATTTTGAAAAGGCATTTCATAAGATTGAATACAAGGCCATTATTGCTATGCTTCAAGCTAAAGGATTTGGACCAAGGTGGATAAATTGGGTATCCAAAATTCTTAATTCTGCTTCTACTGTTGTATTACTGAATGGAGTTGCATGGAAAAAATTTATGTGCAAAAGAGGAGTTAGGCAAGGAGATCCATACTCTCCACTTCTATTTGTTTTAGCAGCTGACCTATTACAGTCAGTAATTAATGCTGCTTGGGCCAATGGGGAATTAAGTCTTCCTATTAATCATGCATATGGAAAAGATTATCCAATCATTCAGTATGCTGATGACACTCTTATGATTATGCCAGCTGATGTTGACCAAATAACTCATCTCAAATATCTATTAAACCTATTTAGCCTCTCAACTGGTCTTTTGTGAACTACAGCAAATCCTCCATGATCCCCATCAATATTGACCAGCAGACTGTTTATGATTTAGCTGACTCCTTTGGATGTAAGGTTGAAAGTTTACCTTTCACATATCTTGGACTACCCCTTGGCACCACCAAACCATATGTTCATGATCTTATCCCTGTTATCTCAAAAATTGACAAGAGGTTTTCTGGACTTGCCAGATTTATGAACCATTCTGGTAGGCTAACATATGTTAACCTTGTTGTTGCTTCCATGCCCATATTTGCTATGTGCTCCCTTAAAGTGCACTACACCATCCTGGATCATGTGGATAAGTCTAGCAGGAATTTCTTATGGTATGGCAATGACATTAACAAAAAAGGAAAGTGCCTTGCCAGCTGGGAAATGATATGTAAACCCAAAGACCAAGGAGGTTTGGGAGTGCTCAATCTCAGAATTCAAAATCAAGCTCTCCTTATTAAGCACCTGTATAAGTTCTTCAATAGGGCTGATATTCCCTGGTTTAATCTGATCTGGAATTCCTACTATGATTCTAATACAGTTCCAATTACTAGTGATAAGAAAGGATCATTCTGGTGGAAGGATTGTCTGAAATTCTTGGATCTATTCAAATCTATGACCACCTGTCAAGTCAAGTCTGGCAATACTGCTATGCTTTGGAATGATAACTGGGATGACAATGTCATGAAATTAAATTCCCTGAGTTATACTCATTCACCCTTCAGGAACATATTTCCATCAAGACTGCCAAAAATATGGAAAACATATATGAGTTATTTCAGCTACCTTTATGTTTTGTTGCACACCAACAGCTTCACAGCATGTCAGATCATCTTAAAAATATTTGGGATCACAATGACAATGATAAGTGGATATTCCAATGGGGCAACAGCACACATATGACTAAGAAGATTTACAACTCCCTTATGGGACAACATGACACTGCTGATCCCATTAAGTGGATCTGGAAAACATACTGCCTCCCCAGACATAAGTTTTTCTGTTGGTTGATGCTAAATGACATAATTAACACATGTGAGCTGCTTACCAGAAAATCTTTCCACTTGGAATCCACTTCTTATGTCTTATGCAATGATGAAGACATGGAGGACAGATCCCATCTACTATTCTCATGCACCTTCAGTCAAAACTTCTGGTGGAATATTGGCATTGAATGGAACACTGATCTTCACATTCATGATATGATCTCTGATGGCAAGCTGAGGCATAACTTTCCATTCTTCATGGAGATTGTTACTGTAGGATGCTGGAGTTTATAGAATCAGAGAAATGGACTGATATTTGAAAATATACCATGCTCCATTGCATTATGCAAATTTGATTTCATCAACACTTTCAAGCACACCATGTTGAGAGCCAAGCCTAGCCTTAAGGATGGCATGTCATCCTGGATAGACAACATTTGAATAAGCTTGTATTTTTATCCTTTCTTTCTTCTTTTTCTGTAAACTTTATCACTCTGGTTGCTCTCCCAACAACCATTGTACTATGCACTTTTTTCCATTATAATGAAAATGACACACAGTAGGGTTTTACCCTACTGTCTTATGGTCAAAAAAAATACTAAGAAAAGTTTGATTCTTGATAATTGTTTTGAGATATGAAGATGGTGATATTAGAGTCATGCTAGTTGAGTAGTTGTGAATTTGAGAAATACTTGTGTTAAAGTTTGTGATTCCCGTAGCATGCACGTATGGTGAACCGTTATGTGATGAAGTCGGAGCATGATTTATTTATTGATTGTCTTCCTTATGAGTGGCGGTCGGGGACGAGCGATGGTCTTTTCCTACCAATTTATCCCCCTAGGAGCATGCGCGTAATACTTTGCTTTGATAACTTCTAGATTTTTACAATAAGTATATTAGTTCTTTATGACTAATGTTGAGTTCATGGATTATACGCACTTTTCCCATCCTTCCACCATTGCTAGCCTCTCTAATACCACGCACTTTTCGCCGGTATCATACACCCACCATATACCTTCCTCAAAACAGCCACCATACCTACCTATCATGGCATTTCCATAGCCATTCCGAGATATATTTCCACCATTCATAATTCTTTCATACATGTCACTCTTTCAAAATTGCCCTAGGTCTTCGTGAGCAAGCGAGTTGGATGCGCACCCACTTAGTTTCTTTTGTTGAACTTTCATATACGTATAGCTCTACTGCATCCGTTGCATGGCAATCCCTACTCACTCACATTGATATCTATTGATAGGCATCTCCATATCCCGTTGATACGCCTAGTTGATGTGAGACTATCTTCCCCTCTTTTTGTCTTCTCCACAACCACCATTCTATTCCACATATAGTGCTATATCCATGGCTCACGCTCATGTATTGCGTGAAGATTGAAAAAGTTTTGAGAATGTCAAAAGTATGAAACAATTGCTTGGCTTGTCATCGGGGTTGTGCATGATTTAAATACTTTGTGTGGTGAAGATAGAGCATAGCCAGACTATACGATTTTGTAGGGATAACTTTCTTTGGACATGTTATTTTGAGAAGACATAATTGCTTTGTTAGTATACTTGAAGTATTATTATTTTTTATGTCAATATGAAATTTTGTCTTGAACCTTTCAGATCTGAATATTCATGCCACAATTAAGAAGAATTACATTGACATTATGCCAAGTAGCACTCCGCATCAAAAATTCTTTTTTATCATTTACCTACTCGAGGACGAGCAGGAATTAAGCTTGGGGATGCCTGATACGTCTCCAACGTATCTATAATTTTTGATTGCGCCATGCTATATTATCTACTATTTTGGACAATATTGGGCTTTATTTTCCACTTTTATATTACTTTTGGGACTAACCTATTAACTGGAGGCCCAACCCAGAATTGTTGTTTTTTGCCTATTTCAGTGTTTTGAAGAAACGGAATATCAAACGGAGTCCAAACGGAATGAAACCTTCGGGAACGTGATTTTCTCACCGAATATGATCCAGGACACTTGGACCCCACGTCAAGAAAGAAGGGAGGCGGCCACGAGGGTGGAGGGCACCCCCCCTAGGCCGCGCCCCCTGCCTCGTGGGCCGCCCTTTGCTCCACCGACGTACTCCTTCCTCCTATATATACCTACGTACCCCCAAACGATCAGATGCGGAGCCAAAAACCTAATTCCACCGCCACAACCTTCGTTATCCATGAGATCCCATCTTGGGGCCTGTTCCGGAGCTCCACCGGAAGGGGAATCCACCACGGAGGGCTTCTACATCATCACCATAGCCCCTCCGATGAAGTGTGAGTAGTTTACCTCAGACCTTCAGGTCCATAGTTAGTAGCTAGATGGCTTCTTCTCTCTTTTTGGATCTCAATACAATGTTCTCCCCCTCTCTCGTGGAGATCTATTCGATGTAATCTTCTTTTTGCGGTGTATTTGTTGAGACCGATGAATTATGGGTTTATGATCAAGATTATCATGAACAATATTTGAATCTTCTCTGAATCCTTTTATGTATGATTGGTTATCTTTGCAAGTCTCTTCGAATTATCAGTTTGGTTTGGCCTACTAGATTGGTTTTTCTCGCAATGGGAGAAGTGCTTAGCTTTAGGTTCAATCTTGCGGTGTCCTTTCCTAGTGACAGTAGGGGCAGCAAGGCACGTATTGTATTGTTGCCATCGAGGATAACAAGATGGGGTTTTTATCATATTGCATGAATTTATCCCTCTACATCATGTCATCTTGCTTAAGGCGTTACTCTGTTTTCTTGAACTTAATACTCTAGATGTATGCTGGATAGTGGTCGATGAGTGGAGTAATAGTAATAGATGCAGGCAGGAGTGGGTCTACTTGTCTCGGACGTGATGCCTATATACATGATCATACCTAGATATTCTCATAACTATGCTCAATTCTGTCAATTGCTCAACAATAATTTGTTACCCCACCGTAGAATACTTATGCTCTTGAGAGAAGCCACTAGTGAAATCTATGGCCCCCGGGTCTATTCTCATCATATCAATCTTCATCACTTTATTATTGCTTTGCTTTTTTACTTTGCTCTTTTATTTTACTTTGCATCTTTATACCAAAAATACCAAAAATATTATCTATCATCTCTATCAGATCTCACTCTCGTAAGTGACCATGAAGGGATTAACAACCCCGAATCGCGTTGGTTGCGTGGAGCTATTTGTTTTGTGTAGGTACGAGGGACTTGCGTGTAGCATCCTACTGGATTCATACCTTGGTTCTCAAAAACTGAGGGAAATACTTACTCTACTCTGCTGCATCACCCTTTCCTCTTCAAAGGAATCCAACGCAGTGATCAAGAGGTAGCACTTCTCATATTCTTTGTGTCACAACGAGGGATTGAGGAAAACCAAGACAAAATCAAAGCTATTGCGCAGATTGAGGCGCCCAAACGGATCAAAGATGTGTGTCGGCTCACCGGCTGCGTCGCCGCCATGAGCCGATTCATCTCCATGTCCGCCTAGCGTGCCCTTCCCTTTTTCAAAATCTTGAAGAAGGCGGGCCCAATGGAGTGGACACCAGATGCCGAGGCGGCATTGCAAGATCTGAAGAAATACCTTTCCTCCACGCCAATACTGGTTGCGCCTAAACCACAAGAGTCGTTGCTGTTGTATCTGGCGGCGACGAATCAAGTGGTCAGCGCCGCACTGGTGGCACAGAGGGAGGTCCACGAGGAGGCAGTGGCGACGGCAGAACTAGTGGATGGCGAGCCAAAGATCCCTCCCGGCAGGGCCTGGTGTCGACAAGGCAAGGCCCCCGGTAGGATCTGATGCCACCAAGGCAGTGCCCGCGCAGTCAAGTGAGGTGGTGCAGAAGAAGAAGATGATGTAGCACCCGATTTACTTTGTCAGCTCACTCTTGCAGGGGCTAGGTCGAGGTACTCTGGTGTGCAGAAATTGGTCTTCGGCCTCCTTATGGCCTCGAGGAAGCTGCGTCATTACTTCCAAGCCCACGAGATCACTGTCATCACCCGCCTCCCATTGCAACGGATACTGCATAACCCAGATGCGACCGAAAGGATTGTGGAATGGGCCCTGGAGTTGTCAAGTTTTGGGTTGAAGTTTGAAAGTACCTCGACAATCCAGAGCAGAGTCTTGGTAGATTTCATTACAGAATGGACCTCAACACCCAACGAAGAAATCCAGGAGACCACTCTCCCCGGCAAGGAAGCAGACCGCGACTGGATCATGTACTTTGATGGGGCTTTCTCGCTGCAAGGCGCCGGTGCCGGTGTGCTGCTTGTCGCACCCACCGGAGAGCACCTCAAGTATGTGATCCAGATGCACTTTCCCAGGGAGATGTCCACAAACAACACTTTTGAGTACTAATGTCTACTATGCAACCTTCTTCTTGTAGACGTTGTTGGGCCTCCAAGTGCAGAGGGTTGTAGGACAGTAGAAAATTTCCCTCAAGTGGATGACCTAAGGTTTATCAATCCGTGGGAGGCGTAGGATGAAGATGGTCTCTCTCAAACAACCCTGCAACCAAATAACAAAGAGTCTCTTGTGTCCCCAACACACCCAATACAATGGTAAATTGTATAGGTGCACTAGTTCGGCGAAGAGATAGTGATACAAGTGCAATATGGATGGTAGATATAGGTTTTTGTAATCTGAAAATATAAAAACAGCAAGGTAACTAATGATAAAAGTGAGCGTAAACGGTATTTCAATGCTAGGAAACAAGGCCTATGGTTCATACTTTCACTAGTGCAAGTTCTCTCAACAATAATAACATAATTGGATCATATAACTATCCCTGAACATGCAACAAAGAGTCACTCCAAAGCCACTAATAGCGGAGAACAAATGAAGAGATTATGGTAGGGTACAAAACCACCTCAAAGTTATTCTTTCGGATCGATCTATTCAAGAGTTCGTACTAGAATAACACCTTAAGATACAAATCAACCAAAACCCTAATGTCACCTAGATACTCCAATGTCACCTCAAGTATCTGTGGGTATGATTATACGATATGCGTCACACAATCTCAGATTCATCTATTCAACCAACACAAAGTACTTCAAAGAGTGCCCCAAAGTTTCTACCAGACAGTCAAGACGAAAACGTGTGCCAACCCCTATGCATAGGTTCATGGGCGGAACCCACAAGTTGATCACCAAAACATACATCAAGTGAATCAATAGAATAACCCATTGTCACCACGGTTATCCCACGCAAGACATACATCAAGTGTTCTCAAATCATTAAAGACTCAATCCGATAAGATAACCTCAAAGGGAAAAATCAATCCATTACAAGAGAGTAGAGGGGAGAAACATCATCTCTACTCTTATAAAAACCGAGTTCGTGATGATGGTGTGCCTGCCATCTTGCAATATAGACCGTCCGATCTATATCTGACGGATAGAAAGGAAGGGGGGACGCGACAACTACAAGCGGATGCAAGTTTATGAAAACATGCGGATGCAATGCGTATGATGACATGATGAAATGCAACAAACAAATAAATACACACAACGATAACAAAATAACTGGGCGGCATCTGGAGCGTCGGTCTCGGGGCGTTACAACACTCCACCACTACAAGAGGATCCTGTCTCGAGATCTAAGGATGGCACTGGAGAGAAACAGAAGAGGAAGAGGTAAAACAAAGTTGCTTCTTTGACAAACGAGTGAAATCATGAACCTTGAGAGGTTAAACAATTTCAAGGAAAGAATACGGCGAAGATGAATGAAGTTGAGAACACTCCGTTACAAAAGAGGAACAAGGAACATTATCAGAACCTTGTAGGTTGAAAGACATGAAACAAGAGCTTAACGAACCAAAGAGAATATGCCACCACACCGTTTGGAACGAGATATCCAAGGAACGAGAAAGAACAATTTCAACAACACTCCGGGTGGAAATGGAAGGAATAGAATATGAACTTGGCAAAATAAAAGCACTTGGATGAAACTCTAATTAAAAGAGGAATGATAGACACAACACTCTGGTTAAATGGATAAGCATGGAAAAGAACATGATCTTGAGAAAACGAGATGATGAGTGAAGAGAGCAATATCACAATGCCTCCGGAAGAAAAAATAGAAGATAGATCATTGGAATTAAAGAATGGAGAAGGAAATGCCAATTTCTGCCACAAATGAGCTGGGAAAGCACACTTCCAAGAAGGTTATAGCGAAGTTGTTGGAAAACCAACAACGAAAAGAATAAGCTTGTAGTGGACTTATGGAAACATCTCAACATTTTGAGGTGACAAACGGCCACTAAAGGAAGCCATTGATTTGAGTGAGAGCACCAAGGCGATGAAAAACCTCTTTCACCAAGAGGATAGGAGAAAACTTGGATCATTGATAAGCACCATAATAGCAACATTCCTTAGGGAAGGCTTTAGGTGAAACATGACACAAGATAAATCCAACGAAGAGATTGGTGGATTTAAAATATCTCATTTCTTGACAACATGTGAATCATGAAACGCGAACTCAAATTGTCAAGAATGACATAACACCACCTCAAATGATAAGGTAGAATGAATTGCACTTTGGAATGCAGGAAGAATGCTTGAACTCCTCAAGACAAAACATGTGTTGAGCACCATGTTTATTTTGAAGTATGGCTTGACGGATCATAACTTCGAGAGAAAACTTGAAGAACAATTGAAGAATGAAAAGAATCCTTGACGAACCACCATGTAGAGCCTCCATGAAGAACTCCGGTAATAAAAGGATGATAGAAAGAAAGAGAAGTTGAAAACACAAGGTGAAGCCTTGCAATGATTTAGATGGAGCTTCGCGACGAGATAATGCGGAAAACTGGGAAATCCGGAAGAAGATGAACAACATATAACTGAGAAATTGATATCACTACGAACTCCGAAAGAAGGAATTAATCACTTGGATGAAACAAGAACAAGAATTATGTTATGCGTATCCTTCACCAATTTAGATTGATGACAACCAACAGATTTGGCGTACTACTTATTCTCGTAGAAAGGATTGAGAGAGATATAGCGCAAGCTTGAGAAGGTCTTCAACGAACCACCGGTAGGATTGAAACAACGAATAAATTAATATGAGAACATAGGAAGAGGAATCTTGAACAAACCACCGTAAGAATTGAAAATGAACGAAGAAAAGATAAAGAAACACCGGGAAGAATTAGGAAATGAACGAAGATACTTGAGAGAATTTAGATACAAGTGAAACAAAGAGATCATGAACTGATTAGAGAATACTTGAATGATGCACCGGTAAGATTTGGAGAACGAGAGCTGAATGTTGAGAATGAATAAATCTGAGATGATGGGCTCTGGAGAATCAAACTAAAAAGACTCCTGAATTGGTCCAGATGGGTGAAAAGTATTCTCGCAATCGAAAACAATTATGAGAGGATGGCATGAAGCTAGAACCATGAATCTTCGAGAGAACGGACCAAGATTCAAGAGAAATTCTTCTTCAGACTTCAAAAGCTGGGAATGACGATGAGAAACACCACCAAGAATTGCTGAGACACTCCGGGATAATGAAGAATATAAAGGTTGAATCAACGATGAAAAGAATTTGAAAGATCTTGGAGAAAGACATATGACTGATGATAAACCATTCTTACGTCAAACTTCCAAAAGAATTTGGGAATAGCTCCGGGAAAATTAGAGGAGTCAGGTAAGATCCTGGGAAAAGACCTGTGGGTTAGGGCCCACTCAAAAGAACCAGCGTTGAACGATTTAAAAGAGAGATTGCGCCGGTTGAATTAAATGGCTTGAATGAGGTAACAACCTTGAGATAGCTTGAACGGATTGGGAATGGAAATGCGAATCTTCTGTGATATCTTCAGCACTCCAGATAACAAGAATAGCAAGAAGTGAATGATTGAGAGGTGCATCAGCTTGGGAAATCATTGGATAAATGAGAGGAATATGCCCGAGAATGCTTGAATTGAATCCACCGGAGAAGGAGATTAGAATGGAACAATGATAAAGTTGAAGCTTCCTTAGCGTCTTCATGAGAAATCACCGGATAAAACATTAAAGGAAAAGAATGAAGAAACTTCACTCAATAAAATGGATACTTGGTTAAGATATATGAGTCCTTGAATAAAAGGGTGGGAGGGCGGGAAAAACAAAGGCAACTAGGGGCAAATGGAATAAACAACGTTGAGAAAACTTAGAATTGATCTTGCGGATGGGGAGAATGATGGGATCATCTCGAAGAGAAACGCACCGGTTGGAAATAGAATTAAGATGGCAATCTCGATGATCAAGAAGGATTAGTATGCACATAGGAACATGAGAACACCACTTAGAAAAGGTATGGAATCAACACTTGACTTCGAAGCAACTCGAATACCACAAGTCAAAACAAAACAAAGGATTGGCTTGCAGGATAAGCCGGAACAAACATATGATAGAGATTTCGTCCGAAGTTTTCGTGGTGGGGCCCACACGGGCTCGATCGTACAGCGCCATCATGTACAAGGCAGTGCACATGACATACGAAGTGTCCCCGAGTCAGCATAGCCAAGGACTCTTTAAGACACAACAAGACCACTGTAAAACCAACCGTGGATAGGCGGACCACTAGACGTCGAACCCCAATATCATATCATGCATCTGTCGGAAAGATATCCTAGGAGCTACTTGAATTTCCACTTATAAACTCCCGAAATTTTCTGGTTATGCAATCAGGTGTTGGGGATACAGGGGACACAAAATATATCACCCAAACTAACAATACCTAGATCCAGCTGTATCCATCCTTCAACACATAACCAAGAAACCTTCGGAAATCGTTTACCTCAACCTTCGAAAAGCATCCGTTATACGAGTTATGGCAATACTCCTGAACTCCCGCCCCAGTACTGGGTGGCGTCGAGGTGATCTCACCAACAACTGCATAAAAGAGATTTTCTGTCACATCCCTAGCTTTTGGCATTGCACTAGGGTAACCTCATGTGTGCATCATGTTTAAACTTTGAAAGAAACTTGAAATGGGGATTGCCTAAACCCTAGCATTAAAGGAACTCACTAGGTTCAACCAAAATATTTCCAGTAAATCCAAATGGCTTTCAAAAAATGTTCATCATTCTTGGATAAAAGCTGGAAACAGTAACCAGAGGTGATGCACATTTTTGCATGACATATTGGGCTCTGGATTAATTCATATTGTATTTGCATTTGGGCATTTAAAAGATATAAAATATTTTAAATGCTCAAACAATCATAAACTAAAATGTTTACTGTGGGATATATTCTAAACAGTAGACATGATTAGTTTTATGATTTTTGGAAATTCCCTGGCATTTTTAATAAAGCCTTGAAGTTTATAGAATAATAGAAAACATTATTTAATAGAAACCAGAGAGAGAGAGAGATGTCAGTTTCACTAGTAGTTCCGTGTGGACTTCGACGTTTAGCTTGTTACCTCAGCTATGATCTTGTGCCCTCGGCTGGATCTGGTAGATAGTCAGGCTTCTCAGCCTTTTCCATTTGTAGATGTTTGTACTCAGACATGTTAAGCTTCCGCATGTGTTTGATTTGTATGCTCTGATTGTTGGGTCATGAGACCCATGTTTGTAATATCTCGCTCTTCGGAGCCTAATGAATAAATATTTGGAGTCGTAGAGTCTTGTTGTGATGCCATGTTGTATCTACTCATATCGGGCATATTGTGTGTATGATTGAAATGCTTGGTATGGGTGGGATCCGACTATCTAGTTGTTTATCCTTGGCAGCCTATCATATGGGGAAATGTAGTCTAGTGCTTCGGAGCGATAGTAGTCCGCTACAGCCCGGTTCACCGGAGTCCTGCTAGCCCAGCACTACTGCTCGGAACACTTGACTGGCCGGCATGTGATTCACTTCGTTCCTGTGTCTGTCCCTTCGGGGAAATGTCACGCGGTGACATCCGGAGTCCTGCCTAGCCTGCTGCAACCCGGGTTACCGGAGTCCTGTTAGCCCAGTGCTACAGCCCGGATTCACACGTTGATGACCGACATGCTCGATGTGATTCATGTATGCCTGTCCTCATAGGTTAGCGCCGCTTTGGGTTCACGACTAGCCATGTCGGCCCGGGTTCTCTGTCATATGGATGCTAGCGACACTATCATATACGTGAGCCAAAAGGCGCAAACGGTCCCGGGCCAGGTAAGGTGGCACCCGTGGGAACACCGTGCGTGAGGCCACAAAGTGATATGATGGGTTACATGCTGGATCGGTGTGACTTGGGATCGGGGTCCTGACAGCGTTGGTATCAGAGCCTGACTGCCTGTAGGATTACCAAGCCAAACTGGTCGAAGTTGTGTCTAGAAATGCTTTAGTTATGTAAGGGAATTGATTGTGGAAGGGAACGTAAGGCTCTTTTTACTCCTTATACCTCATGGCCTTCTGATCTGAGTCAACCTCTTCTCTTCTACGGGGGTTAAGAACTAGGCTTCTCTTCTATCTCTCAGGATGACGTGTTACTAAACCGTAGTTGCCTAGGATTGTTGTATTCAAGCCTATGTTCTGTTTCTACTACTTCCATGTGTTCTTAGTTGATCTCAGAACATTGATATTGTGATGTTGGGTGGTTATGCCACCATTTTTGCAGGATGTCTCAAATAATTTTGAGCATTTACAGCCGTTATGCTGTCCGAGTCATCCCAGGTTTCTAACTAGTCTGATGCATTGCAATTCCTTTCCTTCCATTCCCGATGTCCTTTTGGTCAGAATAAGCACACTAATCGGTCAGTTGAGGTACTCTATTGCCTCGACATATATGTTGGAACTACTATTATGACCCTAGGTGTTTTAGGGAGTCATCTAGTAATCTAGCAATGCTATGTGTTCCTGGTGTGATGATTCTGGCCACCATTCTCGAAAGCATCCCGTGATGCCACTTAGTAGTAGGTATTCTATTCGTGGGTTCTTGAACCGAGATTCACTCTACTTACCTCATGTTGTTAGTGTTTGCTAGTTCCTTTAGGAATTTAGTAACCCTTGTGATAGTCCTCGAGGTCCATGGTATTTCCTTCTTCCAAATACCATGAACCAATATGGCAGAATTTCTTCTGAACCAAAAGATCACAACTAGAGTGCTCTAGATGAGTTCTCGATTCTATGTTGTGAATCTGCCAGTCCTACCTCTCCGCATGGATTATCCGGAAGAAATTCGTTGAACTTGTTTGACATACTAATACATGCCTTCACAACTCAGAAAATCATATGTTCCTTGAGTTGTCCCTCTTTAGTTATTTCCTGGCCCTCGTCTGTCAATTGATAGTCAAGAATATGTGTGCAATCGTTTAACGATTCCTATTATTCTTGTGGCCCGTCAAGTCGTTCTGTTCCGGAATGACCAGGAGAAACAAACTCCAGTGCCTCATCCATTTCTAGGATTGGGTCGAAGCAGTTGTATTCTGCAAACCAAATGCAATCAAGCTTTTGATTCTGTTCTACCTTGGAGTGTTACCATCTTTATGTCAAGAGAGTCATGAGAATTGCACCACCTCTTATGAGTTCTTGACGCAGTAATACTTCTTGCCACCACTGTTCATTCCTCGGTTCCGTGTTGTCACAACCGGAATGCCGACAAGTGAACCATGATGTGTGAAATCAATACTCCTAGCAACCGTGTTGCCTGGTAGTAAATGGACAAATCCTCATTCTTAGTATGTTGGTTATCAACTCAATCATCCTAAGATTAATCGTGCTACCTAGTCCTTATTCCTGGTGCACTCTTCGATCAACGAGTTGAGATTTCGCCAAACCCTTGCTCTTTTGATCATATCGTCTTGCCCTGAAAAGCAAGATTGATCTCGAGCTTAGTGACATGTCGGTGGTTCGTGATGTTCCGAATATCTTCTCGGAAGTGTTACCAGGTTGTCACCTGACCGCTATGTTGAGTTCGTGATCAAGTTGGTTTCCTATAAACCACCCCTTCTCCAAGAATCTGTGTTGGATATCCCTGAGCTAGTTGGTTGAGCTAAACAGCAACTTGGAGAGTTGGAAGATAAAAGCTTGTCCGACTTAGTTCATTTCTAAGGGATATCCTTTTGATTGTGTGTGTAAGAAAGATGATATCTTCATCGACTGGTCCTCGTGATCAGTTGTTGGATCTATTATCTTGTCAAAACTTTGATTTGAGTATGGGCCATCATCAAATCAAATCAGAACCAACGATATTCGTAATGTTGTCTTACTCGTGGTTGATCCCTCGAGCATACACCATTACATCTTTGGGTCTGACCAATGCTATCACCGTGTTCACATGATGGTGGAAGTCCAGTGATATGGAAATTCCGATGAGGTGTTGTTGAGCCCATCAGCAGCATTTTGTCTCCCCCATGGATCATGTTGAACATCAACCTAGTGTTGGAAACTTTGTAAGCAATGCCTTCATGTTCCGCTCATGAAGCTTATGCTTGGATGGAAGAAGTGACTTGCTCGAATTCATGTGCACTTGGTGCAAGTTGCCGCCGTGAGTTTGAGAAAGGTTTGTTTTGTATTCCTTGGAATCATCCCAAATCAGTCATGCATACGTGCGAAGTATTCTATGGTTTGGTAGATTAATTACCTCCATTCCATATGTGTTCCCAGCACATCAAGCCACTGATTGATTTGTTCAAGGGGAAGGAGTTCCCTCATAATAACTAGTCATGACTTATGTTAGGACTTCGTTATCCTCGATGATGGTTCCCAATCTGAACTCGGTAGTGTTTCATTGTAAGACTACCATGTGGTCATGCTTGTCTTGGGCAGCATGTTCACGGGGTTGTAGCAGAACCAGCTCATGTTTTGGAGCTTGCTATCGTAGTTCATTTCCGAGAATCTCGCAACGTCATCTCATCGATGTGTGTTGAAAAATTTCCTTTCCAGACAGGCTGTCTGAAATATTCTGTTACCAACCAGATCTGAATCTCAGGCAGATATGATGGTTGGAACTTTTCCAAGATCTATTATGTAGGTCCCGACAAGGTTGATGTCTGGCCGACACACCTAGCCGGAAGATCTATCATTGTAGTATCTTGATTAAACTATTTAACCATTTTCTCCATGAGGATCTCGTGCGACTTATTTTAGAAGTTGTTCCTTAGGGATCCTTGTGCTATTAATATTCCTCGATTATGCTATAACCATTCCAACAATGGAATTGCTCTCGACTGTTGAGTTATCTCCCAGTTACCAGAATCATTCCCAGCATTTGCATTTTGTTCCCAGCTTGCACCTCAATAGTTGTTGTCCAGGATCATATTCAAGAGTGGACTTGTCATGGTCCCATCCATTTCCGATGATAAGCAAAATCATCCATTGCGTTGTCTTCAACAAGGTAGTCCACCTCATCCATTCGAACTCCGCCAAACTATCGATTGTTGTGGGTTGCCTTAGGCTGGTATAAAGAGTTTCAATGATCTATGAATCAAAAGTAATTCTTTTTGCCACTTAAGGGAACAGCCCAATGAGTCACCTTTCCAAGGTGCCCCGTTACGGGATCACAGCAACTTTTTCCTCGCCACCTTGGCACCATCCACCATCTTTCTAAGTGTGGGATTGTTGCCCACCAAATCAAATCCTGTCGTTTGTCCTTCCATCCCTCTCGATGTGTTTTGTGTCTCAACTCGAGATGTGTCGACATTCCATTCCGCGAGTTATCTTGTATAGCTCGGTCTTCGAGAAGACCAATCCTAGTAGAGTTTCTTTCCGTCGTCATCGCGTGGATGAAGATCTCGAAAGCAAAGACGTCAAGATCAATATGATGCAATGAAGCTACTTCTTCGAGAAGGGCAGTGGGATCATGAAGATCAAGTTAGCTTGTGCCCCCTCTGACTTCTTACCTCACGACTTGAATCTCGGGACGAGATTCTTGTTTAGTGGGGGTGAGTTGTCACATCCCTAGCTTTTGGCATTGCACTAGGGTAACCTCATGTGTGCATCATGTTTAAACTTTGAAAGAAACTTGAAATGGGGATTGCCTAAACCCTAGCATTAAAGGAACTCACTAGGTTCAACCAAAATATTTCCAGTAAATCCAAATGGCTTTCAAAAAATGTTCATCATTCTTGGATAAAAGCTGGAAACAGTAACCAGAGGTGATGCACATTTTTGCATGACATATTGGGCTCTGGATTAATTCATATTGTATTTGCATTTGGGCATTTAAAAGATATAAAATATTTTAAATGCTCAAACAATCATAAACTAAAATGTTTACTGTGGGATATATTCTAAACAGTAAACATGATTAGTTTTATGATTTTTGGAAATTCCCTGGCATTTTTAATAAAGCCTTGAAGTTTACAGAATAATAGAAAACATTATTTAATAGAAACCAGAGAGAGAGAGAACCTACCTGGTGCTCACCTGGCAGCCCACTTGGCCCAAGTGGCCGGCCCAGCCCACCTGGCCTCCCCTTGTCTTCTTCCTCTTGCCAGCGCACGAAGCAGCTCGGTGGCGAGCGCCGACGACGCGCCTGGCCACCTCCTGCTTGCCGCCTCACCTTGGCCCTCCCTGGCGACGCCACGCACACCCCCCCGACCCCCTCGTCCTCTCCCCTCTCTCCCTGGATCTCTTTCCCCTCCCCTGCTCTCTCTCCCTCTCGCGCCCGAGCGCGCCGCCCCTCGCCGCCGCGTCCACCGGCCACCCCACACCTCTCTGACGCGCCACGAAGCTCCGCATCGATGTCCTCTACTCCCTCGACAAGCCAAGCATCGCCGGATGCCCTGCACCGCCTCCACCAAGCCGTCTTCAACCTCGGTGCCGGCGATCCCCGCCGCTTGATTCGTCACCATCAGGCCGTCCCCGAGCCCGCTGAGTTCTCCGTTGAGATCGCTGTGAGCTCCTCCACCATTCCCCCTCCTTCCCGCGCTCGTTCCTGCACTCTAGCCACCTTTTTCGCCGGGGCCGTGAGCTCCTCGCCGCCGGCGATGACGCAGGCGAGGCCAGTGCCACCGAAGCTAACTCCCGAGCACGGCAACGTGCTCCACACCTCACCAGGAGCCTAACCCACACACCAGCTTCACCTTCCGTGCGCTACAACGCAAAACCCGCAGGTGCCCGAGCTCCGGCCGCCGCATAGCTCGTCGCCGGTGCCTCTGTAGGCCGCCCCAGCTCCAGCTGCCACCACCACTGGATGCGCCCCACCGCCAGCTCCCCGTAGCCGCAAACCGCGCACAAAATGGTCCTCTGTAGCGCGAGCCCGAGCAACTCCGGCGAGCCTCCGCCGCGGGATGTGGTCGTCGCCGGCCAAACTCCGGCGTGCTGACGTGGCTTCGTCATTAGTGGCTAATGACGCCACTAACTAACCCCTCTCTCACTGACACCTGGGCCCAACACCCTAATTAACCCCAGTTTTATTTCTGCTTAGGATTAACTAAACCAGAGCGGCCCCACGCGTCAGCGTTGACCATGCTGACGTGGCCATTGACTGGGTCCACATGTCAGTGACCCTAACTGGCCCTGAGACGCTGACCAGTGGACCCCACTGGTCAGGTTTGACCTGGACCGCGCCCCGTTGACCTGCTGACGTCATGATGATGTCAGGCTGACGCAGTAATCCTTTTCTGGAATTTAAATAAATCTTAAATGATTTGTTTAATTCAGAAAATATCCAAAACTTTGAAAAATCATAGAAATTAATCTATAGCTCCAAATGAAAAGATTTATATATGAAAAATTATCAGAAAAATTCAAGGAATCCATCTGTACCATTTTCATGCATGTTTGAACAATGTTTGTCCTCTGTTTTGGACAAAACAAATAAAGGACATTTAAATAATCATATATGGAGTTGGATTTTGAATCATGTATTCAAACCAACTTCATTTAAATCATAGCTAGATGCATTAGCTAAAATCATAGCATATTGCCATGTCATGATCATGCATCCTATTGTGGCATTGCATTGATTGTGTTCTTTCTCAGTTGCCGGTGTTTGTCCCCTCTCGATAGACGTGGTTCCGACGATGTGATCGTTGACACTGATGAAGACTCAATGTTATCTTCAGAAGTGTCAGGCAAGCAAAACCCCCTTGTTCATTCCGATAAAATCCCACTCTCTCGCTCCTGCTCTCTTTTATTGCATTAGGACAACAACGATTCATGTGTTACCTGCTGCGGTAGCTGAACCCCTTTATCCTTTGCATGACCTGTCATTCCACAGTAAATAGATGAAACCCACTAGCATGAGTAGGAGTTGTTTGAGCCCTGATGTGCCTACTCATTCATGCTTGTTTGTCATGCCTGCTACTGCTTAGAGTTGAGTCGGGTCTGATTCATCGGGAATGAATTAGAATGGTGATGAACATGCCCTACTGTGTGTGAGCTAAGTGTGTGAACACGATTTGGTAAAGGTATTGGTGAGAGGCCATGTAGGAGTACATGGTGGGTTGTCTCATTGAAGCCGTCCTCAGGAACTGAGTTCTGTGTTTGTGATCCATGAAACAGTTACTACCACACATTGGGATCCTTAATTGACTCTCTCGGCTTCTTAATCACCCTTGTCCTCTGTCCAGGAGTTGCAAGTAGTTTCTGGTGTTTGTAGTATGCTGGGGGCCGCACGCGGCGCTGACCATCGGGGTGGGCTGTGTTGCGGTAGGCACGTGGCACGGTGTACCGGGCGCCCGTTTGGTGTTCCGGGAACCCTGTACACATCGTTTGGGGCTGTGAGCGAAACTCCGGCCGGATCTCCTCATGGATGGAACCCGAATAGGCGATAAACCTGGACTAGAGACTTGAGTGTTTAGGTAGGCTGTGGCCGACACCCTCGTTGGGCTTCCGCTTGAAGGTTGCCGAGTACATGTCGTGTAAACGGCGGTAAGTGGTGAGAGCGTGTGTGAAGAAGTACACCCCTGCAGGGTTAACATCATCTATTCGAATAGCCGTGTCCGCGGTAATGGACTTCTGGGTTGCCTATATCAGTTCATAGACAAGTGAAAGTGGATACTCTAAAATACGCAAGATAAGCGTGAGTGCTATGGATGGCCTTCTCGTAGGGAGACGGAAGTGGATCCATAGTGGTGTATTGATATGGTGAATATGTGGACTCGTGTGCGCCACCTCAAAAGAGTCGCTTGCAGTCGTAGTTCAGGATAGCCACCGAGTCAAAGCTGGCTTGCTGCAGTCAAACTCCACCACCCCTTTATTGATACTGATGCATATGTAGTTAGTTCTGATGTAAGTCTTGCTGAGTACAATTGTACTCATGTTTGCCTATTTTATGTTTTGCAGAGAGAGATGTCAGTTTCGCTAGTAGTTCCGTGTGGACTTCGACGTTTAGCTTGTTACCTCAGCTACGATCTTGTGCCCTCGGCAGGATCTGGTAGATAGTCAGGCTTCTCAGCCTTTTCCATTTGTAGATGTCTGTACTCAGACATGTTAAGCTTCCGCATGTGTTTGATTTGTATGCTCTGATTGTTGGGTCATGAGACCCATGTTTGTAATATCTCGCTCTTCGGAGCCTAATGAATAAATATTTGGAGTCGTAGAGTCTTGTTGTGATGCCATGTTGTATCTACTCATATCGGGCATATTGTGTGTATGATTGAAATGCTTGGTATGGGTGGGATCCGACTATCTAGTTGTTTATCCTTGGCAGCCTATCATATGGGGAAATGTAGTCTAGTGCTTCGGAGCGATAGTAGTCCGCTACAGCCCGGTTCACCGGAGTCCTGCTAGCCCAGCACTACTGCTCGGAACACTTGACTGGCCGGCATGTGATTCACTTCGTTCCTGTGTCTGTCCCTTCAGGGAAATGTCACGCGGTGACATCCGGAGTCCTGCCTAGCCTGCTGCAGCCCGGGTTACCGGAGTCCTGTTAGCCCAGTGCTACAGCCCGGATTCACACGTTGATGACCGACATGCTCGATGTGATTCATGTATGCCTGTCCTCATAGGTTAGCGCCGCTTTGGGTTCACGACTAGCCATGTCGGCCCGGGTTCTCTGTCATATGGATGCTAGCGACACTATCATATACGTGAGCCAAAAGGCGCAAACGGTCCCGGGCCAGGTAAGGTGGCACCCGTGGGAACACCGTGCGTGAGGCCACAAAGTGATATGATGGGTTACATGCTGGATCGGTGTGACTTGGGATCGGGGTCCTGACATTTTCGATGTCGGTGAAACTCAGGTATTCCAGAACTGCAACGATAAAATTGTGATGACAACACCTCGGAGCTCAACTCCCCGGGACACTGCCACAACCCCTAAATGTTAGGAGGCACCAAGAACAATGTTCTCGTCACAAAACCATCAGAACGATTCCAAGATACCCGCGTGATCCTAAAAAAATTAGTGAAATTTGAGGAGAGTAGAGTCAAAACTTCTACGTCATGAGGCCTCACCAGAGCGACGAAGGGACTGGAGAGTAAAAAGAATCCTACTCTCCGATATATATAATCCTAAGAGTCAAAACATTTTTGTCTAGACTCAACAACGCCAGCGATTCGATCAAGCAGGGGGCTCCTAAGTCGGGGATGGCTCTGATTACCAACTTGTAACGCCCACGATGCGGCTATATCTCCCACGTGTCGAGGCACGACTTGGAGGCATAACCGCATGGTGGTTTTGTCGCAAGAAGGGTCATCTTCACACAATCCCATGTAATGAACAAGGATGGGATAAAGAGTTGGCTTACAATCACCACGTCACACAATACATTAAATAAATCATACATCATTCAGAGTACACACATAGTCCGACTACGGACAAACAAATGAAAAGGAAGATAACCCAACTGCTAATGCCCGATCGTCCCAACTGGGCTCCACTACTGATCATCGGGGAAAGAAACATAGTAACGACCACGTTCCTCGTCGAACTCCCATTTGAGCTCGGTTGCGTCATCTGCACTGGTTTCGTCGGCACCTGCAACTGTTTTGGTAGAATCTGTGAGTCACGAGGACTCAACAATCTCACACCCGCGAGATCAAGACTATTTAAGCTTTTAGGAGGGAAGGGGTAAAGAGGTGGAGCTGCGGCAAGCAACTAAGCATATATGGTGGCTAACATACGTAAATGAGAGCGAGAAGAGAGGCAAAGCACAGTCGTGAAGCTAGAAGTGATCAAAAAGTGATCCTGAAACTACTTACGTTCAAGCATAACTCAAACCGTGTTCACTTCCTGGACTCCGCCGAGAAGAGACCATCACGGCTACACACGCGGTTGATGTATTTTAATTAGGTCAAGTGTCAAGTTCTCTACAACCGGACATTAACAAATTCCAATCTGCCACATAAGCGCGGGCACGGCTTTCGAAAGATAATACCCTGCAGGGGTGTCCCAACTTAGCCCATCATAAGCTCTCACGGTCAACGAAGAATATTCCTTCTCCCGAGAAGACCCGATCAGTCTCGGAATCCCGGGTTACAAGACATTTCGACAATGGTCAAACAAGACCAGCAAAGCCGCCCGATTGTGCCGACAAATCCCGATAGGAGCTGCACATATCTCGTTCTCAGGGCACATCCGGATAAGTCAAGCTACGAGTAAAACCAGGCCTCGAGCTTCCCCGTGTTGGCCTCGCAGGCTGCTCGGTTCGGACCAACACTCGGAGGAGCACTGTCCCGGCGGGCTAAATAAAGATGACCCTCGGGCTCGCGAAAACCCAAGGGTAAGGTGTAGGTGGTAGGCAAATGTAAAACCAAGGTTGGGCCTTGCTGGAGGTGTTTTATTCAATTCGAACTGTCATGGGGTCCAATAAATCTCCCAACCGTGTAAGGAACACAAAATCAAGGAACATAACACCAGTATGACGGAAACTAGGGCGGCAAGAGTGGGACAAAACACCAGGCATAAGGCCGAGCCTTCCACCCTTTACCAAGTATATAGATGCATTAATTAAATAAGAGATATTGTGATATCCCAAAATATCCATGTTCCAACATGGAACCAACTTCAACTTCACCTGCAACTAGCAACGCTATAAGAGGGGCTGAGCAAAAGCGGTAACATAACCAAACAACGGTTTGTTAGGAAAGGGTGGTTAGAGGCTTGACATGGCAATATGGGAGACATGATATAGCAAGTGGTAGGTATCACAGCATAGCTAAAGAGCGAGCAACTAGCAAGCAAAGATAGAAGTGATTTCGAGGGTATGGTCATCTTGCCTGAGATCCCGCAAGGAAGAAGAACGAGTCCATGAAGAAGACAAACGGACGAAGTCGAACAAATCCTCACAAACGCGACGTTATCGGAATTAATCCGTAGAAGCAACATCGGAAAGAAGCAAATAACATGGTAAACAACCATCACATAAACATGGCATGATGCGTAACCAAGTATGATGCATGTCCGGTTTAATGAGGCATGGCATGGCAAGGTGCACAAACAACACTACAAGTTAAGTGGAGCTCAATACGCAACGATTTGCATATTGACGAAACACCACATCAATTATTTAGTTCTCTCTTGGTTATCTACCCAACAATATTAAATGTAATTAAACATGGCAAGGGGTGAAGCATAAGTAAACTAACTATTTAGGCAAGTTTAAATGAGGCCGGAACAACAAACAACAATTCCAGAAAATCCTCATGTGCATATTTTAGATTTGGTACTGTTCTGCCATAAACACAATTTTAATGTTATTAAACAGCAAAATAAAGTGCACCATGTTAAACTAGGCTTTTTTCTACCCCATTTACATATAAAGTTTATTAAATTCGGAGTTACGGTTATTTAGTTATGAAATAAATCATTTTAACATGGCATTTGTACAAATTAATGCAAACAGCAAGTTTAAACATATTAAACATGGATGAATGCAGCATAATATGAAACTAGATGAAAATCCAAGCATTTTACACGTTTAAATCATTTTAAGCCGATGCACAGTTGTTGATTTTTTAAATGCATGAACATGAAGGGGTTTTCTGTAAAACTGCCAAACTCCTGGATATTAGACAAATTCGCATAACTGGAAAAAAACATCTACGGGCCGAAACTGAATGGCCCAACAGTGTACAGGAGAGGGCACTGGATCTGGTGCTCACCAGGCCTCATGGGCCGGCTCGGTGGGGAGGCTGGACGCGGGCTGCATCTGGCAGCCGCTGGGCTTCGACCGAAGAGGCAGGGCGCGGTCAATGCACGGCGTCGTGCGAGCAGGGGAGGCGAGGGGCGATGCAGACAGCGGTCAACGGCTGCAGCACGGCGCGGCAGGAGCTCCGGCGAGGCGGCCTCGACGGGGAGCGGTCGAAACGGACTGGGACGGCAGACGTAGGCGAGATGGTGGGGTCGGCAGGGCTCGGATCTGGTCGAAGGACGAGCTTGAGGCGGCTACGGCTGCCTGAAAACTCCATGGACACCAAGTCGGGCTCCCTGCATGAGCAGACAGAGAAGGTAGGGCGGCGTGGTGGTGCTTGAGCACCAGGCGAGGTAGGGAGGAGGCCGGCGGCATGACCTGCTGCTGCTGTTTTCGCCGGCGACGTGGACGTGCGAGGCGGCGGCAGTGGACTTGGCGAAGCAGGGACAACCGAATCCAAGGAGGGAGGCACGAAGAGAAATAGGGGTGGCTGGATCCGGGGCAAGGAAGCTCGAGTTCGACCGGATCCGGCCGGTCTTGGTGGCGGACGGTGCTAGGATGACGAGGACGCCTGCGAGCTTGCTCTGGGACGAGGCGGCCATGGTGGGGCATGCTCCTGTCGTCCTGAAGAAAAATACAGAGGTCGCGAGGTGAGGGAGAGAGAAGAAACAGGGGAAGGAGAGAGGCGACGGGGAGCTGCATCATCAGGGAGGCAGGAGGCTTCGGGCGCCGGGCATCCATGAGCTCGGGTGATGCTCAACGGCAGGAGAACGGAGAGGATGGAGCAAGGCGTCGGTGGATCGAGTGCTCGGGGAGGCGCTGGATCGAGCGAGGTGGAGGGAGAGGGGATCTGGAGGCTGTTGGTGGCGAGCGATGGTTGGTGAGGGATGGATCCCGAGGGGGATTTGGTTGGCGACGGGACAAGCTCCCGAGGAACATGGGTGGCGGCGGCGGGAGGATTAGATGGATCGATGGGACAGGACTAGGGTTAAACTGCTACTTATAGCATTGGAATTATGGTTAGGGCTATTTGGAACCTCAGATTAAAATCGAACGGTCGAGAATAAATAGGTTTAGGAGATTCCAACGAGAAACCGATGATGATTTAGGGATGTTTGGGGATGATCCGGATCCAATGGTAACGATAGTCCGGGTCGGGACATGGGGAGTTTCGGACACGGGCGAGGGGTCGATACGCTGTGCAAAGAGACTCCGGTTTAGGCAAGAGGGAAAACGAAGAACAAGGTTGGTCCCGAAACGGTCAGCAAAAGCAAGGGGGGACGCGACAACTACGAGCGGATGCAAGTTTATGAAAACATGCGGATGCAATGCGTATGATGACATGATGAAATGCAACAAACAAATAAATACACACAACGATAACAAAATAACTGGGCGGCATCTGGAGCGTCGGTCTCGGGGCGTTACACGGAACCCACAAGTTGATCACCAAAATATACATCAAGTGAATCAATAGAATAACCCATTGTCACCACGGTTATCCCACGCAAGACATACATCAAGTGTTCTTAAATCATTAAAGATTCAATCTGATAAGATAACCTCAAAGGGAAAACTCAATCCATTACAAGAGAGTAGAGGGGGAGAAACATCATCTCTACTCTTATAAAAACCGAGTTGGTGATGATGGTGTGCCTGCCATCTTGCAATATAGACCGTCCGATCTATATCTGACGGATAGAAAGCAAACTATGGCAATTTTACAAAAAGATACCCGCACCTCTCTCCACATTTGTAGAAAAGGACTTCTCTCATTCATCCTTATCTCCCACAACCTCATTGTTGAGCAATTAAAAAAGGAAGTCTCTGGAACAATCTAGCATGGTGGCCAATGTCGGCATCGTCCATCCCCATGCCTCCGCTCAGTCCGACCAGCAATCACCACCACGCCTCACTCCTCCTCACCTTATCTCTCCTGTTGCTCGAAATATCGTTAGTTTTTACACATGGGATTACTCCTGCATGGGTCAATCACAACAGGTGTTTTTGTAAAAAATGCATCTTGATGTTCCGTGCAATGCACGGGCATCTTGCTAGTAAGATCTAACTATAATAGCAAAGCTCGCGATACATCAAGATCGTACCACCTCAAGAACATGAGAGAGAGAGAGAGATCAAACACATAGCTACTAGTACATACCCTCAGCCCCGAGGGTGAACTACTCCCTCCTCGTCATGGAGAGCGCCGGGATGATGAAGATGGCCACCGGTGAGGGATCCCCCCCCCCCTCCGGCAGGGTGCCGGAACAGGGTCCCGATTGGTTTTTGATGGCTACAGAGGCTATATATATATATATATATATATATATATATATATATATATATATATATATATATATATATATATATATATATATATATATATATATATATTGTCGGGGGAAATCGGCCTCCTCGATCACCTATGGGGACGAAGCCCCTTCTCGGTTCGGCGGGGAGCGGAAGCTGCACAAAGAGCAGATCGAGGCGACGCACACACAACGATTTTACCCAACTTCGGGCCGCACGGATGCGTAAAACCCTACTGCTGCATGTCTGGTTGATTCGGGTACTTGCTCTGGAACGCAAGAAGCTACAGTAAGCTTGGAGCTGGACGTGGATGGATGTCTACTGAGCGTCCCCCCTCCTACGTGCGCATGGGCCTCCTTTTATATGCTCAAGGGGTTACCCACAGGTAGCGACGTAGGTGAGGGCAAAAATGGCAGAAGACTATGCGTACAGTGGCCACACAGTGCTATCATACCTAACTCTGACGGCGGGGACAAGGGCATTAAATGCCCGTCTGGGTCGCCCGAACAGTGCCGAGGTGGACCGTTAGGGGCGCCCCCGTTTGCCACGATGGCGATCCTGTCCGCGTTGCATGCCACCGCACACCTCAGGCTGCGCGGCGCCCCGCCACGTGCCTTTGGGAGAGCCCCAGAGCGAGCATGGGCAGGTGAGCTGGAGCGCAGGCCTAAAGTGGTGACTTGCCGCGGCAAGTGGCTTGCCGCGGCGGCTGTCTTGCCGCGCCTGAGAGCTTGCCGCTCGTCAGGTCTTGCCGGGGCGCGCGGTGCGCCGCGGCGAGCTTCTCTTGGGGTGTCTTGGTTTGGCCTTCCCAGCGAGCTCCTCTCGCCGGGGCCTTGGTGCTTCGGCTTGGTCGTCCCGGCAAGCTCCTCTTGCCGGGGTCTTGTCTCCTTGGCCCGGCAAGCTCCTCTTGCCGGGGCCCCGTCTTCTCGGCCCGGCAAGCTCCTCATGCCGGGGCCTCGTCTTCTCGGCTCAAATACTTGGTCTTCGTTCGGCCCAAAAAGGGGTCGTGGACGTTCTTGGCGTTCCCCTGGCAAGCCTTGCCGTGGGGTGCTACTATTGCCCGTGCACAAGTTCGGGGTACTAAGGTACCCCTACTTTAGTACACCGACAGGAGCCCCCGGGCCTGGGCCATACACGGTGCCGAGCGTTGTTGGGCCAGGCCCAAACAGTGCACGGGCACGCGTGGCCTGGGTCGCGCTGCATCTTAACTCCGCGCCCGTCGCGCCTTCCCCAAGTGGCGCGCGCTTATCGCGGCGTCGTGGGGGCGAGGCAAGCGGGGCGTGCGTGACGTGGGCAGCATGCGTGGGGCTGAGCCTCGCAGGCATGCGCCACGTCACAGTAAAGAGGGTGATTCGTGCTTCCGCCACAAATGGGGGGAGACGTGGAGGCGCGGTTCGGTGAACGAACGGGGTCGAGGCGCGGCTTTCGGGGCGCCCGCTCCCCACGATCACGGGGTGGGGAGAGGTCGCCTCACCTGTCGCCTCGGCTCTGCGCGCCCGCCACGCGGTCTCCATGCACTTGGGGTCACGGCGGTGGAGGCAGGAAACCGGGCCGACGCAGGTCGAGGTAGTGGGTCGGCCCCCGTCGCCTGCTCTTCCTCCGCTTCAATTGGCTGAGCGGGGCGGCCGAGCCCCCGCTCCGCTCCTTTATAAGGAGCAGACGAGGGCGACGGAAATCCGCACTCCTTTGTCTCTTCTTCTCCTTGATTCCCTGTCCCCTCTCTCCGACTGCTATGGAGAAAGGGAATCCCGGTTCTTCGTCGGTGGCGGCGAGAGTCACCGCTAGGCAGCGCGCCCCTCCTCCCCTTGCACCCGTGGTGGCGGAGCCAGCCGTTAGGGGAAGGGGGAGGGGGCGAGGTCGTGGTCGAGGCCGTGGACGGGGCCGAGGCGCTCGAGGCGGACGGGGCGGCGCGCCGGCCTTGCCCCCGCCAGCGGCTCCCCTTCTCACGGCGGTTCACCTTGGGGACGACCCCTGCGAGTTCATCATCAGGCTGCGCCGGGCGCCTCGCCGTCGCCTCCGCCTCCCGGCTCCCTTCGTGAGCGTGTTGGAGGAGGAGCAACCCGAGACGCTGAGACTGCGCATGAGGGGCTGCGGGATCAGTGGTACGCGAGTCCACGTCGAATCCCGAGCCCCCGGCGTGATGTATATTGGGCGAGGGTGGAAGTCTTTCGCCCGGATCCACAGCTTGATGGAGGGGTTCACCCTCCATTTTAAGCTGATGGAGGGCGACCTCCTCTCCGTCAAGGTCTTCGGGGACTTCGGCACCCGGGCCCGGTGCTGCGTGGATAACTCCTCCGACAGCGAAGGCTCCTCCTCGAGCGAGAGTGACGAGGAGGGGAGCGACAGCGACGATGAGAGCAGTGGTCGCCGGGATGACGGGTCCGACTAGGCGCCGGTCGCAGCTCCGTGTGGCACCAGCGACCCCATCATCCGCGTCGCTGGCTCCGTGAACTCCCCGGGGTCGTCTCCCTGGGCGGCTGGCGTAGGGAGGCTGCGGAAGAGGAAGAGGGCGGGCGGCAAGGCCGCGAAGTCGGAGTACGCGTCATCTTCGACAGCGTGCTGACGTTCCGCTGCCTCATCTTCCAGCTTCGCTCCAGACATCGTCATCACCCTTGTTCGCGGCGATGGCCACCGGGGTCTTCTCTCTGGCCTGGCAAGCTCCTCTTGCCGGGGCTTTGTCTTCTCGGGCGGCCGGAGTGGCGAGGCTGCGGAAGGGGAAGAGGCTGGCGGCAAGGCCATCAACCCAGAGTACGAGGGCTAGATGCCCTCGACAGCGTGTTGACGTCCCTCTGCCTCATCTTTGAGCTCTGCTTCCGGCGCCGCCGTCTCCATCCAGCCTCCGGAGCCCCCGGGCGGAGCCCCGGATGTTCTCTTGGTGTCTTCTGCCACCCGTAGCTCGCCTAGGCGCCCCTTTTGCCCTTCTCGTCTCCTTGCCCTACCTCCTGAGGAGAGAGACAAGAAAGGGATTACGGGCACCTTATCTCTTTTTAGCTTGTAAGCCCTCGGGCCTTAGTTGCGTTTAAATCTTGTAATCCCATCTTTCATGTTTTTCATTCTCTCTGAACTGTACCTGAGTGGAATGTTTTTAATGAAAAGGGGATGTTTGCCGGACCATTTGTCTCGCGGGTACAACCCGTGGCAAGGAGCGAATCCTTTGCATCGTTAGGATAAACACTTCTCCGCCCGGCAACAAGCCCTGCCGTCTTCCCGCGCCCCTCGACCCTCCTCGCGCTCTTGGCGGAGGCAGGGGGAAGGCGGGTTCTGGCCCCTCGCTTCCTCTCTTTGCCGCTGCAACTACTATCAGAAATGGGCCCTGGGAACACGCTCCGGGGCTTGTCGTTTAAGAGAGCACGGTAGCTTTTAAGAGGAGGCGAGGTTTTCGTATTTCGCGGTTCATAAGAGAATGCATGATAAAGGGATGTAAAGACTTATCTGAGGTTGCAGCCCCCCGCAACTCTGGCTTGCCACGGGGGCTCTCTTGCACTTGTAGCCCTCGGCGACTTCAGCTTGCCGGGGCGTAGGTGCTGGCTCGTCCTTCTCCCCTTCTTCGTCCTTGAGCGGCCCAGCAAGGATATGCAATTCCTGCGAGCCAAAGGGAAAGGACGGGAAAAAGACGCAGACTCGACCTCTAAGTTAGGGGTTAGCGACTGTTAGGCACTATCAACCCTAACCAAGGACGAGACTCGACTCAGCATGCATGCTAAAACTTGGGGCGCCAGCGCTTCATTATCTGCTGCCAGGGTCTGCGCCTGGCTTTGTACAAAGGATTACATGCAACAGCGCCAAGACTTGTACAAAAGGTTGGTTGCCGGACGGGGTCCGACAACCGCGCCTTACAGGTAAAACTTACGAAGATGCTCAATATTCTAGGAATTGCTCACCGGAGTGCCATCTTCGGTCTCGAGGCGGACGGCGCCGGGCCTCGTGACTCGTTTCACCCGGTAAGGGCCTTCCCACTTTGGCGTCAACTTGTTGTGATTCTTGGCCGACTGAACATGCTGAAGAACAAGGTCGCCTTCCTCGAAGCTCCTGGCTTTAACTTTGCGGCTATGGTAGCGACGCAAAGCTTGCTGGTAGCGAGCGGCTCGCACAGCAGCCTGGAGACGATCTTCCTCAAGGAGCAGTGCGTCATCTTCACGCGACCGCTCTTGCTCAAGCTCATCATAAGCGAGCACTCGAGGTGACCCGTATACGAGTTCCTTGGGGGTAACTGCTTCTGCTCCATAGGCTAGAGCAAATGGTGTGTGGCGAGTGGCTCGATTTGGCGTCGTTCTGATCGACCAAAGAACCACTGGCAGCTCCTCGATCCAGTTCCGTCCGCGCTTGAGCAGCCTGTCAAAACTTCTGGTCTTGAGCCCGCGCAGCACCTCGGCGTTGGCCCTTTCCGCTTGACCGTTGCTCCTGGGGTGAGCAACAGAAGCGAAGCAGACCTTGGCGCCGAGGTCTTGGATATACTGCATGAAGGCGTGGCTTGTGAACTGCGTACCGTTGTCGGTGATGATCCTGTTGGGGATCCCGAAGCGGCAAACAATCGACCTGAAGAATTTGATCGTGGACTGGGCCGTCACCTTCCTCACTGGTTCCACTTCCGGCCACTTTGTGAACTTGTCGATTGCAACGTACAAGTACTCAAAGCCCCCGACAACTCGGGGGAAGGGGCCGAGGATGTCGAGCCCCCAGACCGAAAAGGGCCAGGATAAAGGGATCGTCTGGAGAGCTTGAGATGGTTGGTGTATCTGCCTGGAATGGAACTGGCACGCTTCACACTTGGTTACTTGTGCAGTTGCATCCTGGAGGGCTGTTGGCCAGAAGAAACCTTGCCGGAACGCTTTGCCGGCAAGTGCTCTAGCGCCAATGTGGTGTCCACATATGCCTCCATGTATCTCCGCCAACAGCTTCTGTCCGTCTTCCCGGTGGATGCACTTCAATTTCACCCCATTGCGTCCTCTTCTGTATAGTGCGCTGTCGACGAACTGGTACATACTGGACTGCCGGGCTACTCTTTCTGCTTCTTCTTGTTCTTCGGGAAGCTCTCCCGTCTGGAGAAAACGGACGATCTGCTGCGCCCACGTCGGAGCTTGCGGCTCGACGACAAGGGCTAAAGGCATGTCTGCGGCTGCGGGAACATCAGCTTCTACGGCGAGGATTTGGGGCTCGGCCGGAGCTTGACGTTCCCCGGCAAGCTTGCCGGGGCAGAGCTTGTCGGGATCGCCTGCTTCGTCGGAACAAACCCTGGGGCTTGCCAGAGTAGGCTGCTCCTCAGCACTCTTGGCGTCGACCTTGGGGACTCTCTTGGCGGCGCCTTCGGGAAGCTCTGCCGGGAGATAGTCGCCTGAGATCGACTTCCTCTTCTTGCTTGGCCAAGTTGACGGTGCCACGGATGGCTGAGTTAGCTTGAGCACAAAAGTCCCTGGTTCCACAGGTAGCTTTAGTGCGGCGCACTTTGACAGGACATCGGCAATGTCGTTCTTTGCTCTTGGAACATGTTCCATTTGCAGGCCGTCAAAGCGCTCCTCCAGCTTCCTCACTTCATCAACGTAAGCCTCCATCAACGGGCTCTGGTAATCCTTGTTCACTTGGCGGACGACGAGCTGTGAGTCACCCCTGACGATAAGCTTCTTGATCCCAAGTTCCGCCGCGATCCTGAGACCGGCGAGCAAACCTTCATACTCTGCTGTATTGTTGGTTGCCTGCTCCTTGGGGAAGTGCATTTGGACGATGTACTTGAGGTGCTCTCCGGTGGGCGCGATAAGCAGCACGCCAGCACCGGCGCCTTCCAGCGAGAAGGCACCATCAAAGTACATCAGCCACTCTTTGCTTGCTTCTTTGCCGGGGATGCTTGTCTCTGGAATTTCTTCGTCTGGTGTCGGCGTCCACTCTGCTATGAACTCTGCCAATGCTCTGCTCTGGATGGTCGAAGTGCTCTCGAACTTGAGGCCAAAGCTTGACAGTTCCAGTGCCCACTCGACAATCCTGCCTGTTGCTTCGGGATTCTGCAATATCCTCTTAAGCGGAAAGCGAGTGACCACTCTGATCTCGTGTGCTTGGAAGTAATGGTGCAGCTTCCTCGAGGCCATAAGGAGGCCGAAAAGCAATTTCTGCACACCAGAGTACCTCGATCTAGCCCCATGCAGGAGGGAACTGACGAACTAAACTGGGCGGTGCACCATTTTCTTCTTCTGCACCTCCTCTTGCGCTTGCGCGGATCCATCCTTGTCGGGGCCAGAGCTTGTCAGGGAAGCCCCCTGCTTGTCGTTGGACGTGCTCGCGGCGGTTGCTGGCTCGTCATCGACCTCCCTTTCCGCCACTAGTGCAGCACTAGCCACTTGATTGGTTGCCGCCAGATAGAGCAGCAACTTCTCTTGTGGTCTAGGCGCGACAAGTATTGGAGCGGAGGACAGGTATTTCTTCAAGTCCTGCAGCGCAGCCTCCGCTTCCGGAGTCCATTTTACTGGACCCGCCTTTTTCAAGATTTTGAAAAACGGCAGGGCGCGTTCCGCAGACTTGGAAATAAACCTGCTGAGAGCCGCCACGCAGCCGGCAAGTCTTCGCACATCCTTGACACGTGTTGGTGCTTCAATCTGCTCGATGGCCTTGATCTTGTCGGGGTTGGCTTCGATCCCACGCTGAGACACGAAGAACCCAAGAAGCTTGCCGGAGGGGACTCCGAACACGCACTTCTCAGGGTTGAGCTTGAGGTTGATCCTGCGCAAGTTCGCAAAGGTCTCTTCTAAGTCTTGGATCAGGGTTGCCTTGTCTCTGCTTTTGACCACTATGTCATCCATGTAGGCCTCCACATTTCTGTGGATCTGTGGCTCAAAAGCAGTGTGGACAACCCTTGCAAACGTCGAACCCGCATTCTTTAGTCCAAAAGGCATCCGCATGAAGCAGTACGTGCCACATGGAGTGATGAATGCAGTCTTCTCTTCATCTTCTTCAGCCATGAAAATCTGGTGGTATCCGGAGTAGGCATCAAGAAATGAAAGCAGGTCACATCCGGCCATGGAGTCGACAATCTGGTCAATGCGCGGCAAGGGAAATGGATCTTTGGGGCAAGCTCTGTTAACATCGGTGAAATCGATGCAAAGCCTCCATTTTCCGTTTGCTTTGCGCACGACGACAGGATTGGCTAACCACGTCGGATGGAGCACGCCTCTGACGAGGCCTGCTGCTTCCAACTTCCTGATCTCCTCTGTGATGAACTCTTGGTGCTCCACTGCTTGTTTCCTGACTTTCTGCTTGACGGGCCACGCGTGAGGACAGACGGCAATGTGGTGCTCAATCACTTTCCTGGGAACACCGGGGATGTCAGATGGTTGCCAGGCAAACACATCGACATTCGCCCGCAGGAAAGTAATGAGCGCGCTTTCCTATTTGGGGTCGAGAGTGGCGCTGATGGTGAAGGTACCACCAGTGCCGTCCTCCTTGGCGGGCACCTTCTTGGTCGCTGGTGGAGCAGCCATTGTCTTCTTGCACTTGCCGGCGGGGCTCGATGGTGCGTCCTCGACGGCAGCGCAGCACTCCGAAGAGACGCGCCTGCCGGAGTGGGCATCAGAGCACTTGCCGGACTTGGTCTTCTTGCCGGTGGAGCTCGATGGTGCGTCCTCGACGGCAGCGCGGCACTCCGAGGAGACGCGCTTGCCGAAGTGGGCACTAGAGCACTCGCCGGACTTGGCCTTCTTCTTTCCCCCGGGAGCTCCAGCGGCAAGTGGGTCGCGGACCGTTGCTGCTGTCGCGTCCCGGTATATCTGGTCGGCGCAGATAAGGGCATCCTTCTTGTCGCCGGGGACAGATATGACGCTTATCGGGCCGGGCATCTTGAGCATGTTGTATGCGTAGTGAGAGGCCGCCATGAACTTGGCGAGCGCTGGTCGGCCGAGGATCCCATTGTAAGGCAACGGAAAATCGGCGACGTCAAAGGTGACCCTCTCAGTCCTGAAATTCAACTCGCTACCAAATGTTACTGGTAGCGTGATCTTTCCCTTCGGCTTGCTCCTCCCCGGGTTTATTCCTTGGAATGTCCCGGTCTCTTCGAGCTCGCTGTCGGGAACTTGGAGCCTCCGGAGAACAGCGGAGGAGATCAGATTCAAGCCGGCCCCACCGTCAACTAGCATCTTAGTGACCTTGAGGTTGCGGACCGTTGGGGAAACCAACATCGGCAAGCACCCGACCGTGGTTGTGCGATCAGGGTGGTCCTCAATGTCAAAGATGATAGGCGTGCTGGACCATTTCAGAGGTCTGCGTGACTCGACGGGCGGTTCCGCTGCATTGACTTCCCGCGCCCACTGTTTAAGCTGGTGGCGGGAAGTGTGCATAGAAGCACCGCCGTCTACACACAGAACCTCAGTGGCTTTTTGAAACTCCTGCTCGCTGGTCTCGGGGTCTTCCATGTCTTCGTCGTCGTCGTCTTCGTCTTTGTCGCGGCCTCGGGGAGGCCTATCTGCTTGCCGCTGCTTGTCCTTGCCGCGGCGCTCCCCCTGGCCGGGACGCTTCGTGCCGGATCCCCCGCCACCTGCTTGGGCTCTCTCCTTGTCGCGCCGTTCGTACTCGGCCTTCTGCAGCTCGACGAGCCGCTCGACCTGCTCGCAAATCTGGAGGTCGTGGCCCTTGGTGCGGTGGATCTTGCAGTACTTCTTGTCGGTACCGTCCCGCTTGTCGGCAACCGCCACTGCCTGGCAGTTGGCGCACCCGACAACTTCCTTGCCGGAGCCACCAGCCTGGGCTTTCTTGGCGGCGCCCTCGCTGCCGGACTTCTCGACAACCAGTACCTCTTGATTCTTCTTCTTTTTGCCGTTCCGCCGCCGGCCTTTCCTTGCCGGGGCGGTACCTTCACTGTTGGATTCTCCTTCTCCGACACTTTCTCCGGGGAGTTTCCTCCCCTCCTCAGCGCGTGCACACTTGTCGGCCAAGGCATAAAGCTCGTTGACCTCCTTGATTTTGCACATCGCCATCTCCTCCCGCATCCTGCGGTTACGCACGTTCTGATGGAACGCGCTGATTACCGCGGCGGGGTGGACGTCTGGGATGTGTTAGTGCACACGGCTGAATCTCTGGATGAACTTGCGCAAAGACTCCCCTTCCTTCTGAACGAGCAGATGAAGGTCGCTCGCCTGGCCATGGGGTTTGTGGCCGCCCGTGAAGGCGCCAACAAACTGATGGCATAGATCTGGCCAGGAGGATATGGAGCTGTCCGGCAAGTGCATGAGCCAGGATCTGACGTTGGGTTTGAGTACCAGCGGGAAGTAGTTGGCAAGGATCTTGTCGTCTCGTCCCCCGGCAGCTTGCACCGCAATGGTGTAGATGCTGAGGAACTCCGACGGATGCGACTTGCCGTCGTACTTCTCGGGTACGTCAAGCTTGAAGTTCTTTGTGCTGGGCCACTGCACTTGCCGCAGCTCGCGGGTAAACGCAGGGCAGCCTACGGAATACGGTAGGTCACCTGGCTCCCCCGGTGCATGCATGTCGCCAGAGGGCTCAGCGCGCTGGTCTGATTGACGCCGCGCTTCTCTTCTGCGCTCGATGCGGGTTCGAGCGTCTTCTTCCTTCCGCTCGTGAAGGACTTGGCGTTGGTCGCGACGAGTTCGCGGATTTGACGACGCAGTAGAGTCGTTGTTGTGGTTGGTCCGGCGAGTCGGCGACCGTTGCCTCTGGTGCGGGGAGTGCACGGTGGTCGCACCCCCGCCAGTCTTGGCACCATCGGTCTTCGCCTGGGCGGCTGGCCGCGGCTGCGACGCGCTGGGCTGCCGCGGAGTGTCGCCGTTGGCGAAACCGATGAGGCTCTGAATGGTGGCCCTCCAGCCGTCAAGCTTGTCCGTCGTTGGAGGGTAGTCTAGGAGTAGCTAAGCTCGCGCGAGAGCTTCCGCTGGGGTGGCGGGTAGAGGCGGCGAACGGCACATGGAGCGGGATGTGCTCGAACTCCTAACCACATTAGAAGGAGCAGCACTCGGTCCAGGCAGCCATGCCACGCTCGTTCCGGCACGCTGGTGCGCATGCTGGCCCTGAGCGCCTTGGGACCCCCCAGCTCGGTCTAGGTCCAGCGAGCGTATGGTACCATGGGTACCAGGACGCTGATGGTTCCGCGCCTCCTGGGAGGGGCGCGGAGCGAGTTCGGACGCCGCGGGACCAAGCACTGGTTCGAAGACGCCCGTTCCTCCGCCGGCGTCTTCCCCACCACCCGCCTGCTCCAGGGGCAGTGGGTTTAACGTAGACGGACCGGTCACCTCCGGAGCTTTCTTCTTCGGCGGCATGTCCACGAAGATGATGAAGATTCCGCCTGCGCGAACGCTGGATCTGGTTCACACAACCTCGACGCCCCCTACCTGGCGCGCCAAAGATGTCGGGGGAAATCGGCCTCCTCGATCACCTATGGGGACGGAGCCCCTTCTCGGTTCGGCGGGCAGCGGAGGCTGCACAAAGAGCAGATCGAGGCGACGCACACACAATGATTTTACCCAGCTTCGGGTCGCACGGATGCGTAAAACCCTACTGCTGCTTGTCTGGTTGATTCGGGTTCTTGCTCTGGAACGCAAGAAGCTACAGTAAGCTTGGAGCTGGACGTGGATGGATGTCTACTGAGCGTCCCCCCTCCTACGTGCGCATGGACCTCCTTTTATATGCTCAAGGGGTTACCCACAGGTAGCGACGTAGGTGAGGGCAAAAATGGCAAAAGACTGCGTACAGTGGCCACACAGTGCTATCATACCTAACTCTGACGGCGGGGGACAAGGGCATTAAATGCCCGTCTGGGTCGCCCGAACAGTGCTGAGGTGGACCGTTAGGGGCGCCCCTGTTTGCCACGATGGCGATCCTGTCAGCGTTGCATGCCACCGCACACCTCAGGCTGCGCGGCGCCCCGCCACGTGCCTTTGGGAGAGCCCCAGAGCGACGTGTGGGCAGGTGAGCTGGAGCGCAGGCCTAAAGTGGTGACTTGCCGCAGCAAGTGGCTTGCCGCGGCGGCTGTCTTGCCGCACCTGAGAGCTTGCCGCTCGTCAGGTCTTGCCGGGGCGCGCGATGCGCCGCGGCGAGCTTCTCTTGGGGTGTCTTGGTTTGGCCTTCCCGGCGAGCTCCTCTCGCCGGGGCCTTGGTGCTTCGGCTTGGTCGTCCCAGCAAGATCCTCTTGCCGGGGTCTTGTCTCCTTGGCCCGGCAAGCTCCTCTTGCCGGGGCCCCGTCTTCTCGGCCCGGCAAGCTCCTCTTGCCGGGACCTCGTCTTCTCGGCTCAAATACTTGGTCTTCGTTCGGCCCAAAAAGGGGTCGTGGACGTTCTTGGCGTTCCCCTGGCAAGCCTTGCCGCGGGGTGCTACTATTGCCCGTGCACAAGTTCGGGGTACTAAGGTACCCCTACTTTAGTACACCGACATATATATATATATATATATATATATATATATATATATATATATATATATATATATATACATATATATATATATATATATATATATATATATAGGCGGAAGAAATATGTCATGGGAGCCATGAGGGGCCCACGAGGTTGGAGGGCATGCCCGGGGGGCGCGCCCCCCTGCCTCGTGCCCTCCTCGTTGATTCCCTGACGTGCACTCCAAGTCCCCTGGATTGCTTCCGTTCCAAAAATAACTTTCCCGAAGGTTTCATTCCGTTTGGAATCCGTTTGATATTCCTTTTCTTCGAAACACTGAAACAAGGGAAAAAACAGGAACTGGCACTGGGCTCTGGGTTAATAGGTTAGTCCCAAAAATAATATAAAAGTGTTTAATAAAGTCCATAAACATCCAAGATGGATAATATAATAGCATGAATACTTCATAAATTATAGATACGTTGGAGACGTATCAACATCCCCAAGCTTAATTTCTGCTCGTCCTCGAGTAGGTAAATGATAAAATAAAGAATTTATGAAGTGTGAATGCTAGCAGGTGCATAAGTTTGTTCAATGATAATTTCAATCACCTTTTCTAGCATCATTATATGTCATAAAAGTAGCTCAACTCAAAGAACTTTTCATGATGAAGTAACAAGCAATTCACATGTTAAAGTATAGATCATAAACTTTCTTGAAAACTAACAAACCATGTTATTAGTCATCAAACAATTACAATTCATCTTATTTTCAGGAAGAGTCTATGTCAGAGTTTTGATTCAGCAAACTTCACATACTCAACGATCTTTTAGTCTTCCATGATTGCTACCACTCAAAGCATATTTTTAGAACAAATAGCATCCATCGAACACAGAGAAAGATAGGGGCTTAATGTTTCGCCTCCCAACCTTTTACCTCAGGGGTAATGTCAACAGTAATAATTCATGCTCAAATATATTTGAATGGCCATATATTCCTAGATCTTTCCATCACATGATGCTTGCCAACTAAAGAGTAGGTTGGAATGAGAAGGAATACTACTGACTCTTGCATAAAAGTAAAATATAGGCCCTTCACAGAGGGAAGCAAGGATTTGCAGAGGTGACAGAGCTCGAAGCAAAAACAGAGATGAAAATAATTTTGAGAGGTATGCTTTCATTGTCAACATAACGACCAAGAGTTCCCAATATCTTCCATACTACATACATTATAGGCGGTTCCCAAACAGAAAGGTAAAGATCTTTACTCCCCCTCCACCAACAATCATCAATCCATGGCTTGCCCGAAACAACGGGTGCCTCCAACTAACATCAAACTTGGGAGAGTTTTGTTTGCAATTATTTTTTATTTCATTTCGATCTTTTGATCATGGGACTGGGCATCCCAGTTACCAGCCATTTTCTCATGAATGATGAGCGGAGTCCACTCATCGTGAGAATAACCCACCTAGCATGGAAGATACTGCTAGCCCCTAGTTGCTACATGAGCGATTCGAGCATACAAAACAGATTATTATTTGAAGGTTTAGAGTTTGACACATGCAAATTTACTTGGAATGGTAGGTAAATACCGCATATAGGTAGATATGGTGGACACTCATGGAAGAAACTTGGTTCAAGGAGTTTGGATGCACAAGCAGTATTCCCGCTTAGTACAGATATTTTGGCTAGCAAAGGATTCTAAATAGCAAGCACCACATGTTAGAGGATCCATAACAATATAACTTCTATACAAATATACCCAAGCATAACTCATTATGTTGTCTTCCTTGTCCAACTTCAACTAATTTGATCAGGTTTGAAAATAATTAATGGGGCTCACAATCACAAAAGATGTCCAAGATAGTATATTTATATGTGAAAACTCCCTTCCTTCAATATTCTTTCATGAATTGTTCAAGTGACCAATACAATGTTTGCTAACCTTCAAAAAAATTACCACCTCTACTTCTTATATGTGAAGGCATTACTCCCCATGGGATAAGAATATGAAACATATATAATTTCAGATTTATGACATTCAAATCATTTAACCATTTACTCATAGGATATAAGTGAAGCACACGAGTAAATGACAAACTACTCCAAAAAGATATAAGTGAAGATCAATGAGTAGTCAAATAATTATGTAGCTATGTGAAGACCCTCTAACATTTAAGAATTTTAGATCTTAGTATTTTATTCAAACAGCAAGCAAAGCTAAAGAAAATGACATGACGCTCCAAGCAAAACACATATCATGTGGTGAATAAAAATATAGCTCCAAGTAAAGTTACCGATGAACGAAGACGAAAGAGGAGATGCCATCCGGGGCATCCCCAAGCTTAGTCTCTTGGTTGTCCTTGAATATTAACTTGGGGTGCCTTGGGCATCCCCAAGATTAGGCTCTTGCCACTCCTTATTCCATAGTCCATCGAATCTTTACCCAAAACTTGAAAAGTTCACAACACAAAACTTAACAGAAAACTCATGAGCTCCGTTAGCGAAACAAAACAAAACACCACTTCAAGGTACTGTAATGAGCTCATTCTTTATTTATATCGGTGTTAAACCTACTGTATTCCAACTTATCTATGGTTTATAAACTATTTTACTAGCCATAGATTCATCAAAATAAGCAAGCAACACAATGAAAACAGAATCTGTCAAAAACAGAACAGTCTGTAGTAATCTGTATCAAACTTATACTTATGGAACACCAAAAATTCTAAAATAAATTGGTGGACCTGAGGAATTTGTCTATTAATCATCTACAAAAAGAATCAACTAAAAAGCAGTCTCCAGTAAAAAGTTTTAGCTAATCTCGTGAGCGCTAAAGTTTCTGTTTTTTACAGCAAGATCATAAAACTTCACCCAAGTCTTCCCAAAGGTTCTACTTGGCACAAACACTAATTAAAACATAAAACCACATCTAACCATAGGATAGATATATTATCTATCCCTAAACAGAACCAAAAAGAAAAAAACTAAAATAAAATTGGGCTGCCTCCCAACAAGTGCTTACGTTTAACGCCCCTAGCTAGGCATGATGATTTCAATGATGCTCACATAAAAGATAAGAATTGAAACATAAAGAGAGCATCATGAAACACATGACAAGCACATTTAATTCTAACCGACTTCCTATGCATAGGGATTTTATGAGCAACAACTTATGGGAAACAATAATCAACTATCATAGGAAGGCAAAACAAGCATAACTTCAAAACTTTAAGCACATAGTGAGGAAACTTGATATTATTGCAATTCCTACAAACATATATTCCTCCATCATAATAATTTTCAGTAGCATCATGAATGAATTCAACAATATAACCAGCACCTAAAGCATTCTTTTCATGATCTACAAGCATAGAAATTTTATTACTCTCCACATAAGCAAATTTAATGTCACCAATAGTAGTGGGAGCAAACTCAACAAAATATCTATCATGTGAAGCATAATCCAATTGAAAATTAAATCATGATGACAAGTTTCATGGTTATCTTTATTCTTTATAGCATACGTGTCATCACAATAATCATCATAAATAGGAGGCATGCTTTCATCATAATATATTTTCTCATCAAAACTTAGGGGACAAAAAATATCATCTTCATCAAACATAGCTTCCCCAAGCTTGTGGATTTGCATATCATTAGCATCTTGGATATTCAAAGAATTCATACTAAAAACATTGCAATCATGCTCATCATTCAAATATCTAGTGCCAAACATTTTATAGATTTCTTCTCCGAGCACTTGAGCACAATTTTCCTTTCCATCATCCTCACGAAAGATATTAAAAAGATGAAGCGTATGAGACAAACTCAATTCCATTTTTTGTAGTTTTCTTTTATAAACTAAACTAGTGATAAAACAAGAAAAAAAAGATTCGATTGCAAGATCTAAAGATATACCTTCAAGCACTCGCCTCCCAGGCAACGGCGCCAGAAAAGAGCTTAGTTGACGGGGTGTGAGTGCGGCTTACCTAGCCTCCCTGGCAACGGCGCCAGAAAAGAGCTTGATGTCTACTACGCAACCTTCTTCTTGTAGACATTGTTGGGCCTCCAAGTGCAGAGGTTTGTAGGACAGTAGCAAATTTTCCTCAAGTGGATGACCTAAGGTTTATCAATCCAGGGGAGGCGTAGGATGAAGATGGTCTCTCTCAAACAACCCTGCAACCAAATAACAAAGAGTCTCTTGTATCCCCAACACACCCAATACAATGGTAAATTGTATAGGTGCACTAGTTCGGTGAAGAGATGGTGATACAAGTGCAATATGGATGGTAGATATAGGTTTTTGTAATCTGAAAATATAAAAACAGCAAGGTAACTAATGATAAAAGTGAGCGTAAACGGTATTGCAATGCTAGGAAACCAGGCCAAGGGTTCATACTTTCACTAGTGCAAGTTCTCTCAACAATAATAACATAATTGGATCATATAACTATCCCTCAACATACAACAAAGAGTCACTCCAAAGCCACTAATAGCGGAGAACAAACGAAGAGATTATGGTAGGGTACGAAACCACCTCAAAGTTATTCTTTCGGATCGATCTATTCAAGAGTTCGTACTAGAATAACACCTTAAGATACAAATCAACCAAAACCCTAATGTCACCTAGATACTCCAATGTCACCTCAAGTATCCATGGGTATGATTATACGATATGCATCACACAATCTCAGGTTCGTCTATTCAACCAACACAAAGTACTTCAAAGAGTGCCCCAAAGTTTCTACCGGAGAGTCAAGACGGAAATGTGTGCCAACCCCTATGCATAGGTTCATGGGCGGAACCCGCAAGTTGATCACCAAAACATACATCAAGTGAATAAATAGAATAACCCATTGTCACCACAGTTATCCCATGCAAGACATACATCAAGTGTTCTCAAATCATTAAAGACTCAATCCGATAAGATAACCTCAAAGGGAAAACTCAATCCATTACAAGAGAGTAGAGGGGGAGAAACATCATAAGATCCAACTATAATAGCAAAGCTCACGATACATCAAGATCGTACCACCTCAAGAACATGAGAGAGAGAGAGATCAAACACATAGCTACTAGTACATACCCTCAGCCCCGAGGGTGAACTACTCCCTCCTTGTCATGGAGAGCGCCGGGATGATGAAGATGGCCACCGGTGAGGGATCCCCCCCCCCCTCTGGCAGGGTGCCAGAACAGGGTCCCGATTGGTTCTTGATGGCTACAGAGGCTTGTGGCGGCGGAACTCCCGATCTAATCTATTCTCCGAAGGTTTTAGGGTATATGGATATATATATATAGGCGGAAGAAATACGTCAGGGGAGCCACGAGGGGCCCACGAGGGTGGAGGGCGCGCCCAGGGGGGGCGCCCCCTACCTCGTGCCCTCCTCGTTGATTCCCTGATGTGCACTCCAAGTCCCCTGGATTGCTTCCATTCCAAAAATAACTTTCCTAAAGGTTTCGTTCCGTTTGGACTCCGTTTGATATTCGTTTTCTTCGAAACACTGAAACAAGGGGAAAAAACAGGAACTGCCACTGGGCTCTGGGTTAATAGGTTAGTCCCAAAAATAATATAGAAGTGTTTAAAAAAGCCCATAAACATCCAAGATGGATAATATAATAGCATGAATACTTCATAAATTATTGATACGTTGGAGACGTATCATGTACGAGGGGCTGCTTGCCGGTCTCAGAATCGCGGCAGACCTCGGGGTGAAGAAGCTCATCGTTAGGGGTGACTCGCTGCTTGTCGTCACGCGAGTCAACAAGGATTACCAAAGCCCATTGATGGAGGCCTACTTAGATGAAGTGAGGAAGCTGGAGGAGCGCTTGGACGGTATCCAAGCGGAGCACGTTCCCCGAATGGAGAACGACATCGCCTATTACCTGTCGAAGCGTGCCGCATTCAAGCTACCTGTGGAACCAGGTACCTTTTTGCTCCGGTTAACTCAGCCATCCGTCGAACCATCAATAGGGCAGAACAAGCGGAGGAAATGAGGTCCCGGCAAGTACTTTCCCGCCGAGCCCCCTGGGACTGCCGGCAAGGATGTTGCCAAGCACACTGAGCCTGCCCAAGAGCAATTGGCTCCGGCAGGGCGTCAAGCCCTAGCCGTGGAGACAGCCGCTCCCATGGCAGAAGAGATGCCTTTGGTCCTTGCCGTCGAGCCCCAGGCTTCGGCATGGGCGCAGCATACCGTCCGATTCCTCCAAACAGGGGAGCTTCCAAAGGAGCAGGAAGAAGCGGAAAAAGTAGCCCATCGGTCTGCCCTGTACTAGTTCATCGATGACGTCCTATACAGGAGGAGGTCGAACGGTGTGAAATTGAAGTGCATCCCCCGAGAGGGAGGACTGGAGCTGTTGGCAGAGATACATGGAGGCATATGTGGCTCCCACATAGGGTCGAGGGCCCTTGCCGGCAAGGCGTTACGGCAAGGTTTCTTCTGGCCCACCGCCCTCCAGGATGCGATGACACTAGTAACCATTGTGAAGCATGTCAGTTCCATTCAAAGAAGCTTCATCAACCAGCTCAAGCCCTTCAAACAATCCCTCTCTCCTGGCCATTCTCGGTCTGGGGGCTCGATATACTGGGCCCCTTCCCCCGTGCTGTCAGGAGCTTTGAGTACTTGTACGTTGCAATCGACAAGTTCACAAAGTGGACGGAAGTGGAAGCAATGAGAAAGGTGCTAGCACAGTCAGCCGTCAAGTTCTTCAAGGGACTGGTCTGCCGCTTTGGTGTGCCAAGCAGAATTATCACCGACAACGGCACGCAGTTCACGAGCCACACCTTCATGCAGTATGTTCAAGACCTCGGCAGCAAGGTCTGTTTTGCTTCCTTGGCACACCCCCGGAGCAACGGCCAAGCGGAGAGGGAGAATGCTGAAGTGTTGAGAGGCCTGAGAACGAAGACCTTTGATAGGCTGCACAAGAGCGAAAGGCCCTGGATTGATGAGTTGCCGATGGTTCTTTGGTCGATCAGGACGATGCCAAATCGAGCCACCGGTCAGACACCCTTTGCCCTAGTATATGGGGCAGAGGCAGTTCTCCCCACGGAACTCATATACGGGTCACCTCGAGTGCTCACTTATGATGAGCTTGAGCAAGAGCAGTTGCGGCAAGATGACGCAATGCTTCTTGAGGAAGATCGTCTTCGGGCGGCTGTGAGAGCAGCACGCAACCAGCAAGCCTTGCGCTGCTACCATAGCCGCAAGGTTCATGCCCGAAGCTTTGAGGAAGGCGACCTTGTTCTTCGGCGCATTCAGTCGACCAAGAATACCAACAAGTTGACGCCGAAGTGGGAAGGCCCTTATCGGGTAATACGAGTCACCAAGCCCGGTGCAATCCGCCTGGAGACTGAAGATGTTGTCCCAGTGAGTAATTCCTGGAACATCAAGCATCTTCGCAAGTTTTACCCATAAGGCGCGGTGAGGGAGTCCTGGATTAGGGGGTATCCGGATAGCCGAACTATACCTTGAGTCGGACTCCTGGACTATGAAGATACAAGATTGAAGACTTCGTCCCGTGTCCGGAAGGGACTTTCCTTGGCGTGGAAGGCAAGCCTGGCGATGCGGATCTGTAGATCTCCTACCATTGTAACCGACTCTATGTAGCCCTAACCCTCTCCGGTGTCTATATAAGGGTTTTAGTCCGTAGGACAACAATAATCATACCATAGGCTAGCTTCTAGGGTTTAGCCTCCTTGATCTCGTGGTAGATCTACTCTTGTACTACCCATATCATCAATATTAATCAAGCAGGACGTAGGGTTTTACCTCCATCAAGAGGGCCCGAACCTGGGTAAAACATCGTGTCCCTTGTATCATGTTACCATCCGCCAAGACGCACAGTTCGGGACCCCCTACCCGAGATCCGCCGGTTTTGACACCGACATTGGTGCTTTCATTGAGAGTTCCTCTATGTCGTCACTTTTAGGCCCGATGGCTCCTCCGATCATCAACAGCGATGCAGTCCAGGGTGAGACCTTTCTCCCCGAATAGATCTTCGTCTTCGGCGGCTTCGCACTGCGGGCCAATTCTCTTGGCCATCTAGAGCAGATCGAAAGCTACGCCCCTGGCCATCATGTCAGATTTGGAAGTTTAAACTACACGGCTGACATCCACGGGGACTTGATCTTCGACGGATTCGAGCCACAACCAAGCGCGTCATGCTGTCACAATGGGCATGATCTAGCTCTGCCATCGGACAGTGCCCTGGAGGCCGCACTCGCATCGGTTCCAACCCTTAATTCGGAGCCAACTGCACCGGTCGAGGATGAGTGGTTGGACACCGCCTCAAGGGTTGCAACCTCTACGGCGATCGAGCCGAACACCAGCTCCGCACTCCGCGAGGCTTGTGACTCCAAGGAGCCGGACTCCTCTCTGGACTCCGAAACCTCCGCGCCCCTGCCGATCGAATCCGATTGGGCGCCGATCATGGAGCTCACCGCCGCGGACATCTTTCAGCACTCGCCCTTTGGCGATATTCTGAAGTCACTAAAGTCTCTCTCTTTATCAGGAGAGCCCTAGCCGAATTACGGTCCACAAGGTTGGGATACGGACGATGGAGAAATTCAAAGCCCACCCACCACCCACTTTGTAGCCACTGTCGATGACTTAACTGACATGCTCGACTTCGACTCCGAAGACATCGATAGTATGGACGACGATGCAGGAGACAATCAAGAACCAACGCCCATAGGGCACTGGAAAGCCACCTCGTCGTATGACATATACATGGTGGACACACCAAAAGAAGGAGATGGCGATGGAACAGCGGAGGATGACCCCTCCAAGAAACAGCCTAAGCGCCGACGTCAGCGGCGCCGCTCTAAATCCCGCCACAGCAAAAACGGTGATTCCGGCACGGGAGATAATAATACTCTGGAGAGTGCCGAAGAAAACCCCCTCCAACAAGATTCGGCACAGGAGGACGGAGAAGCCAGCCCTCATGAGAGAGCGGCATACAGAGAGGTTGAGGATGATAATTATATGCCTCCCTCCGAAGACGAGGCAAGCCTCGACGACGACGAATTCGTCATGCCAGAGGATCCTGTCGAGCAAGAGCATTTTTCAACGCAGGCTTATGGCCACGGCAAGCAGCCTCAAGAAAAAGCAGCAACAACTTAGAGCTGATCAAGATTTGCTAGCTGACAGATGGACTGAAGTCCTTGCGGCCGAAGAGTATGAACTCGAACGCCCCTCCAAGAGCTACCCAAAGCGCAGGTTGCTACCCCGATCAGAGGAGGAAGCACCTAAACCTACATCACCAGCACATGATACGGCAGACCGACCACCTCGTGGCCGCGACAGAGAGGCCTCTCGGCCCTCCACTCAAGCCGCACCCCGGCGCCGCTCAAAACATACCAAGGCACGGGAAAATGTGCCAGACCTGCGAGATATATTGGAGGACAAGGCAAGGAAAACAAGATCGATCTACGGATCGCACGGGCGCCCCACGGCACGTGACGGTGATCGTCACTCCGGATATAGTAAAGCCGGCCGGGCCGAACACAATAGACAAAGCTTGTTTGAGCTACATCGTGATATAGCCCAATACAGAGGCGCCACACACCCACTATGCTTCATAGATGAAGTAATGGATCATCAAATCCCTGAGGGTTTCAAACCCGTGAACATAGAATCATACGATGGCACAACAGACCCCGCCGTATGGATCGAGGATTATCTCCTTCATATCCACATGGCCCGTGGCGATGATCTACACGCCATCAAATACCTCCCACTCAAACTTAAGGGACCAACTCGGCATTGGCTCAATAGCTTGCCAGCAGAATCAATCGGCTGTTGGGAGGACCTGGAAGCCGCATTCCTCGACAATTTCCAGGGCACTTATGTGCGACCACCAGACGTCGATGACCTAAGCCACATAATTCAGTAGCCAGAGGAATCGGCCAGGCAATTCTGGACACGGTTCCTAACAAAGAAAAATCAAATAGTCGACTGTCCGGACGCAGAGGCCCTAGCAACCTTCAAGCATAATATCCGTGACGAGTGGCTCGCCCGGCACCTTGGACAGGAAAAGCCGAAATCCATGGCAGCCCTCATGACACTCATGACCCGCTTTTGCGTGGGAGAAGACAGCTGGCTTGCTCGTAGCAACAATATGACCAAGAACCCTGGTAATTCAGATACCAGAGACAGTAGTGGCAGGTCGCGTCACAACAAGCAAAAGCGCCGCATTAACGGCGACAATACTGAAGATACGGCAGTTAATGCCGGATTCAGAGGCTATAAATCCGGTCTGCGGAAAAAGCCATTCAAAAGAAATACTCAGGGCCCGTCCAGTCTGGACCGAATACTCGACCGCTTGTGCCAAATACATGGCACCCCCAAAAAGCCAGCCAATCACACCAACAGGTATTGTTGGGTGTTCACGCAGGCAGGCAAGTTAAATGCCGAAAATAAAGACAAGGGGCTGCATAGCGATGACGAGGAAGAGCCCCGGCCGCCGAACAACAAGGAACAGAAGGGTTTTCCCCCACAAGTGCGGACGGTGAACATGATATACGCAACCCACATCCCCAAGAGGGAGCGGAAGCGTGCGTTAAGGGACGTATACGCGATGGAGCCAGTCGCCCCAAAGTTCAACCCATGGTCCTCCTGCCCGATCACCTTTGACCGAAGGGACCACCCCACTAGCATCCGTCATGGCAGATTTGCCGCATTGGTTTTAGACCCAATTATTGGCGGATTTCATCTCACTAGAGTCCTTATGGACGACGGCAGTAGCCTGAACCTGCTTTACCAGGATACAGTGCGGAAAATGGGCATAGATCCCTCGAGGATTACACCCACCAAAACGACCTTTAAAGGCATCATACCAGGTGTAGAGGCCAATTGTACAGGCTCAGTCGCACTTGAAGTGGTCTTCGGATCTCCAGATAATTTCCGAAGCGAGGAGTTAATCTTCGATATAGTCCCGTTCCGCAGTGGCTATCACGCCCTGCTCGGGCGAACCGCATTTGCCAAGTTCAACGCGGTACCGCACTACGCATACCTTAAGCTCAAGATGCCAGGCCCTCGGGGAGTAACTACGGTCAATGGAAACACCGAACGCTCCCTCCGAACGGAGGAGCACACGGCGGCCCTCGCAACGGAAGTACAAAGCAGCCTCTCAAGGCAGTTCCCCAGTCCGGCCATTAAGCGTCCGGACACCGTCAAGCGCGCCCGGTGTCGGTGTACTAAAGTAGGGGTGCCTTAGTACCCCGAACTTGTGCACGGGCGGTCGCAGCACCCCGCGGCAAAGGCTTGCCAGGGGAACGCCAAGAACCTCCACGGCCCCTTCCTGGGCCGAACGAAGACAAAGTACTTGAGCCAAAGGAGACAAGGCCCCGGCAAGTGGCGCTTGCCGGGCCGGAGAGACAAGACCCCGGCAAAAGGAGGTTGCCGGGATGCCCAGCTGAAGAACGAAGACCCCGGCAAGAGGAGCTTGCCGGGAAGGCCAAGCCAGGCATCCTAAGGAAAGCTCACCGCGGCGCACCAGGCGCCCCGGCAAAAACTGGCGAACGGCAAGTTCCCAGGCGCGGCAAGCCACTTGCCGCGGCAAGCCACCACCTTAGACCTGCGCTCCAGCTCATCCGCCCACGCGTCGCTCTCAAGCTCTCCCCAGAGGTACGTGGCGGTGCGCTGCACAGCGAGGGGCATGCGGTGGCATGCAACGCTGACAAGATCGCCGTCGTGGCAAACGGGGGCGCCCCTAACGGTCCACTTCAGCACTGTTCGGGCGACCCAGACGGGCATTTAATGCCCTTGTCCCCCGCCGTCAGAGTTAGGTGCGATAGCACTGTGCAGCCACTGTACGCATAGCTCTTTTCCACTTTTACCCTCATCTGCGTCGCCACCTGTGGGTAGCCCCTTGCACATATAAAAGGAGGCCCATGCGCACGTAGAGGGAAAAGGAGGAACCCAGTAGGCATCCATCCACGTCCAGCTCCAAGCTTACTGTAGCATCTTGCGTTCTAGAGCAAGAACCCAAATCAACCAGACAAGCAGCAGTAGGGTTTTACGCATCCGTGCGGCCCGAAGCTGGATAAAATCGTTGTGTGTGTGTGTCGCCTCGATCTGCTCTTCGTGCAGCCTCCGCTCCCCGCCGAACCAAGAAGGGGCTCCGTCCCCATAGGTGTTCGAGGAGGCCGATTTCCCCCGACACCCGGAGTAACCTACAACAAGACCGCCTGGCATGTTCCGAGCAGGCGTAGCAATGCGGCCCCAACCCCAGCCCTCGCGAAAATGCGAAATCAGTGCTCCGTGTACATAACTACGCTCTTGAAATACCATGGGCACAGGGGGAGGGGCACCATCACGGCACGCCCAAAAAAACGGCTTAAACCGTACTAGGGACTGCCGATTTCTTTTTTTAATTTTCTCTTACTTTCAGGACTCCATTCTTCGGAAGGCCTGTCCGGCAGTACAATTGCCGCACAAATGATACAATAACCAGGGAAGCAGACAAGCCATGCCGCACTATGGAACTCCCAGGTGGTCTCTATCACGAGCAGTATACCTGTTTCTCATACAATTTCGCAGCCTGCCCCTGGACCGGACATGTTAATAGTCCAACCTTTTGCTTATCGCGTTATTTGTATCGTTCTGCCTTGATCGCAGACTTTTTAATAAAACAATGCATAGCTTCTGTCTATTTTTGCATTACTCTTTTTATGAATATATGTTCATTAATGACATATTGCACCCGTACACTTTGGTACGGCCAATACGCCAGGGGCTTCAGTACCCCTCAATATGGCATGAGAAGTCCGAACACCTTAACAAGTGCGGCACCCCGAACTTATAGCACTATATGCATCGGCTCCGAATCATGTCTTGGGTCAATAGTTGGGTTTGCCCGGCTCCTATGTTTTGGTGCCTTACGTTCCGCTATATCGGCTAAGGTAGCACTAGGAGAACTACTACGATTGTGCCCCAGTTGAGCTGGGCTGAGCACCTCAGTAGAGAAAGCTAAAACTGACTGTCATGATGAAGCGAGAGCTGGTCGCTGTTCGAGAGGTTCTTCGAGTCCCTAAAGACTTATGCCGCTTCGAGCGAGGAGTCGGCTTTGTCCGGCCAAGGCGTGGATAGCGCCCCAAACTCGGTCTTCCGAATACTAGGGGCTTCGCCAAAATTTAAAATCATAGAATTCTATGGCTAAGTGAGAGTGTTCAAGCATTATAGTCCGATTGCCTTGTTCGTTGTGCTGAGTGCCTCCCTCAAAGGACCCAAACATGGGGAAAAGAGCGCTCAGGTTTATCTCGAACACCCCAGCACTAGGGGCATGGGGGCAGAAGCCGACGACTCGCCATCTCTCAAATTTGATAAACAGCCGCACAGAAGGTAATATTTTAAATTCAACAAGCGTTGCTTAGCGCATATGAACAAGTTTTCAGCGCACAGGACAAAACGAGCGAGTTCACTCAAAAATTACATCCCTAGCACATTCATCCGCCACAAGGCGGGCACCCTTCAGAACGTCCTTATAATAATTCTCGGGCTTGCGATGCTCTTTCCCCGGCGGTGGCCCGTCCTTCACAAGCTTCTCAGCATCCAGCTTGCCCCAATGGACCTTAGCGCGGGCAAGGGCCCTACGGGCACCTTCGATGCAGACGGAGCGCTTGATGACTTCGAGCCTTGGACAGGCCTCCACCAGCCGCCGCACCAGCCCGAAGTAGCTCCCAGGTAGAGCCTCTCCAGGCCACAGCCAAACTATGAGGCCCTTCATGGCCTATTCGGCCACCTTGTGGAGCTCGACCAGTTGCTTCAGCTGGTCGCTCAGGGGCACAGGGTGTCCGGCCTCAGCATACTGAGACCAGAACACCTTCTCCGTCGAGCTGCCCTCTTCGGCGCGGTAGAATGCGGCGGCATCGGACACGCTTCGGGGAAGATCTGCGAATGCTCCTGGAGAGCTCCGGATTCGGGTAAGTAACAAGTAACTCACTTTTACATGTTTGCTTTGCATAAAGAATGCCTTACCCGCCGCTATCTTTTTCACCGCATCCAACTCCTGGAGGGCCTTCTGGGATTCGGCCTTGGCAGACTTGGCGCTTTCGATAGCCGCCGCGAGCTCGGACGCTCGCGTCTTTGAGTCAAACTCCAAACTCTCATGTTTTTTCATGAGAACCTGGAGCTCTTGCCGCACCTCGCCAACCTAGGCCTCATACTTCTCTCGTTCGGTACGCTCCGTGGCCGCCCTCTTTTCGGCCTCGGACAGCGCCAGCTTAAGGGTCGCTACCTCAGACGTGGCCCCTACAATAGCCATGTTAATCCTGTCAGTTTTTGCAATTGCACCTTTTATATATTTTTCAGTAAGGTATCTCTTACCTTCCTTCTCCTCGAGCTGCCGCTTGGCGAGGCCGAGCTCTTGCTCGGACCGCTCGAGATCCTGCTTCAGCGTATCCACCTCCGCAGTCAGTGCGGCGGATGCTAGCAATGAAGCCTGCATACGCATATTGACTCATTTTTTGTTAGACTCCTGCGAATTTCATTAGATCCTCTATTCGGCTTTTCTTTCCGAATGCCAAACAGAGCATCAGGGGCTACTGTCTATGCTGTAATATTTTTATATATTCTTTACTTACCTCAAAGCCTGTTAAAAGGCTGGCACAAGCTTCAGTCAGTCCGCTCTTGGCGGACTGAACCTTCTGGATCACCGCACTCATAACAGAGCAGTGCTCCTCATCGATGGAGGCGCCTTTAAGCACCTCCAACAGATTGTCCGGTGCCTCCGGTTGGACGAGGGTCACCGGCTCGGTGGGCTTGCTCCTCTTGGAAGGAGGTCGCCCGCCTGACTCTGGAACCTTTGAAGGTTCCGGAGCGGTGTCCGGCCTAGGGCCGGACTTGGAGCCCTGGGGGGATCTATCCCCTTCACTCCTGGGGTCCGGGAGGTCGCCTTGCGGCTCCTCCAGGACCACCCACCCCTGGCTTGGAACCTGTTGGGACGCCACCTCGGCATCGTCCATAGGGCGGGGGGAGGTAGCGGGCGGAAGTGAATTCACGTCCGACGAATCCAGGGAGCCGCTAGACGACTCGTCGAGCCCGGCCTTGGGCGGACTGCATAGATATATTCGACATAAGGGAAAGCTGTGCAGTAAAGGAACACTATGAGTTACTCTGGTGTCCAAACCCTTACGATCTCGCCGGGCGCTTGGCCCTGTGCGGCCACTCCTCTTTGCCGTCGTCGGCGTCGGTGGAGTAGTCCGGCGAAAGGGTTTTCCCCTTCTTGGACCCTTTGGCCTCCCCGGTCGGGGCGGCCTTTCTTTTCTTTCCTCCCCCCACTGGAGGGGGAGAGGTTTCTTCTTCCTCCTCCCCGTCTTCACGGGAGGAGCGCGTCTCGGACTCGTCGGATGACGAATCCGACACCTCTAGGCGTCGGGCACTCTTTCAAGTCCCTGTGGCCTTCTTCTTGGCCTTCTTCTCCGGCACCACATAAGGTGTCGGAGCCAGCAGCTTCGCTAAGTGAGCATCGGCTGGGACTTCGGGCAAGGGAACCGGACAGTTGATCTGTTCGGATTTTGCCTGCCAATCATATCAAAGGTAAGGGAGCTTATATCCCGCATAGAGTCAAACTATGGAAAACTAATACCCTGTAAAAGGTACAAATAGCTTACCACACTGGCGTGACGCTGTGTGCTGAAACCGCGATCCTCGGAAGCGGATGCGGGAGCCTCGGTGCCCTTCAAAAGCACCTTCCAGGCATCTTCGTACGTCGTGTCGAAAAGCCTGTTGAGAGTTTGGTGCTGGCCGGGTCGAACTCCCACAGAGTGAAGGCCCGTTGTTGACACGGGAGGATCCGGCGGATAAGCATAACCTGGACTACGTTGACAAGCTTGAGCTGCTTGTTCACCAGGGTTTGGATGCACTTTTGCAGCCCGGTTACCTCTCCTTTGTTGCCCCACGACAGGCCCATCTCTTTCCAGGACGTGAGCTACGTAGGGGGTCCGGATCAGAACTTAGGGGCTGCGACCCATTCCAGGTCGCGTGGCTCGGTGATGTAAAACCACCCCGATTGCCACCCCTTCAGGGTCTCCACAAAGGAGCCCTCGAGCCATAGGACGTTGGACATCTTGCCCGCCATGGCACCTCCGCACTCCGCCTGGTTGCCGCGCACCACCTTCGGCTTGACGTTGAGGTCTTGAGCCATAGGCCGAAATGGGGGCGGATGCAGAGGAAAGCCTTGCACACGACGATAAACGCCGAGATGTTGAGGATGAAGTTCGGGGGCAGATCGTGGAAATCCAGGCCGTAGTAGAACATGAGCCCCCGGACGAATGGGTAGAGAGGAAAGCCCAGTCTGCGAAAGAAATGGGGAAGGAACACTGCCCTCTCATGGGGCCTTGGGGTGGTGTCGGAGTAATGGGCCATGGGTAGGCAAACCCGAGGCACAGAACCTTTCAAGACATCGGGGACGGCTTCGCCCCTCAGAGGATCCCAAGACAAGGGACCGACTCTGGGAGTCGGCTATAGCATTGCCGACTGCCTACTCACGGCCGAATCCCGAAGACGGCTACGATATGAGCCGACTCCCATAGACGGCTTCAACACAAGCCGACTATGGGGAGTCGGCCAGCGACTCCACCACCTTCAGCCTTCTAGAGGAAGGACAGGGCGGGGGATGGTCGGAGTACGGCCCTCCCCTACCCTGGTTACCAAGGGCAAGTATGGCTACAGAGCGACGTACCGGAAGAGATCTTCGGTACGGCGCAGCACTGTGGCCATACCGGCCCTGACGTCCGCCCCAGCGGCGGAACCCTGTACCCACGTTGGCCCGCCAGTACGGCCTGGAGACGGCGGGCCCCGCTAGTCGGTGGGAGAAGCAAAGATGGCGAGAGCGCCCGAAGATGGACCTCGTGGGAGTCGGCCTCTGAGAGTCGGCCCGCCCCTCCCACGGGACCCGCACGCCATTAACCAGATGAGAAGGGGAGTGGCCACAGTGATCGCCCGCCGGGCAGCGGCACTGTTGCCACGATCCCACGACCGAACCAACGTCATCAGAAGCACGGCTACAGTGGCCAGGTCAGTCGGCGGGGCCCACCAGAGGCGGGCCCCAGGAGTCGACGGAGAAGACGGCCGCTTGAGAGACAGACAACTGGGACCCGCGCCCAGTCAGATTACCATTGTATCCCCGGGGGGTAGGCCTATATAAACCCCCCGGAACACCCATGCAAAGGGTTCAGACTTTTAGACCCCAGACCAGAGACACAGAAGGGAGAGAGCTAGCCTTGCGCCCTCCTTCCTCTAGAACACAGCTCGAGGAGCAACCTTGTACACATATTGCCATAGTGAGCATGCGGAGACCCCGCAGAGCAGCAGTAGGGGTATTATCTCCTCGGAGAGCCCTGAAGCTGGGTAAGATCCGTCGGCGTGCATGTTTACGCCTCATCCCGCTTCCAGGCACCGGCGACGTTCTACTCGCCCCCACCATGATAAGCCATCCTTTGGCATATGTCGCATCCAACCCCCGACATTTGGCGCCCACCGTGGGGCCAGGTGCACCATCGTCCGGAGATCTGTTCTGGACGGGAACCCTTTTTCTCCCCGGCGAGCGTAGCCAGCCCGGCACGCCCGAGGGAGTCTGCGCCGACGCGCTGCACGGCGCTGAAACCATCTGCGCGGCCAGCTGCCTCGCCGATCTTGTCGGCGAGGTTCGCCTCTCCGACGAGCCTGCATCCGACGCAGGCACCGGCGGCCCCGAGGGCCTTCTCGCGGGCCTCCTGGATGAGCTCCACGTTGCCGGCGAGCCTGCCGCTGACCTGGAGTCCGTAGGCTCCACCGACCCGATGCTGGTCGATTCCGACACCGCGTCGGTCGAAGCCTTTCCCACCAACGTGGTGATCTACGACGAACCGCTCCCTCGCACGGAGAGTGACGGAAGCACCGTCACTAAGGTGCTCGTCATCGACCATGCCGAGCACTCCGACGGGAGAGCTCATGACCCGCTTGAAGCGGCACTGCAAGACCTGGATGCGCCCATTCCAGAGGTAGCTGACGCTGAGACACTGGAGGCACGCCGCCTCCAGCTCGTCGCAGGCGCGAAGAAGCTGGTGAGCATGAGACGCTTGTTAGAAGCCTATCAGCGTGAGATGGATCGCGCTGTGGGCGGCTCGCCGGCCCCGGTAGGGCCGAGCCGCCTGGGTGCGGTCCACCAGCGCGGCGCGGACATCGCCAGTATGTTCGGGGCCAACCGCCCCGTATACGCCACGCCCATAGAAAACATTCGAGCCGCCCAAGCGGCGGCAGAAGAGCTGGACAACCTTGAGGGCGAAGAGCGCCGACTGACGACGGAGCGAGTCCAGCGACTCCTCGACGCGGCCGGCGCGCAGAACGCGGCCGGCTGCCGCACCGAAGGACTGCAGCGGCAGAAAGACGATCTGCCGCCCCGCCGAGATCAAGGCGCGACATCTCGGACGCCGACTGGCGGCGCCCACGGAAGAAAAGACAAGGAGCCGGCTACAAGCCGCAGTCGGACTCATATCACCATCGAGCGCGACCAAGACGGCCGCCCGAAAGCAGTAGAGCAGCGGGACGACTATGTGCCTCCGCCACCCCGCAGAGAGAGGCGAGTCTCTCCACCGCCCGTTGAACATCCGACTCTCGGAGGTCGCCTAGGCCGCCGAGAGGGAGTCGGAGAGAACGATGCCCGCCACCGGATTGACCGACTCCATCGATCGTTGGTGCTGGAAGAAGAAGATGAGCTGGGGCCGCCGTGTTTTGGTCCCCGCATCCGAGATGAGCCCTTTCCCAAATGGTTAACTCTCCCCAGAGATACCCCCAAGTACACCGGCTCCGTGAAGCCGGAGGATTGGCTAGTCGACTACGCCACCGCCGTCGACATAGCAAGCGGCAACAAGCGCGTCGCCGTCAAGTACGTTCCGCTCATGCTCCAGGGCAAGGCCCGGACATGGCTGAACAGCCTGAAGCCCCGCAGCATCAACAGTTGGGTCGACTTCACCGAGGCTTTCGTCCGCAACTTCACGAGCACGTACAAGCGATCTCCCAAGCCTCGCCAGCTCTCCTTGTGCGTGCAAGGCCCCGACGAATCCACTCGCGACTACCTCACGCGTTGGGCCGAGCTCCGAAACTCCTGCGAAGGCGTGCACGAGGTGCAGGCCATCGAGTACTTCACCGCCGGGTGCAGAGAAGGCACCCTCCTCAAGCACAAACTTCTCTGCGACGAGCCGGAGACCCTGGATGAGCTGCTGATCATAGCAGACAAGTACGCCACGGCCGACTCTTCTATGAAGAAGGAGATCCAAGTCGGCACGACCGGCAAAGTCGCCCCTCAGGCTCCAAGAACCCCGGCTGGAGACGCCAGCCGGCAGCAGCAGCAGAACGATCACAAGCGTAAGGCCCCGCAGCCGGCTTCCAATAGCCGGCAGGTCGCAACGATCGATGATCAACAACCAGAAGGGCAGCCTCCACCCAAGCGGCAGAAGGGCGGCAAGTCCAATTGGCTGCCGGCTTTCTCCTATGAGCAGACTCTGGATGGTCCCTGCAAGTTTCACAGCGGCGCGAAGCCATCAAACCACACCACCAGAAAGTGCCACTGGCTGACTAGGATTGCCAAGGGAGACGGCCTGTTGCCACCTCCACCTGCCGGACAGCCACCTCCGCCTCTACCCCCGCAGCCGGCTGCCAGGCCAGTCGGCGCCGTACAAGATGAGTACCCCGAAGAGCACGGGGCTTATGTGGTGTTCACCAGCGTGGCAGATGACAAGCGCAGCAAGCGGCTGCAGCGGCAAGAAGTGAATGCGGTGGCGTCAGACGCCCCAGAGTTCATGCACTGGTCCGAGAAACCTATCAGTTGGAGCAGGGCAGATCACCCAGAGGTGATGCCAAATCCAGGTTCCTACGCCTTGGTTCTGGAGGCCACATTTGCCACTGATAGGCGGGCAGCTCGCTTCTCGCGGGTTCTGATAGATGGAGGCAGCAGTATCAACATCCTGTACAAGGATACAATGGAGAAGTTAGGAATCAAGCAGAGACAACTCCAGAGCAGCCGGACTGTATTCCATGGGATCGTCCCTGGCCTTTCCTGCTCCCCAATCGGCAAGATTTTGATAGATGTCCTTTTCGGAGATAAGGATCACTTCCGCCGAGAGCCAGTCTGGTTTGAGGTGGTGGACCTCCAGAGCCCATACCATGCACTGCTTGGCCGACCTGCCTTGGCCAAGTTCATGGCGGTCCCCCACTACGCCTACCTCAAGATGAAGATGCCGAGTTCCAAGGGAATCCTAACCGTAGTCGGCGACTACAGAAAGTCGCCCGCTTGTGCGGCCGAGAGTAGTCGGCTGGCCGAGTCCCTGGTTATTGCCGCGGAGAAGCGGCTTCTTGACCGAGTTGTGGCGATGGCCGGCAAGCAGCCTGAGCTGTCGCCCGACCCCAAGGAGTCGGAAGCTGAGGGCTCGTTCAAACCGGCCAAAGAGACTAAGAGGATACCCTTGGACCTAGAGCACCCGGAGAGGTACGCTGTCGTAGGTGCAAACCTAGACAGCAAATAGGAAGGCGAGCTCGTCGATTTCCTCCGTGAGAATCGATACATCTTTGCATGGTCCCCCAAAGACATGCCAGGTGTACCGACGGAATTCGCCGAGCACAAGTTACATGTCCGGTCTGATGTGAAGCCCGTCAGGCAGCCCTTGCGCCGCCTGTCATAAGAGAAAAGAACAGTTGTTGGTGAAGAGATAGCCCGACTCCTTGCAGCCGGCTTTATCATGGAAGTGTTTTTCCCAGAGTGGTTAGCAAACCCAGTTTTAGTACTAAAGAAGAACAAGCAGTGGCGAATGTGTATCGACTACACAAGCCTGAACAAAGCCTGCCCCAAGGACCCGTTTGCTCTGCCAAGGATCGATCAGGTGATAGACTCCACAGCCGGATGCGAGCTGTTGAGCTTCTTAGATGCCTATTCAGGGTATCACCAGATCAAGCTAAACCCGGCAGACAGACTGAAGACCGCCTTCATCACGCCGTTCGGAGCCTTCTGCTACCTGACCATGACGTTCGGCTTGAGGAATGTCGGCGCCACCTTTCAGCGTTGCATGCAGAAGTGCCTCCTCAAGCAACTCGGCAGGAATGCCCACGTCTACGTGGATGATGTGGTGGTGAAGACGGAGAAGCGCGAAACCTTATTGGAAGACCTCAAAGAGACCTTTGAGAACCTGCGCCGATTCCAGATCAAGCTTAACCCTGAGAAGTGCGTTTTCGGAGTACCAGCCGGCCAGCTACTCGGCTTCCTGGTCTCTGAACACGGCATAGAGTGTAACCCCATGAAGATCAAGGCCATCGAGAGGATGGAGGTGCCTAGCCGACTGTTGGACGTGCAGAAATTCACTGGTTGTTTGGCGTCCATCAGCCGCTTTATCAGTCGGCTGGGCAAGAAAGCTCTCCCCTTGTACCAACTCATGAAGAAGACCAATTTTTTCGAGTGGAACCATAAGGCGGACGAGGCCTTTCTGCAACTGAAGAAGATGTTGGTTACTCCCCCTGTGCTGGCGACTCCGACTCCCAAAGAGCCCATGCTCCTGTACATCGCCGCCACCAGCCGAGTAGTCAGCACGGTCATCGTAGTTGAGCGCAAGGAGGAAGGCAAGGCACTGCCGGTCCAGAGACCAGTATATTACCTGAGTGAAGTACTATCAACCTCCAAGCAAAACTACCCCCATTATCAGAAGATGTGCTACAGCGTGCACTTTGCCGCCAAGAATCTGAAGCCCTACTTCCAAGAGCATCCAATCACCATGGTCTGCACGGCCCCATTGGCCGAAATCATTGGAAGCCGAGATGCATCTGGCCGAGTGGCCAAATGGGCCATAGAGCTGGCGGCCTACACGATCTACTATCAACCCCGCACCGCCATCAAGTCGCAAGCGCTGGCCGACTTCCTCGTCGACTGGGCCGAGACACAGTACCTGCCGCCGGCGCCCGACTCCACCCATTGGCGGGTGCATTTCGATGGCTCCAAGATGCGCACTGGCTTGGGAGCCGGCGTCGTCCTCACTTCTCCCAAAGGCGACATGCTCAAGTATGCACTACAGATTCACTTCGCCGCCTCCAACAACGTCGCCGAGTACGAGGCGCTCGTTCACGGGCTCCGACTTGCCAAAGAACTCGGCATCCGCCGGATCCTGTGTTACGGCGACTCCGACTTGGTGGTGCAGCAGTCGTCAGGCGACTGGGACACCAAGGATGCAAACATGGCAAGCTACCGTTTTCTCGTGCAGCAACTCAGTGGATATTTCGAGGGGTGCGAGATCCTCCATGTGCCAAGAAACGACAATAACCAAGCAGACACCTTGGCACGAATCGGCTCCACCCGCCAAGCAATACCTTCAGGCGTCGCTCTCCAGCGCCTCCTCAAGCCATCCATCAAACCCTCACCAGAGTCGGATTCCATTTTTGTGCCGACTCCCCCTGAAGAAGCCGGATCCGGCTCGAAAGCCCAAGCAGACGGCACAAGGCCCCTTGCAGACAATCTCAAGAATGCCGCAGTCGCAGCCGGCCCGGGGACTTCGGAACTCGGCCCGGGGACTGCGGCAGCCAGAGAGAAGACTCCAGAACTCGGCCTGGGGACTGCACCAGTCGGCCCGGGGACTTCATTAATCCAGCAAGCGGCTACGGACTCCAGCCCGCCGACTCCCGGCCCAGCCGCCCGAGTCCAAGTCGCAGTTTTGACAGTCAAAGAGATAGCAGCGCCCTCATGGGCCCAGCCCATCCTCCAATTCCTGATAAACAAGGAGCTGTCGTTTGACGAAACCTTAGCTCGGCAGATACAGCGCTGAGCAGCAGCATACACCATAGTCAACAGAGAACTGGTTAGGCGCAGCGTCATCGGTGTTTATCAGCGCTGCGTTGAGTCGGATCAAGGCCAGGCAATTCTCAAAGATATCCACCAAGGCGAGTGCGGCCACCATGCGGCCTCAAGGGCACTCGTCGCCAAAGCTTTCAGACACGGTTTCTTCTGACCGACTGCCCTAGAAGAGGCCAAAGAGTTGGTCCAGAAATGCAAGGGGTGCCAGAAGTTCCGCTCCAAGCCGCTCCAGCCGGCTTCTGCACTCAAAACCATCCCCATCGCCTGGCCCTTTGAAGTGTGGGGCCTGGATATGGTGGGACCCTTCAAAACGGCACGAGGCGGCCTAACTCATCTACTTGTCGCGGTGGACAAGTTCACCAAGTGGATAGAGGTGAAGCCCATCAAGAAGTTGAATGGTCCGACTACCGTGACTTTCATCTCAGACATCACAATCCGGTATGGCATACCGCACAGCATCATCACCGACAACGACACCAACTTTGCCAAAGGCGCCTTGGCCCGTTTCTGCGCGACGCAGGGCATCCGACTGGACCTAGCGTCCGTTGCTCATCCGCAGTCAAACGGCCAGGTGGAGCGGGCGAATGGCCTCATCCTGTCCGGCATCAAGCCTAGGTTGGTCGAACCGTTGGAACGTTCGGCCGGCTGTTGGCTTGACGAGTTGTCGGCCGTCCTCTGGAGTCTGCGTACGACTCCAAACAAATCAACCGGCTTCACACCCTTCTTCCTCGTTTACGGTGCTGAAGCCGTCATCCCAACGGATATAGAGTTCGACTCCCCACGAGTCACGATGTACACCGCGGAGGAAGTAGAAGAAGCACGACAAGACGGCGTCGATCTGCTGGAAGAGGGCCGGCTGTTGGCACTCAGCCGGTCCAGCATCTACCAGCAGAGCCTACGTCGCTACTACAACAGGAAGGTCAGGCCGAGATCCTTCCAAGAGGGCGACCTTGTGCTCTGGCTGATCCAGCGAAGAGCCGGCCAGCACAAGTTGTCGGCTCCTTGGGAAGGCCCCTTCATCATCAGCAAGGTGCTGGGCAATGACTCCTACTACCTGATCGACGCTCAGAAGCCCAGAGCACGCAAGAGGGACGACTCCGGCAAAGAGATGGAGCGACCATGGAACGCGAATCTTCTTCGAAGATTTTACAGCTGATGCAGTATGTACCACACCACCCCTTTGTATTTTAAGTACCAAGACTCTAGGGCCCCCGAGACGGACTCGGGGACTGCCCCCTTTTGTTATCTGAATGATGAGAATTATGGTTCCAAGCACACCACTCTTTATGCCGCTTGGCCCCGGGCTCGACCAGTCGGCCCGGGGACTTGCCGTCTCGTGCTATGAAAATGCCTCCTGCGGTCGGACAAGTAGTGCGCGACGCCTAAGCCGACTCCCGCCAAAGCTACAGCTCGCAGAGCGACTGACTGGTGGGCCGGAGTAAGGTAGAATAGGCGCCCGCACGAAACAAGGCTAAGGATTCAAAGCGTGAAAACATAGCCCGAGCCGGCTTTCCAGCTGATCCTCGCAAAGCCGACTCCGAGTAGTCGGCTTGCCGTCTTTCTATCCGACTTTCTACAAAAATTCTAGAACGGCTAAGTACTTGCCTTCCCAAGGCTGCCAGGTATTTGATCCAGCAGCAGTCCGCAGAGCGGCTGTCCGGCTGACAAAGACGGCACCCAAGGGAAGGCGGCAAAGGAAAAAGCCTAAAGAGCAACAAGCAAGAAACGATAGAATCTAGATAAATATTTACACCACAAAGGCCATTGGCCGAATCCATGAACAGATGTTCAAAATACACCCAGTGGGTGGAAATGCGTGAATTATCAAAGTCTTCGAGAAACTACTAAGCAGATAAATGAAGCAAGGCAGCAGCCTATGAAGCAGGAGGCGGGTTTGGGGGCTCGGATGAGATGGCGGTGTCGGACGTTGGAGCGGCCGGCTGGGCAGACTCGGCTTGATCACCTCCAGCAGCAGTCGGCGCAGTTGGGCGCGGCTCATTGTTGGAGGCTCGGTCGAGTTGAGGCTGATCGCCCGCCCCGGCTTCTGGCGCCTCCGTCTCGTCGCCGGCTTCCACCCCGTTTCCTTCCTCGGCGCTGGAGCCGATCACCTCCGCCGAGTCTTCGTCGTAGTCCGGGTTCATCCCAAACCACTCTGGCGGCGCCTCCTCGCCGTTTTCATCTCGCTCAGGAACGAAGACACTGGTGTCAACGAACTCAGCGATCGCCGCAGCGCGCTTGACGAAGTCGTCCTCCATGGCTGCCAGCTCCGGCTGGGCCTCGGCTCGGAGCGTGGCCAGCTGATCCAGACTCAGGTCTGGATACCATGCCTTGACGAACTCCAAGGCACAACGCGCCCCGGCACGTGCCGAGGAGCCCTTCCAAGCCTCCAGACGGCCTGCTGCAACCTCCAGCCATTCGGCAGTCCGACTGGGAGTGCGCAGAACCGGCATCTCCGGCCGCAAGGCAGCAATCGCCTGGGCGCCGACTTGCTGAAGCCGGCGCAGCATCCGGTGAGCCGGCCGTAGATGAGCCTCGATGCTCATAAGCTGCTCGTCGAGGGTCCAGGGGGCGTTGGCGGCAACATCCTCGCCGGCTTCCCTTCGCGCCTCACGATCAGCCACGATGGCTTGAACAACAGCTTGCGCATGGCCCGGGAAGAAGTCTACCAAGACGAAAAAGAAGCAAGTCAGAAAAAGCAAGAGTCGGCCCGACCCACAGTCGGCCGTTCGAAGAAAGCGGGCAAAGAAAACTTACCATTGACGATATCTTTGATCTCGTGGAAGCCGGAAGTCAGCATCGCCTCCTTATCGGTCCAGGAGGAGCGTTCGGCCTCGAACTCGGCATGGAGATCAGCCTCCTTCTCCTTCGCCTCCTCCTGTGCCTTCTTGAGCAGCTCCTTCTGCTCCGCCAGCTGCGCAGCCAGCAGGTCGCGCTCTGTGATAAGCTTGCCGCATTCCGCCTCCTTGGCGCGCAAGGCGGTGTTGGCGGCGCCCAGCTGATCCTGAAGGATGGCGTTGGCCTCTGAAGAAAAAAGAAAAAAGGACGCAAGTCGTCAGAAAAAGTCGCCAAGAAGATCCGGCCCGACTGCGCAGCAGTCGGCCCAAATCTCGGGGACTACAGCCCGCGGGTGCGCCAGCGCGCCCCCGCGGAAAAGCAAACTTACTCTGGCTCTCCGACAAGTCGGCAGTCCGCTTGCCCAGCTCTTCAACATTTGGGTTGAAGACGGTGGCTCGGAGGTTGTGGTAGTCCTGCAGTAAGCATTTCAAAAAGAATAAGCGTTTGGAATTCACCATTAGAGTTCCAACCCGCCTGCTCAGCAGCCAACTCGGAACTCGGGGACTACACCCAGTGGGTGCGCTGGCGCGCCCCCACAGAGAAGAACAAGAAAAAACAAGTCAGAAGGAACATACCCGGACGGCCGTTCGTGTCGCCAGGTGCGCCTTTGTGCAGTGCTGAATGGCGTCGCTTTCAGCTCGCAGCTTTGCCTGGACGTCCAGGAGCGCCTGGTTCAGTGGGCCCGTGCCGCCTCCTCGTGCCCACCCGACGGGCGCAGAGCTCATCACCTCAACCTCCGGCGTGGCCGAGCTGGCCGCTCCGGTCTCCAGAGGGCGTGGCGCCGAGGTCGCCTTCTCCAGACGGCGGCGAGTTGGCAGGGCAACTTGAAGGAGCAAGTTCGCCATGGCTTCGTCCGTAGTCGGCGGTGCCGGCGGGTCCGCCGACTGTTTACCCTTCACGCCCCCTGATGATGGCAGGGGCGGTGGTGGCGGCACCATCGTGTCTCGCCTCGGGATCTCGCCGCCCTCCCTCGCCGCGATGGCGTACTCCCCGCCGGCCTCTCCAGACCACTCCACATGAACCGGAGGCGGCGCCAAGTTCAAAGGAACGACGAACAACGCCGATTGGCGGCGCGCGGCTTCTTCGGCCCGCTCTTGGGCCGCGGCAACGGCTTCGGCTCCCTCCAGACCCTGCTGGGCGGAGGCGGCCATTTTCTCGGCCTCCGCCTTCTTCCGACGGACAGCTTCATCCTCTTCGCGCTTCTCCTGCGCGTTCCGCTCCGTCGCCTCCCGGAGGTCGGCGGCTGGGTCGATGCGCCGAGTCGTAGCAGACGACTCCACCGACCCCCTGATGGAGGCGGCGGCGACCCTCCCGAGGGTGAGAGGAGCTCTGAAACAAGGACGACGTGTAAAAACTCAGACTAAACCTACCAAAAGACAAAAACAAGACAGAGAAGTAGGGGCACTCACGCAGAGGACAGCGGCGGCTTCTTCACTTCCTTGCAGAAGCGCTGGGCCTTCGCGGCCGCCTCTTCCCGTTTGATCGCGGCGGCTGCCCCCTTGAACTTCTTCTCCCGGCCTCCGAGGGAACTTGGCCCGGCCCGGCGTTTCTTCGAGCCGTCTTGCCTCGGCTGGTGGTGCGGGGCGACTTCCCCCTCTTCGCCGACAGGCCAGTCGGCGAAGGTGGCCGAGGGCCTCGGGTCGCCTTCTTCTTCTCCGCCGCCTCCTTCGGCGTCGGCCTCCAACGCCGCCGCCCCCAAGTCGGGGTCGTCGACATCGCTCTCTGCTCGATCAGAGACGAACTGGCGAGGTGGCCCCGTGGCGCCAGATGAGGGCTGGAGAAGCGAGTTCTGGTTCAAAGGTTAAAGGGAGTAAAGAGCAGAAGCCGGATTCGGCTGAAAAAGAAAAAAAGAGAAGAAAAGAGCAACTTACCACCGGCGGGGGGTTGGCGCGCGATATGGCTCCATGCCAAACCGCCAGTCCCCCGGGAGGCCGCAGTTTGCGATATAGTTCACCATGTCCGCGACCTCCGCATGGGGAAGGTCTTTGGTGAACGTCCGACTGGGGTCCCGGTGGCCGCTCATCTGACAGATCAGATGAGGCCGGCTTTGGAGCGGCAGGACTCGGCGCGCCACGAAGGCGGCCAGCAAGTCGGCTCCAGTCAGGCCGACCGACTGCGTCAGCACCCGAAGTCGCTGCAATGCGGCGGCTCCAGCCGGAGTCAGCGTCTGGGCGCGGTAAGACCAGCTGGGCTGCCTCCCAGCCGGCGCACCGGCTTCGAAGGCCGGCAGGTTGACCCAGTCGCCATCGGTGGCGACGTTCTTTACATAAAAGTAAGAACGCTGCCACATCTTCACTGACTTAATCAGCTGGATGGCGGGGAATGGATTGTCGGCGGTCGACCTCCGCAGCGCGATGAAGGCGCCGCATTGGGCTGGTACGCCGGCGACGTGCGTACCGAGCTTAGAGTGGAAGAATTCCCCCCACAATTCGATGGTGGCGAGAACACCGAGGAATCCTTCGCAAAGCAAGGCGAAGGCCGCCAACAGCACCACCATGTTTGGAGTAAGGTGGTGCGGTTGGAGGCCATGAAACTCCAGGAACGAGCGGAAGAATCCGCTCGCCGGCAGCCCCAGGCCGCGCGTCAGGTGGGAGCGGAACACGACGCGCTCGCCCTCCGCCGGCGCCGGCGACACCTCCGCCGGTGGCGGGGCGCGGGCCTGCACGAGGTTCGCGCTGGGGATGCGGCGCGTCTTGCGGAGAAACTCGATAATGTCGTCGTCAACTTCAGAGCCGTCCCACACGCCGGAGCGGACGGCGGCAGGCGCAGCGGCGGAGGAAGAGCTCATCTCCGGGAGCGGGGCGCGGTCCGGCGCGGCAGCAGCGAGAAGAAGAAAGAAGAAGAAGGAGCAAGAGGAAGCAGAGGAGAGCGGGCGCGCGTGCTTCGCCGCCACGCTCCCTCTGCCTACTTATAGGCCAGTGGGCTGAGGAGACGAGGGGGCGTCGTGGGATTAACTGCGCCCACGCCCCCACGGCCCCCACGATTTACCACGCGGAATTACCGCGCGCATTTACTGCGCCAGAAGCTCAACCGCCCGCGCGGCCGCAGCGGATCCGCTCGTGGGCCGAGGCGCGGTAGTGGCGGGCCCCGCTCGCGAGCCTGTCCCGTCGCGCGCGTGGGCTGGCAGGCTTGCCCGGCCACGTGGCGCCCATAGACGGGTCCGCGGCGGGCGGCGGCCGTGTAGCTTCTCAAACACGCCGTTTGCGTCCGGCCACGATCTTCAAACTACCTAAAGAAGACCAAGGCGACTTACGGACAAGTCCGACTTCCGAAAGGCGGCTCGTCGAAGACGGCCTGAGTAGATTCGCCTCCTGATAATCGGCACGAAGGCAGACGGCAGGCAAGCTACTGCATTAACCCCTCGAAGGAAGAAATTGTTGAGACCCCTCAGTGCATCCCTCGGCGCCTCACCATCTTCGGGGACTACTGTCGGAGTAATGGGCCACGGGTAGGCAAACCCGAGGCACAGAACCTTTCAAGACATCGGGGCCGGCTTCGCCCCTCAGAGGATCCCAAGACAAGGGACTGACTCTGGGAGTCAGCTATAGCATTGCCGACTGCCTACTCACGGCCGAATCCCGAAGACGGCTACGATATGAGCCGACTCCCATAGACGGCTTCAACACAAGCCGACTATGGGGAGTCGGCCAGCGGCTCCACCACCTTCAGCCTTCTAGAGGAAGGACAGGGCGGGGGATGGTCGGAGTACGGCCCTCCCCTACCCTGGTTACCAAGGGCAAGTATGGCTACAGAGCGACGTACCGGAAGAGATCTTCGGTACGGCGCAGCACTGTGGCCATACCGGCCCTGACGTCCGCCCCAGCGGCGGAACCCTGTACCCATGTTGGCCCGCCAGTACGGCCTGGAGACGGCGGGCCCCGCTAGTCGGTGGGAGAAGCAAAGACGGCGAGAGCGCCCGAAGACGGACCTCGTGGGAGTCGGCCTCTGAGAGTCGGCCCGCCCCTCCCACGGGACCCGCACGCCATTAACCAGATGAGACGGGGAGTGGCCATAGTGATCGCCCGCCGGGCAGCGGCACTGTTGCCACGATCCCATGACCGAACCAACGTCATCAGAAGCACGGCTACAGTGGCCAGGTCAGTCGGCGGGGCCCACCAGAGGCGGGCCCCAGGAGTCGGCAGAGAAGACGGCCGCTTGAGAGACAGACAACTGGGACCCGCGCCCAGACAGATTACCATTGTATCCCCGGGGGGTAGGCCTATATAAACCCCCCGGAACACCCATGCAAAGGGTTCAGACTTTTAGACCCCAGACCAGAGACACAGAAGGGAGAGAGCTAGCCTTGCGCCCTCCTTCCTCTGGAACACAGCTCGAGGAGCAACCTTGTACACATATTGCCATAGTGAGCATGCGGAGACCCCGCAGAGCAGCAGTAGGGGTATTATCTCCTCGGAGAGCCCTGAAGCTGGGTAAGATCCGTCGGCGTGCATGTTTATGCCTCATCCCGCTTCCAGGCACCGGCGACGTTCTACTCGCCCCCACCATGATAAGCCATCCTTTGGCATATGTCGCATCCAACCCCCGACAGGTGGGGAGGAGCTGCCCCTCTTCGGGAAGCCGGTGCGCGATGTCGTTGGACAAGTATCCGGCCTTCCTCGGTTTTTTGATGTGCCCCTACGTGACGGAAGAGACCATCCACTTGCCTCCCGCTCCGGACATGGCTGGAGAAGGTCGAGGTGGGAAGTGCGGAATTGGGCGCTGGAGCTCGAGTGCGCGGAAGATGGATAGGAAAAGGAGGAAGAAGGCGTAGGTAAAAAGGTGGATCCTTATCCCCTTATATGAGCGGATGCGGCTATGCGTCCCCACCAGTCGAATAAAACTCGCTTATCTCCCAAGCGTCGTAATCAATGGCGCGGTTGGGTTACCCACGTCCGTATTGATGAGAATCCCGTAAATAAAGGGGACACGATCTCTGCTTTGACAAGACGTGCCAAGGAAACCGCCTCGCGAAACGCGCTGAGGTCGGGGAGTAAAAACGATTCGAATAAAGGCTTAGCCGTAGTGTGATGTCACGCTACGGAATACGTCAGCAGATTAGATTTGTGTAAATATTATTCTCTCTATGGCAATATGTGGAAACTTACTTTGCAGAGCCGGAAACTATCCTTTGTGTTCAAAATCTTCTATGAAGTACTTGGAGGAGGAACCCGCCTTGCAATGCCGAAGACAATCTGCGCGCCGGACTCGTCGTCATTAAAGCCTGGTTCAGGTGCTACTGAGGGAGTCCTGGATTAGGGGGTGTCCGGATAGCCGAACTATACCTTCATCCGGACTCCTGGACTATGAAGATACAAGATTGAAGACTTTGTCCTGTGTCCGGAAGGGACTTTCCTTGGCGTGGAAGGCAAGCTTGGTGATGCGGATAGATCTCCTACCATTGTAACCGACTCTATGTAACCCTAACCCTCTCCGGTGTCTATATAAACCGGAGGGTTTTAGTCCGTAGGACAACAACAATCATACCATAGGCTAGCTTCTAGGGTTTAGCCTCCTTGATCTCGTGGTAGATCTACTCTTGTACTACCCATATCATCAATATTAATCAAGCAGGACGTAGGGTTTTACCTCCATCAAGAAGGCCCGAACCTGGGTAAAACATCGTGTCCCTTGTCTCCTGTTACCATCCACCTAGACGCATAGTTCAGGACCCCCTACCCGAGATCCGCCGGTTTTGACACCGACACGCGGCTTGCCGGGCCCCCCGACAAGCCACCTTTTGTACAAGCTTTGCCGACAAGGCATGTAACCCTCTGTACAAAGCCAGGCGCAGACCCTGAGCATAAATAAACGAAGCGCTGACGCCCTAAGTTATAGCATGCATGCTAGGTTGAGTCTCTTCCTCGGTTAGGGTTAATAGTGCTTAGCGGCGACTAACCCCTAGCCTAGAGGTCGAGTGTGCGTCTTTTCTGTTTTCTTTGGTTCGCAGGGCACTTTTGATAAGCCACTTGGGAAAAGAAGAATGAACCGACGCTCTGATACGTCCATTTTGCATCATGCTTTTATATCAATATTTATTGCATTATGGGCTGTTATTTCACTTTATATCACAATACTTATGGCTATTCTCTCTTATTTTACAAGGTTTACATAAGGAGGGAGAATGCCGGCAGCTGGAATTCTGGGCTGGAAAAGGAGCAAATATTGGAGGCCTATTCTGCGCAACTCCAAAAGTCCTGAAACTCCACAGAATATCTTAAAATAAATAATAAAAAATCCTCGCCAAAGATGACGGCCAGGGGGCCCACACCCTGTCCACGAGGGTGGGGGCGCCCCCCCCCCTAGGGCGCGCCCCCCTACCTCATGGGCCCCCTGGTGGCCTTCCTATGACCATCTTCTCCTATATGAAGTCTTTCGTCAAGAAAAAAACCAGAAGCAACCTTTCGGGACGAAACTCCGCCGCCACGAGGCGGAACCGGTACCAATCTAGGGCTCCGGCGGAGCTGTTCTGCCGGGGACACTTCCCTCCGGGAGGGGGAAATCATCGCCATCGTCATCACCAACGCTCCTCTCATCGGGAGAGGGCAATCTCCATCAACATCTTCACTAGCACCATCTTATCTCAAAACCCTAGTTCATCTCTTGTATCCAATGCTTGTCTCCAAGTCCGAGATTGGTACTAGTAGGTTGCTAGTTGTGTTGATTACTCCTTGTAGTTGATGCTAGTTGGTTTATTTGGTGGAAAATCATATGTTCAAATCCTTTATGCATATTATTACCCCTCTGATTATGAACATGAATATGCTTTGTGAGTAGTTGTGTTTATTCCTGAGGACACGGGAGAAGTCTTGCTATTGATAGTCATGTGAATTTGGTATTCGTTCGATATTTTGATGAGATGTATGTTGTCTAACCTCTAGTGGTGTTATGTGAACGTCGACTACATAACACTTCACCATTATTTGGGCCTAGAGGAAGGCATTGGGAAGTAATAAGTAGATGATGGGTTTCTAGAGTGACAGAAGCTTAAACCCTAGTTTATGCGTTGCTTTGTAAGGGGCTGATTTGGATCCATATGTTTCATGCTATGGTTAGGTTTACCTTAATACTTTTGTTGTAGTTGCGGATGCTTGCAATAGAGTTTAATCATAAGTGGGATGCTTGTTCAAGTAAGAACAGCACCCAAGCACCGGTCCAGCCACATATCAAATTATCAAAGTACCAAACGCGAATCATATGAACGTGATGAAAACTAGCTTGACGATATTCCCATGTGTCCTCGGGAGCGATTTTCCTTATATAAGAGTTTGTCCAGGCTTGTCCTTTGCTACAAAAAGGATTGGGCTACCTTTCTGCACTTTATTTACTTTTATGACTTGTTGCTCGTTACAATTTATCTTATCACAAAACTATCTGTTACCACTTATTTCAGTACTTGCAGAGAATACCTTGCTGAAAACCGCTTATCATTTCCTGCTGCTCCTCATTGGTTCGACACTCTTACTTATCGAAAGGACTATGATAGATCCCCTATACTTGTGGGTCATCAAGACTCTTTTCTGGCGCCATTGCCGGGGAGTGAAGCGCCTTTGGTAGGTGGAATTTGGTAAGGAAAAATTTATATAGTGTGCTGAAATTTACTGTCACTTGTTACTATGGAAAGTAATCCTTTGAGGGGCTTGTTCGGGGCATCTTCACCCCATCCAGTAGAGCAAAGAGTTGCTCCTCAACCTACTGAACCTATTGAAAATGAAACTCCTTTTGAATTTCCTTCGGGTATGATGGAAAAACTGCTAGCTAATCCTTTTACACGAGATGGAACAAAGCATCCTGATGAGCACTTAATATATGTGGATGAAGTTTGTGGATTATTTAAGCTTGCAGGTATACCCAATCATGTTGCTAAGAAGAAGGTCTTCCCTTTATCTTTGAAGGGAGACGCATTGACATGGTATAGGCTATGTGATGATACGAGATCATGGAACTATAGAAGATTGAAATTGGAATTTCATCAAAAGTATTACCCTATGCATCTTGTTCATCGTGATCGCAATTATATATATAATTTTTGGCCTTGTGAAGGAGAAAGCATCGCTCAAGCTTGGGGGAGGCTTAAATCAATGTTATATTCATGCCCTAATCATGAGCTTCCAAGAGAAACAATTATTCAAAATTTCTATGCTCGGCTTTCTGAAAACAATCAAACCATGCTCGATACTTCTTGTGCTGGCTCTTTTATGATGAAGACTATTGAATTTAAATGGGACTTGTTGAATAGAATTAAACGCAACTCTGAAGATTGGGACCTCGACGAAGGTAAGGAGTCAGGTATGAAACCTAAGTTTGATTGTGTTAAATCTTTTATGGATACCGATATTTTCCGTAAGTTTAGCACTAAATGTGAACTTGACTCTGAGATAGTAGCTTCTTTTTGTGAATCTTTTTCTACGTATGTTGATCTCCCTAAGGAGAAGTGGTTTAAATATCATCCTCCCATAGAAGTAAAAGTAGCTGCACCTATTAAAGTTGAAGAAAAGATTGTCACTTATAATGATCCTATTGTTCCTACTGCCTATGTTGAGAAACCACCTTTCCCTGTTAGAATAAAGGATCATTCTAAAGCTTCAACTGTGGTTCGTAAAGGCAATATTAGAACTTATACACCTCCCGAGCAAGTTAAAGTAGAACCTAATATTGCTATTGTTAAAGAACTCTTGTCTGATAATATTGATGGGCATGTCATTCAGTTCAGCGGTGAAACTGCTAGAATTGCTAAACCTGACGCTAAAGATAAACATAGACCTGTGGTAGGCGTGCCTGTTATTTCTGTTAAAATTGGAGATCAATGTTATCATGGCTTATGTGATATGGGTGCAAATGCTAGTGTTATACCACATACTTTATATGAAGAAATTAAGCATGAAATTGCACCTGCTGAGTTAGAGGGTATTGATGTTACAATTAAACTTGCCAATAGAGACACTATTTCACCAATTGGGATTGTTAGAGATGTTGAAGTCTTGTGTGGGAAAACTAAATATCCCGCTGATTTCCTTGTTCTTGGTTCCCCACAAGATAGCTTTTGTCCCATTATATTTGGTAGACCCTTCTTGAATATTGTTAATGCTAAGATAGATTGTGAAAAGAATGTTGTTACTATTGGTTTGGATGATATGATTCATGAGTTTAATTTCTCTAAATTTAGTAAACAACATCGTGAAGAAGAATTGCCTAGTAAGGATGAAATTATTGGTCTTGCTTCTATTGTCGTACCTCCTAGTGATCCTTTAGAACATTATTTGCTAGACCATGAAAATGATATGTTCATGAATGAAAGAAGGGAAATAGATGAAATATTATTTAAATAGGAACCTATTCTGAAACACAATTTGTCTGTTGAAATCCTAGGGGATCCTCCTCCACCCAAGGGTGATCCCGTGTTTGAGCTTAAACCATTGCCTGATAATCTTAAATATGCTTATCTTGATGAACAGAAGATATATCATGTTATTATTAGTGCTAAACGTTCAGAGCATGAGGAAGAAAGATTATTGAAAACTCTGAAGAAGCACCGTGCCGCTATTGGATATACTCTTGATGATCTTAAGGGCATTAGTCCCACTCTATGTCAACATAAAATAAATTTGGAAGTAGATGCCAAAACCAGTTCGTGATCCTCAACGACGGCTGAATCCCAAAATGAAAGAAGTGGTAAGAAAAGAAATACTAAAGCTTCTGGAGGCAGGTATAATTTATCCCGTTGCTGATAGTCAGTGGGTAAGTCCTGTCCATTGTGTCCCTAAGAAGGGAGGTATTACTGTTGTTCCTAATGATAAAGATGAATTGATTCCACAAAGAATTATTATAGGTTATAGGATGGTAATTGATTTCCGCAAATTAAATAAGGCTACTAAGAAAGATCATTACCCCTTACCTTTTATTGATCAAATGCTAGAAAGATTATGCAAACATACACACTATTGCATCCTGGATGGTTATTCTGGTTTCTCTCAAATACCTGTGTCGGCTAAAGATCAATCAAAGACTACTTTTACATGCCCTTTTGGTACATTTGCTTATAGGCGTATGCCTTTTGGTTTATGTAATGCACCTGCTACCTTTCAAAGATGCATGATGGCTATATTCTCTGACTTTTGTGAAAAGATTTGTGAGGTTTTCATGGACGACTTTTCCATTTATGGTTCCTCTTTTGATGATTGCTTGAGCAATCTTGATCGAGTTTTGCGGAGATGTGAAGAAACTAATATTGTCTTGAATTGGGAAAAGTGCCAATTTATGGTTAATGAAGGTATTGTCTTGGGGCACAAAGTTTCTAAAAGAGGTACTGAAGTTGATAAAGCCAAGGTTGATGCTATTGAAAAGATTCCATGTCCCAAGGACATCAAAGGTATAAGAAGTTTCCTTGGTCACGCCGGATTTTATAGGAGGTTCATTAAGGACTTCTCAAAAATCTCTCGGCCTCTGACTAATTTATTACAAAAAGATATACCATTTATCTTTGATGATGATTGTGTAGAAGCATTTGAAATACTTAAGAAAGCATTAGTCTCTGCACCTGTTGTTCAGCCACCTGATTGGAATTTACCCTTTGAAATTATGTGTGATGCCAGCGATTATGCTGTAGGTGCTGTTCTAGGGCAAAGAGTTGATAAGAAATTAAATGTTATTCATTATGCTAGTAAAACTCTAGACAATGCTCAAAGAAATTATGCCACTACTGAAAAGGAACTTTTAGCAGTCGTATTTGCTTGTGATAAGTTCAGACCTTATATTGTTGATTCTAAATTAACTATTCACACTGATCATGCTACTATTAAATACCTTATGGAAAAGAAAGATGCTAAACCTAGACCTATTAGATGGGTTCTCTTGCTACAAGAATTTGATTTGCATATTGTTGATAGAAAAGGAGCTGAGAACCCCGTAGAAGGCAACTTGTCTAGGTTAGAAAATGTTCTTGATGACCCACTACCTATTGATGATAGCTTTCCTGATGAGCAATTAAATGTTATAAGTACTTCTCGTAGTACTCCTTGGTATGCTGATTATGCTAATTATATTGTTGCTAAGTTTATACCACCTAGCTTCACATACCAGCAAAAGAAAAAGTTCTTCTATGATTTGAGACATTACTTTTGGGATGACCCACATCTTTATAAAGAAGGAGTAGATGGTGTTATTAGACGTTGTGTACCTGAGCATGAACAGGAATAGATCCTACGCAAGTGTCATTCCGAGGCCTATGGAGGACACCACGCTGGAGATAGAACTGCACATAAGGTATTGCAATCCGGTTTTTATTGGCCTACTCTCTTCAAGGATGCACGTAAGTTTGTCTTGTCATGTGATGAATGCCAAAGAATTGGTAATATTAGTAGACGTCAAGAAATGCCTATGAATTATTCACTTGTTATTGAACCATTTGATGTTTGGGGCTTGGATTATATGGGACCTTTTCCTGTCTCTAATGGATACACACATATTCTAGTTGCTGTTGATTACGTTACTAAGTGGGTAGAAGCTATTCCAACTAGTAATGCTGATCATAACACTTCTATTAAAATGCTTAAGGAAGTTATTTTTCCGAGGTTTGGAGTCCCTAGATACTTAATGACTGATGGTGGTTCACACTTTATTCATGGTGCTTTCCGTAAAATGCTTGCTAGGTATGATGTTAATCATAGAATTGCATCTCCTTATCATCCACAATCTAGTGGTCAAGTAGAATTGAGCAACAGAGAGCTCAAATTAATTTTGCAAAAGACTGTTAATAGGTCTAGAAAGAATTGGTCCAAGAAACTTGATGATGCATTGTGGGCCTATAGAACTGCGTATAAAAATCCTATGGGTATGTCTCCGTATAAAATGGTTTATGGAAAAGCATGTCACTTACCTCTCGAACTAGAACACAAGGCATATTGGGCTATTAAAGAGCTCAATTATGATTTCAAACTTGCCGGTGAGAAGAGGTTATTTGATATTAGCTCACTTGATGAATGGAGAACCCAAGCTTATGAAAATGCCAAGTTGTTTAAATAAAAAGTTAAAAGATGGCATGACAAAAGGATACAAAAGCGTGAGTTTAATGTAGGTGATTACGTATTGCTATACAACTCTCGTTTAAGATTTTTTGCAGGAAAACTTCTCTCTAAATGGGAAGGTCCCTATGTTATCGAGGAGGTCTATCGTTCCGCTTAGTGTCGGAGCTAGCATTTGACAACAGGGTGGGCCGCTTCCAAAAAAAATTTGACAACAAATTTGACATGTGAACGATCTAACTAATTATCAATAACACATAGAAATAGATCAATATGGTCTTACAAACACACTGAAACTCTCAGTTTTGCATGAAAGAAGACTACATAGACATACTACATACTACATACCTTGAGAAGTTCAAAGAAGACTATGTTTCCAGCCTACGCTTCTGCATGGCCATGAAAGTATCAATTATGTCATCTTCATTCACCTCAGAGAAAATATCCCGCTCAATGTATGTGACCAGGCAATCATCCAAAAGACTATCACCCATCTTATTTTCTCAACTTGTTTTTGACTAAACTCATGGCAGAAAATGCTCTGTCAACATTTGTCATTGCCACTGGTAGAATCAATACCAATTTTAGAAGCAAGTACACAAAATTATGAACTATATGCCTCCCTATTTGAACAAGCTTAAATGAGAGATCAACAAGATTTCCAAGGCCTTGAAAGTTCTCATCTTTTCTCATGTCACCAATATAGCTACCAAGTTGTAGTTCAAGGTGTATAGTCAGCACTTGAAAAGTCTTTTGGATAGAACTCAGCAAGTTTGTGTACCTTGTGTGCATCAAAAGCAACAAATGAGTCGGCAGGATTCAAAGCAGACATACAAGATAGCAACTCCATATTGATCTCGTCAAACAGATTTTCAAGCTCTTGACTAATTTGATCAATTACTCCAAGAAATACTTCTCTTCTAAAGTGATCATCATTTGTTTGGGGTCGAACAAACTGTGTTGATCTTCCATAAGGCACATAATTATCCTCCATTGTAGGAACTTGAATGCTATGCTTGTTACAAAATAATGTGACTCTTTGAAGAAATGCATCCCACCCATTAGACCTCAGTTCTTGTATTCTATCTTTTGCCAATCTAACCATTGCCATTGCAGAAAGAATGTCTTGGTCTCTTCTTTGCAAACAATCAGACAAATCACTTGTGTATCCAAGAATGACAAGCATCAAGTGGGCATTGAAAATAAAGTCAAATGACTCGAACACTCCAACAATAGTATGGATTTTTGGCCAATCACTCCTTTGTGACGCATCTTGTCCAAGAGTGATGATTACATCACGAATTGTGGGGTACATAGCAATAATGTTGAGAACAGTTTTGTAATGAGAGCCCCACCTAGTATCACCAGGCCTAGGTAACCCCATCTCTTGATTCAGACCACTCCCAGTTTGTAACTCGCCACATTCAAGTAGTTTCATGATATTATGAAGTCTAGCATCTCTAAGCATGTCATGAAGCTTACAAGAAACTCCAATAATGTTCAACAATAAAGACACTCGATCAAAAAACCATACACAGTCATCATTTCCCTTGGCAACAGCAACAAGAACTAGTTGGAGTTGATGTGTAAAACAATGGATGTAACAGGCAGAAGGTGACTCTTTCATGATCAATGTTTTCAGTCCTTTAATTTCTCCTCTCATGTTACTAGCCCCATCATAACCTTGCCCACGAATTTGAGTTATAGTCAAACCATGATTGGCAAGTAAAGTTTGAATTGCTTCCTTAAGTGACAATGCAGTGGTGTCACTTACATGAACAACTCCAAGAAAGTGCTCACTTGTCCTTCCTACTTTATCAACAAAACGCAAACATAGAGCTAGTTGTTCTTTATATGATACATCACTAGACTCATCAGCTAGAATAGCATAATGATCATCACCAACTTGTTCAATAATTTGATTTCTAGTATGTACTGCACAACATTGAATAATTTGATTTTGTATCTGGTGAGAAGTCAATTTGCAATTACCTGGTGCATTCTTCAAGACATACTTATTCACCTCCTCACTATTTGTTGCAAGCCACTTCAATAGCTCAATGAAGTTTCCCCTGTTGCGAGATTGTTCACTTTCATCATGCCCACGAAATGCCAATCCTTGACGAAGAAGAAACTGCAAGATACATCACTAGACTCATCAGCTAGAATAGCATAATGATCATCACCAACTTGTTCAATAATTTGATTTCTAGTATGTACTGCACAACATTGAATAATTTGATTTTGTATCTGGTGAGAGGTCAATTTGCAATTACCTGGTGCATTCTTCAAGACATACTTATTCACCTCCTCACTATTTGTTGCAAGCCACTTCAATAGCTCAATGAAGTTTCCCCTGTTGCGAGATTGTTCACTTTCATCATGCCCACGAAATGCCAATCCTTGACGAAGAAGAAACTACAAGCATCTAAGTGAATACTTCAACCTCATCCTATAAATACGTAGATCCTCACTATCCACCTTCACAAGAAGATCATTAATTGTTGCACGGGGATTCACAAATAAGTCATATTTCTCTTGAGCTGCATTGTGCACACTTGTTACACCACCAACATGCTTATCAAGAGCATCATCTCTATTCCAATTTCTCCAACCACCATCAGTAAATGCATTAGTTCCCTTCCCACTAGTTTTTTTCTCTTTGAACAAGAAGCATACAAAGCAAAATGCAGCTTTCTCCTTGATACTATATTCAAGCCAACTATGTTTATGAAGCCAAAAAGGACTGAATGATCGAAATCTAATCCCAATTCTTCTTGCTTCAAAGTTATGTGCATAAGGTTTGAATGCAGCCTTAAGGATATATGCTCTCCGAACTGCGTCTTGATCATTGACAGGATAACTTGCAATTGGTGGCATTTCCCGGAGTGATGTTTAAGACGGCTAAAATCATAAACCGGCGGTGGCGTTGAGACATCTTCAAGTCGAACCATTGGTTCTGGAGTTTGCTCAACCGTGACATTTGACATAGACACCACTGTTTCTTGAGTTTGCTCTTGAACCACAAATTCTCTGGTTTCCTCTTCGGCCACATCCGCGGCCCCATGCACATCCGGCGTACTAGCTTTCTTCCTTGTCTTCTGAGCATGTCTCGCAAAAAGGGAAGCAATGTTTCCTGCCCTCTTCATTCTTCAAAAATTCTGCAAAATTTATGTGTATGTGTTCATCAGTTCACCGTTCAGTTGTTAACATGAAAAAATTATGTCAGAGAGCATCTATGTAATATATAAGCATTAGATCTCCTTTCCATTCCCTGTCAAACAAACAAACAAATTTAACTGAAATAGGCCGCTGGGGAATGAGGATTTGGGGCCAGTACCTCTCTCTCTCGGAAGGGAGTGCAGGAGAAGGGGACTGGGCGCCGTCGGCTACTGGCCGACTCCGGCTACTCGGCTAGCAGGGGTAGGGCGGCTGCATAGTGGTTGCTCCTGGTCCGGGAGCGCCGCTGCTCAGTGTGATGTTGTGTAGGGCGGCCGGGCGACGGGAGGAGCAGGCATGCCGCGGCCCGCAGCGATGCAGCCGTCAGGGGCGGCTGGGCGAGGTGGTGCGTCGTGCGGGTGGGTGTAAGCCGTCAGGGAGGTCCGGGATCCAGCGGTGGGCCGGCGACGGCGAGGGGCGACTTGGCTGGCGGCGGATCGAACTCGACCAGATGTGGCGGTTGTGCGTGGTTGCAGAGGACAGAGGAGAGATGACTGAGAGGAGAGGATGTGCCATGTTCGTCTAGTTTCAGCTCGCACTTGTTGATGGGCTTATTTTTTTTGTCTCGGCCCATCTCTGGAAATGCCATCCTATATAGGCCGGGCCAAAATCTCGGGGTGGAGCGCGGCCCACCCTGTCCACCCTGTGGCTCCGCCACTGGTTCGGGTGCCATAAAGATCAACAATTTTGAAGGTACAAATCCGAAGGTGGTAAACGGTCAAAGAATCAAACATTATATCTCAGGTAATCCCATAAATGTTGAAACCAATATTATTGGAAACCGTAACCCCGGAGGAATACATAAGAGACACTTTCCAGACCGTTTCAGACTCCGAAAAGGAATAGGTATGTGGTACGGTAAGTAAACCGACTCCAAAACAATTTTTAAGGCAATGTTTCTCCGTTTTGGAATATTTATAAAAATAGAAAAATAAGTGGCAGTCCGGGAAGGACATGAGGGCCCCACGAGGGTGGTGGGCGCGCCCTACCACCCTACCTCGTGAGCACCTCGTGTGCCTTCCGGACTCCGTTTTCTTGCACGATACGTATTTTGGTCGGTAAAAATTCATTATATAACCTCCCAAAGGTTTTGACTCCCGTATCACGCAAATATCCTCTGTTTTTGTTTCGAGCTGTTGCTGCTGCAGATTAGAGCAAGATGTCTTCTCAAGAGTCAGTCGGGGAGAGCCGGGTATCTAACCCGGCATCGGAACCAAGGGCAAACAGTGACGCTGACCACTTTGGGCCAGCAACGGAGGAGGAGATGGAGGCTGACTTGATGAAGGTAGATGCCATGGAGGATCAAGAAGTCACCTCTCGCTTCTGAGCCGGGTTCACGATGGGGGAACTACAAAACTCACCTATTCCAAACTCGGTTATCCCTTCCAATGTTAGATTTCTTTCTTATGAAAATATGAGGAGGAGTGTCTCTTGTTCTCCCGCAGCTATGCAACACTCTTGGGTGCTAGGAGCTTTAGCCGTCACAGGAAAGCTTCGTAAGGAAACAGTGGACCTTAAGCAGCAAGTCAATAAGCTCGAGGAGGAGAACCGCATCCTGAGAGGAATCATTGCCAAGAATATCACACCAACAACAAAGAAGGAGACATAATCACATGGGTATGGGCACTCCCCTTGGCAACTGCCAACCTTGGGGGAGGTGCCCCGGTATCGTATCACAAACACATCTCCTATCTTTTACCGTTTTTCTTAGTTCAATCCTATTAGTAGTATCTTGATCTAGTAGAATAAATTTTATGGCATGATCTAGTTTTGAGTTTTGCTTTATGATCCCTCTATGTAATCGAGTCCGTGAGCTATATATAATAAAGATTAGTGTTGAGTCAAGGGCTTGATTATTTTGCCATGATCTTGGGTGAATAAAAGAAAAGAAGAAAAAGAATAAAAAGAAACAAAGAGTTCATATTGATCTTATTGAAAGTAACGGCTTCACATAGAAAGAGTATGATGATTAAAAGTTGTTGGGAGTTGGCAGACATAGCTTTGGTCATCGTTGCAATCAATAGGAAATAATAAGGAAAGAGAGGTTTCACATATAGAAATAATAAGGAGCACTCATTAAAATATGACATGCTAAAGAGTTGATGTTGGACAAGGAAGACAACGTAATGAGTTATGTTTTCTTATATCTGAGATAAAGTATGTTGTCATGGATCCTATAACATGTTGAGCTTGCCTTTCCCCCTCATGCTAGCCAAATTCTCAGCACCAAGTGGAAATACTACTTGTGCTTCCAAATACCCTTAAACCAGTTTTGCCATGAGAGTCCACCATATCTACCTATGGATTGAGTAAGATCCGTCAAGTAAGTTGTCATCGGTGTAAAGCAATAAAAATTGCTCTAGATATGTATGATTGATTGGTGTGGGGGAAATAAGCTTTATACGATCTTGTGATGTGGAAGTAATAAAAGCGACGGACCGCATAATAAAGGTTCATATCACAAGGGGAAATATAAAGTGACGTTCTTTCGCATTGAGATTTTGTGCATCCAACCATAAAAGCGCATGGCAACCTCTGCTTCCCTCTGCGAAGCGCCTATCCTTTATTATTATCTTCTACCTTATGCAAGAGTCACGGTGATCTTCACCTTTCCTCTTTTATTTTATCCTTTGGCAAGCCCAGCATGTTGGAAAGAACATGATATATATATATATATATATATATATATATATATATATATATATATATAATTGGATGTAGGGGAGCATGAGTTACTATTGTTGGCATTACCCTTGAGGTAAAAGGTTGTGGGGCAAAACTATAAGCCCCTATCTTTCTCTGTGTCCAGTTAAAACTCCGTAACCACAAGTATTGTGTGAGTGTTAGCAATTATGAAGGACTAGATGATAGTTGAGTATGTGGACTTGCTTTTAAGCTCTGACATAGACTCTTCCCGATGTTATGATAAATTGCAATTGCTTCAATGACTGAGATTATAGTTTGCTGGTGCTCAATAAGGTTTCTGATTCATACTTTTGCGTTGTGAATAGATCATCACTTGAATATAAGTAATCATATGACAAAATCTATATATGTTGTTGTTATGAGAATAATCATGATGCCTTCATGTCCGTATTTTATTTTTATCGACGCCTCTACCTCTAAACATGAGGACATATTTATTGTTATCGGCTTTTCGCTTGAGGACAAGCGAGGTCTAAGCTTGGGGGAGTTGATACGTCCATTTTGCATCATGCTTTTGTATCGATATTTATTGCATTATGGGTTGTTATTTCACTTTATGTCACAATACTTATGGCTATTCTCTCTTATTTTACAAGGTTTACATAAGGAGGGAGAATGCCGGCAGCTGGAATTCTGGGCTGGAAAAGGAGCAAATATTGGAGGCCTATTCTGCGCAACTCCAAAAGTCCTAAAACTCCACGGAATATCTTCAAATAAATAATAAAAAATCCTCGCCAAAGATGAAGGCCAGGGGGCCCACACCCTGTCCACGAGGGTGGGGGCGCCCCCCCCCCCCCCTAGGGCGTGCCCCCTACCTCGTGGGCCCCCTGGTGGCCTTCCGATGACCATCTTCTCCTATATGAAGTCTTTCGTCAAGAAAAAAACCAGAAGCAAACTTTCGGGACGAAACTCCGCCGCCACGAGGCGGAACCTTGGCGGAACCAATCTAGGGCTCCGGTAGAGCTGTTCTGCCGGGGACACTTCCCTCCAGGAGGGGGAAATCATCGGCATCGTCATCACCAACGCTCCTCTCATCGGGAGAGGGCAATATCCATCAACATCTTCACCAGCACCATCTTATCTCAAAACCCTAGCTCATCTCTTGTATCCAATTCTTGTCTCCAAGTCCGGGATTGGTACTAGTAGGTTTCTAGTAGTGTTGATTACTCCTTGTAGTTGATGCTACGTTTATTTGGTGGAAGATCATATGTTCAGATCCTTTATGCATATTATTACCCCTATGATTATGAACATGAATATGCTTTGTGAGTAGTTACGTTTGTTCCTGAGGACACGGGAGAAGTCTTGATATTAGTCGTCATGTGAATTTGGTATTCGTTCGATATTTTGATGAGATGTATGTTGTCTAGCCTCTAGTGGTGTTATGTGAACGTCGACTACATAACACTTCACCATTATTTGGGCCTAGAGGAAGGCACTGGGAAGTAATAAGTAGATGATGGGTTGCTAGAGTGACAGAAGCTTAAACCCTAGTTTATGCGTTGCTTTGTAAGGGGCTGATTTGGATCCATATGTTTCATGCTATGGTTAGGTTTACCTTAATACTTTTGTTGTAGTTGCGGATGCTTGCAATAGAGGTTAATCATAAGTGGGATGCTTGTTCAAGTAAGAACAGCACCCAAGAACCGGTCCACCCACATATCTAATTATCAAAGTACCGAACGTGAATCATATGAACGTGATGAAAACTAGCTTGACGATATTCCCATGTGTCCTCGGGAGCGCTTTTCCTTATATAAGAATTTGCCTAGGCTTGTCCTTTGCTACAATAAGGATTGGGCTACCTTTCTGCACTTTATTTACTTTTATTACTTGTTGCTCGTTACAATTTATCTTATCACAAAACTATCTGTTACCACTTATTTCAGTACTTGCAGAGAATACCTTGCTGAAAACCGCTTATCATTTCCTTCTGCTCCTCGTTGGGTTCGACACTCTTACTTATCAAAAGGACTACGATAGATCCCCTATACTTGTGGGTCATCACGCTCCGACCCTGGCAAGGCAAGGTTGTCGGGGGCTGAAGATATAAGGATCCAACCACGGAGAGCCAAGGTTGCTGGGGGCTGCGGACTCAGATAAGTTTTCCATCCCCATGATGTACGTTTCGTATTGAACTGGGACATGTGAAGCCTCGTTTATGTCTTAAAACCACCGTACTCCCTTTTTCCCTGTACCCGAGAGTTACTTCCTGGGTCGGAATTTGGTAGTAGTTGCGGTGGCGAAGAAATGAACGAGGAGCCTAACTCTACTTCGCCCCTACCTCTGCCAAAAGCGCGAGAACGGTCGGCCGAAGAAGAGAAATGGCAAGGCTTGTTGCTGGGCGATAACGTTTATTATGAAAATAACAAGGATTCATCCTTGGCATGAGCCTTGCTCACGCATGAAGAACCCGGCAAACACCCCTTTTCATTAAAAACATCCCAAACAAGTACTATCGGTGTACTAAAATAGGGGTACCTTAGTACCCCGAACTTGTGCACGAGCAGTCGTAGCACCCCGCGGCAAGGCTTGCCAGGTGACCGCCAAAACACTCCGTGGTCCCTTTTGGGCCATCCAAGAACAAAGTATTTAAGCCAAGACACGAGGCCCCGGCAAGAGGAGCTTGCCGGGAAGACCACTCGAAGGGAGCAAGGCCCCCGCAAGAGGAGCTTGCCGGGACGGCCGCTCGAAGCACAAGACCCCGGCAAGAGGAGCTTGCCGGGAAGGCCAACCAAGGCATGACAAGAGACTTGCTGCGACGCGCCACGCGTCCCGGCAAGGCCCGGTGAGCGACAAGCTCCCGGGCGCGACAAGACATCGATCGCGGCAAGGCGCTTGCCGCAACAAGTTACCACCCCGTGCCTGCGCTCCAGCTCATCCACCAACGTATCGCTCTGGGGCCATTCCAGGCGTACGTGGCGAGAGGCTGTGCAGCCAGGGGCATGCGGTGGCGAAGCAATGCTGACAGGATAGCCATCGTGGCAAACGGTGGCGCCCCTGACGGTCCCTTTTCTGCACTGTTTGGGCGACACAGACGGGCATTTAATGCCCTTGTCCCCTGCCGTCAGGGTTAGGTATGATAGCACTGTACAGGCAGTTGTACCCAACACAGCGCTTTTCCAGTTTTACCCCTGCCTACGTTGCCACCTGTTGGTGACCCCTTTAGCATTTAAAAGGAGGCCCATGCGCAACGTAGGGGGAGGGGAAGAGGCCACTCACGCTCGGTCTCGTTAGCTGCTAGAGTGTACTGTAGCACTCAGCGCCCCCGAGCAAGAACGCAATACAAACCACAAAGCATCAGTAGGGTTTTACGCAACCGTGCGGCCCAAAGCTGGGTAAACCCCTTGTGTGCATCGTCTCGATCCGCTCTTCGTGCGACCTCCGGCCCCCGCCGAACCAGAAAGGGGCTCGGTCCCCATAGGTGTTCGTGGAGGCAGATTTCCCCCGACATCTTTGGCGCGCCAGGTAGGGGACAGGTATGACCAAGCACCCTTTTGCTCCAGCCAATGGAGCAGAGGCAGTTCTCCCCACGGAACTCGTATACGAGTCACCTCGAGTGCTCGCTCACGCTGAGCTCGAGCAAGAGCAGCTGCAACCAGATGGCGCGCCGCTCCTTGAGGAGGACCGTCTTTAGGTTGCTGTGCGAGCTGCTCGCTACCAGCAAGCTTTGGGCAGCTACCATAGCCGCAAAGTTAGTGCCAGAAGTCTCGAGGAAGGCGACCTTGTTCTTCGGCGCGTTCAGTCCGCCAAGAATGGTGGCGCCGTCTGTGGGAAGACCCTTGCCAGCGCGGTTGTCGGAACCTGTTCCGTCAACCACCCCTTTGTACAAGTCTTGCCCCTGTTGCATGTAATCCTTGGTACAAAGCCAGGCGCAGACCCTGTGCACAGATTAAGCTCGCGCGCTCCGCGCAGCTTGTCAATATTCATGCTTCTTATTTTTCGCATGTGTTATCTGACATCTTGTGCAGCGCCAAACCCCAGTGAGCAATAACGAGCCATAGGGCTCCATATCTTTATTTTCTCTTCTTCCTTCCTTCTCAAGAAAAGGAAGGGTCCCTCGCCCACAAGTTTGCCGAGGGGGAAGGATAAGATAATGGTGTGGACCAGGCGTCGCTCAAAGGAATTTTGCCTTGCTGGAAAGCGACCTTGCCGGGCAGCAAGCCACAGAAAAGCTAAGTTGCCAAAGTTTTAGCAATCAAGTTTTTTTAGTTCTTAAGTTATCTTCCTTGAACGACTGTACTTTGTATGGAAAACCTGTGCGCGGAGGAACCAGCTCGTGGCTGGTCGTGCCCTTACTTTGTCTCGAGTCCGCTCAACGACTTAAGTGTGCTGCGACCAGACTCGCGCCCTTACTTTGTTTCGAGCTTGCTCAACAACTTAAGCATGCTGCAACTGCAGTTGCGCCCTTACCTTGTTTCGAGCTTGCTCAACAACTTAAGTGAGCTGCGGCTAGTCGCGACAAGGTTTCTTGTCGGCAACGACACCGCCAGCGGGCTGCTGACGTCCCGCACTCAGCAAGTGTGCCTACGCCGGCAAGTTCCCTAAAAGCGTAGGGCAAAAACATACAAAGGAAGGAATCAAGTAGAGGAAATAACAGTGCATTCACTACACAAGATAAAGTTATATTACAAGATAGCTTGTCGCAGCCCTAATAAATTGTTTTCATAACTCGGCCAGCAGCGACAAGAAAAGAAAAGGACGGGCGGCCTAATCCACACGGTCGCCCTCGATCCTCTTGATCCCGCTCACCCTTTCCACAATGGGCGCGACGAGGGCCTTGATCTCCTCCAGATCAGCGTCTGGCGGCAGGGACCTGAGGACATTGGTGAGCCTGAGGCCTGGATTGCGGAATACGATCTTCACCAACACCTTCTCAAGGGCTCCTGCGCAGGCATCGCGCGTCTCGTCGGCTAGCCGCTCTGGGATCGCATCCCGGAGTTGCTGAAGGGTCGTCGCCACGCCTTTGAAGAACAAAGTGAGCTTGGCGCTGGATGGGAGGTTCTTGCCGGAGGGATACTCGTGACCCTCCATCCCCAGCAGCGCCAGCTCCTTGTCGATGGCGGCGGCGATGTCCACAAGACCCTCCGTCCACTATTCCACCGTCGCCCTAAAGGTGTTCTGGGTAACAGCGGCGCTCTCCAGTAGCACCTCATTATCCTTGACCTCCTTCTGCAAGGCCACCTCCCGCTCCTTGGCGCTGTCCAGCGCCTTGATCAAGGTGGCCAGCTTCAACTCAAGATCAGCTTTGGAGTCCTTGGCGGCGTCAAGATCCTTGATCTTCTCGGCGAGGCAGCCCTGCAGCTCGCCAAAGGTGTAGGCGTCCTTCTCGCGCTCATGCTTGAGCGCGGCAAGCGCCTCACCGCTCACCTTGAGGTCAGTGTCGAGCTGCGCCGCCTTCGTCTCCAGCTCCTTCTTGGCGGCCTCGGCAGCCACGGCAGCGTCATGTGCTTCCTTGAGAGCCCCGCCAAGCGTTTTGCTCGCGCGCGGCGACCTCCTCCTCGTGGCTGGCGAGGCTGGCTTTCTGCTGCACCAGCTCGCCTTCCCGCGCAGATAGCCCCTCGGCGGCAAGCCTTTGTTGCTCTTCGGCTTCTGCCTTCTCGAGGATGAAGGCCGTCTGCGCCTCGTCGAGTTGCCTCCGCTCCTCCGCCAAGGATCGGAGAGCCTCCTGGTTGAGCTCCCGGAGCTCCTCGGCGCGCTTCTCCATGTCCACTCCCGCCTTCGCGACAAGCGCTTCCCGGCGCTCCACCTTGGCTTGTCGGGCGCGGTATAGTGATACCAGCTTTCGGAGCAGCCGCTCCTCTTCAGGCTCGCCGCTGCTGCTGCTTGGCGTATCGACCAGCGTCAGCCTGGCGGAGGCGAGCACCTCTCCATCCAAGGTCTCTCCCTCGACCGGCGCTCTGGAGCTCGACTCCCAGGGGAGCTTGATGAAGATACCGTCGCCGGCCTTCAGGTAGACGCCTGGCTGGGGCTCCTCGGGGTCCGACGCTGCGGCGGCGGCAGGGTCGGCGGTCGGCGTAGCGCCTGGCGCTCCTGCGGCCCCAGGGCCGTCAGTACGATCGCCGGTCCCCTCGCCAGCTGCTGCAGCGGCAGCCTTGGCAGCCTCTTCGCCGGCAGGATCATCAGCGCCGTCTGCTTCTTCGGTGGCGGCGACGTCGTCGGTATTGCCGCGCGCATCCTCCTCGACGACGACCTCGGTCTCCATCGGGTCCGTGGCGGACGGGTCTGATGGCCAGAAAAGGGAGAGGAGTCAAGCAACTATCCAAAAAGAAGATCAAAAGAAGAAAAACCCAAGGGGGGTTTCCGAGCGGGAGGATTACCAGTAGCAGGATCTGCAGCCGCGGTCTCCGTTGTCGGGGGGTTGCTGGTGCCGTCCCTTGCCGGGGAATCCTCCCTTGCCGGAGAGCTCTCCCTTGACGGGGGCTCCTCCCTTGTCGGAGAGATTCCCCCTTGGCGGTGTAGTCGACGCGGACGGCACGACAGGGGTGCTCTCGGGACGCTCCTGCTGGAGCTGCTCTGCTCCTACACGAACCAACAGCCAGATATCAACAACAAAAAAAGAAGAGGAGCACCCATGCGCGCCAAACAGCGGAAGTAAACCATGTACTTACGCTGGGGGCTGCGCTGGGGGCTGCCCTGAAGATCAGCTGCCGGGTCCGGCAAGTTTGTCTCGGGCGCACCCCCTGCTGTCGCGGTGGGTTCGTCATCGATGACGACAAGCGGGACCTTGGCCCTCTTTGCCGTCCTCTGGATCAGAGTCCTGAAAAGGAACAAGTTCAGAGTAAAGCAATCAAAGTGCAAGACAAAGACAGCAAGAATTGAAGGAATGCAAGCTCAACAAGGGTCTTACTCTTCTTCCTCTTCCTCGTCGGAGCTGAGCGCGGAGAAGTCGAAGACTGGCCTGCTTCTGGCGCGAGGAGGCGGAGGAGTAGGCTCCCTTGGCCGCTTGGCGGGAGCAGTGGTAGCGCTAGCCTGAGGCGGCCCCGCCCCAGCTGCTGCCGCGGCATGAGAAGCGGCAGGAGCAGAAGCCGCGGCCCGCGAAGACCCCGCTCCTGCTGCCACAGTAGAGCGTGTCACGCGGCGCTGCGGTTGTTGGCTCGTCTGCCGCCCCACCACTTCCCCAGCCTTGCGGAGACGCCTCCTTGGTTGAGTCGGGGGCTCTGCTTGCGACGAGCTGCCCAAAGGTTGGGAGGAAGAGGCGTCTACCTCCGGCAAGCCGCTCGTGTCCTTGGCGGGCTCGCCCTCGACGCCGTGCCCGGCAGGCTCTTCCTCGCCGACAAACTCCGCTCGCTCGGCAAGGCTCGCCACCTCCGCTGCGTCTGCCTCCGCCGCGGTGAATCCAAATTCGCCCGCGGCTGCGGCTGCCGCCGCCTCTTCCATCCTGGTGGCGATGCGCGCCAACTCCTCGTCGGTGGTGTCACGGGTGAGGCCCTTCTGCTCGTCGGGGTTGATTGGCACCTCTACCAAGTCATCAAAAAACGCCCGCACGACGTCGTCTGCAGGCTCTTGCCAGGTCGAGTCGATTCCATGCGAGTCGCACAGCGGCATCATTGCAAGGATGCGGCTGAGCGAAGAATTGTTGCATAATGGAATGACGCCCTGCGGCAACGTGAACCATTTGGGGCGGTCGGGGTCATGCTTGAACAGCTCCCTGAGCGTCCCGTCAAGCTCCAAGACAGTGAAATTGAAGTTGAGGCCGGGGCGCAGCCTCATGATGTCCGCCGCATTCTGGAACTCCCAGGCGGGTCTCCCCTTCTCCTACAGGGGGGCGATGCGGCGGCGAAGGAAATCTGCGCCAACAGCGCCGACAGTGAGCCCGGCAAGCCTGAGGCGCAGGATCCGGGTGACGGCAATCTCCAGCTTGTCGTTGTCCGGGGCCACGTTACTCCAGTCGCTGCCGCGCACTACAGGAGTTCGGCGCACGACGGTGAATGGCTGCGGGTTCTCCTCGACGATCAGGCACCAGTCTGCTCTCCACTCCTCCCATTTGCTACGGAGCTCTCCCTCCAGATAAGCCTCCTTCTTGCCGGGCTTCGAGATCCAGGCGATTCCGCCGGAAAGAGGCTCTCCTCTCTCAACTCGAGGCGTAAAGAAGTGGCGGAAGAGGGCTACATTTGGATAGACTCCGACAAAGTTTTCGCAAAGATGTGCGAAAACTGCCATGGTCAGGACAGCGTTGGGGGTGAAGTCAAGGAGATGGAACCCGTAGGTGTTCATGATGTCGCAGAAAAATTCAGAGAAGGGCGGGCAGAGCCCGCAATAGAATAACAGAGGAAAGAAGGGATACCCAGTCAGATACTTCTTCTGGGCGGCGGCTGGAAGAACCCTCGTGCGCAGATGCGCTCGCGTCGCCGTCGACCAGAAGAGGTAGAATTCCTCCCTCAGGTCCAATGCGTCGAGCTAAGGGGGGAAGGTCGCCCGCTCCTTTCGCAGCGCCTCAAGCCGCTGCGCCTCGGCCGACTTCACGGCCTTACCTTTCCCCTTGTCGCCTTTCGGAGCCATGGCGGAAGCAAGGAGGGAGGTCGACGGCGTTGGTGGTGCTGGTGGCGATGGGGGGCGGAGCGCTGCTCTCCTTGGGAAGTGGCGGAGATTTTCGAGGAATAGCAACTGGCGGGTGCGCGAACTGCCCCTGTTTCCCCTGCTTATAAGGGGGCGGACGTTTCGCCTTTCCAAATAAAGAAATCACCTACAACGTAACGCATGCATGCGGGACTCAGCCCCGCGCGCGCCGCCCACGTCACGCACGTCTCTCCCCACGACGCCGCAATCAACGCGTGCCGTTCGGGGAGGGCGTGGTGGATGCGAAGAAAGATGCAGCGTGACCCAGGCCGCGCGTGCCCGTGCACTGTTTTGGGCCTGGCCCAACAGCGCTCGGCACCGTGTATGGCCCAGACCCGGGGGCTCCTGTCGGTGTACTAAAATAGGGGTACCTTAGTACCCCGAACTTGTGCACGGGCAGTCGTAGCACCCCGCGGCAAGGCTTGCCAGGTGACCGCCAAAACCCTCCGTGGTCCCTTTTGGGCCATCCAAGAACACAGTATTTAAGCCAAGACACGAGGCCTCGGCAAGAGGAGCTTGCCGGGAAGACCACTCGAAGGGAGCAAGGCCCTCACAAGAGGAGCTTGCCAGGACGGCCGCTCGAAGCACAAGACCCCGGCAAGAGGAGCTTGCCGGGAAGGCCAACCAAGGCACGACAAGAGACTTGCTGCGACGCGCCACGCGTCCCGGCAAGGCCCGGTGAGCGACAAGCTCCCGGGCGCGACAAGACATCGACCGCGGCAAGGCGCTTGCCGCGACAAGTTACCACCCCGTGCCTGCGCTCCAGCTCATCCACCAACGTATCGCTCTAGGGCCATTCCAGGCGTACGTGGCGAGAGGCTGTGCAGCCAGGGCATGCGGTGGCGAAGCAACGCTGACAGGATAGCCATCGTGGCAAACGGTGGCGCCCCTGTTGGTCCCTTTTCTGCACTGTTTGGGCGACACAGACGGGCATTTAATGCCCTCGTCCCCTGCCGTCAGGGTTACGTATGATAGCACTGTACAGGCAGCTGTACCCAACACAGCACTTTTCCAGTTTTACCCCTGCCTACGTTGCCACCTGTTGGTGACCCCTTTAGCATATAAAAGGAGGCCCATGCGCAACGTAGGGGGAGGGGAAGAGGCCACTCACGCTCGGTCTCGTTAGCTGCTAGAGTGTACTGTAGCACTCAGCGCCCCCGAGCAAGAACGCAATACAAACCACAAAGCAGCGGTAAGGTTTTACGCATCCGTGCGGCCCGAAGCTAGGTAAACCCCTTGTGTGCATCATCTCGATCCGCTCTTCGTGCGACCTCCGCCCCCCGCCGAACCAGAAAGGGGCTCGGTCCCCATAGGTGTTCATGGAGGCAGATTTCCCCCGACAAGTACAGTTCGTACGAAAAGAAAAACATGAACAAGGGGGATTACAAGCTTTAAATTTAACAAGGCCCGAAGGCTTACAGATTATAAAAGAGATGAGATGCCCATAATCTCTTTCTTGTCCCTCTCCTCAAAAGATGGAACAGGACAGCGGGAGGGCAAAAAGAGCGCCTAGGCGAGGTGCGAAGAGCAGAAAGCTGGAAGATGAGGCAGCGGCTCGCCAATACGCGACGAAGGCGTCGGTGCCCGTGTACTCCAACTTGACGGCCGCCACCCGCCTTCTTCGCCTTCTCCGGCCCTCCTACGCCAGCCTCCTACTACCTCTTGAGCACTGCGTTGGATTTCCCCGAAGACGAGAGGATGATGCAGCAAAGTAGCGTAAGTATTTCCCTCAGTTTTTGAGAACCAAGGTATCAATCCAGTAGGAGGCTACACGCAAGTCCCTCGTACCTACACAAAAACAATAGCTCAACGCAACCAACGCGATTAGGGGTTGTCAATCCCTTCACGGTCACTTACGAGAGTGAGATCTGATAGAGATGATAGATAATATTTTTGGTATTTTTGATATAAAGATGCAAAGTAAAATAAAAGGCAAAAGTAAAAAAGCAAAGCAATAATAGAGTGATGGAGATTGATATGATGAGAATAGACCCGGGGCCATAGGTTTCACTAGTGGCTTCTCTCAAGAGCATAAGTATTCCTCGAAGAGGAGAGATTGATATAAGTGAAGCACATAGAGAAAAACTATCAAGCTCAAAAGATATAAGTGAATCACATAGAGCAAAACTATCAAGCTCAAAAGATATAAGTGAAGCACATAGAGAAAAACTATCAAGCTCAAAAGATATAAGTGAAGCACATAGAATATTCTATCAAATTCCAATTCATGTATGGCTCTCTCAAAAGGTGTGTACAGCAAGGATGATTGTGGCACACTAACAAACAAAGACACAAATAATACAAGACGCTCCAAGCAAAACACATATCATGTGGTGAATAAAAATATAGCTCCATGTAAAATTACCGATGGAAGTAGACGAAAGAGGGGATGCCTTCCGGGGCATCCCCAAGCTTTGACTTTTTGGTGTCCTTGGATTATCTTGGGGGTGCCATGTGCATCCTCAAGCTTAGGCTCTTGCCACTCCTTGTTCCATAATCCATCAAAAGATTTCACCCAAAACTTGAAAACTTCACAACACAAAACTCAATAGAAATCTCGTGAGCTCCGTTAGAGAAAGAAAACAAAAGACCACTTCAAGGTACTGTAATGAACTCATTATTTATTTATATTGGTGTTAAACCTAAAGTATTCCAACTTCTCTATGGATTATAAACTATTTTACTAGCCATAGATTCACCAAAATAAGCAAACAACACACAAAAAACAAAATCTGTCAAAAACAGAACAGTCTGTAGTAATCTGTAACTAACGCAAACTTCTGGTACTCCAAAAAATCTACCAAAATAGGAAGACCTAGAAATTTTGTTTATTTATCAGCATCAATTGGAATCACTATTTTATCACGTTCTGGTGAGTTTTAACAATTCGGGCACTGAGCGCAAAGTTTCTGGAAATTACAGCAAGATCAAATAACTATCATCCAAGAAGATCATATAGGTCTCACTTGGCACAAACACTAATTAAAACACAAAACCACATCTAAACAGAAGGTAGATGGATTATTTATTCCTAAACAGAAACAAAAACTAAAAAACTAAAAATAAAATTGGGTTGCCTCCCAACAAGCGCTATTGTTTAACGCCCCTAGCTAGGCATAAAAGCGAGGATAGATCTAGGTATTGCCATCTTTGGTAGGCAATCCATAAGTGGCTCTCATGATAGTTTCATATGGCAATTTTATTTTCTTTCTAGGAAAGTGTTCCATGCCCTTTTTTAATGGAAAATGAAATCTAATATTCCCTTCCTTCATATCAATAATAGCACCAACCGTTCTAAGGAAAGGTCTACCAAGAATAATAGGGCAAGAAGGATTGCAATCTATATCAAGAACGATAAAATATATGGGCACATAATTCCTATTTGCAACAATAAGAACATCATTAATTCTTCCCATAGGTTTCTTAATAGTGGAATCCGCAAGATGCAAGTTTAGAGAGCAATCATGAAAATCACGGAAATCTAGCAAATCGCACAAAGTTTTGGGGATAGTGGAGACACTAGCACCCAAATCACACAAAGCATAAAACTCATCATCTTTAATTTTAATTTTAATAGTTGGTTCCCACTCATCATAGATTTTTCTAGGGATAGAAACTTTCAGCTCTAGTTTTTCTTCATAAGATTGCATCAAGGCGTCAACGATATGTTCGGTAAAGGCTTTATTTTGACTATAAGCATGAGGAGAATTTAGCACGGTTGCAACAAGGAAATACAATAAATTAAAGAGCAACTTTCATAATTAAATTCCTTGAAATCCAATATAGTGGGTTTAGCAACATCTAGGGTTTTATTTCTTTCAATCCCACTTTTATTAATTTCATCATCAAGATCTAAATACTCCGAATTTTTGGAACGCCTTCTAGGTAAAGGAAGATCATATTCAGTTTCATCAAGATTCATATTGCAAAAAAAAGATTTGATAGGGGATACATCAATAACTTTTAGATCTTCATCTTGATTTTCATAGGAATTGGAAGAACACGCTTTAATAAAGGCATCTTTTGTAGCACGCATCCTAGCGGTTCTTTCCTTGCACTCATCGATGGAAATTCTCATGGCTTTGAGAGACTCATTGATATCATGCTTGGGAGGAAATTCTCATGGCTTTAAAGAATCAACCTCAAGAGAAATTCTATCAACGTTCCTAGCCAAATCATCAACTTTAGCAATTTCTCTTTAAGCAAAGCATTAAAATTCTTTTGTGAATTCATAAACTCTTTAACACTATTCTCAAATTCAGAGGGAATCTTATTAAAATTTCCATAAGAGTTGTTGTTGGAATTTCCATAATTATTAGAAGGATTACTAGGATAAGGCCTAGGATTAAAATTCCCTCTATACGCGTTGTTACCAAAATTATTTCTACCAACAAAATTCACATCCATAGATTCATTATTATTCTCAATCAAAGTAGACAAAGGCATATCATTAGGATCAGAAGAAACACTCTTAGTAGCAAATAATTTCATAAGTTCATCCATCTTTCCACTCAAAACATTGATTTCTTCTATCGCATGCACTTTTTTATTAGTGGATCTTTCAGTGTGCCATTGAGAATAATTAACCATAATATTATCTAGGAGTTTAGTAGCATCTCCTAAAGTGATTTCCATAAAAGTGCCTCCCGCGGCCGAATCTAAAAGATTTCTAGAAGCAAAATTCAATCCGGCATAAAAATTTTGTATAATCATCCACAAGTTCAAACCATGAGTAGGGAAATTACATATCATGAATTTCATTCTCTCCCAAGCTTGTGCAACATGTTTTTTTTTAATATGTATTGTAGGGTAAAACCCCCACAGCCCTTTATTGCAGTCTCAAGAAGGCAAACTGTACAGAAAGGTAAAAAAGAAGATTACAAACCTAATCTAAAGGTTAAGAGGAACTTATAATTACATGAGGGAGTTAACCCAATCTACAAGCCTAGACTTAGAGCTATCCTTAAACCTATGTGACAGGAGAAGAATATCATGTACAAAACTGCCCCTCCAGGCAGCAAAAGTAGCCTGAACTCCCCTGAAAGTTCTCCCATTTCTCATAATCCAGATATTCCAAGCAGTTGTGAGCATAACTTCAAAGAAGAAAGGATGCCCAAATCTCTTCCTTGCTTGTGAAAGACTTTGCTGAATAGTAGGACCATGTGACCAATCGATCTGCAGGTAGTTCCAAACCCTGGCACTGAAATTACAACCAAAGAAAAGATGAGCCCTGTCCTCCCAAACATAGGCATTACAGATGACACAAAGATTATCATCCGTAGGGGACCTCCAGTGCCTGCGGACCAGCATGTCCTTAGTATTGAGCCTGTCAAAAAATAGAAGCCAGCCAAAAACCTTGATTTTCATAGTACATCTGCTCTACCACCACTTGCAAGGTTGAATAGTTGGGAGGTGTGTGCATGATGTCATAGAAGCGCTTTGCAGAGAACTGTCCAGATTTACTAGGCCAAATCCAAACATCAGGCAATGTTGGATCCCTCTGGAGATTGAACATCCATGCTTCCAAGGTTTCCATTTCTGTAGCTGCCTGCTGAGAGATTGGCAGGTGGAACATGGTGAACAAATCCTGAGTTTGTAAGAACTCCCTGACAGAAACCTTATCATCCAAGACAAAAGAGAAAAGCCTTGGCAATCTGAGGCTAAGTGGCCTTGAAGAGCCACCTACATGCCAAGCATCCAGCCAAAAGAGAGCAGAATCACCCATATTAACTTGCACTGAAGAAATTGACCTATATGTGTCAACAAGCTTGAGAATGTCTTTCCACCAGAAAGAGCTAGTTAGGACTGTTGCATGGGGCACTACTCCATCATAATAACTATCCCAAATCAGTTGTACCCAAGGAACCTGCTGCTTCTTGTAGAACTTATGCATTTGTTTGAGGAGCAGACCTTGATTCTGGACATTGAGGTTTAAGATGCCAAGACCTCCCTTATCCTTGGGCCTACAAACTAAATCCCAGGCAGCTAGGGATTGCTTAGGCACCTCAGAATTTCCTCTCCACAAGCACTGCCTGAAAATCCTATCCAACTGTTTGATAATGCCAGGTGGGATATGCAAGCTACAAAGGAAGTATATGGGCATGGAAGTAAGCACAGATGTGAGCAATTGCAACCTGGATCCTTGGTTGAGCATGGCAGAGTTAACAGATAATCTTCTTTCAACACTATCCACTAGGGGCATGAAATCGATGATTCTAGGTCTTGTAGTACCAAGAGGCAAACCCAGATATGTGAAAGGTAACTGCTCCAGCTTACATCCCAGAATGGAAGACAATCTTTGTGCCTCAGTGGGATCAACATTAAGTGGCACCATTGATGATTTTGCAAAATTAACCTTTAGGCCAGTAGACTGTTGAAAGATATGAAGCATGTTCTTAAGAGCTACCAACTGTTCCTCAACTGCAGAAAGGATAATTATTGTGTCACCTGCATACCGAATGATGGGAAAATCAGGGTCCTAAGATGGGATGGGGAGTGTTAGAACTCCCTTAGCCAGCATGTCATTGACCATGGATTGCAATAAATCAGCAGCTATGACAAATAAAAGAGGGGATAATGGATCCCCCTGTCTGACCCCACATTTACATTTGAACTTCTTGCCAGGTACCCCATTAAGCAAAACAGATGATGATCCTGAGGAGAGAATCTGTTTAATCCAAGAAATCCATTTGGCATCAAAACCTTTGTGCTGAAGAACTTGTAAGATGAGGTCATGCTCCACTGTGTCAAAAGCTTTAGCAAAATCCAATTTCAGAATGATAATTGGCCTTTTTGATTGGTTGCATTGATGTATATATTCAAAACCCAAGCCAGATAGTCCTGGATGGCTCTGCTCTTCAGAAACCCATATTGATTCTTATGGATGCATTGTAGAATGACCTTCTGAAGTCTATTAGCTAAAAGCTTAGTGAGGAACTTGAGGCATGTGTTAGTGAGAGAGATGGGTCTAAAATCCTCAGGGCCCTCAGGAGATAACATCTTTAGAATTAAGGTAATAAGGGATCCGTTAATATTTTCCAAAGATAGCCTCCCATCATAAAACCCCTGAATGAGAGCCATAAAATCCTTCTCAATGATGGGCCAACACTTCTTAACAAAAAGACCATTAAAACCATCCGGCCCAGGAGCTCGATCAGTCGGCAACTCCTTAAGGACAGTGTTGATTTCTTCAGCAGAAAACGGTTCAGACAGACTGCTAAGGCCATCAACAGGTTGGATAAGAGCTGGCAAATCAAAGCCCATGTTGATACCTTGGGCCTGGCCCATTCTGCTTTTAAAAGAGGACCAAAGGATTCCCGCCATTTGAGAATGATCAGAAACTGGGTCAGCACCTGCAACAGAGAGGCTTGCAATTGTGTTCCTGCGCGGACGTTCTGAAGCCATCGCATGAAAAAACTTAGAATTATCCTCTCCCACCTTAATATAATGGATTGTACACCTCTGCTTCCAGTAGATGTAGTGTATGCGACGCAGATTCTCATGGTGCAATTTAACAATCTTCCGAAAATTAAATTCAGGTGTGGTGAGAGACCGCAATTCTTCCAGGTTATCAAAGAATAAGATTACACGGGAGCAATCCATTGTCAGTTGTTTTAGGACCGACAGGTTCTTGCTCCAAGCCTTGAGGGCAGAACGCAGGCACTTAAACTTGGTTGTCAGGATGGCAGAAGGAGATAGATCAGCAAACACGGGCTATTTCCAAGAAAGCTTGACACAATCCAAAAACCCTGGCATGTCCACCCAGTAATTCTCAAACCTGAAGACCCTGGATTTAGGTATATTGGTGTCAATTGAAACCACGCAGGGGACATGATCAGACGACGTTTTTGCCAGGGGAAGAACGACAGTCTTGGGGTAAATAGAAATCCAGTCAGAGGTGGTAAAAAACCAATCAAGCTGTTCAAGCAATGGTTGTTCTTGCATATTGGACCAAGTAAAGCTCCTGCCCTTTAATGGCAATTCCAGCAAACCCAAATGGCCAATAATCTCATTAAAGAGGAAAATGTCATTAACATCACCTCCTGGCCTGTTCCTATTATCAAAGGAGCGAATGAAGTTGAAATCTCCCAGAAGCAACCAATTCTCGTCAGTGGGGATATTAAGATGGTAGAGCCAACTAACAAAATTATCCCTAGGGGGGCATCACAGGGCCCATAAACGGAATATAGGGTCCACTTCTCAGTATTATGAACTGACTGAAAAGAAACTACGATGCCATAGCTCTGAATTTGAAGGAGGGTCCCTTGGAAGATGGACGAGTTCCAAACCACAAGGATGCCACCAGAAGCACCAACGGCCGGGGCAAACACAAAAGTATCAAAGCACCGAGGACAAAAGGATCTAATTTTCCGAATATCAAAATCTGCACACTTCGTTTCTTGCAGGAAAACAATGGAGCATTGGCTCTCCTCAATCTTTGCTCTCACATCACGCTGACGAGCATCCGAATTCAGGCCACGGACATTCCAACAGAGCACACGCCAATTACGATAAGTTGTACTATCCATAAAGAGCTCGCAGCGATAAAATAAAGACTGTCAGGCATAACCTGGCAGTTTCATAGACCACAGTCACACAACCCAAAAGTGCATACAGTGCAACAAGTTTAGATAAAACATAGTCACTAAAGAAACAAAAACCATGCCAGGCAAGACCCCTCTGGCGCCAATCTTGAAGCCTAGGTTTACTCATCATCGGACACCGGGGCAGAAGAGGAATTCTTAGGAGGAGCCGTAAGCTTCTCCGGAGTCAGATGTTCCGCTGAAATTCCCAGACGAGCGCCGACTGCCTGCAGATCAGCGATGGGTGTTGGTGGAGGTGTCGCTTGTGCTGCATCTTCATGAATGTCAGAGTCTTCAACTGATGGCTTGGCCTTCTTGGCCCTCGGCCGGTGCAATGCAGAATCTTTGGTAGGGATGGCTGAATTTGGTTTGTAACCAGAGGCCTTAGCAGCGTTGCGCGTCATGCGCCTGACGGAGAAGTCCGGAATTGGAGCAACAGACACTAGTGACCGACGACCTCGCCTGGCCTCACGTCCATGCTTTCCAAGCACTGGAAGAAGGACAGACATGAACTGGAAGTCATCATCGTTCTGAGGCGCTTCATCATTGGCAGGCTGCAGCACAGGTTCGACCTGCTCATGGGAAGAAACTTGAGGCTCCACATGATCCGAAAAAATCTCTTCAAGAACCACATACGAGCGAGACGCGGGAGGTTTGCAATGATTCATCATTAGTCCAAAAGAGAAATCATAATGCTCAGGCAAAACACAGGTGGTGAGTTGAGACTGCCATTCTTGATGTGCGGGCAGCGAAAAAGGCACCTTTCTGATGAAAAATTTAGGCAGCAGTGAACGAAAAGACCTTTCCCAAATAAGTTGTGGAGGAAGCACAGGACCATAAACAACACGAACAATTCCAAGTTGAATTGGGTCAAGAGGAGCCACTAGGTGCTGCGCCACAACATGATGGACAGGCTGCTGAACCTCCTCTAAATCCATGTCATTATCAGAGTCCAAAGAGGGTTTGAGGACCATGGAATTCCGTTCCTGAACAATATCCTGCTGCTGACCAGGTTCATCCTCATGTTGTTGTTGTGGCTGTTGAACCTGCTCCTCCCAAGGGCCCCATCCAGCATCATTGACATTGTTAGCCTCATTGACATTCACACCCCAGCCACCCGCATTGTTACCCTGGTTTGGATTATGGTGAGGAGGAACAGCATTCCAACCAAGAGCAGGGTATGGTGGCATTGCCCAAAAGGGTTGCGGTGGGTTTACTCCTGGCATAGGATGTGGGTTGCCATCAAGTGGCATTGGGTCTTCATCGGCAGGTATCATAGCATCCGCAAATTCTCCAGTCAAGATGAAACAACCTGTCGTCCAAGATACAACAGCACCGCCCCAGTTTGCAAAGTCCCGAAAAACCACAGAACGCGGCACCAATGCATTATCTGGAAAAGAAGCTCTGACCAGGGATCTAACCAGACGATGATCTGTTTGATTCCAGTAGTGAAACTGGCCAAAAGTGCCAACAACCTCGGCCAAGCACTGCGTGTTGCGATAATCAAGAGGCACTCCAATAAACATGAGCCAGCCCGTTCTATGACCATGAATAGCTCTGAAACCCTCCCCCTGGTTGTGTGGAATAAACATGACAAAAAACTCCTCTCCATCTTCATCCACACCAAGGGGAAAAGGAGGGTGCTGAGTAAACGAACCCCTCACTATAGGATCCTCCATCTCAAAAAGCCCTACTCCTTGGAACTAAGTCTGAGCAGAAAGTACCAGAATATGCAGGGTCTGTGTAAGAAAATCAAGAACCTGCTGTCGACGGATAGCAACCAAGTGTGCTTCTGGTATTGGCTCGCCGATTGCCACCATGTATTGCTCATGGTTGCGGGGGGCGTGATGGCAGGCGTGTAGAAGGTCCTTGGGAGCCGATCTACTCCGCCGTCGACGATATCATATCCAGCCGGAACAAAGCGATGTGGGTCAATCGCATAGACCGCCATTGTCGATGGCGGCGGTGCAGCTGACGGCACGAAGGATGCAGGAACGACCGGCGAAGATTGTGAGCTTGGCGGCGATGGGTGGGAGACGGACGATTGGGGTTTTTTAGGAGGTGAAGGCGTCTGGTTTGGGGAAACCGAAGAGGCCGGAGAGTTGTCTTTCTTGGCGCAGGCTCCAAAGCCTTTGGATGGGACTTTTGGCACCCAGAGAGGAGAATCGGGTGGTTGGCCGGTGCAGTCTCGTTTAATGTGACCAGACCGAAAACAATTTCTACACTGAATCCTATTAGAACAAGTCTCTGTCCGGTGGCCCATACCCAAGCAATTCTGACAGTCCCAAAATGCGGCAGCCATATTTTCAATCATCTCGTCAAAGCTCTGTAAATCCCTGACAACATCCTGCGGCGATGGAGAGAATTGCTCGAAAACTGTGGAGTCACGTTGGGCCAAACTGTCCTCTTCATCATCAGAAATTTCAATGGGCTGAGAGGAGGAGGATGTGGGCTGAGGCGTAGGCCCAGAAAATTCCAAAGGTGGAGAATCCGGAATGTCCACAAAGTCCGGTCCAATAAACTTCAAACCAACAGGAGATCCGGGGTTGCCGCCAACAGACAGCGGAGATTCTGGAGATAGTTGAAACGAACCAAAAAGAATCACCGGAGGCGGCGAGCTAGCTACGGCCATCGCCGGAGATGAGGGGCCTGAGGCTTCTTGGACTGAAACATGATAACCAGCCTCACGGACAGTCAACACATCTGAGGGCGTGGGATGATAACTATACCCCTTACGAGCAGGATAGTTGATGAACGTAGCAAATCGTAATGATTTCTTTGGGTGGCCAGAGGTAGATCTACCACGCATTGAGGATTTACTAGGAATATGTTTCATGGCCTGCATCCCAAGTAAAACCCTACGTTTTGTTGGACTAACTAGGGTCCATTCCTGCTGGCATTCAGCCTGCCACAGACGAAATTCTTTCTCCCAATCTGGGCCACCATGGCCCCAGAGATGAAAATAGCACTTGAAAAGATCGCATACAAAACTACGCTTATGCAGAATGAAAAACCCCACTTGCTTGCAGGAAACCGTGAAAGAAAAAACCCGATCATTGAGGTACGATACCTTGAGATGAGAGCAATAACCACCAATTGCAGATTCAAGAGCGAGGCCAACATTATCCTCATCCAGACGAAAAGAGTGCCGGGCAAAAGAGGCCACCATCGTGAAGTGCCCCGAGTCAGAGGTCGGATGCACAGATCGGTTGAACGTGCGCTGGACCTCAGCCGCCAAAGCCATCCCCGGGCTAAAGTCCAAACCCAAGGAGATGGAGGCATGCACCACCATGGATATGACAACCAACAAGGAGAGCAACGTGCGCTGGAGAGAATGGTGCAATCAGATGTGAAAACCCACGGTCAGGTGGGCTGATCGCCGGTGGGGTGGGTGGCTAGGGTTAAGGTGGCGGCGGGGTGGAGGTGGCGCTAAGTGAGGGTGTTCAAGCCGCATAGTCTGATTGTGCAACATGTTCATGATCAAGTTGCTTAAAATTCATAATGTCGTTTCTAAGAGAGAGATGATCTTAGTGGGAGGAAAATACTTAGAGATAAAAGCATCTTTGCACTTTTTCCAAGAATCAATAATATTTTTAGGCAAAGACGAAAACCAAGCTTTAGCACGATCTCTAAGCGAAAAAGGAAATAGCTTCAATTTAACAACGTCATTATCGACATATTTCTTCTTTTGCATATCACATAAATCAACGAAGCTATTCAGATGAGTATCAGCATCTTCACTAGGAAGGCCGGCGAATTGATCTTTCATAACTAGATTCAACAAGGCAGTATTGATTTCACAAGATTCAGTATTGGCAAGAGGAGCAATCGGAGTGCTAAGGAAATCATTATTATTGGTATTGGTGAAGTCACACAATTTGGTAGTATCTTGAGCCATCGCAACAAACAAGCAATCCAACACACGAGCAAACAAAAGGCAAGCGAGAAAAAGGCAAACGGAAAAAGAGAAGGAGATTGGGAAAGAGAGGGCGAATAAAACGGCAAGGGTGAAGTGGGGGAGAGGAAAACGAGGGGCAAATGGCAACTAATGTAATGCGAGAGATAGGGATTGTGATGGGTACTTGGTATGTTGACTTTTATGCAGACTCCCCGGCAACGGCGCCAGAAATTCTTCTTGCTACCTCTTGAGCACTGCATTGGATTTCCCCAAAGTGGAGAGGATGATGCAGCAAAGTAGCGTAAGTATTTCCCTTAGTTTTTGAGAACCAAGGTATCAATCCAGTAGGAGGCTACACGCAAGTCCCTCGTACCTACACAAAAACAATAGCTCAACACAACCAACACGATTAGGGGTTGTCAATCCCTTCACGGTCACTTACGAGAGTGAGATCTGATAGAGATGATAGATAATATTTTTGGTATTTTTGATATAAATATGCAAAGTAAAATAAAAGGTAAAAGTAAAAAAGCAAAGCAATAATAAAGTGATGGAGATTGATATGATGAGAATAGACCCAGGGGGCATAGGTTTCACTAGTGGCTTCTCTCAAGAGCATACGTATTCTACGGTGGGTGAACAAATTACTGTTGAGCAATTGACAGAATTGAGCATAGTTATGAGAATATCTAGGTATGATCATGTATATAGGCATCACGTCCGAGACAAGTAGACCGACTCCTGCCTACATCTACTACTATTACTCCACTCATCAATCGCTATCCAGCATGCATCTAGAGTATTAAGTTAAAAACAGAGTAACGCCTTAAGAAAGATGACATGATGTAGAGGGATAGTTTCATGCAATATGATAAAAACCCCATCTTGTTATCCTCAATGGCAATGATACAATGCGTGCCTTGCTGCCCCTTCTGTCACTGGGAAAGGACACCGCAATATTGAACCCAAAGCTAAGCACTTCTCCCATTGCAAGAAAAACCAATCTAGTAGCTCAAACCAAACTGATAATTCGAAGAGACTTACAAAGACAACCAATCATACATAAAATAATTAAGAGAAGATTCAAATATTATTCATAGATAGACTTGATCATAAACCCACAATTCATTGGTCTCAATAAACACACCGCAAAAAGAAGATTACATCGAATAGATCTCCACGAGAGAGGGGGGAGAACATTGTATTGAGATCCAAAAAGAGAGAAGAAGCCATCTAGCTAATAACTATGGACCCCGAAGGTCTGAGGTAAACTACTCACACTTCATCGGAGGGGCTATGATGATGTAGAAGCCCTCCGTGATGACGGCCCTCTCCAGCGGAGCTCCGAAAGAGGCCCCAAGATGGGATCTCGTGGATATAGAAAGTTGCGGCGGTGGAATTAGGTTTTTGGCTCCGTCTCTAATCGTTTGGGGGTACGTAGGTATATATAGGAGGAAGGAGTATGTCGGTGGAGCACCGAGGGGCCCACGAGGCAGGGGGCGCGCCCCCCACCCTCGTGACCGCCTCTCTTGTTCCTTGGCGTAGGGTCCAAGTCTCCTGGATCACGTTCGGTGAGAAAATCACGTTCCCGAAGGTTTTATTCCGTTTGGACTCCGTTCGATATTCTGTTTCTTTGAAACACTGAAATAGGCAAAAAACAGCAATTCTGGGCTGGGCCTCCGGTTAATAGGTTAGTCCCAAAAATAATATAAAAGTGGAAAATAAAGCCCAATATAGTCCAAAACAGTAGATGATATAGCATGGAGCAATCAAAAATTATAGATACGTTGGAGACGTATCACCGCCCAAGGAGACGATGGGGAGCACCCCGAAGGAGAGCTTGGTGAGGATGGCCCTCGGCAGGGCGCGTGACCGAGGGAGGAGCGGCGCGGTTAGTCGAAGTCGGAGTCGGCGTCCTGCCGCTCGACTCCCTCATCGCCACTGTCGTTTTCCTCCTCGTCACTCCCGCTCGAGGAAGAGTCTTCATCGTCGGAAGAGCTCTCCATGCAGCACTTCAGGCGAGTCCCAAGATCTCCAAAGACCTTGACGGAGAGCAGGTCGCCCCCATTAATTTGAAGTAGAGGACGAGCCCCGCCGTCAGGCTATGGATGCGGGCAAACGTCTTCCACCCGCGACGGAGATACATGACGTGAGGGGTGGGGAAGTCAACGTCGACTCGCGTACCACCGGTCCCGCAGCCCCTCATGTGTAACCTGAGGGTCTAGGGTGGATTGAGCTCCATCTCCGCTGCAAACGGGGTGGGAAGACGAAGACAGCAACGCGGTGGCCTGCGCAGCCTAATGAAGAACTCGCGGGGCCGGTCCCCGACGTGGCCCTCCATCGGGAAAGGCGTCATTGGCGGGGGCGAGGTCGGCGCACCGCCCCATCCTCCTCTTCCCCGGGCACCACGACCTCTGCCACGACCTCGCCCATGGCCTTGCCCCTCCCTCTTCCCCTCGCGGCCGGCTCCGCCACCGCAGGCTCAGGAGGAGGAGGGACGCACTGTCGAGCGGCGACCCTCGCCGCCACCGTCGAGGGAATGGGGTTCCCCTTCTCCATGGCAGATGAGAGGAAGAAGCAGAAGTAGAAGGAGGATGGATACTGAAGAATGTGGGGTGGCGCCCTCTCTCTCCCCCTCTTTATAAAGGGGCAGGGTCGAGACCCAGCCACCCCACTCAGCTAACCCAGCCATCAGGGGCGCAGGGAATCGGGACCGACCCACTGCCCCAACCAGCGACGGCCCGGTTTCCTGCCTCCACGGCTCGCCACCTGCATGAAGGGCGTGTGGCAAGCGTGCAGGGTCGAAGGGACGGGTGAGGCGACCGTTCCCCGCCCTGTGATCAGGGGGCGTGGGCGCCTTAAAGACTGTGACCTGAGTCCATCTAGTAAATGAGCCGCGCCTCCACGCCTCCCTCTTTTTACGGGGAAGGCGCGAGCCGCCTCTTTACTGCGATGAGACGCATGCATGAGGGAACCGCCCCACGCATGCCGCCCATGTCACGCCCACCCCTCCACGTCGCGCATGCAACGCGGGTCGTGGGGAAGCGCAGCACACAAAAAGTTTTACCACGGTAAAAACCGCCCCGCCTGCCCGCGCACCGTTTTGGGCCTGGCCCAACTACGTGTCGCGCTTATTTGTGGCCCAGGCCCGGGGGCTCCTGTCGGTGTACAAAAGAAGGGGCGCACCTTTGTACCCCTTTTACCTGTGCACGGACAGTCGGAGCCACGCCCACGGCCGCACCAAACAAGCCAGGGGAGGTGAACCAAGGTAAAACCGAAGCCCAAGACGATCAAGACAATGCCAAGACCAAGAACGCAAAGAAGCAGAGGGACGGAGCAGTTTCCCCCGGCAAGACCCTTGTCGGGGACGGCCTCGGTAGCCCCGGCAAGACCCTTGCCGTGGCAGCACGCCCCAAACACCAATAGAGCGAGCCGCCCTTGAGCCACAGATTCCAACCCAACCAGCTACGATTAGGCTGGGGCTCGGGAGGCACCTCTGTGGTGGCATGCAGATCTTTGTGAAGACAAGGAATATTCAAGATCAGGTGAGGATTAAAAGACAGCGATCCTCGGCAAGATCCTTGCCGAGGGGAGCCACAATACCCCCGGCAAGATCCTTGCCGGGGACAATAGCACACCACGGCAAGGCCCTTGCCGGGCCACCCGGCAAGGCCCTCACCAAGGGCGCCAGCAGGGCCACCTCCAGGCCCACACCAGCCAAGTCTCCACCACTGTTCGCATGCAGCTGCCAGCCCAACCAGCTGGGCTGGCACCTGCGTGGCAACATGCAGCTCCCAGGCCATATCAGCAAGTGCCTGCGTGGCGGCATGCAGATCTTCGTGAAGACTTTACCACCGCGCCACCTCAGCTGCCTTCCTGCCTACGTGGCGCCGCATGCATCGCTGACCAGGGCACATGTCGAAGCAAGGAGGAGCGGCGACGGACGGGACGGGCCTCGTTCCCGTCCCCAATAAAGCGAGGGGACACCTAAGCGATGCATTAAATGCGTCTTGTCCTGTAATACGAGCGATAAGCTCGTGGCACTATACGCCTTTCCACCTCCTATGTGCCACTGTGGCAGCCCCTTTCGACTATAATAGGAGGCCCATGGTGTACTGGAAAAGGATTCGGCTCTTTCGAACTGCTCAGCCATCGTAGCTAGTTCAAAGGCTTAAGAACACTCAATACATCCACCAAACCAGGACTAGGGTTTTACGCATCCTCGCAGCCCGAACCTGGGTAAACTATCCTTGTGCTGATTACTAATCCTGCTCTTCTCGCAACCCTGTGCCCCGGCAACCATAGTAGGGATTCTTGTGATCCCATAGGTGTCGTTCCACACCGACAATTGTGCAGCTGGAGTCCGTAGTACTCCAGGAGACCTCGGAGGAAAGGGTGGATTGGAAATCCAACGCCTCTTGAAAGAAAGGAAATGAAGCACACTCGCCACCCTTTTGAAGGATTGGGGAAGTTTTCCGCCAGGGCTTTGCCCTTGAAAGAAGATAATCCCACCCAAACGGGGACTAGATCCGCGGGAGGGAGATATCCCTGCACCTGAAGCTTGGTCAGATGGGCATGGGATACCGAGCAGCTCTCCCAGTCGCCTTTTTGGGGATCGTGGGGGCGTGAGGAAGAACTGGGAGCGTTCGCCATGTTTGTGTGGTTTCCTGGGGCAAGCTCTAAGGATTTTCCGCCTGGTTGAGAATGGCATCTGAGATCCGATCCCCTTAAATAGATGCCTTCCCTATGCCGTTAACGTGTTATCCGTAAAAACACTTGGACCCTTCGTATTCATCTGACATGTGGAAGCCGAGGCGACAGTGGCCCAGAAGCCGAAGGGTATGATGTTTAATGTGGAGCCGAAACTATCTGAATTACCATGGAGGTCCCACATGACAGAGCCGAAGATATAAAAGCCGGGTACTGCGTCGTCATTAAGGAGTCGAATATAGTTCCTTTTTTTGCTTTGGAGTATTCGGAGGAGGAACCCGCCTTGCAATGCCGAAGATAATCTGCGCGCCGGGCACGTCGTCATTGAAGCCTCGTTCGGGGGCTACTGAGGGAGTCCTGGACTAAGGGGTCCACAGGGGTCCGGCTATGTGATATGGGCCATACTGATGGGCCGTGAAGATACAAGATCGAGGACCTTCCCCCGTGTCCGGATGGGACTCTCCTTTGCGTGGATGGCAAGTTTGACATTCGGGTGTATAGTTTCCTTCCCCTGTAAACCGACCTTGTACAACCATAACCCCCTCCGGTGTCTATATAAACCGGAGGGTTTAGTCCATAGGGGAAATCATAATCATACAGGATAGACATCTAGGGTTTAGCCATTACGATCTCGAGGTAGATCAACTCTTGTAACCCCAATACTCATCAAAGTCAATCAAGAAGGAAGTAGGGTATTAGCTCCATCGAGAGGGCCCAAACCTGGGCAAACATCGTGTCCATGTCTCCTGTTACCTTTTATCTGAATACGCAGAGTTTGGGACCCCCTACCCGAGATTGCCGGTTTTGACACCGACACCTTACCTTCAAAGTGAGTTTTTCTAAGGTGATACTGATACTGTCGCAGAGCAGACCGAAAAATATGAGTGTATGCTTTTCTAGTTGCATCATCTTTTCGATCCAACTTGAACCTCTTCTGTTGAAAAAAGAATGGGAGTCTCATTAGGAGGAAGCTAGAAAGTGAGATACTTAATTCATACACCAAACTTTGGCATTTGGTATCCTAAGAGGTCATCTTTTGATCATGTTGGCTACTCCGACTCGGACTGTGCTGGTGACAAGGTTGATAGAAAGTCCACTTCGGGTACTTGTCAATTTCTTGGTAGATCTCTTGTGGCTTGGTCCTCCAAGAAACAAAACTCAGTATCCTTATCAACCGCCGAAGCGGAATACATTGTCGTCGGTTCATGTTGTGCTCAATTATTTTGGATGTCCCAAACCCTTAAAGATTATGGGATACATGTGAAGCATGTTCCATTGCTTTGTGACAATGAGAGTGCTATTAAGATTGCTCATAATCCCGTGCAACATTCTCGAACTAAGAAAATTGAAGTTCATCATCATTTCATTTGTGATCATGTTACAAAAGGACACATCAATCTTAAGCATGTTCTTACCAATCAGCAATTGGCAGATATATTCACTAAACCGCTTTATGAAAAGGTATTTTGTTGTTTGAGAGGTGAACTAAATATCATTGATGCCTCAAATTTGGAATAGAGATTCCTTTGGGGTCATGCAAGGCATGACCCTTGGTGACTAATCCTTGATATCTCTCTTATGATGATGATTATATATATTTGTACCCTTGCATGTTATCTAACCTGTGTAGGTACTTGGATGAGCCTAAATCTATGAGATTACAAGTCACTCACATTTTGAGCAATCTCCACTTTACCAAGTTCCTATGGTTTGGTTGTTGAACTCAAGGAAGCATGAACTCACTCAACATATCCTTTGACTATTTCAATACATCAAACTAGCGGGTCAACCCGCGCATTTGCGCGGCTAGAATTTTATTATATATCTTAGGCAACCACCATTTGTTGGCATTTGATTATTTTCTTTCTGTGTGGTGAAACCAACATAGTATATCATAATTTTGATTAGTTACGTGCCACTAAAATTGGTTCAACAATAATAGATCTTAGATTATGTTAAGATAATTAAAAACTTTTTAATTAAATGTGATAGTTTGAAAAGAAAAACATATTTATAGCTATTAATGCATGCATTGAGGGCTACCTCGATTTAGTTACATTATTATATGCACATTGTCGCTTGTTTCACTTCGTTGCTCTTCTCCAAGCCTCTTTAGCCATGAAGTTATGATACTATCCATAAGTGGCATCTTTCATCAGCAATTCCCACTATGACACAAATGTAGCTATAGTCTTGGTTCACTATCTTTTATGTTTTTGTCTAGAATTTTTTACTTCAGTTAGTGCATTGAACCTGATTGTACGGTCTTACTTTACTTGATTCATCAAATCCCAACTCCACAATGGCACAAGAACCGAGCGCTCCCCTCGGTCGCTCCCGCGGGTGACCAGAGAGGGAAACCTGCCCAGCCGCCAGCACCTCTCACCGGCTCTCCCTTCCCTTGCCGCCGCCGGTAGGGGTCACTGGGCGAAGCCCTCATAGCTCGGTCGTGGCGGGGCCCTCTTCCTCCTCCTCCTCCTGGTTGCCCAACGCGGGCCATCACATCGGGGGAGCTCGGGCTCGTGGTTGCTGCGGGCAGCGCGATGAGGCGACAAGGCAGCACAGCGTGGTGGCTGGGCGGCGTCGCTCGATGTGCAGGCTGACGCGGCCGGGTGTGGGGTACAACAACATGGGGCGCTGGCCCAGGGACGGCCGGATATGCGGCGAGAGGGCACGGCGGATCTGGCGCTGAGCGGCCGCGTTCAGGCATGGGGAGGCATGCGCAGCGTGGTTATTGCAGGGATGCCGCGGATATGGCGGGTCCGCGCATTTTTGAGAGGTGCGGCGGCTGCTGCACCACGATGAGGAGCCGGTGGATGTTGACCGGAGATTGTGTGCTGCGCAGTGCTTCCGATCTGCTCGGATTCGGATGTGTGTAGGAGCTCCAGGTGAAAGTACAGCACTGACTTTGGGTCGATGCCGGCACCAGCGGCGCCATGGCCATGGTGTCGTTCTCCTTCTTGAAGGTGTCGCCCTGGAGCTGCAATACACGACTCTCCGGGAGAAATCTTTAGCCTCTGATGGTCGAAGCGGGCGATGACTGCGGCTACGTCGTTCCCTTGATCCCTTCTTTGAGGCGTCGCCTTGGGGAGTCGGCATATTGCTGTTTGCACGGGTCTCTTCGTCGACGGGGACAGTGGACGTCAGGGCGGCGGCTCCGAGTGGTTTTTGTTTGTGCGCCGAGATGGCGATCTCGAGAACAATGCGAGTGGCAGCTCTATGAGGTGGGGCTCACTCTCAACATTGGTTGGGTGGCATCCTCCCGCTTGGGTGGTGGGGGTGTCGACTCGGTCGATGCGCCCAGAGGGGGCGGTCTGACTCTACGTCGGGGCGGCGGCCCCGAACGTGGTGCGACGTTCGTGGTCTGACCACGTGGGCGAGGGTCGAGGGGCGAGGGAGAGTGCTACATACGGAGCAAAATGAGTGAATCTACACTCTAAAATACGTCTATATACATCAGTGTTTGGAGTATGTACTAGTAGTTCATATTGAAATCTACTAAAGGACATATATATTCCAAACAATATGATAGTATAATCTCTATAACCAAGGTAGTAGGGACGAGGAGTAAACGAAGGGAGTAGTAAATTTTTCTCCTCGTCCTGCGAGCCACCGCGCGCATGGGCGAGGGAGCGGGCGTAAGGCATAGTAAGCAAGCTTCACCTCATCCTGCGAGCCACCGCGCCCGTGGGCGGGGGAGACGGTGTACTAAGCAAGCTTCTCCTTGTTCTGCGAGTTGACGGGACACATCAAAAGTACTCCAGTGTATAGAGCCTTGCCTCTAAGGTAGGCCCCACATGGTTTGCCTCTTTTTTAACATAACACGTCAAGTCACAATTTGTTTGTTCACCCGTGGTAGACGATCCTCCCTCCACCAAGTGGACAACCAGTACACGTGCCAAATTACCACGTGGGCTGCCTTTTTCGTACAGAAATGAGCTCCACCGTGTACCCGCGCGGGTGTGGTTGGGAAAGAGACGGGAGTACGTGCGCCATGCATGCACCTCTTCTCTTCGTGCACGTCCCCCACCTATGTGGGGTGTGTGTGTGAGAGATACAAACCGCGTTCGCGAGTGTTTTTTGTTTTGGGGTGGGGGTGGGGTGGGGGTTGATTTCATGAATTATTTGTGGGAATATGTGTCGATGACATCTCAAACAAAATTTTGCATGCAATGTGTGTGAAATGGAGGCCTATCCATATCATACATAGAGGGTCGGGCAATCCACGAGAAGAGAGGGAGGGGTCATAGCTATCGATAGAGTCAAAGAGAGGATCAAGTGGGTGGGTGCGAGATCGATGAAGAGAGCCATCAAAATTGTTTGTGTGTACAAGTCAAAGATATAGGGCGACTAGCCTACCGGAACGTTAGAGGGCACACGTCAAGTTTGTGTGTGGCAGGGAGACATGACTAGAGCGCTCGATGTATCGGTGTGTGTGGGGGGGAGGGGGCTGGTGGGAGGGGTAGGCAGAGGCCTAACTATAGAGGTAGAACGACTCGTATATGTGTTGAGAAGGAGAGACCCAGCTATGTCTTGAGGGAGATCGGTCGACATCCATACATAACTGAAGGATGGGAAATATGATGAGACAGAGAGAGAGAGGAGGGAGAGGGGTAGAGTGTTGGATGGGTGATGGAGTTGCTTCTCGAAGATGGTGGGAGAGGCCTACTAGAAAAACTGAGGGTGGAACTGCAATGTTATCAATAAGAGTGGGGATGTGTTTCTGTGTGTGCCTGTGCGTGATAGATCTGTCGGGACGCATCCATGGATGATGAAGGGGAACCATGTGTTTGGTAAGCAAACCTAACTAGATCGGTAGATCAATTGTTGTTTGTCAGAGGAAGGGAGAGACACAACTAATGAGGTAGATCAATTGACGTGTGGGTAAAAACGAGTTATAAGGACCTAGCTAGCTATATGTATAGCGAGAGATCGGTCGGTGTACGTCCATTTGTTAGAGGCAAATAAGGCCCAGCGAGACGGATAGACAGAGAGAATGGAGCTAGGAGGTGGTGCGAGAGGCCCAACTACTAGCTAGATAGGGGGAGGAGTGTGCGGTTGTGAGAGCGATATAAAGAGGAGCGAGAGTTTACACGTGTGTCTGACCGTATGAGAGACACGAGGCAAGGACACATAAAGGAGGAGATTGAAGGTGTGTTAGTATGTTGTAGGCAGGCACCGCTGGAGAGGTTTATCGATCGGTGTGTGTCGGAAAGGAGTTATGGAGACTCTGGGAGAATGACCTAAAGAAAAAAAATGTATGTGCCAGGTGGATAGAATGCCGAGGGAGGGGGAGGGCGAGGAGGGCATGTGCATGCACGAGAGAAAGTTAGTGGTAGCTACAAAGGTTAGAGGATTGTGTGGGTGTAAGAGACTAACAAAGATCATAATTTGATATGAAAGCGGATTCATATATTTGAATAGGAGATCATAGTGTTTTAAACATTGCATGCATGAATATAGCGGTGATACACGTGATGTGCACATGTTATACCATAATGTGATAATGCATGGCGTTTGCAACTCACAGCTAAATGCCGAACAATCTAAACCATATTATACATCAAACAATCTCACATTTTATTTGAATTTGTGATAATGTGTGGCGTTCGCAGCTTACAACTAAATATCGAACAATTTAAACAATGCTATATATCGAACATTCTCACATTTTATTTGAATTTGTGGTAATGTGTGGTGTTTGCAACTCACATCTAAATACTTGTAGGCGTAGGGGCGGGGCACCATACATAATGTGATAAACACATTATACATATGAGACATGGTTTAGATTATGAAGATCTAGCTAGATCTAGAAATGTAATGTGATTTGAAATCAAAATAAAGTGGATTCAAAAAATCTAGTTGGAGTTCATATAGGAGTACACATAGTTCATATGTAATCGGGACTAATCATGTGGTGTGCTGTGAACATAATACACATACGATGGTTTAACTTGACAATAATGATGATTGTAGATCTTATTAAAACAGAGAAACGAATTCAAATGCTTTGACTTCACAACAATCATTACTGCAGATCTTATTCAAATATACAAACGAATTCAAATTTAGTTCATATTGAAGCGGTAGTATATACGTTTGGAATGCACTAAAACGTTCATTTGAGTAGTAGGTTGCATGCATTATACACGTAGCGAAATATTTTAATTGAACATAACATGAATTCAATGTTTTGAATGACATTTGTAGGGCACATTGATTTGGGACAGTACACGTTAGGCTTGTCCGGAAATTTCAACCCGCGCCTTGTTAGCCCGAAATATTTAAGATATATCTTTGTCTTGTTGTGCTCCGACAACTCCCTCCATCTCAACCCGCGCCTTGCTATTCCGAAATTACAACGCGCGCGAAAACTCCCACCTCCTGTGAAATCCCGACATGCGAAATGCCTGTGGTACCCCTGAAATGAAAGAACCGCCTCAAATCGGTGGGGGTACTTTCGTAACTTACCCCACATTTCGGACAAGCGCGTCTCTAAGACATGGTTCCCCACTGCCATCCCATCCGCCCACCCATTCGTACATCGAGGCCGCGAAAACCCGCGACGAAACCCCACACCCTGCTCCGTCCGCCACCCAACCGGAGCCTCTTCCCCGACGACGTTGTCCACAGCAACACCTCGACGTCCCTCATCCACCATACCGGATGAGGATCTGTCGTCGATCTCATCGTCCCGCCGGTTCAGCCACCCCGTCCTCCACCTCCAAGGAGCTGCCCCGACGTTCCCCTCGTCTTTCGCGCCACCTCCATTCCCACACCGCCGTCTTCACCTGCACCACCGAAAGAGCATCATCATCACCGTTTCCTCGAATGAAGTTGCGGCCTAATCGGCGCCGCCAAAGAGGTTGTACACTAATCGCCGCATTTCTTCTTGATTCGATCTCACGGTGCTACCGGCGCTCGGTCCCGAGCCGACACGGCGCGGCTCCATCCACGGCAGCGTCGCCAGCCACTTCCTCCACGGCGTCGCTCCCTCGGCGGCGACGTCCACATCAGTAGGAACTGCTGCTGCTTTAGCTTTCACTCACGCTGTTGCTCTGCTCTTTCTCTCGGTCCCCTGCCTGGTCTGCTCTTGCTATTGCTCTTGCTCGCGCTGTTGCTCTCGCTCTTGCTCTTGCTTGCGATGCTGCTCCGATTTAGCTACACTTCAGTCGACTAATCGACTTTTGGGTCAGTCGATTTTCAGGGGGTGGGGGGGCTCGCCGGGGTGAAGGAAGAACCAGCCGCAGCAGGGAGGGGGGCTCGCCGGAGAGGTACCCCACTATCTATCTTAGGGTTCAGGATGGGGGCAGTGGTCGCTGGCGGTGGCGGGGCGGTGGCGTGGGGATCGCCAGAGAAAAATCTCGGCACGGGGGGGCTAGAGGGATGGCCGGGGCGGCTGCGGACCGGCGGTGGGGAGTGTTTTCGGGGCGGGCGGGGCGGCGCACCACCGGCCGCGGGCGGCGGGGGGTTGCTGTTTGGCCGGCTCAGGGGGGTGGAGGTTGAAGATGAACCGCAGGCCCTTGATTTCGTATCCAACGGCTGCAAAATCGACTAACCAGAGATGAAAAAGTCAGTCGACCGACGTGTAGCCTCACCTTGCTAGTGCGTTCAGTTTCGACAGCAAAATTCAGTTTCAAAAGTTAACTTCAGTTTCGACAGTTAAGTTTAGTTTCGACAGTTAAATTCAGTTTTGACAGTTAAGTTCAGAGATGAGCGGCTGATGTATTTTACATATAGCACTTTGTGGTTATGTATTTTACGTCATGTATTGGAGATGCTATTAGATTTCCACTCAAGTTAACGTTGCCCATTGTCTCTCTTGTCCTGCTTCAGCCTCGGCGTCGTACAACTCACCGGAGCTGCTCCAACGACGAAACCCTCCATCACAGCGGAGCAGTACCTCGGGCTCCATCTCCAGATGCCTAAGATCTTCTTCCCCTCCTCCAACAGCCAAGTCAGCCGGAGCATCCTCACCGGCCAACCCAATCACGCTGAGATCGACATGGCTTCACCAAAGAGGTTCTACACTTGTTCCTTTAGTGTCTCCTTGAAAGAAAAAACGTAGGAATTTTAATTTTCACTTGTCCTCATTTTCAAATTCCTATTCATGAAGCACAAGACTAAGAGATAGTAGCATAATATATAGCATTATAACCGTACATTTTCTTGTGGTTTGACTCAATGTCACCATGCTTCTTTGCATCCTGTGATCTTCCAATTGTTGTGAACCAAACACCCAGATTGGCAGAAATCCTGTGTTTTTAAATTCTCTGTTTTGCACGTGCATTCCTATCCTATTCCTGTCTATTTCCTATCCCTGCATTGTTGGAATCCTCCAATTCAAACGAGGCCTTACAGAATTACTTCTCTTACAGATAGTTGTCAAAGAAAACCTTGCGTGGTTTGTCCCGCTCCTGCTGCGCCGTCGTCCACCCCAGCTCAGCTGCTCCAACGACAGAAGGGTCCAGCACAGCAGGGATCCGGCCTCCAGACTGTCTTTCGCCGCCTCAGATCTTCTTCCCCGCCGCTGGCAGCCATGAAAACTGCACTACCATCATCAACCGAGCAGATGACCTTGATGTTGGGGAACGTAGTAATTTCAAAAAAAATTCCTACGCACACGCAAGATCATGGTAATGCATAGCAACGAGAGGGGAGAGTGTTGTCTACGTACCCTCGTAGACTGAAGCGGAAGCGTTGACACAACGTAGAGGAAGTAGTCGTACGTCTTCCCGATCCGACCGATCCAAGCACCGTTACTCCGGCACCTCCGAGTTCTTGGCACACGTTCAGCTCGATGACGTGCCCCTAGCTCCGATCCAGCAAAGCTTCGGGGACGAGTTCCGTCAGCACGACGGCGTGGTGACGATCTTGATGTTCTACCGGCGCAGGACTTCGCCTAAGCACTGCAACGATATATTCGAGGTGGAATATGGTGGAGGGGGGCACCGCACACGGCTAAGAAACGATCACGAAGATCAACTTGTGTGTCTATGGGGTGCCCCCTGCCCCCGTATATAAAGGAGTGGAGGAGGGGAGGGCCGGCCCTCTCTATGGCGCACCCTAGGGGAGTCCTACTCCCACCGGGAGTAGGGTTCCCCCTTTCCTAGTCCAACTAGGAGTCCTTGCATGTAGTAGGAGTAGGAGGGAAGGAAAGGGAAGAGAAAAGGAGAAGGAAGGAAGGGGGCGCCCCCCTTCCCTAGTCCAATTCGGACCAGATCAAGGGGAGGGGCGCGGCCACCTTTGAGGCCCTTTTCCTTCTTTCCCGTATGGCCCAATAAGGCCCAATTCGTATTCCCGTAACTCTCCGGTACTCCGAAAAATACCCGAATCACTCGAAACCTTTCCGAAGTCTAAATATAATCGTCCAATATATCAATCTTTACATCTCGACCATTTCGAGACTCCTCGTCATGTCCCCAATCTCATCCGGGACTCCGAACTCCTTCGGTACATCAAAACTCATAAACTCATAATATAACTGTCATCGAAACCTTAAGCGTGCGGACCCTACGGTTCGAGAACAATGTAGACATGACCGAGACACGTCTCCGATCAATAGCCAATAGCGGGACCTGGATGCCCATATTGGCTCCTACGTATTCTACGAAGATCTTTATCGGTCAGACCGCATAACAACATATGTTGTTCCCTTTGTCATCGGTATGTTACTTGCCCGAGATTCGATCGTCGGTATCTCAATACCTAGTTCAATCTCGTTACCGGCAAGTCTCTTTACTCGTTCCGTAATACATCATCTCGCAACTAACTCATTAGTTGCAATGCTTGCAAGGCTTATGTGATGTGCATTACCGAGAGGGCCCAGAGATACCTCTCCGACAATCGGAGTGACAAATCCTAATCTCGAAATACGCCAACCCAACAAGTACCTTCGGAGACACCTGTAGAGCACCTTTATAATCACCCAGTTACGTTGTGACGTTTGGTAGCACACAAAGTGTTTCTCCGGTAAACGGGAGTTGCATAATCTCATAGTCATAGGAACATGTATAAGTCATGAAGAAAGCAATAGCAACATACTAAACGATCGGGTGCTAAGCTAACGGAATGGGTCATGTCAATCAGATCATTCTCCTAATGATGTGATCCCGTTAATCAAATAACAACTCTTTGTCCATGGTTAGGAAACATAACCATCTTTGATTAACGAGCTAGTCAAGTAGAGGCATACTAGTGACACTCTGTTTGTCTATGTATTCACACATGTATTATGTTTCCGGTTAATACAATTCTAGCATGAATAATAAACATTTATCATGAAATAAGGAAATAAATAATAACTTTATTATTGCCTCTAGGGCATATTTCCTTCAGTCTCCCACTTGCACTAGAGTCAATAATCTAGTTCACATCGCCATGTGATTTAACAGCAATAGTTAACATCACCATGTGATTAACACCCATAGTTCACATCCATATGTGATCAACACCCAAAGGGTTTACTAGATTCAGTAATCTAGTTCACATCGCTATGTAATTAACACCCAAAGAGTACTAAGGTGTGATTATGTTTTGCTTGTGAGAGAAGCTTAGTCAACGGGTCTGCCAAAATTCAGATCCGTATGTATTTTGCAAAATTCTATGTCTACAATGCTCTGCACGGAGCTACTCTAGTTAATTGCTCCCACTTTCAATATGTATCCAGATTGAGACTTAGAGTCATCTGGATTAGTGACAAAAACTTGCATCGACGTAACTCTTTACGATGAACCTTTTTGTCACCTCCATAATCGAGAAACATATCCTTATTACACTAAGGATAATTTTGACCGCTGTCCAGTGATCTACTCCTAGATCACTATTGTACTCCCTTGCTAAACACAGTGTAGGGTATACAATAGATCTGGTACACAGCATGGCATACTTTATAGAACCTATGGCTGAGGCATAGGGAATGACTTTCATTCTCTTTCTATCTTCTGCCGTGGTCGGGCTTTGAGTCTTACTCAATTTCACACCTTGTAACACAGGCAAGAACTCTTTCTTTGACTGTTCCATTTTGAACTACTTCAAAATCTTGTCAAGGTATGTACTCATTGAAAAAACTTATCAAGCGTCTTGATCTATCTCTATAGATCTTGATGCTCAATATGTAAGCAGCTTCACCGAGGTCTTTCTTTAAAAAACTCCTTTCAAACACTCCTTTATACTTTGCAGAATAATTCTACATTATTTCCAATCAACAATATGTCATTCACATATACTTATCAGAAATGTTGTAGTGCTCCCACTCACTTTCTTGTAAATACAGGCTTCACCGCAAGTCTGTATAAAACTATATGCTTTGATCAACTTATCGAAGCGTATATTCCAACTCTGAGATGCTTGCACCAGTCCATAGATGGATCGTTGGAGCTTGCATATTTTGTTAACACCTTTAGGATTGACAAAACCTTCTAGTTGCATCGTATACAACTCTTCTTTAATAAATCCATTAAGGAATGCAGTTTTGTTATCCATTTGCCAGAATTCATAAAATGCGGCAATTGCTAACATGATTCGGACAGACTTAAGCATAGATACGAGTGAGAAACTCTCATCGTAGTCAACACCTTGAATTTGTCGAAAACCTTTTGCGACAATTCTAGCTTTGTAGATAGTAACACTACTATCAGCGTCCGTCTTCCTCTTGAAGATCCATTTATTTTCTATGGCTTGTAGGTCATCGGGCAAGTCAACCAAAGTCCACACTTTGTTCTCATACATGGATCCTATCTCAGATTTCATGGCCTCAAGCCATTTCGCGGAATCTGGGCTCACCATCGCTTCTTCATAGTTCGTAGGTTCGTCATGGTCAAGTAACATGACCTCCAGAACAGGATTACCGTACCACTCTGGTGCGGTTCTCATTCTGGTTGACCTACGAGGTTCAGTAGTAACTTGATCCGAAGTTACATGATCATCATCATTATCTTCCTCACTAATTGGTGTAGTAGTCACAAGAACAGATTTCTGTGATGAACTACTTTCCAATAAGGGAGCAGGTACAGTTACCTCATCAAGTTCTACTTTCCTCCCAGTCACTTCTTTCGAGAGAAACTCCTTCTCTAGAAAGTATCCATTCTCAGCAACGAATGTCTTGCCTTTGGATCTGTGATAGAAGGTGTACCCAACTGTCTCCTTTGGGTATCCTATGAAGACACATTTCTCCGATTTGGGTTTGAGCTTGTCATGATGAAACTTTTTCTTATAAGCATCGCAACCCCAAACTTTAAGAAACGACAACTTTGGTTTCTTGCCAAACCATAGTTCATATTGTGTCGTCTCAACGGACTTAGATGGTGCCCCTTTTTAACGTGAATGCAGTTGTCTCTAATGCATGATCCCAAAACCATATTGGTAAATCGGTAAGAAACATCATAGATTGTACTATATCCAATAAAGTACGGTTATGACGTTCGGACACACCATTATGCTGTGGTGTTCCAGGTGGCATGAATTTGTCAAACTATCCCACATTGTTTTAATTGAAGACCAAACTTGTAACTCAAATATTTGTCTCCGCGATCAGATCGTAGAAACCTTATCTTCTTGTCACGATGATTTTCTACTTCACTCTGAAATTCTTTGAATTTTTCAAATGTTTTAGACTTATGTTTCATCAAGTAGATATACCCATATCTGATCAAATCATCTGTGAAGGTCAAAAAATAATGATACCTGTTGCAAGCCTTAATATTCATCGGTCTACATACATCAGTATGTATGATTTCCAATAAGTCAGTTGCTTGCTCCATTGTTCCGGAGAACAGAGTTTTAGTCATCTTGCCCATAAGGCATGGTTCGCAAGCATCAAGTGATTTATAATCAAGTGATTCCAAAAACCCATCAGCATGGAGTTTCTTCATGCGCTTTACACCAATATGACCTAAACGACAGTGCCACAAATAAGTTGCACTATCATTATTAACTTTGCATCTTTTGGTTTCAATATTATGAATATGTGTATCACTACGATCGAGATCCAACGAACTTGTTTCATTGGGTGTATGACCATCGAAGGTTTTATTCATATAAACAGAACAACAATTATTCTCTGACTTTAATGAATAACCGTATTGCAATGAACATGATCAAATCATATTCATGCTCAACGCAAAAACCAAATAACAATTATTTAGGTTCAACAGTAATCCCGAAAGTATAGCGGAGTGTGCGATGATGATCATATCAATCTTGGAACTACTTCCAACACACATCGTCACTTCACCCTTAACTAGTCTCTGTTTATTCTGCAACTCCTGTTTCGAGTTACTACTCTTAGCAACTGAACCAGTATCAAATACTGAGGGGTTGCTATAAACACTAGTAAAGTACACATCAATAACATGTATATCAAATATACTTTTGTTCACTTTGCCATCCTTCTTATCCACCAAATACTTGGGGCATTTCCGCTTCCAGTGACCAGTCCCTTTGCAGTAGAAGCACTTAGTCTCAGGCTTAGGTTCAGACTTGGGCTTCTTCACTTGAGCAGTAACTTGCTTGTTGTTCTTCTTGAAGTTCCCTTTTTTCCTTTTCCCTTTACTTGAAACTAGTGGTCTTGTTAACCATCAACACTTGATGCTCTTTCTTGATTTCTACCTTCATCAATTTCATCATCATGAAAAGCTTGGGAATCGTTTCCGTTATCCCTTGCATATTATAGTTCATCACGAAGTTCTACTAACTTGGTGATGGTGACTAGAGAATTCTGTCAATCACTATTTTATCTGGAAGATTAACTCCCACTTGATTCAAGCGATTGTAGTACCCAGACAATCTGAGCACATGCTCACTAGTTGAGCGATTCTCTTCCATCTTTTAGCTATAGAACTTGTTGGAGACTTCATATCTCTCAACTCGGGTATTTGATTGAAATATTAACTTCAACTCCTGGAACATCTCATATGGTCTATGACGTTCAAAACGTCTTTGAAGTCCCGATTCTAAGCCGTTAAGCATGGTGCACTTAAACTATCAAGTAGTCATCATACTGAGCTAGCCAAACGTTCATAACGTCTGCATCTGCTCCTGCAATAGGTCTGTCACCTAGCGGTGCATCAAGGACATAATTCTTCTGTGCAGCAATGAGTATAAACCTCAGATCACGGATCTAATCCGCATCATTGCTACTAACATCTTTCAACACAATTTTCTCTAGGAACATATCAAAATAAACATATGAAAGCAACAACGCGAGCTATTGATCTACAACATAGATATGCTAATACTACCAGGACTAAGTTCATGATAAAATAAAGTTCAATTAATCATATTACTTAAGAACTCCCACTTAGATAGACATCCCTCTAATCTTCTAAGTGATCACGTGATCCAAATCCACTAAACCATAACCGATCATCACGTGAAATGGATTAGTCTTCAATGGTGAACATCATTATGTTGATCATATCTACTATATGATTCACGCTCGATCTTTCGGTCTCCGTGTTCCGAGGCCATATCTGCATATGCTAGGCTCGTCAAGTATAACCCGAGTATTCTGCGTGTGCAAAACTGGCTTGCACCCGTTGTAGATGGACGTAGAGCTTATCACACCCGATCATCACGTGGTGTCTGGGCACGACGAACTTTGGCAACGGTGCATACTCAGGGAGAACACTTCTTGATAATTAGTGAGAGATCATCTTATTATGCTACCGTCAATCAAAGCAAGATAAGATGCATAAAAAAGATAAACATCACATGCAATCAATATAAGTGATATGATATGGCCATCATCATCTTCGTGCTTGTGATCTCCATCTCCGAAGCACCGTCATGATCACCATCGTCACCGGCGCGACACCTTGATCTCCATCATAGCATCGTTGTCGTCTCGCCAATCTTATGCTACTACGACTATCGCTACCGCATAGTGATAAAGTAAAGCATTACAGGGCGATTGCATTGCATACAATAAAGCGACAACTATATGGCTCCTGCCAGTTGCCGATAACTCGGTTACAAAACATGATCATCTCATAAAATAAAATTTAGCATCATGTCTTGACCATATCACATCACAACATGCCCTGCAAAAACAAGTTAGACGTCCTCTACTTTGTTTGTTGCAAGTTTTACGTGGCTGCTACGGGCTTTAAGCAAGAACCAATCTCACCTACGCATCAAAACCACAACGATAGTTTGTCAAATAGACTCCGTTTTAACCTTCGCAAGGACCGGGCGTAGCCATATTCGGTTCAGCTAAAGTTGGAGAAACGGACACCCGCCAGCCACCTGTGTGCAAAGCACGGCGGTAGAACCAGTCTCGCGTAAGCGTACGCGTAATGTCGGTCCGGGCCGCTTCATCCAACAATACCGCCGAACCAAAGTATGACATGCTGGTAGGCAGTATGACTTATATCGTCCACAACTTACTTGTGTTCTACTCGTGCATATAACATCAAACCATAAAAACCTAGGCTCGGATGCCACTGTTGGGGAACGTAGTAATTTCAAAAAAAAATCCTACGCACACGCAAGATCATGGTGATGCATAGCAACGAGAGGGGAGAGTGTTGTCTATGTACCCTCGTAGACTGAAGCGGAAGCGTTGACACAACGTAGAGGAAGTAGTCATACGTCTTCCCGATCCGACCGATCCAAGCACCGTTACTCCGGCACCTCCGAGTTCTTGGCACACGTTCAGCTCGATGACGTGCCCCTAGCTCCGATCCAGCAAAGCTTCGGGGACGAGTTCCGTCAGCACGACGGCGTGGTGACGATCTTGATGTTCTACCGGCGCAGGGCTTCGTCTAAGCACTGCAACGATATATTCGAGGTGGAATATGGTGGAGGGGGGCACCGCACACGGCTAAGAAACGATCACGAAGATCAACTTGTGTGTCTATGGGGTGCCCCCTGCCCCCGTATATAAAAGGAGTGGAGGAGGGGAGGGCCGGCCCTCTCTATCGCGTGCCCTAGGGGAGTCCTACTCCCACCGGGAGTAGGATTCCCCCTTTCCTAGTCCAACTAGGAGTCCTTCCATGTAGTAGGAGTAGGAGGGAAGGAAAGGGAAGAGAAAAGGAGAAGGAAGGAAGGGGGCGCCCCCCTTCCCTAGTCCAATTCGGACCAGATCAAGGGGAGGGGCGCGGCCACCTTTGAGGCCCTTTTCCTTATTTCCCGTATGGCCCAATAAGGCCCAATTCGTATTCCCGTAACTCTCCGATACTCCGAAAAATACCCGAATCAGCCGGAACCTTTCCGAAGTCCGAATATAGTCATCCAATATATCGATCTTTACGTCTCGACCATTTCGAGACTCCTCGTCATGTCCCCGATCTCATCCGGGACTCCGAACTCCTTCGGTACATCAAAACTCATAAACTCATAATATAACTGTCATCGAAACCTTAAGCGTGCGGACCCTACGGTTCGAGAACAATGTAGACATGACCGAGACACATCTCCGGTCAATAACCAATAGCGGGACCTGGATGCCCATATTGGCTCCTACATATTCTACGAAGATCTTTATCGGTCAGACCGCATAACAACATACGTTGTTCCCTTTTTCATCGGTATGTTACTTGCCCGAGATTCGATCATCGGTATCTCAATACCTAGTTCAATCTCGTTACCGGCAAGTCTCTTTACTCGTTCCGTAATACATCATCTCGCAACTAACTCATTAGTTGCAATGCTTGCAAGGCTTATGTGATGTGCATTACCGAGAGGGTCCAGAGATACCTCTCCGACAATCGGAGTGACAAATCCTAATCTCGAAATACACCAACCCAACAAGTACCTTCGGAGACACCTGTAGAGCACCTTTATAATCACCCAGTTACGTTGTGACGTTTGGTAGCACACAAAGTGTTCCTCCGGTAAACGGGAGTTGCATAATCTCATAGTCATAGGAACATGTATAAGTCATGAAGAAAGTAATAGCAACATACTAAACGATCGGGTGCTAAGCTAACGGAATGGGTCATGTCAATCAGATCATTCTCCTAATGATGTGATCCCGTTAATCAAATAACAACTCTTTGTCCATGGTTAGGAAACATAACCATCTTTGATTAACGAGCTAGTCAAGTAGAGGCATACTAGTGACACTCTGTTTGTCTATGTATTCACACATGTATTATGTTTCCGGTTAATACAATTCTAGCATGAATAATAAACATTTATCATGAAATAAGGAAATAAATAATAACTTTATTATTGCCTCTAGGGCATATTTCCTTCACTTGAGGACTACACGGGTCCGCAATAGAGGTCTCACTCTTTCGTGTCTGCTTACGGTATGCATCGCTTAATATTACATGCTACTATATCGTCCTGTTCACCGATTAGACTCTGAGTCAGCTCTAAACTAATGGTCAAACTTGAGTTTTTAAATGGTTGTGGGGTACATATCGGGGCCGCTATCAATAGTATCTATCTACTATCTGGTTAATCTCCGGTGTATACTATGAGTTTCATGTCGGGTGGGAAACAAACAGTAAAGAAGCCATTATCTGTATTTTTTAACTGAAGCCATTATCTGCCTGCTATTATTGGTTTTGGGTCTATCCACAGGTTGCTACCATCACTCTGGATTTCTGCATGCACTCCTTACATAATCTCACTATGTTTTATTCCTATGCATGACAATTATTGTAAACAATGGAACTGAACATGTAGAGAAAAAGAGACGAGCCTTGCGTGGCAATAAAATTTCATGCAGACGTTGCTCCATGGTAGGCGCAAAGGCAGCCCCCCTCTACGCATTTCGGATTGTAATCGAGAGGAAGATATCTGTTCTGAGGGGGATTTAGAAGGAGAAGACAACTCCTATTTACCCCCTGAGGTCTTTGCTCTAACTTTGCATGCTGATGTTGGTTATATCATGCATATGGTGTCTTGCATTGCTTACTTTATACATCAAATATGTCATCTGCTTAGTTTAGACATCCTTTGTGCGAATGCCATCTGTTTAGTTTATTCATCGTTTATGTGAATTATGCAACGCCATCTTGTTTAGCCAGGCATCATATATGTGAATTTTGCAATGCCATCCTGCTTAGCCAGTCATCTTATATGTAAATTATATTAGTCCATCCTTTTTTTGGTTACATATTACATTTGTCAAAAATGTTATTACATTCAACTGCTCTTCGTGTGCATCAGCCATTTGACACGGTGATGGAAAATTCTGGAGTGAAAACAAGGTCTTCAGAGCAGACTATGCTATCTGACGAAGTGCATATCTCGCTGGTTACGGATAGCTCCTCAGAGGAGGATTCAGAGACAGATGACCAGTCCTATTCCCCCCCCCCCGGAGGTGTATGCTCTAACTCGGCAGGGTTATGTTGCTCATATAGTGCGTATGGTGTCTCGCATTGCTATGTCATTTGATTAGTTTAGACATGCTTTGTGTGAATGCCACCTGTTCAGTGTCTAATTACCATGTATGTGAATTATGCATTGCCATCTTGTTGCAAGACATTATATATGTGAATTATACAATGCTATCTTGTTGCAAAGGCATTATATATGTGAATTATGCAATGCCATGCTGTTTAGCCAATCATCATGTATGTGAATTATATCATGCTATCATTTTTTTGTATTACGTGCTCCATTTGTCGACAACGTTTGTATATTCAACTACTCTTCCTGTGCATCAGCCATTTGAAGCGGTGATGGAAGTATCTGGAGTGAAAACAAGGTATTCAAAGCAGACAATGCTACCTGCTGAAGCAGACATCCTGCTGGTTACAGAGAGCTCCTCAGAGGAGGATTTAGAGACTGATCACCAGTCCTATTTTCCCCCTGAGGTCTATGCTCAAACTTGGCAGGGTTATATTACCCATGTCATGCATGTTGTCTTGCATTGCTTAGTTTTTACATCATATATGGATTGCCATCTGCTTACTTGCTTACTATATAAATCATATATTTGAATTATATCATGCCATCATGTTTACATAGTACATACACATCATCTATCTGAATTATGGCATGGAAACCCATTTAATAGAGACATCATATAGTTATATCATCTCATCCTATTTAGTGTTTACAGTCATCATATTTTGAATTATGGCACTCTATCCGTGAATGTATGTGAATTATGGCATGCCAACCTATTTAATAAACACATTATATAGTTATGTCATGTCATCGTGTTTACATAGTCTCATATTTTGAACTATGTCTTTCCATCTTTTTTAGTTAGCCATCATAATGTGAAATTGTGTCATGCTATCCTGTTTAGTTAGCCATCATATATGTGAAATTGTGTCATGCTATCCTGTTTGGTTAGACAACATAAATATGAATTATTTCATGCCCTCTTTTATTCCCCACTATCCATTACACCTGTCTATCATACAATGTCTATACTTTCAATTACTTTTCTTGTTTATCAGTCATTTGAATTGGAGAGCGTGATGGCAGTATCTAAGGGAGTAACAACACGGTCTTCAGAAAAGATGGTGCTACCAGTTGATGCAGATAGAACCACGGTTGTACTTGCCCAAGGACCAGATCCACCGCACATAACCCAGACTCTCGCAGATTGTACCCCTACCCAGTTTGATAGAGAACCAGCTACACCCCTTCTAACCCCAACCCCGACAGATAGTAACCCAGTTCCAGTTGACACAGCACCATCTCCACCACAGAGCACCGAAACATGAGCAGTTAGTAAGGGAACTGCAGTGCCCAAAGCACGAGGACCACCACTCTGAATCCCAACTCAACGCTTAAAGGAGAAGAAGATTTGTTCTCAGGTCAGGTTCTGTAGCTATGGTTCATACTCCTTTGCTCTTGCATGAATGTATTTACTCATACCAACTATTTTCAAATTTGAAGGATGGAATTGAAACTCCAATGCCGCAACAGGTATGTTGTAAACCTGTTTCTTTAACTGGTTTGCTGTTGTAACCTGCTCTATGTTGATTTCAGTTTCAATTGAATAAACAGTTATGTTCTCATGTCATGCACATTACAAGTGTTGTTATTGCTTTATAGTTACCCACACTTATATTCTGTCTATTCTGCTTTGTCTTGAACAAATATTATTTGAACTGTGTCTCTATCTTGATTTGGCAATAAAAACTAGAATGATATAGACCATAAAGTGACCATGGTACATAGATATATGTTTGTTTCATGCTGTTATCATGTCCACTTTACTACTGAACACATTTACCAAAATGAGTTTCATATACAACATGGTAAACATGTGATGTATCTGCTTGTTTATCTTTTAGAATGCGGACAAAATATTGGAGAACAGTACCGCGTTATCCAATGGTAAAGGAAGTAATGCAGATAAGGTTCAAGATAGTGAGACATCCCTGTTGGTCTCCAAGAAAGCTGATAAAAACTATCTTGACGACAGTGAGGGAACCCAAAAGTCATGTCTTGATGTAGTGTTCGAGTTACTGGCCACTACTGCTGGCACAAGCTCTTCGAACTCACTGCCTGAATCAGTTCGTCTTCTTGAGTCTCAACTTCAAGTTGAAAGACATCGATCAGATGTGCTGCGACAGGAAGCTGAAGGACTGAGGAAGTCCCTGCAGAATTCAGATGCATATTTTCTGGTGCAACAGCAAGCGCTGGAGGATTTAAGTGCCAAACAAGAGAAAGTTAATAAGCTTGCTAAGCATCTTGCCAGCATTATGGGTACCCAGGATATTGTTTCTTGAGATCTTCTGAAGTGGTTTCAGTTCTGGATTTGTTTTGCTGCGGCGTTTATTTGCGCTGGTCGCCAACTTTGACAACCAGTGTATATGATATGCTGCTTTGTTCCCTATATTTGCACTGGTGGCGAACTTTGATGCCCAATGGATGTAATATGTGTAATAGCCGTGATAGCCTAGCGTTAGTTGCTTGCTTATTTATTTCCTTGTTGTCTTGTTTATTTGTTTGCTTGCAGTCATTGCAGTTCTTTTTCCGCGGTTAGCTAGTGGCTGCAATAACCTATTTTTTAAAACTAGGCCACAATAACCATGGGCTAATATTTACTGTAGTGACACTGGGCCTCCTACTGGCAGTAGAAATAGTGGGCCTTCTACGGGCCGTAGAAACAATGGGCCTTCTGCGGGCCGTATTATCAATGGGCCTTATACGGGTCGTATAATTGATTGGCCAAACATGGGCCAAACAGACCGCATTATGGCCGTAAACGGGCTAGAGTTGGAATCGTCCGTTCATGGGCCGACCATAATGGGCCATCGTTAATAGGCCGTATTTGATGATGCTATGAAATCGGCCCAACGTATTAACGGACCACAAACGGGCCGACTGTAACCACGGGCTGAATTTGGCCCACAAGCAGAAAATAACAGTAACGGGCCGTAAGTAAACGAATGCTGGAAATGAGCCCAAGAACAAATGGGCTCTGAGAAGGCCGAAAGATAACATGGGCTGGAAACGGTCCAACAGAATAATGCGCCGTTAATGGGTATAAAGTGATACACTATTCATTATGGGCCAGTTTCACCACGGGTCGTTAATGGGTGTAAAGTGATACATTGTTCATTACGGGCCAGTTTCACCACGAGCCGTTAGTAGGCCAAGAGTTACATAGGGCCTCATATGGGCCAAAAGACGTCATGGGCCAGAAGTGAAAACGGGCTGGAATCATATTGGATGGCCCAGATGACGCTACTGGGCCTAATTCGGATAGGGCGTAACGGGCCTTGGGTTAGCGGGCTGTAAATGGGCTATATTCGAACAGGCCGTTAACAGGCTTTCCATGGGCCGGCCCGCCAGCTTTTGACCAAGTCAAACGGGCCAGCCTTTTCATAGGAATGGGCCTCTGTTGGGCCGTGCCACGTGTCGACTTATCATGGGCGCCTATCTGACCCACTGACGAGCTGACACGTGTTTCGTCCGGCCAATAAGAATTTTACACGTGGAAATTTTCCATTGGCCGGGGCTGTTAACGGGTTATCGGATCCAAAACCCGACCCGATAGCTTAACGGCGTTCCGTTACGGTGGATGCCACGTGTCGGTCACCCTTGACGAAAGCACTTCTGTGACGCGCGATTTATCGTCATGGAAGTGGACACTTCCGTGATGATAATTTTGGTAATGTCATGGAACACTTCTACAACAGCACAGGTATGACTATCTTGATTCTGTCATAAATTTGTCATGGATGTACATGCATGACAAAAAAAGCGACCTACTGTGACAAACATGTATCACCACGGAAGTGTTTTTTTGTAGTGATAGGGTTCTGGAATACTGTCGCCATCAGAATAGCCCCCAAGCCGGCCATCTTGCAGTTGATACAACGACTCAGTTTCACCAGTGGACGACTCACCATCAGAGTAGATGATCGTCTCACCACCAGATACAGATCTATCCTCAATTCCGCCCCATGGATGAATCCCATGAAGGCACGCTTCATGGCAGGCTGAACTCGGGCGGGTCGTGCACGCTGAGCCGTCTCGATGATGTCGGTGCAGATGTCCGGCTCAAGGCCCGGTTCGCCGATCTTGCCGATGAAGACGTGGATTCCGCCGAAGGGGACCCGATACCCGTACTCAACTGAGCCGGCCTCGGGGCCCCAGCCTGCATTGTCGATGTAGAGCTTGCCGCGACGACTCTTGGTCATCCGGCCCACAACATATCCCTTAATCCCTTCGAAGCTGCCCTTCAAGAACTCGAAGCCACCGTGCGTTGGCCCCACGGTGGGCGCCAACTGTCGTGGAATTGTCACGGCATATGTCCTAGTGTGAGGACTTAGTCGTGGAGCCATCGCAACTAGGTTATCTTAAAGGGGTTAAATGGGACAAAGGACACAGGGAGTTTATACTGGTTCGGCCCCTTGCGGTGAAGGTAAAGGCGTAATCCAGTTTGAGGGAGCGAATACGCTTGACCTAGCTTTTGATCTCTTGTTTCTTGTCCTAAACCGCCGCTGGGTCGTCCCTTTATATACACAGGTTGACGCCCAGCGGCTCACGGAGTCCCTGCCGGCTCATAAACAACGTGTCCGGCTTGGTGACTAAATACACTTGCCTTACAATACAAGTCATACACATATGGCGGTTTATACCTATGGGCCTTAAGTCGCCTTTGGGCTTAGGCCCTTAACAAGTGTGCTTCATGAACCGCCATCTTCAATATCTTCACGGGCTTTGTCTTGATGAATCGCCATAGGTATAACCCGGCCCCTCCTGGGCGGTTCATAGCCAATAGTTATATCCCTAACACCGTCGCTCGAGGTTGTAGACAGCGGCACCAATGGCGGGAGAGCCACAGTCTTAGCAGGAAATGTCGAGCATGGAAGGAGGTCATTTTGCCGTCGCCCGGCGATGTGTCGTCATAGCCCAGCGCGGTCGCCACCCGAGTCGAGCATCTCCCATCACCCGCCACCACGCTAGGGTTGTGACCTTGCGAACAGAACAAGGGTCGTCGCGTCGAGAGCCCATCTCCTTTTTGGATGCACATATAAAGACACTTCAGGCCCAATAGGCCCAATTTAATAGCGGACGCCAAAAATGTTGCGAGAGCAGCGGCCCGTCACGGTAGCACTAGTTTGAAGCGAGCGAACCGAGCGTACGTGGGATTCACACTTAATTGGACAACTAAAAACGCTTAAAAGTGTTAATCCGACAGCTGTAAATGCTAATGACCTGAGAGGGTAGGAAAAAGTGCTCGTTTATAATGTATCTAAATTACTGCATCAGAAAAATACGAGTTAATTGCATGGCAATACAACACTTCGGCACGTTGTAACGAATTAGTACCACTATTCGTTTTTTTTTTTTTTTGCAAGTTAGTACCACCTCTGAGGCTAATCGTTGCAAAACGGTCTAAATGTCGTATAATGCTGTTTGATGTTGTATCTGACAGGCAGGGCCCCTGTTAGCTACTGACGTGGCATGACTTTTTAAAAAAAAGACCCTTAGTTTTTATGTATATATTACTCCATCAGAAAAATACAAGTTAATTGCATGGCAATACCACACTTCTGCACGTTGTAACGAATTAGTACCACTATTCATTTTTTTTTTGCAAGTCAGTACCATCTCTGAGGCTAATCGTTGCAAAACGGTCTAAACTACATATAATGTTGTTTGATGATGTATCTGACAAGCAGGGGCCCCTGTCAGCTGCTGACGTGGCATGATTTTTTACAAAAAAGACCCTTACTTTTTATGTATATATTACTGCATCAGAAAAATACAAGTTAATTGCATGGCAATACCACACTTCTGCACGTCGTAACGAATCAGTATCACTATTTGTTTTCTTTTTTTTTGCAAGTCGGTACCATCTCTGAGGCTAATCATTGCAAAACGATCTAAAGTACGTATAATGTTGTTTGATGATGTATCTGACAGGCAGGCAGGGGGCCCTGTCAGCTGCTGACGTGGCATGATTTTTTTACAATAAAGACCCTTAGTTTTTATGTAAACTAGTATGAATCCTCGTTTGGCAGAAAAGTGTTTCTCCTGAAACATGAAAAAAATATAGTGAGCGCTGGCGGGATTCAAACCCGCGTCAAGGAGTACGCGGCCAAGTGGCTGCTACCGCTGCGCTACATCAGCTAATCTATCAACTAGCACGCGTACGCCTTTCTATACTTTGTGCGGTTCTTTTTTCTAAAATAAATAAAAGAAAACTGTTAAACACGCACGCGCCGATCTGTTTGCATAGACGTGTTTATAATTTAAGTCGTTCCGTCTTAATTTTGTGTATATTTTTTTTCAGATTTCTTTTATCTTTTTTCAGATCATCGATATTCTTCGGGCCATACGTACTGTGTGTATCATATATTGAGAAAAATGTAAATACATACATATATATATATATATATTAAAAATGTTCAATACATATAGGATGAACGTTTTTATAATTAAAAAATGTTCATCATATTTTTTTCATATTGTATAATGATGGCCGTTCGCTGCACGTGTTCCCTGCCACTGCGCTACTGCAACATTTGCTTCAAATAGCACGCGTGCAACTTTCTATTCTTTGGGCCGTTCAGTTTTTCTGTCTATATTTTTCTTCGGACTTCTTTTATCTTTTTTTTCAGATCATGGATTTTCTTTGGGCCGTACACAGTGTGTCTATCGTATGTTGAAAAAATTATACATACATATATATACATTGTATATTAGCAAATGTTAAATACATATAGGATGAATGTTTTTATAATACAAAAAATGCTCATCGTATTTTTTTCATATTGTATAATGATGGGCCGTTCGCTGCGCGTGCTACTGCACCTTTTGCTTCAAATAGCACGCATGCAACTTTTTAACTTTGGGCCATTCCATTTTTTATATGATACCAAAACATATGTATATTAAAAAAATTGTATTAAATGTTATAAGATACTATAAAAAATATACATTATTGAAAAATATTCGTATAAAAGCGTATCATATATGAAACAAATGTTCATCGCACCATATATATATATTGAACATTTTTTAATATACAATTATCTTATTTAAATATAAGATGAACATTTTGGAAAAATACGATGAACTTTTTCATATTATAAAAACGTTCATCTTATATATATTTAACTTTTTTAATATAAGATGTAACTATACATATAATTTTTTCAGTACTGCATACAGCCCAAAGAATATCCATTATATATGAAAACAGATAAAAGAAGTCCGGAAGAAAATATACACAGAAAAGGGAAACGTTTTACGGCGGCTAACCGGCCGAGCGCTGGGCCGGTCGCGCATGCGTCGTTAGATCGACCAAAATCAGACGCACCCCGTTGCACCCACGAGTGTTTCGTTAGGCCCACCACCGCACGCGATTCCCAAGCCTTATCTTCTCAATCGGACCAGCTCTTCATTCTTAGCCATACAAGGCGTCTGATTCCTCTGTCCATCTGATGCTCTTGCTGCTGGTCGGCGCCGCTTTTCACCACGCCATGGATTTTGTCTCCTTTTTGGCGATGTCTCTCACTCCCTCCTCTCCGGCATTTTTTGCCTCGCTGCCATGGTCTCGCACCTCCGGTCTTCTCTGCGCGCTCCCCTGCGAGCTCGAGGCGACGACGCTCGCACATCCATGCGGTTGCAACACCATATTTTTGCCATGTTGTCGTCCTCCTTCTACGCTTTTTTCGAGTTAGCCGGTTGCAACTTTTTGATCTGTCAGTTCCAGCTTTTTATTTTGCGGGTCGCAGCAATTTTATCCTCTAGCACCAATTTGATTCGCCGGTTCCAGCATTTTTTTTCCGCCGGTAGTTAGCTTTTCCCCTCGCTGGTTCCAGCTTTTGGTTTCACCAGTCGCAACAGTTCCCTTTTTGATAGTAGCATTTTTTGATTCGTCGCTTGTAGCATTTTATTTCGCCGGTAGTAGCTTTTGAGAACGATGTTTCCAACTTTCAGTTTCGTCGGTGCCAACATATGCGGTCACCGGTTCCTGCAAATGTGATCGTCGGATTCAGCAAATTGTGTCGCTGGTTGTAACATCCCTAGTCGCCGGTTCCAGCAAATGCAACCGCCGGTTCCAACATCTTGTTTTGTAGCACTTTTTTGGGCCGGAATGGCACGCAGCCATGCTGGAATGGACGATGGCAAACGAGAGAGGGCACTACACACTGGTGATGCTGGGGCGCCGCCGGAGATGAACATGGCCGCCCGCGCCTCGCGAGGGAACACCCGATGGAGTCGTGCTGGGTCTAGTGACTCCATTCTTTTTTCTCTCCCCTGCTCGTTGATATGATTTGAGAAAAAATAATGAGGATGCGAGAGGTTAGGGACGAAGAGAGGACGACGCACACGGTCCCAGTACCGCCCCACAGAAAAATGGAAGGCTGAAACTATGCGTGCTAAGTGCATAAATTATGCTTTGGTGCAGTGGCAGCGAGCGCCTCGGTCCTACGGATCAGCCAACGATCGAATGCCCACGCGCGGGACCTCAATTTTAATATATTTTTTGTATTTTATAGAAAAAACAGAAGTACACGAAGTACAAAATAGTTTACGTGACAGATTGTGCCGATGCGGTGAGATAGCGCAGCGGTAGCGGGCGCTTGCCGTGTAGGCCTGGTCGCGAGTTCGAATCCCTCCTGCGTCCGCACTGCGAGCTTTTTTTTTTTTCGGCCAAACACTTTTCTGGCAAACAAGGGATGCATACGTGATTCAATAAAAACTAAGGGTCTTTTCTGTCAAACAAGGGATGCATACGTGATTCAATAAAAACTAAGGGTCTTTTCTGGCATACAAGGGATGCATACGTGATTCAATAAAAACTAAGGGTCTTTTCTGGCAAACAATACGCGATTCAATAAAAACTAAGGGTCTGTTCTGGCAAACAAGGGATGCATACGTGATTCAATAAAAACTAAGGGCCTTTTCTGGCAAACAAGGGATGCATACGTGATTCAATAAAAACTAAGAGTCTTTTTGTAAAAAGCATGCCACGTCAGCGCCTGACAGAGGGCCCCGCCTGTCAGATACAACATCAATACAGCGTCATACGGCGCTTAGACCATTTTGCAACGATTAGCCTCTGAGGTGGTACTGACTTGAAAAAAAACAAATAGTGGTACTGATTCGTTACAACGAAGTGTGGTAGTTTCATGCAATTAACTCCAAAAATGCGGAGAGGAAAGGTTCTGTAGAGGAAGTGAGTAAAGCAAGCACTCAACCTCGCCGGTCGCCATGTCTTTCACCAACTCACAGCTGTTTCTCCACCGGGCCGGCGAGGCAATGTCTCCCTCGTCGTCGTCGGCAGGGTTCCACGTCCAGCCAAAGCCGCAGTTACCAGTAAGCACCGCTTGTGGATCTGTTTCTTCCTTTCTCCTCTGCATTGTCTAACCACCTATGCGCTTGGTCCAGTGTATCGGTGTGAGCTGCATTTTTTGCGCGACGGCGATCAGGGCGGCGGAGCTGAAGACGGCATCGTTGCAGGAGACACAGCGCCCATGACGCAAGCACGGCGAGAGTCAAGGTCAAACAAGAGGAAGCTATCCGTCTTGCGCAGAGGCTGACGCCAGCCCACGAGCCGGAGAAGGGATGGCATCGCAGAAGAGTTTGGTACTGGCTACTGGCAAGCACGGCAGCGGGAGGCGGACAAGATCAGTCTCCTCGCCGCCACAGAGGGAACATGCGACAGTTTGCTACAAAGAGACCAAGGCGGCCATGCCATCTGGTGTGGAGCTCGGTGGGGGACACAGCGGCGCCGTCGTCGATTCTGCGGTCGAGAGCGCGGTCCCGCAGCCTGTGCCTCGCAATCTCATGGCGAACGGTGGGGAAGGAAGCCCATCGTTGGGATTTTCCCAGGACAGCGCCTATCTACAAGGTTCTGCATCCCCATCGGGTATGATGGCTTAACTAAGCTTAAGATCTCCGACAGGATGGACGTCAGACTTCATGCGTCTCCCCCGAGGGTTATCAGTATCAGTATGGGCCGCAACTACCTCTGCTAGGCTCAGCTGAGGGCGGACAAACCGGCGATACGGTGGTTGATGCTGGGTGGGATTGTTTTGTTGCGAAAGACGACTTGCAGGAAGATGACACCATGGTTTTCTGCACTTGCGGGAAGGAATTTTGGGAACTGACGGAGAAGGAGACGGACTTAATTGGTAGGAGTTCCCTCCGGTGGCGGCAGTAGCTTAGGGAGAGAAAAAAAACACAGGCGACTCGGTCAAGATCGGAGGACGCCGGCGCGGGCTGGTAGTCATCCATGTCGCTGCCGGACGCGGAGACTTGCATGGTTCGATCCATCATATTTTTGCTGTGTCCAAAGCAAACTCCTCGACGTACCACCCGAGCAACATCTTCATCAGGTACGATCAGGGGACAGAGGGCGTGTGTATAAATTGACAGGAATTCTTGTGAACCCGGATTTGTTTGGAATATATACGAACACTTGTACGATTTGGACACAAAAAGGGCGGACGAAGGACGAAGTGACGCCAGCGAACTAAACATATACTATTTTTTTTAAATATTAGTCGTAATCTTTATAATTAACACAAAATCAACAAATATAAAGGGGTATGGAGAACAATGAAGGTATAGATAGTCGGTTAATCACAGTGACGGGGGCCGAGGCGCTGGCCCACATCCATATTTAAGTGGCTGGCGTTTCTACGAGAGGATGGAGACATGAAAACATTCTCCCTAGTTGTTACATGGGGATGGAGTTGGGAAGGCACTTCCCAGTGGGTAGCGTAAGTAAAAACAGCGAGTCAATGAGAGTACCGGCTAAAAACACATATTATAAACCGTCAAAACGCCAACCATTGCAGTCAGGTAGATCAGCACATAAGCAAATCAGGCTGTTTCTGGTCTGCTACCAGGCTAAATTTATTGACTAAACAGGTTGGTCTGCCTAGTAGCAGGTTCAAGTGCACTAGGTATGTACCATGGACCTGAAATTAGTGATTCGTCAGTTAACCAAGAATAACATGTAGACATATGCAATTTCTAGCCCTTTCTTACGCCGACAAAAACAATGACACTAGAGCAGAAACGAGAAATCAGATTATAGTACATCGGAGAAAAAAAAACAAATGGTCCATGGATGTAAATAATGCATTAAGACTTGCATCATTAGTAGCTAACTTTTGTATGCATTACTGTTGGTACTGAATTCAACTAGAAAACCAAATTGAAAGGATTGCTTCCAAAATTACACTACATCCATTTCTTTTTTTACTTGTTAGATTGATTGCAGTCAACATTCTAGATATTTGATAGCAATATGTACAAAAAGTATTTAAATTTCACGTCAAAACTATACTAGTAAATCAGTCATCAAAATTACTTAATCATATTTTATATTTCAAAAGTTATCAAGGCAGTAAAGGACACCTCATCCAAGGAAGGTTCGCAAGCCTTGTCAATGAAATATGCAGGGTGCAGCAATAGATCTGCTCAAAAGTACTTTCACGGTAACCATGGCCTCAAGACACTATTCACGAGAAAAGGGGGTATTAGGTTAGGTTAATGCACTGTACTTCAGCAACTGATGAAGCTATAGATAATTATTTGGAAACTATTTGTGGCAAAGTTAGTAGTACGCTCAAAACAAAAACAGATTTACCAAATACATTGCAAAGAAGCTAACTGATAAAAAAGGAATTTACTAGTTCACAATAGTCCAGAAAATATTCCAGGTTTGAAAATCCACAGGATACATGATACACAAATATTTGGATCTTAATCAAGTGCTATCAGATTAGGCGGAGCTATGTCTAGTTGATGACAAGTTAAATTAAGGAGTTTGCAGGTATGAATTTCACTGATGCAGGTATGAATTTCACTGATGTGCACCTCATGGTAACATAGTACTAAATACTCCCTCCGTTCCTAATATAAGTCTTTGTAGAGATTCCACTAGATGGACTACATACGGAGCAAAATGAATGAATCTACACTCAAAATGCATCTATATACATCCGTATGTGGTTCATAGTGGAAGCTCTACAAAGACTTACATTTAGGAACGGAGGGAGTAGTTGATAGTAATATAAGTTTTGTTCTAAAGGACTTGCCATATTTGTAATTAAAATGCTGATGAATAGAAGCAAGTAATACAATACCACAGTCGCACATAATCACAGCTAAAAACATGACTACTCACACATTTGTTGAGTTGTGACAATAAGTGAGACAGGCCCCCTCAAAATTGCAGTGTGTTTGCAAATGTTCGATACGGATAAGCCACAGTAGCTTCTCAGGACTAGCAACGAGGATTACAACATGGCAACATGGTGTAGTCAAGTCGATGAGTTTAAGCAAATCCAAACTAAATCTTCAGGGGACAAAACTACACTCAGGCTCCAAAGTCCAGAACCACTTCCAACAATAAACAATTGCTACATGAGTTTATTTATTTACAAATCCTGCTATGAGTTCATAGGTTTCTACAGAGGGCAAGGGTTACCGATTTGGTGGATGATAACTGAGGTATACTGCTACAAGAACTCTTCTACAGAACGCAGAGTCGGACAGAATGGAGTATAACGCAGAAACAATGTGAACTATTGAGCATATGCATGTTTCTAACTCTCACTGCTAACTAACTGAGACGATCAAGTGATGAAGGTGACATGATAGCTGAAACAGAAAAGATGATAATCACTTTAAAAGCCAAAAGTAACTTAAAAGACACAAGGAACTCAGTGAACAGATAGCATACTTTAGTCACCAGTTCAGTCGTGAAACTAAGTAATTTCTAGCCCTTCCTTCGGTGGACACATGCAATTCCACTAGGACATAACGAGATATCAGATTACAGCATCCTTATCGGTTGCCCGGGAATGGGGTCGGGGTGTTGAGGGGAGGCCTATAATAGTAAATATCGATCTCACATGACCCATGGAACCAGGTCATGCATGAACTTTAATACATCATTGGTGAGCAAAGACTTGTTTGTACTGCCACTGACTTCAACTAGAAATGGAAGATCCATATCAAAATGATTGCTACTCCAAAATTACAGTACGTCCATTTTTGTAACTTGTTAGATTGCTTGCATTCGACATTTTATCACTTTAATTAAAAATATGTACAGAAGCCCATCTGGATTTGTCACATCAAAATTACTTAAATAGAGGTTTACATACCTTGTCAACAAAAGATGCAGGGTATTAGCGATAGGTGTGCTCAAAAGTACTTCCACAATAACCATATCTTTCTAAATATTGTTCACAACAAACGACTGCATTAGGACATTGCAATATACTTCAGCAATTAGCTAGAGAGAACTATGGTGGAAGTATTCATGGCAAAGGTGCTAGTATGTTCAAAACAGAAACTGCCAAAGAGGTAAACTGATAAGGCATGTACTAGCTCGCAAAGCAAATACTGAATAAAGTCAAAGTGGAATACGGAAACCAAGTGTAAGAACCGGCAATATTGATAAACCAGTAGCTTCTCAGGACTAAGAAGACAGACTACGGCATGGTGTTGTCAAGTCAATCAATTTAAGCCAGTGAAACAAAATGTACAGGAGGCAAAGTTACACCCCAGTTCCGTGGTCCAAACACCCCATCTTTCAGATAAATCTTCATATATTCCTGCAAGTAAGCATCATGCTTAGGCTGTACGAAAAACCATGGCCATTTTTCCATGGCGTCTTCAAGTTATCAAGATTGTCAACTTCGTTTGGAACCTCAAGCACTTCAGAGATAGGTGAGCCCCGGTTTCCGACATGAAGAAACCCCTCAACTTTGATAGACTCACCAAGCCTCACAGCCAGAACAGAACGTGACAATTTAACATTTACCGGCATGGTACGTGTGAGGACAGGCAGCCCCAACACTGGTGCTCTCTTGTGGACTGGTTGCCTGGCCACCAGAGTATGTTCTGCTGGGTCTAGAGATAAAACGGTTCTCCCATCCTGTTGGATCACTTGAAGAAAACCATGAACTCTGTTCCCATTTAGCGGCAGTTTCATCTTCATTTTCAAATTAGCTTCCACGGCTTCAGTCAGAATAGCATACTTAACAGTTAACTTACCCGCACCAACATCCATGATCTTCACCCTTGGTTGATTATAACAGGACTTGTCGTCCAGATGCACCAGAGCATCCTCACTAGCCCCATGTTTATTACCTGTCTTGGGGACGACTTCCAGGATACAGCCAGCTTCTGAGGATATGGCCATACCTGGTCCACAGAGATTAAGCACTGGCAGTACGGATAGATTTGGATTACCACCACATGAGTAGATGATATGACTGCCATGTTCTTCATGGACTAAGATGCCACCAAGATCATCCGGATTAATCCTTCTGGTAGTTATCGAGAAAATGTGCAAGAGTTTTTTTCCTAGACCTAGTGGTGGTTGTGGCTGCTTCTTGTTAACACCATTGCGGCCAGAATCTGAAGCTGACGAGGTCCCATCCTGCCTCTTTCCTTTTGCTTTCTTGTCACCATCATTGCCATCCAATGAAGCTGATGCTTCGGATGATTGTCCCTGGTCCTTGGTTGTTGTCACCTTTCCAGAGCCACTTGCATTGAGAATCAGATGTATGATTTGGGCCAGTCCATATATGCTGAACATCTTTGTGAACTCTGACACCTTGAGTGAAACTTCTGTTTCATTGTTATCTTCTGCATACCGGCGCAGCAAGACTGACATCACCCTCCAAAGCCATATGCATCGCATCAGAAATTCGGTCAGATACATGCCTAAAATCCCAGTATGTACAGCCTCCTTGAGTGCATCCATCCTTGTGCACTCATTCAGCATTATGGAGATGCACATCACAGCTCATCGAACTGCATAAGGGGCTTTACACAATGAACAGCCCTCATGGTGTTCAGGATGACAGCCATAATAAGCAAGCACATGTATTGAATCCAGCCAATCTTGTATGCTGACTCTGAATTTCTCAATATTTTTCATCAGCTGAGCTTTCGACCACTCCAAATTCTTTGGGTTGATCATGTTAATATAATCACACTGGAAGCCAACATACTGAGATCCTGCAATTGTAAGACGGATCATTCCAGGAAAGTTCGGACCAGCATTTTGATGCTCAGGATTGATCCCATCTGTCTGCGCCCCTGTGTCATTCTCATTTGCAGGCCCCATCTCAAATGGCTGTCCCTCCATATTGCTAAAACCCACAATGTAGGCATTGTGATGCTTTATATGAAGAGTTACGAACTCATTTTTTCGGCCAATAAGTTTGACCTGAAACCATTTCATTGGAATTCCTCCAACTTCAATTTGATATGGCAGAAGAAAACAGCCCAGAATCTTTTTTTTCTCAAGCCCCTCCAACAATTGGCGACGAAAGTCGGTTATAGTCTCCCAGAAGGTCTCAGCGGTGATGTTGTATGTTAATTCCATAATATCTGGCTGCCTGATTTTGGTATATGCAAAATGAACTTGGTATTAAAAGATATAACAAATACATAATAACAATTACTAAGTCAAAACTATCAATATGTTAAACCGTTTAAAAAGCAGAGGCACGGTTTAAACTAAAAAATTCCATACACTTTAGACATCAAAGTTTTCTTGGGGGTAATTAGAACAGATCATAGCTAATGCAGAAAATTACCTTTCCAGCTGCACTGCAGCCCAAGCCTCTTCAAGATTTTGAATTCTTTCTGTTGCCTCCTCAATAAAAGAAATGGGGTCGTCGTTTTTGGATTGCTTAGATAGTATCGCTAGTTTGTCATCAAGCCATTTCCTTTGTATCGTACAATATTCTTTTAACTGCAGAATAAAAATAACATGAAAAAAATAAATATTTATCTACCTATAACATCATATGAATCACCAAAACAGCACTATTTTGTGGTTGTTGCCATACCTGATCCTTTGCTGGTTTCCTGATTGTCCTATATATTGGCTCTGGGGACTGGAGACAGTTTTCATAATCAACAATTTTCTTCAAAAGCTGAGCAGTCTTAGTACCTTTATTGTCATGCTCGTACCTCCGAGCCTTAATTCTCTTTTCAATCTGCATTAAGTTCAACATATACTAATCATCATTTTCTATATCCTACCCAAACAACACTGACTGGCATGTAATAAGTTGGATAGGAGGGTTGAAAAGAACATACCAGTGTAACATGGATATACTCCTTGTCGAGGTCATCATTATCCAACTGATTATTGACATCGTCCAATTTCACAATTTCGTCTTCCTTGGCAAATTCTTTGAGCTGCAAATTATAACATACATCAGCACCTGTATATGTTCTGCACAGAATTAAAGGAAGGATAAAATTGTTCAAACCTTAAGCAGAGCAGAAAGCTTCATTTTCAGATTTGTATACAGTGCCATTTTGCGTTTGCATTCGCGGGCATCAGAAATCTCTTGAGCTGTGAGTTCAACTCTGCCATCATTAATAGACTGAGAAACCTGAACATCTGCGATTTTACCATTGACTGGAGGCCATTTGTAGGTGACCTGCATATCATGAAAATTGTTATGAAACTACTCAAGATGCTAAGTGTAAAAGATAAAGAACTGGAAGAGTTCCTCACACCTCAAACTTTATCAGGCAGTCCTTCATGGATTGATGCAAAATTTTGTCTTTACGTGTTTTGAACGCCTCACTTCTAGTGGCACAGAGTATGGCGCACCCCCTGGCAATGAAACCAGCAGCGGAGACCACATTGATCTTAGGAGCTCCTGCTTGCTCTGGAATGAAATCTTTAAGAGATTCTTCTGTAACAGAGATGTTTGATCCTGATCCCGTGACTACAATGTTGTTAATATTTTCTTTTTCCACACCAGCCTGACTAACAGCATTCTGAAGTAACACAGTCATGTCACTGGTACATGAATCACATATAAGTGACAGAACATCCAGATTCTGCTTCGTCAACCTAACAATAGCAACCTGCATGCTAATAGAGTCAACATCAACAATACCAAGAAACAGTTCTGCAGCAGTGCCCTTCTTGTGTATCTCTGAATGAATTATGCTGTGACCCAAAGCAGCTACTATCATTGATGGTGCAAGTAGCACCTTGTTAAATCCAGCTATCTCAGCAGCCTGAGACACAACAGTGCGCTGCAATTCAGAGAAGGAAGGTGGAACAGCGATGCAGCATTCTTCAACATTTTCCACTCTGCCAGAAATCTCTGCCATAGCCTTCAGTTCTGATAACACCATTGCCAATAGCTGTGTGGGTGTAAATTGGATACCTGGCTTGAGCTCCCGAACACATACCAACAGATCATTGGAGCCCTTCTTAAGCAAAGAACTCAACTGAGGATTAGATATTAGATCACATTTTTTCCTCCCGATGATCTTCAACAAATCAGAAAAACAATTCTCTAATTTAGTAGCATGTATTCCAACAATGCGGTTTTTCCCTGAGAAACCAACTGCTGCAGGAATCCCATTCCTACTATCTCGGTTTACGACATCTCTAGCGTTGACGTTGTCGATTGGAATAACCGCTACACGAATGTTGTCGGTGCTGAGATCAAACCCCACAACACTCATTTTGTTTCAGTTGAAGCACAGACTCCTGTTGCAAAACAGAAACACAGTTGTTTTTAGTACTAAAAAGCAAGAATTCGCAGGCAATCTGCAGAACATAAGTGAGCACTCTTCTAAACTGTTGTGTACTATGTATTTTCTTATTTTCTTATAATAAAAACCACAAGAGATATTTGCATATAGTAAAAAAAATTAGATGTGGCAGTTCACCTCAGGTTGGGGCGATGCAGAACCAGCGATAGTTGAAGGTGGGGACTTGAACGCTGTAGATCCAGCGGTCGTCAGTGAGCTGCCGTGCTCCAAGGCTTGTGCACCTCGGCGTCGGGGATTGGGGGTGGAGGAGAAAGAGGCCGGCGAAAGGCGGATGTATATTTGGAAAATGGCGACCGAGGCGGCGCGAATTTTTCGCCAGCGCGGCTCGGCGTGAGGGATTTTTTCGAAGCTAAACCCTAGCAGGGCTCCATCCGCACCTCGGCGTCGGGAATTGGGGGTGGAGGAGAAAGAGGCCGGCGGTGAGGCTAACAATGGCGACGGCGGCGGCGCGATTTTTCAAGTTAAACCCTAGGGCCGGTCTTCGGGTGAGAGGGTGAGGGATTTTTGGCCAGCGCGGCTCGGCGTGAGGGTTTTTTTCGAAGATAAACCCTAGCAGGGCTCCATCCGCACCTCGCGTCGGGAATTGGGGGTGGAGGAGAAAGAGGCCCGCGGTGAGGCGGACAATGGCGACGGTGGCGGCGCGACTTGTCTCGGGTTAGAGGGGGTGTGCAGAGAAGGAGGCGGAGCAGTCGGCTCAGTGTGAGGGTTCTATTAAACCCTAGGGCCGGTCTTCCAGTGAGATGTGCGGGGAACAAGGGCTCCGCGGAATTGGTGGGGATTGTTTTTTTTTTTCTAGGAATAGCGGGAAAATTTTCGACGCGTGCGGGAAAAAATTCAGGGCCGGTCCACCTCACGTCTTAGAGCATTCCAGCCCAAAAATGCTACATTCACAGGCCCATTACGGAGCAATTACGGGCCATTCCTTTCTAATTCTCTCCGCCCCCTCCCCCAAATTTTCAGGTGGGTGGGGCCCAACCCAATCAAAAACTGTCAAGTTGGAATCACTCCGTAAACTCCCCGTAATGAGCCCGTGAATCTAGCATTACTTATTCGGGCATATACAATGGTTGATAAGATAGTATTATCTTAAGTCTTACATGTAATTTAGAGATGACAAAAAAAATGTCTATAATGGGTCTTTTTTTAGCCTTATCTTCAATAATTAGCTAATCCTAAACATGTGGTGAGACATATTGTGCTAAGAGATCATCTCTTGTCTTCTCTTAAATAAGAGAAGACAAGTCTTTTCTTATGAGTTCTCTCTCCTCCACCTCATCGTTTATCCTATGTGGCACTACTAAGATAGCACCATTGTACATGCCCTTCCAGCCGGCCCCATAGCCCGGGCCTTGTTACCTATTTGTAGGACATTTCTTCAGCGTCGGAGAGCAACTAAGGGGCTGTTTGGTAATCCTCCCGCTTCGTGAAATCTCAGGATCTGCGGAGCGCCTCCTTCCCCACTTTGCAATTTGAACTGCCGCTCCCCCAGCTCCGGGAGCGGAGTTGTGGAGGGGAGGGAATCCGAACAAGCCTTAATTCCCCCTCATTGCCCTTAAAAAACTAATCCCCCTAAAACCTAATTAAGGAGCGAAATGACTAGTTAAGGAGTACCCCCCCCCCAAAGGTCACTTGGGGATACTTCGCGTGCGACAAGTGTCGCGTTGTGGGCGCTCGGTAGACTTTTTCGGGTCGCTGTGCGCGTGACACTTGTCATGTGGAGGACCTCTCCCGTCATTTCTGGTTTTCGGTTTTCCTTTTCTGGTTTCCCCTTTTTACTTTAGTCCTTAAACATTTAAGGTTTGTATTATAGTTTTGATCTGTTTCTCATATATGTTTCTCATGTCGTCGTCGTCGCCTGGCCTTTTTGCTCTGTTTTCTTTTTCGCCAGTGTCATTGTTCTCGCCCCCCATCGTCGTTCCCGCCTCTACCGCCTGCCTACGGTGGCCCAAGTTTGCCATTGGTAATTGTGTTCTCCTTTGGTTCCCTGTTTCCCGTTTGTTTTTCTTTGTTTTTCCCATTACTAGGAAAACTGCCCGTGCGTTGCAACGGGAGAAAGAAAGTCAGGGGCACCTCACCCTTGTCCACAAAGATGGGTAATATGTTCTCATACAATCTTGCCCCAACTTTTTTCTAGAGGGTCTGGCTGTTCAAACTCATCGGCTATTACAACATGTGCTCGTATTCATATATACCAGCCCAATAAGCATGACTTGAGACATAATATACTTTAGAACAGTGAATAAAACTTGGAGGATGGATATAATGCAATTATTGTACCACACCAAATTAATTTCAACAGGGATACGACCAACCTCGGACCAGGTTGTAGTGTTATACCTTGTTGTTGGTAGCGATGGTCCTCGTCAAATCCTCAGTCACTTGCAAGCTATAGTAAAAATAATTTCATATCAGCGGGTGATTTTAGTTTCCTTTCTTGAATTTGCAGACGTTGTTACATGTGTCCTTACAGTCCTTAGCTTTAATTTATTAGGTCAGTTTGATAGAATACAACCATTACTAATTTCTATTGAATTGTGTAATCAAAATAGGGGGGATGAGGGGCGCCACCAAGTATAGATTCTACATTTGATAGATAGGTAGGTAATGTAGTCAATAGTTGTTACTCTTTACTTATTCAGTACCAGTAACGATTATGGCATGGTAAAAGTAAACCGTTGTAGGATGTTTCTATTTGCAACAACATATCCCTAGTGCCTAATGAAAGCTACATGAAGGACCTTCCCAACTCAGAACAATCACTATTCAAGGTCACACTGACACATTATTGATTCTGCGCCTGAACTAATAATATGAAATTAGTATTTCACATAGAAAAGGAGAATCGGATTGGAACATATCTAGTTTTTTACCAGAAGAACATATCTAGTATTGCCAAATTAAAATATATATGAAAATAGCACACATTTAGTTTAAACATGACAATTGTTGTGATTTCTAAATTGATGCGGCTACATTCTATTAGTGCCTTGGTATGAGTGAAGAAATATTTAGTCTGAAAAGACAACAGATGATGAGAGCCTAAAAAGGAGTATTACTAAAATTATGTGCATCATATGCACAGAGGCATGCAGCCATTCAGTAAGTAGTCGAATTATAAGCATGAACTTGTATGTTGTGCCACTCGTAGAGGCACTAAGCTTAATTGTTCCTCGCAATAAAGCTAGCACCATCTCTCCTGAAACATATTCACATATATAAAAAGAATAGGGCTAATGGTAGGAGATTTGTTCTTTGATCTCATCAACTGGATGTTCATTTTCGGGTTGCATCCAAATGATTGTAATGGAAGTGTATCTAGAAGGTACTATAACTATGGTGACAGGTACTGATCTGAGAAGTCAATTCAATAAAGAGTCTGTGGACATAAGATGTCATGGTCGCATTTAGGTTCTGTAGCATGCAGGTGAGCGAATTCAACATTTCAATATAAATATGAATCGACATGATAGAAACACACCACTTGAGCAGTGAGTCTGGCAGCTAGTGCTTCAATCTTTTCTGAATACTCACTGAGTGAGCTTTTGAAACCCTGAATCAAGAATTAAACTCATAAACGAACATGCTCTGATCATGTGGAAGTACACATAGACATCAGAAGGTAACTTTCTTTGCTCCATGCATTAATCTGGCCAGACATTCGCGTCATCAAAATGCAGTGTAATAAATCGCGTTGATAAACGCTTCCGCTTAACGGTCTACGACGGTACATAGACGCACTCTCTCCTCTCATAGCTATGCATCTCTATGGATAGATCTTGCGTGTGTGTGTAGAATTTTTTGTTTTCCATGCAACGTTCCCCAACAGTAGTATCAGAGTCAAGTCTATGCGTAGATGATATGCACGAGTAGAACACAAAAGAATTGTGGGCGGTGATGTTCATATTGCTTACCACCAACATCTTATTTTGTTTCAGCGGTATTGTGGGATGAAGCAGACCGGACCAACCTTACATGTCCACGCAAATGAGACCGGTTCCACCGATTGACATGCAACTTGTTTTGCATAAAGGTGGTTGGCAGGTGTCTGTTTCTCCTACTTTAGTCGAATCGAATTTGACTACAGCCGGTCCTTGAAAAAGTTAAAACAGCAAACTTCCACTAAGGATAATTTTGACCGCTGTTCAGTGATCTACTCCTAGATCATTATTGTACTACCTTGCCAAAATCAGTGTAGGGTATACAATAGATCTGTTACACAGCATGACATGCTTTATAGAACTTGTGGCCGAGGCATAGGGAATGCCTTTCATTCTCTTCCTATCTTCTGCCGTGGTCGGGCTTTGAGTCTTACTCAATTTCACACCTTGTAACGCATGCAAGAACTCTTTCTTTGACTGTTCCATTTTGAACTACTTCAAAATCTTGTTAAGATATGTACTCATTGGAAAAACTTATCAAGCGTCTTGATCTATCTCTATATATCTTGATCCTCAATATGTAAGCAGCTTCACCGAGGTCTTTCTTTGAAAAACTCATTTCAAACACTCCTTTATGCTTTGCAGAATAATTATACATTATTTCCGATCAATAATATGTCATTCACATATACTTATCAGAAATGTTGTAGTGTTCCCACTCACTTTCTTGTAAATACAGGCTTCACCGCAGGTCTGTATAAAACTATATGCTTTGATCAACTTATCAAAGCGTATATTCCAACTCCGAGATGCTTGCGCCAGTCCATAGATAGATCGTTGGAGCTTGCACATTTTGTTAGCACCTTTTAGGATTGACAAAACCTTCTGGTTGCATCATATACAACTCCTTTTTTAATAAATCCATTAAGGAATGCAGTTTTGTTCATCCATTTGCCAGATTTCATAATATGCGGCAATTGCTAACATGATTCGGACAGACTTAAGCATAGATACGAGTGAGAAACTCTCATCGTAGTCAACATCTTGAACTTGTCGAAAAACCTTTTTGCGACAATTCTAGCTTTGTAGATAGTAACACTACTATCAGCATCCGTCTTCCTCTTGAAGATCCATTTAATCTCAATGGCTCACCAATCATCGGGCAACTCAATCAAAGTCCATACTTTGTTCTCATACATGGATCCCATCTCAGATTTCATGGCCTCAAGCCATTTTGCGGAATCTGGGCTCATCATCGCTTCCTCATAGTTCGTAAGTTCGTCATGGTCAAGTAACATGACCTTCAGAATAGGATTACCGTACCACTCTGGTGTGGATCTTACTCTGGTTGACCTACGAGGTTCAGTAGCAACTTGATCTGAAATTTCATGATCATCATCATTAGCTTCCTCACTAATTGGTATAGACGTCATATGAACCGGTTTCTGTGATGAACTACTTTCCAATTCGAGAGCAGGTACAAATACCTCATCAAGTTCTACTTTCCTCCCACTCACTTCTTTCGAGAGAAACTCCTTCTCTAGAAAGGATCCAAATTTGGCAACAAAAGTCTTGCCTTCGGATCTGTGATAGAAGGTGTAGCCAACAGTCTCTTTTGGGTATCCTATGAAGACACATTTCTCCGATTTGGGTTCGAGCTTATCAGGTTGAAGCTTTTTCACATAACCATCGCAGCCCCAAACTTTAAGAAACAACAACTTTGGTTTCTTGCCAAACCATAGTTCATACTGTGTCGTCTCAACGGATTTAGATGGTGCCCTATTTAACGTGAATGCAGCTGTATCTAATGCATAACCCCAAAATGATAGTGGTAGATCGGTAAGAGACATCATAGATCGCACCATATCTAATAAAGTACGGTTACGACGTTCGGACACACCATGACACTGTGGTGTTCCAGGTGGCGTGAGTAGTGGAACTATTTCACATTGTTTTAACTGAAGGCCAAACTCGTAATTCAAATATTTTACCTCTGCGTTCATATCGTAGAAACTTTTTTTTTCTTGTTACGATGATTCTTCACTTCACTCTGAAATTCTTTGAACTTTTCAAATGTTTCAGACTTGTGTTTCATCAAGTAGATATACCCATATCTGCTCAAATCATCTGTGAAGGTCAGAAAATAACGATACTTGCCGCGAGCCTTAACACTCATCGGACCGCATACATCAGTATGTATTATTTCCAATAAGTCAGTTGCTCGCTCCATTGTTCCGGAGAACGGAGTCTTAGTCATCTTGCCCATGAGACATGGTTCGCAAGCATCAAGTGACTCCAAAAAGTCCATCAGCATGGAGTTTCTTCATGCGCTTTACACCAATATGACCTAAATGGCAGTGCCACAAATAAGTTGCACTATCATTATTAACTTTGCATCTTTTGGCTTCAATATTATGAAAATGTGTATCACTACGATCGAGATCCAACAAACCATTTTCATTAGGTGTATGACCATAGAAGGTTTTATTCATGTAAACAGAACAACAATTATTCTCTAACTTACATGAATAATCGTATTGCAATAAACATGATCAAATCATATTCATGCTCAACGCAAACACTAAATAACATTTATTTAGGTTCAACACTAATCCGGAAAGTATAGGGAGTGTGCGATGATAATCATATCAATCTTGGAACCACTTCCAATACACATCGTCACTTCACCCTTAACTAGTCTTCGTTCATTCTGCAACTCCCGTTTCGAGTTACTACTCTTAACAACTGAACCAGTATCAAATACCGAGGGGTTGCTATAAACACTAGTAAAGTACACATCAATAACATGTATATCAAATATAGCTTTGTTCAATTTGCCATCCTTCTTATCCACCAAATAATTGGGGCAGTTCCGCCTCCAGTGACCAGTCCCTTTGCAGTAGAAGCACACAGTTTCAGGCTTAGGTCCAGACTTGGGTTTTTTCACTTGAGCAGTAACTTGCTTGCCGCTCTTCTTGAAGTTCCCCTTTCTTCCCTTTGTCCCTTTACTTGAAACTAGTGGTCTTGCTAACCATCAACACTTGATGCTCTTTCTTGATTTCTACCTTCGTCGATTTCAGCATCGCGAAGAGCTCGGGAATTACATTCGTCATCCCTTGCATATTATAGTTCATCACTGTCGGTGTCAAAATCGGTGGATCTCGGGTAGGGGGTCCCGAACTGTGTGTCAAGGCCGGATGGTAACAGGAGACAGGGGACACGATGTTTTTACCCAGGTTCGGGCCCTCTCGATGGAGGTAATACCCTACTCCTGCTTGATTAATATTGATGATATGGGTAGTACAAGAGTAGATCTACCACGAGATCAAGGAGGCTAAACCCTAGAAGCTAGCCTATGGTATGATTGTGTATGGAGTTGATTGTCCTACGGACTACAACCCTCCGGTTTATATAGACACCGGATAGGGTTAGGGTTACACAGAGTCGGTTACAATGGTAGGAGATCTTGAATATCTGCATTGCCAAGCTTGCCTTCCATGCCAAGGAAAGTCCCATCCGGACACGGGACGAAGTCTTCAATCTTGTATCTTCATAGTCCAGGAGTCCGGTGAAGGTATAGTTCGGCTACCCGAACACCCCCTAATCCAGGACTCCCTCAGTAGCCCCTGAACCAGGCTTCAATGACGACGAGTCCGGCGCGCAGATTATCTTTGGCATTGCAAGGCGGGTTCCTCCTCCAAGTCCTTCATAGAAGATTATAAACACCAAGAATAGTGTCCGGCTCTGCAAAATAAGTTTCCACATATTGCCATAGAGAGAATAATATTAACACAAATCAAATCTGCTGACGTATTCCGCAGTGCGTCAACACACTACGGCCGAGTTTTTTACACAAATCGTTTTTACTTTTCCACCTCAGCACGTTTCGCGAGGCGGTTTCCTTGGCACGTCTTGTCAAAGCAGAGATTGTGTCCCCTTTTTACAGGATTCTCATCAATACGGACGTGGGTAACCCAACCGCACCATTTACCACGGCGCTTGGGAGGCAAGCGAGTTTTATTAGGCAGGTGGGGACGCATAACCGCATCCGCCCATATAAGGGTATAAGGATCCACCTTTTTACCTACGCCTTCTTCCTCCTTTGCCAATCCATCTCTTGCGCACTCGAGCTCCAGCGCCCAAGCCCGCTCTTCCCACCTCAACCTTCTCCAGCAATGTCCGGAGCGGGAGGCAAGTGGATGGTCTCCCCCGTCACGGAGGTTCAAGTAAAAAAGCTAAGGAATGTCGGATACCTGTCCAAGGACATCCCGCACCGGCTTCCCGAGAAGGGGCAGCTTCTCCCCACCCCAAGGCCCCATGAGAGGGTAGTATTCCTTCCCCACTTCCTCCGCGGACTGGGTTTTCCACTCCACCCATTCGTCCGGGGACTCATGTTCTACTACGGCCTGGACTTCCACGATCTGGCCCCGAACTTCATCCTCAACATCTCGGCGTTTATCATCGTGTGTGAGGCCTTCCTCCGCGTCCGCCCCCATTTCGGCCTCTGGCTCAAGACCTTCAACGTCAAGCCCAAGGTGGTGCGCGGCAGCCAGGCGGAGTGCGGAGGCACCATGGCGGGCAAGATGGCCAACATCCTCTGGTTCGAGGGCTGCTTCGTGGAGACCCTAAAGGGGTGGCAAGCCGGGTGGTTTTACATCACCGAGCCACGCGATTCGAAATGGATCGCAGCCCCGAGTTCTGATCCGGACCCCCCACGCGGCTTATGTCCTGGAAAGAGACGGGCCTTCGTGGGGTGACGAAAAAGAAGTGACCGGATCGCAAACTTGTATCCAGTCCCTAGTGAACAAGCCAATCCGGCTTGTTAATATAGTCCAGGTTATGCTCGTCCGCCGGATCCTCCTGTGCCAACAACGGTATTTTACTCTGTGGGAGTTCGACCCGCCGCAGCACCAAACCCTTAACAGGCTCTTCGACACGACGTACGAAGATGCTTGGAAGGTGCTATTCAAGGGCGCCGAGGCTCCCGCATCCGCCTCCGAAGACCGCGGATACAGCTCGCAGCGTTACGCTAGCGAGGTAAGCTATCTTCACCTTTTACAAGATATTAAGCTCTTTTTTCCTTTCACAGTTTGACTCTGTGCGGGATCCAAACTCCCTTACCTTTAACAGGCTTGGCGGGCGGTATCCGGACCGATTAACTGTTCGTCTCCCTTGCCCGAAGACCAGCCCCAGCTCTGCTAGTGAAGCTGCTGGTCCCGGCGCCTTATATGGTGCCGGAGAAGAAGGCCAAGAAGAAGAAGACCACGGGGACTCAAAAGAGTGCCCGTAACGTGGTGGTGTCGGACTCATCGTCTGACGAGTCCGAGACGCCCTCCTCCCGCGAAAACGAGGAGGAGGAAGAAGAAAGCTCTCCCCCCCAGCGGAGGGAGGAGAGGAGAAGAAGGCCGTCCCAGCAGGGAAGGCCGAGGGGTCCAGGAAAAGGAAGACCCCTCCGCCGGACTACTCCCATGACGCCGAAGAGGGCGAAGAGGAGTGGCCGAACAGGGCCAAGCGTCCGGCAAAATCGTAAGTTCGGATATCAGAGTAACTCATGATGTTCCTTTGTTGCACAGCCTTCCCTAATGTCGAATGTAATGATGCAGCCCGCACCGGATCGAATTCAACGAATCGTCGGGCGGCTCCCTGGACTCATCGGACGTGAACTCAGTTCCGCCCGCTGTCTCCCCCCGCACTACGGACGACGCCGAAGTGGCGTCGCGACAAGCTCCGGGGCAGGAGGAGGTGGTCCTGGAGGAGCTGCAAGGCAACCTCCCGGACTCCAGGAGTTAAGGGGTCAAGGCCCCCCAGGGCTCCAAGTCCGGCTTTGAGCCGGACACCGCGCCAGAATCTTCAGCAATTCCGGACCGCGGTAGGCGAACTCCTTCCAAGAGGAGCAAGCCTTCTAAGCCGGCGGCCTCCGTCCAACTGGAGGCGCCGGACAATCTGCTGGAGGTGCTTGACGGCGCCTCCATCAACGAGGAGCACCGTACTATTATGAGTATGGTGATCCGGAGGGTTTAGTCCGCCAAGAGCGGACTGACTGAAGCTTGCGCTAGCCTTCTAACAGGCTTCGAGGTGAGTAAAAATATGTCAAAATATTACCACATAGACAGTAGCCCCTGATGCTCTGTTTGGCGTTCGGAAAGAAAAGCCGAATAGAGGATCTATTAAATTTCACAGGAGTCTAACAAAAAAGAGTCAATATGCGTATGCAGGCTTCGCTGCTATCCACCGCCGCACTGACTGCGCAGGTGGATGTCCTGAAACAGGACCTCGGGCGGACCGAGCAAGAGCTCGGCCTTGCCAAACGGCAGCTCGAGGAAAAAGAAGGTAAGAAATACCCTACAGAAAAATGTGCCTATGGAAAGGCGCGGTTGCAAAAAGTAACAGGATCATACTGCTTATTGTAGGGGCCACGACACAGGTGGCGACCCTCAAGCAGGCGCTTTCCAAGGCCGAAAAGAAAGCGGCCGCGGAGTGCACCGAGCGAGAGAAACTTGGTGCCCAGGTCGGCGAGACGCAGCGGGAGCTTCAGGCTCTCATGAAAAAACATGAGGGTTTGGAGCTGGAGTCAAAGAGGCAAGCGTCCGAGCTCGCGGCGGCCCTTGAGACTGCTAAGTCCGCCAAGGCCGAAGCCCAAAGGGCCCTCCAAGAGTTGGAGGAGATGAAAAAGATAGCAGCGGATAAGGCATTCTTAATGTAGAAACATAAAAGTAAACTACCTGTCACTTACCCGAATCTGGAGCTCTCCAGGGGCATTCGCAGATCTTCCCCGCAGCGCATCCGATGTTGCCGCATTCTACCGAGCTGAAGAGGGCAGCTCGACGGAGAGTGTGTTCTAGTCTCAGTATTCTGAGGCCGGACACCCTGTACCCCTGAGCGACCAGCTGGTCGAGCTCCACAAGGCGGCCGAACAGGCCATGAAGGGCTTCATAGTTCGGCTGTGGCCCGGAGAGGCCCTGCCTGGGAGCTATTTCGGGCTGGTGCGGCGGCTGGTGGAGGCCTGTCCGAGGCTCGAGGTCATCAAGCGCTCCGTCTGCATCGAAGGTGCCCGTCGGGCCCTTGCCCGTGCAAAGGTGCACTGGGGTAAGCTGGACGGAGAGAAGCTTGTGAAGGATGGGCCACCACCGGGGAAGGAGTATCACAAGCCCGAGAACTAGTACAAGGATGTTCTTGCAGGTGCCCGCCATGTAGCGGATGAATGTACCAAGGATGTAATTTTTGAATGAACTCGCTCGTGTTTATCCTGTGCGCTGAAAACTTGTTCATGTGCGCTAAGCAATGCTTATTGAATTTAAAATATTATTTTTTGTGCGTCCGTTTATCAAAAATTGAGAGATGGCCAGTCGTCGGCTTCTGCCCCCGTGCCACTAGTGCTGGGGTGTTCGGGATAAACCTGAGCGCTCTTTTTCCCATGGTTGGGTCCTTCGAGGGAGGCGCTCAGCACAACGAACCAGGCAATCGGACTATAATGCTTGAACACTCTCACTTAGCCATAGAACTTTATAATTTTAAATTTCGGCGAAGCCCCTAGTTCGGAAGACCGAGTTCGGGGCGCTATCCACGCCTTGGCCGGACAAAGCCAGCTCCTCGCTCGAAGCGGCATAAGTCTTTAGGGACTCGAAAAACCTCTCGAACAGTGACTGGTCTCTCGCCTCATCATGAAAGTCAGTTTTAGCTTTCTCCACTGAGGTGCTTAACCCAGCTGAACTGGGGCACAATCGCAGTGGTTCTCCTAGTGCTACCTTAGCCGATATAGCGGAACGTAAGGCACCAAAATATAGGAGCCGGGCAAACCCAACTATTGACCCAAATCATGATTCGGAGCCGATGCATATAGTGCTATAAGTTCGGGGTGCCGCACTTGTGAAAGTGCACGGACTTCTCACACCATAATAAGGGGTACTGAAGCCCCTGGCGTGTCGGCCGTACCATGGTGTACGGGTGCAATCATGTCTTTTAATAAACATATATATATATATGAAAATAGGATAATTCAAAAAATAGACAAAAAGCTATGCATTATTTATAGAGAGGCTATTTATCAGAGCCGAGCGATACAAGTAGTGCGATAAGCAAAAATATGTTGGACTATTTGACATGTCCTGACCAGGGGCAGGTCGCGGAATTGTATTCAAAATAGGTATACTGCTCGTAACAGAGACCACCTGTGAGTTCCATAATGCGGCATGGCACTGTCTGCTTCCCTGGATCTTGCATCATTTGTGCGGCAGTCGAATTGCCGAACAGGTCGTCCGAAGTGTGGAGTCCTGAAAGTAAGAAAAAAAGAATTCGGCAGCCCCTAGTACGTTTTAAGCCGTGTTTTGGGAGTGCCGCTATTGTGCCCCTCCCCCTGTGCCCATGGTATTTCGAGGGCGTAGTTATGTACGCGAGGCACTGGTTTCGCTATGTCGCGAGGGCTGGGGTTGGGGCCGCATTGCTATGCCTGCTCAGAACGTGCCAGGCGGTCTTGTTGTAGGTTACTCCGGGCACGCTTGGCAGTGTCTGGCTTTTTAGTGGCCGGACTGGAGAATTGCCTGAGAAGGCTGCTTTGTACTTCCGCTGCGAGAGCCGCCGTGTGCTCCTCCATACGGAGGGAGCGTTCGGTGTTTCCGTTGACCGTGATTACTCCTCGAGGGCCTGGCATCTTGAGCTTGAGGTATGCGTAGTGCGGCACCGCATTGAACTTTGCAAATGCGGTTCGTCCGAGCAGGGCGTGATAGCCACTGCGAAACGGGACTATATCGAAGATTAACTCTTTGCTTCGGAAATTATTCGGAGATCCGAAGACCACGTCAAGTGTTACTGAGCCTGTACAGTTGGCTTCTACACCTGGTATGACGCCTTTAAGGGTCGTTTTGGTGGGCTTAATCCTTGAGGGATCTATGCCCATTTTCCGCACTATATCCTGGTAAAGCAGGTTCAGGCTACTGCCGCCGTCCATGAGGACTCTTGTGAGATGAAATCCGTCGATGATTGGGTCGAGAACCAATACGGCAAAGCCACCATGACGGATGCTAGTGGGGTGGTCCCTTCGATCAAAAGTGATCGGGCAGGAGGACCATGGGTTGAACTTTGGGGCGACTGGCTCCATCGCGTATACGTCCTGTAGCGCACTCTTTCGCTCCCTCTTGGGAATGTGGGTTGCGTATATCATGTTCACCGTCCGCACTTGTGGGGGAAACCCCTTCTGTCCATTATTGTTCGGCGGCCTGGGCTCCTCCTCGTCATCGCTATGCAGCCCCTTGTCTTTGTTTTCGGCTCTTAACTTGCCTGCCTGCTTGAACACCCAACAGTCCCTGTTGGTGTGGTTGGCTGGCCTTTCGGGGGTGCCATGGATCTGGCACAAGCGGTCGAGTATTCGGTCCAAACTGGACGGGCCCTGAGTATTCTTTTTGAATGGCTTTTTCCGCTGACTGGATTTATAGCCTCTGAATCCGGCATTAACTGCCGTATCTTCATTGTTGTCGCTGCTAACGCGGCGCTTTTGCTTATTTCGACGTGTTCGGCCACTTTTGTCCTTGGTATCCGAATTACCAGGGTTCTTTAATAAGTTGTTGCTGTGAGCTAGCCAGCTATCTTCTCCCACGCAAAAGCGGGTCATGAGTGTCGTGAGGGCTGCCATAGATTTCGGCTTTTCCTGTCCCAGGTGCCGGGCGAGCCACTCGTCGCGGATGTTATGCTTGAAGGCTGCTAGGGCCTCTGCGTCCGGACAGTCGACTATCTGGTTTTTCTTTGTTAGGAACCATGTCCAGAATTGTCTGGCCGATTCCTCTGGCTGCTGAATTATGTGGCTTAAGTCGTCGGCATCCGGTGTCGCACGTAAGTGCCCTGGAAGTTGTCGAGGAATGCGGCTTCCAGGTCCTCCCAAGAACCGATTGAGTCTGCTGGCAAGCTGTTAAGCCAATGCCGGTGTGACACCCCAAAAATTTTTGGCCTTGTTTTATTAATTAAATTTTGCCAGGATTTAAAAACTTTATTTTCTGAGCTCCCTTCTAATCTTTTACCTTGTCATTATGGAGTTTTTCCCCTAAGTGTGAACTTTTCAAATATGTTATTGGACTTGTTTAACCTCTCTAGAAAACTTTACTTTTATCAGTGCAACTAATTGCTCAATTAAGTTGCTTGATCTTCACTTTCTTGAAAATGGTTTTTCAAGGTTAAATGGCCATATTTGAACTACAACCATTTGATAAATTCACTTAAAATTCCCACCAAAATTTGGAGAGGTCATGTGAGGTTATTAAATAGCTTTTATGCAAAAACATCTTTATTTCATGAAATATTTTGAGCTCTACACCCTTTCTTCTTCTCTGGTCCAGTGGGCATTTTTGCACTGCAAACCATAAAAATATTTTCTTCTAGCCTCTACCAAAATTATGGGATGTTAGTGATACCATATGATTCAACTTTATGCAAAAACCCAGTGATGTTATTTGCAAATTTTGAGTGAATCATCATCACCTTCATTCTGGACCAGACTGGTGTTTTCTACTGCAACCCTATTATTTCTTGCTCAAGTGACCTTGTGTTTTCTCATGCTTATAGTCCTCCCTACCAAACCCCTAAGTCCAGGAGCATGCACCCTTTGGAGAAATTTTGGTTCATGAAATGATGCCATTTATTTCCTGTCCAGAATTGTAATTCTGCAAAACTTGCACTAACAGGTTTTTCCTTTTGCCAAACTAACCTCACCACCCTCTTGTGCATCCAAGGAGACACTGATCTGGAGTTTTTGACCACTCCAAGACTTGCCTAAGTGCCCTTGGCATTGTGTCAAACACCTTGTGGGCATGATCTGTTTTGGCATGAGGCTTGTCATTGCACTATGATCTTGCACCTCTGATCAAACAGGCATGTCCACTAGTCTCCCTGTTTCCCCAAACCTAGACCTGCTAAACCCCAGCTCCAACCGAACCACCTAGCTTGCCCTGGCATTTCACCGAGCAGCTGGTGAGCGTGCTCCGGCCGCGCCCAGAGCGCGCCTATTGCAGCCGCGTGAACCGAGTCGCCGCGTCGCAACCCCCTGCCTTGGCCCGCACGGGAGAACTTGCCACGCACTCCCCGCCTAACCACAACACGCCAACCGCCCTGGCACCCTACAGCGCCACCGCCAGAGCCCTTTTGGCGGCACGCCGGCGTCGGCCGACAGCCTCTGCCACGGGCAGCGCCACCCAAGCCCCTCCCGCTCGCCACCTGGCCCCTGTAATAGCGCGAGCTCATCCACAAGCATGTCTGCTAGCCCTCGTCGCCGCCACGTCGCCCTAGCTACAGAATGGCGGTCGCCGGAGAGCTTATCCACGGCCGCCGCGGAACCGCCTTGCCACGCCTATTTAAGGAATCCCCGAGTCCGTTCCCGCTCGCAGGCGACCTCAGGCCACCATTATGGTGTTCCCCTAGCCCGCATTCAACCCAGGGAGGTCTTCTTCCCCGTCTCCGGCAACTCCGACCACCGCCACTGCCCCTGCCGTTCCGGCGCCACCAGGACCTCCCCCTCTCCACTCTCTCCACCAGAAGCCTCCTCATCCTCCCGTGAACCTTTCCCCCTGCTCAATTTTGATCGGGAGCCACCGCAACCCCTATGGCACTTTGCTCCCGAGGCCACCTCCGCCGAGGAGCTCGCCGCCGGCAGCTCCCTCCACCCCCGCCTGCCAGGCGACCACCGGGAGGACCGCCCCGGAGTAGCGGATCCATCCCCGCCCTCGGAGCCCCGCGAAGAGCCGCCAGTCGCCGGCGACGATCGTCGGAGCTTCGCCCCCGCTCGAGACAGAGGAAAGAGAGGGAGAAGACTAGTCAAACCTGACTAGTGGGCCCCCTGGACCCACTGTCAGTGACTCACCGCGCCGTCCACGTGCTTAGGTGAAGGCGTATTTCCCCCAGTACGTCTCCCCTCTCCGAAAGCGTATTCCCCTCTGAAACGTTTTCTTTTCTGATTTGTTTTTAAAACAGATTTTGACCAGATCTTTGACTGCCTATAACTTTTTAAATACAACTCCAAATGAGTTGATTCTTTTTCCTACCTTCCTTAAATTTGATCTAGTTTATTTTAAGATTTATTTGAAAATTTTCCAAAACAACTTTTTGTACTGTTTTGAAACGTGTGTTAATTCAAATATTTTTAAAATAGGATTTTGGAGAGAGGGAAGAGACTTTCAAAGATTTTGGAGAACACCTCACCCCTCCACAACTTCAAGGCAAGCATCTTGAACCCTGGCATAATATATTTTGATGTGTTGGTTGACACATTTATAACACCACCTCATTCCGGTGGAATTGATATTTCATGTGACATGATCATTTGCATGGAAGCATATCAACGATTTCCTTGCTATTGGAAATGAAAATGATTGTGGTGGTAATCACCCTCATGTGCCTTGCATGCATATCGGAAAGGAATCCGGGAAAGCCTCGACCTTGGGTAGGCGTGAGCTTGTTGCCGGCCCTCGTCGGGACGGTTATGTCCGGTATGGCATGGTAAGGTACATTGAGTGGAGATTTCTTCAATTGTATTATATTTGATATACATGTCATGCAGGGAACTTGTGAACCTCCTGAGTCGACCGCAGATCGAGTCTTGTTCCAGTAACTCCCATACTTGCCTCGTGCTACCACTCGTCCCTGCCGCAGGTAGGGTACGGTTCAGTAAGTTGTCAACCCCTTCCCAGCACACACCGTACAGAGAGGCCATGGTGGAAGATATCGGTTGTAGCCGGTAGGCATGCCACCTGGTCAGGGGGCATGGGTGTTTCCGGTTGGGACCGAGAGGGGAGGCCACCCCTTAGAGCGCGCGATATAAATTTGATCCCATGCTACGCGAGGTTGTAGCCTCCCCACTTAGAGTTTTGCTTGATAAGTGTCGTGGGTGATTCCAGACACCGATGAGTTAAGCTGGTGTGTGCAAGCTAGGCGTGTTTTCAACTAAAAGACCGTAGACGGAATTAGTTCCGATGGACTAAAGAAATCCGTTACTCGTGGGTAAAGAGTACACCCTCTGCAGAGATTAAACCTATTCGAATAGCCGTGTCCATGGTTAAGGACTACAGTCTGGGATGGGTCAAGTGTCGGTCTTAGTGTCGGTCTTCGGAGGTGAAATTGTTAAACCAGAACGGGGATTACTACTTGTGACTTGTGATGATTATGATTATTATTATTGTTGACTAACCCATGATTATTATTGTTATCATCGAATATCTCTGGGATGGTTCTACCTCCGGGATATTTCACTATGATTATTTAATCTTTTAAAGCCCTTTCTGTGGTGTCGCTCAGACGCCTGACTGTGGCATTTCTTTTAAAGCCCTTTTTGTGGTGTCGCTCAGACGCCCGACTGTGGCATTTCTTTTGAAGCCCTTTCTGTGGTGTCGCTCAGACGCCCGACTGTGGCATTTCTTTTAAAGCCCTTTCTGTGGTGTCGCTCAGACGCCCGACTGTGGCATTTCTTTTGAAGCCCTTTCTGTGGTGTCGCTCAGACGCCCGACTGTGGCATTTCTTTTAAAGCCCTTTCTGTGGTGTCGCTCAGACGCCCGACTGTGGCATTTATTATTCTGCATTTTTCCGCTCGAGGAGTCTTTCAGACACTCGTTTGGCACCAGTATCTATTATTCTGCATTTTCCGCTCGAGGAGTCTTTCAGACACTCGCTCGGCACCAGTATTTATTATTCTGCATTTTCCGCTCGAGGAGTCTTTCAGACACTCGCTTGGCACCAGTATTTATTATTCTGCATTTTTTTCCGCTCGAGGAGTCTTTCAGACACTCGTTTGGCACCAGTATCTATTATTCCGTACTTTCCACTTGAGGAGTCATTCAGACCCTCGCTTGGCACACCGTATTCATTACCTCTATGTGGTCTTTGCATAAATTTCCGGTTGCTTATGAATGACTTGTTTTACATGCACCAAGATAATTATTTATGACTAACTAAGTGAGTATAAGGATATTGCAAGCATGAGCATCAACGATTATATTATACCCGTGTTCTTAATGTTTGCGAGTACATTCAAAGTACTCACTGGCTTGTCCCTGGCTATTGTCTTGGCCAGATTGCTTGCTTGGAGAGGAGCGTTGCGACGACCGCCTCGGAACCTGCGCAGCGGTGATATCAGCCTCGTGAAGATAGGAGTTAGCCTGGTCAGCTGTTCCCGTGGGAAATGGAGTCCCATAGCTGTGGTGATCCACAAACCGCTTCCTCCCTCAACCACTAGAAACCATTGGTTGTACTTATAGGCCACAATGGTCTTGTACTCATACTTTGTACCTTTGCCTGGAATTTCTGTAACAAGTTGGTGCCTCATCAGCTAATAGTAATCCTGGGGCTGATGAGCTCGACGGCCATTTTCTGGAATTTAATGTCTGGAAAACCGGTCGCGACAGCCGGGCCGGTCCTTTGAGTTTGAGCGGGAGGTATTTGATGGCGTGTAGATCATCGCCACGTGCCATGTGGATGTGAAGGAGATAATCCTTGATCCATACCGCCAGATCTGTTGTGCCATCGTATGATTCGATGTTTACGGGTTTGAAACCCTCTGGGATTTTATGATCCATTACTTCATCTGTGAAGCATAGTGGGTGTGCGGCGCCCCTGTACTGGGCTATATCACGACGCAGCTCGGAAGAGCTATGTCTGTTGTGTTCGGCCCGGCCGGATTTGTTGTATCCGGAGTGAAGATCATCGTCACATGCCGTAGGGCGCCTGCGCAATCCGTAGATCGATCTTGTCTGTCTTGCCTTATCCTCCAGTACGTCTCGCAGGTCTGGCGCATTTTCCCGTGCCTTAGTTAAGCGGCGTCGGGGCGTGGCTTGGGTGGAGGGACGAGAGGCCTCTCTGCCGCGGCCGCGAGGTGGCCAGTCTGCCATGTCGTGCGCTGGTGATGTAGGCGCTTCCTCCTCTGATCGGGGTAGCGGCCTGCGCTTTGGGTAATTCTTGGAGGGGCGTTCGAGTTCATACTCTTCGGCCGCAAGGACTTCAGTCCATCTATCAGCTAGCCAATCTTGGTCAGCTCTAAGCTGTTGCTGCTTTTTCTTGAGGCTGTTTGCTGTGGCTAAAAGCCTGCGTTTAAAACGCTCTTGTTCGGCGGGGTCTGATGGTACGACGAATTCGTCGTCATCGAGGCTTGCCTCGTCTTCGGAGGGAGGCATATAGTGATCATCCTCAACCTCTCGGTCTGCCTCTCTCTCATGAGGGCTGGCTTCTCCATCTTCCTACGCCGAATCTTGCTGGGGTGGGTGTTCTTCGGCGCTATCCGGGGTAGTATTGTCTCCCGTGCCGGAATCACCGTTTTTGCTTTGGCGGGATTTAGAGCGGCACCGCTGACGCCGGCGCTTTGGCTGTTTCTTGGAGGTGTCATCCCCCGCTGTTCCATCGCCATCTCCATCTTTTGGAGTATCCACCATGTATATGTCATATGACGAGGTGGCCTTCCAGCGCCCTACAGGTGCCGGTTCTTGTTCGTCTCCTAGCTCGTCGTCCATACCGTCGAAGTCTTCAGAGCCGAAGTCGAGCATGTCGGTTAAATCGTCGACAGTGGCTACAAAGTGGGTGGTGGGTGGGCTTTGAATTTCTTCATCGTCCATATCCCATCCTCGCTGACCGTAATCCGGCCAGGGCTCTCCTGATAAAGAGAGAGACTTGAGAGAGTTCAGGATGTCGCCAAAAGGCGAGTGCTGAAAGATGTCCGCGGCGGTGAACTCCATTATAGGTGCCCAATTGGATTCAATTGGTAGGGGCACGGGGGGTTCGGAGTCCGGGGAGGAGTCCGGACCCTCGGAGTCACGGGTCACGCGGAGTGCGGGGCTGGCGTTCGGCTCGATCGCCTTTGAGATCGCAGCCCCCGAGGTGACGTCCAGCCGTTCATCCTCGATTGGCGCAATAGGTTCCGAGTTAAGGGTCGGAACCGGTGCGTGTGCGGCCTCCAGGACACTGTTCGGAGGCAGAGCTAGATCGTGCCCTTCGAGATAGTGCGGCGCGCTTGGCTGTGGCCCGAACCCGTCGAAGATCAAGTCTCCGCAGATATCAGCCGTGTGGTTTAAGCTTCCAAACCTGACTTGATGGCCAGGGGTGTAGCTTTCGATCTGCTCCAAGTGACCAAGTGAATTGGACCGCAGAGCGAAGCCGCCGAAGACGAAGATCTGTCCGGGGAGAAAAGTCTCACCCTGGACCTCATCGTTGTCGATGATCAAAGGAGCCATCGGGCCTCGAAGGCGACGACACAGAGGAACTCTCAATGAAAGCACCAATGTCGGTGTCAAAACCGGCGGATCTCGGGTAGGGGGTCCCGAACTGTGCGTCAAGGCCGGATGGTAACAGGAGGCAGGGGACACGATGTTTTTACCCAGGTTCGGGCCCTCTCGATGGAGGTAATACCCTACTCCTGCTTGATTAATATTGATGATATGGGTAGTACAAGAGTAGATCTACCACGAGATCAAGGAGGCTAAACCCTAGAAGCTAGCCTATGGTATGATTGTGTATGGAGTTGATTGTCCTACGGACTACAACCCTCCGGTTTATATAGACACCGGATAGGGTTAGGGTTACACAGAGTCGGTTACAATGGTAGGAGATCTTGAATATCCGCATCGCCAAGCTTGCCTTCCACGCCAAGGAAAGTCCCATCCGGACACGCGAGAAGTCTTCAATCTTGTATCTTCATAGTCCAGGAGTCCGGCGAAGGTATAGTTCGGCTACCCGAACACCCCCTAATCCAGGACTCCCTCAATCACGAAGTTCTAGTAACTTGGTGATAGTGTCTAGAGAATTCTGTCAATTACTATCTTATCTGGAAGATTAACTCCCACTTGATTCAAGTAATTGTAGTACCCAGACAATCTGAGCACATGCTCACTGGTTGAGCTATTCTCCTCCATCTTGTAGGCAAAGTACTGTCAGAGGTCTCATACCTCTCGACACGGGCATGAGTATGAAATACCAATTTAAACTCTTGGAACATCTTATATGCTCCGTGGCGTTCAAAACATTTTGAAGTCCCGGTTCTAAGCCGTAAAGCATGGTGCACTTAACTATCAAGTAGTCATCATACCGAGCTTTTGTGAAAACGTTCATAACGTCTGCATCTGCTCCTGCAATAGGCCTGTCACCTAGCGGTGCATCAAGGACATAATTCTTCTGTGCAACAATGAGGATAAACCTCAGATCATGGATCCAATCCGCATCATTGCTACTAACATCTTTCAACTTAATTTTTCTCTAGGAACATATAAAAAATAAACGGGGAGCAACATCGCGAGCTATTGATCTACAACATAGATATACTAATACTACCAAGACTAAGTTCATGATAAATTAAAGTTCAATTAATCATATTACTTAAGAACTCCCACTTAGATAGACATCCCTCTAATCATCTAAGTGATCACGTGACCCAAATCAACTAAACCATAACCGATCATCACGTGAAATGGAGTAGTTTTCAATGGTGAACATCACTATGTTGATCATATCTACTATATGATTCACGCTCGACCTTTCGGTCTCAGTATTCCGAGGCCATATCTGCATATGCTAGGCTCGTCAAGTTTAACCTGAGTATTCTGCGTGTGCAAAAATGGCTTGCACCCGTTGTAGATGGACGTAGAGCTTATCACACCCGATCATCACATGGTGTCTGGGCACGACGAACTTTGGCAATGGTGCATACTTAGGGAGAACACTTTTATCTTGAAATTTAGTGAGAGATCATCTTATAATGCTACCGTCAATCAAAGCAAAATAAGATGCATAAAAGATAAACATCACATGCAACCAATATAAGTGATATGATATGGCCATCATCAACTTGTGCTTGTGATCTCCATCTCCGAAGCATCGTCATGATCACCATCGTCACCGGCACGACACCTTGATCTCCATCATAGCATCGTTGTCATCTCGCCAATTATTGCTTCTACGACTATCGCTACCGCTTAGTGATAAAGTAAAGCAATTACATGGCGATTGCATTGCATACAATAAAGCGACAACCATATGGCTCCTGCCAGTTGCCGATAACTCGGTTACAAAACATGATCATCTCATACAATAAAATATAGCATCATGCCTTGACCATATCACATCACAACATGCCCTGCAAAAACAAGTTAGACGTCCTCTACTTTGTTGTTGCAAGTTTTATGTGGCTGCTACGGGCTGAGCAAGAACCGTTCTTACCTACGCATCAAAACCACAACGATAGTTCGTCAAGTTAGCGATGTTTTAACCTTCTCAAGGACCGGTGTAGCCACACTTGGTTGAACTAAAGTTGGAGAAACGGACACCCGCTAGTCACCTGTGTGCAAAGCACGGCGGTAAAACCAGTCTCGCGTAAGCGTACGCGTAATATCGGTCCGGGCCGCTTCATCCAACAATACCGCCGAACCAAAGTGTGACATGCTGGTAAGCAGTGTGACTTGTATCGCCCACAACTCACTTGTGTTCTACTCGTGCATATAACATCAACGCATAAAACCAGGCTCGGATGCCACTGTTGGGGAACGTAGTAATTTCAAAAAAATTCCTACGCACACGCAAGATCATGGTGATGCATAGCAACGAGAGGAGAGAGTGTCTCCACGTATCCTCGTAGACTGAAAGCGGAAGCGTTAGCACAACGCGGTTGATGTAGTTGTACGTCTTCACGATCCGATCAATCAAGTACCGAACGCATGTCACCTCTGAGTACAACACATGTTCAACTCGATGACGTCCCTCGAACTCCGATCCAGCCGAGCTTTGAGGGAGAGTTCCGTCAGCACGACGGCGTGGTGACGATGATGATGTTCTACCGACGCAGGGCTTCTGTAACGCCCATGATGCGGCTATATCTCCCACGTGTCGAGGCACGACTTGGAGGCATAACCGCATGGTGGTTTTGTCGCAAGAAGGGTCATCTTCACACAATCCCATGTAATGAACAAGAATGGGATAAAGAGTTGGCTTACAATCGCCACTTCACACAATGCATAAATTAAACATACATCATTCAGAGTACACACATAGTCCGACTACGGACAAACAAATGAAAAGGAAGATAACCCAACTGCTAGATCCCCGATCGTCCCAACTGGGCTCCACTACTGATCGTCAGGGAATGAAACATAGTAACGACCACGTTTCTCGTTGAACTCCCACTTGAGCTCGGTTGCGTCACCTGCACTGGCATCGTCGGCACCTGCAACTGTTTTGGTAGAATCTGTGAGTCACGAGGACTCAACAATCTCACACCCGCGAGATCAAGACTATTTAAGCTTAGAGGAAGGATGGGGTAATGAGGTGGAGCTGCAGCAGCACTAAGCAAATATGGTGGCTAACATACGCAAATGAGAGCGAGAAGAGAAGCAACGCACGGTCGAGAAGCTAGAAATGATCAAGAAGTGATCCTGAAGCTACTTACGTTCAAGCATAACACAAGACCGTGTTCACTTCCCGGACTCCGCCGAGAAGAGACCATCACGGCTACACACGCGGTTGATGTATTTTAATTAAGTCAAGTGTCAAGTTCTCTACAACCGGACGTTAACAAATTCCCATCTGCCACATAACCGCGGGCACGGCTCTCGAAAGTTTATAACTTGCAAGGGTGTCCCAACTTAGCCCATCACAAGCTCTCACAGTCAACGAAGGATATTCCTTCTACCGGGAAGACCCGATCAGTCTCGGAATCCCGGCTACAAGACATTTCGACAATGGTAAAACAAGACCAGCAAGACCGCCCGACTGTGCCGACAAATCCCGATATGAGCTGCACATATCTCGTTCTCAGGGCACACCGGATGAGCACTCCGTACAACTAAAACCAGGCCTCAAGTTTCCCCGAGGTGGCGCTGCAAAGGACTCTAGTTTGGACCAACACTCAGAGGAGCATTGGCCCGGGGGTTTAAAATAAAGATGACCCTCGGGCTCGCGAAAACCCGAGAGAAAAAGTCTTAGGTAGGCGAATGTAAAACCAAGGTTGGGCCTTGTTGGAGTAGTTTTATTCAAGGCGAACTATCAAGGGGGTCGCATAAATCACCCAACCGTGTAAGGAACGCAAAATCAAGAAACATAACATTGGTATGACGGAAACTAGGGCGGCAAGAGTGGAAGAAAACACCAGGCATAAGGCCGAGCCTTCCACCCTTTACCAAGTATATAGATGCATTAATTAAATAAGAGATATTGTGATATCCCAAAATATCCATGTCCCAACATGGAACCAACTTCAACTTCACCTGCAACTAGCAACGCTATAAGAGGGGCTGAGCAAAGCGGTAACATAGCCAAACAACGGTTTGCTAGGAAAGGTGGGTTAGAGGCTTGACATGGCAATATGGGAGGCATGATATAGCAAGTGGTAGGTATCGCGGCATAGAAAAAGAGCGAGCAACTAGCAAGCAAATATAGAAGTGATTTCGAGGGTATGGTCATCTTGCCTGAGATCCCGCAAGGAAGAAGAACGAGTCCATGAAGAAGACAAACGGATGTAGTCGAACGAATCCTCACAACTCCGGAACGAAACCAAAGCTAACGAGAGAAGCAATCCGGAAAGAAGCAAGCAACATAGTAAACAACCATCACATAAACATGGCATGATGCACAATCAAGTATGATGCATGTCCGGTTTAATGAGCATGGCATGGAAAAGTGCAACAAACAACACTACAAATTAAGTGGAGCTCAATATGCAACGAGTTGCATATTGACGAGACACCACATCAATTATTTAGTTCTCTCTCGGTTATGTACCCAACAATATTAAATGTAATTAAACATGGCAAGGGGTGAAGCATAAGTAAACTAACTATTTAGGCAAGTTTAAATGAGGCCGGCACAACAAACAACAATTCCGGAAAATCCTCATGTGCATATTTTAGATTTGGCACTGTTCTGCCATAAACACAATTTTAATATTGTTAAACAGCAAAATAAAGTGCACCATGTTAAACTAGGCATTTTTCTACCCCATTTACATATAAAATTTATTTAAATCCGAGCTACGGTTATTTAGTTATGAAATAAAACATTTTTAACACGGATGGAAGTAGCATATTATGAAACTACATGAAATTCTAAGCGTTTTACATATTTAAAATATTTTAATCCGATTCACGGTTTGTGAGATATTAAATGCATGAACATAAGGGAAAAATCTGCAAGACAGAGTCACTGGATAGTATGAAATTCGCAGCACGCAAAAAAAAAGCAACGGGCTGAATGCAACGCATTGTGTAAGCCCAGCAGCAGATCTGGCCCGAAGGAGATGTGGGAGTGCAAAATAACAGGAAAACTAAGCAAAATTTGGGGCCGCTGGGACTCAAACCCCAGACCCCTTGAATGGATAGAGGCTGCGCTGGCCACTGGGCTAGCTGATATGCTTACGCTGGAACATAGTGGCAATCCTAAATAACCTCTACATGCCAGAACGGATCTAGGAAAAGATCGAAGCTTAGGTTATGGGAGGAAGTTGCTCACAGCGGGAAAACAGAGACCGGCGGCCATGGCGATGCTGGCCCTTGGTTGGCTGGGAAAGCTGAAGGAGTTGGGCGCCCCTAGCCTTGTGGCCCTTGCGCACATGCCACCGTGGGAAGTCAACGGGCAGGGGCAGCTTCCTCTTGTTAGAAAGAGTCATGTACAAGGTATACGGTATTGTATAAACCGCATACCGTAGAGAGGTAGGTAGATTGCGTGCGTTGTAATCTAGGTGGTTAGGTTGTTAGGGTTTATCCTTATCTCTAGTATAGGTTTCTTGAGGATCAATCCACAACCTAACCGCCGTATGTTGTAATCTGTTATTGCCTATATAACACGTACGCGTCCCTGCCCAAAGGCATACGCTTCCACGCAATCTTTCACCTCTGTCTGCTCCCAGACAGAAGGAGGCAACGTGGCACGGAGCAGCGCTTGGGCTGTGTTACGAAGGCAACGACAGCGACGTGCAAGGCGGGCAGGGATGGCCGGCGGTCGACGAAGATGGCTGGGACCAGGCGGATCTGACTGGAGATGGTGGCCGGCGGGCTGGAGCTCCTTGCAGCTTCCATGGCATACTCCTGCGAAGAACAGAGAGGGAGGAAGATACTAGAGTGAGAAAGAGAAGAGGAACCAAGAGAGGAAGGCGACAGGAGGAGAAGGTAGGCGAGGCCGGCCTGGGGGTGCTTGTCGCCGGCGGCGACGTCCGATTGAGGGAGAGGAGGCGGGATCGAGGCGCGGGCGCAGAAGCTCATGTGCGTGCTCGCACACGAGCGCGAGGCTCTTTCCTCGGTTAGTTCCTGGAGGCAGCGCAAGGACGAGGTGCTCGGGGACGGCGCAGGTCGCTGGATACGAGGGAGTGGTTGGGCGGCGACGCAAATCGAGGGAGGTGGTCGGAGCCATCGGTGCTTGGGGACGATTCCCTCGATCTGGATCGAGCGAGGCTGTGAGTGATTGGGTTGGCATGGAAATCAAGGAAGGCAGGATATGATTTGGGTGGATGCGGTTGGACTGGTGGAAGAAACGAAGGAGGGAGAAGCTGGCTGCGGGTTGGATCCCGATGAAGAGAGTGGCGGCGGCGGCGAGGGACAAACCTCCTAGGTTTTAGGGTTAGCTAGATTAGGTATGGGGTGGTTTATATATAGCATAAAGAGAGTGGTTTTAGTCCGTCCGATCGTAATCGGGCGGTCGAGAATAAATAGGTTAGGTAGCCCAAATAAGAAAACGGAGATATTTTATAGATGTCTGGGGATGATCCGAATCCAACGGTGATGACTGCGCAGGTCGGGTTCGGGGCAGCTTTCGGACGCGCGCGAGAGGTTTGAGCACTGTACAGAGAGACTCCGGTTTAGGCAATAGGGAAAACGAAGAACAAGTTTGATCTCGGAACGGTCAACAAAAGCAAGGGGGAATGCGACAACTATGAGCGGATGCAAGTATTTTAAAAACAATGACGACAACGAGTGTCGATGCAATGCGGATGATGCGATGATGAATGCAACAAGCAAATAAAAAAAACATAACTGACTCGTAAAACAAGGCAGGCATCTGGAGCGTCGGTCTTGGGGCGTTACAACACTCCACCACTACAAGAGGATCTCGTCCCGAGATCTAAGGATGGCCCCGGAGGGAAGCGGATGAGGAAGAGGTAAAACAAGTTGCTTCTTTGACAAAAAGTGAAACCAACGAACCTTGAGAGGTTGAGCAAATTGAAAGAAAGAAAACAACGAAGACGAACAAAGTTGAAAACACTCAGTTAGAGAAGAGGAACATTGGATACGACGAGAACCAAGAGGTTTAGTGATAAGATAGATATTGAAACCACTACGGTTAAAACTAGATAGAAAGGAATAAGATTGATATAATTTTGATAGCACTCCGGTAGAAAAGAGAAGGAAAACTTGATAAGATGTGAAGAACTTGAAAAGGGAACACCACACTCCGGTTAAATGGATTAGCAAGGAAAAGAACATGATCTTGGCAAAACGAGATGATGAGTCGAAAAGAGTAGCATCACAAAGCCTCTGGAACGAAAAAATAGAAGCTGGATTGATGGAAAGAAAAAAACAAACAAGAAATGACAACTTATACCACAATTTAATTTGGAAAGCATCCTTGCAATAAGGTTAGAGCGGAGTTGTTGGAAAACCAACAACGAAAGGATATGATCCTCGTGGGCTTATGGAGACATCTCAAAACTTGAGGTGAAATTCTGCCACTAACGAAAACAATTGCTTGCCTAAGATTAACGAAGAGATGAAAACTTCTTCCACCAAGAGGATAAAGAGCAAGCTTGGGTCATGCATAATCACCACAAATGCCAACATTCCAAATGTAAGGCTTTAGGTGAAATATAACCCCAAGATAACTCCAATGAAGAGATTGATGGGTTGCAAAGGATCTCCTGAACGAAGAGAAAAATGACGGGTTTAAATATCTCATTCTTAACAACTTATGAATCATGAAACATGAAGCGAAATTGTCAAGAATGACATAAGACCACCTCAAAAGGTAGAAAGAATTGCACTTTGGAATGCAGGAAGAAGAATATTTGAGCTCTTCCAACAAGAATCTTGAGAACACTTCGAGAATGAATTAAATCCTTGATGAACCACCATGAAGAAACTCCATGAAGAACTCCGGTAATAAAAGGATGATAGAAAGAAAGAGAAGTTGAAAACACAAGGTGAAGCCTTGCAATGATTTAGATGGAGTTTCACGATGAGATAATGCAGAAAGCTTGGAACTCCGGAAAAGAAAAAGATGAAGCATCTCGAACCGAGAAATGTGACATGATGAACAACTCTGGAAAGAAGAGATGAACAACTTAGAACTGGGAAATTGATACCATTACGAACTCCGGAAGAAGGAATTAATCGCTTGGATGAAACAAGAATCAGAATTATGTTATGCTTATCCTTCACCAATTTAAATTGATGACAAGCAACGGATTTGGCATACTACTTATTCTCGTTGAAAAAGGATTGAAGAGAGATATAGCGCAAACTTGAGAAGGACTTCAACGAACCACCGGTAACAATGGAAGAGAATTTGGAAAGAACGAATGAATTGATACGATAACAATGGAAGAGAATTCTTGAATGAACCACCGTAAGAATTGAGAATGAAAGTAGCAAAGGCACAATTCACCGAGAAGAATTTGAAAACGAATGAAGATACTTGAGGGGATATAAATACGAGTGAACGAATAGATGACGAGCTGATTAGAGAATACTTGAATGATGCACCGATAAGACTTGGAGAACGAGAGCTGAAAGCTGGAATGAACAATTATGACATGATGGCCTACGGAGGAAAGAAATGGGAACAACTCATGAAATGCTCTGGATGGGTGAAAAAATTCTCACAATCGAAAACAATTATGAGAGGATGGCATCAAGCTAGAACCATGAATCTTGAAGAGAATGGAGCAAGATTTAAGAGAAACTCTTCTTCGGTCTTCAAATGTTGAGAATGACGATGAGAAACACCACCATGAATTGTTGAGATACTCCGGGATGAAAATTAGAAAGGTTGAACCAACGATGAAAAGAATTTGAAAGCGATCTTGGAGAAGGAATATGACTGATGATACTTCATTCATACGTCAAACTTTGTAAAGAATTTGGGAATAGCTCCGGGAAAATTAGAAGAGTCAGGTAAGATCCTGGGAAAAGACCTGTGGGTTAGGGCCCATTCAAAAGATACACCGTTGAACGATTTAAAAGAGAGATTGCGCCGGTTCAACTAAATGGCTTGAATAAGGTAAGACCTTGAAATAGCTAGAAAGGATTAAGAATAGAAACATGAATCCTCTGGGATACCTTCAGCACTCCATATAAACATGAATAGCAAGAGGTGGATGATTAAGAGGTGCACCGGCATGAGAAAACATTTGAAACGAGGAAAGGATATGATCGACAAAGCTTGAATTGAATCCACTGGAGAAGAAAAGAGAACGAAGAATAATAAACTTGAAGCTTCCTTAGCATCTTCATGAGAATCACCAGGTAAGAACATGGAGGAAAAGAATGAAGAGACTTCACATCAATAAAAAGGATACTTGATTAAGAAATCCGAGTCCTTGAAGAAAAAGGGTGGGAGGGTGGGAAAACAAAGGTAACTTGGGTCAGATGAAACGAACACCGTTGATAAAAAGCTTAGAATTGATCTTGCAAATGTTGGAATGATCAGATTTACTTGAAGAGAAGCACACCGGTTGGAAAGGATTGAAAAGACAACCTTGATGGTCAAGAGGGATTAGCATCCACATAGAACTATGAGAACACCGCTTAGAATAAGGTATGGAATCAACACTTGGCATTGAAGCAACTCGAATACCACAAAACAAAACAAAAACAAAGGATTTGGTTTGCAGAATAGGCCGGAAACAAACATATGATAGATCCCATATCGTATCATGTGTGTGTTGGAAAGATATCCTACGAGATACTTAAATTCCCACTTATAAACTCCCGAAACTTTCTGGTTATGCAATCAGGTGTTGGGGATACAGGGGACACAAAATATATCACCCAAACTAACAATACCTAGATCCAGCTATATCCATCCTTCAACACATAACCAAGAAACCTTCGGAAATCGTTTACCTCAACCTTCGAAAAGCATCCGTTATACGAGTTATGGCAATACTCCCGAACTCCCGCCCCAGTACTGGGTGGCGTCGAGGTGATCTCACCAACAACTGCATAAAAGAGATTTTCGATGTCGGCGAAACTCAGGTATTCCAGAACTGCAACGATAAAATTGTGACGACAACACCTCAGAGCTCAACTCCCCGGGACACTGCCACAACCCCTAAATGTCAGGAGGCACCAAGAACAATGTTCTCGTCACAAAACCATCGGAGCGATTCCAAAATACCCGCGTGATCCTATTTTTTTTTTGTGAAATTTGAGGAGAGGAAAGTCAAAACTTCTACGTCAGGGGCCTCACCGGAGCGACGAAGGGACTGAGGAGTAAAAAGAATCCTACTCTCCGATATATATAATCCTAAGACTCAAAACATTTTTTTTCTAGACTCAACAACGCCAGCGATTTGATCAAGCAGGGGGCTCCTAAGTCGGGGATGGCTCTAATACCAACTTGTAACGCCCACGTTGCGGCTATACCTCCCACGTGTCGAGGCACGACTTGGAGGCATAACCGCATGGCGGTTTTGTCGCAAGAAGTGTCATCTTCACACAATCCCATGTAATGAACAAGAATGGGATGAAGAGTTGGCTTACAATCGCCACTTCACACAATGCATAAATTAAACATACATCATTCAGAGTACACACATAGAACGACTATGGACAAACAAATGAAAAGGAAGATAACCCAAATGCTAGATCCTCGATCGTCCCAACTGGGCTCCACTACTGATAGTCAGGGAATGAAACATAGTAACGACCACATTTCTCGTCGAACTCCCACTTGAGCTCGGTTGCGTCACCTGCACTGGCATCGTCGGCACCTGCAACTGTTTTGGTAGAATCTGTGAGTCACGAGGACTCAACAATCTCACACCCGCGAGATCAAGACTATTTAAGCTTAGAGGAAGGATGGGGTAATGAGGTGGAGCTGCAGCAGCACTAAGCAAATATGGTGGCTAACATACGCAAATGAGAGCGAGAAGAGAAGCAACGCACGGTCGAGAAGCTAGAAATGATCAAGAAGTGATCCTGAAGCTACTTACGTTCAAGCATAACACAAGACCGTGTTCACTTCCCGGACTCCGCCGAGAAGAGACCATCACGGCTACACACGCGGTTGATGTATTTTAATTAAGTCAAGTGTCAAGTTCTCTACAACCGGACGTTAACAAATTCCCATCTGCCACATAACCGCGGGCACGGCTCTCGAAAGTTTATAACTTGCAAGGGAGTCCCAACTTAGCCCATCACAAGCTCTCACGGTCAACGAAGGATATTCCTTCTATCGGGAAGACCCGATCAGTCTCGGAATCCCGGCTACAAGACATTTCGACAATGGTAAAACAAGACCAGCAAGACCGCCCGACTGTGCCGACAAATCCCGATAGGAGCTGCACATATCTCGTTCTCAGGGCACACCGGATGAGCACTCCGTACAACTAAAACCAAGCCTCAAGTTTCCCCGAGGTGGCGCTGCAAAGGACTCTAGTTTGGACCAACACTCAGAGGAGAATTGGCCCAGGGGTTTAAAACAAAGATGACCGCCGGGCTCGTGAAAACCCGAGAGAAAAAGGCTTAGGTAGGCGAATGTAAAACCAAGGTTGGGCCTTGCTGGAGGAGTTTTATTCAAGGCGAACTGTCAAGGGGGTCCCATAAATCACCCAACCGTGTAAGGAACGCAAAATCAAGAAACATAACACCGGTATGACGGAAACTAGGGCGGCAAGAGTGGAACAAAACACCAGGCATAAGGCCGAGCCTTCCACCCTTGACCAAGTATATAGATGCATTAATTAAATAAGAGATATTGTGATATCCAAAATATCCATGTCCCAACATGGAACCAACTTCAACTTCACCTGCAACTAGCAACGCTATAAGAGGGGCTGAGCAAAGCGGTAACATAGCCAAACGATTTGCTAGGAAAGGTGGGTTAGAGGCTTGACATGGCAATATGGGAGGCATGATATAGCAAGTGGTAGGTATCGCGGCATAGCAAAAGAGCGAGCAACTAGCAAGCAAAGATAGAAGTGATTTCGAGGGTATTGTCATCTTGCCTGAGATCCCGCAAGGAAGAAGAACGAGTCCATGAAGAAGACAAACGGATGTAATCGAACGAATCCTCACAATTCCGGAACAAAACCGAAGATAACGAGAGAAGCAATCCGAAAAGAAGCAAGCAACATAGTAAACAACCATCACATAAACATGGCATGATGCACAATCAAGTATGATGCATGTCCGGTTTAATGAGCATGGCATGGCAAGGTGCAACAAACAACACTACAAATTAAGTGGAGCTCAATATGCAACGAGTTGCATATTGACGAGACACCACATCAATTAGTTAGTTCTCTCTCGGTTATGTACCCAACAATATTAAATGTAATTAAACATGGCAAGGGGTGAAGCGTAAGTAAACTAACTATTTAGGCAAGTTTAAATGAGGCCGACACAACAAACAACAATTCCGGAAAATCCTCATGTGCATATTTTAGATTTGGTACTGTTCTGCCATAAACACAATTTTAATGTTGTTAAACAGCAAAATAAGGCGCACCATGTTAAACTAGGCATTTTTCTACCCCATTTACATATAAAATTTATTTAAATCCGAGCTACGGTTATTTAGTTATGAAATAAATCCTTTTAACATGGCATTTAGACAAATTTAAACAAACAGCAAGTTTAAACATTTTTAACACGGATGGAAGTATTATGAAACTACATGAAATTCTAAGCGTTTTACATATTAAAACATTTTAATCCGGTGCACGGTTTGTGAGATATTAAATGCATGAACATAAGTGAAAAATCTGCAAAACAGGCAGTCACTGGATAGTATGAAATTCGCAGCACGCAAAAAAAATAGCAACGGGCTGAATGCAACAGCACGCAAAAAAAAAGCAACGGGCTGAATGCAACACATTGTGCAAGCCCAGCAGCAGATCTAGCTGGGACTCGAACCCCAGACCCCTCGAATGGATAGAGGCTTCGCTAGCCACTGGGCTAGCTGATATGCCTGCGCTGGAACATAGTGGCAATCCTAAATAACCTCTACATGCCAGAACGGATCTAGGAAAAGATCGAAGCTTCATTTATGGGAGGAAGTTGCTTGCAGCGGGAAAACAGAGGCCGGCGGCCATGGCGATGCTGGCCCTTGGTTGGCTGGGAAAGCGAAAGAAGCTGGGCACCCCTAGCCTTGCGGCCCTTGCACACATGCCAGCGTGGGAAGTCAACGGGCAGGGGCAGCTTCCTCTATCTGCTCCCAGACAGAAGGAGGCAGCGCGGCACGGAGCTGCGCTTGGGCTGCAGTACGAAGGCGACGACAGCGACGCGCAAGGCGGGCAGGGATGGCCGGCGGTCGACGAAGATGGCCGGGACCAGGCGGATCTGACTGGAGATGGTGGCCGGCGGGCTGGAGCTCCTTGTAGCTTCCATGGCATACTCCTGCGAAGAACAGAGAGGGCGGGAGATACTACAGTGAGAAATAGAAGAGGAACCAAGGGAGGAAGGGGATAGGAGGAGAAGGGAGGCGAGGACGGCCCGGGGGTGCTGGTCGCCGGCGGCGACGTCCGGTTGAGGGAGAGGCGGCGGGATCGAGGCGCGGGCGCAGAAGCTCATGTGCGTGCTCGCACACGAGCGCGAGGCTCTTTCCTCGGTTGGTTCCTGGAGGCAGCGCAAGGGCGAGGTGCTCGGGGACGGCGCAGGTCGCTGGATACGAGGGAGTGATTGGGCGGCGGCGTAAATCGAGGGAGGTGGTCGGAGCCATCGGTGCTTGGGGACGATTCTCTCGATCTGGATCGAGCGAGGCTGTGATTGATTGGGTTGGCACGGAAATCAAGGAAGGCAGTATTTGATTTGGGTGTATGCGGTTGGACTGGTGGAAGAAACGAAGGAGGGAGAAGCTGGCTGCGGGTTGGATCCCGATGAAGAGAGTGGCGGCGGCGGGGAGGGACAAACCTCCTAGGTTTTAGGGTTAGCTAGATTAGGTATGGGGTGGTTTATATCTCTATCTCTACCAACTAATAAAGCACCGAGCGCTTCTGGTCGTACGTCGTTGGCGTTTTTGCAGAAAACCCCCTACTATTTTAGTTATTCAACCGACAGTCCTGTTTTAAGTGGGTATTTGAAAAAATGCTTCATATTCGTAAAAACACCCCTACGGTAGTTACAATTCTACCCACGATCCTTTATTAAACTTCACCACCGGGCACCACCGCCGCTGTCCATTTGCGTTCCCACCGCCGGGGCCGCAGCTTGCCGCCGGCGTCGACGCCGCAGGTGCCAAGGAAGGGTGCCCTGCTGGTTTGCCGGCGCTGGAGAGGCACATGGCAGGGGGAGCTCCTCACCTCTGCTTCGGGCACGAGGCGGCTGAAGCGCTACCGGCGCTGGAGAGGCTCGTGGTAGGGAACTCCTCTCCTCTGCTTCGTGCACGAGGCGGTTGAAGCGCTCGAGCTACAGAGCAGCGGGGCGAGGGTGATGGGTGGCACGGGCGCTGGACGGGACTTGGTGCAGGTCTTTCGCGAGATGGGGATGGCGTGGAGGGGGTCTAGACACCAGCGGGTCGTGAGGCAACTGAAGCACTCAGGGTGTAGAGCTGCGGGGTGGGGGCCGAAGGGTGGCGTGGGCGCTGGATGGGAGACTTGATGCAGGTCTTCGACGAGATGGGGATGGCGTGGAGGGGTCTGGACGCCGGCGGCGCTCGGGCGTTGCGCGGCCATGGTCCTCTCTATCTGCTGAAAAATAGAAGACAGAGAGAGATCTTAGAGAAACGCGGGAGAGAGAAGAGAGATGGAGGAGGGGGAGGGCTCACCGACGGTGCGACTTTGCCGAAGACGCTCGATAGCGCGGTGGGCCATGGGCGTTGACATGTTGCTCAGGGGCTGCGGGCCGTGGGCGGCGCCGTGCTCGCGCGCGAGACCGACCCGTGTATGATTAACTGATTTGGAGGGGAAGGGGGGGGTGCAGCGACGGCGGTGCTCGAGCTGCGATGGCGGGCTCGAGCGGGAGGAGTGACGGGGCCAATCTGATATGAAAAACCAGAAAAGGGGCCGATAGTGGCTGTCGAAGCTGGAGTGCTGGCGGCCGCCGGTGGAGCGCGGAATCCGCTGGCGTGCGGAGTCGGTGTGGGTGTGCGGGAGATGCGTGGAGGAGAGAATCCCGGCGGCAGCAGCGGCGTGTCCTAGGGGGAGGTTGGGTTGTTGTTGCTTCCTTGGTTCTGGACTAATATCTGCATCAAGGCATTCTGCTGCTGGATCAACTGGGTGATCTCCGGTGGGAAGACAAATCCGGTGTCACATCTCAGAGGCATCTGATGGGTTTAGAGGGGAGAGATTAGAATAGCAATGAGGTCTAGTGAGAAAGCACTACCCATATGCACATGAGACAAACACAATCATATCATATCACTCAATCAATCAAGCAAGGGCATACAATCGGTCTCGGACTATCGTTACAGTGCTCAAACTACTACTATATACAGGGGAAATACTACTAGTCATATCGTGGTCATCTAGAAATTTTGATCGGTGGAAGATTCCATGATATCAGCTCCAGCTTCGTCTTCATAATCATCATCACTGCTATCGGGGTCTGAGTCGGTGTCGTCGATGATGATGTAGTTCTCTGGACAAGTGGAATCGGCGTCCTCTCCTCCTGGCGCGGGGTCTCCCATGAATACTCCGATCTTCTTTGTCAGGTCGTCATTCTTCTCCAATAGTATTGCGATTTCCTCCTCATATCCGTCACGCATAGACTTGAGTTCCTCTTCTAGCTCGGCGATCCTGGTCATCGCCTTCTTCAGATCCATCATGCATGCACACATCTGATTCTCCTGGCATCGGATGTGTTGGTTTAACTCCTGGATGAATGCTGCAATGGACCTGTCCTTCCTGGTACTGATCATCTCCCATTGCTCATCTCAGCGCCCACATATCTGGTATATAGTGCCCTCCAGCTCTTGTTTGTAGACTTCTCCAATACGTCCCATAGCAATGTGGGCTGCCATGCTCTTGCCTAGACTCCAGGTGGGTGCATCGAAGGAAAACTCTATGGACTCAGTGACTGGCGCAAATGTCCTTCCTGGAATTTGAACTCGAATCATCCAGCGCTCCTCTTCTGGTAAAGTGGCGGTGTAGGTCCAGGTGAAGCTTGGTATTCTGATGTTCAGGTATCTAGTGACTTCCTTCAAGTGTCGTCCAAAGGGTGTGTCTTCATCTGGTTGTGCAAACTTGTTCCTCAGGTCCGCCATCCTAAAGAGTAGAAAATGGAGAGGAGTCAGAAATGAGTAGAGAAGAGTGACCTATGGTTTATCTTAGTGGCCGTGTCCTACACTCAGCGTGTGCTCTGATACCATCTTGTAGCGACCCGACCTCAGACGGTCAAGTCTCTGTGCTTCAGTGTCATCCCTGGATCGGTAATGCTGACACACACAGTACTCGAAGGATTTATAACAGAGTAGCAATCACACACTTATTACATCGTATGTCTCAAAAGAGAACTATTACAATAAATATGGCTTAAGGCCATCTAAATAAGATAACAACAGAAGACTTGGAAGATAAGTGAGTCCATCAACTCCAACGGCATAGCTGAGATGCACAACAACGACCTATCGCACCTTTACTCGTCGTCTGAAAAGTCTGCAACATAATACGTTGCAGCCCAGAACGGGTCAGCACATGGAATATGCTGGCAATATAACACAGTAGAGCAATGAACAGATAAATGCTATCACTACATGCATATATGGCTGGTGGAGGCTCTACGGTTATATGGTTTTTGCGAAAAGCCAAATTTTCCCTACATCAAAGGAATAAATTTTATTTAACTATCATGGTAGTTGAACAACATTGAGAAGGTTCCTCCAACTCAATCCCAATTAAAGTAATTATCAACCAAACAAATTAAATTAGAGTGATGAGATACGTATGATAATCCAAGTACTAGATACTCAAGATGTCCATAACGGGGACACGACTAACCATGATTAGATTGTACACTCTGCAGAGGTTTACGCACTTTTCCCCACAAGACTCGACCTCCTCCGCTTGATTTCTCGCACTTCATGGTGTTTGAGAAACGGATGACCGAGACACAGTCTTTTAGAAGCATTAACTCTAACTCCGGGTAGACATTACCAACCTACATCCCTCTACATCTGCTAGCCTACCACTGGAAGATCCCATAATAGATTGTGGCTGCACATGGAAGTTTCTAGCATGAAATATCTCAGTTCCCTTTGAGCCTGGGTGGCGGACTGTAGGATTATCACATGGGTACTCTGGGATATCCTAGGACAACACTGGATTCTCCAGGTGCCCACAAGCAATCCGCCCAGATGTGTATTAAAGTTGCCACCTTATGTTGAACCATTAAATAATCATCTCACATCTGTCATGGATTCACTCACCCAAACCACGTCTACGAGCCTAGCATAGCAGTATAAGCATAACGTAGAAGTAACTCCCAAGGGTTTAATAATAAACACGGCAATAGGTTCTACCTCATCAACTACTTCCCAATACCCACAAGTTAATCACATCCTAATCATGCAGTGTTTGAGGATTGGAACTAATGCATAAAAACTGGGTATGAAAAGAGTATGATCAATGTGTTACTTGCCTTGCTGACGATCCGCAAAAGCTAGTGACTCGTTGTAGCACGCTTCGCACTTCAGGAATTCTATCGCAAACAAACAATAGCATACATAAGCAATCAAGCAAAGATGCACGGGTAAAACTCAAATAAGAAGATCTAACCATAAAGTTCAATTGAAGAACTCTGATTTGCAAAAAGAATCAAAACAAACGAAGCAACGAAACTCAAACTGCGAAAGAAACAAGATCTGATTACTAATCTGGACTAAGGTCAAATTTAACTGTATCAAAATCTTGTTCAAGTTGGTTAAACAGAAATAGGGCTTCGAGACGAAGATCTAGGCGCTTGAATCGCCTGATTCCGATAAACGAGCGAAAAGATAAACTAAAACAAAAATCGGGTCAGAAATCACGATAAAAAATAATCGTGGAAAAACCCTGGAAAAAGATAAACTGACGAACAGGCTAACGAACGAACGTTCGCTGTCTGCGGCTAATGAGTGAAACCCATTCGTTAGAACAAACGTTCGTTAAATAACTAAACCGAAGAAAAAATAAACCGATCTAAAAAACAGATCTAGGGTTCGGAATAAACCGAACGGTTTTCCGGCAAAAACCAACGGCTACCTCGGGACGGGCGGCCGCGGCGGAACGGGCGGCGGCGGCGGAACGGGCGGCGATGGCGAGACGGCGCGGCGACGGCGAACTCCGGCGGCGGCAGCGGCGAATCCGGCGGCGGCGGTGCGGAATGGGCGGGGCTAGGGTTTGGGGGCTGCTCGGGCCTCCGCTTAAAAAGGCCGGCCAGGCGAAGTCCTAGTCGGGCACGGCCCGGCTAGGTCGGTTGACTTTTTAAAAAAAAATTATTCCGCGTAGAAAAACGGAGAAAAGAAATACTAAAAGGACTCCAAAAATCCTGAAGTAAATTTTCCCCGTCCTCTAAAAATCTACCGGACAAGGTGAACATTTATTTAGGACTCTAATGAAATTTTGAAAAATGCATATTTTTCCTAATTCAAGTAAAATAAAAATAAAATCTAAATAAAATGTTTATGTGTTTTTAAATATTTTCCTCCAATATTTCATTATTTTGGGGAAGTCATATTATCACCTCTCATATATTTTGATATGAAATATTTTTGGAGAGAAAAATAATTAAAACAAATGACCCTTGTTTCAATATTTGATAAAATTCAAATATGAAAACGGTGAATTCCCCAACTATCTCCGTGGGTCCTTGAGTTGCTTAGAATTTCTAGGATCGCAAAGCAAATATGCAATAAAATATGATATGCATGAATGACCTATGTATAACATTCCAAATTGAAAATTTGGGATGTTACATCTAGACAGGTCTAGTCGAGTGAATTCCGGACCAGTGGGGGCATGCTAAGTGCACCCACTGGGTGTAGTCCCTGAGACCGCAGTCGACTGCGGGCAGTAAGTTGTGGTCTGAGGATAACTGTTGCTTCTCTCTTCTTCTTCTTCTTTTCTTTTTCCACTCGGTCTGGGCGGACCATGTCGAGTGGAACCTGGACCAGTGGGGGCACGCTGAGTGCACCCACTGGGTGTAGTCCCCAAGACTACCGCTGAATGTTTGATTTGGCAGTAGTCTTAGAACTAACTTTATTGCTCGAAAACAACCAAACTTTGTTTCTGTTGACTAACTGTCCTCTGACCGTAGAAATCTTGCGAACTTGGAGCCCGGTTTGCTGACTTGGTGCAGAAGCAGATCCAGGTCAATCTTGATTTGGAGTTGGCCAAAGAGAACTTCGAGAAGGCTAAGGATGAAACTGCTGGTATGGAAAACTCTGTTGACTAATTCTCTTGTCATGTTTTCTCTCTTTTTTCCTGACCCGAATGTTATTTTTAGAAAAAATGAGACAGGCTTTGGAGAAGAAGGATCTTGACCTTGCGGCCGCATGAAAATCGGCCGAAGAGAAAACAACACTTGCTGACTAGAAGCTTGCTTTAGTCGAAAAGTTAGAAGAAGAAAATGCCAAGCTGAAGACTGCTCTTGACGAGGCCAATAAGAAGGTGACTCGGCTGAACAAGGACAAGGGAGCTTTGACTGACAAGGTTGGTGATCTCATTCGGAGGAGAGACGAGCTGGAGACTTATCTGGGAGGGCTCACAAAAAAATTGTTCCTTATGCTTGAAGGTATTTTCCCCTTCTGACTGATTTGCTATTGTTGACTCGTCCTAAATTTTTCGACTGATCATTCATCTCTGTGTGCAAAGTTTTGCCAAAGCTTCGAGGAAGAGACTGGGCGAATTGAAACGAGCTTGGACCCCATCAACTCCCCCATTAAGGATGAAGCTGCCATGAACATGCTCCGACTTGAGTCTCGCCTTTCCAGCGCCATGGACTATCTTGCACGACTGAAAGTGGCGGTATTATGGATTGATACTGCCCTCTGGCCAAGGGAGACATTCCAGAATGATCTTGAGTCTTTGTTGACTCGACTTACCGAGATCCCTGGTCGAGTGCAGGAATGGAAGAAGTCGTGTGCTCGCTGTGGCGCTGACGTGGCTCTGTCTCTGGTTCGCGTCCACTGCAAAGAAGCTAAGGAAGAGAAACTCGCAGTGATCAAGGTTGCCAACACCAAGAGGCTTGACTTCCAGTCCTTCATGGAGACCTTTATTGCTGCTGCCACTCGCATAGCAGACGGAATCGACCTGGACGAGTTCGTTGAGCCTGCCAGCCCTCCTCCTGCGGAGTAAACAAACTTTTATGATCCGATTAAATTTTCCTCTGTATGTGATACGTCTCCAACGTATCTATAATTTATGAAGTATTCATGCTATTATATTATCCATCTTAGATGTTTTATATGCTATTTTATATGATTTTTGGGACTAACCTATTAACCTAGAGCCCAGTGCCAGTTTATGTTTTTTCCTAGTTTTTGAGTTTTACAGAAAAGTAATATCAAACGGATTCCAATTGACGTGCCAATTTTTGACCATTTTTTATGGACCAGAAGAAGCCCACGAAGCATCGGAGATGGACCAGAAGAGTCCCGAGCCGTCCACGAGGGTGGAGGGCGCGCCCTACCCCCTGGGCGCGCCCCCTATCTCGTGGACGACTCGGAGACCCCCGTGACGTGAAACCGACGCCAAAAATTCCTATAAATACAGAAACCTCCAGAAAATAACCTAGATCGGAAGTTCTGCCGCCGCAAGCCTCTGTAGCCACGAGAAATCAATCTAGGCCCTCTCAGGCACCCTGCCGGAGGGGGCCATCATCACCGGAGGCCATGGAGGAGGATCCCGGAGGGGCCATCATCGCCATGAAGGCCAAGGACCAGAGGGAGAACCTCTCCCCATCTAGGGGGAGGCCATGGAGGAGGAAGCACAAGGGGGAGAACCTCTCCTCCTCTCTCTCGATGGCGCGGGAGTGCCATCGGGAGGGGAATCCTCGTCGCGGTGATCGTCTTCATCAACATCACCATCATTATCACCATCCTCATCTCTTTTACGCGGTCCACTCTCCCGCACCCTACTGTAATCCCTACTTGAACATGGTGCTTTATGCCACATATTATGATCTAATGATGTGTTGCCATCCTATGATGTTTTGAGTAGATATCCTTTGTCTTTGGGTTGATTGATGATCTAGATTGGTATGAGTTGTATGTTTTATTTTGGTGTTTTCCTATGGTGCCCTCCGTGTCGCGCAAGCGTGAGGGATTCCCTCTGTAGGGTGTTGCAATACGTTCATGATTCGCTTATAGTGGGTTGCTTGAGTGACAGAAGCATAAACCCGAGTAAGGGGGTTGTTACATATGGGATAAAGGGGACTTGATGCTTTAATGCTATGGTTGGGTTTTACCTTAATGATATTTAGTAGTTGCGGATGCTTGCTAGAGTTCCAATCATAAGTGCATATGATCCAAGAAGAGAAAGTATGTTAGCTTATGCCTCCCCCTCATATGAAATTGCAATGACGACTACCGGTCTTGTTAACAATTGCCTAGGACAATTCGGCACACCGATCCATCATTATTCCACACTCGCTATTTATAATATTTAGTAATATATTATAACTTCATGATAACAGCACCTACTTTTATATTTTTTCTCTCCGATACCATGCAAAGTTATCCTCTTCATACCCACAACGTAGTTTTATTTCTCGTTTCTAGTTGGAAGCAAACGTTCGGTGTACGTAGAGTCGTATCAGTGGCAGATAGGACTTGAGAGAATATTGGTCTTACCTTTAGCTCCTTGTGGGTTTGACACTCCATACTTATCACTTCCACCTTTGGTAATTGCTATGATGATTCCCTGCACTTGGGGATTATCAAGCTCTTTTCTGGCGCTGTTGCCGGGGAGCAATAGTGTGGGGTTGATATTCTCGTGTATGCTTGTTTGCTTTCTTCACTAAGTAGATTTTATTATTATTTTTGTTTTTGTTTAGTTGTGGGTGAAACATACAAAAAATTAAAAGAATGAAAATACAAAAAAATTACTTGCCTCTCATGCCTAAAAAGTTTTTTGATAAGAGAAGTGATTGGAAGGTTATGCATTGGAAAAGTGAGGGTCGACCTTGGACACTTGTGTTCATGCTCATGGAAACAATGTAAAAAATTTCATGGAAGCTTCTCTGAAAATAATCATCCCCTTGTATATTTCCTTTGTATTATAAAAACAATGTGCCAAGCTTTGGTTTTAGGATGATTAGATTGCTTGTTTACTTTATGCAGTACAAAAACAGAAACTTTGGCTGTAGCGCGTGAATTTACATTTTTTACTGGAAAGTCAAATGTGTCTGAAACTTTTTGCACATTACTTACGTAATTTTTTTTAAAATTTTCATATTTTTTCTAGAATTTTAGGAGTTACATAAGTATACAAAACGTCCAGATTACTATAGACTGTCCTGTTTTTGACAGATTCTATTTTCTATGTGTTGACCGCTTATTTTGATGAATCTATGGGTAGTATCGGGGGGTATGAACCATGGTGAAGTTGGAATACAGTAGATAAGATTTAGTATACTAACGGATCTCACAAAGTTTTTGTGGATGAAGTGTTCGAAGAACAAGGAGTTACCGATGTGAGAAGAATAAAGAGAGGCAAGAGTTCAAGCTTGGGGGTGCCCAAGGCACCCGAAGTAAATATTTCAAGGATACTCAAGCATCTAAGCTTGGGGATGCCCCAGTTGGCATCCCATCTTTCTTCTTCAACAATTATCGGTATACCTCGGTTTTTTGTTTTGTTCACATGATTTGTGTCCTTTGTGTTTTTCTTTTTATTTAAGAACCATGCTAGTATGAGATATCCCTTCATTTATTTATATAATACTTCATGTGCTTCACTTATATCTTTTAAGTATGATCTTATGGAATTGCTCTTTGTGCTTCACTTAAATCTTTTGAGTGTGGTTTTATAGAATGCTTCGTGTGCTTCACTTATATATTTTGAGCTTGGATATTGGTTAGTCTATATTAATTGTAGAATGCTCCATCAACTTCACTTATATCTTTTGTAGTATGAATAATACTATCATCTAAACCGAGTTTGGAAGAGTGTCAACTTTAGGAATTAGTGTTCCCACTATTCCGAATGAGAAGAATTTTGCTTATGTGGAGTGTAGTAAAATTTCTATGCATGTAGATCATGAAAAGAATGCTTTATATAATGGTTATATTGTTGAACTCATTCATGATGCTACTGAAAATTATTATGAGGGAGGAATACATGCTTATAGGAGTTGCAATAATACCAAGTTTCCTCTCTATGTGCTTAAAGTTTTGAAGTTATACTTGTTTTGCCTTCCTATGCTAGTTGATTCTTGTTCCTATAAATTATGTGCTCACAAAATCCCTAGGCATAGGAGTTGGGTTAGATTTAAATGTGCTAGTCATATTCTTCATGATGCTCTCTTTACGTTTGAATTCTTATCTTTTATGTGACCATCATTGAAATCATCATGCCTAGCTAGGGGCGTTAAACGATAGCCCTTGTTGGGACGCAACCATAAAAGCGCATGACAACCTCTGCTTCCCTCTGCGAGGGCCTATCTTTTACTTTTACCTTCTACCCTTATACAAGAGTCATGGTGATTTTCACCTTTCCTTTTTACACTTTTTCCTTTGGCAAGCACTTTGTGTTGGAGAGATCCATATATATATATATATATATATATATATCCCCTTGGATGTAGGTTTTCATAAAGTATTATTGTTCACATTACCCTTGAGGTAAAAGGTTGGGAGGCGAAACTATAAGCCCCTATCTTTCTCTGTGTCCGATTAAAACTTTGAACCCATAAATATCACGTGAGTGTTAGCAATTGTGAAAGATTAAATGATAGTTGAGTATGTGGAGTTTGTTAAATCAAAGCTCTGACATAGACCCTTCATGAAAATAAGATGAATTGCAATTGTTTGATGACTGAGTATATAGTTTGTTAGTTTCAAGAAAGTTTATGATCTATACTTTAACATGTGAATAGCTTGTTACTTGATCATGAAAATTTTTATGAGATGAGCTACTATTATGACATATAATGATGCTAGAAAAGGTGATTGAAATTATCATTGATCAAACTTGTGCACTTGCTAGCATTCACACTTCATAAATTATTTCTTTTATCACTTACCTACTCGAGGACGAGCAGGAATTAAGCTGTATGCCGAGTGGTTTTGTAACAGTTAAACTCCTTCGGGCCTGATGCCAGAGTACTTTAATCCGCGATCCGGAACTTCGTGGGATTTATCTAAACTTGGTTTTTCCTTGAATATGTTTGCCTTTATCTCCGAGTGGAACTTGTATCTTCACTCGGAACAGACTTTGGTACTTGCGATGTAGTTCTGAGGAGAGGGTCGCAGACGACCTGCACCTCGTCGTTCTTGCAGATCAGGATGGATCGCACATTGTACTTGTGGCGCAACTCTGAGGAGAAGGTCGCAGACGACCTGCACCTTGTCGTCCTTGCGGATCATGATGGACCGCACATTGTATTTGTGGTGCAGCTCTGAGGAGAAGGTCGGAGATGACCTGTACCTTGTCGTCCTTATGGATCAGGATGGAGTGTGTGGCCAAGTCCCCGAGCGAGAGAATCGCTCTTCACTTGAAGCGTGTTTTAACTTAGGCGAGTACGGAACTGCAGTTAAGCCCCGGAGTGAGAGGGTTGCTCTTCACTCGGTGGGATTTTTTCAAACTTAGGCAAGTACGGAACTGTAGCTAAGCCCCCGAGTGAGAGGGTTGCTCTTCACTCGGTGGGATTTTTTCAAACTTAGGCGAGTACAGAACTGCAGCTAAGCCCCCGAGTGAGAGGGTTGCTCTTCAATTGGTGGGATTTTTCAAACTTAGGCGAGTACGGAACTGCAGCTAAGCCCCCGCGTGAGAGGGTTGCTCTTCACTCGGTGGGATTTTTTCAAACTTAGGCGAGTATGGAACTGCAGCTAAGCCCCCGAGTGAGAGGGTTGCTCTTCACTCGGTGGGATTTTTCCAAACTTAGGTGAGTACAAAACTGCAGCTAAGCCCCCGAGTGAGAGGGTTGCTCTTCACTTGGTGGGATTTTTTCAAACTTAGGCGAGTACAGAACTGCAGCTAAGCCCCCGAGTGAGAGGGTTGCTCTTCACTTGGTGGGCTTTTTTCAAACTTAGGCGAGTACAGAACTGCAGCTAAGCCCCCGAGTGAGAGACTTGCTCTTCACTTGGTAGGATTTTTCAAACTTAGGCGAATCGGGTTTGCGGCTAAGCCTCCGAGTGAAAGGCTTGCTTTTCACTCGGTAGGATTTTTCAAACTTAGGCGAATCGGGTTCGCGGCTAAGCCCCCGAGTGAGAGGGTTGCTCTTCACTCGGTATTTCTTTTTGAAACTTAGGCGAATCAGATTCGCAGCTAAGCCACCCACTGGGGGATTTTGAACACATGTATAAGTAACAACAATCATTTAGGAGACTGTAAAACCATGTCTTGATAAACAAACTGAAAGGTACTTCTTATTACATCTCAATAGTCTGAACGCTTAAGTATAAAAATGGTGGAGCAACTCCACATTCCAAGAGCGTGGCTCGTCTTTCTTGTGTTCCACGTCGTACAGGTGGTACGCTCCGTTGTGGAGCACCTTGGTGATGATGAAGGGGCCTTCCCAAGCGGGAGCAAGTTTGTGAGGTCGTTGCTGATCCACTCGGAGCACGAGGTCTCCTTCCTGAAATGCTCGACCTCTCATGTTTCTAGCATGGAAACGACGGAGTTCTTGCTGATAAATGGTCGACCTAATCAGGGCCATCTCTCTTTCCTCTTCCAGAAGATCAACAGCATCTTGCCGGGCTTGTTCCGCTTCTGCTTTTGAGAAAAGTTCTACTCGCAGAGCATTGTGAAGTAAATAAGACGGCAACACAGTTTCAGCTCCATAGACCATGAATAAGGGAGTCCGACCAGTCGACCGATTCGGTGTTGTTCTTAGGCCCCACAGTACTGATGGTAACTCATCCACCCAGGCACCTACCGCGTGTTTGAGGTCACGCATCAACCTTGGCTTCAGACCATGGAGGATCAAACCATTTGCCCTTTCTGCTTGTCCATTCGACTGCAGGTGAGCGACTGAAGCATAGCCGACTCGAGTGCCTTGGGAAGCGCAGAAAGCTCTGAACTCATCTAAATCAAAGTTTGAACCATTGTCCGTGATGATGCTATGCGGGACCCCATATCTAAATGTTAACTCTCTGATGAAGCTGACGACGATACTTGAGTCGAGGTTTTTGATGGGTTTGGCTTCAATCCACTTAGTGAACTTGTCGACTGCAACAATCAGATGAGTGAACCCACTCCTGCCAGTCCTCAGAGGTCCAACCATATCCAATCCCCAAACTGCAAAGGGTCAGACGAGTGGAATGGTCTTCAAGGCTGATGCAGGTTTTTGAGACATGTTGGAGTAGAACTGACAGCCTTCACACTTGTCGACTATGTCTTTTGCCATTTCATTTGCTCGCGGCCAATAGAATCCCGCTAGGTATGCTTTGGCCATAATGGTCCGAGAGGACGCATAGTGACCACAGGTCCCCGAGTGGATGTCCTCGAGAATCATTTGACCTTCTTCTGGCGTGATGCATCGCTAAGAAACTCCAGTAACACTCTCTTTGTAAAGTTGTCCACCTATTACCGTGAAGGCTTTGGATCGACGGATAATCTGACGTGCCTCATCTTCATCTTCTGGAAGCTCTTTCCTGGGAATATATGCAACATATGGTACTGTCCAATCAGGAATGACGACCAAAACCTCCATGATTAAGTCGACTACGGCTGAGATTTCAACTTCAGTCGGATCAGTAGAACTCTTAGGCTGCGGGGGCTCTTCTGTGAAGAGATCCTCTTGAACCGATGGTGTGTGAAGATGCTCCAAGAACACATTGCTGGGAATGGGCTCCCTCTTGGAACCTATCTTTGCCAGGTTATCAGCTGCTTGGTTCTTCAGTCAGGGGATGTGGTGTACCTCTAGCCCTTCAAACTTCTTTTCTAACTTTCTCACTGCATTGCAATAGCCAGTCATAGCTGGGCTCCTGACGTCCCACTCCTTCATCACTCGATTGACCACCAAATCTGAGTCGTCGTAGACCATTAGGCGACAGACTCCGAGTGAAATGGCCATACGCAACCCATACAGAAGTGCCTCGTATTCAACTTCATTGTTGGAGGAATCAAAGTGAATCTGAAGGACGTAACTGAGTTTGTCATCTCGCGGGGATACCAGGACTACTCCAGCACCAGGACCATTCAGCATCTTGGATCCACCAAAGAACATAGTCCAATGTTCCGAGTGAACCTGAGTCGGTTGCTGCTGCTCAACCCACTCGACGAGGAAATCTGCTATTCCTTGGGACTTGATTGATTTCTTTGCCTCAGATTTGATATCCAACGGAAGGAGTTCAATCACCCACTTTGCTACTCGACAAGTTGCATCTCTGTTGTTAAGAATTTCTGACAATGGGGCATCACTGACGACTGTGATCGAATGATCTGAGAAATAATATGCAACCTTCTTCGTGGTCAAGTAAATTCCATAGACAAGCTTCTGATAATGTGGATATCTTTGCTTGGATGGAGTTAAGACTTTAGAAATATAGTATACTGGGTGCTGAACCTTGTAGTCTTTACCTTCTTCTTCCCGCTCGACCGTGAGTACTGTATTGACAACTTGTCCAGTGGCTGCAATATAAAGCAGTAAAGGCTCTTTGCTGATTGGAGCAGCGAGCACCGGCTGGGTGGAAAGCAGGGTTTTGAGCTCTGCAAACGCTGCATCAGCTTCAGGAGTCCACTCAAACTTATCGGATTTCTTCATCAATCGGGAAAGAGGTAATGCCTTTTCACCGAGACGAGAGATGAATCGACTCAAAGCGGCCAAACAACCTGTAAGCTTCTGAACGTCGTGAACACGCACAGGGCGTTTCATTCAGAGTATTGCACCAACTTTCTCTGGGTTTGCATCGATCCCACGTTCGGAAACGAGGAAACCGAGTAACTTTCCACCTGGAACTCCGAATGTAAACTTCGATGGATTAAGCTTGATATCATATCTCCTTAGATTGGCAAAGGTTTCAGCGAGGTCAGTCAGCAGGTCGGAACCTTTACGTGACTTAACCACGATGTCATCCATGTATGCTTCCACATTCTGATACATCTCCGTCGTATCTATAATTTTTTATTGTTCCATGCCAATATTATACAACTTTCATATACTTTTGGCAACTTTTTATACTATTTTTTGGGACTAACATATTGATCCAGTGCCTAGTGCCAGTTCCTGTTTGTTGCATGTTTTTTGTTTCGCAGAAAATCCATATCAAACGGAGTCCAAATGGGATAATTTTTTTGGAATATATGTGATTTTTGTGAAGAAGAATCAATGCGAGACGATGCCCGAGGGGGCCACGAGGCAGGGGGCGCGCCCTAGGGTGTCAACCGTGCCCTGGGCCCTCGTGGCCACACCATAAGGCGGTTGGTGCCCTTATTTCGCCGCAAGAAATCTAATATCCGGATAGAGATTGTATCCCAAATTCAGCCCAATCGGAGTAATGGATCTCCGAGAATTTAAGAAACGGTGAAGGGCCAGAATCTAGAGCGCAGAAACAGAGAGAGACAGAGAGACAGATCCAATCTTGGAGGGGCTCTCGCCCCTCCACCGCCATGGAGACCAAGGACCAAAGGGAGAACCCTTCTCCCACCTAGGGAGAAGGTCAAGGAAGAATAAGAAGGAGGGGGCTCTCTCCCCCTCGCTTCCGGTGGCACCGGAGTTCCACCGGGGGCCATCGTCGTCACCGCAATCTACACCAACACCTCCGTCATCTTCACCAACATCTTCATCACCTTCCCCCATCTTTCTATAGCGGTCCACTCTCCCGCAACCCGCTGTACCCTCTACTTGAACATGGTGCTTTATGCTTCATATTATTATCCAATGATGTGTTGCCATCCTATGATGTCAGAGTAGATTTTTGTTGTCCTATCGGTAATTGGTGAATTGCTATGATTGGTTTAATTTGCTTGTGGTTGTGTTGCTGTCCTTTGGTGCCCATCATATGAGCACGCGCGTGGATCACACCATAGTGTTAGTTGTATGTTGATAGGACTATGTATTGGAGGGCAAGAGTGACAGAAGCTTCAACCTAGCATAGAAATTGATGCATACGGGATTGAAGGGGGACCAATATATCTTAATGCAATGGTTGGGTTTTACCGTAATGAACATTAGTAGTTGCGGATGCTTGCTAATAGTTCCAATCATAAGTGCATAGAATTCCAAGTCAGGGATGACATGCTAGCAGTGGCCTCTCCCACATAAAACTTGCTATCGGTCTAGTAAAGTAGTCAATTGCTTAGGGACAATTTCGCAACTCCTACCACCACTTTTCCACACTCACTATACTAACTTTATTGCTTCTTTATCTAAACAGCCCCTAATTTTTATTTACATGCTCTTTATATTCTTGCAAACCTATCCAAAAACAGCTACAAAGTACTTCTAGTTTCATACTTGTTCTAGGTAAAGCGAACGTTAAGTGTGCGTAGAGTTGTATCGGTGGTCGATAGAACTTGAGGGAATATGTTCTACCTTTAGCTCCTCATTGAGTTTGACACTCTTACTTATTGAAAGAGTCTACAATTGATCCCCTATACTTGTGGGTTATCAAGACATTTTTCTGGCGCCGTTGCTGGGGAGTTATAGCGTGGGGTGAATATTCTCGTGTGTGTGCTTGTTTGCTTTATCACTAAGTAATTTTTATTTGCTGTTCTTAGTTGTTTTCTATCTTTAGTTATGGGTAGGAAACGCAAAATACCAAAAAAAATAGTTGTACCTATTGAACCAATGGTTGAAGAACCACTCAAAATCTATCACACTCCTGAAGCTTTTTACTTGGATCATCTTCGATCCCTATGTGCTCGTGCTGAAACCCCAACTAGCTTAGTTGAGGGCAAATCTTTAGATGAGCATGCTTGTTATGTAAGACACCGCTTATGTCAAAACGGGAAACTTTTACTGGATCAAATTCATCGTTTGCAATGCTATGCTTGGAATTTATGTGAAATATATGATGTTACTTGTTGTTCTGAAAACCCTAAGAAACACCTTTCCTACCAGTGTGAGTTTAGTGATAATGGAACCGTATCTTCATATTCTAAGGGTGTTTATAATTACTATGATGTTCAACAAATAGAAGAATTTGTTGCTTTTAAGGGTGCTTATGAAATTGCTTCTTTGATTGAAAAGTATGATGCTACTCTTTACAAATCTGAAAATTTTGCCATACTTGAATATTGTTATGATAATTATTCTTCTAATGCCTATGTTGAACCATATATTGAGGACTCCACTTCTGTCCAAGAAGAGACTAATATTTTGCAAGAGTCTATGGTAGAAGAAATTAATGATATTGTGAGCTCATTGGATCAAAAAGATGAGGAGGAGAGCGAAGAACAAAAGGAGAAAGAGTGGATTGATCACCCGTGCCCACCTTCTAATGAGATTAACTCTTCAACTCATACATTGTTTAATTTCCCTTCGTGCTTACCGAAGGATGAATGCTATGATTATTGTTATGATCCCATTGATTCTTTTGAAATACCCATTTTTTATGAACTTGATGCTTGCTATGCTTGTGGCCATGATGCCAATATGAATGATGCTTATGGAGATGAATTTGCTATAGTTCCTTATGTTAAACATGAAATTGTTGCTATTGCACCCACGCATGATAGTCCTATTATCTTTTTGAATTCTACCGACTACACTATATCGGAGAAGTTTGCCCTTATTGAGGATTATATTGATGGGTTGCGTTTTACCACTACACATGATGATTTTGATGAATGTAATATGCATGTGCTTTCTGCTCCTACTTTCAATTATTATGAGAGAGGAACTACATCTCCACCTCTCTATGTTTACAACACGATAAAATTGCAAAAAACTGTTTATACTATGCATTGGCCTTTACTTTTTGTGCATGAATTGTTCTTATATGACATGCTGATGCATAGGAAGAGAGTTAGACTTCGTTGTTGCATGATATATGTTAATTTGTGCTCACTACTAAATCACAAATCATTGTTAATTAAAATTGGCTTTGATATACCTTGGGATCCGGGTGGATCCATTACTTGAGCACTATATGCCTAGCTTAATGGCTTTAAAGAAAGCGCTGCCAGGGAGACAACCCGGAAGTTTTAGAGCATCAATTATTTCTGTTGTGTGCTTTTATAAAGTTTTAAAACAAAAAATATAGAGGGGAACCCAAAACTTTTCAAAAAGGAAAGTGAAAGTGAGAGAGACAAGCATTGTTGAAGTGGGGGGGGGGGGACTCCTTGAACTTTGTTCATGCTCACGGAAACTTTTTGAATCTTAATTACATAAACTTTTCAACAAAAATAATTATCCCCTTATACAATTCCATTGTATTACAAAAATAATGTGCCAAGATTTGCCTTTAGGATGTTTACATTGCTTGTTGGTTTGTGCGGTGCAGAACATAAACTTTGGCTGTAGTGCGCGATTTTACATTTTTTACTGAAACGTCAAACGGTTCTGAAACTTTTTGTACTGTCTTTCTATACAAATTGTTTATTTTTCCTAAACAATTTTTTGAGTACCATAGGTATGGTGAATGTTCAGATTACTACAGACTGCCCTGTTTAAAACAGATTCTGTTTTTGATGCATTGCTTGCTTGTTTTGATGAAACTATCGATTTCTATCAGTGGATTAAGCCATGGAAAAGTTATATTACAGTAGCTACAGTGCAAAACAAAATATTATTTGGTTTTCAATAGTATTAGAGTAGTGATTTGCTTTATTATACTAACGGATCTTACCGAGCTTTCTGTTGAGTTTTGTGTGGATGAAGTGTTCGAAGATCGAGGAGGTATCGATATGAGGAGAAGGAGGAGAGTCAAGAGCTCAAGCTTGGGGATGCCCAAGGCACCCCAAGTAAATATTCAAGGAGACTCAAGCATCTAAGCTTGGGGATGCCCCGGAAGGCATCTCATCTTTCTTCAACAAGTATCGGTATGTTTTCGGATTCGTTTCATTCATGCGATATGTGCAAATCTTGGAGCGTCTTTTGAATTTAGTTTTGGTATGAGATAGTCCATGGTTGATTTATAGAATGATCTTTGCACTTCACTTATATCTTTTGAGTATGGTTTTATAGAATGCTTCATGTGCTTCACTTATATCATTTGAAGTTTGGATTGCCTGTTTCTCTTCACATAGAAAACTGCCAGTTGTAGAATGCTCTTTTGCTTCACTTATATTTGTTAGAGCGTGGGCATATATTTTGTAGAAAGAATTAAACTCTCTTTCTTCACTTATATCTATTTAGAGAGATGACAGGAATTGGTCATTCACATGGTTAGTCATAAAATCCTACATAAAACTTGTAGATCACTGAATATGATATGTTTGATTCCTTGCAATAGTTTTGTGATATAAAGATGGTGATATTAGAGTCATGCTAGTGGGTAGTTGTGGATTGTAGAAATACTTGTGTTGAAGTTTGTGATTCCCGTAGCATGCACGTATGGTGAACCGTTATGTAACGAAGTTGGAGCATGAGGTATTTATCGATTGTCTTCCTTATGAGTGGCGGTCGGGGATGAGCGATGGTCTTTTCCTACCATTCTATCCCCCTAGGGGCATGCGTAGTAGTACTTTTCTTCGAGGGATAATAAACTTTTGCAATAAGTATGTGAGTTCTTTATGACTAATGTTGAGTCCATGGATTATACGCACTCTCACCCTTCCATCATTGCTAGCCTCTTCGGTACCGTGCATTGCCCTTTCTCACCTTGAGAGTTGGTGCAAACATCGCCGGTGCATCCAAACCCCGTGAAACAATACGCTCTAGCACACATAAGCCTCATTATCTCTTCCTCAAAACAGCCACCATACCTACCTATCATGGCATTTCCATAGCCATCCCGAGATATATTGCCATGCAACTTCCATCATCATCATATACATGACTTGAGCATTTATTGTCATATTTCTTTGCATGATCGTAAGATAGCTAGCATGATGTTTTCATGGCTTGTCCGTTTTTTGATGTCATTGCTACGCTAGATCATTGCACATCCCGGTACACCGCCGGAGGCATTCATATAGAGTCATACTTTGTTCTAGACATCGAGTTGTAATATTGAGTTGTAACTAAATAAAAGTGTGATGATCATCATTATTATAGCATTGCCCCCGTGAGGAAAGGATGATGGAGACTATGATTCCCCCACAAGTCGGGATGAGACTCCGGACTTTAAAAAAATAAAAGAGGCCAAAGAAGCAAAATAAAAAAAGAGGCCAAAGAAGCCGACCAAAAAAACAAAAAAAAAACAAAAAAATGAGAGAAAAAGCAATGTTACTATCATTTTACCACACTTGTGCTTCAGAGTAGCACCATGTTCTTCATATATAGAGTCTCTTGAGTTATCACTTTCATATACTAGTGGGAATTTTCATTATAGAACTTGGCTTGTATATTCCAACGATGGCTTCCTCAAATGCCCTAGGTATTCATGAGCAAGCAAGTTGGATGCACACCCACTTAGTTTCAGTTTGAGCTTTCTTATACTTATAGCTCTAGTGCATCCGTTGCATGGCAATCCCTACTCCTCACATTGACATCAATTGATGGGCATCTCCATAGCCTGTTCATTAGCCGCGTCGATGTGAGACTTTCTCCTTTTTTGTCTTCTCCACACAACCACCACCATCATATTCTATTCCACCTATAGTGATATGTCAATGGATCACACTCATGTATTGCGTCAGGGTTGAAAAGGCTGAAGCGCGTTAAAAAGTATGAACCAATTGCTCGGCTTGTCATCGGGTGTCAGGACCCCGATCCTAAGCCACATCGATCCAGCATGTAACACATCATATCACTTTGCGGCCTCACGCACGGTACTCCCACGGGTGCCACCTTACCTGGCCCGGGACCGTTTGCGCCTTTTGGCTCACGTATATGATAGTGTCGCTAGCATCCATATGACAGAGAACCCGGGCCGACATGGCTAGTCGTGAACCCAAAGCGGCGCTAGCCTATGAGGACAGGCATACATGAATCACATCGAGCATGTCGGTCATCAACGTATTTATTCGGGCTGTAGCACTGGGCTAACAGGACTCCGGTAATCCGGGCGGTAGCAGGCTAGGCAGGACTCCGAATAACACCGTGTGACATTTCCTCGAAGGGACAGACATAGGAACGACGTGAAACACATGCCAGCCAGTCAAGTGTTCCAAGCAGTAGTGCTGGGCTAGCAGGACTCCGGTGAACCGGGCTGTAGCGGACTACTATCGCTCAGAAGCACTAGACTTACATTTCCCCATATGAAAGGCTGCCAAGGATAAACAACTAGATAGTCGGATCCCACTCATATCAAGCATTTCAATCATACACACAATATGCCCGATATGAGTAAATACAACATGGCATCACAACATAACTCTACGACTCGAAGTATTTCTTCATTAGGCTCCGGAGAGCGAGATATTACAAACATGAGTCTCATGACCCAACATTCAGAGCATACAAGCAACAAGCACATGCGGAAGCTTAACATGTCTGAGTACAGACAACTACAAATGAAGAAGGCTGAGAAGCCTGACTATCTACCAGATCCTGCCGAGGGCACAAGATCGTAGCTGAGGTAACAAGCTAAACGTCGAAGTCCAAGCGGTACTACTAGCGAGACTGACGTCTCTCTGCAAAAACATAAAATAGGCAAACGTGAGTACAAATGTACCCAGCAAGACTTACATCAGAACTAACTACATATGCATCGGTATCAATAAAGGGGGGTGGTGGAGTTTGACTGCAGCAAGCCAGCTTTGACTCGGTGGCTATCCTGAACTACGACTGCAAGTAACTCTTTTGAGGTGGCGCACACGAGTCCACATATTCACCATACCAATACACCACTATGGATCCGCTCCCGTCTCCCTACGAGAACGCCATCCATAGCACTCACGCTTATCTTGCGCATTTTAGGGTATCCACTTTCACTTGTCTATGAACTATGCAAGGGGTCCAAGTTTCCATATCCGAGGAATCCTGCTATTCGAATAGATAATGATAACCCTACAGGGGTGTACTTCTTCACACACGCTCTCGCCACTTACCGCCATGTACACGTCATGTACCTCGGCAACCTTCAAGCGGAAGCCGGGCGAGGGAGTCGGCCACGACCTGACTAACCAACAAGTCTCTAGTCCAGGTTTATCGCCTATTCGGGTTCCATCCGCAAGGAGATCCGGCCGGGGTGTCGCTCACGGCCCCAAACGATGTGTACAGGGTTCCAAGCCCACCAAACGGGCGGCGCTTGGTTTACCCGGCCACGATGCCTAGTCTGTCCCAAGCCCACCTGTACCGAGTGCCACTTGGTAGACTACTAACACTACCTACAAACACCAGAAACTAGTTGCAACTCCTGGACAGAGATCAGGTTGATTAATAAGTCGAGAGAGCTTGGAGTGCCCGGAGCCCAATGTGTGGTAGTAACTGTTCATGGATCACAAACACAGAACTCAGTTCTTGAGGACGGCTGAAATGAGACAACCCACCATGTACTCCTACATGGCCTCTCACCGCTACCTTTACCAAATCGTGATCACACACTTAGCTCTCAACAGTAGGACATGTTCACAACTTTCTAATTCATCCCCGGTGAATCAGACCCGACTCAACTCTAAGCAGTAGCAGGCATGACAACAAGCATGAATGAGTAGGCACATCAGGGCTCAAACAACTCCTACTCATGCTAGTGGGTTTCATCTAATTACTGTGGCAATGACAGGTCATGCAAAGGATAAAGGGGTTCAGCTACCGCAGCAAGTAACAGATGAATCGTTGTTGTCCTAATGCAGTAAAAGAGAGCAGGAGCGAGAGAGTGGGATTGTATCGGAATGAACAAGGGGGTTTTGCTTGCCTGGCACTTCTGAAGATAATATAGCTCTTCATCGGTGTCATCGATCTCATCGTCGAAATGCGTCTATCGAGAGGGGGCAATACTGGCAACTGAGGAAGAAACATAATCAATGCAATGCACAATATGATGCATGCTCATGACATGGTAATATGAGTGTGTTGGCCTAATGCAGCTACAACCAGATGGGTTTGGGTCATTTTGAACCAAAGGTTCAATCCCAAACTCAAACTATGAATTTAAATAGTGCCTTATCATGTTTTGCACCAAACAGCAAGGTTAAGTTGTTTAAACATGCATGAAAAGTGTACAGATGGATAGATGGATTTTTCTGATCATTTTTCATATATAAATTATTACCATTGGAGTTACGGTTGAATTACTATGATTTTTAGAAGTTTAGGCAATTTTCTAGAATTCCCTGAATAAGAATAAATCCAGAAAATCAATAATTGCGTCAACATGACAGTGGCTTGACGTCAGCGAGTAAAACGTGGTTGACCAGGTCAAACCTGACCAGTGGGACCCACTGGTCAGTGACTCAGTCAACTAACTGAGTTAGTTAGTGCTAAACTAACCCTAACCAGGTTCTTAGCAGGGCGAGGCCCACATGTCAGTGACTTGTTTAGTTAACTAAATTAGTTAGCTCTAATTAATCTCGAGTTAACTAATTAGGGGCTTGGGCCCACATGTCAGGGAAGGTCAAACCAGTGGTCAAACCACGGTCAAAGAGTTAAACCCGCCGGCGACTCGATGCCGGCGAGGCCGGACACGGCGGAACGGCTCGGGTTTCGCCCACGGGCGACCAAACTCGCGGCGGAGGGCATCTACGTGCTCCTGGGACTCGCGCGCATCCAGTGCTGCAGACGGAAGGAGCTGGGGCGGCCGGAGCTGACGGCGGCGAGCTCTTTTGCGGCCGCCGGAGTTCGGTTGCGCGCGGGATCGTGTTTCAGTGCGTAGAAGAGCGGGGCAAGGGGCTAGTAGGGTGCTACGCATCGCGGGGAGTAGGTTGGACACTCCAGGGTGACCATTTGGTCACCGGAGCATCGTCGATGGCGAGCTCAGGCGGCGGTGCATTTCGGTCATCAAGGGGGCGACGGCTACGGCAATCAAACGGAGAGGGGAAGAGGGGGAAACGGTGGCGGATCTCACAACGGTGCCGTAGGGATGGTTAGCGGGCTCGGGGACGTCCTGCGTGCGGCGGATCGACGATGATGGTGGCCGGAGCCCGAGGTGGAAGACGACGACGATGGCGATGTTGCTGGCCTCCCGGGGTCGCGTGCTTTGGCGTGCGGCTCTACGGCGTCGAGGCAGAGCTCGTGGGGGCGCTGGCCGGCGTGGGGATGCTGGTGGCTACGGTAACGACGAGCGGCGGTGATGGCGACTCTCGGGTGAGCTCGGGGGAGATAGACAGGGGAGGGAGAGAGGGTGCAGCGAGTGAGGGAGAGAGCGAGAGGAGCCAGGGGGTCCAGAGCGGCGCCGAGGAGGGGCTTCGAGGCGCCTCGGTGAGGCAGGCGGGCAGGGAGGAGGCGTGGCGCCTCACGCGCGCGTGCGCTGTCCCGCCTCTGCCTACTGGCAGAGGTTAGGGATGACTGGCAAGGTGGGTTGGTGGGCTGGCCCAACTGGGCCAGCTCCAGGTAAGACAGTTAGTCTCCCTGTCTCTCTCTCTCTTTTAATTCTGTTTTTGTTTTCTATTTTTCTGCTGTTTGTTTTGATTTAGTAGAAATACTAAACCGGTTTATTAAATGTTGAAAATATTCATGGGCACTTCTGAAATTAATTCCAACAGCCCAAAAATACTTTCAAGATTATTTGGACATTTAAATATTTATAGGATTTAAATGTCCAAATTCAAATACTTAATAATTTAATTCAAAAATCCAAAATGGACCTAGAAATATGTGCACCATTTTTGGCAGAGGTTTTCAACCAACCCAAGAATGATGAACTTTTCTGAAGGCATTTTGGGTTCATTGAAAATGATTTTTTTTATTTGAACCTAGTTGGATTCATTTGTGCTAGGGTTTCAACATCCCCATTTCAATTTTCAAAGAAATTTAGACATGATGCAAGGATGCTTGTGCAACTAATTACAATCAAATTCTAGGGCTGTGACAACTCACCCCCACTAAACAGGAATCTCGTCCCGAGATTCAAGCATAGGGTAAGAAGACAGAGGGGGCACAACTAACAACACGATCTTCATGATCCAACTACCCTTCTCGAAGATGTTGATTCATTGCATCATCTTGATCTCGACGTCTTGCTTTGAGAACTTCATCCAACACGACCATGAGAAGAAAGGAAAACTCTAGGTGAATGGATCTTCTTGAAGATCGAGCTATTCACGATGATCGTTTGAAGGGTTCGGGAAAATGGCATACTCAGTTCGGAAAGGAAACTATGGTTATAGAACAACTCGGTAAACGGGAGGCACATCCCAATTAATATCGAGGATACAACCTAGTGACTGAGTGTGCTCTCAAGAACTTGAGCATTTCCATACTCATCAAGGTCTTACCAACATCCGTGCCGAGGATCCTGGCAACACATCTTACTACCATGATGAATAGTGATGGACAATGCAGATGCAAAGGAAGACAACACTTTCTCATATTTCTCCTTAGCGAGGTCAAGGGAACGAAATCTGGATGATCGACCGAGAGACACTTAGCACTCCGCTTCCAATGTTCTCCTTGATGTTCTAGCTACCATTGTCATGCTTTAAGGCTCAACATGGCCATCAAGTAAAGGTCGGACTTCGGGAGCACAAAAATCCATAAGGAGAACTACGGAAGCAAATCCTACGAAATCCTTATGGGAAGGTGGCCAACTTTCTCTATCAAGATACTACAATAATAGGTCTTCCAGCTGGGTGTGTTGGCCACGACATCCACTTTACCGGGTTACAGGGAGACCAATATTATAGTTCTTGAGGAACGTTCCAACCATCATGTCTGCCTGAGATTCAGATCTGGTTGGTGTCAGGATATTCCAGACTCATCAAGTCTAGAAAGAAAAATGAAAGTTTGCAACACAATTCGACGAGATGACGTTGCGAGATTCTCAGGAAATGAACTACGATAGCAAGCTCCAAAACATGAGCTGGTTCTGCTACATACATGTGAACATGGTGTCCAAGACAAGCATGACCACGTAGTAGTCTTATAATAAAACCCTACCGAGTTCAGGTGGGGAACCATCATCAAGGATATCGAAGTCCTTGCATAAGTCATATGATTAGCTCTTATGAAGAAACTTCTTCTCCCTGAACAAATCAATCAGTGGCTTGTTGTGCTAGGGACACATATGGAGTGAAGGTAATTAATCTGCCAAACCATAGAATACTTCGCACATATGCATGACTGATTTGGGATGATTCCAAGGGAAACAAAACAAACCTTTCTCAAATTCATGGCGGCAACTTGCACCTAATGCACGTGAATTCGATGAAGTCACTTCTTTCATCCAAGCACAAGCTTCATGAACGGAACACGAAGGCATTGCTTAGAAAGTTTCCAACACTATGTTGATGTTCAACATGAATCATGGGGGAGACAAAATGTTGCTGATGGGCTCAACAACAACTCATCGGAATTTTCCATATCACTGGAATTCCACCATCATGTGAACACGGTGATAGCATTGGTCAGACCAAAATATATAATGGTGTATGCCCGAGGGATCAACCACGAGTAAGACAACATTACGAACATTGTTGGTTCTGATTTGACTTGACGATAGCCCATACTCAAGTCAAAGATTGGGTAAGACAATAGGTCCAACAACTGATCACGAGGACCAATTGATGAAGATATCAACTTTCTTCAACACACACACACAGAAGATATCTCTTAGAGATGAACTAAGTTAAGCAAAGCTTTTACCTTCCAACTCTCCAAGTTGTTGTCTAGCTTAACCAACTAGCTCAGGGATATCCAACACAGATTCTTGGAGAAGGGGTGATTTATAAGAAAACCAACTTGATCACGAACTCAACATAACGGTCAGGTGACAACCTGGTAATACTTCCGAGAAGATATTCGGAAAATCACGAACCACCGATATGTTACTAAGCTCGAGATCAATCTTGCTTTTCAGGGCAAGACGATGTGATCAAGAGAGTGATGGATTGACATAATCCTATCTCATTAATCGAGGAGTGCACCAGAAATAAGGACTAGGCAGCACGATCAATCTTAGGATGATGATTTAATAACCAACACGCTAAGAATGAAACTATTGTCCATTTACTACTAAGCAACATGGTTGCTAGAAGTATTAATTTCACACATCATGATTCACTTGTCGGCATTCCGGTTACAACAACACGAGGACCGAGGAATGAATGATGATGGTGAGAAGTATCACTGCATCGGGAATTCATAAGAGATGGTGCAATTCCTATAATATTCTTGACATAAATAGGGTAATACTCCAAGGTAGAACAGAACAAAAGCTGGGTTAACATTTGATCTGCGGAACACAACTGCTTTGACCCAATCCTAGATATGGATGAGGTACTGGAGTTTGTTTCTCCTAGTCATTCTGAAATAGAATGGCTTGACGGACCACAAGAATAATAAGCATCGATAACACGGATGCACAATTACTCCTGACTATCAATTGATAGACGATGGTCGGAATACAAATGAAGAGGGACAACTCAAGGAAACATATATCTTTCTGAGTTGTGGATGCATAGATTAGTATGTCGAACAAGTTCAACATATTTCTTCCGGAGAACCCATGCAGAAGAAAAGGGACTGGCAGATTCACAATTTGAATGAAGAACTCGTCAAGAGCACTCTTATTGTGATCTTTTGGTTCAAAGGAACTTCTGCCATAAGCGGTTCGTAGTATTTGGAAGAAGGAACTACCACGGACCTCGAGGACTAATGCAAAGGTTACTAATATCCTAATTTAACTAGCAAACACTATCGACATGAGGTAAGTAGGGTGAATCTCGGGTTCAAGAACCCAGGAATAGAATGCCTACTACTAAGTGGCATCACGGGATGCTTTCGAAAATGGTGGCCAGAATCATCACACCGTGAACACATAGCATTTCTAGATTACCAGATGACTCCCTAAGACACCTAGGGTCATAATAGTAGCTCCAACATATACGTCAAGGCAACGGAGTACCTCAACAGACCGATTAGTGTGCTTATTCTGACCAAAAAGGACATCGGGAATGGAAAGAAGGGATTTGCAAATGCATCAGACTATTTAGAAACTGGGATGACTCGGACAGCATAACGGCTGTAAATGCTCAAAAATGATTTGAGACAACCTGCAAAAATGGTGGCATAGCCACTCAACATCACAATATCAACGTTCTGAGATCACTAAGAACACATGGAAGTAGTAGAAACTGATCAGAGGCTTGAACTCAACAATCCTAGGCAACTACGGTTCAGTAACACGTCATCCTGAGAGATAGAAGAGAAGCCTAGTTCTTAATCCCCGTAGAAGAGAAGAGGTTGACTCAGATCAGAAAGTCATGGGGTAAAGGAGTAAAAAGAGCCTTACGTTCGCTTCCACAATCAATTCCCTTATATAACTAAAGCATTTCTAGACACAACTTCGACCAGTTTGGCTTGGTAATCCTACAGGCAGTCAGGCTCTGATACCAACGCTGTCAGGACCCCGATCCTAAGCCACATCGATCCAGCATGTAACACATCATATCACTTTGCAGCCTCACGCACGGTACTCCCACGGGTGCCACCTTACCTGGCCCGGGACCGTTTGCGCCTTTTGGCTCACGTATATGATAGTGTCGCTAGCATCCATATGACAGAGAACCCGGGCCGACATGGCTAGTCGTGAACCCAAAGCGGCGCTAGCCTATGAGGACAGGCATACATGAATCACATCGAGCATATCGGTCATCAACGTATTTATTCGGGCTGTAGCACTGGGCTAACAGGACTCCGGTAATCCGGGCTGTAGCAGGCTAGGAAGGACTCCGAATAACACCGCGTGACATTTCCCCAAAGGGACAGACATAGGAACGACGTGAAACACATGCCGGCCAGTCAAGTGTTCCAAGCAGTAGTGCTGGGCTAGCAGGACTCCGGTGAACCGGGCTATAGCGGACTACTATCGCTCAGAAGCACTAGACTTACATTTCCCCATATGAAAGGCTGCCAAGGATAAACAACTAGATAGTCGGATCCCACTCATATCAAGCATTTCAATCATACACACAATATGCCCGATATGAGTAAATACAACATGGCATCACAACATAACTCTACGACTCGAAGTATTTATTCATTAGGCTCCGGAGAGCGAGATATTACAAACATGAGTCTCATGACCCAACATTCAGAGCATACAAGCAACAAGCACATGCGGAAGCTTAACATGTCTGAGTACAGACAACTACAAATGAAGAAGGCCGAGAAGCCTGACTATCTACCAGATCCTGCCGAGGGCACAAGATCGTAGATGAGGTAACAAGCTAAACGTCGAAGTCCAAGCGGTACTACTAGCGAGACTGACGTCTCTCTGCAAAAACATAAAATAGGCAAACGTGAGTACAAATGTACCCAGCAAGACTTACATCAGAACTAACTACATATGCATCGGTATCAATAAAGGGGGGTGGTGGAGTTTGACTGCAGCAAGCCAGCTTTGACTCGGTGGCTATCCTGAACTACGACTGCAAGTAACTCTTTTGAGGTGGCGCACACGAGTCCACATATTCACCATACCAATACACCACTATGGATCCGCTCCCGTCTCCCTACGAGAACGCCATCCATAGCACTCACGCTTATCTTGCGCATTTTAGGGTATCCACTTTCACTTGTCTATGAACTATGCAAGGGGTCCAAGTTTCCATATCCGAGGAATCCGGCTATTCGAATAGATAATGATAACCCTGCAGGGGTGTACTTCTTCACACACGCTCTCGCCACTTACCGCCCTATACACGTCATGTACCTCGGCAACCTTCAAGCGGAAGCCGGGCGAGGGAGTCGGCCACGACCTGACTAACCAACAAGTCTCTCGTCCAGGTTTATCGCCTATTCGGGTTCCATCCGCAAGGAGATCCGGCCGGGGTGTCGCTCACGGCCCCAAACGATGTGTACAGGGTTCCAAGCGCACCAAACAGGCGGCGCTTGGTTTACCCGGCCATGGTGCCTAGTCTGTCCCAAGCCCACCTGTACCGGGTGCCACTTGGTAGACTACTAACACTACCTACAAACACCAGAAACTAGTTGCAACTCCTGGACAGAGATCAGGTTGATTAATAAGTCGAGAGAGCTTGGAGTGCCCGGAGCCCAATGTGTGGTAGTAACTGTTCATGGATCACAAACACAGAACTCAGTTCCTGAGGACGGCTGCAATGAGACAACCCACCATGTACTCCTACATGGCCTCTCACCGCTACCTTTACGAAATCTTGTTCACACACTTAGCTCTCAACAGTAGGACATGTTCACAACTTTCCAATTCATCCCCGGTGAATCAGACCCGACTCAACTCTAAGCAGTAGCAGGCATGACAACAAGCATGAATGAGTAGGCACATCAGGGCTCAAACAACTCCTACTCATGCTAGTGGGTTTCATCTATTTACTGTGGCAATGATAGGTCATGCAAAGGATAAAGGGGTTCAGCTACCGCAACAAGTAACAGATGAATCGTTGTTGTCCTAATGCAGTAAAAGAGAGCAGGAGTGAGAGAGTGGGATTGTATCGGAATGAACAAGGGGTTTTTGCTTGCCTGGCACTTCTGAAGATAATATAGCTCTTCATCGGTGTCATCGATCTCATCGTCGAAACGCGTCTATCGAGAGGGGGCAATACTGGCAACTAAGGAAGAAACATAATCAATGCAATGCACAATATGATGCATGCTCATGACATGGTAATATGAGTGTGTTGGCCTAATGCAGCTACAACCAGATGGGTTTGGGTCATTTTGAACCAAAGGTTCAATCCCAAACTCAAACTATGAATTTAAATAGTGCCTTATCATGTTTTGCACCAAACAGCAAGGTTAAGTTGTTTAAACATGCATGAAAAGTGTTACCATTGGAGTTACGGTTGAATTACTATGATTTTTAGAAGTTTAGGCAATTTTCTAGAATTTCCTGAATAAGAATAAATCCAGAAAATCAATAATTGCGTCAGCATGACAGTGGCTTGACGTCAGCGAGTAAAACGTGGTTGACCAGGTCAAACCTGACCAGTGGGACCCACTGGTCAGTGACTCAGTCAACTAACTGAGTTAGTTAGTGCTAAACTAACCCTAACCAGGCTGTTAGCAGGGCGAGGCCCACATGTCAGTGACTTGTTTAGTTAACTAAATTACTTAGCTCTAATTAATCTCGAGTTAACTAATTAGGGGCTTGGGCCCACATGTCAGGGAAGGTCAAACCAGTGGTCAAACCACAGTCAAAGAGTCAAACCCGCCGGCGACTCGACGCCGGCGAGGCCGGACACGGCGGAACGGCTCGGGTTTCGCCCACGGGCGACCAAACTCGCGGCGGAGGGCATCTACGTGCTCCTGGGACTCGCGCGCATCCAGGGCTGCAGACGGAAGGAGCTGGGGCGGCCGGAGCTGACGGCGGCGAGCTCTTTTGCGGCCGCCGGAGTTCGGTTGCGCGCGGGATCATGTTTCAGTGCGTAGAAGAGCGGGGCAAGGGGCTAGGAGGGCGCTACGCATCGCGGGGAGTAGGTTGGACACTCCAGGGTGACCATTTGGTCACCGGAGCATCGTCGATGGCGAGCTCAGGCGGCGGTGCATTTCGGTCATCAAGGGGGCGACGGCTACGGCAATCAAACGGAGAGGGGAAGAGGGGGAAACGGTGGCGGATCTCACAGCGGTGCCGTAGGGATGGTTAGCGGGCTCGGGGACGTCCTGCGTGCGGAGGATCGACGATGATGGTGGCCGGAGCCCGAGGTGGAAGACGACGGCGATGGCGATGTTGCTGGCCTCCCGGGGTCGCGTGCTTTGGCGTGCGGCTCTACGGCATCGAGGCAGAGCTTGTGGGGGCACTGGCCGGCGTGGGGATGCTGGTGGCTACGGTAACGACGAGCGGCGGTGACGGCGACTCTCGGGTGTGCTCGGGGGAGATAGACAGGGGAGGGAGAGAGGGTGCAGCGAGTGAGGGAGAGAGCGAGAGGAGCCAGGGGGTCTAGAGCGGCGCCGAGGAGGGGCTTTGAGGCGCCTCGGTGAGGCAGGCGGGCAGGGAGGAGGCGTGGCGCCTCACGCGCGCGTGCGCTGTCCCGCCTCTGCCTACTAGCAGAGGTTAGGGATGACTGGCAAGGTGGGTTGGTGGGCTGGGCCAACTGGGCCAGCTCCAGGTAAGACAGGTAGTCTCCCTATCTCTCTCTCTCTCTCTTTTAATTCTGTTTTTGTTTTCTATTTTTCTGCTGTTTGTTTTGATTTAGTAGAAATACTAAACCAGTTTATTAAATGTTGAAAATATTCATGGGCACTTCTGAAATTAATTCCAACAGCCCAAAAATACTTTCAAGATTATTTGGACATTTAAATATTTATAGGATTTAAATGTCCAAATTTAAATACTTAATAATTTAATTCAAAAATCCAAAATGGACCTAGAAATATGTGCACCATTTTTGGCAGAGGTTTTCAACCAATCCAAGAATGATGAACTTTTCTGAAGGCATTTTGGGTTCATTGAAAATGATTTTTTTATTTGAACCTAGTTGGATTCATTTGTGCTAGGGTTTCAACATCCCCATTTCAATTTTCAAAGAAATTTAGACATGATGCAAGGATGCTTGTGCAACTAATTACAATCAAATTCTAGGGCTGTGACATCGGGGCTGTGCATGATTTGAATATTTTGTGTGGTGAAGATGGAGCATAGCCAGACTATATGATTTTGTAGGGATAACTTTCTTTAGCCATGTTATTTTGAAAAGACATGATTGCTTTATTAGTATGCTTGAAGTATTATTGTCTTAATGTCAAAAGATGGAATATTGCTTTGAATCACTCGTGTCTTAATATTCATGCCATGATTAGATTATGTGATCAAGATTATGCTAGGTAGCATTCCACATCAAAAATTATCTTTTTTATCATTTACCTACTCGAGGACGAGCAGGAATTAAGCTTGGGGATGCTGATACGTCTCCATCGTATCTATAATTTTTGATTGTTCCATGCCAATATTATACAACTTTCATATACTTTTGGTAACTTTTTATACTATTTTTTGGGACTAACATTGATCCAGTGCCCAGTGCCAGTTCCTATTTGTTGCATGTTTTTTGTTTCGTAGAAAATCCATATCAAACGGAGTCCAAACGGGATAAAAACTGACAGAGATTTTTTTGAATATATGTGATTTTTGGGAAGAAGAATCAACGCGAGACGATGCCCGAGGGGGCCACGAGGCAGGGGGCGCGCCCCAGGGGGCCAGGCGCGCCCTGGTCCCTCGTGGCCACCCCGTAAGGTGGTTGGTGCCCTTCTTTCGCCGCAAGAAAGCTAATATCTGGATAGAGATCGTGTCCAAAATTAAGCCCGATCGGAGTTACGGATCTCCAGGAATTTAAGAAACGGTGAAGGGCCAGAATCTAGAGCGCAGAAACAGAGAGAGACAAAGAGACATATCCAATCTCGGAGGGGCTCTCACCCCTCCGCCTCCATGGAGACCAAGGACCAGAGGGAGAACCCTTCTCCCACCTAGGGATAAGGTCAAGGAAGAATAATAAGAAGGGGGGCTCTCTCCCCCTCGCTTCCGGTGGCGCCGGAGTGCCACCGGGGGCCATCATCGTCACCGCAATCTACACCAACACCTCCGTCATCTTCACCAACATCTTCATCACCTTCCCCCATCTTTCTACAGTGGTCCACTCTCCCGCAACCCGCTGTACCCTCTACTTGAACATGGTGCTTTATGCTTCATATTATTATCCAATGATGTGTTGCCATCCTATGATGTCTGAGTAGATTTTTGTTGTCCTATCGATAATTGGTGAATTGCTATGATTGGTTTAATTTGCCTGTGGTTATGTTGTTGTCCTTTTGGTGCCCATCATATGAGAGCGCGCGTGGATCACACCATAGGGTTAGTTGTATGTTGATAGGACTATGTATTGGAGGGCAAGAGTGACAGAAGCTTCAACCTAGCATAGAAATTGATGCATACGGGATTGAAGGGGGACCAATATATCTTAATGCAATGGTTGAGTTTTACCGTAATGAACATTAGTACATTACGGTCAGCATTCCTTTACCATTGCTTAATAAGGCACTCTTCCCCAATATTCTGTCAGCATTCTAAAAGAAGAAACAAGCAGACACATAACAATTTAGCATGTACTAGTATATGAAACTCATTTCGGTGAACCAGTTCATTAGTAAGGTGGACATGATTAAGCTACCAAGTCTTCTATTGCCAAGTACTAGTACATAATAAAAGCATCAAACAAACATATATCTATGTCCTATGGTCACTGCATTGTCTTGCCAAATCAAAATAGAGACACAGTTCAAATCATATCAGCTCAAGACAAAGCAGCAGTGAAAGAATACAAAGTGTGGGAAACTACACGGCACAACAAGATTTCTGAAAGTGCGTTATATCGACTAGAGGGGGGGTGAATAGGCGATTTTTATGAAATTCTTCACTGAGGAATTTGCTCGTGAGGAAATTCCTTAGCGAAGAACTACTAGCAGCGGAATAAGTACTCAGAAGTAAACATAGCAGATTACATGCATGGTCATCATGATGGAATGAAGACAAACACATAGTACAGAAAGCGTAAACACATGATAGCACAAGATGAAGACAAACAGACTGAAGAAATTGAACTGAGGAAATCGAGAAAGTCTTCAGTCAAAGTCTTCAAACACAGATATGAACAAACACACAACACAGTAATGAGGAAATGAAAGTGTTGAGGAAATAGAACCAGTAAGCTTGGTGAAGACAATGATTTGGTAGACCAGTTCCAACTGCTGTCTCAGTTGTACATCTGGTTGGAGCGGCTGAGTATTTAAACTCGAGGACACCTAGTCCCGGACACACAGTCCTCACCGTATTCTCCTTGAGCTAAGGACACACAGTCCTCGCCCAATCACTCGTGGTAAGTCTTCAGGTGACTTCCAAACCTTCACAGACTAGGTCACTCGGCGATCCACAATTCCTCTTGGATGCTCTAGACCATGACGCCTAACCGTCTGGAAGAAGCACAGTCTTCAAAGGTAACAAGCGTCGGATCCACGCAGGATCAATCCCTTCAGTGATGCTCAATCACTTTGGGTTTGTAGGTGTTTTGGGTTTGGGTTTGGATTTTCCTCACTTGATGATTTTTGCTCAAAGTCCTCGGAGGATGGGTTGCTCTCAAATGACAAGTGTCAAGTGAGGGAGTCCTGGATTAGGGGGTGTTCGGCTAGCCGGACTATACCTTCAGCCAGACTCCAAGACTATGAAGATACAAGATAGAAGACTTCGTCCCGTGTCCGGAAGGTTCTTTCCTTGGCGTGGAAGGCAAGCTAGGCGTGCGGATATTCAAGATCTCCTACCAATGTAACCGACTCTGTGTAACCCTAACCCTATCCGGTGTCTATATAAACCGGAGGGTTTTAGTCCGTAGGACAGAAGAATCATTATTCATCATCATACCCATAGGCTAGCTTCTAGGGTTTAGCCTCCTTGATCTCGTGGTAGATCTACTCTTGTACTACCCATATCATCAATATTAATCAAGCAGGAGTAGGGTTTTACCTCCATCGAGAGGGCCCGAACCTGGGTAAAACAAAGTGTCCCTTGTCTTGTCAGGACCCCGATCCTAAGTCACACCGATCCAACATGTAACACATCATATCACTTTGCGGCCTCACGCATGGTATTCCCACGGGTGCCACCTTACCTGGCCCGGGACCGTTTGCGCCTTTTGGCTCACGTATATGATAGTATCGCTAGCATCCATATGACAAAGAACCCGGGCCGACATGGCTAGTCATGAACCCAAAGCGGCACTAGCCTATGAGGACAGGCATACATGAATCACATCGAGCATGTCGGTCATCAACGTATTTATTCAGGCTGTAGCACTGGGCTAACAGGACTCCGATAACCCGGGCTGTAGCAGGCTAGGCAGGACTCCGAATAACACCACGCGACATTTCCCCGAAGGGACAGACACAGGAACGATGTGAATCACATGCCGGCCAGTCAAGAGTTCCAAGCAGTAGTGCTGGGCTAGCAGGACTCCGGTGAACCGGGCTGTAGCGGACTACTATCGCTCAGAAGCACTAGACTTACATTTCCCCATATGAAAGGCTGCCAAGGATACACAACTAGATAGTCGGATCCCACTCATACCAAGCATTTCATTCATACGCACAATATGCCCGATATGAGTAAATACAACATGGCATCACAACATAACTCTACGACTCAAAGTATTTATTCATTAGGCTCAGAAGAGCCAGATATTACAAACATGGGTCTCATGACCCAACATTCAGAGCATACAAGTCAAACACATGCGGAAGCTTAACATGTCCGAGTACAGACATCTACAAATGGAAAAGGCTGAGAAGCCTGACTATCTACCAGATCCTGCCGAGGGCACAAGATCGTAGCTGAGGTAACAAGCTAAACGTCGAAGTCCAAGCGGTACTACTAGCGAGAATGAAGTCTCTCTGCAAAAACATAAAATAGGCAAACGTGAGTACAAATGTACCCAGCAAGACTTACATCAGAACTATCTACATATGCATCAGTATCAAAAGGGGGTGGTGGAGTTTTAACTGCAGCAAGCCAGCTTTGACTCGGTGGCTATCCTGAACTACGACTGCAAATAACTCTTTTGAGGTGGCGCACACGAGTCCACACATTCACCATATCAATACACCACTATGGATCCGCTCTCGTCTCCCTACGAGAAGGCCATCCATAGCACTCACGCTTATCTTGCGCATTTTAGAGTATCCACTTTCACTTGTCTATGAACTGATATAGGCAACCCAGAAGTCCATTACCGCGGACACGGCTATTCGAATAGATCATTTATAACCCTGCAGGGGTGTACTTCTTCACACATGTTTCCACCACTTAGCGTCTGCACACGACATGTGCTCGGCAGACTTCAAGCGAAAGCCGACGTGGGTGTAGACCACGACCTAACTAACCACACAACTCTCTAGTCCAGGTTTATCGCCTATTCGGGTTCCGTCCATGAGGAGATCCGGCCGGAGTTTCGCTCACAGCCCCAAACGATGTGTGCAGGGTTCCCGAGACACCAAACGGGCGAATCGGTACACCGTGCCACGTGCCTACCGCAACACAGCCCACCCCTATGGTCAGCACTGCGTGCGGCCCCCAGCATACTACAAACACCAGAAACTACTTGCAACTCCTGGACAGAGGACGAGAGGGGTCAGTAAGTCGAGCGGGGTCATATTTCAGGGCCCAACGTGTGGTAGTAGCTGTATCATGGATCAGAAACACAGAACTCAGTTCCTGAGGACGGTTTCAATGAGACAACCCACCATGTACTCCTACATGGCCTCTCACCGCTACCTTTACCAAATCGTGTTCACACACTTAACTCACACACAGTAGGACATGTTCGTCACCATTCCAATTCATTCCCGATGAATCAGACCCGACTCAACTCTAAGCAGTAGCAGGCACGACAAACAAGCATGAATGAGTAGGCACATCAAGGCTCAAACAACTCCTACTCATACTAGTGGGTTTCATCTATTTACTGTGGCAATGACAGGTCATGCAGAGGATAAGGGGTTCAACTACCGCAACAAGTAACAGTTGAATCGTTGTTGTCCTAATGCAGTAAAAGAGAGCAGGAGCGAGAGAGTGGGATTGTATCGAAATGAACATGGGGGTTTTGCTTGCCTGGCACTTCCGAAGATAATATAGTTCTTCATCAGTGTCATCGAACTCATCGTCGGAACATCGTCTATCGAGAGGGGACAATTACCGGCAATCAAAGAGGAACACAATCAATGCAATGCAACAATTATGATGCATGATAATGCCATGGCAATACGCTGTCGATTAGGCTAATGCAACTTGCAACGATTTAAATGGAGTTGGTTTGAACACTAGATTCATCTTTGAACTCCACATGAGGCATTTCAAATACCTTTAATTTAAATTGTCCTATACAGTGGCTGTAAGTTGTTCAAACATGCATGAGAATGCCATAAACAGATTCCTTGAATTTTTCTGATAATTTTTCATATATAAATCTTTGCATTTGGAGTTACGGTTGAATTTCTATGAATTTTAGAAGTTTAGGGCACTTTCTAAAATTTCCTGAATATTAATAAATCCAGAAAAGGCATTACTGCGTCAGCACTACGTCACTGTGACGTCAGCAGGGTCAACGGCGTGGTCCAGGTCAAACTGACCAGTGGAACCCGCGTGTCAGTGTAATTTGTTTAACTAAAATATCAATTAGCACTAATCCTAATTAGTCAGCAGGCTGGGCCCTACCTGTCATTGACCCAGGGGTCAAACTGGGCCCACCCGTGGTCAAAACATGGTCAGTGGGGTCAACTCGCCGGAGTTGACCCGCGGCTCGTCGCCGGCGAAGCCAGAGACGGCGGAGACGTGCGGGTTTCCTCCTCCGGCGACCAAATGGCCGGCGGAGGGCATCTATGTGACGCGGGCACTCGTCCGCGTCGAGTGGTGTAGGTGGTTGGGCCTGGGGTGGCCGGAGTCGTCGCCGGCGTCGACCTTGGCGGTCGCCGGAGCTCGGGTGAGCTCGGGGTCGTCTCTGTGACGGCCGTGGGGGCTCGTGCGGGGCACGAACGTGCTCTACGCGGTGCGGGGAGGAAGCTGGGCACGACGGCTGGACCATTAGATGGCCGGAGACACGCCGGTGGTGAGCACAGGCGGTGGCGGGTGCGGTGAGCTTGGTGTGGTGCGTACGGTGCACAAGAGAGGGAACGGAGAGGAGGAGGACGGGCAGCAGCTCACAGTGGTCTCGACGAGCGGGTCAGAGAGGTCGAGGAAGAGCTGGAGCGGTCACGACGACGAGGGGGATCTCCGGTGATGGCGGATCGGGACGGCTCGGTGCAGCGTCTCCGGGGCGAGCGAGCGCTCGGGGCTCGGTCGAAGCAAGCAGCGGACGACGGTGAAGCTTCTGGGCACAGAGAGGCGACGAGTGGACGGCGGTGGCTGCGGGCTTTACGACGGCGCGGGCGCAGTTGCGTCGGCCATGGCGTCCAGGGAGCGAGGAAGGGAGCAAGGGGGAAGAATGGGGTGTCGGCGGGGTCGGGGCGGCGCCGAGGAGTGGCTTCGAGGCGTTGCCGCGCTGTCCAAGCGAGGCAGGCGACCAGGGAGCTGCGTGGCGAGCTCAGGCACGCCGGTGCTCACCTCTCTGCCTGCCTGGCGAGAGGAAGCAGCTGACTGGCCATGGGCCAGCACAGTGCTGGGCCGCCAGGTGGGCTGGGTGGTGGGTTGCGGCCAGGTAAGTGGCTGGGTTCTGTTATGTTTTAATTTTTGTGTTTTGTTTCCCTTCATTTTATTTTGCCACTGTTTTTCAAATTCAAAAGAATTTCAAACAGTGCCAAAGCATTCTGAAATATTTTATGTTACCTCTCTGGACTAATCCAAAAGTACATAAAGCATTTCAAAGCATTTGAAAATATATTCATTATATATTATGAATATATCTCCAATTCAAATAGATTATTGATTTAAATTCAGAGACCAAATAATTCCTTAAAAATGTTCCAGAATTTTGGTTTGATATATAACTCTTGCCAAAATTCACAGAACTATTTTTTAGGGCATTTTGGATTCACAGAATGCAATTTAAAGGGTGCTTGCCCTTCTTTTAATTAGATTTATGAGGTTTCAACAATCCTCAATTCAAGTTTCATAAATTTAGACATGATGCAAGGTGCTCTCAAATGCAACTAATACAAGCAAAGTCTAGGGTCGTGACATGTCTCCTGTTACCATCCGACCTTGACGCACAGTTCGGGACCCCCTACCCGAGATCCGCCGGTTTTGACACCGACATTGGTGCTTTCATTGAGAGTTCCTCTGTGTCGTCGCCTTCGGGTCCGATGGCTCGTTTGATCATTAGCAACGACGAGGTCCAGGGTGAGACCTTTCTCCCCGGACAGATCTTTGTCTTCGGCGGCTTCGCTCTGCGGGCCAACTCGCATGGCCATCTGGAGCAGATCGAAAGCTACGCCCCTGGCCATCAAGTCAGGTTTGGAAGCTTAAACTACACGACAGATATCCGAGGAGACTTGATCTTCGACGGATTCGAGCCACAGCCAAGCGTGCCGCACTATCTCGAGGGGCATGATATAGCTCTATCCCCGAACAGTGTCCTGGAGGCCGCATACGCTCCGGCCCCGATCCTTGATCCGGAGTCCGTTGCGTTCGTTGAGGATGAACGGTTGGACGTCACCTCAGGGGCTGCGATCTCAAAGGCGATCGAGCCGAACGACTGCCCCGCACTCCGCGTGGCCCATGACTCCGAGGAGCCGGACTCTTCCCCGAGTTCCGAAACTCCCGTGCCCCTGCCGATCGAATCAGATTGGGCGCCTGTAATGGAGTTCACCGCCGCGGATATTTTTCAGCATTCACCCTTCGGAGATATACTGAACTCTCTTAAGTCTCTCTCTTTGTCAGGAGAGCCCAGGCCGAGCTATGGCCTGCGAGGTTGGGATTCGGACGACGAAGAAATTCGAAGCCCGCCCACCACCCACTTAATAGCCACTGTCGATGACTTAACCGACATGCTTGACTTCGGCTCCGAAGACTTCGACGGCATGGACGACGAAGGAGGAGACGAACAAGAATCAGCACCTGTAGGGCGCTGGACTGCCACCTCGTCATATGACATATACATGGTGGTCGCTCCGAAAGACGGAGATGGCGATGGAGCAGCGGAGGATGGCACTTCGAAAAAGCCTCCCAAACGCCGGCGTCAGCGGCGCCGCTCTAAATCCCGCCAGAGCAAGAATGGTGATTCCGTCACCGGGGACAATACCATCCCGGACAGCGCCGACGAGCACCAACTCCAGCAAGATTCGGCACAGGAAGATGGAGAGGCCAGCCTTCATGAGAAGGCGGCAAAACAAGAGGTTGAGGACGATAACTATATGCCTCCCTCTGAAGACGAGGCAAGCCTCGGCGACGACGAATTCGTCGTACCATCAGACCCTGCCGAACAAGAGCGTTTTCAACGCAGGCTTATAGCCACGGCGAACAGCCTAAAGAAAAAGCAGCAACAGCTTAGAGCTGATCAAGATTTGCTAGCTGACAGATGGACAGAAGTCCTTGCGGCCGAAGAGTATGAACTCGGACGCCCCTCCAAAAATTATCCTAAGCACAGGCCGCTCCCCCTATCAGAGGAGGAAGCACAGCCAGACCTGCGAGAAATACTGGAGGATAAAGCAAGGCAAACAAGATCGATCTACGGATCGCGCGGACGCCCAAATTTTCAGTCCGGACAACATAAATCCGGCCGGACCGAACAGAACAAGCACAGCTCTACCGAGCTGCGTAACGACATAGCCCAGTACAGGGGTGCCGCACACCCGCTATGCTTCACAGACGAAGTAATGGATCATAAAATCCCCGAGGGTTTCAAACCCATCAATATAGAATCGTACGATGGTACGACAGATCCGGCAGTCTAGATCAAGGATTATCTCCTTCATATCCACATGGCACGTGGCGACGAATTGCACGCCATCAAATACCTCCCACTCAAGCTTAAGGGACCAGCCAGGCATTGGCTTAACAGCTTGCCTGCAGATTCGATCGGTTCTTGGGAGGACCTGGAAGCCGCATTCCTCGACAACTTCCAGGGCACTTATGTGCGACCGCCGGACGCCGATGACCTAAGCCACATAATTCAGCAGCCAGACGAATGGGCCAGGCAATTCTGGACACGGTTCTTAACAAAGAAAAATCAGATAGTCGATTGTCCGGACGCAGAGGCCCTAGCGGCCTTCAAGCATAATATCCGCGACGAATGGCTTGCCCGGCACCTAGGACAGGAAAAGCCGAAATCAATGGCAGCTCTCACGACACTCATGACCCGCTTTTGCGCGGGCGAAGATAGCTGGCTAGCTCGTAGCAACAACTTGTCAAAGAAAAACGGTAATCCGGATAACAAGGACAAAGGTGGCAGGTCACGGCGAAATAATCAAAAGCGTCGCGTTAGCAGCGACAGCAATGAGGATACGGCAGTAAATGCCGGATTCAGAGGCTATAAATCCGGTCAGCGGAAGAAGCCATTCAAAAAGAATAATCAGGGCCCGTCTAGTTTGGACCGAATACTCGACCGCTCGTGCCAGATTCATGGCACCCCCGAAGGACAAGGGGCTTGATAGGGACGATGAGCAGGAGCCCAGGCCACCGAACAACAAAGGACAGAAGGGGTTTCCCCCACAAGTGCGGACGGTGAACATGATATACGCGACGCACATTCCCAAACGGGAAAGGAAGCGCGCACTACGGGATGTATACGCGATGGAGCCAGTCGCCCCAAAGTTCAACCCATGGTCCTCCTGCCCGATCACTTTCGATCTAAGGGACCACCCCACTAGCACCCGTCACGGCGGCTTCACCGCATTGGTTCTCGACCCAATAGTGGACAGATTTAACCTTACAAGAGTCCTCATGGACGGCGGCAGCAGCCTGAACCTGCTGTACCAGGATACAATGCGGAAAATGGGCATAGATCCATCAAGGATCAAGCCCACAAGGACGACCTTTAAAGGTGTCATCCCAGGTGTAGAAGCCAACTGTACAGGCTCTATAACACTTGATGTGGTCTTCGGATCTCCGGATAACTTCCTAAGCGAAGAGTTAATCTTCGACATAGTCCCGTTCCGCAGTGGCTATCACGCCCTGCTCGGACGAACCGCGTTTGCCAAATTCAACGCGGTGCCGCACTACGCATATCTCAAGCTCAAGATGCCAGGCCCTCGAGGCGTAATCACGGTCAGCGGAAACACCGAATGCTCCATCCGGACGGAGGAGCACACGGCGGCACTCGCAGCGGAGGTTCAAAGCAGCCTTTTAAGGCAACTCTCTAGTCCGGCCGCTAAAAAGTCGGACAATGCAAAGCGCGCCCGGAGTAATCTGCAGCAAGACCAACTGGCGCGTTCGGAGCAAGCGTAGCAGCGCGGCCCCAACCCTGGCCATCGCTACATAGCAGAGCTAGTACCTAGAGTACACAACTACGCCCTTAAAATTCCATGGGCACAGGGGAAGGGGCACATTAACGGCACACCTACAATACGGCGTCAACCGTACTAGGGGCTGCCGGATTTTTTCTTTACTTTCAGGACTCCACATTCTGGACAACCGGTTCGGCGATGTTGCCGCACAGACGATACAAGACCCAGGAAAGCAGACAAAGCAACACCGCATTATGGAACTCTCAGGTGGTCTCTATTTCGAGCAATATAACTGTTTCTAAATTCCGCGGCCTGCGCCTGGTCAGGACATGTCATATGGTCTAGAACATTTTTCGCTTATTGCACTAATTGTATCGTTCGGCTTGAGTAAACAGCCTTCTTATAAACAATGCATAGCTTTAGTCTATTTTTTGCATTATCATCTTTTTATATATATATGTTTATTTCATAACATGATGGCACCCGTACACCATGGTACGGCAAACCACGCCAGGGGCTTCATCACCCTTTTTATCTGGTCGTGAGAAGTCCGCACACTTTCCCAAGTGCGGCACCCCAAACTTATAGCACTATATGCATCGGCTTCGAGTCATGATTTTGGTCATATGTTGGGTTTGCCCGGCTCCTATGTTTTGGTACCTTACGTTCCGCTCTATCGGCTAAGGTAGCACTAGGAGAACCGCTGCGATTGCGCCCCAGATCAGGTGGGTGAGCGCCTCAGTGGAGAAAGCTAAAACAGACTGTCATGATAGGGCGTGAGATCGGTCGCTGTTCAAGAGGTTTTTCGAGTCCTTAAAGGCTTATGCCGTTTTCGAACGGAGAGCTGGTTAAATCCGGCTAAAAGGCGTGGATAGTGCCCCGAATTCGGCCTTCCGAACTAGGGGCTTCGCCGAAATTTAAAATTATAAAGTTCTATGGCTAAGTGAGAGTGTTCAAGCATTATAGTCCGATTGCCTGGTTCGTTGTGCTGACGGCCTCCCTCGAAGGACCCAACTATGGGAACAAGAGCCCTCAGGTTTATCCCGAACACCCCAGCACTAGTTGCATGGGGGCAGAAGCCGACGACTCGCCATCTCTCAATTACCGATAAACGGCCGCACAGAAAACAATATTTTAAATTCAAAGCATTGCTCAAAGCGCATACGAACAAGTTTTCGGCGTACAGGACAGAAACGAACGAGTTCATTGAAAGATCACATTATGGGTACATTCATCCGCGATAAGGCGGGATCCGGCAAGAACTTCTTCATAGTAGTTCTCGGGCTTGCGATGTTCCTTCCCCTGCGGCGGACCGTCCTTCACCAGCTTCTCGCCGTTCAGCTTACCCCAGTGTACCCTTACACGGGCAAGGGCCCTCCGGGCACCTTCAATGCAGGCAGAGCGCTTGATGACCTCAAGTCGGGGACAGGCCTCCACTAGCCGCCGCACTAGCCCGAAGTCGCTCCCTGGCAGGGCCTCTCCAGGCCACAGCCGAACCAGTAAGTCCTTCATGGCCTGTTCGGCCGCCTTATGGAGCTCGGCCAGCTGCTTCAGCTGGTCGCTCAAGGGCACAGGGTGTCCGGCCTCAGAATACTGAGACCAGAACACACTCTCCGTCGAGCTATTCCCTTCGCTCCGGATGAATGCGGCGGCGTCGGATGCACTGCGGGGTAGATCGAAGAACGCCCCTGGAGAACTCCGGATCCGGGTAAGTAATAGGTATTTTACTTTTATGTTCCTACTTTGCATTGAGAATGTCTTACCGGCTGCTATCTTCCTCATATCCTCCAACTCTTGGAGGGCCCTCTGGGCTTCGGCCTTGGCATTCTTGGTGGCCTCAACGGCAGAAGTGAGTTCGGTAGCTTGCGCTTTCATGTCAAGCTCCAAACCCTCATGTTTTTCCATGAGAGCTTGCAGCTTCTGCTGCACCTCTCCGTATTGGCCCCCAAGCTTCTCTCGTTCAGTGCGCTCTTCGGCCTCCTTTTTCTCGGCCTCAGCAAGCGCTTGCCTCAGGGTTTCCACCTCCGTGGTGGACCCTACAATAGGCAGTTCGATCCTGTTATTTTTTGCAATCAAGCCTCTCTATAGGCATATTTTATTATTGAGGGGGTTATCTTACCTTCCTTCTCCTCGAGCTGCCTCTTGGCAAGGCCGAGCTCCTGCTCGGACCGCTCGAAGTCCTTCTTCAGGACTTCCACCTGCGCAGTTAGTGCGGCGGTGGACAGCAGGGAAGCCTGCATACGCATATTTGACTCCTTATAGTTAGACTCCTGCGAAAATTATTAGATCCTCTATTCGGCTTTTCTTTCCGAACACCGAACAGAGCATCAGGGGCTACTGTCTGTGCGGTAATTAATTCAGCATATTTTTTGCTTACCTGGAAGCCTGTTAGTAGGCTGGTGCAAGCTTCATTCAGTCCGCTCTTGGCGGACTGAACCTTCTGGACCACCGTACTCATAACAGTACGGTGCTCCTCGTCGATGGTGGCGCCTTCAAGCGCCTCCAGCAGATTGTCTGGCGCCTCTGGTTGGACAGAGGTCGCCGGCTCGGATGGCTTACTCCTTCTGGAAGGAGTTCACCCACCGTGAACCAGGACGGTTGAGTCCGGCACGGTGTCCGGCATAACGCCGGACTGGGAACCCTGGGGGGTTTTATCCCCTTTACTCCTGGGGTCCTGAGGATTGCCTTGCGGCTCCTCCAGGACCACCTCCTCCTGCCCCATTTGGCGGGACGCCGCTTCGGCATCGTCCGCTTTGCGGGGGGAGACCGCGGGAGGGACGGAGTCCATCTCCAACGAATCCAGGGAGCCGCTCGACGAAATGTTGAGTGCGGCCCGGGGCGGCCTGCACAATTATATTTAACATAAGGGAAAGCTGTGAAGAATATCATGAGTTACTCTGGTATCCGAATACTTACGACTTCGCCGGACGCTTCGTCCTTTCTGGCCACTCCTCCTCGTCCTCATGGGCGGCTGGGGAGTAGTTCGGCGGAGGGGTCTTCTTCTTCTTGGACCCCTTAGCCGCCCCTGCTGGGGCAGCTTTCCTCTTCTTTCCTTCACCCATTGGAGGGGGAGGAATTTCTTCTTCCTCCTCCTCATTCTCACGAGAGGAGGGCGTCGTAGACTCGTCAGATGACGAGTCCGACAACACCACGTTGCGGGCACTCTTTCGAGTCCCGGTGGTCTTCTTCTTCTTGACCTTCTTTTCCGGCACCACATACGGCGCCGGAGCCAACAGCTTCTCTAGAAGAGCTGGGGCTTGGTCTTCGGGCAGAGGAGCCGGACAGTTGATTGGTCCGGCTATCTTCAGCCACTTCTGTTAAAGACAAAAGGGAGTTTTTAAAATCCCGCATAGAGTTAATCTATAAAGAGGAGCTTAACGAACCTGTAAAAGCGACAAATAGCTTACCTCCTTAGCATCGCGCTGCGAGCTATATCCGCGATCTTCCGAGGCGGATGTGGGGCAATCGGCGCTTTTGGTCAGCACCTTCCAGACGTCTTCATACATCGTGTCGAAGAGCCTGTTGAGGGTTCGGTGCTGCGCCGGATCGTATTCCCACAAAGTGAAATCCGCTGTTGGCACGGGAGGACCAGACGAATGAGCATGACCTGGATTATGTTGACATGCCGAATTGGCTTGTTCACCAGGGACTGGATGCAAGTTTGCAATCCGGTCACTTCGCTCTCGTCGCCCCACTATAAGCCCGTCTCTTGCCAGGACTTGAGACGCGTGGGGGGTCCGGATCTAAATTCAGGGGCCGCGACCCATTTCGTGTCGCGTGGCTCGGTGATGTAAAACCACCCAGCCTGCCACCACTTCAAGGATTCCACAAAGGAGCCCTCGAACCAGCCATAGCACCTCCGCACTCCGCCTGGGTGCCGGACACCACCTTGGGCTTGACGTTGAAAGTCTTGAGCCAAAGGCCGAAGTGGGGTCGGATGCGGAGAAAGGCCTCGCACACGACGATAAACGCCGAGATATTGAGGACGAAGTTCGGGGCCAGATCGTGGAAATCTAGGCCGTAGTAGAACATGAGCCCCCGGACAAAAGGATGGAGCGGAAAGCCCAGTCCGCGGAGGAAATGAGGGAGGAAGACCACCCTCTCCTCAGGCCTAGGGGTGGGAAGGAGTTGCCCCGCCTCAGGGAGCTGGTGCGCGATGTCGTTGGACAGATATCCGGCCTTCCTAAGCTTTTTGATTTGTCCCTCCGTGACGGAGGAAGCCATCCACTTGCCCCCTGCTCTGGACATTGCTGGAGTAGGTTGGGGACGGAAGGGCGGAGTTGGGCGTTGCAGCTTGAGTGCGCGAGAGATGGATAGGCAGAGGAGGAAGAAGGCGTAGGTGAAAAAGGAGGATCTTTTATCCCCTTATATAGGCTGATGCCGTTGTGCGTCCCCACCAGCCTCATAAAACTCGCTTGCCTCTCAAGCGCCGCGGTAAGTGGCGCGGTTGGGTTACCCACGTCCGTATTAATGAGAATCCTGTTAAAGGGGGCACACGATCTCTGCTTTGACAAGACGTGCCAAGGAAACCGCCTCGTTGAACGTGCTGTGGTGGAACAGTAAAAATAATCCATACGGAAGGCTTGGTCGTAGTGTTATGACGCACTGCGGAATACGTCGGCAGATTTGATTTGTGTTTGTATTATTCTCTATATGGCAATACGTGGAAATTTGTTTTGCAGAGCCGGACACTATTTTCTGGTGTTATTTATCTTCTTGAAGAACTTGGAGGAGGAACCCGCCTTGCAATGCCGAAGACAATTTGCGCGCCGGACTCGTCGTCATTGAAGCCTGGTTCAGGGGCTACTGAGGGAGTCCTGGATTAGGGGGTGTTCGGCTAGCCGGACTATACCTTCAGCCGGACTCCAGGACTATGAAGATACAAGATAGAAGACTTCGTCCCGTGTCCGGAAGGTTCTTTCCTTGGCGTGGAAGGCAAGCTAGGCGTGCGGATATTCAAGATATCCTACCAATGTAACCGACTCTGTGTAACCCTAACCCTATCCGGTGTCTATATAAACCGGAGGGTTTTAGTCCGTAGGACAGAAGAATCATTATTCATCATCATACCCAGAGGCTAGCTTCTAGGGTTTAGCCTCCTTGATCTCGTGGTAGATCTACTCTTGTACTACCCATATCATCAATATTAATCAAGCAGGAGTAGGGTTTTACCTCCATCGAGAGGGCCCGAACCTGGGTAAAACAAAGTGTCCCTTGTCTCCTGTTACCATCCGACCTTGACGCACAGTTCGGGACCCCCTACCCGAGATCCGCCGGTTTTGACACCGACATCAAGTTCTCGCGGAGCAGCCAACCAGCTAGTGGTTGTAGGGGGCGGCTATTTATAGCCTAGGGAGCAGCCTGACATGATAAGACATAAATGCCCTTCAATGATATGACCGTCATGTGGATAAGATATTTTGGGACAGCTGGCACGTAGCACAGCAACGGTCGGAAACATGAGGCACAAATTCCTCAGGGCTATCATGTTCCTCACTGTGTAGGCAATTCGCACTGGCGAATTCCTAACTCCTCAGTCAGAGCAAAGTCCTCAGTGACCAGAAGAACTGCGTCTCTGTCACTGAAGAAATTGACTGAACTGTATGAGATTTCCAATGGCTTCACTCGAAGGGATTGGTAGGTGTAGGATTTGAGTTGAGCATCACTTGGAAATTTTCTCCTTCGTATTTCCTCGACCCCCTTTAACAGTACGGTGTTTCCTATGACTCAAGAAAGATAAAATGAAACTACGAAAACAAAAGTCTTCACGCTTCATGTTCCTCGAATGAATACCAAGTCTTCAAGGTCACACCAATTTCGTCACTTTCAAAGTCTTCAGAAAGTCTTCAAAATGTCAAAGTCTTTAGTCGAAGAACTTCATTTTTAGGGGTCGACTTTCTCTGTGAATATCAAACTCCTCATAGAATTATAGACCTGTGTACACTCATAAACACATTAGATCCTTAACCTATAAGTCTTCAATACACCAAAATCACTAAGGGGCACTAGATGCACTTACAATTTCAGATGGGTACCACGGGTCTACATGTACAACAATACTATTGGCTCTGTTGTGATGCTAATAATGTGCATGATATGAGAAGTCAACTGTATACACAATTGAAATTGAAATCAACAGAGCTATTGATAAGAGCAAGCTTGTTAAAGAAATATGCGTGAAGATACCTGTTGTGCCATTGAAGTTTCAATTGGATCCTTCAATTTAAAAATAAGTTTGTATGAGTAAATACAGTGATACAAGAGCAAAATAGTATACACGATAGCAATCATAGTTAAAAAAGGCCTGCCTAAGCGAGCGCTTAAGTGTGCCTAGGCTCTAGGCGTTGGCGAAACACATTGCGCATAACTACGCTTAATCTGTGCATAACTGCGCATAAGCATGCGCTTTGGTCAGTTAAGCGCAAGGTGGTGGCAAAACGCACAATTAACACCTAGCGCTTCTTTGAACTATGATAGCAATGGAATCTTAAATTAGAACAGTTGTTCTTCAGGTTTAGGCACTTGTTCTACATGAACAGAGTACAGTAAGACGCAAGAATACAGTACTTCAAAATAGAAAATGAGCTCATAGACCTTACCACATTCTTGGTTCGGGACCAGTACAGAACAAGGCATTCCCAATCATTGTCCAGTAAATGTGTCTCAGGAGAACGTAAGGGAATTTGATGAGTTTCTTTGCCGGTGAAGTACGTTCTTCAGGTAATTCTGATATTGCCACTAAGCATTCTTGAAGATAGCAGAGGTATTAGCACAGGTTACCTCATCCTGAGTTTCCAAATTGGTCCTTCTCTATAGAGAAAAATGAGAAAATTTGCTGTATTATAACCATCATGGAGGTAGGATGTATGGGACAAAGCAAAGTAATTGCCATGAATAACATTACTTGCACATAACTCCATAGGCGTACTAACTGGTGGAGTTGGGGTTCGCCGTGGTAATACTGGCCCTTTGAGCACTGGAGCTGCCTTACTAACTGCTCTTATTTGGGAGCTCTGTGGGGTGGAGATGGTGCTGTGTCAACAGGAACTGGGTTACTATCTGCTGGGGTTGGGGTTAGTGATGGGGAACGTAGTAATTTCAAAAAAAATTCCTACGCACACGCAAGATCATGGTGATGCATAGCAACGAGAGTGGAGAGTGTTGTCTACGTACCCTCGTAGACCGAAGCGGAAGCGTTGACGCAACATAGAGGAAGTAGTCGTACGTCTTCCCGATCCGACCGATCCAAGCACCGTTACTCCGGCACCTCCGAGTTCTTGGCACACGTTCAGCTCGATGACGCACCCCTAACTCCGATCCAGCAAAGCTTCGGGGAGGAGTTCTGTCAGCACGACGGCGTGGTGACAATCTTGATGTTCTACCGGCGCAGGGCTTCGCCTAAGCACTGCAACGATATATTCGAGGTGGAATATGGTGGAGGGGGGCACCGCACACGGCTAAGGAACGATCACGAAGATCAACTTGTGTGTCCATGGGGTGCCCCCTGCCTCTGTATATAAAGGATGGAGGAGGAGGAGGCCGGCCAAGGCTATTGTTGCGGCCAGGATGGGAGTCCTACTAGGACTCCAAGTCCTAGTAGGAGTCCATCAAGAGGGGAGGAAGGGAGAAGGAAGTGGAGGAGTAGGAAAGGTGGCCAGCCCGGGGGGGCTCAGCAGCCTTTTTCTTCTTCCCACTAAAGCCCATCAAGGCCCATTACTTCTCCCGTAATCCCGTAACTCCCCGATACTCCCGAAAATACCCGAATCACTCAGAACCTTTCCGATGTCCGAATATAGTCGTCCAATATATCGATCTTTACGTCTCGACCATTTCGAGACTCCTCGTCATGTCCCCGATCTCATCCGGGACTCCGAACTCCTTCGGTACATCAAAACTCATAAACTCATAATATAACTGTCATCGAAACCTTAAGCGTGCGGACCCTACGGTTCGAGAACAATGTAGACATGACCGAGACACGTCTGCGGTCAATAACCAATAGCGGGACCTGGATGCCCATATTGGTTCCTACATATTCTACGAAGATCTTTATCGGTCAGACCGCATAACAACATACATTGTTCCCTTTGTCCATCGGTATGTTACTTGCCTGAGATTCGATCGTCGGTATCCAATACCTAGTTCAATTTCGTTACCGGCAAGTCTCTTTACTCGTTCTGTAATACATCATCTCGCAACTAACTCATTAGTTGCAATGCTTGCAAGGCTTATGTGATGTGCATTACCGAGAGGGCCCAGAGATACCTCTCCCACAATTGGAGTGACAAATCCTAATCTCGAAATACGCCAACCCAACATCTACCTTTGGTGACACCTGTAGTACTCCTTTATAATCACCCAGTTACGTTGTGACGTTTAGTAGCACCCAAAGTGTTCCTCCGGCAAACGGGAGTTGCATAATCTCATAGTCAAAGGAACATGTATAAGTCATGGATAAAAGCAACAACAACATACTAAACAATCGGGTGTTATGCTAATGGAATGGGTCATGTCAATCAGATCATTCAACTAATGATGTGACCTTGTTAATCAAATGACAACTCCTTTGTCCATGGTTAGGAAACTTAACCATCTTTGATTAACAAGCTAGTCAAGTAGAGGCATACTAGTGACACTCTGTTTGTCTATGTATCCACACATGTATTATGTTTCCAGTTAATACAATTCTAGCATGAATAATAAACATTTATCATGATATGTAAGGAAATAAATAATAACTTTATTATTGCCTCTAGGGCATATTTCCTTCAGTCTCCCACTTGCACTAGAGTCAATAATCTAGGTGACATCACCATGTGATTAACTCACATCACCATGTGATTAACTCGATAGTTCACATCATCATGTGATTAACACCCATAGTTCACATCGCCATGTGACCAACACCCAAAGGGTTTGCTAGATTCAGTAATCTAGTTCACATCGCTATGTGATTAACACCCAAAGAGTACTACGGTGTGATCATGTTTTGCTTGTGAGAGAAGTTTAGTCAACGGGTCTGCCACATTCAGATCCGTTATGTATTTTGCAATTTTCTATGTCTACAATGCTCTGCATGGAGCTACTCTAGCTAATTGCTCCCACTTTCAATATGTATCTAGATCGAGACCTAGAGTCATCCAGATTGGTGTCAAAACTTGCATCGACGTAACCCTTTACGACGAACCTTTTGTCACTTCCATAATCGAGAAACATATCCTTATTCCACTAAGGATAATTTTGACCGCTGTCCAGTGATCTACTCCTAGATCACTATTGTACTCCCTTGCCAAACTCAGTGTAGGGTATACAATAGATCTGGTACACAGCATGGCATACTTTATAGAACCTATGGCCAAGGCATAGGGAATGACTTTCATTCTCTTTCTATCTTCTGCCGTGGTCGAGTTTTGAGTCTTTACTCAACTTCATACCTTGTAACACAGGAAAGAACTCTTTCTTTGACTGTTCCATTTTGAACTACTTCAAAATCTTGTCAAGGTATGCACTCATTGAAAACTTATCAAGCGTCTTGATCTATCTCTATAGATCTTGATGCTCAATATGTAAGCAGCTTTACCGAGGTCCTTCTTCGAAAAACTTCTTTCAAACACTCCTTTATGCTTTGCAGAATAATTCTACATTATTTCCGATCAACAATATGTCATTTACACACACTTATCAGAAATGCTGTAGTGCTCCCACTCACTTTCTTGTAAATACAGGCTTCACCGCAAGTCTGTATAAAACTATATGCTTTGATCAACTCATCAAAGCGTATATTCCAACTCCGAGATGCTTGCACCAGTCCATAGATGGATCGCTGGAGCTTGCACATTTTGTTAGCACCTTTAGGATTGACAAAACCTTCTGGTTGCATCATATACAACTCTTCTTTAATAAATCCATTAAGGAATGCAGTTTTGTTTTATCCGTTTGCCAGATTTCATAAAATGCGGCAATTGCTAACATGATTCGGACAGACTTAAGCATGGATACGAGTGAGAAACTCTCATCGTAGTCAACACCTTGAACTTGTCGAAAACCTTTTGCGACAATTCTAGCTTTGTAGATAGTAACACTACTATCAGCTTCTGTCTTCCTCTTGAAGATCCATTTATTTTCTATGGCTTGCCGATCATCGGGCAAATCCATCAAAGTCCATACTTTGTTCTCATACATGGATCCCATCTCAGATTTCATGGCTTTAAGCCATTTTGCGGAATCTGGGCTCACCATCGCTTCTTCATAGTTCGTAGGTTCATCATGATCTAGTAGCATGACTTCCAGAACAGGATTGCCGTACCACTCTGGTGCGGATCTTACTCTGGTTGATCTACGAGGTTCTGTAGTAACTTGTTCTGTAGTTCTATGATCATCATCATCAACCTCCTCACTAGTTGGTTTTGACGTCACAGAAACTGGTTCCTGTGATGTACTGGTTTCCAACAAGGGAATAGGTATAGTTACCTTATCAAGTTCTACTTTCCTCCCACTCACTTCTTTCGAGAGAAACTCCTTCTCTAGAAAGGATCCATTCTTAGCAACGAATGTCTTGCCTTCGGATCTGTGATAGAAGGTGTACCCAACTGTCTCCTTTGGGTATCCTATGAAGACATATTTCTCCGATTTGGGTTTGAGCTTATCAGGATGAATATTTTTTCACATAAGCATCACAACCCCAAACTTTAAGAAACGAAAACTTTGGTTTCTTGCTAAACCACAGTTCATATAGTGTCGTCTCAATGGATTTAGATGGTGCCCTATTTAACGTGAATGCAGCTGTCTCTAATGCATAACCCCAAAACGATAGTGGTAAATCGGTAAGAAACATCATAGATTGCACTATATCAATAAAGTACGGTTATGACGTTCGGACACACCATTATGCTGTGGTGTTCCAGGTGGCGTGAGTAGTGAAACTATTTCACATTGTTTAACTGAAGGCCAAACTCGTAACTCAAATGTTTTACCTCTGCGATCATATCGTAGTAACTTTTATTTTCTTGTTACGATGATTCTCTACTTCACTCTGAAATTCTTTGAACTTTTCAAACGTTTCAGACTTATGTTTCATCAAGTAGATATACCCATATCTGCTCAAATCATCTGTGAAGGTTAGAAAATAATGATACTTGTCGCGAGCCTTAATATTCATCGGACCACATACATCAGTATGTATGATTTCCAACAAATCTGTTGCTTGCTCCATTGTTCCGGAGAACGGCGTTTTAGTCATCTTGCCCAAGAGGCATGGTTCGCAAGCATCAAGTGATTCATAATCAAGTGATTCCATCCCATCAGCATGGAGTTTCTTCATGCGCTTTACACCAATATGACCTAAACGGCAGTGCCACAAATAGGTTGCACTATCATTATTAACTTCGCATCTTTTGGTTTCAATATTCTGAATATGTGTATCACTACGATCGAGATCCAATGAACTATTTTCATTGGGTGTGTATGTCCATAAAAGGTTCTATTCATGTAAACAGAACAACAATTGTTCTCTAACTTAAATGAATAATCGTATTGCAATAAACATGATCAAATCATATTTATGCTCAACGCAAACACCAAATAACACTTATTTAGGTTCATCACTAATCCCGAAAGTATAGGGAGTGTGCGATGATGATCATATCAATCTTGAAACTACTTCCAACTTTCATCGTCACTTCACCCTTAACTAGTCTTTGTTCATTCTGCAACTCCCGTTTTGAGTTACTACTCTTAGCAACTGAACCAGTATCAAATACCGAGGGGTAGCTATGAACACTAGTAAAATACATATCAATAATCTGTATATCAAATATACCTTTGTTCAGTTCGCCATCCTTCTTATCCGCCAAATACTTGGGGCAGTTCCGCTTCCAGTGACCAGTCCCTTTGCAGTAAACGCACTCAGTCTCAGGCTTAGGTCCAGACTTGGGCTTCTTCACTTGAGCAGCAACTTGCTTGCCGTTCTTCTTGAAGTTCCCCTTCTTCCCTTTGCCCTTTACTTGAAACTAGTGATCTTGTCAACCATCAACGCTTGATGCTCTTTCTTGATTTCTACCTCCATCGATTTCATCATTATGAAAAAGTTCGGGAGTCGTTTTCGTCATCCCTTGCATACTATAGTTCATCACGAAGTTCTACTAACTTGGTGATGGTGACTAGAGAATTCTGTCAATCACTATCTTATCTGGAAGATTAACTCCCACTTGATTCAAGCGATTGTAGTACCCAGACAATCTGAGCACATGCTCACTAGTTGAGCGATTATCCTCCATCTTTTAGCTATAGAACTTGTTGGAGACTTCATATCCCTCAACTCGGGTAGTTGCTTGAAATATTAACTTCAACTACTGGAACATCTCATATGGTCCATGACGTTCAAAACGTCTTTGAAGTCCCGATTCTAAGCCGTTAAGCATGGTGCACTAAACTATCAAGTAGTCATCATATTGAGCTAGACAAACGTTCATAACGTCTGCATCTGCTCCTGCAATAGGTCTGTCACCTAGCGGTGCATTAAGGACATAATTCTTCTGTGCAGCAATGAGGATAAACCTCAGATCACGGATCCAATCCGCATCATTGCTACTAATATTTTTCAACACAATTTTCTCTAGGAACATATCAAAATAAACATAGGGAAGTAACAACGCGAGCTATTGATCTACAACATAGATATGCTAATACTACTAGGACTAAGTTCATGATAAATTAAAGTTCAATTAATCATATTACTTAAGAACTCCCACTTAGATAGACATCCCTCTAATCCTCTAAGTGATCACGTGATCCAAATCAAACTAAACCATAACCGATCATCACGTGAAATGGATTAGTTTTCAATGGTGAACATCATCATGTTGATCATATCTACTATATGATTCACGCTCGACCTTTCGGTCTCCGTGTTCCGAGGTCATATCTTATATGCATAGCTCGTCAAGTATAACCTGAGTATTCCGCGTGTGCAACTGTTTTGCACCCGTTGTATTTGAACGTAGAGCCTATCACACCCGATCATCACGTGGTGTCTCAGCACGAAGAACTTTCGCAACGGTGCATACTCAGGGAGAACACTTCTTGATAATTAGTGAGAGATCATCTTATAATGCTACCGTCAATCAAAGCAAGATAAGATGCATAAAAGATAAACATCACATGCAATCAATATAAGTGATATGATATGGCCATCATCATCTTGTGCTTGTGATCTCCATCTCCGCAGCACTGTCATGATCACCATCGTCACTGGCGCGACACCTTGATCTCCATCATAGCATCGTTGTCGTCTCGCCAATCTTATGCTTCTACGACTATCGCTACTGCTTAGTGATAAAGTAAAGCATTACAAGGCGATTGCATTGCATACAATAAAGCGACAACCATACGGCTCCTGCCGGTTGCCGATAACTCGGTTACAAAACATGATCATCTCATACAATAAAATTTAGCATCATGTCTTGATCATATCACATCACAACATGCCCTGCAAAAACAAGTTAGACGTCCTCTACTTTGTTTGTTGCAAATTTTACGTGGCTGCTACGGGCCGAAGCAAGAACCAATCTCACCTACGCATCAAAACCACAACGATACTTCGTCAAATAGACTCCGTTTTAACCTTCTCAAGGACCGGGCGTAGCCATACTCGGTTCAACTAAAGTTGGTGAGACAGTCTCCCACAAGCCATCTTTGTGCAAAGCACGTCGAGGGAACCGGTCTCGCGTAAGCGTACGCGTAAGGTTGGTCCGGGTCGTATCATCCAACAATACCGCTGACCCAAAGTATGACATGCTGGTAGGCAGTATGACTTGTATCGTCCACAACTCACTTGTGTTCTACTCGTGCAAATAACATCAAACCATAAAAACCTAGGCTCGGATGCCACTGATGGGGAACGTAGTAATTTCAAAAAAAATTCCTACGCACACGCAAGATCATGGTGATGCATAGCAACGAGAGTGGAGAGTGTTGTCTACGTACCCTCGTAGACCGAAGCGGAAGCGTTGATGCAACGTAGAGGAAGTAGTCGTACGTCTTCCCGATCCGACCGATCCAAGCACCGTTACTCCGGCACCTCCGAGTTCTTGGCACACGTTCAGCTCGATGACGCACCCCTAGCTCCGATCCAGCAAAGCTTCGGGGAGGAGTTCTGTCAGCACGACGGCGTGGTGACAATCTTGATGTTCTACCGGCGCAGGGCTTCGCCTAAGCACTGCAACGATATATTCGAGGTGGAATATGGTGGAGGGGGGCACCGCACACGGCTAAGGAACGATCACGAAGATCAACTTGTGTGTCCATGGGGTGCCCCCTGCCTCAGTATATAAAGGATGGAGGAGGAGGAGGCCGGCCAAGGCTATTGGTGCGGCCAGGATGGGAGTCCTACTAGGACTCCAAGTCCTAGTAGGAGTCCATCAAGAGGGGAGGAAGGGAGAAGGAAGTGGAGGAGTAGGAAAGGTGGCCAGCCCCCCTTTCCCTAGTCCAATTCGGACTAGAGGGGAGGGGGGGCACAGCAGCCTTTTTCTTCTTACCACTAATGCCCATCAAGGCCCATTACTTCTCCTGTAATCCCGTAACTCCCCGATACTCCCGAAAATACCCGAATCACTCAGAACCTTTCCTATGTCCGAATATAGTCGTCCAATATATCGATCTTTACGTCTCGACCATTTCGAGACTCCTCGTCATGTCCCCGATCTCATCCGGGACTCCGAACTCCTTCGGTACATCAAAACTCATAAACTCATAATATAACTGTCATCGAAACCTTAAGCGTGCGGACCCTACGGTTCGAGAACAATGTAGACATGACCGATACACGTCTGCGGTCAATAACCAATAGCGGGACCTGGATGCCCATATTGGTTCCTACATATTCTACGAAGATCTTTATCGGTCAGACCGCATAACAACATACGTTGTTCCCTTTGTCCATCGGTATGTTACTTGCCTGAGATGCGATCGTCGGTATCCAATACCTAGTTCAATTTCGTTACCGGCAAGTCTCTTTACTCGTTCTGTAATACATCATCTCGCAACTAACTCATTAATTGCAATGCTTGCAAGGCTTATGTGATGTGCATTACCAAGAGGGCCCAGAGATACCTCTCCCACAATTGGAGTGACAAATCCTAATCTCGAAATACGCCAACCCAACATCTACCTTTGGTGACACCTGTAGTACTCCTTTATAATCACCCAGTTACGTTGTGACGTTTAGTAGCACCCAAAGTGTTCCTCCGGCAAACGGGAGTTGCATAATCTCATAGTCAAAGGAACATGTATAAGTCATGGATAAAAGCAACAACAACATACTAAACGATCGGGTGTTATGCTAATGGAATGGGTCATGTCAATCAGATCATTCAACTAATGATGTGACCTTGTTAATCAAATGACAACTCCTTTGTCCATGGTTAGGAAACTTAACCATCTTTGATTAACAAGCTAGTCAAGTAGAGGCATACTAGTGACACTCTGTTTGTCTATGTATCCACACATGTATTATGTTTCCAGTTAATACAATTCTAGCATGAATAATAAACATTTATCATGATATGTAAGGAAATAAATAATAACTTTATTATTGCCTCTAGGGCATATTTCCTTCAGTTAGATTGGGTGAAGCTGGTTCTCTATCCATCGCAGTAGGGGTACAATCTGCAAGAGTTTGGGTTATGTGTGGTAGGGTTGGTTCTCGTGCATGTACAACCGGGGTGCTATCTCCACCAAGAGGTAGCACTGTTTTATTTGAAGAACTTGTTTTTAGTCCACTAGATGCTGGCATCACCCGCTCCAATTCAAATGGCTGATAAACAGGAAACATAGTTGAATGTACAGACATTGTATGAGAGACAGATGTAATAGATAGTGTGGAAAAAAGAGGGCATGAAATAGTTAACATGTATATTGTTTAACTAAAACGGATAGCATGACATAATTTCACATATATGATGTCTATCTAAACTGGTTAGCATAGCATAACATAGTTCAAAGATATGATGAATAACTAAACAGGATCGCATGACATAATTCACCTACATGTTATCTAAGTAATCAGGACCGCATCATTTAATTCACATATGTGATTTATATGCTAAACAGAGGGCATTAGATATGATGTTTGAACTAAGAACATGGTGTTGAATATTGTGTATATGATGTCTAATCTATGCAATGCAAGATACCATATGCATGATATGAGCAGTATAACTGTGCCAAGTTAGAGTATACACCTCGATGGGGGAATAGGACTGGTCATCTGTCTCTGAATCCATCTCTGAGGAGCTATCGAGACCCAACAAGAGATTTGCTTCGACAGGTAGCACTGTCTGCACTGAAGGCCTTGTTTTCACTCCATATTTTTCAATCTCCCACCCAAATGGCTGATTCACAGGAAGAGTAGTTTAATGTACAAACATTGTCGACAAATGGAAATGTAATGAAGAAAAGGATGGGCAAGATATCATTCAAATATATGATGCCTGGTTAAACAGGATGGCATTGCACATTTCACGTATATTATGGCTGGCTAAAAGACAGGAGATTGCACAATTCCCATATATGATATAGAAACTAAACACGTGGCATTACAGAACATGTATAAACTAAGCAGATGACACATATGATGTCAAAAGTAGGCACTGCAAAGCAACATATGCATGATATGACTAACATCATCATGCCAAGGTAGAGCAAACACCTTGGGGGGTAAATAGGAGTGGTCAGCGGCGTCTGAATCCGCCTCAGAACGGATATCTTCCTCTGGATTACAATCTGGAGAGGGGTGGGGTGGGTTTGCCATTGAACCCACCATGGAGCGATGTCTGCATGACATTATATTGCCGCGCAAAACTCTTCTCTTTTTCTCTACATGTTCAGCATGACTGTGTACAATATCTGACATGCATACGAAAAAATATGGTGAGATTATGTAAGGAGAGCATGCAGAAATTTAGAGTGATGGTAACAACCAGTGGATGGATCCAAAAATAATGATAGCATGCTGATGATTGCTTTAATTTAATAAAAAGACAGATTATGATTGCTTTACTATTTGTTTCCCACCCAAGATGAACAACATAGGCATACCCTAGGTGAACCAAATATTAGACAGAGATACTATTCATTGCTTCCTCGATATGTGCCCCACAACTAATTTAGAACTCAAGTTTGAACATTAATTTGGACCTGACTTGGAGTCCAAGAGGTGAACAGGACGATAAAGTAGCAGGTGAAACACTGGAAAAATTTTGTTTTGGTTTTATCAAATATTTTGTTCTCTAAATTGGAATGGGGTTATTTAAATTTTTCTTAAAACCTCTCCTTCTCAAAAAATTTAGGGCAAATATTTTTTTGGTGTTATTCTCAACCTTGATTTGTGGTCTTGAGGGTTTTTCATCCTATGTTGGCTCAACACAAATAACATTGGAAGGTTTTTGCAATACTTTTCATTTAAAAAGAATTCCATTCAAACTCTTGGATTTATTCTTCCTCTTTCAAAAAAAATATCCTCTTGCCATGGCCTATGAAGAAAATTTTCTTCCAAAACTATCTACTCACTTTGAGTCAAGCCAAGCATCCTATTCCAGCAAGTCTCAACCTCTTTAAAATTTTATTTCTATTTATTTTGCCCTCAAAATCAGTTTCTGTCATTTACTTTGACTTTGGTGGTTTACAAAGGAACTACCAATTTTCCTTTGAATCTTGATCCCAAATAAATTTCTGTGGATAGTCCTTAGCACCCTCAACCAAGATCCATCAAGATCCACTGGCCCACAGTTCAAAATTTTCAAAATTTACCCACTGCAAGTTTGGACCAGATTTGCCATTTTTGGTGAAATTCATACTTTTTCTTCTCCTAAAAATCTGAGATAATTCAGGCAGCCTCCAGATACATCAAGAGACCACCTCACCAAAGATCAGCTCCAGAAAAGTTTCCCATATGCCAAAATCATTTCATCAAACAGTTGGCATGCATTGTTACTGTTCAAATTCAGAAGTTTCAGAGTTCAGTGTCTAGTTTCTGTCGAGAGTGTCATTTCTTCAGAGCGTAGCGTCAAACTCACCAGTGCCCTCGTTGGCACCTTGCTGTCGGGGGAAATCGGCCTCCTCGAACACCTATGGGGCCGGAGCCCCTTCTCGGTTCGGCGGGGACCGGAGGCTGCGCAAAGAGCAGATCGAGGCGACACATACACAAAGATTTTACCCAGCTTCGGGCCGCACGGATGCGTAAAACCCTACTGCTGCTTGTCTGGTTGATTCGAGTTCTTGCTCTGGAGCGCAAGAAGCTACAGTAAGCTTGGAGCTGGACGTAGATGAATGTTTACTGGGTGTCCTCCCTTCTCTACGTCGCATGGGCCTCCTTTTATATGCTCAAGGGGTTACCCACAGGCAGCGACACAGGTGAGGGCAAAAATGGCAAAAGACTGTGCGTACAGTGTCGCACAGTGCTATCATACCTACTTCTGACGGTAGGGGACAAGGGCATTAAATGCCCGTCTGGGTCGCCCGAACAGTACCGAGGTGGACCGTTAGGAGCGCCCCCGTTTGCCACGATGGCCGTTGCATGCCACCGCGCACCTCAGGCCGCACGGTGCCCCGCCACGTGCCTTTGGGAGAGCCCCAAAGCGACGCGTGGGCAGGTGAGCTGGAGCGCGGGCCTGAGGTGGCGACTTGCCGCGGCGGCTGTTTTGCCGCGCCTGAGAGCTTGCCGCTCGTCAGGCCTTGCCGGGGCGCGTGGGGCGCCGCGGCGAGCTTCTCTTGGGGTGCCTTGGCTTGGCCTTCCCGGTGAGCTCCTCCCGCCGGGGCCTCGGGGCTTCGGCTCGGTCGTCCCGGCAAGCTCCTCTTGCCGGGGTCTTGTCTCCTTGGCCCGGCAAGCTCCTCTTGCCGGGGCCTTGTCTTCTTGGCTTAAATACTTGGTCTCTGTCTGGCCCAGAAAGGGGCCGTGGAGGTTCTTGGCGCTCCCCTGGCAAGCCTTGCCGCAGGGTGCTACAACTGCCCGTGCACAAGTTCGGGGTACTAAGGTACCCCAATTTTAGTACACCGACACTTGCGCACTGCTTCTCCTTCTTATCCAGTGCGCCGCTCGATCACTTGGACGGGCGCGAGCATCGACGGTGAGCTGGCAGGAGTGTATCGCCCCCGTGAGCGGCGACAGCAGCGCCCGCTGCGGCCGTCAGAAGGGCTTGGCATGGAACGGCGCCGTACAGCACCGCCCAAGCCACCAGAGGCCTCCACGTGGCTGTCCCCTCCCCTGTGCACGCTGCAGCATCGTCGCCATGGCCAGAGAAGCGCAGAGCGCGCTCTCTGCCGCCGCCGCGCCCGTGGAGCCGTCCCGTCGAGAACGTGGAGTACCGCCCAAGTTTTGCCAAGCTTAGCCTCGGGACGGGACCAGCAGACCAACACGTCGATGCCCAATCGCCTAAAACCCCGTTCGGCCACTGCGTCGCCGTAACCGCCACCGGAGTTATCCCGTTCACGGAAACCGCCTCGGATCTGCTATAAAAGGGGCCCTCGAGCTCGCCTTCGACCCTGCACCACACCTCCACCTCACCAGAGCCACGCCTAGCTTCTAGGAGGACCTCGAGGAGGTCTTCTTCCCCGACTTCGGCCGCCCTGATCCGCTACGGGCTCCGGCACGATTCCCTCTGGTGAGACCACCCCCGCCCCCCAAACCATACCAGTGACATCCTAGTGCACCCACTCCACTAACCCACGCCCCAATTTGAAGCTTGCAGCCCTCCCCGGCGAGATCCACCGACGCCCGAGCCGCCGTCCGCCGGAGTGAAGGCCGGCGTTGACGTGGGGCTCGCCGACGACCAACTCCACCACCCACAGACGCGGGAGAGCACCGTGAGTCCGTAGGTACCATCCCCTCCCCCTACCTCGCCGTAGATCATCGCCGGCGACCACCGCAAGCTTCGGGCGCCGACGTGCTCTGCTTTTCCTTTTCAAACATTTAAACCTGATGGGTGGGACCCCCTCGTCAGCCTCTCTTTTCTAATTGAACCGTTTTTCTGGAAAGCGCCTTCGGGCAGAGTACGTTTTACCTGTTGGGTGGCGTATTTCTTAACGAAACGTTTTGAGTTTTTATAAACTAAACCTTGGAAACTTTCTGTTTCATTACAGATAAGTCCCTAGGCTAAAACCTTTATAACTTTTTAACAGAAGATGATTTTGAATTGATTCTTTTTCTGTCATCTTTATTTTTCTGTCTAGTTTTTTATCACATTTATTTGAAAATTTTTGGAACAGTTTTTATACACACACGGTATTTACGTTAGTATGCGATTTCTTTATACCGTAGATACCGAAGGAGGTGACGGAACCGCGAACTTCACCGAGCTAGACTCCGACTACTCGGAACCAGGCAAACATGTTTGAACCTTTGATATGATGAGTGTTTTGCATGTTTTCTCGAGTAGCTTTTTCTCATGGCATGTTTATATAAGCATTAGTGAATGTTATGTTGCATGCAAGGCAAGCTACAGGTGAGCTTCGAAGTTGATATGTTCATATGATGACAAGATAACCTGATCATTTGGTGGCATGATAGGTTGTAAGATGGTATTGTTGAAGCAAGCCAATCTTACGTCAACCGTGTGACTCCAGTGTTAACGTGGATCAAGTCTCGATCCCGTTCGTTTCCCCTTCGTGTTGCCACATGTTTTCTGCAAAGAGTGCGGTTTAGTAAATTGCAAACCTCTTTCCTTGTACACACCAAACAGAGGGACCGCGGTGAGGGTTCCATGGCCCTGGATTAAAGCCCGTCACCCGGTCAGGGGGCATGGGTGTTTCCGGTTGCGACCGAGGGGCACCTCTTAGAGCGCGTGATATAAATTTGATCCCATGCTATTCGAGGTTGTGACCTCCCCATCTTAAAGTTTTTCGTGAACGCTGTCTAGGGTGATTCCTCGCAGCGGAATGTGGAATGGGTGTGTACAGGTGAGATGTGTTTCTTCTAAAACACCGTAAACGGAACTAGTCCTTTGTGACTAATGAAATTCGTTGGCTGTGGTTAAAGAGTACAAACTCTGCAGAGTCAAAACCATTCGAGTATCCATGTCCATGAGTGCTAGCTTCTCGCTCCTCGTTGGTTACCCCAAGTGGAAGGTTTGAGATGTAGCGTAGCGGTAGTGTTTCCCTTGGCAAAGATACCAAGGATCGAATCCCCTGAGACTCCCAGTTTCAACAAGAAGGTGTCAATCGCTAACGGCGCCGGTTATTAGCAATCAACATGGACCTGCACACAGATACAAATAACTTTGCTCCCAACGAGTACAGAGAGGTTGTCAATCCCTCCGGCCTTGTCGTTTACAAAGGATCAAACACAAGTGATAATAGTGATAGGTATTGCTGCAAATAGTAAGTAACAGCGGAAAGTAAATAGCGATGTGATCAATGATAGTAATATGGACCGGGGTGCCATGATGTTCACTAGTGATGTCTCTCTCCCAAAAGACGATAAAACAGCTATGTGAGGTAAACAAATTACAGCTGGGCAATTGACAGAATTATGTGCGCAAACCAATGCTAACTATATTGCAAGAAAGGTAGAGGTTCAAAGCATGGGCAGTACGCCAAGGTAAGTAGACCGAAATCCATCTGCATCTACTACTAATCATCCACCTTGAGATATCTATCCAGAACATCTCGCTGGTATTAAGTTGCGAGTCCCACCCATAGTGTAAACTCAAAGCAACAGACAACTGCATTAAAAGAACTTTGCGTAAAGTAAACAATCCTTGCACCCGCGGGCACAAGCACCGTTGTTTTCCCCCTTGTGGCAATAGCACATCCCCTAGACTCATGTTTCTGTCACTCAAGCTAGTCATCGAGGGGCGTGAACCCACAATCAAGCATAACGTTCCCTCTTGGAGTTACTACCTACTACTTGGCCAAAGCAATAAACAGCAACGGAGAACATGCAAGAATTACTTACGAACATAAATATAAAAGAGGTAAATCAAATATATTACTCAAACACAATCTGAATATAATCTCACAATCCATCGGATCCCAGCAAACTCATCATAGCAACAGCATAAGGATTACATATGTGCCTCGATCATGTAGGGCAGCTCACGAGGTCTAATTAGTGAAGCACAAGAAGGGGAGGAGAACATAACATAGCTACAAGTCATGGACCCATGGTCCAAGGGAGACTACTCACGCATCATCCGGGAGGCGTCCATGGTGGTGGAGAAGCTCCCGGTGGTGATCCTCCCCTCCGGCAGGGTGCCGGGAAGAGTTCTCCTGGCGCTCCCGATCTTGGAAGCGCGGCGGTGGCGGAACAGAGATGAGATCGCGAAAAAGGGTTCCCGTCTCGAGGGTTTCGGGACGTGTGTTAAATATAGGCCAAGGGGTGGCATCAGAGGAGACCTGGGGGGCCCAGGTGCCCCCCCGGTGCGGCCTGGAGGGGGGCCGCGCCACCAGGGCGCCTGGAGCCCTGGTGGCCCCCCTCCAGCTCTCCTTCGGGTGCCTGGAAGCTTCCGGAACGCTGATTTTTTATATAATTTTTCCGGAATTTTTCTGGCAGTTTTCGTAATGGAAAAACCTGAAATACAAAAACAGCAGAAAACAGAAACTGGCACTGGGGTGCACTGAGTTAATAGGTTAGTCCAAATATGATCAAAAGTGTATGGAAGTGTATAAATATCATAGCAATATCACCCAAAAGAGGCATGGAGCAAGCAGAAATTATAGATACGTTTTGGACGTATCAACATCCCCAAGCTTAATTCCTGCTCGTCCTCGAGTAGGTAAATGATAACAAGAATAATTTCTGTGGTGACATGCTATTAACCATATAGGACTTTTCATAGTCACATGACAAAAGCTTACAGAGACAATGAATCTGTAGTAATTAAGTCGCCTTGTGAGAAAATCACAAAGAACTGAAAGTTTTTCAACATGATACTGAAACATCAAATAGATTTATAATGAGCATGGTGTGCAAATATAATAAAGTGATATCTCGCTTGCCCCCTTTAGTGAAGCAAAACATAAATGCAGGGGCACCTCCAAGGTTTAAGTGACGACTAGATACAATGATTTCAGAATAAACGATATCACAATCATGCAAAAGACAATGCTACTTTGGGACAATGCACATTACACTCAGAATGACAATCATGCTCTCAGTAGTTGGTGCTTTTTAAAAGAAGGTGGAGACTCTCGAACCGTGGCTTTTGTTGGCAAGGTTGAAAACCCGTAGTCGGAAACAAAGACAAAGCATGTACCAGAGCTCTTGGTTTTAAAAACAGAGGTAATAATTATTTTTTTGGATATGCATGTTTTGTCAACGAATGCTAGCAGATAATCCAATTACTTCTTGAGCTGGGCAAGTTTCGAGGAATGGCTCCCGAATGAGGACTATCACATCCTCTTAATCTCCTTTGTTTATCACTGCCAAAGTTTTCTGATTTCTCATGAACAAAGCGTGAAGGAGGGTTCGTTTGTTATATTAATTTTTAATGAGCCGGGTGCACTCTATGCCAGTTCCTTCTCATATTATGGTTTGCACATTATACATGCAATCCTGGGGTGAAGCTTGTCCAACTTAAAAAGATCATGAATTAACCACTACTTCCTCATGAACTAAAACAGAGGCACAAAATAGGAGTGCTTTATTTGAATAATTTCGAGATGGCACATGAAAGTCTTCGTTAGGAATGGCAGGTAAATACCATGTATAGGAAGGTATGGTGGACTCATATGGCATAACTGGTTTAAAGGATTTTGGATGCACAAGCAGTCAGTCCGCTTAGTACAGGCGAAGGTTAGCAAAAGACTGGGAGCGACCAACTAAGAGAGCAATGACGGTCATAATCATGCAGAGCGACAAAGCAACATTGAATCAGGCATGGAAGTTATATCGCTACTCAGAAATAAAAGATCATCAAGGCTTGACAGACTTTCTTTACAGTCTTAAATATGCGTGAGCATACGCCAAGTCAATCAAAATAAATTCTCGAAGGAAGATATCAATAAACCATACCACATCATATTCAAACAAATCATGTTGGTACTCCAATAACACATTGGAAACCCTCCAGCTATTTGAAACTAACCATAAGTAAACATGAATTACCAAGCAACATCATGCACGTAGCATCTTTATCATAGACATATCAAACAATGCAACAGAAGCAAACTCTCTAATAAGATAATCATGATAAATAAAGAGAGTTCAAGCAACCAACTAAACAAAAGCTCTTTAAAAAGATAAGCGTGAAAACTAAAAGCTAAACATGAAAGTAGCTATTGAAAGACAAAGAACACACACAGCAAAGATAGACATGTAAATTCCATGTTATGTTCTAGGTAGAAGTGGAGCGTGTTTCTCTCCCACATAAAGAAAACTGAGTTCCGACTCGTTATGAAAAGCTAAAGAAAACTAAAAGGAAACTAAAAGCAAGACGCTCCAAGCATAGCACATAACACATGAAGTGATAGAAATATAGTGGAACGAAAGACGAACTGATAATGTTGATGGAGAAGGGGATGCACGGGGTCATCCCCAAGCTTAGACGCTTGAGTCTTCTTGAATATTTCTTGGGGGTGCATGGGGGCATCCCCAAGCTTGAGCGTTTGACTCTCCTGAATCTTTTCATCATCTTCCCTCGCACACTTGAAAACTCCCTTCATACATAACTCATCATAATCTGATTAGCGAGGTTAGTACCCATAATAGTATAATTGTTCCTTGCTGGAAATAAAGATATTCTTTAGAGTCTACTGTTTCTCAAGATTTCCAAAAGGTTTTTGCAAATAAAAAGCAAGCTCAAGGTTTGCAAAATGGAGGAAAGGCAAAACAGGACAGAATCTGTGAAAAACAGACCAGCAGGCAGTAAATGATTTTTTCGGGGCACTACTGCAACTCCAATCAAAAAACTCAGAACAGACGCCTGAAAGACAATTGTATAGAGCACGCTGTGGAAAAAATTCAGACCAAAAAGATGATCTGGTGATTTTATACGAATTTTTCTGTGCGAGGACAGAATCTGTTTCCTGGACAGTATGTCACAACTCTTGATCTTTCTTGCAGTCAGAGGCTACACTTGGCACAAAGCTGAAAAGTAAAGATACAATGATGATGCTACTGTAGTAACAACATCAAGACACAACAAAAGCAAAATAAAATTTTATTCATTGTGGGTTGCCTCCCAAAAGCGCTTTCTTTTATGCCTTTAAGCTAGGCATAATGCATAGAGATCAAGTCTTATCAAGAGTAAGAGAATAGCTAGCCCGTATAACGGACTCAAACGGTAACTTAATCTTATTTCGAGGGAAGTGTTCCATCCCTTTCTTGAGAGGAAATTGGAATCTTATATTCCCCTCTTTCATGTCAATGATGGCACCAACGGTGCGAAGAAAAGGACGTCCCAAAATAATTGGACAAGAAGGTTCACATTCAATGTCCATAGTAGTAAAATCAACGGGAACATAATTATCATTGCCAATAATAAGAACATCGTCGATCCTCCCCAAAGGTTTCTTTATGGAAGAATCACCAAAACGAACACCAAAAGAACAAGAATCAAAAGGTTTCAGTTTAAGCATATCATATATTCTTTTGGGCATAACGGAGGTACTAGCTCCAACATCACATAAAGCATAGCTAGAGAAGTCATTCAATTTAATTTTAATCATAGGATCCCAACCATCTTCTAGCTTTCTAGGAATGGAGGCTTCTACTCTAAGTTTCTCCTCCCTAGCTTTGATGAGAGCATTAGTGATATGCTCTGTGAAGGCAAGGTTAAGCGTGCTAGTGCAGGGATCTCTAGACATCTTGTGAAGGAAATCAATAACTTTGGTAAGAGTGCAATTATCAAAATCAAGGTCACTACTATCAAGTAAAGTGGTAGTGGTGTCCTTTAGGCTCACTTGTTTGGTAGTTTCTATGTTCATAGCATCACCATTAATAGGTCCAATGGGACCAGGAGTGCATTGGGTGCTAAGAGTTCGGGTATCCTCAACAACTTGGATAGTAGCAACAATGTGGTGGGTAGGAAGGCTCTTAATTCTATCTTCTTCCTCCCTTTCTCTAGCCCATCTCTCTTTAAGTTTAGCCAACATCCTAATGTTTTCATTAATTTGCACTTGAATAGCATTCATAGGAGTGACCTTCCTCTCCTCAAGAGGAGAAGTTCTAATTTTAAGCAATTCTACCTCATGGGCTAAATTGTCTACCTTCGAAGAGAGATCATCTAGTTTGTTTAGTTTCTCTTCTACACTCTTATTAAAGGCTTTTTGGGTAGTGATGAAATCTTTAAGCATAATCTCTAGTTCAGTAGTGGAGTTCTTGGTGCTAGAATAAGCATTGTTGTTCCCATAAGAGTTAGAGGGGAACGGTCTAGGATTGCTACCAAAATTACTCCTATAAGCATTATTATTGAAATTGTTTCTAGAGATAAAATTCATGTCTACTTGTTCTTGAGCAATCAAAGAATTTAAAGGAACATCACGAGGATCAACAGAAGATTGCTTCGAAAGTAGAGACATGATCAAGTCAACTTTTTCATTTAGGGAGGAAATCTCCTCGACAGAGTTTACCTTCCTACCTGTTGGAGCGCGTTCGGTGTGCCATTGGGAATAGTTGGTCATCATCTCATCGAGAAGCTTCGTGGCAGCACCAAGTGTAGTTGACATAAAAGTTTCTCCCGCGGCCGAATCTAACAAGTTCCGCGAGGTAAAGTTCAAGCCTGCATAAAAAGTTTGGATAACCATCCTAGTAGTTAAACCATGAGTAGGGCAGTTCTTGACAAGAGATTTCATGTGCTCCCAAGCTTGGGCAACGTGTTCATTATCCAATTGTTTAAAATTCATTATGTTACTTCTTAGTTGGATAATTTTAACAGGTGGATAGTATTTTCCAATAAAAGCATCTTTGCACTTGTCCCATGAATCTATGCTATTTCTAGGCAAAGATTGAAACCAAATTTTAGCTCCTCCTCTCAAGGAGAAAGGAAAAAGCTTAAGCTTAACAATATTACCATCTATTTCTTGGTACTTTTGCATATCACAGAGTTCAACAAAATTGTTTAAGTGTAAAGCAGCATCATCTCCAGCACCGGAGAATTGATCTTTCATGACTAAGTTCAGTAAAGCAGGTTTAATTTCATAAGAAGGTGCTGAAGTGGCAGGTGTAGTAATAAGTGTGCAGATAAAGTCATCGTTGTTATGACTAGTGAAGTCACACAACTTGGTGTTCTCGGTGGAACCCATAGCAGCAAGTAAACAAGATAACTATTTTTGTGATTTTCGATAAAAGACACTAAAGCAAAAACTGAAAGGTAAACTAACAAGACTAAAAACAAAGGTAAAAGATAGCGTGCAACTCCCCTATCTCGAAGAGTGGAGTCCCCGGCAACGGCGCCAGAAATACTCTTGCTAGCTTCTCGCTCCTCGTTGGTTACCCCAAGTGGAAGGTTTGAGATGTAGCGTAGCGGTAGTGTTTCCCTTGGCAAAGATACCAAGGATCGAATCCCCTGAGACTCCCATGTTCAACAAGAAGGTGTCAATCGCTAACGGCGCCGGGTATTAGCAATCAACGTGGACCTGCACACAGATACAAATAACTTTGCTCCCAACGAGTACAGAGAGGTTGTCAATCCCTCCGGCCTTGTCGTTTACAAAGGATCAAACGCAAGTGATAATAGTGATAGGTATTGCTGCAAATAGTAAGTAAAAGCGGAAAGTAAATAGCGATGTGATCAATGATAGTAATATGGACCGGGGTGCCATGATGTTCACTAGTGATGTCTCTCTCCCAAAAGACGATAAAACAGCTATGTGAGGTAAACAAATTACAGCTGGGCAATTGACAGAATTATGTGCGCAAACCAATGCTAACTATATTGCAAGAAAGGTAGAGGTTCAAAGCATGGGCAGTACGCCAAGGTAAGTAGACTGAAATCCATCTGCATCTACTACTAATCATCCACCTTGAGATATCTATCCAGAACATCTCGCTGGTATTAAGTTGCGAGTCCCACCCATAGTGTAAACTCAAAGCAACAGACAACTGCATTAAAAGAACTTTGCGTAAAGTAAACAATCCTTGCACCCGCGGGCACAAGCACCGTTGTTTTCCCCCTTGTGGCAACAGCACATCCCCTAGACTCATGTTTCTGTCACTCAAGCTAGTCATCGAGGGGCGTGAACCCACAATCAAGCATAACGTTACCTCTTGGAGTTACTACCCACTACTTGGCCAAAGCAATAAACAGCAACGGAGAACATGCAAGAATTACTTACGAACATAAATATAAAAGAGGTAAATCAAATATATTACTCAAACACAATCTGAATATAATCTCACAATCCATCGGATCCCAGCAAACTCATCATAGCAACAGCATAAGGATTACATATGTGCCTCGATCATGTAGGGCAGCTCACGAGGTCTAATTAGTGAAGCACAAGAAGGGGAGGAGAACATCACATAGCTACTGGTCATGGACCCATGGTCCAAGGGAGACTACTCACGCATCATCCGGGAGGCGTCCATGGTGGTGGAGAAGCTCCCGGTGGTGATCCTCCCTTCCGGCAGGGTGCCGGGAAGAGTTCTCCTGGCGCTCCTGATCTTGGAAGCGCGGCGGCGGCGGAATAGAGATGAGATCGCGAAAAAGGGTTCCCGTCTCGAGGGTTTCGGGACGTGTGTTAAATATAGGCCAAGGGGTGGCATCAGAGGAGACCTGGGGGGCCCAGGCGCCCCCCCGGCGCGGCCTGGAGGGGGCCCGCGCCACCAGGGCGCCTGGAGCCCTGGTGGCCCCCCTCCGGCTCTCCTTCGGGTGCCTGGAAGCTTCCGGAACGCTGATTTTTTATATAATTTTTCCGGAATTTTTCTGGCAGTTTTCCTAATGGAAAAACCTGAAATACAAAAACAACAGAAAACAGAAACTGGCACTGGGGTGCACTGAGTTAATAGGTTAGTCCAAATATGATCAAAAGTGTATGGAAGTGTATAAATATCATAGCAATATCACCCAAAAGAGGCATGGAGCAAGCAGAAATTATAGATACGTTTTGGACGTATCAACGAGCAAGGACTTGGACATCATCTCAGTGTCAGTGTCAGTGTCAGTGTCGATCTCAGTATCAACCCCAGTGACAGTCTCCAGAGAATAAGCATGAAACTGAGAGTGGTAAACTCGGCTGAAGGTTATTCATGTGGATGGACTAACCCATTTATTATTATGTGCTTAGCATTTCCTTGAAAAGGTTTAAATTCATAGACTGCTTGAATTCAAATGATGAAATATAAGCCCTTTATGTGATGTCACTCAGACGTCCGACTGTGGCACTCTTTTTATTTACTTTCGATATAAGCCGTTTATGTGATGTCGCTAAGACGTCCGACTATGGCACTCTTGTTATTTACTTTTGATATAAGCCCTGTATGTGATGTCGCTCAGACGTCCGACTGTGGCATCTTGTTATTTACTTTCAATATAAGCCCTTTATGTGATGTCGCTTAGACGTCCGACTGTGGCACACACTGTTATTTACTTTTCAATATAAGCCCTTTAAGCGGTGTCGCCCCGACGCCCGACTGCGGCATGTTAATTTATTCTTACCTTTCGAGGCGTCGCTTCAGACACCCGATCGGTCTTCAGTTATTTTTATTGGGATTTCGGGAGGACTACCGCCCGACTTCCCTTTTATTTATCGTACAGTGCAAATTTATTATTTGATTGTGCATACTAATCTGCTCATGTGCATCATGTTTACATTTGTTATATGTTATGTCCAAACTGTCTTGCGAATACATTCAAAGTACTCACCTGGCTTGTTGATTTGGCCAGATGTTGACGAAGGCGATCTTATGGATGAAGAGTTCGATAGCGAGTCCGATGCCTAGAGGAGTCCCAGTCAGTCACATGCGATCCTGGAGTTGATCACTTGTATTATACACGCTTCCGCTACCCAAATAAAATCACCAAGCCTCACCCCGACGCTTGATGAGCTGTAAGATTTCGGAGTCATGTCACCCAATTCACTGTGACATATCCACCACCACCTTTATTACGAGTCAGTAGTTATGCCACCATACCCTTGTGTCATATCCACCCTTATGTATAATATCGGCGTGCTTGTAATAAATTGTTGAGCATCCTCAGCTCAACCTTGTATAATATTTAGTACTACTGGATTTCTGTATCAAGGATTTGTCCGCCAGTAAGAAGGATTCTTCTGTACTGGTCAACACAAGGGTTGGCTTTTCAATAAATGTTTTATTGGAAAACAGGTCCTGACAATCGTGGTATCAGAGCCAGGCTGACTGTAGGAAGCCACTAGGTGCGTTCGCTAATCGGTTATTAGCGTATTAAGTGTTATTTTAGCGTTTTGCAAATGTAGTGATTTTTCTGTTAGTCATTATAAATTTATGATCTGACTATTCGGAATTTTTGCCTACCTTTGTAGATGGCTGGCAACGACTGTGGGTCACAGGTGTTCGCCAATGTTCCTGAGGGGTTCATCAAGCTTCTCGTCTCCATCACCAAGGTCGCGATCGGGCCATCGACTCCTCCGGAGTTCACACTCTACCAGCACAAGATCAGCGACAACGTGTCTATGTACCAGGCCGCGGTGCAATTTAAGGGAGGACGTTCTGAGTCACACCGCCTCTGATTTTTGGGAAGGGCCATGCCTATGGAGAGGCATGCCATGCAGATGGCTGCCCGTGAGGCAATAGCTCGTCTCCGGGATGTGCTCCCTTCGATGAAGACTCGTCGCTACCGCTACCTCCCATGCCACGTGCCATACACTTGTCACTATGCATTCGCTTGCGCTAGGGGAGAGAGAGAGATGAGGCTATTGAGATGCTTGTTGAGTATCTCAAGGCTCTTGAGGCAGCTTTTGATAACCTCGTGGACGACCTTGTGGCTGCTCGTATGGACTTCGTTCAAGGCTGTTCCGCCAACAGGAGGGAGCTCCTCCATACAGCACCACCGATAACTTACGCCTCGTTGTCAGCATCCTATACACCTGCCATCTTAGCCACCACTCGCCGCCTGCCTACTACTGAGGAGTTTGACCAGGTCATTGCTCCTACTCCAGTCAGAGCTGCACCACCTACCGCACCTGCACCAGTCCCTCAAACCAGTATTTCGCGCCTGGAGCCTATTAGTGAGGAGGAGGTTGAGTCTCCAGCACCACTGGGTCTTGCCCTCGGCGGGCCGAAGGAAGTTTTCACCATCTCCGACTGAGTACGCATAGCAGCCATGCGATGTGCCAGCTTGTATTATATGTTTATATGTACATAGGTTTGCTGAGAAGTAGTTTGTGTGCACATCATGTAGGAACCCGGAGAAGTGCACTAGCCTAAATAGCATGTTAGGAATGTGTACGCACATCCTGAGTGATGTACTGTATAATTACGGCTTGCGTGTAAGATATGTACTGGGCGGTCCTTCTCCATGCGCAATCAAGTATTTTCTTGAAAAATGTTGGAATGCTTAAAATTTCCGCCTTTACAAAATTATTTATTTTTGCCACTCTGTTTTCTCATGAGTTTTTGCAAAAATATACCCTAGAGGGGAATATGCCTCGTCCCTGGACTCGTTCCATGCCAAGTCCGCCGGAAGAAAATTATGGTACCCAGACAAGTAACAATTTCACACAGGGACAGTCAAGTCAGGAAGGCAGTGACACAACATTTTCTCAAGTATGCCGCCTTTATGAGCAAAGCCAGCAGCAGCATCAAGAAATGATGAACCATGTTATCAATATGGGAAATCACCGTGAACCATATCATCAACACTCCAAATTTTCTGAACTACAGAAGACGCGTCCCCCAACGTTCTCTCACACTGATAGACCTCTTGAGGCCGATGATTGGCTTCGAGACATTGAAAGGAAGTTAATTATTGCACAGTGTTCGGACCGTGAGAAGGTACTTTATGCACCTCACTATCTCACGGGAGCAGCCGCATCATGGTGGGAGAATTTCCTACACATGCACCCCAATGAAAATAATATCACCTGGGAAGATTTTAAAGAGGGATTTCGTGGGGTGCACATTCCCAGAAGCATTATGAAGATCAAGAAAAGGGAATTTGATGACCTCAAGCAGAGAAGCATGACAATGACTGAGTACAATAGTCAGTTTACTCTATTGTCTCGTTATGCCAACGAAGAGCATATGACGGAAAACAAAAAGATGGAGAAATTTGTGGACGGTCTGGCACCAGGACATAAATGCTAGCTGGTCGTACACACCTTTTCGGATTTCAAAACACTTGTGGACAAGGCCACTACGTTTGAAAATGAGAGCCACAGCTTGAAGGAACTTCGCAAGCGGAAAAGAGACAAGACTACTCATGCTCGCAATAACCGGAACAAGACTGACCTTCAGAAGATCGGAGCGAACAAACCCACAACCAATGTTCCACGCCCAAACAAAAAATTTCCCGCAAGGGAAAAGGATTTTACATATCGCCCCGGTGTTACTTGCTACGCTTGTGGGGAGGAAGGACACTATGCTAAACAGTTCCCAAAGCCAAGAAACTCGGCCCCAAAGCCGAACAACAATGGTAACAATTCAACACCCAAGCGTAACAACTTCAACCCCAATAATAATCACAAGAAGGGTCATTTGAACCATGTGACCAAGGAGGAAGCACATAATGCCCCAGATATCATACTCGGTACGTTCCCTGTCAACACAATACCTGCCATGGTTATGTTTGATTCTGGAGCTTCTCACTCGTTCATTTCAAAGAGTTTTGCGTTGCAACATGATTTTTCGATGCTTCCTTTGGAAAAGTCCATGATCATCAAGTCCCCCGGGAATAAGCAAATCACTCAGAGTTACTGCCAAGGTGTGGTTATTGAGTTTGAAGGACTAAAGTTTCGAGCAAACCTCATTGTATTGGAAAATAAAGGGCTGGATGTTATCCTAGGAATGGATTGGTTAACCACCAACAAAGGATTTATCGATTGCTTCAATCGGACTGTAATTCTCACTCATCACCACGGGAAGACAATAAAAGTCGCAGCTCAAGAAAGACCAAGATCACGACAACCAAAGTTGAACAAAGTGGACATTTCAGAACTAAGGAAAGTTCCAGTGGTATGTGATTTCCGTGACGTATTTCCCGAAGAACTACCAGGCATGCCGCCAGACCGGGAAATAGAGTTCAGCATTGAACTAGCACTTGGAACCACCCCCATTTACAAGAAACCCTATAGGATGGCACCGTCCGAGTTGGTAGAATTAAAGAAGCAATTAAAAGAATTACTGGACAAAGGATTTATACGAGCCAGCTCCTCACCTTGGGGTTCACTAGTATTATTTGCCAAGAAAAAGGATGGGACACTAAGATTATGCATAGACTATCGAGCACTCAACATGGTCACCATCAAAAATAAATATCCGATGCCACGGATAAATGATTTATTTGACCAGCTCGCACAAGCCAAATTTTTCTCAAAAATTGATTTAAGGTCAGGATATCATCAATTAAAAGTACGGACAGAAGATATCCCTAAGACAGCATTCACCTCCAGATACGGATTATATGAGTTTACAGTAATGCTGTTTGGACTAACAAACGCCCCCGCATATTTTGTCCATCTCATGAACAAAGTGTTTATGAAATTTATGGACAAATTTGTTGTGGTGTTCATTGATGATATTCTGGTATACTCTAAGACACCAGAAGAGCATGCAGAACATCTCATGATTGTACTGGGAGAATTGAGGAAACATCAATTATACGCCAAATTCAGCAAATGTGAATTTTGGTTAAGACAGGTTGGTTTTCTAGGCCACATATTGACCCAAGAAGGTGTTGCCGTGGACCCGGAAAAAGTCAAGGCCGTACTTGGCCGGAGGCCACCAGCCAACGTAACAGATATCCGAAGCTTTCTGGGAATGGCTGGATACTACCGAAGGTTTATTGAGGGGTTCTCCACCCTAGCAAAACCAATGACACAGTTACTCAAGAAGGATAAGAAATTTGTATGGACTGAAGCTTGCGAGAAAAGTTTCCAAGAACTCAAGAAGAAATTAACAACAGCACCAGTATTGGTTATACCAGACATACACAAAAGTTTTGAAGTGTATTGTGACGCATCCCGGAAAGGCCTCGAATGCATGCTAATGCAAGAAGGCAAAGTAGTCGCATACGCTTCCAGAAAACTTCGAAAGCATGAAGAAAATTATCCCACTCATGACTTAGAATTGGCAGCAGTCATTCATGCACTCAAAGAGTGGAGACACTTTTTGCTTGGAAATCGTTGTGAAATATATACGGACCACAAAAGTCTCAAATATATTTTCACACAGCCAGAGCTCAATTTACGGCAATGGCGCTGGTTGGAATTAGTGAAAGATTATGATGTTGGCATCCACTACCATCCAGGAAAAGCGAATGTAGTGGCAGATGCTCTTCGTCGAAACCCCATCTCGGGCAACGACAGTCCACATAAATTGAGACCTGAATTTCAACAAGAGTTTGCCAAACTCAACTTGGTGATGGTCACGGAAGGCACTGTGTCAAATTTGGAAATACAACCCACCCTGGTGAAGCTGATTAAGAAAGCTCAGCATGGACGTCCCAGCATCGAAGGCATAAAAAGAAAAGTAAGTGTGGGCAAGGCCTCAGAATTGGTTGTAGACGATGAGGGAATATTATGGTACGGAGATAGGCTCTGCGTGCCAAATATAGAGGACCTCAAACAGCAAATTCTAGCTGAAGGCCACACCGCCCCATATTCAATCCACCCTGGAGGAACCAAAATGTATAAGGACATTCAGGAAAGATTTTGGTGGCACGGTATGAAGAGGGATATAGCCACCTTCATTGCATGTTGCGATTCTTTTCAACGCATTAAAGTCGAGCATCAAAAACCAGCGGGACTATTACAGCCAAGCAGGATACCTGAGTGGAAATGGGACAAAATTGGGATGGATTTTATTGTCGGACTACCTCGGTCACAACACGGAAATGATGCCATATGGGTCATCACAGATAGATTAACCAAGGCGGCACATTTCATCCCAGTAAAGACAACCCACACCACTCAGAAGCTTGCCAAGATTTATCTCTCCCGTATAGTTTGTCTGCATGGAGTTCCGAAGACTATAATATCCGACAGAGGCACTCAATTCGTCTTGAAATTCTGGGATCATTTACAACAGGCTCTGGGAACTCAACTAGCATTCAGTACAGCATACCACCCCCAGACTGATGGACAAACTAAACGCGTGAACCAAATTCTAGAGGACATGCTGAGAGCATGTGTCCTCACCTATGGAACCAGTTGGGAAGAAAGCTTGCCATATGCCGAGTTCGCATACAACAACATTTACCAATCCAGTCTACAAATGGCACCTTTTGAAGCCTTGTACGGGCGAAGATGTCGTACCCCATTAAATTGGTCAGAAACAGGAGACAATCGTATCTTCGGCCCAGACATGCTCAAGGAGGCTGAAGAGAAAGTTAGACAAATCAGGGACCAGCTCAAGACAGCTCAAAGCCGACAAAAAGAGTTATTACGATCGAAAACATCGTGAAGTCAGCTTTGAACCCGGTGATTATGTGTATTTACGAGTATCTCCTATGAGGGGCCTGCAATGGTTCAAAGTTAAAGGAAAGCTAGCACCAAGATTTATTGGACCCTTCTGTGTGGTTGCACGGAGAGGCACACTAGCCTACTAGCTAGACCTACCCAAAGAGCTGTCAGACGTCCACGACGTGTTCCATGCCTCACAGTTAAGGAAATGCGTAAGCAACCCAGAGAAGCAAGTGTCACATGAGAGCATTGACGTGCAACCAGACCTCACCTACAGGGAATGTCCAATAAAAATATTAGAAGAGTCTGAAAGGAGGACCCGCCAGAAAACAATTAAGTTTTTCAAGGTTCAGTGGAGCAATCACACCGAGGATGAAGCGACATGGGAAAGAGAGGACTCTCTTCGGGCAGAGTACCCACACCTATTTGAGGATCAGCTGAAATCTCGGGGACGAGATTTTTCCTAAGGGGGTAGGTGTTGTAACACTCCAAAAATTTTGTTTTGGATTTATCAAATATTTTGTTCTCTAAATTGGAAGGGGGTTATTTAATTTTTTCTTAAAACCTCTCCTTCTCAAAAAATTTAGGGCAAATATTTTTTTGGTGTTATTCTCAACCTTGATTTGTGGTCTTGAGGGTTTTTCATCCTATGTTGGCTCAACACAAATAACTTTGGAAGGTTTTTGCAATACTTTTCATTTAAAAAGAATTCCATTAAAACTCTTGGATTTATTCTTCCTCTTTCAAAAAAATATCCTCTTGCCATAGCCTATGAAGAAAACTTTCTTCCAAAACTATCTACTCACTTTGAGTCAAGACAAGCATCCTATTCCAGCAAGTCTCAACCTCTTTAAAATTTTAGTTCTATTTATTTTGCCCTCAAAATCAGTTTCTGTCATTTACTTTGACTTTGGTGGTTTACAAAGGAACTACCAATTTTCCTTTGAATCTTGATCCCAAATAAATTTCTCTGGATAGTCCTTAGCACCCTCAACCAAGATCCATCAAGATCCACTGGCCCACAGTTCAAAATTTTCAAAATTTACCCACTGCAAGTTTGGACCAGATTTGCCATTTTTGGTGAAATTCATACTTTTTCTTCTCCTAAAAATCTGATATAATTTAGGCAGCCTCCAGATACATCAAGAGACCACCTCACCAAAGATCAGCTCCAGAAAAGTTTCCCACGTGCCAAAATCATTTCGTCGAACAGTTGGCATGCATTGTTACTGTTCAAATTCAGAAGTTTCAGAGTTCAATGTCTAGTTTCTGTCGACAATGTCGTTTCTTCAGAGCGCAGTGTCAAACTCGCCAGTGCCCGCGTTGGCACCTTGCGCACTGCTTCTCCTTCTTATCCAGTGCGCCACTCGATCACTTGGACGGGCGCGAGCGTCGGTGGTGAGCTGGCAAGAGTGTATCGCCCCCGTGAGCAGCGACAGCAGCGCCCGCTGCTGCCGTCAGAAGGGCTTGGCGTGGAACAGTGCCGTCCAGCACCGCCCAAGCCACCAAAGGCCTCCGCGTGGCCGTCTCCTCCCCTATGCACGCTGTAGCATCATCGCCGTGGCCAGAGAAGCGCAGAGCACGCTCTCTGCCGCCGACGTGCCCGTGGAGCCGTCTCGTCGAGAACGTGGAGTACCGCCCAAGTTTTGCCAAGCTTAGCCTCGGGACGGGACCAGCAGACCAACACGTCAATGCCCAATCGCCTAAAACCCCGTTCAGCCACTGCCTCGCCGTAACCGCCACCGGAGTTATCCCGTTCACGCCCACCGCCTCGGATCTGCTATAAAAGGGGCCCTCGAGCTCGCCTTCGACCCTGCACCACACCTCCACCTCACAAGAGCCACGCCTAGCTTCTAGGAGGACCTCGAGGAGGTCTTCTTCCCCGACTCCGGCCGCCCCAATCCGCTTCGGGCTCCGGCACGATTCCCTCTGGTGAGACCACCCCCGCCCCCCAAACCGTACCAGTGACATCCTAGTGCACCCACTGCACTAACCCACGCCCCAATTTGAAGCTTGCAGCCCTCCCCGGCGAGATCCACCGACGCCCGAGCCGCCGTCCGCCGGAGTGAAGGCCGCCATCGATGTGGGGCTCACCGACGACCAACTCCACCATCCACAGACGCGGGAGAGCACCATGAGTCCGTAGGTACCATCCTCTCCCCCTACCTCGCCATAGATCGTCTCCGGCGACCACCACAAGCTTCGGGCGCCGGCGTGCTCTGCTTTTCCTTTTCAAACATTTAAACCTGACCGGTGGGACCCCCTCGTCAGCCTCTCTTTTCTAATCGAACCGTTTTTCCGGAAAGCGCCTTCGTGCAGAGTACGTTTTCCCTGTTGGGTGGCGTATTTCTTAACGAAACGTTTTCAGTTTTTATAAACTAAACCCTGGAAACTTTATGTTTCATTATAGATAAGTCCCTAGGCTAAAACCTTTATAACTTTTTAACAAAAGATGATTTTGAATTGATTCTTTTTGTGTCATCTTTATTTTTCTGTCTAGTTTTTTATCACATTTATTTGAAAAAATTTGGAACAATTTTTATACACACACAGTATTTACATTAGTATGCGATTTCTTTATACCGTAGATACCGGAGGAGGTGACGGAACCGCGTACTTCGCCGAGATAGACTCCGACTACTCCGAACAAGGCAAGCATGTTTGAACCTTTGATATGATGAGTGTTTTGCATGTTTGCTCGAGTAGCTTTTTCTCATGGCAAGTTTATATAAGCATTAGTGAATGTTATGTTGCATGCAAGGCAAGCTACAGGTGAGCTTCGAAGTTGATATGTTCATATGATGACAACATAACCTGATCATGTGGTGGCATGATAGGTTGTAAGCTGGTATTGTTGAAGCAAGCCAATCTTACGTCAACCGTGTGACTCCAGTGTTAACGTGGATCAAGTCTCGATCCCGTTCGTTTCCCCTTCGTGCTGCCACATGTTTTCTGCAAAGAGTGCGGTTTAGTAAATTGCAAACCTCTTTCCTTGTACACACCAAATAGAGGGACCACGGTGAGGGTTCCATGGCCCTGGATTAAAGCCCGTCACCCGTTCAGGGGGCATGGGTGTTTCCGGTTGGTACCGAGAGGGGAGCACCCCTTAGAGCGTGCGATATAAATTTGATCCCATGCTATTCGAGGTTGTGACCTCCCCGTCTTAAAGCTTTTCATGAACGCTGTCTAGGGTGATTCCTGGCAGCAGAATGTGGAATGGGTGTGTACAGGTGTCGGTGTCAAAACCGCGGATCTCGGGTAGGGGGTCCCGAACTGTGAGTCAAGGTCGGATGGTAACAGGAGACAAGGGACACTTTGTTTTACCCAGGTTCGGGCCCTCTCGATGGAGGTAAAACCCTACTCCTGCTTGATTAATATTGATGATATGGGTAGTACAAGAGTGGATCTACCACGAGATCAAGGAGGCTAAACCCTAGAAGCTAGCCTATGGTTGTGATGATGAATAATGATCGTTCGTCTATGGACTACAACCCTCCGATTTATATAGACACCGGATAGGGTTAGGGTTACACAGAGTCGGTTACATTGGTAGGAGATCTTGAATATCCGCACGCATAGCTTGCCTTCCACGCCAAGGAAAGAACCTTCCGGACACGGGACGAAGTCTTCTATCTTGTATCTTCATAGTCCTGGAGTCCGGCTGAGAGTATAGTCTGGCTAGCCGAACACCCCCTAATCCAGGACTCCCTCAGTAGCCCCTGAACCAGGCTTCAATGACGACGAGTCCGGCGTGCAAATTTGTCTTCGGCATTGCAAGGCGGGTTCCTCCTCCAAGTTTCTTCAAGAAGATAATGAACACCAAGAAATAGTGTCCGGCTCTGCAAAACAATTTTTCCACGTATTGCCATATAGATAATAATATAAGCACAAATCAAATCTGCTGACGTATTCCGTAGTGCGTCATAACACTGCGTCCAAGCCTTCTGTATGGGTTATTTTTACTGTTTCACCGCAGCACGTTCAACGAGGCGGTTTCCTTGGCACGTCTTGTCGAAGCAGAGATCGTGTGCCCCTTTTAACGGGATTCTCATTAATATGGACGTGGGTAACCCAACCGCGCCATTTACCACGACGCTTGAGCGGCAGGCGAGTTTTATGAGGCAGGTGGGGACGCATAACGGCATCAGCCTATATAAGGGGATAAAGACCCTCCTTTCTCACCTACGCCTTCTTCCTCCTCTGCCTATCCATCTGTTGCGCACTCAAGCTCCAACGCCCAAGTTCGCCCTTTAGCCCTCAATCCACTCCAGCAATGTCCGGAGCAGGGGGCAAGTGGATGGCTTCCTCCGTCACGGAGGGGCAAATCAAAAAGCTTAGGAAGGCCGGATACCTGTCCAACAACATCGCGCACCGGCTCCGTGAGGCGGGGCAACTCCTTCCCACCCCTAGGCCTAAGGAGAGGGTGGTCTTCCTCCCCCATTTCCTCCGCAGACTGGGCTTTCCGCTCCATCCTTTTGTCCGGGGGCTTATGTTCTACTACGGCCTAGATTTCCATGATCTGGCCCCGAACTTCGTCCTCAACATCTCGGCGTTTATCGTCGTGTGCGAGGCCTTTCTCCGCATCCGCCCCCACTTCGGCCTTTGGCTCAAGACCTTCAACATCAAGCCCAAGGTGGTGTCCGGCACCCAGGCGGAGTGCGGAGGTGCGATGGCTGGCCGAATGGCCAACGCCGTCTGGTTCGAGGGCTCCTTTGTGGAATCCTTGAAGGGGTGGCAGGCTGGGTGGTTTTACATCACCGAGCCACGCGACGCAACATGGGTCGCGCCCCCTGAGTTTCGATCCGGACCCCCCATGCGTCTCAAGTCCTGGCAAGAGACAGGCTTATCATGGGGCAACGAGAGCGAAGTGACCGGATTGCAAACTTGCATCCAGTCCCTGGTGAACAAGCCGACCCGGCATGTTGACATAATCCAGGTTATGCTCATTCGTCTGGTCCTCCCGTGCCAACGACGGGATTTCACTTTGTGGGAATACGATCCGGCGCAGCACCGAACCCTCAACAGGCTCTTCGACACGACGTATGAAGACGTCTGGAAGGTGCTAACAAAAAGCGCCGATTGCCCCACATCCGCATCTGAAGATCGCGGATATAGCTCGCAGCGCGATGCTAAGGAGGTAAGCTATTCGTCCCTTTTATAGGTTCATTAAGCTCCTCTTTATAGATTAACTCTATGCGGGATTTTCTAAGAACTCCCTTTTGTCTTTAACAAAAGTGGCTGAAGATAGCCGGACCGATCAACTGTCCGGCTCCTCTGCCAGAAGACCAAGCCCCAGCTCTCCTAGAGAAGCTGTTGGCTCGGGCGCCGTATGTGGTGCCGGAAAAGAAGGTCAAGAAGATCAAGACCATCGGGACTCGAAAGAGTGCCCGTAACGTGGTGATGTCGGACTCGTCATCGGACGAGTCTGCGACGCCCTCCGCTCGTGAAGACGAGGAGGAGGAAGAAATCCCTCCCCCTCCAACGGGGGAAGGAAAGAAGAGGAAGGCTGCCCCCGCAGGGGCAGCTAAGGGGTCCAAGAAGAGGAAGACCCCTCCGCCGGACTACTCCCCCGATGCCAACGAGGACGAGGAGGAGTGGCCGGAAAGGACCAAGCGTCCGGCGAAGTCGTAAGTATTCGTATACCAGAATAACTCATGATATCTTTCACAGTTTTTCCTTATGTTAAACATAATTGTGCAGGCCGCCCCGGGATGCACTCGACATTTCATCGAGCGGCTCCCTGAATCCGTCGGAGATGGACTCCGTTCCTCCCGCGGTCTCCCCCCGCAAGGAGGATGATGCCGAAGTGGCGTCCCACCAAATGGGGTAGGAGGATGTGGTCCTAGAGGAGCCGCAAGGCAATCCTCAGGACCCCAGGAGTACAGGGGATAAAACCCCTCAGGGCTCCCAGTCCGGTGTTGAGCCGGACACCGTGCCGGACTCCACCGTCCGAGTTCACGGCGGGCAAACTCCTTCCAAAAGGAGTAAGCCATCCGAGCCGGCGACCTCTGTCCAACCAGAGGCGCCGGACAATCTGCTGGAGGCGCTTGAAGGCGCCACCATCAACGAGGAGCACCGTGCTGTTATGAGTACGGTGGTCCAAAAGGTTCAGTCCGCCAAGAGCGGGCTGAATGAAGCTTGTACCAGCCTTCTAATAGGCTTCCAGGTGAGCAAAAAATATGCTGAATTAATTACCGCATAGACAGTAGCCCCTGATGCTATGTTCGGTGTTCGAAAAGAAAAGCCGAATAGAGGATCTAATAATATTGGCAGGAGTCTAACTATGAAAAGTCAAATATGCGTACGCAGGCTTCCCTGCTATCCACCGCCGCACTGACTGCGCAGGTGGCGGTCCTGAAAAAGGACTTCGAGCGGTCCGAGCAGGAGCTCGGCCTTGCCAAGCGGCAGCTCGAAGAGAAGGAAGGTGAGATAACCCCCTTAATTAATAAAATATGCCTATAGAGAGGCTTGATTGCAAAAAATAACAGGATTGAACAGCCTATTGTAGGGGCCGCCACGGAGGTGGAAACCCTGAGGCAGGCGCTTATTGAGACCGAGAAGAAGACGGCCGAGGAGCGCACCGAACGACAGAAGCTTGGGGTCCAATGCGGGGAGGTGCAGCAGAAGCTGCAAGCTCTCATGAAAAAACATGAGGGTTTGGAGCTTGACGTGAAAACGCAAGCCACCGAACTCGCCTCTGCCGTTGAGGCCACCAAGAATGCCAAGGCCGAAGCCCAAAGGGCCCTCCAAGAGTTGGAGGAGATGAGAAAGATAGCAGCGGGTAAGACATTCTCAATGCAAAGTAGGAACATAAAAGTAAAATACCTGTTACTTACCCGGATCCGGAGTTCTCCAGGGGCGTTCTTCGATCTACCCCGCAGTGCATCCGATGCCGCCGCATTCTTCCGGAGCGAAGGGAACAGCTCGACGGAGAGTGTGTTCTGGTCTCAGTATTCTGAGGCCGGACACCCTATGCCCCTGAGCGACCAGCTGAAGCAGCTGGCCGAGCTCCACAAGGCGGCCGAACAGGCCATGAAGGGCTTACTAGTTGGGCTGTGGCCTGGAGAGGCCCTGCCAGGGAGCTACTTTGGGCTAGTGCGGCGGCTGGTGGAGGCCTGTCCGCGACTTCAGGTCATCAAGCGCTCTTCCTGCATTGAAGGTGCCCGGAGGGCCCTTGCCCGTGTAAGGGTACACTGGGGCAAGCTGGACGGCGAGAAGCTGGTGACGGACGGTCCGCCGCAGGGGAAGGAACATCGCAAGCCCGAGATGTATTATAAGGAAGTTCTTGCCGGATCCCGCCTTATTGCGGATGAATGTACCCATGATGTAATCTATCAATGAACTCGTTCGTTTCTATCCTGTACGCCGAAAACTTGTTCGTATGCCCTTTAAGCAATGCTTTGAATTTAAAATATTGTTTTCTGTGCGGCCGTTTATCAATAACTAAGAGATGGCGAGTCGTCGGCTTCTGCCCTCATGCAACTAGTGCTGAGGTGTTCGGGATAAACCTGCGGGCTCTTGTTCCCATAGTTGGGTCCTTCGAGGGAGGCCCGCAGCACAACGAACCAGTCAATCGGACTATAATGCTTGAACACTCTCACTTAGCCATAGAACATTATAATTTTAAATTTCGGCGAAGCCCCTAGTTTGGAAGGCCGAATTCGGGGCACTATCCACGCCTTTTAGCCGGATTTAACCAGCTCTCCGTTCGAAAATGGCATAAGCCTTTAAGGACTCAAAAAACCTCTCGAACAGCGACCGGTCTCACGCCCTATCATGACAGTCTGTTTTAGCTTTCTCCATTGAGGCGCTCACCCACCTGATCTGGGGCGCAAATCGCAGCGGTTCTCCTAGTGCTACCTTAGCAGATAGAGCGGAACGTAAGGTACCAAAACATAGGAGCCGGGCAAACCCAACATATGACCAAAATCATGACTCGGAGCCGATGTATATAGTGCTATAAGTTCGGGGTGCCGCACTTGGGAAAGTGTGCGGACTTCTCACGACCAGATAAAAGGGTGATGAAGCCCCTGGCGTGGTTTGCCGTACCATAGTGTACGGGTGCCATCATGTTATGAAATAAACACATATATATATAAATAGATGATAATGCAAAAAATAGACTAAAGCTATGCATTGTTGATAAGAAGGCTGTTTACTCAAGCCGAACGATACAATGAGTGCAATAAGCGAAAAATGTTTTAGACCATATGACATGTCTTTACCAGGCGCAGGCCGCGGAATTTAGATACAGTTATATTGCTCGAAATAGAGACCACCTGAAAGTTCCATAATGCGGCGTTATTTTGTCTGCTTTCCTCGGTCTTGTATCGTCTGTGCGGCGTCATCGCCGAACGGGTTGTCCAGAATGCGGAATCCTGAAATTAAAAAAGAAAGAGTCCGGCAGCCCCTAGTGCGTTTGACGCCGTACTGTAAGCATGCCAGGAATATGCCCCTTCCCCTGTGCCCATGGAATTTTAAGGGCGTAGTTGTGTACTCTAGGTACTAGCTCTGCTATGCAGCTATGGCCAGGGTTGGGGCCGCATTGTTACGCTTGCTTCGAACTCGCCAGTTGGTCGTGCTGCAGGTTGCTCCGGGCGCGTTTTGCATTGTCCAGCTTTTTAACAGCCGGACTGGAGAGTTGCCTTAAAAGGCTGCTTTGAACCTCCGCTGCGAGTGCCGCCGTATGATCCTCCGTCCGGATGGAGCTTTCGGTGTTTCCGCTGACCGTGATTACGCCTCGAGGGCCTGGCATCTTGATCTTGAGATATGCGTAGTGCGGCACCGCATTGAATTTAGCGAATGCGGTTCGTTCGAGCAGGGCATGATAGCCACTGCGGAACGGGACTATGTCGAAGATTAACTCTTCGCTTCGGAAGTTATCCGGGGATCCGAAGACCACATCAAGTGTTATAGAGCCTGTGCAGTTGGCCTCTACACCTGGTATGACGCCTTTAAAGGTCGTCCTTGTTGGCTTGATCCTTGATGGATCTATGCCCATTTTCCGCACTGTATCCTGATAAAGCAGGTTCAGGCTGCTGCCGCCGTCCATGAGGACTCTTGTGAGATGAAATCCGCCAACTATTGGGTCGAGAACCAATGCGGCGAAACCGCCGTGACGGATGCTAGTGGGGTGGTCCCTTCGATCGAAAGTGATCAGACAAGAGGACCATGGGTTGAACTTTGGGGCGACTGGCTCCATCGCGTATACGTCCCGTAGTGCACGCTTCCTCTCCCTTTTGGGGATGTGGGTCGCGTATATCATGTTCACCATCCGCACTTGTGGAGGAAACCCCTTCTGTCCTTTGCTGTTCGGTGGCCTGGGCTCCTGCTCGTCGTCGCTATCCAGCCCCTTGTCTTTGTGTTCGGCATTGATCTTGCCTGCCTGCTTGAACAACCAACAATCTCTGTTGGTGTGATTGGCTGGCCTTTCAGGGGTGCCATGAATCTGGCACGAGCGGTCGAGTATTCGGTCCAAACTGGACGGGCCCTGGTTATTCTTTTTGAATGGCTTCTTCCGCTGACCGGATTTATGGCCTCTGAATCCGGCATTTACTGCCGTATCCTCATTGCTGTCGCTGCTAACGCGGCGCTTTTGATTGTTTTGACGTGACCTGCCACTTTTGTCCTTGTTATCCGGATTACCGGTTTTCTTTGATAGGTTGTTACTACGAGCTAGCCAGCTGTCTTCGCCCGCGCAAAAGCGGGTCATGAGTGTCGTGAGGGCTGCCATGGATTTCGGCTTTTCCTGTCCTAGGTGCCGGGCCAGCCATTCGTCGCGGATATTATGCTTGAAGGCCGCTAGGGCCTCTGCATCCGGACAATCGACTATCTGATTTTTCTTTGTTAAGAACCGTGTCCAGAACTGCCTGGCCGATTCGTCTGGCTGCTGAATTATGTGGCTTAGGTCATCGGCGTCCGGCGGTCGCACATAAGTGCCCTGGAAGTTGTCGAGGAATGCGGCTTCCAGGTCCTCCCAAGAACCGATCGAATCTGCAGGCAAGCTGTTAAGCCAATGCCTGGCTGGTCCCTTAAGCTTGAGTGGGAGGTATTTGATGGCGTGTAGTTCATCGCCACGTGCCATGTGGATATGAAGGAGATAATCCTCGATCCAGACTACCGGATCTGTCGTACCATCGTACGATTCTATATTGATGGGTTTGAAACCCTCTGGGATTTTATGATCCATTACTTCGTCTGTGAAGCATAGCGGGTGTGCGGCACCCCTGTACTGGGCTGTGTCATTATGCAGCTCGGCAGAGCTGTGCTTGTTCTGTTCGGCCCGGCCGGATTTATGTTGTCCGGACTGAAAGTTTGGGCATCCGCGTGATCCGTAGATCGATCTTGTTTGCCTTGCCTTATCCTCCAGTACGTCTCGCAGGTCTGGCTCGTTTTCCCGTGCCTTGGTAAAGCGGCGGCGGGGCATGGCTTGTTTGGTTGTTCGGCAGATTTCTCTGTCGCGGCCACGAGGTGGCCGATCTGCCATGTCTTGTGCTTCCTCCTCTGATAGGGGGGAGTGGCCTGCGCTTAGGATAATTCTTGGAGGGGCGTCCGAGTTCATACTCTTCGGCCGCAAGGACTTCTGTCCATCTGTCAGCTAGCAAATCTTGATCAGCTCTAAGCTGTTGCTGCTTTTTCTTTAAGCTGTTCGCCGTGGCTATAAGCCTACGTTGAAAACGCTCTTGTTCGGCGGGGTCTGATGGTACGACGAATTCATCGTCGTCGAGGCTTGCCTCGTCTTCGAAGGGAGGCATATAGTTATCATCCTCAACCTCTTGTTCTGCCGCCCTCTCATGAGGGCTGGCTTCTCCATCTTCCTGTGCCGAATCTTGCTGGGGTTGGTGCTCTTCGGCGCTATCCGGGGTAGTATTATCCCCTGTGCCGGAATCACCATTCTTGCTTTGGCGGTATTTAGAGCGGCGCTGCTGACGCCGGCGTTTGGGAGGCTTTCTAGAGGTGCCATCCTCCGCTGTTCCATCGCCATCTCCGTCTTTCGGAGCGTCCACCATGTATATGTCATATGACGAGGTGGCAGTCCAGCGCCCTACAGGTGCTGATTCTTGTTCGTCTCCTCCTTCGTCGTCCATGCCGTCGAAGTCTTCGGAGCCGAAGTCAAGCATGTCGGTTAAGTCGTCGACAGTGGCTATTACATGGGTGGTGGGCGGGCTTTGAATTTCTTCGTCGTCCAAATCCCAACCTCGCAGGCCATAGTTCGGCCTGGGCTCTCCTGACAAAGAGAGAGACTTGAGAGAGTTCAGTATATCACCGAAGGGTGAATGCTGAAAAATATCCGCGGCGGTGAACTCCATTACAGGCGCCCAATCTGATTCGATCGGCAGGGGCAAGGGAGTTTCCGGACTCGGGGAGGAGTCCAGCTCCTCGGAGTCGTGGGCCACGCGGAGTGCGGGGCTGTCGTTCGGCTTGATCGCCTTTGAGATCGCAGCCCCTGAGGTGACGTCCAACCATTCATCCTCAACGAACGCAACGGGTTCCGAATCGAAGGTCGGGGCCGGAGCGTGTGCGGCCTCCAGGGCACTATTCGGGGGCAGAGCTATATCATGTCCCTCGAGATGGTGTGGCACGCTTGGCTGTGGCTCGAATCCGTCGAAGATCAAGTCTCCTCGGATATCCGCCGTGTAGTTTAAGCTTACAAACATGACTTGATGGTCAGGGGCGTAGCTTTCGATCTGCTCCAGACGGCCAAGGGAATTGGCCCGCAGAGCGAAGCCGCCGAAGACGAAGATCTGTCTGGGGAGAAAAGTCTCACCCTGGACCTCGTCGTTGCTGATGATCAAAGGAGCCATCGGACCCAAGGGCGACGACACAGAGGAACTCTCAATGAAAGCACCAATGTCGGTGTCAAAACCGGCGGATCTCGGGTAGGGGGTCCCGAACTGTGCGTCAAGGTCGGATGGTAACAGGAGACAAGGGACACTTTGTTTTACCCAGGTTCGGGCCCTCTCGATGGAGGTAAAACCCTACTCCTGCTTGATTAATATTGATGATATGGGTAGTACAAGAGTGGATCTACCACGAGATCAAGGAGGCTAAACCCTAGAAGCTAGCCTATGGTTGTGATGATGAATAATGATCGTTCGTCTATGGACTACAACCCTCCGGTTTATATAGACACCGGATAGGGTTAGGGTTACACAGAGTCGGTTACATTGGTAGGAGATCTTGAATATCTGCACGCCTAGCTTGCCTTCCACGCCAAGGAAAGAACCTTCCGGACACGGGACGAAGTCTTCTATCTTGTATCTTCATAGTCCTGGAGTCCGGCTGAGAGTATAGTCCGGCTAGCCGAACACCCCCTAATCCAGGACTCCCTCAACAGGTGAGATGTGTTTCTTCTAAAACACCGTAAACGGAACTAGTCCTTTGTGACTACTGAAATTCGTTGGCTGTGGTTAAAGAGTACAAACTCTGCAGAGTGAAAACCATTCGAGTATCCATGTCCACGAGCAAGGACATGGACATCATCTTAGTGTCAGTGTCAGTCTCAGTGTTGATCTCAGTATCAACCCCAGTGACAGTCTCCGGAGAATAAGCATGAAACTGAGAGTGGTAAACTCGGCTGAAGGTTATTCATGTGGATGGACTAACCCATTTATTATTATGTGCTGAGCATTTCCTTGAAATGGTTTTAATTCATAGACTGCTTGAATTCAAATGATGAAATATAAGCCCTTTATGTGATGTCGCTCAGACGTCCGACTGTGGCACTCTTGTTATTTACTATCGATATAAGCCCTTTATGTGATGTCGCTCAGACGTCCGACTGTGGCACTCTTGTTATTTACTTTCGATATAAGCCCTGTATGTGATGTCGCTCAGACGTCCGACTGTGGCATCTTGTTATTTACTTTCAATATAAGCCCTTTATGTGATGTCGCTTAGACGTCCGACTGTGGCACGCACTGTTATGTACTTTTCAATATAAGCCCTTTAAGTGGTGTCGCCCCGACGCCCGACTGCGGCATGTTAATTTATTCTTACCTTTCGAGGCGTCGCTTCACACACCCGATCAGTCTTCAGTTATTTTTATTGGGATTTCGGGAGGACTACCGCCTGACTTCCCTTTTATTTATCATGCGGTGCAAATTTATTATTTCTTTGTGCATACTAATCTGCTCATGTGCATCATGTTTACATTTGTTGTATGTTATGTCCAAACTGTCTTGCGAGTACATTCAAAGTACTCACCTGGCTTGTTGATTTGGCCAGATGTTGACGAAGGCGATCTTATGGATGAAGAGTTTGATAGCGAGTCCGATGCCTAGAGGAATCCCAATCAGTCACATGCGATCCTGGAGTTGATCACTTGTATTATACACGCTTCCGCTACCCAAATAAAATCATCAAGCCTCACCCTGACGCTTGATGCACTGTAAGATTTCGGAGTCATGTCACCCACTTCACCGTGACATATCCACCACCACCTTTATTACGAGTCAGTAGTTATGCCACCATACCCTTGTGTCATATCCGCCCTTATGTATAATATCGGCGTGCTTGTAATAAATTGTTGAGCATCCTCAGCTCAACCTTGTATAATATTTAGTACTACTGGATTTCTGTATCAAGGATTTGTCCGCCAGTAAGAAGGATTCTTCTGTACTAGTCAACACAAGGGTCAGCTTTTCAATAAATGTTTTATTGGAAAATCGGTCCTGACAGCAGGTAATTTTAAGCAATGCGTAACATAAGCAGAAACAAAAGAGTGCGGCTTCTCTTGTGGACCCGTGTACTCCTCAGGTTCATCTGCTTAATTGATGATGGTGATGTCGTTGAGGTGGGTGCCGGCGGCAGGGAAGGAGATCTGAGGCAGCGAAAGACGATCAAGAGTCGTGATGTCTGATTTGGAGGATGTTTCTGTCGATGGAGCAGCTCAGTTGAGGTGGACGAGATCGCGGCAGGAGCAGGACAAACCACACAAAGTTCCCTTCGACACCTACCAGTAACAGAAGTAATTCTGTAAGGGCTCATTTGGCTTGCATGATTCTAAAAACGCAGGGATAGGAAAAACACCGGAATAGGATAGGAATGCACATGGTAAACAGAGCATTTGTAAACACATGATTTCTGTCAACTTGGATGTTTGGTTTACAGGAATTGGAAGAGCAAAGGAATGCAAAGAAACATGGCCAAAATAAAGTGAAACCATATGAAAGCGTGTACAGTTAGAATGTCATTCTGCCACTAATGCACTTGGTGTCGGTGTACAAAACTAGGGGCACATTTTTGTACCCCTTTACCTGTGCACGGGCAGTCAGAGCCGCGCCCGCGACCACACCAAGCAGAGCGAGGGAGGTGAGCCAAGGTAAGACCGAAGCCCAAGATGGCCAGAACAACGCCAAGACCAAGGCCACAAAGATCTGATGGACAAAGCAGGTTTTCCCTGCAAGACCCTTGCCGGGGCAGCTCGCCCACGCCAGCCGAGCGAGCCACCCTCGAGCCCACCAACACTCGACAAATGCATTGGGACAGGGCTCGAGAGGCACCTCTGTGGTGGCATGCAGATCTTTGTGAAGACAAAGGATAGTCAAAATCAAATGAGGATAGGAAGGCAACCATCCTCACCAAAGAAACCCACAAGACACCCGGCAAGATCCTTGCCGGGGACGCCTGCGCGCCACGGCAAGACCCTTGCCGGGCCACCCGACAAGGCCGTCGCCAAGCGCACCGGCAGGGCCACCGTCAGGCCCGCACCAGCCAAGTCTCCGCCGCCGTTCGCATGCAGCTGCCGACCCAACCAGGTGGGCAGGCACCTGCGTGCCAACATGCATCCCTTCGTGGAGGCTCCACCACCGCGCCACCTCAGCTGCCTGCCTGCCTACATGGCACCGCATGCATCGCTGGCCAGGGCGCGTGTCGAAGCTTGGAGGAGCAGCGACGGACGGGACAGGCTTCGCCCCCGTCCCCGATAAAGTGAGGGACACCTAAGCCTCGCATTAAATGCGCTTTGTCCTGTAATACCAGGATAACCTCGCAACACTGTTGCCTTTCCACCTCCTGTGTGCCACTATGGCAACCCCTTTTTCTATAAAAGGAGGCCCAAGGCGACGAGGGGAGGGATTTGGCCTTTTGGAGCTCGTTAGACTCCGTAGCTAGTTCAAGAACTCAGAATACATCCACCAAAGCAGGACTAGGGTTTTACGCATCCTCGCGGCCTGAACCTGGGTAAACGAACCGCGTGCTCCCTGTTAGACCCGCTCTTCTCACAACCCCGTGCCCCGCAACCGCAGTAGGGATTCTTGTGATCCCATAGGTGTCGTTTCCCACCGACATCTTTGGCACGCCAGGTAGGGGGCGCGTTTGTGAGAATCTGGTCTGGTAGTTAGCCTAACGGTTCTTCGTCGCCATGGCCCCTAAGAAGAAGACGGCCACGGCGATCGGCTCGTTGGGGGCCGAACGGTCCATGCCGGTGCGGAAGAGCAGCGGACCAGTCCCGGACAGGACTCGGGCCGTGGCCCGCGAACACCAGCACCACCCAGGCAGCTGGAGCCTGGCGATCGGCGTCGTTCGTGCACCAGACGATCGGCCCCACACCGTCGGACCCAAAGACGGAGCTGGACCCCCTGCCGGCGGCGCGAAGCCCTCCGGGGTTGTCGTTGCGCCGACTCCGGGCGGCGCGGCAACCTCCAGGACGCATACACCGGCGACCACCGCGCGTTCTTCCCATGGTGTCCGCACCGAACAGCGTCACCACGTTGGTGACCCCGGCCACCGCCGTGGGAAGAGCCCTGTGCGTCGTCAGCAAGATGAAGGAGTTCAACACGCTTGCCGAAGCACTCATGAAAATGGCACGCAGCTGCTGGGTCGTGACAGAGCTCCTTCTAACATAGTTAGAAGTCGAAGCGCACCGCGATCCACTCAGCTGTCACCGCCACCCATGCCAGCGGAAGCCTTGGCGCGCGCACAGCTGCTCCTCGACTTCCCTCCTGGTGCGGAGAAGCTCGATGAGTGGAGGGCCACCATCCGGAGCCTCGTCGCCGTCGCGAACAAAGACGATCCGCGACCGGCGGGGCCCTCGGGTTGGTGCTCCACCGAACCACCACATGCTGGCGCTGGGAGGACCGGGGGAGCTGCGGCCACGGTGCATTCTCCTACTCCTCGCCAGCCGCCGCGGGCGTCGGCCCATCGCGACGATGCTGGTGATAACATTTCCATAGCATCGTTCGATCCACGGACCCTCCGCGACCAGCGCGAGGTCCTTTGGGAGCGAGCTCACGAAGACGCTCGAACCACCGTCGAGCGCCGACGCGAAACGCCGCCAGTCGGACAAGCTGGCGGGACCGGCTGCGGACCACCCGACACCGGGGGGCCCCGGTGGCCTACCTTACGAGGTGGGCTGCCCGACTTTTACCTGTGAGCTGACGCAGTTCCAGTGGCCGTCCCACCGCATGTTCAAGCCCGACGTCGGCGAGAAGTACATCAGCAAGTCCCATCCGTCCGAGTTCCTCAGCATCTACACCATCGTGATGCAGGCCACTGGGGCTCGCGACGACAAGGTGCTTGCCAACTACTTCCCGCTGGCGCTCAAGCCCAATGTATTGTCTTGGCTGATGCACTTGCCGGCGGACTCCATCTCTTCCTGTTCAGACCTGTGCCATGAGTTCGTTGGCACCTTCACGGGAGGCCACCAAGCTCATGGCCAGGCCAGTGATCTGCATATCATTCCCCAGAAGGAAGGGGAGACCCTGCGCAAGTACATACAGAGATTCAGCCGGGTGCAGTACAACATCCCCGACGTTCATCCCGCCACTGTGATTAGCGCGTTCCACCAAAACGTGTGCAATCGCAAGATGCGTGAGGAGCTGGCGATGACCAAGGTTAAGGATGTGGCCGAGCTCTACGTTCTGGCCGACAGGTGCGCCCGGTCTGAAGAGGGAAGGAAGTACCCCGGCGAAGACGCCAGCGCGGAAACCGACTCTACCGACAAGGACACCGTCGCCCCGACGAAGAAGGGCCGACGTCGCAACACGAAACGCAAAGGCAAGGCCGTGCTTGCCGTTGTGGGATCTGACGATACCAGTGCCGGCAAGAAGGTTAAGGCAGACACCCCCGGCAAGGAGATTGCCGGGTGCGCCGCCTGCCGGGCCTTGGCGGCTACCGACAAGCCAAGAAGCTCCGGCAAGCAATACTGCAAGATCCACCGCACCAAGGGCCACGATCTCCAGAACTGCCGACAAGTCGAGCTGCTTGCAGAGATGCAAAAGGCTGAGTACAAAAGGCGGGACAAGGAGAAGGACTAGGGTGGTGCTGAGGGATCCGGCAAGAAGCGTGGCGGCCAAGGAGGCCGCCCCGGCAAGGACAACCAGCAAGAGAGGCCCGCCCGGGGCCGTGACAAGAAACAAGAAGACGGCGATTACGACGAGTCCGGTGAGCAAGGGTTACAGAAGGCTACGGGGTCCATGTGCATCGATGGCGGCGCCTCGCTGCATACCTCTCACCGCCAGCTCAAGCAGTGGGCGCGAGAGGTCGCAGCAACAGAGCCGTCGTTCGACGCTCAGAAGCCACTAAAGTGGTCCAGCACGCCCCTCATCTTTGACGCCGAGGACCACCCTGATCGCACTACCACGGTCGGGTGTTTGTCGTTGTTGGTTTTGCCAACAATACGCAACCTCAAGGTGAACAAGATGTTGGTTGACGGTGGGGCCAGCCTGAACCTGATCTCGCCTGTCGTGATCAAAAGGTTGCAGATCTCTGATGGAGACCTCGAGGAAATGGGCACGTTTCAGGGGGGTCAATCCGGGGAGAAGCCAGCCAAAGGGAAAGGTCACACTGCCCGTGACATTTGGAGGAGAGTTGAACTACCGGACGGAGAGGATCGTCTTCGACCTGGCCGAGATCCCCTTGCCCTACAACGGGATCCTCGGCCGCCCGGCACTAGCCAAGTTCATGGCGGCTTCGCACTACGCCTACAACATGCTAAAGATGCCCGGGTCGTTGACCATTATCTCCGTCCCCTCCGACAAGAAGGACGCGCTGATCTGCGCCGACGAACTCTACCGGGAAGCAGTTGCAGCAGCTGCCGTCAAGGTACCTGCTCCTGCCGCCGAAGGCCCGGGAGGAAAGAAGGAGCCCGACAAGACCTCTTGTCGGTGTCAAAACCGGCGGATCTCGGGTAGGGGGTCCCGAACTGTGCGTCAAGGTCGGATGGTAACAGGAGACAAGGGACACTTTATTTTACCCAGGTTCGGGCCCTCTCGATGGAGGTAAAACCCTACTCCTGCTAGATTAATATTGATGATATGGGTAGTACAAGAGTAGATCTACCACGAGATCAAGGAGGCTAAACCCTAGAAGCTAGTATTTGGTTATGATGATGAATAATGTTGTTCGTCCTACGGACTAAAACCCTCCGGTTTATATAGACACCGGATAGGGTTAGGGTTACACAGAGTCGGTTACATTGGTAGGAGATCTTGAATATCCGCACGCCTAGCTTGCCTTCCACGCCAAGGAAAGAACCTTCCGGACACGGGACGAAGTCTTCAATCTTGTATCTTCATAGTCCTGGAGTCCGGCTGAGGGTATAGTCCGGCTAGCCGAACACCCCCTAATCCAGGACTCCCTCAGTAGCCCCTGAACCAGGCTTCAATGACGACGAGTCCGGCGCGCAAATTGTCTTCGACATTGCAAGGCGGGTTCCTCCTCCAAGTTCTTCAAGAAGATAATGAACACCAGAAAATAGTGTCCGGCTCTGCAAAACAAATTTCCACGTATTGCCATATAGAGAATAATGCAAACACAAATCGGATCTGCTGACGTATTCCGCAGTACGTCATAATACTGCGACCAAGCCTTCTGTATGGAGTATTTTTACTGTTTCACCGCAGCACGTTCAACGAGGCAGTTTCCTTGGCACGTCTTGTCGAAGCAGAGATCGTGTGCCCCCTTTTAACGGGATTCTCATTAATACGGACGTGGGTAACCCAACCGCGCCATTTACCACGGCGCTTGAGCGGCAAGCGAGTTTTATGAGGCAGGTAGGGACGCATAACGGCATCAGCCTATATAAGGGGATAAAGATCCACCTCTTTCACCTACGCCTTCTTCCCCCTCTGCCTATCCATCTCTTGCGCACTCAAGCTCCAACGCCCAAGTCCGCCCTTTCGTCCTCAACCTACTCCAGCGATGTCCGGAGCAGGAGGCAAGTGGATGGCTTCCTCTGTCACGGAGGGACAAATCAAAAAGCTTAGGAAGGCCGGATATCTGTCCAAGGACATCCCGCACCGGCTTCCTGAGGCAGGGCAACTTCTTCCCACCCCTAGGTCTGATGAGAGGGTGGTTTTCCTTCCCCATTTCCTCCGCGGACTGGGCTTTCCGCTCCATCCTTTTGTCCGGGGGTTCATGTTTTACTACGGCCTAGATTTCCACGATCTGGCCCCGAACTTCGTCCTCAATATCTCGGCGTTTATCGTCGTGTGCGAGGCCTTTCTCCGCATCCGCCCCCACTTCAGCCTTTGGCTCAAGACTTTCAACGTCAAGCCCAAGGTGGTGTCCGGCACCCAGGCGGAGTGCGGAGGAGCTATGGCTGGCCGAATGGCCAACGCCATCTGGTTCGAGGGCTCCTTTGTAGAGACCTTGAAGGGGTGGCAGGCCGGGTGGTTTTACATCACCGAGCCACGCGACGCGAAATGGGTCGCGGCCCCTGAATTTCGATCCGGACCCCCCACGCGTCTCAAGTCCTGGCAAGAGACGGGCTTATCGTGGGGTAAAGAGAGCGAAGTGACCGGATTGCAAACTTGCATCCAGTCCCTGGTGAACAAGCTGATCCGGCATGTTAACATAATCCAGGTTATGCTCGTTCGTCTGGTCCTCCCGTGCCAACAATGGGATTTCACTTTGTGGGAATACGACCCGGCGCAGCACCGAACCCTCAATAGGCTCTTCGATACGACGTATGAAGACGTCTGGAAGATGCTGACCAAAGGCGCCGAGTGCCCCACATCAACCTCCGAAGATCGCGGATACAGCTCGCAGCGTGACGCTGGCGAGGTAAGCCATTTATACCTTTCACAGGTTCATTAAGCTCTTCTTTATAGATTAACTCCATGCGGGATCTAAAAACTCCCTTTGTCTTTGACAGAAGTGGCTGAAGATAGCCGGACCAATTAACTGTCTGGCTCCTCTACCCGAAGACCAGGCCCCAGCTCTTCTAGAGAAGCTGCTGGCTCCGGCGCCTTACGTGGTGCCGGAAAAGAAGGTCAAGAGGAACAAGACCACCGGGACTCGAAAGAGTGCCCGTAATGTGGTGGTGTCGAGCTCGTCATCTGACGAGTCCGCGACGCCCTCCTCTCGTGAGAACGAGGAGGAGGAAGAAGAAATCCCCCCCCTCCAACGGGGGAAGGAAAGAAGAGGAAGGCCGCCCCAGCGGGGGCGGCTAAGGGGTCCAAAAAGAGGAAGACCCCTCCGCCGGACTACTCCAACGACGCCAACGAGGATGAGGAGGAGTGGCCGAAAAGGACCAAGCGTCCGGCGAAGTCGTAAGTGTTCGGATACCAGAGCAACTCCTAGTATCTCTTGATGCGCGTCTTTTCCTGACATCAAACATTACTTGTACAGCCCGCCCCGGGCCGCACTCGACGTTTCGTCGAGCGGCTCCCTGGATTCGTCAGAGATGGACTCCGTCCCTCCCGCGGTCTCCCCCCGCAGGGCGGGCGACGCCGAAGCGGCATCCCGCCAAACAGGGCAGGAGGAGGTGGTCCTGGAGGAGCCGCAAGGCAATCCTCAGGACCCCAGGAGTAAAGGGGATGAAACCCCCCAGGGCTCCCAGTCCGGCTTTGTGCCGGACACCGTGCCGGACTCAACCGTCCTGGCTCACGGTGGGCGAACTCCTCCCAAAAGGAGTAAGCCATCCGAGCCGGCGACCTCTGTCCAGCCAGAGGCGCCGGATAATCTGTTGGAGGCGCTTGAAGGTGCCACCATCGACGAGGAGCACCGTACTGTTATGTGTATGGTGGTCCAAAGGGTTCAGTCCGCCAAGAGCGGACTGAATGCAGCTTGCGCTAGCCTTCTAACAGGCTTCCAGGTAAGCAAAAAATATGCTAAATTCATTACCGCATAGACAGTAGCCCCTGATGCTCTGTTCGGTGTTCGGAAAGAAAAGCCGAATAGAGGATCTAATAGTTATCGCAGGAGTCTAACCATAAAAAGTCAAATATGCGTATGCAGGCTTCCCTGCTGTCCACCGCCGCACTAACTGCGTAGGTGGAAGTCCTGAAAAAGGACTTCGAGCGGTCCGAGCAAGATCTCGGCCTTGCGAAAAGGCAGCTCGAGGAGAAGGAAGGTAAGATACCCCCTCAATAATAAAATGTGCCTATAGAGAGGCTTGATTGCAAAAAATAACAGGATTGAACTGCCTATTGTAGGGGCCGCCACGGAGGTGGAAACCCTGAGGCAGGCGCTTATTGAGGCTGAGAAGAAGACGGCCGAGGAGCGCACCGAACGACAGAAGCTTGGGGTCCAATGCGGGGAGGTGCAGCAGAAGCTGCAAGCTCTCATGAAAAAACATGAGGGTTTGGAGCTTGACGTGAAAACGCAAGCCACCGAACTTGCCTCTGCCGTTGAGCCCACCAAGAGTGCCAAGGCCGAAGCCCAGAGGGCCCTCCAAGAGTTGGAGGATATGAAGAAGATAGCAGCGGGTAAGGCATTCTCAATGCAAAGTAGGAACATAAAAGTAAAATACCTATTACTTACCCGAATCCGGAGTTCTCCAGGGGCGTTCTTCGATCTTCCCCGCAGTGCATCCGACGCCGCCACATTCTTCCGGGCTGAAGAGAACAGCTCGACGGAGAGTGTGTTCTGGTCTCAGTATTCTGAGGCCGGACACCCTGTGCCCTTGAGCGACCAGCTGAAACAGCCGGCCGAGCTCCACAAGGCGTCCGAACAGGCCATGAAGGGCTTACTAGTTCGGCTGTGGCCTAGAGAGGCCCTGCCTGGGAGCTACTTCGGGCTAGTGCGGCGGCTGGTGGAGGCATGTCCACGACTTGAGGCCATCAAGCGCTCTGCCTGCATTGAAGGTGCCCGGAGGGCCCTTGCCTGTGTAAGGGTACACTGGGGTAAGCTAAACGGCGAGAAGGTGGTGAAGGACGGGCCGCCGCAGGGGAAGGAGCATCGCAAGCCCGAGAACTACTATGAGGAAGTTCTTGCCGGAGCCCGCCTTGTCGCGGATGAATGTACCCATAATGTAATATTTCAATGAACTCGTTCGTTTGTATCCTGTGCGCTGAAAACTTGTTCATATGCGCTTTAAGCAATGCTTTGAATTTAAAATATTGTTTTCTGTGCGGCCGTTTATCAGTAACTGAGAGATGGCGAGTCGTCGGCTTCTGCCCCCATGCAACTAGTGCTGGGGTGTTCGGGATAAACCTGAGGGCTCTTGTTCCCATAGTTGTGTCCTTCGAGGGAGGCCCGCAGCACAACGAACCAGGCAATCGGACTATAATGCTTGAACACTCTCACTTAGCCATAGAACTTTATAATTTTAAATTTCGGCGAAGCCCCTAGTTCGGAAGGCCGAATTCGGGGCACTATCCACGCCTTTAGCCGGATTTAACCATCTCTCTGCTCGAAGCGGCATAAGCCTTTAAGGACTCGAAAAACCTCTCGAACAGCGACCGGTCTCGCACCCTATCATGACAGTCTGTTTTAGCTTTCTCCACTGAGGTGCTCACCCACATGACCTGGGGCACAATCGCAGTGGTTCTCCTAGTGCTACCTTAGCCGATAGAGCGGAACGTAAGGTACCAAAACATAGGAGCTGGGCAAACCCAACATATGACCAAAATCATGACTCGGAGCCGATGCATATAGTGCTATAAGTTCGGGGTGCCACACTTGGGAAAGTGTGCGGACTTCTCACGACCAGATAAAAGGGTGATAAAGCCCCTGGCGTGGTTTGCCGTACCATGGTGTACGGGTGCCATCATGTTATGAAATAAACATATATATATTAAAAGATGATAATGCAAAAAAAAATAGGCAAAAGCTATGCATTGTTTATAAGAAGGCTGTTTACTCAGGCCGAACGATACAAGTAGTGCTATAAGAAAAAAATATTTTAGACCATTTGACATGTCCTGACCAGGCGCAGGCCGTGGAATTTAGAAACAGATATATTGCTCGAAATAGAGACCACCTGAGAGTTCCATAATGCAGCGTTGTGTTGTCTGCTTTCCTGGGTCTTGCATCATCTGTGCGGCAACATCGCCGAACAGGCTGTCCAGAATATGGAGTCCTGAAAGTAAAAAAGAAAGAATCCGGCAGCCCCTAGTACGTTTGACGCCGTATTGTAGGTGTGCCGTTAATGTTCCCCTTCCCCTGTGCCCATGGAATTTTAAGGGCATAACTGTGTACTCGAGGTACGAGCTCCGCGATGCTGCGATGGCTGGGGTTGGGGCCGTATTGCTACGCCTGCTCCGATCGTGCCAAGCGGTCTTGTTGCGGGTTACTCCGGGCGCGCTTTGCCTTGTCCGGCGTTTTAACGGCTGGACTGGAGAGTTGCCTTGAAAGGCTGCTTTGTACTTCCGCTGCAAGGGCCGCCGTGTGCTGCTCCGTGGTGATGGAGCGTTCGGTGTTTCCGCTGATCATAATTACTCCTCGAGGGCCTGGCATCTTGAGCTTGAGATATGCGTAGTGCGGAACCGCATTGAATTTAGCGAATGCAGTTCGTCCGAGCAGGGCATGATAGCCGCTGCGGAACGGGACTATATCGAAGATTAACTCTTCGCTTCGGAAGTTATCCGGAGATCCGAAGACCACATCAAGTGTTATCGAGCCTGTGCAATTGGCCTCTACACCTGGGATGACGCCTTTAAAGGTCGTCCTTGTGGGCTTGATCCTTGATGGATCTATGCCCATTTTCCGCACTATATCCTGGTAAAGCAGGTTCAGGCTGCTGCCGCCGTCCATGAGGACTCTTGTAAGGTGAAATCCGTCAACTATCAGGCCGAGAACCAATGCGGCAAAACCGCCGTGACGAATGCTGGTGGGGTGGTCCCTTCGATCGAAAGTGATCGGGCAAGAGGACCATGGGTTGAACTTGGGGGCGACTGGCACCATCGCGTATACGTCCTGTAGCGCACGCTTCCTCTCCTTTTTGGGAATATGGGCCGCGTATATCATGTTCACCATCCGCACTTGTGGGGGAAATCCCTTCTGTCCTTTGTTGTTCGGCGGCCTGGGCTCCTGCTCGTCGTCGCTGTCCAGCCCCTTGTCTGTATGTTCGGCTCTCAGCTTGCCTGCCTGCTTGAACACCCAACAATCTCTGTTGGTGTGATTGGCTGGCCTTTTGGGGGTGCCATGAATCTGGCACGAGCGGTCGAGTATTCGGTCCAAACTGGACGGGCCCTGGTTATTCTTTTTGAATGGCTTTTTCCGCTGACCGGATTTATAGCCTCTGAATCCGGCGTTTACTGCCGTATCCTCATTGCTGTCGCTGTTAACGCGACGCTTTTGATTATTTCGACGTGACCTGCCACTTTTGTCCTTGGTATCCGGATTACCAGTCTTCTTTGATAAGTTGTTGCCACGAGCTAGCCAGCTGTCTTCGCCCGCGCAAAAGCGGGTCATGAGTGTCGTGAGGGCTGCCATGGATTTCGGCTTTTCCTATCCTAGGTACCGGGCAAGCCATTCGTCACGGATATTATGCTTGAAGGCCGCTAGGGCCTCTGCGTCCGGACAGTCGACTATCTGATTTTTCTTTGTGAGGAACCGTGTCCAGAATTGCCTGGCCGATTCGTCTGGCTGCTGAATAATGTGGCTTAGGTCATCGGCGTCTGGTGGTCGCACATAAGTGCCCTGGAAGTTGTCGAGGAATGCGGCTTCCAGGTCCTCCCAAGAACCGATTGAATTTGCTGGCAAGTTGTTAAGCCAATGCCAAGTTGGGCCCTTAAGCTTGAGTGGGAGGTATTTGATGGCGTGCAGATCATCGCCGCGTGCCATGTGGATGTGAAGGAGATAATCCTCGATCCATACTGCCGGATCTTTCGTACCATCATACGACTCGATATTTACGGGTTTGACACCCTCTGGGATTCTATGATCGATTACTTCGTCTGTGAAGCATAGCGGGTGTGCGGCGCCCCTGTACTGGGCTATGTCATGACGCAGCTCGGAAGAGCTGTGCTTGTCGTGTTCGGCCCGGCCGGATTTATTGTGTCCGGACTGAAAATCGTCACGTGTTGGGCGTCCGCGCGATCCATAGATCGATCTTGTTTGCCTTGCTTTATCCTCTAGGACGTATCGCAGGTCTGGTTCGTGTTCCCGTGCCTTGGTGAAGCGGCGGCGGGGCATGGCTTGTTTGGTTGTTCGGCAGATTTCTCTGTCGCGGCCATGAGGTGGCCGATCTGCCATGTCTTGTGCTTCCTTCTCTAATAGGGGCAGCGGCCTGCGCTTAGGATAATTTTTGGAAGGGCGCTCGAGTTCATACTCTTCGGCCGCAAGGACTTCTGTCCATCTGTCAGCTAGCAAATCTTGATCAGCCCTAAGCTGTTGCTGCTTTTTCTTTAGGCTGTTCGCCGTGGCTATAAGCCTGCGTTGAAAACGCTCTTGTTTGGAAGGTCTGATGGTACGACGAATTCATCGTCGTCGAGGCTTGCCTCATCTTCGGAGGGAGGCATATAGTTATCATCCTCAACCTCTTGTTCTGCCGCTTTCTCATGAAGGCTGGCTTCTCCATCTTCCTGTGCCGAATCTTGCTGGGGTTGGTGCTCTTCGGCGCTATCCGGGGTAGTATTATCCCCCGTGCTGAAATCACCATTCTTGCTTTGGCGGGATTTAGAGCGGCGCCGCTGACGCCGGCGTTTGGGAGGCTTTTTTGAGGTGCCATCCTCCGCTGTTCCATCGCCATCTCCATCTTTCGGAGCGTCCACCATGTATATGTCATATGACGAGGTGGCAGTCCAGCGCCCTGCAGGTGCTGGTTCTTGCTCGTCTCCTTCGTCGTCCGTATCGTCGAAGTCTTCAGAGCCGAAGTCAAGCATGTCGGTTAAGTCGTCGACAGTGGCTATTTAGTGGGTGGTGGGCGGGCTTTGAATTTCTTCGTCGTCCGAATCCCAACCTCGCAGGCCATAGTTCGGCCTGGGCTCCCCTGACAAAGAGAGAGACTTGAGAGAATTCAGTATATCGCCGAAAGGTGAATGTTGAAAAATATCCGCGGCGGTGAACTCCATTACAGGCGCCCAATCTGATTCAATCGGCAGGGGCGAGGGAGTTTCGGAGCTCGGAGAAGAGTCCGGCTCCTCGGAGTCATGGGCCACGCGGAGTGCGGGGCTGGCGTTTGGCTCGATCGCCTTTGAGATCGCAGCCCCTGAGGTGACGTCCAACCGTTCATCCTCAACGAACGCATCGGGCTCCGAATCAAGGATCGGGGCCGGAGCGTATGCGGCCTCCATGACATTGTTCGGGGGTAGAGCTATATCATGTCCCTCGAGATAGTGCGGCGCGCCTGACTGTGGCTCGAATCCATTGAAGAACAAGTCTCCGCGGATATTTGCCGTGTAATTTAAGCTTCCAAACCTGACTTGATGGCCAGGGGCGTAGCTTTCGATCTGCTCCAGATGGCCAAGGGAGTTGGCCCGCAGAGCGAAGCCGCCAAAGACGAAGATCTGTCCGGGGAGAAAAGTCTCACCCTGGACCTCGTCATTGTTGATGATCAAAGGAGCCATCGGACCCGAAGGCGACGACACAGAGGAACTCTCAATGAAAGCACCAATGTCGGTGTCAAAACCGACGGATCTCGGGTAGGGGGTCCCGAACTATGCGTCAAGGTCGGATGGTAACAGGAGACAAGGGACACTTTATTTTACCCAGGTTCGGGCCCTCTCGATGGAGGTAAAACGCTACTCCTGCTAGATTAATATTGATGATATGGGTAGTACAAGAGTAGATCTACCACGAGATCAAGGAGGCTAAACCCTAGAAGCTAGCCTATGGTTATGATGATGAATAATGTTGTTCGTCCTACGGACTAAAACCCTCCGGTTTATATAGACACCGGATAGGGTTAGGGTTACACAGAGTGGGTTACATTGGTAGGAGATCTTGAATATCCGCACGCCTAGCTTGCCTTCCAAGCCAAGGAAAGAACCTTCCGGACACGGGACGAAGTCTTCAATCTTGTATCTTCATAGTCCTGGAGTCCGGCTGAGGGTATAGTCCGGCTAGCCGAACACCCCCTAATCTAGGACTCCCTCACCTCTCGCACCCACTCCGGCAAGCGCACCTCCTCGGAGTGTTGTGCTACCGTTGAGGACGTGCCAGAGAGCTCTGCCGACGAGAGCAACAGATCCAGAGCCGAGTCGCCGCAGACCAAGAAAGTGCCCGTCCCGGAGGATGGCACGGGAGGGGCCTTCATTATATGCTCCGCCCTCAACAGAAAATAAGAAGGCGAGCTCGTCACCTTCCTGCGGGCAAATGTTGACGTGTTTGCATGGCAAGCGCCCGACATCCCCGGTGTTCCCAGGGAGGTGATTGAGCACCACCTAGCTATCTGCCCCCACGCGTGGCCTGTCAAGCAGAAGGTCAGAAAGCAGGCTCTAGAGAGGCAGGAGTTCATCACAAAGGAGATCAGGAAGTTAGAAGCGGCAGGTTTGGTGAGAGGGGTGCTCCATCCTACGTGGTTGGCCAATCCGGTAGTGGTGCGCAAGGCGAATGGGAAGTGGAGGCTGTGTATTGATTACACAGATATCAATAAGGCTTGTCCTAAGGACCCCTTCCCATTGCCGCGCATCGACCAGATTGTTGACTCCACGACCGGGTGTGATCTGTTATCATTCCTCGATGCCTACTCAGGCTACCACCAAATCTTCATGACAAGAGAGGATGAAGAGAAGACAACATTCATCACCCCATGTGGTACATATTGCTTTTTACGGATGCCTTTCGGGTTAAAGAGTGCTGGCTCAACGTTTGCAAGAGCGGTCCAAATTGGTTTTGAACCTCAGCTCCATAGAAATATGGAAGCCTACATGGATGACATAGTGGTCAATACCAAGGACGGGTCGACTCTTGTGCAAGATCTAGAAGAGACATTTGCCAACCTGCACAAGATCAACCTTAAGTTGAATCCTGAGAAGTGAGTCTTCGGCGTCCCGTCCGGCAAGCTTCTCGGGTTCTTCGTGTCACAGCGCGGGATCGAGGCAAACCCAGCCAAGATCAAGGCTATTGAGCAGATCGAGGCGCCCAAGCGGATCAAGGATGTGCGTCGGCTCACCGGCTGCGTTGCCGCCATGAGCCGGTTCATCTCCAAGTCCGCCGAGCGCGCCCTTCCCTTTTTCAAGATCTTGAAAAAGGCGGGCCCAATGGAGTGGACCCCAGAAGCCGAGCCGCACTGCAGGACCTGAAGAAATACCTTTCCTCCACACCAATACTAGTTGCGCCTAAACCACAAGAGCTGTTACTGATGTATCTGGCGGCGACGAATCAAGTGGTCAGCGTCGCACTAGTGGCACAGAGGGAGGTCGACGAGGAGGCAGCAATGGCGGCAGGACCAGCGGATGGCAGGCCAAAGATTCCCTCGGCAGGGCCTGGTGCCGACAAGGCGCGGCCACCGGCAGAGTCTGGTGCCACCAAAGCGATGCCCGCACGGTCGAGTGAAGTGGTGCCCAAGAAAAATATGATGCAGCACCCGGTTTACTTTGTCAGCTCCCTCTTGCAGGGGGCTAGGTCAAGGTATTCTGGTGTGCAAAAATTGCTCTTCGGCCTCCTTATGGCCTCGAGGAAGCTGCGTCACTACTTCCAGGCCCACGAGATCACTGTCGTCACCCGCCTCCCGTTGCAACGGATACCGCACAACCCAGACATAACCGGAAGGATTGTGGACTGGGCCTTGGAGTTGTCAAGCTTCGGCTTAAAGTTTGAGAGTACCTCGACAATTCAGAGCAGAGTCTTGGTGGAGTTCATCGCAGAATGGACCTCGACGCCTAACGAAGAAGTCCGGGAGACTACTCTCCCCGGCAAGGAGGCAGACCACAACTGGACCATGTACTTTGATGGAGCCTTCTCACTGCAAGGCGCCGGTGCTGGTGTGCTGCTCGTCGCGCCCACCGGAGAGCACCTCAAGTACGTGATCCAGATGCACTTCCCCAGGGAGATGTCCACCAATAACACCGCCGAGTATGAGGGATTGCTTGCCGGTCTCAGGATCGCGGCAGACCTCGGGGTTAAGAAGCTCATCGTCAGGGGTGACTCGCAGCTCGTTGTCAGGCAAGTCAACAAGGATTATCAGAGCCCACTGATGGAAGCATACGTAGATGAGGTGAGGAAGCTGGAGGAATGCTTTGATGGTAACCAGGCGGAGCACGTCCCCCGAGCGGAGAACGACATCGCCGATTACCTGTCAAAGCGTGCGGCATTCAAGCTACCTGTGGAACCAGGTACCTTTTTGCTCCGGTTAACTCAGCCATCCGTCGATCCATTGGCATGGCAGAGTAAGCGGAGAAAATCAGGTCCCGGCAAGTACTTTCCTACCGAGCCCCGCGGGGCTGCCGGCAAGGGTACTGCCATGGACGCTGAGCCTGGCCAAGAGCAACTGGCTCCGGCGGGGCGTCAGGCCCTGGCCGTTGAGACAACCACTCCCATGGCAGAAGAGATGCCTTTGGTCCTTGCCGTCGAGCCTCAGGCTCCGGCATGGGCGCAGCATACCATCCAATTCCTCCAAACAGGGGAGCTTCCTGAGGAGCAGGAAGAAGCGGAGAAAGTAGCCCGTCGGTCCGCCCTGTACCAGTTCGTCGATGACGTCCTGTATCGGAAAAGGCCGAACGGTGTGAAACTCAAGTGCATCCCCTGGGAGGAAGGACTAGAGCTGTTGGCAGAGATACATGGAGGCATATGTGGCTCCCACATAGGGTCAAGGGCCCTTGACGGGAAGGCGTTCCGGCAAGGTTTCTTCTGGCCCACCACCCTCCAGGATGCGACGGCTAGTCACCAAGTGTGAAGCGTGCCAGTTCCATTCAAAGAAGCTTCATCAACCAGCTCAAGCCCTTCAAACAATCCCTCTCTCCTGGCCATTCTCGGTCTGGGGGCTCGATATACTGGGCCCTTTCCCCCACGCTGTCGGGGGCTTTGAGTACTTGTACATTGCAATCGACAAGTTCACAAAGTGGCCAGAGGTGGAAGCAGTGAGGAAGGTGACTGCTCAGTCAGCCGTCAAATTCTTCAAAGGACTGGTCTGCCGTTTTGGTGTGCCAAACAGAGTCATCACCGACAACGGCACGCAGTTCACAAGCCACACCTTCATGCAGTACATCTGAGACCTCGGCAACAAGGTATGTTTTGTTTCCGTGGCACATCCACAGAGCAACGTCCAAGCGGAGAGGGCAAATGCTGAAGTGTTGCGAGGCTTGAGAACGAAGACCTTTGACAGGCTGCACAAGAGCGGAAGGTGCTGGATTGATGAGTTGCCGGCGGTTCTTTGGTCGATCAGGACGACGCCAAATCGAGCCACCGGCCAGACACCTTTTGCCCTGGTATACGGGGCGGAAGCAGTTCTCCCCACGGAACTCATACACGGGTCACCTCGAGTGCTCGCTTATGATGAGCTTGAGCAAGAGCTGTTGCGCCAAGATGACGCGACGCTCCTTGAGGAAGATCGTCTTCAGGCGGCTGTGAGAGCGTCACGCTACCAGCAAGCCTTACGCCGCTACCATAGCCGCAAGGTTCATGCCCGAAGCCTTGAGGAAGGCGACCATGTTCTTCGGCGCGTTCAGTCGGCCAAGAATCCCATCAAGTTGACGCCGAAGTGGGAAGGCCCTTATCGGGTAATACGAGTCACCAGGCCTGGCGCAGCCTGCCTGGAGACCGAGGATGCCGTACGAGTGAGCAACTCCTGGAACATCGAGCATCTTCGTAATTTTTACCCATAAGGCGCGGCTTGCCGAGCCTCCCGGCAAACCACCTTTTGTACGTGCTTTGCCGACAAGGCATGTGACCCTCTGTACAAAGCCAGGCGCAGACCCTGAGCATAAATGAATGAAGCGCTGGTGCCCTAAGTTATAGCATGCATGCTAGGTAGAGTCTCGTCCTTGGTTAGGGTTGATAGTGCTTAGCGGCGGCTAACCCCTAGCTTAGAGGTCGAGTGCGCGTCTCACTGTTCTTCTCTGTCTTCTTTGGTTCGCAGGACACATGAATATCCTTGCCGAGCTGCTTTAGAAGAAAGGGGACGGACCGGCGTCCGGGCCCCGACAAGCTAGTATTGCCAGGGGCTACAAGAGCAAAGATCCACCCGTGGCAAGCCAAGGTTGCCGGGGGCTGTAGATTCAGATAACTTCTCTATCCCTTATCTTGCATTTCGTTATGGACTGAGGTATGTGAAACCTCGTTTTATCCTTAGGCCACCATGCTCCCCTCATTCCGGACCCTAGGACTCGTTTCCTGGGACCGAGTTCGGTCGTAGTCGCGGCAGCAAGGAAATGAAACGAGGAGCCTAAGCCCACCTCATCCCTGCCTCCGCCAAGGGCGTGAGAAAGGTCGAGCGAAGTGGGGGGCGACAAGGCCTGTTGCCGGGCGAGAAAACGTTTATCTTAAAGGTAACAAGGATTTACTCCTTGTCGTGGGTTTTACCTGCGGACGAAAAACCCGGCAAACATCCCTTTTTCATTAAAAAAAACATCCCGTACAGGTACAGTTCATATGAAATGAAAAACATGAACAAGGGGATTACAAGTTCTAAAGTTAATGAAGGCCCGAAGGCTTACAAGACTAAAAAGAGATAAAATGCCCGTAATCCTTTTCTTGTCCCTCTCCTCAGGAGGCAGGTCAAGGAGGCAAAAAGGGCAAAAGGGGCGCCTAGGCGAGCTACGAGTGGCAGAAGACACCAAGAGGACATCCTGGTGGCCGTCCAAGGGCTGGATGGTGATGGCGGCGCCAGAGGCAGAGCTCGAAGATGAGGCGGCAGGACGTCGGTACGCGACGAAGGCGTCGGTGCCCACGTACTCCGACTTGACGGCCTTGCCTCCCGCCCTCTTCCTCTTCCGCAGCCTCCCAACGCCAGCCGCCCAAGGAGACGGCCCCGAGAAGTTCAAGGAGCCGACGACACGGATGATGGGGTCGCCGGTGTCGCTCAGAGCGGCGCCCGACGCCTAGTCGGACCTGTCATCCTGCAGCCCGCTAGCCTCGCCATCGCTGCCGTTGTCTTCCTCGCCACTCTCGCTCGAGGAGGAATCTTCGTCGTCAGAAGATCTCTCCACGTAGCACCTTACGCGAGTCCCGAAGTGCTCGAAGATCTTGACGGAGAGGAGGCCACCCTCCATTAGTTTGAAATGGAGAGTGAGCCCATCCGTCAAGCTGTGGAGATGAGCGAAGGTCTTCCACCCTCGGTGGAGATACATGACGTGAGGGGAGGGGAACTCGACATCGGCCCATGTACCGCTGTTCCCGCAGCCCCTCATATGCAGCCGCAACGCCTGCGGCGGATCCAACTCCATCTCCCGCGCGAATGGAGTCGGGAGGCGAAGGCGACAGTGCGGTGGCCGGCGCAGCCTGACAAAGAATTCACAGGGGTTGTCCCCGGCATGGCCCTCCATCGAAGGAGGAGCTGCTGGCGGAGGAGAAGCTGGCACGCCGCCCCGCCCTTCTCTTCCCCAAGCACTGCGACCTCTGCCCCGGCCTCGCCCACGGCCTCGCCCCCTCCCTCTTCCCCTCGCGGTTGGCTCTGTCACCACGAGCGCATGAGGAGGAAGGACACGTTGTCGAGCGGCGACCCTCGCCGCCACCATCGAAGGACCGGGATTCCCTTTCTCCATGACGAATGAAAGGAAGGAGTGGAAGCAAAGGGAAGTAGAAGATGGAAGAATGCGGGATGCCATCTCCTCTTCCCGCTCTTTATAAAGGAACGGGGTTGGGGCTCGGCCTCCCCGCTCGGCCAATCAAGACACGGGAGGGCAGGGAACCAGGACCGACCAGCTGCCCCAACCAGCGACGGCCCGATTTCCCGCCTCCACCTTTTGCCACCCCGAGCGCATGAAAGACGCGTGGCAGACGTGCAGAACCGAGGGGACAAGTGAGGCGACCTCTCCCCACCCCATGATCGTGGGGAGTGGACGCCTTGAAGACCGCGCCTCGGCCCCATTCAGTAAATGAGCCGCGCCACCATGCCTCCCTCCCTTTACGGGGAAGGCGCGAGCTACCTCTTTACTGCGATGTGACGCATGCGTGTGAAAACCGCCCCACGCATGCCACCCACGTCACGCACACCCCTCCACGCCATGCCACGCGCGCGGGTCGTGGGAAGCACAGTGCGTGAAAAGTCTTACCGCGATAAGAACCGCCCCGCCTGCCCGCGCACCGTTTTGGGCCTAACCCAACAACGTGTCGCGCTTATGTGTGGCCCAGGCCCGGGGGCTCCTGTCGGTGTACAAAACTAGGGGCACATTTTTGTACCCCTTTACCTGTGCATGGGCAGTCAGAGCTGCGCCCGCGACCACACCAAGCAGAGCGAGGGAGGTGAGCCAAGCTAAGACCGAAGCCCAAGATGGCCAGAACAACGCCAAGACCAAGGCCATAAAGATCAGATGGACGAAGCAGGTTTTCCTAGCAAGGACCCTTGCCGGGGCGGCCTCAGTGGCCCCGGCAAGACCCTTGCTGGGGCAGCTCGCCCATGCCAGCCGAGCGAGCCACCCTCGAGCCCACCAACACTCGACAAATGCATTGGGACAGGGCTCGGGAGGCACCTCTGTGGTGGCATGCAGATCTTTGTGAAGACAAAGGATAGTCAAAATCAAATGAGGATAGGAAGGCAGCCATTCTCACCGAAGAAACCCACAAGACCCCCGGCAAGATACTTGTCGGGGACGCCTGCGCCCCACGGCAAGACCCTTGCCGGGCCACCCAGCAAGGCCCTCGCCAAGCGCACCAGCAGGGCCACTGTCAGGCCCGCACCAGCCAAGTCTCCGCCGCCGTTCGCATGCAGCTGCCGACCCAACCAGCTAGGCAGGCACCTGCGTGGCAACATGCAGCCCTTCATGGAGGCTCCGCCACCGCGCCACCTCAGCTGCCTGCCTGCCTACATGGCACCGCATGCATTGCTGGCCAGGGCGCGTGTCGAAGCTTGGAGGAGCGGCGACGGACGGGACGGGCCTCGCCCCCGTCCCCGATAAAGTGAGGGACACCTAAGCCTCGCATTAAATGGACTTTGTCCTGTAATACCAGGATAACCTTGCAACACTGTTGCCTGTCCACCTCCTGTGTGCCACTGTGGCAACCCCTTTTTCTATAAATGGAGGCCCAAGGCGACGAGGGGAGGGATTCGGCTTTTTGGAGCTCGTTACACTCCATAGCTAGTTCAAGAACTCAGAATACATCCACCAAAGCAGGACTAGGGTTTTACGCATCCTCGCGGCCCGAACCTAGGTAAACGAACCGCGTGCTCCCTGTTAGACCCGCTCTTCTCACAACCCCGTGCCCCGCAACCGCAGTAGGGATTCTTGTGATCCCATAGGTGTTGTTTCCCGCCTACACTTGGTCTTGTTTTCATGCATAGGATTTTCAAAAGTAGGTCCAGGTGGATGTTTTGCTTCATTCCTTTGAACAAAATGCATGAATAATTGAATAGTAGAGTGCCAATGGAAAATTCCCTATTGCTATGTTTTTCCGTCGAACCAAAATAGCCCTAATGGATCGACATGAATGTATAGTAATAAGTGATGCAACAAGTGTACAACCTCTTTGTCGTAGCCGTGTCGACCTCAGCATCATTGGGTTGGTCGCTGGAGCAGTTGAGGCAGAGGTGGCTGTCGGAGGTGTGGAGGAAGATCCGAGGAATCTGTAGGCGGCGTCCAGGGCACTGCTCTATTGTGATGGATCGTTCTGTCGTTGGAGCAGCCCCGGTGAGCCGTAAGACGTCAAGGCTGAAGCAACACAAGACAGACATCGTCAATCTCAAGTGGGATTCTAATAGCATCTCCAATAGATGATGTAAAATAGATGTAAAATTTACATCACCAAAAACCACCTGACTACAACAGATGAGGTAAAAACTGTTGACTCTGAACTTAACTGTCAAAACTGAAATTTACTGTGGAATCTGAATGTTACTATCGAAACTGAACGCAATGGTAGCAGAGAGGCACTTGACATGTAGTTTAGGGAGGGCTTGCAGTTCATCTTCAACCTGCACCTCCCTGAGCCGCCAGCCACCACCGGCCGAACCGCCGGCCCCAGCGCCGCCTCGCCGCCCCGAAACAACTCCCCACCGTCGGTCTTCCGCCGCCCTGGCCAGCCCTATAGGCCCCCCGCCCTCACCCTGAACCCTAAGATAGATAGTGGGGTACCTCTCCGGCGAGCCCCCGTCCCCGCTACGGGTGGTTCTTCCTTAACTCCGGCGAGCCCCCCCCCTGGAAATCGACTGACCCAAAAGTCAATTTAGTCGACTGAAGTGTAGCTAAATCAGAGCAGAGCAGCAGCACGAGCGAGGGGGAGAGCAGCAGTAGCAGCGCGAGCGAGCGAGCGAGAGCCGGAGCAGCAGCAGCTAGGCGAGCGAGCGATCGAGCAAGAGCCGGAGCAGCAGCAGCAGTGCGAGCGAGCGAGCGAGAGCCGGAGCAGCAGCAGCTGGGCGAGCGAGCGATCAAGCGAGAGCCAGAGCAGCAGCAGCAGCAGCGCGAGCGAGCGAGAGCCGGAGCAGCAGCAGCAGATCCGATTGGTATGGACGCTGCCGTCGAAGGGGCCTCGCACTAGGGGAGAGCCGCCATGGAGATGTCGCCCGCAGCGCCGGCTTCAAGCTAGCCGCTCCATCGGGGTGCGGGATGGAGCACCGTCGGCGCCGGGAGGTCGAGCTAAGGAGAAGGTGCGATGCAATGAGTGTAAAACCTCTTTGGTGGCGCCGAGTAGGCCTCGGCTTCGTCCGAGGAGTCGGTGAGGATGTTGGGGTTCCGGTGGAGCAGGTTAAGGCGGCGCTGTGGGGATGGAGTAGCCGCGATAGACGAGGCGATCGTCGGAGCAGCTCCTTGGAGGTGGAGGACAGGGCGGCTGAACCGGCGGGACAACGAGATGGATGACCGATCCTCATCCGGGGAGGTGGACGAGGGACGTCGAGCTGTTGCAGTGGACGACGTCGTCAGGGAAGAGGCTCCGGCTGGGCAACGATGAGGTGGTAGACGGAGAAGGGTGGGGTTTCGCAGCTGGAGCGGAGAGGTTATGGCGGCCTGGGATTTCGAATGGCAAAAAGGAGGCGATGGGAGGGGGTATACCATGACTAAGGGACGCGCTTGTCCAAAATGTAGGGTGTGTTAGAAAAGTACCCCGCACCGATTTGAACTAGCGGCCCTTTCGGCTCCGGGTTAGAAGTGGGATTTCGCTTGTCGGGATTTGGCAGCTGGAGGGAGTTTTCGCGCGCGTTGTAATTTTGGGATAGCAAGGCGCGGGTTGTGAAGGCGCCAGTTTGGGGAGCACGATATCTGAATTTTCGGGATATAACAAGGCGCGGGTTGAATTTTAGGGACAAGCCTAACGTGTAATATTGTACGTGTACGTACCAAATCAATTCGCACTTCCCTCAACAAAAAGAAAACGAAAAAAATAAAACTATTCACACCACACAAAGAGAGAGTCTTGCCCCATTTTACTATAAAAATGATATTTAAAGCTACTCATACCAACAATTTAGTGCAATTAAATGCTATTCGGTAGTATGAATCCATGTTATGTCCAATTAAATTTTTTCGCTTGCTGTATAATGCATGTAACCTACTCATACTAACATTTTAGTGCATTCCAAATGTCTATACTACCGCTGCAATTCGAACTGAATTTGAATTCGTTTCTCTATTTCAATAACAAATCTACAATCATGATTGTTGCCAACTTTAACCATCATTCGTGTATTACCTTAATAACACACCACATGATTACTATAGAGATATATATGAACTATGTGTACTACATGAACTCGAATTCTATTTTTTGAATACAATTGATGTTGATTCCCAATAATAGTACATTTGATGTACTAACTATATATTCATAATCTAAACCATGTTCCAAACGTGTACACCATGTTTATCACACAGAGTATAGTGCCCCGCCCCCTACATTATGACAAGTATTTAGACCTGAGCTGCAAAAGAAACACATTAGCCCAAATTATGATCAATGTTCTATATGTTACACGTAGTACTAGCAAGATGCCCATGCATTCCACAGAACATCAACATGATCAAGGGGAGGCCTAATTTGCCAATATGGAGAGGGGTGTGGGTATCTTTTTTCAAAATTGCCATAGTTTCCTTCCTATCCGTCAGATATAAATTGGACGGCCTATATTGCAGGATGGCACCATCATCAACAACTCCGTTTTTTATAAGAGTAGAGATAAAATATATTATATGTAGTATAACGTGTTCATAACCACACCATGTGTATCACCGTTATATATTTTCACACATGCGTCGGTTTAAAACACTATGATAAATTCTTCAAATATCTGAATTCGCTTTTTATAATGAAGTATGGTCTCTATTCGTCTTTTACACCCACACAATCCTCTTATCTTTGTAGCTAGCTAGCGCTAACTTTCTCTCGTGCATGAAGACGCCCGCATCCCTCTAACCCTCCCTCAGCATTCTCTAGCTCCATCGCGCAAATTCGTCTTTTTCACTTTAGGTTGTTAACCCACGGTGTGTGTAGGCCCCCCAGCTCCTTCTTTACGGCACACATCAATCGATATGTCTCTCTAGCCAGGTGTGCCTAGCACAAAACACAAGCTTCCCCTCTTCTCTTATCACCGTCCATGCCTCACTCCCGCCACTCTTTTCATCGATCTCGTACTCACACACTTCTCCCCCCTTAATATAGTATGACTCTCACGCACCACCTCCTAGATGCATCCCTCTCTCTCTCTATCCTTCTCCCCGTGCCTCATTTGCTTCTAACACACACATGCATGTATACCGATCGATCTCGCAACATATACCTAGGTCGACTTTAACTATTCCCCCCCCTCATCGATCGACGTACCTCACAAGTTATGTCTCTCCTTTCTCTGACAAAGGACGATTGATCTTCCTATGTAGTTATGTCTGCTTACCACATCCATATCGCCCCCCTCATCATTCGTGCATGCCTCCTGACCCGTCTCTCACACGCACGTGCATAGACAGGCAGCCATCCCCTCTCTTATTGATATTGCAGGCGTGTCCTCCGGTTGTCTAGCAAGCCTATCCCACCATTTGTTAGAAGCAACTCCACTACCACCCCCTCCAACACTCTAGCTCTCTCTCTCCCAACCTTATTCCTCTCCTACACATATGCATGGATGCCGATCTATCTCCCTTAATACATGAGGTAGATCGATCTCCCTTAATACACGAGGTAGGCCTCTCTCTTCCTCCACACATACACCAGCCATTGTACCTCTATAGTTAATTAGGCCTCCACCCCCCCACCACACATCGATAGTCGAGCGTTGTAGGTAGGTATCCATGCCACAGAGACAAACTGCACCTGTCCTCTCTCATGGTCCAGTAGGTCAGCCGCTCTATATCTTTGACATGGGCACACACAAATTCGATGGCACTCTTTATCGATCGCACACGCGCACATACACACATCATCCCTCTCTTCGATTCTATGGACACCTCAAGCCGATGATACCTCCACTCTCTTCTCGTGGATCGCCCCCTCTATATATATGATATATCCAGGACTCTATTTCACACACATTGCATATGTTACATTTTTTGTTGACCCCCCCCCTAAAAATACTCTCACGAACCCACACACTGTATCTCTCTATGTTTGTATCTCTCTCACACAACCCCACGTAGGTGGTGTACGTATACAAGAAGAGAATAGGTGCACCATGCACGTACTCACGCTTCATGCCCAGCCACACCCGCGCGGGTACACGGTGGAGCTAATTTCTGTACGAAATGGCAGCCCACGTGCTAATTGGAACACGTGTAGCGGTAGTTTACCTACGGAGGTCGTGTACCATGGGTGCACGAAACAAAGTTCGACTTGATGCGTTGGCGCATTGTTTTTAAATAAAGTTATATTTCTCTATGGCACGTACACAGAATATAAAAAGATATTTATGGAGAAAAAGGTAGTCCGCTCCACTATATACAATGGAGCCTTCCTGCCTGGTTTGTCTCTCTTCAGAGTATCTCACACAAGGCTGCGGTGGCCTCTCTCTCTCTCCATTGGTCACTGATCCAGCCACATCCCGTCCGCCGGCGGAAAGGGAGGACGTGCATCATTTCTCCGTTCGACGGTGCCGAGGCAGCACGTCCCAATCTGCGGTACACACCGTTCTCTCTAACCAAGCTCCGGCGTGGTAGGGCCTATGCCACCTGCTCGCTGCCGCAATATGGGCAGATTCCGCCCGCCGCCGCTTACCTAGTTACATCCCGATGACCTCCAGGTATCCCCTCCGGCCTTGCTCCACTGCCCGTCTTCTCACGTCGCTGCATGTGGATCTTCCATAGTTCTTTGCCCAAAACGTAACTCGTCCGCGTACTTTCCATATTGCAATCTCATCCTCACACCGTTTTAGACAAACACAACTGTGCTGTTATCTTCCCTTAGGACAAGGAATATGCTTCTTTTTTGTCGTCGCATGTGTCATCAACTGTTATTGGCCAGTAATTGTTTCCTTTCTACCTCTTTTCTGTAAACAGGGCTATCCATTTCACCTCGTTGCTATTGCGACCTTTTGGTGAACTGCACAAATCACTTTTCTTAAGAGTGTTTTGTGCAGTTCTGCCAAAATGTCACACGGGCAACATCTCTACATTTCATTGCGACTGCACAAAGGGAGATTGGTTTTGCTCTATCCTCCTCATCCAACTCCGAGCCTAATCTTCTCCAACTAGTTAGTCCTAAGAGAGACTGCAAAGGTGACTGGCTTCTATTTATGTGTTTATTGTTTCATCAGCAGTCCTCTATTATCGTAATCATACTTAGTATCTTTGGAACAGGGACGCTCAGCTCTATTTTAGTGGAACTGCACAAAATGATCGGAATGTTGCATGCTCCAGACAGCTACTTTTTCCCAACATGCCTTGTTGATTTAGACCGAGCTGGGGGGACGTTGCTGCCAATGAAAGCATGGATCAATTTTAATTTAACACCTTCTCACAACTTTGTCTTCAGTTGTGATGTAAATATTAGCTTTGATTAGCAAGGAAGTTAGTTTTTTATTATTTCCGAAAGAGCATCGATGGCAAGACACACGAAACAAAAGTTGAAAGCTCACACCATTGTACAATTTCATGTCGCTGGAAAATTATTTGTATAGTACGTCAATTATGTAAACAAATGTTGGAAGCTCGATAGCATTGCCAGAAGCCTGTTCGGCATCCGGGTCCATGTGCCATGCACAAAATTATACTCCTTCGTTCCTAAATATTTGTCTTTTTACAAATTTCAAATGGGCATATTTTAGAGTGTAGATTCACTCATTTTGCTTCGTATGTGTACTCCCTCCGTTCCTAAATATTTGTCTTTCTAGAGATTTCAACAAGTGACTACATACGGAGCAAAATGAGTGAATCTACACTCTAAAATATGTCTATATACATCCATATGTAGTAGTCCATTTGAATCTCTAAAAAGACAAATATTTGAGTAGTCACTCGTTGAAATCTCTAGAACGACAAATACTCCGAAGTATATTTAAGAACCGAGGGGGTAGTGCACAGCCGCATCGGAGACTCAGACCGGTCGTTGCGCTGCATTAATAGTGAGTAATGAGCACTCAAATCATAAGCCCCACCTTTCCCACTGTAAGTTGCTTGGAAGAAGCAACCATCAATACGCTCTTCTTTGAATCCGCTCATACTACTCCATCCATCACTGTTTATAGAGCGCACTTCAGAAAAAGAGAAAATCTCTAGGACCAAGGAGACTAACGATCGGCCTGAAAAATAGTATTGGTAGTTATAGCACGGCGTCTATTGCTAGAGGAAATAATGCGTACACACATGCATGCAGTGCTTCCACCCCGGGTAGACACATGCATGCACTTACTCCACTCCATAGTACTACATCGAGAGAAAATTGCGGTTACCACGTCCTAATTAACTGAGCATTAAACTAAACGCGTCTAAAGTCTCTCTGGTGGTGGAAATGCATTGAGAGAAATGCATCATAATGAAGCGCGCCCTGTAAACTGTAACGGAGGGAGGAGTAGTATGAAGGTGCAAAACCAAGTACACGTATGGCCAGTCGGTCAACACACCTCCTCTTGGCATATCACTGACATGTGGGACCGGAGTGTGAGCAAACCGATCTCAATTGACGGCAAAATGGCCAACCCGCCGTTCCTTGAGAGAGACGAGGAGCGAGAACACACAGACGGGCTCGCACGGAGGCCAAGATATATTCGAGCATGGTTGATCGATATCATCATTACATGCTGGGCTGCCGTTTTCCGCCCTTCTCCGGAATAAATGTGTACTTTATCAAAGATTAAGAAAAATAAGAGTACAGAGGCTCCAGCATGCGGTTCTAGTAGTAGTACTACTCGTACTACTAAACCTTGCGCTTGGCTCTTCGCCTCTTCGTGAAGTCGAACAATGATGGTACTCCGCATGTTCGGTACTACAGTGCATGCCTCTGGCAATCTGACACCGAATGAACTGATGCATGTCCATCGCCTGGGCGAGGGTAAGTTGCATTAGTCAAAAGGCGTAAGCGAGCTTCACCTTTTCCTGCAAGCTTCTCCTCGTTCTACGAGTTGACGGGACACACCAACAAGTAGTGCTAGTCCATACTCCCTCCTTTCCGGTTAATATGGCTTAATCTTTTTTGCGGGTAAATGAGAGAGCTTTATTCATATATAAGCATTCTTAGGACGATCAGCCAAGACACTGCTCACTAGGAAGCGAGGTGCCCTGCAAAAAAAGAAGTAGGAAGCGAGGTGTTTCATCAAGCCAGCTCTCGGCCACATTCAAAGTGCAGCAAGGACGGTTCACACAAAGATGCGCTGCAAGGTTTGCTGACTTGTTTACATGCTGAATAACAAAAAAAGAGGAAATATTACCGAGCGCTCCTATTTATAACAGGATATGAGCCAGAATTAAGCGAGAATTGTGGAGAGTGTTCCATGCAATCAACTTCCATATCACATGCGAGAACCCTCGAAGAGAACCAAATGTGTTGAAGATTGCTTTATCACATTTTAAAAATATAATAAGAGTGCATACGCTACTCCATCCGGTTCCTAGTACTAGTATAGTACCTCTATAGACTATAGTAGTAGTACTAGTAAACTTTGCGCTTGGTTGTTCGCCTCTTCGGGAAGTGCAACAATAATAGTACTAGTATAGTGTATGCTTCTAGAAATCTGACACCGAATTAATTGTTGCACGTCCACCGCCTGAGCGAAGGACAACTTGCATTAGTCAAAAGTTTCTCCTTGTCCTGCGAGCCACCGCACGCAAGCTTCTCCCATCCTGCAAGCTTCTCCTCGTTCGGCAAGTTGACGGGACACAGCAAAGTAATGCTAGTCCATACTGCCTCCTCTCCGGTTAATATGGCTTAATTTCAAACGAGATAGATACACTGTCTATCACTATATATTTGTAAAAATACGGTCAGTGGACTTCATAATACGCTCATTGCGCTCAATATATACATTTCCCGGTGTTTATACGGTCACTAGCTCACCCTAGCTGAGTATGTGTGTGCATGCATGTGTAGGTTGAGCACTTGAGCATGACCGTGTGTGTTCCGTCGTGTGCTCGAACATGCATGCATTAGGGCGTCGCACGCGTTTTTGCGTCCATGTGTACGTGTGACTGTTGCATACACGTAGGGGGAGTACGTGTAGGGGCAATTAAAGGAGCAGTCAAATCACACAGTAAGTTAGTCGGAAGAAGCAACCATCATTTCACTCTTCAATGACACGTACGCAATATAAAATGGTTGATACGGAGAGAAAAAGAAAACCACTATATATACACTAGCAGGAGCCTAAGCTACAAGCCTGCTTGCTTGGGTTGCTCTCTTCACATGCATAGAACGACGGTGGCCACACCGCTGGTCACATATCTGGCCTGATCCCGCAGCTGGGGGAAGGGAACAATGTTCTGTGTAGACGCGGTCGACATCGGCGAGGGAGAAAATCCACAGTCGGTGCGTCCCAATCGGGGGTCACCGCGGTATGGGCCGATGTCGCGTCCCAACCGCCCTTCTAGCTACAGCCTGATGTCCCAGGTAGTCCATCTTCCTTTTGGAGCCGGCTTGCTCCACTCCCGCAACTCCCCACGTAGCTCCATCTCCATGTCGATCTTTCTCTACTTCTACCGGCTTCTACTTGTGATGAGTTTATGTCTCATGAACTAGTGCCAGTACTATTATTCTAATCACACTTCTTCAATATCTTTGCCATCAGGGATGCTCAGCTCGATTTTAGTGGAACTGCACAAAAGCATCGTATGATCTGAGGGTGCTAGCCGTCTTTCCTTCGACAGGTTCTACCTGGCCAGGAAATTAAATCATGTTTAGGGTTTAAGTCGTAGTGACCCCATCAGTAGTTTTTCTTTCGTACACGCTCTCACAACTTTTGTCTTTAGTTGTGAAGTAAATATTGGCTATGATATGTGAATCATTGAGATGCATCAGCATGTGTGTTAGTTTTCCTTCGTATTTGATGGAATGTTGTAACGGGGCAACCTTGGAGTAGGAATGAAAATGGAGTGGAAAGTTTCCGTTTTTCCAGAGAAAAAATGGAAACATAGAGAAACCAACGTTTCGTTTCGTTGGATCGCGCCATCGAGCAAAACCAACGTTTAAATCACGTCTGTCGCGTTCGTGTCTCACCCTCCTCCATGGCTCGACCCCACACGGTCACTCGGCATGCCACTCAACGCAAACCGAGTATACGATAACTTTCCCGCCTGCTTGTCGATGGATCGCGCCATGGAGTACTAGTACTAGTAGAAGAGATTGACGAGTTGGGGAGGACAGCTAGCTGTAGCACGGACTCCCAAGAACTTTTTACATGCATGTTGTGGCCGGCTATTGCGACCTTTGAACGCGGAGCAGTCGCGTGCACCAGGAAGTGGCGCGGGCGACGCTCTCTCGGCCGGTGCGCCGCATCAATGCTGGCGCCAATGAGAGGTCGCGTCCGCTCTGGCCGGGCATGAATGTGTGTTTTTGATCGAGTTTTCTTTCTTGGTACGTTAAAAAAAATTCCGCCAGTTTTTGTTTCTTTTTTCCAGGAACGCGCGTATTCTATTTAAAACCACTGCTATGGAGAGATTGTTTTACTCCATTATAGCCTCTTATTTGATAGAGTTTCTCGCATCTCGCTCTCTCACCCTCTCCATATCAAAACAAGATGACAGTGTCCACACTATCTCTCTCCTCACCGGTGGTCACAGATCCGGCCGAATCCCGTCCGCTGCGAGAGGTCCGGCCGAATCCCGTCCGTTGTCGCCATCAGTGATGGAGGAAGCCGATGCGCACCGTCCTCTCGGAGCCGGCGCTGGCGCGAACGAAGGTCCTCCGCGCCCTTGTTCGCTGCCGTCGTGTGGGCAGATCCCGCCCGCCCGCCTAAGCGACATCTCGCCCATCTGAGGTATAACTTCTTGTACTGGTCCAGCTCCCCAGGTCACTGCATGCGGGTTTTCTTCTATGCGACTACTCCCCAGCTCCCCATGTATAGTAGCTAGGGTTTGTCGGCTGGTCCAACATCACCTACTATTATAGAGGAAATGCCACTCGAAAAGTTGTCCTGATTTATGCCTCGGTGGAGGTATACATTTTGTTTTGACAAAAAGTACATGGTGGTTGTGCGGTCATTGTCCATATGCTCCTATTGCTGCTGCTAATCTAATACTATCACTGGTTAAATGAAGAAATGCTTTTTTTCTCGGGTATCCTGGTTTAGTTCCCATCAAGATAATCATGATGCTTCTGTTTGTTGGTGTACTTTTCATAATTCTTATTGACAATTGAGATGTCGTTGATAATCTTGTAAAACAAAGTAACAACACTATATCCCTTTTTTTATTTTTGGAAACAGTGATGCGTATCTCCATACCCGGGCATGTCTTCCTCAATTTTAGAGGAACTGCACAAAATTGGATGGCCATTGTTGTTCTGCCTCACTGTCCTCTGCCACGTGGTTCTTCCTTCCTCGAGCTTGACTACTGAGAAGAAACTGACCATAGTGAGGATTTGTCGAACTTCATAGGTGCCTCACCCAAACTTGATGCCAAATGGATGATGCCTCACCATGATGATCTATTGATGCTCATGGTTGCGCCTCATGGTTGCGTCGGCTGGTGAAGCTGATCGATTTTCAATGAAAAACAAGTTGTATTCCATTAGTGCTCTTTGCTTGTTACCCACAAAGATGATATCCTTCGTCAGTTCACCTTGGTTGCGTTGGAGACGCAGTCGTCTTTCACGTTGGTGCAATTTTATCACACAATTGGCTATGAACCAAATGTTTCCTCGAAGAAGGATCGACGTTGGTACTAAGAGCATAAGTTTTGTATTGATTTCTAAGCCTTCTCACAACATTGTCTCCATCTATTAACTTTGATTAAAAAAATGGTGTGGACTAAAAACCCGGATGGACGTAGTAGCCCTCCATTTTTATTTACTCCACATATTAGATTTGACTGAAGTCAAACTTTGTAAAGTTTGACCAAGTTTAGGCCGAACACAACAAACCATAATTATTAGAGAGGGCATACTGTACATACTCTCAAACCTTTCCGATAAATGAAATTAAAATTCTTTATTTGTACACACTCTCACACGTTTCCGATAATTTGGCGCATGTGTGGTTGTTCATTTAAGGGAGGGGAGTGTACCGCACGTGAAGGACAGGAAGTGCGACCAGGACGCGTGGATCGTTAGTTCATCGGAAGTACTAGTAGTTTTCTTCACTGGTACGTTAAATAAAGAGTTTCGTTTTGTACTTACACAATTTAAAACGATTGTTATGGAGAGAATAGGAAAACCACTGCACTATATATTAGTCGTATACACGAGTACTATATGGACACATCTTCATTGACTTTAGTGCAGCTGCCTTTGGGTTTATGACAGGTGGGCCCAAAATGTGGCTGGCCCACCTGTCATACAGCCAAAAGCAGGTGAAGTTAAGGCACCGGAGCTCAGTCCGTACTAAAGTATATATATAAGCTGGAGCCTCAGCGCTTGTTCGCTAGGGTTTGCACTCTCCACACTCTTGCCGCACTACATATATATATACACGCTGGAGGCTCAGCGTTACTTTTCTAGGGTTTGCTATATTCACTGTCTCTCACCCTCTTCACCAGATCTAAACAAGATTGTGTTGTGGCCTCTGTCTTTCTCACCCCCCCCCCTCAAAGACAGTTGGCGAAGGAGGCGTCCGGATCCCGTCGCACCGGGAAGGGGAGGAGGTGCATCGTTCACTCTATCGCCTTCGGCGAGGGAGGCAATCCACTGCCGGCTGTGCTTTTCTCTTTCACCCAACGCCTGTGCGGGAGGGCCATCGACCCCTTCTTCCTCGCTGCCGTACGTAGTGTGGGCAGATCCGACCTCCCGCCACACACCTTGCCACATCCCGATGACCCTAATGTATAAGTTTCTTTGAAACCGTCATTGGTCTAGCTGCATGCTGATCTTTTTCGATTCTGTAGTCGAATCTAGGTCTTGGTTCAAAGAGGAAAGAAGGGTGCGGTGGGGTGGAGCATGAATCTAGGACGTGGTTCAATGAGGAAAGGAGGGAGGGAAAGTTGTATAGACTAGCTATCCAGCCGCTTTGTTGGTCGAAAAGGGAAAAAGGGGGTAACCCAATACACACATCTGTAAGGAACCCAACTCTTTGTTGAAAAGGGAAAGAAACTATGGGGTCGGGTAGTTTGTGCAGGACTAGATTTGCTGCCCTCACATCGGAAATTTTTTCAAAGAAAACAAATATGGGACCAACGCAGATATGCTGCTTCGCTACATACTCTGCATCACCCATTTATACGTGTGGACGCACATGGTGCTGGCATGTCCCATGTCCCATCCACATGATCGTGCAGTGTGTTTTGAGATGTTGTGCTACTTGTATTGGTACTGTTTTAAATAAATGTTGAATTGAAGCTATCTATCTATCTATTATATAATTAAAACAAGAGTCAAACAAGCTATTACGTTAGTCCACACATATTAAATTATCTTGACCATCAACTTTTGAGATTAACGGGGGAGATTTAAAGATCTAAGCGTTACGTAAAAAAATATTGGCACGTACAGACGCTTTAACATGTCACAAAATATTGGCACGTACAGACGCTTTAACATGTCACGTAGGAATAACTTTTAGGGACATAGGAATAGTTAGAAGAATAGGCACGTCTCATGTATTATGACAGCCACAAATAGTTATGTACATACTCAGGAAAACCTATAGCCTGTCACGACTTCTCTTTTCAACAGAAACCCAGTCAATCACGTACCAGTAAAAATAGGCCATATGGGGTATATATTAAGGAAAGTAGCAAACTTTCCCAGAAAAAGGAAACAGGCAAACAACTATCACGTACGCAGTAAGAAAATCAATCACGTGCTTGCCGGAAGGAAACTTCGGACTATACGGTTGCATCCTCTAACAAAACAGTCTATTTTTTTGCGGGATTCTAACAAAACACAGTGACAACTGTACTCGGACTTTTTTCTTCAATAACTGTACCAGGACTAATTTACCAATTATTATTTATTCGGTTTATACGTTGAATAAATAAGAAAAACCTTATAGACTGTTAAATCAAGAAATTGCTAAAATTGGGACGACTTTTATATGAGAAAATAGTTGATAGACATATATATAGAAATGCAACCAATCACTAGGATGTAAAATATGATTATCATTTCTTTCTACAATCCAAAAAAATATTTTTTATTCTGATTGTAATTGTTGAGATTAAAGATGAAAAATTACGCACAATATTAGTCTATTATTGTCACGTACAAACAAATCTATCATTTGTTTACAATAAAATAAATCTATCATTGATATGTACAAATTGAGTGCAACATGGCATGTCCAAAACCAGATCAGGTAATATGGGTCAAGACCTGAAAGATTTTTGCATACAAGGTAGTATTAGTATATTGCCATATATTGGTCTACAAAAAGTATATTGCCGTATTGATCCGTCACGCCTGCCTCATGTGTAGTCACGATCACGTGCAAGATGTGGACGCGAGAAACCACAGCTGCCCATTAAAACTCTGATTGGATACGTACACAGAAAAAAATACTTTCAAGCTAAACCATTGTATTCACACGATAAAATACTTTCAGTCAGAATCTGCCGCCCAACCAACAAGAAGCCTACAGAAAGCGCTAACGGAGAATATCAAATGGCCCGAGGTCATGGAAATACGTTGGGGACATTCAAAGAGCACACATATGACAACTGCAGCTACAAAGTAGTCAGGGCCTTAAGCTAGAATACTCAGCAAGTCATTTGAAAATGTGCTTTAAAAGATTCAATGTCTGAAAGAGCAAAGTTGAGACCGAACTATTCTAAGGCCATTCGGTTATACAGTGGCAAGAAAACATACGACATGATGCTGATACAAGAAAGTTAATTTGAATAGGACAATTTTTTGGCGGGGGTAAATCAGAATAAGTTGGCGTGTCTCAAAATAAAAAAAAATTATTTCTGAATAGATGTCGAATTTGGAGAATGAACATTTATTTTCTATACAGAATTACAATTAGCAGTGAAGAGTCTGATTTTGTTGACGTATAAGTATTTTATGGAAATCTCAATAGCTAAATATGTAAATATAAGCATCTTATTATGTCCATGAAGGAGAAAATTATTGTTTGTATATGAGATTTCATATATATAAAAAAATGAAGGCAACATATTTGTTTTCTTAAAATATTTCCAAATAGTTAATAAATAGCTCATGTTTGTGGTATATTTTATGTAAAAATAAAATGGATTGTATATAATACAATCATCTTTTATATAAGAAATTATGAATAAGAATTATCAGTTCAGCTTCGTACAAACTTTATATGAAATACTTCAACAACAAAGTTTAGAATATGATTTATAGAAAAAAAAACTTATTGGATGTATAGATACTATTTCTATATTTGTTTGAAAAGGAAATAGTAAACTGTTTTTTCTTACAGACATTATGCATTATCTATTAATAACTAAAATGTGAAACATTTTTATGAGAAAATAATGTTATTTATATATGACATTTATCCTATAGAGGGGAAACTAGGAATTAACAGGAAATTTATTTCATTGTTGTAACATGCAAGTAGTGAGCGAAAAAATGCAAATGTAACTTATCTCAAATGTATGAACATGTCTGCCAACACAAAAATAGTAAGACATGTTTGTTTTAATGGGAAAGACCTCGGCCTCTGCCAAAAAAAGTAAGAAATGTATGTCATATATATCGACGTCAACCATTTCTGCATTGTGAAAATTAGAAAAGGTTGACATCATAGAGTGAAGGCGAGAGGAAACATTCATATCACCAGGCAGAGGCAACTCCATAAATACAAACTCCACATTTGGATTTGTAATATCAATTTAAATAGTATATAAGAATGATGTTCTCATTCCAAAACAGTTAGTACAAAGCCATGGAGGAAAGTTGTCAACGTACATGCTCATATATGTCAACAAGCATGGGTTGTTGACACAATTATATGGACAAAAACTGAAATAGCTTTATAGGACAGTCCAAACAGAATTGAAACTAAAACACATATAATAATATGTAGGTAAATCTAGCTGCGCAAATGCGCGGGAAACTCCGCTAGTTGTATTTTAAGCAATGCCACTCTCAGAATTAACTACTGAACTATTTTAAGAGAATTTCTCTGTTAATATGAATCAATGCAACCATTTTAGAAATGCTACTATCCTATACTTTGTTTTCCATCAAGATAAGGTAGATGTTTCTTTTTGTGGCCGCATGTTTCATCCTCCTTTATTGGCAGTAATTGTTTCCTTTTTTGCCTCTGTTAAATCAGGGATATCTATTCAACTTGTTGCTATAGCAAACTTAAATGTCTCACCGGCGACTTTACTTGATTTCAGAGTAACTGCACAAAACGAGATTGGATTTCCTATTCGTGTTGGCAGATTCGTACCTGATCTTGTGTGCATCATGACAGGTTGGTACTTGCCTTCATCCACATGATCGTGCAGTGTGTTTTGAGATGCTGTGCTACTTGTATTGGTACTGTTTTAAATAAATATTGAATTGAAGCTATTGTATTGCTGTCTTTTCCCATTAAGTAGTGAACAAAAATGGGACCAACCCAGACATTATGGTTGTTGCTTTGTTACAACAAACTCTGCATCACCCCCTTTATAAGTAGATGGAAGCACATGCTCTTGGTGCGCCCACTCTCCCCTGGAACTGTTTATGCTTTTTGTTAATCTAATGCCGCTGGTAAAATTAAGCAATGCCACTCTCAGAATTAACTACTGAATCTTATTTCAAAACTGCAACACTTGTTAGGGATTGGCGGGATTACCATTTTTGTGGCCGCATGTTTCATCCTCCTTTATTGGCCAGTAATTGATTCCTTTTTTTTCCTCTGTTAAAACAGGGATATCTATTCAACTTGTTGCTATTGCGACATTTTGCTTCGCTTAATTTTGGTGGAATTGCACAAAATGAGACCGGATTTCCATATATGTGTTGAGATCTCTTTTAAATCCTCCTCAGGCATTGTTTCAAATCTTGGTCTTGAAAGGTCAGTACCTACTTTCCTTAGAATTAACTACTGAATCTTAGTTCAAAACTGCAACACTTGTTAGGGATCGGCGGGAGTACCATTTCTGTTTTAGGAATGATACTTTTCTGCTTTGTCGTTCTTTATACATGTTGAAACAAGGCATTGTTAAGATAATGTCTCAGTTAATATGAATGAATCACCCTGATTGAGAATTGCTACTCTCCTGCTTTGTTTCCCATTAAGATAAGGTGATGAGTAGATGTTTTTCTTCTCGGAGTACAAGTCATCAACCGTTATTTCTCAGTAATTGTTTCCCTTATACCTTTTGTTGCTTACAGGGATATCAAAATTAAAGCTCGGTTTTATTCCGACTTTGATTTTAGTTGAACTGCACAAAAGGAGCCAATGTGTCTAAGGCAAACTGCTGCATTTGTGGGTCCAATTGGTCTTACCACTTTGCAGAAAGAAGCAGTCACAATTTGCGCTACATTACACAAGGAATGATCGAGAAGCTTTACAGAGTATTAGTAGACGTTGGTGACATGACTAGTCTACAGAGATGGTTGCTTTACTTGTGGTTCGGAGGAACATTGGGCAAACAAGTACCAAGAAGCCAGGACATAACTCCAAGTCTGTCAATGTCACTCTAAGCAACAATGATGGGACATCTGGGTACGGTAATCTGTTTACCGTACTTTCAGTTTGTTAGTCCACCGATTGGTGGGTTGACAGTGGGGCCAATATCCATGTGTGTGCTGATGTGTATTTGTTTTCTGGCAGCATATAAATATGAAATCCACAGGGATGCTCAGCTTGATTTTAGTGGAACTGCACAAAATGTTCAGATGGTTCGTGTCCTCCATAATAATACTTCATCATGCACAATACATCAAATGGTTCTCTAATCATTCATCGTCACCTTGAGCCACCGGACTATCAGATGACAAACTGATGACTGATAACCCACAAGTATAGGGGATCGCAACAGTTTTCGAGGGTAGAGTATTCAACCCAAATTTATTGATTCGACACAAGGGGAGCCAAAGAATATTCTCAAGTATTAGCAACTGAGTTGTCAATTCAGCCACACCTGGATAACTTAATATCTGCAGCAAAGTATTTAGTAGCAAAGTAGTATGATAGTAACGGTAACAGTGGCAAAGGTAACGGTGATAGCAGTTTAGTTATTGTAACAGTAGCAGCATTAAAGTAACTAAGCAAGTATCAATATGGGAAAAGCTCGTAGGCATTGGATCAGTGATGGAGAATTATGCAGGATGCGGTTCATCATGTAACAGTCATAACATAGGGTGACACAGAACTAGCTCCAATTCATCAATGTAATGTAGGCATGTATTCCGAATATAGTCATACGTGCTTATGGAAAAGAACTTGCATGACATCTTTTGTCCTACCCTCCCGTGGCAGCGGGGTCCTAGCAGAAACTAAGGGATATTAAGGCCTCCTTTTAATAGAGTACCAGACCAAAGCATTAACACATACTGAATACATGGACTGCTCAAACTATGGTCATCACCGGGAGTGGTCCCGATTATTGTCACTTCGGGGTTGCCGGATCATAACACATAGTAGGTGACTATAACTTCCAATATCGGATCAAGAACACAAATATATTGATGAAAACATAAAGGGTTCAGATCTGAGTTCATGGCACTCGGGCCCTAGTGACAAGCATTAAGCATAGCAAAGTCATAGCAACATCAATCTCAGAACATAGTGGCTACTAGGGATCAAACCCTAACAAAACTAACTCGATTACATGATAAATCTCATCAAACCCATCACCGTCCAGCAAGCCTACGATGGAACTACTCACGCACAATGGTGAGCATCATGAAATTGGTGATGGAGGATGGTTGATGATGACGATGGAGACGGATTCCCATCTTTGGAGCCCCGAACGGACTCCAGATTAGCCCTCTGATACGTCTCCAACGTATCTATAATTTTTGATTGCTCCATGCTATATTATCTACTGTTTTGGACCATATTGGGCTTTATTTTCACTTTTATATTACTTTTGGGACTAACCTATTAACCGGAGGCCCAGCCCAGAATTGTTGTTTTTTGCCTATTTCAGTGTTTCGAAGAATCGGAATATCAAACGGAGTCCAAACGGAATGAAACCTTCGGGAACGTGATTTTCCCACCGAATATGATCCAGGAGACTTGGACCCCCCGTCAAGAAAGAACGGAGGTGGCCACGAGGGTGGAGGGCGCGCCCCTCCCCCCTAGGGTGCACCCTGCCTCGTGGGCCCCCCTTTGCTCCACCGACATACTCCTTCCTCCTATATATGCCTACGTACCCCCAAACGATCAGATACGGAGCCAAAAACCTAATTCCACCGCTGCAAGCTTCTGTATCCACGAGATCCCATCTTGAGGCCTTTTCCGGAGCTCCACCGGAAGTGGAATCCACCACGGAGAGCTTCTACATCATCACCATAGCCCCTCCGATGAAGTGTGAGTAGTTTACCTCAGACCTTCGGGTCCATAGTTAGTAGCTAGATGGCTTCTTCTCTCTTTTTGGATCTCAATACAATGTTCCCCCCTCTCTCGTGGAGATCTATTCGATGTAATCTTCTTTTTGCGGTGTGTTTGTTGAGACCGATGAATTGTGGGTTTATGATCAAGTTTATCTATGAACAATATTTGAATCTTCTCTGAATTCTTTTATGTATGATTGGTAAACTTTGCAAGTCTCTTCGAACTATCAGTTTGGTTTGGCCTACTAGATTGGTTTTTCTTGCAATGGGAGAAGTGCTTAGCTTTGGGTTTAATCTTGCGGTGTCCTTTCCCAGTGACAGAAGGGGCAGCAAGGCACGTATTGTATTGTTGCCATCGAGGATAACAAGATGGGTTTTTTATCATATTGCATGAATTTATCCCTCTACATCATGTCATCTTGCTTAAGGCGTTACTCTGTTTTCTTGAACTTAATACTCTAGATGCATGCTGGATAGCGGTCGACGAGTGGAGTAATAGTAGTAGATGCAGGCAGGAGTCGGTCTACTTGTCTCAGACGTGATGCCTATATACATGATCATACCTAGATATTCTCATAACTATGCTGAAAGGATCGAGAAGAGGTGTCTAGAGGGGGGTGATTAGACACTAGGTGCCAAAAGTTACAGTTTTTAATATTCTTCAGTTTAAGTGGAGTTCGAGCACAAGTTTAACAAAACACAATACATATCAAGCAAGCATGCGATGAGTATATGAGCAGCGGAAAGTAAAGGATGCAACTTGCAAGAATGTAAAGGGAAGGGTTTGGAGTATTCAAACGCAATTGGAGACATGGATGTTTTTGTCGTGGTTCCGATAGGTGGTGCTATCGTACATCCACATTGATGGAGACTTCAACCCATGGAGGGTAACGGTTGCGCGAGTCCATAGAGGGCTCCACCCACGAAGGGTCCACGAAGAAGCAACCTTGTCTATTCCATCATGGTCGTCGCCCACGAAGGACTTGCCTCACTAGCGATAGATCTTCACGAAGTAGGCGATCTCCTTGCCCTTACAAACTCCTTGGTTCAACCCCACAATCTTGTCGGAGGCTCCCAAGTGACACCTAGCCAATCTAGGAGACACCACTCTCCAAGAAGTAACAAATGGTGTGTTGATGATGAACTCCTTGCTCTTGTGCTTCAAATGATAGTCTCCCCAACACTCAACTCTCTCTCACAGGATTTGGATTTGGTGGAAAGAAGATTTGAGTGGAAAGCAACTTGGGAAAGGCTAGAGATCAAGATTCATGTGGTAGGAATGGAATATCTTGACCTCAACACAAGTGTAGTTGGTTCTCTCTCAGAATATGTGTATTGGAAGTGTAGGTGTGTTCTGATGGCTTTCTCTACGAATGAAGAGTGGGTGGAGGGGTATATATAGCCTTCACACAAAATCTAACCGTTACACACAATTTGACAAACTCGGTGGGACCGAATGGTTAAACTCGGTTAGACCGATTCAGCAAACCTAGTGACCATTAGGATTTTCGGTGAGACTGAGATGCCACTCGGTAGGACCGATATGGTTAGGGTTCGGGCATAACGTAATATCGGTGTGACCGATTACACAAACTCGGTGGGACCGATTTTGGTAATAAGCTAACCAGAGAGTTGGTCAGGCAAACTTGGTGGGATCGATTACACAAACTCGGTGGGACCGATTTTGGTAATAAGCTAACTAGAGAGTTTGCATTGTAATCTCGGTAGTACCGATTGCTCAAACTCGGTGAGACCCATTTTGGTAATGGACATACACAGTGAGATTACAATCCCATCTCGGTAAGACCGAGACCCTATCGGTGAAACCGATTTGCTAGGGTTTGTGGCAGTGGCTATGACATCTGAAACTCGGTGGTTCCGGATAGTAAGAATCGGTGGGGCCGAGTTTGACTTTTGGTTTAGGTCATATGTGGATGTGGGAAGGTAGTTGAGGGTTTTGGAGCATATCACTAAGCACTTTGAGCAAGCAAGCCATTAAGCAACACCTCATCCCCTCTTGTTAGTATTGGCTTTTCCTATAGACTCAATGTGATCTTAGATCACTAAAATATAAAATGTAGAGTCTTGATCTTGAAGCTTGAGCCAATCCTTTGTCCTTAGCATCTTGACGGGGTTCCACATCCTCTAGTCCATGCCACTCCATTGTTGAACTTATCTGAAACATACTAGGTAAAAGTGTTAGTCCAACAAGACATATGTTGACATTAATTACCAAAACCACCCAGGGAGCACTTGTGCTTTCAATCTCCCCCTTTTTGGTAATTGATGACAACATACATCAAAGCTTTAGATAAAGATACAGAGAATAGCAAGTAAAGCTTTGGAAAGACATGTAACATGCATAGGCTCCCCCTACATGTATGCAATCATGTGAATATTGAATATAGGAGCATGTGAATGCATAAGCATGACAGAGTAAGCAATGTGTTACATGTATCTTGGCTATATGCATCAGAGCAAATGATGTGAATATGAGAAATGTACCTTCATGCTCATGAGTCCTTCTTGCAAACAGTATGTATATCAGCAAGAACTCATTCACATGACTGAGATGCATATACTTACCTTGTGGTCTTGAGTTGGCTTAGGATGGGATGGACCTGCGCAAACAAGGTTAGATAACACAGATACACCTACTAACCAGAGCAAACAAGAGAGACCACAAGAGAACCAAGACTGGGATGACATGTAGAGTGAGTACTAAGTACCACATTGGATATAGACATGTCCCCAAAGATAAAGATATGCAATAAAATCAGAGATTTCCTTCCCTTAGATGGCTTGCACCCACTGAATCTGCATGGGATATTGGGAGAAGATAGGGAACAGAAAATCAGAGCAACAGAAAAGAAACAACAGAGCTTGAACTAAAGCAAGCAACCAAACATGTCTTTCCCCTCTTAAAGACATGTGACATCTCTCCTCTTGAACACCAAGCATCTGGGGTCTTTGATGATATTAGTTTCTCCTAGTTGAGAAACTCTCTCCCCCTGAGTATTCTCTCTTTCTCCCCCTATAGGAAGGATTAAGCTTTGATGTGATCTCTCTCCCCCCCCCCCCTTTGACATCAATTTCCAAGAAGGGCTCTTATGGACATGTGATACAAATGGGTTGGTCCTCGAGTCACAGAGCAAAGCAGCATGTCTAATATGATGCTGGTAGAGGACAAGAATCATTGAGTGGAGCTGGAGCAAACAAAAATCAGGAATAAGTGGCAAGTTGGTTTTCCTGTGATGAAATCGGTGACTCCGAGTTGTGTGCTTCGGTTGCACCGAAAGATTTCAGTTGGGCCGAAGAGAACAAACCGGTGTGACCGAGTTCATTAGAGTGAAACCACTTGTCACCTCAGCTCACTAGACAAGTAAGATCTCACAAGGATATGCAAGGAATTAACTGAAAGATTGCAACGAATTGGATGCAGAAAATGCAGAACAAAAAGGAAAGAAAAGAAACTAAAAGATCTAGATGAGGTTTTTTTTTGAAAGGGGAAACAAATATGCAAATGCAAAAGCACGAAGAAACACTAGAGAACTTCATCTAGAAATGGTCGGTGACAAAGTCACCTATGTTAGAGTATATTGACTTAGGAGTCAAGTGAGAGCACTTGATCATAGGTCATACTCATCGTTTAAGCTCAAAATGGGGTTACCATTTTTTGTTTAAGCATCTTGATGTATTCACATCTTGTCGAGTTGCTTTGACTCATGACTTGGAGTAAAGCTTCTCTAAGATGGAATAACATACCTTGGGTGGTGGTGTTGATCTTGCACATGTAGTTGAACTTCTGTGGGTTGCTCAAGGTTGATGTAGTTCATCAAGAGTTGGGAGCACCACTTGGAGTTTGAGTTCATCTACCTACATGGGTTAGTCTTGCAAGGAAGAGCACTTGTGTATCCAAAATGACAATTATAGGATTTAATCATAGGATTTGTCAAAGGATATGTTTGAATGGTTTCGTGCTTCCTTGTCTTCAACCACCATTGTGTAGAGACTTGGTGATGTAGAGATTACTCAAGATGTGAGTGTGTTGCAATCTCATAGAATTAGATTCAACCAAGTACCTACACGGGTTAGATAACATGCAAGGTACAAATGTATCCAAGACATATGAATAGCATTATAAGAGAAATATCGAGGATTAGTCATAGGCTCATGCCCCGCATGTATCAAATGGAGTTCCTACTCCAAGTTTGAAGCATCAATGATGTTCAATTCACCTCTCAACCTGCAAAACACTTTCTCATCAAGTGGTTTAGTGAATATATCCGCCAATTGCTTATCGGTGCGAACATGCTTAATGTTAATGTCCCCCTTTGCAACATGATCTCGAATGAAATGACGACGAACTTCAATATGCTTAGTTCGAGAGTGTTGTACGGGATTGTGAGCAATCTTAATAGCACTTTCATTGTCACATAGCAATGGAACATGTTTCACATATATCCCATAATCTTTAAGAGTTTGGGTCATCCAAAGTAATTGAGCACAACATGAACTAGCGGCAATGTATTCCGCTTCGGCGGTGGATAAGGATTCTGAGTTTTGTTTCTTGGAAGACCAAGATACAAGAGATCTACCAAGGAATTGACAAGTACCTGAAGTGGACTTTCTATCAACCTTGTCTCCGGCATAGTCCGAATCAGAGTAGCCAACAAGATCAAAAGAGGACCTCTTAGGATACCAAATGCCAAAATTTGGTGTATGGATTAGGTATCTCACTATCCTTTTCACAGCCTTAAGATGACATTCTTTAGGAGCAGCTTGATATCGTGCACACATGCACACACTTAGCATAATATCGGGACGAGAGGAACATAGATATAACAATGAACCAACCATAGAGCGATAAACTTTTGGATCAACCGGTTCACCATCTTTGGTCAAATCAAGATGTCCACTAGTAGGCATGGGTGTAGTCACACCTTTGCATTCTTGCATATTGAACTTCTTGAATAAGTCCTTGGTGTACTTCGTTTGAGAGACAAAGGTACCTTCCTTAGTTTGCTTGATTTGCAAACCGAGAAAGAATTTGAGCTCACTCATCATAGACATCTCAAACTTCTCCGACATTAGCTTTCCAAACTTCTCACTAAATTGAGGATTAGTTGAACCAAATATGATATCATCAACATAAATTTGGCACACAAATAGTTCTCCATTAACCCTTTTAATGAAAAGAGTAGAATCAATTTTACCAATTTCAAAGCCTTTTTCAATAAGGAACTTGGTCAAGCATTTATACCATGCTCTAGGAGCTTGTTTAAGACCATAAAGGGCTTTGTGAAGTTTGTAAACATGATTAGGTTTCTTAGGATTGACGAATCCGGGAGGTTGCTTAACATAAACTTCCTCCTCAATTTTGCCATTTAGAAAAGCACTTTTAATGTCCATTTGGTACAAAGTGATATCATGGTGATTAGCATAGGCAAGTAAGATGCGAATGAACTCAAGTCTAGCAATGGGAGCATATGTCTCACCATAGTCCAAACCTTCAACTTGTGTGTAGCCTTGGGCGACGAGACGTGCTTTGTTGCGAACCACTTGTCCATCTTCATCTTGCTTGTTGCGAAACACCCATTTGGTACCAATGATGTTGTGGTTGTTGTCGGGCTTCTCGACCAATGTCCACACTTGATTTCTCTCAAAGTTGTGTAGCTCTTCATGCATAGCGTTTATCCAATCCGGATCCTTCAATGCTTCTTCAACCTTCATAGGTTCAATGCTAGAGATGAACGAGTAATGTTCACAAAAGTTAGCTAAACGAGTTTTAGAGTGAGTGATTCTCCCGGTTTGGATATCGTTGTAGATTTGCTCGACGGGATGATCTTTGGCAATTCTTGCTTGAACTCGTGAAAGCTTTTGCTTGGGTCGGGGTGGAACATCCTCTTCATCTTGTTCTTCTTCTTGGCCTTCTTCATTGTTGACGTTGTCGTTCTCTTGTCGTGGTGGAGAAGGAGGTTGTTGATGTTCTTCTTGGTGCGCTTCCTCGTTTTCTTCATCTTGGCGTGTCCCACTTGTGGATGCTTCCGTATCAACTCTTGGTTCACCTTGTCGTGAGGTAGAAGCTTCCACTTGGACGGACGAGGTACTCTCCTTCACTTCCGTTGGGCGAATCTTGCCAATGGAAAAGTCTTGAATTGCTTCCGAAGGGTCTTTGTCTCCTACATCAATTGGGAATTGCTCTACTTGCGAGCCGTTAGATTCATCAAACTTCACATCTACCGCCTCTTCAACCTTTCGGGTGAAATTGTTGTAGACACGATAAGTGTGAGAGTTTGAGCCATAACCAAGTAGGAAACCTTCATGAGATTTAGGAGCAAATTTAGAACGACGGTGCTTATCAAGAATGTAGCACTTTGAGCCGAATACTCGAAAGTATCCAACTTGGGGTTTGTTACCAGTGAGGAGCTCATATGACGTCTTGCCGAGTAGCTTGTGAAGATACAAGCGATTTGTTGCATGACCAAAAGTGCTTTGGCGTTTTGTACTCATCAAGCATCATTCTTGCCATCTCGATAAGAGTCCGGTTCTTCCTTTCAACAACTCCATTTTGTTGAGGTGTGTACATAGCCGAGAACTCGTGTGAAATCCCTTCTTCGTCAAGAAAGGTGTCCACATTTGCGTTCTTGAACTCCGTTCCATTGTCGCTCTGAACCTTCTTGATCTTCACGTCAAGCTGATTTTGGGCCTTTCTAGCGAAGTTTTTGAGGATCTTTTGGACCTGTGATTTGTCATCAAGAAAGAACACACACTTAAATCTTGAAAAATCATCAACTATGACTAGACCAAATGAGTTACCACCGAGACTCTTGTAGGCATTTGGACCAAAGAGATCCATGTGAAGTAGCTCGAGTGGTCTTCTTGTGGCCATGATGTTCTTCGCGCGGTGACTTCCTCCAACTTGTTTTCCTGCTTGACAAGCACTACAAAGTCTATCCTTGTCAAATATGACATCTTTTATTCCAAGGATATGATCACCTTTAATAAGCTTATCAAGATTTCGCATTCCAAGATGACCTGGTCTTCTATGCCACAACCAGCCTTTAGAAGATTTAGCAATTAAGCAAGTTTTAGGTTGAGCCTTTTTAGTGAAATCAACAATGTAAAGGTCTCCTCTACGTGTACCGGTAAAGACCATTTCATAATTGTCTCTACGAAACACTTGGCAATCTACTTCAGTGAATAAGACATTGAAACCGAAATCCGCAAGTCTAGAAACTGAAAGTAAATTGTATCCAAGGGATTCAACGAGCATGACATTTTGTATGGAGCTATCATGTGAGATGGCCACCTTACCAAGGCCAACCACCTTACCCTTTGAATTATCACCAAAAGTGACGTATTTTCGAGGGCCGTCGTTTTCAACAAGCTCAAGGAACATATCTTCATCTCCGGTCATATGATCAGTACATCCACTATCAAGGACCCATTCCTTTCCTCCAGCCATGTAGCCACGAAGATTTGCCATAAGACAAAAATGCCTCATTGCATCATCAAGATCATAATCACTATCATCATCTTCATCAGAGTATCCATGTTCAACATCATCTTGTGATTGATCAATTCCTAGAGAGGGTAATTCATTAGATGAATGATCATCAAAATGGTTACCTTTATGAATTCTAATAGCTTCGGATATGATATCGCTAATGATTCCAACGTTTCCTTTAGCATGCATGAGATTGGTAAGCTAAAATAGACAATCGCCAAAACTAGGATCACTAGAGTTCATCTTACTCAAGGCAATAGACTTATGGAGAATTTCGTCTAAGTTTTTCAAGGAATAACTTGGAAATCGTTCCTCAAGAAATTTCCATATAGTATAGGCACAATCAAGAGTAGGCAAACTAGCAATCAAATTCTTGGGCAACCCTCTTATGATAAGATTGATGGTTCTAAGATTGCGAATCATGTCAAGATCTTCATCTAGGGTAGGGTGCAAAGGATCAACATGAGGTGCACAAGGGCTAGCAATGTACTTGTTCAAATGATATTCATTGAAAATCTCAAGCATTTCATTTTTCCACTCATGAAAATATTCTCCATCAAGAATAGGCACTCTATGTCTAAGACTTCCCGAAGTAGACACATCCATCTTCCTCCAAAGGTGTTTAAACCAAGGCAATGGAGACCAAAGCTCTGATACCAATGGAAAGGATCGAGAAGAGGTGTCTAGAGGGCGGTGATTAGACACTAGGTGCCAAAAGTTGAAGTTTTTAATATTCTTAAGTTTAAGTGGAGTTTGAGCACAAGTTTAACAAACACAATACATATCAAGCAAGCATGCAATGAGTATATGAGCAGTGGAAAGTAAAGCATGCAACTTGCAAGAATGTAAAGGGAAGGGTTTGGAGTATTCAAATGCAATTGGAGACACGGATGTTTTTGTCGTGGTTCCGATAGGTGGTGCTATCGTACATCCATGTTGATGGAGACTTCAACCCACGTAGGGTAACGGTTGCGCGAGTCCACGGACGGATCCACCCACGAAGGGTCCACGAAGAAGCAACCTTGTCTATTCCATCATGGCCATCACCCACGAAGGACTTGCCTCACTAGCGGTAGATCTTCACGAAGTAGGCGATCTCCTTGCCCTTACAAACTCCTTGGTTCAACTCCACAATCTTGTCGGAGGCTACCAAGTGACACCTAGCCAATCTAGGAGACACCACTCTCCAAGAAGTAACAAATGGTGTGTTGATGATGAACTCCTTGCTCTTGTGCTTAAATGATAGTCTCCCCAACACTCAACTCTCTCTCACAGGATTTGGATTTGGTGGAAAGAAGATTTGAGTGGAAAGCAACTTGGGAAAGGCTAGAGATCAAGATTCATGTGGTAGGAATGGAATATCTTGACCTCAACACAAGTGTAGGTGGTTCTCTCTCAAAATATGTGTATTGGAAGTGTAGGTGTGTTCTGATGGCTTTCTTTACGAATGAAGAGTGGGTGGAGGGGTATATAGCCTTCACACAAAATCTAACCGTTACACACAATTTGCCAAACTCGGTGGGACCGAAGGGTTAAACTCGGTCGAACCGATACAGCAAACCTAGTGACCGTTATGATTTTCGGTGAGACTGAGATGCAACTCGGTAGGACCGATATGGTTAGGGTTCGGGCATAACGTAATCTCGGTGTGACCGATTACACAAACTCGGTGGGACCGATTTTGGTAATAAGCTAACCAGAGAGTTGGTCAGGCAAACTCGGTGGGACCGATTTTGGTAATAAGCTAACCAGAGAGTTTGCATTGTAATCTCGGTAGTACCGATTGCTCAAACTCGGTGAGACTGATTTTGGTAATGGACATACACAGTGAGATTACAATCTCATCTCGGTGAGACCGAGATCTCTATCGGTGAAACCGATTTGCTAGGGTTTGTGGCAGTGGCTATGGCATCTGAAACTCGGTGGCTCCGGATAGAAAGAACCGGTGGGGCCGAGTTTGACTTTTGGTTTAGGTCATATGTGGATGTGGGAAGGTAGTTGAGGGTTTTCGAGCATATCACTAAGCACTTTGCGCAAGCAAGCCATTAAGCAACACCTCATCCCCTCTTGATAGTATTGGCTTTTCCTATAGACTCAATGTGATCTTAGATCACTAAAATATAAAATGTAGAGTCTTGATCTTGAAGCTTGAGCCAATCCTTTGTCCTTAGCATCTTGACGGGGTTCCACATCCTCTAGTCCATGCCACTCCATTGTTGAACTTACCTGAAACATACTAGGTAAAAGTGTTAGTCCAACAAGAGATATGTTGACATTAATTACCAAAACCACCCAGGGAGCACTTGAGCTTTCATATGCTCAATTCTGTCAATTGCTCAACAGTAATTTGTTCACCCACCGTAGAATACTTATGCTCTTGAGAGAAGCCACTAGTGAAATCTATGGCCCCTAGGTCTATTCTCATCATATCAATCATCCACCACTTTATTATTGCTTTGCTGTTTACTTTGCCTTTTATTTTACTTTGCATCTTTATACCAAAAATACCAAAAATATTATCTATCATCTCTATCAGATCTCACTCTCGTAAGTGACCGTGAAGGGATTGACAACCCCTAATCACGTTGGTTGCGTGGAGCTATTTGTTTTGTGTAGGTACGAGGGACTTGCGTGTAGCCTCCTACTGGATTGATACCTTGGTTCTCAAAAACTGAGGGAAATACTTACTCTACTCTACTGCATCACCCTTTCCTCTTCAAGGAAATCCAACGCAGTGCTCAAGAGGTAGCACCCTCCCGAGAGAGTTTAGGGCTTGGCGGCGGCTCCGTATCGTAAAACGCGATGGATCTTTCTCTCTGATTTTTTTCTCCCTGAACACGAATATATGGAGTTGGAGTTGAGGTCGGTGGAGCACCAGGGGGCCCATGAGGCAGGGGGCGCCCCCACCCTCGTGGCAAGGGTGTGGGCCCCTGGCCTTGATTCTTTAGCCAGTATTTTTTATATTTTCCAAAAATAATCTCCATGAAGTTTCAGGTCATTCCGAGAACTTTTGTTTCTGCACATAAATAACACCATTGCAATTCTGCTGAAAACAACGTCAGTCCGGGTTAGTTCCGTTCAAATCATGCAAGTTAGAGTCCAAAACAAGGGCAAAAGTGTTTGGAAAAGTAGATACGACGGAGTTGTATCAACTCCCCCAAGCTTAAACATTTGCTTGTCCTCAAGCAATTCAGTTGACAAACTGAAAGTGATAAAGAAAAAACTTTTACAAACTCTGTTTGCTCTTGTTGTTGTAAATATGTAAAGCCATCATTCAAGTTTTCAGCAAAGATTATGAACTAACCATATTCACAATAACATTTAGGTCTCATGTTTACTCATATCAATGGCATAATCAACTAGCGAGCAATAATAATAAATATCGGATGACAACACTTTCTCAAAACAATCATGATATGATATAACAAGATGGTATCTTGCTAGCCCTTTCTGAGACCGCAAAACATAAATGTAGAGCACCTTTAAAGATCAAGGACTCACTAGACATTGTAATTCATGGTAAAAGAGATCCAATCATAGTCATACCCAATATAAATTAACAGTAATGAATGCAAATGACAGCAGTGCTCTCCAGCTGGTGCTTTTTAATAAGAGGGTGGTGACTCAACATAAAAGTAAATAGATAGGCCTTCGCAGAGGGAAGCATGGATTTGTAGAGGTGCCAGAGCTCGGTTTTGAAATAGAGATAAATAATATTTTGAGTGGTATACTTCCATTGTCAACATAACAACCAAGAGATGGCGATATCTTCCATGCTACACACATTATAGGTGGTTCCCAAACAGAATGGTAAAGTTTATACTCCCCCTCCACCAACAAGCATCAATCCATGGCTTGCTCGAAACAACGAGTGCCTCCAACTAACAACAGTCCCAGGGGAGTTTTGTTTGCAATTATTTTGATTTGATTTGCATAAAGCATGGGACTGGGCATCTCGGTGACCAGCCATTTTCTCGTGAGTGAGGAGCGGAGTCCACTCCTCTTGACAATAACCCGCCTAACATGGAAGATATGGACAGCCCTAGTTGATACATGAGCTATTCGAGTATACAAAACATAATTTCATTTGAAGGTTTAGAGTTTGGCACATACAAATTTACTTGGAAAGGCAGGTAGATACCACATATAGGAAGGTATGGTGGACTCATCTGGAATAACTTTGGGGTTTAAGGGATTGGATGCACAAGTAGTATTCCCGCTTAGTACAAGTGAAGGCTAGCAAAAGACTGGAAGCGACCAACTAGAGAGCGACAATAGTCATGAACATACATTAAAATTAATGAACATTGAGTGCAAGCATGAGTAGAATATAATCCACCATGAACATAAATATAGTGAAGGCTAAGTTGATTTGTTTCAACTACATGTGTGAACATGTGCCAAGTCAAGTCACTTAAATCATTCAAAGGAGGATACCACCCCATCATACTGCTACCACTTGAGCACCGCGTTGGATTTCCTCGAAGAGGAGAGGATGATGCAGCAAAGAAGCGTAAGTATTTCCCTCAGTTTTTGAGAACCAAGGTATCAATCCAGTAGGAGGCTACGCGCGAGTCCCTCGTACCTACACAAAACAATAGCTCAACTCAACCAACGCGATTAGGGGTTGTCAATCCCTTCACGATCACTTACGGGAGTGAGATGTGATAGAGATGATAGATAATATTTTTGGTATTTTTGGTATAGAGATGCAAAGTGAAAAGTAAAAGGCAAAGTAAAAAAAGCAAAGCAATAATAAAGTGATGGAGATTGATATGATGAGAATAGACCCGGGGGCCATAGGTTTCACTAGTGGCTTCTCTCAAGAGCATAAGTATTCTACGGTGGGTGAACAAATTATTGTTGACCAATTGACAGAATTGAGCATAGTTATGAGAATATCTAGGTATGATCATGTATATAGGCATCACGTCCGAGACAAGTAGACCGAATCCTGCCTGCATCTACTACTATTACTCCACTCGTCGACCGCTATCCAGCATGCATCTAGAGTATTAAGTTAAAAACAGAGTAACGCCTTAAGCAAGATGACATGATGTAGAGGGATAGTTTCATGCAATATTATAAAAAAACCATCTTGTTATCCTTGATGGCAACAATACGATACGTGCCTTGCTGCCCCTTCTGTCACTGGGAAAGGACACCGCAAGATTGAACCCAAAGCTAAGCACTTCTCCCATTGCAAGAAAAACCAATCTAGTAGGCCAAACCAAACTGATAATTCGAAGAGACTTGCAAAGATAACCAATCATACATAAAAGAATTCAGAGAAGATTCAAATATTATTCATAGATAGACTTGATCATAAACCCACAATTCATCGGTCTCAACAAACACACCACAAAAAGAAGATTACATTGAATAGATCTCCATGAGAGAGGGGGAGAACATTGTATTGAGATCCAAAAAGAGAGAAGAAGCCATCTAGCTACTAACTATGGACCCGAAGGTCTGAGGTAAACTACTCACACTTCATCGGAGAGGCTAGGATGATGTAGAAGCCCTCCATGATGATGGCCCTCTCCGGCGGAGCTCCGGAACAGGCCCCAAGATGGGATCTCGTGGATACAGAAAGTGGCGGCGGTGGAATTAGGTTTTTGGCTCCGTATCTGATCGTTTGGGGGTACGCAGGTATATATAGGAGGAAGGAGTACGTCGGTGGAGCATCGAGGGGCACACGAGGCAGGGGGTGCGCCCTCCACCCTCGTGACCGCCTCGTGGCTTTCTTGATGGAGGGTCCAAGTCTCCTGGGTCTTATCTGATGAGAAAATCACGTTCCCAAATGTTTCATTCCGTTTGGACTCCGTTTGATATTCCGTTTCATCGAAACACTGAAATAGGCAAAAAAACAGCAATTCTGGGCTGGGCCTCCGGTTAATAGGTTAGTCCCAAAAATAATATAAAAGTGGAAAATAAAGCCCAATATAGTCCAAAACAGTAGATAATATAGCATGGAGCAATCAAAAATTATAGATGCGTTGGAGACGTATCTGGCATCCCCAAGCTTAATTCCTGCTCGTCCTCGGGTTGGTAAATGATAAAAAGAGAATTTTTGATGCGGAGTGCTACTTGGCATAATTTCAATGTAAATCTTCTTAATTGTGGTATGAATATTCAGATCCGAAAGATTCAAGACAAAAGTTCATATTGACATAAAAATAATAATACTTCAAGCATACAAACTAAGCAATTTTGTCTTCTCAAAGTAACATGGCCAAAGAAAGTTTGTCCCTACAAAATCATATAGTTTAGTCATGATCCATTTTCGTCACACAAGAATGCTCTCATCATGCACAACCCCGATGACAAGCCAAGCAATTGTTCCATACTTTAATAATCTCAAACTCATAAACCTTCACGCAATACATGAGCGTGAGCCATGGATATAGCACTATGGGTGGAATAGAATATGATGATGGGGGTTATGTGGAGAAGATAAAAAGGAGAAGATCTCACATCAACGAGGCTAATCAATGGGCTATGGAGATGCCCATCGATTGATGTTAATGCAAGGAGTAGGGGTTGTCATGCAACAGATGCACTAGAGCTATAAATGTATGAAAGCTCAACAAAAGAAACTAAGTGGGTGTGCTCACGAAGACCTAGGGCACTTGAGGAGGCCCATTGTTGGAATATACAATCCAAGTTCTATAATGAAAAATTCCCACTAGTATATGACAATGACAAAACAAGAGACTCTCTATCATGAAGATTATGGTGCTACTTTGAAGCACAAGTGTGGCAAAGGATAGTAACATTGTCCCTTCTCTCTTTTTCTCTCATTTTTTTCTTTTTTTTTCTTTCTCTTTTTTTATGGCCTTTCTCTTTTTTTATTCCTCACTTGGGACAATGCTCTAGAATGATGATCATCACACTTCTATTTATTTACAACTCAATGATTACAACTCGATACTAGAACAAAGTATGACTCTATATGAATGCCTCCGGCGGTGTACCGGGATATGCAATGAATCAAGAGTGACATGTATGAAAGAATTATGAACGGTGGCTTTGCCACAAATACTATGTCAACTACATGATCATGCTAAGCAATATGACAATGATGAATGTGTCATGATGAACGGTATGGTGAAAAGTTGCATGGCAATATATCTCGGAATGGCTATGGAAATGCCATAATAGGTAGATATGGTGGCTGTTTTGAGGAAGATATAAGGAGGTTTATGTGTGAAAGAGCGTATCATATCACGGGGTTTGGATGCACCGGCGAAGTTTGCACCAACTCTCAATGTGAGAACGGGCAATGCACGATACCGAAGAGGCTAGCAATGATGGAAGGGTGAGAGTGCGTATAATCCATGGACTCAACATTAGTCATAAATAACTCATATACTTATTGCAAAAATCTACAAGTCATCAAAAACCAAAGCATTACGCGCATGCTCCTAGGGGGATAGATTGGTAGAGAAAAAACAATCGCTCATCCCTGACCGCCACCCATAAGGAGGACAATCAAATAACACCTCATGTTTCAAATTTGTTACATAACGTTTACCATACGTGCATGCTACGGGACTTGCTAACTTCAACACAAGCACTTCTCAAATTTGCAACTACTCAACTAGCACGACTTTGATATTATCACCTCCATATCTCAAAACAATTATCAAGCATCAAACTTTTCTTAGTATTCAACGCACTCAAAAGAAAGTTTTACAAATCTTGAATACCAAGCATATTATTATTATTAAGCAAATTACCATGCTATTTAAGACTCTCAAAATAATCTAAGTGAAGAGTGAGAGATCAATAGTTTCTTTAAAACAAATCCACCACCGTGCTCTAAAAGATATAAGTGAAGCTCTAGAGCAAGACTATAAAGCTCAAAAGATATAAGTGAAGCACATAGAGCAAAACTATAAAGCTCAAAAGATATAAGTGAAGCACATAGAGTATTCTATCAAATTCCAAATTATTTATGGAACTCTCAAAAGGTGTGTACAGCAAGGATGATTGTGGCACACTAACAAAAAAAGACTCAAATAACACAAGACGCTCCAAGCAAAACACATATCATGTGGTGAATAAAAATATAGCTCCAAGTAAAATTACCGATGGAAGTAGACGAAAGAGGAGATGCCTTCCGGGGCATCCCCAAGCTTTGAATTTTTGGTGTACTTGGATTATCTTGGGGGTGCAATGGGCATCCCCAAGCTTAGGCTCTTGCCACTCCTTGTTCCGTAACCCATCAAAAGATTTCACCCAAAACATGAAAACTTCACAACACAAAACTCAACAGAAATCTCGTGAGCTCCGTTAGCGAAAGAAAACAAAAGACCACTTCAAGGTACTGTAATGAACACATTATTTATTTATATTGGTGTTAAACCTACTTTATTCCAACTTCTCTATGGATTATAAACTATTTTACTAGCCATAGATTCATCAAAATAAGCAAACAACACACGAAAAACAGAATCTGTCAAAAACAGAACAGTCTGTAGTAATCTGTAACTAGCGCAAACTTCTGGAACTCCAAAACATCTACCAAAATAGGAAGACCTAGACAATTTGTTTATTGATCAGCAGCAATTGGAATCAGTATTTTATCACGTTCTGGTGATTTGTAACAATTTTTTTGTGAACAGAAAGTTTCTGGAAATTACAGCAAGATCAAATAACTATCATCCAAGAAGTTCCTATAGGTTTAACTTGGCACAAACACTAATTAAAACATAAAACCAAATCTAAATAGAAGGTAGATGGATTATTTGTTCCTAAACATAAGAAAAAACTAAAAACTAAAAATAAAATTTGGTTGCCTCCCAACAAGCGCTATCGTTTAACGCCCCTAGCTAGGCATAAGAGCAAGGATAGATCTAGGTATTGCCATCTTTGGTAGGCAATCCATAAGTGGCTCTCATGATAGATTCATATGGTAATTTTATTTTCTTTCTAGGGAAGTGTTCCATGCCCTTTTTTAATGGAAATTGGAATCTAATATTCCCTTCCTTCATGTCAATAATTGCACCGATCGTTCTAAGGAAAGGTCTACCAAGAATAATAGGACAAGAAGGATTGCAATCTATATCAAGAATGATAAAATGTACGGGCACATAATTCCTATTTGCAACAATAATAACATCATTAATTCTTCCCATAGGTTTCTTAATAGTGGAATCTGCAAGATGCAAGTTTAGAGAGCAATCATCAAAGTCACGGAAATCTAGCAAATCACACAAAGTTTTGGGAATAGTATAGACACTAGCACCCAAATCACATAGAGCATAAAATTCATGATCCTTGATCTTAATTTTAATAGTTGGTTCCCACTCATCATAGAGTTTTCTAGGGATAGAAACTTTCAGCTCAAGTTTTTCTTCATAAGATTGCATCAAGGCATCAACGATATGTTCGGTAAAGGCTTTATTTGGACTATAAGCATGAGGAGAATTTAGCACGGATTGCAACAAGGAAATACAATCAATTAAAGAGCAACTTTCATAATTAAATTCCTTGAAATCCAATATAGTGGGTTTAGCAACATCTAGGGTTTTATTTCTTTCAATCCCACTTTTATCAATTTCATCATCAAGATCTAAATACTCCGAATTTTTGGAATGCCTTCTAGGTAAAGTAAGATCGTATTCAGTTTCATCAAGATTCATATTGCAAAACAAAGATTTGATAGGAGACACATCAATAACTTTTAGATCCTCATCTTTATTTTCATAGGAATTGGAAGAACACGCTTTAATAAAGGCATCTTTCGTAGCACGCATCCTAGCGGTTCTTTCCTTGCACTCATCAATGGAAATTCTCATGGCTTTGAGAGACTCATTGATATCATGCTTACGAGGAATAGATCTAAGCTTTAAAGAATCAACCTCAAGAGAAATTCTATCAACGTTCTTAGCCAAATCATCAATTTTAAGCAATTTCTCTTCGAGCAAAGCATTAAAATTCTTTTGTGAATTCATAAACTCTTTAACACTATTCTCAAATTCAGAGGGCATCTTATTAAAATTTCCATAAGAGTTGTTGTAGGAATTTCCAAAATTATTAGAAGGATTACTAGGATAGGGCCTAGGATTAAAATTCCCTCTATACGCGTTGTTACCAAAATTATTCCTACCAACAAAATTCACATCCATAGATTCATTATTATTCTCAATCAAAGTGTACAAAGGCATATCATTAGGATCAGAAGAAACACTCTTACTAGCAAATAATTTCATAAGTTCATCCATCTTTCCACTCAAAACATTGATTTCTTCTTTCGCATGCACTTTTTTATTAGTGGATCTTCAAGTGTGCCATTGAGAATAATTAACCATAATATTATCTAGGAGTTTAGTAGCATCTCCTAAAGTGATTTCCATAAAAGTGCCTCCCGCGGCCGAATCTAAAAGATTTTTAGAAGCAAAATTCAATCCGGCATAAAATTTTTGTATAATCATCCACAAATTCAAACCATGAGTAGGACAATTACGCATTATTAATTTCATTCTCTCCCAAGCTTGTGCAACATGTTCATGATCAAGTTGCTTAAAATTCATAATATCATTTCTAAGAGAGATGATCTTAGCGGGAGGAAAATACTTAGAGATAAAAGCATCTTTGCACTTGTTCCAAGAATCAATACTATTTCTAGGCAAAGACGAAAACCAAGCTTTAGCACGATCTCTAAGCGAAAAAGGAAATAGCTTCAATTTAACAATATCATTATCGATATATTTCTTCTTTTGCATATCACATAAATCAACGAAGCTATTCAGATGAGTAGCGGCATCTTCACTAGGAAGGCCGGCGAATTGATCTTTCATAACAAGATTCAACAAAGCAGTATTGATTTCACAAGATTCAGTATTGGCAAGAGGAGCAATCGGAGTGCTAAGGAAATCATTATTGTTGGTATTGGTGTAGTCACACAATTTGGTATTATCTTGAGCCATCGTGACGAGCAAGCAATCCAACACACGAGCAAACAAAAAGCAAGCGAGAAAAAGGCAAACGGAAAAGAGAGGGCGAATAAAACAGCAAGGGTGGAGTGGGGGAGAGGAAACGAGAGGCAAATGGCAAATAATGTAGTGCGGGAGATAGTGATTGTGATGGGTACTTGGTATGTTGACTTTTGCGCAGACTCCCCGGTAACGGCGCTAGAAATTCTTCTTGCTACCTCTTGAGCACTGTGTTGGATTTCCCCGAAGAGGAGAGGATGATGCAGCAAAGTAGCGTAAGTATTTCCCTCAGTTTTTGAAAACCAAGGTATCAATCCAGTAGGAGGCTACGCGCGAGTCCCTCGTACCTACACAAAACAATAGCTCAACGCAACCAACGTGATTAGGGGTTGTCAATCCCTTCACGGTCAATTACGGGAGTGAGATCTGATAGAGATGATAGATAATATTTTTGGTATTTTTGGTATAGAGATGCAAAGTGAAAACTAAAGGCAAAGTAAAAAAGCAAAGCAATAATAAAGTGATGGAGATTGATATGATGAGAATAGACCCGGGGGCCATAGGTTTCACTAGTGGCTTCTCTCAAGAGCATAAGTATTCTACGGTGGGTGATCAAATTACTGTTGAGCAATTGACAGAATTGAGCATAGTTATGAGAATATCTAGGTATGATCATGTATATAGGCATCACGTCCGAGACAAGTAGACCGACTCCTGCCTGCATCTACTACTATTACTCCACTCGTCGACCGCTATCCAGCATGCATCTAGAGTATTAAGTTAAAAACAGAGTAACGCCTTAAGCAAGATGACATGATGTAGAGGGATAGTTTCATGCAATATGATAAAGACCCCATCTTGTTATCCTCGATGGCAACAATACAATACGTGCCTTGCTGCCCCTTCTGTCACTGGGAAAGGACACCGCAAGATTGAACCCAAAGCTAAGCACTTCTCCCATTGCAAGAAAAACCAATCTAGTAGGCCAAACCAAACTGATAATTCGAAGAGACTTGCAAAGATAACCAATCATACATAAAAGAATTCAGAGAAGATTCAAATATTATTCATATGTAGACTTGATCATAAACCCACAATTCATCGGTCTCAACAAACACGCCGCAAAAAGAAGATTACATCGAATAGATCTCCACGAGAGAGGGGGAGAACATTGTATTGATATCCAAAAAGAGAGAAGAAGCCATCTAGCTACTAACTATGGACCCCGAAGGTCTGAGCTAAACTACTCACACTTCATCGGAGAGGCTAGGATGGTGTAGAAGCCCTCCGTGATGATGGCCCTCTCCGGCGGAGCTCCGGAACAGGCCCCAAGATGGGATCTCGTGGATACAAAAAGTTGCGGTGGTGGAATTAGGTTTTTGGCTCCGTATCTGATCGTTTGGGGGTACGTAGGTATATATAGGAGGAAGGAGTACGTCGGTGGAGCTTCGAGGGGCCCACGAGGCAGGGGGCGCGGCCTAGGGGGGCGCGCCCTCCACCCTCGTGACCGCCTCGTGGCTTTCTTGACGGAGGGTCCAAGTCTCTTGGGTCTTATCTGATGAGAAAGTCACGTTCCCGAAGGTTTCATTCCGTTTGGACTCCGTTTGATATTCCGTTTCTTCGAAACACTGAAATAGGCAAAAAAAAAACAGCATTTCTGGGCTGGGCCTCTGGTTAATAGGTTAGTCCCAAAAATAACATAAAAGTGGAAAATAAAGCCCAATATAGTCTAAAACAGTAGATAATATAGCATGGAGCAATCAAAAATTATAGATACGTTGGAGACGTATCACATACCACATCACAACAATTTTCATAGCATGTTGGCACGCAAGGTAAACCATTATAAGCTCCTAGCTAATTAAGCATGGCATAAGTAACTATAATCTCTAATTGACATTGCAAACATGTTTATTCATAATAGGATGAATCAGGAACGATGAACTAATTATTTACAAAAACAAAAGAGGTTGAGTTCGTACCAGCTTCTTTCATCTCAATCAATTCATCATATATCGTCATAATTGCCTTTCACTTGCACGACCGAACGATGTGAATAATAATAGTAGTACACGTGCATTGGACTAAGCTGGAATCTGCAAGCATTCAATAAACAGGAGAAGACAATGCAATATGGGCTCTTGGTTAAATCAACAATAATGCATGTAAGAGCCACTTTAACAATTTCATCATGGTCTTCTCCTATCGACCCCCAAAGGAAAGTAAAGAAATAAAAACTATTTACACGGGAAAGCTCCCAACAAGCAAAAGAAGAACAAGAAATCTTTTTGGGTTTTATTTTAATTATTGCTACTACAAGCAGAAAGTAAACTAGCTAAAAGCTAAAACTAATTATTATTTTCTTAAGGTTTTTCAAACACACAAGAAGAAAGCAGAAAAAGGAAAGTAAACTAGCATGGATGATACAATGAAAAAGTATGAACACCGACATCTAGCAATGAGTGTGTGAACATGAATATAATGCCGATGAGAAATACGTACTCCCCCAAGCTTAGGCTTTTGCCCTAAGTTGGTATATGGCCACGGCTGGCCTGGCGGATATCCAAAGTTATAACTGGGGTCATACTGAGAAGAAGAATCCTCTGATTGCCACTGGTTGGCAATCATCTCCGGATCCCACTGGTAATTAGACTCTCGTGGAAGATCAAATTGTGGCTCCGGCTCTGGCTCCGTGGCTGATGTAGGGTTCCGGTATGCTTGGATGGCCGCCAGCGGAATAAGATACTTGCCTGCAGATAAATCAAATAAGGAAGGAGCAGGCAAGGTAATAGTCTCAGGGTGACTCTTATCAAATAACAGTTTGTATTTAAGCACCCTTTCCCTATTCTTAACAATAAAATCATGTGCTACCATACTCTTATAGTCTAGAAAAACAGTGGGCAGCAATTTTTCTTCTTTCTCATAGTGCCTAATAGGTATGTTATAGTATGCAGCGAGGCGCGAGGCGAAGATGCCTCCCAAGATGAGGCCCTTAGTACGGTTAAGATTTAACCGCCTTGCAACAATAGCGCCCATACTAAATGCGTTATCATGAAACAAGGCATGGAACAATATAATAATATCGGGGACACTTAGGTTTCCACAGTTTCCGCGACCAATTAAGCACCTGCTAGAAAATATAGCAAAGTAATGTAGAACGGGAAAATGTATGCTAGTGATTTGTGCGTCGGAAACCTTCCTCGTTTCCCCTACAGCAATTGTATCAATAAACCCCTCCACAATGTTACTATGTGATTCTTCTACAAAACCCGGAAAAGGTAACTTGCAAACCTCATAGAATGCACGAAGGGTCATCTCCTTATACTCATCATATAAATAAAAATCCACCATAGGTGGTGACCTCCTAGAATGGAAATGAAAATTTTGCACAAAGGTATTAGTGAGTAAGAGATACTGTTCGCGTTGATCATGGAGGAAGTCGGTGAGGCCTGCATTCTCAGCCAACTTATAAAAATCATCATAAATCTCGGCTGCTCTCAAGAAATCATCACAAGGACATTCACAAGGCCGAACCTCCGTGGTGCGAGGCAGATTATATTTGGGCTTCTCTTCTTCTTCACTTCGCTTATCCTTCGAGCTTTGGCTCGAAGAGCCCCTCAAAAATCTCTTCATCATTTTCTGAAAATTTCTGAAATTTTTAGTAACTTCAAATAAAAGTGAACCAAGCTCAACAAATTGATAGCAGCTACTACTACAAGTGCCTAGAGCTTATATCATGCATTGGAACTACTTGGGACCATATAAATTTGACATGCAAGCTCAAGAACCTGGTCACCTAAGCAGCACAAATTTGCAATAAATAAAGCACTAGAACAAAAACTAATTGGACCATTGGAGGAGTCACATGCCAAGGAACAATCCCCCAAAGCAGTTTTCTGAGAGGTGCTTTGAGAAAGGAGATCGAAAATCGCAGCAAAATGAGCTAGAACTCGTGCTTGAGCTGGTTGGTGATTTTTTTGGGAGGAAGAAGAAGTGTGTGGGTGCAGGAATAAGTGGAGGGGAGCCACCATGGGCCCACGAGGCAGGGGGCGCGCCCTGGACCCTCGTGCCCAGGTGCTTGCTCCCCCTGATGTAAACTCAGTGCCAAATATTCTCAAATATTCCAGAAAAAAAATATTTAAATTTTAGGGCATTTGGAGAACTTTTATTTTAGGGGTATTTTTGTATTGCACGGATAATTCAGAAAACAGACAAGAAAATACTATTTTTACTTTATTTCAACTAAATAACAGAAAGTAAAAGGAGGGTATAGATAGTTGTACTTTCTAACTTCATCCATCTCATGTTCATCAAAAGGAATCCACTAACAAGGTTGATCGGGTCTTGTTAACGAACTCATTCCGAATTGCACGAAACCGGAGAATTTTCGAATAGCACTAAGTTACCTCAACGGGGTATGCACATCCCCGATAATAATAATATCGTATCTCTTCTTGACAGTAGGAAGAGGAAATTCAAAGCCTCCAAAAATAATCGATGGAATTTTTCCAATAGAGTTTATACTATGAACTTGAGGTTGTTTCCTCTGAAAGTGTATCGTGTGCTCATTGCCATTAACATGAAAAGTGAAATTTCCATTTTTGCAATCAATAACAGCCCCTGTAGTATTCAAAAAGGTTCTTCCAAAAATAATAGACTGTCGGTGTACAAAAATAGGGGTACTTTAGTACCCTGAACTTGTGCACGGGCAGTCGTAGCACCCCGCGGCAAGGCTTGCTAGGTGAACGCCAAAACCCTCCGTGGTCCCTTTTCGGGCCACCCAAGAACAAAGTATTTAAGACAAGACACAAGGCCCCGGCAAGAGGAGCTTGCCGGGACGGCCACCCGAAGAGAGCAAGGCCCCGGCAAGAGGAGCTTGCCGGGACGGCCGCTCGAAGCACAAGGCCCCGGCAAGAGGAGCTTGCCGGGAAGGCCAACCAAGGCGCAACAAGAGACTTGCCGCGGCGCGCCCCGCACTCCGGCAAGGCCCGGTGAGCGACAAGCTCCCGGGCGCGACAAGATATCGACCGCGGCAAGGCGCTTGCCGCGACAAGTTACCACCCCGTATCTGCGCTCCAGCTCATCCACCCCACGTGTCGCTCTGGTGCCAGTCCAAGACGTACATGGCGAGAAGCTGTGCAGCCAGGGGCGTGCGGTGGCGGAGCGATGCTGACAAGCTAGCCATCGTGGCAAATGGTGGCGCCCCTGACGGTCCCTTTTCTGCACTGTCTGGGCGACGTAGACGGGCATTTAATGCCCTTGTCCCCCGCCGTCAGGGTTAGGTATGATAGCACTGTACAGCCACTGTACAGGCAGCTGTACCCACTACAGCATTTTTCCATTTTTGCCCCCACCTACGCTGCCACCTGTGGGTAACCCCTTTAGCATATAAAAGGAGGCCCCATGCGCACGTAGAGGGGAGGACACCCATTCACGTCCAGGCTCGCAAGCAGCTCGAGTGCACTGTAGCACCCAGCGCTCTCGAGCAAGAACACAATACAATCCACAAAGCAGCAGTAGGGTTTTACACATCCGTGCGGCCTGAAGCTGGGTAAACCCCTCGTGTGCTTCACCTCGATCTGGTCTCCGTGCAACCTCCGCCCCCCGCCGAACCGAGGAAGGGGCTCCGTCCCCATAGGTGTTCGCGGAGGCCGATTTCCCCCGACATCTTTGGCGCGCCACGTAGGGGGCGTCGAGGTTGTGTGAACCTGATTCGGCGTCCGCACAGGCTAGATCTTCATCATCTTCATCGACATGCCACCGAATAAGAAGGCTCCGGAGGTGGCCAGGTACCTTTCTGCTCCAGTCCATGGAGCGGAGGCAATTCTCCTCACGGACTCGTATACGGCCCACCTCGAGTGCTCGCTCACGCTGAGCTCGAGCAAGAGCATCTGCTCCTTGAGGGGGACCGTCTTCAGGCCGCTGTGCGAGCTGCTCGCCTCCAGCAAGCTTTGCGCCGCTTCTATAGCCGCAAAGTTAGTGCCAGAAGTTTCGAGAAAGGCGACCTTGTTCTTCGGCGCGCTCAGTACGCCAAGATCCCAGCAAGTTGACGCCGACCGTGGGGAGGCCCTTGCCAGCACGGTTGTCGGAACCCGTTCCGTCAACCACCCTCTTTGTCCAAGTCTTGCCACTGTTGCATGTAATCCTTGGTACAAAGCCGGGCGCAGATCCCGTGCACAGCTCATGTGCCTCGCACATCTTGTCGATTTCATGCTTTCTACTTTGTGCATGTGTTATCTGACACGTCGTGCAGCACTTACCCCCGGCGAGCAACAGCGAGCCGTGAAGCCCCGTACCTTTATTTTCCCTTCTCCCTCTTTTCTCTCGAGAAAAGGAAGGACCCCTCGCCCACAAGTTTACCGGGGAGGGGGGGAGGAGAAGGTAACGGTATGGGCCAGGCGTCGTCCAAGGAAGCTTCGCCTTGCCGGGCAGCAAGCGACAGAAAAGCTAAGTTACCAAAGTTTGAGCAATCAAAATTTCTTAATTCTTAAGTTATTTTCCTTAAACGACCGGGATTTGTATGGAAAACCTGTGCGCGGAGGGACCGGCTCGTGGCTATTTGCGCCCTTACTTCGTTTTGAGTCCGCTCAACGACTTAAGTGTGCTACAACCAGAGTAGCATCCTTACTTTGTTTCGAGCTCGTTCGACAGCTTAAGTGTGCTGCGACTGTAGTCGCAACACTTACTTTGGTTTGAGCCTGCTCAACAATTTAAGTGAGCTGTAGCTAGCCGCGGCAAGGTTTCTTGCCGGTAATGGCGCCGCCAGCAGGCTGCTGATGTCCCGCACTCAGCGCCCGCGGCAAGGCGGAGGCCTACGCCGGCAAGTCCCCAAAAGCGTAGGGCAAAAACATACAAAGCGCGGAGTCAAGTAGAGGAGATAACAGTGCAATCACTACCTAAGATAAAGTTATATTACAAGATAACTTGTCGTGGCACTAATCAGTTGTTCCTATAACACGGCCAGCAGCGACAAGGAAAGAAAGGGCGCGCGGCCTAGTCCATGCGATCACCCTCGATCCTCTTGATCCCGGCCACCCTTTCCACAATGGGCGCGATGAGGGCCCTGATCTCCTCCAGATCAGCGTCTGGCGGCAGGGATTTGAGGGCGTTGGTGAGCTTGAGGCCTGGGTTGCGGAAGACGATCTTCACCAACACCTTCTCAAGGGCTCCGGCGCAGGCATCGCGCGTCTCGTCGGCCAGCCGCTCTGGGATTGCATCCCGGAGTTCCTGAAGGGCCATCACCACGCCTTTGAAGAACGAAGTGAGCTTGGCGCTGGGTGAGAGGTTCCCGCCGGAGGGGTACTCGTGACCCTCCATCCCCAGCAGTGCCAGCTCCTTGTCGATGGCAGCGGCGATGTCCACGAGACCCTCCGTCCACTGCTCCACCGTCGCCCTGAAGGTGTTCTGGGTAACAGCGGCGCTCTCCAGCAGCGCCTCGTTGTCCGTGACCTCCTTCCGCAAGGCCGTCTCCCGCTCCTTGGCGCTCTCCAGCGTCTTGGTCAAGGTGGCCAGCTTCATCTCAAGATCAGCGTTGGAGTCCTTGGCAGCGTCAAGCTCCTTGATCTTCTCGGCAAAGCGTCCCTGCAGCTCGCCAAGGGTGTAAGCACCCTTCTCGCGCCCATTGTGGAAAGAACCCGCATGCGCGGATGCGCTCGCGTGACCGTCGACCAGAAGAGGTAGAACTTGTCCCTCAGGGCCACCGCGTCGAGCTGAGGGGGGAAAGTTGCCCGCTCCCTTCGCAGCGCCTCAAGCCGTAGCGCCTCGGCCGACTTCATGGCATTCCCCTTCACCTTGTCGCTCTTCGGAGCCATGGCGGAGGTGGGGAGAGAAGTCGATGGCGAGGGCGATGCTGGTGGCGATGGGGGCGGAGCGATGCTTTCTTTGGGAAGAAGGAAGTGGCGGAGATTTTCGAGGAATGGCAACTGGCGGGATGGCGGACTGCCCCTGCTTCCCCCACTTATAAGGGGGGTGGCGGGCCTTTCGCCTTTCCGAATAAAGAAGTCGCTTGCGACGTGACGCATGCCTGCGGGGCTCAGCCCCGCGCACGCCGCCCACGTCATGCACGCCTCTACCCACGACGCCGCGTTCGACGCGTGCCACTTGGGGAAGGCGCGATGGATGCGGAGTTAAGATACAGCGTGACCCAGGCCGCGCGTGCCCGTGCACTGTTTTGGGCCTGGCCCAACAGCGCTCGGCACCGTGTATGGCCCAGGCCCGGGGGCTCCTGTCGGTGTACTAAAATAGGGGTACTTTAGTACCCCGAACTTGTGCACGGGCAGTCGTAGCACCCCGTGGCAAGGCTTACCAGGTGAACGCCAAAACCCTCCGTGGTCCCTTTTCGGGCCACCCAAGAACAAAGTATTTAAGACAAGACACAAGGCCCCGGCAAGAGGAGCTTGCCGGGACGGCCACCCGAAGAGAGCAAGGCCGCGGCAAGAGGAGCTTGCCGGGACGGCCGCTCGAAGCACAAGGCCCCGGCAAGAGGAGCTTGCCGGGAAGGCCAACCAAGGCGCGACAAGAGACTTGCCGCGGCGCGCCCCGCGCTCCGGCAAGGCCCGGTGAGCGACAAGCTCCCGGGCGCGACAAGACATCGACCGTGGCAAGGCGCTTGCCGCGACAAGTTACCACCCCGTATCTGCGCTCCAACTCATCCACCCCATGTGTCGCTCTGGTGCCAGTCCAAGACGTACGTGGCGAGAAGCTGTGCAGCCAGGGGCGTGCGGTGGCGGAGCGATGCTGACAAGCTAGCCATCGTGGCAAACAGTGGCGCCCCTGACGGTCCCTTTTCTGCACTGTCTGGGCGATGTAGACGGGCTTTTAATGCCCTTGTCCCCCGCCGTCAGGGTTAGGTATGATAGCACTGTACAGCCACTGTACAGGCAGTTGTACCCACTACAGCATTTTTCCATTTTTCCCCCACCTACGCTGCCACCTGTGGGTAACCCCTTTAGCATATAAAAGGAGGCCCCATGCGCACGTAGAGGGGAGGACACCCATTCACGTCCAGGCTCGCAAGCAGCTCGAGTGCACTGTAGCACCCAGCGCTCTCGAGCAAGAACACAATACAATCCACAAAGCAACAATAGGGTTTTACGCATCCGTGCGGCCCGAAGCTGGGTAAACCCCTCATGTGCTTCGCCTCGATCCGCTCTTCGCGCAACCTCCGCCCCCCGCCAAACCAAGGAAGGGGCTCCGTCCCCATAGGTGTTCGCGGAGGCCGATTTCCCCCGACATAGACATACTATCGTCCTTGGGAATATCAAGTATAACAAAGTCTGTTAAAATAGTAACATTTGCAACAACAACAGGCACATCCTCACAAATACCGACAGGTATAGCAGTTGATTTATCAGCCATTTGCACAGATATTTCAGTAGGTGTCAGCTTATTCAAGTCAAGTCCACGATATAAAGAGAGGGGCATAAGACTAACACCGGCTCCAAGATCACATAAGGCAGTTCTAACATAGTTTCTTTTAATGGAGCATGGTATAGTGGGTACTCCTGGATCTCCTAATTTCTTAGGTATTCCACCCTTGAAAGTGTAATTGGCAAGCATGGTGGAAATCTTAGCTTCCGGTATATTTCTTTTATTAGTAACAATTTCTTTCATATACTTAGCATAAGGATTCATTTTGAGCATATCAGTTAATCGCGTACGCAAAAAGATAGGTCTAATCATTTCAGCAAAGCGCTCAAAATCCTCATCATCCTTTTTCTTGGATGGCTTGGGAGGAAAAGGCATGGGTTTCTGAACCCATGGCTCCCTTTCTTTACCATGTTTCCTAGCAACAAAGTCCCTCTTATCATAACGTTGATTCTTTGATTGTGGGTTATCAAGATCAACAACAGGTTCAATCTCTACATCATTATCATTGCTAGGTTGAGCATCATCATGAACATTATCATTAACATTATCACTAGGTCATGTTCATTACCAGATTATGTTTCAGCATCAGAAATAGAAATATCATTTGGATTCTCAGGTGTTTCAGCAACGGGTTCACTAGAAGCATGCAAAATCCTGTCATTTTTATTTTTCTTCTTTTTAGAAGGAATAGGTGCATATACATTATTTCTCTGAGAATCTTGCTCAATTCTCTTAGGATGGCCTTCAGCATACAAAGGTTCCTGAGTCATTTTACCAGTTCTAGTAGTCACTCTAACAGCAAAATCATTATTCTTACTATTCATTTCATTGAGCAAATCATTCTGAGCTTTAAGTACTTGTTCTACTTGAGTGGTAACCATAGAAGCATGTCTACTAATGAGTTTAAGTTCACCTTTAACTCTAGACATATAGTCACTCAAGTGTTCAATCATATAAGCATTTTGTTTTAATTATCTTCCAAAATAAGCATTAAAATCTTCTTGCTTAACCATAAAGTTATCAAACTCATCCAAACATTGGCTAGCAAGCTTAGTAAGCTGGATTTCAGCCTTTTCATATCTATAGAGAGAATTTACCTTTACTACCTATGTCGGGTTATCAAGACCATGTATTTCTTCAATAGGAGGTAAATTCTTAACATCTTCAGCTTTAATACCCTTTTCTTTCATAGATTTATTTGCCTCTTGCATATCTTCAGGACTGAGAAATAGAACACCTCTCTTCTTAGGAGTTGGCTTAGGAGTTGATTCAGGAAGTTTCCAATTATTTTCATTAGTCAACATATTATTCAATAGAATTTTAGCTTCATCCGGTGTTCTTTCCCTGAAAACAGAACCAGCACAACTATCCAGGTGGTCTCTGGAAGCACCGGTTAGTCCATTATAAAAGATATCAAGTATTTCATTTTTCTTAAGAGGATGATCAGGCAAAGCATTAAGTAATTGGAGAAGCCTCCCCCAAGCTTGTGGGAGACTCTCTTCTTCAATTTGCACAAAATTATATATATCCCTTAAAGCAGCTTGTTTCTTATGAGCAGGGACATATTTAGCAGAGAAGTAATAAATCATATCCTGGGGACTACGCACACTACTAGGATCAAGAGAATTAAACCATATCTTAGCATTACCCTTTAATGAGAACGGAAATATTTTAAGGATATAAAAGTAGCGTTAGTGAACAGGGTGGCTATATCATTTAATTTAGTAAGATGTGCCACAACAGTTTCAGATTCATAGCCATAGAAAGGACCAGATTCAACCAAAGTAATTATATCAGGATCAATAGAGAATTCATAATCCTTATCAGTAACAAAAATAGGTGAAGTAGCATAAGCAGGATCATATTTCATTCTAGCACTCAGAGTTTTTTTGTTTTAGCTTAGCTAATAATTTCATAAGATCACTCCTATAATTGCAAGCAAGAAAGTCTCTAGCAGTTTCTTCATCCATAACATGGTCCTCAGGCACAACAGGTAATTCATATTTATTGGGAGAGTCTTCATCATCACTTTCATCTATATTATCAGTTTCAATAATTTCATTCCCTCTAGCCCTAGCAAGTTGTTCATCAAGAAATTCACCAAGTGGCACAGTAGTATCAAGCATAGAAGTAGTTTCATCACAAGTATCATGCATAGCAGAAGTGGCATCATCAATAACATGCGACATATCAGAATTAATAGCAGAAGCAGGTTTAGGATTCGCAAGCTTACTCAAAATAGAAGGTGAATCAAGTGCAGAGCTAGATGGCAGCTCCTTACCTCCCCTCGTAGTTGAGGGATACATTTTTGTTTTCTCGTCTTTCAAGTTCTTCATAGTGACCAGCAGATATAAATCCCAAGTAACTCAAAGAATAAAGCTATGCTCCCCGGCAACGGCGCCAGAAAATAGTCTTGATAACCCACAAGTATAGGGGATCGCAACAGTTTTTTAGGGTAGAGTATTCAACCCAATTTTATTGATTCGACACAAGGGGAGCCAAAGAATATTCTCAAGTATTAGCAACTGAGTTGTCAATTCAGCCACACCTGGATAACTTAATATCTGCAGCAAAGTATTTAGAAGCAAAGTAGTATGATAGTAACGGTAACAGTGGCAGAGGTAACAGTGATAGCAGTATTGTAGTGATTGCAACAGTAGCAGCGGTAAAGTAACTAAGCAATTATCAATATGGGAAAAGCTCGTAGGCATTGGATCGGTGATGGATAATTATGCCGGATGCAGCTCATCATGTAACAATCATAACATAGGGTGACACAAAACTAGCTCCAATTCATCAATGTAATGTAGGCATGTATTCCGAATATAGTCATACGTGCTTATGGAAAAGAACTTGCATGACATCTTTTGCCCTACCCTCTCGTGGCAGCGGGGTCCTAGAGGAAACTAAGGGATATTAAGGCCTCCTTTTAATAGAGTACCGGACCAAAGCATTAACACATAGTGAATACATGGACTCCTCAAACTACAGTCATCACCAGGAGTGGTCCCGATTATTGTCACTTCGGGGTTGCTGGATCATAACACATAGTAGGTGACTATAACTTGCAATACCGGATCAAGAACACAAATATATTGATGAAAACATAAAGGGTTCAGATCTGAGTTCATGGCACTCGGGCCCTAGTGACAAGCATTAAGCATAGCAAAGTCATAGCAACATCAATCTCAGAACATAGTGGATACTAGGGATCAAACCCTAACAAAACTAACTCGATTACATGATAAATCTCATCCAACACATCACCGTCCAGCAAGCCTACGATGGAATTACTCACACACGGCAGTGAGCATCATGAAATTGGTGATGGAGGATGGTTGATGATGACGATGGCGACGGATTCCCCTCTCCGGAGCCCCGAACAGACTCCAGATCAGCCCTCCCGAGAGAGTTTAGGGCTTGGCGGCGGCTCCGTATCGTAAAACGCGATGAATCTTTCTTTTTGATTTTTTTCTCCCCGAACAAGAATATATGGAGTTGGAGTTGAGGTCGGTGGAGCACCAGGGGGCCCACAGGGCAGGGGGCACGAGCGCCCCCCACCCTCGTGGCAAGGGTGTGGGCCCCCTGGCTTGATTCTTTCGCCAGTGTTTTTTATATTTTCCAAAAAAAATCTCTGTGAAGTTTCAGGTCATTCCGAGAACTTTTGTTTCTGCACATAAATAACACCATGGCAATTCTGCTGAAAACAGCATCAGTCCGGGTTAGTTTCGTTCAAATCATGCAAGTTAGAGTCCAAAACAAGGGCAAAAGTGTTTGGAAAAGTAGATACGACGGAGATGTATCAATGACAAACCCTGCCCGTTCCACAATCATAGGCATTACATATTTTGAATGGGAAAAGCTTGTCAAAGTTGGCATTAGTTTAATATATTGGAATTGGAAAACCTTGTGAATTTTTGCTAATTGATGTTAGCCAGAAGACATGCATTTGATATTTTTGAGTGGGACGCCCTTTGTTGTGAGCAACGTCGATCGTTTTTTCCTATTCCCGTCTTCAGTTCAGAAGTAAATATTTACTCTGCTGAGATGCATAGTCACATGAATGTTGACTTATGTAAGATATTTTAAGAGTTTGTTCTGAATATTGTCTATGTAATGCCAGGCCTTGTGTTTGATTGCAAAGTTGAGCTTGGAATGTTGTGGCATGCGGCATCACGAGCTGTTCACCATGCCTCCTGAGAATAATGCTTCGTATTGTTTTGCATGTCGATCTAATGACAGTGATTTGCATGTTAGGAAGATCATCCTCTTCTGTTGTTTCCATGCTTAAGAAGTTCATCGTCTTATGTTTCATTCATAGCCTATACGACAAGTCGGGTAGGTTAGACGTGAAACCAGATGATCTTCCGACCAACTCATCATCTTAGGCCGTGATTAGATTGTCGTTTTCCAACCAAAACCGCTTGTAAAACTGATGATTGTAAATAAAAGCAGATGGTCTCGGGCGAAGCGCTTGGTTGGTCGATTTCGACTAGTAAAATATACACCGGTCTCTCAAATTACACGCGTAACCCGTCGGTTTTACTTACACACCTTGGGCCCTCGGTTTCATTACGCCTGTATTTTACGCGTTGTTTCTGATGACGAGTAAATTACACTTGTATCTTAATACAGTTGTGAAATAAACCAGAGCTCCCAAGCGCGGCCTTACCGTTTCATGCCGTCTCAGTCTCTCGAAGGTGCTCATAGGTGTCCGATGATCCTGGCTTCCTGAATGAGCAGCGGGCGCTGTATCAGACCATCCGTAGGGCCCGCGAGGCCCTCACCGTCATCCTTCGAGTTGTTGCGCTTGCCGTGGCGCCGAGCATTGTTAACATTGTCAATGAACATGAGGATTCAGGAGATGACTTTATTTTGACTGGTTGACAGTAGGGACCCACTAGGGCCATAGCCGTACGTACGCAAGTGCCTCCTTATTATGTACAACTATATTTTTTTTCTTCCTCCTAGTTTCCTGACATCACGGTCCCACTGAAGGAAATATCCCCTAGAGGCAATAATAAAGTTATTATTTATTTCCTTATTTCATGATAAATGTTTATTATTCATGCTAGAATTGTATTAACCGGAAACATAATACATGTGTGAATACATAGACAAACAGAGTGTCACTAGTATGCCTCTACTTGACTAGCTCGTTAATCAAAGATGGTTATGTTTCCTAACCATGGACAAAGAGTTGTTATTTGATTAACGGGATCACATCATTAGGTGAATGATCTGATTGACATGACCCATTCCGTTAGCTTAGCACCCGATCGTTTAGTATGTTGCTATTGCTTTCTTCATGACTTATACATGTTCCTATGACTATGAGATTATGCAACTCCCGTTTGCCGGAGGAACACTTTGTGTGCTACCAAACGTCACAACGTAACTGGGTGATTATAAAGGAGCTCTACAGGTGTCTCCAAAGGTACATGTTGGGTTAGCGTATTTCGAGATTAGGATTTGTCACTTCGATTGTCGGAGAGGTATCTCTGGGCCCTCTCGGTAATGCACATCACATAAGCCTTGCAAGCATTGCAACTAATGAGTTAATTGTGAGATGATGTATTACGGAACGAGTAAAGAGACTTGTCGGTAACGAGATTGAACTAGGTATTGAGATACCGACGATCGAATCTAGGGCAAGTAACATACCGATGACAAAGGGAACAACGTATGTTGTTATGCGGTCTGACCGATAAAGATCTTCGTAGAATATGTAGGAGACAATATGGGCATCTAGGTCCCGCTATTGGTTATTGACCGGAAGCATGTCTCGGTCATGTCTACATTGTTCTCGAACCGTAGGGTCCGCACGCTTAAGGTTTCGATGATAGTTATATTATGAGTTTATGAGTTTTGATGTACCGAAGGAGTTCGGAGTCCCGGATGAGATAGAGGACATGACGAGGAGTCTCGAAATGGTCAAGACGTAAAGTTCGATATATTGGACGACTATATTCGGACATCGGAAAGGTTCCGAGTGGTTCGGATATTTTTCGGAGTACCGGGGAGTTACGGGAATACGGGGGAAGAAGTATATGGGCCTTATTGGGCTTTAGGGGAGAGGGAGAGGCAGGCCGCGTGCCCCCCATTGACTAGTCCGAATTGGACTAGGGGGAGGGGCGGCGCCCCCTCCTTCCTTCTCTTCCCTCTTCCCCTTCCTTGTCTCCTACTCCAACTACATAGAAGGACTCCTAGTTGGACTAGGAAAGGGGGAATCCTACTCCCGGTGGGAGTAGGACTCCCCTAGGGCGCGCCATAGAGAGGGCCGGCCCTCCCCTCCTCCACTCCTTTATATACGGGGGCAGGGGCACCCCATAGACACACAAGTTGATCTTCGTGATCGTTCCTTAGCCGTGTGCGGTGCCCCCCTCCACGATATTACACCTCGGTCATATTGTAGCGGTGCTTAGGCGAAGCCCTGCGACGGTTGAACATCAAGATCGTCACCACGCCATCATGCTGACGGAACTCCTCCCTGAAGCTTTGCTAGATCGGAGCCCGGGGAGCGTCATTGAGTTGAACGTGTGCCAAGAACTCAGAGGTGCCGGAGTAACGGTGCTTGGATCGGTTGGACCGGGAAGACATACGACTACTTCCTCTACGTTGCGTCAACGCTTCCGCTTCGGTCTACGAGGGTACGTAGACAACACTCTCCCCTCTCGTTGCTATGCATCACCATGACCTTGCGTGTGCGTAGGAAAATTTTGAAATTACTACGTTCCCTAACAGTGGCATCCGAGCCTAGGTTTTATGTGTTGATGTTATATGCACGAGTAGAACACAAGTGAGTTGTGGGTGATATAAGTCATACTGCTTACCAGCATGTCATACTTTGGTTCGGCGGTATTGTTGGATGAAGCGGCCCAGACCGACATTACCCGTACGCTTACGCGAGACTGGTTCTACCGACGTGCTTTGCACACAGGTGGCTGGCGGGTGTCAGTTTCTCCAACTTCAGTTGAACCGAGTGTGGCTACGCCCGGTCCTTACGAAGGTTAAAACAGCACCAACTTGACAAACTATCGTTGTGGTTTTGATGCGTAGGTAAGATTGGTTCTTGCTAAGCCCGTAGCAGCCACGTAAAATTTGCAACAACAAAGTATAGGACGTCTAACTTGTTTTTGCAGGGCATGTTGTGATGTGATATGGTCAAGACATGATGCTAAATTTTATTGTATGAGATGATCATGTTTTGTAACCGAGTTATCGGCAACTGGCAGGAGCCATATGGTTGTCGCTTTATTGTATGCAATGCAATCGCCCTGTAATGCTTTACTTTATCACTAAGCGGTAGCGATAGTCGTAGAAGCATAAGATTGGTGAGACGGCAACGATGCTACGATGGAGATCAAGGTGTCGCGCCGATGACGATGGTGATAATGACGGTGCTTCGAAGATGGAGATCACAAGCACAAGATGATGATGGCCATATCATATCGCTTATATTGATTGCATGTGATGTTTATCTTTTATGCATCTTATCTTGCTTTGATTGACGGTAGCATTTTAAGATGATCTCTCACTAATTATCAAGAAGTGTTCTCCCTGAGTATGCACCGTTGCGAAAGTTCTTCGTGCTGAGACACCACGTGATGATCTGGTGTGATAGGCTCTACGTTCAAATACAACGGGTGCAAAACAGTTGCACACGCGGAATACTCAGGTTATACTTGACGAGCTAAGCATATACAGATATGGCCTCAGAACACGGAGACCGAAAGGTCGAGCGTGAATCATACAGTAGATATGATCAACATAGTGATCTTCACCATTGAAACTACTCCATCTCACGTGATGATCGGACATGGTTTAGTTGATATGGATCACGTGATCACTTAGAAGATTAGATTGATGTCTATCTAAGTGGGAGTTCTTAAGTAATATGATTAATTTAACTTTAATTTATCATGAACTTAGTCCTGGTAGTATTAGCATATCTATGTTGTAGATCAATAGCTCGCGTTGTTGCTCTCATATGTTTATTTTGATATGTTCCTAGAGAAAATTGTGTTGAAAGATGTTAGTAGCAATGATGCGGGTTGGATCCGTAATATGAGGTTTATCCTCATTGCTGCACATAAGAATTATGTCTTTGATGCACCGCTAGGTGACAGACCTATTGCAGGAGCAGATGCAGACGTTATGAACGTTTGGCTAGATCAATATGATGACTACTTGATAGTTTAAGTGCACCATGCTTAACGGCTTAGAATCGGGACTTCAAAGACGTTTTGAACATCATGGACCATATGAGATGTTCCAGGAGTTGAAGTTAATATTTCAAGGAAATACCCGAGTTGAGAGATATGAAGTCTCCAACAAGTTCTATAGCTAAAAGATGGAGGAGAATCGCTCAACTAGTGAGCATGTGCTCAGATTGTCTGGGTACTACAATTTCTTGAATCAAGTGGGAGTTAATCTTCCGGATAAAATAGTGATTGACAGAATTCTCTAGTCACCATCACCAAGTTAGTAAGAACTTCGTGATGAACTATGATATGCAAGGGATAACGGAAACGATTCCCGAGCTTTTCATGATGATGAAATCGATGAAGGTAGAAATCAAGAAAGAGCATCAAGTGTTGATGGTTGACAAGATCACTAGTTTCAAGAAAAGGGCAAAGGAAAAAAGGGGAACTTCAAGAAGAACAACAAGCAAGTTGCTGCTCAAGTGAAGAAGCCCAAGTCTGGTCCTAAGCCTGAGACTAAGTGCTTCTACTGCAAAGGGACTGGCCACTGGAAGCGGAACTAGCCCAAGTGATTGGTGGATAAGAAGGATGGCAAAGTGAACATAAGTATATTTGATATACATGTTATTGATGTGTACTTTACTAGTGTTTATAGCAACCCCTCAGTATTTGATACTAGTTCAGTTGCTAAGATTAGTAACTCGAAACGGGAGTTGCAAAATAAACAGAGACTAGTTAAGGGTGAAGTGACAATGTGTGTTGGAAGTGGTTCCAAGATTGATATGATCATCATCGCACACTCCCTATACTTTCGGGATTAGTGTTGAACCTAAATAAGTGTTATTTGGTGTTTGCGTTGAGCATGAATATGATTTGATCATGTTTATTGTAATACGGTTATTCATTGAAGTAAGAGAATAAATTGTTGTTCTGTTTACATGAATAAAACCTTATATGGTTACACACCCAATGAAAATGGTTCATTGGATCTCGATCGTAGTGATACACATATTCATAATATTGAAACCAAAAGATGTGAAGTTAATAATGATAGTGCAACTTATTTGTGGCACTGCCGTTTAGGTCATATTGGTGTAAAGCGCATGAAGAAACTCCATGCTGATGGGATTTTGGAATCACTTGATTATGAATCACTTGATGCTTGCGAACCATTCCTTATGGGCAAGATGACTAAAACGCCGTTCTCCGGAACAATGAAGCAAGCAACAAATTTGTTGTAAATCATACATACTGATGTATGTGGTCCGATGAATATTAAGGCTTGCAGCAGGTATCATTATTTTCTGACCTTCACAGATGATTTGAGCAGATATGGGTATATCTACTGATGAAACATAAGTCTGAAACATTTGAAAAGTTCAAAGAATTTCAGAGTGAAGTGGAAAATCATCGTGACAAGAAAATAAGGTTTCTACGATCTGATCGCGGAGACAAATATTTGAGTTACGAGTTTGGTCTTCAATTAGAACAATGTGGAATAGTTTCACAAACTCATGCCACTTGGAACACAACAGCTTAATGGTGTGTCCGAATGTCATAACCGTACTTTATTGGATATAGTACAATCTATGATGTTTCTTACCGATTTACCACTATCGTTTTGGGGTCATGCATTAGAGGCAGCTGCATTCACGTTAAATAGGACACCATCAAAATCCGTTGAGACGACGCCTTATGAACTGTGGTTTGGCAAGAAACCAAAGTTGTCGTTTCTTAAAGTTTGGGGTTGCGATGCTTATATGAAAAAGTTTCATTCTGATAAGCTCAAACCCAAATCGGAGAAATATGTCTTCATAGGATACCCAAAGGAGACTGTTGGGTACACCTTCTATCACAGATCCGAAGGCAAGACATTCGTTGCTAAGAATGGATCCTTTCTAGAGAAGGAGTTTCTCTCGAGAGAAGTGAGTGGGAGGAAAGTAGAAAACTTGATAAGGTAATTGTACCATATCCCTTATTGGAAAGTAGTTCATCACAGAAATTTGTTCTTGTGACTACTACACCAATTAGTGAGGAAGCTAATGATGATGATCATGTAACTTCAGATCAAGTTACTATCGAATCTCGTAGGTAAACCAGAGTGAGATCCGCACCAGAGTGGTACGGTAATCCTATTCTGGAAGTCATGTTACTAGACCATGACGAACTTGCGAACTATGAGGAAGCGATGATGAGCCCAAATTCCGCGACATGGCTTGAGGCCATGAAATCTGAGATGGGATCCATGTCTGAGAACAAAGTATGGACCTTGATTGACCTGCCCAATGATTGGCAAGCCATTGAGATTAAATGGATCTTCAAGAGGAAGACGGACGCTGATAGTAGTGTTACTATCTACAAAGCTAGAATTGTCGCAAAAAGTTTTCGACAAGTTCAAGGTGTTGACTACGATGAGAGTTTCTCACTCGTATCTATGCTTAAGTCTGTCCAAATCATGTTAGCAATTGCCGCATTTTATGAAATCTGGCAAATGGATAAACAAAACTGCATTCCTTAATGGATTTATTAAATAAGTGTTGTATATGATGCAACCAGAAGGTTTTGTCAATCCTAAAGGTGCTAACAAAATATGCAAGCTCCAGCAATCCATTTATGGACTGGTGCAAGCCTCTCGGAGTTGGAATAAACGCTTTGATAGTGTAATCAAAGCATTTGGTTTTATACAGACTTTTGGAGAAGCCTGTATTTACAAGAAAGTGAGTGGGAGCACTACAACATTTCTGATAAGTATATGTGAATGACATATTGTTGATCGGAAATAATGTAGAATTATTCTGCAAAGCATAAAATAGTATTTGAAAGGAGTTTTTTCAAAGAAAGACCTCGGTAAAGCTGTTTACATATTGAGCATCAAGATCTATAGAGATAGATCAAGACGCTTGATAAATTTTTTCAATGAGTACATACCTTGAAAAGATTTTGAAGTAGTTCAAAATGGAATAGTCAAAGAAAGAGTTCTTGCTCATGTTACAAGGTGTGAAATTGAGTAAGACTGAAAGCCCGACCACGGCAGAAGATAGAAAGAGAATGAAAGTCATTCCCTATGCCTCAGCCATAGGTTCTATAAAGTATGCCATGCTGTGTACCAGATCTATTGTATACCCTACACTGATTTTGGCAAGGGAGTACAATAGTGATCTAGGAGTAGATCACTGGACAACGGTCAAAATTATCCTTAGTGGAATAAGGATATGTTTCTCGATTATGGAGGTGACAAAAAGGTTCGTTGTAAAGAGTTACGTCGATGCAAGCTTTGACACCGATCTGGATGACTCTAAGTCTCGATCTAGATACATATTGAAAGTGGGAGCAATTAGCTAGAGTAGCTCCGTGCAGAGCATTGTAGACATAGTAAATTGCAAAATACATAACGGATCTGAATGTGAAAAACCCGTTGACTAAGATTTTCTCACAAGCAAAACATGATCACACCTTAGTACTCTTTGGGTGTTAATCACATAGCGATGTGAACTAGATTACTGAATCTAGTAAACCCTTTAGGTGTTGGTCACATGGCGATGTGAACTATGGGTGTTAATCACATGATGATGTGAACTATCGATGTTAATCACATGGTGATGTGATCTAGATTATTGACTCTAGTGCAAGTGGGAGACTGAAGGAAATATGCCCTAGAGGCAATAATAAAGTTATTATTTATTTCCTTATTTCAAGATAAATGTTTATAATTCATGCTAGAATTGTATTAACCGGAAACATAATACATGTGTGAATACATAGACAAACAGAGTGTCACTAGTATGCCTCTACTTGACTAGCTCGTTAATCAAAGATGGTTATGTTTCCTAACCATGGACAAAGAGTTGTTATTTGATTAACGGGATCACATCATTAGGTGAATGATCTGATTGACATGACCCATTCCGTTAGCTTAGCACCCGATCGTTTAGTATGTTGCTATTGCTTTCTTCATGACATATACATGTTCCTATGACTATGAGATTATGCAACTCCCGTTTGCCGGAGGAACACTTTGTGTGCTACCAAACATCACAACGTAACTGGGTGATTATAAAGGAGCTCTACAGGTGTCTCCAAAGGTACATGTTGGGTTGGCGTATTTTGAGATTAGGATTTGTCACTCCGATTGTCGGAGAGGTATCTCTGGGCCCTCTCGGTAATGCACATCACATAAGCCTTGCAAGCATTGCAACTAATGAGTTAGTTGTGAGATGATGTATTATGGAACGAGTAAAGAGACTTGTCGGTAACGAGATTGAACTAGGTATTGAGATACCGACGATCGAGTCTCGGGCAAGTAACATACAAATGACAAAGGGAACAACGTATGTTGTTATGCGGTCTGACCGATAAAGATCTTCGTAGAATATGTAGGAGCCAATATGGGCATCCAGGTCCCTCTATTGGTTATTGACCGGAAGCATGTCTCGGTCATGTCTACATTGTTCTCGAACCGTAGGGTCCGCACACTTAAGGTTTTGATAACAGTTATATTATGAGTTTATGAGTTTTGATGTACCGAAGGAGTTCGGAGTCCCGGATGAGATCGGGGACATGACGAGGAGTCTCGAAATGGTCGAGACATAAAGGTCGATATATTGGACAACTATATTTGGACATCGGAAAGGTTCCGAGTGGTTCGGGTATTTTTCGGAGTACCGGGGAGTTACGTTAATACGGGGGAAGAAGTATATGGGCCTTATTGGGCTTTAGGGGAGAGGGAGAGGCAGGCCGCCCCCCCCCATTGACTAGTCCGAATTGGACTAGGGGGAGGGCTGGCGCCCCCTCCTTCCTTCTCTTCCCTCTTCCCCTTCCTTGTCTCCTACTCCTACTACATAGAAGGACTCCTAGTTGGACTAGGAAAGGGGGAATCCTACTCCCGGTGGGAGTAGGACTCCCCTAGGGCGCGCCATAGAGAGGGCCGGCCCTCCCCTCCTCCACTCCTTTATATACGGGGGCAGGGGGCACCCCATGGACACACAAGTTGATCTTCGTGATCGTTCCTTAGCCGTGTGCGGTGCCCCCCTCCATGATATTACACCTCGATCATATTGTAGCGGTGCTTAGGCGAAGCCCTGCTATGGTTGAACATCAAGATCGTCACCACGCCGTCGTGCTGACGGAACTCCTCCCCGAAGCTTTGCTGGATCGGAGCCCGGGGAGCGTCATCGAGCTGAACGTGTGCCAAGAACTCGGAGGTGCCGTAGTAACGGTGCTTGGATCGGTTGGACCGAGAAGACGTACGACTACTTCCTCTACGTTGCGTCAACGCTTCCGCTTCGGTCTACGAGGGTACATAGAAAACACTCTCCCCTCTCGTTGCTATGCATCACCATGATCTTGCGTGTGCGTAGGAAATTTTTGAAATTCCTACGTTCCCTAACACCCACACCATTGTCAACCTATGTAGTCAATAAACGAGAGAATTGCACAAGGTGCGGCCTACAGCTGGGACCAAGCAGCTCGAGCAGTATTTGTGTTTTTGAGGCGTGAGCACTGCAGAGTTTTTCTTGGCGATGTTTTCATTGTTGTTCAGAGGAGAGCAGGGTATTAACTGGGCGGGCTGTGGCCCGTCTAGCCCAGATATTAATTTTTTTTCAAGATGAAAATGGCTAGCCCAGCTATACGTTTTTTTGGGGAATACCCAGGCAAGGTCAACTTGTTATTCTCTGCCCCGCTGGGCTGCAAATCTTTCCTAGGAGGGATGCATTAGGCTTAAGAGGAAAATGGGATTTAAAAAATAATAAATGGGATGTAATTATAAAAATTGGGCAGTAACTATAAAAAAATGCACCAAGCACGGAATTAGTTTATAAAATATTATTTATGGATTTTGAAAATCTTAATTTTTAATTGTTGCGCGCGCAATGTTTCGTTAGATTTTTACGTAATACAAATTTATATTTAATCTGACTAGAAATTTTGGGATAAAAATATTTCGGATCCCATCAAAATGTGGGAAATTTTATTGAATTCTGTCTTGAACGGTTGGTTGAAATTATTAATCGTTGTCTTAGCTAGAAAATGGGATGTACTTTTAACAAACTATAAATGGGTTGTAGCAAATTCCATTAGAATTCAAAAATGGGTTGTACATTCTTACAAATCGCAAATGGGCTATAAGTTATCTCCCACACACTTGTGGGCCTACTAAGTTGACGCGTCCCCTAAAAAAAGAAGTTGACGTGTATGCAAGGCTTTGTCAACTTATTATAGTCAACACACGGTTCTAGCAGCAGTGGTCGTTGGATGTCCATCCAACGGATGTCGTGCTTCTTCTTTAATCTCGGATATTCTAGCTTCATCCGCCCAAAAAATGATTCCTCCCCCTGACATCTGGGGCGCACCGTTTCGGAAACTGACCTGTGGGCCTACTAAGTTGACGCGTACCAAGAGCTTTGTCAACTTAGTCAATATGAATGATTCTAGCTGTAGTGACCATACAATGTCCATCCAACTGCCGTAGTGCTTCTTCAACCTCTGGTCTTGTTGCTCCAGCCGCCCAAAGCAACGCCGGTCGTGTCGCGTGCTCCTGCCTCCCGTGGCCGGCTGTCATGCCGCGGAGGCCTCACCGCCCCCTCCTACTCCCACCGTTGGCCAGGCCATCCCTTTACTCACCCACACCCCCTGTTATTCCGCGGCGACGGCAGCCTCACACCGCAGCCGAACCAGTGAACCCTCGTACTCCTCTCCGCGCGGGCTTCCACTGCCGCGTCTTCCCCGGCTCCGCGTCGTCCCCTTCATAGGCCTCGCCGTTGTTCACCGCTCTGGTGCTCTCGGCGCGGCATGGTCAACATGGTCAAGGAACGGCTTCCATCGGACGTGGACTGTACGTGGAGAGGCTGACAGCTGGGTCCACGACGGCAGCAGGAAGTGCCTCCTTATTACGCGGAAAATAATGATTCCTCCACCTGACAGCAGGGACCCACCGGACGGGCCACCGTATTTTGCGAAAAAACGTTTTCCCCTGACTACTGGGACCAACCGGACGGGCCACCGTATAGCGTGAAAAAAACGTTCCCCCCGCTGTCAGCTCGGACCCACCGGAAGTGCCTCCTAATTACGCACAAAAAAATGAATACTCTCCCTGCTGGTTGGGACCCACCTTGGTGGGAGGCTGACTTGTGGGCCTACTAAGTTAACGGGGACGGATTGCTTTGTCAACTTAGTCAATATGAACAATTCTAGCTCTAGTGACCGTACAATGTCCATCCAACGGCCATAGTGCTTCTTCAACCTCTGGTCTTGTTGCTCCAGCCGCCCAAAGCAGCTCCAGTCGTGCCGCATGCTCCTGCCTCCCGTGGCCGGCTGTGCTACCGCGGAGGCCTCACCGCCCCCTACTATTCCCACCGCGGGCCAGGCCCTGCGGCAACGACAGCCTCACACCGCAGCCGAACCAGTGAACCCTCGTACTCCTCTTCGCGCGGGCTTCCATTGTCGCGTCTTCCCCGGCTCCGCGTCGTCCCCTTCCTAGGCCTCGCCGTCGTCCACCGCCCTGGTGCTCTCGGCGCGGCGTGGTTAACGTGGTCAAGGAACGTCTTCCATCGGACGTGGACTATACGTGGAGAGGCTGACAGCTGGGTCCACGGCCGTAGCAAGGAAGTGCCTCCTTATTACGCGCAAAATAATTATTCCTCCACCTGACGGCGGGGACCCACCGGACGGACCACCGTATTTCACGAAAAAACGTTTCCCCTTGACTGTTGAGACCCACCAGCTACATCTTCGCACGCAAGAAAGTGCGTCCGGGCAAAAACAAAAACAAAACGATTCGCCCCCCGGACTGCTAGGACCCACCAGCTACATCTTCGCACACAAGGAAGTGCCTGACAGTCGGGACCCACCTGGTCGAAGCGTACGTAACATTGTCATTCTGGTCGCGAAAGTGTATGTACATACTGGTCGATGTAGAGGCGCGCACGTGTCGTAGTAGAGGCGCGCACGTAGCATGTACACGTACGTACAACGGCCAGTGTGCAAGAAAGAAAATACGGCAACGTACGTACATACGGGCAGGGTCTCGAACGCCTACGTACGGCCAGGGCTCGTGTACATGGCTGGGTCGGAACGGAGAAACAGCATCGTCGTCGTGTTCATGGGGAGCCAACCGGCTGGGTCGGAACGGAATGCGTCGTCGTGTTCATCGGGAGGGCTTGGACGGAACAGCCAATGGAAACGAGGCCTAGCGTACCGCAGAATGGAGGAAACAGTCTTGTGTTCGACCGGCCACGTTCGAAACGGGATCCTGTTCATCGGGAGAGGTCTGGCGTACCGCAAAACGGACGAAATGAACCTCCTACGGTCGAAACGGGGGTCCTGTTGATTGGGAGGGGTGTGGCATACCGCAAAACGGAGGAAACGGACTTGTGTTGGAGCGCTACGGTCGAAACGGGGGTCCTGTTCATCAGAAGGGGTGTGGCGTACCGCAAAACGGGACTCCACGGGATATTGTTCATCCCCACCGTCGACCCCCTCCAGCCTCCATGGGCTACTGTTCATCCACCGTCGACCTCCTCCAGCCTCCACCTGCGACTGTTCATCCACAGGCTCCTGTTCATCCAGCCTCCACTGTAAGTGCATCTAGTGCCCCTTAGTGATTTTGGTGTATTGAAGACTTATAGGTTAAGGGACTAATGAGTTTATGAGTGTACACAGGTCTATAAGTCTATAAGGAGTTTGATATTTACAGAGAAAGTCGACCCCTAAAAATGAAGTTCTTCGACTGAAGACTTTGGTATTCTGAAGACTTTCTCAAGACTTTGAAAGTGAAGAAATTGGTGTGACCTTGAAGACTTGGTATTCATTCGAGGAACATGGAGCGTGAAGACTTTTGTTTTCGTAGTTTCATTTTCTCTTTCTTGAGTCATAGGAAACACCGTACTGTTAAAGGGAGTCGAGGAAATACTAAGGAAAAATTTCCATGTGATGCTCAACTCAAAATCCTACACCTACCAATCCCTTCGAGTGAAGCCATTGGAAATCTCATACAGTTCAGTCAATTTCTTTAGTGACAGAGACGCAATTCTTTTGGTCACTGAGGACTTTGTCCTGACTGAGGAGTTAGGAATTCGCCAGTGCGAATTGCCTACACAGTGAGGAACATGATAGCTCTGAGGAATTTGTACCTCAAATTTCTGACTGTTCATGTGCCACGCGCCAGCTATCCCAAAATATCTTGTCCATCCAATGGTCATATCATTGAAGGGCATTTATGTCTTATCATGTCGGGCTGCTCCCTAGGCTATAAATAGCCGCCCCCTACAACCACTAGCTGGTTGGCTGCTCCGAGAGAAACTGACACTTGTCAATTGAGAGCATCCCATCCTCCGAGGACTTTGAGCGAAAATCATCAAGTGAGGAAAATCCAAAACCCAAACCCAAACACCTACAAACCCAAAGTGATTGAGCATCACTGAAGAGATTGATCCTGCGTGGATCCGATGCTTTTTACCTTTGAAGACTGTGCTTCTTCCAGATGGTTAGGCGTGATGGTCTAGAGCATCCAAGAGCAATTGTGGATCACCGAGTGACCGAGTTTGTGAAGGTTCGAAAGTCACCTGAAGACTTACCACGAGTGATTGGGTGAGGACTGTGTGTCCTTAGCTCAAGGAGAATACGGTGAGGACTGTGTGTCCGGGACTGTGTGTCCTCAGGTTTAAATACCTAGCCGCTCCAACCAGATGTACAACTAAGACAGCAGTTGGAACTGGTCTACCAAATCATTGTCTTCACCAAGCCAACTGGTTCTATTTCCTCAACACTTACATTTCCTCATTACTGTGTTGTGTGTTTGTTCATATGTGTGTTTGAAGACTTTGACTGAAGACTTTCTCAATTTCCTCAGTTCAATTCCTTCAGTCTGTTTGTCTTCATCTTGTGCTATCCTGTGCTTACGCTTTCTGTACTCTGTGTTTGTTTTCATTTCATCATGATGATCATGCATGTATTCTGTTATGTTTACTTCTGAGTACTTATTCTGCTGCAAGTAGTTCTTCGCTAAGGAATTTCCTCACCGGCAAATTCCTCAGCGAAGAATTCATAAAAATCGCCTATTCACCCCCCCTCTAGTCGATATAACGCACTTTCAATTGGTATCAGAGCAAGGTACTCCCTTGTTCTGTGTGATTTTGGTTTAACCGCCTGTAGTTTTAGTTATGTCGACCGCAGGTATGATCAAGGTCTCTACTGGGTGTCCTACCTTCAATGGGATGGATTACCCCTACTGGAAGAACAAGATGCATATGCATCTTGAGGCAATTGATAACGATCTCTGGTATGTTGTGGAAAATGGTGTTCCCTCCGTCTCACCCTCACTGAACGCTACCGATGTGAAGAGATTCAAGCAACTCGATTCCCAAGCGAAGAATATCATATGTGGCCATCTGAGCAAAGGATAGTATGGAATAGTGAGTGCTTTGGAGACTGCCAAGCTTATCTAGGATAGGCTGTCCAAAGTGAATGAAGGAGTCTCAACTCAGCGTGACTCTCGAGTTGATGTTCTTCGCAATCTCTTCAACGGCTTCAAAAGACTCAACAATGAAAACGTTCAGCAAACCTTCGATCGCCTCACTGACATCTCAAATGAGCTTCAAGCACTTGGTGCCACTAACATCACCGACCATGAGGTGGTGAAGAAATTGCTGAGATCGCTTGATTCCTCATTTGATACTCTGGCACTGATGATACAAGAGCGTGCTGATTACAAGTCACTTGACTCCGATGATATCCTCGAAAGGCTAAACACTCATGAGTTCCAGCTTGCTGAAAAGAGAGATCTCTATGGTTCAAGCTATGGCAGATCACGTGCACTGAAGGCCAAGGCAGTATCAGAATCCGAAGATAAAGACTCTGCTAGCAGCCTTGGTAACCCTGAAGAACTGAGTCATGATCTAGCACTGCTTGTGAAGAAATTCCAGAAGTTCTCAAGACGTGGTCGCTTTGGAAAACCCTCAAGGAGCAATGATTCCTCATCTAGTGACTACAAGAAGAGGCTTTGTCACAAGTGCAAGAAACCTGGACACTACATTCAAGATTGTCCTCAGTGGGAAAAGGAATCAAAGAAGAAGAAATACAAGGATTACAGTTCTGATGATGCAAAGAAAAAGAAGAAATCCTCAAAATCTTCATCATCAAAATCCTCAAAGTCTTCATCTCACAAGAAGAGCAGCTCCAAGAAGGCTCGGGCATTCATTGGCAAGGAAATGGACTCTTATGTTGAAATGAGGAACAGGAGGAAGAGGAGGCTTCTGAGGAATCCGAGTCTGGTGTGGCGAGCCTAGCCCTCGCTACTGCATTCGTCAGCAAGTCTATCTTCAACCCTGAAGAAAATGACCTCATCACCAAGGCTGATGAAGGCAATGATGACTATGCTCCCACCTATTGCTTCATGGAAAAGGGTGCCAAGGTACCTAAATATACCTCCTCTGAGTCTAGTGAAGATGAATCTGATGAAAATCTTAAGCCCAGCTACACAAAACTTGCTAAGATTGCTGTGAAACAACAAAAGGCTTTTGAAAAGGTTCAAAACATGCTAGACAAAAGTGATGATATGTTGGGTGAAGAAATGGATCGCACTAAAGCCTTGACTGAAAATCTTCAGAGAATTCAGACCAGGTTTGACAACCTTCAAGGTCATCATAACACTCTCTTGTCCGATCATGAGAAGCTTTCTTATGAATTTCTTCAAAGAAAGCAAGATCTTGAGAAGCTAAGAGTGAGTTATGAAGATCTTCAGAAGGATCGCGATTCATTACTTGCTCAACAAATAAGCGCTGCTCAGGAAGAATTTATTCCTTCGTGTTTGAAATGCATTGAACGAGAATCTACTAATTCTTCACCTGAATGTTCAAATGCTTCTAATGTTACAAATTCTTCACCTGCCTCTGCTATCACTAATTTCTCATCTGAGGACATTGCTAGTATCACTGACGATGCATGGCAGAAGGAATTGTACATGACAGGAATGTACAAAAGCCTCAAAGGGCATCAGGCTCTTTGTGATGTGCTTAAAAAGCAGATCCTCAACAGGAACCCTAGGAAAGAGGGTATTGCCTTTGAGAGGAAACTCAATGCTGATGGTACATATTGGAAGCCTGAGCAGTACCCCAAAACCTCATGGGTTGCTGCAAAGGGACCTCCAGTTGATCCATCTAATTTATCTGGTTAGACATGTGAATCTTCTCATTCTTCTGATGAGTCATTTGACTCCAACTATAAACTGTTCAAAAATCAGAATGGTGAAGTATTTGTTAGATATGTTGGCACTAACTGCAGGAATGGTTCCCCTATGAAGAAAATCTGGGTTCCCAAAAAGTGCCTTGAAAGTCTTCAGGTGAATGTCCTCGTGACACCACTTGTGAAGAATAGGAACCCCAGATCAAATTCTTCATATGGACCAAATTCTTCATATGGATCCAAGTCCTCATACGGACCAAATTCCTCACGTGGATCAAATTCCTCAAAAGGATCAAAGTCCTCATATGAACATCATCGTGCTAACAACTTTGTTTCGCAGGGAAGAGCCAAGGGCTATGAATATGAGCATTATTCTTCTAATCATTATGTTCATAAGTCCTCGAAGAATTTCTCTGCTTATTCATATGCTTACTCTAACCCCTCTTATGTGAGACGAAATGGTTTGGCTGCTATGCCACCATTCTCATATGGAGCTCACAGAGTGATGAACTCTTTGCCACCCCTTCAGATGTGGGTGGTGAAGAAAAAGAACTAAATCTCTTCTGCAGGGTCAGGTCTCCAGACGTACTGTAACGTCTGAAGAATTTGCTGGGGACCTGACATATTGCCTGAAAGGATGCAGGCTAATCATGAAGAAATGAATTTTCATTTCTCACGTCCTCACACTGCGTTATCTGTCTTACTGCTTGATGAAATTGATCTGATGAATTGTGATATCATATTCTTCACTGCTGAAGTATATGAGGTTCGTAAGTTGCACTAATTCATCTGCAGGATGATCAACCCAAAGCCACTGAGTGGGTCCTTGATAGTGGGTGTACAAATCACATGACTGGTGACAAGAATCTATTGATGGATGATCCCTTATCGTCATCACATCTGAAGCATAACATCTTCGCTGACAAAAGCAAAAGTCAGGTATTGGGTCTAGGTAAGGTTGCTATCACAAAGGATCGACACATGGACAAAGTCATGCTTGTTGAGTCCTTAGGATACAACCTTATGTCTGTCTCAATGCTTTGTGATCTTGATATGGTTGTTGTCTTTCGCAAGTATCGTTGTGTTGTGATTATGGAAGCTGACAATTCCAAAGTCTTCGAAGGCTTTAGGAGAGGAGACCTGTATATTGTTGATTTCTCTGCAGATTCACAACCAGCCGTGTGCCTACTTGCAAAAGCTTCAGAAGGATGGTTATGGCTTCGACGACTTGGTCATGCAGGCATGAGGAATTTGCACACACTTGCGAAGAAGAAGCATGTCATTGGCATTGAGAATGTCAAATTCCTCAAGGATCACTTATGCGGTGCCTGTGAAGCTGGAAAGATGACCAAGGCCAAGCATCCAGCGAAGACTATCATGACCACTACTCGTCCATTTGAATTGCTTCACATGGATCTCTCCGGTCCAAATCATTATTCTTCTGTTTCAAATGAAGCATCTCAATATGGCTTTGTTATTGTTGATGATTACTCTCGTTACACATGGGTACACCTTGTTACTTACAAACATGAAGTGCAGGAAGTCTTCAAACGATTTTCCTCAAGGGCTTCAACCATTTTTGGTGTGAAGATCAAGCACATCAGAAGTGACAATGGCACTGAGTTCAAGAATTCGGGTCTCGATGATTATCTTGATGAACTTGCTATTACTCATGAGTTATCTGCTCCTTATACTCCTCAACAGAATGGCGTCGTGGAGCGCAAGAACAGGACTCTTGCTGAGATGGCTTGCACTATGCTTGACGAGTACAAAACCCCTCGTCGTTTCTGGGTTGATGCAATTGATACTGCGTGCCATATCATCAACAGAGTATATCTTCACAAATTCTTCAAGAAGACTGCCTATGAACTCCTCACTAACAAGAAACCCAATGTGAGTTATTTCAAAGTCTTTGGTGCTAAATGCTGGATTAGAGATCCTCATCACAGCTCTAAATTTGCACCGAAAGCACATGAAGGTTTTATGCTTGGTTACGGAAAGGACTCGCACACCTACAGAGTCTTCAACAATGTTCTTCACAAGATTGTTGAAACTATAGATGTGCAGTTCGATGAAACTAATGGCTCGCAAACAGAGCACCTACCTTCTGTGTTAGATGAACCAGCACCTGAGGATTCTATCAAGCACAAGGCTACTGAAGATGTCATTCCTACTGAAGAATCTGCTGAAGAATTCATTCCAGAATGTGAAGAACGTCAAGCTGATGCACCTGAAGAAAATGCTGAGGAAATTGATGCTGAAGAAATTGCTGATCAAACTCCTCAACGACAACCAGCTCATCCCTGTGTTGCAAAAGAAGTGCAAGTGGAGAAGATCATCGATGACATTAGAGCACCAGGTCCTCTCACACGCTCAAAAGCTTCTCATCTATCTAACTTTTGTGGGCACTTTGCTTTTGTCTCTATCACAGAGCCCACTAAGGTAGATGAAGCATTTCTGGAGCCTGAGTGGATTCAGGCCATGCAAGAAGAATTACATCAGTTCAAGCTCAACAACGTCTGGGAACTGGTCAATCATCCAGATCCTCGCAAGCATAATATCATTGGCACAAAGTGGATCTACCGCAACAAGCAAGATGAAAACGGCCTTGTGGTGAGGAATAAGGCATGCCTAGTAGCTCAAGGCTACACACAGGTTGAAGGAGTTGATTTCGATGAAAATTTTGCACCTATTGCTAGACTTGAGGCTATTCGCATATTACTTGCTTATGCTAACCATCATGATATCATCTTATATCAAATGGATGTGAAAAGTGCATTCCTCAATGGTAAGCTTGAGGAAGAAGTATATGTTGCTCAACCCCCAGGTTTTGAAGATCCAAAACATCCTGACAAAGTCTTCAGACTCAATAAGGCCCTCTATGGCCTCAAGCAGGCCCCACGGGCGTGGTATGATACTTTGAAGGAATTCTTCATGAAGAAAGGCTTCACACCTGGTTCACTCGATCCCACTCTCTTTACTAAATCTTATGATGGTGAACTGTTTGTGTGCCAAATATATGTTGATGATATCATCTTTGGCTGTACTGACCAACGTTATAGTGATGAATTTGCCTATATGATGAGTGAATAATATCAAATGTCTATGATGGGAGAGTTGAAATTCTTCTTAGGTCTTCAAATTCGTCAACAACGCAATGGCATATTCATATCTCAGGAGAAATACCTCAAGGATGTCCTGAAGAAATTCGGCATGCAAGATTGCAAAGGCATCAAAATTCCTATGCTCACAAATGGTCAACTATGCACTGATGAAAATGGTATTGACTTCGATCATAAGGTATACCGCTCCATGATTGGCTCTTTATTGTACTTATGTGCATCTAGGCCAGATATAATGCTTAGTGTTTGCATGTGTGCCCGATTTCAAGCTGCACCGAAGGAATCACACGATAAGGCTGTGAAGCATATTCTTCGATATCTAGCTCACACACCAACACTAGGATTATGGTATCCCAAGGGCTCGGATTTTGATCTCATTGGATATTCTGACTCTGACTATGCTGGTGATCGTGTGGACCGCAAGTCAACATATGGTACATGTCATTTCCTCGGACGATCCTTGGTCTGTTGGTCCTCGAAGAAACAGAACTGCGTATCACTGTCTACTGCTAAAGCTGAGTACATTGCTGTTGGTTCTTGCTGTGCTCAACTGCTATGGATGAAGCAAACACTCAAGGACTATGGCGTCAACGTGAAGAATGTGCCTCTCCTCTGTGACAATGAGAGCAACATAAAGATTGCTCACAACCCAGTTCAGCACTCGAAGACAAAGCACATTCAGATTCGTCATCATTTTCTTCGCGATCATGTGTTGAAGGGCGACATTTCTATTGAGCATGTGAAGACTGAAGAACAGCTAGCCGATATCTTCACAAAGCCCTTGGATGAGAAGAGATTTAGCATGTTGTGGTGTGAGCTAAATATCTTAGAGTCTTCGAATGTACTTTGAAAAGGCACTCATCCTAACACTAATGCAAAATTGATGACTTAGATGTGCAACACATGAAGAAACGTTTTTCTTCAATCAATGAAGAATAACACTCTAAGTGTGAAGAAATTAATGAAGAATTTGATTCTCATAACCCTACGACAATTGTACGCGGTGTCTGAAATCAGCATTCTTATACGGTGGGTCACGCCACCACAAAAGTTGAAAATCTTCAATTTGAGTTTTTTTTGTTGAAATTCCTCAGTTGTTCAAATTCTTCAACTTTTTAAAATCTTCACTGTTTCCGTCATTTTTCTTCATTGTCTATATATATATATATATATATATATATATATATATATATATATATATATATATATATATATATATATATCTGAGTTTATGTCCTCTACAGCATTCACTTATGGCTATTTCTTCAAGTTGGTGTTTTCTGCTAAGTGAATGTGATCGGACCCTTCCCCCTCTGTGCTATACTCAATCCAATCTATTCACAAATTCTTCATATGCGTTCTATTTGAAACTCGTTCAAAATCTTCACTGTGTCCTTGTCAGCTGAAGAAATTGCGAACGAAACGTTAAAACTAATCTTATCCATATTTTCGGTTTTGCTGCTCAAACCGTTCCGCATCCCATGATGAATTTTTTATTCACCCACGATCTTACACGATCTCCACCTCTCTGTACGTGGGTGACACATGTCGTGCGAAGGAGAAGGGTCAGGGGCACGTTCGTCCCAAATCTTCGGGCGAACAGTTTTCACTGCCTTTATAAATACCCCCTCACCCGTTCCTCACTTCCTTTACTCCGCTCGATCTCTCTCTTCCGCTCAAGCTTCCCAAACCCTAGCGCCGCTGCTACTCCATCGTCGCCAGTGAGGAAGAGCTTCACTGCCTCGACCTCGTCGCCGTCGTACTCGCGCCGACCGCGGAAATCTTCACCTCCGCCACCGCCGTAGACGTCTTCCTCCGCCAAGTTAGGGCGTGGAAGATCTACACCGACGAACTTTAGTTCTCCATCTCTGTGTTTGTCGTGTTCTTCATTCAGGGTAATTAAAAGTTACTTTTACTGCCCTCTTTGATTCGAAGTTTCTCTACAAAATCTTCAAAAGGCGTTTTATTCTTCAAATCTTCACACACTAAAACACCTCACAAATCTTCTGCTCTTGATTCATTTCTCTAAGCTTTATTCTCTTCAAGATTCCTCAGTTGTGTGGATCTTCGATCTATACAACTCTGGAACCTAAGACAAAGCACGCTTAGTGAAATTCTTCAAGACACATCTAGTCAAATTCCTCAAACTTGTTCTTTTTGAAAAACCTTCTGAGAACGCATATGACCTCTCCAAATTCCTCGCAACTAAATTCTGTTCACAGGTACTCATGTCCGCTGCTGAATCACTAGGTTCTCATCAACTTAACTCATTTGTAGCGTTCCTCGAAGAAAAACTGCATACTTCTTCAGAGAATTTAATTGTTCAAATTCCTCAGCTGAAGAATATGGCAGATGGTAAGAAGCCACAGAAAGGAGGAAAGAAACCTGAGGTCATGACTACTTTTGAGATCCCTGAGGACATTTATAAAGATTACTACACACCTGATGAAGCCAAGTTTGGCAAAGAGAACAAAAATCAGCGCAAGGTGCGCATTCAGAGGATAGAAAGAAGATGGGCAAGAGAATGGAAGGAGTGCAGATACGTTACTCCAAAATATATGAAGAAATTCGCTCTCAACCCTCCATGCCCAAGACTTCCACTGGCACCTGGCCAAGTGGCTGATCCCACTAGCGTCAAACGCGGTGAGGACTTCCCTGAAGAATGGGCCAGGCGTCAAGCCAAGTTGGCAAGACAAGCCAGAGAAGCAGTGAGAAAATTCAACGAAGATTCTGCTGCTGCTACTGCCACTGAGGCCTCTGTCAAGCCGAGGAAATCAATGGCAAATAAACCTGCTTGTAAGCCAAGTGCTTCACAAACATTGCGCTCACGGCCAAGTTCCTCAGCTGCGCCCTCACGGCCAGGAACTTCAAAATCTTCAAGACCAATTCCTCAAGCTGCTCCTGCTCCTTCAAAATCCTCAGCACCTCCACCAAAGTCCTCAGCACCTGTGCATCTGGCCTCGTGCCAAAGGACTACAGGCATCTCAATTGCCTCTGGTGTCTCAGCAAGTCCCTCAGCTGCACCGAATTCTTCATCTGGCCCCACTCTGCTGAAGACTAAGGCAACTGCTGGACAAGGTCCTCGGCCAAGTCCCAAGAAGAAACAGGTCGCCTTCCAAGAGCCACCTGAAGATGATGAGGCTGATGATGATGAACTTGCGGAAATCATCAGAGATAGGCAAGTAAGGGCCGCTAGAGCCAAAGGCGCATCTGTGCCACTGCTTTTGGATCCAAGGGCGATCCTGGATTATATTGATCTCTGGCATAAGGACCCAAATACACCTATGCCTGACTTCAAGTTGACACCTGGTCAAAATCACATGCTGACTCACTTCATCCAAGAGGAGAAGTGGAAGTATGACCAGGCCAGGCAGATCAAGAAGGCCCAGTACAAGAAAGAGAAGTTTCTGAAGACCAACGTGGTCAAAATGTCGACTGATGAACTCATCAAAATCCAGTCTGACATCAAAACCCTCAGCGAAAAATTCGACTCATACTATGCTGATTGGAAAGGAGCCAAAGTCAGGTTTGTGAAACTGACTGAGAAGTTCACCAATGTTGCAGCCCCATCGCAACAAGAAGTTCCTCAAGCTGAAGCTTCTACTCAGCCCACTGAAGAACATGCCAGCACCGCTACTGACTTTCAGGCTGCTGAAGAAAATGCTAGTTCCAGGGCTGATGACTCCATTCCAGCTGCTGAAGAAATTGCCAGGGCATCCACTAGTGGTGCGCCTGAAGAAACTGAAGAAGTCAGGGAAACTGCATCAGTTGCGCCTGAGGAAATTCAAACAGATTCCTCAGCTCCTCCCACGCCTACACCAACTCCTATCCTTCCATCTGCATCAGATGTGAAGAAGACCAAGGCTGCAGAGCGAGCTGCAGTGAAGAAAAGGAAAGCATCAAGTGCTTCAGAATCTTCAGCCCCAAAGAAGATGAAGCCTATGACCCGCTCTTATGAAAATCCGATCGATGATGTTCTGATTTCCACCATGCCATCAAAGGTCCTTGTTACTTTTGGTGAAGAATATGAGATCCCAAGCGGGTCTGATGAAGAAACTCAATCTGCTGCTTCGTCAGAGCAGATTGATGAGGAAATTGAAGTGGATACGATCCCTTCAACCCCAGTGGTATCATCACCAATGCCTCAGTTTACTGCTGAAGAGGCTGGTGTTGAAGAAATTGATGATGAAGACGTGGACATTGGAAGCACAACGCCAGTGATGAATCATGACAACGTGGATACGATCCCAATTCTCCACTCTTCACCCCACTACAACAAATTCCTCACTCCCCTGCACCAACAGTTCAATAGGGCTCTGAAGAAACTCATCCCACCACATCTGTCCGTGAAGACATTCCAGCCACTGGTGCTGAAGAAACTGCTACTGCTGAAATGTGACAACTCAGACTGCACCTGAGGAGGAACCAGAAATTCCTCAGCCTGAAGAACCTGAGCTTGCGATTTCTGAGGTTGTGATGCAACTCACTGACACCCCTCTGCCAAAGCCAAAGGATCCGTTCTCAAGGAAGCAAAAGTTCAAGGCTGAAGACTTCTTTGGAGAGCACGTAGTCTTCACTTATTACAATCCATATGACTCTGCTCGCATAAGGAAGAGGCGTTTCTGGACTGCTAATCAAGCCAATTTCTATTCCTCAGTGTTGTTCAACAAAGACAAAGTCTTCGATCATGCACATATTCCTCACATAGATATGGAGTCTCTGTCGTGCTTCGAGCTAGTCCTCGGTGTTCTTCACGACGCTGGGCTACTAAACTTCTGCACTGACATCAGTGATTGGAATGAAGAACTCATTCTTCAGTTCTACGCAACGCTGCACATCACAGGCGACTCTGAAGATGTAAACTCATGGGTTCTGGACTGGATGACAGAGAACACTCATTACAAAGCACCAGCGTCTGAATTGCTTCGTGCCCTACCACTCAGTCCTCCCCTTGAAGATGCACGTTGTGTCTATAGTGAACCTGAGCTTTCAAATCACTACATGCAAGTTTTGATGAAGCCTTTGAAGCCAGGTCAGGCCTCTCGAACCAAATTCCTCGTCAAGGAATTACTGTATGTGCCTCGAACTGTCTATCGCATTCTGTCGAAGACAATGAGTCCTATCAAAGGCCACGACTCAAATGATGAAGAAGTCGTTGGCATCATGAAGAATATGCTTTTCAACATCTGTCATGGCGTTCCCGTCAACTTCCATGATTTCTTCATGAGGACTCTGGCCAATATTGCTATGTCACCGTTTGAGCTTAAGCCTTATGCGCCATGGATTATGAGATTCATCAGGACAAGGTCTTCACTCAACTACAAAGCTGACACTCTGAACCACTGCAGCTACTTGCCTCCAATTGAAGTCCTCAAAAGGACATTTTCCTCAGCTGATGACAAAGGCAAGACAACTGCTGTGATAGATGAAGGAATTCGTCCATTGGATGGTCAATTTCGCAAGGCTGCATCCTACTCCACCAATGATGACTCTGCCACACATGACTCTGCCGCCAACAATGCCCAGCAAAATCCTCAAGCCACAGCACCCAGGGTGATGACTGATCGTGAGTTACTCCTCAGTCTTCATCAGAAGGTTGATCGCAATCACAAATGGGTCAAGCGTCAGTTTGGTTCAATTCTTCACAACATGACTTCAACACACAATGCAGTGAAGAAAAACCACTACTACCTCCATGAAACCCTCAACCGCACCTGGGCTGTTCTGTCCCAAGTTTACAGCGCTGAAGATCTGAAGAAAATGGGTCTCAAAGAAGAGTTTGACTGGTCTGCACCTCCTCCGAAGAAATACAAGAAGGTCAGGGTTCCTTCTTTGGTGGCCAGCTCCTATTCTTCATCGCGTGACACTGGTGAAAATGAAGACTTGGACGACACTGCGGCAGGCCCTACTACAACAACCGACCCCGACAACGCTGGTGCTCCTTCATCAACTTGATTATCTTCAGGGGCGTTAGTCCTCAATTTCGATCCTTTTGGTCATTCAGTGACAAAGGGGGAGAAATCTGAGTTAGTCTTCAAGCAGGTCTATTATACGGGCGTTTTTTTTGCTAAGTTACAACTCTCGTTCTTCTGAAACTTTTATTGGATCGAGTTGTAAACTTAAACCCGATGGTGGTCTGATACTTCTGCTACGTTATTCTGCATGCTTATTCCTTGTTAATATTATCGCACGCATGCTGAAATACGTCAGTCACCATTTTTCATCATGCATTTCAAATTATTCAAAGAATATATCAAATGCGTGCATAAATTACAAGATATAGGGGGAGATCTCCATGATTCAACTCTTCAAGTGTGCATTGCTTCAAAAGCAAATTCCTCACTATGCACATCTTCAGCGGGAGTTCTTCTATATCTTGCAATCAAATTCCTCAATATCAGTATTTACACTTCATATGTTTATCCCCGTTGAAAACTTAACCTATATTGTCATCAATCACCAAAAAGGGGGAGATTGTAAGTGCATCTAGTACCCCTTAGTGATTTTGGTGTATTGAAGACTTATAGGTTAAGGGACTAATGAGTTTATGAGTGTACACAGGTTTATAAGTCTATAAGGAGTTTGATATTTACAGAGAAAGTCGACCCCTAAAAATGAAGTTCTTCGACTGAAAACTTTGGTATTCTGAAGAGTTTCTGAAGACTTTGAAAGTGAAGAAATTGGTGTGACCTTGAAGACTTGGTATTCATTCGAGGAACATGGAGCGTGAAGACTTTTGTTTTCGTAGTTTCATTTTCCCTTTCTTGAGTCATAGGAAACACCGTACTGTTAAAGGGGGTCGAGGAAATACTAAGGAAAAATTTCCATGTGATGCTCAACTCAAAACCCTACACCTACCAATCCCTTCGAGTGAAGCCATTGGAAATCTCATACAGTTCAGTCAATTTCTTCAGTGACAGAGGTGCAGTTCTTCTGGTCACTGAGGACTTTGTCCTGACTGAGGAGTTAGGAATTCGCCAGTGCGAATTGCCTACACAGTGAGGAACATGATAGCCCTGAGGAATTTGTATCTCAAATTTCCGACCGTTGCTGTGCTACGCGCCAGCTATCCCAAAATATCTTGTTCATCCAACGGTCATATCATTGAAGGGCATTTATGTCTTATCATGTCGAGCTGCTCCCTAGGCTATAAATAGCCGCCCCCTACAACCACTAGCTGGTTGGCTGCTCCGAGAGAAACTGACACTTGTCAATTGAGAGCATCCCATCCTCCGAGGACTTTGAGCGAAAATCATCAAGTGAGGAAAATCCAAAACCCAAACCCAAAGACCTACAAACCCAAAGTGATTGAGCATCACTGAAGAGATTGATCCTGCATGGATCCGATGCTTTTTACCTTCGAAGACTGTGCTTCTTCCAGACGGTTAGGCGTCATGGTCTAGAGCATCCAAGAGGAATTGTGGATCGCCGAGTGACCGAGTTTGTGAAGGTTCGGAAGTCACCTGAAGACTTACCACGAGTGATTGGGTGAGGACTGTGTGTCCTTAGCTCAAGGAGAATACGGTGAGGACTGTGTGTCCTCAGGTTTAAATACCTAGCCGCTCCAACCAGATGTACAACTGAGACAGCAGTTAGAACTGGTCTACCAAATCATTGTCTTCACCAAGCCAACTGGTTCTATTTCCTCAACACTTTCATTTCCTCATTACTGTGTTGTCTGTTTTTTCATATCTATGTTTAAAGACTTTGACTGAAGACTTTCTCAATTTCCTCAGTTCAATTTCTTCAGTCTGTTTGTCTTCATCTTGTGCTATCCTGTGCTTAAGCTTTCTGTACTCTGTGTTTGTTTTCATTTCATCATGATGATCATGCATGTATTCTGTTATGTTTACTTCTGAGTACTTATTCCGCTGCAAGTAGTTCTTCGCTAAGGAATTTCCTCACCGGGAAATTCCTCAGTGAAGAATTCATAAAAATCGCCTATTCACCCCCCCCTCTAGTCGATATAACGCACTTTCATCCACCGCGCGCTACTCCACCGGCTACTGTTCAACCAGCCTTCCCCACGGGCTCCTGTTCAACCACCCCTCCACAGGCTACTGTTCATCCAGCCCTCCACCGTCTACTGTTCATCCTGCCCTCCATGGGGTGGTCCTGTTTATCCTGCCCTCCACGGGGTCCTGTTCATCCAGCCCCAACCGGCTCGAACGATCGGGGTCCTGTTCATCCAGAGGCAACGCCACGGGGTCCTGTTCATCCACCCCCACCGGGAACTGTTCATCCAAACCCCCCCAGTAACGCTCACTATTCATCCAGAGGCAGCATCAATAGGCTTCAGTTAGCAGCAGTAGCGAAGGAATCGCTCGATCGGGTTCAGTTAACAGCCATCGATCGATTGCTCGGGTTCAGTAACGCGTAGCCTGCAGTGCAATCGCTCGAGTTCAGTTAGAGCCCAACGCCTCGCACCCACGCGCATGCATGTACGAGAGAAACGTGCATCGCTCGGCCCCGACCACCCACCGTAACCGGGAACACCCCGATATTTTCCTCGCCCTTGCTTCTACCATGGTTTTTTCCGTAATGGGCGGCCCAAAGAATGTCATGCAGCTGCGTCTCCGGCCCGCCCAGGACGAAAAGCCCATTTTCTATCATGATTTTTTGTCATAGAAGCAGGACCCCACCACATCTATGATGATACCGTGTTTTGTCATAATTATTGTCATAGAAGTGTCATAAGTATGACAGAAAAAAAATGGTTCGGCCCAAAATGTCACGGATGTGTCTTTTTTTGTAGTGATCTCTCGTCCCCGACCGCCACTCATAAGGAAGACAATCAATAAATACCTCATGCTCCAACTTCGTTACATAACGGTTCGCCATATGTGCATGCTACGGGAGTAACAAACTTCAACACAAGTATTTCTACAATCCACAACTACCCACTAGCATGACTCTAATATCACCATTTTTATATCGCAAAACTATTGCAAGGAACCAAACATATCATATTCAGTGATCTACAAGTTTTATGTAGGATTTTATGACTAACCATGTGAATGACCAATTCCTATCATCTCTCTAAATAGATATGAGTGAAGCAAGAGAGTTTAATTCTTTCTACAAAAGATATGTCCGCTCTAACAAATATAAGTGAAGGAAAAGAGCATTCTACAAATGGTGGTTTTCTATGTGAAGAGAAACAAGCAATCCAAACTTCAAATGATATAAGTGAAACACATGAAGCATTCTATAAAGCCATACTCAAAAGATATAAGTGAAGTGCACAGAGCATTCTATAAATCAACCATGGACTATCTCATACCAGCATGGTGCATAAAATAAAAGTGAAAACTAAATGCAAAAGACGCTCCAAGATTTGCACATATCGCATGAACGAAACAAATCCGAAAATATACTGATACTTGTTGGAGAAAGATGGGATGCCTTCCGGGGCACCCTGTAACGCCCCGGATCTGATGCGCCAGGTGTCCGCCAGTTATTCGTCGTCGTTGCCATGTCATGTGCTTGCGTGTCTCTCTTTGCCATGTCATCATCTGCATTTCATATCATGTCATCATGTGCATCTCATTTTGCATACGTGTTCGTTTCATGAATCCGAGCTTTTCCCCATTGTCCGTTTTCCAATCCGGCACTCCTATGTCACCCGGCGTTCCCTTTTACCTATTTTTCATGTGCGGATGTTAAACATTCCTAGAATGGACCGAGGCTTGACATGTGGCCTTGGTTTACTACCGGTAGACCGCCTATCAAGTTTCGGGTCATTCGGAGGTCATTTGGTACTCCAACGGTTAACCGGGTAACCGCAAAAGCCTCTTTTGTAATTCAGCCCAACAGCCCTTCAAACTGGCCCAAAACCCATCCAAACCCTCTCCATCTTCTCGGTCGTTCGATCACAATCGTGTGGGCGAAAACCGCTCCTCATTTGGAGCTTCCTAGCCCCCTTTACCTATATAAACACCTCCCCCTCCGAAAATCCACGCAGTCCAAACCCTAACCCGCTCCTCTCGCGCCGCCGGACATGTCCGCTCCCGCGCCGGACATGTCCGCCACCCCAGCCACGTCGCTCCGGCCAATCCGGAGGCGACACGTCACCCCGCCGCCGCTCTCCACCAACCACACGCCGCCACCTCACCGCCACCTCATCCTCTCTCTCCTCCCACCCCACCGGGCCCGCCCGAGGCCCATCGCTGGCCCGCCTCTGGGGTGAACCGGGCTGCGCCCCGCCGCCATCGCTGGAGGTCTCCGCCGCCGGAGTTCCCCGCCGCCGTCCTCTGCGCGCCACCTCCCCGGCGTCTCGCCGAGCCGCCCCGCGCCTCCCGAGTCCCCGCGCCGGCCCCGCCGCCTCCCAGCGCCGCCCCGATTCCCGCAGCGCCGCCACCCTCTGCCGCTCCTTCTCCACCCCGTCGCCCGACGCCACTCCCCCTCCGCCGCGCCGCCACTCTGCCATCGCCGGCGACCGGAGCCGCCCCTCGTCGCCCGCATCCCTGGACACCGGCGCCGCCCCTCCTCGCCGGATCCGGCGGTGCCAAGGCCGGACCCGCCTCCTCCGGCGCCTCCCCGTCCTCTCCGGCCGTCTCCTCGCGTGTTCCGGCGAGCATCTCCGGCGAGCTCCTCGAAGAGCCCTAGATCTGGAGGTCCAGATTTTCGTCTAAGTCATTTTTCTGGTATAATTTTAGCTCCTGTTCATCGCATCATAACTTGCTGCATACTGCTCCGTTTCGTGCGTGTAATATGTCAAATTGTTCGCCTCGACGAGTACATCATTTCATCTCATTGCATCATTTTCATTTAAGCTCATCTTCATGCCCGAAATGCTGTTGTAAGAGGGCTATGTGATGTTAGTTCCAGATTATTATCAGAACTTGCACTTTTGTCATTTTTGCTCTGATTGATGTGTGCACCCTATGAAGTTGAGTCCTACATGTGTTTTGTAATATGCCATGCCATCTTTACAGTTATTTTTGCTATGTATTTTTGTGACCTCTGTGGTGACTAGCACAAGCATGCAAACTAGGGATCTTAATGTTGCTGATTTCAGGAACTTAGTAATTTCACTAAGTCATGTCCTGCTGTTATTTTTGTGCCATGTGTTCATGTTGTTTCAGAGAGATCTATGCCTCTTTTGAGCATGATCAGTAAGGGTGTTCTAAGGATATGGAATTGCTCTATCCATCCATGCCTTTGTTTGTATTTATGGAGTGTCATAGCTTGAGTCAATCGAGCTCTACTTTTGCTATAAAATGTTACTGGCAGATTGTTTACATGTTATTCGATTTTGCCAAGCTTGTTGTAGTTGATCCTTGCATGCTATGATGTTGTTCTTGCCATGTCTAGCTTCTATGCCATGTCTTCTTGATGTATGTATGCTTAGTTTATCATGAAACGCTCTGTAGTGAGTGCATCGAGCTCGGAAACATGCTTACTTGTTATCTGTTTTTGACATGTCCAGTTTTCTGCTGTCTGAAAACTGTAGCGAAACTTGCTTAATTGACATGGTTGTTATTATATTTTCTGATCCCTTTTGACTTATGGTCAGTAAGGGACTTTTGTTAAGTGCTTTTAGTAGATTCATTCCATGCCTTGTTTTGCTATATTATGTTCCTGTAGCATGTTGTTTGCTTGCTCTAAACTTGTCATCCTGATGTTAATTTCTGCTATGTTGTTATTTTCACCAAGTCTGCGAACCTGTTATATTTTGCACTTCTGCCATGCTTGTTTGAACCTGCTCTGATGTGTTTTAGCCATAGCTCAGTGCTCATCTTTTGTCAAGCATATTGAGTAGATCACTGTCATATGCTTTGTTGGTACGTTTGGGTGCAGTAGCTTAATTTCTTGTTGCTTGCTAAGTAGCACCATGCTGTTAATGGCAGAATCTTGTCACTCTTGTTTTGCTTGTCATTTGCAAACCGTGCATCCGATTCCGGTGATCTTTATATCGATTTCAACCGAAATCATCTCACCTTTCCAATGGCATACTTGGTTTGCCAAGATTATGCCTGGTTCATCTTTTTCCTTCCGAAGCACGCATATGCATTGCATATCACATCTCGCATATCATGCCATGTTCATGTGTCGGTTGTTTACTATGTTGTGTGTTTCTTTTCGGTGTTGCTTCTTCAGGCTAGTTCTGATAACGTTGCGTTTGTGAGGATTCGCTCGACTTCGTCCGTTTGTCTTCTTCATGGACTCATTCTTCTTCCTTGCGGGATTTCAGGCAAGATGACCATACCCTCGAAATCACTTCTATCTTTGCTTGCTAGATGCTCGCTCTTTTGCTATGCCTGTGCTGCGATACCTACCACTTGCTTATCATGCCTCTCATATTGTTAAACCAAGCCTCTAACCCACCTTGTCCTAGCAAACCGTTGTTTGGCTATGTTACCGCTTTGCTCAGCCCCTCTTATAGCGTTGTTAGTTGCAGGTGAAGATGAAGTTTGTTCCTTGTTGGAACATGGAGATGTTGTTCCTTGATTGGAACATGTTTACTTGTTGGGATATCACAATACCTTTTATATTATTAATGCATCTATACACTTGGTAAAGGGTGGAAGGCTCGGCCTTATGCCTGGTGTTTTGTTCCACTCTTGCCGCCCTAGTTTCCGTCATATCGGTGTTATGTTCCCGGATTTTGCGTCCCTAACGCGGTCGGGTGATTTATGGGACCCCCTTGACAGTTCGCTTTGAATAAGACTCTTCCAGCAAGGCCCAACATTGGTTTTCCCATTTGCCTCACCACCACCTACTTTTCCCTTGGGAGTCGCTCTCTCGAGGGTCATCTTTATTTAGCCCCCCGGGCCAATGCTTGTCTAAGTGTTGGCCCAAACAAGAGCACCGTGTGGGACCGTCCCTTGGCAACTTGGGTTATGTTGGTACCTGTACGCTTAGCTTATCCGGTCGTGGCCTGAGACGAGATACGCGCGGCTACTATCAGGGTGTCGGCACGCCGGGAGGTATTGCTGGACTTGTTTTATTACTGTCGAAATGTCTTGTAGCCGTGATTCCGAGACTGATCGGGTCTCCCCGGGGAGAAGGAATATCCTTCGTTGATCGCGAGAGCTTATAATGGGCTAAGTTGGGACACCCCTGCAGGGTTTGAACTTTCGAAAGCCGTGCCCACGGTTATGTGGCAGATGGGAATTTGTTAATGTCCGGTTGTAGAAAACCCGAAGTTGATCTTAATTAAAATACACCAACCGCGTGTGTAACCGTGATGGTCTCTTCTCGGCGGAGTCCGGGAAGTGAACACGATGTTGGGGTTATGTCTGACGTAAGTAGGAGTTCAGGATCACTTCTTGATCATAGTTGTTCGACCGTGCTTGTGCCTTCTCTTCTCGCTCTCATTTGCGTATGTTAGCCACCATATATGCTAGTCGCTTGCTGGAGCTCCACCTCATACCTTTTACCCTACCTCTAAGCTTAAATAGTCTTGATCTTGCGGGTGTGAGATTGCTGAGTCCCCATGGCTCACAGATACTTCCAAAACCAGTTTGCAGGTGTCGATGAAACCGTGCAGGTGCCGATGAAACCGTGCAGGTGACGCACCCGAGCTCAAGGAGGAGCTCGATGAAGATCTTGTTCATTGTGTTGTTTCATTTCAGTTGATCAGTAGTGGAGCCCAGTCGGGACGATCGGGGATCTGTGTAGCATTTGGGGTAGTCTTCTTTTATTTTGGTTCCGTAGTCGGACCCTGATTGTATCTGTTTGATGTAATGCTTTATTCATGTATTGTGTGAAGTGGCGATTGTAAGACAACTATGTATCTCTTTCCCTTATGTATTACATGGGTTGTGTGAAGATTACCTCACTTGCGACATTGCTTTCATTGCGGTTATGCCTCTAAGTCGTGCTTCGACACGTGGGAGATATAGCCGCATCGAGGGCGTTACACCCCCCCCCCCAAGCTTAGACGCTTGAGTCTCCTTGAATATTTACTTGGGGTGCCTTGGGCATCCCCAAGCTTGAGCTCTTGCCTCTCCTCCTTCTCCTCACATCAAGACATCCTCGATCTTCGAACACTTCATCCACACAAAACTCAACAAAAAGCTCGATAAGATCCGTTAGTATAATAAAGCAAATCACTACTCTAAGTACTGTTGCAAACCAATTCACATTTTGTTTTTGCATTTTAGCTACTGTAATATAACTTTTCCATGGCTTAATCCACTAATAGAAATCGATAGTTTCATCAAAATAAGCAAACTATGCATCAAAAACAGAATCTGTCTTAAACAGGACAGTCTGTAGAAATCTGAACATTCACCATACTTCTAGTACTCCAAAAATTATGAAATAATTAGGAAAAATAAAAAATTTGTATAGAAATACAGTGTAAAACGTTTCAGAACCGTTTGATGTTCTAGTAAAAAATGTAAAATCGCGCACTTCAGCCAAAGTTTCTGTTGTGCACCGCATAAACCAACAAGCAATGTAAACATCCTAAAGGCAAACCTTAGCACATTATTTTTGTTTTTAAACTTTATAAAAGCACACAACAGAAATAAATGACTCTCTAAAACTTTCGGGTTGTCTCCCTGGCAGCGCTTTCTTTAAAGCCATTAAGCTAGGCATATAGTGCTCAAGTAATGGACCCACCCGGACCCCAAGGTATATCAAAGCTAATTTTAATTAGCAATGATTTGTGATTTAGTAGTGAGCACAAAGTAACATATATCATGCAACAACAAAGTCTAACTCTCTTCCTATGCATCGACATGTCATAAAAGAACAATTCATGCACATATAGTAAAGACCAATGCATGGTATAAACAGTTTCTTGAAATTTTATCATATTGGAAACATGGAGAGGCGGAGATGTAGTTCCTCTCTCATAATAATTGCAAGTAGGAGCAGCAAGCACATGCATATTATATCTATCAAAATCATCATGTGTAGTAGTAAAATGCAACCCATCAATATAATCCTTAATAAGGGCAAACTTCTCCGATATAGTGTAGTCGGGAGAATTCAAAAAGATAATAGGACTATCATGCGTGGGTGCAATAGCAACAATTTCATGTTTAACATAAGGAAAAATAGCAAGTTCATCTCCATAAGCATAATTCATATTGGCATCTTGGCCACAAGCATAGCAAGCATCATCAAAAAGGGATATTTTAAAAGAATCAACGGGATCAGAGCAATTATCATAGCATTCATCCTTCGGTAAGAATGAAGGGACATTAAATAATGTATGAGTTGGAGAGTTACTCTCATTAGAAGGTGGGCACGGGTAGCTAATCCGATCTTCCTCCTTTTGTTCTTCGCTCTCCCCATCATCTTTTTCATCCAATGAGCTCACAGTTTCATCAATTTCTTCTTCCATAGACTCCTGCAAAATATTAGTCTCTTCTTGGACAGTGGAGACTCTCTCAATAAAATCATCAATATCATAATTGTATTTATAATTCTCATAGCAATATTTAAGGGTAGCTAAATTTTCAGGTCTATAAACTGAATCATCAAAATCTTCAAACTCTTTAAACAAAGATTCAGTTTCACATGCACCCTTAAAAGCAACAAATTCTTCTATTTGTTCCACATCATAGTAATGATATATACCATTAGCATAAGAAGCTAAGGTTTTAGTATCATTAAATCTGCATGAAAAGGGAAGGTGTGGAGCCTTCATCCTAGAGCAACAAGTATAATCATATCTCAAGCATAGTTGCCGAGCATACCAATGCAACATATGAATTTGATCTCATAAAAGTTTTCCTTTTTGAGTCAAGCGATAATCCCTAAAGTATTCACGTTGATCCAACGTGTCTCCCATAACATAATTGAATGGGGTTTTCTCAGGATTATTAAAGTAGTACATAATATCTTTCACATAGTGAGCATCGAGGGTTTTAGGAGGTTCCCCATCTCCGTGAGTAGCAAGTAAACCTATTTTTTTGGTATTTCGTGTTCCTTATCCATAACTAAAGATAGAGAACAACTTAGAACAGCAAATAAAATCTACTTTGTGATAAAGCAAACAAGCACACACGAGAATATTCCCCGGTAACGGCGCCAGAAAAAGGTCTTGATAACCCACAAGTTTAGTGAATCAATTGTAGCCTCCTTCGATAAGTAAGAGTATCGAACCCAACGAGGAGCTAAAGGTAGAAAAAATATTCCCTCAAGTTTTATCGACCACCGATACAACTCTACGCATGCTTGACGTTCGCTTTACCTAGAACAAGTATGAAACAAAAAGTACTTTGTAGGTGTTGTTGGATAGGTTTGCAAGAATATAAAGAGAACGTAAATAAAAACTAGGGGAAGTTTAAGTAAAGAAGCAATAAAGTTAGTATAGCGAGTATGGAAAAGTGATGGTAGGAGTTGCGAAATTGTCCCTAAGCAATTGACTACTTTAGTAGACCGATAGCAAGTTTTATGTGGGAGAGGCCACTGCTAGCATGTCATCCCTGACTTGGAATTATATGCACTTATGATTGGAACTATTAGCAAGCATCCGCAACTACTAACGTTCATTTAGGTAAAACCCAACCATAGCATTTAGATATATTGGTCCCCCTTCAATCCCGTATGCATCAATTTCTATGCTAGGTTGAAGCTTCTGTCACTCTTGCCCTCCAATACATAATCATATCAACATACAACTAACCCTATGGTGTGATCCACGCGCGCGCTCATATGATGGGCACCAAAGAACAGCAACATAACTACAAGCAAATTAAACCAATCATAGCAATTCACCAATTACCGATAGGACAACGAAAATCTACTCAGATATCATAGGATGGCAACACATCATTGGATCATAATATGAAACATAAAACACCATGTTCAAGTAGAGGGTACAGCAGGTTGCGGGAGAGTGGACCGCTGTAGATAGATGGGGGAAGGTGATGAAGATGTTGGTGAAGATGACGGAGGTGTTGGTGTAGATTGCGGTGACGATGATGGCCCCGGCGGCGTTCCGGCGCCACCGGAAGAGAGGGGGAGAGAGCCCTCCTTCTTCTTCTTCTTCTTCTTTCTTGACCTTATCCCTAGATGGGAGAAGGGTTTCCCCTCTGGTCCTTGGCTTCCATGGCATGGGAGGGGCGAGAGCCCCTCCGAGATTGGATTTGTCTCTCTGTCTCTCTCTGTTTCTGCGTTTCCTGATTCTGCCCTTTCACCGTTTCTTATATTCCCGGAGATCCGTAACTCCGATTGGGCTGAAATTTGGAAACGTTTTTTATCCGGATATTGGCTTTCTTGCAACGGAAGAAGGGCACCAACCGCCTTACAGGATGGCCACGAGGGCCAGGGCGCGCCCCTCACCCTCGTGGGCCCCTCGGGCATCGTCTCACGTTGATTCCACTTCCCAAAATTCACATATATTCCAAAAAAAATTAGCCAATTATGGCTCCCCATTTTGGTCGTTAATTTGTCATTGTTTTCGTTTATTGACTTTTTTTGACCAAATTTGAAAGGTCAATAGTTGGCCGTAAAGAACGAATAAACGTGACCTCAGGAATTTTGGTCATGGCCGCCCTTGACCAAAACTTTGGTGGTTAAATCTTTGACGAAAATTATGATCACTACTAATGAGCCTAGACCACGTAGGATCTGATGTGGCCGAGCCAACATGGCACATCCGATGACATGGATGCCATGTAGGATCGGTCCAAATCTGTTGTTTTAGTGGGCTGAGCCCAATAATTCAGCCCACTTTTAAATTTACTTTTGTGCCACAAGCATGGGCCGAGCCCAACAAATCAGTTCTTGGGCTATGGTGTGCAACCCATTTATTTAATCCATCATTAACTGGGCCAGCCCTTTTATCTACGCAACAAAAACATTTCAATTTTTTTCCATAAAAAACTATATTTGGCCTTGAAACAGTCCAGCCCACTCACACAATTTAGTTTTTTCAATCCAGCCCTTATTGAAGGGTGACCAACAACAACCAAGAGTATCTCAAAAACAAAAATACATTGGCCAATTTGGCAGTCAGCCAACACATGAGAATATAATGATGATAATAATAATATAATTCTCCAGGATTTCAATAAGTTAGGCCCAGCAATATCATTACACCATAGGTTCATAAGATGCACCAACCAATATAACACAACCAGTAGCTTAGTATTATTACCCCATGTTCATAAGATGGCACATGTCCGTATTGTGCACTAGTAACCAGTAACATAAGATGGCACCAACCAAAACAAAACAGCCAGTGAGGGAATCTGCTGGAGGGCCATTCTTTAGTGAGAAAAGGTCAGCAACAACAGCGACATCACTCTTTGGTTCTTCACCTTCTGGTACCTCTTGTTCCATAGCACTTTCCATGTTAGCCTGACATTTAAAGAAAGATGTACACATGAGCAGAGTACTATGTCCATCAATATATTGCAGTTGGTTCTGAATGACTAGGAAACTTTATAAGCAAACTATTCAATAATAGATGTCCTAGTAGCAGAATTTAAGAAGCTAACATCATGATACTAATACAACACCTGACATTTTGAAAGAAAGACTGGAAAATCTAAACTGCACACGATGCACACCCGTGTCCCGGGAGGCAGCTGCTGCACGAGGATAGCTACAGTGCAGTGCACTGTTTGCTCAATACAGACTAGCAGTAATTGCTACCTGGGATGGACAGCACATGCTTTTGTATATATCTCTGGAATAGAATGTTGACAAAATAATAATCCAGTCTACATGCTACTAATTAAGTAGTACTTCCTCCGTTCCTAAATGTAAGTCTTTTTAGAGATTCCACTATAAAGACTACATTCGGATGTATATAGACGTCTTTTGGAGTATAGGTTCATTCATTTTGCTTCGTATGTAGTCTATAGTGGAGTCTCTTAAAAGACTTATATTTAGGAACGGAGGGAGTAGTTATTTGAAAAGTTTGTAGCAGGCAAGCAGAACAAATCAATCTTGGCAATTACAAATTTTTTTTGCAGGTTACTATTAGCTACATGAAATAAGCATGGCACCAAGTTTACTAAATAGGTAAGCATGCAAAACAAACCATTGTTGAAATTTAAATGGGGCACGTAGCTTAAATGGGAACATGTAGCAGACAAGAACGTAGTACGTTTCAGGAGCACATATGTTGTTTCTTTAGTACAATATACAGTATCAAATAAATCCACTGCAACAAGTCCTAATCATTTCATTCAGATCATATATGAAATGACACGAGTTTCTCCATTCTAAAAGCTAGTAAGATAGATGCTTCAGGCAATCACTAGACAAATAATCAGAGAGTATACAACGCTCTCTCTTAATTACCAGTGTCCAACAACAAAGCAATGCACAATGCCTGTTGGACTGCGACAGGGACTGAAATTGATTGAATACTGTCACATTTTGAGTACCAAAAATACGTGCAATGCGATTAGGAAAGGAAACATAGCAGCCATGAAACAGAGGACTGGGACAAACAAACAAACTATAACAGAACATGAATCATATACTCTACTACTTTGAACGAACCATCTCTATCAGATCCTCGAGCAGAAATCATATAATGCGATCAAGTGTAGCAAGGATGAGGTAAACAAGCCACATCAACACGGTAGAGAATACTAGAAACTTACTATCGCTTGAGCTGACCCCTCCGCTTGGAGAGGACGACGATTTGTTTATTGAGCGTCTTTCTGGCTGTGTCCTTAAAGAGAGGGCAGTGGCAGGAGCGGCCACAGACATGGAAATTAGTCGGACCCACGACCCGTGTACGCTCTCACCACCGGAGAGGAGGTGCATTGCAAACAAGCTCCTTCGGGTCTACCAGAGCTAGAGCGAGGTGGGGGTCAGTAAAAATCAAGCATGATGCTATTCTGGGTCAAGCTAAGTAAAAAAAATCAAGGGCATAACAGATCCAAGTCAACAAAAATTAATATGTGCACATGATAGGAAAGATCACAGGAAATAGACTGCCCTGATCAAGTATACTATAACATCAAAAAAGTCAAACAAGCTCATTGTGCATTTTATTTTTTAGTGCGAGACACAATAAGCATAAGTAGCCACTAGCAAAATAACTTGCTATCTACATGCCCTATTATCGGCAACAATGACATTAGGCGATGAAGAACAATATATTTCCAATGCGATATGTTAGCCAAACAGACCCTGCCACGCCAATCGTCTCATGATCCAATAAAATGTCTAGAAAAATCTATTGAATAGCATCGGTCCAGATTTATATCTGGTGTGCTAGTAAATCTGGATGATCGATGAACATCAAACATATCAAGAAAAACAGTACATCAAGGCATCAACCTAATTTCAGTAAGCAAATCAACTCAATTTAAAGAGCTAGATGACAGCTAAAAACTAACTCCAAATCTATCTATATTCTTATATATTGTACGAATAAGCTAACAACTAACTCCAAATATATCTATACTCTTATATAACTCTGAATCTAGATGACAGCTAATTAACACAATTTAAAGAGCTAGGTGACAGACCATTGTGGGAGTTGACTATAAGCCACGCTCTTCCACTCGCATCAGATGTAGCCTAGCTCACACTACTCTATGCAGTCGTCGACGCCAACTATGCATTCACCGCCGCTCTCACTCGCTGCTTTTGCTGGTCTCCCGTTGCATATGGGGCTGCCATAAAGTGCTACACATTCATCAGTCTCCAACGGAGAGTAGAATAGGAACACAGTTGGTGCTACTATCGTTGTTGTTGGCTGGTTGCTCAAATAACTCAGTTTATGTTACTGCTTGAGAAGGTTGGGTAGGCACACCATGGAAGCATATGAGATGACAGAATATTCAAGGTCAATTATGCAACAGTAGTAGCAACCTAAATCTGGAACTAAACTAACATAATTAATCACAACAAGATGGCATGCTTAGAAATCTACAACTAAGCTAATAAGAACTTTAAATTAAAAAAGGAGAAGAAAAGGTTCGGGAATCAGATGTTCCACTGCCAACGCGTTGGCTATCAAGGTTGAGGAGGCCACGCCATCGACCCGAGCTCCAACCCAGCATCCACCACAGACCCGGCTTGGTGCTCGAAGGAGACGATCGCTTCAGACCCCTCTTGGCTCTCATCCGACTGTGGTCTACTCCTCCCTCACCCGCCTTGCTATGGCTTCGGGGTGGTAGGCCAGGTCGTCCCTTATCACTGGGCGTTGTCGTACACGGCCAGATCTAGCCGTTCCATGGCATCTGGGCAGGGGAGGAAGCAGCCATCCCGTACATGCGTCCCGGTGCTCGAGCGACGACGGATCTGAGAGTTAGAGAGGTCGTGGTGACGAGGAGAATGAAGGAGGGTGTGACGAGGGAAGAGAGTGGATCTGAATCACCGGAGCAACGCCGGAGCCACACCTGCGACGCGGTGTCCAAACCCTAGTGGATGGAGAATTTTGCGCATGGTCGCAGGAGGACGCGCCCATCGAATCTGGCCGGAGAAGATGGAGGAGCGGGCCGAGGGGATAACTTGGGTGTGCTGGGCGCTGTCGGCGACCGCCGGATTCGGCCGGGATCGACCGCCGTAGGTGGCGGCGGCGAGGAGAGTCTCGTGGGAGAGGAACAGAGGAGGTGACGAGGGCTTGTGTGCAGTGGATGGATGGATAGCTTTATCCTAAAATCTAAAAAGCGGCCGCGCGCTATTTTGATGAATCGAGCGGCCGGCTCCTGGCCACTCGCTTCGTGCGTACGTAGTCCAGGTGTCACCTGGTCTGAATTGTATAGATTTGTTTTGGACTGTTGCGCTCTCACATAGTAGACCAAGGAATATAATTAGAAGGAAAGGTTGCCCGTGATATCCATTCTCTCTCTCCGCATGTGACTGATTTAGCTACCTTTTACAACAATTCAAAAAGTCATAACTTTTTAACCACGCGTCGGAATTCAGATCCGTTTTCATCGTTGGAACCCTCGCGATGAGATCTTCGAAACTAGATCCCGCATGGGTATGTTTTGATGAATTTTTTTATGCCAACTTTCATACTATATGGTGCAACTTTTGTATTGCTTGTGCAATTTTTGTACTACATGGTGCAACTTTTTTCAAAACAAAATTTTGGAGCTGCATGATTCAACTTCCTATGTGGTTGCAACCTAGCAATCATGACAACCTAATTTGCAACTAGTCTACTGCTCTGGTCAACTACCTAGTAGCAGATGTGCAACCACGACAACTTTTGATGTTTAGTTGCACACACATTGATGTTTAGTTGGCAGGACACTAATTGCTCAGTTGGCTTGTAATTTAGTCTAGTTACACACACATTGATGTTTAGTTGGCAGGACACTAGTTGCACACACATATACTCAGTTGGCGCGGCAATATAGTCTAGTTGCACACACATTGGTGTTTAGTTGGCGGAACTATTTGGCACACATATATGCTCAGTTGGCGCGGCAATCTAGTCTAGTTGCACACACATTGATGTTTAGTTGGCAGGACACTAGTTGCACACATATGCTCAGTTGGTGCGGCAATGTAGTCTAGTTGCACACACATTAATGTTTAGTTGGCAGGACTATTGGCACACACATGCTCAGTTGGCGCGGCAATCTAGTCTAGTTGCACACACATTGATGTTTAGTTGGCAGGACACTAGTTGCACACATATGCTCAGTTGGTGCGGCAATGTAGTCTAATTGCACACACATTAATGTTTAGTTGGCAGTACTATTGGCACACATATGCTCAGTTGGCGCGGCAATCTAGTCTAGTTGCACACACATTGATGTTTAGTTGGTAGGAAGACTAGTTCGTCGAAACATCCCCATGCGGGATCTACTTTTGAAGAGCACGTTGCGAGGGTTTCAATGGTGAAAACGGATCTGAATTTCGACATGTCGTTTAGAAGATATGTCTTTTATAATTTTGAAAACCAAAAAATAATGCACAAGGGGCGGACATGAGGAACATTAATACAGTGGCATGCAGATATCCATCACGTGAGAATAGACCACATATGACAGGGACTAGACGTGTTGCCTTTTTCTGGACCAGGCGATAGGCGCTTACTTTTTTTAGCCGGCCGCTCGCGAGCGCTAACGAGCCGCCGGCCGCCAGCTAGACGCGCCCTAGCTTTATTTATCCGAATATAGATGGATGGACGATGGATGGATGTGGGTTTGCTGGGCATGGATGGTCGGATGTTCTCCACATCATCGATCCGTGTCACAAATGAGTAACCAATGAAAATTAAGCGGTGGTCCGTGAGCAAACTAAGATTGAGACGGAAGCTCTTGTTGAGAAGTATTTGGGCCTGCCAACGGCCATTGGTCGCTCATCCGATGTTCAATTCGAACACATTGCCACCAGTATCCGTAAACTAGTAAATGCGTATGTTCCTAAACTTCTGAGCACCGCAGCAAGGGAAGTTTTGATCAAAGCGGTTTGTCAGGCAATTCCCACATATTTCATGAGTTGTTTCAGGTTGTCCAAAAAATTATGTAAAAAGTTGACTGTTATAGTGGCTCGATTCTTCTGGGGTGGAGATGAAAGCCCAAGGAAGCTTCATTGGAAAAAATGGAGAGATATAGCTATACCAAAAGGAGATGGAGGCATGGGCTTTAGGGACTTTGAAATGTTTAATCAGGCTATGCTTGCAAAACAGGGCTGGAGGTTAACTACCACACCAAAATCGTTGTGTGCTAGAGTTCTTAAGGGCAAGTATTTTCATGATCATGAGTTTATGTTAGCCAAGAACAAGAGAGGGTCATCACACATTTGGAGGGCAATACTCCATGGCAGAGAGGTACTAAAACTGGGGTTGGTGAAGAGGTTGGAGATGGCTCTTCTATTCGGCCTTGGGATGATCCATGGATTCCATCTAATTATGGTTTCAAACCTATTGTGAAGCTCCCAGGTGCAGCCGTGAACACAGTACAAGATCTGATAGATGAAGGCACTGGGGAATGGGATATCAATATGATAAAATTGCATTCTGTTGAACCTGATGTGAGTGCAATCTGCAGGATCCCCCTCGGTCGCTTCACCGAGGACTCATGGGCGTGGCACTTTGAAAAGCATGGGAATTTCACAGTAAGATCAGCATACAGAGAGCTAGTAGCTAAATGCCATCAAAGAGTCCAGCTGGGTTCCAGTAGCAGTCAAGCAAATGCATGGAAGAAAATGTGGCGACTTCAAGTTCCTGCAAAGGTTAGGAATTTCTGGTGGCGTATTTGTCATGATTTCATTCCGTGCCGCGCGGTGCTGAAGCGAAGACATATGGAGGAAATTGACTTCTGTGAAAGTTGTGGGCAGCCGGAAACTTTGATGCATGCAATTTTTTATTGCACTTGGGCTCGGAGTTTTTGGGACGAGATTAAAATTCCAACTGGCATTAAAATTCCCAAACTTCACCCGCAGTCGTGGACACTTGATCTTGTTGATGGAACCAAGGTTTCTCAAGCAGATGCTTGCGTTATTTGTTGTGGTGCGTGGGCAATATGGACTGAGCGAAATGCAAGAAGACATGGGGAGGCTGGACGTACCATAGCGCAATCTGTCAAATGGGTTACTGATACAGTGATGGATTTGGTTATGGTAGGAAAAGAAACCATAGTTAAGGCGCCGAAGGTGAAAGCTAAATGGTCACCACCTGAAAATGGAGTGATCAAGGTGAATGTTGATGCCTCCTTTGATGAGAATACCAATCGAGGGTCTTCCGGGCTGGTGATCCGTGATAGTTTTGGCAATCTCCTACGTGCACAGGCCCTTTGGTATGAGTTTGCAGCAAGCTCGATGGCAATGGAAGCTGAGGCGATTCGGGATGGGGTGCGAATGGCCCTGGAGAGAGGCTTCCATAGAGTTGTAGTCGAGAGCGACGCTCAAGCAATCATAAAGTTGTGGGAGACAGAAGATTTTGATCGTGCTGAGATCGTTGGAATTCTTCATGAGATCAAAGAACTGAGTGCACAATTTGAGAGTTTTAAGCTAATTTTCGTACGAAGAGACGCTAATGAGGCGGCTCACTTATGTGCGAAGCAGGCGACTAATGTTAGGAGGAGATGCTTATGGCTTAATTGCATTCCAGTATTCCTAACGGATACGTTGTATCATGATTGTATGCCTGATTAGTTAGCAATAAAGCTCTTTTACTAGCAAAAAAATGAAAATTAAGCTAGTAGTCATCACTGTTGCACGGGCTAGCAAATTAATTTACATACAAAATCATTGGAAATACTAAAATATTTTTTCATGCATGCATCAATGAAAGAATAGCTATATAGAGGACAAAGAATTGGCATTACTAGCACATATGCCCATGCGTTGCAACGGGAGATAAAAGTACGCCGCACCCTGCTCCTAGAAAACACAACACATTTAAATTGACATCAAACTTAATTATTATTTTTACAAAGAACAACCCAAATTTGTCATGTCTTTAATCTCGCAAGAAATGTTAGGCTATGTGTAGAATCTCTTTTGCAGAATAACCCAAATAGGCACAAAGTATGATGGCAGCTAAATCCATCAATTGATTCAGTTGCATATCTCTTAGCCCTTTGTTCACAGTGTGCCATTGTCATTAGATAGGTTACCCATGTGCATTCTTGAACTAAAACATCATAAAGCAAAGAAGCAAAATACAAGATAACGACAATCTCCATTTATCAAAGAACAAGAAATGACACTAAACTAAAACTATAAAAAAAAAGTTATGATACTATGAATATAACATACCAAAAAAATGTGTTTCAACCATTAGTATCAGATGGGTATGCAAATCTGGATAGATTATCAAGTAACGAAAATTCCTCATCCATTGACATATGTGTTGTAATCTGCTGACTTTGCGTAGCAAAATATTAGACCCGTCAATATTAGGCTAGGAGTAGTGAACATGTTCATTAGCAGAAACAGACAAAAGAATTGATTGCCTGATGTCTCATGTTTCAAAGAAAGTTAGAAATCCATGCAAAGTGTTGGGTGATATACCATATTGTGCATGTACAACTTCAAATTAAGACAAAAAATGTCAGTAAAAAAAGAAAATAAATGTAGGAATGATAACTGAAATTTACAAACACTGTAGTCGATCCCCATAACATACCTGTGCCCCATGGTCTGCCTCAAAATTAGGTAATTTGGTCTGCACATCTCATCTCTCGGATTTAGTCAGCTAGAAGGACTTTGTATAGATATGTTCCGGTGAGTCTCTTAGGATCCAGCATGTCTCGACTTCCATTGCTAATCCTGAACTGAAGGTGGATTCAAAAATTAGCGACAGACAAAAACCACACATGTCCCGAGTCCCGACTTGCGGGGAAGCTTCTAGACTTGATGACCAGTGAAACTCACCACACTTGCGTTGTCCTCGACGCCGCCGTGACCAACTCCTTCAACAGCCATGGATCAGCTCTCATCTACCTTATTCTGTCTCCAGCCACATCTCCCTCCCCTTCGACCATGTTGTCGAGCCTCTTCTTCTTTCCAAAGTGGCCAGGACGACCTAGTGGGCGTAGTCTCCACGAGCCTGCGACCTTGACAACTTCAGTGGCCAGCTGCTGCTCAGTTTCCCGCGACACGCGAGGGTTAGTGCAGGACTGCAGGCGCCGCTGCTATGGAGGCTGGAGAGAAGGAGGCGCCATCCCCATGCCCCCCTTTGCGGTCGGTGCTGCCATTGGCCCATTCACCAACATGTGGCGGCATGTATCATCGACCAGCCTCAAGGTCAAACCCCTGCTTCTCCTTCGATTGCTTTCGAGGCGGTAGTAGCCATTGGCCCAGTCGAACTTGAGTGAGACGGTCTTCGTTGCGAGCACCTTGTACCAGTGGAGCGAGGCATAGGCAAGCACGATGGCATCGCAGAAGTGGCCCGGCGCCTCCTTGATGCGGCAAGCCAAGAACACTGCATTGCCCTTCCTTACTCGCCGGCCTCGCTCCTCCGATTGGTCGGATGTGGGGGACCTGACTTGCGATCGATTATGTGAATCACTCAAGATCATCATCATCGAATCGATGGTCTAACTTAATCGTGGAACGTATGGGGGACAACAATTATATGAGGGGTAAGGTTCCCCATGACAACCGTCCGAGCAGGAATAGGATCTCGAATTGAGTTGTATTTGTATTCTTTTTTTGAACTGAGAGTTGTATTTGTATTCTGATTCGTGGGTGACAGAGGCTTCACGGGCAACGAAATCTGGTAGGCCGACGAAGAAACGGACGGTCTCAGCGGAGAACAGACGAACAGAAGGTACAAAGCTACAGAAGTTTGTTTTTGCTCAATAACGTTGGCTAGCTCAGTTGTTTTCTAAAACGCATGAGCTTTCCTCCCAACCCAGGTTCGAGTCCTAACCCCATCAAAATCTTTTTTTAACGCACCGTTGGCTTGTCGGCCTTCTTCTGGGCCACGGACGAAGCCCAGGATGTAGCTAGTCGAGGCCCAAAGGAGCAATGTGCGAGAAAAAGATCGCATCCCTCACGTACATATAGATAATAGTATACGCAGGTAAAATAGTACCACCTCGGATGTAGAAAATGATATAACTGAAAAAACTGAAAGCGTAAATTCATAGGAAGAAGCGTATTGTGACGGCGAACCCACGGAGTCAATCCGTGCTTTATTATTAGGGATAGATACCAAAAACTCAAGCAACGTCGCGGTTTATGATTGAATCTCGGAGGCATTCTTTTCACTTTGGTGATCCATATCCATGGCCTATTTCAAATTCACTCGGAGTTTTGGCAACAACCAAAAGATGTGCATATGGTGGCGGGATGTCCTAGATGAATCCATATTGGAGGGGCTCGGTTGCAACTTGTTTCCTGGTACTCCTTGGAAAGTACAAACAAATGCTATCTTTTTTTAACGCACCGTTGGCTTGTCGGCCTTCTTCTGGGCCACGGACGAAGCCCAGGATGTAGCTAGTCGAGGCCCAAAGGAGCAATGTGCGAGAAAAAGATCGCATCCCTCACGTACATATAGATAATAGTATACGCAGGTAAAATAGTACCACCTCGGATGTAGAAAATGATATAACTGAAAAAACTGAAAGCGTAAATTCACAGGAAGAAGCGTATTGTGACGGCGAACCCACGGAGTCAATCCGTGCTTTATTATTAGGGATAGATACCAAAAACTCAAGCAACGTCGCGGTTTATGATTGAATCTCGGAGGCATTCTTTTCACTTTGGTGATCCATATCCATGGCCTATTTCAAATTCACTCGGAGTTTTGGCAACAACCAAAAGATGTGCATATGGTGGCGGGATGTCCTAGATGAATCCATATTGGAGGGGCTCGGTTGCAACTTGTTTCCTGGTACTCCTTGGAAAGTACAAACAAATGCTATCTTAAGCGGCATATAGTTCAGAATCTCAAGTAAAATACAAGTAACAACATTTGACATATGGAAAGTGTAAGTCGATAGAAAATTTTCCTACATCAGCTTAGAATTTCAATAGCTCGATATAAAGATACTTTGGAATTCAAAAACAGAAACGGGGCCGTCCTATTCCATGGTTGATACAGTCATTCACAATAACAGATCAACATGAATATAATTTCAATTGTATCCAAATCTTTATTAATCAAAATCATATCCATGCATGCTCATGCAGGCAAGCCGACCTTGGCAAAGACAAGAGGCATATAGCTCATCATGCAAGAGAAACTATAAAAACAACATGTCCGGATCTCAATGAACTGCAAATACGACACTTATTATGGAACGGGGGGAGTATATATTTGTTAAAATCATATACGAGGAAATTGTTAGATCAGAGAATTAATGTGAATAAAGTTGTTCTAACTATAGATATTTATCACTTCTTCTAAGTAGAGAAGACAACCAAAAATGAAATAACATTGACTAAATTCAGAACATGTGGAACAATTAAGATTGTCCGTGCCATTTCTTTTCCTAAACCAAATACAATTTCCTGAACCAATGTTGCCAAAAGGTGTTTTCATTTTTCTTTGCACAAAAAGTTCACTTTTCATTTCCCGAGTGCGAAAAACTGTTTTTTAAGAAACTACCAAATATTTGTTGCAAGATGGCACCATTCGATTTTTCAAAAATATTAGACCATATTTTATGTCAAAGTAACCAAATGATTGCACGTTAATAGCTTTCCGTCCACATCTCGTCAAATTGGCAAATTTCTGCCGATTCAGCACGAATTGGGTCAATTTTTAACTACAGCTACCTCATAGTTTGGTCTTTTTTTCTTCTAAAATTAATTTATGGGGACACAAGTAACTATTTCATCAGAGATCCACCAAGAGTATTGCAAGATTTCATCTCTAGCTATGAACGGCCATACCCATCATTTGAACGCATTTTGAAATTGGCATAAGAAAATAAAAAACAGAAATATGTAAAATATTTGCATTGTGTCATTATATGTGACCTAGTTTTCATCCTATATTTTCCGTATACGTCGAGAACATTTTTCTTTCTTTCTGTTGGTTTTCATTCTACATTTTTCATATACATCAAGAACATTTTTAATACATGTTCAATATCTTTTAAATACTTTTTAACATTTTTTTTAAAATGCTTGCTTTAACATTTTCTAAATACAAGATTGACTTTGTTCACACACATTGTATATTTTTTGTATACATTTTTCTTATACATGAGACACAAATTTTTTATACACAATTAACAATTTCAAGTGCTTTGTTAGAACTTTTTGAATACATAGTCAACATTTTTATATACAACATTTAAATATTTTTTAAATACAAGATTAATATTTTTAATACATGGTTAATATTTTTTATTTACACATTTTAACATTTTCAAATGCTTGATTTACAATTTTTAGATAATTATTTAACATTTTTAAATGCTCGATTAACATTTTTAAATACATGATCAACTTTTTCCACACACATTGTATATTTTTTGTACATATGGTAATCATTTTCTTTATACACATGTAAGATTTTCAAATGCTAGGTTAACATTTCTTCAAACGTTTTATGTGAAGTTTGTTTTTTAATATATATATATATATATATATATATATATATATATAGAATAATTGGAAGTATAAATAATAAACAAAAGTAAAACAAGAATGAACGAACAAAAAACAGACCAAAAAACGAGTCGCGGCCCAGTAGTTGGCCCACTCGGCGGACGAAAAATATAAATGAAAAAAAGGTGCCCTTGTCCCACAAAGGCCCAAGCTCACTTGACACTACCCATTAAATAGGTTACGGGCGAGAATATACTAGTGTCTTTGTTACGGTGTGGTGGTTTGTCTCCTTAGGGAACTCGACTGGTAGCTAGTTCGAATCACGTGGTGTGGTTTCTTTTTTTGCTTTATTCACCTTTGTGGGATGGGTCATTTTTTTCTTTGAGAGTGGCGTTTTGGCGCGGTGGCCTTTCTTTTTAGCTTTATTAACCTTTGTGGGATGGGTCCTTTTTTTTTCTTTAAGAGTGGCGTTTTGGATCTTAGATGTAGATACACCTATTATGAAATATGTATAGAAAAAATACCGTGTGTATATCTGGATATCCTATGTTCGCACACAAAATTTCGGTGAACAAGGGCATTTTTGTTGCATGTGTAAAAACGATTAAAAATATCTTGTGAATAGCTGTAATCAAGCATCGAAAATTGTCTTTTTTACACAAGCCACAAAAAATGTCATTTTCATCAAAATTTGGTGCACACACATATAGTGTCCGGATTTACACGCGGGATTTTTTCTTGGATTTTTTTTAAAAAAAATGTATTTAGACAATGGGTGCATATACACCTATGAGCCAAAGTGAATTTTCGCCTTTTTCTGCTTTATTCACCTTTGTGGGACGGGTCCCATATGTCATTTGTACTGTGTTAGTTGGCCCCGTCTATAAATGTAGACCCAATTTAGTCAACAAGTCAATCTATGGATGGACTGATGCTACAACCGACACATAAGCCAAAATGACACGACACATAGGTAAAATTGATGATGTGGACGTCCAGTCATCCATGTTACAACACCATGACCATCTGTATTGGTCGTAATCAGTTAGAAATAAGGTTGTCGACCACTGTTGTCTGCTTATGATCATTTTGTGTAAAGCAATTACGACCTTTTTGACCAAAATAGTCACTATGGTTTATGGTTTCGACTCTCCTAAACAGGCCACGACCAGTTGGATCGAAATGGTCATAGATTTATGACGACTTCTTCCACGGTCACTGCCAGAAGGTCACAATTGAGCATATTTCTTGTAGTGAATCTCCGTCAGTTTTTATCCCGTTTGGACTCTGTTTGATATGGATTTTCTGTGAAACAAAAAACATGCAACAAACAGGAACTGGCACTGGGCACTGGATCAATATGTTAGTCCCAAAAATAGTATAAAAAGTTGCCAAAAGTATGTAAAAGTTGTATAATATTGGCATGAAACAATCAAAAATTATAGATACGACGGAGACGTATCACATAGTAACATAGCAAAAGCACCCGAACGGGGTGATGAAAGCTGTCTTTATTTCGTCGGGTCCATACAGTCGGATCTGGTGGTACCCGAAATATGCGTCCAGAAAGGACAACAACTCATATCCCGCAGTCGAGTCGACTATCTGATCGATGCGGGGAAGAGGAAAGTGATCTTCCAGGCAGGTCCGGTTGATATGCTTGAAGTCGATACACATACGGAGTGAATCATCTTTCTTGGGAACCATGACGACGTTGGCGAGCCACTAGGAGTGGTAAATCTCTCGGATGAACTCAGCTGCCAAAAGCCGAGCCACTTCCTCGCCAATTGCCTTTCTTTTCTCCACGGTGGACCGTCGGAGATGCTCTTTGACAGGTTTTGCCTTTGGATCACGCGCAAACGGTGCTCAGCCAGTCCCCTGGGTACACCTGGCATGTCAGAAGGTTTACATCCGAAGATGTCCCAGTTCTCACGGAGGAACTGGATGAGCGCTTCTTCCTATTTGTTGTCGAGTGTTGTTGAGATATGAGTCGGAGCAGCATTGGGATCGGTCGGGTGAATATGAACTAATTTTGTTTCACCAGACGACTGAAATGTAGAGTCTAAAGCAGGCTTCTTAGCTCTCAACAAATCACTCGGATATGGAGTCTTCTTGTATTCTTCTATTTCTACCACTGCCATCTGTTCATCGGCAATCTTCGAGCCCTTTTTGAGGCACTCTTCTGCTCGCTGCCAATTACCAGTGACTGTGATCACGCCCCTAGGGCCAGGCATCTTGAGTTTGAGGTACACGTAACATGGTCGAACCTTGAAACGAGCATATGCAGTTCTGCCCAAGATAGCATGATAAGCACTGTGAAAATCCACAACTTCAAATGCCAACTTTTCCTTATGGTAATTCTTTGAATCACCGAAAACCACGTCAAGAGTGACCTGGCCGAGTGAATCGGCTTTCTTTCCAGGGATGACTCCGTGGAACCGCATGTTGCTCTCGCTAAGCTTGGACATCAGAATGCCCATCCCTTGGAGTGTCTCAGCATATAAAATGTTTAAACCACTGTCGCCATCCATCAATACTTTGGTCAATTGGGTGCCCCCAACGACTGGGTCGACCACCAACGCTTGCCTCCCGGGGGTGGCAATGCGCGGAGGGTGGTCGGACTGGTCGAATGTGATGGGAGTCATTGACCACTTCAAATACGTCGCCGTTGCCGGAGCAACCATGTTTACTTCCCTGTTGATGACTTTCAGTCGACTTTTGCTTTTGATGTCAACAAAAATCACCAAAGTGGAATTGACATTGAGAAAACCATCATCATCCTCTTCCTTGTCCTCATCCTTATTAGATTCCTTCTCTTTCTCACTAGGTTGTTTCTCTCGGAACTGCTGGATAAGGAGTCGACACTGTCGAGTGGTATGTTTGGGATAAATCAGATTAGCGTCTTCATCCATTTTGGTGTGAATGTGGCATGGCAAATCCAACACATCATTTCCTGTTTGATCTTTTACCTTCTTGGGGATCCAGGGCTGATACGTCTCCGTCGTATCTACTTTTCCAAACACTTTTGCCCTTGTTTTGGACTCTAACTTGCATGATTTGAATGGAACTAACCTGGACTGACGCTATTTTCAGCAGACTTTCCATGGTGTTATTTATGTGCAGAAACAAAAGTTCTCGGAATGACCTGAAACTCCACGGAACGTCTTTTCAGAAATAATAAAAAATCCTTGCCAAAGATGAAGACCAGGGGGGCCACACCCTATCCACGAGGGTGGGGGCGCCCCCCTAGGGCGCACCCCTACCTCGTGGGCCCCCTGGAGCTCCTCCGACGCCAACTCCAACTCTATATATTTGCTTTCAGGGAGAAAAAAATCAAGGAGAAGAAATCATCGCGTTTTACGATACGGAGCGGCTGCCAAGCCCTAAAACCTCTCCGGAGGGCTGACCTGGAGTCCGTTCGGGGCTCCGAATAGGGGGATTCGTCGCCGTCGTCATCATCAACCATCCTCCATCACCAATTTCATGATGCTCACCGCCGTGCGTGAGTAATTCCATCGTAGGCTTGCTGGACGGTGATGGGTTGGATGAGATCTATCATGTAATCGAGTTAGTTTTGTTAGGGTTTGATCCCTAGTATCCACTATGTTCTGAGATTGATGTTGCTATGACTTTGCTATGCTTAATGCTTGTCACTAGGGCCCGAGTGTCATGATTTCATATCTGAACCTATTATGTTTTCATGAATATGTGTGTGTGTGTGTTCTTGATCCTATCTTGCAAGTCTATAGTCACCTACTATGTGTTATGATCCGGCAACCCCGTAGTGACAATAATCGGGACCACTCCCGGTGATGACCATAGTTTGAGGAGTTCATGTATTCACTATGTGCTAATGCTTTGTTCCGGTTCTCTATTAAAAGGAGGCCTTAATATCCCTTAGTTTCCATTAGGACTCCGCTGCCCCGGGAGGGTAGGACAAAAGATGTCATGCAAGTTCTTTTCCATAAGCACGTATGACTATATTCGGAATACATGCCTACATTACATTAATGAATTGGAGCTAGTTCTGTGTCACCCTATGTTATGACTGTTGTCGGTGTCAAAACCGGCGGATCTCGGGTAGGGGGTCTCGAACTGTGCGTCAAGGTCGGATGGTAACAGGAGACAGGGGACACTTTGTTTTACCCAGGTTCGGGCCCTCTCGATGGAGGTAAAACCCTACTCCTGCTTGATTAATATTGATGATATGGGTAGTACAAGAGTAGATCTACCACGAGATCAAGGAGGCTAAACCCTAGAAGCTAGCCTATGGTTGTGATGAATAATGAATGATTCTTTTCCTACGGACTAAAACCCTCCGGTTTATATAGACACCGGATAGGGTTAGGGTTACACAGAGTCGGTTGTCTTGGCAGGAGATCTTGAGTATCCGCACGCCTAGCTTGCCTTCTACGCCAAGGAAAGAACCTTCCGGACACGGGACGAAGTCTTCTAACTTGTATCTTCATAGTCCTGGAGTCCGGCTGAGAGTATAGTCCGGCTAGCCGAACACCCCCTAATCCAGGACTCCCTCAGTAGCCCCTGAACCAGGCTTCAATGACGACGAGTCCGGCGCGCAAATTGTCTTCGACATTGCAAGGCGGGTTCCTCCTCCAAGTTTCTTCAAGAAGATAATGAACACCAAGAAATAGTGTCCGGCTCTGCAAAACAAATTTCCACGTATTGCCATATAGAGAATAATGTAAGCACAAATCAAATCTGCTGACGTATTCCGTAGTGCGTCATAACACTGCGTCCAAGCCTTCTGTATGGGGTTATTTTTACTGTTCCACCGCAGCACGTTCAACGAGGCGGTTTCCTTGGCACGTCTTGTCGAAGCAGAGATCGTGTGCCCCCTTTAACGGGATTCTCATTAATACGGACGTGGGTAACCCAACCGCGCCATTTACCACAGCGCTTGAGCGGCAAGCGAGTTTTATGAGGCAGGTGGGGACGCATAACAGCATCAGCCTATATAAGGGGATAAAGATCCATCTCTTTCACCTACGCCTTCTTCCTCCTTTGCCCATCCATCTCTCGCGCACTCGAGCTCCAACGCCCAAGTCCGCTCTTCCTTCCTCAACCTCCTCCAACAATGTCCGGAGCGGGAGGCAAGTGGATGGTTTCCTCCGTGACAGAGGCTCAAGTAAAAAAACTAAGGAAAGCTGGATACTTGTCCAAGGACATCCCACATCGACTTCCTGAGAAGGGGCAGTGTCCTCTTGCGTCCGAGCTCCAACGCCGGACTGCATTCGAGGTATCCTTTGCAGCCGAGCACCAACGCCGGACTGCTTCCGAACTCTAACGCCGAAATGTATCCGAGCTCCAACACTGGACTGTGTCCAAGCTCCAACGCCGGACTGTGTCCAAGCTCCAACGCCGGACTATATCCGAGGTGTCATATCACCTTGGTTCAAAAAAGTTGAAGGAGTTTAGCCGAGCTTAATGCCGGAAATGCCCTCTATGGAGCCAGCCACTAGCGCCCGAGCTTTATGCCGGACTGCTTCTGAGGTGGTGCACCACCCCGAATGTGGGCCGATTTTTGTCAATATTTTTTGTTGGTGCAATTTATTCTCTGCCGAGATACATAGCCAATAGCCCTTAAGGTGGGTATCGGTCTAAAACCCGAGATGCCCATGAAGGATGACATAAGACCGCTGATCCCCATAGCTGCTGAGACTCAGGTTGATTTGCAGAATCGGTCTGAGGATCAAGTCCTAGCTCGGCAGAATACTTCGGGACACAAAAAGCAGCGTGCTCAGTCCTCGAGACTCAGGTTGGGTGCGGCCGACCAACCTGAGGATCAAAATCTCCTCGGAAACTATATTGCACATAAAATTTTCTGCATTGGACAAGCAATGCAGTAGCCCCCGAGACACTGGTCGGGTGGCAACACCAGATCAGGGGATCAATGTGTCCCTTTAATATGTTTAAATAATAAGCCCGAAGCCCAGTAGCCCCCGAGCCTTAATGCGGGCACGGGTGGCCGAATTAAGGATCAATATCCATAGTAAAATCGCAAATTATGTGTAATGACTCTATGTATCTAAGTACTTTACGTCATTAATGCTTGGATCCGCATTGTACAAAACTTTGTTGACCGGCCATCTGCTTCCACCTCCTTGGCCAGTAGCCGAGGAGTGTTTGTCTTACTTTATAAAGCCTTTATGAGGGCAAAGATTTATGACAAACAAGGCAATCTGGCCATACGGTTTTATAAACAAAGGTACGGGGAGAGATATGTTATATTACTGTTTTAACAGAAGAAATGTCTTCCAAAGAAAATAGTCCCGCTATCGGTTCCTTTCTTTAGGTTGTCATGCTAAGAATGATCATAAAACTTCAGCTCCAATGTAAGAGCAAAGTATCGAGGATTTAGTTTGGGAGGCTAGTTAATAGCCCCCGGTAGTGTTCGCCGACAGTCGAGGTCAAGTCGTAAACACTTCGGCCAATGTTATGAACGGCCTGTTATTTAACATAGTCATCGGATCGCTGACCAGTTTACGCTTATTGTGACAGTCAGTTTTCGGCTTTCTCCACTGAGGTGCTTAACCATGTGAGCTGGAAGCACAATCGCAGTGGTTCTCCCTTTGCACGCCTAGCCGAACAAAACGGAACATAGAAAGCAAGTGCAGGAGCCGGGCAACCCAACTATTGACCGACGACACAATTCGAAACCGATGCATATATAGCAATATCCGAGAATGTTTTTGCCGAATCTCTAAAGGAGTCCGGCACTGCACTGCGAGACTTGTGCTGAAAACACACAAATAGTTTAAAAGTGCAAAAAAGCTTGGAAAACCAAGAAACGTCAGTAAAAACATGGCATCCGAACAATATCAAGTGTTCGGTGCCAACCCGAAAATTGGTCTTTAGAAAAAAGAATTGCTTCTGTCGTGCTTTAACATGATACATCCTATCTCAAGACTTCGAGCGGGTCAGCCTACGGCTTCAACCTCCCATCCCGAGGGTGGAGTACTTCTCATCAGGCCAGTTTAGCAAACTAAACTCTAGCGGCTTTTGAGAGAGAAATTAGGCTCCCCGGCTAGTGACCGCACACTCGTGTCAAAAAAAGGAGTGATAAATAATAATAACTTTGCAACGACTAAGAGAAAAAAAAACTTAGTATGAAAGGACTCAAATAAACATAAGAGCCCCCAAGTGACTTGGGTAAAAGTTGACTATATAATGTAAGGTGACATATAGAATGCCTTCTAGCTGGATTGTAGATCGTTTGTCGTTGCCGACCTTTTCGCTTCAACCTCGGGACCTGACGGTCCGGAGTGTGTCCGAATACCATAATGGTTATATAAGAACCGAGGTATGCATGGAGACCAGGCGTAGGGGTCATTAGTGCTTTATCAGACAAGTGCCCAACTAGTTATGTTATATTACATGGTTAGTAAGAAACATCTTCCAGAGAGAATAGTTCCATTAAGGGTTCCTTTCGCTGGGGTGGCGTGCCCTGAAGTGCATGTTCGGACTGCAAATGCAGGAAAACATCTGGGGGCAAGTATAAGTAAAAAAGGTTCATCTTTAGTTCACCGACCGAATATTCCCTTAAGAACGCTAGCTTTCGGCTTTACCCAGTCTAAGGTACACATCCGGCTTATCCGGCAGTAGCAATCGCAGAGGTGCTCCCTTTACCGCCTAGCCGAACAATCGGGAACGTAGGGGTAAGCACAGGAGCCAGGCAGCCCAGCTTGGCCAAAACTTAAGTCATATCGATGCATATAATGGTGAATAAAAGGTACATGCGGAAGTGTGACACATGTGTTGGGCATAAAGCCCGTATTAATAAGCTTCTGTTAAAGAAGCCCCCAGGTATAATGAGTGCGGGTAGCGCGTCAAGTATGTGTGAACAAAGTTTGGACAAAAAAAAATTTTACAAGCAACTTTTTTTTTCAAAAAAGTATAACGCTTGGTCGAACCGAACACAAGTTAGAAATTAAAGCTTTGAGCATGAAAGCGACTTAGCTAGTTAATGTCTTCGCAGTCCGAGCTTGATGCGGGACAAGGTTCTATCCCCCAAGCTGGTCCCGAGGTGGCGGAGCGGAGAGCTCGACACGCCGAAGTGGTGACATAGCACGGTCGATGCAGACCGGCAGAGTGACGCCGAAGTCCCCGGATCATTTTCCTGTGCACAAAAAATAGTGCAAACGGGAGATAATAGTAATACTGATAAATAAAAAATCGTTGCATAATGAATAATTTATGCAAAGTGAGTAATAAAAGAAATATGGCATGGCGCCGAAGTCGATGTCGATGCAGGGCATCGGCGTGATGCGGTAAAGGCGTAGCAAAGCCTGAATTCACAGGTCGGTCCACGCTCCGGATGCGGCGTTCGCCGGACTATGTTCGAAGACTGACAGAACCAGCATGCGACCGTCGTTTATGCGGCCACCATTTGATAGACCTGTGAACATATGGTGGACGAACCAGAGTAATAATTCTTTGGAAAAAATGAACCCAAACATGCAAAAAATATTAGGATTAATAGCACCTGGTTTATTTGTTGTAGTAATCCAAAGGAAGATGATGCTGGCAAAGGTTGGCTCGCCGAGGCAAAGCCCTCGGTCCAGCCAATCATGACGAAGCTGGTCGGCTAGTGACGCCGAAGTGTCCGGAGTAGGTTGATGAAGAGATGATGAATCCTCCGGTCCAGCCGAGATGTCGAAGCCTCGAGGCTAGTCGATGAGTCAAAGTAGTCCGGCGTGACGGACTCCGGCTTGAAGGGGCAACAGTGCGGCCCTGCCGATGCAGGTCGTGACGTGGTAGATGCCGGCTTGATGAAGCGACCGTGCGGTGATGCCGGTATGCCCGCTCCGTGTAATCTGTGGGGCGGCGATGTTGGTGATGATTTGTCCTTCGCGATGCCGGACTCTTGTTTGGCTCGCCGAGATGATGATCCGAAGAAGTTGAGCTCGGCTCAACAAAGTGACGATGTGTCTAGCACAGGTCGACAGCCATGGAGCAATATTGTCGGACTGGTTTGGCACCAGCAATGATGTTGAAGATCATGTTCAAAAGATCTTAAAGTTAGTGGGATGTGTTCGGGAACAATACACAATATCCCATACAAAACTTCCTTCAAAAAGGATGTCCGAAATCCCGTTCATAAAAAAGATGAATTCGGGTCGGATTCGTTCTCGCGCAGAAAACAGATCCGAAAAGTGATGCACTAATCGGAAGGTTCCCGGAGTTTGGACGGTCGGATCGAGCTGAAATTTGGAGGGGTGGTAGATATAGTAATTCCGCAGCCGATCAACGGTTGGATCTTCCAAAGGACGCCCGAGCTAAAAGCTGGACACCACGCCCTAAACTCGTCCAGATTCCCGTCCAGATTTGACAGGGCTCCGGTATATTATGGATTGCCGGAGATTCCTCCATCGGAACTCGACAAAACTTTCCAGGGTTATTGTATACTCAATTCCGCACAATTCCACCAAAGCGATCGTCAAAACGATACTCAAGGAGGTGGTGGCAGCAGATACGAGTTCGCTGTCCAGAAAAACAGCACGGTCGCTTGAGGGCAATGTTGACGTTGTGCCCCCAAACTTCATGGATGATTCCTCCGTGATCTTGATAGAGATCGGAGTTGATGTTTGATGAAGGCCCTCGTCCGAACATGGTGATCCGAACACGGGGTGCAATTCTTGGTCGAACCAAGATGACCAGTCGAGCTGGTGACGAAGATGCCGAAGTCGCAGTTGATCTGCAGGCGAGCCACCGATCCTTTTGCCGATCACACAGCGGAACTCTCAATGAAAGAACCAATGTCGGTGTCAAAACCGGCGGATCTCGGGTAGGGGGTCCCGAACTGTGCGTCAAGGTCGGATGGTAACAGGAGACAGGGGACACTTTGTTTTACCCAGGTTCGGGCCCTCTCGATGGAGGTAAAACCCTACTCCTGCTTGATTAATATTGATGATATGGGTAGTACAAGAGTAGATCTACCACGAGATCAAGGAGGCTAAACCCTAGAAGCTAGCCTATGGTTGTGATGAATAATGAATGATTCTTTTCCTACGGACTAAAACCCTCCGGTTTATATAGACACCGGATAGGGTTAGGGTTACACAGAGTCGGTTGTCTTGGCAGGAGATCTTGAGTATCCGCACGCCTAGCTTGCCTTCTACGCCAAGGAAAGAACCTTCCGGACACGGGACGGAGTCTTCTAACTTGTATCTTCATAGTCCTGGAGTCCGGCTGAGAGTATAGTCCGGCTAGCCGAACACCCCCTAATCCAGGACTCCCACAACTGTTACATGATGAACCGCATCTGGCATAATTATCCATCAATGATCCAATGCCTACGAGCTTTTCCTATATTGGTTCTCGCTTATTTACTTTCCCGTTGCTACTGTTACAATCACTACAAAATACCAAAAATATTACTTTTGCTTCCGTTACTTTTGTTACCATTACCACTACTATCATATTACTTTGCTACTAAACACTTTGCTGCAGATATTAAGCTATCCAGGTGTGGTTGAATTGACAACTCAACCGTTAATACTTGAGAATATTCTTTGGCTCCCCTTGTGTCGAATCAATAAATTTGGGTTGAATACTCTACCCTCGAAAACTGTTGCGATCCCCTATACTTGTGGGTTGTCAAGACTATTTTCTGGCGCCGTTGCCGGGGAGCATAGCTCTATTCTTTGAGTCACTTGGGATTAATATCTGCTGGTCACTATGAAGAACTTGAAAGACGCTAAGACAACAATTTATCCCTCAACTACGAGGGGAGGTACGGAACTGCCATCTAGCTCTGCACTTGATTCACCTTCTGTTTTGAGTAAGCTTGCGACACCTAAACCTGCTTCTGCTATTCGTTCTGATATGTCGCATGTTATTGATGATGCCACTTCTGTTATGCATGATACTTATGATGAAACTACTTCTATGCTTGATACTACCATGCCCCTTAGTGAATTTCTTGATGAACAAATTGCTAGGGCTAGAGAGAAAGAAATAATTGAAATTGATTATATTGATGAAAGTGATGATGAAGATATGCATGTTATTCCTGAGGGTTATGTTTTTGAAATGGAAGCATCTGCAGCCATTTTAGCTTGCAAGGATAGATATGAGCTCAAGAGGTTATTAGTTAAATGGAATAAGCAATCTCTTAAAGATAGAATGAAACCTGACTCTGCTTTTGCTACTTCACCTATTTGTGTTGCCGATAAGGATTATGAATTCTCTGTTGATCCTGATATAATTACTTTGGTTGAATCTGATCCTTTTCATGGCTATGAATCTGAAACTGTTGTGGCACATCTTACTAAATTAAATGATATAGCCACCCTGTTCACTAATGATGAGATATCTCGCTACTTTTATATCCTTAAAGTATTTCTGTTCTCATTAAAAGGTGATGCTAAGATATGGTTTAATTCTTTTGATCCTGGTTGTGTGCTTAGTCCCCAGGATATGATTTATTACTTCTCTGCTAAATATTTCCCTGCTCATAAGAAACAAGCTGCTTTGAGGGAAATATATAACTTTGTGCAAATTGAAGAAGAGAGTCTCCCACAAGCTTGGGGGAGGCTTCTCAAGTTACTTAATGCTTTGCCTGATCATCCTCTTAAGAAAAATGAAATAGTTGATATCTTTTATAATGGACTAACCGATGCTTCCAGAGATTACTTGGGTAGTTGTGTTGGTTTTGTTTTCACGGAAATAACACCGGATGAAGCTGAAATTCTATTGAATAATATGTTGACAAATGAAAATAATTGGGCACTTCCTGAGCCAGCTCCTGAGCCATCCCCTGAGCCAATTAATGAGCCTATTCCTAAACCAACTCCGAAGAAGAGAGGTGTTCTATTTCTCAGTCCTGAAGATATGCAAGAGGCAAAGAAATCTATGAAAGAAAAAGGTATTAAAGCTGAAGATGTTAAAAATTTACCTCCTATTGAAGAAACACATGGTCTTAATCTACCGCCTGTTGAAGAAACATATGATCGTAATCCATTACCTATTGAAGAACCTCCTGGTCTTGATAACCAGATACAGGTAGTAAAGGTAAATTCTCTCTATAGATTTGATGAAGGTGATATTCCTCACTATAAGTCTGCTAGACAATGCTTAGAAGAGTTTGATAATTTTATTGTCAAACAAGAAAATTTTAATGCTTATTTTGGTAGACAATTGAAATACAATTCCGATATGCTTAAACACTTGGGTGATTATATGGCTAATGTTAGAGGTGAACTTAAACTTGTTAACAAACATGCTTCTATGGTTACCACTCAAGTAGAACAAGTACTTAAAGCTCAAAATGATTTGCTCAATGAAATGAATAGTAAGAAAAATGATTATGCTGTTAGAGTGGCTACTAGAACTGGTAGAATGACTCAGGAACCTTTGTATCCTGAAGGCCACCCTAAGAGAATTGAGCAAGATTCTCAGAGAAATAATATTGCTGCACCTAGTTCTTCTAAAAGGAAGAAAAATAAAAATGATAGGACTTTGCAAACTTCTAGTGAACCTATTGCTGAATCACCTAAGAATCCCAATGATATCACTATGTCTGATGCTGAAACACAATCTGGTAATGTACATGAACCTAATGAAAATGTTAATGATGATGTTCATGATGATGCTCAACCTAGTAACGATAATGATGTAGAAGCTGAACCTGCTGTTGATCTTGATAACCCACAATCAAGAATCAACGTTATGATAAGAGAGACTTTGTTGCTAGGAAGCATGGTAAAGAAAGGGAGCCATGGATTCAGAAACCCATGCCTTTCCCTCCCAAACCATCCAAGAAAAAGGATGATGAGGATTTTGAGCGCTTTGCTGAAATGATTAGACCTATCTTTTTGCGTATGCGATTGACTGATATGCTAAATATATGAAAGATATTGTCACTAATAAAAGAAAGATACCGGAAGCTGAAATTTCCACCATGCTTGCTAATTATACTTTCAAGGGTGGAATACCGAAGAAACTTGGAGATCTAGGAGTACCTACTATACCATGCTCCATTAAAAGAAATTATGTTAAAACTGCTTTATGTGAACTTGGAGTCGGTGTTAGTGTTATGCCCCTCTCTTTATATCGTAGACTTGACTTGAATAAGTTGACACCCACTAAAATATCTTTGCAAATGGCTGATAAATCAACTGCTATACCTGTCGGTATGTCGGGGGAAATCGGCCTCCTCGAACACCTATGGGGACGGAGCCCCTTCTCGGTTCGGCGGGGGGCGGAGGCTGCGCGAAGAGCAGATCGAGGCGATGCACACAAACGATTTTACCCAGCTTCGGGCCGCACGGATGCGTAAAACCCTACTGCTGCTTGTCTGATCGTATTGGGTTCTTGCTTGAGAGCACTGGATGCTACAGTATGCTTGGGGCTGGACGTGAATGGGTGTCCTCTGGGTTCCTCCTCCTACGTGCGCATGGGCCTCCTTTTATATGCTCAAGGGGCTACCCACAGGTGGCAACGCAGATGAGCGTAAAAATGGAAAAGAGCTGTGCGTACAGTGGCTGCACAGTGCTATCGCACCTAACTCTGACGGTAGGGGACAAGGGCATTAAATGCCCGTCTGGGTCGCCCGAACAGTGCTGAAATGGACCGTTAGGGGTGCCCCCGTTTGCCACGATGGCTATCTTGTCAGCGCCGCATGCCACCGCATGCCCCTGGCTGCGCAGTGCCCCGCCACGTGCCTTTGGGAGAGCCCCAGAGTGACGCGTGGGTGGGTGAGCTGGAGCGCAGGCCCGGGGTGGTGACTTGCCGCGGCAAGTGGCTTGCCGCGGTTGTTGTCTTGCCGCGCCTGGGAACTAGCCGCTCGCCAGGCCCTGCCGGGGCGCGTGGCGCGTCGCGGTGAGCTTCCCTGAGACGCCTTGGTTGGCCTTCCCGGCAAGCTCCTCTTGTCGGGGCCTTCGTTCTTCAGCTGGTCGTCCCGGCAAGCTCCTCTTGCCGGGGTCTTGTCTCTTCGGCCCGGCAAGCTCCTCTTGCCGGGGCCTTGTCTTAAATACTTTGTTCTTGAATGGCCCAAAAAGGGACCATGGAGGGTTTTGGCGTTCCCCTGGCAAGCCTTGCCGCGGGGCGCTGTGACTGCCCGTGCACAAGTTTGGGGTACTAAGGTACCCCTATTTTAGTACACCGACAGGAGCCCCCGGGCCTGGGCCATACACGGTGCCGAGCGCTGTTGGGCCAGGCCCAAAATAGTGCATGGGCACACGCGGCCTGGGTCACGCTGCATCTTAACTCTGTATTCATCGCGCCTTCCCCAAGTGGCACGCGTCGATCGCGGCGTCGTGGGGAGAGGCGTGCATGACGTGGGCGGCGTGCACGGGGCTGAGCCCCGCAGGCATGCGTCACGTCGCAGGCGACTTCTTTATTCAGAAAGGCGAAACGTCCGCCTCCCCCCTTATAAGCGGGGGAAACAGGGGCAGTTCGCCATCCCGTCGGTTGCCATTCCTCGAAAATCTCCGCCACTTCCTTCTTCCAAAAGAAAGCAGCTCTCCGCCCCCGTTGTCACCAGCACCGCCACCGCCGTCGACCTCTCTCCCCACCTCCGCCATGGCTCCGAAGATCAGGAGAGGGAAGGCCATGAAGTCGGCCGAGGCGCTGCGGCTTGAGGCGCTGCGGAGGGAGCGGGCGACTTCCCCCCCTCAGCTCGACGCGGTGGACCTGAGGGACAGGTTCTACCTCTTCTGGTCGACGGTGACGCGAGCTCTTCCGCGCACGCGGGTTCTTCCCGCCATTGCCCAGAAGAAGTATCCGACCGGGTACCCCTTCTTTGCTGTGTTTCTTCTATTGTGGGCTTTGCCCGCCCTTTTCTCAATTTTTCTGCGACATCATGAACACCTATGGCTTCCATCTCCTCGACTTCACCCCCAACGCTGTTCTGACAATGGCGGTTTTCGCACACCTTTGCGAGAACTTTGTCGGAGTCCATCCCAACGTAGCCCTCTTTCGCCATTTCTTTTCTCCTCGGGTGGAGAAAGGAGAGCCTTTATCCGGCGGGGTCGCCTGGATCTCCAAGACTGGCAAGAAGGAGGCTTATCTGGAGGGGGAGCTCCGTAGCAGATGGGAGGAGTGGAGAGCGGACTGGTGCTTGATTGTCGAGGAGAAACCACAGCCATTCACTGCCGTGCGCCGAGCTCCAGTGGTGCGCGGCCGCGACTGGAGCGACGTGGCTCCGGACGACGCCAAGCTGGAGATTGCCGTCATCCGGATCCTGCGCCTCAGGCTTGCCGGGCTCACTGTCGGCGATGTTGGCGCGGACTTCCTCCGCCGCCGCATCGCCCCCCTGCAGGAGAAGGGGAGACCTGCCTGGGAGTTCCAGAACGCGGCGGATATCATGAGGCTGCGCCCGGGCCTTAATTTCAACTTTACTATCTTGGAGCTTGACGGGACGCTCAGGGAGCTGTTCAAACACGACCCTGAGCATCCCGAATGGTCCAGGCTGCCGCAGGGCGTCGTTCCCTTATGCAATAACTCGTCGCTCAGCCGCATCCTCGCAATGATGCCGATGTGCGACTCGCATGGGATCGACACGACCTGGCGGGAGCCTGCGGACGACGTCGTGCAGGCGTTCTTCGATGACTTGGTGGAGGTGCCAGTCAACCCTGACGAGAAGAAGCGCCTCACTCGGGACACCACCCCCGACGAGCTGGCGTACATTGCTGATGTCTACACACGCTTCTACTCTTGTAGACTATGTTGGGCCTCCAAGCGCAGAGGTTTGTAGGACAGCAGCAATTTCCCTCAAGTGGATGACCTAAGGTTTATCGAACTCAGGGAAGTAGAGGTTGAAGATGGTCTCTCTCAAGCAACCCTGCAACTAAGATACAAGAAGTCTCTTGTGTCCCCAACACACCTAATACACTTGTTAGATGTATAGGTGCACTAGTTCAGCGAAGAGATGTTAAATGGCAAGTGATATGGATGGCAAAACAAAGTAATATAAATCTGTAATAAAAAGGGCAGCAAGCAAACAAGTGGTAAACGTGAGCACAAATGGTATTGCAATGGTGGAAACAAGGCCTAGGGTTCATACTTTCACTAGTGGCAACTCCCAACAACATTAACATAATCGAATCACATGATATTTCCCATAAAACATGCAAAGGGGACGCACCCGGAGGTCATTCCTTCGTGGTCAAGAGAGGACGAGAATTATGTAGGGCTACAAAAGCACACCTCAAAGTTCGTAGTTCTCATCTAAGGATTTCCCAATGTCACCGCGGCCATCCAAAGAGAGTCCCACAATCACCACAACATATCTAAAGGATAGTCAAAGACAAGCACCAAGAGACTCTCAATCTTCAATCAACACACAAGAGAGGAAATCATTCATGAAAATATTTTTCTAATCCATGTCCAATAGACCGCTGTCACCTTGGTCTCGGGGATTATAATAGATAAAGACAAGTGAGTACATCAATCCAATACATAGAGGAAGGGGAAATATCATGGGATCACCCTAGATTAACATAGCCTATGATCACAACGAAGATCACATCATGGGAGAGAGAATTAACCACATAGCTACTGGTAGAAACCTCAGCCCCGAGGAGGAACTACTCCCGCATCATGAAGGGAGGAAGCAACGTCGATGGAGATGAATTCGGGGGCACTTCCCCGTCCCGGCAGGGTGCCGGCACAGGAATTCTGGTCCCCCGAAGCTTGATGGCGATGGCGGCGGAGATCGGAATTGCATCTGGAGAAAAGGGGTCCCGTCTCGAGGGTTTCGGGACGTGTGTTAAATATAGGCCAAGGGGTAGCGTCAGAGGAGACCTGGGGGGCCCAGGCACCCCCCCCCGGCGCGGCCAGGAGGGGGGCCGCGCCACCAGGGCGCCTGGAGCCCTGGTGGCCCCCCTCCGGCTCTCCTTCGGGTTCCTGGAAGCTTCCTGAACACTGATTTTTTATATATTTTTTCCGGAATTTTTCTTGCAGTTTTCATAATGGAAAAACCTGAAATACAAAAACAGCAGAAAACAGAAACTGGCACTGGGGTGCACTGAGTTAATAGGTTAGTCCAAATATGATCAAAAGTGTATGGAAGTGTATAAATATCATAGCAATATCACCCAAAAGAGGCATGGAGCAAGCAGAAATTATAGATACGTTTTGGACGTATCAACATCCCCAAGCTTAATTCCTGCTCGTCCTCGAGTAGGTAAATGATAACAAGAATAATTTCTGTGGTGACATGCTATTAACCATATAGGACTTTTTAATAGTCACATGACAAAAGCTTACTGAGACAATGATTCTATAGTAATTAAGTCGCCTTGAGAAAATCTCAAAGAACTAAAAGTTTTACAATATGAAACTGAAACATCAAATAGATTTATAATGAGCATGGTGTGTAAATATGATAAAGTGATATCTCGCTTGCCCCCTTTAGTGAAGCAAAACATAAATGCAGGGGCACCTCCAAGGTTTAAGTGACGACTAGATACAATGATTTCAGAATAAACGATATCACAATCATGCAAAAGACAATGCTACTTTGGGACAATGCACATTACACTCAGAATGACAATCATGCTCTCAGTAGTTGGTGCTTTTTAAAAGAAGGTGGAGACTCTCGAACCGTGGCTTTTGTTGGCAAGGTTGAAAACCCGTAGTCGGAAACAGAGACAAAGCATGTACCAGAGCTCTTGGTTTTAAAAACAGGGGTAATAATTATTTTTTTGGATATGCATGTTTTGTCAACGAATGCTAGCAGCTAGCCCAATTACTTCTTGAGATGGACAAGTTTCGAGGAACGGCTCCCGAATGAGGATCATAACATCCTCTTAATCTCCTTTGTTTATCACTGCCAAAGTTTTCTGATTTCTCATGAACAGAGCGTGAAGGAGGGTTCATTTGTTATATTAATTTTTAATGAGCCGGGTGCACTCTATGCCAATTCCTTCTCATATTATGGGTTGCACATTATACATGCAATCCCGGGGTGAAGCTTGTACAACTTAAAAAGATCATGAATTAACCACTACTTCCTCATAAAGTAAAACAGAGGCACAAAATAGGAATGCTTTATTTGAATATTTCGAGATGGTACACGAAAGTCTTTATTAGGAATGGCAGGTAAATACCATGTATAGGAAGGTATGGTGGACTCATATGGCATAACTGGTTTAAAGGATTTGGATGCACAAGCAGTCAGTCCGCTTAGTACAGGCGAAGGTGTCACATCCCTAGTTCTGCTATGCTCTGGGCTAGCTAGTCATGTCTTGCATCATGTTTAAATTGCTTTAAACTTGAAATGGGGATTGCTCAAACCCTAGCATTAAATCAACTCATCTAGGGTGGATTAAAATCTTTTCCAATAAACCCAAAAAGTTCCTAAGAAAAGTTCATGATTTCTGGTTAAGGTGGAAACCTCTGCCAAAAATGATGAATATATTCTTAGATCATTTTTGGATTTTGAATTAAATCATATTGTATTTGACTTTGCGCATTTAAACACTATAAATAATTTAAATGATCAAATAATGTTGGAATTATTTTTGGGACACTGAAATAATTCTGAAAGTGCTCATGAATATTTTCGAGATTTATAAGATTGATTTGGTTTTTAAAACTAGATCAAAAACAAACTGCAAAACTAGAAAACAGAAACAAAAATTAAGATAGAGACAGAGTGTTACCTGTCGCTTACCTGCAGCCCACTTACCTCGGCCCAGCATTGTAGTCGGCCGGCCCAGCCCACCAGCGCCTCCCTGTCGCCTTCCTCCTTTGCCAGGAGGACGGGCGCGTGCCCGACGCGCGCGCACCGCCGTGCGGCCACCTCCTGCTTGCCGACGAGGGCCTGGACGACTCCACGACGCCACAGACCCCCCCTTCGACCGCCCCGTACCCCTCTGCACTTCTCCCCGTCTCGTAGCTCTCGCCCCTCCCCTCTCTGCTCTCTTCCCGAGCGACCCCGTCGCCGCCGTCCACTGCCGCCGCGGCCACCGGCCACCCCACGCCTCGCCGTTGCGCCCAGTAGCTCCGCCACGACCTCCTCTTCGTCCCCGACGAGCCACGCACCGCCGGACGCCCTGCTGCCTCGCCATCGACTCGTCTTCTCCGTGCACGGCCGCCGGATCGCCATCGCCGTTACGCCGCCGTCTGGACCTCCCCGAGCTTGCTGAGCCTCCCTACCGACTCCATGTGAGCCCCTGCTTCGTTTAACCCTAACTCCATGCCCGATTTCGAGCTCTAGCTGCCGCCGCACGAGCTCGACGCCGGCGACACTCCGGTGACCATTTGGTCCCGGGCATGCGTCCAATGTATTCGCCGCACCGCGTAGAAGCCATAGGTGCTAACCCCGCATCGCCACGGCCGTTGTAGCCTCGACCCCGAGCTCACCCGAGCTCCGGCCGCCGCCAACCTTGCTGCTGCCGCCACCACAGGCCACCGTAGCCCCCCATGCCTGCTCCATTAGATGCGCGCGAGCTCCAACTAGCCGTAGAGGCCAACCGCGTCGCAAACCGCCGTCTGTAGCGCGAGCCCGAGCAACTTCGGCGAGCCTCCGCCGCAAGATGTGGTCGCCGGTGCTTAATCCGGCGACGCTGACGTGGCAGGATTAGATTAGGTGCTAATCACCTTGCTAAATAACCCCTGCTAACCCCTGAGTCAATGATGGGTGGAGCCCACCAGTCAGATTTGACTTTGGTCAATGCTGACGTCACCGTGACTTAGTGCTGACGCAGTAAAGTTTTTCTAGCATTTAAAATAAATCAGAAATGATTTATGAATTCCATAAAATAACCAAAACTTCCAAAAATCATAGAAATTCAACCGTAGCTCCAAATCAAATAATTTATATATGAAAAATTATCAGAAAAATCCAATCTATCCATTTATGTTGGTTTCATGCATGAAAAAGCAACTTAACCTTGCTGTATAGATCAAAACATGATAAGGCACATTATAAATTCATAACTTGATTTTGAATTTGAACCCTTGGTTCAAATTAGCTCAAACCCTTCTGGTATTAGTTGCATTAGTTCAAATCACGGCATATTGCCATGTAATGATCATGCATCATATTGTGCATTGCATTAATTGTGATCTTCCTTGTTTGTCGGTATTTGTCCCCTCTCGGTAGACGACGTTCCGACGATGAGTTCGATGACACCGATGAAGAGCTATATTATCTTCAGAAGTGCCAGGCAAGCAAAACCCCCTTGTTCATTCCGATACAATCCCACTCTCTCGCTCCTGCTCTCTTTTACTGCATTAGGACAACAACGATTCATGTGTTACTTGCTGCGGTAGTTGAACCCCTTATCCTCTGCATGACCTGTCATTGCCAGAGTAAATAGATGAAACCCACTAGCATGAGTAGGAGTTGTTTGAGCCTTGATGTGCCTACTCATTCATGCTTGTTGTCATGCCTGCTATTGCTTAGAGTTGTGTCAGGTCTGATTCATTGGGAATGAATTGGAATGTGGTGAACATGTCCTACTGTTGAGAGCTAAGTGTGTGAACACGATTTGGTAAAGGTAGCGGTGAGAGGCCATGTAGGAGTACATGGTGGGTTGTCTCATTGCAGCCGTCCTTAGGAACTGAGTTCTGTGTATGTGATCCATGAACAGTTACTACCACACATTGGGTTCCGGTAACTCGGCCCCTCTCGGCTTATTAATCAACATGATCTCTGTCCAGGAGTTGCAACTAGTTTCTGGTGTTTGTAGGTAGTGCTATTTTTCTACCGAGTGGCACCCGGCAGGGTGGGCTCGGGACAGACTAGGCACATGTGGCCCGGTGTACCGAGTGGCACCCGGTTGGTGGGCTCGGGAACCCTGTACACATCGTTTGGGGCCGTGAGCGACACCCCGGCCGGATCTCCTTGCGGATGGAACCCGAATAGGTGATAAACCTGGACTAGAGACTTGCGTGGTTAGTCAGGTCGTGGCCGACTCCCTCGCCCGGCTTCCGCTTGAAGGTTGCCGAGGTACATGATGTGTACAGGGCGATAAGTGGCGAAAGCGTGTGTGAAGAAGTACACCCCTGCAGGGTTATCATTATCTATTCGAATAGTCGGATTCCTCGGATATGGAAACTTGGACCCCTTGCATAGTTAATAGACAAGTGAAAGTGGATACTCTAAAATGCGCAGGATAAGCGTGAGTGCTATGGATGGCGTTCTCGTAGGAAGACGGGAGCGGATCCATAGTGGTGTATTGGTATGGTGAATATGTGGACTCGTGTGCGCCACCTCAAAAGAGTTACTTGCAGTCGTAGTTCAGGATAGCCACCGAGTCAAAGCTGGCTTGCTGCAGTCAAACTCCACCACCCCCTTTATTGATACTGATGCATATGTAGTTAGTTCTGATGTAAGTCTTGCTGAGTACAATTGTACTCATGTTTGCCTATTTTATGTTTTTGCAGAGAGACTTCAGTCTCGCTAGTAGTACCGCTTGGACTTCGACGTTTAGCTTGATACCTCAGCTACGATCTTGTGCCCTCGGCAGGATCTGGTAGATAGTCGGGCTTCTCAGCCTTTTTCATTTGTAGATGTCTGTACTCAGAATTGTTAAGCTTCCGCATGTGCTTTGACTTGTATCCTCTGAATGTTGGGTCATGAGACCCATGTTTGTAATATCAAGCTCCTCGGAGCCTAATGAATAAATACTTTGAGTCGTAGAGTCTTGTTGTGATGCCATGTTGTATTTGCACATATCGAGCATATTGTGTGTATGATTGAAATGCTTGGTATGTGTGGGATCCGACTATCTAGTTGTTTATCCTTGGCAGCCTATCATATGGGGAAATGTAGTCTAGTGCTTCTGAGCGATAGTAGTCCGCTACAGCCCGGTTCACCGGAGTCCTGCTAGCCCAGCACTACTGCTCGGAACACTTGACTGGCCGGCATGTGTTTCACGTCGTTCCTGTGTCTGTCCCTTCGGGGAAATGTCACGCGCTGTTATCCGGAGTCCTGCCTAGCCTGCTACAGCCCGGGTTACCGGAGTCCTGTTAGCCCAGTGCTACAGCCCGGATAAATACGTTGATGACCAACATGCTCGATGTGATTCATGTATGCCTGTCCTCATGGGTTAGCGCCGCTTTGGGTTCACGACTAGCCATGTCGGCCCGGGTTCTCTGTCATATGGATGCTAGCGACACTATCGTATACGTGAGCCAAAAGGCGCAAACGGTCCCGGGCCAGGTAAGGTGGCACCCGTGGGAGTACCGTGCGTGAGGGCGCAAAGTGATATGATGTGTTACATGCTGGATCGATGTGACTTAGGATCGGGGTCCTGACAACTTTGGTATCAGAGCCTGACTGCCTGTAGGATTACCAAGCCAAACTGGTCGAAGTTGTGTCTAGAAATGCTTTAGTTATATAAGGGAATTGATTGTGGAAGGGAACGTAAGGCTCTTTTTACTCCTTTACCTTATGCCCTTCTGTCTGAGTCAACCTCTTCTTTTCTACGGGGATTAAGAACTAGGCTTCTCTTTTATCTCTCAGGATGACATGTTATTAAACCGTAGTTGCCTAGGATTGTTGAGTTCAAGCCTCAGTTCAGTTCCTACTACTTCCTTATGTTCATAACTGGCCTCAGAACGTTGATATTGTGATGTTGAGTGGCTATGCCACCATTTTTGCAGGTTGTCTCAAATCATTTTTGAGCATTTACAGCCGTTATGCTGTCCGAGCCATCCCAGTTTCTAAACAGTCTGATGCATTTGCAAATCCCTTCTTTCCATTCTCAATGTTCCTTTGGGTCAGATTAACCACACAAATCGTCAAGTTGAGGTACTCCGTTGCCTCGGCATATATGTTGGAGCCATTATTATGACCTAGGCATCTTAGAGAACCACCCATAATGTAGCCATGTTTTGTGTTCCCAGTGTGACGATTCTGGCCACCATTCTCGAAAGCATCCCGTGATGCCATTTAGTTAGTAGGTATTCTATTTCTGGGTTTTGAACCCGAGATTCACCCTACTTACTTCATGTTGATAGTGTTGCTAGTTCCTTTAGGATATTAGTAACCTTGTGATAGCCCTCGAGGTCCGTGGTATATCAATCTTCCTAATACCATGAACCATCCTTGGCAGGAGTTCCTTTGAACCAAAGGATCACAATAAGAGTGCTCTTGATGAGTGCTTCATTCTATATTGTGAATCTGCCAGTTCCACCTTTCTGCATGGGTTATCCGGAAGAAACGTTGAGCTTTGCTCGGCATACTAACCTATGCATCCACAACTCATAAAGTGATATGTTTCCTTGAGTTGTCCCTCTTCATTTGTATTCCAACCATCATCTATCAATTGATAGTCAGGAGTAATTGTGCATCCGTGTTATCGATGCTTATTATTCTTGTGGTCCATCAAGCCATTCTAGTTCAGAATGACTAGGAGAAACAAACTCCAATACCTCGTCCATTTCTGGGATTGGGTCAAAGTAGTTGTATTCCACAGATTAAAATGTCAATCCAGTTCTTGTTCTGTTCTACCCTGGAGTATTACCATCTTTAGGTCAAGAATATCATAGGAATTGCACCAATTCTTATGAATTTTGACGCAGTGATACTTCTTGCCATCATTGTTCATTCCTCGGTTCCCGTGTTGTTGTAACCGGAATGCCGACAATTGAATCGTGATGTGTGAAATCAATGCTCCTAGCAACCTCGCTGCTTTGTATTAAATGGACAATATTCTCATTCTTAGCGTGTTGGTAATTATATCATCATCCTAAGATTGATCGTGCTACCTAGTCTATTTTTGTTGGTGCACCCTTCGATCGATGAGTTAGGATTTTGTCAAACCCTTGCTCTTTTGATCACATCGTCTTGCCTTGAAAAGCAAGATTGTTCTTGAGCTTAGTAACATATCGGTGGTTCGTGATTTTCCGAATATCTTCTCGGAAGTAACACCAGGTTGTCCCCTGACTGTTATGTTGAGCTCGTGATCAAGTTGGTTTCTTGTAAACCACCCCTTCTCCAAGAATCTGTGTCGGATATCCCTGAGCTAGTTGGTTAAGCCAAACAACAACTTGGAGAGTTGGAAGATAAAAGCTTGTCTGACTTAGTTCATGTTAAGGGATATCTTTGTGTGTGTGTGTGTGTGTTGAAGAAAGATGATTTATTCATCGATTGGTCCTCGTGATCAGTTGTTGAATCTATTGTCTTGTCAAAACTTTGACTTGAGTATGGGCTATCATCAAGTCAAATCAGAACCAACGATGTTCGTAATGTTGTCTTACTCGTGGTTGATCCCTCGAGCATACACCATTACATCTTTTGGTCTGACCAATGCTATCACCATGTTCACATGATGGTGGAAGTCCAGTGATATGGAAATTCCGATGAGTTGTTGTTGAGCCCATCAGTAGCATTTTGTCTCCCCCATGATTCATGTTGAACATCAAACTAGTGTTGAAAATTTTAAAAGCAATGCCTTCGTGCTCCGTTCATGAAGCTTATGCCTGGATGGAAGAAGTGACTTCCTCTAATTCACGTGCATTTTATGAAAGTTGCCACCGTGGATTCGGGAAAGCTTGTTTTGTTTCCTCTGGAATCATCCCAAGTCAGTCATGCACTCGTGCGAAGTATTCTGTGGGTTGGAGACTTGCAACCTTCATTCCATATGTGTTCCTAGCACACCAAGCCACTGATTGATTTGTTCAAGGATAATATGTTCTAAGTGCTAGTCCTGAAGGTACCAGACGGATTTGTACAAGATTCCTTATCCTCGATGATGGTTCCCAACCAGAACCTCGGTAGTGCTTTATTATAAGACTACCATGTGGTCATGCTTGTCTAGGACAGTGTGTTCATAGGTTTGTAGCAGAACCAGCTCATGTTTTGGAGCTTGCTATCGCAGTTCATCTCCCGAGAGTCTCGCAACATCATCTCGTCGATTTGTGTTGCAACCTTTCCTTTTCGGACATGTAGTCTGAAATATCCTGACACCAACCCGATCTGAATCTCAGGCAGATATGATGGTTGGAACGTTTCCCGAGAACTATAATATTGGTCTCTCTGTAACCCGGTAAAGTGGATGTTGTGGCCAACACACCAGCCGGAAGACCTATTATCGTAGTATCTTGATTGAGGAAGTTGGCCACCTCCCCATAAGGATCTCGCAGGATTTACTTCCATAGTTATTCCTCGTGGATTCTTTTGCTCCCGAAGTCCGGCCTTTTACTTGAAGTTCTAGATGTCAAACCATATCTGTTAATGGGTTACGCTAGCACATCAAGGGGAACATTAGAAGCGGAGTGCTAAATGTCTCTCGGTCGATCATCCAGATTTTGTTTCCTTGGCTTCGCTAAGGTGAAATCTGAGAAGGTGTTATCTTCCTTTTCTTATGCATCGTCCATCACTATTCATCATGGTAGTATGTTGTGTTGCCAAGATCCTTGACACGGATGTTGGTAGAACCTTGATGAATATGGAAATGCTCAAGTTCTTGAGAGCACGCGCAAGCAAAATCATCCCTTGCGTTGTCTTCAACAAGGTAGTCCACATCATCCATTCTAGCCCGAGTGTGCCGTTCTTCCGAACTCCTTCCAATGATCGATTGTGATTTTCCTTAGAATGGTATAAGAGTTTCAATGATCTCTGTGTCAAAAGTAATTCTTTTTGCCACTTAAGGGAATAGTTCTTCGAGTCACCTTCCCTAAGGTGCCCCGTTTTGGAATCATGGCAATCAACTCCTCGCTACCTTGAAAACTATGCACCATCCTACTTAAGCGTGGGAGTGTTTCCTACCAAATTGAACTTTCATCATTTGTTCTCTCCATCCCTCTTGATGTGTGTTTGTCTCTTAGATCAAGATGTGATTCATCGTCTCATTCCATGAGTTGATCATGTATCGCTTGATTTTTGAGAAGATCGTTTTCTATAGAGTTTCCTTTTGTCGTCATCATGTTGTAGGAAGATCTCGAAAGCAAAGACGTCAAGATCAATTTGAAGCAATGAATCAACATCTTCGAGACGGATAGTTGGATCATGAAGATCGTGTTAGCCTTGTGTCCCCTCTGATTTCTTACCTCGCGTCTTGAATCTCGGGACGAGATTCTTGTTTAGTAGGGGTGAGTTGTCACATCCCTAGTTCTGCTATGCTCTGGGCTAGCTAGTCATGTCTTGCATCATGTTTAAATTGCTTTAAACTTGAAATGGGGATTGCTCAAACCCTAGCATTAAATCAACTCATCTAGGGTGGATTAAAATCTTTTCCAATAAACCCAAAAAGTTCCTAAGAAAAGTTCATGATTTCTGGTTAAGGTGGAAACCTCTGCCAAAAATGATGAATATATTCTTAGATCATTTTTGGATTTTGAATTAAATCATATTGTATTTGACTTTGCGCATTTAAACACTATAAATAATTTAAATGATCAAATAATGTTGGAATTATTTGTGGGACACTGAAATAATTCAGAAAGTGCTCATGAATATTTTCAAGATTTATAAGATTGATTTGGTTTTTAAAACTAGATCAAAAACAAACTGCAAAACTAGAAAACAGAAACAAAAATTAAGATAGAGACAGAGTGTTACCTGTCGCTTACCTGCAGCCCACTTACCTCAGCCCAGCATTGTAGTCGGCCGGCCCAGCCCACCAGCGCCTCCCTGTCGCCTTCCTCCTCTGCCAGGAGGACGGGCGCGTGCCCGACGCGCGCGCACCGCCGTGCGGCCACCTCCTGCTTGACGACGAGGGCCTGGACGACTCCACGACGCCACGCACCCCCCCCCCTTCGACCGCCCTGTACCCCTCTACACTTCTCCCCGTCTCGCAGCTCTCGCCCCTCCCCTCTCTGCTCTCTTCCCGAGCGACCCCGTCGCCGCCGTCCACTGCCGCCACGGCCACCGGCCACGCCACGCCTCGCCGTTGCGCCCAGTAGCTCCGCCACGACCTCCTCTTCGTCCCCGACGAGCCACGCACCGCCGGACGCCCTGCTGCCTCGCCATCGACTCGTCTTCTCCGTGCACGGCCGCCGGATCGCCATCGCCGTTACGCTGCCGTCTGGACCTCCCCGAGCTTGCTGAGCCTCCCTACCGACTCCATGTGAGCCCCTGCTTCGTTTACCCCTAACTCCATGCCCGATTTCGAGCTCTAGCTGCCTTCTCCACCGGAGCCGAGACGCACCGCCGCACGAGCTCGACGCCGGCGACACTCCGGTGACCATTTGGTCCCGGGCATGCGTCCAATGTATTCTCCGCACCGCGTAGAAGCCATAGGTGCTAACCCCGCATCGCCACGGCCGTTGTAGCCTCGACCCCGAGCTCACCCGAGCTCCGGCCGCCGCCAAGCTTGCTGCTGCCGCCACCACAGGCCACCGTAGCCCCCCATGTCTGCTCCATTAGATGCGCATGAGCTCCAACTAGCCGTAGAGGCCAACCGCGTCGCAAACCGCCGTCTGTAGCGCAAGCCCGAGCAACTCCGGCGAGCCTCCGCCGCGAGATGTGGTCGCCGGTGCTTAATCCGGCGACGCTGACGTGGCAGGATTAGATTAGGTGCTAATCACCTTGCTAAATAACCCCTGCTAACCCCTAAGTCAATTACGGGTGGAGCCCACCAGTCAGATTTGACTTTGGTCAATGCTGACGTCACTGTGACTTAGTGCTGACGCAGTAAAGTTTTTCTGGAATTTAAAATAAATCAGAAATGATTTATGAATTCCATAAAATAACCAAAACTTCCAAAAATCATAGAAATTCAACCGTAGCTCCAAATCAAATAATTTATATATGAAAAATTATCAGAAAAATCCAATCTATCCATTTATGTTGGTTTCATGCATGAAAAAGCAACTTAACCTTGCTGTATAGATCAAAACATGGTAAGGCACATTATAAATTCATAACTTGAGTTTGAATTTGAACCCTTGGTTAAAATTAGCTCAAACCCTTCTGGTATTAGTTGCATTAGTTCAAATCACAGCATATTGCCATGTCATGATCATGCATCATATTGTGCATTGCATTAATTGTGATCTTCCTTGTTTGTCGGTATTTGTCCCCTCTCGGTAGACGACGTTCCGACGATGAGTTCGATGACACCGATGAAGAGCTATATTATCTTCAGAAGTGCCAGGCAAGCAAAACCCCCTTGTTCATTCCGATACAATCCCATTCTCTCGCTCCTGCTCTCTTTTACTGCATTAGGACAACAACGATTCATGTGTTACTTGCTGCGGTAGTTGAACCCCTTATCCTCTGCATGACCTGTCATTGCCACAGTAAATAGATGAAACCCACTAGCATGAGTAGGAGTTGTTTGAGCCTTGATGTGCCTACTCATTCATGCTTGTTGTCATGCCTGCTATTGCTTAGAGTTGTGTCAAGTCTGATTCATCGGGAATGAATTGGAATGTGGTGAACATGTCCTACTGTTGAGAGCTAAGTGTGTGAACACGATTTGGTAAAGGTAGCGGTGAGAGGCCATGTAGGAGTACATGGTGGGTTGTCTCATTGCAGCTGTCCTTAGGAACTGAGTTCTGTGTATGTGATCCATGAACAGTTACTACCACACATTGGGTTCCGGTAACTCGCCCCTCTCGGCTTATTAATCAACATGATCTCTGTCCAGGAGTTGCAACTAGTTTCTGGTGTTTGTAGGTAGTGCTATTTTTCTACCGAGTGGCACCCGGCAGGGTGGGCTTGGGACAGACTAGGCACATGTGGCCCGGTGTACTGAGTGGCACCCGGTTGGTGGGCTCGGGAACCCTGTACACATCGTTTGGGGCCGTGAGCGACACCCCGGCCGGATCTCCTTGCGGATGGAACCCGAATAGGCGATAAACCTGGACTAGAGACTTGTGTGGTTAGTCAGGTCGTGGCCGACTCCCTCGCCCGGCTTCCGCTTGAAGGTTGCCAAGGTACATGACGTGTACAGGGCGATAAGTGGCGAAAGCGTGTGTGAAGAAGTACACCCCTGCAGGGTTATCATTATCTATTCGAATAGCCGGATTCCTCGGATATGGAAACTTGGACCCCTTGCATAGTTCATAGACAAGTGAAAGCCGATACTCTAAAATGCGCAGGATAAGCGTGAGTGCTATGGATGGCATTCTTGTAGGAAGACGAGAGCGGATCCATAGTGGTGTATTGGTATGGTGAATATGTGGACTCATGTGCGCCACCTCAAAAGAGTTACTTGCAGTCGTAGTTCAGGATAGCCACCGAGTCAAAGCTGGCTTGCTGCAGTCAAACTCCACCACCCCCTTTATTGATACTGATGCATATGTAGTTAGTTCTGATGTAAGTCTTGCTGAGTACAATTGTACTCACGTTTGCCTATTTTATGTTTTTGCAGAGAGACTTCAGTCTCGCTAGTAGTACCGCTTGGACTTCGACGTTTAGCTTGATACCTCAGCTACGATCTTGTGCCCTCGGCAGGATCTGGTAGATAGTCAGGCTTCTCAGCCTTTTTCATTTGTAGATGTCTGTACTCAGACATGTTAAGCTTCCGCATGTGCTTTGACTTGTATGCTCTGAATGTTGGGTCATGAGACCCATGTTTGTAATATCTCGCTCCTCGGAGCCTAATGAATAAATACTTTGAGTCGTAGAGTCTTGTTGTGATGCCATGTTGTATTTGCACATATCGAGCATATTTTGTGTGTATGATTGAAATGCTTGGTATGTGTGGGATCCGACTATCTAGTTGTTTATCCTTGGCAGCCTATCATATGGGGAAATGTAGTCTAGTGCTTCTGAGCGATAGTAGTCCGCTACAGCCCGGTTCACCGGAGTCCTGCTAGCCCAGCACTACTGCTCGGAACACTTGACTGGCCGGCATGTGTTTCACGTCGTTCCTGTGTCTGTCCCTTCGGGGAAATGTCACGCGCTGTTATCCGGAGTCCTGCCTAGCCTGCTACAGCCCGGGTTACCGGAATCCTGTTAGCCCAGTGCTACAGCCCGGATAAATACGTTGATGACCGACATGCTCGATGTGATTCATGTATGTCTGTCCTAATGGGTTAGCGCCGCTTTGGGTTCACAACTAGCCATGTCGGCCCGGGTTTTCTGTCATATGGATGCTAGCGACACTATCGTATACGTGAGCCAAAAGGCGCAAACGGTCCCGGGCCAGGTAAGGTGGCACCCGTGGGAGTACCGTGCGTGAGGCCGCAAAGTGATATGATGTGTTACATGCTGGATCGATGTGACTTAGGATCGGGGTCCTGATAGCAGGTTAGCAAAAGACTGGGAGCGACCAACTAAGAGAGCAATGACGGTCATAATCATGCAGAGCGACAAAGCAACATTGAATCAGGCGTGGAAGTTATATCGCTACTCAGAAATAAAAGATCATCAAGGCTTGACAGACTTTCTTTACAGTCTTAAATATGCGTGAGCATACGCCAAGTCAATCAAAATAAATTCTCGAAGGAAGATATCACTAAACCATACCACATCATATTCAAACAAATCATGTTGGTACTCCAATAACACATTGGAAACCCTCCAGCTATTTGAAACTAACCATAAGTAAACATGAATTACCAAGCAACATCATGCACGTAGCATCTTTATCATAGACATATCAACCAATGCAACAGAAGCAAACTCTCTTAATAAGATAATCATGATAATAAAGAGAGTTCAAGCAACCAACTAAACAAAAGCTCTTTAAAAAGATAAGCATGAAAACTAAAAGCTAAGCATGAAAGTAGCTATTGAAAGACAAAGAACACACACAGCAAAGATAGACATGAAAATTCCATGTTATGTTCTAGGTAGAAATGGAGCGTGTTTCTCTCCCACATAAAGAAAGCTGAGTTCCGACTCGTTATGAAAAGCTAAAGAAAACTAAAAGGAAACTAAAAGCAAGACGCTCCAAGCATAGCACATAACACATGAAGTGATAAAAATATAGTGGAACGAAAGACGAACTGATAATGTCGATGGAGAAGGGGATGCACGGGGGCATCCCCAAGCTTAGACGCTTGAGTCTTCTTGAATATTTCTTGGGGGTGCATGGGGGCATCCCCAAGCTTGAGCGTTTGACACTCCTGAATCTTTTCATCATCTTCCCTCGCACACTTGAAAACTCCCTTCATACATAACTCATCATAATCTGATTAGCGAGGTTAGTACCCATAATATTATAATTGTTCCTTGCTGGAAATAAAGATATTATTGAAAGTATACTGTTTCTCTAGATTGCCCAAAGGTTTTTGCAAAGAAAAAGCAAGGTCAAGGCTCGCAAAATGAAGGAAAGGCAAAACAGGACAGAATCTGTGAAAAACAGACCAGCAGGCAGTAAATGATTTTTTCGGGGCACTTCTGCAACTCCAATCAAAAAAATCATAACAGACGCCTGAAAGAAAATTGTATAGAGCACGCTGTGGAAACAATTCAGACCAAAAAGATGATCTGGTGATTTTATACGAATTTTTCTGTGCGAGGACAGAATCTGTTTCCTGGACAGCACGTCACAACTCTTGATCTTTCCTGCAATCAGAGGCTACACCTGGCACAAAGCTGAAAAGTAAAGATACAATGATGTTTCTAAAGTAGTAACAAACATCAAGACCACTAAAACTGAAATGACAAACTGAAAGCAAAGATAACAAGGGTTGTCTCCCTAGAGCTCTTTCTTTATAGCCATAAAGATATGCTTAAGGCTTTAATGATGCTCTCGTAGGAATAAGAGTTGAAGAACAAAAGAGAGCATCAAGAAGCATATATAAAACATATTTAAGTCTAACATACTTCCTATGCATGGGAGTCTTGTAAGAAAATAAATTATTGAAGCATAAAGCAACTAGCATAGGAAGGCAGAACAAGCATAACTTCAAAATATTCACCATAAAGAGAGGGAACTTGATATTATTGAAATATCTATAAGCATATGTTCCCTTCTCATAATAATTTTTAGTGGGATCACGAATAAACTCAACAATATAAGCATCACATAAAGCATTGATACCATGATCCACATGCAAAAAGGTACTCTTACTCTCCACATAAGCATAATCTTTCTCATTGGTAATAGTGGGAGTAGGACTATCATAAACAACTTGAACACTGTAGATTAATTGTGTATTAGGAAGATGGTGTTCAACAAGGGAGTAATTCCCTCCATGATTATGACAAGTTTCATAAGGATAATTTCTCCTTATGTCATAGGTACCTTTATAATCACTATAGATTGGAGTTATAACATCATCATAGTATAGAAGAGCATTATCATTGCTAGCAACTATATTTGTAAACATGTTGTCTTTATTCTTACTAGCAAAAGAATTATCAATTGTCACATTACTAGTGGGTAAAGGATTTGCAATCCTATCATCCCCAAGCTTAGAGCTTTCCATATCATCACTTTCAGAGTTGTTACCAAAAAGATTTTTAAGATCATAAGTGGCATTATCATCATTTTCCCAATCACAATAAGTAACATGCATATCATAATCAAAATCAACTTCAATAGTACCTACGGACGTATCATCAAGATGATAATTAAGGCAATAAACTTCACCTTCTTCTTTAGACTTACAACCGTTAGGATAAAAGTTGATGGGAGGAATATGCTCAGGCCAGGTTCATACCCATTCTTCTTCCTTCTTGCTCCTCTTCCTCCTCCTCTTCTTTTTCTTCTTCTTCATCTTAGGAGGGAGTGGTTGGAGATGAAGCTTATCCACATATCCTGGCTTATCATTAGAAACAATAGGGGAAACTTGGGAGAAACTCTCCTTTTAATTAGCAAAAATATAGGAGACATTTTTATACTTTGGTAAAGTCCCCTCCTTTCTAATCTTACTTATGTAATCATTTTCATGGCAATTAACAACACAATAGAGATGACAATTTTGCAAAGTGTTTTTTATTCCTATGGCATTAACATCTAGCCAAGAAGTCTTTTCTGATAACTCCTCACACATCAAAAATAACATAAGCTCATCATAAAGATCAGAGGTGATCATGTTATCACACAACTGGTTAACAGTTATGTTTTGAAAGTTCATGCATTGAAAATTAAAGTGACCCTCTATACAGCAAAGTTCACAAGTAAAAGGATAAAGGTCACACAATTCTCTAGCAATTTCATTTAAATCTCTGACCCAAGTGATTGTTCTTTCATGCTTATGTTGCTTACAATACTTCTCTTCTTCAATCATAGGCCTTTCACAAGGTCTATCCACTCCACAAAAATTAACATGCTTATATAAAACTTCATTTTTAGGAATTGGATCATGCATGTTGCAATCATCATGAACAATTTCATTTTCTTTGCAAGTTTCTTTAAAAGGTTTATGATACTTGATCCAATCCTCCTTAGGCATATTAAGATGTGAAGCAAAAGATTTGAGGAAATCAACAAGGAGTTGAGAATCAAGTCCAAACTTAGCACTAAACTTATTAAAACTTGTAGTTTCAACAAAGGACTTAATGCAATCATACTCATAAATTATACCTGACTCTTTACCTTTGTCGATCTCCCAATCTTCAGTGTTGCGTTGAATTCTTTCAAGGAGTTCCCATTTAGCATCAATCTTTTCGTTTGTGAAAGAACCCATAGAGGAAGCATCGAGAAAATCTTTATCCTGTCGAGAGAGCCTCGCATAGAAATTAGTAATAATCATATCTTTGGGGAGCCCATGGTTAGGACATTTTAGCATTAACGTTTTCAGTATCCCCCAAGCTTGAGCTATGCTCTCTCCGTCATGAGGATAGAAATTATAAACATAATTCCTATTCTCATGGACTTCATGAAGAGGATAAAACTTAGTATAAAAGAGAGACATAAGCTCCTGCCAGTCAAGCAAGTGTGAGTTATCGAGAAGTCTATACCAATCTGAAGCTTTGTCTATAAGTGATACGGCAAACAATTTCCTCATGACAAATTCCCTCGATACACCTGCAAGCTTAAATAATGAACATAGTTGTGACAAATATAGCAAGTGTTCACCGGGATGTCTGTCTCCTGCATAACGATTAGCCAAAACATAATTGATAATACCAGCTGGTATTTTATAGGGCACAATTTAAGTAGGGGGAGGAGCAACCACCACAGGTGTGGGGCGTCTTCCCGCAAGCAACGATCCAATAACAGGGTTGTCCATAAGCATAACTAGTGAAATAAAAACAAGAAACAAAAAGATTTAATTGCAAGATCTAAAGATATACCTTCAAGCGCTCACCTCCCCGGCAACGGCGCCAGAAATAGCTTGATGTCTACACACGCTTCTACTCTTGTAGACTATGTTGGGCCTCCAAGCGCAGAGGTTTGTAGGACAGCGGCAATTTCCCTCAAGTGGATGACCTAAGGTTTATCGAACTCAGGGAAGTAGAGGTTGAAGATGGTCTCTCTCAAGCAACCCTGCAACTAAGATACAAGAAGTCTCTTGTGTCCCCAACACACCTAATACACTTGTTAGATGTATAGGTGCACTAGTTCGGCGAAGATATGTTAAATGGCAAGTGATATGGATGGCAAAACAAAGTAATATAAATCTGTAATAAAAAGGGCAGCAAGCAAACAAGTGGTAAACGTGAGCACAAATGGTATTGCAATGGTGGAAACAAGGCCTAGGGTTCATACTTTCACTAGTGGCAACTCCCAACAACATTAACATAATCGAATCACATGATATTTCCCATAAAACATGCAAAGGGGACGCACCCGGAGGTCATTCCTTCGTGGTCAAGAGAGGACGAGAATTATGTAGGGCTACAAAAGCACACCTCAAAGTTCGTAGTTCTCATCTAAGGATTTCCCAATGTCACCGCGGCCATCCAAAGAGAGTCCCACAATCACCACAACATATCTAAAGGATAGTCAAAGACAAGCACCAAGAGACTCTCAATCTTCAATCAACACACAAGAGAGGAAATCATTCATGAAAATATTTTTCTAATCCATGTCCAATAGACCGTTGTCACCTTGGTCTCGGGGATTATACTAGATAAAGACAAGTGAGTACATCAATCCAATACATAGAGGAAGGGGAAATATCATGGGATCACCCTAGATTAACATAGCCTATGATCACAACGAAGATCACATCATGGGAGAGAGAATTAACCACATAGCTACTGGTAGAAACCTCAGCCCCGAGGAGGAACTACTCCCGCATCATGAAGGGAAGAAGCAACGTCGATGGAGATGAATTCGGGGGCACTTCCCCGTCCCGGCAGGGTGCCGGCACAGGAATTCTGGTCCCCCGAAGCTTGATGGCGATGGCGGCGGAGATCGGAATTGCGTTTGGAGAAAAGGGGTCCCGTCTCGAGGGTTTCGGGACGTGTGTTAAATATAGGCCAAGGGGTAGCGTCAGAGGAGACCTGGGGGGCCTAGGCACCCCCCCCCCCCCCCCCGGCGCGGCCAGGAGGGGGGCCGCGCCACCGGGGCGCCTGGAGCCCTGGTGGCCCCCCTCCGGCTCTCCTTCGGGTTCCTGGAAGCTTCCTGAACGCTGATTTTTTATATATTTTTTCCGGAATTTTTCTGGCAGTTTTCGTAATGGAAAAACCTGAAATACAAAAACAGCAGAAAACAGAAACTGGCACTGGGGTGCACTGAGTTAATAGGTTAGTCCAAATATGATCAAAAGTGTATGGAAGTGTATAAATATCATAGCAATATCACCCAAAAGAGGCATGGAGCAAGCAGAAATTATAGATACGTTTTGGACGTATCAATTGCCTCCAGGATGGAGGAGGCAGCGGTCGCCGCAGCCGCAGGTGAATTTGGATTCACCGCGGCTGAGGCAGACGCGGCGGAGGTGGCGAGCCTTGCCGAGCGAGCGGAGTTCGTCGGAGCCTGCCTTGCACGGCGCCAAGGGCGAGCTCGCCCAGGACACGAGCGGTTTGCCGGAGGTTGACGCCTCTTCCTCCCGACCTCTGGGCAGCTCGTCGCACGCAGAGCCCCCTGCCCAGCCAAGGAGGCATCTCCACAAGGCTGGGGAGGTGGTGCGGCAGGCGAGCCAACAACCGCAGCGCCGCGTGACACGCTCCTCTGAGGCAGCAGGAGCGGGGTCTTCGCGGGCCGCGGCTTCTGCTCCTGCCGCTTCTCGCGCCGCGGCGGCAGCTGGAGCGGAGCCGTCCACTGCTCCCGCCAAGCGGCCACGGGAGCCTACTCCCCCGCCTCCTCACGCCAGGAGCAAGCCGGTCTTCGACTTCTCCGCACTCAGCTCCGACGACGAAGAGGAAGAAGAGTAGGTCCCTTGTCGAGCTTGTATCCTTTCAATTTCTGTTGTCTTGTCTTGCAGCTCATTTGCCTTTCTCCGAATTTGTTCCTTTCCAGGACTCTGATCCAGAGAAAGGCAAAGAGGACCAAGGCCCCGCTGGTCGTCCTCGAGGACGAACCCGCCCCGGCAACAGGGGGTGCGCCTGAGATGACCTTGCCGGACCTGGCAGCCGATCTTCAGAGCAGCCCCCAGCGCAGCCCCCAGCGTAAGTATATGGTTCACTTCCGCTGTTTGCCGCGCGGGGGAGCTCTTCTTCTCTTTTGTTGTTGATATCTGGCTGTTGCTTCGTGTAGGAGCAGAGCAGCCCCAGCAGGAGCACCCGGAGAGCACTCCCGCCGCGCCGTCTGCGTCGACTACACCGCCAAGGGAGAGTTCTCCGGCAAGGGAGGAGCCCCCGGTAGGGGAGATCTCTCCGGCAAGGGGGAGCTCTCCGGCAGGGGAGGATTCTCCGGCGAGGGACGGCACCAACGACCCCCCGGCAACGGAGGTCGCGGCCGCAGATCCTGCTACCGGTAACCCTTCCCGCGCGGAAACTTCCCTTGGCTCTTCTTTCTTTTGGTCTTCTTGTCGGGTAGTTGGTTGACTTCTCTCCCTTCTCCGGCCATCAGACCCGTCCGCCACGGACCCGATGGAGACCGAGGTCGTCGTCGAGGAGGGCGCGCGTGGCGATGCCGACGATGTCGTCGTCACCGAAGAAGCGGACGGCGCTGATGATCCTGCCGGCGACGGAGGTGCCGAGGCCGCCAAGGCCGCCGCTGCAGCAGCTGGCGAGGGGACCGGCGACCGCACTGACGGCCCCGGGGCCGCAGGAGCGCCAAGCACTTCACCGACCGCCGATCCTGCCGCCGCCACAACATCGGCCCCCGAGGAGCCCCAGCCAGGCGTCTATCTGAAGGCCGGCGACGATGTCTTCATCAAGCTTCCCTGGGAGTCGAGCTCCAGGGCACCGGTCGAGGGAGAGACCTTGGACGGGGAGGTGCTCGCCTCCGCGGGGCTGACGTTGGTCGATACGCCAAGCAGCAGCAGCGGCGAGCCTGAGAAGGAGCGGCTGCTCCAAAAGTTAGTGTCACTCTACCGCGCCCGGCAAGCTAAGGTGGAGCGCCAGGAAGCGCTCGTCGCGAAGGCGGGAGTAGACATGGAGAAGAGCGCCGGGGAGCTCCGGGAGCTCAACCAGGAGGCCCTCCAATCCTTGGCGGAGGAGCGAAGGCAGCTCGACGAGGCGCGGACGGCCTTCATCCTCGAGAAGGCAGAAGACGAAGAGCAGCAAAGGCTTTCCGCTGCGGGGCTATCTGCGCGGGAAGGTGAGCTGGTGCAGCAGAGAGCCAGCCTCGCCAGCCACGAGGAGGAGGTTGCCGCGCGCGAGCAAACGCTCGGCGGGGCCCTCAAGAAAGCGCAGGATGCTGCCGCGGCTGCCGAGACCGCCAAGAAGGAGCTGGAGGCGAAGGTGGCGCAGCTCGACATTGACCTCAAGGCGAGCGGTGAGGAGCTCTCCGCGCTCAAACAGGAGCGCGAGAAGGGTGCCCACACCCTCGGCGAGCTGCAGGGCTGCTTCGCCGAGAAGATCAAGGAGCTCGATGCCACCAAGGACTCCAACGCTGATCTTGAGCTGAAGCTGGACACCTTGACCAAGGCGCTGGAGAGCGCCAAGGAGCGGGAGACGACCTTGCGGAAGGAGGTCACGGACAACGAGGCGCTGCTGAAGAGCGCCGCAGTTACCCAGAACAACTTCAGGGCGACGGTGGAGCAGTGGACCGAGGGTCTCGTGGACATCGCCGCCGCCATCGACAAGGAGCTGACGCTGCTGGGGATGGAGGGTCACGAGTATCCTTCTGGCGAAAGCGTCCCATCCAGCGCCAAGCTCACTTCGTTCTTCAAAGGCGTGGCGGCGGCCCTTCAGCATCTCCGGAATGCGATCCCAGAGCAGCTGGCCGACGAGACGCGCGATGCCATCGCCGGAGCCCTCGAGAAGGTGTTGGTGAAGATCGTCTTCTGCAACCCCAGCATCAGGCTCACCAACGCCCTCAAATCCCTGCCACCAGACGCTGATCTGGAGGAGATCAGGGCCCTCGTCGCGCCCATTGTGGAAAGGGTGGCCGGGATCAAGAGGATCGAGGGCGACCGCATGGATTAGGCCGCTCGTCCCTTTCTTTTTTTTCTTTTGTCGCTGCTAAACGTGTCATGGAAACAGTTGGTTAGAGCTGCGACAAATTATTCTGTAATATAACTTTATCTTAGGTGGTGATTGCACTGTTATTTCCTCTACTTGATTCCACGCTTTGTATGTTTTTGCCCTACGCTTCTGGGGACTTGCCGGCGTAGGCCTCCGCCTTGCCGCGGGCGCTGAGTGCGGGACATCAGCAGCCCGCCAGCGGTGCCACCACCGGCAAGAAACCTTGCCGCGGCTAGCTGCAGCTCACTTAAATTGTTGAGCAGGCTCAGAACAAAGTAAGTGTTGCGACTGCAGTCGCAGCACACTTAAGCTGTCGAGCGAGCTCGAAACAAAGTAAGGATGCTACTCTGGTTGTAGCACACTTAAGTCGTTGAGCGGACTCGAAACGAAGTAAGGGCGCAACTAGCCACGAGCCGGTCCCTCTGCGCACGGGTTTTTCATACAAAGCTCGGTCGTTCAAGGAAGATAACTTAAGAATTTAAAAACTTAATTGCTCAAACTTTGGCAACTTAGCTTTTCTGTCGCTTGCTGCCCGGCAAGGCGAAGCTTTCTTGAACGACGCCTGGCCCATACCGTTATCTTCTCCCCCCCCCCCTCCCCGGTAAACTTGTGGGCGAGGGTCCCTCCCTTTTCTCGAGAGAAAAGAGAGAGAAGGGAAAATAAAGGTACGGGGCCTCGCGGCTCCCTGTTGCTCACCGGGGGTAAGTGTTGCACAACATGTCAGATAGCACATGCACAAAGTAGAAAGCATGAAATCGACAAGATGTGCGAGGCACATGAGCTATGCACGGGATCTGCGCCCGGCTTTGTACCAAGGATTACATGCAACAGCGGCAAGACTTGGACAAAGAGGGTGGTTGACGGAACGGGTTCCGACAACCGCGCTGGCAAGGGCCTCCCCACGGTCGGCGTCAACTTGTTGGAACCTTGGCGGACTGAGCGCGCCGAAGAACAAGGTCGCCTTTCTCGAAACTTCTGGCACTAACTTTGCGGCTATAGAAGCGGCGCAAAGCTTGCTGGAGGCAAGCAGCTCGCACAGCGGCCTGAAGACGATCCCCCTCAAGGAGCAGCTGCTCTTGCTCGAGCTCAGCATGAGCGAGCACTCAAGGTGCGCCGTATACGAGTCCGTGAGGAGAATTGCCTCCGCTCTATGGACCGGAGCGGAAAGGTACCTGGCCGTACCTGGGCTTACCTGCGACCACCCGCCCCCTACCTGGCGCGCCAAAGATGTCGGGGGAAATCGGCCTCCTCGAACACCTATGGGGACGGAGCCCCTTCTCGGTTCGGCGGGGGGCGGAGGCTACGCGAAGAGCAGATCGAGGCGATGCACACAAATGATTTTACCCAGCTTCGGGCCGCACGGATGCGTAAAACCCTACTGCTGCTTGTCTGATCGTATTGGGTTCTTGCTTGAGAGCACTGGATGCTACAGTATGCTTGGGGCTGGACGTGAATGGGTGTCCTCTGGGTTCCTCCTCCTACGTGCGCATGGGCCTCCTTTTATATGCTCAAGGGGCTACCCATAGGTGGCAACGCAGATGAGGGTAAAAATGGAAAAGAGCTGTGCGTACAGTGGCTGCACAGTGCTATCGCACCTAACTCTGACGGCAGGGGACAAGGGCATTAAATGCCCGTCTGGGTCGCCTGAACAGTGCTCAAATGGACCGTTAGGGGCGCCCCCGTTTGCCACGATGGTTATCTTGTCAGCGCCGCATGCCACCGCATGCCCCTGGCTGCACAGTGCCCCGCCACGTGCCTCTGGGAGAGCCCCAGAGTGACGCGTGGGTGGGTGAGCTGGAGCGCAGGCCCGGGTTGGTGACTTGCCGCGGCAAGTGGCTTGCCGCGGTTGCTGTCTTGCCGCGCCTGGGAACTTGCCGCTCGCCAGGCCCTGCCGGGGCGCGTGGCGCGTCGCGGTGAGCTTCCCTGAGACGCCTTGGTTGGCCTTCCCGACAAGCTCCTCTTGCCGGGGCCTTCGTTCTTCAGCTAGTCGTCCCGGCAAGCTCCTCTTGTCGGGGTCTTGTCTCTTCGGCCTGGCAAGCTCCTCTTGCCGGGGCCTTGTCTTAAATACTTTGTTCTTGAATGTCCCAAAAAGGGACCATGGAGGGTTTTGGCGTTCCCCTGGCAAGCCTTGCCGCGGGGCGCTGCGACTGCCCGTGCACAAGTTCGGGGTACTAAGGTACCCCTATTTTAGTACACCGACACGGTATTTGTGAGGATGTGCCTGTTGTGGTTGCAAACGTTACTATTTGAACGGTCTTTGTTATTCTTGATATTCCCGAGGATGATAATATGTCTATTATTCTTGGAAGACCTTTTTTTAATCCTGCAGGTGCTATTATTGACTGCAACAAAGGCAATGTCACTTTTCATGTTAATGGTAATGAGCATACGGTACACTTCCTGAGGAAACAACCTCAAGTTCATAGTATCAACTCTATTGGAAAAATTCCATCGATTATATTTGGAGGTTTTGAATTTCCTCTTCCTACTGTCAAGCAGAAATATGATATTCTTATTATTGGGGATGTGCATATCCCCGTTGAGGTAACATAGTGTTATTCGAAATTTCTCTGGTTCCATGTTATTCGGAATGAGTTTGTTAACAAGACTTGATCAACCTTGTTAGTGGATTCCTTTTGATGAGCATGAGATGGATGAAACTAGACGGCACAACCTTCTGTACCCTCTTTCTACTTTTTTTATTTAGTTGAAATAAAGTAAAAATAGTATTTTTTTTTTCTGTTTTCTGATTTATCCGTGCAATATAAAAATACCCCGAAAATAAAAATTCTCCAAATGCCCTGAAAGTGAAATATGATTTTTTCTAGAATATTTGAGGATTTATGGAACTGAGAACACAACAGGGGGGTCAACCACCTGGGCACGAGGGTGGAGGGCGCGCCCTACCCCCCAGGGCACGCCCCCCTGCCTCGTGGGCCCATGGTGGCCCTCCTCCACTTATTCCTGCACCCATACAGTTCTTGTTCCTCCCACAAACACCAATATCCAGCTCAAGCACAAGTTCTAGCTCACTTTGCTGCGATTTTCGATCTCCTTGCTTAAAGCATCTCTCACAAAACTGCTTGGGGAGATTGTTCCTTGGTATGTGACTCCTCCATTGGTCCAATTAGTTTTTGCTCTAGTGCTTTATTCATTGCAAATTTGTGCTGCCTAGGTGACCATGTTCTTGAGCTTGCATGTCATATTTATATGGTTCCAAGTAGTTCTAATGCATGATATATCCTCTAGGCACTTGTGGGAGTAGTTGCTATCAATTTTATTGAGCTTGGTTCACTTTTGTTTGAAGTTACTAAAAATTTCAGAATATTTCAGAAAATGATGAAGAGACTTTTGAGGGGCTCATCGAGCCGAAGCTCGAAGGAAAAGCAAAATGAAGAAGCACAGAGGCCCAAATATAATTTGCCTAGTACCACGGAGGTCCGGCCGTGTGAATGGCCTTCCGATGAATTCTTGAGACAAGCCGGGATTTATGAGGATTTCTATTCATTGGCTGAGAATGCTGGCCTCACCGACTTCCTCCGTGACCAATGTCATCAGTATCTCTTACTCACTAATACTTTTGTGCAAAACTTCTACTATTTTCCTAAGGAATCACCTCTTTCAGTAGAGTTTCATTTATATGATGTTGTTGAGAGGATGCCATTAGCTGAATTTTGCAAGGTTTGCAAAATACCCTTTGAGGGTACCTTAGATGAACCACACCGTAAAGATGTGGAAGAATTTATTGACACCATCACTGTGGGAGAAACCAGGAAGGTTTCCGATGCAAGAATCACAAGCATACATTTTCTTGTTTTACGCTACTTTGCCATATTTGCTAGTCGTTGCTTAATTGGTCGCGGAAACTGTGGAAACCTTAGTGTTCCTGATATTATCATTTTGTTCCATGGTTTATTCCGCGATAACACTATTAGTATGGGCGGAATTATTGCTAAACGGTTAAGTTTGAACCGTACAAAGGGCCCCATATTTGGAGGTATTTATGCTTCACGCCTAGCTACACATTTTAACATACCCATTAGGCTTTATGAGAAAGAAGAAAAATTGCTGCCTAGTCCTTATTTAGATTATAAGAGTATGCTGGCGCATGACTTTATTGTTAAGAATAGGGAAGGGGAGCTTAAATATAAATTGTACATTAATAAACATCACCCTGAGACTATTACCTTGCCTGCTCCTTCCTTGTTTAATTTATCTGAAGGTCCGTATCTCATTCCGTGAGCGGCCATTCAAGCCTACCGGAACCCTACACCAGCCCCGGAGCCGGAACCACAATTTGAGCCTCCACGACAGTCTAATTACTCTTGGGATCCGGAGATGGCTGCCAGCCAGTGGAAGTCAGAGTCCTCTTCATCGCAGTACGACCCCAGCTACACCTACGGGTATCCGCCAGGCCATCCCTGGCAATGAACCAACTTAGGCCAAAAGCCTAAGCTTGGGGGAGTACGTATTTCCCACCGAGATTACATTTATGTTCACACACACTCATTGCCAGATGTCGGTGCTCATACTATTTCATTGTAATATCCATGCTAGTTTATTTTCTTTTTCTTTCTTTCTTCTTGTGTATTTGTTAAACCTTAAGAAAAACCAAAAAAAATAGTAGTAGTTTACTTTTCTTGCTGTAGTAGTAATAATTAAAAAGAAAACCCAAAAATATTTCCCGTTCTTCTTTTTGCTTGTTGGGAGCTTTCCCGTGTAAATAGTTTTTATTTCTTTTCTTTTCTTTGGGGGTCGATAGGAGAAGACCATAATTTAATTGTTGAAGTGGCTCTTATATGCATTATTGTTGATTTAACCAAGAGCCCATATTGCCTTGTCTTCTCCTGTTATTGAATGCTCGCAGATTCCAGCTTAGTCCAATGCACGTGCACTCTTATTATTATTCACTTCGTTCGGTCGTGCAAGTGAAAGGCAATTACGATGATATATGATGGACTGACTGAGATGAGAAAAGCTGGTATGAACTCGACCTCTCTTGTTTTTGTAAATATGACGAGTTCCTTGTTCCTGATTCAGCTTATTATGAATAAACATGTTTGCAATGACAATTAGAGATCATAGTTGCTTGTGCCATGCTTGATTAGCTATGAGTTATAATGGTTTACCTTGAGTGCCAACATGCTATTAAAATGGTTGTGATGTGGTATGATGGGGTGGTATCCTCCTTTGAATGATTTAAGTGACTTGACATGGCACATGTTAACGCATGTAGTTGAAACAAATCAACATAGCCTTCACGATATTTATGTTCATGGTGGATTATATCCTACTCATGCTTGCATCCAATGTTTATTAATTTTAATGCATGTTCATGACTGTTGTCACTCTCTAGTTGGTCGATTCCCAGTCTTTTGCTAGCCTTCACTTGTACTAAGTGGGAATACTGCTTGTGCATCCAATCCCTTAAACCCCAAAGTTATTCCATATGAGTCCACTATACCTTCCTATATGCGGTATCTACCTGCCGTTCCAAGTAAATTTGTATGTGCCAAACTCTAAAACTTCAAATAAACATTCTGTTTTGTATACTCGAATAGCTCATGTATCAACTAGGGCTGCCCTTATCTTCCATGTTAGGCGGATTATTCTCAAGAGGAGTGGACTCCGCTCCTCATTCACGAGAAAATGGCTGGTCTCCGGGATGCCCAGTCCCATGCTTTATGCAAAATAAATCAAAATAATTGCAAACAAAACTCCCCCTGAGACTGTTGCTACTTGGAGACACTCGTTGTTTCGAGCAAGTCATGGATTGATGCTTGTTGGTGGAGGGGGAGTATAAACTTTACCATTCTGTTTGGGAAGCGCCTATAATGTGTGTAGCATGGAAGTATCGCCATCTCTTAGTTGTTATGTTGACAATGAAAGTATGCCGCTCAAAATATTATTTATCTCTATTTCAAAACCGAGCTCTGGCACCTCTACAAATCCCTGCTTCCCTCTGCGAAGGGCCTATCCATTTACTTTTATGTTGAGTCATCACCCTCTTATTAAAAGCACTAGCTGGAGAGCACATCTGTCATTTGCATTCATTACTATTAATTTATATTGGGTATGACTATGATTGGATCTCTTTTACCATGAATTACAATGTCTAGTCAGTCCTTGATCTTTAAAGGTGCTCTGCATTTATGTTTTGCAGTCTCAGAAAGGGCTAGCGAGATACGATCTTGTTATATCATATCATGATTGTTTTGAGAAAGTGTTGTCATCCGAGATTTATTATTATGTCTCGCTAATTGATTATGCTATTGATATGAGTAAACATGAGACCTAGGAGTTATTGCAAATGTGGTTAGTTATAATCTTTGTTGAAAACTTGAATGCTGGCTTTACATATTTACAACAACAAGAGCAAACAGAGTTTGTAAAAGTTTTTTCTTTATCACTTTCAGTTTATCAACTGAATTGCTTGAGGACAAGCAAAGGTTTAAGATTGGGGGAGTTGATACGTCTTCGTCGTATCTACTTTTCCAAACACTTTTTCCCTTGTTTTGGACTCTAACTTGCATGATTTGAATAGAACTAGCCCGGACTGACGCTATTTTCAGCAGACTTTCCATGGTGTTATTTATGTGCAGAAACAAAAGTTCTCGGAATGACCTGAAACTCTACGGAACGTCTTTTCAGAAATAATAAAAATCCTTGCCAAAGATGAAGACCAGGGGGCCCACACCCTATCCACGAGGGTGGAGGGCGCGCCCCCTACCTCGTGGGCCCCCTGGAGCTCCTCCGACGCCAACTCCAACTCTATATATTTGCTTTCGGAGAGAAAAAAATCAAGGAGAAGAAATCATCGTGTTTTACGATACGGAGCCACCGCCAAGCCCTAAAACCTCTCGGGAGGGCTGATCTAGAGTCCGTTCGGGGCTCCGGAGAGGGGGATTCGTCGTCGTTGTCATCATCAACCATCCTCCATCACCAATTTCATGATGCTCACCACCGTGCGTGAGTAATTCCATTGTAGGCTTGCTGGACGGTGATGGGTTGGATGAGATCTATCATGTAATCGAGTTAGTTTTGTTAGGGTTTGATCCCTAGTATCCACTATGTTCTGAGATTGATGTTGCTATGACTTTGCTATGCTTAATGCTTGTCACTAGGGCCCGAGTGCCATGATTTCAGATTTGAACCTATTATGTTTTCATGAATATATGTGTGTTCTTGATCCTATCTTGCAAGTCTATAGTTACCTACTATGTGTTATGATCCGGCAACCCCGAAGTGACAATAATCGGGACCACTCCCGGTGATGACCATAGTTTAAGGAGTTCATGTATTCACTACGTGCTAGTGCTTTGTTCCGGTTCTCTATTAAAAGGAGGCCTTAATATCCCTTAGTTTCCATTAGGACTCCGCTGCCACGGGAGGGTAGGACAAAAGATGCCATGCAAGTTCTTTTCCATAAGCACGTATGACTATATTGAGAATACATGCCTACATTACATTGATGAATTGGAGCTAGTTCTGTGTCACCCTATGTTATGACTGTTACATGATGAACCGCATCTAGCATAATTATCCATCACCGATCCAATGCCTACGAGCTTTTCCTATATTGGTTCTCGCTTATTTACTTTCCCGTTGCTACTGTTACAATCACTACAAAATACCAAAAATATTACTTTTGCTTCCGTTACTTTTGTTACCGTTACCACTACTATCATATTACTTTGCTACTAAACACTTTGCTACAGATATTAAGTTATCCAGGTGTGGTTGAATTGACAACTCAACTGCTAATACTTGAGAATATTCTTTGGCTCCCCTTGTGTTGAATCAATAAATTTGGGTTGAATACTCTACCCTCGAAAACTATTGCGATACCCTATACTTGTGGGTTATCAAGGGCTCTTTAGGCTTTCCCTTAAATTTTCCTTGGGTCGCGACTGCAACCTCTCCAGGACCTGCAGGTTCTGCTTTGCGCTTCTGCTTCCAATTGGAATTACTTCGTCCAGTGTCCTGGTCGACTGGTTTGCTCTTGCTGCTACGGAGTCGGTCTTCTTCTTCGCCGTTTGCGTACCGAGTGGCTATTTCCATCATTCGGGTCAGGGTCATGTCTCCTGTCCGACCGAATTTCAGGTTTAGCTCCCGATATCGAACGCCTTCCTTGAAGGCGCAAACTGCTTGATGACGAGACACATTCTCCACTGTGTGATGCAAAGTGGTCCACCTCTGGATGTAATCACTCAAAGTTTCATTCGGTTTTTGTACACAATGTTGCAATTCGGCCAACCCTGCAGGTCATTTGCATGTGCCCTGGAATGTTCTGACAAACACTCGGGCTAACTCTTCCCAGCTGAATATACTGCCTGGAATCAACTGATTCATCCAAGCTCTAGCTGACCCTTCAAGCATCAGGGGGAGGTGCTTCATAGCCACCTCATCATTACCACCACCTATCTGAACAGCCACTCGGTAATCTTCAAGCCAAGTGTCAGGCTTCGACTCACCAGTGAACTTGCTAACTCCAGTTGCCAACCTGAAGTTGGGAGGGATCTCTGCAGCTCTGATGGCTCTGCTAAAACACTCAGGACCAGAAACATGCACTCTGCTTCCAGTCGGGCGATCTCTGTCCTGCCCTCTATGTGTGCTCGGTTCCTGTGGACCAAGCCTTGCACCAGAATTGATCTTGCATCAAATCCCGGCTCTCTGGGATCGACTCGCAACATCCGCTCGTCGTTGTATGGGCGCCTGTCATCATTATGTCGGGGCACATATGATCCGCCCCTCGGAGGGGGCGTAGGCACTCGACGGTGATCATCACGGCCGAGCCGATGATCGTACTACTCATTGTTCCGAACCAAGTACTGCTCTTGGTGATGCCCACGTCCCTCCCGCCGCGGAGGCGATCTAGGGCTGCGAGCCGACTAGACTGTGTCAGCCACCACAAATCTGGTATGGATTATGTTACACGACTGAGATACTGTTGTGTTTTGTTCTCCTGCTGCCCGGAGCAATGCCCAGATCTACATCAAACCTCGTCCAGCCTCTGACTAAGACGACTGAATGGACTCTGCTATACGAGCTGCAACTGTGAGATTCTGAATCAGAGTGCGGTATACCTGAGGTTGAGGCGGGAACAATTGTCGCCGTCGACTGGACTCAGGAATCTATTGTCGAGCGCGTTCGTCGAGTGCATGCTGAAGGTTCTCCAGTCGAGTATGCTCTGCCAAAGTGGCCAGGCGCGTGGCCTCCAAGGCCCGAGCCTCGGAGGTTTCTCCGATGATGGGAGTGTGGAGCGCCTCCACGTTGCGGCGATGCAGTTCCTCCCTCTGCTGCGAAGAGAGGGTTTCGGGGTGGTATTCTTCGTGAACACGCGAGGGATCACCGCCGCCATCGCCGCTGCCGTCGCGACGGAAACCAGGCGGGCCGCACGGTGTGTCGACCATCAGGACTTCCACCGTAGGGTCGCTGCTATCGCACTTGGACAAGGTCTCGACGGAGCCAGTCGACAGATCAAACAGGCCGTAGAGAGAGTCGTCGGGCTCGATTGCCGCAACTTGAGGGGTGGCCAACTGGCGCGCCACCGCATGCTTCACCCATCGCTGAAGCCGTGACCGACCAGATCGCTTGCGGCGGCGAACATCGGGGAGCGAAGAAGTTGTAGGATCCGACCGATATTGGGTCGACGACTGTCGCAGAAGGACACCGCTAACGCATGCGCGGAAGTGCATCGCCCCACGGATGGGGAGCGCCTGGACATCGAGGGGGGCCTTCTGTAGCCAGGCGGAGTCGTCAGAGACAAAGACGAGTGCACCGAGACGGATCTCGTGGCCCTCAGCCAATCCACCGCCGGAAACCATGATGATGGGAATCGGAAAAAGTTGCAACCTCAACTGAAAGTCGCTAAGGCACCTGTCCCATGGTGGGCGCCAATTATCATGGTTCTAAGTCTGGCAGTAGAATGGGGGGTAGGTTAGGAGAGGCAAGATCCTAGCTACAATGAGGTTGTGCATGCAAGATTTACGAGTTCAGGCCCTTCTCGGTGGAAGTAACAGCCCTACGTCTCGGTGCCCGGAGGCTGGTCGATTGGATTATGTGTGAAGTTACAAGGGGTGCGAACCCTTGTCCCAGAGGAGGGGGTGGCTTATATAGAGTGCGCGAGGACCCCAGCCATCCCCCATTACATAGGGTTCAATGTACATAAAGAGGGGACGTTACTGGTAACGTCAGCATTAAAGTCATATAAATGATCATTAAGACTACAGAGTGAACACCTGACCGTTGCCATCCAGAGTGATCTTAGATCTTTTGTACTCCGAGTGGTTTCTGATATGGTCGAATGATTATATCTTGGTCGAATGGAATTGGGTTATCCGAGTGGAACCGTTGGTCGAGTGGGTTGCATCCTGAGGTGATTTCAGTCGGTAGAAGTTGTTGTCCTTTGAATGTCTTTGACTGTAGGGCAGTGTCCTTGGGAAGGGTGCCCTACCCTAGGTAAATGTCATCGTCAGTAATAGGGATGCCCAGTCCCAAACTACAAACAAAAAAAGCTTACAAATAATCAAACAAAAACTCCCAATGGAGTCAAAACCTTTACTTTTATCGCTTGGGAACCGCCACTAGAGTGCTTAGCATGGAAGATATTGATAACTGATAGTCGTGAAGTAAATGAGAGGGGTACATGTCTCAAATATCATTTACCTCTGTTTTAAAAACTTGAGCTCTGGCACCACTGCAAATCACTGCTTCCCTCTGCAAAGGGACTATCTATTTACTTTTATCTTGTGTCATCACCTTCTAAAATAAGCACCAAAACTTGAGAGCATTGTTGTCATGCTGATGCATTGTGTATAGCTAATGTTGGGTGCATCATGACTGGAGCTTTTCTACCATGAATTACAATGTTTAGTCGTTGCTTGAACTTTGGAGGTGCTTTGCATTTATGTTTTGCGGTCTCAGAAAGGGCTAGCGAGATACCATTATTGTCATGTTATATCATAGTTGTTTTGACAACGTGTTGCCGTTTGAGATATCTTATTATTGCTCACTAGCTGATTATGTTATTGATATGAGTTAATATAATCTTTAAGCATTATCGTCGGCATGGTTAGTTATAATGTTGGCTGAAAACCTGGGTGTTGTTTAAGCTTATTTATGCAAACAAGAGCAAAAGAGTTCGTAAAAGTTTTTCTTTCTCACTTCAGTTTATCAACTGAATTGCTTGAGGACAAGCAACGGTTTAAGCTTGGGGGAGTTGATACGTCTCCAACGTATCTACTTTTCCTAACGTTTTTCCTCTTGTTTTGGACTCTAATTTGCATGATTTGAATGAAACTAACCCCGGACTGACGCTGTTTTCAACACAACTATCATGGTGTTGTTTTTGTGCAGAAATAAAAGTTCCCGGAATGGAACGAAACTTTGCGAGGAATTTTTATACAATAAAAGAGAATTTCTGGAGCCAAGAGTCACCTGAGGGGGGCACCTGGGTGGGCACAACCCACCAGGGCGCGCCTGCCCCCCCCCCCCCCCAGGCGCGCCCAAGTGGGTTGTCCCCACCTGGTGGCGCCATAGACCCTGAAACTGACGCTATAAAATCCTATTTTTCCAGAAAAAAATCAGGGATAAAGAATTATCGTGATCCATGAGACGGAGCCGCTGTCACCTCATGTCCTTCATCAGGAGGCCAGATGTAGAGTCCGTTTGGGGCTCCGGAGAGGGGGATCTTCGTTCTTCGTTATCACCAACCCTTCTCCATCGCCAATTCCATGATGCTCCCCACCCTGAGTGAGTAATTCCTTCGTAGGCTCGCTGGCCGGCGATGTAAGGGCATATTTATCCCTAAGGTGTTTTGGTGATTGATGACAATGTTTTTGTGGACTAATCATTTGCGAGTTTCTTAGACATTTCATCGCTAGGCACAAGACGGTTTGGTGCCCCTCGAAGACTATTGAAGACGGCATTTTTTTACGTTTCTTTTCGGTGGATTTGAGTCATAGGAAAGCCGTACTATTAAGAGGGGGTCCGCTTCGGAAAGGTTCGGGTGGAATCATCACGTACACGTTTTCTTTCTTTGCACCAGCTTTCCCCTTGCGCTTTGGAGCATCCTCCATTTTCCTCATTTCTATGTAAAAAGAAGGATTTCTAAGTGTTGATGTTCTGGGGCATGCGGTAGTACTGCTCTACGGAGCGGTAGTACCGCAAGCCCCTGCGGTAGTACTGCAAGCCCCTGCGGTAGTACCGTAGGCGCCCGCGGTAGTACCGCTCCTACGGAGCTGTACTACCGTGGCCTCAGACCAGACTCAGCTGCCCGTGCGGCTGTAGGGACGGACGTAATTTTTTACGTCTGCGCCCTACGCGGTAGTACCACCCCATGCGCGCGGTAGTACTGTGAGTCCTGGTCTGGCACAGCTACATGAGCGGAAGTAGGGGCGGATGTAATTTTTTACATCCGCTCCCTACGCGGTAGTACCGCATGCCATATGCGGTCGTACCGTGTCGGATTTTTGCATCGAATGTTTTTCAGCGGAAGTTGGCACGGATGTATTTTTATTCATTCGCGCCCTTCCCAGGCCAGTCCAAACCTGCCTTGCGGTAGTACCGCAAGGGTGAGCGGTAGTACCGCGCTAGCGGCAGTACCGCCCTCAGCCCTTGCGCTTCAGGCCTATCTTAGCTCCTGCCGCTGCAGCGGTAGTACCACGGCCTGCCGCGGTAGTACCGTGAGGCCGTGCGGTAGTACCGTTTGTCTTGGGCGGTAGTACCGCAAGTCGCGGGCTGGTTAAGAGGATAACGGTTGGATTTGGTTCTCCACTATATAAGGGGTGTCTTCTTCCTCTAGTTGACTACCTCTTCCAACCCTAAGCTCCATTGTTGCTCCAAGCTCCATTTTCGCCCGATCCCTCTCTCTCTCTAGCCAATCAAACTTGTTGATTTGCTCGGGATGGTTTGAGAAGGCCCTGATCTACACTTCCACCAAGAGAAATTTGATCCCCCCCACTAATCCCTTGCGGATCTTGTTACTCTTGGGTGTCTGAGCACCCTAGACATTTGAGGTCACCGCGGAGCCATAGTCCGTTGTGGTGAAGCTTCATGGTGTCGTTGGGAGCCTCCAATTAAGTTGTGGAGATTGCCCCAACCTTGTTTGTAAAGGTTCGGTCGCCGCCTCCAAGGGCACCAATAGTGGAATCACGGTATCTCGCATTGTGTGAGGGCGTGAGGAGAATACGGTGGCCCTAGTGGCTTCTTGGGGAGCATTGTGCCTCCACACCGCTCCAACGGAGACATACTTCCCCTCAAAAGGAAGGAACTTTGGTAACACATCCTCGTCTTCACCGGCTCCACTCTTGGTTATCTCGTGCCTTTACTTGTGCAAGCTTATTCGTGTTATATCCCTTGCTTGCTTATGTGCTTGTTGTTGTTGCATCATATAGGTTGCTCACCTAGTTGCATATCTAGACAACCTACTTTGATGCAAAGTTTAAATTGGTAAAGAAAGCTAAAAATTGTTAGTTGCCTATTCACCCCCCCCCCTCTAGTCAACCATATCGATCCTTTCAATTGGTATCAGAGCCTCGTCTCTTTATTAAGGACTTTGTCGTCCGAAGAGTATGGGTGACATCATAGACGGTGCGGAGGAGCACTCCGGTGTGAATCCATTCTCGTCTACGGCCGATGGGGGAACCACGGTCTCTCGTGAGGAATTCAATGTGGCTTTGGACACATTGAAGACCTCCATGACGACCGAGGTTGAAAGCATGTTTAATAAATTATTAGAAGGGCTTAAACTATCTCCCGCACAATTGAAAGTAGGTGATCTTGCTAACAAGGTGACGGATGCTAACTCCGACAAGGGGGAAGCTACTAATGAGAAAGCTCCTTCATCTAGTGGTAAAAATGGCATCGGCATCTTTGCCCATGTGGAACCTCCACCTGTCTATGGTGGACCTCTTCCTTCCACTCACTTGAATCATGCCGGCCCTGCCCCTAAAATTGAGAAGAATGTGGAATTTGATTCTTGGGTCTATCGCTTTAAGCGTCATTTAAATCATGTGAACACTAACCTTTGGAGAATCATTGAAGAAGGTTTCTATCTGCATGACCGAAGCAACTTCACTCCTAGAGAAGCCGTGGATAATCAATTCAATGAGAATGCTCTATTTATCATCCAAGAAGCAATCCCACCCGAAGATCTTCCTCATCTCCGGCCCTACTCCATGGGCAAAGATGCTTGGCACCAAGTTGTTTCCCTCTACCGGGGAAGCGCAAGCATTCAACGCTCCAACTATGAAGTGGTGCAAGATGAAGTCGATGAGTTTGCAATGAAAGAAGATGAAGAACCTCGTGAGCTTTATCGGAGGGTAACCAAACTCGCGGTCTCACTCCGAGATCATGGAAGTAAGGACACAGATGATAATTGGATCAAGCTCAAATTCCTCAAGGCAATGATGCCCTACCACAAAGCCATGTCCTCCGTCATTCGTCAAAGGCCGGACTTCCACACCTTGTCCTCCAGTGAAGTGTTGGATGAGTTTGTTGCTATGAGCATCTTGGACAAGACCGCCGACAATGCGGTGCTACGCTCTCAAAGAGTAAAGAAGCCCAACCTTGCACTAAAGGCCAAGGTTAGTATGGAGGAAGAGGATGAAGAGGAATAAGGGGAGAGCAACCTCAAAGATACGAAGTATGCCTATCATGAACACATGGCTCTTGCTTCAAGGCAATTTTGGAGCAAGAAGAACTCAAGGCCCAACTTCAACATGAACAATTCAAGTGGTGCAAAGGGCAAGCAACGAGTGAGGACTTGCTTTAATTGTGGCAATGTGAGCCACTTTGTTGCGGAGTGCCCTTATGAGAAGAGGGAAGACAATGGTGACAAGCTCATCTGAAAGGACAAGGCCAAGTCTTTCCCCAACAAGAGCAACTTCACCAAGAAGATTCCTCCCAAGGCATTGGTGGTACAAGAAGAGTACAATGAGGAAGATGCTGATGATGAAGATGGAGAGTCGGTTGCCATGGCCTCCGTTGCCATTGCGATGACTCCACGGGTGTCTCTCTTCGACTCACCCAATGAGAGCATCACCGCCAAGTGCCTCATGGCTAAAGCCACCAACAAGGTAACCCCCAACGTCAAAACTACCATCATTAATCATCCTTCTTTGATGGATGGCATTGATGAACATGAGGGAACAAATGTGGAGGAGAATGAGTTTGAGACCTTTATGGGTAAAATCAAGGGTAAATCCAAGAAGCACTTCGTTGCTCTCTTGGAACAACTTGGTGAAGCCAATGACATGATCGAGGCTCACGAAGAGACCATCTCTAAGATGGAGTGGCATAGTCGTGACTATGCCGATGAGATTTCAGATCTTTCCAATGCTCTTGAGGAAGAGCATGGTCTTCGTTTGGCTCTTGAGGAGTCACACAACGATGATCATGCTAAGTTAAAGAAAGCTCTTGATCATGCTCTTGTTGTTTCTCGTGTGCTAAACTCCGAGAAGGCCAAGCTTGGGGTTGATCTTGCTAGACTCAAAGAGGAGTTTGACATTCTCGACAAGGCTCACAAAGTCTTGAAGGGTGCTCATGATAGCCTCAAGGAGTCTCATGATCAACTTCAAGTAAAGCTAACCAAGGAGAAAGCCACATTTCCTCATATGGTGTTAATTGATAATGCAAATGCTACTAACCCATGTTGTGAGCATGTGCATCTTATTGAGGAGAATGCTAAGTTAAAGGAGCAGCTTGAGAAGGGTCTTGTGTCTTGCATACAAGGCGAGATGAACCTCAACGACCTTTTGAGCAATCAAAAGGAAGTTGTGGCCAAGGAAGGGATTGGGTACGCACCCAAGTCCAAGATCAAGAAGAAGAATGACAAGGCCAAACAACCTCCCCCTCTCAAGCAAACCTTTGTGAAGGAGGGAGAGGGTGCTACTAAGGAGAAGAACAAGAACACCGTGAAGGGTGGTGATGCCAAGATGGGCAACAGGGGCGGAGCCAGGATTTAAACATGAGGGGGGCGAGACACCATTGTTGACCCAAATGACAGAATATCACAATACATTATGTCTCATGATAGTATCGACGATAATACATAAATTTATTGTTTGGAACTGCAAAAAATTATAGTTCTCAAGAATGTTGGTGCTTGAAATTAAACCAATTTAATTGGTTCGAAACAGAATTTACATTAGTTGTTGATGTCTTCTGCTTCATCCTTCATAGTACAAATAGACACATAATTACTAGACTAATTTTCTGTTTTATATGAAACATTAATTAAGAAGATCAATGTCGTATTGTATCAAAACAATCACACTCCCTCGATTTCAAAATAATTGAAGCTCTAAATTTATTTTAAGTTAAACTTCTTCAAGTTTTACCAAGTTTGTAAAAAATATATCAATAATTTAAACACCATAGTTTTATTAAAATCTTTAGAAAATATTAAAAACTACGTATAATTAATTTGTAAATATTGCCCTATTTTTTCTATAAACATGATTAAAATTAAATTAGTGTTACTTAGGACAAACGTAGAGCTACAATTATTTTAAAACTACTATGTTTGTAATATACCTGCATCTATATATCCTGCTCACTGGAGATCTAGCCATATTTCCCCCGCAAAAAAAAGAGAGATCTAGCCATATTTGATCCGCGTGCGTCGAGCCGTCCGCCCATGCGGACTGCAGATTAGTGGTGGACGGTGTTGTTGTAGTGTCAAGTAGTGGCCAGCGGCAATTGCAAACGCCCTAGACACGCTGACGACAAGCGACGGCGGGGGCGAAGAACGTCCTAGCAGCAGTACAGAACACACATGTATGTACTTTTGGATTAGGCCCTGGGCCACGGTAAAATAATAGCCAACCACAATCATAGATTATTGGGTCATGGGCTTCTGTACTTCGGTGCTCGTCTAGTTAACTATTTATCTATGGGCTAATTACGTAATTAGCTGCGGCCGTTAGGCATATACTACGCACTACCTGCTACAAATCATTGAGGGGGGCGAGCGATTGGCAGGGGTCTGACCCCTGCTCGCCCCTCCCTATCTCCGCCCCTGATGGGCAACACTCCCCCTCTCAACAAAGCCGGCGACTTTAACCCTTCTTATGTGTTGTGCCGTGCTAGTGATGGACATGTTTATGCCAAATTTGTTGGTTCTCCTTATGAGTACATTGAATGGTCTATTTGAGTTCCGAAGACCCTTGTTACTAACATTAAAGGACCCATTACAAAATGGGTACCTAAAACCAAGCATTGATCTCTTGTAGGTGTTTGCTTCCGGTGGGGGATCATGGTTGCTCGATAGTGGAGCTACAAATCATATGACCGGAAGCAAGGACTTGGTGGTGGACATGCACAAGATTCCATCTATGCCCACCAATGTCGAGTGGGGTGATGCCTCGTCTTCTAAGGTATTGGGACTCGGCAAGGTTGTCATTTCTCATAATCTCACGATCGAGAAGGTCATGCTTGTTGAGTCCCTTGCATACAATTTACTTTCCGTTTGTCAACTTGCAATCATGGGCTTTGCCACTTTCTTTGATATTGATACCGTGGCCCTCTTGTGAAGCAAGACTCTTAAAGTAGACTTTGTTGGGCATGTCGAGAACGGTCTATATGTAATTAACTTTTCAGAGCGACCCACTAAGACCGCGACATGCCTAATGGCTAAAGTTGACGTGGGATGGCTTTGGCATTGCCGTTTAGCCCATGTCAATATGAGATCTTTGCAAAGTCTTCTCAAGGGGGACCATGTCCGTGGACTAACAAATGTTAGTTTTGCTAAAGGTCGTGCTTGTAGTGCTTGTATCGAAGGAAAGCTACATGAGACGGCTCACCCTCCCACGACTATCATCTACTCGAAGAGGCCTTTGGAGCTCCTTCATTTGGATCTCTTTGGGCCTCCATCCTTTGATAGTCTTGCGGGTAGAAAGTATTGCTTGGTGATTGTGGATGACTATTCAAGATACACTTGGGTATATTTCTTCAAGAGGAAGAGCGAGACCCAACAAACCGTCATTGACTTTGCAAATGAAGCCCAATGTCAACACAATGCAAAGATCTTGACAATAAGAAGCGACAACGGCACCGAGTTCAAGAACTAAACCTTGGATGAGTTTCTTAGTGATGAGGGGATCAAGCATCAATATTCCGCACCATACACCCCTCAACAAAATGGTGTAGCGGAGAGGAAGAACTGGACGTTGATGGATGCGGCAAGAACCATGATGGCGGAGTTTAAGTCTCCTTACAACTTTTGGGCCGAAGCCATCAACACCGCATGTCATGCATCAAATAGGCTCTATCTTCGCAAAGGCTTGAACAAGACTCCATATGAGATTCTCACCGGTAACAAGCCCAACCTCAAGTACTTTCGGGTGTTCAGGTATAAGTGTTTCATTCTCAAGAAAGGTGTTCGGTTGTCTAAATTTGAGGCTAGAGCTTATGAGGGCATATTTGTTGGTTATGCTACAAACTCTCATGATTACCGTATCCTCAATAAATCCACGGGACTTATTGAGGAGACGTGTAACGTGGAGTTTGATGAGAATAACGGCTCCAAGTGGAGCAAAGTGGCACTTGTGATGTAGGTGATGAAATTCCTCCCCAAGCCATAAGAAGAATGGGAGTTGGTTTTATCCTACCCATTGAGGAACTCCTTGTGGCCGAAGGAGAAGGACAATGCTCCACTCAAGTGGAGCCATCACCCACCCAAGGCCGACACGCTTCCGAAGAAAAAAGTGAAGGCCCTCAACCTCATGGACATGACCAAGGGCAAGATCAACCTCAAGACCGTGTTGAGTCACCATGTGATGCCCAAGGTCAAGTTCTCTCCTCCGAGCAAGTTCAAGATCAAGAGCAAGCTCAAGATCAAGAACAAGCTCAAGACGGCGCTCAAGATGATCAAGTGACCGCTCCTCAACTCACCTCCGAGGAGGAATTGGAGCGTCGTGCCACCAAGATTGCATCCAAGCTCTCTACCAAGGGTCATCTTATGAAGAATGTGCTTGGAAGCATTCAAAAGGGGGTAAGCACTCGTAGACAATTGGCAAACTATTGTGAACATCTCGCGTTTGTCTCTTGTGTTGAACCCCAAAAGGTCTATGAGGTGCTCGAAGATCCGAATTGGCTTAATGCCATGCATGAAGAACTCAACAACTTCGAGTACAACAAGGTGTGGAGATTGGTGCCAAGGCCAACGGGGAACCACAATGTCGTTGGAACCAAGTGGATATTCAAGAACAAGCAAGATGCTCATGGGACCATTGTTCACAACAAGGCAAGGTTGATGGCACAAGGCTACTCCCAAGTCGAGGGTATCGACTACGGTGAAACCTTTGCTCCCGTTGCTCGCCTTGAATCCATTCGTTTGTTGATTGCTTATGCTTCTCATCACAACTTTAAGTTGCAACAAATGGATGTGAAAAGTGCTTTCCTTAATGGTCATATTAATAAGTTGGTATATGTCAAGCAACCCCCCAGGTTCGAGGATCCCTACTTTCCCGGTCATGTGTATCCACTCGATAAGGCACTCTATGGCCTTAAACAAGCCCCACGTGCGTGGTATGACCACCTTACCGAGTTGCTACAAGACCGTGGATTTGAAGTTGGGCTAATCGACCCCACTCTTTTTACTAAGAAGGTCAAAGGGGAGTTGTTTGTGTGCCAACTATATGTTGATGATATTATCTTTGGTTCCCCTAACAAAGCTTTCAATGAGGAATTTGCTGCTCTCATGACCTCAAAGTTCAAGATGTCTTCCATGGGAGAGTTGAAGTTCTTTCTCGGGTTCGAAGTGAAGCAAAGAAGAGAAGGAACCTTCATCAACCAAGCCAAATACACTCAATACATGCTCAAGAGATTCAAGCTAAGTGATGTCAAGCCGGCTTCCACTCCAATGCCCACCAAGTGCCAACTTGACATTGATCTCAATGGTAAAGCGGTGGATCAAAAGGTATATCGCTCCATGATTGGACCCTTGCTTTACCTTTGTGCATCTAGACCAGATATCATGTTGAGTGTGGGAATTTGTGCACGGTTTCAAGCCGCACCTAAGGAAAGCCACTTTGTGGCGGTCAAGCGAATCTTTTGATATTTGGCCCATACCCCAAACTTTGGCTTATGGTACCCAAGAGGAGCAAAATTCAAGCTTGTAGGGTATTCGGACTCCGATTGGGCGGGAGACAAAGTGGATAGGAATTCCACTTTCGGAGGGTGCCAATTTCTTGGCTGCTCTTTGGTGAGTTGGTCTTCCAAGAAGCAAAGTTGTGTGTCTCTCTCGTCCACCGAAGCGGAGTATGTGGCGGCCGGTAGTTGTTGTGCACAACTCTTATGGATGAGGTAAACTTTAAATGATTACGGTGTCATTTGTGACAAAGTGCCTCTTTGGTGTGACAATGAAAGTGCCATCAAGATTTCTCTCAACCCCGTGCAACACTTCAAGATGAAGCATATTGAGATTCGGTATCACTTCATCCGGGATCACATTAGGCGAGGGGAGATCGAGCTCAATTATGTCAACACTCATGTTAACCTTGCAGATATTTTCACTAAGCCGTTGGATGAAGCAAGATTTCGCGAGTTAAGGCATGAGCTAAATATCATTGATTCGAGCAATGTTGCTTGAACCCTTGCACATCCCACCATACTCAACTTGTTGTCTTGTTTAGGTGTAGGCATGGACATAGGGGGAGTGTTGTTCTCTCAATGAACTCTCCCTCCCCCCATTATGCATAAATTGACCAAATCTTTCACATTAGCCATTTTTGATGGTACTAGTGCTTCAAAGACGAGTTTTGGTCATGGGCCCAAGGATAATTCTTCGCGGTGCCATACCAATTGACTCAAACATAGGTGGCTCCGGCCACCGCCCTCTCCTTGGAGTCGTGGTTTTTCCTTGATGTCTCTTGCCTTTCTTTCTTCGTGCTGAGCGTGTTCTTGTGGTGTCTCTTTCTCTTGAAGTTTCCTTGCAAAGACCCTTTCTCTTTCGTCTGAAACAAGCATCTTATTGAGCTCACGGTACTACCGCGGCCAGCCATGGCACTATCGCATGTGGAGCGCACGGTACTTCCGCACCTAGCGTGGCAGTAATTTTTTACTGCCGCCTGGGAAGCGGTACTAGCGCTCTAGAGAGGTACTTCCGCCCAAGCGGTACTACCGCAATGACGTGCGGTACTACCGCACTACCGAGGGCGCGTGGGGGTTAAGACTCGGGCAGGGGGAGTTCCAGCTCCCCCATACCCATTCGTCTGTCTCTCTCTCCCCGCCGCCTCTCTCTCTCTCCTGCTCAAGAACGGCGCCGGAGACCCTCGCCGGATCTCCGTCTACGGCCGCTCTCCTCCTATTCCGACCGGTAGGATCGTTCCCCACCACTTCCTCTTGCCATGGAACAAGGTTTCTCCCCAAATCCCTCTTTCTCTTGTTCGTTCTTTTGCCTCTAGGGTTTTGGGGAGATGCATGTGTTCTTGAGATTTTAGGCCAAATCTATGCAAGAGTAGGATGTAGGAGAGTAGTGATGCGTAGAAATTATACTTTATATGTTGTCCCGTGGTAGATTTGATCAACCGTAGTACCGCCTCGTTCTCGCGGGTGTTCTCAGATTCAATTTTCAGATCTGACGCCGTGTGGTACTACCGCATCTCCTGTGCGGTACTACCGCTTGTACGGTACTACCGCCCCTCCAGTGCGGTACTACCGCACTAGCCGTGGTATAAACTCATACTACCGCCCGAGCCCCGGTACTACCGCGCCTTCATGCGGTACTACCCCAACTAGGAGCGGTACTAAAATTTTAGTACCGCGCGAACTAGCAGTACTACCGTTGTTGTCCAATCTTATTCTTGGCAATTACCACGTATGCTTTCTACATGTTTCCCTTGTTTTTGTTGAGGTCTTTGCATTGATTCTTATCTCTTTTCGTGTGTGCTTTGTGCTTTGTGTCTTAGGTGGTGGCTCCGGTGCTCCTGCTCGCCGTTCCAATCCCAGTCGTGACACTAGCTCCAAGCGTCTGCACAATCAAGATGAAGCTCCAGAGGGCTCCAGTGCCCCCAAGCGCAATGTCAAGTCCTCCGCTAGCAACTTCAAGGAACCCGCTAAGGGCATGGACGAGATACCACTTTCTGAGTTTATCATTCGAAGGCGGATCAACCCGTATGTGAATGACCGTACCATCATCAGAGGCAATGACTTGTTTTGGACCAAGCAGCAGACTCTCATCTATCTGGATGTGATCAAGGCCAAGAAAAACACCCATGTGGAGGTCAAGTGGATTGACATGAATCACTTGAGGCAGGACAAGCACCGTGATTACTTTGGAGAGGCTCTGGACTTGGTGGAGCAGTTTGGCATTGAACATGTGATCTCCTTCCACCTGGACTATGACCCTGAGATTATTTGCCAGTTCTTTGCCTCAGTTCACTTTCACTCTGGGGAGGATCGACGGATGACCTAGATGACCAATGGACGTCGGTTGACTGCTACCTGGAAGGACTTCATGGATCTGCTCCATGTACCTGATGAGGGGCTCACCACACCCGTTGGTATTCGCCCTCATGCCAACCCTGAGTCTGCCAGCAAGAACAGGCTCCAGCAGTACTATGTTGAGAAGACGCTTCCCAGTGGCAAGACAACGTGGGTGCTGAACTCATTTCTGGACATCATGTATCACATCTTCCGCAACTCTCTGTTTCCTCGCATTGGTGACAAGGACAAGGTGCATGCCTATCTGGTGGATATGATGCTCATGTGCGAGGAGGCGCGTGTGTCTCAGTCTCAACCACTTGATGTCTCACATATCATGTGGTGTGAGCTTCGGTTCGTGGTGTTCAACTGCAAGGTACCCATCTATGGACCGTATCTGTTTCTGTTGATCTCCAAGACTTGGGAGAAGCTATTCCCTGGTGATGAGTTCCTTGCTCCAGACTGGATTCGTCATGAGTCCATCAGCCTCCGTGTCAAGCCCAAGTGGGCCAACACTACTACTCGTGCTGAGGCGACGGCTGCTAAGAGGGCTGTTGATGGGGAGGAGGCTGAGGTGGAGGATGCTGATGAGGACCATGCTGCTGGGTATGCCCCTGGCTCCTCTGAGCCCTCGTGGGCCAAGAAGCCGAAGGACAAGAGGAAGACTATGTTCTGCATGCAGGCAAAGGGGCAGTACAAGACTCACGTTGCCTCCAAGGAGAGTCGTCGCCGCGACAAGAAGATTATGAAGGTCTTTGGAGAGGAAGTCTCTGGCGGTTCTGAGGAGGTTATCACTCCAGAGGCTGAGTGGATGGCTAAGCAAGGCTACAGGTGGACTGATTCTGAGGAGGACTTCGAGGAGACCATCCCCGCTGCCGAGTCTGACGAGGAGCGTGCGAGTGACTACTCCGCTTGAGCCACCCTGTGTGTGTAGGTGTCCTCTCTGCCTTTTTGGCGTCTCGATGCCAAAGGGGGAGAGAGTGTAGGATTTGTGAGTCGTTTTATCTTGTCGTTTCGTTTGCGTTTGTTCTGTTGAACCTCGTTTGCTTTGGTTTGGTTTGCGCTTGTGAGACTTATCCTTCATATGGTGTAAGACATATGCACTCTATCGTATCTTAGTGAGCTTATGATATATTATGCTCTTGTTTATGCTATCTTGCTTAGTGTTAGCCTTTTATTGCAAGATATGCCTTTGTCTATAAAATATAGGGGGAGTGTTGATCCTAGTATGTGTGCCGTGCAGTCCAAAGCACCTATCTAGATTGCACACATCTAGGGGGAGCCCGTCTATATTTTAGAGATAAGGGGTTTGCTTATGCTCTATGTTATTTCCCTTTCTGCAAATCATGTATTGTCATCAATCCACCAAAAAGGGGGAGATTGTAAGGGCGTATTTATCCCTAAGGTCTTTTGGTGATTGATGACAGTGTTTTTGCGGACTAATCGTTTGCCTTGAGTTTCTCAGACATTTCATCGCTAGGCATAAGACGGTTTGGTGCCCCTCGGAGACTATTGAAGACGGCGTTTTTCTACGTTTCTTTTCAGTGGATTTGAGTTGTAGGAAAGTCGTACTATTAAGAGGGGGTCCGCTTCAGAAAGGTTCGGGTGGAATCATCACGTACATGTTTTCTTTCTTTGCACCACCTTTCCCCTTGCGCTTTGGAGCATCCTCCGTTTTCCTCATTTCTATGCAAAAAGAAGGATTTCTAAGTGTTGCTGTTCTGGGGCATGTGGTAGTACTGCTCTACGGAGCGGTAGTACCGCAGGCCCCTACGGTAGTACCGTAGGCGCCCACGGTAGTACCGCTCCTACGGAGCTGTACTACCGTGGCCTCAGACCAGACTCAGCTGCCCGTGCGGCTGTAGGGATGGACGTAATTTTTTACGTCCGCGCCCTACGTGGTAGTACCGCCCCATGCGCGCGGTAGTACCGTGAGTCCTGGTCTAGCACAGCTACATGAGCGGAAGTAGGGGCGGATGTAATTTTTTACATCCGCTCCCTACGCGGTAGTACCGCATGCCATATGCGGTAGTACCGTGCTGGATTTTTACATCAAATGTTTTTCAGCGGAAGTTGGCACGGATGTATTTTTATTCATCCGCGCCCTTCCCAGGCCAGTCCAAACCTGCCTTGCGGTAGTACCGCAAGGGGGAGCGGTAGTACCGCGCTAGCGGCAGTACCGCCCTCAGCCCTTGCGCTTCAGGCCTATCTTAGGTCCTGCCACTGCAGCGGTAGTACCGCGGCCTGCCGCAGTAGTACCGTGAGGCCGTGCGGTAGTACCGCTTGTCTTGGGCGGTAGTACCGCAAGTCGCGGGCTGGTTAAGTGGATAACAGTTGGATTTGGTTCTCCACTATATAAGGGGTGTCTTATTCCTCTAGTTGACTACCTCTTCCAACCCTAGGCTCCATTGTTGCTCCAAGCTCCATTTTCGCCCGATCTCTCTCTCTCTAGCCAATCAAACTTGTTGATTTGCTCGGGATGGTTTGAGAAGGCCCCGATCTACACTTCCACCAAGAGAAATTTGATTCCCCCCACTAATCCCTTGCGGATCTTGTTACTCTTGGGTGTTTGAGCACCCTAGACGGTTGAGGTCACCGCGGAGCCATAGTCCATTGTGGTGAAGCTTCGTGGTGTCGTTGGGAGCCTCCAATTAAGTTGTGGAGATTGCCCCAACCTTGTTTGTAAAGGTTCGGTCACCGCCTCCAAGGGCACCAATAGTGGAATCACGGTATCTCGCATTATGTGAGGGCGTGAGGAGAATACGGCGGCCCTAGTGGCTTCTTGGGGAGCATTGTGCCTCCACACCGCTCCAACGGAGACGTACTTCCCCTCAAAAGGAAGGAACTTCGGTAACACATCCTCGTCTTCACCGGCTCCACTCTTGGTTATCTCGTGCATTTACTTGTGCAAGCTTATTTGTGTTATATCCCTTGCTTGTTTGTGTGCTTCTTGTTGTTGCATCATATAGGTTGCTCACCTAGTTGCATATCTAGACAACCTACTTTGATGCAAAGTTTAAATTGGTAAAGAAAAGCTAAAAATTGTTAGTTGCCTATTCACCCCCCCTCTAGTCAACCATATCGATCCTTTCAGGTGAGGAGTTGGATGAGATTCATCATGTAATCTAGTTAGTTTTGTTAGGGCCTGATCCCTAGTATCCACTATGTTGTGAGATTGATGTCGCTATGACTTTGCAATGCTTAATGCTTGTCACTTTTGGGCCCGGGTGCCATGATATCAGATCTGAACCATTTATGTTATCACAATTATATCCATGTTCTAGATCCGATCTTGCAAGTTATACTCACCTACTACGTGTTATGATCCGGCAACCCCGGAGTGACAATAGTCGGGACCACTCCCGGTGATGACCGTAGTTTGAGGAGTTCATGTATTCATCGTGTGTTAATGCTTTGTTCCGATTCTCTATTAAAAGGAGGCCTTAATATCCCTTAGTTTCCAATTGGACCCCGCTTCCATGGGAGGGTAGGACAAAAGATGTCATGCAAGTTCTTTCCATAAGCACATATGGGTATTTGCGGATTACATGCCGGCATTATATTTATGGACTAGAGCTAGTGCCGTATCGCCCTAGGTTATGAGTGTCACATGATGAATATCTTATATTGCTCTTGCTAAGTTACTACTGTTATCATTACCATTGCACTTGCTACAAAAATACTGCTATCACCGTTACCGTTACTATTGTTGTTGTCACTACTATCAAAACTATCGTATTACTTTGCTACTGATCACGTTGTTGTAGATAATTAATCTCCAGGTGTGGTTGAATTGACAACTCAGCTGCTAATACCTTCAAATATTCTTTGGCTCCCCTTGTGTCGAATCTATAAATTTGGGTCGAATACTCTACCCCCGAAAACTATTGCGATCCCATATACATGTGGGTTATCAAGAAGCAGTGTGGGTTCCACCCCGACCGATGATGCACTGCTGGCTAGATACCCTATGGATGATATCAAAGATAGGACTACTTGTGAGCTATACATTAAAATGAAGAACATATCCATGAAGGTGGCGGATGGCTATGCTTTAACAAATCCCCTGAAGCAACCTTCCGTTGCAATCCGATTCTAGCTGGCTATGCTCGTGTCGGGGTTGATGAAGTGATGTCAGGATATTACGAGCTAGAGCTTGACATTCCTAGAGGTGACGAGGAGCACACACTAGGAGAGGCCATACATCGTATCATTCTATGGAGAAAGGATTGCATCGTCTTTCCAAGGCCATCGACTCCTGCTGCAACAAGTCCGCCACATCAGCCGGCTCCTCCTCCAGGTCCGCCACCACGTCAGTCGACTCCTGCTCCTCCAAGTCCGCCACCGCGTCAACTGACTCCTCCTCTTCCAAGTCCGGCATCGTGTTAGCCGACTACTCCACCAAGTCCGACATCGTGTTAGCCGACTCCTCCTCTTCCAAGAACGCCACCGCGTCAGCCGACTCCTCCTCCTCCAAGTCCGGCACCACGTCAGTCGTCTCCGCCGCCTCAGCAACAGCGGAAGAGAGGCGCCGCAGCTACGGTGACTAGTGGTACAATAGGCAAGAAATTCATATATGGTCCAAGCCTCAAGCCTCTTCCGAAGTTGCCTTACGACTTGACTGACGAGGAAAACAATGCCATAGTGCATGCCCAAGTTCAGGCCCATTTTGCACCGAAACCCCCCCCCCCCCCCCCCCGCCGCCAAAGGAGAAAGTAGCTGAGAAAGTCGTGCAACACTTTCTTGATAATGCTCAACCGGCTGTGAAGAAAAGGGACTCAGACTATGAGCGCTCTATCAATAAGTTATATCGTGCACAAAAGAGGAGTCGAGCTCGAGCCAAGCAGTTGGTAAAAAAGCGGGAAAACTGTTCCCAGCTGGGAGAACAGGCATTGCAATTGATCCCCCCCCCCCCCCCGCTCATTGTACAACCACATGTGAGTATCGCCGATCAGCTGGTACTAACAGACGATCATAGAAGGCAGGCTAAAGAGGCTGGTGTCACTGTTAAGCAACTCCTAGGCATCAATCAACTCCCCGGGTTTACAGAGGAGGAAATAAGATGGAAAATTTTCCCCGGGCAACCTCTGGTCAAGCCTGAGGAGATCCCGCTTCTATCAACGAGAATGCGCACATTGCATGAGTGGTACTTGAGAGAAGTAAACAACGGGCGAGAGTCCCTCATGGTGAAAGTCAAGGAAGAGCAGTACTTACATGCAAAAGATTTATGGGTTGAGTTTCAAGAAATGTTTTAGTTATTCAATCAAGATGCACTCGACAAATCTATCGTCAGTTGTTATTGTCTGTAAGTGATTTATTTCTGTAATTTAAGTCTCTAGCTAGCTATGCTCGTTCATTACCCGTAATAATCCTCACTGTATTCTTTTCTGTGGTATTATGCAGAATGAAGATGTATGAAATGAAAAGAGATGGACGCTATGGCATTGGGTTCATTGACCCAAATACCATCAATCAAGAGACATGGTCAATTGAATGATCGAGAAAAGACACAGAGAGAAGCTTGCTAGAGCTTTTGAAGCGACTAAATACCCAACCAGAAATACTACTTCCTTACAACTTCGGGTGAGTGACACTGTCTTGTGCTACAAATCCTGTTTTGCTTACTAGATGTTAATAAGTGTAGTTGACGGGTTATGCACATGCCCGCTTAATTATACAAACATGTGCGCATGCAGTTTCCACTGGATCCTGCTAATCATTGAAGTTGATGAGGGAAAAGTTCAAGTACTGGACTCACTACTTAAAGACGTTAATGACTACGCAATCGTGAGGGGGATGGTCGACAGGTAATTTCAATCATTATCGCACTATGTCAGCCTCTTTAGTTCATTTCCTGATATCAACTAATTAATAACTCCTTTATTCCTTTTCTTTGCCGGCAGACAGGGCTTGGCAGAAGTTCATCAAATAGGTTAAAGGCGCATGGAAACAACAACTGAAATGGGTGTGACCCAAGGTAATTAATTAAGTAGTACTAGCTAGTTACGTCCGTGCATCTCTTTAATTCTAGTTTCAATGCCATTATCATATTTGATTAATTATTATCTGATTGAATTCTATTCTCGTAAAAGTCATGAGGCAGACGCCAGGGAATAATTTATGTGCATACTACGTTTGCGAGAATATTCGCATTATGACGTCTGAAAGGACCAAAGATGATAGACAAACTTGGGTACGTTTGCCAGAACACTATTCACAATTTTTATATCATTATCTAATATATATACACACAACTAATACATTCATATTGATCTCCTTCTTTAAAGATGTCAAAGATGTGGGATAAGCTCCTACCAACGGATCGCGTACAAGTAATTCAAGAGGAAATAGCGGGATATTTGACGACCAGGTCATAGATCCCAAAGGAGAATGCCATTACACCTAATGCCTCCATGTAATGATCAGCAAATTGTAGGAGAAATTGTATATACCAAATTATATATATATATGTGTGTGTGTGTGTGTGGTCGTACGAGAATTCGATGATATATATATATATATATATTAGTGTGGATTTTTTAACACCCGGGGACTATGCCACCCCTCCGGGTGGCAGTGCCACCCCCTATTATCACCGTTTAATACATGCCTCGTGATCCGTGCAAACACTATGTTATCGTCATTCTTTTATCATGATTCAGTTAATGAAGCATGCTAACGGTCACACTAATACGGTTCCAGTAGTGTATGTGTTAGACAAAATATCAGGTCATGAATACTCCACCAAAAAGATTCCTTATAATAGTATAAAAAGTAGTATAACTTACTAACTTTCTGTAATACTGAAAAAATTGGTTGTTGATTAAGACTTATATTCCTAAAAGAAGTTCCACATGAACTAAAAAAGATTCCCGAAAAAAGATTCATGCGTATACATGTGTATCAACATTTAACCTTGTTAATACTTAGTGTTATGAACTCGTATCAGTGCAATTAGACAAATAGAAGACTAATCAAGGGCAAACCTATAAGATGCTACACGGATCTTGTGACACCCAAAAATTTTTGACCTTGTTTTACTGATTAAAATTTTGCCAGGAATTAAAACTTTTATTTTCTGAGCTCCCTTTTGATTTTTGAACTTGGTTGTTATGGAGTTTTTCCCCTAAGTGAAAGATTTTCAAATATGTTTTTGGACTTGTTTAAACTCTCAAGGAAAAAAACTTTTCTTGTATTAGTAGAGCTAATTACAAAAATTAAATTGCTTGATCTTTATTTTTCTTGAAAAATAGTTTTTCAAGGTTATAAGGCCATTTTTGAACTACACCCTCTTCATAAATTATCTCATAAATTCCACCAAAATTTGGAGATGTCTTGTGAAGTTTTTAAATCACTTTTGTGCAAAAATATCTTTTATTCTTGAAATAATTTGAGCTCTACACCTAATTTTCTTCTCTGGTCCAGTGGGCATGTTTGCACTACAACCCTTTTAAATATTTCTTTCTAGCCTCCACCAAAATTATGAGATGTTGGCAGCAACATATGTTTCAACTTTATGCAAAAACCTAGAGTTGTTCTTTGGAGAATTTGAGTGGATCAACCTCATTTTCATTCTGGCCCAACTTGCTGGTTTGTACAGCAACCACATTTTTAGTTGCTACTTTTACCATGATTCCTTTTCAACTTGTAGCCAACCCTGCTAAACCCCTAAGTCCAGGAGCATGCACTCTTTGGAACACTTTTGATCCATGTTATGATGCCATTTACTCCCTGTCCAGAAGTGTAGTTTTGCAAAACTTGCACTAGCAAGTTCCCCTTTTTGCCCAAATGGCCTCACCACCCTCTTGTGCATCCAAGGAGGCACTAATCTGGAGAATTTGATCACTCCAAGACCTTCCTAAATGCCTCTGGCATTTTATCAAACACCCTGTGGGCATGGTCAGATTTGGCATGAAGTTTTGTTTACACTGTGATCTTGCTTCCCTTGCCAAGCTACCTTGTCCATTAATCTCCTCACTACTCCTAACCTGGATCTGCTAATCCCCAGTCTCACCCGAGACCTCTAGCGCGCCCTGGCATTTCATCGAGCAGGTCCTGCACGTGCACTGGGCGCGCCCAGAGCGCGCCAACTGCAGCCGCGCACCGAGCCGCCGCGTCGCGCGCCCCTGGCTTGTCCCGCACGGAAGAACCTCACCTAGCACTCCCCTTCTCGACGCATCCCGCCAAAAGCCCCGACCGCTCCCTGGCGCCCTACAGCGCCGCCGTCAGAGGCCATTTGGCGGCACGCGCCCGCCGCCCGACCGCTCCTGCGCTAGCCAGCGCCGCCCAAGCTCCCAGCGCTCGCCACCTGCCTCCTGGAGCAGTGCAACTTCGTCGCCTAGCTCTCATCGCAGCCACGTTACCCTGCAGCTACAGAACGTCGGTTCGCCGGCGATCTTATCCCCACCGCCGCGGAACCGCCTCGGCCCGTCCATTTAAGGAGCCCCGAGCTCACATCCGCGCGGAGACGTTCCCAAGCCACCTTCCTAGAGCTCCTTTGGCCGTCAATTGAAGAGGAAGAGGTCATCTTCCCCACCTCCGGCAGCAGCGGCCGCCGCCATAGCTCCAGCTCTCCCAGCGCCACCAGAGCCCTCCCCTCTCATTTCTCTTCACCAAGAACACCTCCTCCCTCCCGTGAACCTTTCCCTCTACTTGATTTTGATCGGGACACACTGCGGGAGAAAAATCACTTTGCCCGACGGCCTCCCTCCGCCGCGAAGCTCGCCGCCGGCAGCTCCGTCCATCCCCGAGACCGTAGCGACTACCGGAGCGACCGTCTTGATCCCCTGAGCACGCTGATGACCTCCGTTCTCCGAGCGATGTCGTCATTCGCCGGCAAAACCTCGCCGGAACCCCGCCTCTGTCTCGGCCGGAAGGGACGACGCGCGCGTGGACTAGTCAAACCTGACTAGTGGGGCCCCCTGGACCCACTGTCAATGACGCACGCGCCGTCCACGCTGGAGTAAGTGAAGGCGTAATCCAACCAGTACGTTTTCCCCGCTCCGAAAGCGTAATCCCCGCTGAAATGTTTTCCTTTTTGTTTTAATTTAAAAACAGATTTGACCACAACTTTGACTGTCTATAACTTTTTAAATACAAGTCCAAATGAATTGATTCTTTTTCCTACATTCCTTAAATTTTGTCTAGTTTATTTTAAGATTTATTTGAAAATTTTTCCAAACAACTTTCTGTGCTGTTTTAATTGTATGTGTTAATTCATACATATTCCTCTAAATAGGATTTTGGAAGATTTCAAGAGGTTTTGGATGCACCCCTCTTTTCCATGACCTAAAGGCAAGCATTCTGAACCCAGGTGTAAATTTTTTTGTATGTGTTGTTTGGCCCGGTGACAACACCACCCCGACACTTGCATGCGTCATTTTATGTGAGGATGTGATCCTATTCATAGTGCTTATCAGTGGATTTCATGCATATGGAGTTGACATGTTTTGTGATGGAAATCACCGCCGTACACTTTTCATGCATACCGGAGGGAAATGCCGGGTAGGCCTCTGTCTTGGGTAGACGCGGTCTCGACCCTAGTCCTCCGTTGAGACGGTCGTGTCCGGTATGGCATGATGGAGTATGTCATGTGGTGTTCCTATCTGTTGGTTGAAGTATATACATTGTTATGCTAAACTTGCAGGGATTATTACCACCTCCTAAGTCGACCGTAGATCGAGTCTTGTGCCAGTAACCCCCATACTTGTTCCGTACTGCCACAGGTCCCTACCATAGGTGGGGTATGGTTCAGTAAGCTGTTAACCCTTGTCTTGGCACACACCGTACAGAGAGGCCATGGTGGAAGATATCGGTTGTAGCCGGTAGGCATGCCACCTGGTCAGGGGGCATGGGTGTTTCGGTTGTAGCCGAAGGGGGTAGCTCCCCCAGTTTGCGCGCGGTATAAATTTTGTGATCCCATGCTACGTCGAGGTTGTAGCCTCCCCACTTAGAGTTTGCTCGACAGGTGTCGTGGGTGATTCCAGACACCGGTGAGTTAAGCTGGTGTGTGCAAGTCAGGTGTGTTTTCAACTAAAAGACCGTAGACGGAATTAGTCCCGATGGACTAAAGGAATCCGTTACTCGTGGGTAAAGAGTACACCCTCTGCAGAGATTAAACCTATTCGAATAGCCGTGTCCATGGTTAAGGACTACAGTCTGGGATGGGTCAAGCGTCGGTCTTAGTGTCGGTCTTCGGAGGTGAAACTGTTAAACCAGAACGGGAACTACTACTTGAGACTTGTGATGATTATGATTATTACTATTGTTGACTAACCCGTGATATTATTATCATCGAATATCTCTGGGATGGTTCTACCTCTGGGATATTCCCTATGATCATTTCTTTTAAAGCCCTTTCTGTGGTGTCGCTCAGACGCCCGGCTGTGGCATTTCTTTTAAAGCCCTTTCTGTGGTGTCGCTCAGACGCCCGGCTGTGGCATTATTATTTTGCATTTTTCGCTCGAGGAGTCTTTCAGACACTCGTTTGGCACCAGTATTTATTATTTTGCATTTTTCGCTCGAGGAGTCTTTCAGACACTCGTTTGGCACCAGTATTTATTATTCTGCATTTTCCGCTCGAGGAGTCTTTCAGACACTCGTTTGGCACCAGTATTTATTATTCTGCATTTTCCGCTCGAGGAGTCTTTCAGACACTCGTTTGGCACCAGTATTTATTATTCTGCATTTTCCGCTCGAGGAGTCTTTCAGACACTCGTTTGGCACCAGTATTTATTATTCTGCATTTTCCGCTCGAGGAGTCTTTCAGACACTCGTTTGGCACCCAGTATTCATTACCTCTATGTGGCCATTGCATAAATTTCCGGTTGCATATGAGTAACCTGTTTGCATGCATCAAGATAATTATTTTTATGACAAACTAAGTGAGTATAAGGATATTGCAAAGCATGAGTATCAATGGTTATATTATACCTGTGTCCTTAATGTTTGCGAGTACATTCAAAGTACTCACTGGCTTGTCCCTGGCTATTGTCTTGGCCAGATTGCTTGCTTGGAGAGGAGCATTGCGACGACAGCCTCGGAACCTGAGCCACGGTGATAGCAGCCTCGTGAAGATAGGAGTTAACCTGGTCAGCTGTTCCCGTGGGAAATGGAGTCCCATAGCCGTGGTGATCCACAAACCGCTTCCGCCCTCAACCACTAGAAATCTTTTTTTTGTACTCACATGCCACAATGGTCTTGTACTACATATTTCTGTACTTTTGCTTGGAATTTCTGTATCAAGTTGGCGCCTCATCAGCTAACAGTAATCCTGGGGCTGGTGAGTACAACGGCCATTTTCTGGAAATTAATGCCCGGAAAACCGGTCGTGACAGACTTGGTATCAGAGCCAGGCTGACCATTGGCTAATCCTATCCTAGCCAGGCCAATAAATCTTAGGCGAACCAACCCACCAAGCCATAACCAAAACCCCAGCCAAGCTTCTCCTGCAAGATAGCCCCACAGTGACCCGACATGTTGGCAGTCGGTGCCCAACCTATCCACCTAGCCTGTCGCTCTTGCGCCAGTGATCGAATCCTGAATAGTCTTTCTCGCAAGCGTGCGAAGGAAGACTCCGTCCCCTTTTTCCTATAAAAAGGGCACGTTAGCCCCAACCAGCACAGCACAGCCGCTATCCTAAACCGAACCACAATGCCTGGCCCTGTCGTGCACACTGAGACTACGGCAACCAACCTTGGAGGTTTTGTGACCATACTCGCAAACCTCACCCGTCGAGCCTATGCATTAGAAGAGCCCCCAGAATATGTTGTGTACCAAGGATCCATGAGCGGTGAGAGCCGTCAATTCTGGGCCACTGTACACATCTACGGTAGGGGTCTAGCACCCGAACGCCCCTACAGGTTCACAGGAAGAACGACTTCCTTTGAGCCCCAAGCCATCCAACTAGCCGCTCGAGAAGCTATAGTTCATCTCCGGCACTTGTCGCCCCGAGTTGACTGTCGCTCGTTCCACTACTACCCCAGACGGGAAAGATATGATAGACCACCCCAAGTTGCCAACGGAGATCACGAAACAGATCCTGCATTGTTGCACCTAGTGCGCTATGTAAATGCACTAGAGGAACTGTGCGATCAGGTCACTATTGATCTTATCGCAGCCCGTGGAGAGCTCGTTCGTCGAGCCCTGGCGAGAGAAGAGGACGAGCCCAGCACCGACAACCCAGTCGTGCTGTTTGGACAACCGATCGAGCCCCTGAGGTCTACCCCAGCCATCGGCCAAAGTGTTGCGATAACCCCAGAAGTGCTTCGTCGCATTTTGGGAGCACACTCCAACGGGGTTGTAACCAACAATCCCCGAGGTGGTCATCATCGCTACCCCGAGCCTGCAGCCCCTCGACCCACTCCAGCTAATTCCGACGGTGAGAACCACGGAGACGCCTAAGCATCCTCCAGGCACGCCCGCTTGGATGTAAACGAGGTAGGCTAAGTCACCCGAGAAGGATCGAGTCCCGGTGTATTCTCGCTGGTAACCGTGTGACCGTGTATATATAAACGCCGTCTGTCGTTAAGCCCCTGTAGCCCTGCATGGGTATGCCAGCTTTTCCACCCAGGCACGGTTGCCAAAGACCCCGGTGACCCCCACAGTGACACGTCACCCCGGTGAAATGTGTGTATCTGTAGCTCGACTCCGACCCGTGGAGCGGAGCTGGAAGTTTCCTTACCCTTCACCATGGTAAGAGTGACCCAGCTCCAGTGCTATAAAAGGGCCACCGCGTGACCTTGCCAAAGCACCTCTCACCTTGTGCACCATCCTCAGATCGCCATCGGCAGATCACTGAGGCCTGGCCAAGAGAGACGCATTCATCGACTGGTTAAACCTCTTTCCCCGACAGAGGAGGAATGTGTCTCAGTACCAGAAACGTTCTCACAGGACCCCGTCCAGTTACCGTTCCTTTTTAAGCATCGCTGTTGTGTTCATTGTTGCAACATTTAATCATGTATTATGACTTATGCGTGATAACCTGAGCTTGCGCGACGAATAAGTTATTTGGCTTCTACTAATATGTATGGTTTTGTTGTGACTTGTGCTCCTTTATTGTTAACCGTTTTCCCTCGCAAAAAAAATCCCGGAGAGTTTTTTTTTAAAACAACCCTTAGCAAATCTCGAGGACGAGATTTTTCTTAAGGGGGGTAGTGTTGTGACACCCAAAAAATTTTGACCTTGTTTTACTGATTAAAATTTTGCCAGGAATTAAAACTTTTATTTTCTGAGCTCCCTTTTGATTTTTGAACTTGGTTGTTATGGAGTTTTTCCCCTAAGTGAAAGATTTTCAAATATGTTTTTGGACTTGTTTAAACTCTCAAGGAAAAAAACTTTTCTTGTATTAGTAGAGCTAATTACAAAAATTAAATTGCTTGATCTTTATTTTTCTTGAAAAATAGTTTTTCAAGGTTATAAGGCCATTTTTGAACTACACCCTCTTCATAAATTATCTCATAAATTCCACCAAAATTTGGAGATGTCTTGTGAAGTTTTTAAATCACTTTTGTGCAAAAATATCTTTTATTCTTGAAATAATTTGAGCTCTACACCTAATTTTCTTCTCTGGTCCAGTGGGCATGTTTGCACTACAACCCTTTTAAATATTTCTTTCTAGACTCCACCAAAATTATGAGATGTTGGCAGCAACATATGTTTCAACTTTATGCAAAAATCTAGAGTTATTCTTTGGAGAATTTGAGTGGATCAACCTCATTTTCATTCTGGCCCAACTTGCTGGTTTGTACAGCAACCACATTTTTAGTTGCTACTTTTACCATGATTCCTTTTCAACTTGTAGCCAACCCTGCTAAACCCCTAAGTCCAGGAGCATGCACTCTTTGGAACACTTTTGATCCATGTTATGATGCCATTTACTCCCTCTCCAGAAGTGTAGTTTTGCAAAACTTGCACTAGCAAGTTCCCCTTTTTGCCCAAATGGCCTCACCACCCTCTTGTGCATCCAAGGAGGCACTAATCTGGAGAATTTGATCACTCCAAGACCTTCCTAAATGCCTCTGGCATTTTATCAAACACCCTGTGGGCATGGTCAGATTTGGCATGAAGTTTTGTTTACACTGTGATCTTGCTTCCCTTGCCAAGCTACCTTGTCCATTAATCTCCTCACTACTCCTAACCTGGATCTGCTAATCCCCAGTCTCACCCGAGACCTCTAGCGCGCCCTGGCATTTCATCGAGCAGGTCCTGCACGTGCACTGGGCGCGCCCAGAGCGCGCCAACTGCAGCCGCGCACCGAGCCGCCGCGTCGCGCGCCCCTGGCTTGTCCCGCACGGAAGAACCTCACCTAGCACTCCCCTTCTCGACGCATCCCGCCAAAAGCCCCGACCGCTCCCTGGCGCCCTACAGCGCCGCCGTCAGAGGCCATTTGGCGGCACGCGCCCGCCGCCCGACCGCTCCTGCGCTAGCCAGCGCCGCCCAAGCTCCCAGCGCTCGCCACCTGCCTCCTGGAGCAGTGCAACTTTGTCGCCTAGCTCTCATCGCAGCCACGTTACCCTGCAGCTACAGAACGTCGGTTCGCCGGCGATCTTATCCCCACCGCCGCGGAACCGCCTCGGCCCGTCCATTTAAGGAGCCCCGAGCTCACATCCGCGCGGAGACGTTCCCAAGCCACCTTCCTAGAGCTCCTTTGGCCGTCAATTGAAGAGGAAGAGGTCATCTTCCCCACCTCCGGCAGCAGCGGCCGCCGCCATAGCTCCAGCTCTCCCAGCGCCACCAGAGCCCTCCCCTCTCATTTCTCTTCACCAAGAACACCTCCTCCCTCCCGTGAACCTTTCCCTCTACTTGATTTTGATCGGGACACACTGCGGGAGAAAAATCACTTTGCCCGACGGCCTCCCTCCGCCGCGAAGCTCGCCGCCGGCAGCTCCGTCCATCCCCGAGACCGTAGCGACTACCGGAGCGACCGTCTTGATCCCCTGAGCACGCTGATGACCTCCGTTCTCCGAGCGATGTCGTCATTCGCCGGCAAAACCTCGCCGGAACCCCGCCTCTGTCTCGGCCGGAAGGGACGACGCGCGCGTGGACTAGTCAAACCTGACTAGTGGGGCCCCCTGGACCCACTGTCAATGACGCACGCGCCGTCCACGCTGGAGTAAGTGAAGGCGTAATCCAACCAGTACGTTTTCCCCGCTCCGAAAGCGTAATCCCCGCTGAAATGTTTTCCTTTTTGTTTTAATTTAAAAACAGATTTGACCACAACTTTGACTGTCTATAACTTTTTAAATACAAGTCCAAATGAATTGATTCTTTTTCCTACATTCCTTAAATTTTGTCTAGTTTATTTTAAGATTTATTTGAAAATTTTTCCAAACAACTTTCTGTGCTGTTTTAATTGTATGTGTTAATTCATACATATTCCTCTAAATAGGATTTTGGAAGATTTCAAGAGGTTTTGGATGCACCCCTCTTTTCCATGACCTAAAGGCAAGCATTCTGAACCCAGGTGTAAATTTTTTTGTATGTGTTGTTTGGCCCGGTGACAACACCACCCCGACACTTGCATGCGTCATTTTATGTGAGGATGTGATCCTATTCATAGTGCTTATCAGTGGATTTCATGCATATGGAGTTGACATGTTTTGTGATGGAAATCACCGCCGTACACTTTTCATGCATACCGGAGGGAAATGCCGGGTAGGCCTCTGTCTTGGGTAGACGCGGTCTCGACCCTAGTCCTCCGTTGAGACGGTCGTGTCCGGTATGGCATGATGGAGTATGTCATGTGGTGTTCCTATCTGTTGGTTGAAGTATATACATTGTTATGCTAAACTTGCAGGGATTATTACCACCTCCTAAGTCGACCGTAGATCGAGTCTTGTGCCAGTAACCCCCATACTTGTTCCGTACTGCCACAGGTCCCTACCATAGGTGGGGTATGGTTCAGTAAGCTGTTAACCCTTGTCTTGGCACACACCGTACAGAGAGGCCATGGTGGAAGATATCGGTTGTAGCCGGTAGGCATGCCACCTGGTCAGGGGGCATGGGTGTTTCGGTTGTAGCCGAAGGGGGTAGCTCCCCCAGTTTGCGCGCGGTATAAATTTTGTGATCCCATGCTACGTCGAGGTTGTAGCCTCCCCACTTAGAGTTTGCTCGACAGGTGTCGTGGGTGATTCCAGACACCGGTGAGTTAAGCTGGTGTGTGCAAGTCAGGTGTGTTTTCAACTAAAAGACCGTAGACGGAATTAGTCCCGATGGACTAAAGGAATCCGTTACTCGTGGGTAAAGAGTACACCCTCTGCAGAGATTAAACCTATTCGAATAGCCGTGTCCATGGTTAAGGACTACAGTCTGGGATGGGTCAAGCGTCGGTCTTAGTGTCGGTCTTCGGAGGTGAAACTGTTAAACCAGAACGGGAACTACTACTTGAGACTTGTGATGATTATGATTATTACTATTGTTGACTAACCCGTGATATTATTATCATCGAATATCTCTGGGATGGTTCTACCTCCGGGATATTCCCTATGATCATTTCTTTTAAAGCCCTTTCTGTGGTGTCGCTCAGACGCCCGGCTGTGGCATTTCTTTTAAAGCCCTTTCTGTGGTGTCGCTCAGACGCCCGGCTGTGGCATTATTATTTTGCATTTTTCGCTCGAGGAGTCTTTCAGACACTCGTTTGGCACCAGTATTTATTATTTTGCATTTTTCGCTCGAGGAGTCTTTCAGACACTCGTTTGGCACCAGTATTTATTATTCTGCATTTTCCGCTCGAGGAGTCTTTCAGACACTCGTTTGGCACCAGTATTTATTATTCTGCATTTTCCGCTCGAGGAGTCTTTCAGACACTCGTTTGGCACCAGTATTTATTATTCTGCATTTTCCGCTCGAGGAGTCTTTCAGACACTCGTTTGGCACCAGTATTTATTATTCTGCATTTTCCGCTCGAGGAGTCTTTCAGACACTCGTTTGGCACCCAGTATTCATTACCTCTATGTGGCCATTGCATAAATTTCCGGTTGCATATGAGTAACCTGTTTGCATGCATCAAGATAATTATTTTTATGACAAACTAAGTGAGTATAAGGATATTGCAAAGCATGAGTATCAATGGTTATATTATACCTGTGTCCTTAATGTTTGCGAGTACATTCAAAGTACTCACTGGCTTGTCCCTGGCTATTGTCTTGGCCAGATTGCTTGCTTGGAGAGGAGCATTGCGACGACAGCCTCGGAACCTGAGCCACGGTGATAGCAGCCTCGTGAAGATAGGAGTTAACCTGGTCAGCTGTTCCCGTGGGAAATGGAGTCCCATAGCCGTGGTGATCCACAAACCGCTTCCGCCCTCAACCACTAGAAATCTTTTTTTTGTACTCACATGCCACAATGGTCTTGTACTACATATTTCTGTACTTTTGCTTGGAATTTCTGTATCAAGTTGGCGCCTCATCAGCTAACAGTAATCCTGGGGCTGGTGAGTACAACGGCCATTTTCTGGAAATTAATGCCCGGAAAACCGGTCGTGACAGACTTGGTATCAGAGCCAGGCTGACCATTGGCTAATCCTATCCTAGCCAGGCCAATAAATCTTAGGCGAACCAACCCACCAAGCCATAACCAAAACCCCAGCCAAGCTTCTCCTGCAAGATAGCCCCACAGTGACCCGACATGTTGGCAGTCGGTGCCCAACCTATCCACCTAGCCTGTCGCTCTTGCGCCAGTGATCGAATCCTGAATAGTCTTTCTCGCAAGCGTGCGAAGGAAGACTCCGTCCCCTTTTTCCTATAAAAAGGGCACGTTAGCCCCAACCAGCACAGCACAGCCGCTATCCTAAACCGAACCACAATGCCTGGCCCTGTCGTGCACACTGAGACTACGGCAACCAACCTTGGAGGTTTTGTGACCATACTCGCAAACCTCACCCGTCGAGCCTATGCATTAGAAGAGCCCCCAGAATATGTTGTGTACCAAGGATCCATGAGCGGTGAGAGCCGTCAATTCTGGGCCACTGTACACATCTACGGTAGGGGTCTAGCACCCGAACGCCCCTACAGGTTCACAGGAAGAACGACTTCCTTTGAGCCCCAAGCCATCCAACTAGCCGCTCGAGAAGCTATAGTTCATCTCCGGCACTTGTCGCCCCGAGTTGACTGTCGCTCGTTCCACTACTACCCCAGACGGGAAAGATATGATAGACCACCCCAAGTTGCCAACGGAGATCACGAAACAGATCCTGCATTGTTGCACCTAGTGCGCTATGTAAATGCACTAGAGGAACTGTGCGATCAGGTCACTATTGATCTTATCGCAGCCCGTGGAGAGCTCGTTCGTCGAGCCCTGGCGAGAGAAGAGGACGAGCCCAGCACCGACAACCCAGTCGTGCTGTTTGGACAACCGATCGAGCCCCTGAGGTCTACCCCAGCCATCGGCCAAAGTGTTGCGATAACCCCAGAAGTGCTTCGTCGCATTTTGGGAGCACACTCCAACGGGGTTGTAACCAACAATCCCCGAGGTGGTCATCATCGCTACCCCGAGCCTGCAGCCCCTCGACCCACTCCAGCTAATTCCGACGGTGAGAACCACGGAGACGCCTAAGCATCCTCCAGGCACGCCCGCTTGGATGTAAACGAGGTAGGCTAAGTCACCCGAGAAGGATCGAGTCCCGGTGTATTCTCGCTGGTAACCGTGTGACCGTGTATATATAAACGCCGTCTGTCGTTAAGCCCCTGTAGCCCTGCATGGGTATGCCAGCTTTTCCACCCAGGCACGGTTGCCAAAGACCCCGGTGACCCCCACAGTGACACGTCACCCCGGTGAAATGTGTGTATCTGTAGCTCGACTCCGACCCGTGGAGCGGAGCTGGAAGTTTCCTTACCCTTCACCATGGTAAGAGTGACCCAGCTCCAGTGCTATAAAAGGGCCACCGCGTGACCTTGCCAAAGCACCTCTCACCTTGTGCACCATCCTCAGATCGCCATCGGCAGATCACTGAGGCCTGGCCAAGAGAGACGCATTCATCGACTGGTTAAACCTCTTTCCCCGACAGAGGAGGAATGTGTCTCAGTACCAGAAACGTTCTCACAGGACCCCGTCCAGTTACCGTTCCTTTTTAAGCATCGCTGTTGTGTTCATTGTTGCAACATTTAATCATGTATTATGACTTATGCGTGATAACCTGAGCTTGCGCGACGAATAAGTTATTTGGCTTCTACTAATATGTATGGTTTTGTTGTGACTTGTGCTCCTTTATTGTTAACCGTTTTCCCTCGCAAAAAAAATCCCGGAGAGTTTTTTTTTAAAACAACCCTTAGCAAATCTCGAGGACGAGATTTTTCTTAAGGGGGGTAGTGTTGTGACACCCAAAAATTTTTGACCTTGTTTTACTGATTAAAATTTTGCCAGGAATTAAAACTTTTATTTTCTGAGCTCCCTTTTGATTTTTGAACTTGGTTGTTATGGAGTTTTTCCCCTAAGTGAAAGATTTTCAAATATGTTTTTGGACTTGTTTAAACTCTCAAGGAAAAAAACTTTTCTTGTATTAGTAGAGCTAATTACAAAAATTAAATTGCTTGATCTTTATTTTTCTTGAAAAATAGTTTTTCAAGGTTATAAGGCCATTTTTGAACTACACCCTCTTCATAAATTATCTCATAAATTCCACCAAAATTTGGAGATGTCTTGTGAAGTTTTTAAATCACTTTTGTGCAAAAATATCTTTTATTCTTGAAATAATTTGAGCTCTACACCTAATTTTCTTCTCTGGTCCAGTGGGCATGTTTGCACTACAACCCTTTTAAATATTTCTTTCTAGACTCCACCAAAATTATGAGATGTTGGCAGCAACATATGTTTCAACTTTATGCAAAAATCTAGAGTTATTCTTTGGAGAATTTGAGTGGATCAACCTCATTTTCATTCTGGCCCAACTTGCTGGTTTGTACAGCAACCACATTTTTAGTTGCTACTTTTACCATGATTCCTTTTCAACTTGTAGCCAACCCTGCTAAACCCCTAAGTCCAGGAGCATGCACTCTTTGGAACACTTTTGATCCATGTTATGATGCCATTTACTCCCTCTCCAGAAGTGTAGTTTTGCAAAACTTGCACTAGCAAGTTCCCCTTTTTGCCCAAATGGCCTCACCACCCTCTTGTGCATCCAAGGAGGCACTAATCTGGAGAATTTGATCACTCCAAGACCTTCCTAAATGCCTCTGGCATTTTATCAAACACCCTGTGGGCATGGTCAGATTTGGCATGAAGTTTTGTTTACACTGTGATCTTGCTTCCCTTGCCAAGCTACCTTGTCCATTAATCTCCTCACTACTCCTAACCTGGATCTGCTAATCCCCAGTCTCACCCGAGACCTCTAGCGCGCCCTGGCATTTCATCGAGCAGGTCCTGCGCGTGCACTGGGCGCGCCCAGAGCGCGCCAACTGCAGCCGCGCACCGAGCCGCCGCGTCGCGCGCCCCTGGCTTGTCCCGCACGGAAGAACCTCACCTAGCACTCCTCTTCTCGACGCATCCCGCCAAAAGCCCCGACCGCTCCCTGGCGCCCTACAGCACCGCCGTCAGAGGCCATTTGGCGGCACGCGCCCGCCGCCCGACCGCTCCTGCGCTAGCCAGCGCCGCCCAAGCTCCCAGCGCTCGCCACCTGCCTCCTGGAGTAGTGCAACTTCGTCGCCTAGCTCTCATCGCCGCCACGTTACCCTGCAGCTACAGAACGTCGGTTCGCCGGCGATCTTATCCCCACTGCCGCGGAACCGCCTTGGCCAGTCCATTTAAGGAGCCCCGAGCTCACATCCGCGCGGAGACGTTCCCAAGCCACCTTCCTAGAGCTCCTTTGGCCGTCAATTGAAGAGGAAGAGGTCATCTTCCCCACCTCCGGCAGCAGCGGCCGCCGCCATAGCTCCAGCTCTCCCAGCGCCACCAGAGCCCTCCCCTCTCATTTCTCTTCACCAAGAACACCTCCTCCCTCCCGTGAACCTTTCCCTCTACTTGATTTTGATCGGGACACACTGCGGGAGAAAAATCACTTTGCCCGACGGCCTCCCTCCGCCGCGAAGCTCGCCGCCGGCAGCTCCGTCCATCCCCGAGACCATAGCGACTATCGGAGCGACCGTCTTGATCCCCTGAGCACGCTGATGACCTCCGTTCTCCGAGCGATGCCGTCATTCGCCGGCAAAACCTCGCCGGAGCCCCGCCTCTGTCTCGGCCGGAAGGGACGACGCGCGCGTGGACTAGTCAAACCTGACTAGTGGGGCCCCCTGGACCCACTGCCAGTGACGCACGCGCCGTCCACGCTGGAGTAAGTGAAGGCGTAATCCAACCAGTACGTTTTCCCCGCTCCGAAAGCGTAATCCCCGCTGAAACGTTTTCCTTTTTGTTTTAATTTAAAAACAGATTTGACCACAACTTTGACTGTCTATAACTTTTTAAATACAAGTCCAAATGAATTGATTCTTTTTCCTACATTCCTTAAATTTTGTCTAGTTTATTTTAAGATTTATTTGAAAATTTTTCCAAACAACTTTCTGTGCTGTTTTAATTGTATGTGTTAATTCATACATATTCCTCTAAATAGGATTTTGGAAGATTTCAAGAGGTTTTGGATGCACCCCTCTTTTCCATGACCTAAAGGCAAGCATTCTGAACCCAGGTGTAAATTTTTTTGTATGTGTTGTTTGGCCCGGTGACAACACCACCCCGACACTTGCATGCGTCATTTTATGTGAGGATGTGATCCTATTCATAGTGCTTATCAGTGGATTTCATGCATATGGAGTTGACATGTTTTGTGATGGAAATCACCGCCGTACACTTTTCATGCATACCGGAGGGAAATGCCGGGTAGGCCTCTGTCTTGGGTAGACGCGGTCTCGACCCTAGTCCTCCGTTGAGACGGTCGTGTCCGGTATGGCATGATGGAGTATGTCATGTGGTGTTCCTATCTGTTGGTTGAAGTATATACATTGTTATGCTAAACTTGCAGGGATTATTACCACCTCCTAAGTCGACCGTAGATCGAGTCTTGTGCCAGTAACCCCCATACTTGTTCCGTACTGCCACAGGTCCCTACCATAGGTGGGGTATGGTTCAGTAAGCTGTTAACCCTTGTCTTGGCACACACCGTACAGAGAGGCCATGGTGGAAGATATCGGTTGTAGCCGGTAGGCATGCCACCTGGTCAGGGGGCATGGGTGTTTCGGTTGTAGCCGAAGGGGGTAGCTCCCCCAGTTTGCGCGCGGTATAAATTTTGTGATCCCATGCTACGTCGAGGTTGTAGCCTCCCCACTTAGAGTTTGCTCGACAGGTGTCGTGGGTGATTCCAGACACCGGTGAGTTAAGCTGGTGTGTGCAAGTCAGGTGTGTTTTCAACTAAAAGACCGTAGACGGAATTAGTCCCGATGGACTAAAGGAATCCGTTACTCGTGGGTAAAGAGTACACCCTCTGCAGAGATTAAACCTATTCGAATAGCCGTGTCCATGGTTAAGGACTACAGTCTGGGATGGGTCAAGCGTCGGTCTTAGTGTCGGTCTTCGGAGGTGAAACTGTTAAACCAGAACGGGAACTACTACTTGAGACTTGTGATGATTATGATTATTACTATTGTTGACTAACCCGTGATATTATTATCATCGAATATCTCTGGGATGGTTCTACCTCCGGGATATTCCCTATGATCATTTCTTTTAAAGCCCTTTCTGTGGTGTCGCTCAGACGCCCGGCTGTGGCATTTCTTTTAAAGCCCTTTCTGTGGTGTCGCTCAGACGCCCGGCTGTGGCATTATTATTTTGCATTTTTCGCTCGAGGAGTCTTTCAGACACTCGTTTGGCACCAGTATTTATTATTTTGCATTTTCCGCTCGAGGAGTCTTTCAGACACTCGTTTGGCACCAGTATTTATTATTCTGCATTTTCCGCTCGAGGAGTCTTTCAGACACTCGTTTGGCACCAGTATTTATTATTCTGCATTTTCCGCTCGAGGAGTCTTTCAGACACTCGTTTGGCACCAGTATTTATTATTCTGCATTTTCCGCTCGAGGAGTCTTTCAGACACTCGTTTGGCACCAGTATTTATTATTCTGCATTTTCCGCTCGAGGAGTCTTTCAGACACTCGTTTGGCACCCAGTATTCATTACCTCTATGTGGCCATTGCATAAATTTCCGGTTGCATATGAGTAACCTGTTTGCATGCATCAAGATAATTATTTTTATGACGAACTAAGTGAGTATAAGGATATTGCAAAGCATGAGTATCAATGGTTATATTATACCTGTGTCCTTAATGTTTGCGAGTACATTCAAAGTACTCACTGGCTTGTCCCTGGCTATTGTCTTGGCTAGATTGCTTGCTTGGAGAGGAGCATTGCGACGACAGCCTCGGAACCTGAGCCACGGTGATAGCAGCCTCGTGAAGATAGGAGTTAACCTGGTCAGCTGTTCCCGTGGGAAATGGAGTCCCATAGCCGTGGTGATCCACAAACCGCTTCCGCCCTCAACCACTAGAAATCTTTTTTTTGTACTCACATGCCACAATGGTCTTGTACTACATATTTCTGTACTTTTGCTTGGAATTTCTATATCAAGTTGGCGCCTCATCAGCTAACAGTAATCCTGGGGCTGGTGAGTACAACGGCCATTTTCTGGAAATTAATGCCCGGAAAACCGGTCGTGACAGATCTCCAAGCCAGATCAGACGGAAGACAACAGAAGACAGAGGGGTGGCAATGTCCACGGGTGGCAAAGACATAATAATCATATATATATATATATATATATATATATATATATATATATATATATATATATATATATATATATATATATATGATCGGTTCTACGAGAAATTATATTTATATATATGCATAACGTGTATAGTATGTAGTAGCATAAAATATGTTTGAAATGAAAAAGAATTAAATGAAAAACACAAAATTAAAAGGAAAAATAAATCATAAACCCATAAACCTTTTAGTCTCGATTGGTGTAACCAACCCGGACTAAAGGCTCCTAGCCACCCGGCGCGGGCTCGTGCCACGTGGTGGGCCTTTGGTCCCGGGTCGTGACGAACCGGCACTAAGGGGGGGGCTTTAGTCCCCACCATTTAGTGTCGGTTGATGAATCGGGATTAAAGGTCCTTATGAACCGGGACTAAACCCCGATTCTGCACTAGTGGATTGTGATTTTCCGTTGTTATGTACTCCTTCCATTCTTAGTTACTCTGCATATGAGTTCGTCTAAAGTCATACTTTATATACTTTCAACAAGTTTGTAGAAAAATATATTAACATATACACCTGTCGGATCGGGGGTTCCGGCAAAACCCTTAAGGTTCGAACTCTAGGGTGCGTGCGAAGTTCTTCCCCCCTACCGATCCACGCCCTAGCTCACTAAGATCTTGCGGACGAACTCGACGAACTCACGACACAGAAAGACACGAGATTTATACTGGTTCGGGCCATCGTTGTGGTGTAATACCCTACTCCAGTGTGTGGTGGTGGATTGCCTCTTGGGCTGATGATGAATAGTACAAGGGGAAGAACAGCCTCCTGAGGTTGAGGTGTTCTTCTGCTCTGCAAACTTGTGTGTGCGAGGATGGAATGGATCCAGTCCCAGCTCAGCCCAGCTGCTTACTACTGTGGTGGCTAGACCTATTTATAGAGGCCCTGGTCCTCTTCCCAAATATTGAGCGGGAAGGGAGCCAACAACGGCAGGCAATTTGAAAGGGGACAGCTAGTACAAGCTATCCTGACAAAGCTATCCTGACATCTTGGGCTCCATGGTCATCTTGGGCTCCACGGTGACCTCTGCCTGGCCGTCCCGCTGGTCTTGGTCTCGTTGCACTGATATGGAGACCTTTGCTTGATGCCTCGGTACTCCGCGCCTGCGCCTGTCTCCTTAGCACCAAAGAGGAAACAAGGACGCTGCGCGCACTGGCGCCCGCCTGGCGTCGATCATCATGGCTCACGTCACGAGAGCCTCGTGAGGTTTGCCCCGCCTTGATATCTCCGCTCCTCGTGAGCCTGCCTGGCTAGGCCACTCCTGAGGAGGTCTTGCGTTTGTCCGCCTCGTGAGGCTTGGCCCCTCGCGAAGGTCTTGATTGCCTTGTTGATGAAGATGGGCCATGCAGCCCACTAGGTTAGCCACGCCGTGGGCCGCAAGCACACAAGTCTGGGGACCCCCGTTCCCAGAACACCGACAGTAGCCCCCGGGCCCAAGGTGCGCTCGGGCTTGGCTTCAAGGCAAAGCCAAGGGTCAAGTTCGGAGCTCCGCGGGCCCCAAAAGCCTGCGGCCTCTGTTGACGCATGGCGGTTGATTGGACGTGGGCGTCTCCGCTTCCCAACGCTGCCTCGGCAACTGCTCGATTTGACAAGTCCCCGCTACATGCAAGGAAAAATCATCATTACCTGGGTCGTGGGAGGCGCCGGTTGGCCTCCTTCCGCTATAAATGGGGCGGGGGGTGGAGCCCCCGTCGCCCATCTCTTCCTCGCCCGCTTGCTCCTTTCCTTCGTGCTCCTCTGCTTGCAACAATGGCGCCCATCCGAAGGTTTTCTGCTGAAGAGAAAGGGAAGGCCCCCCGCGATGACCCGGGACCGCTTCCACCAAAGAAGAGGTCGGTTCATCGCCGCGACGAGGTGGCGATGCAGGTGGTGGTGAGGCCTTGGTGCGAGCGGCCTCCTCCAGGGTATCCGCTACCCCTGTACGCCCGCGCCAAGGGCTCGGGAGGGCGGAGTGATGAACGACGCCGCCCTCGCCGCGCCCGTGGTCGCCGTGGGGCGGCGACGCGCGCGGTTGCTTCTGGAATCCACGCCGCGGATTCCTCACGCGATCTTGTGCTATGGGCGCCGATGCCCCCAAGCTCCTGGATCCGTTTCCCGCGGTTCTTCTCCGATGTGATGCCGCCAAGGGGGGCCCTCGAGCTCTGGCTGCAGCATGCTGATTGCGACACTCCGGCGACCGGAGCAGAGATTGAAGCGGTCCCCAACGGCAAGATCTTCATGACTCGCGGCTGGGGCGAGGTCACACGGGTTTGCCGCGTGAGGGGTGCCCTTGCGATCCACTTCGAGTACGACGGCGCCTCCATGCTCTTCTTTAAGGTCTTCGACGCGGAAGGCCGCCGCCTGGAGTGTTGCCCCGAGGGGGAGCGCCAAGGTGAAGCGCGCCCCGCTCGCGGCCACTCCAGCAGCAATGACTCTTGGGAGTCCAGCGGCTCTCCTGAGCTCTACAAGACTCCGGAGACGAGCGACGACAGCTACGTGCCCCCAAGCTCTCGCCGCGGCCGGAGTAGGGCCGCGGCGTCTGGCCGCCGCCGTCGCTGATCTGGATGAGGTTGGCGCCGGCCTCCCGTGGCCCACTGTTGATGATGGCGTCCTCCACGGGAGAGTGTAGATAGGATTCCTTTAGTTCTCGCTTTTGTTCCCTGCGAGGAGTCAAGCAATGCCCCGCGGGGGTGTGTAAGGATCCGTGATGCCTTTTTGTGTATATCTTCCTTATTATGAAAATTTGCGACATGCATGTCTTGTTAAGGCTCGGTCTTCCCTTTCCAACCTTGCGATAGCTCGTTGCTCTACGCTGACAGGTCCCGGTCCCCAGGCAGGCTACAGCCGTCGCTGGTATGACAGGTCGCGTGTCGTGGTCAAGGCCAGGAGGTGTGCGACCCGAGGTCTAGTAAGAGCCCCTAAGGCGCGATGCTCAGGAGGTCCCCTTTAGCGCTCAAGCAGTCATGGTAAGGCAAGAAAGGGAATTGTCATGGCCGCGACAGGGCTGCGAAAGGCGTGACCCTTAGGCACCAACAATTAGCCGATCTGGGTGCGAGACTTATCTCAAAGGTGCGGGGCCGATTCCTCGCGAGGAACCAGGCCTACGCGTGAGTCCCGCAGCGTAGCTAGGTTAGGCCCGCACGAATCTTTCTCTCCTCATGCTCTCCTTAATGCTCTACGTCCTCAGGTCCCAGCCCTCGAGCGAGCTCAGCCGCCGCTGGTATGCCAGGTCGCGATGCCGTGGTCAAGGCCAGGGGGTGAGGGCTAGAGAGCCAGTAAGAGCTCCTGAGTCGCGATGCTCAGGAGCCCCCTTTTAACGCGCAAGCGGATTACACGAAGGAAAAGGAAGCTCGGGGTGCCGCCGGCTGTCTTCTTCATGAGGTTCCTGCAATCCATCACAAGGGAAGACACGGTTTTGCCGTTATGGTTGCCAGCCTGCCACCGGTTGTTCCATGAAGCGGTGAAGGCACTGAGGGCCTGGCGAGGTGATGTGCGCGAGGCGTGCCGCGAGCTAGAGCTCGACCACTCAGATTTGTTGACGTGGCAGGGGCGGACCCATGCACCAGCGCCGTGCCATTGTGAGGAGGCCCCGTGGGAGGCTACGATAGAGCAGGTGATAATCAGGTAGATTAAGCATGGAAGGCAAACCAGCTTGAGTAAATGCGGAAAGATACATGCCACTGGGTGAGGCCCGAGCGGCTTGAGGAGCGCCCCCAACAAAGTAAGCTAAAAACGTAAGCAAAGGATACACGCCACAGGAACGGACCCATGCGGCCTGGGAATAATGAAGCCCGAGGGGCGCTCCCAGCTAAATGAACTTGGAAGGGGTCACCTGGGTCTGTTTACGAAGGAGGGTTGGTGCAGCTGAAGGCGTGCGCAACAAAGGGGTGGTACTTCACGAGCCACCGGGGACCTGAACCTCGGGAGGCTCTGGGGCCTCAGGTGGTTCCTTGAGAAACGTCTCCATCAACTCCAGGACGGCATGGCGCCTGGCCTCCTGAGTTGCCAGGGCGCGCTGCAAGTTGCGCTGGTAGACGAACGACGCGCTTGGTAGGCCGAAAGGCATGCGAACGTAGCTGTGTGGTGGACCCTTGCAACCGCCCATGCGCGAAGGCCAGAAACGCTCCTGAGACGCGGCCCTGTTGAGCCCTAGAACGTCAATGCAGACGCGTAGCCCGGCATCCTCACCTGGATGGGGAGCCGCGCCTTGTGAGCGGCTGTCGCTGCGCATGGCCCTTGCGTCTTGCAGTTCCTGAGTGGTGGGCGCCCCTCGCCCTATGTTCTCCTGAGGGAAACGTGTCGCGAAGCACGCCTCCAAGCGGTGACCAAGCGCCTCCCTTGTGACGTGGGCAAGGTCTGAGGCCTTCCAGAGGAAAGCCCCCGAGCCCTGCCTGAAGAGGGTGTTGGGCGCGCCTTCCTATATGACGGAGGGAGGCACCCTGGAGTGGGCGCTGATCCTGACGTGGCTCTAGCCGCTATGGCACCCTCCTGAGGCCCAGCACGGCGCAACTGCTTCTTCTTGGGGAGGGCCTCCGGAGGGCCCTCACTTCTGCTGTCGGGGTCGTCGATTGCTGCAGCTTGGAAGGCGCGCTCGAGGGAGCACACCGCATCTCTCTCTTCACACGGGACCGTGATGATCCCGCCGCTCCCCGGCATCTTGAGGATGTTGTAGCCGTGGTGGGTGATGGCCATGAACTTGGCCAGGGCTGGATACCCGAGGATGGCGTTGTACGGCAGACGGAGGTAGCAGGCGTCAGGGAGCCCCCCGCGGCGTGGACGAGCTTGGCGACACGGTCAAGCCACTCCTCATAAAGGTCGTCGACTAGGCGGTAGCGCAGGAGCTCGTTCGCCGCGAGGAGCGCGGCCCGCGCCTCCAGGGGAGCGCGGCGTGGATGGGACGAAGAACCGGCCGGGGTCGGCGATGGAGTGGCGGTGCGGCCGTCCTGCCGCACCAACGGATGCAGCAAGGACGCTTGCTGCTCGTTCCCCGCCGGGCCAGTGGCGGTGTTGGCAGCGGGAGACAGAGAATGACGAGGTGGCCCACCGACGGGAGCCGTCTGAGCAACGCGGGCGGTGAGGGCAGCCCGGCGCTCAGCTCGAGCGCGGCGAGCGTCCGCTATGGAAGCGACGGAGCGACGGATCGACGAAAGGGAAGCTATGGCGCACCCCTACCTAGCGCGCCAAATGTCGAATCGGGGGTTCCAGCAAAACCCTTAAGGTTCGAACTCTGGGGTGTGCGCGAAGTTCTTCCCCCCTACCGATCCACACCCTAGCTCACTAAGATCTTGCAGACGAACTCGGCGAACTCACGACACAGAAAGACACGAGATTTATACTGGTTCGGGCCACCATTGTGGTGTAATACCCTACTCCAGTGTGTGGTGGTGGATTGCCTCTTGGGCTGATGATGAACAGTATAAGGGGAAGAACAGCCTCCCGAGGTTGAGGTGTTCTTGTGCTCTGCAAACTTGTGCGTGCGAGGATGGAATGGATCCAGTCCTAGCTAAGTCCAGCTGCTTACTACTGTGGTGGCTAGACCTATTTATAGAGGCCCTGGTCCTCTTCCCAAATATTGAGCGGGAAGGGAGCCAACAATGGCGGGCAATTTGAAAGGGGACAGCTAGTACAAGCTATCCTGACAAAGGTGGTCTTCGCCTGCAAAAGGCTCTGATGATGACGCCGTCTTGGGCTCCATGGTGACCTCTGCCTAGCCGTCCCGCTGGTCTTGGTCTCGTTGCACTGATATGGAAACCTTTGCTTGATGCCTCGGTACTCCGCGCCTATGCCTGTCTCCTTAGCACCAAAGAGGAAATAAGGCGTTGCGCACGCTGGTGCCCGCCTGGCGTCGATCGTCATGGCTCACGCCACGGGAGCTTCGTGAGGTTTGCCCCGCCTTGATATCTCTGCTCCTCGTGAGCCTGCCTGGCTAGGCCACTCCCGAGAAGGTCTTGCGTTGTCCGCCTCGTGAGGCTTGGCCCCTCGCGAAGGTCTTGATTGCCTTGTTGATGAAGATGGGTTGTGCAGCCCGCTAGCTTAGCCACGCCGTGGGTCGCAGGCAGGCAAGTCTGGGACCCACTTTCCCAGAACGCCGACAACACCATCAAATATATATCATCGGATTCATCATTGCATATGTTTTCACATCATATAAATTTTTCACTTTAAATGTTCGTATTGTTTTTTATAAACTTGGTCAAACTTTATGAAGTTTGACTTCAGTCAAAGACAATATGCAAAGTAAATAAAAATAAAGGGTGTATTGGTTAAAGTTATCCTCAAGGTTCATAATACGTTAGGAGAGTAATCTGTGCATAGTTTTTGGCCTTTAGGCCCCTTTGCTTCACAGTAAAAAACAGGAATGAAAACACATGAATGGAATGCCATGTGCATGCAAATCCTATAGGATTTGAGTTATTTGATGAATACATAAAATAACAAAGAATTATTTCAAGAAATTAGAGCGGATGTTAGATTTTCCATGAGATGTAGTATAAATGGTTATTTAGAAACATTTCCAAACTGTTATAGGATCGGCACCTACGAACCAAACAACGAACATAGAATTTGTTTTCCTAAGAATTCCGATCCTCCAAACTTTTTTATGAAAATCCTTTGAATAGAAAAGGCCACTTTTAGGCTCAATTTCTCCCTCCTTACTCTAGTTCCTAAAGAACCTAATGCTGTTAAGCTAGATAGATTCAGGCCTTTAGCCATGATCAATTGTAGCTTTAAAATTTTTGCCAAATGTGCCACCAATAGGTTTGGCCCTGTTTGTAATTTTCTAATCTCCCCCAACCAGACTGCTTTCCTGAAAGGGAGGTTTATTCTTGAAAGTATAGTGGCTGCTCATGAGGTAGTTCATGCAGTTGCAGCCAACAAGATGTCTGGGTTTTGTTTTAAACTTGATTATGAAAAAGCTTATGATATGATTAGTAGAGAGTTTCTTTTAAAAATGCTAAGGAGGAGAGGTTTTGGGCCTAACTGGATGTACAAAATCGAATCCTTACTGTCCAAAGGATCCGTTGGTGTCAGAATTAATGATACTAACAGTGACTATTTCTTAGCTGGCAAATGGGCTAGGCAAGGAGATCCTTTCTCCCCCTGCTGTTCAACTTAGTAGCTGATGTCTTCACTAGAATTTTGATCAAAGCTGCTAATGCTAATCTAATAGCTGGTGTTTCCCCCCTCTAACCCTGCTGGAGTCATCAGTATGCAATATGCTGATGACACCCTTCTTTTCTTGGATAAGAACTTGGATCATGCCAAGAACCTTAAATGGCTCCTTTCTTGTTTTGAACAAATCTCTGGGATGAGGATCAATTTTCACAAGTGTGATCTGGTTCCCATCAATGTTGACAGGAGAGAGGCCATAGCCTTTGCTCAACTTTTAGGCTGTAAAATTAGTGCTTTCCCTATTAAGTATCTAGGTGCCCCTCTTCACTTTAGTAAAGTGAGAAAAGAGGATCTACAACCTACTGTAGATAAGATCATCAAGAAAGCTGCTGGGTGGAGAGGGAGACTGCTTTCCTTTAGCAAGAGACTCATTTTGGTCCAAGCCTGCTTGGCTAGCATCCCCACATACCTGATGGGTTTTATTAAATTCCCTAAATGGGCCATCAAGCTCATAAACTCCCAACTAGCTCATTGTTTTTGGGATGATTATGAAGGCCACCACAAATATCATCTGACTGCCTGGAACTCTATTAACATGAGGAAAGAGTTTGGGGGTTTTGGTATTACTGACCTAGGTGATATGAATCTGGCTCTTCTAGCCTCCTGGGTCAGTAGGTACTACAATGCTGAAGGAAGAATTTGGAAGAATATTATTGATTCCAAATACAACCCTCAGAATAGCAACATTTTTGCTTGCTCTACTAATGGAGCCTCCCCTTTTTGGAAAGGGGTAATCTAGGCAGCCCAAGCGGCCAAACCTGGCTTTTCCTGGAAAATAGGGAATGGCAAAAGGACTAGGTTTTGGGAAGACCACTGGTTTGGCAATGCCACTTTATCCACCCAATATTGGGACTTATACAATTTAGCATATGAGCATAATGTCACTATTGATAAAATCTGGGATGGGCAAAATCTGAAAATTACTTTCAGAAGATGTTTTACTCAGGATCAAATGGCTACCTGGCATGAGCTTGTGGAGATAGCCAGTTCCATAAGTTTTGTAGACGAGGAAGACACCCCTGTTTGGAATCTAAATTATAAAGGGATATATACTGTCAAATCCTTCTACAATTTTATAAATTTTAGAGGGGTCTTACCTACTTCCACCCCTGCTGTGTGGAAAATTAAAATCCCCCCCCCCCCCCGGATTCAAATTTTTCTCTGGCTGTTGGTTAATAACAAACTCTTAACCAGAGATAATTTGAGTAAGAGATAGGAGGTGAGTGATCCCACCTGTGTGTTTTGCTCTGATCAAGAGTCCTGTCCGCACTTATTTAGCTCTTGTGCTGTTGCTGCTGAGTTCTGGAAAGCCATCTGTGTCATTACTGGAGTGACTGATGACGTTAATATAATGTCCATCGCTTCGTTTTGGCTCAGAGGAGATAGGTTCGCTGCTGTTAATGTAGTACATGCGGCTGGCCTGTGGGCGATCTGGAAAACTTGCAACAATATGGTTTTTAACAATGTGTGTTGGCCTGGTCTGCAGGATGTTTGGAGAAAAACAGCGACGAATCTGTCTACATGGGAGTGCCTGTCCTTGGGAGATGCCAATACAAAACTGAATTGGGCGGTAAAAGAACTAGAAGCGAAAGCAAGAAGCCCTCCACTCTTGATGTGGCCGGACCCTGGCTGAAGCAAGGCTTTTCCTTCTAGATCTAGCTGTTTGTCATTTGACCGAGGAGCCTGCAGTTTTCTTTTCTTTTCCATGGTGTAATAGTGCTCTAGCTTTTTTAACTATGGTTTCTGCCAGTTTCTTTTTCTTTTTCTGCTGGTAGCATATCTGCTGTTCGCCGCGATGCCCTTTTCTTCTAAAAAAAATGTCACTTGAACATGCTGTATCAGCAACCATCAGGCATGTGTACAGCCCATGAGCGCGGCGAGCCCAACAAGTGTGCGTGGGACTGCAGTGCGACGTGGATAGCGCCATCGGAGCGACGCCGTGACCGGACGCGGGCCAACTGGCTGCCCCGCCTCGATTGCGCGCCAGAATTCTCTCCATCGGACCGCCGTCTCTGGATCCTACGAGAAGCCGAACACGACAACCTCATCAAGACGCTCACGAAACCACCGGAGAAACCCCAAACTGCAGCGATCTCTCGTCCACATGAGCACCGCGTCAGTCAAGTCCGTTCAGTGTTTTTCCCGTCACCGTGACCTCAATCTATTTAAACACGTTCCCTCTAAAAACCCGTGAGCAACGACAACACCACACTCACATTTTGCTCTGCTCAGTTGCCACTTGCCACTAGCCAAGTAGAGTAATAGCCTGATCGATCAGTGACAGTAAGCTTGGCATGTCGCCCACGGCCATGTCGCTGACGATGACGACGACGACGACGAGCCACCTGCCCGTCTGCAAGGTGCAGGACGTCGCCAAGCAAGCGCCGCAGAGGCGGGCTTCTCCCACTCCCACCAAGACTGCGCCACCGTCGCCAGATGCAGCCGGACTCCTCGGCAGGCGGGGGCTGCTCCAGTCCGCCGGGCTGGGGCTGGGACTCGGGCTCGCCGTGGAAAGGCCGGCACGGGCTGATCAGCCGCCGGTGCTGGCGCAGGAGGAGCTGACGTCGAGCCGGATGTCCTACTCCAGGTTCCTGGAGTACCTCGACGCCGGCGCGGTCAAGAAGGTGGACCTGTTCCAGAACGGCACGGTGGCCGTCGCCGAGGTGGACGAGCCGGCGCTGGCGAGGGTGCACCGCGTCAAGGTGCAGCTCCCGGGGCTCCCCGCCGAGCTGGTCCGGAAGATGCGGGAGAAGGGCGTCGACTTGGCGGCCCAGCCGGCGGAGCCCAACGTCGGGCTGGACGTCCTCGGCCTCCTGCTTAACCTCGGCTTCCCGCTCCTCTTCCTCGCCTCGCTCTTCCTGCGGTCGTCGGGCGGCATGAACGCGCCCGGCGGCGGGCCGGGCCTGCCCTTCGGGCTCGGCCGGTCCAAGGCCAAGTTCCAGATGGAGCCCAACACGGGCGTCACGTTCGACGACATCGCCGGCGTCGACGAGGCGAAGCAGGACTTCCAGGAGATCGTGCAGTTTTTGAAGTTCCCGGACAAGTTCACGGCGGTGGGGGCGAGGATCCCCAAGGGGGTGCTGCTGGTGGGCCCGCCGGGGACGGGGAAGACGCTGCTGGCCAAGGCGATCGCGGGCGAGGCCGGCGTGCCCTTCTTCTCGCTGTCCGGGTCGGAGTTCATCGAGATGTTCGCGGGCGTGGGCGCGTCGCGGGTGCGGGACCTCTTCAACAAGGCCAAGGACAGCGCGCCGTGCCTGGTGTTCATCGACGAGATCGACGCCGTCGGCCGGCAGCGCGGCACGGGCATCGGCGGGGGCAACGACGAGCGCGAGCAGACGCTGAACCAGCTGCTCACCGAGATGGACGGCTTCCGCGGCGACAGCGGCGTCATCGTCATCGCCGCCACGAACCGGCCGGAGATCCTCGACGCGGCGCTGCTCCGCCCGGGCCGCTTCGACCGGCAGGTGTCCGTGGGGCTGCCCGACGTGCGCGGCCGCGAGGATATCCTCAGGGTGCACAGCGCCAACAAGAAGCTGGACCCCGGCGTGTCACTCAGCGTTGTGGCCATGCGCACGCCCGGGTTCAGCGGCGCCGACCTCGCCAACCTCATGAACGAGGCCGCCATCCTCGCCGGCCGCCGCGGCAAGGACCGCGTCTCCGTCAAGGAGATCGACGACTCCATCGACCGCATCGTCGCCGGCCTCGAGGGCACCAGCATGACCGACGGCAAGAGCAAGATGCTCGTCGCCTACCACGAGATCGGCCACGCCGTCTGCGCGTAAGCACACACACACATCATCCCTCTCCTCGTCTCACACCATTATTTCTCTCGATTGCACTGAAGACTGATGGATTCTACTGCATGCAGGACGCTGACGCCGGGGCACGACGAGGTGCAGAAGGTGACGCTGATCCCGCGGGGGCAGGCGCGGGGCCTGACGTGGTTCCTGCCGGGCGAGGACCCGACGCTGGTGTCCAAGCGGCAGATCTTCGCGAGGATCGTGGGCGGGCTGGGCGGCCGCGCCGCGGAGGAGGTGATCTTCGGCGAGCCGGAGGTGACGACGGGCGCGGCGGGGGACCTGCAGCAGGTGACGCAGGTGGCGCGGCAGATGGTGACCACGTTCGGCATGTCGGAGATCGGGCCGTGGGCGCTGACGGACCAGGCGGCGCAGAGCGGGGACGTGGTGCTGCGGATGCTGGCCAGGAACGCCATGTCGGAGAAGCTCGCCGCCGACATCGACAGGACGGTGAAGGCCATCATCGACGAGGCGTACGAGGTCGCCAAGGCGCACGTGAGGAGGACGCGGCCCGCCATCGACCAGCTGGTCGACGTGCTCATGGAGAAGGAGACGCTCACCGGCGATGAGTTCAGGGCGATCCTGTCGGAGCACGTCGACATCGGCAGAGAGCAGAGGGACACCGCCGCGAGGACGGACATGGTCACTGCTTGAAACTTCACAACAGTAGAATTGTGTAGTGCAGACTGTGGGACGATAGCATATATAGCGTGATGTAAATATGAATGTATATTTGGTGCCTCACATAACATGCTTGATACTACTAGTAGTAATTTTAGCCCAATTCTTCTGTCATCATAATTTGTGTTCTTCTCCCAGAGCACATGGATGCATAGTAGAAACTGAAAAGCACCAGACTCTAATAAAACATGGAAGAAACACTTGGGCTGGGCTATACTATATGCGAGACGCTCTGCATCAATAATACTTGGACGCCTCCCCAGGTTCAAGAGCCAAGAGCCGTCTCTTTTTGTAGCTGGCCTTGAAGCAGGCCTGCCTAAGCCTCTTCGTCTTCTCCTCGAGCTCAACGTACGGCTTCTGCTCCAGGAGCCGCCTCTCCTGCTCCAGCACCTCCACCATCGCCCTCAGCTGCTCGCCGTCGTTCGCCTTGCCCGCCTCCTGCAGGACCTGCACCCACGAGAAGGGTGTGAAGTGCTGGCAGATTTATAACCACAGACAGAAGAAACTTAGTATGGATAAAGAGGGGACCTCAACGTCGTTGATGAGGGTCTGCAAGCTCTTCAGCTTGCGATGCGGCCACCTGGGAATCCCAAGCTCTCTGCACCTCTTCTTCAGGACGGTGAGCCCGACGTTCAGCTCTCGAGCCGCCTGCGTGATCGGCATGTAGAAGTACTGCGACACGAGCTCGAACGTCAGCACCCTCTCTGATCTAACGCGGTCTGCTCTCATGGCGTTCGAAGCTGCTCCGTTCTCCTCGCCATAACACAGTAGTGGCAACCCCTTCCCACTCTCTTCTGTGCTGTCATCAGATTGCTCTATAGCCTCCCAGCACCTCAGCAGATCATCATCAAAGCTTGTATCCAGCTCGCCTGTGTCGCAAGGAACAAAACAGGGAGCTGCATGCGAGCTCTGCAACTTCAGAAAGTAGCACTAAAATCAAATACTCCAGAAGTTGCTCAGCTTAACGTACCTTGCAGACTGCTGCTCTGCGCGACAGCCGGGCTGATAGAGCACAGTGGTTGGCAACCGTAGCTCGGGAAGGGTAGACTGCAGAGGAGCGCCTCCTCTTCAAGCAGGTAACTATCATGCCAAACACTTGGCCCATAAGGCCAGAAGCTGGTGCATGAAAAGAAGAACTGAATCAACTTAGCAGAAACAGAGGCACTACTTAGTACTTTCTGATGTACGCCTGTGCACTATCTTACTTTGTCAAACCATATGATGTATGAAATCAGAGAAAAAAAAGTTACCTATGTTCTCCATTGGAATCCATTCTTTCCAGAGAGATCTAGAACATGGGCAGCCAAATACTCTTATGGGAGACGGAGGGAGTATATATGGAGCGGATGAAAGGCAAACCCAGCTCTTAAATGCTTGTATCACTAGGTAGATGGAAACGGCTAATAATATTGGAAATCATGCAAGGAATTAATTCCAAGAGTAGCTAATGGATCGGGAGTTACAGAAAAGGGAGTAAATACTGTGATTGGGTTGCGTGGTAATTAATAATTAGTTTTGGTAATGGCGGAACGTGACTGGGGGTTCGTGCACTGAGTATGGCTAATCAAAACTTTTCGGCTAGAGTCTGCATGTTTTGTTTTCCAGAGATGATATTTATACTTCTTGGAACCGTAAGACTTTCATCACCCATCCATTCCATTTTTTAACTATCCATTGCCTATAGATAACATTTAATCGAATTGATATTCATGAAACTTGTTTTCGCTCCTGTTCGGCTTTAAACTACTGTATCTAGGAATACTCTGTACTCCACTACTCCTACCTTAATCAGTCAAAAAGTCAAAAGATAAGCCTAACATTGTGTAGATTTTTGGCCAAAAGTACCCATTTCTTAGTTCATTGCTTGAGATGTTCATGGAATAGTTTTGGACCATTTGGTTGATAATCAAGATTTCATCAAATTCCAACAGATAATTAGGAAAGGGTTTTTATTCATTCATCTAGATGGTGGATTATAGCAATAGTATAGCACTCCCTCTCCAAATTTCGTGTATCTAGTTTTGGAAAAGAAATCCCTTATAGTAGACTGTCACCCCGTATTTCACCTTGCTTTTCCAAAACGACTCCACTTCTGTTGCACGCCAATTTTGTGTGGTTAATGATAGTACCAAATTAAGCACCCGATCCAGTAGTTTCAATTTTCTTCTCCACCGCTTCATCTCTCGTCTCATCTTTCACAATCACCGCTTCGTCTCTCATCTCACCTTTCACAATTGAGCTTCTTTGGCGCCATGGGACCGCCCTACTTGATTGAGTGTGTCATGGCCGAGGGCGAGGGCTGGGCGCCTGACTCATTTGGTGGCACCTAGACCTCGCCTCTGGCCATGCCACCGTTAGTGTGGCCGTGTAGTCATCACCTTCATCATCCTCGTCTTCAACTAAGTTGAGCGCCTAGACCTCGCTTCTAGGCATGGCACCCTCAAGCGAGTCGAATGTGCAGTCATCACCTCCGTTCTTCGCGTAATTGACTGAATCTTGGTGCCCAATCATCGCATCTGGCCATGGCGACCTCAAGCAGAGCTAGGCGAGAAGAAATCACATCCATCCTCCCCACCGTTGAACGAGTCAAGCACCCAGTCCTCGCCCAACCGAGGTGAGCGCTCTGCGTAGCACCAGAGAAGATAGATGGAGACATGAAATGGGAGGGAGACAAAGCGGTGGTAGACGAGTGGATAAGAAAAGATCGAAGCTGGCGTGTGGTGCGACGGAAGCATGCCTTCGTTTCAGAATAGCATGTTGAAATTACAGGCGACGATCTACAATATGGGATTTTTATCAAAGTCAAATACCGATTTAGTTGAGGGCTATCTGTAAAACTCTATTCTCTCCTTAATTAATATATGAGGCAAATCTTTTGCCTCCGTTTTAAAAAAAAGCGATTTAGAATTTGGGGAGCGAGTGTTATGTCAGAGGAGTGATGATTCATAAACAGGTAATCAAGCACGCAACATTATATGCTTATTTAGAAGGCATAAATAAAATGATGATGCTAGGAAAGTAACTTATGTGCCAATCTTTGAATGGACCTGTTGTGTGATCTGTTCAACCAGGCCTTGCACACGTGTTTTTGAGTTGAGAGAGATAATGTGACAACGTGGTTCGTGATTAGATGTGAAACAACACTTAAAAGTTTATTTGAGTATCAAAACACATGTGTACCAGATAAGTGGGAGTAATACAAACTCACTTGAGTTGCCTGGCTTATCCCCATGTTTCTTGGCTTGTGCAACTGCCGCCTTACAAAGCCAGCAAAATAAGCCCACTGTCGAAAAAATAAATCATTTAAATAGTCTACTTTAGCTGTTCATGCATCAACTCACAAATTTTTGATTATTTTGATTAGAGATTGCACACAGATCAACAAGTGTAACATATGGCCATAAGAGCTCAATTAACAGAGTTTGTAAATAGCTGATTTGGGTAGGGTACAAACAGTACATGAATGAGATATGTACAAGTCAAGAAGAATCAAAGACAGAAAACATGTGTTTGTTTCTACACTGCAAAATCTTTTTCTTTGTTCCATATAAATACTACAACAATCTCACCGTACCGTCTAGCTCCAATCTCTGGATGACATGTCAAAACATTCTAGGACTGAATATATCTCCTGGATAAAGGGATGGGAGGTATCTCCTGCGTTGAAGACATGCACCTGGTCGTGCAAATCAATCCAGCTGTACCCAGCATGCTTGTGAACACCTTGCCGTTCCATCTCTTCCCTTGCCAGAGATGCACTTCCCCACCTTCCTTCACGAGCATGTAAGTTATGAATCAGAACATATGGAGCAGAACTCTCAGGATCAATCTTGGATAATGCCTTTGCAGCCATGTGAGCCAGTGGTTCATTCTTCTTCGCCGTACATGCTCCGAGGAAAGATCCCCACACAGATCGGTCCGGAGCAATTGGCATACTATTGATTACCTCCAATGCATCATCAAGCTTACCATGTCGACCTATGAGATTGACAAGTGCTGAGTAGTGCTCAATCCTAGCAGCAATGCCATACTCATGGACCATGGTGTGGAAAACCCTCCATCCTTCAGAGACAAGGCCAGCATTTCCACATGCACTCAAAAGAGAAATGAAAGTTATGTGTGTTGGCATAACCCCGGCTCTCCTCATTTCTTCGAACAGCTGCAAGGCTTCTGTAGCACGACCATGGTGTTCATAACCTCCAATCAGTGCATTCCAAGACACTAAACATTTTTGCGTACGCATCTGGTTGAAGATGGCTTCCGCATCAGTTATTGCCCCGCCTCTGGAGTACATTGTTATAAGGGCATTGCTAATTGCAGTATCTGGCAGAAACGACTTCTCAATAAGTTGGTGGAGCTGAGCTCCAAGGGGCAACATAGGGATCGACGCACATGCTGCTAGAACTGAAGAGAAGGTGTGCCGATCAGGCGTCCCACCAACTTCTAGCATCTTTGAAAATAGCTCAATTGTACCATCATAGTCCCCATTTTGTTCATAACCTGATATCATTGTATTCCAGGAGATGATTGCACGCTCTGGCATCCTATCAAAAAATCCACGGGCATGCTCAACCTCTCCTATCTGTGTAAATCCTCGTATTATTAAATTCCAGGACACCATATCAGGGTCTGGCATTTCCCAAAACAGCTTCTCTGCTTCCTGCATATTGGACACCTTGGCATACCCAGCAACCATAGTGTTCCACGATTCCAAGTTCTTAGCCGGCATCTCATCAAACAGCATCCTAGCTGAGCAAACATCTCCAATTCTGGTATAGCACATCATCATTGTGTTCCATGACACAACATTTCTCTCAAACACCCTCATATTGCTCATCTGGTGCTGATTCTGACCTCTGGGTATCATATCAAATAATCTTCTGGCATCATCCACCCTCCCAACTTGCCCATACGCAGCGATGAGTGTGTTGTAAGCATCAAGAGCCTTGTCCATGTCTGTCACCCCCAAGCGCTTTGTCAACAGCTCCTCTGCCTCATGCAACCGGCCATTCTTGGCTAACCCAGACACCAGTGTGCCCAGCGACGCAGAGTCCTTCACAGGCATCGCATTGAACATGTCGAGGGCCTTGCTCACCTGACCAGCAGCAAAGAACCCGGTGACCATCGTGTTCCAAGAAGTGACGCTCCTCTGCGGCATCTCGTCGAACAGCTTCCCAGCCTCGCCCATGAGCCCGCGGCGCACATATGCGCTGAGGAGGGTGTTCCACGTGACGCCGTCGCGCTGCGGCATTTCGTCAAACAGGCGGCGCGCGGCGGCGAGGTGGTGGGAGTGCGACGAGCGGGAGTAGGCGGCGAGGAGAGTGTTCCATGACACAACGTCCCGGACGGGCATGGAGGCGAAAAAGGCGCTGGCAGCGCTTACGTCGCTGCGGCGGGCTAGCGCCGCTAAGAGCGAGTTCCAGGTCACGACGTTGCGGACTGGGAGAGCGTCGAAGAGGCGCCAGGCTGCGGCGAGGCGGCCGCGGCGGAGAAGAGCCGCGAGGGAGCGGTTGTGTTGCCGGACCAGCTCGCCGGTGGGGGCTGCAGCCGTAGCCGCGGCTGTGGCCGCGGCCGCCGCGCGGCGGTGGGCGACGCCTTGGATGGGAGGCGGCCATCTCCGCATCAGGATTCAAAGGATCCGGCGGTCCGGGACTCTGGGTACGTGGTACGTGGTGAGTTCAACTGTGCGATTGTCCGGTGATGGTCAGACCAAAACATCACAGGCTTTGACCAACTACTAGTACGCCTTTTCAAAGTATTCTAGATTTAAAATTTTCAAATTATTAAATCAACAAGATAAGTTATACATTTTCTTTTGAAAACAAAGATAAGTTATACTACTACATAAAAGGACTATGATTAGAAATGTTTTTATTACAAACGTGTTAATATGACTTTTGTATCCCATGACCCATGTTTACTATCTATCTATTTTTGTTATATATAAAAGATGTTAGCCCGACTTTATACTAATAAAGCCATCAAGCGTCACATAAAGGTTTTGCACTCAAACATGAGCCAACCAGACAGGGTAGCAATACAGGTAGCCACAACCGGCAACACGAGAATACGGCACGCATGCCTCCAAATAACCAAGGCACGAGGCTAGAAGCCATCAATGGATGTTGAGCTTGATATGTACTCATAATGAAGTTCGTTGTTGCCCTAACGCGAGAGATCAGAAGTTCCACTACATCCTTGTCGCCCTCCTTAATATAGTTTTGCGATAACCTTAGAGATAACATTATAAATGTTCCACTACATACAAACAACATTCAATGTTTCAATGCACGAACATCATTTCAGATAAGTGAATGAGAAATACCGAAAACCCAAAGCTTAAATTGATGTCCACTTTCACTGAGGCATTTTGGTACAAGAATCACATTGCCAAAACCGAAAACATTCATCGCATGCAAAATATATCTTACAACGAACAACCTCAACTTTAGCTAACTCAGTTCTCTCCTCTATCTCTGGATCACGCCGCGACCACGCAAACAAGCTGCTCTGATGCTTAAAAGAAATTAATTGGCCGGAATTAGGAATCAAATTAGGAAGAAAGGCTCAAGGAGCAAGACCGCCACCAAGTTGTCGTGTACCCGAGCTAGCCAGAAGCGGGATCTCCTATACAACACATTATGTGTCAAGATGCTACTCGACCGCATAGGACGCGCGCAACCGGACCGACACATTAAGCAACCACAACGATCGCATTGTAACGACTCGAAGAATTCTAGCATTTTTTTTCCAATTCTAGCTTTCAAGTGGCTATCATTTTAAGCTGGGTACTGTAGCGGCTCAACCTGATGCATAGTGACCGGTTATTTGGTTTTTGGATGGTTTTTTCTTTGTTATTTGTTTAAACAATATACATTATAAAAAACAAGAACAATAATTTTAAAATTCAGTTGATTATTTGAAAATGCAAACAATTTTTGAAAAAAGAACATTTTTAAATGCAGATATTTTTTTGGAAGCATGATTTTCTGAAAATGTGAAGAATTTTTAAAATTTCGAAATATTCTAAAAAATGAACATTGTTAAGAATTTTCCCTTTTTTGAAGAAAATAAAAACAATTGTTTGAATTCCATATTTTTTTTCTAATTACAAAAAATGAAAACTAATAGAATAAAAACCCAGACAAGAATATTCTGAAGGGTTCCCAAAACAGATAGAAAATAGAACAACAACGTTCCTAAAATCTGATTTCCTGTACGAAATGCGCCACTCCAAATCGCTTGCCCCTTTACGAAAGCTATGCGGCAAATAGGAATTACCGCGAGTGTTATGTCTCGCATTAACTGAGGCCGTAGCAACCTGAGCAAATGGGAGAATCGGGTTCAAACGCATGTCTCCACGGATAGCGCTAACGCTGCTAGCCGCTTCGCCAGAATGCCATTCGTCGAAAGGGATAGGGGCACGTACTACTTGAGGCGACCCGACTCGGTTTTCTTGGTTTTCTTCTTGTTTTTTATCTTTCTCTCCGTTTTTTCATTCTTTTTTGCGTTATGTATCTTTTTTTCTCTTTTCAGATTTCTTTGTTCTTTGTGGTTAGCATTCTACATTTTTATATATGTCAACAACATTTTTCTAATACATGACTATTAGTTTTTCGATACAAATTACACATTTTTTGTTTGTTTTTCATTTTTATTCTCCATTTTTGTTTGGTTTCATTTTTTCTTCTTCATTATTTGTTTTTTAATGTATTTTTTCGTTTTCACTGTACATTTTTGTATATGGCAAAAAAAAATTAATAAGTGATCAACATTTTTGTATACATGTTCAACATTGTCCGAACGCTTACGCAATATTTTTTTTCAAATACTCGTTCAACAATGTAATACTTATTCACATTTTTCAATACTTGTTCAATATTTTTTGAAATACTTGTTCAACAGTTTTAAATACATATTCAACATTTTTCAATACTTGTTCAACATTTTTAATACTTACTCGACATTTTTCAACTACTTGCTCAAAAAAATTCATATACTCATTTAAAAAAATTAATACTTATTCAACATTTTTCAAATACTTGTTCAGCATTTTAAATATTTTTCAACATTTTCAAATACTTATTCAACATTTTTGGAATTCATATTCAACATTTTTTTGATACTCATTTAACATTTTTCAAATACTTGTTCAATATTTTTCAAATGTTTTTATAGTGTTTTCTTTCTAATATATAAATGCACAATATATTAAAGTATAAACAAAAGGGAAAACAGAGAACAAGCGGAAAAACAGAAAAAGGAGGCTGAGCTTTCCGTGTGGCTAGACCATGGCCCATGTAGAGCCCCCCCCCCCCCCCCGGTCCGATAGGAGAGGCTGCCCTGACAGCAATTAGTTGAGGAGAGCTCCTTTGGGAGCCTCCTCAACGATCACATTCGGTCGGCTGAGAGCTCGTCGCTTGGCGCACTCTCAGCCGCCGCCACGTGTCGCGCTAGGCGCTTCCTTCGGGTTCTTTTTTCGCACACGTTTTTCTACTTTTTAGATGATGTTTTCCGGGGTTTTCCGACTTTTCGGTTTTCCACCGGTGTTTCTTAGCTTTTCAACAAAAAAATATTAAAATAACATTGTGCTAAAAAACACTTTTTTTGGTGAGAGGCATGTTTTTACTTCCGTGAGAAGCACGACCGTGCCTCTCGGAAATGAAAAAAACCGCAATTTCTCTTCTTTTTTTTCTTCCTCGAGAGGCACGGTTTTGCTTCCGCGAGAAGCACGGCTGTGCCTCTCGAAAATGAAAAAAACGTGTTTTCTCTTCTTCTTTTTTTCTTCCATGAGAGGCACGGCGTTGCTTTTGCGAGAGGCATGGCCCGTGCCTCTCGGGAATGAAAAAAAAACATGTTTTCCCTGTTTTTTCGTGAGAGGCATGACTTTGCTTCTGCGAGTGCCTCTCGTAAACGAAAAGACACGTTTTGACTTTTTTTTTCTCTTCCGTGAGAGGCACAGTTTTACTTCCGCGAGAGGCACGGAGAAGCACCTTGCCTCTCGGAAACAGCTTCCGGAAAGGGAAAAAAGTGCTCTCAGCTCGGTGTTTTCGTCCGATTTTTCGTGACTTCATCAAAACTTATCAACATGTGATCTAGGTTTGAAGATCTCGACGCGAAGAACCCAACTGTGAAAACTGTTTCAAGATTTGGACGCACGGTTTAAAGAGATAAAACATTTTCAATAAACGGATCTACGAAGAAAGAAAAAACTCACATGTTATGACAAGTGGCAAACATGCAACACGCCACTTGTCACAATCTAGAAAGATGGGAGTAATCTTTAAAAGAAGTGCTCCTCAATTAGTGATTTCGGGCTATACTAGAAATAGGGGCACCCAGGAATTACCGCTAGGAAGCACCATCAGGCTAGCAAATTACGAGAGCTCCTATTGGATGCGCGCATGCGTCCAATGGTCGAGCTTTCACGCAGAAAGGAAGAGCGCATGGGCCAGCCCATTAGGAGGAAACGAAGCTCCAGACGAATAAAAAATAATTCAAGCGTGAGTCGAAGCTCGAACCCGCGACCTCCATTCATTCAGCCAGCGTTGATAAACAACAGAAGCTGCGACCTGTTGTTTCAGTTCAAGGCTCGAACGTTTAAGTACATACCTTGTTGAATTCTTTTTTTTAAGTACGCATAAAGTATTTTGTATATCCGTTGAACATTTTGCAATATCCGTTTAACATTTTCTTAAAATAAGTTGAACATTTTAAATAATACACGATGAACTTTTTTGAATATACGATGAACATTTTTGAAAATATGAATATACACGCTGAACAATTTTCGGATACACACTGAACATTTGTAAAAGAACGTTGAACAATTTACGAATACACACTGAACATTATGTAATATATACAGTGAACAAAATTAATAAACATATTAGGCATTTGTATATTCATTGAAAAAACAAAACCGAAAGAGAAAAAACCAAAACCAAAAGAGGAAAACAGGACAAAAATCAAAAACCAGAAGAGAAACAAGAGAAAGCCAAACCAGAAGAAACATAAACAAAACTAGAAGAAGAAAACCGGAACAAAACCAGAAGAAAAAAACAACAAAGAAAACCAAAACATAGAAGAAAAAAAACTAACGAAAGAAACAACAGCGAACGAAAAAGAAGCACGCGAACCCGTAGTGGGCCGGCACAACATGCACGCGAACGGAAACAGCTGTGAGCGTTTCCTCGACAGCTTGCCGCACACGGGCGTCCAATAGGATTCGCCCAAATTACTATTCGCTGCACATTGTGGCGAAAAGCCGGTGAAACGCGCAGGAGCCTCGAGCTAGCACCCAAACGAGTTGGCCCATCTTAGTTGGTTCTGGTCCGGTTTTTACTGCTTTTTCGTTTTTACATTTGTTATCTTGTTTCTTTTAATATTTCCCTCCCTTTTTTGTTTTTTGAAAAAGTTGCCTTTTAAAAAAATGTTCGAAATTTTAAAGTTGTTTCAAATTTAAAAAATGTTCGGATTTCATCCGTAGGAATTTTAATAAATGTTCCCATTTTCAAAATGTATTCAAAAATTAAGAAAGTATTCATATTTTTATAAGTTGTTCACAAATTCAAAAATGTTCAGGAATTTCAGAAAATATTAGCAGTTTCGAAATTTCTTTGGAATTTCAAACAATTGTTCCTGTTTAAGTAAATTATTTACAAATTCAAAATAATGTCTGTATGTTCAAATGTTTTTCAAAATTTAGAGAATGTTTGGGAATTCTTACAAATGTTTGCAATTTTAATTTTGATTCCTGCTTTTCAGAAAATGCCCAGTAATTTCAAAATTCGTTCGCGTTTCTAAAAATATTCTTTCTTTTAAGAAGAATATTATTTTTTTGAAAAATATGTTCGGAACTAAAAGAACAGTTAAAAACCGATAGCTACAGTGTAGCAATCCCTACTGTAAATCAAATCATACGATGTTTTCTTTTAGAATGAAGGCTCAAGAATAAACCGAATCATACAGTAGAATGCGAATTGCTACCGTGTCTTCTTCTACATGGGCCGGGTCCAATATGGATGGTCCCTGTGCGTCGCGGCGCAGTTGGAACGCGTTGAGCGTTCAATCGAAATCACTAATTAAGGAGTACTTGTTGTAAAGAACACTTCACTTTCCGAGGTCACGACAAGTGGCGCACATGCAACGCCACTTGTTGCAACCTGGGAGTTTTACCTTTTTTCGTAGATCTATTTATTCAAAACGTTTTATCTCTTAAACAGTGCGTCCAAATCTCGAACGGTTTTCACCATTGGATTCCTCGCGTCGAGATCTTCAAAATTAGATCCCATGTTGATAGGTTTTGAGGGAAAAAAATCACGAAAAAAACCGAACAAAAAAACCGGGCGAAAAAACCGAACCGGGAGCACGATTTTTTTCCCTTTCCGAAAGTTTTTTTTTCGTTGCCAAGAGGCACGGCCGTGACTCTCGCGAAAGCACAACCGTGCCTCTCGCGAAAGCAAAACCGTGACTCTCGCGAAAAAAAAAACAGAAAACGCGTATTTTTTTCCCTTTCAGAGAGGCACGGCCGTGACTTTCACGTAAGCACAACCGTGCCTCTCGCGGAAGCAAAACCATGACTCTCACGAAAGAAAAAAAACAAAAAACGCGTTTCGTTTTTCCCTTTCCGAGAGACACGAGCGTGATTCTCGCGAAAGCACAACCGTGCCTTTCACGGAAGCAAAACCGTGACTCTCGCGAAAGAAAAAAAAAATAGAAAACACGTTTTTTTCGTTTCCGAAAGGCACGGCCGTGACTCTCGATAAAGCACAACCGTGCCTCTCGCGGAAGAAAAACCGTGACTTTCGCGAATGGAAAAAAAAACGCGTTTTTTCGCGCAAAATTTTTTTTTCGAATTTTTTTTATCGAAAAGCTAAGAAAGACCGGAGAAAAACCAAAACGTCGAAAAAAAACAAAAAAAACCGTTTAAAAAGCCGAAAACGCGTGCGGAAAAAAAAAACAAAATCCAAAGGGAACGTCCAGAGCGCGACATGTGGCGAATGGATGAGAGCGTGCCAAGTGGCGCTGATTGTTGCGATGCTCCCGAAAGAGCGCTCGTTAACTAGTTGCTCCCGCGTTCAATAGGCCATGCCATTGTTCTCAAAACAAACATACAGAAAAAATCTCACCGAACACGGCTGCTACAGTACTACGACAGTAGTGTAATTTTCTTATTTTTCTTCTTTCTGAAACTTGCAGGGAGACAACATCATGTTGCTTTCCGTATAGACTCGTGGGTCTCGTTCTTCTCCGGACCCGGTATTGCCGTATTGGCACGCATAGGCGGTGCGTTAGTAGATGAAACAGTTACATATTTGAGCATGATTACCCGACAATTAAAGGTAGCTAGGTGTTTTCTTTAGGAAATGTACTACGCTCACAGTAGGAAAAAGGCACTTCTCCTGGAAAAATTTCTAGACTAGCACCGATACAATTTATAGTTCTGCGTAGTATTTCCTCTTTTCTGAAATATAAGTTATGCCTCATATTTCAGACTTTTCTTTTGGAGGGGTTCCTGATATTTCAGTTTCTAAAGAATGCAGTTAACTGATTCCTTTACTTATGATATCTCCGAAAAAACCTGATTTGGGGGAAGTTAACAAATCCTTAAAAATTTATCAAAAACAGAACAAAAGTTAATTAACTCATAATGTTTTTCCAGATTTTATTTCCAATCATCTATAAACTATATACCAATATAAAATGACCCCAGTGGTGCACACCATCAAACCAGGTCAATCCAACGACCTACATTGCTTCAATGATGAGCATTCAACATGTTTAGCATGCTATCAAATATTGACATTAGGCAAATAATAATCATCTATATCTATACTAATATAAAAAGACATAGAGGGGCAGATCCTACTAATTTCGGGCATCAAACCAAATCAATCCAACGACCGACCTACATTGTTCCAATGGTGAGCACTCAACATATTTAGTGTGCAAATAATTACACACCCAATATTGATGTAAATGATAATTACATCAATATTTATGTGCAATTAATATTTCTCTAATATCAACGTGTAATTATTATTTGCCTAATGTCAACTTGCATCGCCTAATAATAACGTGCATTGCACGTACACATTTACTAGTCTTTACTCTTAAAGGAGAGTTGGTAACGTCGCCTCACCTCCCACCAACCATATATTACGCTCACGAGCGTCTTACAGGAGACCTTTGGCTCAAGCACAGCCAGTATGAGCCGTCCCATTTGACGCATGCGTTAACTCAATCAAATCGGCATTTCCCTAAAACAACGCCATGCATTAACTAATTCAAATCAAATCTTACGAATATCTCAACTAAATCTAAACTTTCCTTGCCTTCCACTATTCATATTCAAATAAAATCTTACCAAAACATCAACTATAATCAAAGTTGACCGGCCCATTTGACGTGTGCACGCGTTTTTAATTTTCGTTTCTTTTTTATGTTTCTTTGTTTTGTTTCTTTTTTTGTTTCTTTTTTCTATGACCAAACTATTATTTTGTACCCGGCATACTATCAGAATCGGCATAAAATTGTATGCCGAATTAATTAGGCAGAAAATTGGTCACACCGAATCAACCACCCAGACATTAATGTGTAAACAATTTAAAAACCTAGCACTGAATCAATTTGAAAATCAAGCTATTAATACAATCAATTAGTCAGATGGTTAATTACATGTGCAATTAATTAGGTACATTTAAATAGGGATTTTTCGTGTCAAATAAATTTAAAAACTGAATCATTAATGCAACTAACATTAGGCAGACAATTAATTAGGCCTACAGATAATTAGCATGGATCTATCAGAAAACTGCTTGATTTCTTTACAATGTTGGTCACTATTTTGCTGCATAAGAATACAGGTACCTCTGTCTTTGATGGAATTATGCTTGGTAGCAAGGATCTGCCAGAAAACTGCTTGTTTTCTTTACAGTGTTGGACACTTTTTTGCCGCATAAGAATCCAGGTACGTCTATCTTTGATGAAATTCTGCCCGTAGCAGGGATCTGCCAAATAAATATTGCTCTGGACATTATATCATGGGTTGTTGGAACATTCGGATGCAAAAGAAAAACAGTGCGCTCAACATTGTAATATCATGGGTTGTTGGAATATCTAGATGCAAAGTAACATGAGAATCTTCGATAGCGAATCCCTAGGTGTCTGATCATGGAGAATTTTACTCAAGAATGACTTATAATATTGTGGGGCATAGAGTGAAACAAAAGAACCTGAATTGCCTCGAGAACTAGATTGACGTGCATCTTCGGTTCCATTCTTCTAAGATAGTTCACTAAGAGCATCTCCAACAATAGACCAAAAAGTTAAAGACCAAAAACTGATTTTAGGTGTCGAGAGAGAAGGCAATGTGTCAAATTTGGCTCATATTCGTGGAAATTAGAAGAGTTCAACGTTAAATTATGTATCTTAGCTGTTATATTCACTACATTCCCAGCAATATCATATTCAATAAAAATGAATACAAAAAAATAATTTCCTTTGCGGCATCTCGCCGAACATGTTGGGTGTGATGGGCTCACTTTTGGCCAATGGAGTTCAACAGGGACGAGATGGATGCTAATCGGTGAGGGATGGTGTCGGGAACGAGGCCGAAGGCCGAGGGATCCGACGCGACAGCCAATTCTGACGGTGGGAACTCGCCCACGTGCCGAGAGCTCAGTGATCATCTTTGGGTGGAGCGGCAACAATGACAGTTGGGGAAGCGCTGACATCGACGGGACCGGGCGGCGGCATTGGGAGCTTGGCAGGGTTCGGGGCGGACTAGACAGACGGCGTCGAAGGCCGTAGTTCAAGGTTGAAACAATCTTTTTGTCACAACTGAATTTTTTGGTCTGATGTTGGAGATGTTCCAAGTGCTGAAAGTTTTTTGTGAGCCACTGATAATTTCCCTTCATGCTACCCAGAACGGGAGTTATATAGTCTTTTTTGTATTTTCCTATTCTTTTTTTTGTAGATTGTGAATATGTATTTATTTTTTTTTAGAAAAGGAGGATGTACCCCCGGCCTCTGCATCTGGACGATGCATACAGCCATATTATTAATTATTCACAAAGATCATACAAGGTGATACATCAATAAGCCTGAAGCCACCATCTTGACAACACCGTTGCTACTCCTATCCCCTTGATGAAGGCATGCCGAATGTCCGGGCCTAATACCAAACAGACATCGCACCAAAGCCTAACATCTAAAGCCAGGTGTCCCATCCAAGCCACTATCTGGATTGGGTCCCACACCGGTCTGGCACACTCCCAGTGAGCACCGCACGCTGCAAGGGCCATCACCTTCATCTTTCCTCGGTCCATCCTCAGAGCAGAACTGTTGCACCGACCTTGTCAGGCCTCTCTACCATCAACGCCACCATGACACCAGACAACTTCCTCCTCCTGCGAGAGTCCATCTCCAAACGCGCCCATCGCCGAACCTCCGCGCCGTCATCCCGCTAGGATCCGCCTTTGGCCTTGCGCTAGATGTAACACCGATCCTCCTCTTGTCCCCTCCAGCCAGCACGTGCTCCAAAACGATGCCCCCAGGAGGGACAACGGCATCGAAGGTGTCATCTTCGTCCGATCCGGTAGACCCAGATCTAGGATTTCCCCCGAAGCATCACGAGTAGGGCGCCATGACCTACAACAACGATGCCTCTAGAAGGGAACGGCGTCATAGACGCCGCCATCGTCTGCCATGACCGTAGTCGGCGCGATTTTCACCAGAAATCACGGCTCCCCGATCTCGCAGCTGACTGAAACAAAACGGAGCTTCGCCGTGAAGACCAACGCCGCCGTCGGCATGCCGGCAGGGAGCCTCCAGCCGCCCCTCACCGGTCCTCCACGCGCCACCGGTTGCCACGCCGGGGCGGATCTGGACGGGACGCCAGGTCCGCGGCTTTTGACGCCCATCTCTAGACATAGAATCTACCGAGGGGAAGAGCACCATGCCAGTCATGGATCTGGTCGCCGCCGCACAAGCAAGGGACGCCGCCCTACCTACTGCTCGCGGATCCAACACGGAGTCACCCCTGTCGGCTCCGGGTGATCTCACAGCCCCCACCGTGTCCGGCCCTCCACGCGCAGGACAATGCACCGCAGCACCGCCGCCGGACCTGCTGAAAGTGCTAGTTATCGACTAGAGGGGGGTGAATAGGCGATTTTTATGGAAGTCTTCAAAACACGAGAGTTTCGAAGACAAACAATAGAAATGAACCTATTGACATGCAACGGAAGGTAGACTACACTAGACAAGCCATAGTCAAGTAAGCAATGAAGTGAAAGCACGAAGACTATTAGCAGCTAGGTAGTATGGATCAGGGTGGAAGATGGTATGAAGCCGAACAACAATAGTCATCACACAGTGAAGTCAAATAGATCAAGCAAGCAGGCAAAGACTTCATGAAGACAAACTATAAGTAAAGAAAGGGAGTAGATAGAACCAGTTGCTTGGTGAGGATAGGGATTTGTTGGACCAGTTCCAGTTGCTGTGACAACTGTACGTCTGGTTAGGGAGGCTGAGATTCAACTCAGAAGACCGCGTCTTCACCTTATTCCCCTTGAGCTACGGACACCTAGTCCTCGCCCAATCACTCTGGTAAGTCGTCATGGTAGACTTCCAAACCTTCACAGACTTCGTTCACCAGCAATCCACAATGACTCTTGGATGCTCAGAACGCAACGCCTAACCGGCTGGAGGATTCACAGTCCCCAAGTGTAATAAGTCTTCAGATCACGCGGACAGAAAGACTTCAGTGATGCCTAACACTCTTTGGCTCTGGGTGTTTTGGGCTTTGTCCTCGCAAGGATCTCTCTCTCTCAAATGCTTCGGAGGTGGGTTGCTCTCAAACGACAAAAGCCGTGTACTAACTCTGAGCAGCCATCAATTTATGGTGTAGGGGGTGGGCTATTTATAGCTAGGAGGCAACCCGACCTGATTTATCCGAAATGACCCTGGGTCACTAAGGAACTGACACGTGTCCAACGGTCAGATTTCAAACACATGCGGCAGCTTGACCTGGGCTACAAGTAAAGCTGACTCATCCAGCTCTGTATAAGATTTTCTCTCATTTTCTTCGCTCGAAGACATAGGATTTGGTTGAGCATCACTTCAGTCACTCTGACTTTGTTCACTTGGACCCCACTTAACAGTGCGGTGGTTCCTATGACACAACAAAGTAGAAAAGGAAACTATGAAACAACTATGTCTTCGCACTCCATAGTCTTCATGTGATGTCTTCTCATGCCATAGTCTTCATTGTGAATATCTTCACAAACCACCATTGTCTTCAATGTCTTCACACATTTTTAGGGGTCATCTCCGGTAGGTAAACCGAATCAAAGAGGGACTACTACCTGTGTTATCCTACAATTCTCGCAGACATATTAGTCCCTCCACCAAGTTTGTCGTCAATACTCCAAAACCAACTAGGGGTGGCACTAGATGCACTTACAATCTCCCCCTTTTTGGTGATTGATGACAAACTGGTTGAAGTTTTCAACGGGGGGATAAAAGTATGTGAAATTGTGAGTGTCGGTGTCAAAACCGGCGGATCTCGGGTAGGGGGTCCCGAACTGTGCGTCAAGGTCGGATGGTAACAGGAGACAAGGGACACTTTATTTTACCCAGGTTCGGACCCTCTCGATGGAGGTAAAACCCTACTCCTGCTAGATTAATATTGATGATATGGGTAGTACAAGAGTAGATCTACCACGAGATCAAGGAGGCTAAACCCTAGAAGCTAGCCAATGGGTATGATGATGAATGTTATGGTTCGTCCTACGGACTAAAACCCTCCGGTTTATATAGACACCGGATAGGGTTAGGGTTACACAGAGTCGGTTACATTGGTAGGAGATCTTGAATATCCGCACACCTAGCTTGCCTTCCACGCCAAGGAAAGAACCTTCCGGACACGGGACAAAGTCTTCAATCTTGTATCTTCATAGTCCTGGAGTCCGGCTAAAGGTATTGTCCGGCTAGCCGAACACCCCCTAATCCAGGACTCCCTCAGTAGCCCCTGAACCAGGCTTCAATGACGACGAGTCCGGCGCGCAAATTGTCTTCGGCATTGCAAGGCGGGTTCCTCCTCCAAGTTCTTCAAGAAGATAATAAACACCAAAAAATAGTGTCCGGCTCTGCAAAACAAGTTTCCACGTATTGCCATATAGAGAATAATGCGAACACAAATCAAATCTGCTGACGTATTCCGCAGTGCGTCATAACACTGCGACCAAGCCTTCTGTATGGAGTATTTTTATTGTTCCATCGCAGCACGTTCAACGAGGCGGTTTCCTTGGCACGTCTTGTCGAAGCAGAGATCGTGTGCCCCCTTTAACGGGATTCTCATTAATACGGACGTGGGTAATCCAACCGCGCCATTTACCACGGCGCTTGAGCGGCAAGCGAGTTTTATTAGGTAGGTGGGGACGCATAACGGCATCAACCTATATAAGGGGATAAAGATCCACCTCTTTCACCTACGCCTTCTTCCTCCTCCGCCCATCCATCTCTTGCGCACTCAAGCTCCAACGCCCAAGTCCGCTCTTTCGTCCTCAACCTACTCCAGCGATGTCCGGAGCGGGAGGCAAGTGGATGGCTTCCTCCGTCACGGAGGGACAAATTAAAAAGCTTAGGAAGGCCGGATATCTCTCCAAGGACATCCCGCACCGGCTTCCTGAGGCGGGGCAGCTCCTTCCTACCCCAAGGCCTGATGAGAGGGTAGTTTTCCTTCCCCATTTCCTCCGCGGACTGGGTTTTCCACTCCACCCTTTTGTCCGGGGGCTCATGTTCTATTACGGCCTGGATTTCCACGATCTGGCCCCGAACTTCGTCCTCAATATCTCGGCGTTTATCGTCGTGTGTGAGGCCTTTCTCCGCATCCGCCCCCACTTCGGCCTCTGGCTCAAGACTTTTAACGTCAAGCCCAAGGTGGTGTCCGGCACCAAGGCGGAGTGCGGAGGAGCTATGGCTGGCCGAATGGCCAATGCCATCTGGTTCGATGGCTCCTTTGTGGAGACCTTGAAGGGGTGGCAGGCTGGGTGGTTTTACATCACCGAGCCACGCGACTCGAAATGGGTCGCGGCCCCTGAATTTCGATCCGGACCCCCCCACGCGCCTCAAGTCCTCGCAAGAGACGGGCCTATCATGGGGCAATGAGAACGAAGTGACCGGATTGCAAACTTGCATCCAGTCCCTAGTGAACAAGCCGACCCGGCATGTTAACATAATCCAGGTTATGCTCGTTCGCATGATCCTCCCGTGTCAACAACGGGATTTCACTTTGTGGCAATACGACCCGGCGCAGCACCGAACCCTCAATAGGCTCTTCGATACGATGTATGAAGACGTCTGGAAGATGCTGACCAAGAGCGCCGAGTGCCCCACATCCGCCTCCGAAGACCGCGGATACAGCTCGCAGCGTGATGCTGGCGAGGTAAGCCATCTATACCTTTTACAGGTTCATACCGAAATGACTCCTAGTATCTCTTGATGCGCGGCTTTCCCTAACGTCAAACATTACTTGTGCAGCCCGCCCCGGGCCGCACTCGACGATTCATCGAGCGGCTCCCTGGATTCGTCGGAGATGGACTCCGTCCCTCCCGCGGTCTTCCCCAGCAGGGCGGGCGACGCCGAAGCGGCGTCCCGCCGAACAGGGCAGGAGGAGGTGGTCCTGGAGGAGCCGCAAGGCAATCCTTAGGACCCCAGGAGTAAAGGGGATGAAACCCCCCAGGGCTCCAAGTCCGGCTTTGTGCCGGACACCGCGCCGGACTCAACCGTCCTGGCTCGCGGTGGGCGAACTCCTTCCAAAAGGAGTAATCCGTCCGAGCCGGCGACCTCTGTCCAGCCAGAGGCGCCGGATAGTCTGTTGGAGGTGCTTGAAGGCGCCACCATCAACGAGGAGCACCGTACTGTTATGAGTACGGTGGTCCAAAGGGTTCAGTTCGCCAAGAGCGGACTGAATGAAGCTTGCGCTAGCCTTCTAACAGGCTTCCAGGTAAGCAAAAAATGTGCTAAATTCATTACCGCATAGACAGTAGCCCCTGATGCTCTGTTCGGTGTTCGGAAAGAAAAGCCGAATAGAGGATCTAATAATTTTCGCAGGAGTCTAACCATAAAAAGTCAAATATGCGTATGCAGGCTTCCCTGCTGTCCACCGCCGCACTAACTGCGCAGGTGGAAGTCCTGAAAAAGGACTTCGAGCGGTCCGAGCAAGAGCTCGGCCTTGCCAAAAGGCAGCTCGAAGAAAAGGAAGGTAAGAAACACCCTCAATGATAAAATGTGCCTATAGAGAGGCTTGATTGGAAAAAATAACAGGATTGAACTGCCTATTGTAGGGGCTGCAACGGAGGTGGCAACCCTAAGGCAGGCGCTTTCCGAGGCCAAAATGAAAACGGCCGAGGAGCGTGCCGAGCGAGAGAAGCTTGGGGTCCAATGCGGCGAGGTGCAGCAGCAGCTGCAAGCTCTCATGAAAAAACATGAGGGTTTGGAGCTTGAGGCGAAAGCGCAAGCGACCGAACTCGCCTCTGCCCTTGAGACCACCAAGAGCGCCAGGGCCGAAGCCCAGAGGGCCCTCCAAGAGTTGGAGGATATGAAGAAGATAGCAGCGGGTAAGGCATTCTCAATGCAAAGTAGGAACATAAAAGTGAAATACCTATTACTTACCCGAATCCGGAGTTCTCCAGGGGCGTTCTTCGATCTTTCCCGCAGCGCATCCGACGCCGCCGCATTCTACCGGGCCGAAGAGAACAGCTTGACGGAGAGTGTGTTCTGGTCTCAGTATTCTGAGGCCGGACACCCTGTGCCCTTGAGCGATCAGCTGAAGCAGCTGGCCGAGCTCCACAAGGCGTCCGAACAGGCCATGAAGGGCTTACTAGTTCGGCTGTGGCCTGGAGAGGCCCTGCCTGGGAGCTACTTCGGGCTAGTGCGGCGGCTGGTGGAGGCCTGTCCACGGCTGGAGGTCATCAAGCGCTCCGTCTGCATTGAAGGTGCCCGGAGGGCCCTTGCCCGTGTAAGGGTACACTGGGGCAAGCTAGACGGGGAGAAGCTAGTGTGGGACGGGCCGCCAGCGGGGAAGGAGCATCGCAAGCCCGAGAACTACTACAAAGAAGTTCTTGCTGGAGCTCGCCTTGTAGCGGATGAGTGTACGAAAGATGTAATATTTCAATGAACTCGCTCGTTTGTATCCTATGCGCTGAAAACTTGTTCATATGCGCTTTAAGCAATGCTTACTGAATTTAAAATATTATTTTCTGTGTGGCCGTTTATCAATAATTGAGAGATGGCGAGTCGTCGGCTTCTGCCCCCATGCAACTAGTGCTGGGGTGTTCGGGATAAACCTGAGGGCTCTTGTTCCCATAGTTGGGTCCTTCGAGGGAGGCGCTCAGCACAGCGAACCAGGCAATCGGACTATAATGCTTGAACACTCTCACTTAGCCATAGAACTTTATAATTTTAAATTTCGGCGAAGCCCCTAGTTCGGAAGGCCGAATTCGGGGCACTATCCACGCCTTTAGCCGGACTTAACCAGCTCTCCGTTCTAAGCAGCATAAGCCTTTAAGGACTCGAAAAACCTCTCGAACAGCGACCGGTCTCGCGCCTTATCATGACAGTCTGTTTTAGCTTTCTCCACTGAGGTGCTCACCCACATGACCTGGGGCACAATCGCAGTGGTTCTCCTAGTGCTACCTTAGCCGATAGAGCGGAACGTAAGGTACCAAAACATAGGAGCCGGGCAAACCCAACATATGACCAAAATCATGACTCGGAGCCGATGCATATAGTGCTATAAGTTCGGGGTGCCGCACTTGGGAAAGTGTGCGGACTTCTCACGACCAGATAAAAGGGTAATAAAGCCCCTGGCGTGGTTTGCCGTACCATGGTGTACGGGTGCCATCATGTTATGAAATAAACATATATATATATTAAAAGATGATAATGCAAAAAATAGGCAAAAGCTATGCATTGTTTATAAGAAGGTTGTTTATTCAAGCCGAACGATACAAGTAGTGCAATAAGCAAAAAATATTTTAGACTATTTGACATGTCCTGACCAGGCGCAGGCCGTGGAATTTAGAAACAGATATATTGCTCGAAATAGAGACCACCTGAGAGTTCCATAATGCGGCGTTGTTTTGTCTGCTTTCCTGGGTCTTGCATGGTCTGTGCGGCAGCGAAGCCGAACAGTTTATATAGAGTCCTGAAAGGAAAAAGGAAAAAAATTTGGCAGCCCCTAGTACGTTTGACGCCGTACTGTAGGTATGCCAGGAATATGCCCCTCCCCCTGTGCCCATGGAATTTTAAGGGCGTAATTGTGTACTCTAGGTACTAGCTCTGCTATGTAGCGATGGCCAGGGTTGGGGCCGTATTGCTACGCTTGCTCCGAACGCGCCAGTTGGTCTTGCTGCAGATTACTCCGGGCGCGCTTTGCATTGTCCGGCTTTTTAGCGGCCGGACTGGAGAGTTGCCTTAAAAGGCTGCTTTGTACCTCTGCTGCGAGGGCCGCCGTGTGCTCCTCCGTACGGATGGAGCGTTCGGTGTTTCCGCTGACCGTGATTACACATCGAGGGCCTGGCATCTTGAGCTTGAGATATGCGTAGTGCGGCACCACATTGAATTTAGCGAATGCGGTTCGTCCGAGCAGGGCATGATAGCCACTGCGGAACGGGACTATGTCGAAGATTAACTCTTCGCTTCGGAAGTTATCCGGAGATCCGAAGACCACATCAAGTGTTATGGAGCCTATACAGTTGGCCTCTACACCTGGGATGACACCTGTAAAGGTTGTCCTTATAGGCTTGATCCTTGATGGATCTACGCCCATTTTCCGCACTGTATCCTGGTAAAGCAGGTTCAGGCTGCTGCCACCGTCCATGAGGACTCTTGTAAGGTGAAATCCGTCAACTATTGGGTCGAGAACCAATGCGGCGAAACCGCCGTGACGGATGCTGGTGGGGTGGTCCCTTCGATCGAACGTGATCGGGCAAGAGGACCATGGGTTGAACTTGGGGGCGACTGGCTCCATCGCGTATACGTCCCGTAGCGCACGCTTCCGCTCCCTTTTGGGAATATGGGTCGCGTATATCATGTTCACCATCCGCACTTGTGGGGGAAACCCCTTCTGTCCTTTGTTGTTTGGCGGCCTGGGCTCCTCCTCGTCATCGCTGCCTAGCCCCTTGTCTTTGTGTTCGGCTCTTAACTTGCCTGCCTGCTTGAACACCCAACAATCCCTGTTGGTGTGATTGGCTGGCCTTTCGGGGGTGCCGTGAATCTGGCACGAGCGGTCGAGTATTCGGTCCAAACTGGACGGGCCCTGGGTATTCTTTTTAAATGGCTTTTTCCGCTGACCGGATTTATGGCCTCTGAATCCGGCATTTATTGCCGTATCTTCATTGTTGTCGCTGCTGACGCGGCGTTTCTGTTTATTCCGGCGTGACCTGCCACCTTTGTCCTTGGTATCTGAATTACCTTGTTTCTTCGATAAGTTGTTGCTGCGAGCTAGCCAGCTATCTTCGCCCGCGCAAAAGCGAGTCATGAGTGTCGTGAGGGCTGCCATGGATTTCGGCTTTTCCTGTCCCAGGTGCCGGGCAAGCCATTCGTCACGGATGTTATGCTTGAAGGCTGCTAGGGCCTCTGCATCCGGACAATCGACGATCTGATTTTTCTTTGTTAGGAACCGTGTCCAGAATTGCCTGGCCGATTCTTCTGGCTGCTGGATTATGTGGCTTAGGTCGTCGGTGTTCAGTGGCCGCACATAGGTCCCCTGGAAGTTATCGAGGAATGCGGCCTCCAGGTCCTCCCATGAGCCGATTGAATCTGCAGGGAGGCTGTTAAGCCAATGCCGGGCCGGCCCCTTAAGCTTAAGGGGTAAATACTTAATGGCGTGCAAATTATCGCCACGCGCCATGTGGATGTGGAGGAGATAGTCCTCAATCCATACTGCCGGATCTGTCGTACCATCGTATGACTCGAGTTGACGGGTTTGAAACCCTCCGGGATTATGTGTTCCATTACTTCATCTGTGAAGCATAGCGGGTGTGCGGCGCCCCTGTACTGGGCTATGTCACGACGCAGTTCGGAGGAGCTGTGCCTGTTGTGTTTGGCCCGACTGGATTTATCGTGTCCGGAGTGAAAGCTATCACATGCCGTCGGGCGTCCGCGCGATCCGTAGATCGATCTTGTTTGCCTTGCTTTGTCCTCCAGGACGTCTCGCAGGTCTGGTTCGTGTTCCCGTGCCTTGGTGAAGCGGCGGCGGGGCATGGCTTGTTTGGTTGTTTGGCAGATTTCTCTGTCGCGGCCACGAGGTGGCCGATCTGCCATGTCTTGTGCTTCCTCCTCTGATTGGGGTAGCGGCCTGCGCTTAGGATAATGTTTGGAGGGGCATCCGAGTTCGTGCTCTTCGGCCGCAAGGACTTCAGTCCATCTGTCAGGTAGCAAATCTTGATCAGCTCTAAGCTGTTAGTGCTTTTTCTTTAGGCTGTTCGCCGTGGCTAAAAGCCTGCGTTGAAAGCGCTCTTGTTCCGCGGGGTCTGATGGTACGACGAATTCATCGTCGCCGAGGCTTGCCTCGTCTTCGGAGGGAGGCATGTAGTTATCGTCCTCGACCTCTCGCTCTGCCGCTCTCTCATGAGGGCAGTCTTCTCCATCTTCCTGCGCCGAATCTTGCTGGTTTTGGTGTTCTTCGCCGCTGTCCGGGGTAGTATTATCTCCCGTGCCGGAATCACCGTTTCTGCTGTGGCGGGATTTAGAGCGGCGCCGCTGGCGCCGGCGTTTTGGAGGCTTTTTTGATGTGCCATCCTCTGCTGTTCCATCGCCATCTCCATCTTTTGGAGCGTCCACCATGTATATGTCATATGACGAGGTGGCGGTCCAGCCCCCTGCAGGTGCTGGTTCTTGCTCGTCTCCTCCTTTGTCGTCCATACCGTCGAAGTCTTTGGAGCCGAAATCGAGCATGTCGGATATATCGTCGACAGTGGCTATTAAGTGGGTGGTGGGTGGGCTTTGAATTTCTTCGTCGTCCGAATCCCAACCTCGCAGGCCATAGTTCGGCCTGGGCTCTCCTAACAAAGAGAGAGACTTGAGAGAATTTAGAACATCACCGAAGGGTGAATGCTGAAAGATGTCCGCGGTGGTGAACTCCATTACGGGCGCCCAATCTGATTCGATCGGCGGGGGCGCGGACGACCCGAAGTTCGGAGAAGAGTCCGGCCTCCCGGAGTCATGTGTCATGCGGAGTGCGGGGCTGGCGTTCGGCTCGATCGCCTTTGGGATCGCAGCCCCTGGGGTGACATCCAACCGTTCATCCCCAACGAACGCAACGGGCTCCGAATCGAGGATTGGGGCCGGAGCGCAAGCGGCCTCCAGGACACTGTTCGGAGGCAGAGCTATATCGTGCCCCTCGGGATAGTGCGGCGCGCTTGGCTGTGGCTCGAACCCGTCGAAGATCAAGTCTCCACGGATATCTGCCGTGTAGTTTAAGCTTCCAAACCTGACTTGATGGCCAGGGGCGTAGCTTTCGATCTGCTCCAGACGGCCAAGCGAGTTGGCCCGCAGAGCGAAGTCGCCGAAGACGAAGATCTGTCCGGGGAGAAAAGTCTCACCCTGGACCTCATCGTTGCCGATGATCAAAGGAGCCATCGAACCCGAATGCGACGACACAGAGGAACTCTCAATGAAAGCACCAATGTCGGTGTCAAAACCGGCGGATCTCGGGTAGGGGGTCCCTGATGTCTACACACGCTTCTACTCTTGTAGACTATGTTGGGCCTCCAAGCGCAGAGGTTTGTAGGACAGCAGCAGTTTCCCTCAAGTGGATGACCTAAGGTTTATCGAACTCAGGGAAGTAGAGGTTGAAGATGGTCTCTCTCAAGCAACCCTGCAACTAAGATACAAGAAGTCTCTTGTGTCCCCAACACACCTAATACACTTGTTAGATGTATAGGTGCACTAGTTCGGCGAAGAGATGTTAAATGGCAAGTGATATGGATGGCAAAACAAAGTAATACAAATCTGTAATAAAAAGTGCAGCAAGCAAACAAGTGGTAAACGTGAGCACAAATGGTATTGCAATGGTGGAAACAAGGCCTAGGGTTCATACTTTCACTAGTGGCAACTCCCAACAACATTAACATAATCGAATTGCATGATATTTCCCATAAAACATGCAAAGGGGACGCACCCGGAGGTCATTCCTTCGTGGTCAAGAGAGGACGCGAATTATGTAGGGCTACAAAAGCACACCTCAAAGTTCGTAGTTCTCATCTAAGGATTTCCCAATGTCACCGCGGCCATCCAAAGAGAGTCCCACAATCACCACAACATATCTAAAGGATAGTCAAAGACAAGCACCAAGAGACTCTCAATCTTCAATCAACACACAAGAGAGGAAATTACTCATGAAAATACTTTTCTAATCCATGTCCAATAGACCGCTGTCACCTTGGTCTCGAGGATTATACTAGATAAAGACAAGTGAGTACATCAATCCAATACAAAGAGGAAGGGGAAATATCATGGGATCACCCTAGATTAACATAGCCTATGATCACAACGAAGATCACATCATGGGAGAGAGAATTAACCACATAGCTACTGGTAGAAACCTCAGCCCCGAGGAGGGACTACTCCCGCATCATGGAGGGAGGAAGCAACATCGATGGAGATGGATCCGGGGGCACTTCCCCGTCCCGGCAGGGTGCCGGCACAGGAATTCTGGTCCCCCGAAGCTTGATGGCGATGGCGGCGGAGATCGGAATTGCGTCTGGAGAAAAGGGGTCCCGTATCAGGGTTTCTGGAACGCGTGTTAAATATAGGCTAGAGGGGGGCATCGGAGGAGGCCTAGGGGGGGGGGGGGCGGGCAGGCCGCCTGGGCTGCCCCTGGCTCCCCTCTGGCCCTCCTTCGGGTGCCGGGAGTCTTCTGGAACGCTGATTTTTTATATATTTTTTCTGGAATTTTTCCGGCAGTTTTCGTAAAGGGAAAACCTGAAATACAAAAACAGCAGAAAACAGAAACTGGCACTGGGGTGCACTGAGTTAATAGGTTAGTCCAAATATGATCAAAAGTGTATGGAAGTGTATAAATATCATAGCAATATCACCCAAAAGAGGCATGGAGCAAGTAGAAATTATAGATACGTTTTGGACGTATCAACATCCCCAAGCTTAATTCCCGCTCGTCCTCGAGTAGGTAAATGATAACAAGAATAATTTCTGTGGTGACATGCTATTAACCATATAGGACTTTTTCATAGTCACATGACAAAAGCTTACTGAGACAATGATTTTATAGTAATTAAGTCGCCTTGAGAAAATCTCAAAGAACTAAAAGTTTTACAACATGAAACTGAAACATCAAATAGATTTGTAATGATCATGGTGTGTAAATATGATAAAGTGATTTCTCGCTTGCCCCCTTTAGTGAAGCAAAACATAAATGCAGGGGCACCTCCAAGGTTTAAGTGACGACTAGATACAATGATTTCAGAATAAACGATATCACAATCATGCAAAAGACAATGCTACTTTGGGACAATGCACATTACACTCAGAATGACAATCATGCTCTCAGTAGTCGGTGCTTTTTAAAAGAGGGTGGAGACTCTCGAACCGTGGCTTTTGTTGGCAAGGTTGAAAACCCGTAGTCGGAAACAAAGACAAAGCATGTACCAGAGCTCTTGGTTTTAAAAACAGGGGTAATATTTTTTTTGGATATGCATGTTTTGTCAACGAATGCTAGCAGATAACCCAATTACTTCTTGAGCTGGACAAGTTTCGAGGAATGGCTCCCGAATGAGGATCATAACATCCTCTTAATCTCCTTTGTTTATCACTGCCAAAGTTTTCTGATTTCTCATGAACAAAGCGTGAAGGAAGACTCGTTTGTTATATTAATTTTTAATGAGCCGGGTGCACCCTATGCCAATTCCTTCTCATATTATGGGTTGCACATTATACATGCAATCCCGGGGTGAAGCTTGTCCAACTTAAAAAGATCATGAATTAACCACTACTTCCTCATAAACTAAAACAGAGGCACAAAATAGGAATGCATTTATTGGAATATTTCGAGATGGTACACGAAAGTCTTCGTTAGGAATGGCAGGTAAATACCATGTATAGGAAGGTATGGTGGACTCATATGGCATAACTGGTTTAAAGGATTTGGATGCACAAGCAGTCAGTCCGCTTAGTACAGGCGAAGGTTAGCAAAAGACTGGGAGCGACCAACTAAGAGAGCAATGACGGTCATAATCATGCAGAGCAACAAAGCAACATTGAATCAGGCATGGCAGTTATATCGCTACTCAGAAATAAAAGATCATCAAGGCTTGACAGACTTTCTTTATAGTCTTAAATATGCGTGAGCATACGCCAAGTCAATCAAAATAAATTCTCGAAGGAAGATATCACTAAACCATACCACATCATATTCAAACAAATCATGTTGGTACTCCAATAACACATTGGAAACCCTCCAGCTATTTGAAACTAACCATAAGTAAACATGAATTACCAAGCAACATCATGCATGTATCATCTTTATCATAGACATATCAACCATTGCAACAGAAGCAAGCTATCTTAACAAGATAATCATGATAATAAAGAGAGTTCAAGCAACCAGCTAAACAAAAGCTCTTTAAAAAGATAAGCATGACAACTAAGAGCTGAGCAAGATAGTAGCTATTGAAAGACAAAGAACACACACAGCAAAGATAGACATGAAAATTCCATGTTATGTTCTAGGTAGAAGTGGAGCGTGTTTCTCTCCCACATAAAGAAAGCTGAGTTCCGACTCGTTATGAAACGCTAAAGAAAACAAAAAGGAAACTAAAAGCAAGACGCTCCAAGCATAGCACATAACACATGAAGTGATAAAAATATAGTGGAACGAAAGACGAACTTATAATGTCGATGGAGAAGGGGATGCACGGGGGCATCCCCAAGCTTAGACGCTTGAGTCTTCTTGAATATTTCTTGGGGGTGCATGGGGGCATCCCCAAGCTTGAGCGTTTGACACTCCTGAATCTTTTTATCATCTTCCCTCGCACACTTGAAAACTCCCTTCATACATAACTCATCATAATCTGATTAGCGAGGTTAGTACCCTTAATAAAATAATTGTTCCTTGCTGGAAATAAGGATATTCTTGAAGTTATACTGTTTCTCAAGATTGCCAAAAGGTTTTTGCAAAGAAAAAGCAAGCTCAAGGTTTGCAAAATGAAGGAAAGGCAAAACAGGACATAATCTGTGAAAAACAGACCAGCAGGTAGTAAATAATTTTTTCGGGGCACTTCTGCAACTCAAATCAAAAAACTCAGAACAGAAGCCCGAAAGCCAATTGTATAGAGCACGCTGTCGAAAAAATTCAGACCAAAAAGATGATCTGGTGATTTTATACGAATTTTTCTGTCCAAGGACAGAATCTGTTTCCTGGACAGCACGTCACAACTTTTGAACTTTCTTGCAATCAGAGGCTACACTTGGCACAAAGCTGAAAAGTAAAGATACAATGATGTTGCTACAGTAGTAACAAACATCAAGACCACTAAAACTAAAAGAACAAACTGAAAGCAAAGACAACAAGGGTTGTCTCCCTAGAGGTCTTTCTTTATAGCCATAAAGATAGGCTTAAGACTTTAATGATGCTCTCGTAGGAACAAGAGTTGAAGAACAAAAGAGAGCATCAAGAAGCATATATAAAACATATTTAAGTCTAACATACTTCCTATGCATGGGAGTCTTGTAAGAAAATAAATTATTGAAGCATAAAGCAACTAGCATAGGAAGGCAGAACAAGCATAACTTCAAAATATTCACCATAAAGAGAGGGAACTTGATATTATTGAAATATCTATAAGCATATGTTCCCTTCTCATAATAATTTTCAGTGGGATCACGAATAAACTCAACAATATAAGCATCACATAAAGCATTGTTACCATGATCCACATGCAAAAAGGTACTCTTACTCTCCACATAAGCATCTTTTTAGCATTAACGTTTTCAGTCTCCCCCAAGCTTGAGCAATGCTTTCTCCGTCATGAGACCTAAATTTATAGATATAGTTCCTGTCTCGATGAATTTCATGAAGAGGATAAAACTTAGTATAAAAGAGAGACATAAGCTCTTGCCAATCAAGCAAGTGCGAGTTATCGAGTAGCTTATACCAATCTGAAGCTTTATCTATAAGTGATATGGCGAACAATTTCCTCATGACAAACTCCCTTGATACACCTGCAAGCTTAAATAATGAACATAGTTGTGACAGATATAGCAAGTGTTCACCGGGATGTCTGTCTCCTGCATAGCGATTTGTCAGAACATAATTGATAATACCAGCTGGTATTTTATAGGGCACAATTTCAGTAGGGGGAGGAGCAACCACCACAGGTGTGGGGCGTCTTCCCGCAAGCAACGATCCAATAACACGGTTTTCCATAAGCATAACTAGTGAAATATAAACAAGAAACAAAAAGATTTAATTGCAAGATCTAAAGATATACCTTCAAGCGCTCACCTCCCCGGCAACGGCGCCAGAAATAGCTTGATGTCTACACACGCTTCTACTCTTATAGACTATGTTGGGCCTCCAAGCGCAGAGGTTTGTAGGACAGCAGCAGTTTCCCTCAAGTGGATGACCTAAGGTTTATCGAACTCAGGGAAGTAGAGGTTGAAGATGGTCTCTCTCAAGCAACCCTGCAACTAAGATACAAGAAGTCTCTTGTGTCCCCAACACACCTAATACACTTGTTAGATGTATAGGTGCACTAGTTCGGCGAAGAGATGTTAAATGGCAAGTGATATGGATGGCAAAACAAACTAATATAAATCTGTAATAAAAAGTGCAGCAAGCAAACAAGTGGTAAACGTGAGCACAAATGGTATTGCAATGGTGGAAACAAGGCCTAGGGTTCATACTTTCACTAGTGGCAACTCCCAACAACATTAACATAATCGAATCGCATGATATTACCCATAAAACATGCAAAGGGGACGCACCCGGAGGTCATTCCTTCGTGGTCAAGAGAGGACGAGAATTATGTAGGGCTACAAAAGCACACCTCAAAGTTCGTAGTTCTCATCTAAGGATTTCCCAACGTCACCGCGGCCATCCAAAGAGAGTCCCACAATCACCACAACATATCTAAAGGATAGTCAAAGACAAGCACCAAGAGACTCTCAATCTTCAATCAACACACAAGAGAGGAAATTACTCATGAAAATACTTTTCTAATCCATGTCCAATAGACTGCTGTCACCTTGGTCTCGGGGATTATACTAGATAAAGACAAGTGAGTACATCAATCCAATACATAGAGGAAGGGGAAATATCATGGGATCACCCTAGATTAACATAGCCTATGATCACAACGAAGATCACATCATGGGAGAGAGAATTAACCACATAGCTACTGGTAGAAACCTCAGCCCCGAGGAGGGACTACTCCCGCATCATGGAGGGAGGAAGCAACATCGATGGAGATGGATCCGGGGGCACTTCCCCGTCCCGGGAGGGTGCCGGCACAGGAATTCTGGTCCCCCGAAGCTTGATGGCGATGGCGGCGGAGATCGGAATTGCGTCTGGAGAAAAGGGGTCCCGTATCAGGGTTTCTGGAACGCGTGTTAAATATAGGCCAGAGGGGGGCATCGGAGGAGGCCTGGGGGGCCCAGGCGCCCCCCCCGGCGTGGCCAGTGGGGGGGGGCGCGGGCAGGCCGCCTGGGCTGCCCCTGGCTCCCCTCTGGCCCTCCTTCGGGTGCCGGGAGTCTTCTGGAACGCTGATTTTTTATATATTTTTTCTGGAATTTTTCTGGCAGTTTTCGTAAAGGGAAAACCTGAAATACAAAAACAGCAGAAAACAGAAACTGGCACTATGGTGCACTGAGTTAATAGGTTAGTCCAAATATGATCAAAAGTGTATGGAAGTGTATAAATATCATAGCAATATCACCCAAAAGAGGCATGGAGCAAGCAGAAATTATAGATACGTTTTGGACGTATCAGTCCCGAACTGTGTGTCAAGGTCGGATGGTAACAAGAGACAAGGGACACTTTATTTTACCCAGGTTCGGGCCCTCTCGATGGCGGTAAAACCCTACTCCTGCTAGATTAATATTGATGATATGGGTAGTACAAGAGTAGATCTACCACGAGATCAAGGAGGCTAAACCCTAGAATCTAGCCTATGGGTATGATGATGAATGTTATGGTTCGTCCTACGGACTAAAACCCTCCGGTTATATAGACACCGGATAGGGTTAGGGTTACACAGAGTCGGTTACATTGATAGGAGATCTTGAATATCCGCACGCCTAGCTTGCCTTCCATGCCAAGGAAAGAACCTTCCGGACACGGGACGTAGTCTTCAATCTTGTATCTTCATAGTCCTGGAGTCCGGCTGAAGGTATTGTCCGGCTAGCCGAACACCCCCTAATCCAGGACTCCCTCAGTGAGGATTAAGGTATTGTCTTCATAAGTAGCAAAAGGCTCCCCCTGAAGATGTGCATATAAATAGTTTGTGTTTGAATGCAAATGCACATGGCAGGTTTTACTTTGTGGAGATCCTTTTCAATATAAGAAGACAATTCATCATGCATATAAAGATAATGACATGCATAATGAAAAATGGATGTCTGCGGAATGACTTTATGCGGAATTTATCATCGCATCACAGAATAGCAAACAAAGTAGCAGACGACCATCAAGTTTAAATGTTACAACCCAAAAGAACCAAATGTATCAAAAACGAGAGTTGTAACCACTTGGCAAAATTATAGCAACCACCCATATGGACCCGCTTGAAGACTATCAACTCATATGCTTCTCCCCCTTTTGTCAGTAAGGACCAAAAAGGTTTGAAGACATAGAGCCTCTACTCGTTCCCATCAGGAGTAGAAGAAGGTGCAGGGTCGATGTTGGAGTCCGATGGTGCAGAGGGGCCTGATGCAGTGTCGAGACGCAGCGTAGTTGTGGTTGGAGAAGTGGCATCGTCTTCTTCATCGACGACTCTCGCAACAACAGTTGCAACCAAAGATGAATACTCCGAGTCTTCTAAGGAAGGAGTACGACGCAAGACGGCATTCCGGGGAGGCATGGAATCAAACTTCACTACAAAAAAAAGACACATCCGTGACATTTTGGGCCGAACGAAAAAATTTCTGTCATACATATGACACTTCTATGACGATAATTGTGACAAAATCCGGTATCATCATAGATGTGGTGGGCTCCTACTTCCATGACAAAAAATCATGACAGAAAATGGGCTTTTCGTCCTGGGCAGGCTGGAGACGCAGTTGCATGACATTCTTTGGGCCGTCCATGACGGAAAAAACCGTGGTAGAAGTGAGGGGGAGGAAAATTTCGGGGAGTTCCCGGTTACGGTGGGAGGTCGGGGGCCAAGCGATGCGCGTTTCTCTTGTACACGTACGCGCGTGTGTGCGAGGTGTTGGCTCTAACTGAACCCGAGCGAGGCGTTGGGCTCTAACTGAACCCGAGCGATTGCACTGCAGGCTACGCGTTACTGAACCCGAGCGATCGATCGATGGCTGTTAACTGAACCCGATCGAGCGATTCCTTCGCTACCGCTGCTAACTGAAGCCGATCGATGCTGCCTCTGGGATGAACAGTGAGCGTTGCGGGGGGGGGGGGGTTGGATGAACAGTGAGCAGTGGCGTTGCCTCTGGATGAACAGGACCCCGTGGTGTGGTGGAGGGCTGGATGAACAATAGACAGTGGAGGGGTGCCCGTGGAGGGGAGGATGAACAGGACCCCGTGGTGTGAAGGGCTGGATGAATAGTAGATGGTGGAGGGGTGCCCGTGGAGGGGTGGTTGAACAGGACCCCGTGGTGTGGAGGGCTGGATGAACAGTATACGGTGGAGGGGTGGTTGAACAGTAGCCGGTGGAGTAGCGCGCGGTGGAGGCTGGATGAACAGGAGCCCGTGGCGGCTGGAGGAGGTCGACGGTGGAGATGAACAGTATCCCATGGAGTCCCGTTTTGTGGTACGCCACACCCCTCCCGATGAACAGGACCCCCGTTTCGACCGTAGCGCTCCAACGCAAGTCCGTTTCCTCCGTTTTGCGGTACGCCACACCCCTCCCGATCAACAGGACCCCCGTTTCGACCGTAGGAGGTCCGTTTCGTCCGTTTTGCGGTACGCCACACCCCTCCCGATCAACAGGACCCCCGTCCTGACCGTAGGAGGTCCGTTTCCTCCGTTTTGCGGTACGCCAGACCCCTCCCAATGAACAGGATCCCGTTTCGAACGTGGCCGGTCGAACACAAGGCCGTTTCCTCCGTTCTGCGGTATGCCAGGCCTCGTTTCCATCGCATGTTCCGTCCAAGCCCTCCCGATGAACACGACCACGCATTCCGTTGCCTCCCCATGAACACGGCGAAGACGCTGTTTCTCCGTTCCGACCCAGCCATGTACATGAGCCCTGGCTGTACGTATGTGCGAGTAGGCGTTCGAGACCCCGCCCGTATGTACACATACGTGGCCGTATTTTCTTTCTTGCACCCTGGTCGATGTACGTACGTGTACATGCTACGTGCGCGCCTCTACTACGACACATGCGCGCCTCTACTACGACATGTGCGCACCTCTACATCAACCAGTATGTACGTACACGTTCGCGACCAGAATGACAACGCTACGTACGCTTCGACCAGGTGGGTCCCGACTGTCAGGCACTTCCTTGCGTGCGAAGATGTAGCTGGTGGGTCCCAGCAGTCAGGGGGCGAATCATTTTTTTGCCCGGACGTACTTCCTTGCGTGCGAAGATGTAGCTGGTGGGTCCCAGCAATCAGGGGGAAAATGTTTTTTTCATGAAATACGGCGGCCCGTCCGGTGGAGGAATAATTATTTTGCACGTAATAAGGAGGCACTTCCTTGCTGCAGCCGTGGACCCAGCTGTCAGCCTCTCCATGTACAGTCCACGTCCGATGGAAGCCGTTCCTTGACCACGTTGACCATGCCGCGCCGAGAGCACCAGGGTGGTGGACGAAGGCGAGGCCTAGGAAGGGGACGACGCAGAGCCGGGAAAGACACGGCAGTGGATGCCCACGCGTAGAGGAGTATGAGGGTTCACTGGTTCGCTGCGGTGTGAGGCTGCCATCGCTGCAGAATAACAGAGGGTGTGGGTGAGTAGAGGGATGGACTGGCCAGCGATGGGAGTAGTAGGGGGTGGTGAGGCCTCCGCCGCATCGCAGCCGGCCACGGGAGGCAGGAGCACGAGGCACGACTGGCGCTGGTTTGGGCGGCTGGAGCAAGAAGACCAGAGGTTGAAGAAGCACTACGGACGTTGGATGGACATCGTACGGTCACTGGAGCTAGAATCGTGCATATTGACTAAGTTGACAAAGCCCTCCGTCCCCGTCAACTTAGTAGTCCCACAAGTCAGCCTGCCACTATATTGGGTCCCAGCTAACAGGGGGAGTATTCATTTTTGTGTGTGTAATAAGGAGGCACTTCCTTGCGTGCGAAGATATAGCTGGTGGGTCCGAGCTGTCAGCGGCGGTAACATTTTTTTCATGAAATACAGAGGCCCTTTCGGTGGGTCCCTGATGTCGGGTGGAGGAATCATTATTTTGCGCATAATAAGGAGGCATTTCCTTGCGTGCGGCCGTGGACCCAACTGTCGGCCTCTCCACGTACAGTCCACTTCAGATGCATGTCGGTCGTTGACCACGTTGACCAGGCCGCGCCGAGAGCACCAGGGCGGTGGACGACGGCGAGGCCTAGGAAGGGAACAACACGGAGGCAGGGAAGACTCGACAGTTGTTTCCCACGCGGAGGGGAGTACGACTGTACGAGGGTTTACTGGTTCGTCTGCCATCGCCGGAGAATAACAGCAGGTGTGGGTGAGTAGAGGGATGGCTAGGCCAGCGATGGGAGTACGATGGGGCGGTGAGGCCTGCGCGGCAGCATAGCCGGCCGCGGGGAGGAGGGAGCAGGCAGTCCCGCCGGCGCTTGTTTGAGCGGCTAGAGCAGGAAGAGCAGAGATTGAAGAAGCACGACGGTCGTTCGATGGACATCCAACAGTCACTGCTTGTGCGTCAACCTTTTTTTAGGAAAGCCTCAAATCTGTGGAAAACAGCATACAGCCCATCTGCCGTTATTTCTAATAATTTACAGCCCATTTGCTAATTCTTAAGGTTTTTTTGGAGCCTATATTCTTTTTGTTAGCATTACAGCCCATATTGTGGCCACGGTTAAAAAGTTATAGTACAAAATTTTGCATATTTCGATGCGATCCGAACCTCTGTTGGAAAAGGCAGTGCCTAGGAGGCGCTTAGGCACGCTTAGGCGCTAGGCGATGGCCAAACGCCTCGCCTAGGGCATAAGAGCATGTCTAGGTAGGGCTAGCAAGAAATTGTCTACCCGAGCGAGAAATCCTCACATATTGCACTAATATGTCGAACATGTCATTTTCGAATGGCAGTAGCTGGTAGTTAAATTATTAATGTGACCTAAACTAATATTGACACACATATAATACCACAAATACATCCTGATTGTAAAAATGATATTACCGCCTAGGCCAAGCCTTGGGCGCTTAAGCACCGCCTAGGCACTAGGCGAAGGCCAACCGCCTCGCTTACGCCTACCGGTTTTTCCAACCTTGGTCCGAACTGTTTTTAATCCCGAAATTTCGACTCACATTCAAACTGATTTTAAAAATAAATGTATACCATTATAAAATCCAACAAATTCTCCACACATAAAAATTAATGTAATTTAAAATCTCAAAATGAAAAAGGATATTTGAAACTAATTGCCGATTTGATGTGTTTTAAAAATGTACAACCAATTTCTCATTACTGATAGGCCATTTTCTCGGCCAACCGAATGAAGCTCTCCTCGTTTTGAAAGATTTGCAGCCCAACAGGCCTGACAAAGCGACTTACTTGGCAAATCACAAAAAAACTGGGCTGTGGCCATGGACCCAGCTGTCAGCCTCTCCACGTACAGTACTCTTCCGATGGAAGTCGGTCGTTGACCACATTGACCACGCCGCGCCGAGAGCACCAAGGCGCTGGACGACGGCGTGGCCTAGGAAGGGGACGACGTGGAGCCGGGGAAGACGCGACAGTGGATGCCCACGCGGAGAGGAGTACGAGGGTTCACTGGTTCAGCTGCGGCGTGAGGCTGCCGTCGCCGCAGAATAACAGGGGGTGTGGGTGAGTAGAGGGATACCTTGGGCCAGCGGTGGGAGTAGTAGGGGGCGGTGAGGCCTCCACGGCATCACAGCCGGCCACGAGAGGCAGGAGCACGCGACACGACCAGCACTGCTTGCTACCTCTTGAGCACTGCGTTGGATTTCCCCGAAGAGGAGAGGATGATGCAGCAAAGTAGCGTAAGTATTACCCTCAGTTTTTGAGAACCAAGGTATCAATCCAGTAGGAGGCTACACGCAAGTCCCTCGTACCTACACAAAAACAATAGCTCCTCGCAACCAACGCGATTAGGGGTTGTCAATCCCTTCACGGTCACTTACGAGAGTAAGATCTGATAGAGATGATAGATAATATTTTTGGTATTTTTGATATAGAGATGCAAAGCAAAAAGTAAAAGGCAAAGTAAAAAAGCAAAGCAATAATAAAGTGATGGAGATTGATATGATGAGAATAGATCCGGGGGCCATAGATTTCACTAGTGGCTTCTCTCAAGAGCATAATTATTCTACGGTGGGTGAACAAATTACTGTTGAGCAATTGACAGAATTGAGCATAGTTATGAGAATATCTAGGTATGATCATGTTATAGGCATCACGTCCGAGACAAGTAGACCGACTCCTGCTTGCATCTACTACTATTACTCCACTCATCGACCGCTATCCAACATGCATCTAGAGTATTAAGTTAAAAACAGAGTAACGCCTTAAGCAAGATGACATGATGTAGAGAGATAAATTCATGCAATATGAAATAAACCCCATCTTGTTATCCTCGATGGCAACGATACAATACGTGCCTTGCTGCCCCTTCTGTCACTGGGAAAGGACACCGCAAGATCGAACCCAAAGCTAAGCACTTCTCCCATGGCAAGAAAAACCAATCTAGTAGGCCAAACCAAACTGTTAATTCGAAGAGAGTTGCAAAGATAACCAATCATACATAAAAGAATTCAGAGAAGATTCAAATATTATTCATAGATAGACTTGATCATAAACCCACAATTCATCGGTCTCAACAAACACGCCGCAAAAAGAAGATTACATCGAATATATCTCCACGAGAGAGGGGCAGAACATTGTACTGAGATCCAAAAAGAGAGAAGAAGCCATCTAGCTACTAACTATGGACCCGAAGGTCTGAGGTAAACTACTCACACTTCATTAGAGAGGCTATGATGATGTAGAAGCCCTCCGTGATGACGGCCCTCTCCGGCGGAGCTCCGGAACAGGCCCCAAGATGGGATCTCGTGGATACAGAAAGTTGCGGCGGTGGAATTAGGTTTTTTGGCTCCGTATCTGATCGTTTGGGGGTATGTAGGTATATATAGGAGGAAGGAGTACGTCGGTGGAGCTCCGAGGGGCCCACGAGGCAGGGGGGTGCACCCTAGGGGGGCGCGCCCCCACCCTCGTGACCGCCTCTTGGCTCCCTTGGATTAGGGTCCAAGTCTCCTGGATCACGTTCGATGAGAAAATCACGTTCCCGAAGGTTTCATTCCGTTTGGACTCCATTTGATATTCCGTTTCTTCGAAACACTGAAATAGGCAAAAAAACAGCAATTCTGGGTTGGGCCTCTGGTTAATAGGTTAGTCCCAAAAATAATATAAAAGTGGCAAAATAAAGCCCAATATAGTCCAAAACAGTAGATAATATAGCATGGAGCAATCAAAAATTATAGATACGTTGGAGACGTATCAGGCATCCCCAAGCTTAATTCCTGCTCGTCCTCGAGTAGGTAAATGATAAAAAGAGAATTTTTGATGCAGAGTGCTACTTGGCATAATTTCAATGCAAATCTTCTTAATTGTGGTATCAATATTCAGATTCAAAAGATTCAAGACAAAAGTTCATATTGACATAAAAATAATAATACTTCAAGCATACTAACAAAGCAATTATGTCTTCTCAAAATAACATGGCCAAAGAAAGTTATCCCTACAAAATCATATAGTGTGGCTATGCTCTATCTTCACCACACAAAGTATTTAAATCATGCACAACCCCGATGACAAGCCAAGCAATTGTTTCATAATTTAACATTTTCAAAACTTTTTCGATCCTCATGCAATACATGAGCGTGAGCCATGGATATAGCACTATGTGGAATAGAATGGTGGTTGTGGAGAAGACAAAAGGAGGGGAAGATAGTCTCACATCAACTAGGCGTATCAACGGGCTATGGCGATGCCCATCAATAGATATCAATGTGAGTGAGTAGGGATTGCCATGCAATGGATGCACTAGAGCTATAAGTATATGAAAGCTCATCAAAAGAAACTAAGTGGGTGTGCATCCAACTCGCTTGCTCACGAAGACCTGGGGCAATTTTGAGGAAGCCCATCATTGGAATATACAAGCCAAGTTCTATAATGAAAAGTTCTCACTAGTATATGAAAGTGACAAAATGAGAGACTCTCTGTCATGAAGATCATGGTGCTACTTTGAGCACAAGTGTGGTAAAAGGATAGTAACATTGTCCCTTCTCTCTTTTTCTCTCATTTTTTTGGGCCTTTTTTATTTTTTTATTTTTATGGCCTCTTTTTTTTGTCCGGAGTCTCATCCCGACTTACGGGGGAATCATAGTCTCCATCATCCTTTCCTCACTTGGGACAATGCTCTAAAAATTGATGATCATCACACTTTTATTTTTCTTACAACTCAACACTTAGAACAAATATGACTCTATATGAATGCCTCCGGCGGTGTACCGGGATATGCAATGAATCAAGAGTGACATGTATGAAATAATTATGAACGGTGGCTTTGCCACAAATACGATGTCAACTACATGATCATGCTAGCAATATGACAATGATGGAGAGCGTCATAATAAACAGAACGGCGGAAAGTTGCATGGCAATATATCTCGGAATGGCTATGGAAATGCCATGATAGGTAGGTATGGTGGCTGTTTTGAGGAAGGTATATGGTGGATGTATGATACCGGCGAAAAGTGCGCGGTATTAGAGAGGCTAGCAATGGTGGAAGGATGGGAAAAAGTGCGTATAATCCATGGACTCAACTTTAGTCATAAAGAACTCATATACTTATTGCAAAAATCTAGAAGTTATAAAAGCAAAGTATTACGCGCATGCTCCTAGGGGGATAGATTGGTAGGAAAAAACCATCACTCGTCCCCGACTCCACTCATAAGGAAGACAATCAATAAATAAATCATGCTCCGACTTCATCACATAACGGTTCACCATACGTGCATGCTACGGGAATCACAAAGTTTTAACACAAGTATTTCTCAAATTCACAACTACTCAACTAGCATGACTCTAATATCACCATCTTCATATCTCAAAACAATTATCAAGCATCAATCTTTTCTTAGTATTCAACGCACTCAAAAGAAAGTTTCACAAATCTTGAATACCAAGCATATTATTATTAAGCAAATTACCATGCTATTAAGACTCTCAAAATAATCTAAGTGAAGCATGAGAGATCTGTAGTTTCTATAAAACAAATCCACCACCGTGCTCTTAAATATCTAAGTGAAGCACATAGAGCAAAATTATAACGCTCAAAAGATATAAGTGAAGCACATAGAGCAAAACTATCAAGCTCAAAAGATATAAGTGAAGCACATAGAGTATTCTATCAAATTCCAATTCATGTATGGCTCTCTCAAAAGGTGTGTACAGCAAGGATGATTGTGGCACACTAAGAAACAAAGACACAAATAATACAAGACGCTCCAAGCAAAACACATATCATGTGGTGAATAAAAATATAGCTCCAAGTAAAATTACCGATGGAAGTAGACGAAAGAGGGGATGCCTTCCGGGGCATCCCCAAGCTTTGAAATTTTGGTGTCCTTGGATTATCTTGGGGGTGCCATGGGCATCCCCAAGCTTAGGCTCTTGCCACTCCTTGTTCCATAATCCGTCAAAAGATTTCACCCAAAACTTGAAAACTTCACAACACAAAACTCAATAGAAATCTCGTGAGCTCTGTTAGAGAAAGAAAACAAAAGACCACTTCAAGGTACTGTAATGAACTCATTATTTATTTATATTGGTGTTAAAACTACTGTATTCCAACTTATCTATGGATTATAAACTATTTTACTAGCCATAGATTCATCAAAATAAGCAAACAACACACGAAAAACAGAATCTGTCAAAAACAGAACAGTCTGTAGTAATCTGTAGCTAACGCAAACTTCTGGAACTCCAAAAAATCTACCAAAATAGGAAGACCTAGACAATTTGTTTATTGATCATTAGCAGTTGGAATCAGTATTTTATCACGTCCTGGTGATTTTTAACAATTCGTGCACTGAGCACAAAGTTTCTGGAAATTACAGCAAGATCAAATAACTATCATCCAAGAAGATCCTATAGGTCTAACTTGGCACAAACACTAATTAAAACACAAAATCACATCCAAACAGAAGGTAGATGGATTATTTATTACTAAATAGAAACAAAAACAAAAAACGAAAAATAAAATTGGGTTGCCTCCCAACAAGCGCTATCGTTTAACGCCCCTAGCTAGGCATAAAAGCGAGGATAGATCTAGGTATTGCCATAATAGTGGTATGGCAAATCATGAAAACTTCTCTCATATTCTCTACGTTCAGCAGCAAGTTTTCTTTGAGTCAAGCAAAAGTAATCAAAAGGGCTAAATTTAATGGAACAACAGTCCCCAAGATCAATCTCGGGAGGTATGGGTGCCTCCCTAGGCCCCTTGTATTGCACAACCAATTCATCATTAAGAGCATTCTTTTGGCAAAAAGCTACAATCCTTCGTTCAAGAGGAAAACCTAGTCCATTATTCTGAATAGCAAAATCATCATTAAGCTCGGAAATTTTATCAACTAGAACATCGGCAGGAACCTTTTTCCTAAGATTTTCATTGTAAGCAATATGATCTAAAGATTGTAAACGCATCGTGTCTTCTTGATTAAAAAGGATAGCTTCAATGGGAGGATGACTAACATCCACCCTATAATGCGCAAAGATGTCGGTGTACTAAAGTAGGGGTACCTTAGTACCCCGAACTTGTGCACGGGCAGTCGTAGCGCCCCGCGGCAAGGCTTGCCAGGTGAACGCCAAAACCCTCCATGGCCCCTTTTTGGGCCATTCAAGAACAAAGTGTTTAAGACAAGACACAAGGCCCCGGCAAGAGGAGCTTGCCGGGACGACCACCCGAAAGAAGCAAGCCCCCGGCAAGAGGAGCTTGCCGGGACGGCTGCTCGAAGCACAAGACCCCGGCAAGAGGAGCTTGCCGGGAAGGCCAACCAAGGCGCGACAAGAGACTTGCCGCGGCGCGCCCCGCGCTCCGGCAAAGCCCGGTGAGCGACAAGCTCCCGGGCGCGACAAGACATCCACCGCGGCAAGGAGTTTGCCGTGGCAAGCTACTACTCCGCCATCTGCGCTCCAGCTCATCTGCCCCATGTGTCGCTCTGGGGCCAGTCTAGACATACGTGGCGAGAGGCTGTGCAGCCAGGGGCGTGCGGTGGCGAAGCGATGCTGACAAGCTAGCCCTCGTGGCACACGGTGGCGCCCCTGACGGTCCCTTTTCTGCACCGTCTGGGCGACATAGACGGGCATTTAATGCCCTTGTCCCCCGCCGTCAGGGTTAGGTATGATAGCACTGTACAGCCACTGTGCAGGCAGCTGTACCCACTACAACATTTTCCATCTTTACCCCCACCTACGCTGCCACCTGTGGGTAACCCCTTGAGCATATAAAAGGAGGCCCCATGCGCACGTAGAGGAGGAGGAACCCAGAGGAACCAAGAGGACACCCATTCACGTCCAGCCCCAAGCATACTGTAGCATCTAGTGCTCTCAAACAAGAACCCAATACAATCAGACAAGCAGCAGTAGGGTTTTACGCATCCGTGCGGCCCGAAGCTGGGTAAAATTGTTTGTGTGCATCGCCTCGATCTGCTCTTCGCGCAGCCTCCGCCCCCCGCCGAACCGAGAAGGGGCTCCGTCCCCATAGGTGTTCGAGGAGGCCGATTTCCCCCGACATCTTTGGCGCGCCAGGTAGGGGGCGGGTGGTCGCAGGTAAGCCCAGGTATGGCCAGGTACCTTTCCGCTCCGGTCCATGGAGCGGAGGAAATTCTCCTCACGGACTCGTACACGGCCCACCTCGAGTGCTCGCTCACGTTGAGCTCGAGCAAGAGCAGATGCTCCTTGAGGGGGATCGTCTTCAGGCCGCTGCGCGAGCTGCTCGCCTCCAGCAAGCTTTGCGCCGCTTTTTAGCCGCAAAGTTAGTGCCAGAAGTTTCGAGAAAGGCGACCTTGTTCTTCGGCGCGCTCAGTCCGCCAAGATCCCAACAAGTTGACGCCGACCGTGGGGAGGCCCCTGCCAGCGCGGTTGTCGGAACCCGTTCCGTCAACCACCCTCTTTGTCCAAGTCTTGCCGCTGCTGCATGTAATCCTTGGTACAAAGCCGGGCGCAGATCCCGTGCATAGCCCATGTGCTTCGCACATCTTGTCGATTTCATGCTTTCTACTTTGTGCATGTGCTATCTGACATGTTGTGCAGCACTTACCCCCGGCGAGCAATAGCGAGCCGCGAAGCCCTGTACCTTTATTTTCCCTTCTCTCTCTTTTCTCTCGAGAAAAGGGAGGGCCCCTCGCCCACAAGTTTACCGGGGAGGGGGGAGGAGGAGATAACGGTGTGGGCCAGGCGTCGTCCAAGAAAACCTCGCCTTGCCGGGCGACAAGCGACAGAAAAGCTAAGTTGCCAAAGTTTGAGCAATTAAGTTTTTAAATTCTTAAGTTATCTTCCTTGAACGACCGAGCTTTATATGGAAAACCTGTGCGCAGAGGGACCGGCTCGTGGCTAGTTGCGCCCTTACTTCGTTTCGAGTCCGCTCAACGACTTAAGTGTTCTACAACCAGAGTAGCATCCTTACTTTGTTCCGAGCTCGCTCGACAGCTTAAGTGTGCTGCGACTGCAGTCGGAACACTTACTTTGTTCTGAGCCTGCTCAACAATTTAAGTGAGCTGCAGCTAGCCGCGGCAAGGTTTCTTGCCGGTGGTGGCGCCGCTGGCGGGCTGCTGATGTCCCGCACTCAGCGCCCGCGGCAAGGCGGAGGCCTAAGCCGGCAAGTCCCCAGAAGCGTAGGGCAAAAACATACAAAGCACGGAATCAAGTAGAGGAAATAAAGCAATCACCACCTAAGATAAAGTTATATTACAGAACAACTTGTCGCAGCTCTAACCAACTGTTTCCATGACACGTTTAGCAGCGACAAAGAGAAAAAAAAGAAAGGGACGAGCGGCCTAATCCACGCGGTCGCCCTCGATCCTCTTGATCCCGGCCACCCTTTCCACAATGGGCGCGACGAGGGCCTTGATCTCCTCCAGATCAGCATCGTCCGGCAAGGACCTGAGGACGTTGGTGAGCCTGATGCTGGGGTTGCGGAAGACGATCTCCACCAACACCTTCTCGAGGGCTCCGGCGATGGCCTGGCGCGTCTCGTCGGCCAGCTGCTCTGGGGTCGCATTCCGGAGATGCTGAAGGGCCGCCGCCATGCCTTTGAAGAACGAAGTGAGCTTGGCGCTGGGTGGGACGCTTTCGCCAGGAGGATACTCGTGACCCTCCATCCCCAGCAGTGTCAGCTCCTTGTCGATGGCGGCGGCGATGTCCACGAGACCCTCAGTCCACTGCTCCACCGTAGCCCTGAAGTTGTTCTGGGTGACTGTGGCGCTTTTCAGCAGCGCCTCATTGTCCGTGACCTCCTTCCGCAAGGTCGTCTCCCGCTCCTTGGCGCTCTCCAGCGCCTTGGCCAAGGTGTCCAGCTTTAGCTCGAGATCAGCGTTGGAGTCTTTGGCGGCGTTGAGCTCCTTGATCTTCTCGGCAAATCGGCCCTGCAGCTCGCCGAGGGTGTGGGCACCCTTCTCGCGCTCTTGTTTGAGCGCGGCGAGCTCCTCGCCGCTCGCCTTGAGATCAATGTCGAGCTGCGCCACCTTCGCCTCCAGCTCCTTCTTGGAGGTCTCGGCAGCCGCAGCAGCGTCCTGCGCCTTCTTGAGGGCCCCGCCGAGCGCTTGCTCGCGCGCGCAACCTCCTCCTCGTGGCTGGCGAGGCTGGCTTTCTGCTGCACCAGCTCACCTTCCCGCGCAGATAGCCCCGCAGCGGCAAGCCTTTGCTGCTCTTCGACTTCTGCCTTCTCGAGGATGAAGGCCGTCCGCGCCTCGTCGAGCTGCCTTCGCTCCTCCGCCAAGGATCGGAGGGCCTCCTGGTTGAGCTCCCGGAGCTCCTCGGCGCGCTTCTCCATGTCTACTCCCGCCCTCGCGACGAGCGCTTCCTGGCGCTCCACCTTAGCTTGCCGGGCGCGGTAGAGAGACACTAGCTTTCGGAGCAGCCGCTCCTCCTCAGGCTCGCCGCTGCTGCTGCTTGGAGTATCGACCAGTGTCAGCCCGGCGGAGGCGAGCACCTCTCCGTCCAGAACCTCTCCCTCGACCGGCGCCCTGGAGCTCGACTCCCAGGGAAGCTTGATGAAGACATCGTCGCCGGCCTTCAGGTAGACGCCTGGCTGGGGCTCCTCGGGGGCCGACGTTGTGGCGGCAGGATCGACGGTCCGTGAAGCGCTTGGCGCTCCTGCGGCCCCGGGGCCGTCGGTACGGTCGCCGGTCCCCTCGCCAGCTGGTTCCTATGACACAACAAAGAAGAAAAGGAAACTATGAAACAACTATGTCTTCGCACTCCATAGTCTTCATGTGATGTCTTCTCATGCCATAGTCTTCATTGTGAATATCTTCACAAACCACCATTGTCTTCAATGTCTTCACACATTTTTAGGGGTCATCTCCGGTAGGTAAACCGAATCAAAGAGGGACTACTACCTGTGTTATCCTACAATTCTCGCAGACATATTAGTCCCTCCACCAAGTTTGTCGTCAATACTCCAAAACCAACTAGGGGTGGCACTAGATGCACTTACAATCTCCATCTTTTTGGTGATTGATGACAAACTGGTTGAAGTTTTCAACGGGGGGATAAAAGTATGTGAAATTATGAGTGTCGGTGTCAAAACCGGCGGATCTCGGGTAGGGGGTCCCGAACTGTGCGTCAAGGTCGGATGGTAACAGGAGACAAGGGACACTTTATTTTACCCAGGTTCGGGACCTCTTGATGGAGGTAAAACCCTACTCCTGCTAGATTAATATTGATGATATGGGTAGTACAAGAGTAGATCTACCACGAGATCAAGGAGGCTAAACCCTAGAAGCTAGCCTATGGGTATGATGATGAATGTTATGGTTCGTCCTACGGACTAAAACCCTCTGGTTTATATAGACACCGGATAGGGTTAGGGTTACACAGAGTCAGTTACATTGGTAGGAGATCTTGAATATCCGCACGCCTAGCTTGCCTTCCACGCCAAGGAAAGAACCTTCCGGACACGGGACGAAGTCTTCAATCTTGTATCTTCATAGTCCTGGAGTCCGGCTGAAGGTATTGTCCGGCTAGCCAAACACCCCCTAATCCAGGACTCCCTCAATAGCCCCTGAACCAGGCTTCAATGACGACGAGTCCGGCGCGCAAATTGTCTTCGGCATTGCAAGGCGGGTTCCTCCTCCAAGTTCTTCAAGAAGATAATAAACACCAAAAAATAGTGTCCGGCTCTGCAAAACAAGTTTCCACGTATTGCCATATAGAGAATAATGCGAACACAAATCAAATCTGCTGACGTATTCCGCAGTGCGTCATAACACTGCGACCAAGCCTTCTGTATGGAGTATTTTTATTGTTCCATCGCAGCACGTTCAACGAGGCGGTTTCCTTGGCACGTCTTGTCGAAGCAGAGATCGTGTGCCCCCTTTAACGGGATTCTCATTAATACGGACGTGGGTAACCCAACCGCGCCATTTACCACGGCGCTTGAGCGGCAAGCGAGTTTTATTAGGTAGGTGGGGACGCATAACGGCATCAACCTATATAAGGAGATAAAGATCCACCTCTTTCACCTACGCCTTCTTCCTCCTCCGCCCATCCATCTCTTGCGCACTCAAGCTCCAACGCCCAAGTCCGCTCTTTCGTCCTCAACCTACTCCAGCGATGTCCGGAGCGGGAGGCAAGTGGATGGCTTCCTCCGTCACGGAGGGACAAATTAAAAAGCTTAGGAAGGCCGGATATCTCTCCAAGGACATCCCGCACCGGCTTCCTGAGGCGGGGCAGCTCCTTCCTACCCCAAGGCCTGATGAGAGGGTAGTTTTCCTTCCCCATTTCCTCCGCGGACTTGGTTTTCCTCTCCACCCTTTTGTCCGAGGGCTCATGTTCTATTACGGCCTGGATTTCCACGATCTGGCCCCGAACTTTGTCCTCAATATCTCGGCGTTTATCGTCGTGTGTGAGGCCTTTCTCCGCATCCGCCCCCACTTCGGCCTCTGGCTCAAGACTTTTAACGTCAAGCCCAAGGTGGTGTCCGGCACCCAGGCGGAGTGCGGAGGAGCTATGGCTGGCCGAATGGCCAACGCCATCTGGTTCGATGGCTCCTTTGTGGAGACCTTGAAGGGGTGGCAGGCTGGGTGGTTTTACATCACCGAGCCACGCGACTCGAAATGGGTCGCGGCCCCTGAATTTCGATCCGGACCCCCCCACGCGCCTCAAGTCCTTGCAAGAGATGGGCCTATCGTGGGGCAATGAGAACGAAGTGACCGGATTGCAAAGTTGCATCCAGTCCCTAGTGAACAAGCCGACCCGGCATGTTAACATAATCCAGGTTATGCTCATTCGCATGATCCTCCCGTGCCAACAACGGGATTTCACTTTGTGGGAATACGACCCGGCGCAGCACCGAACCCTCAATAGGCTCTTCGATACGACGTATGAAGATGTCTGGAAGATGCTGACCAAGAGCGCCGAGTGCCCCACATCCGCCTCCGAAGACCGCGGATATAGCTCGCAGCGTGATGCTGGCGAGGTAAGCCATCTATACCTTTTACAGGTTCATTAAGCTTTTCTTTACAGATTAACTCTATGCGGGATCTAAAAACTCCCTTTGTCTTTGACAGAAGTGGCTGAAGATAGCCGGACCAATTAACTGTCCGGCTCTTCTGCCCGAAGACCAAGCCCCAGCTCTTCTAGAGAAGCTGCTGGCTCCGGCGCCTTACGTGGTGCCGGAAAAGAAGGTCAAGAAGAAGAAGACCACCGGGACTCGAAAGGTTGCCCGTAATATGGTGGTGTCAAGCTCGTTATCTGACGAGTCCGCGACGCCCTCCTCTCGTGAGAATGAGGAGGAGGAATAAAGCTCTCCCCCCCAGCGGGGGGAGAGAAGAAGAAGAGGAAGGCCGCCCCAACGGGGGAGGCCGAGGGGTCGAGGAAAAGGAAGACCCCTCCGCCGGACTACTCCAACGACGCCGAAGAGGGCGGAAAGGAGTGGCCGGACAGGACCAAGCGTCCGACGAAATTGTAAGTGTTTACATTCCGAAATGACTCCTAGTATCTCTTGATGCGCGGCTTTCCCTAACGTCAAACATTACTTGTGCAGCCCGCCCCGGGCCGCACTCGACGATTCATCGAGCGGCTCCCTGGATTCGTCGGAGATGGACTCCGTCCCTCCCGCGGTCTCCCCCAGCAGGGCGGGCGACGTCGAAGCGGCGTCCCGCCGAACAGGGCAGGAGGAGGTGGTCCTGGAGGAGCCGCAAGGCAATCCTTAGGACCCCAGGAGTAAAGGGGATGAACCCCCCCCAGGGCTCCAAGTCCGGCTTTGTGCCGGACACCGCGTCGGACTCAACCGTCCTGGCTCGCGCTGGGCGAACTCCTTCCAAAAGGAGTAATCCGTCTGAGCCGGCGACCTCTGTCCAGCCAGAGGCGCCGGATAGTCTGTTGGAGGTGCTTGAAGGCGCCACCATCAACGAGGAGCACCGTACTGTTATGAGTACGGTGGTCCAAAGGGTTCAGTCCGCCAAGAGCGGACTGAATGAAGCTTGCGCTAGCCTTCTAACAGGCTTCCAGGTAAGCAAAAAATGTGCTAAATTCATTACCGCATAGACAGTAGCCCCTGATGCTCTGTTCGGTGTTCGGAAAGAAAAGCCGAATAGAGGATCTAATAATTTTCACAGGAGTCTAACCATAAAAAGTCAAATATGCGTATGCAGGCTTCCCTGCTGTCCACCGCCGCACTAACTGCGCAGGTGGAAGTCCTGAAAAAGGACTTCGAGCGGTCCGAGCAAGAGCTCGGCCTTGCCAAAAGGCAGCTCGAAGAAAAGGAAGGTAAGAAACACCCTCAATGATAAAATGTGCCTATAGAGAGGCTTGATTGGAAAAAATAACAGGATTGAACTGCCTATTGTAGGGGCCGCAACGGAGGTGGCAACCCTAAGGCAGGCGCTTTCCGAGGCCAAAATGAAAACGGACGAGGAGCGCGCCGAGCGAGAGAAGCTTGGGGTCCAATGCGGCGAGGTGCAGCAGCAGCTGCAAGCTCTCATGAAAAAACATGAGGGTTTGGAGCTTGAGGCGAAAGCGCAAGCGACCGAACTCGCCTCTGCCCTTGAGACCACCAAGAGCGCCAGGGCCGAAGCCCAGAGGGCCCTCCAAGAGTTGGAGGATATGAAGAAGATAGCAGCGGGTAAGGCATTCTCAATGCAAAGTAGGAACATAAAAGTGAAATACCTATTACTTACCCGAATCCGGAGTTCTCCAGGGGCGTTCTTCGATCTTCCCCGCAGCGCATCCGACGCCGCCGCATTCTACCGGGCCGAAGAGAACAGCTTGACGGAGAGTGTGTTCTGGTCTCAGTATTCTGAGGCCGGACACCCTATGCCCTTGAGCGATCAGCTGAAGCAGCTGGCCGAGCTCCACAAGGCGTCCGAACAGGCCATGAAGGGCTTACTAGTTCGGCTGTGGCCTGGAGAGGCCCTGCCTGGGAGCTACTTCGGGCTAGTGCGGCGGCTGGTGGAGGCCTGTCCACGGCTGGAGGTCATCAAGCGCTCCGTCTGCATTGAAGGTGCCCGGAGGGCCCTTGCCCGTGTAAGGGTACACTGGGGCAAGCTAGACGGGGAGAAGCTAGTGCGGGACGGGCCGCCAGCGGGGAAGGAGCATCGCAAGCCCGAGAACTACTACAAGGAAGTTCTTGCTGGAGCTCGCCTTGTAGCGGATGAGTGTACAAAAGATGTAATATTTCAATGAACTCGCTCGTTTGTATCCTGTGCGCTGAAAACTTGTTCATATGCGCTTTAAGAAATGCTTACTGAATTTAAAATATTATTTTCTCTGTGGCCGTTTATCAATAATTGAGAGATGGCGAGTCGTCGGCTTCTGCCCCCATGCAACTAGTGCTGGGGTGTTCGGGATAAACCTGAGGGCTCTTGTTCCCATAGTTGGGTCCTTCGAGGGAGGCGCTCAGCACAGCGAACCAGGCAATCGGACTATAATGCTTGAACACTCTCACTTAGCCATAGAACTTTATAATTTTAAATTTCGGCGAAGCCCCTAGTTCGGAAGGCCTAATTCGGGGCACTATCCACGCCTTTAGCCGGACTTAACCAGCTCTCCGCTCTAAGCGGCATAAGCCTTTAAGGACTCGAAAAGCCTCTCGAACAGCGACCGGTCTCGCGCCTTATCATGACAGTCTGTTTTAGCTTTATCCACTGAGGTGCTCACCCACATGACCTGGGGCACAATCGCAGTGGTTCTCCTAGTGCTACCTTAGCCGATAGAGCGGAACGTAAGGTACCAAAACATAGGAGCCGGGCAAACCCAACACATGACCAAAATCATGACTCGGAGCCGATGCATATAGTGCTATAAGTTCGGGGTGCCGCACTTGGGAAAGTGTGCGGACTTCTCACGACCAGATAAAAGGGTAATAAAGCCCATGGCGTGGTTTGCCGTACCATGGTGTACGGGTGCCATCATGTTATGAAATAAACATATATATATATATTAAAAGATGATAATGCAAAAAATAGGCAAAAGCTATGCATTGTTTATAAGGTTGTTTATTCAAGCCGAACGATACAAGTAGTGCAATAAGCAAAAAATATTTTAGACTATTTGACATGTCCTGACCAGGCGCAGGCCGTGGAATTTAGAAACATATATATTGCTTGAAATAGAGACCACCAGAGAGTTCCATAATGCGGCGTTGTTTTGTCTGCTTTCCTGGGTCTTGCATCGTCTGTGCGGCAGCGAAGCCGAACAGATTCTATAGAGTCCTAAAGGGAAAAAGAAAAAAATTTGGCAGCCCCTAGTACGTTTGACGCCGTACTGTAGGTATGCCAGGAATATGCCCCTCCCCCTGTGCCCATGGAATTTTAAGGGCGTAATTGTGTACTCTAGGTACTAGCTCTGCTATGTAGCGATGGCCAGGGTTGGGGCCGTATTGCTACGCTTGCTCCGAACGCGCCAGTTGGTCTTGCTGCAGATTACTCCGGGCGCGCTTTGCATTGTCCGGCTTTTTAGCGGCCGGACTGGAGAGTTGCCTTAAAAGGCTGCTTTGTACCTCTGCTGCGAGGGCCGCCGTGTGCTCCTCCGTACGGATGGAGCGTTCGGTGTTTCTGCTGACCGTGATTACACCTCGGGGGACTGGCATCTTGAGCTTGAGATATGCGTAGTGCGGTACCGCATTGAATTTAGCGAATGCGGTTCGTCCGAGCAGGGCATGATAGCCACTGCGGAACGGGACTATGTCGAAGATTAGCTCTTCACTTCGGAAGTTATCCGGAGATCCGAAGACCACATCAAGTGTTATGGAGCCTATACAGTTGGCCTCTACACCTGGGATGACACCTTTAAAGGTTGTCCTTGTAGGCTTGATCCTTGATGGATCTATGCCCATTTTCCGCACTGTATCCTGGTAAAGCAGGTTCAGGCTGCTGCCACCGTCCATGAGGACTCTTGTAAGGTGAAATCCGTCAACTATTGGGTCGAGAACCAATGCGGCGAAACCGCCGTGACGGATGCTGGTGGGGTGGTCCCTTCGATCGAACGTGATCGGGCAAGAGGACCATGGGTTGAACTTGGGGGCGACTGGCTCCATCGCGTATACGTCCCATAGCGCACGCTTCCGCTCCCTTTTGGGAATATGGGTCACGTATATCATGTTCACCATCCGCACTTGTGGGGGAAACCCCTTCTGTCCTTTGTTGTTCGACGGCCTGGGCTCCTCCTCGTCGTCGCTGCCTAGCCCCTTGTCTTTGTGTTCGGCTCTTAACTTGCCTGCCTGCTTGAACACCCAACAATCCCTATTGGTGTGATTGGCTGGCCTTTCGGGGGTGCCGTGAATCTGGCACGAGCGGTCGAGTATTCGGTCCAAACTGGACGGGCCCTGGGTATTCTTTTTAAATGGCTTTTTCCGCTGACCGGATTTATGGCCTCTGAATCCGGCATTTATTGCCGTATCTTCATTGTTGTCGCTGCTGACGCGGCGTTTCTGTTTATTCCGGCGTGACCTGCCACCTTTGTCCTTGGTATCTGAATTACCTTGTTTCTTCAATAAGTTGTTGCTGCGAGCTAGCCAGCTATCTTCGCCCGCGCAAAAGCGAGTCATGAGTGTCGTGAGGGCTGCCATGGATTTCGGCTTTTCCTGTCCCAGGTGCCGGGCAAGCCATTCGTCACGGATGTTATGCTTGAAGGCTGCTAGGGCCTCTGCATCCGGACAATCGACGATCTGATTTTTCTTTGTTAGGAACCGTGTCCAGAATTGCCTGGCCGATTCTTCTGGCTGCTGGATTATGTGGCTTAGGTCGTCGGTGTTCGGTGGCCGCACATAGGTCCCCTGGAAGTTATCGAGGAATGCGGCCTCCAGGTCCTCCCATGAGCCGATCGAATCTGCAGGGAGGCTGTTAAGCCAATGCCGGGCCGGCCCCTTAAGCTTAAGGGGTAAATACTTAATGGCGTGCAAATTATCGCCACGCGCCATGTGGATGTGGAGGAGATAGTCCTCAATCCATACTGCCGGATCTGTCGTACCATCGTATGACTCGAGTTGACGGGTTTGAAACCCTCCGGGATTATGTGTTCCATTACTTCATCTGTCAAGCATAGCGGGTGTGCGGCGCCCCTGTACTGGGCTATGTCACGATGCAGTTCGGAGGAGCTGTGCCTGTTGTGTTTGGCCCGGCTGGATTTATCGTGTCCGGAGTGAAAGCTATCACGTGCCGTCGGGCGTCCGCGCGATCCGTAGATCGATCTTGTTTGCCTTGCTTTGTCCTCCAGGACGTCTCGCAGGTCTGGTTCGTGTTCCCGTGCCTTGGTGAAGCGGCGGCGGGGCATGGCTTGTTTGGTTGTTTGGCAGATTTCTCTGTCGCGGCCACGAGGTGGCCGATCTGCCATGTCTTGTGCTTCCTCCTCTGATTTGGGTAGCGGCCTGCGCTTAGGATAATGTTTGGAGGGGCATCCGAGTTCGTGCTCTTCGGCCGCAAGGACTTCAGTCCATCTGTCAGCTAGCAAATCTTGATCAGCTCTAAGCTGTTAGTGCTTTTTCTTTAGGCTGTTCGCCGTGGCTAAAAGCCTGCGTTGAAAGCGCTCTTGTTCGGCGGGGTCTGATGGTACGACGAATTCATCGTCGCCGAGGCTTGCCTCGTCTTCGGAGGGAGGCATGTAGTTATCGTCCTCGACCTCTCGCTCTGCCGCTCTCTCATGAGGGCAGTCTTCTCCATCTTCCTGCGCCGAATCTTGCTGGTTTTGGTGTTCTTCGCCGCTGTCCGGGGTAGTATTATCTCCCGTGCCGGAATCACCGTTTCTGCTGTGGCGGGATTTAGAGCGGCGCCGCTGGCGCCGGCGTTTTGGAGGCTTTTTTGATGTGCCATCCTCTGCTGTTCCATCGCCATCTCCATCTTTTGGAGCGTCCACCATGTATATGTCATATGACGAGGTGGCGGTCCAGCCCCCTGCAGGTGCTGGTTCTTGCTCGTCTCCTCCTTCGTCGTCCATACCGTCGAAGTCTTCGGAGCCGAAATCAAGCATGTCGGATATATCGTCGACAGTGGCTATTAAGTGGGTGGTGGGTGGGCTTTGAATTTCTTCGTCGTCCGAATCCCAACCTCGCAGGCCATAGTTCGGCCTGGGCTCTCCTGACAAAGAGAGAGACTTGAGAGAATTTAGAACATCACCGAAGGGTGAATGCTGAAAGATGTCCGTGGCGGTGAACTCCATTACGGGCGCCCAATCTGATTCGATCGGCGGGGGCGCGGACGACCCGAAGTTCGGAGAAGAGTCCGGCCTCCCGGAGTCATGTGCCATGCGGAGTGCGGGGCTGGCGTTCGGCTCGATCGCCTTTGGGATCGCAGCCCCTGGGGTGACGTCCAACCGTTCATCCCCAACGAACGCAACGGGCTCCGAATCAAGGATCGGGGCCGGAGCGCATGCGGCCTCCAGGACACTGTTCGGAGGCAGAGCTATATCGTGCCCCTCGGGATAGTGCGGCGCGCTTGGCTGTGGCTCGAACCCGTCGAAGATCAAGTCTCCGCGGATACCTGCCGTGTAGTTTAAGCTTCCAAACCTGATTTGATGGCCGGGGGCGTAGCTTTCGATCTGCTCCAGATGGCCAAGCGAGTTGGCCCGCAGAGCGAAGCTGCCGAAGACGAAGATCTGTCCGGGGAGAAAAGTCTCACCCTGGACCTCATCGTTGCCGATGATCAAAGGAGCCATCGGACCCGAAGGCGACGACACAGAGGAACTCTCAATGAAAGCACCAATGTCGGTGTCAAAACCGGCGGATCTCGGGTAGGGGGTCCCTGATGTCTACACACGCTTCTACTCTTGTAGACTATGTTGGGCCTCCAAGCGCAGAGGTTTGTAGGACAGCAGCAGTTTCCCTCAAGTGGATGACCTAAGGTTTATCGAACTCAGGGAAGTAGAGGTTGAAGATGGTCTCTCTCAAGCAACCCTGCAACTAAGATACAAGAAGTCTCTTGTGTCCCCAACACACCTAATACACTTGTTAGATGTATAGGTGCACTAGTTCGGCGAAGAGATGTTAAATGGCAAGTGATATGGATGGCAAAACAAAGTAATACAAATCTGTAATAAAAAGTGCAGCAAGCAAACAAGTGGTAAACGTGAGCACAAATGGTATTGCAATGGTGGAAACAAAGCCTAGGGTTCATACTTTCACTAGTGGCAACTCCCAACAACATTAACATAATCGAATCGCATGATATTTCCCATAAAACATGCAAAGGGGACGCACCCGGAGGTCATTCCTTCGTGGTCAAGAGAGGACGAGAATTATGTAGGGCTACAAAAGCACACCTCAAAGTTCGTAGTTCTCATCTAAGGATTTCCCAATGTCACCGCGGCCATCCAAAGAGAGTCCCACAATCACCACAACATATCTAAAGGATAGTCAAAGACAAGCACCAAGAGACTCTCAATATTCAATCAACACACAAGAGAGGAAATTACTCATGCAAATACTTTTCTAATCCATGTCCAATAGACCGCTGTCACCTTGGTCTCGGGGATTATACTAGATAAAGACAAGTGAGTACATCAATCCAATACATAGAGGAAGGGGAAATATCATGGGATCACCCTAGATTGACATAGCCTATGATCACAACGAAGATCACATCATGGGAGAGAGAATTAACCACATAGCTACTGGTAGAAACCTCAGCCCCGAGGAGGGACTACTCCCGCATCATGGAGGGAGGAAGCAACGTCGATGGAGATGGATCCGGGGGCACTTCCCCGTCCCGGCAGGGTGCCGGCACAGGAATTCTGGTCCCCCAAAGCTTGATGGCGATGGCGGCGGAGATCGGAATTGCGACTGGAGAAAAGGGGTCCCGTATCAGGGTTTCTGGAACACGTGTTAAATATAGGCCAGAGGGGGGCATCGGAGGAGGCCTGGGGGGCCCAGGCGCCCCCCCGGCGCGGCCAGGGGGGGCACGGGCAGGCCGCCTGGGCTGCCCATGGCTCCCCTCTGGCCCTCCTTCGGGTGCCGGGAGTCTTCTGGAACGCTGATTTTTTATATATTTTTTCTGGAATTTTTCTGGCAGTTTTCGTAAAGGGAAAACCTGAAATACAAAAATAGCAGAAAACAAAAACTGGCACTGGGGTGCACTGAGTTAATAGGTTAGTCCAAATATGATCAAAAGTGTATGGAAGTGTATAAATATCATAGCAATATCACCCAAAAGAGGCATGGAGCAAGCAGAAATTATAGATACGTTTTGGACGTATCAACATCCCCAAGCTTAATTCCTGCTCGTCCTCGAGTAGGTAAATGATAACAAGAATAATTTATGTGGTGACATGCTATTAACCATATAGGACTTTTTCATAGTCACATGACAAAAGCTTACTGAGACAATGATGCTATAGTAATTAAGTCGCCTTGAGAAAATCTCAAAGAACTAAAAGTTTTACAACATGAAACTGAAACATCAAATAGATTTGTAATGATCATGGTGTGTAAATATCATAAAGTGATATCTCGCTTGCCCCCTTTAGTGAAGCAAAACATAAATGCAGGGGCACCTCCAAGGTTTAAGTGACGACTAGATACAATGATTTCAGAATAAACGATATCACAATCATGCAAAAGACAATGCTACTTTGGGACAATGCACATTACACTCAGAATGACAATCATGCTCTCAGTAGTCGGTGCTTTTTAAAAGAGGGTGGAGACTCTCGAACCGTGGCTTTTGTTGGCAAGGTTGAAAACCCGTAGTCGGAAACAAAGACAAAGCATGTACCAGAGCTCTTGGTTTTAAAAACAGGGGTAATAAATTTTTTTTGGATATGCATGTTTTGTCAACGAATGCTAGCAGATAACCCAATTACTTCTTGAGCTGGACAAGTTTCGAGGAATGGCTCCCGAATGAGGATCATAACATCCTCTTAATCTCCTTTGTTTATCACTGCCAAAGTTTTCTGATTTCTCATGAACAAAGCGTGAAGGAAGACTCGTTTGTTATATTAATTTTTAATGAGCCGGGTGCACCCTATGCCAATTCCTTCTCATATTATGGGTTGCACATTATACATGCAATCCCGGGGTGAAGCTTGTCCAACTTAAAAAGATCATGAATTAACCACTACTTCCTCATAAACTAAAATAGAGGCACAAAATAGGAATGCATTTATTGGAATATTTCGAGATGGTACACGAAAGTCTTCGTTAGGAATGGCAGGTAAATACCATGTATAGGAAGGTATGGTGGACTCATATGGCATAACTGGTTTAAAGGATTTGGATGCACAAGAAGTCAGTCCGCTTAGTACAGGCGAAGGTTAGCAAAAGACTGGGAGCGACCAACTAAGAGAGCAATGACGGTCATAATCATGCAGAGCGACAAAGCAACATTGAATCAGGCATGGCAGTTATATCGCTACTCAGAAATAAAGGATCATCAAGGCTTGACAGACTTTCTTTATAGTCTTAAATATGCGTGAGCATACGCCAAGTCAATCAAAATAAATTCTCGAAGGAAGATATCACTAAACCATACCACATCATATTCAAACAAATCATGTTGGTACTCCAATAACACATTGGAAACCCTCCAGCTATTTGAAACTAACCATAAGTAAACATGAATTACCAAGCAACATCATGCATGTAGCATCTTTATCATAGACATATCAACCATTGCAACAGAAGCAAGCTCTCTTAACAAGATAATCATGATAATAAAGAGAGTTCAAGCAACCAGCTAAACAAAAGCTCTTTAAAAAGATAAGCATGACAACTAAGAGCTGAGCAAGATAGTAGCTATTGAAAGACAAAGAACACACACAGCAAAGATAGACATGAAAATTCCATGTTATGTTCTAGGTAGAAGTGGAGCGTGTTTCTCTCCCACATAAATAAAGCTGAGTTCCGACTCGTTATGAAAAGCTAAAGAAAACAAAAAGGAAACTAAAAGCAAGACGCTCCAAGCATAGCACATAACACATGAAGTGATAAAAATATAGTGGAACGAAAGACGAACTGATAATGTCGATGGAGAAGGGGATGCACGGGGGCATCCCCAAGCTTAGACGCTTGAGTCTTCTTGAATATTTCTTGGGGGTGCATGGGGGCATCCCCAAGCTTGAGCGTTTGACACTCCTGAATCTTTTTATCATCTTCCCTCGCACACTTGAAAACTCCCTTCATACATAACTCATCATAATCTGATTAGCGAGGTTAGTACCCTTAATAAAATAATTGTTCCTTGCTGGAAATAAGGATATTCTTGAAGGTCTACTGTTTCTCAAGATTGCCAAGAGGTTTTTGCAAAGAAAAAGCAAGCTCAAGGTTTGCAAAATGAAGGAAAGGCAAAACAGGACATAATCTGTGAAAAACAGACCAGCAGGTAGTAAATAATTTTTTCGGGGCACTTCTGCAACTCAAATCAAAAAACTCAGAACAGACGCCCGAAAGCCAATTGTATAGAGCACGCTGTCGAAAAAATTCAGACCAAAAAGATGATCTGGTGATTTTATACGAATTTTTCTGTCCAAGGACAGAATCTGTTTCCTGGACAGCACGTCACAACTTTTGAACTTTGTTGCAATCAGAGGCTACACTTGGCACAAAGCTGAAAAGTAAAGATACAATGATGTTGCTACAGTAGTAACAAACATCAAGACCACTAAAACTGAAAGAACAAACTGAAAGCAAAGACAACAAGGGTTGTCTCCCTAGAGGTCTTTCTTTATAGCCGTAAAGATAGGCTTAAGACTTTAATGATGCTCTCGTAGGAACAAGAGTTGAAGAACAAAAGAGAGCATCAAGAAGCATATATAAAACATATTGAAGTCTAACATACTTCCTATGCATGGGAGTCTTGTAAGAAAATAAATTATTGAAGCATAAAGCAACTAGCATAGGAAGGCAGAACAAGCATAACTTCAAAATATTCACCATAAAGAGAGGGAACTTGATATTATTGAAATATATATAAGCATATGTTCCCTTCTCATAATAATTTTCAGTGGGATCACGAATAAACTCAACAATATAAGCATCACATAAAGCATTGTTACCATGATCCACATGCAAAAAGGTACTCTTACTCTCCACATAAGCATCTTTGGGGAGCCCATGGTTAGGACTTTTTAGCATTAACGTTTTCAGTCTCCCCCAAGCTTGAGCAATGCTTTCTCCGTCACGAGACCTAAAGTTATAGATATAGTTCCTGTCTCGATGAATTTCATGAAGAGGATAAAACTTAGTATAAAAGAGAGACATAAGCTCTTGCCAATCAAGCAAGTGCGAGTTATCGAGTAGCTTATACCAATCTGAAGCTTTATCTATAAGTGATATGGCGAACAATTTCCTCATGACAAACTCCCTTGATACACCTGCAAGCTTAAATAATGAACATAGTTGTGACAGATATAGCAAGTGTTCACTGGGATGTCTGTCTCCTGCATAGCGATTTGTCAGAACATAATTGATAATACCAGCTGGTATTTTATAGGGCACAATTTCAGCAGGGGGAGGAGCAACCACCACAGGTGTGGGGCGTCTTCCCGCAAGCAACGATCCAATAACACGGTTTTCCATAAGCATAACTAGTGAAATAAAAACAAGAAACAAAAAGATTTAATTGCAAGATCTAAAGATATACCTTCAAGCGCTCACCTCCCCGGCAACGGCGCCAGAAATAGCTTGATGTCTACACACGCTTCTACTCTTGTAGACTATGTTGGGCCTCCAAGCGCAGAGGTTTGTAGGACAGCAGCAGTTTCCCTCAAGTGGATGACCTAAGGTTTATCGAACTCAGGGAAGTAGAGGTTGAAGATGGTCTCTCTCAAGCAACCCTGCAACTAAGATACAAGAAGTCTCTTGTGTCCCCAACACACCTAATACACTTATTAGATGTATAGGTGCACTAGTTCGGCGAAGAGATGTTAAATGGCAAGTGATATGGATGGCAAAACAAAGTAATATAAATCTGTAATAAAAAGTGCAGCAAGCAAACAAGTGGTAAACGTGAGCACAAATGGTATTGCAATGGTGGAAACAAGGCCTAGGGTTCATACTTTCACTAGTGGCAACTCCCAACAACATTAACATAATCGAATCGCATGATATTTCCCATAAAACATGCAAAGGGGACGCACCCGGAGGTCATTCCTTCGTGGTCAAGAGAGGACGAGAATTATGTAGGGCTACAAAAGCACACCTCAAAGTTCGTAGTTCTCATCTAAGGATTTCCCAATGTCACCGCGGCCATCAAAAGAGAGTCCCACAATCACCACAACATATCTAAAGGATAGTCAAAGACAAGCACCAAGTGACTCTCAATCTTCAATCAACACACAAGAGAGGAAATTACTCATGCAAATACTTTTCTAATCCATGTCCAATAGACCGCTGTCACCTTGGTCTCGGGGATTATACTAGATAAAGACAAGTGAGTACATCAATCCAATACATAGAGGAAGGGGAAATATCATGGGATCACCCTAGATTAACATAGCCTATGATCACAACGAAGATCACATCATGGGAGAGAGAATTAACCACATAGCTACTGGTAGAAACCTCAGCCCCGAGGAGGGACTACTCCCGCATCATGGAGGGAGGAAGCAACGTCGATGGAGATGGATCCGGGGGCACTTCCCCGTCCCGGCAGGCTGCCGGCACAGGAATTCTGGTCCCCCGAAGCTTCATGGAGATGGCGGTGGAGATCGGAATTGCGTCTGAAGAAAAGGGGTCCCGTATCAGGGTTTCTGGAACGCGTGTTAAATATAGGCCAGAGATGGCATCGGAGGAGGCCTGGGGGGCCCAGGCGCCCCCCCAGCGCGGCCAGGGGGGGGGGGGGGCGGGCAGGCCACCTGGGCTGCCCCTGGCTCCCCTCTGGCCCTCCTTCGGGTGCCGGGAGTCTTCTGGAACGCTGATTTTTTATATATTTTTTCTGGAATTTTTCTGGCAGTTTTCATAAAGGGAAAACCTGAAATACAAAAACAGCAGAAAACAGAAACTGGCACTGGGGTGCACTGAGTTAATAGGTTAGTCCAAATATGATCAAAAGTGTATGGAAGTGTATAAATATCATAGCAATATCACCCAAAAGAGGCATGGAGCAAGCAGAAATTATAGATACGTTTTGGACGTATCCGTCCCGAACTGTGCGTCAAGGTCGGATGGTAACAGGAGACAAGGGACACTTTATTTTACCCAGGTTCGGGCCCTCTCGATGGAGGTAAAACCCTACTCCTGCTAGATTAATATTGATGATATGGGTAGTACAGGAGTAGATCTACCACGAGATCAAGGAGGCTAAACCCTAGAAGCTAGCCTATGGGTATGATGATGAATGTTATGGTTCGTCCTACGGACTAAAACCCTCCGGTTTATACAGACACCGGATAGGGTTAGGGTTACACAGAGTCGGTTACATTGGTAGGAGATCTTGAATATCCGCACGCCTAGCTTGCCTTCCATGCCAAGGAAAGAACCTTCCGGACACGGGACGAAGTCTTCAATCTTGTATCTTCATAGTCCTGGAGTCCGGCTGAAGGTATTGTTCGGCTAGCCGAACACCCCCTAATCCAGGACTCCCTCAGTGGGGATTAAGGTATTGTCTTCATAAGTAGCAAAAGGCTCCCCCTGAAGATGTGCATATAAATAGTTTGTGTTTGAATGCAAATGCACATGGCAGGTTTTACTTTGTGGAGATCCTTTTCAATATAAGAAGACAATTCATCATGCATATAAAGATAATGACATGCATAATGAAAAATGGATGTCTGCGGAATGACTTCATGCGGAATTTATCATCGCATCACAGAATAGCAAACAAAGTAGCAGGCGACCATCAAGTTTAAATGTTACAACCCAAAAGAACCAAATGTATCAAAAACGAGAGTTGTAACCACTTGGCAAAATTATAGCAACCACCCATATAGACCCGCTTGAAGACTATCAACTCATATGCTTCTCCCCCTTTTGTCAGTAAGGACCAAAAAGGTTTGAAGACATAGAGCCTCTACTCGTTCCCATCAGGAGTAGAAGAAGGTGCAGGGTCGATGTTGGAGTCCGATGGTGCAGAGGGGCCTGATGCAGTGTCGAGACGCGGCGTAGTTGTGGTTGGAGAAGTGGCATCGTCTTCTTCATCGACGACTCTCGCAACAACAGTTGAAACCAAAGATGAATACTCCGAGTCTTCTAAGGAAGGAGTACGACGCAAGACGGCATTCCGGGGAGGCGTGGAATCAAACTTCACTACAAAAAAAAGACACATCCGTGACATTTTGGGCCGAACGAAAAAATTTCTGTCATACATATGACACTTCTATGACGATAATTGTGAAAAAACCCGGTATCATCATAGATGTGGTGGGCTCCTACTTCCATGACAAAAAATCATGACAGAAAATGGGCTTTTCGTCCTGGGCAGGCTGGAGACGCAGTTGCATGACATTCTTTGGGCCGTCCATGACGGAAAAAACCGTGGTAGAAGTGAGGGGGAGGAAAATTTCGGGGAGTTCCCGGTTACGGTGGGAGGTCGGGGGCCAAGCGATGCGCGTTTCTCTCATACACGTACGCGCGTGTGTGCGAGGTGTTGGCTCTAACTGAACCCGAGCGAGGCGTTGGGCTCTAACTGAACCCGAGCGATTGCACTGCAGGCTACGCGTTACTGAACCCGAGCGATCGATCGATGGCTGTCAACTGAACCCGATCGAGCGATTCCTTCGCTACCGCTGCTAACTGAAGCCGATCGATGCTGCCTCTGGGATGAACAGTGAGCGTTGCGGGGGTGGGGGGTTGGATGAACAGTGAGCAGTGGCGTTGCCTCTGGATGAACAGGACCCCGTGGTGTGGTGGAGGGCTGGATGAACAATAGACAGTGGAGGGGTGCCCGTGGAGGGGTGGATGAACAGGACCCCGTGGTGTGGAGGGCTGGATGAATAGTAGACGGTGGAGGGGTGCCCGTGGAGGGGTGGTTGAACAGGACCCCGTGGTGTGGAGGGCTGGATGAACAGTATACGGTGGAGGGGTGGTTGAACAGTAGCCGGTGGAGTAGCGCACGGTGGAGGCTGGATGAACAGGAGCCCGTGGCAGCTGGAGGAGGTCGACGGTGGAGATGAACAGTATCCCGTGGAGTCCCGTTTTGCGGTACGCCATACCCCTCCCGATGAACAGGACCCTCGTTTCGACCGTAGCGCTCCAACGCAAGTCCGTTTCCTCCGTTTTGCGGTACGCCACACCCCTCCCGATCAACAGGACCCCCGTTTCGACCGTAGGAGGTCCGTTTCGTCCGTTTTGCGGTACGCCACACCCCTCCCGATCAACAGGACCCCCGTCCTGACCGTAGGAGGTCCGTTTCCTCCGTTTTGCGGTACGCCAGACCCCTCCCGATGAACAGGATCCCGTTTCGAACGTGGCCGGTCGAACACAAGGCCGTTTCCTCCGTTCTGCGGTATGCCAGGCCTCGTTTCCATCGCATGTTCCGTCCAAGCCCTCCCGATGAACACGACCACACATTCCGTTGCCTCCCCATGAACACGGCGACGACGCTGTTTCTCCGTTCCGACCCAGCCATGTACACGAGCCCTGGCTGTACGTATGCGCGAGTAGGCGTTCGAGACCCCGCCCGTATGTACACATATGTGGCCGTATTTTCTTTCTTGCACCCTGGTCGATGTACGTACGTGTACATGCTACGTGCGCGCCTCTACTACGACACATGCGCGCCTCTACTACGACACGTGCGCACCTCTACATCGACCAGTATGTACGTACACGTTCGCGACCAGAATGACAACGCTACGTACGCTTCGACCAGGTGGGTCCCGACTGTCAGGCACTTCCTTGCGTGCGAAGATGTAGCTGGTGGGTCCCAGCAGTCAGGGGGCGAATCATTTTTTTGCCCGGACGTACTTCCTTGCGTGCGAAGATGTAGCTGGTGGGTCCCAGCAATCAGGGGAAAAATGTTTTTTTCACGAAATACGGTGGCCCGTCCGGTGGGTCCCCGCTGTCAGGTGGAGGAATAATTATTTTGCACGTAATAAGGAGGCACTTCCTTGTTGCGGCCGTGGACCCAGCTGTCAGCCTCTCCACGTACAGTCCACGTCCGATGGAAGCCGTTCCTTGACCACGTTGACCACGCCGCGCCGAGAGCACCAGGGTGGTGGACGAAGGCGAGGCCTAGGAAGGGGACGATGCAGAGCTGGGAAAGACACGGCAGTGGATGCCCACGCGTAGAGGAGTACGAGGGTTCACTGGTTCGCTGCGGTGTGAGGCTGCCATCGCTGCAGAATAACAGAGGGTGTGGGTGAGTAGAGGGATGGACTGGCCAGCGATGGGAGTAGTAGGGGGTGGTGAGGCCTCCGCCGCATCGCAGCCAGCCACGGGAGGCAGGAGCACGAGGCACGACCGGCGCTGGTTTGGGCGGCTGGAGCAAGAATACCAGAGGTTGAAGAAGCACTACGGACGTTGGATGGACATCGTACGGTCACTGGAGCTAGAATCGTGCATATTGACTAAGTTGACAAAGCCCTCCGTCCCCGTCAACTTAGTAGGCCCACAAGTCAGCCTGCCACTATATTGGGTCCCAGCTAACAGGGGGAGTATTCATTTTTGTGTGTGTAATAAGGAGGCACTTCCTTGCGTGCGAAGATATAGCTGGTGGGTCCGAGCTGTCAGCGGCGGTAACGTTTTTTTCATGAAATACAGAGGCCCTTTCGGTGGGTCCCTGATGTCAGGTGGAGGAATCATTATTTTGCGCATAATAAGGAGGCATTTCCTTGCGTGCGGCCGTGGACCCAACTGTCGGCCTCTCCACGTACAGTCCACTTCAGATGCATGTCGGTCGTTGACCACGTTGACCAGGCCGCGCCGAGAGTACCAGGGCGGTGGACGACGGCGAGGCCTAGGAAGGGAACAACACGAAGGCAGGGAAGACTCGACAGTTGTTTCCCACGCGGAGGGGAGTACGACTGTACGAGGGTTTACTGGTTCGTCTGCCATCGCCGGAGAATAACAGCAGGTGTGGGTGAGTAGAGGGATGGCTAGGCCAGCGATGGGAGTACGGTGGGGCGGTGAGGCCTGCGCGGCAGCATAGCCGGCCGCGGGGAGGAGGGAGCAGGCAGTCCCGCCGGCGCTTGTTTGAGCGGCTGGAGCAGGAAGAGCAGAGATTGAAGAAGCACGACGGTCGTTCGATGGACATCCAACAGTCACTACTTGTGCGTCAACCTTTTTTTAGGAAAGCCTCAAATCTGTGGAAAACAGCATACAGCCCATCTGCCGTTATTTCTAATAATTTACAGCCCATTTGCTAATTCTTAAGGTTTTTTTGGAGCCTATATTCTTTTTGTTAGCATTATAGCCCATATTGTGGCCACGGTTAAAAAGTTATAGTACAAAATTTTGCATATTTCGATGTGATCTGAACCTCTGTTGGAAAAGGCAGTGCCTAGGAGGCGCTTAGGCACGCTTAGGCGCTAGCCGATGGCCAAACGCCTCGCCTAGGGCATAAGCGCATGTCTAGGCAGGGCTAGCAAGAAATTGTCTACCCGAGCAAGAAATCTTCACATATTGCACTAATATGTCGAACATGTCATATTCGAATGGCAGTAGCTGGTAGTTAAATTATTAATGTGACCTAAACTAATATTGACACACATATAATACCACAAATACATCCTGATTGTAAAAATGATATTACCGCCTAGGCCAAGCCTTGGGCGCTTAAGCACCGCCTAGGCACTAGGCGAAGGCCAACCGCCTCGCTTACGCCTACCGCTTTTTCCAACCTTGGTCCGAACTGTTTTTAATCCCGAAATTTCGACTCACATTCAAACTGATTTTAAAAATAAATGTATACCATTATAAAATCCAACAAATTCTCCACCCATAAAAATTAATGTAATTTAAAATCTCAAAATGAAAAAGGATATTTGAAACTAATTGCCGGTTTGATGTGTTTTAAAAATGTACAACCCATTTCTCATTACTGATAGGCCATTTTCTCGGCCAGCCGAATGAAGCTCTCCTCGTTTTGAAAGATTTGCAGCCCAACAGGCCTGACAAAGCGACTTACTTGGCAAATCACAAAAAAACTGGGCTGTGGCCGTGGACCCAGCTGTCAGCCTCTCCACGTACAGTACTCTTCTGATGGAAGTCGGTCGTTGGCCACATTGACCACGCCGCACCGAGAGCACCAAGGCGCTGGACGACGGCGTGGCCTAGGAAGGGGACAACGCGGAGCCGGGGAAGACGCGACAGTGGATGCCCACGCGGAGAGGAGTACGAGGGTTCACTGGTTCAGCTGCGGCGTGAGGCTGCCGTCGCCGCAGAATAACAGGGGGTGTGGGTGAGTAGAGGGATACCTTGGGCCAGCGGTGGGAGTAGTAGGTGAAGGAAATATGCCCTAGAGGCAATAATATAGTTATTATTTATTTCCTTATTTCATGATAAATGTTTATTATTCATGCTAGAATTGTATTAACCGGAAACATGATACATGTGTGAATACATAGACAAACAGAGTGTCACTAGTATGCCTCTACTTGACTAGCTCGTTAATCAAAGATGGTTATGTTTCCTAACCATAGACAAAGAGTTGTTATTTGATTAACGAGGTCACATCATTAGTTGAATGATCTGATTGACATGACCCATTCCATTAGCTTAGCACCCGATCGTTTAGTATGTTGCTATTGCTTTCTTCATGACTTATACATGTTCCTTTGACTATGAGATTATGCAACTCCCGTTTGCCGGAGGAACACTTTGGGTGCTACCAAACGTCACAACGTAATTGGGTGATTATAAAGGAGTACTACAGGTGTCACCAAAGGTAGATGTTGGGTTGGCGTATTTCGAGATTAGGATTTGTCACTCCGATCGTCGGAGAGGTATCTATGGGCCCTCTCGGTAATGCACATCACTTAAGCCTTGCAAGCATTGCAACTAATGAGTTAGTTGCGGGATGATGTATTACAGAACGAGTAAAGAGACTTGCCGGTAACGAGATTGAACTAGGTATTGGATACCGACGGTCGAATCTCGGGCAAGTAACATACAGATGGACAAAGGGAACAACGTATATTGTTATGCGGTCTGACCGATAAAGATCTTCGTAGAATATGTAGGAGCCAATATGGGCATCCAGGTCCCGCTATTGGTTATTGACCGGAGACGTGTCTCGGTCATGTCTACATTGTTCTCGAACCGTAGGGTCCGCACGCTTAAGGTTACGATGACAGTTATTATGAGTTTATGCATTTTGATGTACCGAAGGAGTTCGGAGTCCCGGATGTGATCACGGACATGACGAGGAGTCTCGAAATGGTCGAGACATAAAGATTGATATATTGGATGACTATATTCGGACACCGGAAGGGTTTCGGGAAGGTATCGGATAAAACCGGAGTACCGGGGGGTTACCGGAACCCCCCGGGGGGTTAATGGGCCTCATGGGCCTGGAGTGGAGAAGAGGAGGGGCGGCCAGGGCTGGCCGCGCACCCCCTCCCCTCTAGTCCGAATTGGACAAGGAGGAAGGGGGGCGGCGCCCCCTTTCCTTCCTCTCTCCCTCCTCTTTCCCCCTCCACTCCTAATCCAACAAGGAAAGGGAGGGAGTCCTACTCCCGGTAGGAGTAGGACTCCTCCCGGCGCGCCTGCTCTAGGCCGGCCGCACCTCCCCCTTGCTCCTTTATATACGGGGGCAGGGGGCACCCCAAGACACACAAGTTGATCATTGAGATCGTTCCTTAGCCGTGTGCGGTGCCCCCCTCCACTATATTCCACCTCGGTCATATTGTAGCAGTGCTTAGGCGAAGCCCTGCGACAGTAGTACATCAAGATCGTCACCACACCGTCATGCTGACGGAACTCTTCCCCGAAGCTTTGCTGGATCGGAGCCCGGGGAACGTCATCGAGCTGAACGTGTGCCAAGAACTCGGAGGTGCCGGAGTAACGGCGCTTGGATCGGTCAGATCGTGAAGACGTACGACTACATCAACCGCGTTGATATAACGCTTCCGCTTTTGGTCTACGAGGGTACGTAGACAACACTCTTCCCTCTCGTTGCTATGCATCACCATGATCTTGCGTGTGCGTAGGAATTTTTTTGAAATTACTACGTTCCCCAATAGTGGCATCCGAGCCTAGGTTTTTATGGTTTGATGTTATTTGCACGAGTAGAACACAAGTGAGTTGTGGACGATACAAGTCATACTGCCTACCAGCATGTCATACTTTGGTTCAGCGGTATTGTTGGATGAGACGACCCGGACCAACCTTACGCGTACGCTTACGCGAGACCGGTTCCCTCGACGTGCTTTGCACACAGATGGCTTGCGGGAGACTTCTCACCAACTTTAGTTGAACCAAGTGTGGCTACGCCCGGTCCTTGAGAAGGTTAAAACGGAGTCTATTTGACAAACTATCGTTGTGGTTTTGATGCGTAGGTGAGATGAGTTCTTGCTTAAGCCCGTAGCAGCCACGTAAAACTTGTAACAACAAAGTAGAGGACGTCTAACTTGTTTTTGCAGGGCATGTTGTGATGTGATATGGTCAAGACATGATGCTATATTTTATTGTATGAGATGATCATGTTTTGTAACCGAGTTATCGGCAACCGGCAGGAGCCGTATGGTTGTCGCTTTATTGTATGCAATGCAATCGCCCTGTAATGCTTTACTTTATCACTAAGCGGTAGCGATAGTCGTAGAAGCATAAGATTGGCGAGACGACAATGATGCTATGATGGAGATCAAGGTGTCGCGCCGGTGACGATGGTGATCATGATGGTGCTGCAGAGATGGAGATCACGAAGCACAAGATGATGATGACCATATCATATCACTTATATTGATTGCATGTGATGTTTATCTTTTTATGCATCTTATCTTGCTTTGATTGATGGTAGCATTATAAGATGATCTCTCACTAAATTATCAAGAAGTGTTCTCCCCGAGTATGCACCGTTGCCAAAGTTCGTCGTGCCCAGACACCACGTGTTAATCGGGTGTGATAAGCTCTACGTCCATCTACAACGGGTGCAAGCCAGTTTTGCACACGCAGAATACTCGGGTTATACTTGACGAGCCTAGCATATACAGATATGGCCTTGGAACACGGAGACCGAAAAGTCGAGCGTGAATCATATAGTAGATATGATCAACATAATGATGTTCACCATTGAAAACTAATCCATTTCACGTGTTAATCGGTTATGGTTTAGTTGATTTGGATCACGTGATCACTTAGAAGATTAGAGGGATGTCTATCTAAGTGGGAGTTCTTAAGTAATATGATTAATTGAACTTAAATTTATCATGAACTTAGTCCCTGATAGTATCTTGCTTGATTATGTTGATTGTAGATAGATGGCTCGTGCTGTTGTTCCGTTGAATTTTAATGCGTTCCTTGAGAAAGCAAAGTTGAAAGATGATGGTAGCAATTACACGGACTGGGTCCGTAACTTGAGGATTATCCTGATTGCTGCACAGAAGAGTTACGTCCTGGATGCACCGCTAGGTGCCAGGCCTGCTGCTGGAGCAACACCAGATGTTATGAACGTCTGGCAGAGCAAAGCTGATGACTACTCGATAGTTCAGTGTGCCATGCTTTACGGCTTAGAACCGGGACTTCAACGACGGTTTGAGAACCATGGAGCATATGAGATGTTCCAGGAGTTGAAGTTGATATTCCAACAGAATGCCCGGATTGAGAGATATGAAGTCTCCAATAAATTCTATAGCTGCAAGATGGAAGAGAATGGGTCTGTTAGTGAGCATATACTCAGAATGTCTGGGTATTACAATCACTTGAGTCAACTGGGAGTTAATCTTCCGGATGATTGTGTCATTGACAGAATTCTTCAATCACTGCCACCAAGCTACAAAGGCTTCGTGATGAACTATAATATGCAAGGGTTAGTTAAGACTATGCCCGAGCTCTTCGCAATGCTAAAAGCTGCGGAGGTAGAAATCAAGAAAGAGCATCAAGTGTTGATGGTCAATAAGACCACTAGTTTCAAGAAGAAAGGCAAAGGGAAGAAGAAAGGGAACTTCAAGAAGAACAGCAAGCAAGTTGCTGCTCAAGAGAAGAAACCCAAGTCTGGACCTAAGCCTGAAACTGAGTGCTTCTATTGCAAGCAGACTGGTCACTGGAAGCGGAACTGCCCCAAGTATTTGGCGGACAAGAAGGATGGCAAGATGAACAAAGGTATATGTGATATACATGTTATTGATGTGTACCTTACTAGAGCTCGCAGTAGCACCTGGGTATTTGATACTGGTTCTGTTGCTAATATTTGCAACTCGAAACAGGGACTACAGATTAAGCGAACACTGGCAAAGGACGAGGTGACGATGCGCGTGGGAAATGGTTCCAAAGTCGATGTGATCGCAGTCGGCACGCTACCTCTACATCTACCTTCGGGATTAGTATTAGACCTAAATAATTGTTATTTGGTGCCAGCGTTGAGCATGAACATTATATCTGGATCTTGTTTGATGCGAGACGGTTATTCATTTAAATCAGAGAATAATGGTTGTTCTATTTATATGAGTAATATCTTTTATGGTCATGCACCCTTGAAGAGTGGTCTATTTTTAATGAACCTCGATAGTAGTGATACACATATTCATAATGTTGAAGCCAAAAGATGCAGAGTTGATAATGATAGTGCAACTTATTTGTGGCACTGCCGTTTAGGTCATATCGGTATAAAGCGCATGAAGAAACTCCATACCGATGGACTTTTGGAGTCACTTGATTATGAATCACTTGGCACTTGCGAACCGTGCCTCATGGGCAAGATGACTAAAACACCGTTCTCTGGTACTATGGAGAGAGCAACAGATTTGTTGGAAATCATACATACAGATGTATGTGGTCCGATGAATGTTGAGGCTCGTGGCGGATATCGTTATTTTCTCACCTTCACAGATGATTTAAGCAGATATGGATATATCTACTTAATGAAACACAAGTCTGGAACATTTGAAAAGTTCAAAGAATTTCAGAGTGAAGTTGAAAATCATCGTAACAAGAAAATAAAGTTTCTACGATCGGATCGTGGAGGAGAATATTTGAGTTACGAGTTTGGTCTACATTTGAAACAATGCGGAATAGTTTCGCAGCTCACGCCACCCGGAACACCACAGCGCAATGGTGTGTCCGAACGTCGTAATCGCACTTTACTAGATATGGTGCGATCTATGATGTCTCTTACAGATATACCTCTATCGTTTTGGGGATATGCTCTTGAGACGGCCGCATTCACATTAAATAGGACACCGTCAAAATCCGTTGAGACGACACCTTATGAACTATGGTTTGGCAAGAAACCAAAGTTGTCGTTTCTTAAAGTTTGGGGCTGCGATGCTTATGTGAAAAAGCTTCAACCTGATAAGCTCGAACCCAAATCGGAGAAATGCGTCTTCATAGGATACCCAAAGGAAACTGCTGGGTACACCTTCTATCACAGATCCGAAGGCAAGATATTTGTTGCTAGAAATGGATCCTTTCTGGAGAAGGAGTTTCTCTCGAAAGAAGTGAGTGGGAGGAAAGTAGAACTTGATGAGGTAACTGCACCTTCTCCATTATTGGAAAGTAATTTATCACAGAAACCGGTTTCTGCGACATCTACACCAAATAGTGAGGAAGTTGATGATGTTGATCATGAAACTTCAGATCAAGTTACTACAGAACCTCGTAGATCAACCAGAGTAAGATCCGCACCAGAGTGGTACGGCAATCCTGTTCTGGAAGTCATGCTGCTAGATCATGATGAACCTACGAACTATAAAGAAGCGATGGTGAGCCCAGATTCCGCAAAGTGGCTAGAAGCCATGAAATCTGAGATGGGATCCATGTATGAAAACAAAGTATGGACTTTGGTTGACTTGCCCGATGGTCGGCAAACAATAGAAAACAAATGGATCTTCAAGAAGAAGACTGACGCTGACGGTAATGTTACTGTCTACAAAGCTCGACTTGTCGCAAAAGGTTTTCGACAAGTTCAAGGGATTGACTACGATGAGACCTTCTCACCCGTAGCGATGCTTAAGTCTGTCCGAATCATGTTAGCAATTGCCGCATTTTGTGATTATGAACTTTGGCAAATGGATGTAAAGACTGCATTCCTGAATGGGTTTCTGGAAGAAGAGTTGTATATGATGCAACCAGAAGGTTTTATCGATCCAAAGGAAGCTAACAAAGTGTGCAAACTCCAACGATCCATTTATGGACTGGTGCAAGCATCTCGGAGTTGGAATAAACGTTTTGATAGTGTGATCAAAGCATTTGGGTTTGTACAGACTTTTGGAGAAGCCTGTATTTACAAGAAAGTGAGTGGGAGCTCTGTAGCATTTCTAATATTATATGTAGATGACATATTACTGATTGGAAATGATATAGAATTTCTGGATAGCATAAAGGGATATTTGAATAAGAGTTTTTCAATGAAAGACCTCGGTGAAGCTGCTTACATATTAGGTATTAAGATCTATAGAGATAGATCAAGACGCTTAATTGGACTTTCACAAAGCACATACCTTGACAAGATTTTGAAGAAGTTCAAAATGGATCAAGCAAAGAAGGGGTTCTTGCCTGTATTGCAAGGTGTGAAGTTGAGTCAGACTCAATGCCCGACCACTGCAGAAGATAGAGAGAAAATGAAAGATGTTCCCTATGCTTCAGCCATAGGCTCTATCATGTATGCAATGCTATGTACCAGACCTGATGTGTGCGTTGCTATTAGCTTAGCAGGGAGGTACCAAAGTAATCCAGGAGTGGATCACTGGACAGCGGTCAAGAACATCCTGAAGTACCTGAAAAGGACTAAGGATATGTTTCTCGTATATGGAGGTGACAAAGAGCTCATCGTAAACGGTTACGTTGATGCAAGCTTTGACACTGATCCGGACGATTCTAAATCGCAAACCGGATACGTGTTTACATTAGACGGTGGAGCTGTCAGTTGGTGCAGTTCTAAACAAAGCGTCGTGGCGGGATCTACATGTGAAGCGGAGTACATAGCTGCTTCGGAAGCGGCTAATGAAGGAGTCTGGATGAAGGAGTTCATATCGGATCTAGGTGTCATACCTAGTGCATCGGGTCCAATGAAAATCTTTTGTGACAATACTGGTGCAATTGCCTTGGCAAAGGAATCCAGATTTCACAAGAGAACCAAGCACATCAAGAGATGCTTCAATTCCATCCGGGATCTAGTCCAGGTGGGAGACATAGAGATTTGCAAGATACATACGGATCTGAATGTAGCAGACCCGTTGACTAAACCTCTTCCACGAGCAAAACATGATCAGCACCAAGACTCCATGGGTGTTAGAATCATTACTGTGTAAACTAGATTATTGACTCTAGTGCAAGTGGGAGACTGAAGGAAATATGCCCTAGAGGCAATAATATAGTTATTATTTATTTCCTTATTTCATGATAAATGTTTATTATTCATGCTAGAATTGTATTAACCGGAAACATGATACATGTGTGAATACATAGACAAACAGAGTGTCACTAGTATGCCTCTACTTGACTAGCTCGTTAATCAAAGATGGTTATGTTTCCTAACCATAGACAAAGAGTTGTTATTTGATTAACGAGGTCACATCATTAGTTGAATGATCTGATTGACATGACCCATTCCATTAGCTTAGCACCCGATCGTTTAGTATGTTGCTATTGCTTTCTTCATGACTTATACATGTTCCTTTGACTATGAGGTTATGCAACTCCCATTTGCCGGAGGAACACTTTGGGTGCTACCAAACGTCACAACGTAACTGGGTGATTATAAAGGAGTACTACAGGTGTCACCAAAGGTAGATGTTGGGTTGGCGTATTTCGAGATTAGGATTTGTCACTCCGATCGTCGGAGAGGTATCTCTGGGCCCTCTCGGTAATGCACATCACTTAAGCCTTGCAAGCATTGCAACTAATGAGTTAGTTGCGGGATGATGTATTACAGAACGAGTAAAGAGACTTGCCGGTAACGAGATTGAACTAGGTATTGGATACCGACGATCGAATCTCGGGCAAGTAACATACAGATGGACAAAGGGAACAACGTATATTGTTATGCGGTCTGACCGATAAAGATCTTCGTAGAATATGTAGGAGCCAATATGGGCATCCAGGTCCCGCTATTGGTTATTGACCGGAGACGTGTCTCGGTCATGTCTACATTGTTCTCGAACCGTAGGGTTCGCACGCTTAAGGTTACGATGACAGTTATTATGAGTTTATGCATTTTGATGTACCGAAGGAGTTCGGAGTCCCGGATGTGATCACGGACATGACGAGGAGTCTCGAAATGGTCGAGACATAAAGATTGATATATTGGATGACTATATTCGGACACCGGAAGGGTTTCGGGAAGGTATCGGATAAAACCGGAGTACCGGGGGGTTACCGGAACCCCCCGGGGGGTTAATGGGCCTCATGGGCCTGGAGTGGAGAAGAGGAGGGGCGGCCAGGGCTGGCCGCGCGCCCCCTCCCCTCTAGTACGAATTGGACAAGGAGGAAGGGGGGCGGCGCCCCCCTTTCCTTCCTCTCTCCCTCCTCTTTCCCCCTCCACTCCTAATCCAACAAGGAAAGGGAGGGAGTCCTACTCCCGGTAGGAGTAGGAATCCTCCCGGCGCGCCTCCTCTAGGCCGGCCGTACCTCCCCCTTGCTCCTTTATATACGGGGGCAGGGGGGCACCCCAAGAGACACAAGTTGATCATTGAAATCGTTCCTTAGCCGTGTGCGGTGCCCCCCTCCACTATATTCCACCTCGGTCATATTGTAGATGTGCTTAGGCGAAGCCCTGCGACAGTAGTACATCAAGATCGTCACTACATCGTCGTGCTGACGGAACTCTTCCCCGAAGCTTTGCTGGATCGGAGCCCGGGGAACGTCATCGAGCTGAACGTGTGCCAAGAACTCGGAGGTGCCGGAGTAACGGCGCTTGGATCGGTCGGATCGTGAAGACGTACGACTACATCAACCGCGTTGATATAACGCTTCCGCTTTCGGTCTACGAGGGTACGTAGACAACACTCTCCCCTCTCGTTGCTATGCATCACCATGATCTTGCGTGTGCGTAGGAAATTTTTTGAAATTACTACGTTCCCCAACAGTAGGGGGCGGTGAGGCCTCCACGGCATCACAGCCGGCCACGAGAGGCAGGAGCACGCGGCACGACCAGCACTGCTTGCTACCTCTTGAGCACTGCGTTGGATTTCCCCGAAGAGGAGAGGATGATGCAGCAAAGTAGCGTAAGTATTACCCTCAGTTTTTGAGAACCAAGGTATCAATCCAGTAGGAGGCTACACGCAAGTCCCTCGTACCTACACAAAAACAATAGCTCCTCGCAACCAACGCGATTAGGGGTTGTCAATCCCTTCACGGTCACTGACGAGAGTAAGATCTGATAGAGATGATAGATAATATTTTTGGTATTTTTGATATAGAGATGCAAAGCAAAAAGTAAAAGGCAAAGTAAAAAAGCAAAGCAATAATAAAGTGATGGAGATTGATATGATGAGAATAGATCCAGGGGCCATAGATTTCACTAGTGGCTTCTCTCAAGAGCATAATTATTCTACGGTGGGTGAACAAATTACTGTTGAGCAATTGACAGAATTGAGCATAGTTATGAGAATATCTAGGTATGATCATGTTATAGGCATCACGTCCGAGAGAAGTAGATCGACTCCTGCTTGCATCTACTACTATTACTCCACTCATCGACCGCTATCCAGCATGCATCTAGAGTATTAAGTTAAAAACAGAGTAACGCCTTAAGCAAGATGACATGATGTAGAGAGATAAATTCATGCAATATGAAATAAACCCCATCTTGTTATCCTCGATGGCAACGATACAATACGTGCCTTGCTGCCCCTTCTGTCACTGGGAAAGGACACCGCAAGATCGAACCCAAAGCTAAGCACTTCTCCCATGGCAAGAAAAACCAATCTAGTAGGCCAAACCAAACTGTTAATTCGAAGAGAGTTGCAAAGATCACCAATCATACATAAAAGAATTCAGAGAAGATTAAAATATTATTCATAGATAGACTTGATCATAAACCCACAATTCATCGGTCTCAACAAACACGCCGCAAAAACAAGATTACATCAAATATATCTCCACGAGAGAGGGGCAGAACATTGTACTGAGATCCAAAAAGAGAGAAGAAGCCATCTAGCTACTAACTATGGACCCGAAGGTCTGAGGTAAACTACTCACACTTAATCAGAGAGGCTATGATGATGTAGAAGCCCTCCGTGATGACGGCCCTCTCCGGCGGAGCTCCGGAACAGGCCCCAAGATGGGATCTCGTGGATACAGAAAGTTGCGGCGGTGGAATTAGGTTTTTTGGCTCCGTATCTGATCGTTTGGGGGTATGTAGGTATATATAGGAGGAAGGAGTACGTTGGTGGAGCTCCGAGGGGCCCATGAGGCACGGGGGTGCGCCCTAGGGGGGCGCGCCCCCACCCTCGTGACCGCCTCTTGGCTCCCTTGGATTAGGGTCCAAGTCTCCTGGATCACGTTCGATGAGAAAATCACATTCCCCAAGGTTTCATTCCGTTTGGACTCCGTTTGATATTCCGTTTCTTCGAAACACTGAAATAGGCAAAAAACAGCAATTCTGGGTTGGGCCTCTGGTTAATAGGTTAGTCCCAAAAATAATATAAAAGTGGCAAAATAAAGCCCAATATAGTCCAAAACAGTAGATAATATAGCATGGAGCAATCAAAAATTATAGATACGTTGGAGACGTATCAGGCATCCCCAAGCTTAATTCCTGCTCGTCCTCGAGTAGGTAAATGATAAAAAGAGAATTTTTGATGCAGAGTGCTACTTGGCATAATTTCAATGCAAATCTTCTTAATTGTGGTATCAATATTCAGATTCAAAAGATTCAAGACAAAAGTTCATATTGACATAAAAATAATAATACTTCAAGCATACTAACAAAGCAATTATGTCTTCTCAAAATAACATGGCCAAAGAAAGTTATCCCTACAAAATCATATAGTGTGGCTATGCTCTATGTTGGGGGAAATCGGCCTCCTCGATCACCTATGGGGACGGAGCCCCTTTTCGGTTCGGCGGGGAGCGGAGGCTGCGCAAAGAGCAGATCGAGGCGATGCACACACAACGATTTTACCCAGCTTCGGGCCGCACGGATGCGTAAAACCCTACTGCTGCTTGTCTGGTTTATTCGAGTTCTTGCTCTGGAATGCAAGAAGCTACAGTAAGCTTGGAGCTGGACGTGGGTGGATGTCTACTGAGCCTCCTCCCCCTCTACGTGCGCATGGGCCTCCTTTTATATGCTCAAGGGGTTACCCACAGGTAGCGACGTAGGTGAGGGCAAAAATGGCAAAAGACTGTGCGTACAGTGGCCGCACAGTGCTATCATACCTACTTCTGACGGCGGGGGACAAGGGCATTAAATGCCCGTCTGGGTCGCCCGAACAGTGCCGAGGCGGACCGTTAGGGGCGCCCCCGTTTGCCACGATGGCCGTTGCATGCCACCGCATACCTCAGGCTGCGCGGCGCCCCGCCACGTGCCTTTGGGAGAGCCCCAGAGCGACGCGTGGGCAGGTGAGCTGGAGCGCAGGCCTGAGGTGGTGACTTGCCGCGGCAAGTGGCTTGCCGCGGCGGCTGTCTTGCCGCGCCTGAGAGCTTGCCGCTCGTCAGGCCTTGCCGGGGCGCGTGGTGCGCCACGGCGGGCTTCTCTTGGGATGCTTTGGTTGGCCTTCCCGGCGAGCTCCTCTCGCCGGGGCCTTGGTGCTTTGGCTCGGTCGTCCCGGCAAGCTCCTCTTGCCGGGGCCTTGTATCCTTGGCCCGGCAAGCTCCTCTTGCCGGGGCCTCATCTTCCTGGCTCAAATACTTGGTCTTCATTTGGCCCAAAAAGGGGCCGTGGAGGTTCTTGGCGTTCCCCTGGCAAGCCTTGCTGCAGGGTGCTACTACTGTCCGTGCACAAGTTCGGGGTACTAAGGTACCCCTACTTTAGTACACCGACAGGAGCCCCTGGGCCTGGGCCATACACGGTGCCGAGCGTTGTTGGGCCAGGCCCAAACAGTGCACGGGCACGCGTGGCCTGGGTCGCGCTGCATCTTAATTCCGCGCCCTTCGCGCCTTCCCCAACTGGCGCGCGCTTATCGCGGCGTCGTGGGGGCGAGCGTGCGAGGCGTGCGTGACGTGGGTAGCGTGCGCGGGGTCGAGCCCCACAGGCATGCGTCACGTCGAGCATGATTTCTTTATTCGGAAAGGCGAAACGCCCGCTCCCTCTTTATAAGCGGAGGGGAACAGGGGCAGATCGCCATTCCGCCAGTTGCTTCTCCTCAAAAACCTCCGCCGCTTCCTTCTATCCAGAGAAAGCAGCGATCCGTCCTTGGAGCCTCCGGCGCCGCCAACGCCGACGACTTCTCTCCCGCCCCCGCCATGGCCCCGAAGAGCGACAAGGCTAAGGGGAAGGCCGTGAAGTCCGCCGAGGCGCTGCGGCTTGAGGCGCTTCGGAGGGAGCGGGCGACGTTTCCCCCTCAGCTCGACGCGCTGGAGCTGAGGAACAGATTCCGCCTCTTCTGGTCGACGGCGACGCGAGCGCATCCGCGCACGCGAGTCCTTCCCGCCATTGCCCAGAAGAGGTATCCGACCGGGTACCCTTTCTTTGCTGTGTTCTTCTACTGCGGGCTTTGCCCGCCTTTCTCCGAGTTCTTTTGCGACATCATGTACACCTACAACCTCCATCTCCTTGACTTCACCCCCAACGCCGTTCTGACGATGGCGGTTTTCGCACACCTCTGCGAGAACTTCGTCGGAGTCCGCCCCAATGTGGCCCTCTTCCGCCACTTCTTTGCTCCTCGGGTGGAGAAAGGAGAGCCGCTGTCCGGCGGGGTCGCCTGAATCTCTAGGACCGGCAAGAAGGAGGCTTACTTGGATGGGGAACTCCGCGGCAGATGGGAGGAGTGGAGAGCGGACTGGTGTCTGATCGTCGAGGACAAGCCGCAGCCATTCACCACCGTGCGCCAAACTCCGGTGGTGCGCGGCCGTGACTGGAGCGACGTGGCCCCGGATGACGCCAAACTGAAGATTGCCGTCACCCGAATCCTGCGCCTCAGGCTTGCCGGACTCACCGTCGGCGCCGTTGGCGCGGATTTCCTTCGCCGCCGCATCGCCCCCCTACAGGAGAGGGGGAAGCCGGCCTGGGAGTTCCGGAACGTGGCGGACATCATGAGGCTGCGCCCAGGCCTCAATTACAACTTACCGTTCTGGAGCTCGTCGGGATGCTGAAGGAGTTGTTCAAGTACGACTCCGACCACCCAGAATGGTTCAGGCTGCCGCCGGGCGTCGTCCCCTTGTGCAACAACTCGTCGCTCAGCCGCATCCTCGCGATGATGCCGCTGTGCGACTCGCACGGGATCGACGCGACCTGGCAGGAGCCAGCGGACGGCGTCGTGCGGGCCTTCTTCGATAACTTGGTGGAGGTGCCAGTCGACCCCAACGAGAAGGATGGTCTCACCCGAGACACCACCCCCGAGGAGCTGGCGTACATCGCCTCCAGGGTGGAGGAGGCGGCGGCCGCCGCGGCCGCGGGTGAATCTGGTTTCACTAAGGCCGAGGCGGACGCGGAAGAGGCGGCGAGCCTCGCTGACCAAACGGAGATTGTCGGCGAGGAAGAACCAGCCGAGCACGGCGGCGAGGGCGAGCCCGCCCAGGATACGAGTGGCTTGCCGGAGGTCGACGTCGCCTCCTCGCAGCTTCCAGGCGGCTTGTCGCAGGCGGAGCCCCCTGCCCAGCCGAGGAGGCGTCTCCGCAAGGCCGGAGAGGTGGTGCGGCAGGCGGGCCAGCAACCGCAGCACCGCGTGACCCGCTCTTCCGAGGCGGCGGGGGCGGGGTCCTCGCGGGCTGGGGCTTCGGCTCCTGCCGCTTCTCGCGCCGCGGCGGCAACGGGGGCGGGGTCGTCCACCGTCCCCGCCAAGCGGTCTCGGGAGCCCACTCCCCTGTCCCCTCGCGTCAGGATGAAGCCGGTTTTTGATTATTCCGCGCTTAGCTCCGACGATGAAGAGGAATAAGAAGAGTAAGTCCCTTGCAGAGCTCGCATCTTTTTGATTTCTGTCGCTTCGTCCTGTTTTGCAGCTCGTTCGCCCTCCTCTGAATCCGTTCCCTTTCAGGACTCTGGCCCAGAGAAGGGTGAAGAGGGCCAAGATCCCGCTGGTCATCCTTGAGGACGAATCTCCCCCCACAACCGGGGATGTGCCGGAGACAACCTTGCCGGACCTGGCAGCGGGTCCTCAGAGCAGTCCGCAGCGCAGCCCCCAGCGTGAGTACATGGTTCATCTTTGACGTTCGGCGTGCGTGTGAGCTCTTCTTCTTTTGTTGCTGATGCATGGTTGTTGCTTTTGGGTAGGAGCAGAGCAACCCCAGCAGACGCGCCCGGAGAGCTCTCCTGCTGCGCCGACTGCGTCGACTACCCCGCCAAGGGAGAAATCTCCGGCGAGAGAGGAGCCCCCGGCAGGGGAAATCTCTCCGGCAAGGGGGAATTCCCCGGCAGGGGAGGATTCTCTGGCGAGGGGCCGCACCGACGACCCTCCGGCGACGGAGGCCGCGGCCGCAGACCCTGCCACCGGTAACCCTTCCCGCGCAGAGACTTCCCTTTGGCTCTTCTTTCTTATGGTCTTCTTTGCTGGATACTTGGTTGATCCTTCTCCCTCCTTCCGGCCATCAGACCCGCCCGCCACGGATTCGATGCAGACCGAGGTCGTCGTCAAGGAGGGCGCGCATGGCGACGCCAACGACGTCGTCGTCACCGAGGAGGCGGACGGCACCGATGATCCCGTAGGCGGCGGGGAAGCCGAGGCTGCCAAGGCTGCCGCGGCAGCAGATGGCGAGGGGACCGGCGACCGTGCAGACGGCCCCGGGGCGACGGGGGCGTCAAGCACTTTGCCGACCGGCGACCCTGCCGCTACCGCCGCGTCGGACCCCGAGGAGCCCTCGGCGGGCGCCTACCTGAAGGCCAGCGACGGCGTCTTCATCAGGCTTCCCTGGGAGTCGAGCTCTAGGGCGCCGGTCGAGGGAGAGGCCTTGGACGGAGAGGTGCTCGCCTCCGTCGGGCTGACAGTGGTCGACGCGCCAAGCGCCAGCAGCGGCGAGCCCGAGGAGGAGCGGCTGCTCTGAAAGCTCGTGTCGCTCTACCGCGCCCGACAGGCTAAGGTGGAGCGCTAAGAGGCACTCGTCGCGAAGGATGGCGCAGACATGGAGAAGCGTGCCGTTGAGCTCCGGGGGCTCAACCAGGAGGCTCTCCAATCCCTGGCGGAGGAGCAGAGGCTGCTCGACGAGGCGCGGATGGCCTTCATCCTCGAGAAGGCAGAGGCCGAAGAGCAACAGAGGCTTGCCGCCGCGGGGCTATCCGCGCGGGAAAGCGAACTGGTGCAGCAGAAGGCCAGCCTCGCCAGCCACGAGGAGGAGGTTGCCGCGCGTGAGCAGGCGCTTGGCGGGGACCTGAAGAAGGCGCAGGATGCTGCCGCGGCCGCCGAGACCGCCAAGAAGGAGCTGGAGGCGAGGGTAGCGCAGCTCGACATCGACCTCAAGGCGAGCGGCGAGGAGCTCGCCGCGCTCAAGCAAGAGCGCGAGAAGGGTGCGCTCACCCTTGGCGAGCTGCAGGGCCGCTTTGCCGAGAAGATCCAGGAGCTCGACGCCGCCAAGAACTCCAACGCCGACCTCGAGCTAAAGCTGGACATCCTGGCCAAGGCGCTGGACAGCGCCAAGGAGCGGGAGGCGGCCTTGCGGAAGGAGGTCGCCGATAATGAGGAGCTGTTGAAGAGCGCCGCCGTTACCCAGAATACCTTCAGGGAGACGGTGGAGCGGTGGACCGAAGGCCTCGTCGACATTGCCGCCACCATCGACAAGGAGCTGACGCTGCTGGGGATCGAAGGCCACGAGTCCCCCACCGGCGAGAACGTCCCGCCCAGCGCCAAGCTTACTTCCTTCTTCCAGGGCGTGGTGGCGGCACTCCAGCACCTCCGGAAGACGCTTCCAGAGGAGCTGGCCGATGAGACGCGGGAAGCCATCTCCGGGGCCCTCGAGAAGGTGCTGGTGAAGATCGTCTTCCGCAACCCCACCATCAGGCTCACCAACGTCCTCAGGTCCTTGCCGGAGAACGCTGATCTGGCGGAGATCAGGGCCCTCGTCGCCCCTATCGTGGAAAAGGTGGCCGGGATCAAGAGGATTGAGGGAGACCGCGTGGATTAGGCTGCCCGCCCTTTTCTTCCCTTGTCGCTGCTAAGCATGCCAATGGAACAGCTGATTAGAGCAGTGGCAAGTCATTTTGTAATATAACTTTTTATCTTAGGCAATTTATTGCACTGTTATTTCCTCTACTTGACTTCACGTCTTGTTTGTTTCCGCCCTACGCTTTCGGGAACTTGCTGGCGTAGGCCTCCGCCTTGCCGCGGGTGCTGAGTGCGGGACATCAGCGACCCGCTGGCGGTGCTACCACCGGAAAGAAACCTTACCGCGGCTGGTTGCCACTCACTTAGATTGTTGAGCAGGCTCAGGGCAAGGTAAGTGTTGCGACTGCAGTCGCAACACACTTAAGCTGCCGAGCGAGCTCGAAACAAAGTAAGGATGCTACTCTGGGTGTAGCACACTTAAGTCGTTGAGCGGACTCGAAACGAAATAAGGGCGCAACCAGCCACGAGCCGGCCCCTCTGCGCATAGGTTTCCCATACAAGACTCGGTCGTTCGAGGAAAATAACTTTGGAATTTAGAAACTCAATTGCTCAAGCATCGGCAACTTATCTTTTCTGTCGCTTGCCGCCCGGCAAGGCGAAGCTTCCTTGGGCGACGCCCAGCCCATCCCGTTATCTCCCCTTCCCCCCTTCCCGGCAAACTTGTGGGCGAGGGGCCCTCCTCTTTACTTTTGAGAGAAAAGAGAGGCAAGGGAAAGAATGAGGGCGTGGGGCTTCGCGGCTCGCCGTTGCTTGCAGGAGTCAAGTGCTGCACAACGTGTCAAATGATGCATGCGCAAAGTAAAAAGGCGCGAAATCGACAGGATGTGCGGGGCACATAAGCTATGCTTGGGATCTGCGCCCGTCTCTGTACCAAGGATTACATGCAACTGCGGCAAGACTTGGACAGAGGGGATGGTTGACGGAACGGGTTCCGACAACCACGCTGGCAGGGTTCCTCCCACGGTCGGCGTCGACTCGTTTAAATCTTGGCGGACTAGGCACGCCGAAGAACGAGGTCGTGTTTCTCGCAACTTCTGGCGCTAACTTCTGCGGCTACGGGAGCGGCGCAAAGTTCGCTGGAAGCGAGGGACTCGCTCAGCGGCCAGAAGATGGTCCCCCTCAAGGAGCAGCTGCTCTTGCCCGAGCTCTGTGCGAGCGAGTACTCGAGGAGGGCCGTACATGAGTCCGTGAGGAGGAATGCCTCCGCTCCATGGATTGGAGCGGAAAGGTACCTGGCCATACCTGAGCTTACCTGTGGTCACCAAATCAGGTTCGCAAAACCTCGAAGCCCCCCTACCTGGCGCGCCAAAGATGTCGGGGGAAATCGGCCTCCTCGATCACCTATGGGGACGGAGCCCCTTTTCGGTTCGGCGGGGAGCGGAGGCTGCGCAAAGAGCAGATCGAGGCGACGCACACACAACGATTTTACCCAGCTTCGGGCCGCACGGATGCGTAAAACCCTACTGCTGCTTGTCTGATTTATTCGAGTTCTTGCTCTGGAATGCAAGAAGCTACAGTAAGCTTGGAGCTGGACGTGGGTGGATGTCTACTGAGCCTCCTCCCCCCTCTACGTGCGCATGGGCCTCCTTTTATATGCTCAAGGGGTTACCCACAGGTAGCGACGTAGGTGAGGGCAAAAATGGCAAAAGACTGTGCGTACAGTGGCCGCATCGTGCTATCGTACCTACTTCTGACGGCGGGGGACAAGGGCATTAAATGCCCGTCTGGGTCGCCCGAACAGTGCCGAGGCGGACCGTTAGGGGCGCCCCCGTTTGCCACGATGGCCGTTGCATGCCACCTCATACCTCAGGCTGCGCGGCGCCCCGCCACGTGCCTTTGGGAGAGCCCCAGAGTGCCGCGTGGGCAGGTGAGCTGGAGCGCAGGCCTGAGGTGGTGACTTGCCGCGGCAAGTGGCTTGCCGCGGCGGCTGTCTTGCCGCTCGTCAGGCCTTGCCGGGGCGCGTGGTGCGCCGCGGCGGGCTTCTCTTGGGATGCTTTGGTTGGCCTTCCCGGCGAGCTCCTCTCGTCGGGGCCTTGGTGCTTTGGCTCGGTCGTCCCGGCAAGCTCCTCTTGCCGGGGCCTTGTCTCCTTGGCCCGGCAAGCTCCTCTTGCCGGGGCCTCATCTTCTTGGCTCAAATACTTGGTCTTCATTTGGCCCAAAAAGGGGCCGTGGAGGTTCTTGGCGTTCCCCTGGCAAGCCTTGCCGCAGGGTGCTACTACTGTCCGTGCAAAAGTTCGGGGTACTAAGGTACCCCTACTTTAGTACACCGACACTCTATCTTCACCACACAAAGTATTTAAATCATGCACAACCCCGATGACAAGCCAAGCAATTGTTTCATAATTTAACATTTTCAAAACTTTTTCGATCCTCACGCAATACATGAGCGTGAGCCATGGATATAGCACTATGTGGAATAGAATGGTGGTTGTGGAGAAGACAAAAGGAGGGGAAGATAGTCTGACATCAACTAGGCGTATCAACGGGCTATGGCGATGCCCATCAATAGATATCAATGTGAGTGAGTAGGGATTGCCATGCAACGGATGCACTAGAGCTATAAGTATATGAAAGCTCATCAAAAGAAACTAAGTGGGAATGCATCCAATTCACTCGCTTGCTCACGAAGACCTGGGGCAATTTTGAGGAAGCCCATCATTGGAATATACAAGCCAAGTTCTATAATGAAAAGTTCTCACTAGTATATGAAAGTGACAAAATGAGAGACTCTCTATCATGAAGATCATGGTGCTACTTTGAGCACAAGTGTGGTAAAAGGATAGTAACATTGTCCCTTCTCTCTTTTTCTCTCATTTTTTTGGGACTTTTTTATTTTTTTTATTTTTATGGCCTCTTTTTTTTTGTCCGGAGTCTCATCCCGACTTATGGGGGAATCATAGTCTCCATCATCCTTTCCTCACTTGGGACAATGCTCTAAAAATTGATGATCATCACACTTTTATTTTTCTTACAACTCAACACTTAGAACAAATATGACTCTATATGAATGCCTCCGGCGGTGTACCGGGATATGCAATGAATCAAGAGTGACATGTATGAAATAATTATGAACGGTGGCTTTGCCACAAATACAATGTCAACTACATGATCATGCTAGCAATATGACAATGATGGAGAGCGTCATAATAAACGGAACGGTGGAAAGTTGCATGGCAATATATCTCGGAATGGCTATGGAAATGCCATGATAGGTAGGTATGGTGGCTGTTTTGAGGAAGGTATATGGTGGGTGTATGATACCGGCGAAAAGTGCGCGGTATTAGAGAGGCTAGCAATGGTGGAAGGATGGGAAAAAGTGCGTATAATCCATGGACTCAACTTTAGTCATAAAGAACTCATATACTTATTGCAAAAATCTAGAAGTTATAAAAGCAAAGTATTACGCGCATGCTCCTAGGGGGATAGATTGGTAGGAAAAAACCATCACTCGTCTCCGACTGCCACTCATAAGGAAGACAATCAATAAATAAATCATGCTCCGACTTCATCACATAACGGTTCACCATACGTGCATGCTACGGGAATCACAAAGTTTTAACACAAGTATTTCTCAAATTCACAACTACTCAACTAGCATGACTCTAATATCACCATCTTCATATCTCAAAACAATTATCAAGCATCAATCTTTTCTTAGTATTCAACGCACTCAAAAGAAAGTTTCACAAATCTTGAATACCAAGCATATTATTATTAAGCAAATTACCATGCTATTAAGACTCTCAAAATAATCTAAGTGAAGCATGAGAGATCTGTAGTTTCTATAAAACAAATCCACCACCGTGCTCTTAAATATCTAAGTGAAGCACATAGAGCAAAATTATAACGCTCAAAAGATATAAGTGAAGCACATAGAGCAAAACTATCAAGCTCAAAAGATATAATTGAAGCACATAGAGTATTCTATCAAATTCCAATTCATGTATGGCTCTCTCAAAAGGTGTGTACAGCAAGGATGATTGTGGAACACTAACAAACAAAGACACAAATAATACAAGACGCTCCAAGCAAAACACATATCATGTGGTGAATAAAAATATAGCTCCAAGTAAAATTACCGATGGAAGTAGACGAAAGAGGGGATGCCTTCCGGGGCATCCCCAAGCTTTGACATTTTGGTGTCCTTGGATTATCTTTGGGGTGCCATGGGCATCCCCAAGCTTAGGCTCTTGCCACTCCTTGTTCCATAATCCATCAAAAGATTTCACCCAAAACTTGAAAACTTCACAACACAAAACTCAATAGAAATCTCGTGAGCTCTGTTAGAGAAAGAAAACAAAAGACCACTTCAAGGTACTGTAATGAACTCATTATTTATTTATATTGGTGTTAAACCTACTATATTCCAACTTATCTATGGATTATAAACTATTTTACTAGCCATAGATTCATCAAAATAAGCAAACAACACACGAAAAACAGAATCTGTCAAAAACAGAACAGTCTGTAGTAATCTGTAGCTAACGCAAACTTCTGTAACTCCAAAAAATCTACCAAAATATGAAGACCTAGACAATTTGTTTATTGATCATTAGCAGTTGGAATCAGTATTTTATCACGTCCTGGTGATTTTTAACAATTCGTGCACTGAGCACAAAGTTTCTGGAAATTACAGCAAGATCAAATAACTATCATCCAAGAAGATCCTATAGGTCTAACTTGGCACAAACACTAATTAAAACACAAAATCACATCCAAACAGAAGGTAGATGGATTATTTATTCCTAAATAGAAACAAAAACAAAAAAAGAAAAAGAAAATTGGGTTGCCTCCCAACAAGCGCTATCGTTTAACGCCCCTAGCTAGGCATAAAAGCGAGGATAGATCTAGGTATTGCCATAATAGTGGTATGGCAAATCATGAAAACTTCTCTCATATTCTCTACGTTCAGCAGCAAGTTTTCTCTGAGGCAAGCAAAAGTAATCAAAAGGGCTAAATTTAATGGAACAAAAGTCCCCAAGATCAATCTCGGGAGGTATGGGTGCCTCCCTAGGCCCCTTGTATTGCACAACCAATTCATCATTAAGAGCATTCTTTTGGCAAAAAGCTACAATCCTTCGTTCAAGAGGAAAACCTAGTCCATTATTCTGAATAGCAAAATCATCATTAAGCTCGGAAATTTTATCAACTAGAACATCGGCAGGAACCTTTTTCCTAAGATTTTCATTGTAAGCAATATGATCTAAAGATTGTAAACGCATCGTGTCTTCTTGATTAAAAAGGATAGCTTCAATGGGAGGATGACTAACATCCACCCTATAATGCGCAAAGATGTCGGTGTACTAAAGTAGGGGTACCTTAGTACCCCGAACTTGTGCACGGGCAGTCGCAGCGCCCCGCGGCAAGGCTTGCCAGGCGAACGCCAAAACCCTCCATGGCCCCTTTTTGGGCCATTCAAGAACAAAGTGTTTAAGACAAGACACAAGGCCCCGGCAAGAGGAGCTTGCCGGGACGACCACCCGAAAGAAGTAAGCCCCCGGTAAGAGGAGCTTGCCGGGACGGCTGCTCGAAGCACAAGACCCCGGCAAGAGGAGCTTGCCGGGAAGGCCAACCAAGGCGTGACAAGAGACTTGCCGCGGCGCGCCCCGCGCTCCAGCAAAGCCCGGTGAGCGACAAGCTCCCGGGCGCGACAAGACATCCACCGCGGCAAGGAGTTTGCCGCGGCAAGATACTACTCCGCCATCTGCGCTCCAGCTCATCTGCCCCACGTGTCGCTCTGGGGCCAGTCCAGACATACGTGGCGAGAGGCTGTGCAGCCAGGGGCGTGCGGTGGTGAAGCGATGCTGACAAGCTAGCCCTCGTGGCACACGGTGGCGCCCCTGACGGTCCCTTTTCTGCACCGTCTGGGTGACATAGACGGGCATTTAATGCCCTTGTCCCCCGCCGTCAGGGTTAGGTATGATAGCACTGTACAACCACTGTGCAGGCAGCTGTACCCACTACAACATTTTCCATCTTTACCCCCACCTACGCTGCCACCTGTGGGTAACCCCTTGAGCATATAAAAGGAGGCCCCATGCGCATGTAGAGGAGGAGGAACCCAGAGGAACCAAGAGGACACCCATTCACGTCCAGCCCCAAGCATACTGTAGCATCTAGTGCTCTCAAACAAGAACCCAATACAATCAGACAAGCAGCAGTAGGGTTTTACGCATCCGTGCGGCCTGAAGCTGGGTAAAATCGTTTGTGTGCATCGCCTCGATCTGCTCTTCGCGCAGCCTCCGCCCCCCGCCGAACCGAGAAGGGGCTCCGTCCCCATAGGTGTTCGAGGAGGCCGATTTCCCCCGACAAAAGATTTCTTTGGCATCTTTTATTATAAATCTAAACTCATGAGCCAAAAAGATAGTAGCGGCACGCTTAACAAAAGAATGCTCAATATTAGAGAATTCTAAGAAGATTCGTTGTATGCAAGGATGCATGTGCATAAATTGTCTTTCAAGTTCAACTATAAGCATGGCAATAGCATCCGCAAGACTACTAGTTCTATGAAGAATAGAACCGCCCATGGAGGGCAAAGCACCGGCACAAGTAAAGAAATCTTGGATAACTCGTTTTCCAATAATATTACCACTACCAACACGAATTTTTTTTGTATGCAAGGTAGGGGGTTCTTCAGTAGGAGCATCAGAATTCTCCATAATATTATTATTGTACATATCGGCAATAATTTCCCCAAATTCAGACATAACGACAAGCAAGCAAGAACAAGGCAAACGGAAAAAGAGAAGGAGATTGGGAAAGAGAGGGCGAATAAAATGGCAAGGGTGAAGTGGGGGAGAGGAAAACGAGAGGCAAATGACAACTAATGTAATGCGAGAGAAAGGGATTGTGATGGGTACTTGGTATGTTGACTTTTGTGCAGACTCCCCGGCAACAGCGCCAGATATTCTTCTTGCTACCTCTTGAGCACTACGTTGGATTTCCCCGAAGAGGAGAGGATGATGCAGCAAAGTAGCGTAATTATTTCCCTCAGTTTTTGAGAACCAAGGTATCAATCCAGTAGGAGGCTACACGCAAGTCCCTCGTACCTACACAAAAACAATAGCTCCTCGCAACCAACGCGATTAGGGGTTGTCAATCCCTTCACGATCACTTACGAGAGTGAGATCTGATAGAGATGATAGATAATATTTTTGGTATTTTTGATATAGAGATGCAAAGCAAAAAGTAAAAGGCAAAGTAAAAAGCAAAGCAATAATAAAGTGATGGAGATTGATATGATGAGAATAGACCCGGGGGCCATAGATTTCACTAGTGGCTTCTCTCAAGAGCATAATTATTCTACGGTGGGTGAACAAATTACTGTTGAGCAATTGACAGAATTGAGCATAGTTATGAGAATATCTAGGTATTATCATGTATATAGGCATCACGTCCGAGACAAGTAGACCGACTCCTGCCTGCATCTACTACTATTACTCCACTCATCGACCGCTATCCAGCATGCATCTAGAGTATTAAGTTAAAAACAGAGTAACGCCTTAAGCAAGATGACATGATGTAGAGAGATAAATTCATGCAATATGAAATAAACCCCATCTTGTTATCCTCGATGGCAACGATACAATACGTGCCTTGCTGCCCCTTCTGTCACTTGGAAAGGACACCGCAAGATCGAACCCAAAGATAAGCACTTCTCCCATGGCAAGAAAAACCAATCTAGTAGGCCAAACCAAACTGATAATTCGAAGAGACTTGCAAAGATAACCAATCATACATAAAAGAATTCAGAGAAGATTCAAATATTATTCATAGATAGACTTGATCATAAACCCACAATTCATCGGTCTCAACAAACACACCTCAAAAAGAAGATTGCATCGAATAGATCTCCACGAGAGAGGGGGAGAACATTGTATTGAGATCCAAAAAGAGAGAAGAAGCCATCTAGCTACTAACTATGGACCCGAAGGTCTGAGGTAAACTACTCACACTTCATCGGAGAGGCTATGATGATGTAGAAGCCCTCCGTGATGACGGCCCTCTCCGGCGGAGCTCCGGAACAGGCCCCAAGATGGGATCTCATGGATACAGAAAGTTGCGGTGGTGGGATTAGTTTTTTTGGCTCCGTATCTGATCGTTTGGGGTACGTAGGTATATATAGGAGGAAGGAGTACGTCGGTGGAGCTCCGAGGGGCCCACGAGGCGGGGGGAGCGCCCTAGGGGGGCGCCCCCCACCCTCGTGACCGCCTCTTGGCTCCCTTGGATTAGGGTCCAAGTCTCCTGGATCACGTTCGGTGAGAAAATCACGTTCCCGAAGGTTTCATTCCGTTTGGACTCCGTTTGATATTCCGTTTCTTCGAAACACTGAAATAGGCAAAAAACAACAATTCTGGGCTGGGCCTCCAGTTAATAGGTTAGTCCCAAAAATAATATAAAAGTGGAAAATAAAGCCCAATATAGTCCAAAACAGTAGATAATATAGCATGGAGCAATAAAAAATTATAGATACGTTGGAGATGTATCACTGCTTTGGGCGGCTGGAGCAAGAAGACCAGAGGTTGAAGAAGCACTATGGCCGTTGGATGGACATCGTACGGTCACTGGAGCTAGAATCGTTCATATTAACTAAGTTGACAAAGCCCTCCGTCCTCGTCAACTTAGTAGGCCCACAAGTCAGCCACCCACTATGGTGGGTCCCAGCTAGCAGGGGGTATTCATTTTTTGATGCGTAATAAGGAGGCACTTCCTTGCGTGCAAAGATATAGCTGGTGGGTCCTACCTGTCAGCGGGGGGAACGTTTTTTTCACAAAATACAGAAGCCCTTCCCACGTGCAGTGCACGTACAGTGCGTAATAAGGAGGAACTTTCCTTGCGTGCGACCATGGACCTCGTGGGTCCCAGCCATCGGGCTCTCCACGTACAGTCCTCTTCCGATGAATCTTGTATGTTAACCACGCCGCACGGAGCGCACCGAGGCGGTGGACGACGGCGAGGCCCCAGACTAGAACGACCCGGAGATGGGGAAGACGCGGCAGTGGAGTTGCAGATGGAGAGGAGTGGGAAACTTGACTGGTTCGGGTGCGGGGTGGGCCTACACTCGACAGAGAATAACAGGAGGTGCGGAGTAGAGGGATGGCCTGGCCATCGGCGGGGTAGCGTTTTGCTGAGGAGCGCAAAACAACACCACTGGACGCCGAAGGCTAGAGCAGGCGGTTCCGGCAGCGCTGGGGGAAGAAGACGAGAGATTGAAGAAGAATGCCGGCCGTTGGATGTAAATCCAACGCCTTCTTAGGCTTCGACCTACTGGCCCACATGTCAGCCAGTCCATTTGTTTTTTAGTGCATTTGGTGGGCTGGGCGAAACAATGATGTAGCATCTATGCAGCCCGTTTAAATCCCATTTCCATTTTTCTCGAAATCCGTGGACTTGCTGGGCTGGGTGAAAATATCATGTTGGGCTAGACGGAGAAATGTTATAAAAACATAAACACATGATTGCACGTCAGTAAAATCTTTACAAGCTTATGTACGCAATCACTAGGAGTTAACTTGCCAAGTTATATATAAACAATTATTATTATTATTTTGTAAGAAATTTCAACTTATGAAATAAAATATCATTTTAATTTGATGAGTTAATAGTACATGGGGTATTTTTAGTTTTTAGGCTAGACGTGGGACAATTGAGTTGGTTCTAGGGGAAAGTACTGGGAGAAAACTCAGTTTACATCGAAAAAGAAAGTGGGAGAAAATTCAGAGACCTGCTGGGTCCACCTGAGGAGGGGAATATGTTGGGAGGAAGGAGATTCAAAGCACGGCAGCCGAGTGAACTAGTTTTTTTTACGGACAAGTGAACTAGTTTACATACATAAGCAAATAGCCACTAAAAAAAGAAATCAGGTTAATGGGTTCTTAAAAGAAATATTTCGGACAAAACAGATAATTACAACACATAGGCTAATGCATGAAACACTCAGATGATAATGGTGCTTATAAACAGATAAAGTACAACATCTAGACCTTCCTGGCACGCTTGATCATGACGCTGCGGTTGTCCGTGTACTCGTCGGTTACGGGAAGCAGACACGCCCTCATGTCCAAGATCTGCCTGTACATGTCGTAGCATGTGTATGCGTCCTTGGCCGCGTAGGTTATGTAGGCTAGATTCAGAGGTACCTCCCACGTGTTCAGGTCATCTTCTTTCATGTTGGCGTATCAGGGGTCGATGATGGTCGCAACGAGGTCAACCACGGATTCCTTCTCCAGCCCGTTGCTGATGATCTTGTATTGCTTCTGGATGTCGACAAGCTTGTTGCACCAGATGGCCGAATTGTCGCATTCTTCCTTCTCTCCACCGTAGCGAAGGTGTAGTCGGCGCTGCCGATGAAACGGACGAATGCTCCAGAACCTGGTGCAGCCATAGGACTGAGGCGAGGCAGAGCTTCACCGAGTCCGTATCGTTGGTGTACACTACATTCAACTTGGTGCAGCCATAGGACTGAACGGCGAACTCAAAGGGGAACTCCTTGCTGAAGTCCATATCCAGCAGGCTCACCCCTCGGATCGCCATTGGAGTCTCTTCGAGTGAACGAGTGTGTAGGCGGCGGCAGCAGTTCGTTTTTCAGCTCTTGGGGAACTGGATTCAACAGTAAGCTGAGTGTGTATAGGCGACAACAGTTACTACCCCTCCCTCGTCCGCTGCACGCCTGGCAGAAGATGCACCCTCGGCCACACGTCGGTTCACGAGCGGGTCTGTATTGGTACTGTAATAACAGGAGTTAGTGGTCACTTTACTTCAATTTAATTAGCTTAAATAGAAATTTATACTTAAAACAAGCAATGCATTCGCTCGTTCTATCAGTACCACAGGATCAACATGCACAACAATTAGAACTAGCAGAGTGGCCCGCGCATTTGCGCGGCTAGAATGGTAAGTCTTATGGTTTTGACACATTTTGTGTTAGTTTTAAGAGTAAATTTTAAGTATGCATTATGCAAAAACTTAACTTTGTTCTTATAATCCTGACATTGTTATTCTACAGAACTAAAATGGCTTGGATATGAATTTTTATATCAACCTAAATATGTAGTGTAAAAACATGATTAGAATATATTGGCTTAAAAATATTTCGAGAACTAAATAACATCAATCAGTGAGATCATGTTTTGGAAGCTGCCTGTGAAAAATTGGAATACGAATGGCACTATAGAGTCCTAATGATAGAACAAATGAAGAGAGGAAAAAAGAAGATGGATTAGAATACTTTTTTTTAAGTTGGTGTCATCCAATTTTCTAGGAAAACAATACTAATTTATTAAACTCTTGCAGAGAAATGTTTGCTGCTCATTTGCCATATTTACCTCCATGGTTATTGTTCTGAAGTAACTTATTAAAATAAACTCATCCTTAAATGAATTAAATCAGGTAAAAAACTACATTCTTCCTTGTCAGAGGTAAAAATACAAAGCTAATTTACAAATGTATATTACCAAAGAATCTCTTAGCAAAATATGTAGAGAAATTTTGTTGATAGCCAATACACTGCCCTGAGTGGAAAAACAACAGGCAAATAAGTCTGTTGGATAAACTAAGGTTAAGTATCAACCCATGATGAAGTTACAAAGAAGCACCGAACAAATAGGCATGAATATATCGGTTTAATAGAACAATATCGTGCAGTAGTGTATACACACCTGAGCCATTTTGGCTGCAAGATGATGCCTGATACCTCATCACTTAGCCTTGTACTTATGAGTACAGTACCACAACCTCACTGTTTAAATCACATAACATACATGTATGTCTTTCTACCTCATGTGTAAATATGTAAGCATTTCAAATTATATTCTTCAGCAGCGCTCTTATTGGTAGAAGAAAGTGGAATGATTCACCAACCATAGAGAAGAAAAACAATGCCATGCAGTATACATACCATAAAGAGGGGGAAGGAACCACGATAGGACAAATGACAGTGCAAGGCTCACATGTTACCTGAACATGGTCACTCGAAACAACATTGCAGTTAGTAAGCGTTCTGAACTAAAAAAAGAGATGTGAGTTGAATCTTCATATATTTCCTTACGTACCTTGAATCATTTTCAATACTTCTAAATTTGCGGCAAAATTGAAAACATGATGAATCCTATCTTAAGTGCCAACCGCAGTACTGCACACTGGTGTAACTAAAAATAAGCACTTGAAAAAATGCATTAATATTTGGGTCTTAATACAACAATATGGTGCAGAACGTTTATAGGACGTAATGAAAACATAATGAACTGGAAAAATGATGTGAATTGGATCTGCGTACATTCGGTTCCTTGCATACCTTGAACCATTTTTAATATTTTGCTGCTATGGCGAGACATTCGTTGGAGCATCTAGGCATCTGGCAGGCAATCTAGCGATGTAAACCGTGCACCTTAAATGCATGTATTAAGTATAGAGGAAATGTTTCCAGGAGGACCACGGATGTCTAGAGGATAGGAACTAAATATAGTATATGAAACGGTGATGCTGCAACATTTTCAGTAGTAAAATCCATGGAAAACTTAACCTCAAAGGATTGAGTTTGTGTTACTGAAAATTTTAGCACTTCGTTACAATAGCAACGACCACTGCCTTTTCTCGTAAAAAATACTAAAAGGTATATTTAGCTAGGAGAAGTGCTCAGGCCTAAGAGTAAGGTACACATTAGAAAAGAGAAAGGAAAGGTAGACTACATAAATCCAATGAGCATTGACATCCTATAAAACATTGGTGAACTGGATGATTTTTACGTAACCTTCTCAAATCATTGACCATGTGCCTGTAGCCATTGCCTTTGTGAACTGATAACCATTAAAAACGCTTTAGGATCCTACATGTTATACAACTGGCAAATCAAAAGCATTCTAAATTGGAAACTTATTAACTACTTACGCATGCACTTGTTACCATGCTCATGTACATATAGAAATTATTAGCTCAAATCAACATCGTTAGTTTGAAACAAAATGAATCATACTAAATTATATAACTTTTCCAAACAATTTAAATGGTACAATTATTTAAAAAAAGTATATGTCATATAAATTGGTCGATTAAACAATACCAATTGTATTTGACTATTTGTATTACATGGCACCACCGGGCCAAAGCCTTCTTTTTGAAAAACAATTGTACAGTCCACCTGAATATTTTCTTTGATACATATGACGCATTTTTGTTATAATTAATGTGCATTTTTTTAGGTTTGCAAATAAGATTAACCTTGATAAATAGATCCAACAGAAGTAGATATAGCGTTGTCAAGGTCGTGCTGCAAAATAACATGACAAAACGATTAGTATTTTTGAAACGGAAAAAACGATTAGTATAAGGGCCCTTAATGTTTTGGTGTATGCATGTGCTGTCTAACTGTAAACTTTATGTACATAGGCTACTCACGGCCACCTGCATAGCAGTCACCAAGACAATTCCTTTTGGCGTGTAGATTGGGCTGCAAATTAGCGATATAAGTAACTGTTACGTATGGTAATCACGTCACTGAGCGATGTCAGTTGTACCCAAGGTAGCTAGTCTGACTTACCTGTAACCATGGACGTTGGCAACGTACTTGTCAACAAACTGGTACACACCCTTCTTGCTGACCTTCCTGCCGTTGGCGTCGATGTCGGCTGTCAAGCCGCCTCCTATTCCTGCAGAGAAACAAATAATTCATCGAATTAGATTACCGAATCCATCCATGGATCTCAGCATGGTCACCAGAACATGGCTACGTGGAACACAGCAGTTTGAGGACGCATGCATGCAGGGGATAGCTGATGACGGACGAACCTAGGGGCTACTCGGTCTTGATCTTCTATAAGGCTCTAAGAACATCAACCCAGAATCCAACAATCTCAACGATGCATCCACTAACAACCACTAAATTAGATATGCAGAAGATGGACAAACCTGAGAACTGATGAACCAAAGATTAGACAGACCTCACGCATCACCGACATGGCACATCATAGTCATGAGCTATGGTGACCTGTAGGGTGTGTGTCTCAGACATGGTCGCTGGTTCTGGGTGCCATGCATCCTCGCTCGGATGCAGCGGCGCGGTGATATATGCATGTGCAAGGTCAAGAAGTAGAAGCACACGCATGATGAAGGCGGTCTCCGGCTTGTTGTTGATGTGATCTGCTCCACGATGTCGCACCATAGTTGCTGTGCCGATGACGCCAAGGACTGAATCGGATGTGTCAACTCAAAGTTTGTTTCCGAGCCGGACATGTTTGACCACTTAGAATTAGTTAGCTCCGTGTACAACTCTAATTCTTTTTTATGTACGTGACATATGATTTATGTACATATTTTTTGTTGGGTATAACCCCTTTACCTTATATTTCTTGATAATATATGGCATATCATTTTTTTTTAAGAAACATATATGAAGCAAATATGACAGATTTTTCTTACAAACTGATGGCTCAACAGTTTCATCTGGTTAATATGTCGTGAAAATAGCTTAAGTGCATTGCTTCATGTATGATTGGCGCCCAAGTGTGGCCTGTATCTACAACGACATATTGTCTAGAGGAAATAAAGCTGACCCTGAATTTTCTAGTCAATATAGTGAGAAAAATTCTTTGGGGCTGGTGCCTTTTATTACCAACGAACATGTTGCCATAGCAAAAAAAAAGGAACGTACATGGAGCGGAGTCTTTTAAAAGGCATGTATACGTCGACGTGGATCCTTGGGTCTATAGGCCATCCACGTCCTAGTGGCTACTTTCTATGTATACATGCATGTGTACTTCCAATCCGTCAATCTCAATCGGTACATTTTTTTTATATCTCAACCGGGGTTTTCCAATCTTATGCATAGCCATAGCCATATGTATATAGACGTGGCAGTTCAAAACATTGACATACACATATTAACATGTTACGTAAAAACTTTTAAATCTCGGCCGTTATTATTCTAATCGAACGGTGCTAATAATATTAGCATATGTGGGTAAATGTGATGGCTCGTTTGACTCTTATTTTAATTATATAATAGAAGATTATTATTCTCATGACGCACACGATCAGCACATTTGTCGCACTTTCACAAAGATAATACTACCAAGTTTGAACTATTTGTTATGGTTGTTGTCCTCTGCATCATCATGCCGTGTTTCCCAGCTTGCAAGATTCAGAACCAACAAATAAGATCCAAATAATAAGTACAACAAAGATGCCTACACATCTCATTGATTCCCAGCTTGCAAGATTCAGAACCAACAAATAAGATCCAAATAATAAGTACAACAAAGATGGCTACACATCTCATTTATTCCCAGCTTGCAAGATTCAGAACCAACAAATAAGATTCAAATAATAAGTACAACAAAGATGCCAACACATCTCACTGATTCCCAGCTTACAAGATTCAGAACCAACCCATTAGAGCCTTTTGATAAAGTGAATATCGGGATTAAATCCATCTTTGCTAGCCATGTCATACAATCGAAGAACTTGGCGAATGCTCTTGACCGTCACAACATCTGTAGTTGAGTATTCCTGTTTGCACAGCATATTTGTACAACACAAACAAGGAGACAGGAGAGCATGATTTCGCTTTTATAGCGGCCTCCTTGAACTCAACCTCCAGCTCTACTTGGACGAGGTCGTCCTGGAGTTCCATGATTCAATTCATGCGCCTTTTTCTGCAGTTCACCTGAAATGAAGCAAAGATTGCATCATTCAGCTAGCAAGAAGTACTTGCTCTTGTGACCTGGCAGGTTCTTCTTTAGTAGTTGCACTAAAATTGAATTAAGGTTGGCTGTCCGGCTCATGTAAGGTGCAACTATAATTTTCTTATCCTTTTGTGCAGTTCCACTAAAATAAAGTGCCATTGTGGTGACAGTGACGACTCAATCTTGCAAAGGCTAATAAAATGTTACACGAGATTACCAGCAGAAACTTGACGGAGATTTTGGAAACTCCAATCATCATTTTGTGCAGTTCCACCAAAATTGAGAGATGTTGCCCACGTGACATTTTAGTTGAACTGCACAAGACACTCATTCCAAAAAAAGTGTTTTGTGCAGTTCACCAAAAGGTCACAATAGCAACAAGGTGAAATGGATATCCCTATCTGCACAAAAAGATAGAAAGTAAACAGTTGCTGGTCAATAAGAATATACGAAACATATACAAAATGAAAAGAAGCATCTTAATTATGTTCATGGCAATCACGCAAGGACAATAGAAATTTTAAAACGTCAGCAATGCTTCATGTTACCAGAAGCATTACGATCAACAATGAGATTCCTCAAATATGGGATTACTTTAATGGTGGCATTGCTTGTTTACCAGACACAGTAAATCAACAGCAGCTAAAGAGTTGATTTAAGGGCATGGGACAGTGGGGACACCAGGACACTCAACAGCGTAAAGGAGCAACTTACTTATCATACTGGGGAAAACAACAGGAGTGCCATTTGTAACACAGTTTAATTGCATCTTATCACTGGAGGCATTAGATTAACAATAACACTGGTTAGACATGTCCCTAAGGTGACAATGTGATCGCTTCATTTTACATGCGCCCTTACATTAAAAACAGCAAAAGGTTGGTATAAGGACATGCGACAGTGGACGCATCATCACAATGTACCTACAAGGAGGCATAAAGTGGTGATGCCGAGTTTGTTCATGCTATGTGCGGGCAGCAAACCTAATCCTGGAGACCTTGTACTATGTGAGGGCAGCAAATCTAATCCTGGAGACATTTTACTATGTGAGGGCAGCAAATCTAATCCTGAGACCTTTTACTATGTGAGGGCAGCAAATCTAATCCTGAGACCTTTTACTATGTGAGGACAACAAATCTAATCCTGGAGACCTTTTACTATGTGAGGGCACCAAATCTAATCCTGAGACCTTTTACTATGTGAGGGCAGAAAATCTAATCCTGAGACCTTTTACTATGTGAGGGCAGCAAATCTAATCCTGGAGACCTTTTACTATGTGATGGCAGCAAATCTAATCCTGGACATACTCTGTTGACTTGTCCACCAGCCGCCACTTTCTATCCTTTTTTCAACCAATAATAGATATGTTCCTTATCCAGTTTGTACTGCGTTTTCCCATTATTTCCCTTTTCAACCAAGAGACCGGTTGGGTATCCGGTCTCTACTACTTTCACCATATTATTTCCTCTTTGAATCAAGTCCTAGATTCATGCTACAACTTTCCCCCTTTCTTCGTTGTTTGAACAAAGCCCTAGATTCGAATGCATGAAGTAGCTTTACCTCTAATAATACTAAAAATTTAGGTGGCTTTGGAGGAGCTGATGGGAGTAGAAAAGGATGCACATGCAGACACGTGGGGAGCTGGGGCAGTAGAGCAAGGCCGCTTTCGAAGAACTTATACCTAAGGGTCGCCGGGATGTCGGCGGCGGCAGGTCGGATTTGCGGACAATACGGCAGGGAGGAAGAAGGGTCGGAGGACCTCCCGAGCCGGCGCTGTGTCGGAGAGAACGGCACGGGCAGAGGATCGGGCCCCTCCGGCAGCTGTGGGTTTCCTCCCTCGGCGGCGATGACCGCGTGAACGATGCACCTTTTAGTCCTCTACACACACCGGCGGAAGGGATCCGGCCGGATCTGTGGCCAGCGGTGAGCAGAGAGAAAATGTCGCTACCGCTGTCTTGTTTATATCTGGAGAGGATGAGAGAATGAAGAGAGCAACCCTAGTAAAGCAAGCGCTCAGGCCCCTGCGTCCATATATAGTGGAGTGATTATATTTTTTCTCTCCACAACAAGCGTTTCAATTTGTGTACGTGGCATTAAAGAAAAGAAACTCTCTATTTAAGGTGACTACTGTACGACTCCTACTTACTACTAGTAGTACTACAATATTGTTCACTTGTGCTCCCCGCCCCTCCATTCATTGAACAACCCCATGGGTGAATAAACATACAGTAAGTACTGTATTTATATAGAACGAACAAGCTCGAACTATTTTCACGTAGTTAAAAGTTGAGGGCGGGGCTTTTCCCGGGCAGTACGCGCGGCAGTTTTTGGGTAGGCGGTTTGACAGAGAGGCGAGGAGGGTGAGCGAGTGGGGCTGTGCGATTTGACGATGCGTTACTGCTGGAAAGACTTGTGATATGACCACTCACTATAGTCATGAATTACTGGCGCTCCGACCGGGGTGATGCCCCCCTTCCGTTCCGCGCTCTAATCTGGTGCATGACACGTCGACCTCGATGCTAGCTCTCCCACATGTCGGAGTAGTAAGAAGGAGCAAAGAATGATGCGGTATATACTAGTACTATACTACTCCCTCCGTTCCTAAATGTAAGTCTTTGGAGAGATTTCACAATGGACCACATACGGAGAAAAATGAGTGAATCTACACATAAAATGCATCTATATACATCCGTATGTGGTCCATAGTGAAATATCTACGAAGACTTATATTTAGGAACAGAGGGAGTACTACTCAGGTCGGAGGAGTGTGAACCACGACAGCCTAGTGAACCAGCAGTAAGAACCACGGTAGCCCAGTGAACCAGCAGTAGAAAACAATGTGGTGATATGGCCATAAAAAACAACGTGCTATGGTCCACACTGTAGCATGTACAGTAACACTCCTCTTTGTTTGGATCCCTGATTTAGAGCTAGTTTGGGTTGAAATAGCCTGAAATTATCGAAACAAGAGGGGTTAGTTTGAGCTAGTTTGCTCTAACCCAGCTAAAAAAACTAGCCCGGTGGAGAGGTTCTAATTGGGTTAGTGATCCTCGGGCCCACTAAAAGAGAACTAAAAAAATCTCCACTGCCCGCACCAGATCGCTCCCCCCTCTCGCACGACTCCTCTCTGTTCCCCATAGGGTCGCTCGCCCTTTCTCTCCTCCGGCCGCCCTCTCCTTCCGGCCTCCGCCGCCCTACTCCGGCCGCCCTCTCCCTCCGGCCTTCGAAGGTCACCCCGCTCCCCCTTCACCAGTTGTTTTTCTCCCTTTGTCGTGCGCGGCAGCAGCGCATCTACCAAGGAGGTCGCGAGAGGGGTGAGTTTGTTCGTTCCTTCTCTGTCTCACGGCCATATCATTGATCTTGCTTGCTCTAGTGCTAATTCTGATTTGGAAAAGTAGATCCTGATCAAACTTGGTATAGATTTGTGGTGCACACATGGAATTGTTTGATGCTTCTTGAGGAGGTAATAAATCTTTCTAGAGGCCTGAAGATTCAGGTCACCTTTCTAGGTATTTCAATTTCAGGCTTGCATTATTTCTAGAGGCCCAAAGATTCAGTTCACCTTTCTAGGTATTTCAATTTCAGGCTTGCATTATTCTAGAGGCCCAAAGATTCAGTTCACCTTTCTAGGTATTTCAGTTTCACGCTTGCATTATTTCTAGAGGCCCAAAGATTTAGTTCACCTTTCTAGGTATTTCACTTTCAGGCTTGCATTATTTCTAGAGGCCCAAAGATTCAGTTCACCTTTCTAGGTATTTTAGTTTCAGGCTTGCATTATTTCTAGAGGCCCAAAGATTCAGTTCACCTTTCTAGATATTGTAGTTACAGGCTTGCATTATTTCTAGAGGCCGAAAGATTAAGTTCCCAGTTGGCGGCAAGCGGCCCTGCTACCCATGCCGGTGTCGACCTCAACTCGCAAGGGCCGCCGTCGGAGGGGTTCCCGGGGCTTGGGCTCTACAGAGCTTCCTCCAGAGCGACGATGGTGAGCTCCTCCCTCGGTGCGTGAGGGGCTCCGGGCTCCCTCCCAATCGTGAATGACTTCCGTGATGAGTTAGTTCATTCTTTGTTTCATGAAGTGTTTTTTTATTTTGTGAAGCTTGATTGACGACTTGTATGTTTAAGTGGGATATCTCATCTGTATGGACAAAGTAAAAAATTATCATGTTTTGCATGCTTGATTTGTATAGATGGTTTGTTTATGTCAATTGTGAGCGGGACGAGGCCACAGAAGAGCCGGCCACACCAAGAGGGTGCTTGGATCCAAGGGACTTATTTTAGTCTCACTAAAAATAGTCTCTTTAAGAGGCTAAAGTTCCAAGCACCCCTGACTAAAGAGGCGCTAAAACTAGTCTTGAGACTAAAAATTTTTAGTCATGGGTACCCCTACTAAAATGTGGATTAGTCCTCTCTCTCCTCATTTAACTCCTCTCCTTTAACACAGGCGAGTTCTGGATTGGAGGGTTTGGAGGATAATAAATGCTCATTAACTTGATTTTAGTCTCTTTAGTATTTGGATCCAAGCATGGGTGAGGCTAGCAAGTTTTTGTCCCACTACTTTTAGTCATGGAACTAAAACGTATCCAAGCACCCTCCAAATCCGGGAGGAAATAGGGTCCAAAGTAGTCAAATAATTGAGAGAGAGCATTTATTGTCAACCTAACCCTGCCATCCATACACCACTTTGGTTTAGAGTTAGTTCAGGGTTAGAATCTAACTCTAACCTCTAACTGAGTTAGAGTTCTCGTCGTCTCGGTTCATCACCATCATACTTTCCCCATTCCTGTGTTTTCAGTATCCTACGAATCAAAGAGGCCCTTTTTTTTGCGGGAAAAATCAAAGAGGCCCTTAGACTGGTTTCGGTCCGGTCATTTTTTATAAATGTGTTATGTCCAAAATTTAAAGAGCGTGCTCCGGTTTCCACGAAAATAATCCGGTTTCATGTAGTAATTCATTCATTTATTTATTCTTCTGCGGGGGGTTTGCATGTAATTCGTGAGGTCTGAAATGTAAAGTACCCCGGCATATGCTCCGAGTCGTGCATGCACTACGACCCAGATGCTCTATGTCCCACATGTCGACGAATGGGAGCACGTGGAAATAGCCTAGGAGTACATATAGGAGGATAAATGCGTGAAATAATATGTACTGTGAAGCATAGCCGCGGTTCGAAAAGTAGACCTAAAGTGATGATAGCTATAGGTCGCACGCACCCAACTAGTGTACTAGACATACGACTAATTTTTCCCTCAAAAAAAAAGAGGCACGAGTGCTCAGTACTCCTATTCTATAAACACGAGTCCCATCTGATAACAGCGTCTGTGCTACAGCTAGCTCTCCTCCCTCGTTTCTCTCTTCTAATTCTAAACTCGGTCGATGCCCGGTGGGAGGGGTGGGTTTCCTCAACTGCGGCCCCACCTCACAGTGAAAACATTACGACTGGAATAAAAATGCCATATACTCCCTCCGTTCATAAATATAAGCCTTTTTAGATACCATTTCAAATGGAATACAACATACAGATGTATGTAGACATAGTTTAGAGTGTAGATTCACTCATTTTGCTCCGTATGTAGTAGTCACTTGCTGGAATCTTTAGAAAGACTTATATTTGAGAACGGAGGGAGTACTATATTAATAAAACATTAAGGCCACGAGGCGATGCAGTGCTGGTTACAGGAGGCAAGAAGAAGAGATGCATCCATCGACGACGTCCACCTCCTTGACTCAGGGCGCCGGCCCACCGAACGGCGCCTAAGTAGCAGCGGCTTTCGTGGCCAGATCGACATGTTTCTGAACAATGGCGTCCAAAGATTCCAGCCGTTGGAAGAAGGCCAACGTCTTTCTGTCCTCGCTTGCCTTGTAGTGGCCTATGTAGACGATTTCCTCGTAGATGTGGATGTGCAGGTCAACGGTTTCTTGCATGGCGAGGCACTGCGCGGCGAGTGCGGCTTCGAGGTGCACATTCTTCGTCGCGACCTCCAGCACCTGCAGGGCCACCAGGGCTTGAAAGAGTTCGTCACCATGGAGGCCGATGAGGGTGGCAGGCAATGAGGAGCCTGGGCGCGCGGGCTGGAGCAGTACGACAAGGTCGTCCGCGCGCTTCTTGACGGTGGTGAACTTGTGGATGGAGTTGACCATCATGTCGTCCATGCGAGAGGCGAAGTCGTCGTCGGCGAGGGCTATGATGCCTGCGGTCGCCAGCACCGTATGGAAACGCTGCGCGGTGCGGGGCCGCAGGCCGGTGCCTTGGATGATTTGGCACAGCCGACTGCCGCTCGCGTCCATCGCCTCCATAGGTGCTTGTGGCTTCTGGTCACTTGGTCTTGGATTGGAGTGAGCAATGTTGTGCAGAGACTTGGGAGTAGATGGATTGGAGTGGTGGGGCGCCTTTATTATATGAGAGTCCAAACTCTGTTGCATTCACATCGTGATGGCTCTATTCTGCTTCTCCAATTAATTCCCTCTGCATGTAATTGAGGATGCATCATTGACCGTTCAACGTCTTGGGAACCGCTACCCTCTCCCTCCTTGGCATTCAAGCACCTATGGACCCGTCGACGACGAGGTGCCTATGGTGACTTCGTAAATTTCAAGATGATAGTGGCGTGCGTGTGTGCGTTCATAGGGGTGAGTGTATGCGCGTGTATATGAGCGCTTACGTCTGTACTGTGTAAAAAACGTAAATGCGTGTCAAAAAGAGACTAATCAGTATACTCAATATTGTGCACCTCAGAGAGGAAAACGATAGAACTAGTATATATTTATTTACGGTGCAGATTCACTCATTTTGCTCCATATGTACTCCGTCTCGGTGTAGTCTAGTCACTTGTTGAAATCTCTAGAAGGGCAAATACTCCTTTCTGGTTTACAGGGCTATACTAGCAAGTAGTTGTACGTACTAGTACAATAGTGGGCTCACATAGCAATTTTGTCTCATGCAAGAGCCTGGCTATATGCGTGCTCCAATGTTCGCAACTGCAACGTTTGGTTTGCTCTTGGCTCTTCGCCTCTTCGAGAAGACGAACAATGATGTTACTACTACTGCTTCTACAGTGTCGAATCCACTGTTGCATGTCTGTCCACCGCGAGCGGGACGGATAGCTTGTTGTAGAAGTACTACTAAGCAAAAGCCTGTCCTCGTTTGCCAGCAACCACGCGCATGGGTGAGGGAGAAGGCGTGTAGTAAAATCAAGCTTCTCCTCGTTGTACGAGTTGACGTGACACATCATAGCATTGGCCCCACATGCTTGCCTCTAAACTTGGCTGAAAGACCCGCAGTGTACAATATATTTGCTGCAACCTCTAACATTTACCCACCACAAATTAAAATATATGTGGTCGTATGCATCGTTCTGATGCAGAGGCCAGGGAGTCCGCCCTTTTCGAAAAAAACAAATTAAAATATATATTCCTGTCTTGACCAGATGAGCGTGCAAACTACAATAACCAGGGTGTCAGGTAGGGCCAGAAGAGTATTTTAATTTTTTTTTTAAAACTTCGAGACGGCCACATAGCATGGAGCTGACCCCAACGATTTTAAGCTTACAAGCACGGTTCACGCTATCCTAGACTACTCTACACATGAAACTGCCACACGAGCGCCTGGGCTGCGCTTGGCTCTTCGCCTCTTCGGGAAGTCAAACAATGATGGAGTACTAGTACTGCACTAGAGGAGTACTACAGTACGCTTCTGGCCATCTGACACCGATTTAACTGCTACATGTCCACCGCGTGCGGGAGGGAGAGCGTGTAGCGAAAGCTTCTCCTAGTCTTGCCAGCCACCACGCTCATGGGCGAGGGAGGGACGCTCCTGCCTTTGCGTGTATGACAGGTGGGCCCGACAGGTGTGTGGCCAACCTGTCATACAGCCAAAGGCAGGTGCAGTTAAGTCCGCGAGGGAGAGGATAATCTAACTTCTCGTTGATGTACGAGTTGACGCGACACATCAAAGCACTGCACTCGATATATTTCAATAATTTGTATTTACCAATGCATTAATTACAACGCATGCATGCATGCCGTGACTCTCCTTTTGATACTTGCTTTGTAATACCCCGGCCCAAGTCGAGAGATGGTTGTGCACGAGGAGGGCGAGATCATGCAGACCGAACAGGACTTGACGATGGAGCTCTCTAAGGTCTCGATGGACCTCACCGTGCTCCACTGCCCCTTGTGCCTTCGCCCCTTGACGCCTCCAGTGTATGAGGTTCGAATACACCTCGTCCGTTCGGCTGATTGAGCAAGGTGCAGGTTTCTTGATTGATGTGTTGTTCGATTGATTTCTGCAGTGAAAGGGAGGGCACCTGGCCTGCACGGACTGCCGCGTCAAGCGCCCCGGGAACCAGTGGCAGTGCCAGAATTGCAAGCGCGGCGGTGGCTTCGACGTGCGGAACACGGCGGTGGACTCCGTCCTTTCGTCGGTGAGGGTGGAGTGCCCGCACGAAGGCTGTGGGCTCTACGTCACTTACCACAAGCTCGCCGATCACCAGAGCGTGTGTCCGCTCGCGCCCTACAAATGCCCCGTGCCCGTCTGCGGCTACGAAGGCCCGCCGCTGCTGCTCTACCACCACATCAGCACCGCGCATCCCATGCCCGTGCACAGGATCCAGTATGGCAAGGTGCTCTAGCTGCAAGTGCCACTGTCGGAGCCACAACTCTTGCTGTTCGCGGAGGAGGACCGCCGCGCGTTTTTCTTGGTCGGCGGCGTGCTCGACATCGGCGTGCCTATCGCCGTGTCGGTCGTCTGCATCAGAGCGGGGGCGTCCCCACTGCCACACTACATGGCCAAACTGTGGGCGAACGGCACGCCGGGGGAGCTCAAAGGCACGACCGATGCCGTCGAGGTGGAAATGGAGGTGACAAGCGGCAAGGATCCCGGTGACGTCGACGTGCAGGAGCTGACCTTCTTGACTGTTCCGCCCAAGCTGCTGCCGGGGCTAAGCTTGTGTCCCTCCACATTCAGACTGACAAGCTCACGTCCTAAATGTTTCTACAGTGCCTTCTGTTTATCTTAGTAATATGCTAATATAGGGATTACCTTGGTCTACTTTAGCTTAAGAAATGGTGAGTTTTGGTGGCGATGCCGCAATTACTTGAACATCAGATCAGTAATTTCCAATAGTCAAACGGATATTTTGTGTCTATTGGATATAAAGTTCCTTTGGGTAGGAAGTACTCAAAAAATTATGTTTATCAATGCATTAATTGCAATGCATGCATGCATAAAGTACATGCATTGGTCAATTTTATCTTAATACTTGCATGCAATGATTTAATGCACCTTGGAATCTGAACATGTGTTGGGGAACAACCAAATTGAGCCTTATAAAATGGAAAAATTAAAATTTTGAGATAAGCCCTATAAAACCGGAAAGGAGGGAGTAGAAAAAGAAGTACTCCATCCGGGAATAGTGCCGCACTTCGAAACTAGAACCGTCAATAAATTTTGAGCTTGCGTCTCGTCACATTCCAAATTACTCCACGCTATATTGAATTGCAAACCTGTTCACACCAATCACAACCTAAACGGTTTCCCACTTAGGAGCGTACTAGTACTCGGTTATAAATACTAGTATGCCAAGATGACTGCACATTCCTCCTCAACTCCTCATCCACAAAAACAAACAAGTCATTCAGCATCCTTCCCTTGCGTCTGCCATGGCCAGCGTGAGTTCTGGGTCGAGAGATTGCCACCAGGGAGAGGCGAGCATGAAAGCGGAAGCACGAGAGATGTCCCGCCTCGCTGCGAGAGCAGCCGACATGTCCCGCCGCGCGGAAGTAGCAGCACAGAGGTCCCGCCGCACCGTCGATGCAGCAGACTGGTCCTGCCGCGCCGCGGAAGCAGCAGAGATGTCCCGCCGCGCCGCGGCGGCCTGGGAAAATTTCTCGCAGGCAGACGACGACTGTTACAGGCGCATGCATGCGATCGTCCATAGCCAGATGGATTAGATCTCCGGTTGTGCGAGGTTGCAGGACGACATGAAAGCCTCGTTTAAACAGGTTATCGGCGTACTAAGGGAGGGCAATGAGAGGCTCTGGGCCGAGCGCGACCTGCTGAGGGAGAAGATCGTCCGAAGTGCAGACCAGTAGGAGGAGACCAGTGCCTTGTTGAAGAGGACCGGCGTCATCGTCAAGAAACTTATGGACGAGAATGACATGCTCCGCAACGAGCGCCAAAGGCTGGTGGAGGAATCCATGGATGTTCTCAAGAAGCGGATTGAGGACACGAAAGAGCTCATCGCCGCTCGCCGCGGAGACTAGTTCCCGCGGCCTGCAGCAACGCATCAAGAAAGTAGAGATCAACGAGCCAGATCCTTGTCTTCCTTCTTATTTTGCCCTTGTGTATTTCGGGCGTAGCCGCATGTGGTTTTTTTAATTATCTTTCTAATTATGTAAGACAATTAATCGTCCTTATCTTTCTATGGAAGATCAATGTTGCGAGGCTGGAATGAAGAAAACTCTTGTTGTGGCGACCCTGGTGTTGCTGTTCTTCTAGTTGCTGCTGGGCTTCCTTCAGTTTCCTGGTTTCTTTTGATGTAATAATCGGTTTAGGATGTGGATTGTGTCGTCGGTTGCGAAATGTTGGGTTCTAGCACGGATGTTTGGCCTTTGTTGGCCTCTTGGGATGTTATGATTTCAATCTGGTAGCTTTTAGTCCTTCGTGTTAGGCTGGAGTTGTGCTGAACTTCTTGTGAATTGTGGTGGTTTTCAGTAATGAAAATCGGAAGGGGCAAGCCCTTCTTTGATCAAAAAAATTAATCGTCCTTATATATTCATCAGCCTTGCTATAAGTCGAAGTAGATGCTACATAGGTCCGTCGGATCTTACATCAAGATCTGTGCTTTCAGATTTTATTTTTTCTCTCTTAAATCTCAGTCGAGTGAGACATAGCCACGCCATTAAACAGAGGCTCGGGCGCCATTAATGGAGACCTTGGGAGAGAGGTGGACGGTAGATGGAGGTCAAAGGGCTCTCCTCCCGATAAGCACGCGCAGGGGTCTGATCGCACGCCTCTCGTACTCAAATAGCTACCCTGCACGGCACCTCCTAGCTAATAAAAAATGGGGACGCGTGGTGGCACGTAAATGGTACTAGTAAGTAGAACGCCCACGGTTTCAATAATACTTGTGTTTCCGATTGTAACGTGACAACACTTGTTCCAGAATGACTTTGTTGATTGTTAATGTGTGCGCCTTCATAAATCGGACTGCAAATTTACCACAGCATGTTGGTGCCATGTCATGGCACCAAGCTTTCATTATTTTCATGCGTGTTTTGGATTTACAGGAATTAAAAAACTAAGTTTCTCAATGTTTCCAACCCAGCCACGACGCCCAGAATTTTGAATTTCATTCCCATTTCTTGCATGGATCCTATAAATTTACCCGAGGACACACATGTGATTTTTCAACCAACTTTGGTGCACTGGAACATGTGCTTGTATTTCAAATTTGAATTATGCACACAAGGGTGACACGTTCCCTCCCAGAACCACGAGCCTTCTTGAGAGAAGCTCCGATTTGCAAGAAGCTTATACCGAAATTTGTTGCTATTCGACCAATTTTTTTACCACGGCATGGTACTACCATGACATGACACCATGCCAAGTTTCATGATTTTAAAACCAAGTTTCTCAATGTTCTCGACCGAGCCACGATGCCTAGATGTTTGAATTTTATTCTCATTTTTTGCATGGGACCTACTCGAGGACACAAATGTGATTTTTCAAATGTAGAAATTCACCCGAGGACACAAATGCGATTTTTCCACCAACTTTGGTGCACGGGAGCATGTGCTTGTAATTCAAATTTGAATTATGCACATTAAATGACCAAAAACTCAATTAATGTGTAAATAAGGCCAAACGAAGCCGGAATAATTCCAAAATTTAACAGGGCACTCATGTAGTTATATGTTGCCTTTGTAAATAAACTCAAGGGGGACAACGTATATCGTTTCGCACTAAAAGGTGGCATGTTCCCTCTCAGAACCACGAGCCTTCTTGAGAGAAGCTTCAGTTTGCAAGAAGCTTATACCAAAATCTGTTCCTATTCAGCCATTTTTTTACCACAACCTGGTAGTACCATGACATGACATCCATGCCAAGTTTCATGATTTTCAGACGTGTTTTGGATTCACAAGAATTTTAGAACCAAGTTTCTCAATGTTCTCGGCCGAGCCACGATGCCCATATGTTTTAATTTTATTCTCATTTCTTGCATGGGACCTAGAAATTCACCCGAGGACACAAATGTGATTTTTCAACCAACTTTGGTGCACGAGAGCATGTTCTTGTAGTTCAAATTTGACTTATACACATTAAATGACCAGAAACTCAATTAATGTATAAAAAACGACAAACGAACCCGGAATAATTCCAAAATTTAACAGGGCACTAATGTAGTTCTATGTTGCCTTTGTTAAGAAACTCAAGGGGGGCAGCGTATATCGTTTCACACTCAAAGGTGGCACATTCCCTCTTAGAACCACGAGCTTCCAAATCGGCCCAATTTTTTTACCACAACATGTTAGTGCCATGACATTACACCATGCTAAGTTTCATGATTTCCAGGCGAGTTCTGGATATACATGAATTTAAATCAAAGTTTCTCGATGTTCTCGGCCGAGTCATGACGCCCAGATGTTTGAATTTTATTCTCATTTCTTCCATGGGACCTAGAAATTCAACCAAGGACACACATGTCATTTTTCAACCCACTTTGGTGCACCGGAGCATGTGCATGCAATTCATATTTAGATTATTCACATTAAAAGTCCAAAAACTCAATTAATGTATAAAAAGGCCAAATGAACCCGAAATAATTCCAAAATTTAACAGGGCACTCATATAGTTCTATGTTGCCTCTGTAAATAAAATCAGGGGGGAGGCAGCGTATATCGTTTCGCACACAAAGGTGACACGTTCTCTCTCGGAACCACGAGGCTTGTTGAGACAATCTCCGGTTTTGCAAGAGGCTTATACCAAAACTTGTCCCAATTCAGCCAAAAATTACATGTATGAAAACAGGGTTTAGATTATCCCAAACATCTCGCTACCTAGACCAATAATGTACTATGATTTGAATTCAACATAAAATGGATACAAATATTTGAATTAGAGAGCGTATGGTACATGTAGTTCATAGTGAAATATGATTACTGCTATATGTATGTTTTTTGTTATCATGATAATATTTAAATTATTGTATAACTTGACAACAACCGTATTCAAATAAGGAAAATTGATTCAAATTTAGTCCATATGGTAGACGACAATATATATGTTCACATGGTGGAGTAAAATGTTCATGTATGATGGAAGATCAAAATGTACGACTACATCAATTCTAAACCGCAAGGTCACCTAACGATATATTCGAATTCAACATAACGTGGATTCAAAAATTGAAATTCGAGATCATGGCATTTGTAATCATATAAAAAGGGACATTACTCTTTCTTTGGTGGGAATTGATTTGTTTTTTGTTGTTGTTGAGGGAAGTGCGAATCGATTTGGTACTGTGCAGGGTAATCTTGTTCTCCCGATTTTTTTACATTTTTCTTGTAGTTTTTTCAATGGCATCTATAGCAATATAGTAAAAGGGGACATGACTCTCTTGTGTCTTGTATGAATTGTTTTTTTACACGTTAAGTTTGTTCTGCCGAACAAGGAATCCGCACCTTGTTATCCTGAAATTTTCAAGCTCGAGTATCTTTTGTCTCACCTTCTTTGAAACTCCCACTTCTTCAACCCGCGCCGCGCCTTATTATCCCGAAATTTGGACGCGCGCGAGAACTCCCTCCTCATCCGAAATCGCTCCCGCAGCCCAGACACGCGAAATCCCCCTTCTACCCCTCAGCCGGAAATGAGGCTCCACGTCGCGGTGTCAAAACCGGTGGGGGTATGCTTGTAACTTACCCTACATTTCGGACAAGCGCGTCCCTAAGCTTGGCTCCCCCCTCCCCCTTCGCCCCCCCCATTCGTACACCGAGGCCGCCAAAACCCGCAAAACCCCACGCACCTCCGCCGGCCTCCCGACCGCCGCCCAGCCGGAGACTCTTCGCCGACTACGTTGTCCACGGCAACAGCTCGCCGTCCCTCATCCGCCGCACCGGATGAGGATCCGTTGTCGATCTTGTCGTCCCGCCGGATCAGCCGCCCCGTCCTCCACCTCCAAGGAGCTGCCCCGACGTTCGCCTCGTCTATCCAGCCACCTCAATCCCCACAGCATCGTCTTGACCTGCCCCACCGGAACCGCAACACCCTCACCAATTCCTCCGATGAAGCCGAGGCCAACTCGGCGCCACCAAGGAGGTTCTGCACTCACCGATGCATTTTATCTTTTATTCGATCTCACGGGGCTGCCGGTGCTCGATACCGAGCAGACATGGTGTGTCTCTATCGACGGCGCCGTCGCCGGCCACATCATCCACGACGTCTCTCCCCCATGTCATTGCTTCCTCAGCGCCGACTTCCACAACGACACTAGCTACAGCTGCTCCGGCTCTCGCTCGTGTTGCGGCTCTGTTCTTGCTGTCGGTCGCGTCGCTGCACTGCTCCTGCTTTCGTTTGTGCTGCTGCTCTGCTCTTGCTCTCGCTTGCACTGCTGCTGCTGCACGACCTCCGACAGCTACAGGAGTTGCTGCTTTAGCACTCGCTCGTGGTGCTACTGCACGACTTTCTCTCTGCTAGTGTGTTCCCTGTTCGAGCGTCTGCTGATTTAGATCACTGCTTCTCTGCTACTAGTGCTCGAACGCCCTAAACATCTATTGCAATGCTCTGTTACTAGTTCAATTAGTTTCAACAGTAAAATTCAGTTTCGACTGTGAAGTTCATTTTCTTCAGTTAAGTTTAGAGTGAACAGTAATTACAGCATCTGTCGGAGAGGCCGTGGCGCGGCTGATGCGTTTTACATCTAGCACTTTTTGGTGATGTATTTTACATCATCTATTGCAGATGATATTAGGGTCCCACTTCAGATTAACGTTGTCTGTCTTGTCATGCTTCAGCCTCGTCGCCGTACACCTTAGCGGAGCTGCTCCAACGACGGAACCGTCCATCACAGCGGAGCAGTACCCTCGGCGCCGTTTCTAGAGGCCTCGGATCTTCTTCCCTGCCTCCCACAGTCACACCAGCATCATCACCATCCTCCATGTCCAACCCAATGATGCTGAGGTCCACAAGGCTATGCCAAAGAGGTTGTACACTCGTCACATCACTTTTTTTCTCCATTCCTCTGTTCTTCCAATTCATGTGAGCCAAACGCCCAGGTTGACTGAAATCCTATGTTTCCAAATGCTCTATTTTGCACGTGCATTCCTATCCTATTCCTGTGTTTTTCTTGTCCCTGCGTTTATAGAATCCTCCAATTCTAAGGAGCCCTTACAGATTTACTTCATTTTTAGATAGGCGTCAAAGAAAACTCTGTGTGTTATGTCCTGCTCCTGCCGTGCCGTCATCCACCCCACCTGAGGTGCACCATCGACAGAAGCGTTCACTGCAGCAGAGATCCCCCCTGCAGACTTCCTTTCTCCGCCTCATATCATCTTCCCCGTTGCCGGCAGCCACGCCGACTGCATTACCATCATCGACTGAGCAGATGAACCTGAGGACTACATAGTTCCGGAAGAGAGGTCGCAGTCTTTCGTGTTTGCTTACGTTATACATCGGTTATTATTACCTGCTACTTTATCGTTCATTCTTGAGTTTTGAATTGCCCATGGGTCTCATATCGAGCCAGCAACGAATAGTATCTGTCTACTATCTGGTTCATCTAGGGTCTTCTATGTGGTTCATGTTGAGTGGGCAACAAACAATAGATGATCCATTGTCTATCTTTTTAAACTGAAGCTATAATCTACCTGCTATCATTAGTTTTGGATCCATCCACTCGTTTGCTACCATCAGTCTTGATTTTTGCATGCACCCCTTAGGCCTTACAAAATCTAACTATTTTTTTTATTATGCATGTCAGATATTGTACACAATCGTACTGAACATGTAGAGAAAAAGAGAAGACCATTGCGTGCGAATATAATGTCACGCAGACGCCGCTCCATGGTGGGCGAAGTGCCCCCCCCTCCTGCATTTCTAGATTGTATTCCAGAGGAAGATAACTGTTCAGATGGAGATTCAGAAGGAGCCGACCATGCCTGTTTACCACCTGAGGTGTTTGCTCTAACCTGGCATGCTGATGTTGGTCATATCATGCATATGGCGCCTTGCATTGCTTACATTATACATCTTATATGTCATCAGCTTAGTTTAGATTTGCTTTGTGTGAATGCCACCTATTTGGTTTCTATATCATACTCCCACCATTCCTAAATATTTGTCTTTTTAGAGATTTCAACAAGTGACTACATACGGAACAAAATGAGTGAATCTACACTCTAAAATATGTCTATATACATCCGTATGTGGTAGTCCATTTGAAATCTCTAAAAAGACAAATATTTAGGAATGGAGGGAGTATATGGGAATTATGCAATGCCATCTTCTTTGGCCAGGCATCATATACGTGAATCATGCAATGCCATCCTGTTTAGCCAGTCATCATATATGTGAACTGTATCATGCCATATTTTTTTCCATAATGTATTCCATTTGTCAACAATGTTTATACATTCATCTACTCTTCCTGTGCATCAGCCATTTGAGTCGGTCATGGGAAAATCTGGAGTGAAAACAAGGTCTTTTGAGCAGTCAGTGCTACCTGTCGATGCAGATTTCTTGCTGGTTACAGATAGCTCCTCAGAGGAGGATTCAGAGAGAGATGACCAGTCGTATTCCCCCCCCCCCCCCGAGGTGCATGCTCTAACTTGGCTGGGTTATATTGCTCATATCATGCATATGGTGTCTTGCATTGCCATGCCATCTGCTTAGATTAGACATGCTTTGTGTGAATGCCTCCTGTTTGCTTTCTATATCAGATATGTGAATTATGCAATGCCATGTTTTTCAGCCAGTTATCATATATGTGAATTATGCACCGCCATGGAGCCAGGCATCATATATGTGAATTATCTCATGCCATCTTTTTTTTTCATTACGTATTCCATTTGTCGACAATCTGTGTATATTGAACTACTCTTCATGTGTATCAGCCATTTGAGCTGGTTATGGAAAAATCTGAAGTGAAAACAAGGTCTTCAGAGCAGGAAATGGTACCTGTTGAAGCATATATCTCGATGGTTATAGGGAGCTCCTCGGAGGAGGATTCAGAGACAGATGACCAGTCCTATATCCCACCTGAGGTGTATGCTCTAAGTTGCAATGTTTATATTTCTCATATGATGCATATGGTGTCTTGCATTGCTTAGTTTAGACATCATATGCACAATATTGAATTATATCTGCTTAGTTTAGAGATCATACATGCGAGTGCCAGCTGCTTAGTATATGAATCAATTATGTCAATTATATCATGCCATCCTGTATACTTAGACAACATGTATGTGAATTATTTCATCCCAACCTATTTTAGAAAGGCATCATATAGTTTTGTCATGTCATCCTGTTTAGGTACTCATCATATGTTGAATTATGCCATTATATCCTGTTAAGTTATCCATCATATATCTGAAACTGTGTCATGCTATCCTGTTTAGTTAGGCATCATATATGTGAAATTGTGTCATGCTGTCCTGTTTGGTTAGACAACATATATGTGAATTACCACATCTGTCTATCATACAATGTCTGTACATTCAATTTCTTTTCTTGTTTATCAACCATTTGAATTGGAGGGGGTGATGGCAGTATCTAAGGGAGCAAAACCCCGTTCTTCACAAAAGACAGTGCTACCCATCGATGCAGATAGAACCATGGTTGTACTGGCCCACAAACTAGCCCCACCACACATAATCGAGACTCTTCCAGATTGCACACTTACACGTTGGGCAGAGAACCAGCTACAACCCATCTAACCACAACCCCAGCGGATAGTAACCCACTTATAGTTGACAAAGCACCATGTCCACCACAGAGTACCCCCACACGAGCAGTTTGTAAAGCTACTGCAGTGCCCAAAGCACGAAGACCACCACAGCTTACCCAAACTCCACGTTTAAAGCAGAAGAGCAATTGTTCTCAGGTCATATTCCGTAGCTATGGTCCATACTCCTTTGCTGTTGCATCACTGTATTTACTCATACCAACTACTTTCGAATTTGAAGGATCCAATTGAAACTCCAATGGCGCAACATGTATGTTTTAAACCTATTTCTTTAACTGGATTGTTGTTCTAACTTCTTGCTCTATGTTGATTTCAGTTTAAGTTGTATAAACAGTATGTTCTCATGTGATGCACATTACAAGTGCTGCCAATGTTGTGTAGTTTCTCAGACTTATATTCTGTCTATGCTGCTGTGTCTTAAAAATATATGAGTTGAACTGTGTATCTATCTTGATTAGGGAACATAAACTAGAATGATACGGACAATACAGTGACCATAGTACATAGATATATGTTTGTTTCATGCTGTTATCCTGTCCACCTTACTACTGAACCGGTTTACCAAAATGAGTTTCGTATACTACAAGCTAAACTTGTGATGTGTCTGCTTGTTTCTCTTGTAGTATGCAAACAAAATATTGGAGAAGAGCACCCCACTATGCAATGGTAGAGAAAGTAATGCAGATCAGGTTGAAGATAGTTAGACAACCCTGTTGGTCTCCAAGAAAGGTGATAAAAACGATCTTGTAGACAGTGAGAAAATCCCACAGTCCTGCGTTGATGTAGTGTTCGAGTTACTGGCCAGTACCGCTGGCACAAGCTCTTCGAGCTCGCTGCCTGAATCACTTCGGCTTCTTCAATCTCAGCTACAAGCTGAAAGGCATCAGTCAGCTGTGCTGCAGCAAGAAGACGAAGGACTGAGGAAGTCCCTGCAGAATTCAGATGCGTACTTTCTTGTGCAACAGCAAGCGCTGGAGGATTTAAGCGCCAAACAAGAGAAAGTTAATAAGCTTGCTAAGCATCTTGCCAGCATTATGGGTACCCAGGATATTGTTTCTTGAACTCTTCTGAAGTGGTTTCAGTTCTGGACTTGCTTTTCTGCGGCGTTTATATGCTGCTTTGTTCCCTATATTTGCACTGGTGGCGAACTTTGATGCCCAGTGGATGTAATATGTGTAATAGCCGTGATAGCCTAGCATAAGTTGCTTGCTTATTTATTTCCTCGTTGTCTTGTTTATTTGTTTGCTTGTAGTCAGTGCAGTTCTTTTTTCATAGTTTGCTAGTAGCTGCAATAACCTATTTTTTAAAACTAGGCCATAATAACCATGGGCTAATATTTACTGTAGTGACACTGGGCCTCCTACGGGCCGTAGAAATGTGGGCCTTCTACGGGCCGTAGAAACAGTAGGCCTTCTACGGGCCATAGAAACAATGGGCCTTCTATGGGCCGTATCATCAATGGGCCTTATACGGGCCGTATGATCGATTGGCCAAACATGGGCCAATAACAGGCCACATTATGGCCGTAAACAGGCTAGAGTTGGAATCGTCCATTCATGGTCCGACCATAACGCTATGAAAATGGCCCAACGTATTAACGGACCACAAATGGGCCGACTGTAACCACGGGCAGAATTTGGCCCACAAGCAGAAAATGACAGTAACGGGTCGTAAGTAAACGAATTCTGGAAATGAGCCCAAGAATAAATGGGCTCTGAGAAGGCCGAAAGATAACATGGGCTGGAAACGACCCAACGGAATAACGGGCCGTTAATGGGTATAAAGTGATACGCTGTTCCTTACGGGACAGTTTCACCACGGGCCGTTAATGGGTGTAAAGTAATACACTATTCATTACGGGCCAGTTTCACCACGGGCCGTTAATAGGCCAAGAGTTACTAGGGCCTCATATGGGCCGAAAGACGTCATGGGCCATACATGGGCTAGAAGTGAAAATGGGCTGGACTCATATTGGATGGCCGAGATGATGCTACTGGTCCTAATTCGGATAGGGCGTAACGGGCCTTGGGTTAGCGGGCTGTAAATGGGCTATATGCGAACAAGGCGTTAACATGCTTTCCATGGGCCGGCCCGCCACCTTTTAACCAAGTCAAACGGGCCGGCCTTTTCACAGGAATGGGCCTCTGTTGGGCCGTGCCACGTGTCGACGTATCATAGGCGCCTATCTGACCCACTAACGAGCTAACACGTGTTTCATCCGGCCAATAAGAAATTTACATGTGGAAATTTCCCATTGGTCGGGGCTGTTAACGGGTTATCGAATCCAAAACCCGACCCGATAGCTTAACGGCGTTCCGTTACGGTGGATGCCACGTGTCAGTCATCCTTGACGAAAGCACTTCTGTGGCGCGCGATTTATCATCATGGAAGTGGACACTTCCGTGATGATAATTTTGGTAATGTCATGGAACACTTCTACGACAGCACAAGTATGACTATCTTGATTCTGTCATAAATTTGTCATGGATGTACATGCATGACAAAAAACGCGACCTACTGTGACAAACACGTATCATCACGGAAGTGTATTTTTTTGTAGTGCTTGTAGCGCTCTGTGAAGCCATCTTCGCGAAGATCGTCTTCGGAGCTTAGCAATGTCAGACTCTTCCAGGATCTCCGACAGGCTTCATGAGACACGAATGCGTTCTTGGTGGCAAGATTGCGAATGCGATTAACATCCATCAAGAGGCTCTGCATCTGACGCTTCAGCTAGTCATGGTGCCTATCCTGTTTCTGATGTAAGGTCACAAGAAGCTCTCAGTCATTGAGTACACGAGATCGCTTTCGAGGCCTTTGAGCAATGGTTCTTTCAGTGGCTTCAGTGTTTGCACGATGAGGTGCACGTGTATTTCCAGCCATAGGATAAACAGGAGTGGCAGCATTTGGAACATGAACCCCTTCAATTGGTTGTGTGAAGCTTTGGCGATCGACATTGTGAAGATAAATTGGCTCCTTGGCAGGCTCAGGGTAGATGGCTTCAACAGACATATCAACCTCTGGCAAGAAGATAAGATGGTTGCGCGCAGAGGGCTGATAGTTGACAGAAGAGTGAAGCTTGATTAAGCGCATCACCCATGGAGCATAGAACTTCAAGCCAAATAGATCAATTCCAGATGCAGCAAGTTGCCTGATGAAGAAATCTTGAGCACTGAAGCTGATGCCATTGAGGATATAGAACACCAATGTCTTCATCGTGCCTTCAAGCTTGGCTGCAGGAGAATGTCCTTTGACGGGCCATAGTATTTGCCTTACAATGTGATAGATGGTGCGGGGCAGATACTCGAGGTCTTCGACAAAGAATTCCTTTGGATATTCAGCATCTTGTGGCAGTGGCTTCATCATGCTGAGCATCTGACTCATGTTGGGCGTAGGCTTCTGAAATATGCTCTCCAATGCATTTCTGTGGAGCTGACAACCAGGTTCATAGAGTTCACCTAGAGTGGGAAGGGAAGTAAGCTCAATGATATCTTGAGCTTTGGCTTCGTGGTGTACATCACCTATCATCCACTCGAGAATCCAAGTCTTCGGATCCCTGTTGTAGCCACGAATATGAAGAGTGGCATAGAATTATAGCAGAAGCTCCTCATTACAATGCTCTTTGTCAGTGACAAACTGCAAAAGGCCAGCATCTCTGAAGCAGTCTAGAGCTTCTTCTAAGCAGGGCAGACCAGCAATGGCTTCACAATCCAGACACATGTGAGGAAAGATTTGCCCTTGATTGTATAAGATACAGGAGTAATAATTGCACTGCTGATAGCTCAGGAAGCGGTCAGATGAGATCCTTGGCTTCGAGTATGGGTTCTTGGCACTGTCAAAGAATTTGTTGTGTGCCCTGAAGCTATTAACATTGAATGAGCCTGGCGATGTTGCAGCACCGGGGAATCTTGGCAGTCTGGGCTTTGGTTTCTGGACCTGAGGCCTTTGCTCCACATGGTATTCAAATTGTGGTCCGGGAGCAGTGGGAGGAACCATGATGGGCCACCGAACTATGACAAGTTCTCCATGATTATAGGCCTGCTCAATTGTGTGAGGCCTTGGTGGTGGAACTGCAGCATCGGTATGGACTCGGGCTTCAAGTTGCACACTGGCTTCAGGAGCAACATTAGCTTCAGGCACCACAATGTCTTCAGCCATGACAACGTCATTGGCTTCAATAGAGTTGTTTGTGGCCGCCTCAATGTTTTCAACCTCCTTTCAATAACAGAAGGGTCGGGCACTGACACGTTCTCCTCGCGGACAGCTTCTTGAGTGATAGGGGGTGTGGCAACTCTCTCTTCTTCTAGGCGTGGTTCTTGGTTGTCATCGGCTGATGCAGACAGAATGACTTCAACAACTTTTGCTTCAGACTCGGAGACGTTCGCAGTTGGAGTGGCTTCAGGGAACACTTGGCGTGCTATTGAACTTTGGTGCACTTCTGCCTCTGGAATGCTCGACATGGCGACCTATGGCCTAGGGCCTTTGCGAAGCCTGCGGAAAGCGGACGACGCTTGTGGTGATGGAGTGGTTTGCACCATGTAATTGTAGTCGTCAAGCACCGGAGAGGTGACTTGAGGAGGTGGAGTTCTTGGGGTTTCATCTTGAATGGGGGAGTCTTGAGGGCGTTCAGCCCACGAATCATCCTGAGCAATTGGCGTCAAGGGACGACCAATGCTGATGAGTTCGATGTTCGTAAGAACAGGCGATGATACCGGTTGGTGCTCGATTTGAGGAAGGACTTCATCATCATCTACATTGTCTTCACGACCAATGTCTTCAGCTGTGATGGGGTCAACAGCTGGAACTTCTTTATCTTCATGAGCCTCTGTGGAAGCAGGCTCGTGTACGACAAGACGACGCTCTTGGTTGGTTGAGGCAGGACGAGCAACTGAGATGGGCTCAACAACAAGTGGCTCTGTGGCAGTAGCACGCTCTTTCCGCGAAGACTTTGTCTTCGGCTTCTTTGTTGATGGAGCACCAACAGAGGCATTCTTGTGCTTGCGCTTCATGGCTTCGGCCTCAGCTGCCCTTGTTTTCTTCAGCTCTGAAGCTGCTGAGGGGACCTTAGGCTTCGAGCCTGTCATGCTGGCAGGGAAGACAATGCGAGGTGCTTCCTGCCTTAATGCTTCAGCTTGGGCAACAACAGGCTTCTTGCTCAGGATGATCTTCAGCTTCAGTTTGGCAGCCATCTTGGGCTTGATGCCTGGACTCCCAAGAGCCTTGCGCTTTTCTGCCTCGTTGTGAGCTTGAACACATTTCGCTGCGAAGTATTTCATCCGCTCTCTTGAACCTTTTGCTTCCTCACGTTTCTTATGAAACTCCTCCTTGAGGTCATGCAGCATCTGCTTGAAGCTTTGAACATCAGCCACACTGAGCTTGGCCATGTGCTTCTTGAATTGAGCCTTCTAATAGTCAATTTTGTTCTTCAGCTCAACGATCTTCTGAGCCAGAGCCAGCTCATTAGCAATGGCTCCATGGAAGGTAAAGCTGATATCAACTGGCAGCTGAAGATCATCAATGCTGAGGCTGGGGTTGTTAAACCACTCATCGATGAAGTTATTGAGAATATCCACATCAAAGAGGGGCAGATCGTTGAAGATCTCCGCCTCTTGCTTGCTCTTTATCAGTAGCTCAAGAGCATCATCACCAAGATCTTCGTCGCTTGACATATCGATGGTTTCATCTTCGTTCCGCAGAACGGCAGCTGGAGTTAGGTCATGCCCAGAAATCTTCATGGGCTTCTTTTTCTTGGGCTTCTCCGTCTTCTTGGAGAAACGAGAAAGATCTTCAGACTGCACACTGGGTTCAGGAGGTGTAGTGGCCAATGGCTTCGCACGCGAAGCTTTTGGTGTGTCAGGGGGCTTTGAAGCCTTTGATTTGTTCTGCTTCTGTGGCTTAGGTGGAGCTGGCGCTTCATCAGAATCTGCGTCATCAGCTGAGTGCTCCACGGCGGCCCCCTGAACAGCAATGTGAGTTATGAGGCCTTTGAGGTTATAGAAGGGGCCGATCACATTTGGTTCAACATCACGGATGTCATCATCCCTCGGAGCAGATGGACCAGGGTTGAAGTCGAGTCCAAATGCTTTCTTGTTCTACACAGCAGAATCCTTGGCAAACTTATAGTTGCGCTTGAACAGATTGTCATCGCGACACCATAGCAGAGAGGATGGGTCGGCATTCTCGGGTTGTGGTCCTCGGACCATGTAAGGATAGAAGCCTTGAGCAATGGCTTCAGACTTGGACTTGGGTTGAAGATTTTTGTATAGAATATCTCCCCATGGTCGCTTGATGGCATTCTTCTCTGCATACTCAACGGTCACATATCTGTATAGAAACCATTGTTCCGCCCAATATCTTCGAATCCATTGGATTCGAGTCTTGCGCTGGCCATAGCTCTCTTCAGGGTCTGTCTTGTACAACTCATACAGATCAGGAGGTAAATCCTTAGATGTATCTCCTCGGCGCTGCCTGCCGCCCTTTCAAGCCGACTTCTCTATAGCCATTATATTCAAGCTGAATGGCTTCAAGACTGTGAATGGCTTCCTTTTGCTGGTCAGACAGGAACTGGCTTCAGGGGAATTGATGTGTCGCTGTAAGAATTCGGCAAATGAATGCGGACTATGAGAACCAAGGGATTCTCCCACGGACATGTACCTATGACAGCAGTGGTCATATGCATTCTCACAAGATTTTGAAGATAAGTCAGTTTGACGACATTGACCTCATAGTGCGAAGACATTCACTTATTTGATGAGAGTTGGTTTCAGATTTGTACGAATCCACGATTAAGTACAAGTGAGGAATCTAACTAGTTGTGAAGCATAAGTGAATATACTAGGCAAGATATGAGATACAGAACAAGATAGATCCAGATTTGGAGGTTTAGAAACCACTTTTGATGAAAGTGGATGGATCTGACGGATCAAAAAGGCAGTAAAAGTAAGATTTAATTACCGCACGAAGAACTGCTAGACGAGGTTGAGAGGGAGGCTGAGCAGTTCAATCTCCTGCGCCCTAACTTGATGGCGGAAGACACCTACGACGGCGGCGTAGAGGACGAGGTCCACGGCCGGCGTGAGGACGGCGTCGGAGAAGTCGCGGAAGCTAAGCGCTTCATCTCCGGCGTCGACGCGAGCTAGCGAAGGCGCTAGGGTTTGTGCGAGTTGGTGAGGTGGGAGAAGAGATTGTGACCGCGGTGAGTTGTGTATATATAAGGAAAGGGACAGCACAGCGTAATTACGCAGGTGCCCCTGGTGGTTCAAATCTGAAGGACACGTGGCAAGCATGCAACACATTGGAAGCTGTTCCATGTTCCCACGCACGCCTGGACTGTCGGGTGGTCGTTTCGACTTCTCCGGGTTTCAGGCAATAAGGATATAGCATTAAAACAGATTCAACTTTTGTCTCTGTATCTTTTGCTGACAAGGATGCAGAGACGGCATTCGACAGTTTCAATAGAATGCATATGATTTAGATAGATAGAATCTGAGATAGAAGCATAGACGGGGTTAGGGTCCGATCACATTCACTTAGATCAAAAGATTCAAACATAAAGACATAGCTATAAGTGAAAGTTGTAGAGGACATAACGCAAATATATGCATATATCTGAATAAGACCGTATCAACATTGCGAAGATAAACATGAAGTCAAATCAATGTTGAAGACAAACCAAATGCGAAGACTCTGCAAATGTGACGCCAAACAGAACATTTCAAGCAAAGGTTTGGTGGTGGCGTTACCCACCGTATAGGAAGTATTAGACCTAGACACGGCGCACAATTATCGTGGCGCTCCGAAGTCAAATTCGGCGTTAATGTATTCACAATTAGAGTGTATGTCTTCATTGATTGAAGATATATGTTACTTCGTGTGTTGCACATCTAAGTCATCAGCATGCATAAGTGTTAGGATGACTCTAAGTCTCGATCTAGATACATATTGAAAGTATTAGCTAGAGTAGCTCCGTGCAGAGCATTTTAAACATAGAAATTTGCAAAATACTTACGAATCTGAATGTGACAGACCCGTTGACTAAAATTATCTCACAAGCAAAACATGATCACACCTTAGTACTCTTTGGGTGTAAATCACATAGCGATGTGAACTACATTACTGAGTCTAGTAAACCCTTTGGGTGTTGGTCACATGTCGATGTGAACTATGGGTGTTAACCACATAAAGATGTGAACCATTGATGTTAAATCACATGGCGATGTGAACTAGATTATTGACTCTAGTGCAAGTGGGAGACTGAACGTAATATGCCCTAGAGGCAATAATAAAGTTATTATTTATTTCCTTATTTCATGGTAAATGTTTATTATTCATGCTAGAATTGTATTAACTGGAAACTTAATACATGTGTGACTACATAGACAAACAGAGTGTCACTAGTATGCCTCTACTTGACTAGCTCGTTGATCAAAGATGGTTATGTTTCCTAGCCATAGACATGAGTTGTCATTTGATTAACGGGATCACATCATTAGGAGAATGATGTGATTGACTTGACCCATTCCATTAGCTTAGCACTTGATCGTTTAGTATGTTGTTGTTGCTTTCTTCATGACTTATACATGTTCCTATGACTATGAGATTACGCAACTCCCGTTTACCAGAGGAACACTTTATGTGCTACCAAACATCACAACGTAACTGGGTGATTATAAAGGTGCTCTACAGGTGTCTCCAAAGGTACTTATTGAGTTGGCGTATTTCGAGATTGCGATTTGCCACTCCGATTTGTCACTATAAGCCTTACAAGCATTGTAACTAATGAGTTAGTTGTGGGATGATGTATTATAGAACGAGTAAAGAGACTTGCCGGTAACGAGATTGAACTAGGTATTGAGATACCGATGATCGAATCTCGGGCAAGTAACATACCGATGACAAAAGGAACAACGTATGCTGTTATGCGGTTTAACCGATAAAGATCTCCGTCGAATATGTGGGAGCCAATATGAGCATCCAGGTTCCTCTATTGGTTATTGACCGGAGACGTGTCTCGGTCATGTGTACATAGTTCTCGAACCCGTAGGATCCACACGCTTAAAGTTCGGTGACGATCGATAAAATGAGTTGTACCGAAGGTAGTTCAGAGTCCCGGATGAGATCAGGGACATGACGAGGAGTCGCGAAATGGTTGAGACGTAAAGATCGATACATTGGACGACTATATTCGGACATCAAAAAGGTTCCAAATGATTCAGGTATTTTCGGGGGTACCGGGGAGTTACGGGAATACGAGGAAGAAATAATGTGCCTCATGGGCCAAGTGGTGGAAGAGAGGAGGCAGGGCGCGCGGCCCCCTAGCCCAAACCGAATTGGACTAGGAGGCCGGCCCCCCTTTCCTCTTTTTCCTCCATCTCCTTCTCCTCCTTCCTTTCCTCCTAGTAGGAGTAGGAAAGGGGAGTCCTACTCCTACTAGGAGGAGGACTCCTCCTGGCGCGCCCCACAGGGGCCGGCCGGCCTCCCCCTTGCTCCTTTATATACGGGGGTAGGGGGCACCCTAGGACACACAAGTTGATCTGTTGATCTCTCCCAGCCATGTGCGGTGCCCCCCTCCACCATACTCCACCTCGGTCATACCGTAGCGGTGCTTAGGCGAAGCCCTGCGTCGGTAGCAACATCATCACCGTCATCACGCCGTCGTGCTGACGGAACTCTCCCGTGAAGCTCTGCTGGATCAGAGTTCGCGGGACGTCCTCGAGCTGACACTACTATGGAAAACCTTATACACAGAACTTTAGCAGTAGAGAGGGTCAAAAAAGCACGCTGGTGCTAAGTAGCAGTAGCGAGCCTGCGAAAACCGCGCAGCAGATAAAGTTCTAGCAGTAGCGCGTCTTCCCACAAACACGTTACTACTAAAATTCCCACGGCTTAGCTGATAGGCTACACATAGTAGTAGCGACCTATAACGAACCGCGCTACCGCTACTTTCTTTGTAGCAGCGCGTTTTAGTATAAACTCGCTACTGATAGAGGATATAAAATTAAATGGAAAACAAATAGAAAGGTAATTGAAAATGAAAGAAATAGAATAAGGTGAAGGAAAAAAATGTGAAGAAAACTACATGAAAAAGGGAAAAAAGAGAATGGTGTACCAGTAACTAGTATTCCAGAATGCGCTGTAGCTAACGTAGCAGTAGCGCCCTTTTTGGAACGCGCTACTGGTACTTCTGACTTAACCACGCGGTTCGTCCTTCCCCACGGCTACTTCATCCCCCAAATCCAACTCCACTCTCGCCGCCGCCGTCGCCCCTCGGCCGCCGCACGCTCTCCCCACTCCGCCCCCGACCCCAGATTCAACGCCGGCCTCGCCCCCGACCTCAACGCCGCCCCCGACCCCGACCTCAACGCCGCCCCGGACGCCGCCCCCCCCCCCCCCCCCCGACCTCAACGCCGCCCCGGAGCCCCGACCACAACCTCGACGCCGCCTGCCCCTTCCTCGTCGCAGGCACCCGAGGTGAGCACGCCTGCTCCTCCCTCTCCCCTACCTCTGCCTAGGGTTTCTACCTCCATCAAATTAGTTAGGGTGGAAACGAATCGGATGCGGATGCGGCTCAAATGAGTTAGGGTTCATGTAAGGGTGGAAACGAATCAAATTTCTAAGATGAATCATAAAACGAGTAAAATTTGACCACTTCTTTCACTTTGTAGTTGGATAATTGGAATATCCGCTACCACTTTCCACCCCTATAGGTTCATCAAATTAGATGGTAATTAGGGCAGTAGTTCTTAGGTACTAATTAGTTAGTAAGAACTAGGTACAAATTAGGTACTAGAATATTTTTATTTATAGTAAGTTTATTTTTAGTAAGAACTAGTTGAATTAATAGAACTAGTTAGTGAGAACTTGTTGCTATTTTTTTAGTTAAAGCAATTTTCCCACATCGACGTGGACGATGCCTATCCCGCATCCTCGTCGTCGAGTCGGCAGAGGACGACACCTGCTTGACCAGATGGGCCATGTCCGGGACTGGGCTCCGCCGGGGTGGTACTGGGAGGCGCTACGTACCGGAGGGCGCAGGTTGGTGAGGAGCCAGCCTGTCGTTGACCCGAACCTTCTTTGGTGGCGGTCGCGTGGGCCAGTGACGGTCCAGAGGCTCGAGGACTCCGCAGAGGTGGTGCGTCACCGTGTCAGTCAGGAGGACGCGCACGTCCGTCGCTACTTGTTTGCGTTGGAGCACAGGTTCTCCAATACCTGGCAGGTTCTCCAGGGATCTCACTGGAGCTATGATCCCGTGATGGTTCCTTCTCTGTGGGTGTCCACTGCCCGCGCCGATACCCGTCGTGTGCTAGGGTTTTAGTTGTACTAGTGATGTTATATGTATGACACTATTCGGGATGTATTAGTGATAATATTCGACGATGTACGAACGCATGAGATGATTTACTTTTGCTTATTGAATGCATGCTAATTTCAGTCTTATAAGATATTTTGAAATGTATATCTTGTGTTGCTCAATATCCAAGTGGCCGGTCATGTTTGCAGGTTACACCTCCGAGTGGCCTATGTTTTGCCGGAGTGTTGATTCATTTCCGTTCCGGCAAATTTCATGCGCTCGATATATCCTATTTTAGCAAAGGTCATGCCGGATTTTTCCGTGAATTTTGGCATGACTTTTGCCAGAATATGTAGGAAATATCGAGTGCCCCGGATTTGTGTGTTGAGTATCCTGGTAGTTGTCTTCTATCGATTTTAAATTAATGTTTTAACTATGAACATAGGAAATGTCTGACGATAAAAAGGATTTCGGTATTTGCAAATACTGCGAAGACGAGCGCGGCCTGTGCGACGGAATCTTCCTAGATGATGATAGGCGCTTCAGCATCAAGCTGGACGAGAACTTTGAAGTGGATACAGTAAGTCACAACGACAAGTCTTTTTTCGTAATTAAGCATGACATCTGCTCATTTGCTTCAACTTATATTTTTTTACTATTCTACTAGCGTATCCCCTGCCATGCAAGAGTTTTTGTATTGGATAAGATAGGTTTCGGTCATACTATGGAGGTAAAGAAAGTTTATTTGAAGACCGAGCATGATTATATTTTCCACGCAAAATTATACAATTCAGACGACTACACCTATTTTGGATGCAAAACATGGCGAGCACTATGCAAGACTTATGCATTTCAGCCTGATATGGTTATCACCTTTGATATTCGCCCGGAAGATGATATTCAAGGTAATACCGACATCTGGGTCGATGTGCAGACGCCTCCAGTTACACCAAAATGTAAGTTTCTCAACCATATTTATGTCTTTGATATTGTTTATTCAAAAATAGTTGACAACTAATTTGTATTGTCAGCTTATTTTGGTGCAAGCAAACATGTCCAGCGCTTGGTAGACAGGACCTACTACTGTCCCAGGGCTGAACTAAACTGCGAGGAGCTAAGTCATTATGTTTCATAGCTTGAGGATCTTGATACCGTCAAGACAAATTTTCTTCGTGGACTTAGAAATCTTAGTACTGAAAACATGCGACCAATAGTGTTCGTCATGAACTACGGTCACATCTATTTAGGAAGGATGGTAAGATTTTTACTATTTGTCCTCTGTGCATATTTTCCATACATTATTTGTGAAGCTAAACTTCATTGCTAAGTATGTGACCATACGATGTTCTTCAACAGGGACTCCCGATGAATGTTGTGCCTTATGGGATCGAGACTAAAGGTACCATGAGTATTATTAGCTTACGGCCAAGATATCCTACATGTTACTTTAGTGCATTCAAGATCAGCGATGAATGCTTAATAGTGCAAGACTGGACCAGATATGTGATGGGGGAGCGCAGACAAGTACTAGGGGGCAGCAAACAGATGTGCTACCCAAAATTAGGAGACAGGTTCATCTGCATGCTCCAACTTGATCAAGGAGGAGAGCTACACATGTTTTATGTTGTTTTACCTAAGAGAGAGCAGCAGGAGTGATTAGCTAGAAATGAGTTTGAGGATGATGATGTGCTACACTATTACTATGATGATAAAATAGCTAGTGTTGGTGGTAATGACTGATGATTATTACTAGCTAGTGTTAGTGGTGATTAAATAAATATTGTTGGTGGTAATGATTATGATGATGATTAAATAGCTTGTGCTGGCGGATTAGATTCAAGTGGAGGCAACATGTGGTGCACATCGAAAGTACTACTAGTCAAACTAGATCAAGTTTGGATTAGTAGTATACTTTTGACATGCACCGCATATTGCCTCCACTTGAACCTAATCCACCTTCATTTGACACACTGTTATGGACATAATGATGTAAACCTCATAACTGGTATTGTACCAATATTTGTACGATGGCGCATAAATACACTAAAAATAAAAAAATAAAAAATAATACTAGTAGCGATGGAAAGAAAACATGCTGCCAGTAGTTACATTAGCAGCAGCGTGGGAGTGAACAAGCGCTGCAGCTATTTGTCCTAGCAGTAGCGCGTGCGGCACGCGTTACTGCTAAGCAATAGTTGTAGCGCCTTATTAGTAGCGCGCCTACCCGCGCTACTAGTGAGCACAAAACCAGCGCTACTGCTAGGGTTTTCCCTAGTAGTGTGAACGTGTGCTAAACTCGGAGGTGCCATGCGTTCGATACTTGGATCGGTCAGATCGTGAAGACGTACGACTACATCAACCGCGTTGTTATAATGCTTCTGCTTTCGGTCTACGAGGGTACGTGGACAACACTCTCCCCTCTCGTTGCTATGCATCACCATGATCTTGCATGTGCGTAGGATTTTTTTTTTTGAAATTACTACATTCCTCAACAGTGGCATCCGAGCCAAGTTTTATGCATAGATGTTATATGCACGAGTAGAACACAAGTGAGTTCCTGAGTATGCACCGTTGCCAAAGTTCTCCCACTAAATTTCAAGATAAAAGTGTTCTCCCTGAGTATGCACCGTTGCCAAAGTTCGTTGTGCCGAGACACCACGTGATGATCGGGTGTGATAAGCTCTACGTTCATCTACAACGTGTGCAAGCCAGTTTTGCACACGCAGAATACTCGGGTTAAACTTGACGAGCCTAGCATATGCAGATATGGCCTTGGAACACTGAGACCGAAAGGTCCAGCGTGAATCATATAGTAGATATGATCAACATAGTGATGTTCACCATTGAAAACTACTCCATCTCACATGATGACCAGACAAGGTTTAGTTGATTTGGATCACGTGATCACTTAGATGATTAGAGGGATGTCTATCTAAGTGGGAGTTCTTAAGTAATATTATTAATTGAACTTTAATTTATCGTGAACTTAGTCCTGGTAGTATTAGCATATCTATGTTGTAGATCAATAGCTCGCGATGTTGCTCCCCGTTTCTTTTTTTTATGTTCCTAGAGAAAACTAAGTTGAAAGATGTTAGTAGCAATGATGCGGATTGGATCCGTGATCTAAGGTTTATCCTGATTGCTGCACAGATGAATTATGTCCGTGATGCACCGCTAGGTGACAGACCTATTGCAGGAGCAGATGCAGACATTATGAACGTTTTGACAAAAGCTCGGTATGATGACTACTTGATAGTTAAGTGCACCATGCTTTATGGCTTAGAACCGGGATTTCAAAAATGTTTTGAACGCCACGGAGCATATAAGATGTTCCAAGAGTTGAAATTGGTATTTCATACTCATGCCCGTATCAAGAGGTATGAGACCTCTGACAGTACTTTGCCTACAAGATGGAGGAGAATAGCTCAACCAGTGAGCATGTGCTCAGATTGTCTAGGTACTACAATTTCTTGAATCAAGTGGGAGTTAATCTTCCAGATAAGATAGTAATTGACAGAATTCTCTAGTCACTATCACCAAGTTATTAGAACTTCGTGATGAACTATAATATGCAAGGGATGACGAAAGTAATTCCCGAGCTCTTCGCGATGCTGAAATCGACGAAGGGAGAAATCAAGAAAGAGTATCAAGTGTTGATGGTTAACAAGACCACTAGTTTCAAGTAAAGGGACAAAGGGAAGAAAAGGGAACCTCAAGAAGAACGGCAAGCAAGTTGCTGCTCAATTAAAAAAGCCCAAGTCTGGACCTAAGCCTGAAACTGAGTGCTTCTACTGCAAAGGGACTGGTCACTGGAAGCGGAACTGGCCCAAGTATTTGGTGGATAAGAAGGATGGCAAAGTGAACAAAGCTATATTTGATATACATGTTATTGATGTGTACTTTACTAGTGTTTATAGCAACCCCTCGGTATTTGATACTGGCTCAGTTGCTAAGAGTAGTAACTCGAAACGGGAGTTGCAGAATGAACAGAGACGAGTTAAGGGTGAAGTGACGATGTGTATTGGAAGTGGTTCCAAGATTGATATGATCATCATCGTACACTCCCTATACTTTCGGGATTAGTGTTGAACCTAAAATAAATGTTATTTAGTGTTTGCGTTGAGCATGAATATGATTGGATCATGTTTATTGCAATCCGGTTATTCATGTAAGCTAGAGAATAATTGTTGTTCTGTTTGCATGAATAAAACCTTCTATGGTCATACACCCAATGAAAATGGTTTGTTGGATCTCGATCATGGTGATACACATTTTCATAATATTGAAGCCAAAAGATGCAAAGTTAATAATGAGAGTGCAACTTATTTGTGGCACTGCCGTTTAGGTCATATTGGTGTAAAGCGCATGAAGAAACTCCATGCTAATGGCCTTTTGGAATCACTTGATTATGAATCACTTGATGCTTGTGAACCATGCCTCATGGGCAAGATGACTAAGACTCCGTTCTCCGGAACAATGGAGCAAGCAACAGATTTGTTGGAAATCATACATACTGATGTATGTGGTCCGATGAATATTGAGGCTCGCGGCGGGTATCATTATTTTCTGACCTTCATAGATGATTTGAGCAGATATGGGTATATCTACTTGATGAAACACAAGTCTGAAACATTTGAAAAGTTCAAAGAATTTCAGAGTGAAGTGGAGAATCATCATAGCAAAAATAAAAGTTACGATATGATCGCAGGGGTAAAATATTTGAGTTACAAGTTTGGCCTTCAGTTAAAACAATGTGAAATAGTTTCACTACTCACGCCACCTGGAACACCACAGTGTAATGGTGTGTCCGAATGTCGTAACCATACTTTATTAGATATGGTGCGATCTATGATGTCTCTTACCGATCTACCACTATCATTTTGGGGTTATGCATTAGAGACAGCTACATTCATGTTAAATAGGGCACCATCTAAATCCATTGAGACGACACTATATGAACTATGGTTTGGCAAGAAACCTAAGCTGTCGTTTCTTAAAGTTTGAGGTTGCAATTCTTATGTAAAAAAGTTTCAACCTGATAAGCTCAAACCCAAATCGGAGAAGTGCGTCTTCATAGGATACCCAAAAGAAAATGTTGGGTACACCTTCTATCACAGATCCGAAGGCAAGATATTCGTTGCTGAGAATAGATTGTAACACCCCAAATTTTCAATTTGGAATGTTATACATAGATCATCCACGCATATCATGATTTATTGCATTTTCGTTCCGCAATCCTCGAAATCCTAAGCAACTCAAGGACCCACGGAGAGAGTTGGGGATATTCCGGTTTCCATATTTGATTTTATCAAATAATGAAACGAGGATTTTGATTTTAATGATTTTTCTCTCCGAAAAATATTTCATATTAAATTAAATGAGTGGAGATAATATGACTTCTCCAAAATAATTGAAATATCGGAGGAAAAATATTAAAATCATTTATTGGATTTTATTTGGTTTTATTCAGATTTTATTTGCATTAGAAAATTGCACGTTTTCAAAATTGCATTTTAGAGCCAAGAAAATGTTCAACTCGTCCTAAATATTTTTTTAGACAGTGAAAATTTGTTTTGGCATTTTTAGATTTTTATTTATTTTTCTAGGATTTTTTTCTTCTGTCGGCGGAATTTAAAAAAAAAAATCCCCGCGCCTGACTGGGCCTAGGGCCCAGCCGAGCCAGGCCGGCCCAGCCGCCGCCACCGCCGCCGACTCGGACGAGGAGTCCGAGCCAGACTCCGTCGCCGCCACCTTGCCCCCTCCTCCAAGCCGACCCGCCCCGCCCCCTTTATATACGCGTCGCCCGAGCCCCCTACCGCCACCATCGCCGCCTCCCATACCCCGCCTCGAGCCGCGCCGCGCCTCCCGCCGCCGCCGCCAAGCCCCGCCGCCCCGCCGCCCAAGCCCTCGCCGGAGGTAGCCGCCGGATCCGAACCGCCGGTTTTCTTAAAAAACCGTTTGGTTTATTTTTTTTTCAAAACCCTAGTTTTCGTTTTTTTAAAATAGATCGGTTTTTCTCCAGTTTATTTATTTAGCGAGCGTTCGCTCGATCGTTCGTTTTTACAAACGTGTTCGTCATTTAGATCCAGATAACGAACGTTCGTTCGTTAACCTGTTCTTCGCTTTTCTTTTTCTCGGATTTATTCCGCGATTTTTCTGATTGCGATTTCTGATCCGATCTTAGTTTCTGTTTATCTTTTCGCTCGTTTATCGGAATCCGGCGATTCCAGCGCCTGGAGTTTCGTCTCGAAACCCTCTTTCCGATTAATCAACTCAAACAAGTTTTTGGTACTGTAAAATTTGACCTAAGTTCAGATTAGTAAACGAAGCTTCTTTCGTTCGTCGTTTGAGTTTCGTTGCTTTGTTCGATTTGATTCTTTTTGCAAACCGGAGTTCTTAAGTTGAACTTTCTGGTCAACCTCTCTTATTTGAGTTTTGATTGTGCATCGTTGCTTGTTACTTATGTATGTTATTGTTTGCTTGCGATAGAATTCCCGGAGTGCGAAGCGTGTTACTACGAGTCTCTAGGATTCGCGGATCGTCAGCAAGGCAAGTAACACATTGATCATACTCTTTCCATACCCAGTTTTTATGCATTAGTTTCAATCCTCAAACATTGCATGATTATGATGTCATTAACTTGTGGGTTGGGAAGTAGTTGATGAGGTAGAACCTATTGCCCTGTTATATTCAAACCCTGGGGAGTTACTTCTACGTATTGCTTATATTGCTATGCTATGCTCGTAGACGTGGTTCGGGTTTGAGTGAAATCCATGACAGATGAGAGAGTGTTAATTAATGGTTCAACTTAAGGTGGCAACTTAATCAAACAACTGGGTGGATTGAGGCACCTGGGGAACCCAGTGTTGTCTGTATTTTTTTTGGAAATCCCGGGGTACCCGTGTGATCTTCCTATGGACCGCCACCCAGGCTCAAAGGGAACTGAGATGATTCATGCTAGAAACTTCCATGTGCAGCCACAAGCTATTATGGGCTCTAGCATAGTTGAGTAAGTCACCTGAAGCTCTTGAAGAGGTAGATCAGTAGGTAGTGGGTTTTGTAGGTTTGGTATGGTCTACCCGGAGTAGAGAGTTAATGTTTCTGAAAGACTGTGTCTCGGTCATCCGTTTCTCAAAGACCATGTAGTGCGAGAAATCCAACGGAGGAGATCGAGTCTTGTGGGGAAAAGTGCACAAACCTCTGCAGAGTGTACAATCTAATCATGGTTAGCCGTGTCCCCGGTTATGGACAATTCTTGAGTATCTAGTACTTGAGTTATCACATGTATCTCACCATATTTAATTAATATTGTTGGGTTGTTAATCACTTTAATTGGGATTGAGTTGGGGGTACCTTCTCAATGATGTTTCAACCACCATGATAGTTAAATTAAAATTTATTCCTTTGTTTTAGGGAAAAATTGGCTTTTCGCAAAAACTATAACCATACAGCTTTCCACCAGCCATATATGCATGTAGTGATAGCATCATTCTGTTCTTGCTCTACTGTGTTATATTGCCAGCATATTCCATGTGTTGACCCGTTTTCGGGCTGCAACGTATTATGTTGCAGACTTTTCAGACGAGGAGTAAGGTAGTTAGGTCGTTGCCGTGCAGCTCAGCTATGCCGTTGGAGTTGATGGACTCACTTTATCTTCCAAGCCTTCCGCTGTTATCGTATTAGATGGCCTTAAGCCATATTATTGTAATAAGCTCTCTCTTGAGACATTCGATGTAATAAGTGTGTGATTTGCTACTCTGTTATAAATCCTTCGAGTACTGTGTGTGTCAGCATTACCGATCCAGGGATGACACTGAAGCACAGAGACTTGACCATCTGAGGTCGGGTCGCTACATAGATCCTTTCTAGAGAAGGAGTTTCTCTCGAAAGAAGTGAGTGGGAGGAAAGTAGAACTTGATGAGGTAATTGTACCTGCTCCCTTATTGGAAAGTAGTTCATCACAGAAATCGGTTCCTATGACACCTACACCAATTAGTGAGGAAGCTAATGATGATGATCATGAAACTTCAGATCAAGTTACTACCGAACCTCGTAGGTCAACCAGAGTAAGATCCGCACCAGAGTGGTACGGTAATCCTGTTCCGGAGATCATGTAACTTGACCATGACGAACCTACGAACTATGAGGAAGCGATGATGAGCCCAGATTCCGCAAAATGGCTTGAGGCCATGAAATCTAAGATGAGATCCATGTATGAGAACAAAGTATGGACTTTGATTGACTTGCCCAATGATCGGCGAGCCATTGAGATTAAATGGATCTTCAAGAGGAAGACGGATGCTGATAGTAGTGTTACTATCTACAAAGCTAGAATTGCGGCAAAAGGTTTTCGACAAGTTCAAGGTGTTGACTACGATGAGAGTTTCTCACTTGTATCTATGCTTAAGTCTGTCCAAATCATGTTAGCAATTGCCGCATTTTTTGAAATCTGGCAAATGGATAAACAAAACTGCATTCCTTAATGGATTTATTAAAGAAGAGTTGTATATGATGCAACCAGAAGGTTTTGTCAATCCTAAAGGTGCTAACAAAATATGCAAGCTCCATCGATCCATCTATGGACTAATGCAAGCATCTCGGAGTTGCAATATACGCTTTGATAAGTTGATCAAAGCATATAGTTTTATACAGACTTGCGGTGAAGCCTGTATTTACAAGAAAGTGAGTGGGAGCACTACAGCATTTCTGATAAGTATATGTGAATGACATATTGTTGATCGGAAATAATGTAGAATTATTCTGCAAAGCATAAAGGAGTGTTTGAAAGGAGTTTTTCAAAGAAAGACCTCGGTGAAGCTGCTTACATATTGAGCATCAAGATCTATAGAGATAGATCAAGACGCTTGATAAGTTTTTTCAATGAGTACATACCTTGACAAGATTTTGAAGTAGTTCAAAATGGAACAGTCAAAGAAAGAGTTCTTGCCTGTGTTACAAGGTGTGAATTGAGTAAGACTCAAAGCCCGACCACGACAGAAGATAGAAAGAGAATGAAACTCATACCCTATGCCTCAGCCATAGGTTCTATAAAGTATGTCATGCAGTGTACCAGATCTATTGTATACCCTACACTAAGTTTGGCAAAGGAGGACAATAGTGATCTAGGAGTAGATGGCTGAACAACGGTCAAAATTATCCTTAGTGGAATAAGGATATGTTTCTCGATTATGGAGGTGACAAAAGGTTTGTCGTAAACGGTTACATCGATGCAAGCTTTGACACCGATCTGGATGACTCTAAGTCTCGATCTAGATACATATTGAAAGTATTAGCTAGAGTAGCTCCGTGCAGAGCATTTTAAACATAGAAATTTGCAAAATACTTACGGATCTAAATGTGACAGACCCGTTGACTAAAATTATCTCACAAGCAAAACATGATCACACCTTAGTACTCTTTGGGTGTTAATCACATAGCGATGTGAACTAGACTACTGACTCTAGTAAACCCTTTGTGTGTTGGTCACATGTCGATGTGAACTATGGGTGTTAACCACATAAAGATGTGAACCATTGATGTTAAATCACATGGCGATGTGAACTAGATTATTGACTCTAGTGTCTCCAAAGGTACTTGTTGAGTTGGCGTATTTCGAGATTGGGATTTGTCACTCTGATTGTCGGAGGGGTATCTTTGGGCCCACTCGGTAATGCGCATCACTATAAGCCTTGCAAGCATTGTAACTAATGAGTTAGTTGCGAGATGATGTATTACAGAACGAGTAAAGAGACTTGCCGGTAACGAGATTGAACTAGGTATTGAGATACCGACGATCGAATCTCGGGCAAGTAACATACCGATGACAAAGGGAACAACGTCTGTTGTTATGCGGTTTGACCGATAAAGATCTTCGTAGAATATGTGGGAGCCAATATGAGCATCCAGGTTCCGCTATTGGTTATTGACCAGAGACGTGTCTCGGTCATGTCTACATACTTCTCCCTCTGGAATGCTCGACATGGCGACTTGTGGCCTAGGGCCTTTGCAAAGCCTGCGGAAAGCGGGCGACGCTTGTGGTGATGGTGTGGTCTACACCATGTAATTGTCATCGTCAAGCACAGGAGAGGTGCCTTGAGGTGGTGGAGTTCTTGGGGTTTCATCTTGAATGGGGGAGTCTTGAGGGCGATCGGCCCACGAATCATCCTGAGCAATTGGCGTCAAGGGACGACCAATGCTGTTGAGTTTGTTGTTCGTAAGAACAGGCAATGATACCGGTTGGTGCTCGATTTGAGGAAGGACTTCATCATCATCTACATTGTCTTCACGACCAATGTCTTCAGCTGTGATGGGGTCAACAGCTGGAACTTCTTTATCTTCATGAGCCTCTGTGGAAGCAGGCTCGTGTACGACAAGACGACGCTCTTGGTTAGTGGAGGCAGGATGAGCAACTAAGATGGGCTCAACAACAAGTGGCTCTGTGGCAGCAGCACGCTCTTTCCGCGAAGACTTTTTCTTCGGCTTCTTTGTTGATGGAGCACCATTAGAAGCATTCTTGTGCTTGCGCTTCATGGCTTCGGCCTCAGCTGCCCTTGTTTTCTTCAGCTCTGAAGCTGCTGAGGGGACCTTAGGCTTCGAGCCTGTCATGCTGGCAGGGAAGACAGTGCGAGGTGCTTCCTGCCTTGATGCTTCAGCTTGGGGCACAACAGGCTTCTTCTTCAGTTTGGCAGCTAAGGATGGCCACAACAGGCTTCTTCTTCAGTGGGCAGGGTTTGGGTACAGTTTTATACCCATGGACAATGGCCGAATCCGACCCGGCTAATGGTGGATTGGGCATGGATATAATTATGTACCCATGGGTATATCCAAACCCGACCCGGTTATATGACTTGCAGCCAATAGATATTCTGTGATTCTGTCCCACTATTTATCCTCCATCGTAAAAAATTCTTTATCTTAAGGAAACACCCACTTTACTCCACCGTCCATTCCCATTCCCATGTCTCTTTGTTAAACGATTCATCATTAAGAACTCTCGTCTCCTCGACTTACTCTTCCCATGTCCCTCGATATAGCCAGTGCCACCAGTCCTCCACATATGGTGCACCCCTCCACCAAGCAGTGCTAGTGGCTAGCGTCAGCGCAGCTGCGTAGATCCCCCGCCCTCTCCCTCTCTGCTTCTTCAAGCAAGCAACAGACCAATAGGGAACACGTGAGGCGGCACAAGGCGAGGTGGAGCACGCCGATGCACAGCGAGGCAACGTACAAGAGCATTGCGGCACGCCGGACCAGGCGCATGGTGGCAACTAGCAAGGGAGTGCAGCGAGGCAGGCGCAGAGCATGAGGAGCTGCAGGACCACGTCGAGGACGCGAGGACCTCTCCAAGCAACCAATGTTCGGGCTTTCTTGTTGCTGCTCCTGTACGTCTGGTGTTTCTGTAAGTGGATATGCAGAACGTGCTTGCTTTTCACTTGACGTAAAACTATTCCTGGAATTTGCGATAGTAATTGGAGTAGTCAAGTAGAGAATTATAGAGATTAATTTTCGTGGTTAGTTGTGGCAGTCAGAAAATGGACATTTTTGTTTCGTTTAGCACAGCAGTCAGATTTCACTTTTGGACACATATCAGTAGATATGCATTCTCTTTTACCAAATTAGCCAGGTTTCATTTCTGAATTTCAGTCAAGAAAGTTATGAACGATTAACTTTCATTGGAATCAGTTGATAATTTGGGCAGGTCTGACTTATTCCCCAAAAGAAGAAAGATGAAAAATGAAGCGACCTAAGTGAAAGCGCAGACCAGGTCTTCTATGAGAAGGGATTTTTGAGGAATATTTTATTGATGGGGAATTCAAAACTGAGTATATCTAATGTGAGAAACTAGGACAGAGAAACCTATAGTTGTGCTTATTTGATGTTGTGCTATGTCATTTTGTCATAATCAGAGAGCTTGTTTTATACTTTGATTTGTCCTATGTCACCGTGACAATTTGAGAACTTATTTGATGTTGTCAACTCATGCAATGTAATTTTGTAAGACACTGTAAGATTATGTAAATGTCATGCTATTTCTTGAGCTATTATGTATGTGTATTTGTAGGACCCAATGAATATCCACTGGGTATGGATATCCATAGGGTTTGGACATGGATGCAATTTTCTACCCGTGGTTTTTTTATTGGATGGATAAAGAATATCTCCGTGGATTTGGATACGGATTTGGTATTATTCAACCCGAACTGAACCCGACCCATTGCCATCCTTATTGGCAGCCATCTTGGGGTCGATGCCTGGACACCCAAGAGCCTTGCGCTTTTTGCCTCGTTGTGAGCTTGAACACATTTCGCTGCGAAGTATTTCATCCGCTCTCTTGAACATTTTGCTTCCTCACGTTTCTTATGAAACTCCTCCTTGAGGTCATGCAGCATCTGCTTGAAGCTTTGAACATCGGCCACGCTGAGTTTGGCCATGTGCTTCTTGAATTGAGTCTTCTCATAGTCAATTTTGTTCTTAAGATCAACGATCTTCTGAGCCAGAGCCAGCTCATTAGCAATGGCTCCATGGAAGGTGATGCTGGTATCAACTAGCAGCTGAAGATCATCAATGCTGAGGCTGGGGTTGTTAAACAACTCATCGATGAAGTTATTGAGAATATCCACATCAAAGAGGGGCAGATCGTTGAAGATCTCCACCTCTTTCTTGCTCTTTATCAGTAGCTCAAGAGCATCATCACCAAGATCTTCGTCGCTTGACAGATCGATGGTTTCATCTTCGTTCCGCAGAACGACAGCTGGAGTTAGGTCATGCCCAGAAATCTTCATGGGCTTCTTCTTCTTGGGATTCTCCGTCTTCTTGGAGACACGAGAAAGATCTTCAGACTGCACACTGGGTTCAGGAGGTGCAGTGGCCAATGGCTTCGCACGCGAAGCTTTTGGTGTGTCAGGGGGCTTTGAAGCCTTTGATTTCTTCTGCTTCTGTGGCTTAGGTGGAGCTAGCGCTTCACCAGAATCTGCTCATCAGCCGAGTGCTCCACGGCGGCCCCCTGAACAGCAATGTGAGTTATGAGGCCTTCGAGGTTATAGAAGGGGCCGATGACATTTAGTTCAGCATCACGGGTGTCATCAGCCCTCGGAGCGGATGGACCAGGGTTGAAGTTGAGTCCAAATGATTTCTTGTTCTTCACAGCAGAATCCTTGGCAAACTTATAGTGGCGCTTGAACAGATTGTCATCGCGACACCATAGCAGAGAGGATGGGTCGGCATTCTCGGGTTGTGGTCCTCGGACCATGTAAGGATAGAACCCTTGAGCAATGGCTTCGGACTTGGACTCGGGTTGAAGATTTTTGTAGAGAATATCTCCCCATGGTCGCTTGATGGCATTCTTCTCTGCATACTTAGCAGTCACACATCTGTATAGAAACCATTGTTCCGCCCAATATCTTTGAATCCATTGGATTCGAGTCTTGCACTGGCCATAGCTCTCTTCAGGGTCTGTCTTGTACAAATCATACAGATCAGGAGGTAAATCCTTAGATGTATCTCCTCGGTGTTGTCTGCCGCCCTTTCAAGCTGACTTCTCTGTAGCCATTATATTCAAGATGAATGGCTTCAAGCCTGTGAATGGCTTCCTTTTGCTGGTCAGACAAGAACTGGCTTCAGGGGAATTGATGTGTCGCTGTAAGAATTCTGCAAATGAATGCAGACTATGAGAACCAAGGGATTCTCCCACGGACATGTATCTGTGACAGCATTAGATGTGCGAGGGAAGGGGAAGTGGTCATATGCATTCTCAGAAGATTTTGAAGATAAATCAATTTGAAGACATTGACCTCATAGCGCGAAGACATTCACTTATTTGATGAGAGTTGGTTTCAGATTTGTACGAATCCACGAATAAGTACAAGTGAGGAATCTAACTAGTTGTGAAGCATAAGTGAATATACTAGGCAAGATATGAGATACAGAACATGATAGATCCAGATTTGGAGGTTTAAAAACCACTTTTGATGAAAGTGGATGGATCTGACGGATCAAAAAGGCAGTGAAAGTAAGATTTAATTACCGCACGAAGAACTGCTAGATGAGGTTGAGAGGGAGGACGAGCAGTTCAATCTCCTGTGCCCTAACTTGATGGCGGAAGACACCTACGGCGGCGGCGGAGAGGACGAGGTCCGCGGCCGGCGTGAGGACGGCGTCGGAGAAGTCGTGGCAGCTAAGCACTTCGTCTTCGACGTCGACGCGAGCTGGGAGGTGGTGAGGTGGGAGAAGAGATTATGACCGCGGTGAGTTGTGTATATATAAGGAAAGGGACAACACAACGTAATTACGCAGGTGCCCTTGGCGGTTCACATCTGAAGGACACGTGGCAAGCATGCAACACATTGGAAGTTGTTCCATGTTCCCACGCTCGCCTGGACTGTCAGGTGGTCGTTCCGACTTCTCCGGGTTTTAGGCAATAAGGATATAGCATTAAAACAGATTCAACTTTTGTCTCTTTATCTTCTGCTGACAAGGACGCAGAGAAGGCATTTGACAGTTTCAATAGAATGCATATGATTTAGATAGATAGAATCTGAGATAGAAGCATAGTCGGTGTTAGGGTCCGATCACATTCACTTAGATCAAAAGATTCAAACATAAAGACATAGCTATAAGTGAATGTTGTAGAGGACATAACACAAATATATGTATATATCTGAATAAGACCGTATCAACATTGCGAAGATAAACATGAAGTCAAAACAATGTTGAAGACAAACCAAATGTGAAGACTCTGCAAATGTGACACCAAACGAAACACTTCAAACAAAGGTTCGATGGTGGCGTTACCCACCGTATAGGAAGTATTAGACCCAGACACCGCGCACAATTATTGTGGCACTCCGAAGTCAAATTCCACGTTAATGTATTCACACTTAGAGTGTATGTCTTCATTGATTGAAGATATACGTTACTTCGTGTGTTGCACATCTAAGTCATCAACATGCATAAGTGTTAGGATGATTCTAAGTGTCGATCTAGATACATATTGAAAGTATTAGCTAGAGTAGCTCCGTGCAGAGCATTTTAAACATAGAAATTTACAAAATACTTACGTATCTGAATGTGACAGACCCATTGACTAAAATTATCTCACAAGCAAAACATGATCACACCTTAGTACTCTTTGGGTGTTAATCACATAGCGATGTGAACTAGATTACTGACTCTAGTAAACCCTTTAGATGTTGGTCACATGTCTATGTGAACTATGGGTGTTAACCACATAAAGATGTGAACCATTGATGTTAAATCACATGGCGATGTGAACTAGATTATTGACTCTAGTGCAAGTGGGAGACTGAACGAAATATGCCCTAGAGGCAATAATAAGTTTATCATTTATTTCCTTATTTCATGATAAATGTTTATTATTCATGCTAGAATTGTATTAACTGGAAACTTAATACATGTGTCAATACATAGACAAACAGAATGTCACTAGTATGCCTCTACTTGACTAGATCGTTGATCAAAGATGGTTATGTTTCCTAGCCATAGACATGAGTTGTCATTTGATTAATGGGATCACATCATTAGGAGAATGATGTGATTGACTTGACCCATTCCGTTAGCTTAGCACTTGATCGTTTAGTATGTTGTTGTTGCTTTCTTCATGACTTATACATGTTCCTATGACTATGAGATTATGCGACTCCCGTTTACCGGAGGAACACTTTGTGTGCTACCAAACGTCACAACATAACTGGGTGATTATAAAGGCACTCTACAGGTGTCTCCAAAGGTACTTGTTGAGCTGGCATATTTAGAGATTGGGATTTGTCACTCTGATTGTCGGAGGGGTATCTCTGGGCCCACTCGGTAATGCACATCACTATAAGCCTTGCAAGCATTGTAACTAATGAGTTAGTTGCGGGATGATGTATTACAGAACGAGTAAAGAGACTTGCCAGTAACGAGATTGAACTAGGTATTGAGATACCGACGATCGAATCTCGGGCAAGTAACATACCGATGACAAAGGGAACAACGTATGCTGTTATGTGGTTTAACCGATAAGATCTTCGTAGAATATGTGGGAGCCAATATGAGCATCCAGGTTCCGCTATTGGTTATTGACCGGAGACGTGTCTCGGTTATGTCTACATAGTTCTCGAACCCATAGGGTCCGCACGCTTAAAGTTCGGTGACGATCGATAATATGAGTTGTACCGAAGGTGGCTCGGAGTCCCGGATGAGATTGGGGACATGACGAGGAGTCTGGAAATGGTTGAGACGTAAAGATCGATATATTGGACGAGTATATTCGGACATCGGAAAGGTTCCGAGTGATTCGGGTATTTTCGGGGGTACCGGGGAGTTACGGGAATACGAGGAAGAAGTAATGTGCCTCATGGGCCAAGTGGTGGAAGAGAGGAGGTAGGGCGCGCGCCCCCCTAGCCCAAACTGAATTGGACTAGGGGGCCGGCCCCCCTTTCCTCTTTTTCCTCCCTCTCCTTCCTTCTCCTTCTCCTCCTTCCTTTCCTCCTCCTAGTAGGAGTAGGAAAGGGGAGTCCTACTCCTACTAGGAGGAGGAGGACTCCTCCTGGCGCGCCCTACAGGGGCCGACTGGCCTCCCCCTTGCTCCTTTATATATGGGGGCAGGGGGCACCCTAGGACACACAAGTTGATCTGTTGATCTCTACCAGCCGTGTGCGATGCCCCCCTCCACCATATTCCACCTCGGTCATATCATAGCGGTGCTTAGGCGAAGCCCTGCGTCGGTAGCAACATCATCACCGTCATCACGCCATCATGCTGACGGAACTCTCCCGTGAAGCTCTGCTGGATCGGAGTTCGCGGGACGTCATCGAGCTGAACGTCTGCTGAACTCGGAGGTACCGTGCATTCGGTACTCGGATCGGTCGGATCGTGAAGACGTACGACTACATCAACCGCGTTGTCATAATGCTTCCACTTTCGGTCTACGAGGGTACATGGACAACACTCTCCCCTCTCGTTGCTATGCATCACCATGATCTTGCGTGTGCGTAGGATTTTTTTTAAAATTACTACGTTCCTCAACAGAGAGAGATACACAGTTCTGCTTCTTTGAAGACCAACAGACAAGTGATCGTCCCAGAAAGTGACATGTGCCTGATGTGGACTTGCGATCAACCTTGTCACTAGCATAATCAGCATCTGAGAATCCAACTAGATCAAACTATGAGCCCTTTGGATACCATAATCCTAGTGTTGGGGTGTAAGCCAAATATCGAAGAATTCGCTTCACAGCTAAGTGATCCGATTCCTTTGGTGTCGCTTGGAATCGGGCACACATGGAAACACTAAGCATTATATCTGGCCTAGATGCACATAAATAGAGTAAAGAACCAATCAGGGAGCGGTATACCTTTTGATCGAACTCTTTACCATTGGCGTCAGGACTCAGATGACTTTTGGTTGGCATTGGCGTTGTGTATCCTTTGAAATCTTGCATTCCAAACTTCTTCAGGCAATCTTTGAGGTATTTTTCTTGAGATATGAAGATGTCGTTGCTTTGCTGACGAATTTGAAGACTGAGGAAGAATTTCAGCTCACCCATCATGGACATCTGATATTTCTCTTGCATCATCTGTCCAAACTCATCACTGTACCTCTTGTCGGTGCAGTCGAAGATAATGTCATCCACATAGATTTGGCACATAAACAGTTCTCCATCATATGTCTTCGTGAAGAGTGTAGGATCTAGAGAACCAGGTTTGAAGCCTTTGCTCTTCAGGAAGTCTTTGAGTGTGTCATACCAAGCACGAGGGGCTTGTTTGAGGCCATACAGTGCCTTGTTGAGCTTGTATACCATATCAGGATGTTTTGGATCTTCAAAGCCAGGTGGTTGTGCAACATACACTTCTTCTTCAATCTTGCCGTTGAGAAAAGCACTCTTCACATCCATTTGATACAGAAGAATGTTGTGATGGTTGGCATAGGCTAGCAGTATGCAAATGGCTTCAAGCCTAGCCACCGGAGCAAATGTTTCATCGAAGTCAATCCCTTCAACTCGAGTGTATCCTTGAGCAACTAGACTAGCCTTATTTCTGAAAACTTGACCATGCTCATCTTGTTTGTTGCGATAGATCCATTTGGTGCCTATGATGTTGTGCTTACGAGGGTCAGGACGCTTGACTAATTCCCACAATTGTTCAGCTCGAACTGTTGAAGCTCTTCTTGCATAGCTTGAATCCATTCAGGTTCCATGAAGGCTTCAACAACTTTCTTGAGTTCAGATATTGAGACAAATACAAAGTGTCCACAGAAATTTGCCAGCTGTGTTGCTCTTGATTGAGTGAGAGGACCAGGTGCATTGATGCCATCAATTATCTTCTCAATATGTACTTCATTTGCAACACGAGGGTGAACTGGACGAAGGTTTTGCTCTTGCTGATCATTGTCTTCATGTTGAGCATTGGCTTCAGGCTGAGCGTTGTCTTCAGGTTGATTAGGTGCAGAAATGATAAGTTCCTCTTCAGCCTGTGCCTCTGAAGGTATGATTTCTCCAGTTCCCATTAGCTTGATAGATTCACTAGGTGGGAGTTCATCTAGCACATTTGGCAGGTGCTCTCTTTGCGAGTCGTTAGTCTCATCGAACCGCACATCCACACTTTCAACCACTTTATAGTGAAAGAGGTTGAAGACTCTGTAGGAGTGTGAATCCTTTCCATACCCAAGCATAAAACCTTCATGTGCTTTCGGTGCAAATTTTGAAGTGTGATGTGGATCCTTGATCCAACACCTAGCACCAAATACTCTGAAATAACTGACATTTGGCTTCTTACCAGTTAGTAGCTCATATGATGTCTTCTTTAGAAGCTTATGAAGATAAACATGGTTGATGACGTGGCACGCAGTGTCAATAGCTTTAGGCCAGAACTTCCTTGGAGTCTTGTACTCATCAAGCTTCATCCGTGCCATCTCAATGAGCGTTCTGTTCTTGCGCTCCATGATGCCATTCTGCTGAGGTGTGTATGGAGTAGAGAACTCATGAGTGATGCCCAATGTATCAAGATAAGTGTCGGGGCCGGTATTCTTGAATTCTGTGCCATTGTCACTTCTGATGTGCTTGATCTTGATGCCATAGTTCGTCATGGCACGATTGGCGAAGCGTCTGAAGACATCCTGCACTTCATTCTTGTAGAGGATTAAATGTACCCATGTATATCTCGAGTAATCATCTACAATGACGAAGCCATAGAGGCAAGCAGTGGTAGTGAGAGTAGAGTAATCAGTAGGACCAAATAAGTCCATGTGAAGCAGCTCGAAGGGTTAAGATGTCGTGATGATTGTCTTTGAGGGATGATTGGCCCTTGTCATCTTTCTAGCTTCGCAGGCACCACACAGATGATCTTTCTTGAACTTGACGCCCTCAATGCCAACGACGTGTTTCTTCTTCGCAAGAGTGTACAAGTTCCTCATGCCAGCATTCCCTAGCCTCCGATGCCAGAGCCAGCACTCTAAAGCTTTTGCTAGAAGACATACGGCCAACTGTGGTCCTGCTGAGAAATCTACCATGTACAGATCATCTTTTCGATACCCTTCAAAGACTAGAGACTTGTCAGATTCCATTAGAACAAGGCAACGATATTTTCCAAATATCACAATCATGTTCAAATCACAAAGCATTGAGACAGACATTAAGTTGAAACCAAGGGATTCAACAAGCATCACTTTATCCATGTGTTGATCCTTTGAGATTGCAACTCTACCTAGACCCAATACCTTGCTTTTACCAATGTCAGCAAATGTGATGTGACTCTTGTCAGATGGACGTAAGGTTGAGTCCATGAGAAGACTTCGATCACCAGTCATGTGATTAGTGCATCCACTATCCATAATCCATTCTGAAGCATGTGGTGTCATATCCTACAGTACAGTTAGAGGGATAGGCTTCACCAAGGGTATTGTGAAGCATAAACATTTGACGAACAAGAGGATTATCAAAGCTCAAATCCAGGTTAGGGCTGATAGGATGATTGGCAAGCGATTCAGGAACAAAATACATAGTAAGACCATTTGGGCATTTTATCTTGTGCCCCACAAGATGTTTTAGGTCCCCAGCATATGCATTAGACGCCTTTGATTTCCGGTTGGAGACCTTTCCCTGCAAAAGAGAGTTAAGTTTTCTTAACCACCCACATTTTCAGGGGTGGCTTTGAAGCAATGAGTCTAAGTGCAGCATCTGAGAACTTCGGCTTTGGAGCCCTAGCAAATAGCCTTGCAGGAGGTGAATAATACTCATATGAATAAGCAAAAAAGTTCTTAGTTTTATGAACATAGCGGTTTGAGGAAACACACTCATATTCATAGGTCTGAGTATGATTTCCCTACAAAACATTGGTGTTAGGGTGACTCTGTTGAGTCCTCTGTCTGTATGAAGCCTTTGGACCATATGAAGCCTTTGGTCTGGGGTTTGTCTTCTTCCCTGGTGGTGTCATGATGACATTCACAGGAAGATTCTCAAGACAACTTTTGGGTACCCAAATCTTCTTCATAGGTGGTCCATTCCTGCAGTTAGTACCAATATACCTGGCAAACACTTCACCATTCTGATTCTTAAATAGTTTATAGTTTGCATCAAAGGATTCATCAATGATAATCGGGTTAGCACAAGTGAAGCCAGATAAGGTGATGGATCCACTGAAGGTCCCTTTGCAGCAACCCATGTGGTTTTGGGGTACTGCTCAGACTTCCAGTAGTAACCATCAACATTCATTTTCCTCTCGAACCAACACCCTCTTTCCTAGGGTTTCGGTTCAGAATATGCTTTTTGAGGACATCACATAGTGTCTAATGCCCTTTGAGACTTTTGTACATCCCTGTCTCAAGCAATGTCTTCAACCTGACATTTTGATCAGCAATAGTAGTGGTATCCTCAGCAGAGGGGTTAGTTACCACATCAGCAGTTGAAGATATTGCAACAGTAGCAATAGTGGAACATTCAGCAATAGAAGTAGCGTTATCACGCTCAAGACATTTTAGACATGGTGGTTCAAATCCTTCCTGAGCGGGACTGGTCTGTTGAGCATGAAGTGACTCGTTCTCTTTTTGAAGATCTTCATGAGCCGCTCTCAATTTCTCAAGTTCTTGCTTCCTTTGAAGATAATCGTAGGAAAGCTTTTCATGAGTTGTTGAGAGCGTTTCATGACGACTTTCAAGTTCCTCGTACTTAACATGAAGATTTTTTATGTCTTCAATTAAGGACTGAAATCGGGTCATTTCTGCGTCCAACAGGTCATCGCTTTTGTCTAGCAATTTTTGAATATGTTCCATAGCTTTCTGTTGTTCAATTGCAATTTTAGCAAGTGTTTTGTAGCTAGGTTTGGATTCACAATCAGAGTCATCTTCACTTGATGTTTGAAAGTAAGCATCGCGTGAGTTTACCTTGGCACCACGTGCCATGAAGCAGTAGGTGGGGGCATAGTCGTCCTTGTCATTAGCATCAACGTTCGTGACGGAGCCATTGTCTTCAGTGTTGAAAATGGACTTGGCAACGTAGGCTGTAGCTAGAGTCAGACTTGCAACGCCAGAGTTCGACTCCTCCTCAGACTCCACCTCAGCTTCCTCAGAAGCTGTCTCCTTCTCTGAATCCGTCTCCTTGCCAACAAAAGCACGAGTCTTGCCAGATGAACTTTTCTTGTGTGATGAAGACTTGGACGAAAACTTGGAAGAAGACTTTGAGGATTTCTTCTTCTTCTTGTCATCAGAATCATATTCCTTGCTCTTCTTCTTCTTGTTCTCATTGTCCCACTGTGGACACTCAAAGATGTAGTGACCAGGTTTCTTGCACTTGTGGCATGTTCTCTTCTTGTGGTCATGAGTAGAAGCTTCATCATTTCTTGAGCTGGATCTTGAAGACTTTCTGAAGCCTTTCTTCTTGGTGAATTTCTAGAACTTCTTCACAAGCATAGCAAGCTCCTTTCCAATGTCTTCAGGATCCCCAGAACTGCAGTTAGATTCTACTTCAGATGAGGAAACAACCTTTGCCTTCAAAGCGCGAGTACGACCATAGCTGGGACCATAAATATCTCTTTTCTCAGATAACTGGAACTCATGTGTGTTGAGCCTCTCAAGTATGTCAGACGGATCGAGAGTCTTGTAGTCAGGGCGTTCTTGAATCATCAGGGCTAGGGTGTCAAATGAGCTGTCAAGTGATCTCAAGAGTGTCTTAACGATTTCATGCTTGGTGATCTCAGTGGCGCCGAGTGCATGAAGCTCATTTGTGATATCAGTGAGGTGATCAAATGTGAGCTGGACATTCTCATTGTCATTTCTCTTGAAGCGGTTGAAGAGGTTGCGAAGAACACTGATCCTTAAGTCTCTCTGGGTTGAGACGCCTTCGTTGACCTTGGAGAGCCAGTCCCAGACTAGCTTCAAAGTTTTCAGGGCACTCACACAGCCATACTGTCCTTTGGTCAGATGACCACAGATGATGTTCTGGGCAGTAGAATCCAGTTGAATCAACTTCTTGACATCAGTAGGGATGACACCTTCACCGGCTTTGGGAACGCCGCTCTTGACGACATACCAGAGGTCGACATCAATGGCTTCAAGATGCATGCGCATCTTATTTTTCCAGTAGGGGTAATCAGTGCCATCGAAGACAGGGCACGGAGCGGAGACTTTGATTATCCGTGCAGTCAACATAGCTAAAACTCCAGGTGATTAAACCAAATTACACATAACAAGGGAGCACCTTGCTCTGATACCAATTGAAAGTGCTAGTTATCGACTAGAGGGAGGTGAATAGGCGATTTTTATGAAAGTCTTCAAAACATGAGAGTTTTGAAGACAAACAATAGAAATGAACCTATTGACATGCAGCGGAAGGTAGACTACACTAGACAAGCCATAGTCAAATAAGCAATAAAGTGAAAGCACGAAGACTATTAGCAGTTAGGTATATGGATCAGGATGGAAGATGGTATGAAGCCGAACAACAATAGTCGTCACACAGTGAAGTCAAACAGATCAGGCAAGCAGGCAAAGACTTCACGAAGACAAACTGTAAGTAAAGAGAGGGAGTAGATAGAACCAGTTGCTTGGTGAGGACAGTGATTTGTTGGACCAGTTCCAGTTGCTGTGACAACTGTACGTCTGGTTAGGGAGGCTGAGATTCAACTCACAAGACCGCGTCTTCACCTTATTCCCCTTGAGCTAAGGACACCTAGTCCTCGCTCAATCACTCTGGTAAGTCTTTAAGGTAGACTTCCAAACCTTCACAGACTTCGTTCACCGGCAATCCACAATGACTCTTTGATGCTCAGAACGCAACGCCTAACCGACTGGAGGAGTCACGGTCCCCAAGTGTAATAAGTCTTCAGATCACACGGGCAGAAAGACTTCAGTGATGCCTAACACTCTTGACTCTGGGTGTTTTGGGCTTTGTCCTCGCAAGGATCTCTCTCTCAAATGCTTCGGAGGTGGGTTGCTCTCAAACGACAAAAGCCATGTACTAACTCTGAGCGGCCACCAATTTATAGTGTAGAGGGTGGGCTATTTATAGCCAGGAGGCAACCCGGCCTGATTTGTCCAAAATGACCCTGGGTCACTAAGGAACTGACACGTGTCCAACGGTAAGATTTCAAACACACGCGACAGCTTGACTTGGACTACAAGTAAAGCTGACTCATCCAGCTCTGGATAAGATTTGCTCTCGTTTTCTACGCTCGAAGACATATGATTTGGTTGAGCATCACTTCAGTCACTCTGACTTTGTTCACTTGGACCCCACTTGACAATGCGGTGGTTCCTATGACTCAACAAAGAAGAAAAGGAAACTACGAAACAACTATGTCTTCGCACTTCATAGTCTTAATGCGATGTCTTCTCATGTCACAGTCTTCATTGTGAATATCTTCACAAACCATCATTGTATTCAATGTCTTCACACATTTTTAGGGGTCATCTCCGGTAGGTAAACCGAATCAAAGAGGGACTACTACCTGTGTTATCCTACAATTCTCATAAAAACATTAGTGCCTCAATCAAGTTTGTCGTCAATACTCTAAAACCAACTAGGGATGACACTAGATGCACTTACACCTGCCCGCGCGCCGCCGCGCCCCGGATGAACGCGCCGCCGCCGCCGCCCGAGGACGCCCGCCCGCGTTGAGCCCTCGCGCGAGGTGGAGACGGGGCCCCGCCGCCGCCAGCACCTACCGGGCTTTGCCCGGCGGCGCGGATCGGCGGCGGCGAGGGGAGAAGAGGGGCGGGGGACCTGAGGCGCCAGCGGCTAGGGTTGCTCCCTCGTCCGCTCGCTGGCGGAGCGACGCGAGGGAAGCTTTCCAATATGTCTTTAATATACGTGAAAATAACGTAGACTGTTCTTGTTTAAAAAGGAGTGGCTCATATTCAAGTATGTTGGGCTGACTTCAGGTGCAACTTGTACACTTGTCTACATGTAAAAACGGTCGCCTCAGTTACGCAATATCAGAGCGACTGCAGAAGTCAGTTCTGACGGTCTACGCACTCTGTGGAAAAGTATTCCATAGTACTCCCTCCGATCCTTTTTACCTTGCGCATAACTCAAATCACGCATACCAAGGAGCAGTACTTATCATTGATTTTGGACGAAATTACCCCTGCGTTGGATGGATCGTAACAACCGGGGCAGCTTAGACGCGATAATTACGCGAGCCAGTTATTGGCCACTCCTCCTCATTTCCTCCCCCACCTCCCGAGTAGTATTTCTCTGCATGGCTGTAATTGGTGCATGCCCTGCATGACTGCCAGAAATTAATGCATGCGAGTAGGCTAGTGTTGCACGCCCAGCGGAGGAATAGGGATAGACAGGAAAGAAATCGCTTAGCATCCGGATCGCGCAGACTATTACGGAAAAAATGAGAAAAATTTATGCGCAGACTAAAAGGGATCGGAGGGAGTACTTCTAGAAAGAGGATAGTATATTGTTTCTTGTATGGATCATGTGACCCAATAGAGATCGGTGCTTCTAAAATCCATTGCGAGGAAATACAAGATGCGCTATAAACATCAGATTAGTTGGTTGCTGGTGAGCCAGACCAGGCCGGTGGAGACGAGGTCCAGTTTTATTCTTGAGGGAAAACGGCAGCTGACGCAGATGTTTGAAGAGGTGTCAGCATATGAAGTTGGTACGCACGCATTCCCCCGCCCACACCGAAAGAAAAGAAGAGACCTCACGACATGCGCAGATTGGTGCACCTAACGCGAACCAGAATTTCACCATCACGGAAAAAGATTATTCACACGCACCTAATCGGTCAATGATGGCCTTTGCTGGAACATCCGATGCTCATCATGGGGTTCAGACAAATACGAGGCCAAATGCTTTCGTTTTTCTTTCCAAATATTTGCCGTGTGCGCAGTTTGACGGGCTCAAATCAAAACCGTCGGCCATGTCAAATGGTTTCGTTTCATGCATGTGGCAGTGGGTGGGTGCGTCGTGTATGGAGAGCTTGAAGTTTGAATTCTCCTCTTCTGACGGTGTCTGTTTTACTAGTAGATAACTTTGCAGAAAGAAAAAGGGCAGAAGGAGGCAAAGCAAAAGAGCACGCGTGGCTTTGCTCGGGACTTGGGAGCTCCCTCCGATGGACCAGCCGAGCCGACCTAGGAAAGACTAGGTTTGCAAGACGCAATCTCCCACCGGGAACCGCGACCGAGGTTTCATTTTTCTCTCGTCCGTTTGATAAGCGGGAAAGGGACGCGCATGCACATCATTTCTCATAGGATGGAACGGGTTCACATACTGCACGGTATTGCTATGTGCTGCACATTTGTCACCCGGGTCAACACGACGCTGGGCATGCTTACGAAAACATGGAAAAAAATTGTTAGTTAGCCGAAAAAAGGTTGACAAAACCCAGATCAAATCAAGAGAATTAGATTATCATAATCTATCTCAGTGTGCCAAATGTGCCCCAACTGCCGTCGCAGACGCACACAGAGTCACGATCCGGCAGCCCATCGATGCCTGGAGTAGATATTTTTTACATCTGCCGCTTGTTTGCCCAACGAAAAGTCAATGTTTGAACGGTGGTCAAGAAGCGGAGCCGATTGTCCAAATCCTCGACACGCACACGCAGTGCCGTTCTGTTCTCGACATCGTACAGAGGACACGGCGGTCTCGCAACCAACCAACCAGCACCGTACATGTGCGCCTGCGGGAGTACAGTGGGCCCCACCCAAGAAAATGACCGGGTTTGTTTGAAGTAAAGCGTCCCGTATGGCGCGTAGCGGTAGCGGGTTTGGACCGGCATCAGCTTTGTACTCATCGTAAAGACCCGATTTGGTTGCCTTTGCAGGTCTCTAGCGCCCCGAGCCAAGCCAAGTCAAGCGTGCCTGCCTCGTAGTAGTAGTATAGTCCATCCAAACCGTAAAAAAGGTGGCGGCCTCGTTTTGAATTTGTCTCTGCTCTGCTCTGCTCGTCCAAAACCCCGAGCCAAGCCAAGCCGGGGGCGTGCAGCAGACACAGCACCCGCGCGGCACGAGACGAGAGGATCCATTCCCATCCCGCGCGGCTCCCCCGGCGCGACGACCTCGAGCAGTGAGATCTCCTCTCCCCCGCTGCCGCTGCAGTCCATCGAATCGAGCCCCACCCACCACCCACGACCGCGACCCTTTCTCCGCCACGCTCGAAAAAAAAAATCAGCGAGAGCCCCCCTCCCCTCCCTGCACGGCGCCTATTCGCTCGCTCCCTCGGTCGGTCGGTCAGCTCGTCGCGTGGACTCGAAGCCTCAGCAGGCATCCTTCCCTTTCCTTCGCTCCGCTTCCTGCCCGGCCCCTCCTCTCCAACCTCACAACCCAAAGCTCCAAAGCCCGCTCGCTGAGGCCGAGCCCTCCCTCTCCCCGTCGCTCTCTCTCCCGCTACCTTGCGCTCGCTCGCTTGCTGCGGTGCGCCGAGCTACCTCCGCCTCGCTCGCTCCACCGGCGGCAGAGGCCAGGCGGGCACCCCGAGCCGAGGCGGCGGCCGTCCCCTGCCGAGCGGCCCTCGCATTGCGGCTGCGCCTCGTGGGTTCCGGTCGCATTGTGAGACGGGCGGGGAGCGCCGGGTGGTGCTGGCAGAGGAGCGCTGATTTGCTGCGGGGTGCCGCTCGTGCTGCGCCTGATCTTGCGCCCCCCAGATTCGTCGCCGTTCCGGTGATCTGCGCATTGCTCTACTGGACAGTATCCGGCGGTGAGTATCTCTCTCTCTCTCTTTTCGCCGTCGAAAGGGAACTGTCGGTGGGTGTTAGTGGGGGCTGTCGCGAGATTCGCGTTGCCTATTTCGTGTAGTAGCTTTTCCTAAATACGCAATCGGATTATTTCTTTGGCTGCTGCAATTTCTTTCTTTTATTTTTTGCTGCAATTTCTTTCGACTTTTCGCGATCTCACTAGCGGGCTTCTTGATTGGCCCTTGCTTAATTTATGTGACGCGTCTACTACTTCCAACTGTTTTTTAATCAGTAAGTAATAATTGGAACTAGCTAGTGTTTGACGCAGTTCCTTTTTCGTGTTTTCCTAAATAAAATTTGTTATCCTCCCCTGAATTCCCTCGGTAAAAATGGTTTGGCAGCCTCGTTTTGAAGCTGTTTTCTGCTGCCGTTCGCACTTAATTGCCCCCCTTTTGAAAGCGAATAATTTGGTTAGATCGGCTGGGAGCTATTAATTTCAGATACGGGCTATTTAAATTCGAGTTCGTAATCATGTCATGGCGAGGGGATGTCCTAGTCTCGGTTGGCGGCACCGTGACATGAAGGCAAATGTCTACTGTAGCCATTTTAAAATGCTATATTTCCTCGGTCCGGAATTAGTTGTCGCTCAAACGATGTATCCATGTCATTGTGGAAGAAGAGAGTATTTTACAAGTAGATGATGCTAGTTTGTCTTGTCAGATCGATTCTGAAATCCCACTTACAAATACTTGTCTGTAATCATGTTGTTATTTATGCCATAGTATTTGCAACGCGGATGTGCACATCCTCCAACCACTCTGTAGCTGTGTTACGTGGGCGCCTTTGATGCAATTCACATTTCAGTGCGGTTGTTAAGTCCTGTACCACATTGATTCTTCTTTTACTGGATGAAGTCCATTTTTTTATACTGCTTCTTCGCCTTAGCAGGACACAGTTTCGCAGATACACTTCTGTGTGCTGATGCGGTTATAATAAAGCTTTCGTCATACCTCTGGGGCGTTTGTGTGACCATCAAGGCGTTGATGAGCACTGAACAACGGTGGCAGTTCAGCAGGGATTGACTTGACTGGCTGACTTGGATGGGTTAGTTCTGGATTGAGATTCTATGGATGCGTGATATTTTAGGTTGAAAATACAGTGAATGTGACCCTCATACCAACTCGTCATATAAGTTTTGAGTAATGAAGAAATGGCACGGTGGTTCTGTCATACTATGTTTGCTCCTAATCTTGATGCTAAGATATGTGATATTGGATAGCCCGCTTGCTGAAAGATCTCTTCAGTATGTCTTCCAACAAAATAGCACGGCACAGCTACACTGGTTAGATGTTCCAAACCCACCTGCACTTCAGAATCCACAGAACTCCTCTCAAGTAATATCAACTGAATTGTTAGCTTCCAACCTTTCCATAACAAGAAATCTCTCTGATAGAGAAATACAGACACTGCATTCTTGGAATCATCTGAGGGACCTTGTAAATAATGCCCACATCCTACCAGATGGATTGGATGCAATCAAGGAAGCTGGAGTTGCATGGAGGAAGCTAAATGCAGCCCTTGAATATGATGACTCAGTTGTTTCATTCAATGGTAGCACACAGCATAAGGACAAAGAGAAGCAATGCCCATATTCCATTCGAAGAATGAATGTTACAAGGGTAGGTGATAGATTTGTCTTAAGAATTCCTTGTGGGCTTATTCAGGGCTCTTCGATAACTATTATTGGTACTCCTGGTGGTCTTCTGGGTAATTTTAAGATAGACTTAACTGGAGCTGCAGTCCCTGGTGAACCAGACCCTCCAATTGTGCTTCATTACAATGTCCGTCTTCTTGGTGATAAACTTACAGAAGATCCTGTGATTGTCCAAAATACATGGACTATAGCTGATGATTGGGGTTCTGAAGACCGTTGCCCATCTTCTGATTCGGATGCTAAGGACAGTGCAAAAGGTATTCATTCTTTCTCTGGTCCATATCTTACATTATTTCTTAGGACATGGTGAATACCCATGGCATGGTATTGGCATTGCATGTGAGTTATTCCTTCTAGAATCTGATTCTGTAATCAGCAAATTTTATCTACCTTGTTGGAGTATAGTTACTTGCCCCTATATGTACCACCATAAATATGTACTGTTGAGGTATTGTATCTGATACCACTATGTCTGTCTATATTTTTGCACTCTTCTTATTTGTACCCTTAAGACCTGTTGAACAGAATGGATTTGGGTCTTGGTAAACAATATGCATTTTCTTTTGATGGCAGGCTTGACATATAGTTTTGTTTTCTGTTGTTTTTCAGTGGACGATTTGGAAAAATGTAGTAGCATGGTGGGCAAAGCCCACAAACAGATCTTGGCTTCAAAGTTACATTCTAATTTTTCAAGCAAGCAACCTACAAGGAAAAGGACTGCAGAACCTGAAAAATATTATCCCTTCAAACAAGGATATCTTGCTATAGCAATTCTTCGTGTTGGAGCAGAGGGGATCCATATGACTGTAGATGGGAAACATGTTACTTCCTTTGCATTTCGAGAGGTGAGTCGTGTATAAGACATTCGTTTTGCTATTGCATTTTGTAACAGTGTCCAGGCAAACTTAATTTTGCCACTGTAACAATTTTTTTGGTTGTGTCTTATGATGGTCTGTGAAAGTTATTGTTCCATACTCTCATTGTCGCACTATTTTATCTCCTTGTTTCAAAGTATGTTCTTATTACTAATCTACCATGTTTTTACCAGGACTTGGAGCCTGGGTTTGTTGGTGAAGTAAGGATTGAAGGAGATATTAAATTGCTGTCTGTGCTAGCAAGTGGCTTGCCTACAACAGAGGACTTTGAGCATGTCACTGACTTGGAAATATTGAAGGCTCCACCTGTCCCTATGGATAAATCCATTGATCTTTTTATTGGGATATTCTCTACAGCAAATAATTTTAAACGCAGAATGGCGGTTCGAAGAACCTGGATGCAGTATGATGCTGTCCGCTCAGGAAAAGTCGCAGTTCGGTTCTTTGTTGGCCTGGTAAGGATCAAAGACATGATATTATATCTTACAGTAATTTGTATACCATATAGTAGTTGTACCTACATTTATGCAATATGTGTACACTTGTAAACAATAGGTGTAGAGCTGCATATGGATGGCAGCATACTACAAGGCTTCATTCATGTTTTTCCTCACAAACGAACATCCTTGGTCCTCACTTTGTGCATGGGTTGGGGTGGGGGTATCATGCTTGTGCAGTGACCACCTTATTGAAGATCTTTCTCCTCTGTTGATTGCAATTGTGTTCACTGTGTACTTGCTTACCCCTCATTACAAGACAACAATCTTTAGAATTTTGTCAAAACTCTTGTGTTCTGTTGTATACTAGAATTACCGCTCTTCACTTCATGGTCAATACTCATGTACCCCTTTGGCTTCTTTGATAAAAGCATAAAAATGAGGTGGTGAACGAGGAGCTCTGGAACGAAGCACGGACATATGGAGACATCCAATTGATGCCATTTGTTGATTATTACAGCTTGATTCTTTGGAAGACCATTGCCATTTGCATATATGGGGTATGTATCTACTTTTTCGGGGGAATTTCTTTGCGGGTAGATTTTTATTTAGGAGTATAGTGGAACCCTGGGAATTCTGCCTGCAGCCTGGATTTTCTGACATCACTTTTCTTGTGCAGACAAATGTGCTTTCAGCCAAGTATGTAATGAAAACCGATGATGACGCTTTTGTTCGTGTAGATGAGATACTTTCGTCCCTACATCAAGTAAATATCAGCCATGGACTGCTGTATGGTCGCGTCAATTCTGATTCTCAGCCTCATCGAGATCCGTATAGCAAGTGGTACATAACTTCAGAGGTAACATGTTAAACTATATATTTTTTTTCTATTGCACAATTATGCAAATGTGCTTTTAGCACAGGGAACTTTGTTTGCGTGATTGAAGCTTATTTTTTATTGAATAATTGATGGTAACTTTATCACTACCTTTGTGTTTTGAACTGCCATGTGTATTAGTATCATTTACCATGTAGCAGATGCTTAGCAAATACTTTTGCTGCTGCCTGTTCTTAATGATCTGATTTTCTACTCCTTTCCTTTATGTAGGAATGGCCTGAAGAGAGTTATCCCCCATGGGCACATGGACCAGGGTACATTGTATCTCAGGATATAGCAAAAGAAGTTTACAGGAAACACAAAAGAGGGGAGCTAAAGGTATGCACCCTTCTAAAATTTGTAAAAGGGTACCCTCTTTTCCAGCAGAGATAATGAATTCTCTTCAATTGCTTCAGTCTGAAACGATACTGAAGGCAGCTTAAGAGAAAACACCATGCTCTCCAGCTGTGCTGTGGTGCGGAATATTAACCGGGGATTTTGACTTGCAGATGTTCAAGCTGGAGGATGTGGCGATGGGAATATGGATCAATGAGATGAAGAAGGAAGGTTTTGATGTCACGTACCAGAACGACGGAAGGATCTTGGTGGAAGGCTGTGAGGATGGGTATGTAGTTGCCCACTACCAGGAGCCAAGGCAGATGATGTGCCTCTGGGACAAATTTCAGAAAACAAAGCGAGGAAACTGTTGCAACGAGTAAGGGTGAACGATCTTCTATCTTCTGATGGCTACTGCTTGCTGGCATCTAACAGCAAGTTTGAGAACATCAATGAAAGAGGAGCCAGAGAGCTTCTCGCTGATGGTTTCTGATCACAATTGACAGGCCACATTTTTTTTTTCTGACATCGGCCATTCTTTTGTGTCCGTGTTCTGGAGTACTTCCCTGGCTTACAACCATATATTTTTGTAGGAGATGTTAGTAGGTCCCTTCGGTTTTGGCCATAGGTAGGGAGGTGTGGCTGCTTGTAACATATCATACGAGAACGTAGGGCTACATTTTTAGGATAGTTGGGAGGGCCAGCTTTAGCCAAGAAAAATCAGTGAATGCATTTTGCATCCGTGTAAAGCTATTCGAGAACCACTTGTATAATTGATAGTCCACTTGTGTCTGGTATTGGAGCAACTCTAGGGGAAGTGCATGGATGAATCCGGATACATATGAAACCACTTTGAAAAACACATTTCTAAATGCTAAAAAAATCTGCAAAAAGTTGCACGGGCAGAATGGGCAAAAAAATTTGACCTCAGGATGAAACTATTTCACAAACTAAACTATGTTTGAAAATATTTCACTCAGCTGACCTCTAATGTGCAGCGCCCAACAGTAAGGCGCTACACTCTTACTGTGCAGCGCCTAACACACAGGCGCCACACTATGCAGCGCCTAGCTGTAAGGAGCTGCACTACACTGTGCAGCGCCTAACTGTAAGGAGTTGCACAATAGAGTGCAGCGCCTTACTGTTGGGAGCTGCACAAAAGGGTCAGCGGTGTGAAATATTTTCGAAAACAGTTTAGTTTATGAAATACTTTTGCTTTGAGGTTAAATTTGTCAATTCTGCCGCACGGGCATGTCTCCATGTTCTATGTGCGTGCATAAAGTTTCACGAAAAAATAACTTTTTTGTGACATGTGAAAAAAGACAAAAAATTGTGTTGTGGAGCACTATTTAGAAGCAATGAAATTTGTCTTTTTTGTGGAGACAAAACAAAAAGACATTTTTCCATAAAACTTTGTGCCGCGTACACACATTTGTGAACATGTATGTGTGATATTTTTTTAATTTTTTGACGCTTTAAAACGTGCTTAAAATGCATTTTTTAAAAAGTGGGTGCATATGCCCATGGGTGCTGGGGGTGCCCTCTGGCAACTCTAGGCGCTATATTCTCGTCCCGCAAAATCGTTTTACGGTTCCTTCTAAAACGAACCATAAAACGATTTTGCGGGAATTGATGCGCCCTGACATAACAGATCTGCTATCGCAAACTGCAAATTTAAAAACATACATCATACATAGTTCGTGGCGCTACAAAGTTCATCACATCACACCGGGGTTCATACATAGATAAACTTAGATCTAATAGATAGGGGGGCAGTGGCTTAGTAGTTGATGCTGAGGAGGAATGCCTCCACTGACCTGCGGCAAGCGTGGGCGTAGGTGTGCTCCTCCTTCGCTGTGGTAAGCATGTCGGCTGCCCCTTCTTCTCCGGATAATGGTTAATAGCTAGGATTGGATAATCGTTTATCTTGTGTGTTAACATGCATTTAAAATGGTTATGATGTAGTATGATAGGATGGTATTCTCCTCTGAATGATTCAAGTGGCTTGACTTGGCACATGTTCATGCATATAGTTGAATCAAAATCAACAAAGCCTCCATGATATTTATGTTCATGGTTTTATATCCTACTCATACTTGTATTCAATGTTGACTAATCTCAATGCATGTTTATGATCATTGTCGCTCTCTAGTTGGTCGCTCCTCAATCTATTTGCTAGCCTTCACTTGTACTAAGCGGGAATACTGCTTGCGCATCCACTTCCTTAAACCCAAAGTTATTCCGCATGAGTCCACCGTACCTACCTATATGCGGTATTTACCTGCCGTTCCAAGTAAATTTGCATGTGCCAAACTCAAAATCTTCAAATAATAATTTGTTTTGTATGCCCGAACCGCTCATGAAGCGACAGGGGGCGGTCAGCATCTTCCATTCTAGGTTGGTTATTCTCACGATGAGTGTTTATTCGCTTGTCATTCACGGGAAAGTGGTTGGTAATTGGGATGCCCAGTCCTATGGTTAAAAATCAAAATATAATAATGAAATAAAACTCCTCCGGATTGTTGTTGGTATGGAGGGTACCCGAGGATTTGGCTAGCCATGGCTTGTGTTTGTTGGTGGAGGGGGAGTAAAATTTTACCTTTCTATTTGGAACCGCCTATAATGTGTCTATCATGGAAGATGTTGAAAACACCCGGTCGCTACGTTGACAATGAAAGCATACCTCTCAAAATTATATTCATCTCTATTTTAAAAGCTTCGAGCTCTGGTACTTCTGTAAATCCCTGCTTCCCTCTACGAAGGGCTTATCTGTTTACTTTTATTGTTGAGTCATCATCTTCGCATTAAAGCACCAGCTGGAGAGCACCATTGTCATTTATATGCTTTATGTTTAGTTGATATTGAGTATGAGTTTGACTAGATCTCTTTTACCATGAATTATAATGTCTAGTCAGTGCTTGAACTTCAGAGGTGCTCTACATTTATGTTTTGCGGTCTCAGAAAGGGCTAGCGAGATATCATTATGTCATATTATATCATGATTGTTTTGAAAAACGTGTTGTCATCCGAGATATATTATTATTGCTCACTAGTTAGTTATGCTATTGATGTGAGTAAATGTGATACCTAAGTGTTATTTTGAATATGGTTAATTCATAATCTTTGCTGAAAACCTGAACATTGGTTAGACATATTTGCAACAACAAGATCAAACAAAGTTTGTAAAAGTTTTTCTTTGTCACTTTCAGTTTGTCAACTGAATTGCTTGAGGACAAGCAATGAGTTAAGCTTGGGGGAGTTGATACATCTCCATCGTATCTACTTTTCCAAACACTTTTGCTCTTGTTTTGGACTCTAATTTGCATGATTTGAATGAAACTAACCCGGATTGACGCTGTTTTAGCAGAATTGCCATGGTGTTGTTTTTGTGCAGAAATCAAAGTTCTCAGATTGACCTGAAAATTTATAGAGAATTTTAGTGGAATATATAAAAAATACTGGCGGAAAAATATACCAGAGGGGGGGCCACCCAGGAGCCACAAGCTCGGGGGGCGTGCCTCCCAGGCTTGTGCCCCCTGGACATCCGGCAACCCTAACTCCGATTCCATATATTCCTATTCGCCAAGAAAAAAAATCAGGGAGAAGGATTCATCACGTTTTACGATATGGAGCCGCCGCCACCTCGTGTTCTTGATCGGGAGGGCTGATCTGGAGTCCGTTTGGGGCTCCGGAGGGTGGAAATCGACGCCGTCGACATCATCAACCTTCCTCCATCACCAATTTCATGATGCTCATCGGCGGGAGTGAGTAATTACTTTGTAGGCTTGCTGGACGGTGATGGGTTGGATGAGATTTATCATGTAATCGAGTTAGTTTTGTTAGGGATTGATCCCCAGTATCCACTATGTTCTAAGATTGATGTTGGTATGACTTTGCTATGCTTAATGTTTGTCACTAGGACCCGAGTGCCATGATTTCAGATCTGAACCTATTATGTTTTTATGAATATATGTGTGTTCTTGATCCTATCTTGCAAGTTATATGCACCTATTACGTTTTATGATCCGCGTACCCCAAGGTGACAATAATTGGGATTTTTTCCGGTGATTACCGTAGTTTGAGGAGTTCATGTATTCACTAAGTGCTAATGCTTTGTTCTTGTTCTCTATTAAAAGGAGGCCTTAATATCCCTTAGTTTCCTTATGGACCTCGGTGCCACGGGAGGGTAGGACAAAAGATGTCATGCAAGTTCTTTTCCATAAGCACGTATGACTATATATGGAATACATGCCTACATTACATTGATTAATTGGAGCTAGTTCTGTGTCGCTCTAGGTTATAACTGCTACATGATGAATACCATCTAACGCAATTATCCATCGCCGATCCAACGCCTACGCTTTTCATATATTCATATTGCTAAGTTACTTTTCGTCGTTGTTGGTGTTACAATCACTACAAAATTGCTACTGTTTCTGCTACTACTGCTACTGTTATTATCAAACTACCATACTACTCTGCTACTGATCACCTTGCTGCAGATATTAAGTCTTTCAGGTGTGATTGAATTGACAACTCAACTGCTAATACTTGTGAATATTCTTTGTCTCCCCTTGTGTCGAATCAATAGATTTGGGTTGAATACTCTACCCTCGAAAACTATTACCATCCCCTATACTTGTGGGTTATCACATTCCCAACCCAGGGAGGAATGCGCTCATCGTCGACCCTGTAATTGGGGGCTGCCAGTTGTCCAAAGTACTCATGGACGGTGGCTCCAGCCTCAACATCATGTACGCAACAACAATGCAGAAAATGGGCCTCCCCATAACAGGTCTCTGACCTTCACCCACACACTTCCACGACATCGTTTGTGGGAAGAATGCAGAACCACTTGGCCAAATTACTCTAGAGGTCATATTCGGAAAGGACGACAACTTCCGGGCTGATAAATTATGTTTTGAGGTAGTCCCATTCAAACGGGGATATCACGCCCTCCTAGGGAGGCCAGTGTTCATCAAATTCATGGCAATACCATGCTATGCCTACATGTAGCTTAAAATGCCCGACCTAAACGGGGTCACCACAGTCTCCAGTGATGCAAAAAACACACACGAAGCAGAGGTCGCCCACCTTGAACAAGCAGAAGCCGACGTCCCGAAAGACAAAGAAGAGGGCACAGAGGCCACCTCTGGGCAATTCAAGAAGAAAAGGCGCGCTAGCCTAGCTGCTACCACTCAGGAGCCCTCGGCGGACCCCTCATGGTCCAACTGGCATGAAGCTAGGAGTCCCAAAGCAATAACCAACGAAGGAGAATGACCCGAACAACGGTACAAATGCATGCTATGTCCATCCCTTCCCTCTTTTACATTTAGTACATTAGATTTGTTTCACGAACAAACTACCCAACAACAGAAATAAAAGCTTGTACTACCGTCTAGCTTGCTATACAAAGAATTGATGTGATGGCGTTATAATTTCACCTTAGGGCCCTAATCTACTCAAACTTTCTATCCATGGCCTATGGTACCACCAAGCAACTTTTATTGACCGTGGTGTGTCAAGATTTGAGGGGAGTTGAAGAGATCCTCCTATGGGATGGGTTTGGGGGGCTGCATCGTCTATCGTAACGCCCTGACCCCCATAGGATCTATATCCAATGGCGATGTCACATGTTAAGTTGTCCATCCCCAACCCCTCTGGTTCAACCGCCGTCGATCTCTTCGACGGCCCCGCCGCTGATATCCTCCGCCAAGCGGTCAAGGATTTGCGATCCTTGTACGCCATCGAGCCCATTTTGCCATTTCTGAAGGACACGTTCTACGGCGGTAGCTTGGGATCCTCAATTGCCAATTCAGATCTCATCGACCACGACCACGACCATGAGGAGGGCACCCACAAAGCTTCTTCCAACGTGAAACAACCCATCTGTGACATCATAGAGCGCACCATGGGTATGTGCTCTTCCAACTGGAAGGATCCCATCCATGACATGTGAGGCAACATCCTATCAGCAAATCTTAGCTTTTCTAGCTTGCCAACCCGTACCCTTTGTTGTAGTAGCATTTGCCGTGCGGTGCTTTAACTGTGTCATGTTTAATTATTTCAGTTATGCAAAAAATGTATTGTTCAATAGGGCTATGTGATGTTTAAGTATGAATTGTCCACTTCAGTTTCACGAATGGCTATATTTGGTTGTTTATAGTGAGTAGATGCCTTGTTTATCTGTATTTGGTTGTTAGGTTGGTTGTAGTGAGTATTTTTCCAGTTATCGAGCAGATGCCTTGTTTATATGTATTTGTTCTTAGGTTGGTTGGAGTGAGCATTTGTCCAGTTATCAAGCATATTCCTTGTTTATCTGTATTTGGTTCTTAGGTTGGTTGCAGTGAGCATTTGTCCAGTTTTCAAGCAGATGCCTTGTTTATCTATATTTGCTTGTTAGGTTGGTTGTAGTGAGCATTTGTCCAGTTTTCAAGCATATGCCATGTTTATATGTATTTGCTTGTTAGGTTGGTTGCAGTGAGACCCTGTCGAGTTTTCAATGGCTATATTTGGTTGTTATACTGATCATTTATGCCGTGTTTATTTCAGTCATTCACAATGTGATGTTCATTATGTGCAAGTCGTACTGTGTCGCTCGACTGCATCAATACCAACTTGAATGGATATATTTGGTTCCAGTTATGCCTGGTGTAGTTAACACATGCCCTTTATTTCAGTTTTACACATTTATCCAGTGATGTTTAAGTATTACCTACGTTCTATTCATTTTCAACAATACCAATTTGAATTGCAATATTTGATGGCTGTTAAGCCTGTTGTCGTAACATTGCCTTCCATTTTATATCTGCTTTAACAGCATGCTGAAACCAACACATTCAAGCTATCATTTGGAGATGATGTTGTTTACGTTTGCTATATTTGTTTGATGTTAATCTTGCTGTATTTATCATGCCTTTCCACTACTTATGCAGGACAACAACGGGAGTTGCCACCATTTTCCGCCGAGGTTAGCTTCATCCCTCAGCTTGTACTCCCCCCGTCGTACCATAATGTAGTGCATATAGATCCAGACCTGGACACTTGTTAGCTTCTAATATTGACTTGTTGCTTGTAGGTACATATGCCCTTGGCAAGGATCCACGCATCAACCCTTTTTGCGTATGGGGCAATGAGATATTAATGAACAAGCATCAAGTGAGGAAACTGATAACGATTATTAGCAAAAGATATGAATGGTGCAAGAAAATTATTTGTTTATGCTCTATCCAACACAATAGTGAGTTGTAGGATGGTAACTACAAACTCTGCAACCTTCTCTTTTTACTGCCCATAATGAGTTGTTAGACAACAATGTCTGAATCTTTTTCGTTCGCAGTGGTTCCCGAAGCAGTTCACTCAAGATTACCTCGCAAAGTACATGATTGGTGGACACGCAATGAAGGTTAAAGTATTTCATCCAGACTACAATGAGCATCGAGAAGTCCTAATGAAGACAGTGAAGGATGGACGGGCATCCATCACAAGGGGTTGGCCTAGAGTTGTGCGCGCATTACGCATGGAGGAGGGCACAATATGGGCATTCCGCTTCACCTTCTCCAACGACCAGAATGTCTTTCGCCTCTCTCTTTACAGTCTTTAGTACAACTGTGGTTCATCATTCTTTACTTGGTGCTTCTGTAGTTCTTCAGTATATATACTTGTGCATCGAGTTATGCATTCATGGTTGAACCTATATTTGTAATAGACATGGTTGGATATGAAATAAGTGATCGCCTACTTTCAAATTCAAAACATGTGATTTTTAAATTAGGGATTAATTAGGAATTACACTACACACAGTTTGAAAAAACGAAACGTCTGCGATAGACGTGGAGATCAAACACGTTTCTAGGATCCACTACGTGTGCGATCAATCTCTACTGCACACACGATCAACCAAGAAAAAACATGTGCGATTAACAACAACATCGCACACAGTTCTTTCTTATTAAATGTTTTGCGATAGTCACCTTATCACACACGCTTCGCAATTATGCGTTGTTTGTGATGTTGTGCGCATCACAAACGTTTGGTCATAGAAGAACGCGTGCGATAGGTCGATCATCCCACACGGGTACGACGGATGAATCGTGTGGGATGTATTCAAGCTTCGCATACAATTTTATAGCGACAACTGTGTGCTCTCTTACATCGAATCGCACACAGTCAAGGAAAAGTAAATGTGTGTGATTGCCTACTTCTACAATCGTGAACTATTTGTGATGGGCCGCACATCATAAACGCAGCACCACAGAATACCGACTGCGATGGCAATGCGAGCACAATCGAGTAGGGAGTACTGTATATGCATCGAGGCTCCCTATCCCCGACGGTTTCTGGGTCATGTGGGAAGGACCCCCCTATCGCAGTCACTCACTTGGCGACGGTTTCGAACACTGTCGCGGAAAGGGGTTAAAAACCGTTTGTATAGCACCTCACTGTACCAGTGTGACTACAACCTTCTAATGTGTTGGAGATATTTTCCTATAAGACATGCTTTGGTTTGTAGAAGTGGATCCACCCCCATGCAGTCACTAGTTTCTCTCTCAACTACCATGAAGCAAATGAGAGGATGAAATTGGAGATTGGAATTGACCTGTTGAAAAGGAAAACACAGAACAATGTATTGCAAAGAGAAATCCAAACCAAGTTCCACTTCATGAGTGACTTCTCTCCCAACCACCATGGACAAATCAAGGACAAGGAGGAGGATTGTGGAGATTGCAATTGGTTTGTTGAAAGTACGTGCCAATGTATTCTTAAAACAAAACTGGACCTTCCTCCAGCTCATCCTCCTCTCGGGACTTTAGAGCTGCCATTAAAGGGCAAGGAGAAAAGCCATAGAGGGTACGAGGCTGGAAAGGTTCTAGAGGAGGGGAAGATGAGGGGAAATCTCCCTTTGTGATGCTTGTAGCTATATTAAATGCATCCTATTTACTATGATTTGTATCCTTTGAGTATGAAGAACCAAACCAAAATGTATACTTGATGTCTAGGAGTGTAAAAAAGGTGAATTGAACAATAGACAATAACACCAAGAAACTATAAAATAATTGGATGCTTAAAATATGAAAAATTGTGAAGCCACTTGTGACATTTAAAGACGATTAGGTGGTCCTAAAATTTACATATTGTCAATGCATGTAGCAAGTAGTTAACGCAGTGGACATGTGTTATAGTAAAAACACGCATATTTGTATTGATACCACATAAATATTAATTCCAATATTCATATAAAGATAGTAAATAGTAACACACAATATGGTCGACTCTCCAATATAGTAACTGAGACATGTTCTGTTCAAGAAGATACTATTTTTTGGAGGCTATGTCCTTGAGAATGGTAACTAGAACTGAGCGATATTATTCAGGTTGAGGACCTGGCTTAATATTGAGTTTACATGTCGAAACTTTGGTTCTGGTTATCAGCATCATCAAAGATGAGAGATCGGTAGGCACTAGAGTTATTTCCGATTGTCCATGGTTTGACAGTTTTGAGCTCTAGGTCGTTGATGCTGTAGCGTTGCCTTTCCTGCTCTCCTTTCTTTATCCTCCTGAAGTACTTTTGTGCGTGACTTGAAACCTGCACAGGAGTCTTGGTGGTGACAAAGTCCTTGGATATTTCCTTCCATTTTCCACGCCCATAGACACCCAATCCTTGGAGAAAGAGCCTTGCATAACCATGTCAGAGATGAATAAGTTAGGTTATCGAAAGAGCTACACACTATTCATTCATTAGTTGAGGTAGCTTGTACCTAATAAACATAGTTTTTAGATATGTGTGGACACAAAACATTAATATTTTTTACTTAGAAATTAAATTAGTAAATAAATAGTTTGAGGTGTGAAACATACAAATATTTTCATATAGAAACATGTGCACTCACTCTAACCATGTCAATGACAACTATTTGATTATATGATTCTACAATTTAATACATGAAAGCAAATGAGTGTACATGAGTAAGCATTGAATAATTACCACGACCATATTGATGTCTAATAGACATATCATGTTTATATTTAGCATGAAAAAGTATTGATGCATGCTATCTATTTAGGAAAAGACGAATTCCATTAACTTTAATGGGAAGCTGAACAATCTAGTGAAAGATTATAGAATCATTTGAGAGTAGCATTTTTAAACATAAACTTTGGGACAAATAAAAGGATGAACACAAGTTGATTCAAAAATTATCTTTCCCATAAATGTGAAACTAAAGAATTGAATTATTATATTTATAAGTACAACGATAAAAACCATCCAATCTCATAAGTCAATTCCGACACAATTCTTCATAAATTAGTGTGATTGTAGGAATTTGATGATAAATGAGGACGTATGCAAAATTAATTACATATGTTCCCTGTCGGTCCAACACTTTCTGGCGCTTGGTACGATCACTGGTTGATGGATGGACATCCCATTCTCTGGAACCTTCACCTTGTTCCCTACTAACATCGTCGCGTGCTTGCCTTCCTCCATGACTCGTATACCCTCCTATGGAGAAAAAAAAACAAATTGGTGTTATTTATGGCAAGTTTTGACCTCCTACTCCTTTGGACCATTCATTTCCTCTATGAACACTGCATCATAGGCATATCCACTACAAGATAAACACACAAGTACATTACCTGTTGCATAGTCTCACAAGGCCACCATAGGCGGAGCTCCAAACCGTCAGGCTTCTCGTTCTTGTCATGATTGACACCATCGCAACTATGGTCAGTGTTGTTGAACCTAGTGATGACTGGCTCTGGGTCCTCTACCTCGACTCTTGCCTTCATGGCGGACCAAGGAGAGTTGGGTGCCATAACAGAAGGGAAAGTGTGAACTCTAAATGTATGTATGGGAGGGTGAGGAGCGGAGCAGTGATGGAATCCAACTGTCCTTTTAAAGATGATTAATTAGAATACATTTTCAGGCTTTGTCGTATCTGATCTTTCTTAATAAATTCAAGCGTATAGATATTAGATATGCAGCAATAACAAAGTACATCATACTTTTTTGTCATTTCTTAGTACATCCTAGTCGGTGGAGTGCGCTGCAAGACCAGCCTTTCTGGCCAACACGTGTCCCGTCTGCTCGGGGATTCAACTCCCGAGTGCGTCATGGCTGGAGTCAGGGGCCTCCTTGGGGATCTTCTGTGGCTGTTTGTTCTTCATAGATCCTGCATTTTGTATCTTTTATACCAAACTTTTTACCGTAGTGCATTTCGGGTTTCGTTTGTATTTTCCCATGCCAACTTATCTCCGAGAGGGCACAAAACTTAGACTTTTATGTATACCCTGGTATCTAATGTTCCATCAATAGCCCCCGGGCCCACCCACAGAGTTCTTTGAAAGTGGTAATAGGAGAAGGCATGCGCTCTGATCACGATGTGGGTGGGCCTTGCAAGATAACAGTGACCTCCTCGGAAATTACTGTCGTCGTGTTTCAAGTAGGAAAAGGAAGTGGTTTTGTTTTTCTGGGACGTGAGACGTTGCAGTGGCTCAACTCCATAGCGTGCCGCTTTTGATCCCATATGTGGGTTTTACTGTCCTGCCTTCCAAAGAATGAAAGATCCCTCGAGGTAGTATCTCTTCGTTAAATGTGATGGGAGCATCAAGTGTTGATGGTCAATAAGACCACCAGTTTCAAGAAGGGCAAGGGAAAGAAAGGGAACTTCAAGAAGAATGGCAAGACAGTTGCCGCTCTCATGAAGAAACCTAATGCTGGACCCAAACCCGAGACTGAGTGCTTCTATTGCAAGGGGAATGGACACTAGAAGCGGAACCGCCCCAAGTACTTGGCAGATAAGAAGGCTGACAACTTCAACAAAGGTATATTTGATATACATGTTATTGATGTGTACCTTACTAGTGCTCGTAGTAGCACCTGGGTATTTGATACAAGTTTGGTTGCTAATATTTGTAACTCAAAACAAGAGCTATAGAATAAACGAAGACTAGCTAAGGACAAGGTGGCTTGGCACGTCAGAAATGGTTCCAAGGTTAATGTGATCGCCGTCGGCATGCTCCCTCTATGTTTAACTTAGGGATTAGTTATGAACCTAAATAATTGTTATTTGGTGCCCGCGTTAAGCATGAACATTATATCTGGATCTTGTTTATTGCGAGACGGCTATTCATTTAAGTCAGAGAATGATGGTTGTTCTTTTTACATGGATAATATCTTTTATGGTCATGCACCCCTTATGAATGGTTTATTCTTGTTAAATCTCGATCGTAGTGATACACATATTCATAATAATGATGCCAAAAGATGCAAAGTTAATGGTGATAGTACCACATACCTGTGGCACTACTGCTTAGGTCATATTGGTGTAAAGCGCATGAAGAAACTCCATGCTGATGGACTTTTGAAATCACTTGATTATGAATCATTTGATACATGTGAACCATGCCTTATGGGCAAGATGACAAAACCCCTATTTTCTGGAACAATGGAGCGGGCTAGTGACTTGTTGGAAATAATACATACTGATGTATGCGGTCCGATGAGTGTTGAAGCACGCGGTGGATATCGTTATTTTCTTACCTTCACAGATGATTTGAGTAGATATGGGTATATTTACTTAATGAAACACAAGTTTGAAACACTTAAAAAGTTCAAGGAATTTCAGAGTGAATTGGAGAATCATCGTAACAAGAAAATAAAGTTTCTACGATCTGATCATGGAGGTGAATATTTGAGTTACGAGTTTGGCACTCATTTAAGACAAGGTGGAATTGTTTCACAACTCACATCACCTGGAACACCGCAGCGTAATGGTGTGTCCGAACGTCGTAACCATACTTTATTGAATATGGTGCGTTCTATGATGTCTCTTACCAATTTGACTCTATCATTTTGGGGTTATGCATTAGAAACAACCGCATTCACTTTAAATAGGGCACCGTCTAAATCCGTTGAGACAACACCGTATGAATTATTGTTCGACAAGAAACCTAAGTTGTCATTTCTTAAAGTTTGGGGATGTGACATTTATATCAAGAGGCTTCATCCTGATAAGCTCGAACCCAAAGCGGAGAAATGCGTCTTCATAGGATACCCTAAAGAGACCATTGTGTATACCTTCTATCATAGCTCCGAGGGCAAGATTTTTGTTGCTAAAAACGGGTTCTTTCAAAAGAAGGAGTTTCTCTCAAAATATGTGAGTGGGAGGAAAGTAGAACTTGATGAGGTAAATGTACCTTCTCTCGAACTGGAGAGTAGCACATCACAGAAAGTAGTTCCCGTGATGCCTACACCAACCCGAGAGGAAGCTAATGATGATGATCATGAAACTTCAGATCAAGTTACTACCGAACTTCGTAGGTCGACCAGGAGACGTTCCACACCAGAGTGGGATGGTAATCTTGTCCTGGAAGTCATGTTGTTAGATGCTACTTGTAATCTGCATTGGTAATTCCCGGAAGAGGAGGGGATGATGCAGCACAACAGAGGTAAGTATTTCCCTCAGTTATGAAACCAAGGTTATCAATCCAGTAGGAGAAACAAGTAACACTATGTAAACAACACCTACACACAAACAACAAATACTTGTAACCCAACGCATAAAGGGGTTGTCAATCCCTCAACGGTATTGAGATAGATTAAATTGTATGAGATTTGATAAATAGATCTAACTAAAATAAAAAATAAAATAAATAAAAGAAAATTTCAGCAAGGTATTTTTGGTTTTAATATATGATAGGAAATAGACCCGGGGCCATAGTTTTCACTAGAGGCTTCTCTGGAGAAAATAGCATACGGTGGGTAAATAAATTACTGTTGGGCAATTGATAGAAAAGAAAATAATTATGATAATATCCAAGGCAATGATCATGTATATAGGCATCATGTCCAAGAATAGTAGATTGAAACGATTCTGCATCTACTACTATTACTCCACACATCGACCTCTATCCAGCATGCATCTAGTGTATTAAGTTCATGGAAAAACAGAGTAATGCATTAGGCAAGATGACATGATGTAGAGAAGATAAACTCACGTGTGAATAAACCCCATCTTGTTACCCTTAATAGCAACGATACATGCGTGTCACGTCTCTTTCTGTCACTGAGATTGAGTACCGCAAGATCGAACCCATCACAAAGCACCTCTTCCCATGGCAATATAAATCAATCTAGTTGGCCAAACCAAACCAATAAATCAGAGAAGAAATACAAATCTATAACAATCATGCATAAAAAGTTCAAAGAAGACTCAAATAATATTCATGGATAGATCTGATCATAAACTCACAATTCATCGGATCCCAACAAACACACCACAAAAAAGAGTTACATCAAATAGATCTCCAAGAACATCAAGGAGAACATTGTATTGAAGATCGAAAAGAGAGAAGAAGTCATCTAGCTACTAACTACGGACCCGTAGGTCTGTGGTAAACTACTCACGCATCATCAGAGGGGTAGCAAGGATGATGGAGAGCCCCTCCGTGATCGTTGCCCCCTCTGGTAGAGTGCCGAAAAAGGCCTCTAGATTGGATCTCATGGTTCTGGAACTTGCGGCGGCGGAAAAAGTATTTCGTCGACTCCCCTAGGGTTTTTGGGATTTTAGAGTATTTATAGAGGCGGAGGTATGTCAAGGGGGTGCCTGTGGGCCCCGCTACCCATCAGGGCGCGCCAGAGGCCCTTGGCGCGTCCTGGTGTCTAGTGGGCCCCATAGGCCTACTCTCGTGTACTCCAGAAGCTTCCAGGATCTCTTATCACCAGGAAAAAAATCTCCAAAACATTTCGTGACAATTGGACTTCGTTTGGTATTGATATTCTGCAAAGTAAAAAACAAGCAAAAAAACAGCAACTAGCACTGGGCACTAGGTTAATAGGTTAGTCCCAAAAATGATATAAAGTTGCTAGTAATTGTATATAAAACATCCAAGATTGATACTTTAATAGCATGGAACAATAAAAAAATTATAGATACGTTGGAGACGTATCAAGCATCCCAAGCTTAATTCCTGCTCGTCCTCGAGTAGGTAAATGGTAAAAACAAATTTTTGATGTGGAATGCTACCTATCATATTCATCACATATTATTTTCTTTTGTGGCATGGACATTTGGACTTTAAGTGATTCAACGCAATAGTCTATAATTTGACATGAATACATCAATACTCAAGCATATCACCAAACAACCATGTCCTTCAGAATATCAACGCTAAAGAAAGCTATCCCTAGCCCATTATGCTCAATCATTGATCCATTCATGAAACACACTCAAATATTAGCTACATCCAATGCACAAGTATGATAATAGTGTTCCCTAGTTGGTGCTTTATAAGAGAAGATGGAGACTGAATAAAATAAAATTTTCATAAAAGTAAATAGATAGACCCTTCACAGAGGGAAGCTAAGATTAGTAAAGGTGCGAGAGCTCATAGCTTAAGTTGAGAGATAAAATTGTTTTGAGAGATAAAATAGATAAGCATGCTTTTCTTGTCAACGAAAATGATTGAGAATTCCCAATATCTTCCATGCTAGGTAAATAATAGGCGGTTCCCAAATATAAAATAAAGTTTATTTGCTTTTCTACCATTCTTTCACAATCCATGGCTAGCTGTATCCACGGGTGCCTTCCATACCAACACTTTCCAAGGAATTTATTATGAACAACATTTTTTCCATTTCGTGACTGGGCATCCCTATTACCTGCCACACTTGCATGCAATGACAAGTGAATAAACACTCATATTGAGAATAACATACCTAGCATGGAAAATATTGGCCACCCCCTGCCGCTTCATGAGTGGTACGGGCACACAAAAAGGAAATTCATTTTGGAAATTAGAGTTGGCACATACAAATTTACTGGGAACAATATGGAAATACCACATATAGGTAGGTATGGTGTACTCATTTGGCACCACTTGGTTTAGGATTTGGATGCACAAGCAATATTAAGAAGCAACCAACCAAAAAAAAAGATCATAAATGAGCACTGAAAATAACTAACACTAAATAATGCACCACAAGTAGGATGTAACTTCGTTGCATGACTATTGACTTTCGTGCTTGCAAAGAGAATCACAAACCTTAACACCAATGTTCTTACTAAAGCACAATTACTCACACCATGACTCACGTATTACTATCTCCATATCGCAAAACTATTGCAAGGAATCAAGTTCTAATATCCAATGATCTTCATTGAAGTTTTTATTATACCCCTCTTGAATATCTATCACTTTGGGACCAATTTCATATCTTAAGAAAATTACCGTTGCTAATAACAAGCTCTCAAATAAATTTAAGTGAAGCACAAGAGCATAAATATTTCTTCAAAAATTTCATCTCTCAAAATAATATAAGTGAAGCATGAGAAGATATTTCTTCAAAAAAATCTAACTCTCAAAATGATCTAAGTGAAGCATGAGAGTATTTATTCAAAATTTTACTAACTCTCTGTTGGAAATATGCCCTAGAGGCAATAATAAAAGCATTATTATTATATTTCCTTGTTCATGATAATTGTCTTTTATTCATGCTATAATTGTGTTATCCGGAAATCGTAATACATGTGTGAATAAAAAGACACCAACATGTCCCTAGTAAGCCTCTAGTTGACTAGCTCGTTGATCAACTGATAGTCACGGTTTCCTGGCTATGGACATTGGATGTCATTGATAACGAGATCACATCATTAGGAGAATGATGTGATGGACAAGACCCAATCCTAAGCATAAGCACAAGATCGTATAATTCGTTTGCTAGAGCTTTTCCGATGTCAAGTGTTTTTCCTTAGACCATGAGATCGTGTAACTCCCGGATACCGTAGGAGTGCTTTGGGTGTGCCAAACGTCACAACGTAACTGGGTGACTATAAAGGTATACTACGGGTATCTCCGAAAGTGTCTGTTGGGTTGACACGGATAGAGACTGGGATTTGTCACTCCGTATGACGGAGAGGTATCACCGGGCCCACTCGGTAATGCATCATCATAATGAGCTCAATGTGATCAAAGTGTTTGATCATGGGATCATGCATTACGGTACGAGTAAAGTTACTTGCCTGTAACGAGATTGAATGAGGTATTGGGATACCGACGATCGAATCTCGGGCAAGTAAAATACCGATTGACAAAGGGAATTGCATACGGGATTAATTGAATCCTCGACATCGTGGTTCATCCGATGAGATCATCGAGGAGTATGTGGGAGCCAACATGGGTATCCAGATTCTGCTGTTGGTTATTGACTGGAGAGGTGTCTCGGTCATGTCAGCATGTCTCCCGAACCCGTAGGGTCTACACACTTAAGGTTCGGTGACGCTAGGGTTGTAAAGATATGTATATGCAATAATCCGAAAGTTGTCCAGAGTCCCTGATGAGATCCCGGATGTCACGAGGAGTTCCGGAATGGTCCGGAGGTAAAGAATTATATATAGGAAATGCAGTTTCGGCCATCGGGAAAGTTTTGGGGGTCACCGGTATTGTACCGGGACCACCGGATGGGTCCCGGGGGTCCACCGGGTGGGGCCACCCATCCGGGAGGGCCCCATGGGCTGAAGTGGGAGGGGGAACCAGCCCTTAGTGGGCTGGTGCGCCCCCTAGGCCCACCGCGTGCGCCTAGGGTTGGAACCCTAGGGTGGGGGGGCGCCCCACTTGCCTTGGGGGGCACTCCACCCCACTTGGCCGCCCCCCCTTGGAGATGGGATCTCCAGGGCCGGCCCCCCTAGGGGGCCTATATAAAGGGGGGGAGGGAGGGGCAGCCGCACCCTGAACCCCTGGCGCCTCCCTCTCCCCTGCAACACCTCTCCCTCTCGCGCAGACGCTCGGCGAAGCCCTGCTGCACGTGACAACTGCATCCACCACCACGCCGTCGTGCTGGTGGATCTTCATCAACCTCTCCTCCCCCCTTGCTGGATCAAGAAGGAGGAGACGTCATCCGCTCCGTACGTGTGTTGGACGCGGAGGTGCCGTACGTTCGGCGCTTGGTCATCGGTGATTTGGATCACGGCGAGTATCCATCATCCACGTTCTAGTGAACGCTTCTGCTCGCGATCTAGAAAGGTATGTAGATGCATCCGATCACTCGTTGCTAGATGAACTCATAGATGGATCTTGGTGAAACCGTAGGAAAATTTTTGTTTTCTGCAACGTTCCTCAACAGTGGCATCATGAGCTAGGTCTATGTGTAGTTCTCTTTGCACGAGTAGAACACAATTGTTGTGGGCGTAGATGTTGTCAACTTTCTTGCCGCTACTAGTCTTATTTTGCTTCAGCGGTATTGTGGGATGAAGTAGCCCGGACCGACCTTACACGTACGCTTACGTGAGACCGGTTCTACCGACAGACATGCACTAGTTGCATAAGGTGGCTGGCGGGTGTCTGTCTCTCCCACTTTAGTTGGAGCGGATTCGACGAAAAGGGTCCTTATGAAGGGTAAATAGAAGTTGACAAATCACGTTGTGGCTTTCACGTAGGTAAGAAAACGTTCTTTCTAGAACCCTAATACAACCACGTAAAACTTGCAACAACAATTAGAGGACATCTAACTTGTTTTTGCAGCAAGTGCTTTGTGATATGATATGGCCAAAGTTGTGATGAATGATGAATGATATATATGTGATGTATGAGATCATGTTCATGTAATAGGAATCACGACTTGCATGTCGATGAGTATGACAACCGGCAGGAGCCATAGGAGTTGTCATTATTTTTATGACCTGCGTGTCAATGGAAACACCATGTAAATTACTTTACTTTATTGCTAAACGTTAGCTATAGTAGTAGAAGTAATAGTTGGCGAGCAACTTCATGGAGACACGATGATGGAGATCATGATGATGGAGATCATGGTGTCATGCCGGTGACAAGATGATCATGGAGCCCCAAGATGGAGATCAAAGGAGCTATATGATATTGGCCATATCATGTCACTATTATTATTTGATTGCATGTGATGTTTATCATGTTTTGCATCTTGTTTACTTAGAACGACGGTAGTAAATAAGATGATCCCTCATAATAAATTTCAAGGAAGTGTTCCCCCTAACTGTGCGCCGTTGCGACAGTTCATTGTTTCGAAGCACCACGTGATGATCGGGTGTGATAGATTCCAACGTTCACATACAACGGGTGTAAGACAGATTTACACATGCAAACACTTAGGTTGACTTGACGAGCCTAGCATGTACAGACATGGCCTCGGAACACAAGAGACCGAAAGGTCGAACATGAGTCGTATGGAAGATACGATCAACATGGAGATGTTCACCGATGATGACTAGTCCGTCTCACGTGATGATCGGACACGGCCTAGTCGAGTCGGATCATGTTTTACTTAGATGACTAGAGGGATGTCTAATCCGAGTGGGAGTTCATTAAATAATTTGATTAGATGAACTTAATTATCATGAACTTAGTCTAAATAAACTTTGCAATATGTCTTGTAGATCAAATGGCCCAAGCTAATGTCAACATGAACTTCAACGCGTTCCTAGAGAAAACCAAGCTGAAAGACGATGGCAGCAACTATACGGACTGGGTCCGGAACCTGAGGATCATCCTCATAGCTGCCAGGAAACAATATGTCCTAGAAGCACCGCTAGGTGAAGCACCCATCCCAGAGAACCAAGACATTATGAATGCTTGGCAGCAGCGTGCTGATGATTACTCCCTCGTTCAGTGCAGCATGCTTTATAGCTTAGAACCAGGGCTCCAAAAGCGTTTTGAGCAACACGGAGCATATGAGATGTTCGAAGAGCTGAAAATGGTTTTCCAAGCTCATGCCCGGGTCGAGAGATATGAAGTATCCGACAAGTTCTACAGTTGTAAGATGGAGGAAAATAGTTCTGTAAGTGAACACATACTCAAGATGTCTGGGTTACACAACCGCTTGACTCAGCTGGAGATTAACGTCCCAGACAAGGCGGTCATTGACAGAATCCTTCAGTCGCTCCCACCTAGCTACAAGAGCTTTGTGATGAACTACAATATGCAGGGGATGGTAAAGATCATTCCTGAGGTATTTGCTATGCTGAAATCAGCAGAGGTTGAAATCAAAAAGGAACATCAAGTGTTGATGGTCAATAAAACCACTAAGTTCAAGAAAGGCAAGGGTAAGAAGAACTTCAAGAAGGACGGCAAGGATGTTGCCGCGCCTGGTAAGCAAGTTGCCGGGAAGAAGTCAAAGCATGGACCCAAGCCTGATACTGAGTGCTTTTATTGCAAAGGGAAGGGTCACTGGAAGCGGAACTGCCCCAAATACTTAGCGGACAAGAAGGCCGGCAACACTATAGGTATATGTGATATACATGTAATTGATGTGTACCTTACCAGTGCTTGTAGTAGCTCCTGGGTATTTGATACCGGTGCCGTTGCTCATATTTGTAACTCAAAACAGGAGCTGCGGAATAAGCGGAGACTGGCGAAGGACGAGGTGACGATGCGCGTCGGGAATGGTTCCAAGGTCGATGTGATCGCTGTCGGCACGCTACCTCTACATTTACCTATGGGATTAGTTTTAAACCTCAATAATTGTTATTTAGTGCCAAGTTTGAGCATGAACATTGTATCTGGATCTCGTTTAATACGAGATGGCTACTCATTTAAATCCGAGAATAATGGTTGTTCTATTTATATGAGTGATATGTTTTATGGTCATGCTCCGATGGTCAATGGTTTATTCTTAATGAATCTCGTGTGTGATAATACACATATTCATAGTGTGAATACCAAAAGGTGTAAAGTTGATAACGATAGTCCCACATACTTGTGGCACTGCCGCCCTGGTCACATTGGTGTCAAGCGCATGAAGAAGCTCCATGCTGATGGACTTTTAGAGTCTCTCGATTATGAATCATTTGACACGTGCGAACCATGCCTCATGGGAAAAATGACCAAGACTCCGTTCTATGGAACAATGGAGCGAGCAACCAACTTATTGGAAATCATACATACTGATGTGTGCGGTCCAATGAGTGTTGAGGCTCGCGGAGGATATCGTTATGTTCTCACTCTTACTGATGACTTGAGTAGATATGGGTATGTCTACTTAATGAAACACAAGTCTGAGACCTTTGAAAAGTTCAAGGAATTTCAGAATGAGGTAGAGAATCAACGTGACCGAAAAATAAAGTTCTTACGATCAGATCGTGGAGGAGAATATTTAAGTCACTAATTTGGCGCACACTTGAGGAAATGTGGAATCGTTTCACAACTCACGCCGCCTGGAACACCTCAACGTAACGGTGTGTCTGAACGTCGTAATCACACTCTATTGGATATGGTGCGATCTATGATGTCTCTTACAGATTTACCGCTATCATTTTGGGGATACGCTCTAGAGACAGCTACATTCACTTTAAATAGGGCACCGTCTAAATCCGTTGAGACAACACCGTATGAATTATGGTTTGGGAAGAAACCTAAGCTGTCATTTCTGAAAGTTTGGGGATGTGATGCTTATGTCAAGAAACTTCAACCTGAAAAGCTCGAACCCAAATCGAAAAAATGTGTCTTCATAGGATACCCTAAGGAAACCATTGGGTATATCTTCTACCTAAGATCCGAAGGCAAGATCTTTGTTGCCAAGAACGGATCCTTTCTGGAGAAAGAGTTTCTCTCGAAAGAAGTAAGTGGGAGGAAAGTGGAACTTGATGAAGTATTACCTCTTGAACCGGAGAGTAGCACAGATCAAGAAAATGTTTCTATGGTGCCTCCACCGGTTAGAGAGGAAGTTAATGATGATGATCATGAGACTTCAGATCAAGTTACTACTGAACTTCGTAGGTCCACAAGGACACGTTCCGCACTAGAGTGGTACAGTAACCCTGTCCTGGAGATCATGTTGTTAGACAACGGTGAACCTTCGAACTATGAAGAAGCGATGGCGGGCCCAGATTCCAACAAATGGCTAGAGGCCATGCAATCCGAGATAGGATCCATGTATGAAAACAATGTATGGACTTTGACAGACTTGCCCGATGATCGGCGAGCGATAGAAAACAAATGGATCTTTAAGAAGAAGACGGACGCGGATGGTAATGTTACCATCTATAAAGCTCGACTTGTCGCTAAGGGTTATCGGCAAGTTCAAGGGGTTGACTACCATGAGACTTTCTCTCCCGTAGCGAAGCTGAAGTCCGTCCGAATCATGTTAGCAATTGCCGCATACTATGATTATGAGATATGGCAAATGGACGTCAAAACGGCATTCCTTAACGGTTATCTTAAGGAAGAACTGTATATGATACAGCCGGAAGGTTTTGTCGACCCTAAGAATGCTAACAAGGTATGCAAGCTCCAGCGATCCATTTATGGGCTGGTGCAAGCATCTCGGAGTTGCAACATTCGCTTTGATGAGATGATCAAAGCGTTTGGGTTTGTGCAGACTTATGGAGAAGCCTGCGTTTACAAGAAAGTGGGTGGGAGCTCTGTAGCATTTCTCATATTATATGTGGATGACATACTTTTGATGGGAAATGATATTGACAAGTTCAAGGGGTTGACTACGATGAGACTTTCTCACCGGTAGCGAAGCTAAAGTCCGTCCGAATCATGTTAGCAATTGCCGCATTCTACGATTATGAAATATGGCAAATGGACGTCAAAACGTCATTCCTTAATGGTTTCCTTAAGGAAGAATTGTATATGATGCAGCCGGAAGGTTTTGTCGATCCTAAGAATGCTGACAAGGTGTGCAAGCTCCAACGCTCGATTTATGGGCTGGTGCAAGCATCTCGGAGTTGGAACATTCGCTTTGATGAGATGATCAAAGCATTTGGGTTTACGCAGACTTATGGAGAAGCCTGCGTTTACAAGAAAGTGAGTGGGAGCTCTGTAGCATTTCTCATACTATATGTAGATGACATACTTTTGATGGGAAATGATATAGAACTCTTGGACAACATTAAGGCCTACTTGAATAAAAGTTTTTCAATGAAGGACCTTGGAGAAGCTGCTTATATATTAGGCATCAAGATCTATAGAGATAGATCAAGACGCCTCATAGGTCTTTCACAAAGCACATACCTTGAAAAGATATTGAAGAAGTTCAATATGGATCATTCCAAGAAGGGGTTCTTGCCTGTGTTGCAAGGTGTGAAATTGAGCTCAGCTCAATGCCCGACCACGACAGAAGATATAGAAGAGATGAGTGTCATCCCCTATGCCTCGGCCATAGGGTCTATTATGTATGCCATGCTGTGTACCAGACCTGATGTAAACCTTGCCGTAAGTTTGGTAGGAAGGTACCAAAGTAATCCCGACAAGGAACACTGGACAACGGTCAAGAATATCCTGAAGTACCTGAAAAGGACTAAGGACATGTTTCTCGTTTATGGAGGTGACGAAGAGCTCGTCGTAAAGGGTTATGTCGACGCTAGCTTCAACACAGATCTGGATGACTCTAAGTCACAAACCGGATACGTGTATATGTTGAATGGTGGAGCAGTAAGCTGGTGCAGCTGCAAGCAGAGCGTCGTGGCGGGATCTACATGTGAAGCGGAATACATGGCAGCCTCGGAGGCAGCGCATGAAGCAATTTGGGTGAAGGAGTTCATCACCGACCTAGGAGTCATACCCAATGCGTCGGGGCCGATCAAACTCTTTTGTGACAACACTGGAGCTATTGCACTTGCAAAGGAACCCAGGTTTCACAAGAAGACCAGGCACATCAAGCGTCGCTTCAACTCCATTCGTGAAAATGTTCAAGATGGAGACATAGAAATTTGTAAAGTGCACACGGATCTGAATGTCGCAGATCCGTTGACTAAACCTCTCCCTAGAGCAAAACATGATCAACACCAGAACTCTATGGGTGTTCAATTCATCACAATGTAACTAGATTATTGACTCTAGTGCAAGTGGGAGACTCTTGGAAATATGCCCTAGAGGCAATAATAAAAGCATTATTATTATATTTCCTTGTTCATGATACTTGTCTTTTATTCATGCTATAATTGTGTTATCCGGAAATCGTAATACATGTGTGAATACAAAGACACCAACATGTCCCTAGTAAGCCTCTAGTTGACTAGCTCGTTGATCAACTGATAGTCACAGTTTCCTGACTATGGACATTGGATGTCATTGATAACGAGATCACATCATTAGGAGAATGATGTGATGGACAAGACCCAATCCTAAGCATAAGCACAAGATCGTATAATTTGTTTGCTAGAGCTTTTCCGATGTCAAGTGTTTTTCCTTAGACCATGAGATCGTGTAACTCCCGGATACTGTAGGAGTGCTTTGGGTGTGCCAAACGTCACAACGTAACTGGGTGACTATAAAGGTATACTACGAGTATCTCTGAAAGTGTCTGTTGGGTTGACACGGATCGAGACTGGGATTTGTCACTCCGTATGACGGAGAGGTATCACCGGGCCCACTCGGTAATGCATCATCATAATGAGCTCAATGTGATCAAAGTGTTTGATCACGGGATCATGCATTACGGTACGAGTAAAGTGACTTGCCGGTAACGAGATTGAATGAGGTATTGGGATACCGACGATCGAATCTCGGGCAAGTAAAATACCGATTGAGAAAGGGAATTGCATACGGGATTAATTGAATCCTCGACATCGTGGTTCATCTGATGAGATCATCGAGGAGTATGTGGGAGCCAACATGGGTATCCAGATCCCGCTGTTGGTTATTGACCGGAGAGGTGTCTCGGCCATGTCTGCATGTCTCCTGAACCCGTAGGGTCTACACACTTAAGGTTCGGTGACGCTAGGGTTGTAAAGATATGTATATGCAGTAATCTGAAAGTTGTTCGGAGTCCCGGATGAGATCCCGGACGTCACGAGGAGTTCCGGAATGGTCCGGAGGTAAAGAATTATATATGGGAAGTGCAGTTTCGGCCACCGGGAAAGTTTCGGGGGTCACCGGGACCACCGGATGGGTCCCGGGGGTCCACCGGGTGGGGCCACCCATCCCGGAGGGCCCCATGGGCTGAAGTGGGAGGGGGAACCAGCCCTTAATGGGCTGGTGCGCCCCCCTAGGCCCACCCCCTGCGCCTAGGGTTGGAACCCTAGGGTGGGGGGGGGGGCGCCCCACTTGCCTTGGCGGGCACTCCACCCCCCTTGGCCGCCGCCCCCCTTGGAGATGGGATCTCCAGGGCCGGCGCCCCCCCAGGGGGCCTATATAAGGGGGGGGGAGGGAGGGGCAGCCGCACCCTGAACCCCTGGCGCCTCCCTCTCCCCTGCTACACCTCTCCCTCTCGCGCAGACGCTCGGCGAAGCCCTGCTGCACGTGACAACTGCATCCACCACCACGCCGTCGTGCTGCTGGATCTTCATCAACCTCTCCTTCCCCCTTGCTGGATCAAGAAGGAGGAGACGTCATCCGCTCCGTATGTGTGTTGAACGCGGAGGTGCCGTACGTTTGGCGCTTGGTCATCGGTGATTTGGATCACGGCGAGTACGACTCCATAATCCACGTTCTAGTGAACGCTTCCGCTCGCGATCTACAAAGGTATGTAGATGCATACGATCACTCGTTGCTAGATGAACTCATAGATGGATCTTGGTGAAACCGTAGGAAGTTTTTTGTTTTCTGCAACGTTCCTCAACACTCTCAAAATGATCTAAGTGAAGCATGAGAGTATTTCTTCAAACATTAAACCACCACTATGCTAAAAAACATATAAGTGAAGTAATAGAGCAATTCCATAGCTCAAATTTTTTTTAAGTGAAGCACATACAACAATTCTAACAAATCATAGCATCATTATGGCTCTCTCAAATAGGTGTGTCCAACAAGGATGATTGTGACAAACTAAAAAACAAAGCAAGAAAATACTCATATAATACAAGATGCTCCAAGCAAAACTCATGATATGTGACGAGTAAAAATATAGCTCCAAGTAAAATTATCGATGGTCGTTAGAAGAAAGAGGGGATGCCTTCCGAGGCATCCCCAAGCATAGAGTCTTGGTACTCCTGAATATTATCTTGGGGTGCCATGGGCATTACAAGCTTAGGATCTTTCCACTCCTTATTCCTTCATCCACCGTGATCTCACCCAAAACTTGAAAACTTCAATCACACAAAACTTAACAAAACTTTCATGAGATCCGTTAGTATAATAAAGCAAATCACCATTTTTAGTACTGTTGCAAACCCATTCATATTTTATTATTGCATTATACCTACTGTATTCTAACTTTACCATGGCTTATACCCCTGATACAATCCATAAGGCGAGTAAGCCTTACCTATAAATTTCACCGTTTTCACCGCCGCCATATCTAGCTCATCGTTTTTTCATCATGGCCTCTTCATCCTCTGCCTTCCGCCTCTACTCTCTGTATGACCGGAATGCTTATTCTTTGTCCTCCCATCCATCTCCTCCTCTACCCAGTGTTGTGGCCTCTTATCCTACTCTCTCATCTATGATGGCGCCAGGACTTTCTCTTCCTCTGCCAACCTCACAAATGGCCCACCCCGCTCCACCGGTGGTCGTATGACGTCCCATGGGATGACTCCCTTCTCTCCCCGCATTGACGCCATGGGTGGAGTTCCAGCCATATCTTTTGGCTCACCCAGAAATATTGGGGTTAGCGCAGTCTTGGCGCTCGTCGATCTGGACAAGGCGGGCTACGTTCCTGGGTCATGCCTTCTCCAACTGGGAAGAGCTTGAGCATGCCAAGAAAGCGGTTCAGGAAGACCTTATTCTTGGCCAAGTTCTTCATCGTAAACTTTCCTTCTTCCACCGGACGACGGATGCCGAGCTCCGTCTTCTGGCCCTTCAAATCATTACCGAGGCTATGTCGGAGGAAGCAGAAGAAATGGGTGCGCATATCCGTCCTCTACCTTCTAAGCATATCCCGAGGTGGGGATGAATCCAAGACGCTCGCCTGAGGATTCCGGGCACGGACAATCTTGTCCCTTGTCCCGGCCGTTCTACTATGCTTAGGCTTCGATGATAGGAAGAGTGTATGGTTTGGCTTGCCCCTGACATCCCATCCCGTGGTCAGGATTCTCACAAGAATAATTGCACTTAGTTCTTCCTGGTGGACGGGGCCTCCAAATCAGTTGTCTGGTTGTTTGTTTAGCTCGATCGAGTCCGTCTCCGTCCTTGATCTATTTCCCTCTCCTTCCCGACCAGCCCTCCACCACTTCAGTGGCTGGGGAAGAAAAAGAAGTGTATGCCCATCCTCCCAGCTATGGGATTGTTGACACAGATGAGGCTCTTCCCATCCACATGCAGTAGGCAAGGAAGATGCGCATCTTCGTCTTGCCCGACGCTGACGCTCCTTCGGCACTGCTTCCTACTGGTGGTGTCCTGGACTAGGGGGTACTCACCACGTCGTCTCCCGACCAGCTGGATCGGACCGAGGACCCCCATGGCGGTTCACTATTGGGCCAGTTCAGACAGTCCATGCCGCATACAAGGAGGATTCTACAAGACTTGGCGCCCAAGACAAGGACTCCTGTAAACCCTAGGCCTACGATGCATATATAAACCGAGGTCGGGCTAGTCAATAGATAATCTCATATTCATTACTACAATCTCGTGGTAGATACATGTACTCTGTACTACGCCCATATGAATACAATCAAAAGCAGCATGTAGGGTCTTATCTCATCAAGAGTGCCCGAAGCTGGTAAAACCCCGTGTCCATGTTACCATCGCTCCAAGACGCCTATCTTAGGACCCCTACTACGAGATACACTGGACGTTGAACCAACATTGGTGCTTTCATTGAGAGCCTGCTGGCGGTCGCCACGGGGCGATGGGAATTCAGATCGTCTCCGGCGCAATCTACGCATCGGAGCCGAGCTTTATGGTCGATGTCAGCATCTTTTGTCGCCGGCTCGACTGGTCAACTTGGCTTAACCAAGGACTATACCCTACCTCCAATAATCATGTTCGGACAAGAGCCTTCGTCAACATCAACTCCGATCTCTATCATGATCATGAAAGAATCATCCATGGAGCTCGGGCGCTCAACGTCAACATTGCCCTCGGGCGACCGTGCTGTTTTTTCCGAACAACAAACTTGTATCCGCTGCCACCTCCTCCTCGAGCATCGCTTTGACGATTCCTTTGGTGGAATTGTGCGGAATTAAGTGTAAAAAAACCATGCCAAATTTTGTCGAGTTCTGATGGAGGAATCTCTGGAAATCTATGATATACCGGAGCCCTGTCAAATCTGGACGGGAATCTGGACGAGTTTAGGTCGTGGTCTCCAGAGCCCAGCTCGAAGGTCCTTCGGAATATCCAACCGTTCATCTGCTGCGGAATTCCCATATCTACCACCTCTCCAAATTTCAGCTCGATCCGACGGTTCAAACTCCGGAAACCTTCCGATGAGTGGACCAATTTTCGGATCTGTTTTCTGCGCAAATACGAATCCGGCCCGAGTTCATGTTTCTTCATGAACGGAATATTGGACAACCCTTTTGAAAGAATTTTTTCCTAGGGTATTGTGCGTTGTTTTTAAACACGTACCCATAAAATTTTAAGCCTCCTCCGAGGTAATCTTCACCATCACGCTGGTGTCAAACCAGTCCGGCAATATTGCTCCACGGCTACCGACTTGCGCTAGACACGTCGTGGCTTTGTTGAGCCGAGCTCAACTTCTTCGATCATCATCTTGGCAAGCCGAACAAGAGTTTGGCATCACGAAGGTAAATCATCACCAACATCGCTGCCCCACGAATTATACGGAGCGGGCACACCGGCATCACCGCATGGTCACTTCATCAAGCCGGCATTGACCGTGTCACAAGTCATGACCTGCGTCAGCATGGCCACACTGTTGCTTCTTCAAGCTGATGTCCATCACGCCGACCTACTTCAACACCTCGGCTGACATGGCAGCTGCAACATCTCCTCGCCGACCTACTCCGTCACCTCGGCTGGACCGGGGACTTGGCTATTTCTTCATCAACATACTCCGGTGACTTTGATGTCACCAGCCGACCAGTTTCGTCATGTTAGCTAGACTGAGGGCTATGTCTCGGCAAGACAACCTTTGCCAGCCTCGCCATGCCGTCGCTTTATTGCCCATCAGGCAATGGGTGTGCGGATCGAGTCCCAATCTTGCGAGTCACCTTTCTTCGGATTGCTACAACAAATAAACTAGGTGCTATTTCTCCTAGTAATTTTTGCTTGTTTGGGTTTATTTTTCCCAAGGAATTAATACTCTGGTTTGTTCCATCATCTATACACAAATCTATCAAATGGTGGCCGCGTTAACGACGGTCAAATGGTGGTTCGGTAAGTTTCTGCACATAGTCCGGCGAACGCCGCATCCGGAACTCGGACCTGTCGGTGTCAAAACCGGCGGATCTCGGGTAGGGGGTCCCGAACTGTGCGTCTAAGGCGGATGGTAACAAGAGGCGGGGGACATGATGTTTACCCAGGTTCGAGCCCTCTCGATGGAGGTAATACCCTACTTCCTGCTTGATTGATCTTGATGATATGAGTATTACAAGAGTTGATCTACCACGAGATCGTAGAGGCTAAACCCTAGAAGCTAGCCTATGATATGATTGTTGTTGTCCTACGGACTAAACCCTCCGGTTTATATGGACACCGGAGGGGGCTAGGATTACACAGAGTCGGTTACAAGGGAGGAGATATACATATTCGTATTGCCAAGCTTGCCTTCCACGCCAAGGAGAGTCCCATCCGGACACGGGACGAAGTCTTCAATCTTGTATCTTCATAGTCCAGTAGTCCGACTGTCCGAGGACCCCCTAATCCAGGACTCCCTCAGTAGCCCCTGGACCAGGCTTCAATGACGATGAGTCCCGCGCGCAGATTGTCTTCGGCATTGCAAGGCGGGTTCCTCCTTCGAATACTCCATAGAAGATTTTGAACACAAGGATAGTGTCCGGCTCTGCAAAACAAATTCCACATACCACCATAGAGAGAATAATATTTCCACAAATCTAATCTGCTGACACATTCGGCAGCATGACATCACACCACAGTCTGGTCATTATTCGAACCGTTTTTCTCAACCAGCTACTGCACATATTGCGAGGCGGTTTTCTTGGCACGTCTTGTCGAAGCAGAGATCGTGTCCCCTTATCACGGGATTCTCATCAATACGGGTGTGGGTAACCCAACCACGGCATCAATTACGGCGCTTGGGGAATAAGCGAGTATACGAGGCAGGTGGGGAGGCATATAGTTTCTTCCGCCCTTATAAAGGGACGAGGATTCCTCTTTTTCACCCATGCCTTCTTCCTCCTTGCTCATCCATTCTTGCGCACTCGAGCTCTAGCACCCAAGTTTGCATTTTCTCCTCAAACCACTCCAAGCATGTCCGGAGTGGGAGGCAAGTGGATGGTCTCCTCCGTTATGGAGGAGGACATCACAAAGCTACGGAGAGCCCGATATCGGGCCGCGGATATCGCACACTGGCTGCCAGATGCGGGGCAGATCGTCCCTACTCCAGGACCCCATGAGAGGTTGGTTTTTCTTACCCATTTCGTCCGTGGACTGGGATTTCCCCTCCACCCGTTTATCCGCGGGCTCATGTTCTACTACGGGCTGGACTTTCACGATCTGGCCCCCAATTCCATCCTCAACATCTCGGCATTTATTGTTGTGTGCGAGGCCTTCCTCCGCATCAAGCCCCACTTCGGCCTGTGGCTAAAGACCTTCAATGTTAAACTGAAGGTGGTGGTCGGCCAGCAAGCGGAGTGCGGAGGCGCCATGGTGGGAAAAATGCCCAACGTCACCTGGCTCGAAGGATCCTACGTGGAGACCATAAAGGGGTGGCAATCGGGGTGGTTCTACATCACTGAGCCGCGCGACACCAACTGGGTGGCGGCCCCCAAGTTCCGATCCAGAATCCCCATGCGGCTCACCTCCTGTAAAGAGAAGAGCCTATCTTGGGGTTCCTCGGTAGAGCTGACCGGACTCCAGACCTGCGTCAAAAACATGATGAGCAAGAAAATCAAGCTCGTCAACATGGTCCAAGTCATGCTCTTCCGCCGGGTCCTCCCATGTCAAAGACAGGCATTCAATTTGTGGGAGTTCGACCCGGCCGAGAACCAGACGCTGCAAGAGCTCTTCGACACGACGCACAAGGACATCTGGAAGGTGATGTTCAAGGGCGCCGAGGTACCTCCTCCCCTTACCGAGGACCGCGGGCTCAGCGCAAAGCGCCCTGCCAATCCAGTAAGTCTTCTATATCTCATAAGATGTTCATTTTCCCCAGTTTTAACCATGCATGTGATCTAAGCCTCCACGCCATTTAACAGGACTGGGTGGCAACAACGGAGTAGATCGATTGCCCAGCACCCTGCCCGAAGATCCAGCAGATGCTCTCCTAACGGAGATGCTGGTTCCGACGCCTTATGAGGTGCCGGTGAAGAAGGCCACTGGGACCAGGAAGGGTCTCCGGCGCAAGGTTATATCGGACTCATCATCCGAAAACACCGAGGCACACTCCTCCCACGAAAACGAGGAGGAGGAAGAGGAAAGTTCTCCCCCCTACCGGGGGAGACAAGAAAAGGAAGGCCGCCCCATCCGGGAAGGCCGAAGGGTCCAAGAAGGGAAGGACCCTCCTCCCGGACTGCTCCACGACGGCCGCCTATAGCGACGACGAGTGGTTGCCCAGGGACAAGCCCCTGGCGAAGTCGTTGAAGGAAATATGCCCTAGAGGCAATAATAAAGTTATTATTTATTTCCTTATATCATGATAAATGTTTATTATTCATGCTAGAATTGTATTAACTGGAAACATAATACATGTGTGAATACATAGACAAACAGAGTGTCACTAGTATGCCTCTACTTGACTAGCTCATTGATCAAAGATGGTTATGTTTCCTAGCCATGAACAAAGAGTTGTTATTTGATTAACGAGATCACATCATTAGTTGAATGATCTGATTGACATGACCCATTCCATTAGCATAGCACCCGATCGTTTAGTATGTTGCTATTGCTTTTATCCATGACTTATACATGTTCCTTTAACTATGAGAATATGCAACTCCCGTTTACCATAGGAACACTTTGTGTGCTGCCAAACGTCACAACGTAACTGGGTGATTATAAAGGTGCTCTACAGGTGTCTCCGAAGGTACATGTTGGGTTGGCTTATTTCGAGATTAGGATTTGTCACTCCGATTGTCGGAGAGGTATCTCTGGGCCCTCTCGGTAATGCACATCACATAAGCCTTGCAAGCATTGCAACTAATGTGTTAGTTGTGAGATGATGTATTACGGAACGAGTAAAGAGACTTGCCGGTAACGAGATTGAACTAGATATTGGATACCGACGATCGAATCTCGGGCAAGTAACATACCGATGACAAAGGGAACAAACGTATGTTGTTATGCGGTCTGACCGATAAAGATCTTCGTAGAATATGTAGGAGCCAATATGGGCATCCAGGTCCCGCTATTGGTTATTGACCGGAGACATGTCTCGGTCATGTCTACATTGTTCTCGAACCCGTAGGGTCCGCACGCTTAAGGTTTCGATGACAGTTGTATTATGAGTTTATGAGTTTTGATGTACCGAAGGAGTTCGGAGTCCCGGATGAGATTGGGGACATGACGAGGAGTCTCGAAATGGTCGAGACGTAAAGATCGATATATTGGACGACTATATTCGGACATCGGAAGGGTTCTGAGTGATTCGGGTATTTTCGGGAGTACCGGGGAGTTACGGGATTACGGGAGAAGTAATGGGCCTTGATGGGCTTTAGTGGGAAGAGGAAAAGGCTGCTGCGCCCCCCCTCCCCTTTGGTCCGAATTGGACTAGGGAAAAGGGGGCCGGCCACCTTTCCTACTCCTCCTATTCCTTCTCCCTCTTGGTGGACTCCTACTAGGACTTGGAAACCTAGTAGGACTCCACACCCTGGCGCGCCAAACCCTTGGCCGGCCTCCTCCTCCTCCATCCTTTATATACTGAGGCAAGGGGCACCCCAAAGACACACAAGTTGATCTACGGATCGTTCCTTAGCCGTGTGCGGTGCCCCCTTCCACCAAATTCCACCTCGATTATATCGTTGCAGTGCTTAGGCGAAGCCCTGCGCCGGTAACACATCAAGATCGTCACCACGCCGTCGTGCTGACGGAACTCTTCCCCGACGCTTTGCTGGATCGGAGCCCGGGGATCGTCATCGAGCTGAACGTGTGCCAAGAACTCGGAGGTGCCGGAGTAACGGTGCTGTGATCGGTTGGATCGCGAGGAGAACGTACGACTACTTCCTCTACGTACGACTACTTCCTCTACGTTGTGTCAACGCTTCCGCTTCGGTCTACGAGGGTACGTAGACAAACACTCTCCCCTCTCGTTGCTATGCATCACCATGATCTTGCGTGTGCGTAGGAATTTTTTTGAAATTACTGCGTTCCCCAACAGTGGCATCCGAGCCTAGGTTTTTATGGTATGATGTTATTTGCACGAGTAGAACACAAGTGAGTTGTGGACGATACAAGTCATACTGCCTACCAGCATGTCATACTTTGGTTCAGCGGTATTGTTGGACGAGACGATCCGGACCAACCTTACGCGTACGCTTACGCGAGACCGGTTCCCTCGACGTGCTTTGCACATAGATGGCTTGCGGAAGACTGTCTCTCCAACTTTAGTTGAACCGAGTGTGGCTACGCCCGTTCCTTGAGAAGGTTAAAATGGAGTCTATTTGACAAACTATCGTTGTGGTTTTGATGCGTAGGTAAGATGAGTTCTTGCTTAAAAGCCCGTAGCAGCCACGTAAAACTTGCAACAACAAAGTAGAGGACGTCTAACTTGTTTTTGCAGGGCATGTTGTGATGTGATATGGTCAAGACGTGATGCTAAATTTTATTGTATGAGATGATCATGTTTTGTAACCAAGTTATCGGCAACTGGCAGGAGCCATATGGTTGTCGCTTTATTGTATGCAATGCAATCGCGATGTAATGCTTTACTTTATTGCTAAACGGTAGTGATAGTCATAGAAGCATAAGATTAGCGAGACGACAACGATGCTGCGATGAAGATCAAGGTGTCGCGCCGGTGACGATGGTGATCATGACGGTGCTTCGAAGATGGAGATCACAAGCACAAGATGATGATGGCCATATCATATCACTTATATTGATTGCATGTGATGTTTATCCTTTTATGCATCTTATCTTGCTTTGATTGACGGTAGCATTATAAGATGATCTCTCACTAAATTATCAAGAAGTGTTCTCCCTGAGTATGCACCGTTGCGAAAGTTCTTCGTGCTGAGACACCACGTGATGATCGGGTGTGATAGGCTCTACGTTCAAATACAACGGGTGCAAAACAGTTGCACACGCGGAATACTCAGGTTTAACTTGACGAGCCTAGCATATACAGATATGGCCTCGGAACACAGAGACCGAAAGGTCGAGCGTGAATCATATAGTAGATATGATCAACATAATGATGTTCACCATTGAAACTACTCCATCTCACGTGATGATCGGACATGGTTTAGTTGATTTGGATCACGTGATCACTTAGAAGATTAGAGGGATGTCTATCTAAGTGGGAGTTCTTAAGTAATATGATTAATTGAACTTTAATTTATCATGAACTTAGTCCTGGTAGTATTAGCATATCTATGTTGTAGATCAATAGCTCGCATTGTTGCTTCCCTGTGTTTATTTTGATATGTTCCTAGAGAAAATTGTGTTGAAAAATGTTAGTAGCAATGATGCGGATTGGATCCGTGATCTGAGGTTTATCCTCATTGCTGCACAGAAGAATTATGTCCTTGATGCACCGCTAGGTGACGGACCTATTGCAGGAGCAGATGCAGACGTTATGAACGTTATGCTAGCTCAATATGATGACTACTTAATAGTTTAGTGCACCATGCTTAACTGCTTAGAATCGGGACTTCAAAGACGTTTTGAACGTCATGGAGCATATGAGATGTTCTAGGAGTTGAAGTTAATATTTCAAGCAAATACCCGAGTTGAGAGATATGAAGTCTCCAACAAGTTCTATAGCTAAAAGATGGAGGAGAATCGCTCAACTAGTGAGCATGTGCTCAGATTGTCTGAGTACTACAAATCGCTTGAATCAAGTGGGAGTTAATCTTCCAGATAAGATAGCGATTGACAGAATTCTCTAGTCACCATCACCAAGTTAGTAGAACTTTGTGATGAACTATAATATGCAAGGGATAACGGAAAATATTCCCAAGCTCTTCGCGATGCTAAAATCAGCGAAGGTAGAAATCAAAGAAAAACATCAAGTGTTGATGGTTGACAAGATCACTAGTTTCAAGAAAAGGGCAAAAGGAAAGAAGGGGAACTTCAAGAAGAACGGCAAGCAAGTTGCTGCTCAAGTGAAAAAGCCCAAGTATGGTCCTAAGCCTGAGACTAAGTGCTTCTACTGCAAAGGGACTGGTCACTGGAAGCGGAACTACCCCAAGTGATTGGCGGATAAGAAGGATGGCAAAGTGAACATAAGTATATTTGATATACATGTTATTGATGTGTACTTTACTAGTGTTCATAGCAACCCCTCAGTATTTGGTACTAGTTCAGTTGCTAAAATTTAGTAACTCGAAACGGGAGTTGCAGAATGAACAAAGACTAGTTAAAGGACAAGGTGACGATGTGTGTTGGAAGTGGTTCCAAGATTGATATGATCATCATCACACACTCCCTATACTTTCGGGATTAGTGTTAAAACTAAATAAGTGTTATTTGGTGTTTGCGTTGAGCATGAATATGATTTGATCATGTTAATTGCTATACAGTTATTCATTTAAGTTAGAGAACAATTGTTGTTCTGTTTACATGAATAAAACCTTCTATGGTCATACACACCAATGAAAATAGTTCATTGGATCTCGATCGCAGTGATACACATATTCATGATATTGAAACCAAAAAGATGCGAAGTTAATAATGATAGTGCAACCTATTTGTGGCACTGCCGTTTAGGTCATATTGGTGTAAAGCGCATGAAGAAACTCCATGCTGATGGGATTTTGGAATCACTTGATTATGAATCACTTGATGCTTGCGAACCATGCCTCTTGGGCAAGATGACTAAAAACGCCGTTCTCCGGAACAATGGAGCAAGCAACAGATTTGTTGGAAATCATACATACTGATGTATATGATCCGATGAATATTAAGGCTCGCGACAAGTATCATTATTTTCTAACCTTCACAGATGATTTGAGCAGATATGGGTATATCTACTTGATGAAACATAAGTCTGAAATGTTTGAAAAGTTCAAAGAATTTTAGAGTGAAGTGAAAATCATCGTGACAAGAAAATAAGGTTTCTACGATCTGATCGCGGAGACAAATATTTGAGTTACGAGTTTGGTCTTCAGTTAAAACAATGTGAAATAGTTTCACTACTCACGCCACCTGGAACACCACAGAATAATGGTGTGTCCGAACGTCATAACCGTACTTCATTGGATATCGTACAATCTATGATGTTTCTTACCGATTTACCAATATTGTTTTGGGATCATGCATTAGAGACAGCTGCATTCACGTTTAATAGGGCACCATCTAAATCCGTTGAGACGACACCGTATGAACTATGGTTTAGCAATAAACCTAAGCTGTCGTTTCTTAAAGTTTGGAGTTGCGATGCTTATGTGAAAAGTTTCATCCTGATAAGCTCGAACCCAAATCGGAGAAATGCGTCTTCATAGAATATCCAAAGGAAGCTGTTGGATACACCTTCTATCACAGATCCGAAGGCAAGACTTTTTGTTGCTAAGTTCGGAAACTTTCTAGAGAAAGAGTTTCTTTCGAAAGAAGTGAGTGGGAGGAAAGTAGAACTTGATAAGGTAATTGTACCTTCTCCCTTATTGGAAAGTAGTTCATCACAGAAAACTGTTCCTGTGACTACTACACCAATTAGTGAGGAAGCTAATGATGATGATCATGTAACTTCAGATCAAGTTACTACCGAATCTCGTAGGTAAACCAGAGTGAGATCCGCACCAGAGTGGTACGGTAATCCTGTTCTGGAAGTCATGTTACTAGACCATGATGAACTTACGAACTATGAGGAAGCGATGATGAGCCCAGATTCCGCGAAATGGTTAGAGGCCATGAAATCTGAGATATGATCCATGTATGAGAACAAAGTATGGACTTTGATGGATTTGCCCAATGATCGGCAGGCCAAAGAAAATAAATGGATCTTGAAGAGGAAGACGGACACTGATAGTAGTGTTACTATCTACAAAGCTAGAATTGTCGCAAAAGGTTTTCGACAAGTTCAAGGTGTTGACTACGATGAGAGTTTCTCACTCGTATCTATGCTTAAGTCTGTCCGAATCATGTTAGCAATTGCCGCATTTTATGAAATCCGACAAATGGATAAACAAAACTACATTCCTTAATGGATTTATTAAATAAGAGTTGTATACGATGCAACTAGAAGGTTTTGTCGATCCTGAAGGTGTTAACAAAATATGCAAGCTCCAGCGATCCATCTATGGACTGGTGCAAGCATCTCGGAGTTGGAATATACGCTTTGATAAGTTGATCAAAGCATATAGTTTTATACAGACTTGCGGTGAAGCCTGTATTTACAAGAAAGTGAGTGGGAGCACTACAGTATTTCTGATAAGTATATGTAAATAACATATTATTGATCGGAGATAATGTAGAATTATTCTGTAAAGCATAAAGGAGTATTTGAAAGGAGTTTTTCGAAGAAGGACCTCGGTGAAGCTGCTTACATATTGAGCATCAAGATCTATAGAGATAGATCAAGACGCTTGATAAGTTTTTCAATAAGTACATACCTTGAAAAAATTTGAAGTAGTTCAAAATGGAACAGTCAAAGAAAGAGTTCTTGCCTGTATTACAAGGTGTGAAATTGAGTAAGACTCAAAGCCCGACCACGGCAGAAGATAGAAAGAGAATGAAAGTCATTCCCTATGCCTCAGCCATAAGTTCTATAAAGTATGCCATGCTGTATACCAGACCTATTGTATACCCTACCCTGAGATTGGCACGGGAGTACAATAGTGATCTAGGAGTAGATCACTGGACGGCGGTCAAAATTATCCTTAGTGGAATAAGGATATGTTTCTCGATTATGGATGTGACAAAAAGGTTCGTCGTAAAAGGTTACGTCGATGCAAGTTTTGACACTAATCTAGATGACTCTAAGTCTCAATCTAGATACATATTGAAAGTGGGAGCAATTAGCTAAAGTAGCTCCGTGCAGAGCATTGTAGACATAGAAAATTGCAAAATACATAACGGATCTGAATGTTGCAGACCCGTTGACTAAACTTCTCTCACAAGTCACACTATAGTACTCTTTGGGTGTTAATCACATAGCAATGTGAACTAGATTACTGAATCTAGTAAACCCTTTGGGTGTTGGTCACATATCGATGTGAACTATTGCTGATAAATCACATGGCGATGTGAACTAGATTATTGACTCTAGTGCAAGTGGGAGACTGAAGGAAATATGCCCTAGAGGCAATAATAAAGTTATTATTTATTTCCTTATATCATGATAAATGTTTATTATTCATGCTAGAATTGTATTAACTGGAAACATAATACATGTGTGAATACATAGACAAACAGAGTGTCACTAGTATGCCTCTACTTGACTAGCTCATTGATCAAAGATGGTTATGTTTCCTAGCCATGAACAAAGAGTTGTTATTTGATTAACGAGATCACATCATTAGTTGAATGATCTGATTGACATGACCCATTCCATTAGCATAGCACCCGATCGTTTAGTATGTTGCTATTGCTTTTATCCATGACTTATACATGTTCCTTTAACTATGAGAATATGCAACTCCCGTTTACCATAGGAACACTTTGTGTGCTGCCAAACGTCACAACGTAACTGGGTGATTATAAAGGTGCTCTACAGGTGTCTCCGAAGGTACATGTTGGGTTGGCTTATTTCGAGATTAGGATTTGTCACTCCGATTGTCGGAGAGGTATCTCTGGGCCCTCTCGGTAATGCACATCACATAAGCCTTGCAAGCATTGCAACTAATGTGTTAGTTGTGAGATGATGTATTACGGAACGAGTAAAGAGACTTGCCGGTAACGAGATTGAACTAGATATTGGATACCGACGATCGAATCTCGGGCAAGTAACATACCGATGACAAAGGGAACAAACGTATGTTGTTATGCGGTCTGACCGATAAAGATCTTCGTAGAATATGTAGGAGCCAATATGGGCATCCAGGTCCCGCTATTGGTTATTGACCGGAGACATGTCTCGGTCATGTCTACATTGTTCTCGAACCCGTAGGGTCCGCACGCTTAAGGTTTCGATGACAGTTGTATTATGAGTTTATGAGTTTTGATGTACCGAAGGAGTTCGGAGTCCCGGATGAGATCGGGGACATGACGAGGAGTCTCGAAATGGTCGAGACGTAAAGATCGATATATTGGACGACTATATTCGGACATCGGAAGGGTTCTGAGTGATTCGGGTATTTTCGGGAGTACCGGGGAGTTACGGGATTACGGGAGAAGTAATGGGCCTTGATGGGCTTTAGTGGGAAGAGGAAAAGGCTGCTGCGCCCCCCCTCCCCTTTGGTCCGAATTGGACTAGGGAAAAGGGGGCCGGCCACCTTTCCTACTCCTCCTATTCCTTCTCCCTCTTGGTGGACTCCTACTAGGACTTGGAAACCTAGTAGGACTCCACACCCTGGCGCGCCAAACCCTTGGCCGGCCTCCTCCTCCTCCATCCTTTATATACTGAGGCAAGGGGCACCCCAAAGACACACAAGTTGATCTACGGATCGTTCCTTAGCCGTGTGCGGTGCCCCCTTCCACCAAATTCCACCTCGATTATATCGTTGCAGTGCTTAGGCGAAGCCCTGCGCCGGTAACACATCAAGATCGTCACCACGCCGTCGTGCTGACGGAACTCTTCCCCGACGCTTTGCTGGATCGGAGCCCGGGGATCGTCATCGAGCTGAACGTGTGCCAAGAACTCGGAGGTGCCGGAGTAACGGTGCTGTGATCGGTTGGATCGCGAGGAGAACGTACGACTACTTCCTCTACGTACGACTACTTCCTCTACGTTGTGTCAACGCTTCCGCTTCGGTCTACGAGGGTACGTAGACAAACACTCTCCCCTCTCGTTGCTATGCATCACCATGATCTTGCGTGTGCGTAGGAAATTTTTTGAAATTACTGCGTTCCCCAACAGTCGTAAGTATCCGGATACCATAATAATTCTTGGTACGTCTTATTGTACTGTTTCTTATCACGCTGCGCGTGATTATGCAGCCCCTCCCGAGCCCACATCGACGTATCTTCGTCGGATGATTCTTTGGGCCCGTCGGACCTGAACAACGATTCACTTCCGACCGCCTCCTCCCCTCGCCCTACGGACAATGTCGAGGTGTTGTCTCAAAGGGCACCGAGCCAAGGGGAGGTAGTCCTGGAGGCGCCTCAAGGCGACATTCCGGACACTGGGCGCAAGGGGAGCAAGACTCCCATGGGCTCCGATGATGGGGGCAGTAAATTCGGCCCCCAGCCGAATAGTGCGCTGGAACCTCCAGTGGTTCCGGACTCTGTCAGGCGACCCCTCGCTAAGAGGGGCAAGCCGCCTGTGCTGATGGCCTTTGTCCATCAAGAGGCATTGGACAACTTGCTGGAAGCGCTTCGCGACGCTTCCATCGACAAAGAGCACCGCACTATCATGAGTGCGGTGATCGAGAAGGTTCAGTCCGCCAAGAACGGACTGACTGAAGCCTGTACCAGCCTCCTAACAGGCTTCGAGGTAAGTAACCAGATTATAAGAGAATATTACCACATAGACAGTAGCCCCTAATGCTCTGTTTGGCATTCGTGTAGAAAGGCCGAATAGAGGATCAAAGAATGACCGCAGGAGTATAATCGGAATATGTCTATGTGCATATGCAGGCTTCACTTCTAGCCGCTGCCGCACGTACTGCGGAGGTCACTGCACTGAAGCAGGACCTTGAGCGGTCCAAGGAAGAGCTTGGCTTTACCAAGAGGCAACTTGAAGAGAACAAAGGTAAGTAATACCTTGTCTGTATATTGTAAAAAAATTTGGTTTTAGAATAATAGGATCGTCATGAATTTTTCTAGGGGCCACGACCGAAGTGGCGGCCCTGCAGAAGGCGCTATCCGAGGCCGAAGACAAAGCTGCCAAGGAGCGCATCGAGCGAGAAAAGCAAGAGTGCCGCAAGAGGTCCAGGCTCTCGCCAAAAAACACGAGTCCTTGGAGCTTGACTCTAAGACGCAAGGGTCCGAGCTTGCGAAGGCCCTCGAAAGCGCACAACATGCCAAGGCCGAAGCCCAAAAGGCCCTCCGGGAGATTGAGGCAGTTAAGAAGATAGTGGCGGGTAAGGCATTCATTATGCAAAGCAAGAATGTGAAGGAAACTTTCTTTTTACTTACCCGAGTTCGGAGCTCTCCAGGAGCATTCACAGATCTACCCCGCAGTGGGTCGGATACCGCGGAGTTCTACCGGGCTGAGGAGGGGAGCTCGACGGAGAAGTTGTTCTGGTCTCAGTATACTAGGACCGAACACCCAATGCCCTTGAGCAACTAGCTGAAGCAACTGGTCGAGCTCCACAAGGCGGCCGAACAGGCCGTGAAGGGTCTTATAGTCCGGATGTGGCCTGGCGAGCCCCTGCCTGATAGCTACTTCGATCTGGTGAGGCGGCTTGTGAATGCTTGCACACGGCTTGAAGTCATAAAGCGGTCCGTCTGCATCGAGGGTGCGCACAGGGCTTTTGCCCGGGTGAAGGTGCACTGGGCGAAGCTCGACGCCACAAAGCTGGTGAAGGAGGGGCCGCCGGAAGGCAAGCAGCATCCCCACCCTGAAATGTATTATGACAGTGTCCTGAAGGGTGCTCGCCTTGTGGCGGAGGAATGTGCTAAGGATGCAATATTTGAATAAATGTACTCATGTGATCCTGTAATGTGAAACGAGTTCATTTGCGCTATGCAACGCTTGTGAATTTAAAATATTACCTTCTGTGCGGCCGTTTATAAAATCTGAGAGTTGGCCAGTCGTCGGCTTCTGCCCCCATGTAACTAGTACTGAGGTGTTCGGGATAAACCTGAGCACTCTTTATCCCAATTTTGGGTCCTTCGAAGGAGGTGTTCAGCACAACGAACTAGGCAATCGGACTATAAGGCTTTATCACTCTCACTTAGCCATAGAAGTCTACAATTCTGAATTTTGGTGAAGCCCCTAGTATTCGGAAGGCCGAATTTGGGGCGCTATATACGCCTAAGTCGTGCTAGGCCGACTCCTCTCCCGAAGCAGAAAAAATCTTTAAGGATTTGAGACCTCTCGAACAGCGACCAGCTCTCGCCTTATCATGACAGTCAATTTTCGGCTTTCTCTACTGAGGTGCTCGTCCAGAAGAACCGGGACACAATCGCAGTAGTTCTCCCAGTGTTACCTTAGCCGATATTGCGGAACATAAGGTACCAAAACATGGGAGCCGGGCAAACCCAACTATTGACCCAAGACATGATTTGGAGCTGATGCATATAGTGCTATAAGTTCAGGGTGCCACACCGTCGAAAGTGTTCAGACTTCTCACGCCGTATTTATGGGGTATACTGAAGCCCCTGGCGCATTGGTCGTACCAGAATGTATGGGTGTAATTTGTCGTAAATAAGCAGACAAGGAAAAAAAGTGTAATGCAATAATATACTAACGCTATGCATTGTTATTAAATAATACATCGAAGCGTATGGATACAAGTAGTGCAATAAGCAAAAAATAGGACTATTTGACATGTCCTATCCAAGGGCAAGCTGCGTAAGGGTATTTAAAACAGGTATTCTGATTGTTATCAAAGACCACCTGGGGATTCCCTTGTACATCTTAGCTTCTTGCCTCCTTGGTATTTCCTTCCCATAATGCGTCCAGCAATCAGACTGCCAAAAAGGGCTTCCAGAGAGTAAGGTCCTGAAAGAGAGAAAATTATAAAGGTATACAGCCCCTGGGGCGGTTGAGCCGCATTGTGGGGCGTGTCCTGGCCGTGCCCCCGCCTATGCCCATGGTATTTTTAGTGCGTAATTATGTACGCGCGGCACAGATTTCGTCGCTTGACTGGGAGTAGGACGGAGGCCGAATTGCTAGGCGAGCTCTGAACGTGCTAGGCGATCATGTTGCAGGTTACTCCGGACTCGCTTGAAGGTGTCCGGGGGCTTTGTCGCCAAATTGGCGGTTTGCCTTAAAAGGCTGTTTTGTGCTTCTGCTGTGAGGGCCGCAGTGTGCTCCTCCGTGTGGAGCGAGCGTTCTGTGTTTCCATTGACTGTTATAACCCCATGAGGTCCTGGCATTTTGAGTTTGAGGTATGCATAATGCGGCACCGCATTGAATCTGGCAAATGCGGTTCGTCTGAGCAGTGCGTGATAGCCACTGCGGAACGGGACGATATCAAAGATTAAGTCCTCGCTTCGGAAGTTGTCCGGAGATCCGAAGACCACTTCCAGTGTGATTGAGCCCGTGCCATAGGCCTCTACACCTAGGATGACACCTTTAAAAGTGGTTTTAGTTGGTTTGATCCTTGAGGGGTCTATACCCATTTTGCGCACTGTATCCTGATAAAGCAGGTTCAGGCTGCTGCTGCCGTCCATAAGGACTCGGGTGAGGTGTAATCCGCCAATGATGGGATCAAGGACTAATGCGGCAGAACCGCCATGACAGATACTAGTGGGATGGTCCCTACGATCGAAAGTGATCATACAAGAAGACCATGGGTTGAACTTTGGGACGACTGGCTCCATCGCATAGACGTCCCTTAGTGCACACTTCCGTTTCCTCTTGGGAATATGGGTTGCGTATATCATGTTCACCGTTTTCACTTGGGGAGGAAATTTCTTGTGTCCTCCTGTGTTCGGTGGCCGGGACTCCTCCTCATCGTCGCTATGCAACCCCTTTTCCTTATTTTTGGTATTCAATTTGCCGGCCTGCTTGAACACCCAACATTCCCTGTTGGTGTGATTGGCTGGCTTATCGGGGGTGCCGTGAATTTGACACGAGCGATCGAGTATGCGGTCCAAACTGGATGGGCCTGGGTTGCTTCTTTTGAACGGCTTCTTCCGCTGACCAGATTTAGAGCCACTGAATCCGGCATTGACTGCCGTGTCTTTGGCGTTGCCACCGTTGTTGTGGCGCTTGTGTCTGTTGCGACGTGGTCTGCCGTTACTATCTTTGGCTCTGAATTGCCATGACTTCTTGATGTGTTGTTGCTGCGAGCCAGACAGCTGTCCTCGCCCGCGCAAAAGCGGGTCATGAGCGTCGTGAGGGCTGCCATAGACTTCGGCTTCTCCTGGCCGAGGTGCCTGATACGTCTCCAACATATCTATAATTTTTGATTGCTCCATGCTATATTATCTACTGTTTTGGACTATATTGGGCTTTATTTTCCACTTTTATATTATTTTTGGGACTAACCTATTAACCGGAGGCCCAGCCCAGAATTGATGTTTTTTTTGCCTATTTCAGTGTTTCGAAGAAACGGAATATCAAACGGAGTCCAAACAGAAAAATCCTTTTTGGAACGTGATCTTCTCACCGGATAAGACCCAGGAGACTTGGACCCTACGCCAAGGCATCGGAGAGGCGGTCACGAGGGTGGGGGCGCGCCCCCCTAGGGCGTGCCCCTTGCCTCGTGGGCCCCTTGAAGCTCCACTGACGTACTTCTTCCTCCTATATATACCCACGTACCCCCAAACAAACAGATACGGAGCCAAAAACCTAATTCTACCGCCGCAACTTTCTGTATCCACGAGATCCCATCTTGGGGCCTGTTCCGGAGCTCCGTCGGAGAGGGCCGTCATCACAGAGGCTTCTACATCAACACCATAGCCTCTCTGATGAAGTGTGAGTAGTTTACCTCAGACCTTCGGGTCCATAGTTATTAGCTGGATGGCTTCTTCTCTCTTTTTTGATCTCAATACAATGTTCTCCCCCTCTCTTGTGGATATCTATTCGATGTAATCTTCTTCTTTTGCGGTGTGTTTGTTGAGACCGATGCATTGTGGGTTTATGATCAAGTCTATCTATGAACAATATTTGAATCTTCTCTGAATTCTTTTATGTATGATTGGTTATCTTTGCAAGTCTCTTTGAATTATTCGTTTGGTTTGGCCAACTAGATTGGTAGTTCTTTCTATGGGAGAAGTGCTTAGCTTTGGGTTCGATCTTGCGGTGTCCTTTCCCAGTGACAGAAGGGGCAGCAAGGCACGTATTGTATCGTTGCCATCGAGGATAACAAGATGGGGTTTATTTCATATTGCATGAATTTATCTCTCTACATCATGTCATCTTGCTTAAAGCGTTACTCTATTTTTAACTTAATACTCTAGATGCATGCTGGATAGCGGTCGATGAGTGGAGTAATAGTAGTAGATGCAGAATCGTTTCGATCTACTTGTCATGGACGTGATGCCTGTATACATGATCATGCCTAGATATTCTCATAACTATGCTCAATTCTGTCAATTGCTCAATAGTAATTTGTTCACCCACCGTAGAATACTTATGCTCTCGAGAGAAGCCACTAGTGAAACCTATGCCCCCCGGGTCTATTCTCATCATATCAATCTCCATCACTTTAATATTTTTTGCTTTTTACTTTGTCTTTTACTTTTCACTTTGCATCTCTAAACCAAAAATACCAAAAATATTATCTATCGGATCTCACTTTCGTAAGTGACCATGAAGGGATTGACAACCCCTAATCGTGTTGGTTGCGTTGAGCTCTTTGTGTTGTGTAGGTACGAGGGACTTGCGCGTGGCCTCCTACTGGATTGATACCTTGGTTCTCAAAAACTGAAGGAAATACTTACGCTACTCTGCTGCATCATCCTTTCCTCTTCGGGGAAATCCAGCGCAAGCTCAAGAGGTAGCAGTGCCTGGCGAGCCACTCATCACGGATGTTATGCTTAAATGCCGCTAAGGCCTCTGCATGCGGACAATCGACAATTTGGTTCTTCTTAGTTAGGAACCTGGTCCAGAATTTCCTGGCCGATTCCCCTGGCTGCTGAGTTATATGGTTCAAGTCATCAGCATCCGGTGGTCGCACATAAGTGCCCTAGAAGTTGTCAAGGAATGCATCTTCCAAATCCACCCAACTGCCAATGGAGTCTGCTGGCAAGCTATTCAGCCAATGCCGAGTTGGTCCTTTGAGTTTTTGTGGGAGGTACTTGATGGCATGTAGATCATCACCGCGAGCCATGTGGATGTGTAGGAGGAAATCCTCGATCCATACCGCGGGATCTATTGTACCATCATATGATTCAATGTTTACGTGTTTAAAGCCCTCTAGGAATTTGTGATCCATTACTTCATCAGTGAAGCATAGGGGGTGTACGGCGCCTTTGTGCCGGGCTATATCACGACGCAGTTCATACGAGTCTTGTCTGCTGTATTCGGCCCGACCAGATTTGCTTTAGTATATCTGGCGTGACGGTCATCGTCCCATGTTGGGGCACGCCCCCTTGATCCATAGATCGATCTTGCATGTTTTGTTTTATTTTCCAATACGTCTCGCGGGTCCCGCGTGTTGCCCCGGGCCTTGGTATTTTTGTCTGAATGGCGGCGGGGTGCGGGCTGGACTTCGGGTTGATATGCCTCTCTATCTTGGCCACGAGGTGTCCCATCCGCCGCATCATACGCTGGTGATGTAGGTTTCAATGCTTCCTCCTCGAGTTGGGGTAGCAACCTGCGCTTTGGGTAGCACTTGGTTGGGCGCTTGAGTTCGTATTCCTCGGCCGCCAGGACTTCAGTCCATCTATCCGCTAGCAGATCTTGATCAGGTCGAAGCTATTGTTGCTTTTTCTTCAGGCTGTTTGTTGTGGTTATAAGCCGGCGCTTTGAAGTGCTCCTGCTCGATGGGATCCTCAGGCACGATAAATTCTTCATCACCGAGGCTCACCTCGTCTTCGGAGAGAGGCATGTAATTGTCATCCTCTGATTCTCCGTCTGCCGCCTGTTGCGGAGGGCTAGCTTGTTCATCCTCCTGCTCGAGGTCTCGCTGGAGGGTATTATCATTGTCTTCGGCACTATCTGGAGTGTTATTGTCTCTTGTGCCGATATCACTGCTTTTGCTATGGCGAGACTTAGAGCGGCGCCACTGAAGTCGGTGCTTGGATTGCTTCTTGGAGGGATTATCCTCCGTTGTCTTATCGCCGTCCCCTTCTTTAGGGGTGTCCACCATGTATATGTGATACGATGAGGTGGCAGTCCAGCGCCTTGTGGGTGGTGGTTCTTGTTCGTCTCCTGCATCGTCGTCCATACCGACGATGTCTTCGGAGCCGAATTCGAGCATATCGGTTAAATCATCGACAATGGCTACTAAGTGGGTGGTGGGTGGGGAGCGAATTTCTTTGTCGTCCACATCCCATTCTAGCAGGACATAGTTTGGCCAAGGGTCTCCTGACAGGGAGAGTGACCTCAAAGAGTTTAGCACGTCGCCAAAGGGCGAGTGCTGAAAGATATCCACGGAGGTAAACTCCATGATCGGTGCCCAATCGGATTCGCTAGGCACGGACGCAGGCGGCTCGGATCCCATGGCCGGGGACGAATCCAACGGTTCGGCAACACGGGTCTCGTGGGAGGTGAAGTCAGTATTTGGCTCTATCGCCGCTGAGTAAGCGGCCTCCATGGTGGGGGTCTATCCACCCGTCATCAGATGGAGCAATTTGTTCCGGATTGAGGGCCGGAGTAGTTGCAGGTGTGATCTCCTGAACACTGTCCGACGACAAAGCTAAGTCATGCTCATCGTGATTGTGCGGCGCACCTGACATGGGCTCGAATCCGTCAAAGATCAAGTCTCCGCGGATGTCGGCAGTATAGTTCAAGTTTCCAAACCTGACCTGATGGCCAGGGGCATAGCTCTCGACCTGCTCCAGATGGCCAAGTGAGTTGGCCCGCAGTACGAAGCCGCCGAATACGAAGATCTGTCCGGGGAGGAAAACCCCACCCTGGATCGCATCCTTGCCGATGGTCGAAGGAGCCATCTAGCCTTACGGTGACGGTACAGTGGAACTCTCAATTAAGGCACCAATGTCGGTGTCAAAACTGGCGGATCTCGGGTAAGGGGTCCCGAACTGTGCGTCTAAGGCGGATGGTAACAAGAGGGTGGGGACACGATGTTTACCCAGGTTCGGGCCCTCTTGATGGAGGTAATACCCTACTTCCTGCTTGATTGATCTTGATGATATGAGTATTACAAGAGTTTATCTACCACGAGATCGTAGAGGCTAAACCCTAGAAGCTAGCCTATGGTATGATTGTTGTTGTCCTACGGACTAAACCCTCCGGTTTATATAGACACCAGAGGGGGATAGGGTTACACAGAGTCAGTTACAAGGGAGGAGATCTACATATCCATATTGCCAAGCTTGCCTTCCACGCCAAGGAGAGTCCCATCCGGACACGGGACGAAGTCTTCAATCTTGTATCTTCATAGTCCAACAGTCCGGCTAAAGTATATAGCCCGGCTGTCCGAGGACCCCCTAATCCAGGACTCCCTCAGGACCGACCTGCGAAGTCAGGCTTTGCCACGCCTTTACCGCATCACGCTGACGCCTTGCATTGACATTGACTTCGACACCAGGCCGCATATCTTTAAATGAATTATGTTGCGTAAATTAATTACGTGAGGATTTTTATATATTTATATTATCGTTGTTCGCCTGCACTATTTTACATGTGCAGGTAATGGACTTCGACTACGTCACGTGGTCTCTTTGGCAAGGCGACGCCGTCGTCCAATCGACGTAAATAGGCTCGCGTGATCAACTTGTTGGTCGTGTTGCCATACCGACGTGTTCGGTTGCCTCGGGGACTTCGACATTGTTGAGAGAGCTCTACCTCATCGAGTATAAAGGATCCGGATCGGGCAGCGCTGTCACCTCTGCATACCGACGTACCACGTCACCTCGGCTGGACTGAGGGCTTTGTCATCACTTCATTAACCCACAACGGGGACATCGGCGTCACACTGCGGGCCTGCATTGGCCGTGCTATGTCGCCACTTCGGAGTGCCGAGCTCTTTGCTCTGTCACCTCGGGACCGGCTTGGGGGCTGTGACCTTGTCCCGCCGTAAGCTCGGGCCGTGCATTGACACCGAGCACATTAACCAGCTAAGTCGCTTTTATGCTCAGAATTTTCAATTTTCAATTTTGTTCGGTTCGACCAAAGCATTATACCTTTTTGGCAAAAAGTTGTATGTGAAAACTTCCTTGTCAAAACTTTGTTTGTGACACACAAATTCAAATACCCCGTCTGCTTGGGGCCTTCCTTTATGAAGCTTTTCCTTTTGCATATGATTATACTTGTATGGCTTCGTTCCTTGTTCGTCTATTACGCCACAATATGCACCATGTTGACCTAAGTGTTCTGCAAGCTGGGTTGCCTTGCTCCTGTGTTTACCCCTACGTTCCCTATTGTTCGGCTAGGGAGTAAAGGGAGCACCTCTGCGATTGTCACGATCGGGTCATCCGAGCTCGGACCTCAGACCGGGTGAAGCCGAAAGCTAGCGCTCTTATTGTTTTCAATCATGGTCGGCACACAACAGAACTCTTGAATACAAAAAATCTATTGCACAAGTTTCATAGTAACAATGAGCAATCGAAGAAAGGTATCGGTGGAGGTACTATTTTCTTCGAAGATGCTTCTTACACTTTGTCAGTAATATAGCATAAGTTCCCTGAGCGCGCTTTGTTTGTTACAGCCTTATGGCCTGATTGCCTGGTTATCGGAAACACTGTCGATATTCTCGACAGGTGGAGTACATAACACTTTTCGGCCCTTGACCGAAGAGGGAGAAGCCGACGGTCGGTTAAGACGCGTTTAAAGTTCGGGTGAACACAGATATGATATAAGTACTTCGGTACATACAATCATTATACATAAAACTCTTTTACCCACGTCACTTGGGGTCTCTTAAATTTATACGAGCCATTTTATAAGTGTTCTTCTTCTTAGTCGTTGCAAAGTCTTTTTCTATCACTCCTTTTTTTCGACCCGAGTGTGTGGTCAATAGCCAGGGAGTCTAATTTATCTCTCAAATCTGCTAGAGTTTAGTTTGCTAAACTGGCCTAACGAGGAGTACTACGCCTTCGGGATAGGGGGTTGAAGCCGTAGGCTGACCCGCTTGAAGTCTTGAGATAGGATGTGTCATGATAAAGCACGATAGAAGCACAATTTTTTTTCTAAGACCAATTTTCGGATCGGCAACGAATACTTGATCTAGTTCGAACGTCAAGTTTTTACGGCCGTTTATTTTTTAAGCCTATGGCACTTTTAAACTATTTGTGTGTTTCCAGCATAAGTCTCGTAGTGCAACGCCGGACACCTTTAGAGATTCGGCAAAAACATTCTCGGACATTGCTATATATGCATCGGTTTCGAATTGTGTCTTCGGTCAATAGTTGGATTGCCCAGCTCCTGTGCTTGCCTCCTATGTTCCGCTTTGTTCGGCTAGGTGTGTGTAACGCCCCGGATACAATTTTCCATATGCGTAACTCCAACTCTTTCCTTTTCCGAAGATGCGATATATTTCCCTCCATGGTTGGGTTTACCTTCTTTTTGCTTTTGTTCATGTCATGCATTTCATATCATGTCATCATGTGCATCGCATTCGCATACTTGTTCATCTCATGAATCCGAGCATTTCCCCGTTGTCCGTTTTGCAATCCGGCACTCCTATGTTCCCCGGCGCCCCCTTTTGCAGCATTTCGTGTGCGGGTGTTAAACTTTCTTGGAATGGACCGAGGTTTGCCAAACGGCCTTGGTATAGCACCGGTAGACCGCCTGTCAAGTTTCGGGTCATTTGGAGTCCGTTTGATACTCCAACGGTTAACCGGGTAGCCGCGAAAGCCCTCTTTTGTGTGCAGCCCAACACCCCTCCAAAACAGCCCAATAACCCATCTAAGTCACTCCCATGTCCATCGCCGTTCGATCACGATCGTGTGGGCGAAAACCATGCTCAATTTGGAGCCTCCTAGCCCCTCTTACCTATAAATACACCTCCCCCTCCGAAATTTTCGGGCAAACCCCTAGCCTCCCTCTTCCTCGCGCCGCCGGACACATCCGCCCGCTGACGGACATGTCCGCCACCGCCCCCTCGGCCAACCGCAGCCCGCCACGTCACTGCCGCCGTCCTGCGCGCCGCCGAGGCCCGCCGGGCCCAGATCCAGCCCCGCGGGCCCGTTCCCCGCAGCCGCCTCCCGCGGGCGACCCCGCTCGAGGCCGCCGCGCGCCTCCCCGCGCTCGCCGGCCGGACCTCATCCGCCGCACCACCGCGCCCCGCCGTCCCGCTGCGCGCCCTCCGCCGGCTTGCCTCGCCGCCACCGCCCGTCGTCGCGGCGCCCGCGAGCCCCTGCGCCGCGCCTCCAGCGTAGCCCCGGCCTCCGCCAGTGCCGGATCCGGCGAGGGGCCGGCCGGATCCGTCCTCCACGACCCGCCGGCGTCCTTCTCCGGCCGCTGCGCGCCCCATCTCCGGCCATCCTCGGTTCCCGTGCCTGGAACCCTAGATCTGCGAGGTTGCTCCGTTTTCCCTAAGTCCCGTAATCTGTTGCAAAATCATGCCATGTTCATCGCATCATAACTTGCTGCGTACTGCTCTGTTTCGTGCGTGTAATATGTCAAATTGTTCGTATCTATGAGTACATCATTTCATATCATACCATCATTTTCATTTGAGCTCATCTTGATGCCCGAAATGCTGTTGGAAGAGGGCCATGTGATGTTAGTTTCAGATTCTCAGCAGAACATGCACTTTTGTCATTTTTGCCATGATTGATGTGTGCACCCTATGAATTTGACTCCTACATGTGTTTTGTAATATGCCAAGCCATATTTACAGGGGTGTATGCCATGTATTTTTGTGATCTTTCTGGTGACTAGCACAGGCATGCAAACTACGCATCTTAATGTTGCTGATTTCAGAGACTTAGAATTTCACCAAGTCATGTTCTGCTGTTATGGTGATGCCATGTATTCATGTTGCTACAGTGAGATCCATGCCTCTTTTGAGGATGCTCAGTAAGGATGTTTTTTTACTTATGTCATGATCTATCAATCCGTGGCCTGTTTGGCAATTATAGAATGCCATATCTTGAGTCAATCGAGCTCTACTTTTGCTATAAAATGTTACTGGCAGATTGTTTACATGTTATTCGATTTTGCCAAGCTTGTTGTAGTTGATACTTGCATGCTATGATGTTGTTCTTGCCATTTCTAGCTTCTATGCCATGTCTTATTGATGTATGTATGCTTATTTTATCATGCAATGCTCTGTAGTGAGTGCATCGAGCTCGTAAACATGCCTACTTGTTATCTGTTTTTGACATGTCCAGTTTTCTGCTAAGTCTGAAATCTGTAACGAAACTTGCTTAATTGACATGGGTGTTATTATATTCTCTGATCCATCTTAGCTTATGGTCAGTAAGGGACTTTTGTGCATTGCCTTGAGTATATTCATGCCATGCCTTGCTTTGCCATATTGTGTTCCTGTAGCATGTTGTTTTCTTGCTCTAAACATGTCATCCTGATGTTAATTTCTGGCATGATAGTGTTTTCACTAAGTCTGTGAACCTGTTACCTTTTGCACTTTTGCCATGCTTGTTTGAACCTGTTATGTTGTGATTTAGCTGTAGCTCAGTGTTCATCTTTTGTCAATCATCTTGAGTAGTTCACAATCATATGCTTTTTTGGTACGTTTGGGTGCAGTAGCTTAATTTCTTGTTGCATGCTAAGTGGCATCATGCTGTTAATCGCAGAAATATGTCATTCTTGTTTTGCTTGCCATTTGCAAACCGTGCATCCGATTCCGGTGATCTTTATATCGATTTCAGCCGAAATCATCTCACTTTTGCAGTGGCATACTTGGTTTTCCAAGATTATTCCTGGTTCATCTTTTCCTTCCGGAGCACGCATATGCATTGCATACCACATCTCGCATATCTTGCCATGTTTTGCATCATGTTGCTTGCGCATTGCATCGTGATTGATGGTTGTCCCCTTTGCTTGTGTTCTTGCCTTGGGTAGAGCCGGGAGACGAGTACGTGACCGAGGAACCTGTTGAGAACGCTTACGAGGACCAAGCTTTCGACAACTCTGAGAACCTTGCAGGCAAGATGACCATACCCTCGAAATCACTTCTATCTTTGCTTGCTAGTTGCTCGCTCTTTTGCTATGCCTATGCTGCGATACCTACCACTTGCTATATCATGCCTCCCACTCCATGTCAAGCCTCTAACCCACCTTGTCCCAGCAAACCGTTGTTTGGCTATGTTACCGCTTTGCTCAGCCCCTCTTATAGCGTTGTTAGTTGCAGGTGAAGATGAAGTTTGTTCCTTGTTGGAACATGGAGATGTTGTTCCTTGTTGGAACATGTTTACTTGTTGGGATATCACAATATCTCATATATTATTAATGCATCTATATACTTGGTAAAGGGTGGAAGGCTCGGCCTTATGCCTGGTGTTTTGTTCCACTCTTGCCGCCCTAGTTTCCGTCATATCGGTATTATGTTCCCGGATTTTGCGTCCCTAACGCGGTTGGGTGATTTATGGGACCCCCTTGACAGTTCGCTTTGAATAAGACTCCTCCAGGAAGGCCCAACATTGGTTTTACCATTTGCCTCACCTATGCCCTTTTATTTCCTTTGGGTTTCCGGAGCCTGAGGGTCATCTTATTTTAGCCCCCCCGGGCCAGTTCTCCTTCGAGTGATGGTCCAAACCGAGCGATGTCCGGCGCCCCTGGGCAATCAGGGTCTATGCCAACCCGACGTCTGGCTCATCCGCTGTGCCCTGAGACCGAGATATGTGCAGCTCCTATCAGGATTTGTCGGCACATCCGGGCGGCTTTGCTGGTCTTGTTTTATTACTGTCGAAATGTCTTGTAGCCGGGATTCCGAGACTGATCGGGTCTTCCCGGGGAGAAGGAATATCCTTCATTGATCGCGAGAGCTTATAATGGGCTAAGTTGGGACACCCCTGCAGGGTTTGAACTTTCGAAGGCCGTGCCCGCGGTTATGTGGCAGATGGGAATTTGTTAATGTCCGGTTGTAGAGAACCCAAAGTTGATCTTAAATTAAAATACACCAACCGCGTGTGTAACCGTGATGGTCTCTTCTCGGCGGAGTCCGGGAAGTGAACACGGTGTTGGAGTTATGCTTGACGTAGGTTGTTCTAGGATCACTTCTTGATCATAGTTGTTCGACCGTGCTTTTGCCTTCTCTTCTTGCTCTCATTTGCGTATGTTAGACACCAGATATGCTAGTCGCTTGCTGCAGCTCCACCTCACTACCTTCTCCTACCCATAAGCTTAAATAGTCTTGATCTCGCGGGTGTGAGATTGCTGAGTCCCCGTGACTCACAGATACTTCCAAAACCAGCTTGCAGGTGCCGATGAAACCGTGCAGGTGACGCACCCGAGCTCAAGGAGGAGCTCGATGAAGATCTTGTTCATTGTGCTGTTTCATTTCAGTTGATCAGTAGTGGAGCCCAGTTGGGACGATCGGGGATCTGTGTAGCATTTGGGGTAGTCTTCTTTTATTTTGGTTCCGTAGTCGGACCTTGATTGTATCTGTATGATGTAATGCTTTACTCATGTATTGCGTGAAGTGGCGATTGTAAGCCAACTATGTATCTCTTTCCCTTATGTATTACATGGGTTGTGTGAAGATTACCTCACTTGCGACATTGCTTTCAATGCGGTTATGCCTCTAAGTCGTGCTTCGACACGTGGGAGATATAGCCCCATCGAGGGCGTTACAAGTTGGTAATCAGAGCCTTCCCCGACCTTAGGAGCCCCACTGATTGATCGTTTTTAGCGGCCGAGTTGTGTCTACAAAAATGTTTTGAGTCATTTAGGAATTATGTATCGGAGAGTTTAGGAATTCTTTTTACTTCCCAGTCTCCTCATCGCTCTGGTAAGGCATCCTGACGTAGAGTTTTGACTCTTCTCTTCTCAAATTTCACTAATTTTTTTTAGGATCATGCGGGTATCTTAGAATCGTTCCAATGGTTTTGTGATGACAACATTGTCTTGGTGCCTCCTGTCAGCAGGGGTTTAGTGGAAGTGTCCCGGGGAGTTGAGCTCTGAGGTGTTGTCGTCATAATTTTATCGTTGCAGTTCTAGAATACCTGAGTTTAGTACGCCGACATCGAAAATCTGTTTTATATAGTTGTTGGTGAGATAACCCTGATAGCCCAGTACTGAGGCGAGTGCGGGAGTATTGCCATAACTCGTATAACGGGTGCTTTTCGAAGGTTGAGGTAGACGATTTCCGAAGGTTTCTTGGTTATGTGTTGAAGGATGGATACAACTGGATCTAGGTATTGTTAGTTTGGGTGATATATTTTGTGTCCCATGTATCCCCAACACCGGATTGCATAACCAGAAAGTTTCGGGAGTTTATAAGTGGGAATTCAAGTAGCTCCTAGAATATCTTTCCAATAGACACATGATACGATATGGGGTCTATCATATGTTTGTTTCCGGCTTATTCTGCAAGCCAAATCCTTTGTTTTGTTTTATTTGTGGTATTCGAGTTGCTTCGAAGTCAAATGTTGAATCCATACCTTTCCTATACGGTGTTCTCATATTTCTATGTGAATACTAATCCTTCTTGATCACTGAGGTTGTCTTTTCAATTCTTTCCAACCGGTGTGCTTTTCTCCAAGTAAATCTGATCATTTTCAACATCCGCAAGATCAACTCTAAGTATTCTTAACGGTGTTTGTTTCATTCGTCCCAAGTTGTCTTTGTTTTCCTGGCCTCCCACCCTTATTTCTTCAAGGACGCAGATTTCTTAATCAAGTATCCTTTTATTGATGGGTAGTCTCTCCATTCTTTTCTTTCAATGTTCTTATCCGGTGTTTTCCCATGAAGATACTAACGGAGCTTCAAGTTCATCATTCTTCGTTCTATTTCTTCTCCGGTGGATTCAATTCAAGCTTTATCGATCATATCTTTTCCTCGTTTCTAATGTTTTCTCGTACCGGTGCACCTCTTAATCATTCACCTCTCGCTTTCCATTTGTTCCGGCGTGCTGAAGATATCTCAGGAGAATTGTGTCTCCATTATCAATCCGTTCAAGCTATTTCGAGGTTGTTATCACATTCAAGCCATTTAATTCAACCGGTGCAATCTCTCTTTTCAAGCAATCGTTCAACGGTGGTTCTTTTGAGTGGGCTCTAACCCACAGGTCTTTTCCCAGGATCTTACCTGACTCTTCTAATTTTCCCGGAGCTATTCTCAAATTCATTTAAAAGTTTGACGTAAGAATGGATTTTCATCAGTCAGCTGTTTTGCTCCAAGATCTTTCAAATTCTTTACATCGTTGGTTCAACCTTTCCAATTTTCATTCCGGAGTGCCTCAACAATTCATGGTGGTGTTTCTCATCGTTATTCTCAACATTTGAAGACCGAAGAAGAGTTTCTCTTAAATCTTGCTCCTTTCTCTTCAAGATTCATGGTTCTAGCTTGATGCCATCCTCTCATAATTGTTTTCTATTGTGAGAATTCTTTTCACCCATCCGGAGCATTTGAGGAGTCTATTCAGTTTGATTCTCCGGAGCCATCATCTCAGTATTATTCATTCTCAGCTTTTAGCTCTCGTTCTCCAAAGCTTACCGGTGGAGCGTTCAAAGATCCTCTAATCAGTTCATGATCTCTTCATTCACTTGTATCTAAATTCTCTCAAGTATCTTCGTTCATTTTCTAATTCTTCCCGGTGTTTCTTTATCTTTTCTTCGTTCATTTTCAATTCTTACGGTGGTTCGTTCAAGAGTTCTCTTCCTTCGTTATCATATAGATTCATTCGTTCTTTCCAAGTTCTCTTTCGTTGTTACCGGTGGTTCGTTGAAGTCCTTCTCAAGTTTGTGCTATATCTCTCTTGATCCTTTCTACGAGAAAAAGTGGTATGTCAAATCCATTACTTGTCATCAATTCAATTGGTGAAGGATAAGCATAATGTAATTCTTATTCTTGTTTCATCGGGTTAACTCAATTCCCTATTCCGGAGGTTCCTTGGTTTCAATAGCTCATCTTTCTTTTCCGGAGTTCCAAGCTCTCGCAATTATATCATCACGGAGATACATCTAAAGCATTACAAGGCTTCACCTTGTGTTGTCAACTTCTCTTTCTTTCTACCATCCTTTTATTACCGGAGTTCTTCATGGAGTTTCTTCATGGTGGTTCATCAAGGATTTAATTCATTCTCAAAGTGTTCTCAAGATTCTTGTTGGAAGAGCTCAAATATTCTTCTTCCTGCATTCCAAAGTGCAATTCGTTCTACCTTATCATTTGAGGTTGTGTTATGTCATTCTTGACAATTCGAATTCGCGTTTCATGATTCACATGTTGTCAATAATGAGATATTTTAAATCCACCAATCTCTTCGTTGGATTTATCTTGTGTCATGTTTCACCTAAAGCCTTCCTAAGGATTGTTGCTATTTATGGTGCTCATAAAGGACCCAAGTTCTTCATTTATCCTACCAGTGAAATAAGTTTCTCATCTCCTTGTTGATATCAATCCAATCTATTGTTTCCGTTAGTGGCAGAATTTCACCTCATAAATTTGAGACGTTTTCCATAAGCCCACAACAACCTTATTATTTTGTTGTTTAATTTTCACCAACTCCATTCAATCCTTGTTTCTAAGGATGCCTTCAAATTCATTGCTGGTACAAGTTATCATTTTCTTCTACTTTCGTTCTTCCTAACGATTTAGCTTCTATTCGTTCGTTCCGGAAGCATTGTAATATTGCTTTCTTCGACCCAACTCATACTAATGTTCTTTTATTGCTTATCCATTTAAACGGAGTGTTGTGTCTATCATTCCTCTTTTAACCGGAGTCTCATCCAAGTGCTTTCATTTGCCAAGTTCATATTCTATTCCTTCCATTTCCAACCGGAGTGTTGTTGTAATTGTGCTTTATCGTACCTTGTACATCTTGTTTCAACCGGAGTGGTTTCAACGTCTATCTTGTCACTTAAGCTCTTCTTTCTCGCCGTATTCCTTGTTCCTTGTCCAACGGAGTATTTCATTTCGTTCATCTCCATGGTATTCTTTCTTTCATTTTGCTCAACCTCTCAAGGTTCTTTGGTTTCACTCGTTTGGCAAAGAAGCAACTTAGTTTTACCTCTAATCTTCCTCTTTCTTCTCCCTCCGGTGCCATCCTAGATCTCGGGACGAGATCCTCTCGTAGTGGTGGAGTGTTGTAACGCCCCGGATACAATTTTCCATATTCGTAACTCCAACTCTTGCCTTTTCCGGAGATGCGATATATTTCCCTCCGTGGTTGGGTTTTCCTTCTTTTTGCTTTTGTTCATGTCATGCATTTCATATCATGTCATCATGTGCATCGCATTCACATACTTGTTCATCTCATGAATCCGAGCATTTTCCCCGTTGTCCGTTTTGCAATCCGACACTCCTATGTTCCCCGGCGCCCCCTTTTGCAGCATTTCGTGTGCGGGTGTTAAACTTTCTCGGAATGGACCGAGGTTTGCCAAGAGGCCTTGGTATAGCACCGGTAGACCGCCTGTCAAGTTTCGGGTCATTTGGAGTCCGTTTGATACTTCAACGGTTAACCGGGTAGCCGCAAAAGCCCTCTTTTGTGTGCAGCCCAACACCCCTCCAAAACAGCCCAATAACGCATCTAAGTCACTCCCATGTCCATCACCGTTCGATCACGATCGTGTGGGCGAAAACCGTGCTCAATTTGGAGCCTCCTAGCCCCTCCTACCTATAAATACACCTCCCCCTCCGAAATTTTCGGGCAAACCCCTAGCCTCCCTCTTCCTCGCGCCGCCGGACACATCCGCCCGCTGACGGACATGTCCGCCATCGCCCCCTCGGCTAACCGTAGCCCGCCATGTCACCGCCGCCGTCCTGCGCGCCGCCGAGGCCCGCCGGGCCCAGATCCAGCCCCGCGGGCCCGTTTCCCGCAGCCGCCGCCCGCGGGCGACCCCGCCCGAGGCCGCCGCGCGCCTCCCTGCGCTCGCCGGCCGGACCTCGTCCGCCACGCCCCGCCGTCCCGCTGCGCGCCCTCCGCCGGCTTGCCTCGCCGCCACCGCCCGTCGTCGCGGCGCCCCGCGAGCCCCTGCGCCGCGCCGCGCCTCCAGCGCCGCCCCGGCCTCCGCCAGTGCCGGATCCGGCGAGGGGCCGGCCGGATCTGTCCTCCCCGACCCGCCGGTGTCCTTCTCTGGCCGCCGCGCGCCCCATCTCCGGCCATCCTCGGTTCCCGTGCCCGGAACCCTAGATCTGCGAGGTTGCTCCATTTTCCCTAAGTCCCGAAATCTGTTGCATACTCATGCCATGTGCATCGCATCGTAACTTGCTGCATACTGCTCCATGTCATGGGTGTAATATGTCAAATATTTCGCCTCGATGAGTACATAATTTCATCTCATTGCATCATTTTCATTTGAGCTCATCTTGATGCCTGAAATGCTGTTGGAAGAGGGCTATGTGATGTTAGTTTCAGATTCTTAGCAGAACATGCACTTTTGTCATTTTTGCCATGATTGATGTGTGCACCCTATGAATTTTAGTTCTACATGTGTTTTGTAATATGCCATGCCATCTTTACAGGGGTGTATGCCATGTATTTTTGTGATCTTTGTGGTGACTAGCACAAGCATGCAAACTAGGCATCTTAATGTTGCTGATTTCAGAGACTTAGAATTTCACTAAGTCATGTTCTGCTGTTATTGTGATGCCATGTATTCATGTTTCTACAGTGAGATACATGCCTCTTTTGAGGATGATCAGTAAGGATGTTTTGTTATCTATGTCATGCTATATCCATCAATGTCCTTTTTGGAAATTATGGTGTGCCATAGATTGACTCAATCGAGCTCTACTTTTGCTATAAAATGTTACTGGCAGATTGTTTACATGTTATTCGATTTTGCCAAGCTTGTTGTAGTTGATCCTTGAATGCTATGATGTTGATCTTGACATGTCTAGCTTCTATGCCATGTCTTCTTGATGTATGTATGCTTAGTTTATCATGCAATGCTCTGTAGTGAGTGCATCGAGCTCGTAAACATGCCTACTTGTTATCTGTTTTTGACATGTCCAGTTTTCTGCTAAGTCTGAAATCTGTAACGAAACTTGCTTAATTGACATGGGTGTTATTATATTCTCTGATCCCTCTTGGCTTATGGTCAGTAAGGGACTTTTGTGCATTTGCTTGATTAGATTCATGCCATGCCTTGCTTTTATATATTGTGTTCCTGTAGCATGTCGTTTTCTTGCTCTAAACATGTCGTTTTCACCAAGTCTGTGAACCTGTTATCTTTTGCACTTTTTCCATGCTTGTCTGAATCTGTTATGTTGTGATTTAGCTGTAGCTCAGTGTTCATCTTTTGTCAAGCATCTTGAGTAGTTCACTTTCATATGCTTTGTTGGTACGTTTGGGTGCATTAGCTTAATTTCTTGTTGCATGCTAAGTGGCATCATGCTGTTAATCGCAGAAATATGTCATTCTTGTTTTGCTTGCCATTTGCAAACCGTGCATCCGATTCCGGTGATCTTTAGATCGATTTCAGCCGAAATCATCTCACTTTTCCAGTGGCATACTTGGTTTTCCAAGATTATGCCTGGTTCATATTTTCCTTCCGGAGCACGCATATGCATTGCATACCACATCTCGCATATCTTGCCATGTTTTGCATCATGTTGCTTGCGCATTGCATCGTGATTGATGGTTGTCCCCTTTGCTTGTGTTCTTGCCTTGGGTAGAGCCGGGATACGAGTACGTGACCGAGGAACCTGTTGAGAACGCTTACGAGGACCAAGCTTTCGACAACTCTGAGAACCTTGCAGGCAAGATGACCATACCCTCGAAATCACTTCTATCTTTGCTTGCTAGTTGCTCGCTCTTTTGCTATGCCTATGCTGCGATACCTACCACTTGCTATATCATGCCTCCCACTTTGCCATGTCAAGCCTCTAACCCACCTTGTCCCAGCAAACCGTTGTTTGGCTATGTTACCGCTTTGCTCAGCCCCTCTTATAGCGTTGTTAGTTGCAGGTGAAGATGAAGTTTGTTCCTTGTTGGAACATGGAGATGTTGTTCCTTGTTGGGACATGTTTACTTGTTGGGATATGACAATATCTCTTATATTATTAATGCATCTATATACTTGGTAAAGGGTGGAAGGCTCGGCCTTATGCCTGGTGTTTTGTTCCACTCTTGCCGCCCTAGTTTCCGTCATATCGGTATTATGTTCCCGGATTTTGCGTACCTAACGCGGTTGGGTGATTTATGGGACCCCCTTGACAGTTCCCTTTGAATAAGACTCCTCCAGCAAGGCCCAACATTGGTTTTACCATTTGCCTCACCTATGCCCTTTTATTTCCCTTGGGTTTCCGGAGCCTGAGGGTCATCTTATTTTAGCCCCCCCGGGCCAGTTCTCCTTTGAGTGCTGGTCCAAACCGAGTGATGTCCGGCGCCCCCTGGGCAATCAGGGTCTATGCCAACCCGACGCCTGGCTCATCCGGTGTGCCCTGAGACCGAGATATGTGCAGCTCCTATCAGGATTTGTCGGCACATCCGGGCGGCTTTGCTGGTCTTGTTTTATTACTGTCGAAATGTCTTGTAGCCGGGATTCCGAGACTGATCGGGTCTTCCCGGGGAGAAGGAATATCCTTCGTTGATCGCGAGAGCTTATAATGGGCTAAGTTGGGACACCCCTGCAGGGTTTGAACTTTCAAAAGCCGTGCCCACGGTTATGTGGCAGATGGGAATTTGTTAATGTCCGGTTGTAGAAAACCCGAAGTTGATCTTAAATTAAAATACACCAACCGCGTGTGTAACCGTGATGGTCTCTTCTCGGCGGAGTCCGGGAAGTGAACACGGTATTGGAGTTATGCTTGACGTAGGTTGTTCTAGGATCACTTCTTGATCATAGTTGTTCGACCATGCTTTTGCCTTCTCTTCTCGGTCTCATTTGCGTATGTTAGACACCAGATATGCTAGTCGCTTGCTGCAGCTCCACCTCACTACTTTCTCCTACCCATAAGCTTAAATTGTCTTGATCTCGCGGGTGTGAGATTGCTGAGTCCCCGTGACTCACAGATACTTCCAAAACCAGCTTGCAGGTGCCGATGAAACCGTGCAGGTGACGCACCCGAGCTCAAGGAGGAGCTCGATGAAGATCTTGTTCATTGTGCTGTTTCGTTTCAGTTGATCAGTAGTGGAGCCCAGTTGGGACGATCGGGGATCTGTGTAGCATTTGGGGTAGTCTTCTTTTATTTTGGTTCCGTAGTCGGACCTTGATTGTATCTGTATGATGTAATGCTTTACTCATGTATTGCGTGAAGTGGCGATTGTAAGCCAACTATGTATCACTTTCCCTTATGTATTACATGGGTTGTGTGAAGATTACCTCACTTGCGACATTGCTTTCAATGCGGTTATGCCTCTAAGTCGTGCTTCGACACGTGGGAGATATAGCCGCATCGAGGGCGTTACAGTGTGCAAAGGGAGAACCACTGCAACTGTGCTTCCAGCTCGCATAGTCGAGCGCCTCAGTGGAGAAAGCCGAAAACTGACTGTCACAATAAGTGTAAACTGGTCAGTGATCCGATGACTGTATTAAACTATAAGGATCGATAGAGGTCACCCCATGTTAAATGACGGTCCGTTCATAACATTAGCTGAAGTGTTTACGGCTTGACCTCGACTGTCGCCGAACACTAACCGGGGGCTAGTACCTGGCCTCCCAACTTTAAGCTCCTATGACTAAGTGAAAGTTATAAAGCCCGCATATCTGATTGCCTCGTTTCTGCTAACACAACGGCCTTTGGGCACCGAGACGTCGGCTAAGGGTTGTTTTGTTATTGCGAAAACACCCTGCGTAGCATCTACAAGGGGGCGGAAGCCGATGATGGGCCACTTTCAACTGATAAACGGTCGCAACAGAGTCAAAATAACATATCATTGGTGTTTTTATTTAATATACGAGGGTCGCCTTCCGTAATCATCGTTATAAAGCCAAACATATGCATCAATTTGACTTAAGATTTTGGCCAAGCTGGGTTGCCTGGCTCTTGTGCTTACCCCTATGGCTCCGATTGTTCGGCTAGGTGGTAACGGGAGCACCTCTGTGATTGTTACTACCGGGTCATCCGAGTAAGTACCTCAGACTGGGTGAAGCTGAAAGCTAGCAGTCTTAAAGGATCACATTGGTCGGCAACGACGGAAGTGAAAATTTTGGTTCATTAATACCACAGAGTTCGGGAACTTTCCCTGAATTAAATTCTCAATATTTTCCTCCCACATTGATCGGAGGTGAGGTTTCATGATCATGATAAGCATGACGAACCGAAGAAAGGAACCGGTAGCAGGACTATTTTCTTTGGAAGATGTTTCTTACGTTAAAAACGTAATATAATATATTTCTCCGTGTACCTTTGTTTATAAAACCGTATGGCCGGATTGCCTTGTTTTCCATAAACCTTTGCCCTTATAACGACTTTATAAAGTAGGAAAACACTCCTCAGCTACTGGCCGAGGAGGTTGAAGCCGATGGTCGGTCAACAAAATTTTGTACAATGCGGATCTGAGCATTAATGATGTAAAGTACTTGGATACATAGAGTCATTACACATAATTTGTGATTTTACTCTGGATATCGATCCTTAATTCGGCCACCCGTGCCCGCATTAAGGCTCGGGGGCTACTGGGCTTCGGGCTTATTATTGACAAATATTAAAGGGGCACATCGATCCCCTGATCTGGTGTTGCCACCCGACCAGTGTCTCGGGGGCTACTGCATTGACAATCCAGTGTAGAATATTTAAGTGCAATATAGTTTTCGAGAAGATTATGATCCTCACCCAATCTGAGTCTCGAGGACTTTGCACACCGCCTTTTGTGTCCCAAATATTCTGCCGAGCTAGGAGTTGATCCTCAGGCCGATTTTGAATCAACCTGGGTCTCAGGGGCTATTGGGATCAGCGGTCTTATGTCATCCTTCAGGTGCATCTCGGATTTTAGACCAATACACACCTTGAGGGCTACTGACTATATATCTCGACAGAGAATAAATTGCACCAATAAAAAATACTGACAAAAATCGGCCCGTAGTCGGGGTGGTGCACCACCTTGGAAGCAGTCCGGCATAAAGCTTGGGCGCCAGTGGCTGGCTCCATAGAGGGCATTTCCGGCATTAAGCTCGACTAAACTCCTTCAACTTTTTTTGAACCAAGGTGATCTATGACACCTCGGACATAGTCTGGCGTTGGAGCTTGGACATAGTCTGGCGTTGGAGCTTGGACATAGTCCGGCGTTGGAGCTCGGATGCAGTTCGGCGTTGGAGCTCGACTATAATAATACTCTTTGGATAAAGTCCGGCGTTGGAGCTCGGATACATTCCGGCATTGGATCTCGGAGGCGGTCCGGCGTTGGTACTCGGCCGCAAAAGATACCTCGAATGCAGTCCGGCGTTGGAGCTCGGATGCAAGAGGACACTGCCGCCCGGGAACAACTTCAAACCCGTGGTGTGGCAAAAAAACAAGGCATTGGTAAAGGCCGAAAAATTAAAGGGGCTCCTCGGGTACCTGACGTATAAACTCTTCAGATGCACTTCGGCGATCCTCAAGATCGAAGATGAGAAGATTTGTTGAACCAGTTTTCAAGACCGACGACCGAAGATGAAGAGCAGTTCGGAAGAATCGAGGAGCGTCCCCAACTTGAAGACCAGTTCAGGGGGCTACTGACGGTGTCCTAGACTAGGGGGTACTCACCACGTTGTCTCCCGACCAGCTGGATCGGGCCGAGGACCCCCATGGCGGTTCACTATTGGGCCAGTTCGGACACCCCATGCCGCATACAAGGAGCATTCTACAAGACTTGGCGCCCAAGACAAGGACTCCTCAAAACTCTAGGCCTGCGGTGCATATATAAACTGAGGCCGGGCTAGTCAATAGACAATCTTATATTCATTACTACAATCTCGTGGTAGATACATGTACTCTGTCCTACACCCATATGAATACAATCAAAAGCAGCATGTAGGGTCTTATCTCATCAAGAGAGCCCGAAGCTGGGTAAAACCCCGTGTCCATGTTACCATCTCCCCAAGACGCCTAGCTTAGGACCCCTACTACGAGATACGCCGGATATTGTACCGACACCTACGACCTTGCCAAGTATTGGGAATACCTTGTTCACGAGTTCGCGAGTGCTCGTCTTCTGGCCCAACCCCCGGGCTGGTTTCTTCCCTAGAGCGGAGTTGGTTGGTGCAAAAATGACCCCTCTGTCTCCTAACCCCCGGTCCTGGGGTGTTTTAGGTGATGTCGTTGATTTCCGTGAGCTATGTGCTCAGGGGAGGCCACATGCACTACAAAAAACACTTCTGTGATGATACATGTTTGTCACTATAGACCACGATTTCTGTCATGCTTGTAAATCCATGACGATTTTATGACAAAATCAAGATAGTCATACATGTGTTGTCGTAGAAGTGTTCGATGACAATACTCAAATTATTATCACGGAAGTGTCCAGTTCCATGATGATATATGGCGCGTCATGGAAGTGCTTTCGTCAAGGGTAACCGACACGTGGCATCCACCATAATGGGTCGTTGTTAAGCTATCAGGTCCAGTTTTGGATCCGCTAATAGCCACGACCAATGGCAATTTTCCACGTGTAAAATTCTCGTTGACCGAAGGAACCACATGTCAGCTTCGCATTGAGACAGATGTCTGATGTCCACTACACAACCTTCTTCTTGTAGACGTTGTTGGGCCTCCAAGTGTAGAGGTTTGTAGGACAATAGCAAATTTCCCTCAAGTGCATGACCTAAGGTTTATCAATCCGTGGGAGGCGTAGGATGAAGATGGTCTCTCTCAAACAACCCTGCAACCAAATAACAAAGAGTCTCTTGTGTCCCCAACACACCTGTCGTGGAATTGTCACAACATATGTCCTAGTGAGAGGACTTAGTCGTGGAGCCATCGCAACGAGATTAGCTTAAAGGGGTTAATCAGGACAAAGGACACGAGGAGTTTATACTGGTTCGGCCTCTTGCAGTGAAGGTAAAGGCCTAATCCAGTTTGAGGTGGTATTGCTAGGGTTTCGATGACCAGGGAGCGAATACGCTTAGCCTGGCTCTCGATCTGTTGTTTCTTGTCCTAAGCCACCGACGGGTCGTCCCCTTATATACGGGTTGACGCCCTGCGGCCTACAGCATCCTGTCCGGCTCATACATCGTGTCCGGCTCGGTGACTTATCTTACATGCCTTACAATACAAGTCTACATATACATGGCGGTTTATATCCGTGGGCCTTAAGCCGCCTTCAGGTTTGGGCCTTCTACTAAGCCTGTCTATGAACCGCCATTGTTATTATACTCTCGGGCTTCATTGAGATGAACCTCCATAGGGATGACCCGGTCCCTCCTGGGCGGGTCATACCCGATAGTCATATCCCCAACATTAGGCCCCAGGTTGACTTGAACTTGTTCATGTCAATCTTCGATACTTAGAAAAATCCTTCCTCATCTTACTGTGAAATATTGTAACCCGCCATGACGTCATCTCCGGAATTTACGGTAACCCGCCATGACGTCACCTGCCATTTAATACTTCACAGAACCCTAATCTTAATTAACCTCTTACTTTACTGTCCTTCCAAAAATCAAGGCGCCCGCACCGTCACTTATCCCTTTTTTGCCTCCTCAATTCTCGCGCCTGTCGTTTGTCCTTCCAGGCTTTATAAATAAGACCTCGGGCTCTCCTCTCATTCTCCCCTCTTTCCTTCTCACCTTGTTCTTCCTCCTCGTGACACACCGACCCGCACGAACTCCGCCGCCGTCGACCTTCGTCTCCAACTTCAACTCCGGCCGCTGCATCACCCTGAACGGACCAGAAAACCACAACGCCTCTCCGCTGTCCCATCAGCATCAGTAAGCCCTCCTATCCTTCATTGTAGATCTGGCATTAGGGTTTCAGTGTTCGTTAGTGTTCGTCGCCGCTCTTCCTTATCCTTGTTTAGATCCATGGATTAGATCCAAAAACCACATAAATCTTGCGCGGTAGTAATTTTAGCACCTGTTTTTGATACTACAATATATCCTCATCGCGACAGATCACCTCTAGGGCACCTCTGCTTTTGCATTGCCGCCACCGTAGACTTCGAATCTATCCCCTTTTCTGAACAGTTGCAGATCCAAATCTATAACTTTAATCTGTAAAACCTGTTTGTCCAACACTTAGTAGAATTTTACTCTTTGCCAAATTTTGAATACATGTACCTTCCATGGCGGCTTACACGTCCGGCTTACAATTACTCATATACCATTAGTCCTCACTTAAGCCGCCATTCTGAATGTATACTGCCAACGCTTAAACTGTGATTTCACCAATTAACTTGAACCGACAATTTTTCTTTCCTTTAGGCTTTCTTTCACAATACCACCCAAAACAGTGTACACATGCAATTGGGTCCCTTCCATCGTCACCGAGGGCACTTTTAAAGACTTTTTCAAAGTCGGGTATCTACCCGCCAAGAGTGTGATGCATTATCGTGCTCCTGACCCGGGTGAAGAAAAACCTCAGCCGAAAGACGGTGAAGTCATCGTTTTTACTAACCACATGAACCGGGGCTTCTTACCGCCCGGCTCTAAATTCTTCCGAGATGTTCTGCACTTTTTTCAGCTCCACCCTCAAGACATCAGACCCAATTCTGTGTCAAATATCTACAACTTTCAAGTCTTCTGTGAAGTATACCTTCAAGAGGAGCCTATTGTTGAGCTCTTTAGAGAGTATTTTTACTTAAACCGCCAGACTGAATTCACCAATGGTCCTAGCTTGGAGCTCGGTGGAATTTCAATTCAACGTAGAAGAGACGCCATCTTTCCTTATGCCTGCTTGCCGACTCACCCCAAAGACTGGAACCAGATGTGGTTTTATTGCAAGGATACTTCTCCGGCTGACGAGAATCCGCTGCCGGGTTATCGTGTTGAGCGCCTGGACCCAAAACATAACCTTTCGAGAAAACTTACTGCCGCTGAACGGAAGAAGATTGCACCTACTATTGTGAAGGTCAAAGCTCTGCTAGTAAATGGGCTGACTGGCGTTGATTTAGTCAGGTGTTGGGTTTCTTGGCGGATCATTCCGCTGAGCTGCCGCACCGTCTTAATGTGTACTTACACTGGTGGTGAAAAAGATTCATTGTGTCATAGCTCCGCACCATTAACTGATGAAGCAATAAATGAGATGGTTAAGTCTCTTCTGAATGAAGACCCGGAAGATTGTGTTAAAGTGGGTTTGGCCCCTTTCTACAAGCTTAACCCGCCACCAGATGTAAGCCTTTGAACTTACTTATCTTCACCTCGTCATTTGAAATATCTTATTAACTCAACCTTTAATAATCTTTGCAGGCTAAGTCTGAATTTTGGAAAATGGAGTATGATCACGAGGCTGCTAAGAAGGCCAGGGCTGCCAAGAAGGCCGCTAGGAAAGTCGCCAAGAAGACCACCAAGAAGAAAAAGAAACCAAGCGCCTCTGACCTGCTCAAGCTGGATGACACCTCTGAGTCGGAGGTAGCCCTTGACTCTCTTGGTTATTTTTTAATCATATTATTGACACTGATTATTATCAGGCTGACACGAGTGCTAGCCAAGTAGCTGAAGAAGAGGTAACTATTATTTCCTCTGACTCAGACCCTTTGCCAAGACAGAAACTTCGACATGTAACCCGAAAAGTAAGGTTTTCACACCCGTTGGCTTATTTGGATCCTCACTTTCTTATGAAACAATAGCAACACAAGAACCGCCGCCAGACCCGGACCAGTGGGGGTAACGAGTTATCCTCTGGCTTACCGAACACTCCTGCCCCTCGAAAGCGTTGAAACGAGGTTCTTTTTCTAATTACTCATTTTATCTGTTTGGCAGATCTTATCTGTTTACCTTCTAACTCTGTTGATAATCCTTAATCTGGAACTTGCCCATTCTTCCTCTGGTGACTCATCACAAACTGAGTTGCCGGCTTTCAAAACTGCCCCTGGGTAATAGCAACTGATGTCACCCTGTAATTGTTCATACCATTATATTTATACTAACTTGTCACAATCCGCGTAGTGGACAAGCAAAACCGAACAAGAAGGCGATGGTGAATAAACCAACTGAAGCGCCGAAAACTGCTGAGCTGGAGCCACAAGTCTCCGTTCCTGAAGCTTCTGATAAGTAGCCAGAAGAACCAGTTACTGTCACTCCGCCTGAGATTCTGGATCTCAGTGTTCAGGGCACTACTATTAATCCTTCAACTCCTGCCCCCTCAGGCTCACCTGAGCCGTCAGAGGCTCACAATGATGACGTATTGATTATTGGCACCGGCTTTGTTGAACCGGGAAATCCAATAGCTTTGGCCAAACACACTGTCAAGCAAGAGGTTATTGAGAGGTGGAAACTAAAGTTTGATATCTCCCATTATGCACAATTGAGCAGCAATGAGATCCTCTCCGGCTACCTCAGCCAGGTCCACTCCAGCCGCGACCTTGAAATTGATATGGTGAAACAAATGCACCAGAAATATGAGGTATGACTTCCAGCTTTAAATAATTTATATACATATCCTGCCAGCCCCCAAGTCTAATGGCTATGATAAGATTGAGTAGGTTGTAGACTTAAGAAAAATCCATAAACTTCTGTCCTAGAATCCCTCCTTGTCTGGTTTAAATTTAAACCGGATGTTTGCCCAAGTTTGAGTTTTCCATCCGTAGCCCCCAAGGGCCGGTTTAATCCGCAGGAATGAGCCGGTCTTATTTGTCTTTGTATAAGAAAAGAGAGCTTGAATGCATAGCCCCCATGAGTCGGTTGGGACTGTTTACAACACTTACGGCTCATGATAAAAAAGATACAAAGGATATGCATTAGCCCCCAAGTGCCAAGTAGTCTTGCTTGCAAAGTACTTGTGACTTTATTCATAAGAGCCGTTGTCTTGAAATATTGCTTCTATAGACATTAGCCCCCCAAGTGTCAAGTGTTGTTGCTGGCAAAAGACTTGGGACTTGTATTCTTGGTATAAATGTGGATAACTCCATACTTTATACATGCTGCCACTGCTGAACTGGAGTCCCAATTGAATGATGGCAAGACCTGGCTAGCGACTCAGGAAACTGAGACCCGGAAGGCTGAGTCAAAATTCTAGTTTAGCGTGGCTGAGTCGGAAAAACTGAAGACCAGCTTTGAGGCAGAGAAAAAGAGTTGGGCGGATGAAAAGACAGCTTTAACCCAACGTGCTGAGAAGGCGGAAACATCGCTTCAGGAGGTGACCACTGAGCTCACCGGTTTAAAACACCGTGTAACTCAGATGGTTTCAGCTATTGGTGAGCTGCCTTGCCAAGCATAAAAAATGAATCATTATTTTGATCATATACACCGCAATTTAATCATTCTGCGATATATCCAGGTCCTAGGAGCAGCAATCTCAATCAAGACATGCTTGTGAAGCTTAAAGCTGTCTATACACTTGTCGAGCAGCTGTACACCGGGACTCAACGTACATTAGCCGCCATTTCGCCAACAGGTCAAGCACCAACTATGCTGATAGATGTTTTGAAGAAACTCTCTATGCTACCTGTGAGATTTGATGAGATAAAGCGATCATCTGCAAGAGCCGGCGCCATGACGGCTTTGAGCCGGGCCAAGGCATGGGTACCAGAGCTTGACCCGTCTGAGGTAGCCACTGGTTACCCAAGCTTGAAAGAAGATGGTACACCTTTCGATCAGAAAGACTTCTCAGCTTGCGTAAAGGAAATTCGTCCAATGGCCACTCTGATTGCCAATGATTCGGACCTCTCCAAGTACTATCCGGCTTATAACCAGGAGAATAAGAAGATGCCAACCCCGGCTTACAAAGTGATGGACTTAATCCCGCCAATCCGTAAGCACACCTTTTCTCCTGAAGTCGATCCGTCTGAGCTTATAGATGATGAGGCTAAATTTGAATCTTTATCTGGCATCGATTGGTCATCACCAACTTTTTAGACAGCGGAAGAAGATGAAGAGCCGGCAAAGGATGATGCAGAAGACTCCGGGCAGCAAGGCCAAGAAGATTGAACCGCCGGGCGGTTCTAAAACACTTGATCCTTTGTGAAAACATTATGGTCTCATTCAGCCCATGGAGGCATGTAATAGGATAGTAAAACTTTGAATCTGCCGTGCCATCGTGTACGTTTTGCTTTCCATGAGACTGTTGATCTGCCAATTGAAGAACTACCACTGATGCTTATAATATCAGCTTTTTGAGTCTATTCCTGTATGCAAAACAGATCACAAGTGTCCCACGGTTTACCGCAGGACGGGTCATAATGCCCAATATATAATCACTGGAAACTAAAATAGCTTTATAACCAGGATTGGCTTAATTAGAACAAAATATGTCATACTTGTGATATTTGATCACATTGTTGGTTTACCAAACCAGTAGAGTAAGGGTGATAACCCAAAACTTGAACACTGGTAATTATCATATATTGCCGGTTTATGAACCAAGCTAGGCCAGGTTAATAAACACTAGATATTATCTTATCTCATACTAGTGACTTATAGTCAAGAGCCAGGCCGGGTTAATAAACACCGGGTAGTTTCATAAAGCATTATAAGCCTTATCAAATAAACCTCAAAAAATCTGTCGAATAAAAACAAACGAAAAACGAGGCTTTTCATGGGCTGCCAGGCCGAAAATTGAGTGCTTTCACGGGCTGCACAGGCCACTGAGTTAAACCGTTTTACAAACCTTATAAGATTGACCTCAAATAACCAATCGTCGTTTTAACTTTGACAAGTTCAGGGTCTGCATAAGTTTGACTTGTCAAACGTTCGGTGGGTCATTCCAGGATTACCTGGGCGGAGTGGCTTACTTAAAAAGGCAGGATAACCCGGGGTTTTAGGTGAATACACCTGGCTTCCAAGCCTGGCTTTTAAGCCTATTACAAGGGTTATAAAAACTCTTTGTTCTTTAGAACAAAAGAGCCCCCAAGCAATATTTTTGAGCTGTGCTCAATGGGCGCCTATGTTTGAGTTATGCTTTTGCATCAGACTCTCTTTGGTCCCCTTTTAACCTGGGTAGCAAGCCCCCAAGTTTTTTTATGTGTGTGGCCTATAAGCCGGATCAAAGGGTAACCATAACTTCGCTTTATATAGCAGAAGCCCCCATGTGACCAAAAACTCGTTGTTTAAGGAGAAAACGACAGAGGCCCTGCTTTAACAGGGATGCCACCTTTATTATATTGATCATAATATATACATTATCAAAATATGTACATTAGAAGAGCCGGTGGCTCAGGTGTAGTAAGGCCGAAGATGAGCAATATTCCAGGGCCGGTGGGTCTCCTCCTCCGACTTACGTGAGTCTTTGTGCTCTCGAACATCGATAAGGTAGTATGACCTGTTGTTCAGATTCTTGCTGACCACAAAGGGTCCTTCCCAAGGTGGGGATAACTTGTGCATATCAGTCTAATCCTAGATGAGCCGGAGCACTAGATCGCCTTCTTGGAAAGTTCTGGTTTTAACCCGACGGCTGTGGTAACGGCGCAGATCTTGCTGGTAAATCGCCGAACGAGCCGCTGCGATGTCACGCTCCTCATCTAACAGGTCAAGTGCTTCCTGACGTGCTTTTTCATTGTCAGCTTCAACATAAGCCGCACACGAGGTGAGTCGTGACGGATGTCACTAGGGAGAACCGCCTCTGCTCCCTAGACCATGAAGAAAGGTGTATAACCCGTAGACTTGTTGGGGGTGGTGTTAATGCTCCCTAACACGGAAGGTAACTCCTCCACCCAACAACCCGGTGTCCTTTGTAAGGGAACCATAAGCCGGGGCTTGATGCCCCTTAGGATCTCTTGATTGGCTCTCTCAGCTTGACCATTGGATTGGGGGTGAGCCACTAATGATACATCAAGCCGGATATGCTCACGTTGACAAAATTCTTTCATAGCACCCTTGGAGAGATTAGTGCCATTATCTGTTATAATGCTGTGTGGAAAGCTAAAATGGAAGATCACCTTCTTCATGAATTGAACCACCGTGGCTGCATCACACTTACTGACCGGCTCTGCCTCTACCCACTTAGTGAACTTATCAACCGCCACCAAAAGGTGGGTCTTCTTATCCTTGGACCTCTTAAAATGTCCAACCATATCAAGCCCCCAAGTTGCAAACGGGCAAGTGATTGGGATCATCCTTAGGTCCTGAGCCGGAACATGAGCTCGACGTGAAAACTTCTGACAATCGTCACATTTTCTGACCAAGTCCTCAGCATCAGCATGAGCCGTCAGCCAATAGAAACCGTGACGAAAAGCCTTGGCTACTAGAGATTTAGAGCTGGCATGATGACCATAATCTCCTTCGGGGATCTCACATAGAATGTCACAGCCTTCTTCAGGAGAAACGCAATGCTGAAACGCCCCTGTAACACTGCAATGGTGCAGCTCCCCATTGACAATTGTCATTGACTTAGACCGTCGGGTTATCTGCCTGGCCAAGGTCTCATCCTCAGGTAACTCGCCCCAGGTCATGTAAGCCAAATAGGGAACTGTACAATCAGGAATAGCATGAAGAGCCGTTACCAATTGTGCTTCCGAGTCAGGAATAGCAAGGTCTTCCTCCGTAGGCAACTTGACCGAAGGGTTGAGCAGAACATCCAGGAACGTATTCGGTGGCACCGGCTTACGCTGAGAGCCTAGCCGGCTTAAGTTATCAGCCGCCTCATTTTTCCTTCGATCAATATGTTTAACTTGGTAACCCTTGAAATGTCCTGCAATGGCATCGACCTCTCGACGATAAGCCGCCATAAGCGGATCCTTGGAATCCCAAGTACCAGAAACATGTTGGGCCACCAAATCTGAATCGCCAAAGCACCTCACCCGGCTTAAATTCATCTCCTTAGCCATCTGAAGACCATGGAGTAGGGCCTCATACTCAGCTGCATTGTTAGTACAAGGGAACATTAACCGAAGGACATAAGAAAATTTATCACCTCGTGGGGAAGTCAAGACAACTCCAGCCCCCGAGCCCTCCAGCTATCTAGATCCATGAAAGTGAATAGTCCAATATGTGTTATCCGGCTTTTCCTCCGATGCCTGCAACTCTGTCCAATCATTGATGAAATCCACAAGCGCTTGGGACTTGATAGCCGTATGAGGCACATATTTTAACCCGTGAGGTCCAAGCTCAATGGCCCACTTAGCAACCCGGCCAGTTGCTTCCCTGTTTTGGATGATATCTCCCACAGGAGCAGAGCTAACCACAGTGATGGGATGACCCTGAAAATATTGCTTAAGCTTCCGTCTTGCCATGAAAACCCCATACACAAGCTTCTGCCAATGTGGGTATCTCTGCTTGCACTCAATAAGAACCTCACTGATATAATAAACTGGCCGTTGAACCAGATATTCCTTGCCTGCCTCCTTCCTTTCCACCACGATGGCCACACTGACGGCCCGACTATTAGCAGCCACATATAATAACAGAGGCTCCTTATCAACAGGGGCAGCAAGCACGGGAGGCTCAGCCAATTGTTTCTTCAGATACTCAAATGCTTGGTTAGCAGCATCACTCCAAACAAAATGATTTGTCTTCTTCATCATTCGATAGAGGGGGATAGCCTTCTCACCCAGCCGACTTATGAACCGGCTCAGAGCCGCAATACGACCCGCCAGGCGCTGAACATCATTAACACACGCCGGCTTAGCCAATGAGGTAATGGCTTTAATTTTCTTCGGGTTTGCTTCAATGCCTCTGTTAGAAACCAAGAAACCCAAGAGCTTGCCTGCGGGCACACCAAAGACACATTTAGGCAGATTATGCATCATCTTGTAGACCCGGAGATTGTCAAACGTCTCTTCAAATCATCAATCAGGGTATCCTTCTTTCTTGACTTAACCACAATGTCATCAACATAAGCATGAACATTGCGCCCGATCTGATTGTGAAGGCAATTTTGCACACATCGCTGATAAGTCGCCTGGGCACTCTTGAGCCCAAAAGGCATAGACACATAGCAGAATGCTCCAAACAGAGTAATGAAAGCTGTCTTCTCATGGTCCTTAACTGCCGTCTTGATATGATGATAACCATAATAAGCATCCAAAAAACTCAGACGCTCACAACCCGCCGTAGCATCAATGGTTTGATCAATACGAGGGAGAGCAAACGGATCAGCCGGACAAGCCTTGTTCAAGTTCGTGTAATCCACACACATCTGCCAAGTGCCATTCTTCTTGAGTACCAGCACCGGGTTAGCCAACCACTCGGGATGGAAAACTTCGACGATAAACCCGGCTGCCAAGAGCCGGGCCACTTCCTCTCCAATGGCCTTCCGCCTCTCCTCGTTGAATCGGTGAAGAAACTACTTGACCGACTTAAATTTTGGATCAATATTAAGAGTGTGCTCAGCGAGTTCTCTCGGTACACCCGGCATGTTTGAAGGCTTCCATGCAAAGATGTCCCGGTTCTCACGGATGAACTCGATGAGCATGCTTTCCTATTTCGGATCCAGATTGGCACTGATACTGAACTGCTTCGATGAGTCGCCAGGAACGAAATCAACCATTTTAGTGTCATCTGCCGACTTAAATTTGAGGGAAGGATCATGCTCTGTAGTTGGCTTCTTCAAACACGTCATGTCCGTCGGGTCAACATTATCCTTATAAAACTTCAACTCCTCAGCTGCACAAACAGACTCAACATAGGCAGCGTCACCTTTCTCACACTCCAAGGCTATCTTCTGGCTTCCATGCACCATGATGGTTCCCTTGTAACCCGGCATCTTGAGCTGCAGATACACATAGCAAGACCACGCCATGAACTTGGCGTAAGCCGGCCGTCCAAACAGAGCGTGATATGGGATGTGGAACTTGACCACTTCAAAGGTCAATATCTCCGACCTAGAATCATGATCATCTCCAAAGGCAACTTCCAGAGCTATCTTACCAACTGGGTAGGCCGGCTTACTAGTTACCACGCCGTGGAAAACAGTGTTTGACGGCTTAAGGTTTTTATCAGTCAACCCCATGCGATGGAAAGTTTCATAATAAAGGATACTGATGCTGCTCCCTCCGTCCATGGGTACCTTGTAAACTTATATCCTCCAACCTGAGGCGCAACCACCAGAGCCAAGTGACCCGGATTGTCAACCCAGGGAGGGTGATCTTCCCGACTCCACACAATGGGCTGCTCGGCTCGACAACATTGACTGCCCTCTTATGAAGCTTATGGTCACGCTTACATAAGCTAGTGGTGAAGATGTGATACTGTCCACTATTCAACTGCTTAAAGTTGCTCTGATAACCAGACTGCTGCTGTTGTTGACTCCCCTAATTACTCTGCTGATTGTAACCACCCTGGCTGCCGTGATTGCCTTGATTTCCTTGGAATCCAGAGTTAGAGCCGCCGCCGCCGTAACCCAGTCCATGAGAGCCGGATCCTGAGCCACCACCTATCCCATGACTGTCTTGAAAAAGATTGGAATTCTTGTACTCCTTCATAATGTAACAATCCTTCCAGAGGTGGCCAGATGGTCTCTCTCGCGTCCCATACCTTGGGCAGGGTTGATTTAACATCTGCTCAAGATTAAAGCCTGATCCTCCGGCCCGTGGGGGCGGTTTACCCTTATGACGCTGACCATTATTCTGCGCATTGGTGTTAGCTACAAAGTCAAAACTATTATCAGCTTTGCGCTTACCATTGCCTCCCTGGTTCGTCGAGTTATGCTGCTGCCGCTTGGTGTTGCTGCTCTTCTTTCCCTTTCCCGGCTTTTCGTCATCAGACTCGGGGTCCTTGGTACCATCAGAGTCAGCATACTTAACCAGAGCCGCCATGAGTGTCCCCATGTCATTGCAGTGGCGTTTGAGCCGCCCTAATTTCTGCTTTAGGGGTGTGAAACGACAATTGTTCTCCAACATCAACACTGCTGAGTCGGCATTGATGCGATCCGACAAGTGCAGGATTGTCGAGACCCGGCGCACCCAGTGGGTTCTCGGACTCACCTTCTTCTTGGACACAGGCGGCTAAATCCACAATTGACATGGGCTATTTGCATGTATCTTTAAAATTCTGGATAAACCGGGCCTTTAACTCGGCCCATGACCTAACGGAGTTGGCACGGAGCCCCTTCAACCAAGTACGGGCCGTCCCCTCCAACATCAGCGGGAAATATTTAGCACACGTAGCATCGCTAACATCCAGTAATTCCATGGCCATATCATAACTCTCGATCCATGCCTGAGGAGGTAAGTCGGCTGTGTAGTTAGGCACCTTGCGAGGACCTTTGAAATCCTTGGGCATGCCTTTACACTACTTATGCAGGACAACAACGGGAGTGGCCACATTTTCCGCCGAGGTTAGCTTCATCCCTCGGCTTGTACTCCCCCCGTCGTTCCATAATGTAGTGCATATAGATCCAGGCCTAGACACTAGTGAGCTTCTAATATTGACTTGTTGCTTGTAGGTACATATGCCCTTAGCAAGGATCCACACATAGACCCTTTTTGTGTATGGGGCAATGAGATATTGATGAACAAGCATCAAGTGAGGAAACTGATAAGGATTATTAGCAAAAAGATACGAATGGTGGCAAGCAAATTATTTGTTTATGCTCTATCCAACACAATAGTGAGTTGTAGGATGGTAACTACAAACTCTGCAGCCTTCTCTTTTTACTGCCCATAATGAGTTGTTAGACAACAATGTCTGAATCTTTTTCGTTCCCAGTGGTTCCCGAAGCAGTTCACTGAAGATTACCTCGCAAAGTACATGATTGGTGGACACGCAATGAAGGCTAAAGTATTTCATCCAGACTACAATGAGCAACGAGAAGTCCTAATGAAGACAGTGAAGGATGGACGGGCAGCCATCACAAGGGGTTGGCCTAGAGTCGTGCACATATTACGCATGGAAGAGGACACAATATGGGCATTCCGCTTCACCTTCTCCAGCAACCAGAATGTCTTTCGCCTCTCTCTTTATAGTCTTTAGTACAACTGTGGTTCATCATTCTTTACTTGGTGCTTCTGTAGTTCTTCAGTATATGTACATGTGCATCGAATTATGGATTCGTTGTTGAATCTATATTTGCAATAAACATGGTTGGATATGAAATAAGTGATTGCCTACTTTCAAATTCAAAACATGTGATTTTTAAATTAGGGATTAATTGGATTAATTAGGGATTAATTAGGGATTACATTGCACATGGTTTGCGAAAGCGAAACGTCTGCGATATACGTGGAGATCAGAAACGTTTCTAGGATCCACTACGTGTGCAATCAATCTCCACTGCACACACAACTTTCTCTTGAAAACTGTTTGCGTTAGGCCACCTTGCGCAAACATTTACCAAATAAAAAGTGTGTGTGATGGACAACCTTTGCCACACAGTTTCTTCTACGCACCATGTGTGATGCATTCAATAACGCAACCGATAAAATTATTAATATCGTGTGCAATGGCAACGCTATCACAAACGATTTAACGGGAAAAATTGTGTGTGATGTACCTGTGAACGGAAACGTTTTCCTTGGAGAGACTGTGTGGGATGTACATATGAATGGAAACGTTTAGCGTACTTGCGACCAAAAACAATTTTGCCGTATAATTGTAATTTTTTAGCTCTACTGTATGTATTTCCGTATTTGAGCGCTCGCCGGTCGCACATGACCTCATTTTGTCGAGTGTGTGTGCCAGGAGTGCATATCTCCGCCGGTTTCTGGGTCGTGTGGGAAGGACCCCCCTATCGCCCACACTCACTTGGCGACGGTTCCAAATGCCGTCGCGGAAAGGGGTTAAAAACTGTTTGTTTAGCACCGACGCTTACTAGTGTATCCTGCCGGTGGCCTCAGGCTTCCTCGGTATGCGCTGCAAAGGGAAGCGAGTGACAACTGTGATCTCATGGGATTGTAAATAGTGGTGCAATTTCCTCGAGGCCATGATGAGAACAGAGATCAAATTCTGCACTCCAGAGTATCTTGATCTAGCCCCCTGCAACAGGGAGCTAACAAAGTACACCGGCCGCTGCACTACCTTCTTCTTTGTTGTGGTCTTGGGATTACTTTCGCTCTCCTGCTCTTCTTTCTACTGATCTGCATCTGACCTTGCCGGGGTTGGTTCATTTTCGTCTCCGGGAAGGACAGTAGCTGCGGCTGCTCCTTCATCTATTTCCTACTGCACCACCAGCGCTGCACTAACCACTTGGTTGGTTGCCGCTAAGTATAGCAGCAATGACTCTTGTGGTTTAGGAGCGACCAAGGTGGGAGCAAAGGAAAGATAGGCTTTTAAGTCTTGCAGCGCTGCTTCTGCTTCTGGGGTCCACTTCATGGGTCCTGCCTTCTTTAGAATTTTAGAGAACGACAGGGCGCGCTCGGCAGACTTGGAAAAGAACCTACTCAACGCAGCAACACATCCAGTCAAACGCCGGACGCCCTTGACCGTCTTCGGTGCTTGAATCTGCTCGATCGCCCTGATCATGTCGGGGTTGGCCTCAATCCCCCCGTGAGATACAAAGAAGCCAAGTAGCTTGCCGGAGGGGACGCTGAGGGAGTCCTCGAGTAAGGGGTCCTCGGGCGTCCGACCTATTGGACATGGGCCGGACTGATGGGCTGTGAAGATACAAGACCGAAGACTCTCACCCATGTTCGAATGGGACTCTCCTTGGCGTGGAAGGCAAGCTTGGCGTTCGTATATGAAGATTACAACCCTAGTCCCCTCCGGTGTCAATATAAACTGGAGGGTTTAGTCCATAGGGACAATCATAATCATACATGCTAGGCTTCTAGGGTTTAGCCATTACGATCTCGTGGAAGATCAACTGTTGTAATACTCATATTCATCAAGATCAATCAAGCAGGAAGTTGGGTATTACCTCCATAGAGAGGGCCCGAACCTAGGTAAACATCGTGTCCCCTGTCTCCTGTTACCATCGACCTTAGATGCACAGTTCGGGACCCCTACCCGAGATCCGCCGGTTTTGACACCGACATTGGTGCTTTCATTGAGAGTTCCGCTGTGACGTCGAAGACAGGATTGATGGCTCGCTGTCGGGGGTTGGGTGCGACATATGCCAAGGGATGGCTTATCATGGTGGGAGCGAGTAGAATGCCGCCGGTGCCTGGAAGCGGGATGAGGCGTAGACACGAACGCCGGCGTACTTTACCCAGGTTCGGGGCTCTCCTAGGAGATAACACCCCTAGTCCTGCTCTGTGGGGTCTCCGCATGATCACTAAGGCAAAGTGAGTACAAGGTTGCTCCTTGAGCTATTTCCTGGAGGTAGGAGAAGGCAAGGCTAGCTCTCTCCTCCCTATATGAACTGGTCTAGTGCTTATAGATTCGAACCCTTTGCATGGGTGCCCTGGGGGCTTATATAGGCCTACCCCCCAAGGGTACAATGGTAATCCGGCTGGGCGCAGGACCCAGCCGTCAGTCTCTCTGGTCGTCGGCTTCTCCGCCGGCCGCTGGGGCCCGCCGACTGGTCTGGTACGGAGCCGACAGGCTGCGTCCGCCGCGGGCGGGTCTTGCCGGCTGCTGATTACTGTAGCCATGCTTCTAATGACGCGGGCTTGGTCATGGGGTCGTGGCAACGGCTCCGCCGTCTGGCGGGCGATCACTGTTGCCACTCCTCGTCTTGTCTGGTTAATGGCGCGTAGGGCCCGCGGAAGGGGCTGGCTGACTCCCGGGGGCCGACTCCCAATAGGTCCAACTGGTGGCGCTCTTGCCGTCTTCTAGACTCCCGCTGACTGGTGGGACCCGTCATCCCTGGGTCGTATAGACAGGCCGTCGTGGGTGCAGGACTCTGCCCATAGGCGCTGATGTCAGGGCCGACATGGCAACAATACCGCGCTGGACGGAGATCTCTACGGGTACGGCGCATTGTGGCCATGCCTGCCCTTGGAAAGGGGAGGGAGTGGGCTTCACTTTAGCCACTCCCCATCCCGTCCCTCTTGATGAGGGCATGGGTACTCGTTGGAGCCGGGGGGCCGACTCCAGATGGCCGGCTTCTATGGAAGCCGTCAGATCGGAGTCGGCGCGTCTTGAACTCGCCTCCAGGACTCGGCTGCGATGGGGTAGTCAGCCGTTCTTCTGGCCGGCTTCCAGAAGGCGGCTCTTCGTCGTGGCATCTTTGAGGGGCGCGGCTTGTCCCGATGCCTTGAAAGGTTCCGGGCTCCGGGTTAGCCTACCTGTGGCTCATTACTCCGACAGTAGTCTTCGAAGCTGGTGAGGCGCCGCGGATGTTCGGCCGTGGAGCCTCGGCAGTTTCTTCCCCCGGGCTCCCGAGGCAAGAACCTCGCTTGACTTCTGCCGGGCCGACCGGTGGGAGACGGACTCGCCCAGATTGACTTGTCCAATATTTCGAATGCCCCGGCGGGATCCAAGTGGCGTGCTGGCTAAGCTTCCAGGTCGCCGCCCGTTTCGGGCCTGTCACGTGGCAACACGCGGCCGGGCCAGTCTGCCAACCCACGCGCGTGATGGGACAGGCCCGCAGGCGGGGCCCACCACTACCGCGCCTCGGCGCGCGAGCGGATCCGTTACGGCCGTGGCGGACGGTTGGGATTCCCGCGGAGTTACTGCGCGCAGTAACTTTGGCGTGGAAATGTGGGGGTCGTGGGGTCGTGGGCGCAGTTAATCCCACGACCGCCCCCTCGGCTTCGCAGCCCATGGGTCTATAAGTAGGGGGGAGGGGGGAGCGGCAGAGCACGAGCGCCCCTCCTCCACGCTACTCCTCCTTCTTCTTCTTCCTTGCTCCACCACGCCCGAGCTTTGCCGAACGCTGCGGTGACCCGCTCACGATTAGCTCTTCCTCCGCCACCGTGCCCCCCTTGGTGCACTCCGGCACCTAGGATGGCTCAGAGGTCCACAACGACCACATAGAGTTCCTCCGCAAGACGCGTTGGCTCCCCGGCAAGGACTATGTGTGGGTCCGCCTTGCGCCAAGGGGGAAAATCTCGCCGGCGCCGCAGGAGGGCGAGCTGGTCATCTTCCGCTCGCACTGCCTGCGCGGCCTAGGCCTGCCGGTGAGCGGCTTCTTTCACTCCTTTCTGGAGTTCTATGGCCTCCAGCCGCACCACCGCACGCCCAACACGGTGGTGCTGCTGTCCGCCTTCGTCGCCCTGTGCCAAGGCTTCCTCGGAGTCCTCCCCACCATCGAGCTCTAGGGGGAGCTCTTCTTCTGCAAGCTTGGCACCCAGGCCGTAGGCGTGCTGGCTCAGTGCGGCGCGTTCATCGCCGTGCAGAGGTCGGGGTCCGACAACCCCTTCCCCACCATCAAGATGATAAAGTCGGTGAAGATGTGGAAGCGATCGTACTTCTATGTGAAGAGCATCTTTGCGGAGGGCGATTGGGTCAACCTGCCGGCTTTCGTAGCCGGCCCGTCTGTTGGGAGGCTGCCCAACTGGTCGTATCGGGCCAAGTCGCTGACGCCCGCGGGAGCAGGCGCCATCACGCGACTCCGAGTGCTGACGCAGTCGGAAGGCATGACTGGTCCGGATCTGCTGGCCGCCTTCGTGGCGCGCCGAGTTCTCCCACTCCAAGGTCGCCCCCACATGATATGCCAAATGAGCGGGCATCGGGACCCGAGTCGGATGTGCACCAAGGACATGCCTCACGAGGAGGTGGCCTACATGGTGAACTACCTCTCAAACAGCAAGCTTTTGGAAGATTGGCAGTTCGGCAAGGAGCCGTACTCTCGTGCCAACCCCCCGCCTACAGTGAGTTGTCTCTTTACTTCTTTCGTTAACGTGTCTTCTTTCTTGCCCAGTTTGTCTTGCCCGACCTGACCAGTCGACTTTGGTCAGAATTCCCTCCTCCATCCACCAGCCGGCACCGCAGGGCCGACCCGCGAGTTCCTCGCCGACCGGGCGGAGAGCAACGTCGACGACCCCGATCTGGGGGCGGCGGCTCTGGAAGACGACACCAAGGGAGGGGGCGGCCCGCGGCTTGGGGCTAGTCTAGAGGACTGGCCTGATGATGATGAGGAAGTCGCCCCCCGCCACCAGCCGGGAGCCAGCCAGCCCGGCGCGAGCTCTTCTGCCGCGCCGGACGCTCCAGGTGGTGGGAAGAAGCGCACGGCCGTGCCGATCTTGTTCGGCAGTTGTCCAAAGAAGTCCAAGAGCTCGGCCACGGCGATGAAACGGGACGAGGCGGCCGCAAAGGCCATCCGTTTCCGCAAGGAAGTGAAGAAGCCGCCGCTGGTCTCCGCATGAGTGCTCCCTCTTTTTCGCCTTCATTCTTTCTTTGTTGACCTTTCTGAGTCTTTACTTGTTTCCCTTGCTTCAGGGCTCCCCTCACTCTTGAGAGGGTCGCCGCCGCCTCTGTCATGGGGTCGGCGGAGACGTCCGCCACCACTCGGTGGGTTGACCCCGCCGCCGACCTCCGGGAGGCGACGGAACGGAACGCGCAAGAGAAGCACGAAGAGGAAGAGGCCGAGAAGGCGGAGGCCTCCGCCAAGAAGAAGCTGGCAGAGGCCGAGGCCGCCGTCGCGGCGAGGCGGCAGGCTGAGGAAGCCGTGCGCCGCCAATCGGCGGTGTTCGTCACCCAGTTGTACTCTGCGCCGCCGCCTCCGGAGTTCACGGGGCAGACTTGGGAAGCCGGTGGCGAGAACCCGGTCATGGAGAGGGGAGGCGGCGACATCTCTTTGGCGGACGTGATCGTGCCTCCGCCGCCGCCGTCTGGAAGCGTGCAGGGCGAGCAGCCGGCGGACCCGCCGGTGCCGTCGACTGAAGACGAGGTCGTGGCGGGCCTACTTCTTCAAGTCGGCATGCCAAGGCGTCGCCGCCTTGCGAAGGAGACTTCGGTGCCGCGCCCTTTGGAGACCTGCGCCGTGAGCTCGACGATCCCAGACGCCGAGGCGACGAGCGCCGCGCCCACTGGGTGGGTGCGAGGAGGCGGGACGGGCGCGCTGAACCAGGCGCTTCTGGATGTCCAGACCAAGCTGCGGGCTGAGGGCGACGCCATCCAGAACTGCACCAAGGTGCATCTGGCATCACGGACAGCCATCCGGGTACGTTTCCTCCTTTTTATTTTGTTTCTTGATCTTCTCTGTGGGGGCGCGCCAGCGCACCCACTGGGTGTAGTCCCCGAGTTTCGGGCTGGCTGCTGAGCAGGCGGCTCGGAACTCTAACTGGCGAGTTCCAAGTACTAACTTTTGTCTGAAATGTTTGTTACAGGACTATCACAATCTCCGTGTCACCGCCTTCAACCGCAACGTCGAAGAGCTGGGCAAGCGGACCGCCGACTTGTCGGAGAGCCGGAGTGAGTCCTCTTTCTTCTCTGCGGGGGCGCGCTGGCGCAACCGCGGGCTGTAGTCCCCGAGATTCGGGCCGACTGCTGAGTAGTCGGGCCGGATCTCCCTGGCAACCTTCTTCCTTGTTGACGACTTAACGCCTTTTCCTTCTTCTTTTTCTTCAGAGGCCAACGCCACCCTGCAGCAGCAGCTGGGCGAGGCCAACACCGCGTTGCGTGCCAAGGGTGAGGAGTGCAACAAGCTTGCCGCAGAGCGCGACCTGCTGGTTGCGCAACTGGCGGAGCAGAAGGAGCTGCTCAGGAAGACCCAGGAGGAGGCGGAAGAAAAGGAGACTGCCCTCCTGGCTGAGTTTGCAAGCGAGCGCTCCTCCTAGACTGACAAGGAGGCAATGTTGTCCTTCGGCTTCCACGAGATTGAGGATCTCGTCGATGGTAAGCTTCCTTGTTTTTCTTCTTTGAGTTGCTGACTATGAGTCGAGCCGACTTATAGTTGTTTGACTTGTTCTTCGTTCTTCTGTCTTGGCAGACTTCTTCCCTGGCCACTCGCAGGCCGCCAACCAAGCCATCGAGGCTGACCGTGAAGGGTGGAGGGCGGAAGGCGCAGAGATCGCTGCCGACGCCCCCCGAACCCTTGACGAGCAGATCCTGAGCATCGAGGCTCGCCTTCGGCCGGCCCACCGGATGCTGCGCCGGCTTCAGCGTGTCGGCGCCTAGGTGATTGCCGTCCTGTGGCCAGATATGCAGGCTCCGCGCACTCCCAGTCAGACTGCCGACTGGCTGGAGGTCACGGCTGGTCGTCTTGAGGCCTGGAACGGCTCCTCGGCCCGGGCCGGAGCGCACCGGGCCTTGGAGTTCGTGAAAGCATGGTATCCTGGGTTGGATCTGGATCGGCTAGCCACGTTCTGGCTAGAGGCCCAGGCGGAGTTGGCAGTCGTGGAAGACGCCCTCGTTAAGCGTGCGGCGTCAATCGCCGAGTACACCGACACCAGCATCTTCGTCCCCGAGCGGGCTGAAGACGGCGAGGAGGCACCGCCGGAGTGGTTCGGGATGAACCCTGACTTCGGCGAGGACTCGGCGGAGGTGATTGGCTCTAGTGGCAAGGAGGAAGGCGAGGCGGAGGAGGGAGGCGAAGTGGAGGCGCCAGCAGACGGGGCAGATGGCCAGCCTCAGCTCGACCGTGCCTCCAGCAACGATCCGCGCCCGGCCGAGCCGGCTACCACTAGAATAGATCAAGCCGAGACCGCCCAGCCAACCGCCCTAACGACTGGCACCGCCAACTCCTCCGATCCTCCTAACCCGTCTGCCGCCTCCTAGGCTGCCACTTTATCTTCTGTTTTATCTGCTTAATGATCTCGAAGAACTTGTTAATTTGCACAATTCCACCCGCGGGGTGTATTTTGAACTTCTGTTTGAAGATTCGACCAAGGGCCTCTCCTATGTAGATATTAATCCGAGTTCTATCTCTTTTGCTCATTGCTCTTTTGGCTTTTTCCTTTGCCGCCTTCCCTTGGTTGCCGTCTTGCCAGCCGGACAGCCGCTCTGCGGACTGCTGCTGGATCAAGTACTTGGCTACTTTGGGAAGGCAAGTACTTAGCTGTTTAGAGTTCTTTAGCAATTAGAGTAGAAGACGGCGAGCCGGTTGCTCAAGAGTCGGTTTAAGAAAGGTTGGAAACCGGCTTAAACTATGTACATGCTTTGAGTCCTTCGCCATTTTTCGTGTGGATACTCATTCTACCTTTCTCCTTCCCACCAGACAGTCGCTCTGCGAGCTGCTGCTTTTGACAGGAGACGGCTTAAGTACCACACACTACTTGTCCGGCTGTAGGAAGCATTTCATAGGGTAAAATGGCAAGTCCCCGGGCCGACTAGTCGAACCCAATGCCAAGTGGCATAGCAAAGAATAACACACTTGTAGGCATAATTCTTATCATATAGATAAAAGAGGGCAGTCCCCGATCTCTTCTCGGGGGGGCCGAAGTCTTTGTACTTTCATACAAAGGGTAGCGTGGTACATACTGCATCAACTGTAAAACCTTCAGAGGAGATTGGCATAACATGGCCGCTCCGTTTCTTTGCCGGAGTCGTCCCTCTTGCGTGCTCGGGGCTTCTAAGCGTCGATCAGGTAGTAGGAGTCGTTGCCCAACACTTTGCTGATGATGAAAGGGCCTTCCCAAGGTGCTGAGAGCTTGTGCTGGCCGGTGGTTCGCTGGATCAGCCGGAGCACAAGGTCTCCTTCTTGGAAAGATCTTGGCTTGACCTTCCGGTTGTAGTATCGGTGCAGGCTTTGCTGGTAGATGCTAGACCGGCTGAGTGCCAACAGCCGGCCCTCTTCCAGCAGATCGACGCCGTCTTGACGTGCTTCTTCTGCTTCCTCCTTGGTGTACATGGTGACTCGTGGGGAGTCGAACTCTATATCCGTTGGGATGACGGCTTCGGCACCGTAGACGAGGAAGAAAGGCGTGAAGCCGGTTGACTTGTTTGGGGTAGTGCGCAGGCTCCAGAGGACGGCTGGCAGCTCGTTAAGCCAACAGCCGGCCGAACGCTCGAGATGCTCGACCAGTCGAGGCTTGATGCCAGACATGATGAGGCTGTTTGCTCACTCTACCTGGCCGTTTGACTACGGATGGGCAACGGACGCTAAGTCCAGTCGGATGCCCTGCGTTGCGCAGAAACGGGCCAAGGCACCTTTGGCAAAATTTGTACCGTTTTCGGTGATGATGCTGTGTGGAATGCCATATCGGATTGTGATGTCGGAGATGAAAGTCACGGCAGTCGGACCATTCAGCTTCTTGATGGGCTTTGCTTCTATCCACTTGGTGAACTTGTCCACCGCGACATGTAAGTGAGTTAGGCCGCCTCGCGCCGTCTTGAATGGTCCCACCATGTCCAGGCCCCAAACAGCAAAGGGCCAGGCGATGGGGATAGTTTTGAGTGCAGAAGCCGACTGATGTGGTTTGGAGCGGAACTTCTGGCACGCTTTGCATCTTTGGACCAAGTCCTTGGCGTCTTCCAAAGTAGTCGGCCAGAAGAAACCATGGCGGAAGGCTTTGGCGACGAGCGCTCTTGAAGCCGCATGGTGGCCGCACTCGCCTTGATGGAGTCTTTGAGAATTGCTTGGCCTTGCTCTGGTTCCACGCAGCGCTGGTAGACGCTAGTGACACTGCGCCTAACCAGCTCTCTGTTGACTATGGTGTAGGCTGCTGCTCGACGTTGCACTTGCCGAGCTATGATCTCATCAGCCGGTAGCTCTTTGTTCACCAGGAATTTGCGGATGGGCTGGGCCCACGAGGGTGCTGTTATTTCTTCGACTGTCAGAACTACGACTTGGACGAGGGCGGCTGGGCCGGGAGGCGGCGGGTTGGAGTCGGCAGCTGCTTGCTGGATCGATGAAGTCCCCGGGCCGATTGGCGCAGACCTCGGGCCGGGTTCTGAAGGCCCCGGGCCGACCACCGCAGTCCCCGGGCCGGGCTCTGTCCCCGAGCCGGCTTTGACTGCCGCGATCTCGGAGTTGCCTGTCAAAATTCTCGTACCGTCTGCAGGGGCTCTTGAGTCGGATCCGACTTCTTCAGGAGGAGCTGGCACAAAGATAGAGTCTGATTCTGGTGAAGGCTTGTGTAGGATCGGAAGTATGTCTAGCGGGGGGGGGGGGGTGATTAGACTACTTGACCAAATAAAAACCTAACCTTTTCCCAATTTTAGTTCTTGGCAGATTTTAGCAACTTTAGGACAAGTCAAGCAATCATCACACAATTCAAGCAAGCATGCAAAGAGTATATAGGCAGCGGAAAATAAAGCATGCAACTTGCAAGAATGTAAAGGGAAGGGTTTGGAGAATTCAAACGCTATTGGAGACACGGATGTTTTTCCCGTGGTTCGGATAGGTGGTGCTATCCTACATCCACGTTAGTGGAGACTTCAACCCACGAAGGGTAATGGTTGCGCGAGTCCACGGAGGGCTCCACCCACGAAGGGTCCATGAAGTAGCAACCTTGTCTATCCCACCATGGCCATCGCCCACGAAGGACTTGCCTCACTAGCGGTAGATCTTCACGAAGTAGGCGATCTCCTTGCCCTTACAAACTCCTTGGTTCAACTCCACAATCTTGTCAGGGGCTCCCAAGTGACACCTAGCCAATCTAGGAGACACCACTCTCCAAGAAGTAACAAATGGTGTGTTGATGATGAACTGCTTGCTCTTGTGCTTCAAATGATAGTCTCCCCAACACTCAAATCTCTCTCACAGGATTTGGATTTGGTGGAAAGAAGATTTGAGTGGAAAGCAACTTGGGGAAGGCTAGAGATCAAGATTCATATGGTAGGAATGAAATATCTTGGTCTCAACACATGAGTAGGTGGTTTTGTTTCAGAACATATGAGTTGGAAGTGTAGGTGTGTTCTGATGGCTCTCTCCACGAATGAAGAGGAGGTGGAGGGGTATATATAGCCTCCACTTAAAATCCAACCGTTACACACAATTTACCAATCTCGGTGGGACCGAATCAACAAACTCGGTCGTACCGAAAAGGTAAACCTAGTGATCGTTAGATATTTTCGGTGGGACTGACATGCATCTCGGTAGGACCGATATGGTTAGGGTTTGGGCATAACGTAATCTCGGTGAGACCGATTACTCAAACTCGGTGAGACCTATTTGGTAATTGGCTAACCAGAGAGTTGGTCAGGCAAACTCGGTGGGACCGATTTGCACTTTCGGTGAGACCGAAAAGTTACAAAAGGGAAACAGAGAGTTTGCATTGCAATCTCGGTGGGACCGATCCGCTCTTTCGGTGAGACCAAAAATTTACGAAAAGGAAATAGAGAAATTGCAATCCCATCTCGGTGAGACCGAGATCCCTATCAGTACAACCGATTTGCTAGGGTTTGGCAGTGGCTAATGACATATGAGAAACTCGGTGGCGCCGGATAGAAAGAATCGGTAGGACCGAGTTTGGCTTAGGGTTTAGGTCATATGTGGATATGGGAAAGTAGTTGAGGATTTTGGAGCATATCATTAAGCACATAAGGCAAAGTGCTCATTAAGCAACACCTCATCCCTCCTTGATAGTATTGGCTTTTCCTATGGACTCAATGTGATCTTGGATCACTAAAATGTAAAATGAAGAATCTTGAGCTTTTGATCTTGAGCCAATCCTTTGTCCTTAGCATTTTGAGGGTTCCACTTTCACCTGTCACAGCCCCAGAATTGTTTGTAGTTAGTGGCATCTGCATCCATGCATCATGTTTGATTTCAAAGGAAATTTTGAAGTGGGGATGACCAAGCCCTAGCACTAAAGCAATTCAAATAGATTCAACCAAGAAAATATTTTCCAATGAACCCAAATGGCCTTAAAAAATGTTCACCATTTTTGGGAAATGCTGGAAACAGTAACCAGAGATATTGCACATTTTTCCATGACATTGGATTATTGAATTAACTCATATTGTATTTGAATTGGGGCAATTAAATCCTATAAATATTTTAAATGCTCTAATAATTCTGAAACTGGTTTGGGTTGTTGGAAATAATCCAAACACTGCCCAACATTATTTTCAGGATTTTTCAAAATGGATTAGTATTTTTACTAATTCAAAACATATCAAAATAATTAGAAAACAGAACAAAATAGAAAGGGTTAGACCTTACCTGGCCTCACCTGAGCAGCCCACCTACCTGTGCGGCCCAGCACCATAGCTGGCCGGCCCAGCCAACTGGCCCAGCCCACCAGGGGCACGCCTGTCTTCTTCCCCTTGCCAGCGCACGAAGCAGCTCGGTGGCGAGCGCCGACGTTGCGCCTGGACACCTCCTGCTTGCTGCCGCCTCCCTGACGTCGCCCTGGAGACGCCACGCGCCCCCTCAAGCCCTCTCAGCCTCTCCCCGAGCTCCTCTCCTCCTGTGGCTCTCTCGCACGCTACCACCGAGCACTACCGCCGCCGCCGACGAACACCACCGCGGCCATCGCCTCTCCCTCGTCCCTTCAAGCAGACCAGTAGCTCCGCCGCAACCTCTTCTCCCTCCTCTCCGAGCTACTCTAGCCAGGACGGACCCAAGACGATGCTTGAGGCCTTCTTCCCCGACCACGGCCGCCGGATGCCGCCGTCCGATTCGCCCTCTCCGCCGTCTTCCCGAGCACGCCGACCTGCTCTTCGAACTCACCGTGAGCCCCTGTCCATTTCCTTCTCTCCCCGTGCCGTTCACGCCTTCTAACCACCGTGGCTGTCGGAGCCGATAGGTCCTCGCAGCCAGTCATGTCGCCACCGCGACTACGGCCGTGCAAGCACGCGCCCGAGCTCACCACTGCACTCACCGCACTCCCGCGAGTCGAACACGACCGTCCACGGCTCTTCCCGTGCCCCGCACCGCCCACATCGTTGTTGCCCGTACTCCGGCCGCCGCAAAAGTTGACGCCGTCGTCGATTTAGTCCACTCCGGCGCAGGTTGTCACCTCCGTCGGATGCGCGAGACTCTCAGCTTTCTGTAGCCACAAACCGCGTCCAAAACCGAGCCCTGTGGGCGTTTTCCAAAGCCCTCCGCCGCGTCTGTCGTCGCCGGCGTCAAACCGCCGGCGAGTTGACCTCGTTGGACCTGGGGTTTGACTCCCCTGGGTCAACGAAAGTGGGCCCAAAGCCCTGCTAGTATTAGCTTAGCACTAATTAACTTTTAGTTAACCCACTAATTCACTGACATGTGGGCCCAGACCCTAATTAACCTAGGTTAGTGCTAACCTAACACTAACTAACCCTGTTAGTTAGTTGTTACACTGACATGTGGGTCCCAGCCGTCAGGTTTGACCTGGGCTGGCGCCTTTGACCTGCTGACGTCACCCCAACGTCATGCTGACGCAGTATTACATTTTCTGGATTTATTTTTAATCAGGAAAGTCCAGAAAATTGGCTAAACTTCTAAAATTCATAGTAAATCAACCGTAGCTCCAAATCAAACAAGTTATATATGAAAAATTATCAGAAAAATCCAATCTATCCATTTATGCTACTTTCATGCATGTTAGAACAACTTATAGCTACTGTTTAGGACAAATCAAATGAAGGCCATGTAAATAACCACATGTGGAGTTTGAATTTGAATCTTAGATTCAAACCAACTTCATTTAACCTGCTGCTAGTTGCATTAGCTCAAACCACAGCATATTGCCATGTCATGATCATGCATCATATTGTTGCATTGCATTGATTGTGTTCTTTCTATGTTTGCCGGTAACCATCCCCTCTTAGTCGACGATGTTTCCGGCGATGTGATCGATGACACCGATGAAGAGCTATATTATCTTCAGAAGTGCCAGGCAAGCAAAACCCCCTTGTTCATTCCGATACAATCCCACTCTCTCGCTCCCGTGCTCTTTTACTGCATTAGGACAACAACGATTCAACTGTTACATGTTGCTGTAGTTGAACCCCTTTCCTCTACATGACCTGTCATTGCCACAGTAAATAGATGAAACCCACTAGCATGAGTAGGAGTTGTTTGAGCCCTGATGTGCCTACTCATTTGTGCTTGTTGTCATGCCTGCTACTGCTTAGAGTTGAGTCGGGTCTGATTCATCGGGAATGAATTGGAATGTGGTGAACATGTCCTACTGTTGAGAGCTAAGTGTGTGAACACGATTTGGTAAAGGTAGCGGTGAGAGGCCATGTAGGAGTACATGGTGGGTTGTCTCATTGCAGCCGTCCTCAGGAACTGAGTTCTGTGTTTGTGATCCATGAACAGTTACTACCACACATTGGAATGCTTAAGTGCCCCTCTGACTTATTAATCAACCTTATCTCTGTCCAGGAGTTGCAAATAGTTTCTGGTGTTTGTAGGTAGTGTTAGTAGTCTACCAAGTGGCACCCGGTACAGGTGGGCTTGGGACAGACTAGGCACCGTGGCCGGGTAGACCAGGCGCCGCCCGTTTGGTGGGCTTGGAACCCTGTACACATCGTTTGGGGCCGTGAGCGACACCCCGGCCGGATCTCCTTGCGGATGGAACCCGAATAGGCGATAAACCTGGACTACAGACTTGTGTGGTTAGTCAGGTCATGGCCGACTCCCTCGCCCGGCTTCCGCTTGAAGGTTGCCGAGGTACATGACGTGTACAGGGCGATAAGTGGTGAGAGCGTGTGTGAAGAAGTGCACCCCTGCAGGGTTATCATTATCTATTCGAATAGCGGGATTCCTCGGATATGGAAACTTGGACCCCTTGCATAGTTCATAGACAAGTGAAAGTGGATACTCTAAAATGCGCAAGATAAGCGTGAGTCCTATGGATGGCGTTCTCGTAGGGAGACGGGAGCAGATCCATAGTGGTGTATTGAAATGGTGAATATGTGGACTCGTGTGCGCCACCTCAAAGAGTTACTTGCAGTCATAGTTCAGGATAGCCACCGAGTCAAAGCTGGCTTGCTGCAGTTAAACTCCACCACCCCTTTATTGATACCGATGCATATGTAGCTAGTTCTGATGTAAGTCTTGCTAGGTACATTTGTACTCACGTTTTCCTATTTTATGTTTTTGCAGAGAGACTTCAGTCTTGCTAGTAGTACCGCTTGGACTTCGACGTTTAGCTTGTTACCTCAGCTACGATCTTGTGCCCTCGGCAGGATCTGGTAGATAGTCAGGCTTCCCAGCCTTTTCCATTTGTAGATGTCTGTACTCAGACATGTTTAGCTTCCGCATGTGCTTTGACTTGTATGCTCTGAATGTTGGGTCATGAGACCCATGTTTGTAATATCTCGCTCCTCGGAGCCTAATGAATAAATACTTTGAGTCGTAGAGTTATGTTGTGATGCCATGTTGTATTTACACATATCGAGCATATTGTGTGTATGATTGAAATGCTTGGTATGTATGGGATCCGACAATCTAGTTGTTTATCCTTAGCAGCCTCTCTTATGGGGAAATGTAGTCTAGTGCTTCCTTGAGACATAGTAGTCCGCTACAGCCCGGTTCACCGGAGTCCTGCTAGCCCAGCACTACTGCTCAGGACACTTGACTGGCCGGCATGTTTTTCACCTCGTTCCTGTGTCTGTCCCTTCGGGGAAATGTCACGCGGTGACATCCGGAGTCTTGCCTAGCCTGCTACAGCCCGGGTTACCGGAGTCCTGTTAGCCCAGTGCTACAGCCCGGATTCACACGCTGTTGACCGACATGCTCGAGGTTGATTCATGTATGCCTGTCCCCATGTGTTAGTGCCGCTTTAGGTTCACGACTAGCCATGTCGGCCCGGGTTCTTTGTCATATGGATGCTAGCGACACTATCATATACGTGAGCCAAAAGGCGCAAATGGTCCCGGGCCATGTAAGGTGGCACCCGTGGGAATACCGTGCGTGAGGCCGCAAAGTGATATGAAGTGTTACATGCTAGATCGTTGTGACTTAGGATCGGGGTCCTGACATCACCATTCATGCCATGCCAATCATTGAGCTTTCCTGAAATAGTTATCTTGGAATAGCATTAGCTCAATGAGCTATATGTTGTTATGAATTACCAAAACCACCTAGGGATAGTTGCACTTTCAATCTCTCCCTTTTGGGTAATTGATGACAACATATAGATCAAAGCTTTGACAAATGATAACAAGAATGAATTACATCATCGCTTTGAGAAGTATGTGATAAGTAAGAACTCCCCCTAAATTTGTGCATATATAAAATTTGCTTTGGACTGCAAATGCACAAGACGTTAGAATTATGGGTTACTCTTCCATGTCACATACATCTTGGTGGAGCGCTCAAAATGATTAATAAAGAAATACATGCACTCATCACCATGGCAAAGTGAATGACCACATAAGATAGATAAGATATATCAAGCATTCATAAGTGTAGCTTATGATCAAACACATGATCATCAATGTCTCACAAGCATATCAAAGTATCTCGACCAAAAGCAAACAATGTTTGAAAAACCACCAAATAAAGCAAGAGAGAAAAAAACAACACACTCTCTCTCTCTCAAAGCCTATGATCTATACATTTTCTCCCCTTTGGCAACAAGTTACCAAAATGTTCCTAGAAAATGCATAGTGCTATATCGACACTCAGGCTTGATCTTCAGGAGGTGGTGGAGTCTGGATCACTCCAAGGACGAAGGCTTCCGTAGACGCTGTTGGAGTTGGAGCTGAAGTGGATGCTGGAGCAGGTTGGGTTGGTGCTGCGGCTGGTGCTGAGGCGGTTGCTCTTGTGTCAGGAACTGGCACTGCACTGGACCTCTGGGCTCGTGGCACTCTGGCAAATGCATCTGTGGTTGTCTTCCCTCTCCTCTCCTGCATGTCATCTTGGAGCTGCTCCACTGCAGTCTGAATTTCTGTCACCTTGATGTCCAAGTCATAGAACTTTTGTTCTACGATTCTCTCTAAGCTTGCCTGGTTCTGAGTTAGGTTGGCCAAACCTTTCTCAATCCGCAGGGTGGATGCAATCAGGTAACTAAGCTGCTCTTGTTTGGTTTTCAAGAAGTATTCTGATGCCTCCTCTTGAGTTGGCATCCTAGCAGCTTTCTCCTTCCTTGCCTTCTCCTTTTGTGCTTGTGCATGGGCTGAAGATGGTTTATCCTTGTTCATCACAACATCATTGTCTTCAAAATCAGGATGAATAGGCAGATGTTCCTTATCCAAAAGATATATGCCAGTGCCCATCTTGGAGTTGATCAGTTCCTGGATCTGAGGGGCATATCCACAGCTCCTCTTCTGGTCTGCTGCTGTCCTCTTGATTGTCTCTATCATAAGGCTCATGACCTTGAACTTCTGAGGCACATCAAAGATATGAAGCAGATTGATAGCATGGCCTCTGATCATCTTGTGATCACCTGACTTGGGAAACAGAGTGTGCCTTAAGATCCAATTGATTGTTGGCAATCCTGACAGAAGATAGTGTACAGATCCATACTTGAAAGTTTCAAGTGCCTTGTCAGGGATCTCTTTGTACATGTTGATCATGGAGTTGTGGTCCATCTTCTTCTTGGAATAGACATCCAAGTCATCTTCATTTTCCTCTTGGGCATTGATCAGTTGTGCCCATTCAGCAACAGTTGATTGGTACCTCGTACCTTCAGACATCCATGTGATCCTTCCATCTGGGTAAAAATGTGCTGTGGAGTAGAACTACATGATAAGTTCCTCATTCCACTTTGTGAGCTTTTGCCCAACAAAGTCTGCTACTCCACATGCCTTGAAGCTGTCCTGCACTCCTGGGTAGTGCTCTTCGTTGTCCTTGATGTATTACCAATCGACCCATCTCATGTCACAGACAATGGGCTTCTTGTCTAACAAGACTGTCTCATAGAAGTCCTGATGTTCCTTAGTATGGAACCTGTAGTCTACAGCAGTCCTTCTCCTGGTAGCATATGGATCCTCTGCTCTCCATTTTCTCAATCCAGAGTCTCTCCTGATTTTCATATCCTCAGCCACAGGATGAGCATCATTGTGGTCTGGGATCTTGGGCTTCAACTTTCTCAGCACTTGGCCTTCCTCTTCATCTGCAGGATCAGGCACTGAGGCCTTGTTCTTCTCAGCAGCTGGGATGTTTCTTGTATTCCTCTTTGGTTTTTGCTTTGGAGATGGCTTGGGGGCTTCCTTGGGCTTGAATGCAGCTGCCCCTGATCTAATGGCATCACCCATCAGCTTGGGTGCTTTGGGTGCTGGTGCAGCACCTTCCTCTTCCTCTTCTTCTTCATCAGAAGAATCTTTCCTCATACTGGGATTGCCAATAACTCTGGCAGTGGTAGTTCTAGCTCTCTTCTTTTTCTTGCGCTAGCCAATATCCACTTCTGCAGATTCCATAGTGAACTTCATAGTTTCCTCAGGTACAACCTTCCTAGGCTTGGAGGTGGGAACTCTTCTAGCAGGTGCTTTCTTGTGCATTCCTGGTTTGGTGACTGCAGCTGAGCCATATTCCTTCTTCAGCACAACTCTCTTTGAGGTTGCCTCCTCCTCTGCCACATAATCTTCATCCTCTGAATCTGAAGTTTTCTTCTTTCTCTGTCTTGTGGCAGCTTTTGGCAGATTGCTAGGGGTGCTCCTGCTGCCATCATCTGAGGAACTGGAGGGACTAGTGCCCTCACTCATGTGCACAAGCTGCTCTGACTGATTCTGACTATCACTTTGGTCTGACATGATGAACTAGCTGACTGCTGACTGCTGACCCTGTGAATAGTTTATAGATGAGGTAGAGTGGATGAGCATCACAAAATGCAGAGATTTTTGCAAAAGAATGATTCAAAAACTTAGTTTTAGTTTCCCACAGAAAGCATTTCGGATCTACCGATTTCTAAACTCGGTGATACCGAAGCAGCATTTGGAACCTAAACTAGTGATCTCGGTCAGACCGAGTCATAGTTCGGTGGCACCGAGACTGCTAGGGTTTCACAAAGTTCAAAAATCGGTCACACCGATTAGTTACACTCGGTCAGACCGAGTTTCACTTGTGCAATGGCATAGGCCAAATCGGTGGGACCGAGTTTTTCAACTCAGTGGGTCCGAGATGGTTTCGGCGGAAACCTAACCCTAAATTTTTTGAATCAAACCTAATCTATGAGTTCTTTGACTGGATAGAGGTTTATCAAACGTGACAAGAATCATTATGATCACAATGTGCTAGGAATTGGATTGGGGAATAGCACAAAGATCGAGTCCGTACCCTAGTTCGGCGGAGACTCGCTACGGCGGCAACGACGGGGTTGATTCCCGTTGACGGCGACGGAGACCAGCGACTAGAGGCTGCTGGCGGCGAGGAGACGATCCGGATACCACGTCGGCAGAGCGAGCTATGGCGCGGGCGAAGGGGTTCGGACAAATTTCCAAATTTTTGCCCGTGTCTATATATAGCCCGACCCTGTCGGTGTGACCGAGTGGAACAACTCGGTGGCACCGAGATGCAAAACTGTATACAGTTATTGCAACTCGGTGTGACCGAATAGTTCAAATCGGTTGCACCGAGATTGAAAACTTAGATCAACTTGATGATCTCGGTAGGACCGAAAGTGGGGTATCGATCAGACCGAGAATCACAAAGAGGTTTTGGAAGTTTAAGTCTATGACGAATCGGGGACTCCGAGTGCTCCTCACACAGAGTGGTTCGAATTTGACTTGATCAATTTTGTGATGTAGCATGAATAGAGTTTGAGACGAGAAAAGCATAGATAGCTAGAGGGGGTTGTTAGGCATTCTTGTCCATCCACTTGGCAAATGAAAAGATAAAGCCAAACAATCAAAACAACAAGTGGATGTCCTTGAGCGAGTGAAATATGCAACCAACATGCTCACACAATAAAATGGCAAGTGAAATATGTGACAAAGCATGCACAACCAATTCTAGCATCTATCAAGCAATTGGCGATGACTAGGTCATCTATATATGAGTATATTGACTTAGGAGTCAAATGAGAACATTTGATCATAGGTCATACTCATCGTTTAAGCTCAAGTGGGGTTACCACTTTTACATAAAGCATTGTTGTGTTCACATCATTAGAGTTGCTTTCGCTCAAGTCTTGGAGTAAAGCTCCCCCTAGATGTGATATCCCCCCTAGGAGGGATGAACTAACCTTGGGTTTTGTCGATGATGACTTCATGTAGATGTTGAAGATGTGGATGCTCAATGTTGATGTAAATCACTTGGAGCTATCCTTTTGAGTGAATTGCACTTTCAATACCTACATGGGTTAGTCCCACAAGGAACAAGCAAGTATATCCATAGACATAGAGTGATGCACATACAAGATGATGTCTATGAAATCTTTTAGGTTACCTTGTCCCTTGACTTACCAACAAGAGGGTTTGTGACTCCTTGAACTAGTGCAAGATGTGGAAGTTGATTGCACTTGTTCTTGCCAAAATGATAAGAGTGAAGTATGTTGGCGGAGTCACCCTCAAGAACTCTCTAGTTCTTCTTCTTTTGGATCCACACCATCTTGATGGGAATCCTTGGAGTTGTAGTCGTACTTGATGAAGTGGAACTTGAAGTAGTCTTGGGAATCCACTTGACTAAGGTCTTAGGAGCTTCTTCAAATGCATCTATTTCCTCCTGAAGCTTGTCCTTGCCTTTTTGCTTGTAGTATTGAGGTGGAAGATCATCTTGAGTTTGTGTCCCCTTGAAAGAAGTAGGATCATACTTCTCTTGTTGAGGAACAGACTTTGTCTTGGGGTATTGATCTTCTTCCCACTCAACTCCATTGGCATTGAACTTTCGTTCAAAACCAACACCTTGATTCTTCCGGTGCCTTCCTTGCTTGCGTACAATCTCCTCAAATTGCTTACTTCCGGCAAGGCTTTTGTACACTCCTTTCTCTATGATTTCCTTCAATATGCTATTTTCTTGCTCAAGTGTAACTTGGCTAAGAGAATCATTAGTGGAATCAAGAGAACTACTAGAAGCAACAATATTGGATTTAACATGATCATTGTTACTACTAGAGGAAGAATCTTTCTTGTTCGTGTTACTAGACTTGACTTGAGGCATGTAAGTGGATAAGAGTAAACGTTTGGCAATGTAAGAAGAACTTTTCTTGCGGAGATCATCATTGATTGCCTTTAAAAGCTCATGCTCTTGCTCAAGATTGGGCTTTTCAAAGCATAACTTCTCATGAGCCCTTAAAAGTCCTCGATGATCTTCGAAGATAGTTTCATGAGCTAACTTAAGAGTGTTTAGTTCTTTAGTTAGAGCCTCAATTTTCTCCTTATCATTGTCAGTCGTTTTAGCATGATTAATTGACGTTTCATCATAGGATTCATCACTAGAGTTGTCAACAAGTAAATCATCATCGCCTAACAAGTCATCTTCATCACTATTAAAATCAACATACTCAGGATGAGTTACCTTAGGACCTTTGGCCATGAAGCATCTTCCAATTCCTTCATTGGGTGAATCAAATATGTCGTAGGAGTTGGTTGACACAAGTGCTAGTCTGGCAACACCTTCATCTTGAGTATATTCGGAGTCGGAATGATAACTTCTCTTGGAGTGGTTGTCGGAGTCGGAGCCGGATACCCATTCACCAACATGAGCTTGATGTCTTCGTTTTGTGTAGCTCCTTGATGATTTTTCCTTCCATTCCGAATCCTTGCTTCTCCGTGAGTATCTTCGTTCATAACGATCATCTCTACTCCTCCTCTCTCGTGATGGTGATTCCTCTCTGTTGCTTCTTCTTTTTTGGAGAATCTTCTCTTCTTTTGTAGGGAGCCGTACACTCATTGGAATAGTTTCCGGGTCTTCCACAATTGTAGCAGTTTTGCTCTCGACTAGAAGATCTTTTGTCATTGTAGGACCTTGACTTGGAGCTTCTATCTTTGCTTCTACTCTTGTAGAACTTGTTGAAGTTCTTCACCATTAAGCTCAATTCTTCATTGAAGTTCTGTTTCTCACTTGATGATGTGGGGGCTTCACATGAGGCTTTGTAAGCACCACTTGATTTGTTGTGAAGTTCCTCTTTATCCTTGAGCGACATCTCATGAGCAACAATTCTTCCAATGACTTCCATTGGCTTGAGATCTTTGTAATTTGGCATCATTTGAATCAATGTGCACACGGTATCATATTTTCCATCCAAGGCTCTTAGGATCTTCTTGATGATGAATCTGTCGGTCATCTCTTCACTCCCTAAGCCGGCAATCTCATTTGTGATGAGAGCAAGCCTAGAGTACATTTCAGCGACACCTTCACCATCCTTCATTTTGAACTTGTCAAGTTGACTTTGAAGCACATCCAATTTGGATTCCTTGACGGAGTCGGTACCTTCGTGCATATCAATCAAAGTATCCCAAATTTCCTTTGCATTCTCAAGACGGCTGATTTTGTTTAATTCCTCGGGGCACAATCCGTTGAAGAGAATATCACAAGCTTGAGCGTTGTATTGTAGCATCTTCAACTCATCCGCGGTAGCTTCACGGTTTGGTTCTTTCCCATCGAAGAAGTCACCTTGCAAACCAACACACACAATATCCCAAACGGCAGGGTTATATCCAAGAATATGCATTTTCTTTTTATGCTTCCAACTAGCAAAGTTAGTACCATCAAAGTAAGGACCTCTACGGTGATAATTTCCCTCACTAGACGCCATACTCTCCTAGGTTGTGAAACCAAGGCTATGACCACCAAAAGCTATGGGAATCAAAGCAAATGGAGACCAAAGCTCTGATACCACTTGTAGGATCCGAAGTATGTCTAGAGGGGGGGGTGATTAGACTACTTGACCAAATAAAAACTTAACCTTTTCCCAATTTTAGTTCTTGGCAGATTTTAGCAACTTTAGGACAAGTCAAGCAATCATCACACAATTCAAGCAAGCATGCAAAGAGTATATAGCCAACGGAAAATAAAGCATGCAACTTGCAAGAATGTAAAGGGAAGGGTTTGGAGAATTCAAACGCTATTGGAGACACGGATGTTTTTCCCGTGGTTCGGATAGGTGGTGCTATCCTACATCCACGTTAGTGGAGACTTCAACCCACGAAGGGTAACGGTTGTGCGAGTCCACGGAGGGCTCCACCCACGAAGGGTCCACGAAGTAGCAACCTTGTCTATCCCACCATGGCCATCGCCCACGAAGGACTTGCCTCACTAGCGGTAGATCTTCACGAAGTAGGCGATCTCCTTACCCTTACAAACTCCTTGTTTCAACTCCACAATCTTGTCGGAGGCTCCCAAGTGACACCTAGCCAATCTAGGAGACACCACTCTCCAAGAAGTAACAAATGGTGTGTTGATGATGAACTCCTTGCTCTTGTGCTTCAAATGATAGTCTCCCCAACACTCAACTCTCTCTCACAGGATTTGGATTTGGTGGAAAGAAGATTTGAGTGGAAAGCAACTTGGGGAAGGCTAGAGATCAAGATTCATATGGTAGGAATGAAATATCTTGGTCTCAACACATGAGTAGGTGGTTCTCTTTCAGAACATATGAGTTGGAAGTGTAGGTGTGTTCTGATGGCTCTCTCCACGAATGAAGAGGAGGTGGAGGGGTATATATAGCATCCACTTAAAATCCAACCGTTACACACAATTTACCAATCTCGGTGGGACCGAATCAACAAACTCGGTCGGACTGAAAAGGTAAACCTAGTGACCGTTAGAGATTTTAGGTGGGACTGACATGCATCTCGGTAGGACCGATATGGTTAGGGTTTGGGCATAACGTAATCTCGGTGAGACTGATTACTCAAACTCGGTGAGACCGATTTGGTAATTGGCTAACCAGAGAGTTGGTCAGGCTAACTCGGTGGGACCGATTTGCTCTTTCGGTGAGACCGAAAAGTTACAAAAGGGAAACAGAGAGTTTGCATTGCAATCTCGGTGGGACCGATCCGCTCTTTCGGTGAGACCGAAAAGTTAGGAAAAGGAAACAGAGAAATTGAAATCCCATCTCGGTGAGACCGAGATCCCTATAGGTACAACCGATTTGCTAGGGTTTGGCAGTGGCTAATGACATATGAGAAACTCGGTGGCGCCGGATAGAAAGAATCGGTAGGACCGAGTTTGGCTTAGGGTTTAGGTCATATGTGGATATGGGAAAGTAGTTGAGGATTTTGGAGCATATCATTAAGCACATAAGGCAAAGAGCTCATTAAGCAACACCTCATCCCTCCTTGATAGTATTGGCTTTTCCTATGGACTCAATGTGATCTTGGATCACTAAAATGTAAAATGAAGAGTCTTGAGCTTTTGAGCTTGAGCCAATCCTTTGTCCTTAGCATTTTGAGGGTTCCACTTTCACCATTCATGCCATGCCAATTATTGAGCTTTCCTGAAATAGTTATCTTGGAATAGCATTAGCTCAATAAGCTATATGTTGTTATGAATTACCAAAACCACCTAGGGATAGTTGCACTTTCAGCTTGATAGACGGCTTGAGGAGGCGTTGAAGGGCGACACCGGACGGTATTGCTTGCCGAGTGGAGCCGATTCGTGCCAGGGCGTCTGCTTGGTCGTTGTCGTTTCTCGGCACATGGAGGAACTCGCAGCCCTCAAAATATCTGCTGAGTTGCTGGACGAGGAAGCGGTAGCTTGCCATGTTTGCATCTTTGGCGTCCCAGTCGTCGGATGACTGCTGGACCACCAAGTCAGAGTCGCCATAACACAGGATCCGGCGAATGCCGAGCTCTTTGGTAAGCCGGACCCCGTGAACGAGCACCTCATATTCGGCGACGTTGTTGGAGGCATCAAAATGGATTTACAGCACATATTTGAGCTTGTCGCCTTTGGGAGAGGTGAGGACAATGCCGGCTCCCAAGCCAGTGCGCATCTTGGAGTCGTCGAAATGCATCCGCCAATGGGTGGAGTCGGGCGCTGGCGGGAGGTACTGGGTCTCGGCCCAGTCGACGAGGAAGTCGCCCAGCGCTTGCGACTTGATGGCGGTGCGAGGCTGGTAGTAGATGGTGTAGGGGGCCAACTCTATTGCCCATTTGGCCACTCGGTCTGAAGCATCTCGGCTTCCAATGATCTCCGCTAGTGGAGCTGTGCAGACCATAGTGATTGGGTGCTCTTGAAAGTAAGGCTTCAGCTTCTTGGCGGCAAAGTGCACGCCGTAGCACATCTTCTGGTAGTGGGGGTAGTTTTGCTTGGAGTTCGACAGTACTTCACTCAAGTAATATACCGGTCTATGGACTGGTAGTGCTTTGCCTTCCTCCTTGCGCTCTACCACAATAACTGTGCTGACTACTCGGCTGGTGGCGGCGATGTATAGGAGCATGGGCTCCTTGGGAGTCGGAGCCGCCAGAACAGGTGGAGTAGTCAACATCTTCTTCAACTGGAGAAAGACTTCGTCCGCCTTATGGTTCCACTCGAAAAAAAGTGGTCTTCTTCATAAGTTGGTATAGGGGGAGAGCCTTCTCGCCCAGCCGACTGATGAATCGGCTGATGGACGCTAAGCAGCCGATGAACTTCTACACGTCCAGCAGTCGGTTGGGTACTTCCATCCTCTCAATGGCCTTGATCTTCACGGGGTTGCACTCTATGCCGTGTTGGGAGACCAGGAAGCTGAGAAGCTGGCTGACCGGTACTCCGAAAACACACTTCTCAGGGTTGATCTTGATCTGAAATCGGCGCAGGTTCTCAAAGGTCTCCTTGAGGTCTTCCAGCAGTGTTCCACGCTTCTTCGTCTTCACTACCACATCGTCCACGTAAACGTGGGCGTTTCTGCGGAGTTGCCTGAAGAGGCACTTCTGCATGCTACGCTGAAAGGTCGCGCCAGCATTTCTCAAGCCGAACGTCATGGTCAAGTAGCACAAAGCTCCAAACGGCGTGATGGAGGCGGTTTTCAGTCTATCAGCCGGGTTCAACTTGATCTGGTGATATCCTGAATATGCATCTAAGAAACTCAGCAGCTCGCATCCGGTTGTGGAGTCTATCACCTGATCAATCCTTGGCAAAGCAAACGGGTCCTTGGGGCATGCTTTGTTGAGGCTAGTGTAATCAATACACATTCGCCACTGCTTGTTCTTCTTTAGCACTAGGACCGGGTTGGCTAACCACTCTGGAAAGAATACTTCCATGATGAAGCCGGCTGCCAAAAGCCGAGCTATCTCTTCTCCAACAACTCTTCTCTTCTCTTCTGATAGGCAGCGCAAGGGCTGCCTGATAGGCTTCACATCATATCAGACATGTAACTTGTGCTCGGCGAATTCCGTCGGAACTCCTGGCATGTCTCTGGGGGACCATGTGAAGATGTCCCGATTCTCACGGAGGAATTCGACGAGCTCACCTTCCTATTTGCTGTCGAAGTTTGTGCCAATGACAGCGTACCTCTCTGGGTGCTCTGGGCCCAAGGGTATTTTCTTTGTCTCTTTAGCCGGTTTGAACGAGCCCTCAGCTTCCGACTCCTTGGGGTCGGGCGACATCTCCGGCTGCTTGCTTGCCATCGCCACAACCCGGTCAAGGAGCAGCTTCTCAGCTGCAATCACGAGGGACTCGGCTAACCGACTTCTCTCAGCCGCACAGGCGGACGACTTCCTGTAGTCGCCGGCTATGGTCAGGATCCCCTTGGAACTCGGCATCTTCATCTTGAGGTAGGCATACTGGGGGACGGCCATGAACTTGGCCATGGCAGGCCGGCCAAGTAACGCATGGTAGAGGCTCTCAAGGTCCACCACTTCAAACCAAACTGACTCTCGGCGAAAGTGATCTTTGTCTCCGAAGAGGACGTCTATCAGGATCTTGTTGATTGGTGAGCAGGAAAGGCCAGGAACTATGCCATGGAATACAGTCCGGCTGCCCTGAAGCCGTCTCTGTTTGATTCCTAACTTCTCCATGGTATCCTTGCACATGATATTGATGCTGCTGCTGCCATCTATCAGAACTCGGGAGAAGCGAGCTGCTCGCCTGCCCGTGGCAAAAGTGGCATCCAAAACCAAGGCGTAAGAGCCGGGATTGGGCATCACCTCTGGGTGGTCAGCTCTGCTCCAGCTGATGGGCTTCTCGGACCAATGCATGAACTCTGGCGTCTCTGTCGCTACTGCATTCACTTCTTGCTGCTGCTGCCGCCTGCTGCGTCGATCATCGGCTACACTGGTGAACACCACGTAGGCTCCATGCTCTTCTGGGTACTCGTCTTGTACTGTGCCGACTGCTCTGACAGCCGGCTGCTGGCGCGGAGGAGGAGGCGGCTGCCCAGCAGGCGGCGGAGGCAAGAGGCCGTCTCCCTTGGCGATCCTAGTGAGCCAGTGGCATTTCCGAGTGGTATGGTTGGACGGCTTTGCACCACTGTGAAACTTGCAGGGACCATCCAGAGTCTGCTCGTATGAGAAAGCTGGCAACCAATTGGGCTTGCCGCCCTTCTGGCTGCTGGTCTTCAATTGTCGCCACCTGCCGGCTGGTGGAAGCCAGCTATGGGGCCTTGCGCTTGTGGTCGTTCTTTTGTTGACGCCGGCTTGTGTCTCCAGCTGGGGTCCGAGGAGCCTATGGAGCCACCTTGCCAGTCACACTAACTTGAATTTCCGCCTTCATGGAGGAGTCGGCCGTGGCATATTTGTCTGCTATGATCAGTAGCTCGTCGAGGGTCTCCAGCTTGTCGCAGAGAAGCTTGTGCTTAAGGAGGGTGCCTTCTCTGCACCCTGCGGTGAAGTACTCGATAGCCTGCACCTCATGCACGCCCTCGGAGGAGTTCCAGAGCTCGGCCCAACGCGTGAGGTAGTCGCGAGTCGACTCGTTGGGGCCTTGCACGCACAAGGAAAGCTGGCGAGGTTTGAGAGGTTGCTTGTACATGTTGGTGAAGTTGCGGACGAAAGCGTCGGTGAAGTCGACCCAACTGTTGATGCTGCGGGGCTTCAAGCTGTTCAGCCATGTCCGGGTCGTGCCCTGGAGCAAGAGCGGAATGTACTTCACGGCAACACGCTTGTTGCCGTTTGCTATGTTGACGGCCGTGGAGTAGTCAACTAGCCTGTCCTCCGGCTTCAAAGAGCCGGTGTACTTGGGCATGTCTCTTAGGAGCGTGAACCCTTTGGGAAAGGTCTCGTCTCGAATGCGGGGGCCGAAACAAGGCGGACCCAACTCATCTTCTTCTTCCAGTGCCAGGGATCGGTGGAGTCGGTCGATCCAGTGGCGGGCGTCTGAAAGTGCAACTATCCCTAGGTGGTTTTGGTAATTCATAACAACATATAGCTCACTGAGCTAATGCTATTCCAAGACAATTATTTCAGGAAAGCTCAATGATTGGGATGGCATGGATGGTGAAAGTGGAACCCTCAAAATTCTAAGGACAAAGGATTGGCTCAAGCTCAAAAGCTCAAGACTCTTCATTTTACATTTTAGTGATCCAAGATCACATTGAGTCCATAGGAAAAGCCAATACTATCAAGGAGGGATGAGGTGTTGCTTAATGAGCTGCTCCAAAATCCCCAGCTACTTTCCCATATCCACAAATGACCTAAACCCTAAGCCAAACTCGGTCCTACCGATTCTTTCTATCCGGCGCCACCGAGTTTCACATGTCATAAGCCACTACCAAACCCTAGCAATTCGGGTCTACCGATAGGGATCTCGGTCTCACGAGATGGGATTGCAATCTCTCTATTTCCTTTTCGTAACTTTTCGGTCACACCGAAAGAGCGGATCGATCCCACCGAGATTGCAATGTAAACTCTCTGTTTCCCTTTTGTAACTTTTCGGTCTCACCGAAAGAGCAAATCGGTTCCACCGAGTTTACCTGACCAACTCTTTGGTTAGCTAATTACCAAATCGGTCTCACCGAGTTTGTGTAATCGGTCTCACCGAGATTACGTTATGCCCTAACCTTAACCATATCGGTCCTACCGAGTTGCATGTCAGTCCCACCGAAAATCTCTAACGGTCACTAGGTTTACTATTTCGGTCCGACCGAGTTTGTTGATTCGGTCCCACCGAGATTGGTAAATTGTGTGTAACGGTTGGATTTTGTGTGGAGGCTATATATACCCCTGCACCTCCTCTTCATTCGTGGAGAGAGCCATCAGAACACATCTACACTTCCAACTCATATGTTCTGAGAGAGAACCACCTACCCTTGTGTTGAGGCCAAGATATTCCATTCCTACTATATGAATCTTGATCTCTAGCCTTCCCCAAGTTGCTTTCCACTCAAATCTTCTTTCCACCAAATCCAAATCCTGTGAGAGAGAGTTGAGTGTTGGGGAGACTATCATTTGAAGCACAATAGCAAGGAGTTCATCATCAACACACCATTTGTTACTTCTTGGAGAGTGGTGTCTCCTAGATTGGCTAGGTGTCACTTGGGAGCCTCCGACAAGATTGTGGAGTTGAACCAAGGAGTTTGTAAGGGCAAGGAGATCGCCTACTTCGTGAAGATCTACCGCTAGTGAGGCAAGTCCTTCGTGGACGATGGCCATGGTGGGATAGACAAGGTTGCTACTTCGTGGACCCTTCATGGGTGGAGCCCTCCGTGGACTCGCGCAACCGTTACCCTTCGTGGGTTGAAGTCTCCATCAACGTGGATGTAGGATAGCACCACCTATCCGAACCACGGGAAAAACATCCGTGTCTCCAATTGCGTTTGATTTCTCCAAACTCTTCCCTTTACATTCTTGCAAGTTGCATGCTTTACTTTCCACTGCCTATATACTCTTTGCATGCTTGCTTGAATTTTGTGATGATTGCTTGACTTGTCCTAAAGTTGCTAAAATCTGCCAAGAACTAAAATTGGGAAAAGGTTAAGTTTTTATTTGGTCAAGTAGTCTAATCACCCCCCCTCTAGACATACTTCGGATCCTACAAGTGGTATCAGAGCTTTGGTCTCCATTTGCTTTGATTTCCATAGCTTTTGGTGGTCATAGCCTTGGTTCCACAACCTAGGAGAGTATGGCGTCTAGTGAGGGAAATTATCACCGTAGAGGTCCTTACTTTGATGGTACTAATTTTGCTAGTTGGAAGCATAAAATGAAAATGCATATTCTTGGACATAACCCCGCCGTTTGGGCTATTGTGTGTGTTGGTTTGCAAGGTGACTTCTTCGATGGGAAAGAACCAAACCGTGAAGCTACCGCGGATGAGTTGAAGATGCTACAGTACAACGCTCAAGCTTGTGATATTCTCTTCAACGGATTGTGCCCCGAAGAATTAAACAAAATCAGCCGTCTTGAGAATGCAAAGGAAATTTGGGATACTTTGATTGATATGCATGAAGGTACCGACTCCGTCAAGGAATCCAAATTGGATGTGTTTCAAAGTCAACTTGACAAGTTCAAAATGAAGGTTGGTGAAGGTGTCGCTGAAATGTACTCTAGGCTTGCTCTCATCACATACGAGATTGCCAGCTTAGGGAGTGAAGAGATGACCGATAGATTCATCATCAAGAAGATCCTAAGAGCCTTGGATGGAAAATGTGATACCGTGTGCACATTGATCCAAATGATGCCCAATTACAAAGATCTCAAGCCAATGGAAGTCATTGGAAGAATTGTTGCTCATGAGATGTCGCTCAAGGATAAAGAGGAACTTCACAACAAATCAAGTGGTGCTTACAAAACCTCATGTGAAGCCCCCACATCATCAAGTGAGAAACAAAACTTCAATGAAGAATTGAGCTTAATGGTGAAGAACTTCAACAAGTTCTACAAGAGTAGAAGCAAAGATAGAAGCTCCAAGTCAAGGTCCTACAATGACAAAATATCTTCTAGTCGAGAGCGAAACTGCTACAATTGTGGAAGACCCAGAAACTATTCCAATGAGTGTACGGCTCCCTACAAAAGAAGAGAAGATTCTCCAACAAGAAGAAGCAAAAGAGAAGAATCACTATCAAGAGAGAGAAGGAGTAGAGATGATCGTTATGAACGAAGATACTCACGGAGAAGCAAGGACTCGGAAAGAAAGAAAAAATCGTCAAGGAGCTACACAAAACAAAGACATCAAGCTCATGTTGGTGAATGGGTATCCGGCTCCGACTCCGACAACCACTCCGAGAGAAATTATCACTCCGATTTCGAATATACTCAAGATGAAGTGTTGCTGGTCTAGCACTTGTGTCAACCAACTCCTACGACATATTTGACTCACCAAATGAAGGAATTGGAAGATGCTTCATGGCCAAAGGTCCTAAGGTAACTCACCCTGAGTATGTTGATTTTAATAGTGATGAAGATGACTTGTTAGGTGATGATGATTTACTTGTTGACAACTCTAGTGATGAATACTATGATGAAACGTCAATTAATCATGCTAAAACGAATGACAATGATAAGGAGAAAATTGAGGCTCTAACTAAAGAACTAAACACTCTTAAGTTAGCTCATGAAACTATCTTCGAAGATCACCGAGAACTTTTAAGAGCTCATGAGAAGTTACGCTTTGAAAAGATCAATCTTGAGCAAGAGCATGGGTTTTTAAAGGCAATCAATGATGATCTCCGCAAGAAAAGTTCTTCTTACATTGCCAAGCGTTTACTCTTATCCACTTACATGCCTCAAGTCAAGTCTAGTAACAAGAACAAGAAAGATTCTTCCTCTAGTAGTAACAATGATCATGTTAAATCCAATATTATTGCTTCTAGTAGTTCTCTTGATTCCACTAATGATTCTCTTAGCCAAGTTACACTTGAGCAAGAAAATAGCTTATTGAAGGAAATCATAGAGAAAGGAGTGTACAAAAGCCTTGCCGGAAGTAAGCAATTCGAGGAGATTGTACGCAAGCAAGGAAGGCACCGAAAGAATCAAGGTGTTGGTTTTGAACGAAAGTTCAATGCCAATGGAGTTGAGTGGGAAGAAGATCAATACCCCAAGACAAAGTTTGTTCCTCAACAAGAGAAGTATGATCCTACTTCTTTCAAGGGGACACAAACTCAAGATGATCTTCCACCACAAGACTACAAGCAAAAAGGCAAGGACAAGCTTCAGGAGGAAATTGATGCATTTGAAGAAGCTCCTAAGACCTTAGTCAAGTGGATTCCCAAGACTACTTCAAGTTCCACTTCATCAAGTACGACTACAACTCCAAGGATTCCCATCAAGATGGTGTGGATCGAAAAGAAGAAGAACTAGAAAGTTCTTGAGGGTGACTCCACCAACATACTTCACTCTTATCATTTTGGCAAGAACAAGTGCAATCAACTTCCACATCTTGCACTAGTTCAAGGAGTCACAAACCCTCTTGTTGGTAAGTCAATGGACAAGGTAACCTAAAAGCTTTCATCGACATCATCTTGTGTGTGCATCACTCTATGTCTATGGATATCCTTGTTTGTTCCTTGTGGGACTAACCCATGTAGGTATTGAAAGTGCAATTCACTCAAAAGGATAGCTCCAAGTGATCTACATCAACATTGAGCATCCACATCTTCAACATCTACATGAAGTCATCATCGACAAAACCCAAGGTTAGTTCATCCCTCTTAGGGGGGATATCACATCTAGGGGGAGTTTTACTCTAAGATTTGAGTTAAAGCAACTCTAATGATGTGAACACAACAATGCTTTATGTAAAAGTGGTAACCCCACTTGAGCTTAAACGATGAGTATGACCTATGATCAAGTGTTCTCATTTGACTCCTAAGTCAATATACTCATATATAGATGACCTAGTCATCGCCAATTGATTGATAGATGCTAGAATTGGTTGTGCATGCTTTGTCACATATTTCAATTGCTATTTTATTGTGTGAGCATGTTGGTTGCATATTTTACTCATTCGAGGACATCCACTTGTTGTTTTGATTGTTTGGCTTTATTTTTTCTTTTGCCAAGTGGATGGACAACAATGCCTAAGAACCTTCTCTAGCTATCTATGCTTTTCTCGTCTCAAACTCTATTCATGCTACATCACAAAATTGATCAAGTCAGATTCGAACCACTCTGTGTGAGGAGCACTCGGAGTCCCCGATTCGTCATAGACTTAAACTTCCAAAACCTCTTTGTGATTCTCGGTCTGACTGATACCCCTCTTTCGGTCTTACCGAGATCATTAAGTTGATCTATGTTTTCGATCTCGGTGCAACCGATTTGAACCATTCGGTCACATCGAGTTGCAATAACTGTATACAGTTTTGCATCTCGGTGCCACCGAGTTGTTCCACTCGGTCACACCGACAGGGTCGGGCTATATATAAACACGGGCAAAAATTTGGAAATTTCTCCGAACCCCTTCGCCCGCGCGATAGCTCGCTCTGCCAACGTGGTCTTCGGATCGTCTCCTCGCCGCCAACCGCCTCCAGTCGCTGGTCTCCGTCGCCATCAACGGGATTCAACCCCGCCGTTGCCGCCGTAGCGAGTCTCCGCCGAACTAGGGTATGGACTCGATGTTTGTGCTATTCCCCAATCCGATTCCTAGCACATTGTGATCATATTGATTCTAGCCACGTTTGATAAACTCCTATCCAGTCAATGAATCCGTAGAATAGGTTTGATTCGAAAATCTTAGGGCTAGGTTTCCGCCGAAACCATCTCGGACCCACCGAGTTGAAAAACTCGGTCCCACCGATTTGGCTTATGCCATTGCACAAGTGAGACTCGGTCTGACCGAGTATTGCTAATCGGTGTGACCGATTTTTGAACTTTGTGAAACCCTAGCAGTCTCGGTGCCACCGAACTGTGACTCGGTCTGACCGAGTTCACCAGTTTAGGTTCCAAAACTGCTTCGGTATCATCGAGTTTAAAAATCGGTAAATCCGAAATGCTTTCTGTGGGAAACTAAAACTAAGTTTTTGAATCATTCTTTTGCAAAATCTCTGCATTTTGTGATGCTCATCCACTCTACCTCATCTATAAACTATTCATAGGGTCAACAGTCAGCTTGTTCATCATGTCAGACCAGAGTGATAGCCAGAACATGTCAGAACAACCAGTGCAGATGAGTGAGGGCACTAGTCCCTCCAGTTCTTTAGATGAAGGCAGCGGGAGCACCCCAAGCAACCTGCCAAAAGCTGCCACAAGACAAAGGAAGAAGAGAACCTCAGAATCAGAGGATGAGGACTATGTGGCAGAGGAGGAAGTAACTTCCAAGAAAGTTGTGCTCCAGAAAGAGCATGGCTCAAGACAGAGCACCAAGCCAGGCTTAAAGGTCAAAAGGCCAGCAGGCAGGCAGCCTACACCCAAAGAGCCAGTTGCTGCTGAAGGGAAGAAGGAAAGGAAAAGAGGCAGATGGTGCAAGAAAGTTGATCCCATGGCTGAATTTGAACAACATTCTTCTGATGAAGAAGAAGAAGAAGAGGTTGCTGCAGCAACACCTAAGGCACCCAAGCTAATGGGTGCTGCTATCAAGTCAGGGGCGACTGCATCTAAGCCCAAGGAAGCACCTAAGGCTGCATCAAAGGTCAAGAAAGCTCCAAAGAGGAATACTAAGAGCATCCCAGCTGCTGAGAAGAACAAGGCCCCAGTGCCTGACACTGCAGAAGAAGACGAAGGCCAAGTTCTGAGAAAGTTGAAGCCCAAGATCCCAGACCACAATGATGCTCATCCTGTGGCTGAGGATATGAAGATCAGAAGAGACTCTGGGCTAAGAAAGTGGAGAGCAGAGGATCCATATGCTACCAGAAGGAGGACTGCTGTTGACTACAGGTTCCACACTAAGGAACAACAGGACTTCTATGAGTCAGTCTTATTGGACAAGAAGCCCATTGTGTGTGATATGAGATGGGTCGACTGGGAATACATCAAGGACAATGAAGAGCACTGTCCTGGAGTAGCTGACTTTGTTGGGCAGAAGCTCACAAAGTGGAATGAAGAGCTGGTCATGCAGTTCTACTCCACAACACATTTTTATCCAGATGGCAGAATTGTATGGATGTCTGAAGGTACGAGGTACCAATCAACAGTTGCAGAGTGGGCACAGCTTAACAATGCCCCAGAGGAAAATGAGGATGACTTGGACATATATGCCAAGAAGAAGATGGACCACAACTCCATGTCCAACATGTACAAAGAGATCCCAAACAAGGCACTTGACACTTTCAAGTTTGGATCAGTACACTATCTTCTGTCAGGGCTGCCAACCATCAATTGGATACTGAGGCACACCTTGTTGCCCAAGTCAGGTGATCACAAGATGATCAGAGGCCATGCTATCAACTTGCTTCATATCTTTGATGTGCCACAGAAATTCAAAGTCATGAGCCTCATGGTAGAAACAATCAAGAGGACTGCAGCAGACCAGAAGAGGAGCTGTGGATATGCCCCTCAGATCCAGGAGCTGATTAACTCCAAGATGGGCACAGGCATATACCTCTTGGATAAGGAACATCTGCCTATTCATCCAGATTTTGAAGATAATGAAGTTGTGATGAACAAGGATAAACCATCTTCAGCCCATGCACAAGCACAGAAGGAGAAGGCAAGGAAGGAGAAAGCTGCAAAGATGCCAACTCAAGAGGAGGCATCTGAATATTTCTTGAAAACCAAGCAAGAGCAGCTCAGTTACTTAATTGCATCCACCCTGAGGATAGAGAAAGGACTGGCCACCCTCGCTCAGAATCAGGAGAGCTTAGAGAGAATCGTAGAACAAAAGTTCTATGACTTGGATGTCAAAGTGACAGAGATTCAGACTACAGTGGAGCAACTTCAAGATGACATGCAGGAGAGGAAAGGGAAGACTACCACTGATGCATTTGCCAGAGTGCCACGAGCTCAAAGGTCCAGTGCAGTGCCAGTTCCTGACACAAGAGCCACCGCCTCAGCTCCAGCCACAGCACCAGCCCAACCAGCTCCAGCATCTACTTCAGCTCCAGCTCCAACCTCGTCTACGGAAGCCTTTGTCCTTGGAGTGATCCAGACTCCACCACCTCCAGAAGATCAAGCCTGAGTGTCAATCTAGCACTATGCATTTTCTAGGAACTTTTTGGTAACTTGTTGCCAAAGGGGGAGAAAAATGTATAGATCATAGGCTTCGAGAGAGAGAGAGTGTTGTTTTTTCTCTCTTCCTTTATTTGGTGGTTTTTCAAACATTGTTTGATTTTGGTCGAGATACTTTGATATGCTTGTGAGACATTGATGATCATGTGTTTGATCATAAGCTACACTTATGCATGCTTGATATATCTTATCTATCTTATGTGATCATTCACTTTTCCTGGGTGATGAGTGCATGTATTTCATTATTATCATTTTGAGCGCTCCACCAAGATGTATGTGACATGGAAGAGTAACCCATAATTCTAACTCTTTGTGCATTTGCAGTCCAAAGCAAATTTTAAATATGCACAAATTTAGGGGGAGCACTTACTTATCACATACTTCTCAAAGCGACGATATAATTCATTCTTATTATCACTTGTCGAAGCTTTGATCTATATGTTGTCATCAATTACCAAAAAGGGGGAGATTGAAAGTGCAACTATCCCTAGGTGGTTTTGGTATTTCATAACAACATATAGCTCATTGAGCTAATGCTATTCCAAGACAATTATTTCAGGAAAGTTCAATGATTGGCATGGCATGGATGGTGAAAGTGGAACCCTCAAAATGCTAAGGACAAAGGATTGGCTCAAGCTCAAAAGCTCAAGACTCTTCATTTTACATTTTAGTGATCCAAGATCACATTGAGTCCATAGGAAAAGCCAATACTATCAAGGAGGGATGAGGTGTTGCTTAATGAGCCTTTTGCTTCATGTGCTTAATGATATGCTCCAAAATCCTCAGCTACTTTCCCATATCCACAAATGACCTAAACCCTAAGCCAAACTCGGTCCTACCGATTCTTTCTATTTGGCGCCACCGAGTTTCACATGTCATAAGCCACTGCCAAACCCTAGCAATTCGGTTCTACCGATAGGGATCTCGGTCTCACCGAGATGGGATTGCAATCTCTCTATTTCCTTTTCGTAACTTTTCGGTCACACTGAAAGAGCGGATCGGTCCCACCGAGATTGCAATGTAAACTCTCTGTTTCCCTTTTGTAACTTTTCGGTCTCACCAAAGAGCAAATCGGTTCCACCGAGTTTACCTGACCAACTCTCTGGTTAGCTAATTACCAAATCGGTCTCACCGACTTTGTGTAATCGGTTTCACCGAGATTACGTTATGCCCTAACCCTAACCATATCGGTCCTACCGAGTTGCATGTCAGTCCCACCGAAAATCTCTAACGGTCACTAGGTTTACTATTTCGGTCCGACCGAGTTTGTTGATTCGGTCCCATCGAGATTGGTAAATTGTGTGTAACGGTTGGATTTTGTGTGGAGGCTATATATACCCCTCCACCTCCTCTTCATTCGTGGAGAGAGCCATCAGAACATATCTACACTTCCAACTCATATGTTCTGAGAGAGAACCACCTACCCTTGTGTTGAGGCCAAGATATTCCATTCCTACCATATGAATCTTGATCTCTAGCCTTCCCCAAGTTGCTTTCCACTCAAATCTTCTTTCCACCAAATCCAAATCCTGTGAGAGAGAGTTGAGTGTTGGGGAGACTATCATTTGAAGCACAAGAGCAAGGAGTTCATCATCAACACACCATTTGTTACTTCTTGGAGAGTGGTGTCTCCTAGATTGGCTAGGTGTCACTTGGGAGCCTCCGACAAGATTGTGGAGTAGAACCAAGGAGTTTGTAAGGGCAAGGAGATTGCCTACTTCGTGAAGATCTACCGCTAGTGAGGCAAGTCCTTCGTGGGCGATGGCCATGGTGGGATAGACAAGGTTGCTTCTTCGTGGACCCTTCGTGGGTGGAGCCCTCCGTGGACTCGCGCAACCGTTACCCTTCGTGGGTTGAAGTCTCCATCAACGTGGATGTAGGATAGCACCACCTATCTGAACCACGGGAAAAACATCCGTGTCTCCAATTGCGTTTGATTTCTCCAAACCCTTCCCTTTACATTCTTGCAAGTTGCATGCTTTACTTTCCGCTGCCTATATACTCTTTGCATGCTTGCTTGAATTGTGTGATGATTGCTTGACTTGTCCTAAAGTTGCTAAAATCTGCCAAGAACTAAAATTGGGAAAAGGTTAAGTTTTTATTTGGTCAAGTAGTCTAATCACACCCCCCCTGTAGACATACTTCCGATCCTACAACGTCGTTCTCTCCGACTCCCTCTGGGCGGCCAAGGCGGTCGCCGAGAGTCGGATGGTCAACAGGCGGCGGGGAGACTCGCCTTTCCCTGTGGGGGGGGGGGGGAGGCGGGAAGTCTTCCCGTCGTTCCACTCCTCTTGGGCGGCCATCTTGATCGTGCTCTATGGTAATGCGAGTCCGACTACGGCTGGCAGCCGACTCCTTGTCTTTTCTTCCATGGACGCCACCAGTCGGAGTCCGAGACGTCGCGCCTTGGTCTCGGCGAGAAGGTAGGTCATCATTTTGCCGTTGCAGCGCCTCTGTGCGCCGGCCGGCCTAGTTCTGTGCGGCGGCCGCGTCGAGGAGCCGCTGGACTCACTCCGTCATTAGGCGACGCTCTTCGCCCTCGAAATTGTCCAGCTCGTCTGCTGCTGCCTGGGCGGCTCGGATGTTCTCCGCAGGCGTGGCGTACACGGGGCGATTTGCCCCAAACAGATTGGCGATGGCAACGCCGTGCTGCTGGACCGTGCCAAGGCGGCTAGGCCCAGTCGGAGTCGGCGAGCCACCCACGGCGCGATCCATCTCGCGCCGGTAGGCTTGTTACAGGCGTCTCATGCTGGCCAGCTTCTTTGCGCCTTCGACGAGATGAAGGCGGCGCGCCTCCAGTGTCTCGGCGTCGGCGTCTTCGGGAATGGGCGCAGTCAGGTCTTGTAGCACTGCGTCAAGCGGGTCATGAGCTCCTCCGCCGGAGTGCTCGCCATGATCGATGACGAGCACCTGCATGACGGTACTCCCGCTGCTCTTCGCGCGAGGGAGCGGCTCATCGTAGACCACCACGTTGGTGGGGAACGCGTCGAGCGACGCGGTGTCGGAGTCGACCAACATCGGTTCGGTGGAGCCTACAGACTCCAAGTCCACGGCAGGCTCGCCGGCAACATGGAGTTGATCGAGGAGGCCCGCAAGGAGGTTCTCGGGCCCGCCTGTGCCCGCGTCAGATGCGGGCTTGTCGGAGAGGTGAACTTCGCCGACAAGATCGGCGAGGCAGCTGGCCGTGCAAGCGATCTCAGCCCCATGCAATGCGTCGGCACAAACTCCGTCTGGCATGCCGGGTTGGCTGGGCTCGCCAAGGAAAAAAGTGTTCCCGTCCAGAACAAATCTCCGGACGATGGTTAACCTCGCACCATGGTGGGTGCCAAATGTCGGGGGTTGGGTGCGACATATGCCAAGGGATGGCTTATCATGGTGGGAGCGAGTAGAACATCGCCGGTGCATGGAAGCGGGATGAGGCGTAGACACGAACGCCGGCGTACTTTACCCAGGTTCGGGGCTCTTCAAGGAGATAACACCCCTAGTCCTGCTCTGCGGGGTCTCCGCATGATCACTAAGGCAAAGTGAGTACAAGGTTGCTCCTTGAGCTATTTCCTGGAGGTAGGAGAAGGCAAGGCTAGCTCTCTCCTCCCTGTATGAACTGGTCTAGTTGAGGGAGTCCTAGATTAGGGGGTGTCCGGATAGCTGGACTATACCTTCAGCCGGACTCTTGGACTGTGAAGATACAAGATTGAAGACTTCGTCCCGTGTCCGGAAGGGACTTTCCTTGGTGTGGAAGGCAAGCTTGGCGATACGGATATGTAGATCTCCTACCATTGTAACCGACTCTGTGTAACCCTAACCCTCTCCGGTGTCTATATAAACCGGAGGGTTTTATTCCATAACGACAACAATCATACCATAGGCTAGCTTCTAGGGTTTAGCCTCCTTGATCTTGTGGTAGATCTACTCTTGTACTACCCATATCAATATTAATCAAGCAGGAGTAGGGTTTTACCTCCATCGAGAGGGCCCGAACCTAGGTAAAAACATCGTGTCCCTTGTCTCCTGTTACCATCCGCCTAGACGCACATTTCGGGACCCCCTACCCGAGATCCGCCGGTTTTGACACCGACATTGGTGCTTTCATTGAGAGTTCCTCTGTGTCATCGCCATCAGGAAGGATGCCTCATCCCGTCTTTAAAGTTTCTAAGGGAGCTTTGGCTGTCGGCCAAACTCTCCGGCTTGGCGGCTTTCTTATGACCGCCCGTTCGGCTGCTACGCCGACGATGACCTCTCGGGTCATCAATAGCAATCTTCATGTCAGCTCGGAACTCGCCGAGCAGTTAGATCCAATGGAGCTCTCTTCCACAAACGAGCTCTTGGATCGTATCGCCGCCCTGGGAGTCGCTACGGTTTACAACCAGATCTGGCCTAAACCCGATCTGATAGAGATTAACTCTCCCCAAGTCACCCATCACGTTGCCGTGGTAGAGGGATAGTGTGGCGACCTTTCATCTATCTTAAGGACTAGCTACGTCCGGATTCCCGATCCCTCCAAGCCGGATAACCACGGAGGGGAGGATATCACTCAAGACCTGAACTTAGAGTCAGGCGACGGGCTGAATTCATTGGACAACATCCAAGGATCCAAACTTGCGAGTTCGGAAACTCCTTGGCCTCTGAGTTTCAGATTGGGTGAGGTTTCGGATTTAATTACACCCACCCACCCGAACATAAGCGATCTATCCCAAATGAGGCAAAAGCCCAAAGAAACAATACATCACTACTGGGCCAGATTCCTCCTGGTTATGAACAGGATAAAGGACTACCGCGAGGAAGACACAATCTCAATCTGCTGCAATAATTGCACGGACAAGGGAATCCTCAACGCCATAAGTCGTTGTGATATTACACGCTTCGCTGACTTGGCATCCATAGTACAAAAGTACTGTGCGATGGAAAGCGCCTGGAAAACCGAAATAAAATTTTGGGACGATCCGGTCCTGAATACAAACCCGGTCCGAAATAAAAGGGTGCATCATCGTCAAACACCCGGGTTAAATACCAAAAAGCAAAAACCCTCTACAGGGCATGGAACCGTACTGGAAGGATGGCTTAATAGAGCCTGTAAAATTCACAGTACAGAGGGCGCCACACCAACTCACAGCCTTAGAGCATGTTGGATACTCCGGCAGGTGGCCAAACTTGGCAAAGATCTCCTACTTCCGGAGGCCACAGAAAGCCACCCCAGGGACACCAGTATGGTATTAACAGTCTTCGAGACTTTTGCATCAAATAATATGCGAAAAAGAACACTCCGTAGCCTTGTCGAAGTCTACCAAGTAGCAACAATAAACCCATGGAGTGACACGGCTATTACTTTTAATGCCAGTGATGAACCTAAATTCCGAACAGCCCGAGCACCAGCCGCATTGGTCCTCAGTCCAATAGTGGACAGCTTTTGCCTCACCAAGGTACTCATGGATGGAGGCAGCGGATTGAACCTCATTTATGAGGAAACCCTTCGAAAAATGGAAATAGACTGGAACCGCATTGAGCGAAGCAGCACAACCTTTAGAGGAATAATCCCCAGTCAGGAAGCGCGCTGTACAGGAAAAATCACACTAGATGTGGTGTTCGGCACGCCGGATAATTACAGGTCCGAAGAGGTCACGTTCCAGGTGGCCCCATTTAGTAGCGGATACCACGCTCTGCTAGGGCGGGAAGCGTTTACAATCTTCCAAGCAATACCCCATTACGGGTACATGAAGCTCAAGATGCCCGGGCCAAACGGAATTATCACTCTCGCTAGTGATCCGGACATAGCACTCCGCGCCGAAAAAAAGACAGCCACACTGGCCCTTGAGGCACTATCCGAAGCTCTAGCGGCTGAGGAACTGACTGCGCTGTGCTCCACGGTGAACAGGGACGATGTGATACTCGACAAAAGATCCAAGTCCACCTGCTTTAAACCAGCTGATGAAATAGTCAAATTCCAGGTCCATCCAACGGACCCCAATAAAACAGCTTCCATCGGGGCACAAGTAAACCCTGATGTAGACGCCGCACTGCAAGAATTCCTACGCGAGAACTGGGACATTTTCGCTTGGCACCCTTCAGACATGCCAGGAATCCCACGCAGGCTGGCCGAACACAGCTTAAATATCCTAAAAGGATTCAAACCTGTCAAACAAGCTCTTCGGCGTTTTTCCGAACCCAAGAGACAGGCCATGGGAGAGGAGCTAGCCAAGCTATTGGAGGCCGGATTCATTAGAGATATAAAACATCTGGACTGGCTAGCAAACCTGGTGATGGTACCAAAGAAGGACAAATCCTGGCGCCTGTGCGTTGATTTTAAAGACCTTAACAAGGCTTGCCCAAAGGATCCCTTCCCCCTCCCCCGCATTGATCAAATTATCGACGCTACCGCAGGACACGATTCGTTGTGTTTCCTCGACGCATATTCAGGCTACCATCAAATCAAAATGGCAGAGTCAGACCAAGCCGCAACGACATTCATCACACCATACGGCACATTCTGCTTCAACACAATGCCCTTCGGGCTCAAAAACGCCGGCGCAACATATCAGCGCATGATTCAGACATGTCTGGCAAACCAGATCGACAAAACAGTGGAGGCATACATAGATGATGTGGTCGTAAAAACAAGACATGTCGAATCTCTAGTAGATGACTTGAGGCTCACATTTGATAACCTCTGAACATACGACATCAAGCTCAACCCGGAAAAATGCTTTTTCGGCGTTCCAGCCGGATAGCCCTTGGGCTTCATTGTATCCGGTAGAGGAATTGAAGCAAATCCAGCCAAGATCCGAGCTTTGTCACAATTGGATATCCCAAAGGACCTCAAACAAATACAAAAATTAACCGGATGCGTGGCGGCTCTAAGCCGCTTCATCTCCCGCTTGGGAGAAAAGGCACTACCCCTCTATCGCCTCCTTCGGCGCACCAAACACTTCGAGTGGACGGATGCCGCCACGGCCGGACTCGACGAAATAAAAGCCATATTTGCAACAAACCCAGTCCTGGACGCGCCAAACATTGGCGAACCAATGCTATTGTACATTGCAGCAACCCATCAGGTTGTAAGCGCAGTGCTTGTCGTCGAACGAGAAACGGACGGACACAAATTCCCCCTTCAAAAGCCGGTCTATAATGTGTCCACTGTCCTCACTCCGTGCAAATCACGGTACCCGCATTATCAAAAGATTGCGTACGCGGTATTCATGGCATCCCGAAAGCTGCAACACTACTTTCGAGAGTGTTCAATAATAGTAGCCTCGGAAGTACCATTTAACGATATTATAAACAACCGCGACGCAACGGGCCGGATTGCAAAATGGGCCATTGAGCTCCTCCCATTCGACATAACTTATAAGCCACGGCGAGCTATTAAGTCGCAAGTTTTAGCCGACTTCATCGCAGAATGGACGGAGGCCGAGCTCCCTAAAGAGTACGACACATATTCAAACTGGATCATGCATTTCGATGGCTCCAAAATGTTGGCCAGTCTAGGGGCTGGCGTCGTTTTGACGTCCCCCACAGGAGACATAGTTCAATATGTACTCCAGATTATGTACACAGACTCCAACAATGCAGCCGAATACGAGGCCCTTTTACACGGTCTCCTGATGGCAGTATCCATGGACATTCAACGCCTAGAGGTGCACGGGGATTCGAACCTCGCGATATCCCAAATAAAAGGAGACTTCGATGCCAAGGATCCAAAAATGGCAGCTTATCGCAACGCCGTCTTAAAAATGTCAGCTCGGTTCGAAGGGCTTGAATTTCACCATATAGCCCGGGAAAACAATCAGGCGGCAGATGTCCTGGCAGGCATCGGCGCAAAACGCGATGTAGTCCCCCCCAACATCTTCTTGGAAAGGCTGTTCAAGCCATCCGTAGTATGGGAAGGGGAACCTGGCAATAACAGCCCGGACCCAACCGCACTGCCCGACACCGAACAATCTGACATAATTGGAGGCTCTGCCAATGAAATTACACCTTCAGCCCACGTAATAATGGCCGTCATCGCCCCGTGGACATAACCATTCCTAGCCTACCTTACTAGGCAGGAACTCCCAGAGGACCTAAACGAGGCACGCTGCATAGTGCGGCGATCTAAAGCCTATAAAGTCCATGAGGGAGAGCTTTATAAGAAAAGCACTACCGGAGTCCTTCAAAGGTGCATCTCCGAAGAGGAAGGGCGGAACTTGCTGGCAGAAATTCATGCCGGACTCGGTGGTTATCATGCTGCAGCTCGGTCCCTCGTAAGCAAGGTTTTCCGTACAGGCTTTTATTGGCCGACGGCCTGGGCAGACGCTCAGGACTTAGTCCAACGATGCGTCGGTTGCCAACTTTTTGCAAACCAAAGCCATATGCCACCCACCGCCCTCCAAACTATCCCCATCACTTGGCCCTTCGCGGTCTGGGGGCTTGACATGGTTGGACCCCTTAAAGGCGGAACCCACAAGAAAAAAATATTTTGTGGGTTCCGCCTTTAAGGGGTCCAACACATGTGTCACACTTCCGCATGTACCTTTATTCACCATTATATGCATCGATATGACTTAAGTTTTGGCCAAGCTAGGTTGCCTGGCTCCTGTGCTTACCCCTACGTTCCTGATCGTTCGACTAGGTGGTAAAGGGAGCACCACTGCGATTGTTACTGCCGGGTCAGCCGGATGTGTACCTCAGACTGGGTGAAGCCAAAATCTAGCGTTCTTAAGGGAATATTCGGTCGGTGAACTAAAGATGATCTTTTCACTTACTTATTTATGCGCCCCCAGATGATTTTTCCTGCATCTCTTTTCGCAGCATGGACATGCACTTTAGGGCATGCTTCCCAGGGAAAGGAACCCCTAACGGAACTATTCTCCCTAGAAGATGTTTCTTCCTAACTATGCAATATAACATAACTAGTTGGGCACTTGTCTGTTCAAGCACTAATGACCCCTACGCCTGGTCTCCATGCATACCCCGGTTCTTACATAACCGCATGGGTATTCGGACACACTCCGGACCGTCAGGTCCCGAGGCTGACGAGAAAAGGTCGGCCATGACAAACAATCTACAATCCGGCTAGAAGACATTACACATGTCAATTAAAATTACATAGTCATTCGGACTGATTGTATTCCTCTTCAATACCATCTAACAGGCTATCTAGTCTACAGTCCTGCTGGGAATACTTTGCGGCCAATTCTACTTGGCTGTATACTAAGCTTACAGGGATCTCCTTCCCATCGGGCCCCATAGGTCCGACCTCGGCCATGTGGTTTGGGTCAGCCTTCGTGTACCGCGTCTTCACCATGGCCCAGGCCTCCCTAGCGCCTTGATGGCAGGCCGATATCTTCCACAATCGGAAGCGCCGCCGCGCTCCCTTCAGCTTCTCTGCAAGCTCTCCAAGGCCTTCGGGCATGGAGACGGATGGCCACAAGGCCTGGGCGACGCCTTGCATCACCTGCCGAACTCGCTCGTGCAGTTGTGAGAGCTCGGGAAGAAGGTCACCTGTAGAACCGGGCATCTCCTCTACAGGACGACCTGTTAGCATACCTACAGACATTACTCTGTTAGTCGACTTCCTCGCCGAACTCTTTTTTTCAAAGTTCGTTTAAGCACTTACTAAATATGCCGTGTCGAAGTCGTTGATTCTCCTTAGCGGAGTCCGACAGCTGGGCACGAACATCTTTCAGTTCAACGCCCAGCTTGGTGTTGGCATCCTGGAGATCATTCTTCTCCCGCCTCACCTTTGTCAGCACGCTCTCACCAGCCTTTAGCTGGCATAGGAGTTGTTGCTTTTCCGGATCTAATCTGGCGCCATCTGCAATTTCATTTGTCAGATTTGCACACACGCCGCACTTCACACAATACTTATCTTTTTGAAGAATATACTACCAGAGGGGGTCTCTTTGGGCTCCCCTGTCGCGGCTAGTGCGTCCTCAAGTTGGCCTTTGCACTCTTCTAGCTCCTGGGACGGTTGGGTATTCTTCTCTGAAAGAACATGCATATTACATGATCCTTAAATCAGTTATTCTAACTGTTTCAAGTCTCGGGGGCTACTGATATATATATAACCATCAAATTTTCTTACCCGTATGTCTTTCACATACTGCTCCATGGCTCTGGCTAGACCATTTTGAGCGGCACGGAGGTACGCGTCTCCCGAATTGAAGGCATCCAATGCCTCCGGGGAGAAACAAGTGTCGCGAAGAACTGTCCGGCGACGCCTGTGGTTCATGGCACTCTCCACCTCAGAATTGGTGGCATACAGCCTGTCCGCATCCTCTGTTGGAGGAGCGTCTGGTGCGCGCCTCGTGTTCGCCTTCGCCTCCGGACCAGGCTTTGGATCCTGGCTGGTAGAGGCGCGATTGGCAGCCTCTCTGGATATAGTCCGGCGAGGTCTCTTTGTCCTGAAGAGAGCACGAATGCTAACATGCCTTGAAGGAATAACATCAGGGGATGAGATGGCGCGTTATACCTTTACGCCGGCGTCTCAGTCCGGACCGCATTTCTTTTCAGCCCCTGGGGCCTTGCGGCCCCTCGTTGGCTAGTCGCCGTAGGCTCGGCCTCCCGCCTCAAGGACCTCCTCTGCAAAACGCGGTTGTTATATGGTAATCGAAAACATGCGAGGACGGGTCCCTTTTCGAAGTGCTGGGATTTCGGTCTTAGTTACCTGGGAGGCTGGGAGTAGCCCTGGGTAATTGGCCGTAATGGCCACCAAGACGTTGTCCTTACTCAATTGATGAAACACCCCATCAATTAGCTCCACAGATATGTCCGGATCCTCTTGGGAAGCCGGGTCGAGGGACCGTCCCAGATCCTCGGGTTGTGGAGGGCGGCTGTTTATTTCTTTAACAGCCTGGCACAGTTCCTGCGTTGAAGTCGTTAGAATATATATTTGATAATGGGAATACAAAACGGATGGACAAGTAAAAGTGTCCACTTACCCAGCTTGGAGGATTATACATTGTAAATCCACCCTGAGGGTTGCCGCGGAGAAATTCCTCCTCTTCTCCCTTGTACAAAGCGGACAAGATCTTTATTAGAGCGGCAGCCAAGTCCGGCCCCTTACAGCCGTGACGAGTGGCATTGTCCTCCCCGTTGAAGTCCCGCATAGGGTGGCCTCTATATTGAAGCGGTTGCACCCCCCGCATGATGCATACGGCCATGACTCCGATCATGGTTATTCCGGAATGAGCTAATAATCTTATCCGGCCCATCAGGTAAAGGACGTCCTTGTCACTTTCCCTTTGAGGTCACCGTGGACGCCAGCTTAGGCGCTTCTTCAGGGGAGCATTGTCGAACTCAGGGAGGCCAATCCGAATAGGATCCGGCAACGGGACGTCCTCTATATAAAACCATTCTGAAGGCCAATTCTCGGACGCCTTCTTTGGGGTTCCGGATAAATATCCGGTCCCGGCAATGCGCCACACTTCGGCTCCGCCCACTTGATATATTGACCCCTCCTGAGAATGGGGCACCAGGCAGAATAGCCTCTTCCACAGCGCGAAATGAGCCTCAACACCCAAAAACAGCTCGCAAAGGGCTACGAAGCCCGCGATATGCAATATGGAGGCAGGTGTGAGGTTGTGCAGCTGGAGGCCATAGAACTCCAGAAGCCCTCGGAGAAACGGATGAATTGGAAATCCGAGTCCTCTTATTAAATAAGGGACAAGGCATACCCGCTCTCCTTTGGAGGGATTGGGGGCGCTCTCCGCTTGCTCTCCGCCATTATAGGTGGCAAGTCCGTCTCGAACCTGGACCATAGAGGCCGGGGGGAGGAATCCCTTGGTTTGAAGCGACACTAGCTCGCTGTGCAGGATGGAGCATCTCTCCCAATCTCCAGGCCGAGGGCTGGAAGGGCGAGAGGAGGAGCTGCGACGGCTGGCCATGGTGGAATGGACCTTTGTCGGATGCGCTCTGATGAATACTCGCGGAGGGGAGAAGGTGTGGTTTGGATCTAAATCCTCGTCCCTTTAAATAGGCGGCTCATTTACGCAGCTAGGGGTGTGAATGTAAAAACACCCAGACTTTTCGTATTCATTTGACACGTGGGAGACGACCATTATTGGGTGTAGAAGCCAAGGAGCGCTACATTTGCAAAAAACAGGACATTATTCAACAGGTACACGGAATTTGGAGGAGAACCCGCCTTGCAATGCCGAAGACAATCTGCGCGCCGGACTCGTCGTCATTGAAGCCTGGTCCTGGGGCTACTGAGGGAGTCCTGGATTAGGGGGTGTCCGGATAGCCGGACTATACCTTCAGTCGGATTCTTGGACTATGAAGATACAAGATTGAAGACTTCGTCCCGTGTCCGGAAGGGACTTTCCTTGGCGTGGAAGGCAAGCTTGGCGATACGGATATGTAGATCTCCTACCACTGTAACCGACTCTGTGTAACCCTAACCCTCTCCGGTGTCTATATAAACCAGAGGGTTTTAGTCCATAACGACAACAATCATACCATAGGCTAGCTTCTAGGGTTTAGCCTCCTTGATCTCGTGGTAGATCTACTCTTGTACTACCCATATCATCAATATTAATCAAGCAGGAGTAGGGTTTTACCTCCATCGAGAGGGCCCGAACCTGGGTAAAAACATCGTGTCCCTTGTCTCCTGTTACCATCCGCCTAGACGCACAGTTCAGGACCCCCTACCCGAGATCCGCCGGTTTTGACACCGACACTAGTGCTTATGGATTCGAACCGTTTGCATGGGTGCCCTGGGGGTTTATATAGGCCTACCCCCCAGGGGTACAATGGTAATCTGGCTGGGCGCAGGACCCAGCCGTCAGTCTCTCTGGTCGCCGGCTTCTCCGCCGGCCGCTGGGGTCCGCCAACTGGCGAGCCCCGCCGACTGGTCTGGTATGGAGCCGACAGGCCACGTCCGCCGCGGGCGGGTCTTGCCGGCTGCTGATTACTGTAACCGTGCTTCTAATGACGCGGGCTTGGTCATGGGGTCGTGGCAACAGCTCCGCCGTCTGGCGGGCGATCACTATTGCCACTCCCCGTCTTGTCTGGTTAATGGCGCGTAGGGCCCGTGGGAGGGGCTGGCCGACTCCCGGGGGCCGATTCCCAACAGGTCCGACTGGTGGCGCTCTTGCCGTCTTCTAGACTCCCGCTGATTGGTGGGACCCGTCGTCCCTGGTTCGTACAGACAGGCCGTCGTGGGTGTAGGACTCTGCCCACAGGCGCTGATGTCAGGGCCGGCATGGCAACAGTACCGCGCCGGACGGAGATCTCTGCGGGTACGGTGCACTGTGGCCACGCCTGCCCTAGGAAAGGGGAGGGGGTGGGCTTCACTATAGCCACTCCCCATCTCGTCCCTCTTGATGAGGGCACGGGTACTCGTTGGAGCCGGGGGCCGACTCCAAATGGCCGGCTTCTCTGGAAGCCGTCAGATCGGAGTCAGTGCGTCTTGAACTCGCCTCCAGGACTCGGCTGTGATGGGGTAGTCGGCCTTTCTTCCGGCCGGCTTCCAGAAGGCGGCTCTTCGTCGTGGCATCTTTGAGGTGCGCGGCTTGTCCCGATGCCTTGAAAGGTTCCGGGCTCCGGGTTAGCCTACCCGTGGCCCATTACTCCGACACTCGCATTGTTATCAAGGACAGTATCATCTCCGGAGGAGCCCTAGCCTCAGGCCAAACCCTCCGGTTGGGCGGCTTTACCATGACCGCCTGTTCGGCCGTTAAGCCGACGATGACTTCTCGGGTCATCGAAAATCGCCTCCGTGTTGACTCCGGATACTCCAAACGGATGGATCCAACGGAGTTGTCGTCTTTGAACGAACTCCTGGATCGCATCGCCGCCTTGGGGGTGGGCTCACCAAAGTGCTCATGGACGGCGGCAGCGGACTAAACCTCATCTACGAGGATACACTCATAAAAATGGAAATAGACAGGAGCCGCATCGAGCAAAGTAGCACGACCTTCCGAGGAATCATTCCCAGTCGGGAAACGCAATGTGCGGGAAAAATCACACTTGACGTGGTCTTCGGCACGCCGGAGAATTATCGGTCCGAAGAGATAACCTTCAAAGTTGCCCCTTTCAACAACGGATACCACGCCCTATTGGGGCGAGATGCATATACACGCTTCCAAGCTATACCTCATTACGGGTACATGAAGCTCAAGATGCCTGAGCCCAATGGTGTCATCACTCTTGCTAGTGATCCAAACATAGCACTCCGCGCCAAAAACAAAACCACATCCCTGGCCCTCGAGGCACTGTCTAAAGCCCTCGCGGCTGAAGAATTAACCGCGTTGCGCTCCACTGTGGATAGGCACGACATAATCCTGGACAAACGACCCAAATCCACCTCCTTTAAACGAGCAGATGAAATAGTCAAATTTCAAGTCCACCCGACAGACCCCAAGAAGACAACATCCATCGGGGCACAGCTGGACCCAAAAGTCGACGCCGCGCTACGAGAGTTCCTGCGCGAGAACTGGGAAATATTCACCTGGCACCCTTCTGACATGCTAGGAATCCCACGAAGGTTGGCCGAACACAGCCTCAACATATTGAAGGGATATAAACCGGTCAAGCAGACACTTCGGCACTTTTCTGAACCCAAACGGCAAGTTATGGGGGAGGAGCTAGCCAAGCTACTCGAGGCCGGATTCATCAGAGAAATAAAACACCCGGACTGGCTAGCAAACCTGGTGATAGTACCAAAGAAGGATAAATCCTGGTGCCTATGCGTCGATTTCAAAGACCTCAACAAGGCCTGCCTAAAGGATCCCTTCCCCTCCCTCACATCGATCAGATTATTGATGCCACTGCAGGACACGACTCATTGTGCTTCCTCGACGCATACTCCGGATACCATCAAATCAAAATGAAGTCCGACCAAGCCGCAATGGCATTCATTACCCCATATGAGCCATTCTGCTTCAATACTATGCCCTTCGGACTTAAAAACGTTGGCGCCACCTATCAACACATGATCCAAACATGCCTGGAAAAACAGATCAGCAAGACAGTTGAAGCATACGTGGACGACGTCGTCATCAAAACAAGGCACGTCGAGTCATTGATAGACGATCTGCACATTACATTCGACAACCTCCGCACATATGACATTAAGCTCAATCCGGAAAAATGTGTTTTCGGCGTTCCCGCCGGAAAACTGCTGGGCTGCATCGTTTCCAATAGAGGAATTGAGGCAAATCCAGCCAAAATCCGAGCTTTGTCACAATTGGCTGTGCCAACAGACCTTAAACAGGTCCAAAAACTAGGAGGGTGTGTGGTAGCCTTAAGCCGCTTTATCTCCAGACTAGGAGAAAAAGCACTACCACTCTATCGCCTTCTCCGACGCACTGACCACTTCGAGTGGATGGATGCAGCAACGACCGGACTAGAAGAAATAAAAGCTCTTTTAGCGAGAAACCCAATCCTGGACGCACCGAACATCGGCGAACCCATGCTATTATACATATCGGCAACACACCAAGTGGTGAGCGCGGTGCTCGTCATCGAGCGAGAGGAGGACGGACACAAATTCCCGCTTCAGAAGCCGGTATACTATGTATCCACCGTCCTCACACCATGCAAATCTCGGTACCCTCATTACCAAAAGATATCCCGGAAGCTGCGACACTACTTCCAAGAGTGCTCGATCACGGTGGCTTTTGAAGTACCACTGAATGACATAATAAACAACCGCGATGCCACAGGCAGGATTGCTAAGTGGGCCATTGAGCTCCTTCCATTCGACGTAACATACAAACCATGCCGGGCGATTAAATCCCATGTATTGGCCGACTTCGTCGCCGAATGGACAGAGGCCAAACTCTCTAATGGATCATGCACTTCGATGGCTCCAAAATGCTGGCGGGCTTAGGAGCAGGCGTTGTCTTAACATCCCCCACTGGAGACACAGTTCAGTACGTGCTCCAAATATTATACACAGACTCCAACAATGCAGCCGAATACGAGGCCCTACTGCATGGTTTTCGGATGGCCGTCTCCATGGGCATACAATGCTTGGAGGTACGCGGGGATTCAAACCTCGCAATATCCCAAATAAATGGAGACTTCGACGCCAAAGACCCGAAGATGGCGGCCTATCATAACGCCGTTCTCAAAATGTCAGCTTGGTTCGAGGGGCTCGAGTTTCATCATGTGGCTCGAGAAAGTAATCAAGCGGCAGATGTCCTCGCCCGCATCGGCGCCAAGCGCGACCCCGTCCCACTTAACATATTTCTGGAAAGGCTCTTCAAGCCTTCCGTGGTGTGGCAAGGGGAGAGCGGCAACACCAGCCCAGACCCGATTATACCCCCCAGATTCCGAACACAATACCGACATCATCGGGGGCTCAGCCACCGAAATAACACCATCGGCCCATCTAATCATGGTAGTAATTGCCCCATGGACCGAACCATTCTTGGCCTACCTTAATAGGCGAGAGCTCCCTGAGGATCAGAATGAGGCTCGCCGCATTGTCCGGCGCTCGAAAGCCTACAAGGTCCATGACGGAGAGCTCTACAAGAAAAGTGCTACTGGAGTACTTCAGAGATGTATCTCCGAAGAAGAGGGACGGCAGCTCTTTGTTGAAATTCACGTCGGCCTCGGTGGTCACCATGCCGCGGCTCGGGCCCTTGTAAACAAGGCCTTCCGTACATGTTTCTATTGACCGATGGCCCGAGCAGATGCACAGGACCTTGTCTAACATTGTGTTGGATGCTAGCTTTTCGCCAACCAAAGCCATATGCCTCCCACCGCTCTACAAACAATCCCCATTACTTGGACTTTCATGGTCTCGGGGCTTGATATGGTCGGACCCCTTAAAGGAGGAAGCCATAAGAAAAGATATCTAATGGTCATGGTAGATAAATTCACCAAATGGATAGAGGACAAACCAGTTAAAACGACCGAAGCCGGACCGGTGATAGACTTCATATCCGGTGTTGTGCACCGTTATGGTGTCCCACACAATATCATCACCGATAACGGCTCCAATTTTACAGCCGATGAGGTGAAAGCCTGGTGTGCTAACCTAGGCATTAAGCTCGATTACGCCTCCATCTATCATCCACAAACAAACGGTTAAGTCAAATGAGCTAATGGTCTTATTATGAGCGGCATTAAGTCTAGACTAGTGCGGTCTTTGAAAGAATCAGACAAGCACTGGGTTGAGGAGCTCGACTCTGTACTCTGGGGGCTGCGGACCACGCTCAATCGCACTACCGGATATACACCCTTTTTCATGGTGTACGGAACAAAGGCTGTGTTGCCCTGCGACATTATTCATGACTCACCTCGAGTGCGCATGTATGAAGAGAGAGAGGCCGAGCTTGATCGGAAGGACAGCTTAGATGCCCTGGAGGAGGAGCGCGATGTTGCAAAAGCCTGTTCCGCATTTATCAACAGCAGGCTCACAGATATCAAAGCAGAGAAGTGCGGGCCAAGACTTATAACGTTGGCGAACTCGTTCTACGCTTACCAGAGAAGAAAAAGGACAAACTCAAGCCCAAATGGGAGGGTCCCTTCATCCCTTCATCATAGATGAAGTTCTCACTGGAGGAGCATACCGCCTATGTGACACATCGGACAACCGCTTAGAGCCGAACCCGAGGAATGCCGCCAGACTCCGAAGATTCTACGCCTAGAGCCGGACTCTTTGTTCGTGTTCTTCTTCCTTTGTTTCCATTATTTTTTCCTCTCTTTAACTTTTTTTCTAGCTTTAAAGCTCTTGTGTGGCTAAAACCACACACCTATGACGTACACATCCTTAAATATGTATGCCCATAATACCTGGGGGCTTCCTGTACAAAAGCTTATTATTATTTTCCGGGCATCAAGCTCACCACACATGTGTCTTTTTCCTCATGTGTACCTTTTCTTCGCCATTATATGCATCAAAATGACTTAAGTTTTGGCCAAGCTGGGTTGCCTGGCTCCTGTGCTTATGCCCTACGTTCCTGTTTGTTCGGCTAGGGCATAAAGGGAGCACCTCTGCGATTGTTACTGCCGGGTCATCCAGACGTGTACCTCAGACTGGGTGAAGCCGAAAGCTAGCGTTCTTAAGGGAATACTCGGTCGGCAGACTAAAGATGTGTTCCACTCATTACACTATGAACCCCCAGATGTAACGTACACTGTGATCTTTTCAATCACAGTTCGGGCATGCACACTAACGCATGTTCACCCAGGGAAAGGAACCCTTAACGGAACTATTCTCTCTAGAAGATGTTTCTGACAATTACAATGTAATATAACATAGCTAGCCGGATACAACTTGTCTGTTTAAGCAACTATGACCCCTACGCCTGGTTTCCACGCATACACTGGTATATATTGCCGCTTTGGTATTTGGAAACACTCCGCACCCTCGGGTCCAGAGGTCGAAGCAAAAAGGTCTGCCGTGACAATCGTTTTACAATCTGGCTAGGGACAATTATGTCAATGGAAGTACATAGTCACTTGGACTCAAAAACTTCTTCCTCTATACTGTCTAACAGGCTGTCTAGCTTACAATCCCGTTGGGAATATTTGGCGGCTACCTTTACTTGGTCATATACTAAACTAACTGGAATTTCTTTTCCATCTAACCCTTTAGGCCCGACCCGAGCCATATGATTCGGATCCAGCTTGGTGTACCATGTTTTCACCATGGCCCATGCCTCTCGCGCACCTTCTCAGCAGGCTGATATCTTCCATAATAGAATACGCCATCATGCTCCTTTGAATAGCTCCACGAGCTCCGCCATACTTCCTGGAGGGGAGGCGGATGGCCATAAAGCCTTGGCAACACTTCGCATTGCTTGCCGAACTCGCTCGTGTATTTGGGACAGCTCTTGTAGCAGGTCGCTTTGAGATCCGGACATTTCCTCTTCAGGAGGGCCAGTCAGCATACCTACACACATAAATCTATCAGTTCCTGTCCTCGCCGAACTATAGGAAGGTAAGTTTGAAAAGCATACTGAATATGCCGCCTCGTAGTCTCTTATTCTCCTTCACGGAGTCGGCCAGCTGGCTCGCACATCTTTTAGATCTTCGCCCAGCAGGGTGTTGGAATCCTGCAGCTTATTTTTCTCATCCCTGACCCGTGTCAGCACACGATCGCCCGCGGCCATTTGCCTTTTGGCCTCTTGTTCACCCGCTTGCGCGGCTTTCAGGGCCTCCTTCAGTTGATCTGACGATCCTGCCATGGGGAATGCAAAAATTATTAATATTCCTGGTATATAATTATGTTTTCTCTATGGAGGGGAACATTACCAGGCGAGGCCTTTTTGTATTTCTCCAGTTCGGCGGTAGCAGCAGCTAGCTGGGTCCGACACTTTTCCAGCTCTTGAGACAACATGTCGTTCTTCTCTGTGAGCATCGGGTTATACAATGATCCTTAAATCAGTTGTATCAACTGCTTCAATTCTCAGGGGCTACTGGTATATAATTATGATTTGTACAAATATGTATGTGTACTTACCCGCATATCTTTCAAAAGCTGGTCTGTGGCTCTGGTAATTCCATCTCGAGCAGCTCGGATGTATGCATCAGTCGAGCTGAAGGCGTTGAATGCATCTTTTGTAAAACTGGGGTCACGAAGAGCGGCCCGCCGGCGCCGATGATTCATAGTGCTTTCCACTTCAGAGTTTGTGACGGATACATCATCTGAATCCTCTACCGAAGGACAATCCAGCGTCACTCTCATATCAGCCCTTGCCTTTAAGGCAGGGTCTGAAGCCTGATTGTGGAGGCGCGGCTGGTAGGATCCCCGGACATAGTCTGGCGAACGCTTTTCCTGATACGACACGGCAGATGTTGTTACAGTTTGATGTGACTACCAGGGGGCATGAGTAAAAGACCATACTTCTTTGATGAAGGTTCTGCCGTGTTGTCATTCACCTTCCTCTTTCAAGATTTGCCCGGCGTAGGCGCCGCTCTCCTAGGAGATGCCTCTGGTGCATGTTGAGGCGTCGGGCGCCTCCCCTTGGAGCGCGAAATAGTGTGGTGGGTGAGGCGTATTGAGGAAGATCTTTCGGAGAAGGTGTCTCTTGTTTACTTACATGCGAGGCTGGAAGGATGCCCAAATAGTCGGCGATGATGGCCACTTCTTTGCCGTCATAGCTCATCTGGTAGAATACTCCATCCTCAAACTCGACAAATATGTCTGAATCCTCCTCGAATCCGGGGTCAAGGTCCCGGTTGTGATCCTCTGGCTGTGGGGCGGGGCTATAGATCCCCTTGGTAACCTTCCGCCATTCCTGTTACAAATGGATGGGTTAATGACCATTAAAAGTGACTCCGGGAGAACTGGTGGGATTAAAACTCACCCAACTAGGAGGATTGTACATGGAAAATCCATCTCGACATTTTATACGCATGAACTCCTCTTTCCCCCCTTTGTACTGCTCGGCCAATATTTTGGCCAAAGCGGCGGGGGTGTCCAGACCCTTCCGACCACAGCGGGAGGCGTCATATTCCCCATTATAGTGCCACATGGGAAGCCCTCTGTATTCGAGTGGTTGAACCCCCCGCACTATGGAAGTCGACATTACCTCGACTATTGATAGTCCGGACTGGGCGAGCACCTTTATCTTGCCCATCAATTGACGGACTTCCGCGCTATCTTCCTCCTTGAGGCTCTGGGGGCGCCAGCTATGGCGTTTCTTTAATGGAGCACTTGAAAATTCGGGAAGACCCATTCGGACTGGGTCAGGAAGGGCGACGTCCTCAATACAGAACCACTTGGAAGGCCACTCTTCGGACGCCTTCTTCGGCGTGCCAGACAGGTATCCGGTCCCGGCGACGCGCCGTACCTTAGCTCTACCCACTTCGAATATTGATCCCTCTTGGTTACGAGGGACGAGGCAGAATAATTTACTTCATAATTCAAAATGGGCCTTATAGCCCAGGAATATCTCACAAAGAGCAACGTAACCCGCAATGTGCAGGATGGAGGCAGGAGTGAAATTGTGCAGTTGGAGGCCATAATACTCCAGAAGTCCCCGGAGGAACGGGTGGATTGGAAATCCGGCGACTCTTAGCAAGTATGGGACGAAGCACACTCGTTCCCCCTGGATGGATTGGGGAAATTCTCAGCCTGAGTCCCGCCGTTGAAGGAAGTCAATCATGCTCGAACGGAGACTAGATCCACGCGTGGAGGGGGAGGAAGAAATCCCTGTGTTTGCAGCTTCACCAGCTGACCGTGGGATACGGAACATCTCTACCAATCGCCTTTTTTGGAGCCGTGGGGACGGGAGGAAGAACTAGGAGCGATGGCCATGTTGGAGTGGTTCCTCCTAGCAAGCTCTGAGGATTTTCCGCATCGTGTGAGACGGATCTAAGATCCAATCTCTTTAAATAGACACCTCTCTTACATGGCCGGGGTGTTATGTGCAAAAAATACCCCGACCTCTCGTATTCACTCAACATGTGGAAGCTGAAGCCATGGATGCACAGAAGCTGATGGGTACGACATTAAATGGAAGGCCGAATACAGCTCTTTGAAGTCATTGGAGAAGGAACCCGCCTTACAATGCCGAAGACAATCTACGCGCCGGACATATCGTCATTGAAAGCCTGGTTCGAGGGCTACTGAGGGAGTCCTGGACTAAGGGGTCCTCGGGCGTCCGGCCTGTTGGACATGGGCCTTTCTCTGTAACCGACTTTGTAGAACCCTAGTCCCCTCCGGTGTCTATATAAACCGGAAGGTTTAGTCCATAGGGACAATCATAATCATACAGGCTAGGCTTCTAGGGTTTAGCCATTACGATCTCGTGGTAGATCAACCCTTGTAATACTCATATTCATCAAGACCAATCAAGGAGGAAGTAGGGTATTACCTCCATAGAGAGGGCCCGAACCTGGGTAAACATCGTGTCCCCTGTTACCATCGACCTTAGACGCACAGTTTGGGACCCCCTACCCGAGATCCGCTGGTTTTGACACCGACATTGGTGCTTTCATTGAGAGTTCCATTGTGACGTCGAAGACAGAATTGATGGCTCGCCTTGTTATCAAGGACAATATAATCTCCGGAGGAGCCCTGGCCTCAGGCCAAACCCTTCGGCTGGGCGGCTTTACCATGACCTCCCGTTCGGCCGTAAGCCGACGATGACTTCTCAGGTCATCGAAAATTGCCTCCGTGTTGACTCCGAATACTCCAAACGGATGGATCCGACGGAGTTGTCCTCTTTGAACGAACTCCTGGATCGCATTGCCGCCTTGGGGCTTGCCTCACCAAAGTGCTCATGGACGGCGGCAACGGACTAAACCTCATCTACAAGGATACACTCATCAAAATGGAAATAGACAGGAGCCGCATCGAGCAAAGTAGCATGACCTTCCGAGGAATCATTCCCAGTCAGGAAGCATGATGTGCGGGAAAATTCACACTTGACATGTTCTTCGGCACGCCGAAGAATTGTCGGTCCGAAGAGACAACCTTCCAAGTTGCCCCTTTCAACAGCGGATACCACGCCCTATTGGGGCGAGATGCATTTACACGCTTCCAAGCTATACCTCATTACGGGTACATGAAGCTCAAGATGCCTGGGCCCAATGGTATCATCACTCTTGCTACTGATTCGGACATATCACTCCGCGCCAAAAACAAAACCGCATCCCTGGTCCTCAAGGCACTGTCTGAAGCCCTCGCGACCGAAGAATTAATCGCGCTGCGCTCCACTGTGGATAGGGATGACGTAATCCTGGACAAACGACCCAAATCCACCTCCTTTAACGAGCAGATGAAATAGTCAAATTTCAAGTCCACCCGACGGACCCCAAGAAGACAACATCCATCGGGGCACAACTGGACCCAACAGTCGATGCCGCGCTATGAGAGTTCCTGTGCGAGAACTGGGATATATTCACCTGGCACCCTTCTGACATGCTAGGAATCCCACGAAGGTTGGCTGAACACATCCTCAACATATTGAAGGGATATAAACCAGTCAAGCAGACACTTCAGCGCTTTTCTGAACCCAAACGGCAAGCTATGGGGGAGGAGCTAGCCAAGCTACTCGAGGCCGGATTCATCAGAGAAATAAAACACTAGGCCTAGATCTCTCAGGTGTCTACATAAACCAGAGAGCATAGTCCGGGTAGGACAGATTCATTACCATATACTCATAGGCTAGGCTTCTAGGGTTTAGCCATTACGATCTCGTGGTAGATCAATTCTTGTAATACTCATATTCATCAAGATCAATCAAGCAGGAAGTAGGGTATTACCTCCATAGAGAGGGCCTGAACCTGGGTAAACATCGTGTCCCCTGTCTCCTATTACCATGGACCTTAGATGCATAGTTCGGGACCCCCTACCCGAGATCTGGCAGTTTTGACACCGACAAACGCTGAGCACACACTTCTCAGGATTCAATTTCAAGTTGATCTTGTGCAGGTTCGCAAAGGTCTCTTCTAGGTCCTGAATGAGTGTTGGTCTATCCTTGGTTTTGACCACTATGTCATCCATGTAAGCTTCAAGATTCCTGTGCAACTGAGGCTCAAATCCAATTTGTACTGATCTTGCAAAAGTGGATCCAGCGCTTTTTAAACCAAAGGGCATCCATACAAAGCAGTACGTGCCACGTGGGGTTATAAACGCGGTCTTCTCCTCGTCAGCCTTGGACATGAGTATCTATTGGTGTAAGTGCATCTAGTGCCCCTTAGTGATTTTGGTGTATTGAAGACTTATAGGTTAAGCATCTAATGTGTTTATGAGTGTACACAGGTCTATAAGTCTATGAGGAGTTTGATATTTACAGTGAAAGTCGACCCCTAAAAATGAAGTTCTTCGACTGAAGACTTTGATATCCTGAAGACTTTCTGAAGACTTTCCAAAGACTCTGAAAGTGAAGAAATTGGTGTGACCTTGAAGACTTGATATTCATTCGAGGAACGTGAAGCGTGAAGACTTTTGTTTTCGTAGTTTCATTTTCTCTTTCTTGAGTCATAGGAAACACCGTACTGTTAAAGGGGGTCGAGGAAATACTAAGGAGAAAATTTCCATGTGATGCTCAACTCAAATCCTACACCTACCAATCCCTTCGAGTGAAGCCATTGGAAATCTCATACAGTTCAGTCAATTTCTTCAGTGACAGAGACGCAGTTCTTCTGGTCACTGAGGACTTTGCTCTGACTGAGGAGTTAGGAATTCGCCAGTGCGAATTGCCTACACAGTGAGGAACATGATAGCCCTGAGGAATTTGTACCTCAAATTTCCGACCGTTGCTGTGCTATGCGCCAGCTGTCCCAAAATATCTTATCCATCCAACGGTCATATCATTGAAGGGCATTTATGACTTATCATGTCGGGCTGCTCCCTAGGCTATAAATAGCCGCCCCCTACAACCACTAGCTGGTTGGCTGCTTCGAGAGAACTTGACACTTGTCATTTTAGAGCAACCCATCCTCCGAGGACTTTGAGCGAAAATCATCAAGTGAGGAAAATCCAAACCCAAACCCAAAACACCTACAAACCCAAAGTGATTGAGCATCACTGAAGAGATTGATCCTGTGTGGATCCGACGCTTGTTACCTTTGAAGACTGTGCTTCTTCCATACGGTTAGGCGTCATGGTCTAGAGCATCCAAGAGGAATTGTGGATCGCCGAGTGACCTAGTCTGTGAAGGTTTGGAAGTCACCTGAAGACTTACCACGAGTGATTGGGCGAGGACTATGTGTCCTTAGCTCAAGGAGAATACGGTGAGGACTGTGTGTCCGGGACTAGGTGTCCTCGAGTTTAAATACTCAGCCGCTCCAACCAGATGTACAACTGAGACAACAGTTGGAACTGGTCTACCAAATCATTGTCTTCACCAAGCTTACTGGTTCTATTTCCTCAACACTTTCATTTCCTCATTGTTGTGTTGTCTGTTATTCATATCTATGTTTGAAGACTTTGACTGAAGACTTTCTCAATTTCCTCAGTTCAATTTCTTCAGTCTGTTTGTCTTCATCTAGAGCTATCCTGTGCCTACGCTTTTTGTACTCAGTGTTTGTCTTCATTTCATCATGATGACCATGCATGTAACTTGCTATGTTTACTTCTGAGTACTTATTCCGCTGCTAGTAGTTCTTCGCTAAGGAATTTCCTCACGAGCAAATTCCTCAGGGAAGAATTTCATAAAAATCGCCTATTCACCCCCCCTCTAGTCGATATAACGCACTTTCAATTGGTATCAGAGCAAGGTACTCCCTTGTTCTGTGTGATTTTGGTTTAACCGCCTGGAGTTTTAGTTATGTCGACCGCAGGTATGATCAAGGTCTCTGCAGGGTGTCCTACCTTTGATGGGACGGACTACCCCTACTGGAAGAACAAGATGCGCATGCATCTTGAGGCAATTGATAATGATCTCTGGTACGTTGTGGAAAATGGTGTTCCCTCCGTCTCACCTTCACTGAACGCTACCGATGTGAAGAGATTCAAGCAACTTGACTCCCAAGCGAAGAATATCATATGTGGCCATCTGAGTAAAGGACAGTATGGCAGAGTGAGTGCTTTGGAAACTGCTAAACTTATCTGGGATAGGCTGTCCAAAGTCAATGAAGGAGTTTCAACTCAGCGTGACTCTCGAGTTGATGTTCTTCGCAATCTCTTCAACCGCTTCAAGAGACTCGACAATGAAAATGTTCAGCAAACCTTCGATCGCCTCACTGACATCTCAAATGAGCTACAAGCACTTGGTGCCACTGACATCACCGACCATGAGGTGGTGAAGAAATTGCTGAGATCGCTTGATTCCTCATTTGACACTCTGGTACTGATGATTCAAGAGCGTGCTGATTACAAGTCACTTGACCCCGCTGATATCCTCGAGAGGCTTAACACTCATGAGTTCCAGCTTGCTAAAAAGAGAGATCTCTATGGTTCGAGCTATGGCAGATCACGTGCATTGAAGGCCAAGGCAGTATCAGAATCCGAAGATGAAGACTCTGGTAGCAGCCTTGGTGACCCTGAAGAACTGAGTCATGATCTAGCACTGCTTGTGAAGAAATTTCAGAAGTTCTCAAGACGTGGTCGTTTTGGAAAACCCTCAAGGAGCAATGATTCCTCATCCAGTGACTACAAGAAGAGGCTTTGTCACAAGTGCAAGAAGCCAGGACACTACATTCAAGATTGTCCTCAGTGGGAAAAGGAATCAAAGAAGAAGAAATACAAGGATTACAGTTCTGATGATGCGAAGAAAAAGAAGAAGTCCTCAAAATCTTCATCGTTAAAATCCTCAAGGTCTTCATCTCACAAGAAGAGCAGCTCCAAGAAGGCTCGGGCATTCATTGGCAAGGAAATGGACTCTGAGGCTGAATCTGAGGAACAAGAGGAAGAGGAAGCTTCTGAGGACTCTGAATCTGGTGTGGCGAGCCTAGCCCTCGCTACTGCATTCGTCAGCAAGTCTATCTTCAACTCTGAAGAAAATGATCTCTCCAACAAGGCTGATGAAAGCAGTGATGACTACGCTCCCACTTATTGCTTCATGGCAAAGGGTGCCAAGGTACTCAAATATGCCTCCTCTGAGTCTAGTGAAGATGAATCTGATGAAATCTTAAGCCTAGCTACTCTAAACTTGCTAAGATTGTTGTGCAACAACAAAAGGCTTTTGAAAAGGTTCAGAACATGCTAGACAAAAGTGATGATATGTTGGGTGAAGAAATGGATCGCTCTAAGGCCTTGACTGAAAATCTTCAAAGACTTCAGACCAGGTTTGACAACCTTCAAAGTCATCATAACACTCTCTTACCTGATCATGAGAAGCTTTCTTATGAATACCTTCAAAAGAAGCAAGATCTTGAGAAGCTAAGAGAGAGTTATGAAGATCTTTAGAAGGAGCGTGATTCATTACTTGCTCAACGAATCAGCGCTGCTCAGGAAGAATTTATTCCTCCATGTTTAAAATGCATTGAACGAGAATCTGCTAATTCTTCACCTGAATGTTCAAATGCTTCAAATGTTACAAATTCTTCACCTGTCTCTGCTATCACTAATTCCTCATCTGAGGACATTGCTAGTATAACTAACGAAGCAGGGCTGAAGGAATTGTACATGACAGGCATGTACAAAAGCCTCAAAGGGCATCCGGCTCTTTGTGATGTGCTTAAAAAGCAGATCCTCAATAGGAACCCTAGGAAAGAGGGTATTGCCTTTGAGAGGAAACTCAATGCGGATGGAACTTATTGGAAGCCTGAGCAGTACCCCAAAACCACATGGGTTGCTGCAAAGGGACCTCCAGTTGATCCATCTGATTTATCTGGCTATACATGTGAATCTTCTCATTCTTCTGATGAGTCATTTGACTCCAACTATAAACTGTTCAAAAATCAAAATGGTGAAGTATATGCTAGATATGTTGGCACTAACTGCAGGAACGGTTCCCCTATGAAGAAAATCTGGGTTCCCAAAAGTTGCCTTGAAAGTCTTCAGGTGAATGTCCTCATGACACCACCTATGAAGAAAAGGAACCCCAGATCTAATTCTTCATATGGACCAAATTCTTCATATGGATCCAAGTCCTCATACGGACCAAATTCCTCAAGGGGATCAAATTCCTCACATGGATCAAAGTCCTCATATGAACATCATCATGCTAACAACTCTGTTTCGCAGGGAAGAGCCAAGGGCTATGACTATGAGCATTATTCTTCTAATCATTATGTTCATAAGTCCTCGAAGAATTTCTCTGCTTATGCATATGCTTACCCTAACCCCTCTTATGTGAAACGAAATGGTTTGGCTGCTTTGCCACCATTCTCATATGGAGCTCGCAGAGTAATGAACTCTTTGCCACCCCTTCAGATGTGGGTGGTGAAGAAAAAGAACTAATCTCTTCTGCAGGGTCAGGTCTCCAGACGTCCTGCAACGTCTGAAGAATTTGCTGGGGACCTGACGAAATTGCCTGAAAGGACGCAGGCTAACCATGATGAAATGAACTTTCATTTCACACGTCCTCGTTATGTTTTATCTATTCTACTGCTTGATGAAATTGATCTGATGAATTGTGATATCATATTCTTCACTGCTGAAGTCTATGAAGGTCGTAAGTTACACTAATTCATCTGCAGGATGATCAACCCAAAGCCACTGAAGATATCATTCCTACTGAAGAATCTGCTGAAGAATTCATTCCTGAACGTGAAGAACGTCGAGCTGATGCACCTAAAGAAAATGCTGAGGAAATTGATGCTGAAGAAAATGCCGATCAAATTCCTCAACGGCAACCAACTCACCCTCGCGTCGCAAAAGAAGTGCAAGTGGAGAAGATCATCGATGACATTAGAGCACCAGGTCCTCTCACACGCTCAAAAGCTTCACATCTATCTAACTTTTGTGGGCACTTTGCTTTTGTCTCTATCACAGAGCCCACTAAGGTAGATGAGGCATTTCTGGAGCCTGAGTGGATTCAGGCCATGCAAGAAGAATTGCATCAGTTCAAGCTCAACAACGTATGGGAACTGGTCAATCGTCCTGATCCTCGCAAGCATAACATCATTGGTACAAAGTGGATCTACCGCAACAAGCAAGATGAAAATGGTGTTGTGGTGAGGAATAAGGCACGACTAGTAGCTCAAGGCTACACACAGGTTGAAGGAATTGATTTTAATGAAACTTTTGCACCTGTTGCTAGACTTGAAGCTATTCGCATATTACTTGCTTATGCTAACCATCATGATATCATCTTATACCAAATGGATGTGAAAAGTGCATTCCTCAATGGTAAGATTGAGGAAGAAGTATATGTTGCTCAACCCCCAGGTTTTGAAGATCCAAAACATCCTAACAAAGTCTTCAGACTTAACAAGGCCCTCTATGGCCTCAAGCAGGCCCTATGGGCGTGGTATGATACATTGAAGGATTTTTTCATGAAGAAAGGCTTCACACCCGGTTCACTCGATCCCACTCTTTTTACTAAATCATATGATGGTGAATTGTTTGTGTGCCAAATATATGTTGATGATATCATCTTTGGCTGTACTGACCAACGTTATAGTGATGAATTTGCCTATATGATGAGTGAAGAATATCAAATGTCTATGATGGGAGAGTTGAAATTCTTCTTAGGTCTTCAAATTCGTCAACAGCACAATGGGATATTCATATCTCAGGAGAAATACCTCAAGGATGTCCTGAAGAAATTCGGCATGCAAGATTGCAAAGGTCTCAAAATTCCTATGCCCACAAATGGTCATCTATGCACTGATGAAAATGGTACTGACTTCGATCACAAGGTATACCGCTCCATGATTGGCTCTTTATTGTACTTATGTGCATCTAGGCCAGACATAATGCTTAGTGTTTGCATGTGTGCACGATTTCAAGCTACACCGAAGGAATCACACCATACGGTTGTGAAGTATATTCTTCGATATCTAGCTCACACACCAACACTAGGATTATGGTACCCCAAGGGCTCAGACTTTGACCTCATTGGATATTCTGATTCTGACTATGCTGGTGACCGTGTGGATCGCAAGTCAACATCTGGTACTTGTCATTTCCTCGGACGATCCTTGGTCTGTTGGTCCTCGAAGAAACAGAACTGCGTATCACTGTCTACTGCTGAAGCTGAGTACATTGCTGCTGGTTCTTGCTGTGCTCAACTGCTATGGATGAAGCAAATACTCAAGGACTATGGCATCAACGTGAAGAATGTGCCTCTCCTCTGTGACAATGAGAGTGCCATCAAGATTGCTCACAACCCAGTTCAGCACTCGAAGACAAAGCACAGTCAGATTCGTCATTATTTTCTTCGCGATCATGTGTTGAAGGGCGACATTTCTATTGAGCATGTGAAGACTGAAGAACAGCTAGCCGATATCTTCACTAAGCCCTTGGATGAGAAGAGATTTAGCAAGTTGCGGTGTGAGCTAAATATCTTAGAATCTTCGAATGTACTTTGAAAAACGCACTCATCCTAACACTTATGCAAAATTGATGACTTAGATGTGCAACACATGAAGAAACGTTTTTCTTCAATCAATGAAGAATAACACTCTAAGTGTGAAGAAATTAATGAAGAATTTGATTCTCAGAACCCTACGACAATTGTACGCGGTGTCTGAAATCATCATTCTTACACGGTGGGTCGCGCCACCACAAAAAGTTGAAAATCTTCAATTTGAGTTTTTCCTCAGTTTTGAAATTCCTCAGTTGTTCAAATTCTTCAACTTTGCAAATTCTTCACTTTTGCCGTCGTTTTTCCTCATTGGCTATATATATATATATATATATATATATATATATATATATATATATATATATATATATATATATATATGAGTTTATGTCCTCTACAACATTCACTTATAGCTATTTCTTCAAGTTGAATCTTTTTTGCTAAGTGAATGTGATCGGACCCTTCCCCTCTATGCTATACTCAAACCAATCTGTTCACAAATTCTTCATGTGCGTTCTATTTGAAACTCGTTCAAATTCTTCACTGCGTCCTTGTCAGCTGAAGAAATTGCGAACGGAACGTTAAAACTGATCTTATCCAAACTTTCGGTTTTGCCGCTCAAACCGTTCCGCTTCCCACGATGGATTATTTTACTCACCCACGATCTTACACGATCTCCACTACACAGTACGTGGGTGACACATGTCAAGTGAAGGAGAACGGCCAGGGGCACATTCGTCCTAAATCTTCGGACGAGCAGTTTTTCACTGCGGCTATAAATACCCCTCCGTCGCCGTCCTCACTTCTTTACCCCGCTCGATCTCACTTCACCCGCTCGAGCTTCCAAACCCTAGCGCCGCCGCTACTCCATCGTCGCCGGTGAGGAAGAGCTTCACTGCCTCGACCTCGTCGCCGACGTACTCGCGCCGACTGCGGAATTCTTCACCTCCGTCGCCGCCGTAGACGTCTTCCTCCACCAAGTTAGGGCGTGGAAGATCTGCATTGACGAACTTCACTATTCCAACTCACAGTTCGTCGTGTTCTTCATTCAGGGTAATTAAAAGCTATTTTTACTACCCTCTTTGATTCGAAACTTTTCTACAAAATCTTCAAAGGTGTTTTATTCTTCAAATCCTCACACGCAAAACACCTCACTTGTTCTCTGTTCTTGATTCGTTTCCCTAAGCCTCAATTTCTTCAAGATTCCTCTATTGTGTGGATCCACGGTCTATACAACTCTGGAACCTAAGGTTTATATGGCGCTTAGTGAAATTCCTCAAGACGAATCTTGTCAAATTCCTCAAACTTGTTCTTTTTGAAAAACCCTCTGAGAACGCATATGACCTCTTCAAATTCCTCGCAACTATACTCTGTTCATAGGTACTCATGTCCGCTGCTGAATCTTTAGGTTCTCATCAACTTAACTCATTTGCAGCGTTCCTCGAAGAAAAGTTGCATACTTGTTCAGAGAATTCCATTGTTCAAATTCCTCATCTGAAGAAAATGGCTGAAGGCAAAAGGCCACAGAAAGGAGGAAAGAGACCAGAGGTCATGACTGCTTTTGAAATACCTGAGGACATTTATGCTGGGCACTGCACGCCTGATGAAGCCAAATTTGGCAAAGAAGACAAAAATCAGCGCAAGGTGCGAATTCAGAGGATAGAAAGGAGATGGGCAAGAGAATGGAGGGAGTATAGATATGTTACTCCTAAGTACATGAAGAAATTCGCAGTAAACCCTCCATGTCAACGCCCTCCATTGGCACCTGGCCAAGTGGTTGATCCCACTAGCATCAGACAAGGTGAGGAATTTCCTCAAGAATGGGCCAAGCGCCAAGCTAAACTGCAAAAGCAAGCACGAGAGGCAGTGAGGAAATTCAATGAAGAATCTGCTGCTACTGCTGCCACTGAGGCTTCTGCTAAGCCGAGGAAATCTATGGTGAAAAAGCCCGCTCGCAAGCCAAGTGCTTCACCTTCAATGCCCTCACAGCCAAGTTCCTCAGCTGCGCCCTCACGGCCAGAAGCTTCAAAATCTTAGAAGCAAATTCCTCATACTGCTCCTGCTCCACCAAAGTCCTCAGCACCTTCGACAAAGTCCTCAGCTATCCCCACAAAGTCCTCAGCTCCTATGCATCTGGCCTCATGCCAAAGGACTATAGACATCTCTATTGCTTCTGGTGTTTCAGCTAGTTCCTCAGCTGCACCAAATTCCTCAGCTGGACCGTCGTTACTGAAGAAAAAGGCTACCGCTGGACGCGGCACTCGCCCAAGTCCTAAGAAGCAAGTGGCATTCTCTGTACCATCTGATGATGATGAAGCTGATGAAGAACTTAGTGAAATCATCAAGGATCGACAAGAAAGGGCTGCTAAAGCCAAAGGCACACCTGTGCCCATGCTATTGGATCCAAGAGCGATCCTAGATTATATTGATCTCTGGCACAAGGATCCAAACACTCCTATGCCTGACTTCAACCTGACACCTGGCCAAAGTCACATGATGACTCACTTCATCCAAGAGGAGAAGTGGAAATATGACAGGGCCAGAGAGATCAAGAAGACTCAGTACCACAAGGAAAAGCTACTGAGGAAAAATGTTGTCAAGATGAATCCTAATGAACTTGTAAAGATGCAAGCTGAGATCAAAGCCCTCAGCGACAACTTTGACTCCAACTATGATGATTGGCAAGGAGCCAAGGTCAGATTTGTGAGGCTAACTGACTCCTTCACCAAGGGTACAGCCTCCACACCACAAATTCCTCAAGCTGAAGCATCTGTTCAGCCCACTGAAGAACATGCCAGCACCGCTGATGATATTCAGACTGCTGAAGAAAATGCCAGCTCTAAGGCTGATGACTCTGCTCCAGCTACTAAAGAAATTGCTAGGGCATCCACTAGTGATGAGACTGAAAGAACTGAAGAAACCAGGGCAACTGCATCAGTTGCGCCTGAGGTAAAACAACCAGATTCCTTAGCTCCATCTGCACCCACTAGAACACCTATTCTTCCCTCTGCCTTAGATGTGAAGAAAACCAAGGCTACAGAATGAGCTGCTATGAAGAAAAGGAAGGCATCAGCTGCTTCAGAATCTTCAGCTCCCAAGAAGATGAAGCCAATGATAAGCTCGGTTACAAATCCCATTGATGCTATTCCTATCTCATCCATGCCATCAAAGGACCTTGTTCCTTTTGATGAAGAATATGTGATCCCAAGCGGATCTGATGAAGAAACTCAGTCTGCTGCTTCTTCAGAGCAGATTGATGAAGAAATTGAAGTGGATACCATCCCTTCAACCCCGATGGTTTCATCACCAATGCCTCAGTTTCATGCTGAAGAGGCTGGTGTTGAAGAAATTGATGAAGACGTGGACATTGGAAGCACCACTCCAGTAATGAATGATGACTTTTGGGAAAGTCAGCATCCCAATTCACCACTCTTCACTCCCCTGCAGCAAATTCCTCACTCCCCTTCACCAACAGTGCAAATGGGCTCCGAAGAAACTCATCCCACTGCTTCTATGAATGAAGAAATTCCAGCCACCAGTGCTGATGAAACTGCTGCTGCAACTAACAAGATCAATGCACCTGAGGAAAATCCTGAATTTCCTCAGCCTGAAGAAACTGAGTTTGTGATTCCTGAGGTTGTGATGCAACTCACTGACACCCCTCTGCCAAGGCCAAAGGATCCATTCTCAAGGAAGCAGAAATTCAAGGCTGAAGATTTCTATGGCGAGCACGTATTCTTCACTGAATACAATCCATATGACTCTGCTCGCATAAGGAAGAGACGCTTCTGGACAGCCAGCCAAGCAAATTTCTATTCATCAGTGCTGTACAACAAAGACAATGTCTTCGACCATGCACATATTCCTCACGTGGATATGGAGTCTATGCCGTGCTTCACGCCAGTCCTCAGTGTTCTTCACGACGCTGGGCTGCTCAACAACAGATATATGCGATTGGAATGAAGAGCTTATTCTTCAGTTCTATGCAACACTGCACATCATAGACAAGGCTGAAGATGTGAATTCATGGGTTCTAGACTGGATGACAGAGAACACACATTACAAGGCCCCAGCAAGTGAATTCATGGGTTCTAGACTGGATGACAGAGAACACACATTACAAGGCCCCAGCAAGTGAATTGCTTCGCTGCCTTTCTCTTAATCCACCCACTGAAGATGTGCGTCGCGTGTATGAAGAACCTGAACTATCAAATCACTATATGCAAGTGCTCATGAAGCCACTTAAGCCAGGGCAATCACCTCGTACCAAATTCCTTGTCAAGGAGTTGCTGTATGTGCCTAGGACTGTCTATCGCATTCTGACGAAGACTATGAGTCCAATCAAAGGACACGATTCTTCTGATGAAGAAATTGTTGGCATCATGAAGAATATGCTTTTCAACATCATTCATGGCGTTCCCATAAACTTCCATGATTTCTTCATGAGGACTCTTGCCAACGTTGCTATGTCACCATTTGAGCTGAAGCCTTGTGCACCTTGGATTATGAGATTCATCAGGACAAGGTCTTCACTCAACTACAAAGTTGAAACTCTCAACCACTGCAGCTACTTGCCTCCTATTGAAGTCCTCAAAAGGACATTTTCCTCAGCTGAAGAAAAGGGCAAGGCCACTGCTGTGATAGATGAAGGCATTCGTCCATTGGATGGTCAATTTCACAAAGCTGCTTCTTATTCCACCAAAAATGACTCTGCCACACATGACTCTGCTGCTAACACTGCCAAGCAAAATCCTCAAGCCACAGCACCCAGGGTGATGACTGATCGTGAGTTACTCCTCAGTCTTCATCAAAAGGTTGATCGCAATCACAAATGGGTCAAGCGTCAGTTTGGTTCAATTCTTCACAACATGACTGCCACATATAATGCAGTGAAGAAAAACCATTACTACCTTCATGAAACCTTCAACCGCACCTAGGCTGTTCTGTCTCAAGTATATAGTGCTGAAGATTTGGAGAACATGGGCCTCAAGGAAGAATTTGCCTGGTCGACACCTCCGCCGAAGAAATTCAAGAAGGTCAAGGTTCCTTCTCTGGTGGCCAGTTCATATTCTTCATCGCGCGACACTGATGAAAATGAAGACTTGGACAACACTACAGCAGGCCCTACTTCAACAACCGACCCCAGCAACGCTGGCGCTCCTCCATCAACTTGATTATCTTCAGGGGCGTTAGTCCTCAGTTTCGATCCTTTTGGTCATTTGATGACAAAGGGGGAGAAATCTGAGTTAGTCTTCAAGCGGGTCTATAATAAGGGCCATTTTTTTAAGTTGCAACTCTCGTTCTTCCGAAACTTTTATTGGATCGAGTTGTAATCTTAAACCCTATGGTGCTCGGTGCTCTGATACTTTTGTTGCACTACTGCTTTGATACTTTTGATGCGCTATTCTGCATGCTTATTCCTCATAAATATTATCGCACGCATGCTGAATTGCATCAGGCACCATATTTCATCATGCATTTCAAATTCTTCATATTATATATATCAAATGCGTGTATGAATTACAAGATATAGGGGGAGATCTCCATGATTCAACTCTTCAAGTGTGCATTGCTTCAAAAGCAAATTCCTCACTATGCACATCTTCAGGGGGAGTTCTTCTATATCTTGCAATCAAATTCCTCAATTTTAGTCTCTACACTTCATATATTTATCCCCGTTGAAAACTTAACCTATATTGTCATCAATCACCAAAAAGGGGGAGATTGTAACTGCATCTAGTGCCCCTTAGTGATTTTGGTGTATTGAAGACTTATAGGTTAAGCATCTAATGTGTTTATGAGTGTACACAGGTCTATAAGTCTATGAGGAGTTTGATATTTATAGTGAAAGTCGACCCCTAAAAATGAAGTTCTTCGACTGAAGACTTTGATATCCTGAAGACTTTCTGAAGACTTTTTGAAGACTCTGAAAGTGAAGAAATTGGTGTGACCTTGAAGACTTGGTATTCATTCGAGGAACGTGAAGCGTGAAGACTTTTGTTTTCGTAGTTTCATTTTCTCTTTCTTGAGTCATAGGAAACACCGTACTGTTAAAGGGGGTCGAGGAAATACTAAGGAGAAAATTTCCATGTGATGCTCAACTCAAATCCTACACCCACCAATCCCTTCAAGTGAAGCCATTGGAAATCTCATACAGTTCAGTCAATTTCTTCAGTGACAGAGACGCAGTTCTTCTAGTCACTGAGGACTTTGCTCTGACTGAGGAGTTAGGAATTCGCCAGTGCGAATTGCCTACACAGTGAGGAACATGATAGCCCTGAGGAATTTGTACCTCAAATTTCCGACCGTTGCTGTGCTACGCGCCAGCTGTCCCAAAATATCTTATCCATCCAACGGTCATATCATTGAAGGGCATTTATGTCTTATCATGTCGGGCTGCTCCCTAGGCTATAAATAGCCGCCCCCTACAACCACTAGCTGGTTGGCTGCTCCGAGAGAACTTGACACTTGTCATTTGAGAGCAACCCATCCTCCGAGGATTTTGAGCGAAAATCATCAAGTGAGGAAAATCCAAACCCAAACCCAAAACACCTACAAACCCAAAGTGATTGAGCATCACTGAAGAGATTGATCCTGCGTGGATCCGACGCTTGTTACCTTTGAAGACTGTGCTTCTTCCAGATGGTTAGGCGTCATGGTCTAGAGCATCCAAGAGGAATTGTGGATCGCCGAGTGACCTAGTCTGTGAAGGTTTGGAAGTCACCTGAAGACTTACCACGAGTGATTGGGCGAGGACTGTGTGTCCTTAGCTCAAGGAGAATATGGTGAGGACTGTGTGTCCGGGACTAGGTGTCCTCGAGTTTAATTACCCAGCCGCTCCAACCAGATGTACAACTGAGACAACAGTTGGAACTGGTCTACCAAATCATTGTCTTCACCAAGCTTACTGGTTCTATTTCCTCAACACTTTCATTTCCTCATTGCTGTGTTGTCTGTTATTCATATCTGTGTTTGAAGACTTTGACTGAAGACTTTCTCAATTTCCTCAGTTCAATTTCTTCAGTCTGTTTGTCTTCATCTAGAGCTATCCTGTGCCTACGCTTTCTGTACTCAGTGTTTGTCTTCATTTCATCATGATGACCATGCATGTAACTTGCTATGTTTACTTCTGAGTACTTATTCCGCTGCTAGTAGTTCTTCACTAAGGAATTTCCTCACGAGAAAATTCCTCAGTGAAGAATTTCATAAAAATCGCCTATTCACCCCCCTCTAGTCGATATAACGCACTTTCAATTGGTACCCAGAGTATGCATCCAAGAAGGAAAGCAGATCACACCCGGAAGTGGAATCCATGATCTGGTCGATGCGCGGCAAGGGGAATGGGTCCTTCGGGCATGCCTTATTCAGGTCTGTGAAGTCTATGCAGAACCTCCATTTCCCATTCGCCTCGCGTACCACCACCGTGTTTGCCAACCATGTAGGGTGTAACACTCCTTTGGCCAAACTAGCTGCTTCAAGTTTCTTAATCTCCTCGGCAATGAATTGCTGCCGCTCCAAAGCTTGTTTTCTGACCTTCTGCTTGACGGGTCGGGCATGAGGGCAGACAACAAGGTTGTGCTCAATTACCTCCCTGGGAACACCGGGGATGTCAGATGGTTGCCAAGCAAACACATCGACATTCGCCCGCAGGAAGGCAACGAGCGCACTTTCCTATTTGTCATCGAGGGTGGTGTTGATGGTGAACATACAGTCAGCGCCAACCAGCCCTGCCGAGACCTTCTTCGTAGCAGGCGAGGCAACTTTGGATCTTTTGCTAGTGGAACTCTCGGGCAAATCATCGGTGGGAGCAGCACACACCGGAGAGGCACGCTTCCTGGATTCCTTGCCGGTATCCCCTCTAGCTTTCTTTCCTTTCTTCCTTGCCTTGGCGGGAACTACAACTTTCGCGGCCTCAGCAGCGACCGCATCTCGATATATCTTATCCACGCAGACGATTGCATCTTTCTTGTCCCATGGGATGGAAATGACGCCCATTGGCCCTGGCATTTTCAGCATGTTGTAGGCATAATGGGATGCCGCCATGAATTTTGCCAGGGCTGGAAGACCAAGGATCCCGTTGTATGGCAATGGGAGATCAACCACATCAAACACAACCTTCTTGGTTTGGTAGTTCAGTTCTCCACCAAATGTTACCGGCAGCGCAATCTTCCCTTTAGGACGACTCCTGCCAGGGCTGACTCCTTGAAACGTGCCAGTAACCTTGAGCTCTTCATCTGCTATCTATGACTTGTTGATTACCTTGGGGGAGATCAGATTCAACACCGCCCCACCGTCAACCAACATCTTTGTGAACTTGATCTTGCGAATGTTGGTAAAACCAACAACGGCAAACACCCTACCGCTATTGTGCGGTCAGGGTGGTCCTCTTCGTCCAAGATGATGGGCGTGCGGGACCATTTGAGTGGCTTCCGAGATCCCACCGCAAGCTCTACGACATTGTCCTCACGCGCCCACTATTTAAGCTGGCAGTGAAAGGAGTGCAAAGATGCTCCTCTATCAATGCACAGGGCCTCGGTGGCCTTCTGGAACTCTTGCTCATTGGTCTCCTCATCATCCCCACCATCAGTTTCACCTTCATCTTCCTCTTTCTCACAGCCCCTAGCAGGCTTCTCTTGCTGCTGGGGAGCCTTGCCGTGTTGACCTCCTATGCTGCCACGGCCCTTCCCGCCAGCACCTTCTTGTTTTCTCTCTTTGCCGTGCTTCTCATACTCAGCTTTGTGCTTTTTGACAAGTTTCTCAACTTGATGACACTCTTGGAGATCATGGCCCTTTGTCCGGTGGATCTTGCAGTATGATCTGTCAGTCTTCCTAGCCTTTTCGGCCCCCACAGCCTCCCGGCAGTCAGTGCACGTGGCAATTTCTTTGACGGGGGCTTCGGTCTTGGCCTTCTTGAGGTACTAGGGGCGCTAGAGCCCTCAACCGATAGTACTACTTTCTCTTTTCGCTTTTTGTTGCGCTTTTTATTCTTTCTCTTCGAGTTGGTGGTATTGTCGTCGTCCTCTGAATTGACATTGATACCGTCCTCTTCTCCAGGGAGTCGCCTCCCCTCCTCCGTGCAGACACACTTATCTGCCAGGGTGTATAGCTCATTCATAGTCTTGGGCAACCGGACGTTCATCTTAGAACGTATCCTCCTGTTGCACACATTCAACTGAAACGGGGCAATCACAGCTGCTGGGTGGATATCTGGAATGTTCCTGTGCACCCGGCTAAACCTCTGCATGTACTTCCGCAAACTCTCTCCATCCTTCTGTGGAAGGAGTTGCACGTCGCTGGGCCGTCCTGGCTCTTGGTGGCCGCCCGTGAAGGCGCAGACGAACCCATTGCACAGGTCAGCCCAGGACGAGATGGAATTCTCCGGCAGGTGCATCAGCCATGACCTCACGTTTGGCTTGAGCGCCAAAGGGAAGTAGTTGGCGAACACCTTTTCGTCTCTTCCTCATGCGGCTTGAACAACGATGGTGTAGATGCTCAAGAACTCTGCCAGGTTCAGCCTTCCGTCATAGTTCTCTGGTATCTCTGGTTTGAAGACATGAGCAGATGGCCAACGGACTTGCTGAAGGAAATATGCCCTAGAGGAATTAATAAAGTTATTATTTATTTCCTTATATCATGATAAATGTTTATTATTCATACTAGAATTGTATTAACTGGAAACATAATACATGTGTGAATACATAGACAAACAGAGTGTCACTAGTATGCCTCTACTTGACTAGCTCATTAATAAAAGATGGTTATGTTTCCTAGCCATGAACAAAGAGTTGTTATTTGATTAACGAGATCACATCATTAGCTGAATGATCTGATTGACATGACCCATTCCATTAGCATAGCACCCGATCGTTTAGTATGTTGCTATTGCTTTTATCCATGACTTATACATGTTCCTTTAACTATGAGATTATGCAACTCCCGTTTACCGTAGGAACACTTTGTGTGCTACCAAACGTCACAACGTAACTGGGTGATTATAAAGGTGCTCTACAGGTGTCTCCGAAGGTACATATTGGGTTGGCATATTTCGAGATGAGGATTTGTCACTCCGATTGTCGGAGAGGTATCTCAGGGCCTTCTCGGTAATGCACATCACATAAAGCCTTGCAAGCATTGCAACCAATGAGTTAGTTGTGAGATGATGTATTACGGAACGAGTAAAGAGACTTGCCAGCAACGAGATTGAACTAGGTATTGGATACCGACGATCGAATCTCGGGCAAGTAACATACCGATGACAAAGGGAACAACGTATGTTGTTATGCGGTCTGACCGATAAAGATCTTCGTAGAATATGTAGGAGCCAATATGGGCATCCAGGTCCCGCTATTGGTTATTGACCGGAGACGTGTCTCGGTCATGTCTACATTGTTCTCGAATCGTAGGGTCCGCACGCTTAACGTTACGATGACAGTTATTATGAGTTTATGCATTTTGATGTACCGAAGGAGTTCGGAGTCCCGGATGTGATCACGGACATGACGAGGAGTCTCGAAATGGTCGAGACGTAAAGAATGATATATTGGAAGCCTATGTTTGGACATCGGATGCATTCCAGGTGAAATCAAGATTTTACCGGAATACCGGGAGGGTTACCGGAACCCCCCGGGGGCATAATGGGCCAACATGGGCCTTGGAGGAGAGGTGAGAGGGCTGCCCTCATGGGCTGCGCGCCTCCCCCCTTCCCCTAGTCCTATTAGGACTAGGAGAGGTGGGCGCCCCCTCTCTCTCTCTCTCCCCCTTGGAGAATCCTAGTCCAACTAGGATTGGGGGGGGGGGAATCCTACTCCCAGAGGGAGTAGGACTCTCTGGCTCACCAGGCTTGGCCGGCCAGCCCCTCCCCCTTGGCTCCTTTATATACGGGGGCAGGGGGCACCCCAAAGACACACAATTGATCATTGAGATCTTTCCTTAGCCGTGTGTGGTGCCCCCTTCCACCAAATTCCACCTCGATCATATCGTTGTAGTGCTTAGGCGAAGCCCTGCGCCGGTAACACATCAAGATCGTCACCACGCCGTCGTGCTGACGGAACTCTTCCTGGACGCTTTGCTGGATAGGAGCCCGGGGATCGTCATCGAGCTGAACGTGTGCCAAGAACTCGGAGGTGCCGGAGTAACGGTGCTGTGATCGGTTGGATCGCGAGGAGAACGTACGACTACTTCCTCTATGTTGTGTCAACGCTTCTGCTTCGGTCTATGAGGGTACGTAGACAACACTCTCCCCTCTCGTTGCTATGCATCACCATGATCTTGCGTGTGCGTAGGAAAATTTTGAAATTACTACGTTCCCCAACAGTGGTATCAGAGCCTAGGTTTTTATGGTTTGATGTTATTTGCACGAGTAGAACACAAGTGAGTTGTGGACGATACAAGTCATACTGCCTACCAGCATGTCATACTTTGGTTCAGCGGTATTGTTGGACGAGACGATCCGGACCAACCTTACGCGTACGCTTACGCGAGACCGGTTCCCTCGACGTGCTTTGCACATAGATGGCTTGCGGAAGACTGTCTCTCCAACTTTAGTTGAACCGAGTGTGGCTACGCCCGGTCCTTGAGAAGGTTAAAACGGAGTCTATTTGACAAACTATCGTTGTGGTTTTGATGCGTAGGTAAGATGAGTTCTTGCTTAAAAGCCCGTAGCAGCCACGTAAAACTTGCAACAACAAAGTAGAGGACGTCTAACTTGTTTTTGCAGGGCATGTTGTGATGTGATATGGTCAAGACATGATGCTAAATTTTATTGTATGAGATGATCATGTTTTGTAACCGAGTTATCGGCAACTGGCAGGAGCCATATGGTTGTCGCTTTATTGTATGCAATGCAATCGTGATGTAATGCTTTACTTTATTACTAAGCGGTAGTGATAGTCGTGGAAGCATAAGATTGGCGAGACGACAACGATGCTGCGATGAAGATCAAGGTGTCGCGCCGGTGACGATGGTGATCATGACGGTGCTTCGAAGATGGAGATCACAAGCACGAGATGATGATGGCCATATCATATCACTTATATTGATTGCATGTGATGTTTATCCTTTTATGCATCTTATCTTGCTTTGATTGACGGTAGCATTATAAGATGATCTCTCACTAAATTATCGAGAAGTGTTCTCCCTGAGTATGCACCGTTGCGAAAGTTCTTCGTGCTGAGACACCACGTGATGATCGGGTGTGATAGGCTCTACGTTCAAATACAACGGGTGCAAAACAGTTGCACACGCAGAATACTCAGGTTTAACTTGACGAGCCTAGCATATAACAGATATGGCCTCGGAACACGGAGACCAAAAGGTCGAGCGTGAATCATATAGTAGATATGATCAACATAATGATGTTAACCATTGAAACTACTCCATCTCACGTGATGATCGGACATGGTTTAGTTGATTTGGATCACGTGATCACTTAGAGGATTAGAGGGATGTCTATCTAAGTGGGAGTTCTTAAGTAATATGATTAATTTAACTTAAATTTATCATGAACTTAGTACCTGATAGTATCTTGCTTGTCTATGTTGTGTAGATAGATGGCTCGTGCTGTTGTTCCGTTGAATTTTAATGCGTTCCTTGAGAAAGCAAAGTTGAAAGATGATGGTAGCAATTACACGGACTGGGTCCGTAACTTGAGGATTATCCTCATTGCTGCACAGAAGAATTACGTCCTGGAAGCACCGCTAGGTGCCAGGCCTGGTGCAAGAGCTACGCCAGATGTTGTGAACGTCTGGCAAAGCAAAGCTGATGACTACTCTATAGTTCAGTGTGCCATGCTTTACGGCTTAGAACCGGAACTTCAACGACGTTTTGAACACCATGGAGCATATGAGATGTTCCAGGAGTTGAAGTTAATATTTCAAGCAAATGCCCGGATTGAGAGATATGAAATCTCCAATAAGTTCTATAGCTGTAAGATGGAGGAGAACGGTTCTGTCAGTGAGCATATACTCAGAATGTCTGGGTATAACAATCACTTGATTCAACTGGGAGTTAATCTTCCGGATGATTGCGTCATTGACAGAATTCTCCAATCACTACCACCAAGCTACAAGAGCTTCGTGATGAACTATAATATGCAAGGGATGACCAAAACTATGCCCGAGCTCTTCGCGATGCTGAAAGCCGCGGAGGTAGAAATCAAAAAGGAGCATCAAGTGTTGATGGTTAACAAAACCACTAGTTTCAAGAAAAAGGGCAAAGGGAAGAAAAAGGGGAACTTCAAAAAGAACAGCAAGCAAGTTGCTAATCAAGAGAAGAAACCCAAGTCTGGACCTAAGCCTGAAACTGAGTGCTTCTATTGCAAGCAGACTGGTCACTGGAAGCGGAACTGCCCCAAGTATTTGGCGGATAAGAAGGATGGCAAGGTTAACAAAGGTATATATGATATACATGTTATTGATGTGTACCTTACTAATTCTCGCAGTAGCACCTGGGTATTTGATACTGGTTCTGTTGCTAATATTTGCAACTCAAAACAGGGGCTACGGATTAAGCGAAGATTGGCTAAGGACGAGGTGACGATGCGCGTGGGAAATGGTTCCAAAGTCGATGTGATCGCGGTCGGCACGCTACCTCTACATCTACCTTCGGGATTAATATTAGATCTAAATAATTGTTATTTAGTACCAGCGTTGAGCATGAACATTATATCTGGATCGTGTTTGATGCGAGACGGTTATTCATTTAAATCAGAGAATAATGGTTGTTCTATTTATATGAGTAATATCTTTTATGGTCATGCACCATTAAAGAATGGTTTGTTCTTACTTAATATCGATAGTAGTAATACACATATTCATAATGTTGAAGCCAAAAGATGCAGAGTTGATAATGACAGTGCAACTTATTTGTGGCACTGCCGTTTAGGTCATATCGGTGTAAAACGCATGAAGAAACTCCATACTGATGGACTTTTGGAGTCACTTGATTATGAATCACTTGGCACTTGCGAACCGTGCCTTATGGGCAAGATGACTAAAACACCGTTCTCCGGTACTGTGGAGAGAGCAACAGATTTATTGGAAATCATACATACTGATGTATGTGGTCCAATGAATGTTGAGGCTCGTGGCGGATATCGTTATTTTCTCACCTTCACTGATGATTTAAGCAGATATGGGTATATCTACTTAATGAAACACAAGTCTGAAACATTTGAAAAGTTCAAAGAATTTCAGAGTGAAGTGGAAAATCATCGTAACAAGAAAATAAAGTTTCTACGATCTGATCGTGGAGGAGAATATTTGAGTTACGAGTTTGGTCTACATTTGAAACAATGCGGAATAGTTTCGCAACTCACGCCACCCGGAACACCACAACGAAATGGTGTGTCCGAACGTCGTAATCGTACTTTACTAGATATGGTGCGATCTATGATGTCTCTTACCGATTTACCGCTATCGTTTTGGGGTTATGCTCTAGAGACAGCCGCATTCACGTTAAATAGGGCACCATCGAAATCCGTTGAGACGACGCCTTATGAACTATGGTTTGGCAAGAAACCAAAGTTGTCGTTTCTTAAAGTTTGGGGCTGCGATGCTTATGTGAAAAAACTTCAACCTGATAAGCTCGAACCCAAATCGGAAAAATGTATCTTCATAGGATACCCAAAGGAGACTATTGGGTATACCTTCTATCACAGATCCGAAGGCAAAATTTTTGTTGCTAAAGTCGGAAACTTTCTAGAGAAGGAGTTTCTCTCGAAAGAAGTGAGTGGGAGGAAAGTAGAACTTGATGAGATAAGAGTATCTACTCCCTTATTGAGAAGTAGTACATCACAGAAATCTATTTCTGTGACACCTACATCAAATAGGGAGGAAGCTAATGATAATGATCATGAAACTTCAGATCAAGTTTCTACTGAACTTCGTAGATCAACCAGAATAAGATCCGCACCAGAGTGGTACGGTAATCCTATTTTGGAAGTCATGTTACTAGACCATGATGAACCTACGAACTATGAAGAAGCGATGGTGAGCCCAAATTCCGCAAAGTGGCTTGAGGCCATGAAATCTGAGATGGGATCCATGTATGAGAACAAAGTGTGGACTTTGGTTGACTTGCCCGATGATCGGCAAGCAATTGAGAATAAATGGATTTTTAAGAAGAAGACTGACGCTGATGGTAATGTTACTGTCTATAAAGCTCGACTTGTTGCAAAAGGTTTTCGACAAGTTCAAGGAATTGACTACGATGAGACTTTCTCACCCGTAGCGATGCTTAAGTCTGTCCGAATCATGTTAGCAATTGCCGCATTTTATGATTATGAAATTTGGCAAATGGATGTCAAAACTGCATTCCTGAATGGATTTCTGGAAGAAGAGTTGTATATGATGCAACCAGAAGGTTTTGTCGATCCAAAGGGAGCTAACAAAGTGTGCAAGCTCCAGCGATCCATTTATGGACTGGTGCAAGCCTCTCGGAGTTGGAATAAACGCTTTGATAGTGTGATCAAAGCATTTGGTTTTATACAGACTTTTGGAGAAGCCTGTATTTACAAGAAAGTGAGTGGGAGCTCTGTAGCATTTCTGATATTATATGTGGATGACATATTACTGATCGGAAATAATATAGAATTTCTGGATAGCATAAAGGGATACTTGAATAAGAGTTTTTCAATGAAAGACCTCGGTGAAGCTGCTTACATATTGGGCATTAAGATCTATAGAGATAGATCAAGACGCTTAATAGGACTTTCACAAAGCACATACCTTGACAAAGTTTTGAAAAAGTTCAAAATGGATCAGGCAAAGAAAGGGTTCTTGCCTGTGGCACAAGGTGTGAAGTTGAGTAAGACTCAATGCCCGACCACCGCAGAAGATAGAGAGAAAATGAAAAATGTTCCCTATGCTTCAGCCATAGGCTCTATCATGTATGCAATGCTATGTACCAGACCTGATGTGTGCCTTGCTGTAAGTTTAGCAGGCAGGTACCAAAGTAATCCAGGAGTGGATCACTGGACAGCGGTCAAGAACATCCTTAAGTACTTGAGAAGGACTAAGGATATGTTTCTCATTTATGGAGGTGACAAAGAGCTCGTCGTAAAAGGTTACGTCGATGCAAGCTTTGACACTGATCCGGACGATTCCAAATCGCAAACCGGATACGTATTTACATTAAACGGTGGAGCTGTCAGTTGGTGCAGTTCTAAACAAAGCGTCGTGGCGGGATCTACATGTGAAGCTGAGTACATAGCCGCTTCGGAAGCAGCTAATGAAGGAGTCTGGATGAAGGAGTTCATATCCGATCTAGGTGTTGTACCTAGTGTATCGGGTCCAATGAAAATCTTTTGTGACAATACTGGTGCAATTGCCTTGGCAAAGGAATCCAGATTTCACAAAAGAACCAAACACATCAAAAGACGCTTCAACTCCATCCGGGATTTGGTCCAGGTGGGAGACATAGAGATATGCAAGATACATACGGATCTGAATGTTGCAGACCCGTTGACTAAGCCTCTTCCACGAGCAAAACATGATCAGCACCAAGACTCCATGGGTGTTAGAATCATTACTTTGTAATCTAGATTATTGACTCTAGTGCAAGTGGGAGACTGAAGGAAATATGCCCTAGAGGCAATAATAAAGTTATTGTTTATTTCCTTATATCATGATAAATGTTTATTATTCATGCTAGAATTGTATTAACTGGAAACATAATACATGTGTGAATACATAGACAAACAGAGTGTCACTAGTATGCCTCTACTTGACTAGCTCATTAATCAAAGATGGTTATGTTTCCTAGCCATGAACAAAGAGTTGTTATTTGATTAACGAGATCACATCATTAGCTGAATGATCTGATTGACATGACCCATTCCATTAGCATAGCACCCGATCGTTTAGTATGTTGCTATTGCTTTTATCCATGACTTATACATGTTCCTTTAACTATGAGATTATGCAACTCCCGTTTACCGTAGGAACACTTTGTGTGCTACCAAACGTCACAACGTAACTGGGTGATTATAAAGGTGCTCTACAGGTGTCTCCGAAGGTACATATTGGGTTGGCATATTTCGAGATGAGGATTTGTCACTCCGATTGTCGGAGAGGTATCTCAGGGCCTTCTCGGTAATGCACATCACATAAAGCCTTGCAAGCATTGCAACCAATGAGTTAGTTGCGAGATGATGTATTACGGAACGAGTAAAGAGACTTGCCAGCAACGAGATTGAACTAGGTATTGGATACCGACGATCGAATCTCGGGCAAGTAACATACCGATGACAAAGGGAACAACGTATGTTGTTATGCGGTCTGACCGATAAAGATCTTCGTAGAATATGTAGGAGCCAATATGGGCATCCAGGTCCCGCTATTGGTTATTGACCGGAGACGTGTCTCGGTCATGTCTACATTGTTCTCGAACCGTAGGGTCCGCACGCTTAACGTTACGATGACAGTTATTATGAGTTTATGAATTTTGATGTACCGAAGGAGTTCGGAGTCCCGGATGTGATCACGGACATGACGAGGAGTCTCGAAATGGTCGAGACGTAAAGAATGATATATTGGAAGCCTATGTTTGGACATCGGATGCATTCCAGGTGAAATCAGGATTTTACCGGAATACCGGGAGGGTTACCGGAACCCCCCGGGGGCATAATGGGCCAACATGGGCCTTGGAGGAGAGGTGAGAGGGCTGCCCTCATGGGCTGCGCGCCTCCCCCCTTCCCCTAGTCCTATTAGGACTAGGAGAGGTGGGCGCCCCCCTCTCTCTCTCTCCCCCTTGGAGAATCCTAGTCCAACTAGGATTGGAGGGGGGGGGGGGAATCCTACTCCCAGAGGGAGTAGGACTCTCTGGCGCACCAGGCTTGGCCGGCCAGCCCCTCCCCCTTGGCTCCTTTATATACGGGGGCAGGGGGCACCCCAAAGACACACAATTGATCATTGAGATCTTTCCTTAGTCGTGTGCGGTGCCCCCTTCCACCAAATTCCACCTCGATCATATCGTTGCAGTGCTTAGGCGAAGCCCTGCGCCGGTAACACATCAAGATCGTCACCACGCCGTCGTGCTGACGGAAATCTTCCTCGACGCTTTGCTGGATCGGAGCCCGGGGATCGTCATCGAGCTGAACGTGTGCCAAGAACTCGGAGGTGCCGGAGTAACGGTGCTGTGATCGGTTGGATCGTGAGGAGAATGTACGACTACTTCCTCTACGTTGTGTCAACTCTTCCGTTTCGGTCTACGAGGGTACGTAGACAACACTCTCCCCTCTCGTTGCTATGCATCACCATGATCTTGCGTGTGCGTAGGAAAATTTTGAAATTACTACGTTCCCCAACACTTGCCGTAGCTCGCGAGTGAAGGCGGGGCACCCGACCTCGAAGGGCAAGTACCCACCTTCACTGGGCGCAAGTTCGCCAACGTCGGGGCCATTGCGCCTGTCAGATTGGCGGCGGGTTTCGTGGAGCTGCTCTATGGTGATGCGCGCACCTTCCCTCCACCGATCTGCCAGGACATTCCGCTGGTCTCGACGGGCCCGAGGATTGGACGAGGCCATTGATGCCTTATCGGGCTCGTGGTTGAGCGGTTCGGGCTGTGGCCTCAGCGTTGGCTGTCGTGGGGGGGGGCTGTACTGTAGGAGTAGCCCCCTCAACACGGTCAGTAGCTCGGGCCGTGGTTGTTACTTGCAGGCGCCGTGGCGGGCCCGCTCGCTGTGATCCTTCCGCTTCGGCGAAACTGATCAGACTCTGAATGGTGGCTCTCCAGTCATCCATCTGATCAGCCGCTGGTGGGAATCTCAACAGGAGTTGGGCACGCGCCATGGCCTCCGAAGCAGTGCTTAGCATGGATGACGACGCAGACCGCGACGTCGCATGACTACTGACAGTGCTAGTAGTGGCGGCGCCATGTTCTCGTTGCCGTGAGCCAGCCGCCATGGTGGTACAGTGGCAAGAAGGTTGCGCCTGAGGGTCCGCGACCCTGTTCAGTGCTTCATTTGGGTTACCCTGCCCTGGAGGAAGCGCGTGCCCCGTTGCCGTGCCCGGGGAAGCTACGGGATCGCGACTCGCACCAGAGGAGGCGTTGTCGCTGCGGCTGCACCCACTAGCGCGGTGGGGAGGTGGCGGTGGCACGTCCTCCCCACCCGCGCCCTGTGGGACACGGCCGAAAGGATGCTATTGATTCCGCCCTCCCCTGGTGACTTCCACTCCCAATTCGGCCACTGGGGAAATGACGACCGCGCCGCCTGTGCCGGTCACGTCCCCCACGGCACCCGCGTCCCCCGACACCGCCGCCGTGCCCGTAGTATCTGCGGCCGCATGCGAGGGGTCCTTCGAGGTGGAAGGATGAGCTGCTGCGCCTGGCTTCTTGTTGGGCGCCATGGATGATGATGAAGACCGACGCGCTGATTACAACCTCGGGTTTATGCACGCGCTCCCCCTACCTGGCGCGCCAAAGATGTCGTGGTGGAACATGATCACCTATCGGGCCATCGGCCCCTTGTGGTTCGGCGGAGGGAGAGGTCATGTTGGACAAAGACCAAAGGCTGTGGGACAGCACGGCGGAGATGACACCGGTGATTTTTACCCAGGTTCGGGCCGCCGTGTGGCGTAAAACCCTACTGCTGCTTTGGTGGATTGATGGGAGGACCATGGTGGAGACACGTCGCTCAAGCCCGGCAAGGTCACCTCGGGGAGAGCAGATACGCGCATACAAGTACACGAGGGTCTGAATCCTTTTTAAAGTCGCCACGACCCTCCTTTTATCGGTTAAGGGGTTACCACAATGGAAAAACAGTCATTTTTTAGTGATTAGATAGCCAACAATGCTATCATACCTAACTCTGGCACTTAGGACAAAGCGCATTAAATGCACTGGTAGGTGTCACGCTATGGATGCAGCCCGGCAAGCCTGTCGTGCCGCTTAGTCATCTTCCACCTGTCTGCTTGACACGTCTCTGGACGGGTGTCATATGGAGGTGATTTTCCTTCTAAATGACTGCCACGTGCCAAATGACAGCCACCCAGCTACTTGGGGGCTCGACACCGCACCAATGGGTGACTCGTGTTGCGATGTGGTGGAGCGGTGGAGCCTTGGTGGGGTTGTAGGCCGCTAGCGGCCCCGGCAAGCCTGCCGGGGAATTCTTGGGACTTGTCTTTGGGGGCGGCCTCGACCTGACCAGGCTCGCCTGCCCGGCAAGGGCGCCTTTCCCTTAGTGGTATCTGGCTTCCTCGGCTTGTCTTGGTCTTCTTGATCCGCCTTTTGATTCCCCAAAGAGATACCTCTCTGGATTGATTTTGTCTTGGATGCTTGGTGTTGTTTGCTTCCTTGCAATCGTGCCTGTCTACAGTCCGGGCAACATACGTGAAGGTTTGTTGCACTGACAACAATATTCTTCATAATAAGCTTCTTGAAACATATCAATCTTCTCTGTTGCAATCTTATCGAAAGAATATAGCAATCTTTTCTAACAGTCTCTTCGGGAGATTATAGCAATCTCTTCAGTAGCAATCCTTTCGGGATATTATGGAAATCTCTTCTATAGTAATCCTTTCGGAAGCAAACCTTTCGGTAGCAAACCTTTCGCAAGCAAACCTTTCGGTAGCAAACCTTTTGGTAGATTATAGCAATCTTCTTGATACTCCAAGGACAATTTCTCTGTGTTTCACTAGAAAACAAATTAGCTCCTCACTGTTTCTGACAGTAATCTCCAAAACACAAGGGGAAAATGAATTGCACCAAGATGCATTACTGCATTTCTCCATGAACTTAATACACTAGATGCATGCTGGATGCTGGTCGATGTGTGGAGTAATAGTAGTAGATGCAGGCAGGATGTCAGGACCCCGATCCTAAGTCACACCGATCTAGCATGTAACACATCATATCACTTTGCGGCCTCACGCACGGTATTCCCACGGGTGCCACCTTACTTGGCCCAGGACTGTTTGCGCCTTTTGGCTCACGTATATGATAGTGTCGCTAGCATCCATATGACAGAGAATCCGGGACGACATGGCTAGTCGTGAACCCAAGGCGGCACTAACCCATGAGGATAGGCATACATGAATCACATCGAGCATGTCCGTCAACAACGTATAAATCCGGGCTGTAGCACTGGGCTAACAGGACTCCGGTAACCCAGGCTGTAGCAGGCTAGGCAGGACTCCAGATAACACCGCCTGACATTTCCCCGAAGGGACAGACACAGGAACGACATGAATCACATGCCGACCAGTCAAGTGTTCCGAGCAGTAGTGCTGGGCTAGCAGGACTCCGGTGAACCGGGCTGTAGCGGACTACTATCGCTCAGAAGCACTAGACTACATTTCCCCATATGATAGGCTGCCAAGGAAAAACAACTAGATAGTCGGATCCCACTCATACCAAGCATTTCAATCATACACACAATATGCCCGATATGAGTAAATACAACATGGCATCACAACAAGACTCTACGACTCAAGTATTTATTCATTAGGCTCCGAGGAGCGAGATATTACAAACATGGGTCTCATGACCCAACATTCAGAGCATACAAGTCAAAGCACAAGCGGGAGCTTAACATGTCTGAGTACAGACATCTACAAATGAAAAAGGCTGAGAAGCCTGACTATCTACCAGATCCTGCCGAGGGCACAAGATCGTAGCTGAGGTATCAAGCTAAACGTCGAAGTCCACACGGAACTACTAGCGAGACTGACGTCTCTCTGCAAAACATAAAATAGGCAAACGTGAGTACAAATGTACCCAGCAAGACTTACATCAGAACTAGCTACATATGCATCGGTATCAATAAAGGGGTGGTGGAGTTTAACTGCAGCAAGCCAGCTTTGACTCAGTGGCTAACCTGAACTACGACTGCAAGTAACTCTCTTGAGGTGGCGCACATGAATCCACATATTCACCATATCAATACACCACTATGGATCCGCTCCCGTCTTCCTACGAGAACGCCAGCCATAGCACTCACGCTTATCTTGCGCATTTTAGAGTATCCACTTTCACTTGTCTATGAACTATGCAAGGGGTCCAAGTTTCCATATCCAAGGAATCCGGCTATTCGAATAGATAATGATAACCCTGCAGGGGTGTACTTCTTCACACACGCACTTGCCACTTATCGCCCTATACACATCATGTACCTCGGCAACCTTCAAGCGGAAGCCGGGCGAGGGAGTCGGCCACGACCTGACTAACCACACAAGTCTCTAGTCCAGGTTTATCGCCTATTCGGGTTCCATCCGCAAGGAGATCCGACCGGGGTGTCGCTCACGGCCCCAAACGATGTGAGCAGGGTTCCCAAGCCCACCAACCGGGTGCCACTTGGTACACCGTGCCACTGTGCCTAGTCTGTCCCAAGCCCACCTGTACCGGGTGCCACTTGGTAGACTACTAACACTACCTACAAACACCAGAAACTAGTTGCAACTCCTGGACAGAGATCAAGTTGATTAATAAGTCGAGAGGGGCACTTAAGCATTCCAATGTGTGGTAGTAACTGTTCATGGATCACAAACACAGAACTCAGTTCCTAAGGACGGCTGCAATGAGACAACCCACCATGTACTCCTACATGGCCTCTCACCGCTACCTTTACCAAATCGTGTTCACACACTTAGCTCACACACAGTAGGACATGTTCACCACATTCCAATTCACTCCCGATGAATCAGACCTGACACAATTCTAAGCAATAGCAGGCATGACAAACAAGCATGAATGAGTAGGCACATCAGGGCTCAAAACAACTCCTACTCATGCTAGTGGGTTTCATCTATTTACTGTGGCAATGACAGGTCATGCAAAGGATAAAGGGGTTCAGCTACCGCAGCAAGTAACAGATGAATCGTTGTTGTCGTAATGCAGTAAAAAAGAGCAGGAGCGAGAGAGTGGGATTGTATCGGAATGAACAAGGGGTTTTGCTTGCCTGGCACTTCTGAAGATAATATAGTTCTTCATCGGTGTCATCGATCACGTCGTCGGTACGTCGTCTACCGAGAGGGGACAAACACCGGCAAACAAGGAAGATCACAATCAATGCAATGCAACAATATGATGCATGATCATGACATGGAAATATGCTGTGATTTGAGCTAATGCCTCTAGCTATGATTTAAATGAAGTTGGTTTCAATACATGATTCAAATTCCAACTCCATATATGATTATTTAAATGCCCTTTATTTGTTTTGTCCAAAACAGAGGACAAACATTGTTCAAACATGCATGAAAATGGTACATATGGATTCCTTGAATTTTTCTGATAATTTTTCATATATAAATTATTTCATTTGGAGTTATAGATTATTTTCTATGAATTTTTAAAGTTTACACTATTTTCTGGAATTTCCTGTATTATTTTAAATATAGAAATTATTTACTGCGTCAGCATGACGTCACAGTGACGTCAGCAAGTCAACTGGGCGGTCCAGGTCAAACCTGGACGGTGGGGCCCACGTGTCAGTGTAATTAGTTTATCTAATTTGAGTTAATTCTAATCCTGGTTCGTTAGTGGCCTGGGGCCCAGACGTCAGTGATTAGTGTTAACTAATACGGTTAATTTGTCCTAATCTAATGACGGCCACGTCAGCAGCCGCCGGGGTTAGTCGCCGGCGACACACAGACGCGGCGCAGCTCGCCGGAGTGGCGCTAGAGGCTGCAGATGGGTGCGCTGAGGGCACCTGGAGGTAGCCCACACTCCCGCGCATCCAGCGGAGGCAGCGGCAGGTCACGGGGTGCCCGGAGTCGACGACGGTGAGCACTGGGGCGGCGCCGGAGCTCGGGCGAGCTCGGGGCCGAGGCTACAGCGGTCTTGGCGATGCAAGGTTAGTGCCTACGGCGTCTACGCGGCGCGGCAAGGACGTTGGACGCGTGCCCGGGACCAAATGGTCACCGGAGCGTCATCGCCGACGAGCTTTGGCGGCGACGCGTTTCGGCCACGGTGGGGAACGGAGCTAGGGGACGAGGGCAAATGCTAAAGAAGAGGGGAAAGAGAGAGGAGCTCACGGCGGAGTCGATGAGCAGGTCAGTAGCTCGGGGGAGGCGCCATGGGCGACGGATGGGCGAGGGCGATCTCGGTTGCTCGAGGTAGAAGACGACCACGGTGGCGGCGTTGCAGGGGCTCCCGCGGTGCGCTTCTCGGCGAGGAGGAAGAGATGGTCGAGGCGGAACTCCGGGATGCGTCGGGGAGGTGAGGCAGTGGCTGTGGGCGCGGGGTTACGGCGGCGCGTCCATGGAGGCTTCGGCCATGGCGGGGAACGGGCGAGGAGAGGCGTGGGGGGGGGGGAATGGGGTGTCGGCGAGGTCGGGGCGACGACCTGGAGACTATCCACGCGGCGCAACGGCGACCAGGGCGATGCAGAGAGGCTGGGTGGTGCGTGGCGAGCTCGGGCGCGCCATGCCCACCTCCCTACCTGCCTGGCGGGAGGTAGCAGGTGACTGGCCTCGGCCAACAGTGCTGGGCCAGCACAGTGCCAGGCCAGGTAGGTGGCCCAGGTAGGTGTTCTCTCTCTCTTTTCTAAATTGTTTCTGTTTTTCTATTTTGTTCTGTTTGTTTTGATTTAGTTTAGGCACTAAATTATTTTAATAAATTCTGTAGGTTATTATATGGCTTGCTAAAATATACACAAAGCCACTCACAAACTTCCAGAATTATTGAAGTTATATTTAATATATATTAAATATAAATCCAAAGCAGATAGTTATTGGATTAATTCAAATGGCCAAAATAAATGTTTCTGAGTTCCTAAAAATATTGGTTTGAATTTTACCTCTAGCCAATATTTCTATAGAATAACAGGAACATTTTCTTGGACTCATTTGAGAAGGTTTTAAAGTTGATTATTTTGAACTGATTTCTGAGGGTTACCACTTTCCCCAATTCAAATTTAAGTGGAATTTAAACATGATGCATGGATGCTGATGCCACTAATTACAAACAATTCTAGGGCTGTGACAACTCACCCCTACTAAACAAGAATCTCGTCCTGAGATTCAAGTCGTGAGGCAAGAAGACAGAGGGACACAAGCTAACACAATCTTCTCGATCCAATTGCCCTTCTCGAAGATGTTGATTCATTGCATCATATTGATCTTGACGTCCTCGCTTTGAGATCTTCATCCAACACGATGGTGACAGAAAGAAACTCTATAGAAAACGATTTCCTCGAAGATCGAGCATTCAAGATCAATTCGTGGAATGAGATGTTGGAACATCTCGAGTTGAGACACAAAACACATCGAGAGGGACGGAAGAACAAACAACGAGGTTTGATTTGGTGGGCACCAATTCCACACTTAGAAAGATGGTGGATGGTGTCACGATGGCGAGGGAATAATTGCCATGATCCAAAACGGGGAACCTCAGGGAAGGTGACTCAAAGAACTATTCCCTTAAGTGGCAAAAAGAATTACTTTTGATACAAAGATCATTGAATTCTTTATACCAGCCCAAGGCAATTTACGAATGATCGTTTGACGAAGCTCGAAGAAATGATGTACTCGGGCTAGAATGGATGATGTGGACTACCTTGTTGAAGACAACGCAATGGATGACGTTTGCTTATCACCGGAAATGGAGGGGGCCCATGACAAGTCCACTTTTGAATATGATCCTGGACAACAACTATTGAGGTGCAAGCTGGGAACAAAATGCAAATGCTGGGAATGATTCTGGTAACTGGGGAAAACTCAACAGTCGAGAGTGCTTCCAATATTTCAATGGTTATGGAATCATCGAAGACACTGAGAGCACAAGGATCCCTAAGGAAAACCTTCTATAATAAGTCGCGCGAGATCCTCATGGAGAAGATGGTTAAATAGTTTAGTCAAGATACTACAATGATAGATCTTCCGGCTAGGCGTGTCGGCCAGACATCAACCTTGTCGGGACCTACATAATAGATCTTGGAAAAGGTTCCAACCATCATATCTGCCTGAAATTCAGATCTGGTTGGTAACATGATATTTCAGACAAAATGCCTGGAAAAGAAGGGTTGCAACACAAATCGACAAGATGACGTTGCAAGATTCTCAGGGAATGAACTACGATAGCAAGCTCCAAAACATGAGCAGGTTTTGCTACAACATGTGAACACGCTGTCCCAGACAAGCATGACCACATGGTAGTCTTATAATAAAACACTACCGAGTTCAGGTTGGGAACCATCATTAAGGGTATCGAAGATGTCGGGGCGGACCGAGTCCCCCGCGAGCACCTATGGGGCCGGAGCCCCTTTCGTTGTCCGGTGAGGGGGGCGGAGGGAGCACAGAGAGCAGATCGAGGCGAGCACACGGGCGGTTTACCCAGGTTCGGGCCGCGATGCACGCGTAAAACCCTACTCCTGCTTGGTTGTATTGAACTGGGGAGCTCGGGAGCTTGGAGAGCTAGCTGCACCGAGCGTATGGCTGTCTGGATCCCAAATCTCCGAACCTCGGAGCCTCCCCCTACGTTGCACACGGGCCTCCTTTTATAGCGCAAAGGGGTCACCGACAGGTGTCAACGTAAGAGAAAGGGGTAAAAGTGTAAAAGGGGTGGTAGTTGTAACAGTGCGGGAACGGTGGCGCTACAGTGCGACACAGTGTTATCATACCTACTTCTGACGGTAGGGGACAAGGGCATTAAATGCCCGTCACGGTCGCCCGGACAGCACCGAGGCGGACCGTTAGGTGCGCCACCGTTCGCCACGATGGCGGCTGCATGCCACCGCATGCCCCAGGCTGCGCGGTGCCTCGCCACGTGCCCTTGGGGGAAGCCCCGGAGCGACGCGTGGGCGGGCGAGCTGGAGCGCAGTCCTGAGGTGGCGATTTGCCGCGGCAAGTGGCTTGCCGCGGGGGTCGTCTTCCTGTGCCTGATAGCTTGCCGGCTATCAGGCCTTGCCGGGGCGCATAGCGCGCCGTGGCGGGCTTCTCTTATGGTGCCTGGGTTCGGCCTTCCCGACAAGCTCCTCTTGTCGGGGTCTCGATCTTCTGTCTCGTATACTTTGTTCTTGGATGGCATTACATGGGCTCAGTCGTCCCGGCAAGCTCCTCTTGCCGGGGTCTTGTCTTCTTGGCCCGGCAAGCTCCTCTTGCCGGGGGCCTTGTCTTCTTTGCCCGGCAAGCTCCTCTTGCCGGGGGCCTTGTCTTGAATGCTTGGTCTTCTCTTGGCGCTTCCTGGGCGGGCCTTGCCGCAGGGTGCTACAACTGCCCGTGCACAAGTCTGGGGTACTAAGGTACCCCTACTTTAGTACACCGACAGGAGCCCCCGGGCCTGGTCCACACACGGTGCCGAGCGTCGTTGGGCCAGGCCCTAACAGTGCACGGGCACGCATGGCCTTGGTCGCGCTGCTCCTTAACTCCGCACCCGTCGCTCCTTCCCCAGGCGGCGCGCGCTTATCACGGCGTCGTGGGGGCGAAACGCCCGTTCCCTCTTTAAGTGGAGGGAGGTGCGGAGGCGCGACTCGATAAATGAACGGGGGTGAGGCGCGGCTTTCGAGGCGTCCGTTCCCCATAATCACGGGATGGGGAGAGGTCGTCCCACCCGTCGCCTCGGTTCTGCGCGCCCACCACGCGGTCCTCATGCACTCGGAGTCGCGGCGGCGGAGGCAGGGAGTCGGGCCGGCGCGGGTCGATGCAGTGGGTCGGCCCCAGTCGCCTGCCCTTCCTCCGCTTCTATTGGAGGAGCGAGGCGGCCGCGGTCCCACTCCGCCCCTTTATAAGGAGCGAAAGGGGGCGACGGAAATCTGCACTCCATCTCCTTCCTCCTTCTGCTTCTGGTTTCCTTCCCCCATCTGTGATGGAGGGGGGGAACCCTGGTTCTTCTTCGGTTGCCGCGAGGGTGTCTGCTAGGCAACGCGCCCCTCCTCCCCTTGCGCCCGCGGCGGCGGAGCCGGTCGTCGGGGGAAGAGGGAGAGGGCGAGGTCGCGGACGAGGTCGTGGACGGGGCCGAGGCGCTCGGGGCGGACGGATCGGTGCGCCGTCCTTGCCTCCGTCAGCGGCTCCGTTCCTTCCCGCGGTCCATCTCGGGGACGACCCCCGTGAGTTCATTATCAGGCTGCGCCGGGCGCCTCGTCGCCGCCTCCGGCTTCCCGCCCCATTCGCGAACGTGTTGGAGGTGGAGCAGCCTGAGACGCTAAACCTGCGCATGAGGGGCTGCGGGATCAGTGGGACGCGAGTCCACGTCGAGTCCCGAGCCCCCGGCGTGGTGTGTCTGGGCCGCGGGTGGAAGACGTTCGCCCGGATCCACAGCTTGACGGAGGGGTTCACCCTCCACTTTAAGCTAGTGGGGGAGGACCTCCTCTCCATCATGGCCTTCTGGGGCTTCGGCATCCGGGCCCGGTGCTGCGAAGATAGCTCCTCCGACAGCGAAGGCTCCTCCTCGAGCGAGAGTGACGAGGAGGGGAGCGACAGCGACGACGAGGGGAGCAGCCGCCGGGATGACGGGTCCGACTAGGCGTCGGTCGCAGCTCCGTGTGGCACCGGCGGCCCCATCGACCGCGCCGGGCTCCGTGAACTCCCCGGGGTCGTCTCCTTGGGCGACTGGCGTAGGGGGGGGGGCTGCTGAGGAGGACAGAGGGCGGACGTCGAAGGCCGCGAAGTCGGAGTACGGGCCGACTTCGGCAGCTGGCTGACGCTCCGGTGCCTCGTGTTCCAGATGCGCCCCAGACGCCGTCATCACCCTTGCTCTCGGTGACGACCACCGGGGTCTTCTCTTCGGCCCGGCAAGCTCCTCTTGCCGGGGGCTTGATCTCCTCGGGCGGCCGGAGTGGCGAGGCTGGGGAAGAGGAAGAGGCTGGCGGCAAGGCCGCTGCCTCATCTTCCAGCTCTGCCTCCGGCGCCTCCGTCTTCTTCAGCCTCCGGAGACCCCCGGGCGGAGCCCCCGGATCTTCTCTTGGAGCCTTCTGCCACCCGTAGCTCATCTAGGTGCCCCTTTCGCCCTCTTCGCCTACTTGCCCTACCTCCTGAGGAGAGAGACAAGAAAGGGATTACGGGCACCTTATCTCTTTTCAGCTTGTAAGCCTTCGGGCCTTAGTTGCGTTTAAGCCTTGTAATCCCTCTTTTCATGTTTTTCATTCTCTCTGAACTGTCCTGAGTGGAATGTTTTTAATGAAAAGGGGATGTTTGCCGGATCATTTGTCTCGCGGGTGGAAACCGCGGTAAGGAACGAATCCTTTACATCGTTAAGATAGACGGTTTCTCGCCCGGCAACAGGCCCAGCCGCTCCCCCGCACTGCTCGACCTTTCTCACGCCCTTGGCGGAGGCGGGGAGCAGGCGGGTTCCGGCCCCTCGCTTCCCTCCCTCTTGTTGCCGCGGCTGCTATCGAAACGGGCCCCAGGAACGCGCTCTGGGGCTTGCCGCTAAGAGAGCACGGTAGCTTTCCAGGAGGAAAGGAGGCTTTCAAATTCCACAGTCCATAAGAGAATGCATGATGAGGGATGCAAAAACTTATCTGAGGTTGCAGCCCCCGGCGACTCTGGCTCGCCGGGGCGTAGGTGTTGGCTCGTCCTTCTCCTCTTCCTTGTCCTCGAGCGGCCCGACAAGGACATTCAATTCCTGCGAGCCAAAAGGGAAAGGACGGGAAAAGGACGCGGACTCGACCTCCAAGTTAGGGGTTAGCGACAGTTAGGAACTGACAACCCTAACCAAGGACGAGACTCTGACTCAGCATGCATGCTAAAATCTAGGGCGCCAGCGCTTCTTTATCTTCGGCCAGGGGCTTCGCCTGGCTTTGTACGAGGGCTTACATGCAACATCGGCAAGGCCTGCACAAACCGGTGGTTGCCGGAGCGGATCACGGCAACCGCGCCTTATGGGCGAAACTTGCGAAGATGCTCTATATTCCCAGGAGTTGCTCACTGGTAGGCCCTCTTCGGTCTTGAGGCGGACAGCGCCGGGCCTCGCGACTCGTTTCACCCGACAAGGGCCTTCCTGCTTCGGCGTCGACTTGTTATAATTCTTGGCCGACTGAACGTGCCTAAGAACAAGGTCGCCTAACAGGGCAACTTTATCTGGTGCCAGGGGCTTCGCCTGGCTTTGTACAAGGGGTTACATGCAACAGCGGCAAGGCCTGTACAAACCGATGGTTGCCGGAGCGGATCACGGCAACCGCGCCTTACGGGCGAAACTTGCGAAGATGCTCTATATTCCCAGGAGTTGCTCACTGGTAGGCCCTCTTCGGTCTTGAGGCGGACAGCGCCGGGCCTCGCGACTCGTTTCACCCGACAAGGGCCTTCCTGCTTCGGCGTCGACTTGTTATAATTCTTGGCCGACTGAACGTGCCTAAGAACAAGGTCGCCCTCTTCGAGACTCCTGGCCTTGACCTTGCGGCTATGGTAGCGACGCAAGGCTTGCTGGTATCGAGCAGCTCGTACCGCAGCCTGGAGACGTCCTTCCTCAAGGAGCAGCGCGTCATCTTGGCGCAGCCGCTCTTGCTCGAGCTCGTCATAAGCGAGCACCCGAGGAGATCCATATACGAGTTCCGTGGGGATAACTGCTTCCGCTCCATAGACTAGAGCAAAGGGTGTCTGTCCGGTGGCTCGACTCGGTGTCGTTCTGATTGACCAAAGAGCCGCCGGCAGCTCCTCAATCCAATTTCTCCCGCACTTGTGCAGCCTGTCGAAGGTCCTGGTCTTGAGTCCGCGCAGCACTTCAGCGTTGGCCCTTTCTGCTTGACCGTTGCTCCTGGGGTGAGCAACCGAAGCGAAACAGACCTTGGCGCCAAGATCCTGGGCGTATTGCATGAAGGCGCGACTTGTGAATTGTGTCCCGTTGTCGGTGATGATTCTGTTGGGGATTCCGAAACGGCAGACGATCGACCGGAAGAACTTGACTGCTGACTGCGTGGTCACCTTCCTCACTGGCTCCACTTCTGGCCACTTCGTGAACTTGTCGATTGCAACGTACAAGTACTCGAAGCCCCCGACGGCTCGGGGAAAAGGGCCGAGGATATCGAGCCCCCAGACCGAGAAGGGCCAGGATAAAGGGATTGTTTGGAGAGCTTGAGCTGGCTGATGAATCTGTTTTGCATGGAACTGGCACGCTTCACACTTGGTTACTAGTGCAGTTGCATCTTGGAGGGCTTCTTGCCAGAAGAACCCTTGCCGGAAGGCTTTCCCGACAAGTGCTCTCGCGCCAATGTGATGGCCGCATATGCCTCCGTGTATCTCTGCCAACAGCTTCTGTCCGTCTTCCCTGGAGATGCACTTCAATCTGACACCGTTGAGTCTCCTTCTGTACAGCTCGTTGTCCACGAACTGGTACATACTTGACTGCCTGGTGATCTTCTCCATCTCTTCTGGGTCGTCGGGAAGTTCTCCAGTTTGCAGAAAACGGACGATCTGCTGCGCCCATGCCGGAGCCCGGGGCTCGACGGCAAGGACTAAAGGCATGAAGGCCGCTGCGGGGACCCCGGCTTCTACGGCAAGGACCTCTGGTTCCGCCGGAGCCGGTGATCCCCCGGCAAGCTTGCCGGGGCAAAGCTTGTCGGGAACCCCCGCTTCAACTGGACAGATCCTCGGATCCGCAGGAGCGGACTGTTCCTCAGCGTTCAGACTGCTGATCCGCTTGCCGGAGCAAGGCTTATCGGGGGCATCTGCTTCGACTGGACGGATCCTTGGATCCGCAGGAGCGGGCTGTCCCTCGTCGTTCAGACTGCTGATCTGCTTGCCGGAGCAAGGCTTATCGGGGGCACCTGCTTCGACTGGACGGATCCTGGGATCCGCAGGAGCGGGCTGTCCCTCGGCGTTCTGGTTGTTGATCTTGGGGACCTTGGCGGCGGTCTCAGGAAGGTCCGCCTGCAAGTAGTCGCCGGAGACCAACTTCCTTTTCTTGGACTGCCCAACTGATGGTGTAACGGTTGGTTGAGTCAGCTTGAGTAAGAAGGTCCCTGGTTCCACAGGTAACTTCAACGAAGCACACTTCGAAAGGCCGTCTGCTATCACATTCTGAGCTCTCGGGACGTGCTCCATTTGCAGCCCTTCAAAGTGTCCTTCCAGCTTTCTCACTTCATCTACATAAGCTTCCATCAGAGGGCTCTGGTAGCTCTTGTTGACTTGCCGGACCACCAGTTGAGAATCTCCCCGCACAATCAGCTTTCTGATCCCAAGTTCGGCCGCAATCCTGAGGCCGGCGAGCAAGCCTTCATACTCAGCAGTATTGTTGGTTGCTTGCTCTCTTGGGAAGTGCATCTGGATAACATACTTGAGGTGCTCTCCGGTGGGCGCGATGAGTACCACGCCAGCACCGGCGCCTTGCAGCGAGAAGGCACCATCGAAGTACATTACCCACTCGCTTGTTGCTTCTTGTACGGGCGCGCTTGTTTCTTGGGCTTCTCCATCTGGCGTCGGGGTCCACTCAGCTATGAATTCTGCCAAAGCTCGGCTCTGTATGGTTGAAGTACTTTCAAACTTGAGCCCAAAGCTCGACAGCTCCAGTGCCCACTCGACGATCCTGCCTGTTGCCTCGGGATTGTGCAATATCCTCTTCAGCGGAAAGCGAGTGACTACTGTTATCTCATGTGCTTGGAAGTAATGGCGCAGCTTTCTCGAGGCCATGAGGAGGCCGAAAAGCAATTTCTGCACCCCGGAGTATCTTGATCTAGCCCCCTGCAAGAGGGAACTCACAAAATACACCGGGCGCTACACCATCTTCTTCCGCGCTCCATGTTGTCCCTGCGCAGGGTGGTCCTTGTCGGGGCCAGAGCTTGCCGGAGCAGCCCCCCGCTTGTCGCTGGATTCGCTTGCAGGTGGTATAGGCTCCTCGTCGGCCTCCCTCTCCGCCACTAACGCAGCACTAACCACCTGGTTGGTTGCCGCTAGGTATAGCAACAACTTTTCCTGTGGTCTAGGTGCGACAAGTATTGGAGTGGAGGATAGGTACCTTTTCAAATCTTGCAGCGCTGCCTCCGCTTCTGGAGTCCACTGCATGGGGCCTGCCTTCTTCAAGATTTTAAAGAAGGGCAGGGCGCGTTCTGCAGACCTTGAAATGAACCGACTGAGGGCGGCCACACAACCTGCAAGCTTACTGACGTCCTTGACGCGCTCTGGGGCTTCGATCTGCTCGATGGCTTTGATCTTGTCGGGATTAGCTTCAATCCCCCTCTGTGACACAAAGAACCCGAGAAGCTTGCCGGAGGGGACTTCGAAAACGCACTTCTCGGGGTTCAGCTTGAGCTGTATCTTGCGCAGGTTCTGAAATGTCTCTTCCAGATCTTGGACCAGGGTTTCCTTGCTCCTGCTCTTCACCACGATGTCATCCATGTAGGCCTCCACGTTCCTATGGATCTGTGGCTCGAAAGCAGTGTGCACTACCCTTGCAAACGTTGATCCCGCATTCTTCAGTCCAAACGGCATGCGTATGAAGCAATAGGTGCCGCACGGAGTGATAAATGCGGTCTTCTCTTCATCTTCTTTGGCCATAAAGACTTGGTGGTAGCCTGAATATGCATCAAGAAAAGAGAGTAGCTCACATCCGGCAGTGGAGTCAACAATCTGGTCAATGCGCGGCAAGGGAAATGGATCCTTGGGACATGCTTTATTCACATCGGTGAAGTCTATGCACAGTCTCCACTTCCCATTGGCTTTGCGCACGACGACCGGATTGGCCAGCCACGTTGGATGGATCACACCTCTCACTAGGCCTGCTGCCTCTAGCTTCTCGATCTCTTCGCTGATGAATTCTTGGCGCTCCACGGCTTGCTTTCTCACTTTCTGCTTGACGGGTCGCGCGTGAGGACAGACAGCGAGCTTGTGCTCAATCACCCTCCTGGGAACACCGGGGATGTCGGACGGTTGCCATGCAAACACGTCGTCATTCGCCCGCAGGAAGGCAACGAGCGCGCTTTCCTATTTGCTGTCAAGCGTGGCACTGATGGTGAAGGTACCGCCAGTGCCGTCCTCCTTGGCGGACACCTTCTTGGTTGCCAGAGGAGCGGTCATTCCCTTCTTGTACTTGCCGGTGGAGCTCGATGGGGCGTCCTCGACGGCGGCGCAGCACTCCGAAGAGGTGCGGTTGCCGGAGTGAGCCCCAGAGCACTTACCGGACTTGGTCCTTGTCTTCTTCCGCCCGGGGGCTTCAGCGGCAAGTGTGTCCTTCTCTGCCGCGGCTGCTACATCCCGGTAGATCTTGTCGGCGCAGATAAGCGCGTCCTTTTTGTCGCCGTGGACAGTGATGACGCTTATCGGCCCCGGCATCTTGAGTACGTTGTAGGCGTGGTGGGAAGCTGCCATGAACTTGGCGAGAGCGGGACGGCCGAGGATCCCATTGTATGGTAACGGGATATCAGCGACGTCGAACGTGATGCGCTCAGTCCTGAAGTTGAGCTCGCCGCCGAAGGTCACAGGCAGAGTAATCTTCCCCTTGGGCTTGCTCCTCCCCGGGTTGATTCCTTGGAAAGATCCGGTCTCTTCGAGCTCGCCGTCTGGGATCTGGAGTTTCTTGATCACAGCGGAGGAGATCAAATTCAGCCCGGCCCCGCCGTCTACCAACATTTTGGTGACCTTGAGGTTGCAGATGGTGGGTGAGACCAGCATCGGCAAGCACCCGACCGCGGTTGTGCGGTCGGGGTGATCCTCATGATCGAAAATGATGGGCGTGCTGGACCATTTGAGGAGCCTGCGCGACTCCACGGGCGGCTCTGCTGCGTTCACCTCTCGCGCCCACCGCTTAAGCTGGCGGTGGGAGGTGTGCAGAGAGGCGCCGCCGTCAATGCACAGGACCTCCGTGGCCTTCTGGAACTCCTGCTTGCTGTTATCTTCGTCTTCCACGTCTTCGTCGTCGTCTTCTTCATCCTCGTCGCGGCCCCGGGGAGGCCGATCGCCTTGCCGCTGCTTGGCCTTGCCGCGGCGTCCTCCCCGGCCGATGGGCGGCCGCTTCTTGCTTGGTTCGCCACCTCCACCCTGGGCCTTCCCCTTGTCGCGCCTCTCGTACTCAGCCTTCTGCTGCACGACGAGGTACTCGACGCTTTTGCAGTTGGAGAGATCGTGGCCCTTGGTGCGGTGGATCTTGCAATATTGCTTGTCGGAGCCGTCCTGCTTGTCGGCTGCCGCCACAGGGGCAGGCTCCTTGCCGGAGCCGCCAGCCTGCGTTTGCTTGGCGGGAGCCTCCTTGCCGGACTCCTCGACGGCAAGCACCTCTTTCCTGTTCTTCCTCCTATTATTCCGCCGCTGGCTTCTCTTCGCCGGGGCGGTGTCGTCACTGTCGCTTTCTCCTGCGCCAGCATCCTCCCCGGGGAGTTTCCTCCCCTCCTCCGCGCGCGCGCACTTGTCAGCCAGGGCATATAGCTCGCTGACGTCCCGGATCTTGGTCATGGCCATCTCTTCACGCATGCGGCGGTTACGCACGTTCTGGTGGAACGCGCTGATAACCGCGGCAGGGTGAACGTCGGGGATGTTGCGATGCACGCGGCTGAAGCGCTGGATGTACTTGCGCAGGGGTTCTCCTTCCTTCTGGGCTAGGATGTGGAGGTCGCTATCCTGGCCATGAGGTTTGTGGCCACCTGTGAAGGCGCCAACAAACTAATGGCAAAGATCCGCCCAGGAAGAAATGGAGCCTTCCGGCAAGTGCATAAGCCACGAACGAACGTTCGGCTTAAGCACGAGCGGGAAGTAGTTCACCAATATCCTCTCGTCGCGCCCCCCGGCAGCTTGTACAGCGATCGTGTAGATGCTGAGAAACTCCGAGGGGTGCGTCCTGCCGTCGTACTTCTCCGGTACGTCGGGCTTGAAGTTCTTCGTGCTGGGCCACCGGACGCGCCGCAGCTCACGGGTGAACGCAGGGCAACCTGCCGCGTACGGTAAGTCACCTGGTTCACCGGGCGCGTGCGCGTCGACAGCGTCCCCAGCCCGCTGGTCTGATTGCCGCCGAGTTTCTCGGCGGCGCTCAATCCTTGTTCGAGCGTCTTCTTGCCGCCGCTCGTCGAGGACTCGGCGCTGGTCCCGGCGAGTCCGCGGGTCCGACGACGCTGTAGAGCCGTCGTCGGCGTTGCTCCAGCGGGGCGGCGTCTTCTGCTTCTGCGCCGGGGAGTGCATGGTGGTTGCACCTCCGGCGGTCTTGTCGCCGTCGGCCTTCGTCTTCTCGACCTGCCGGGGCCGTGAGGTCGCCGGCTGCTGCGGCGTGTCGTTGTTGGCGAAGGCGATCAGGCTCTGGATGATGGCCCTCCAGCACTCGGCCTTGTCAGCCGCTGGAGGGTAGTCGAGGAGCAGTTGCGCTCTCGCGAGCGCTTCTGCCGGAGTGGAGGGGAACGGGGGCGAGTGGCGCGAGGAGCGGGATACGCTCGGACCCCTAACAATGTTAGAAAGAGCGGGGTCCCTCCCCGGCGCCTTCGCCTTGCCCGTGTCCGGACGGGGGCCCGTGGCGTCCCGTGAACCTCCAGTTTGCCCTTGGTCCAGCAAGCGGATGCCACCTCCCGTGGCATGGCGCTGCTGGGTCGTCGTTTGTTGGGACGGATGCGGCGCGTCCTCGGAGGCCGAGGCTCGGTCGTCCGCCCTGTTCTTGGATTTGGTGGCACCGCGAGTGTTCTCGCCGGTGGCCACCCCTCCGACGACGTCTCCCCCGCCCACCGTTGGCTCCGGTAGCGGTGGGAGTGACGCGGACGGGCCCGCGACCTCCGAAGCCTTCTTCTTCGGGGCCATGGTGTTGATGAAGCTAGCGAATTCGGAGAAGCTGACGAAGAGCACGCTCGCGCGAACGCCGGATCTGATCCGCACAACCTCGACGCACCCCCTACCTGGCGCGCCAAAGATGTCGGGGCGGACCGAGTCCCCCGCGAGCACCTATGGGGCCGGAGCCCCTTTCGTTGTCCGGTGAGGGGGGCGGAGGGAGCACAGAGAGCAGATCGAGGCGAGCACACGGGCGGTTTACCCAGGTTCGGGCCGCGATGCACGCGTAAAACCCTACTCCTGCTTGGTTGTATTGAACTGGGGAGCTCGGGAGCTTGGAGAGCTAGCTGCACCGAGCGTATGGCTGTCTGGATCCCAAATCTCCGAACCTCGGAGCCTCCCCCTACGTTGCACACGGGCCTCCTTTTATAGCGCAAAGGGGTCACCGACAGGTGTCAACGTAAGAGAAAGGGGTAAAAGTGTAAAAGGGGTGGTAGTTGTAACAGTGCGGGAACGGTGGCGCTACAGTGCGGCACAGTGTTATCATACCTACTTCTGACGGTAGGGGACAAGGGCATTAAATGCCCGTCACGGTCGCCCGGACAGCACCGAGGCGGACCGTTAGGTGCGCCACCGTTTGCCACGATGGCGGCTGCATGCCACCGCATGCCCCAGGCTGCGCGGTGCCTCGCCACGTGCCCTTGGGGGAAGCCCCGGAGCGACGCGTGGGCGGGCGAGCTGGAGCGCAGTCCTGAGGTGGCGATTTGCCGCGGCAAGTGGCTTGCCGCGGGGGTCGTCTTCCTGTGCCTGATAGCTTGCCGGCTATCAGGCCTTGCCGGGGCGCATAGCGCGCCGTGGCGGGCTTCTCTTATGGTGCCTGGGTTCGGCCTTCCTGACAAGCTCCTCTTGTCGGGGTCTCGATCTTCTGTCTCGTATACTTTGTTCTTGGATGGCATTACATGGGCTCAGTCGTCCCGGCAAGCTCCTCTTGCCGGGGTCTTGTCTTCTTGGCCCGGCAAGCTCCTCTTGCCGGGGGCCTTGTCTTCTTGGCCCGGCAAGCTCCTCTTGCCGGGGGCCTTGTCTTGAATGCTTGGTCTTCTCTTGGCGCTTCCTGGGCGGGCCTTGCCGCAGGGTGCTACAACTGCCCGTGCACAAGTCTGGGGTACTAAGGTACCCCTACTTTAGTACACCGACAGAAGTCCTTGTATAGGCCCGGGTCTTAAGAAGGAGCTTCTTTTCCTTGTACAAATCAATCAGTGGCTTGGTGTGCTAGGGAATACATATGGAATGAAGGTTGCAAGTCTCCAAGCCACATAATACTTCGCACATACGCATGACTGACATTGGGATGATTCCAAAGGAAGCAAAAACAAGCTTTCCGAATTCACGGCGGCAACTTTCATCTGATGCACGTGAATTAGGGGAAGTCACTACTTGCACCCAATCCTATGCCTCATGAACGGAACACGAAGGCATTGCTTACAAAGTTTCCAATACTAGTGTAATGTTCAACATGAATCTTGGGAGAGAAAAAATGCTGCTGATGGGCTCAACAACACCTCATCGGAATTTCCATATCACTGGACTTCCACCATCATGTGAACACGGTGATAGCATTGGTCAGACCCAAAGATGTAATGGTGTATGCTCGAGGGATCAACCACGAGTAAGACAACATTATGAACATCGTTGGTTCTGATTTGACTTGACGATAGCCCATACTCAAGTCAAAGTTTTGACAAGACAATAAATCCAACAACTGATTACGAGGACCAATTGGTGAAGATATCATCTTTCTTCAACACACACACACACACACACACAAAAGATATCCCTTTAAAATGAACTAAGTTAGGCAAGCTTTTATCTTCCAACTCTCCAAGTTGTTGTTTAGCTTAACCAACTAGTTCAGGGGTATCCAACATAGATTTCTTGAAGAATGGCTGGTTTAGAGGAAAACCAACTTGATCACGAGCTCAACATGACAGTCAGGTGACAACCTGGTAACACTTCCGAGAAGATAATCGGAAAGTCACGAACCACCGATATGTTACTAAGCTCGAGAACAATCTCGCTTTGAAGGGCAAGACGATGTGATCAAGAGAGTGATGGATTGACATGATCCTATCTCATTGATCGAGGAGTGCACCAGGGAAAATGGACTAGGTAGCACGATCAACCTTAGGGTGATGATTCAAAAATCAACATGCTAAGAATGAGGTTATTGTCCATTTAATTACCAAGCAACGAGTTGCTCAAAGTATTGATTTCACACATCACAATTCACTTGTCGGCATTCCGGTTACAACAACACGAGGACCGAGGAGTGAATGGTGATGGTGAGAAGTATCACTGCATCAAGAGTTCATAGGGTGTTGTGCAATTCCTATGATATTCCTGACATAAAGAGGGCAATACTTCAGGGTAGAACAGAATCAAAAGCTGGATTGGCATTTTGATCTGCGGAATACAACTGTTTTGACCCATTCCTAGATATGGATGAGTTACTGGAGTTTGTTTCTCCTAGTCATTCCGGAATAGAATGGCTTGATAGACCACGAGAATAATAGGCATCGATGAACGAATGCACACATACTCCTGACTATCAAATGATAGGCGAAGGTCACAAAACAACTAAAGAGGGACAAGTCAAGGAACATATAACTTTCCGAGTTGTGGATGCATAGGTTAGCATGTCGAACGAGTTCAACATATTTCTTCCGGATAACCCATGCAGAAAGAAAGAACTGGCAGAGTCACAATATGAATGGAGTACTCCTTAAGAACACCCCGGTTGTGATCTTTTGGTTCAAAGAACTTCTGCCATCAACGGTTCGTAGTATTTGGAAGAAGGAAGTACCATGGACCTTGAGGACTAATGCAAAGGTTACTAATATCCTAAAGGAACTAGCAAACACTATCAACATGAGGTAAGTAGGGTGAATCTCGGGTTCAAAACCCAGGAGTAGAATACCTACTAACTAAATGGCATCATGGGATGCTTTCGAGAATGGTGGCCAGAATTATCACGCTGGGAACACAAAACGTGGCTAGGTTGCTAGGTGACTCCCTAAGACTCCTAGGGTCATAATAGTAGCTCCAACATATATGTCGAGGCAACAGAGTACCTCAACTTAGCAACTAGTGTGATTAATCTGACCCAAAAGGACATCGGGAACATGGAGGAAAGATTTGCAAGTGCATCGGGTTATTTAGAGACCTGGGATGACTCGGACAGCATAACGGCTGTAAATGCTCAAAATGATTTAAGACATCCTGCAAAATGGTGGCATAACCACTCAACATCACAATATCAATGTTCTGAGATCAACTAAGAACACATGGAAGTAGTAGAAACAGAACTGGGGCTTGAACTCAACAATCCTAGGCAACTATGGTTTAGTAACACGTCATCCTGAGAGATAGAAGAGAAGCCTAGTTCTTAACCCCCATAGAAAAGAAGAGGATGACTCAGATCAGAAGGCCATGAGGTATAAGGAGTAAAAAGAGCCTTACGTTCCATCCCAAAATCAATTCCCTTACATAACTAAAGCATTTCTAGACTCAACTTCGACCAGTTTGTCTTGGTAATCCTACGGGAAGTCAGGCTCTGATACCAACGCTGTCAGGACCCCGATCCTAAGTCACACCGATCTAGCATGTAACACATCATATCACTTTGCGGCCTCACGCACGGTATTCCCACGGGTGCCACCTTACTTGGCCCGGGACCGTTTGCGCCTTTTGGCTCACGTATATGATAGTGTCGCTAGCATCCATATGACAGAGAATCCGGGCCGACATGGCTAGTCGTGAACCCAAGGCGGCACTAACCCATGAGGACAGGCATACATGAATCACATCGAGCATGTCGGTCAACAACGTATAAATCCGGGCTGTAGCACTGGGCTAACAGGACTCCGGTAACCCAGGCTGTAGCAGGCTAGGCAGGACTCCGGATAACACCGCGTGACATTTCCCCGAAGGGACAGACACAGGAACGACGTGAATCACATGCCGGCCAGTCAAGTGTTCCGAGCAGTAGTGCTGGGCTAGCAGGACTCCGGTGAACCGGGCTGTAGCGCACTACTATCGCTCAGAAGCACTAGACTACATTTCCCCATATGATAGGCTGCCAAGGAAAAACAACTAGATAGTCGGATCCCACTCATACCAAGCATTTCAATCATACACACAATATGCCCGATATGAGTAAATACAACATGGCATCACAACAAGACTCTACGACTCAAGTATTTATTCATTAGGCTCCGAGGAGCGAGATATTACAAACATGGGTCTCATGACCCAACATTCAGAGCATACAAGTCAAAGCACAAGCGGGAGCTTAACATGTCTGAGTACAGACATCTACAAATGAAAAAGGCTGAGAAGCCTGACTATCTACCAGATCCTGCCGAGGGCACAAGATCGTAGCTGAGGTATCAAGCTAAACGTCGAAGTCCACACGGAACTACTAGCGAGACTGACGTCTCTCTGCAAAACATAAAATAGGAAAACGTGAGTACAAATGTACCCAGCAAGACTTACATCAGAACTAGCTACATATGCATCGGTATCAATAAAGGGGTGGTGGAGTTTAACTGCAGCAAGCCAGCTTTGACTCAGTGGCTAACCTGAACTACGACTGCAAGTAACTCTCTTGAGGTGGCGCACATGAGTCCACATATTCACCATATCAATACACCACTATGGATCCGCTCCCGTCTTCCTACGAGAACGCCAGCCATAGCACTCACGCTTATCTTGCGCATTTTAGAGTATCCACTTTCACTTGTCTATGAACTATGCAAGGGGTCCAAGTTTCCATATCCGAGGAATCCGGCTATTCGAATAGATAATGATAACCCTGTAGGGGTGTACTTCTTCACACACGCTCTCGCCACTTATCGCCCTGTACACGTCATGTACCTCGGCAACCTTCAAGCGGAAGCCGGGCGAGGGAGTCGGCCACGACCTGACTAACCACACAAGTCTCTAGTCCAGGTTTATCGCCTATTCGGGTTCCATCCGCAAGGAGATCCGGCCGGGGTGTCGCTCACGGCCCCAAACGATGTGAGCAGGGTTCCCAAGCCCACCAACTGGGTGCCACTTGGTACACCATCCCCACTGTGCCTAGTCTGTCCCAAGCCCACCTGTACCGGGTGCCACTTGGTAGACTACTAACACTACCTACAAACACCAGAAACTAGTTGCAACTCCTGGACAGAGATCAAGTTGATTAATAAGTCGAGAGGGGCACTTAAGCATTCCAATGTGTGGTAGTAACTGTTCATGGATCACAAACACAGAACTTAGTTCCTGAGGACGGCTGCAATGAGACAACCCACCATGTACTCCTACATGGCCTCTCACCGCTACCTTTACCAAATCGTGTTCACACACTTAGCTCACACATAGTAGGACATGTTCACCACATTCCAATTCACTCCCGATGAATAAGACCTGACACAATTCTAAGCAATAGCAGGCATGACAAACAAGCATGAATGAGTAGGCACATCAGGGCTCAAAACAACTCCTACTCATGCTAGTGGGTTTCATCTATTTACTGTGGCAATGACAGGTCATGCAAAGGATAAAGGGGTTCAGCTACCGCAGCAAGTAACAGATGAATCATTGTTGTCCTAATGCAGTAAAAAAGAGCAGGAGCTAGAGAGTGGGATTGTATCGGAATGAACAAGGGTTTTTTCTTGCCTGGCACTTCTGAAGATAATATAGTTCTTCATCGGTGTCATCGATCACGTCGTCGGTACATCGTCTTCCGAGAGGGGACAAACACCGGAAAACAAGGAAGATCACAATCAATGCAATGCAACAATATGATGCATGATCATGACATGGAAATATGCTGTGATTTGAGCTAATGCCTCTAGCTATGATTTAAATGAAGTTGGTTTGAATACATGATTCAAATTCCAACTCCATATATGATTATTTAAATGCCCTTTATTTGTTTTGTCCAAAACAGAGGACAAACATTGTTCAAACATGCATGAAAATGGTACAGATGGATTCCTTGAATTTTTCTGATAATTTTTCATATATAAATTATTTCATTTGGAGTTATAGATTATTTTCTATGAATTTTTAAAGTTTACACTATTTTCTGGAATTTCCTGTATTATTTTAAATATAGAAATTATTTACTGCGTCAGCATGACGTCACAGTGACGTCAGCAAGTCAACTGGGCGGTCCAGGTCAAACCTAGACGGTGGGGCCCACGTGTCAGTGCAATTAGTTTATCTAATTTGAGTTAATTCTAATCCTGGTTCGTTAGTGGCCTGGGGCCCAGACGTCAGTGATTAGTGTTAACTAATACAGTTAATTTGTCCTAATCTAATGACGGCCACGTCAGCAGCCGCCGGGGTTAGTCGCCGGCGACACACAGACGCGGCGCAGCTCGCCGGAGTGGCGCTAGAGGCTGCAGATGGGTGCGCTGAGGGCACCTGGAGGTAGCCCACTTTCCCGCGCATCCAGCGGAGGCAGCGGCAGGTCACGGGGTGCCCGGAGTCGACGACGGCGAGCACTGGGGCGGCGGCCGGAGCTCGGGCGAGCTCGGGGTCGAGGCTACAGCGGTCTTGGCGATGCAAGGTTAGCGCCTACGGCGTCTACGCGGCGCGGCAAGGACGTTGGACGCGTGCCCGGGACCAAATGGTCACCGGAGCGTCATCGCCGACGAGCTTTGGCGGCGACGCGTTTCGGCCACGGTGGGGAACGGAGCTAGGGGACGAGGGCGAATGCTAAAGAAGAGGGGAAAGAGAGAGGAGCTCACGGCGGACTCGATGAGCAGGTCAGTAGCTCGGGGGAGGCGCCGTGGGCGACGGATGGGCGCCGGCGATCTCGGTTGCTCGAGGTAGAAGACGACCGCGGTGGCGGCATTGCAGGGGCTCCCGCGGTGCGCTTCTCGGCGAGGAAGAAGAGATGGTCGAGGCGGAACTCCGGGATGCGTCAGGGAGGTGAGGCAGTGGCTGTGGGCGCGGGGTTACGGCGGCGCGTCCATGGAGGCTTCGGCCATGGCGGGGAACGGGTGAGGAGAGGCGTGGAGGGGGGGGGGCGAATGGGGTGTCGGCGAGGTCGGGGCGACGACCTGGAGACGATCCACGCGGCGCAACGGCGACCAGGGCGATGCAGAGAGGCTGGGTGGTGCGTGGCGAGCTCGGGCGCGCCATGCCCACCTCCCTGCCTGCCCGGCGGGAGGTAGCAGGTGACTGGCCTCGGCCAACAGTGCTGGGCCAGCACAGTGCCAGGCCAGGTAGGTGGCCCAAGTAGGTGTTCTCTCTCTCTTTTCTAAATTGTTTCTGTTTTTCTATTTTGTTCTGTTTGTTTTGATTTAGTTTAGGCACTAAATTATTTTAATAAATTCTGTAGGTTATTATATGGCTTGCTAAAATATACACAAAGCCACTCACAAACTTCCAGAATTATTGAAGTTATATTTAATATATATTAAATATAAATCCAAAGCAGATAGTTATTGGATTAATTCAAATGGCCAAAATAAATGTTTCTGAGTTCCTAAAAATATTGGTTTGAATTTTACCTCTAGCCAATATTTCTATAGAATAACAGGAACATTTTCTTGGACACATTTGAGAAGGTTTTAAAGTTGATTATTTTGAACTGATTTCTGAGGGTTACCACTTTCCCCAATTCAAATTTAAGTGGAATTTAAACATGATGCATGGATGCTGATGCCACTAATTACAAACAATTCTAGGGCTGTGACACAGGAGTCGGTCTACTAATCTTGGATGTGATGCCTATATACATGATCATTGCCTTGGATATCATCATAATTATTTGCTTTTATATCAATGGCCCAATAGTAATTTGTTTACCAACCGTATACTATTTTCTCGAGAGAAGCCACTAGTGGAATCTACGGCCCCCGGGTCTATTTTTATCATATTGCTTTCAGATCTATTATTCCAAAAGCCCGAAAATAGCTTGCTGCACTTTTATTTATTTGTTTTATTCTGTGTTTTTGTAAGATTTATTTATCCAATCTCATACAATTTAATCTATATTTTTATCGGGGAGGGATTGACAACCCCTCTTACGCGTTGGGTTGCAAGTATTTGTTCTGTGTGTGCACGTACCGTTTACATAGTGTTGCTTGGTTCTCCTACTGGATTGATAACCTTGGTTTCCTAACTGAGGGAAATACTTACCATTGATGTGCTGCATCACCCTTTCCTCTTGAAGGGAAAAACCAACACAGATACAAGCAATCGGGAAGAATTTTTGGTGCCGTTGCCAGGGAGAAATCATCAACATCTATCAGGTTCCTAATCCCAAATCTCATCTCCTTGCAATTTACATTATTTGCCATTTGCCTCTCATTTTCATCTCCCCACTTCTAAAACTTTTTGTGAAAAGCACAAAAATATTTGCCTTTTTATTTCCCTTCTTTTCATTTGCCTTTTTTTCGTTAAATCTCTTGTTTTCTTGCAATCTTGTTTGCGTGTTCACAATGTCTCAAGAAAATAGCAAATTGTGTGATTTTTCCAATACAAATAATAATGATTTTATTAGTACTCTGATTGCTCCTCCCGCCGCTAGTGCGGAGTCTTATGATATTAGTGCCTCTTTGTTGAATCTTGTTATGAAGGAGCAATTTTTTGGTACTCCTAATGAGGATGTCGCGTCCCATCTAAACGCTTTCGTAGAATTATGTGATATGCAAAATAAAAAAGATGTTGACAATGTTATTGTCAAGTTGAAATTGTTTACTTTCTCTTTGAGGGGTCATGCAAAAATTTGGTTCTCATCTTTGCCCCGTAATAGTATCAATTCTTGGCATAAGTGCAAAGATGCTTTTATTACTAAGTATTTTCCGCCCGCGAAATTATTTCCCTTCGAAATCAGATCACGAATTTTAAGCAACTTGAGCATGAACAGGTTGCACAATCTTGGGAAAGAATGAAATTGATGCTAAGGAATTGTCCTACTCATGGTTTAAATCTTTGGATGATCATACAATTTTTTTTATGCAGGATTGAATTTTGTTTCTATAAATCTTTTAGATTCCTTTGCGGGTGTTATGGAAATTACTTTGGAGCTACTAAATTGCTAGATAATATCATGGAAAATTATTCACAATGGCATACTGAAAGAGCACCTACTAGTAAAAAGATCAATTCCGTTGAAGAAATTCGCACTTTGAGTGAAAAAGTTGACGCTCTTATGAAATTGGTTGCTAATAAAAATGCTCCTATTGATCTTAATGATGTACCTTTGTCTACTTTGATTGAGCAAAATAGTGATCTCATAGATGTGAATTTTGTCTCACGAAACAATTTTCATAACAATGCTTATAGAGGTAATTTTAATCCTAGGCCTTTTCCTGGAAATACCTCTAATAATTATGGCAATTCCTATGGTAATTCTTCTTACAGTAATAATAGGAACCCCTCTGATCTTGAGAATAATATCAAAGAATTTATCAATGCTCAAAAGGTTTTCAATACTACGATAGAAGAAAAGTTGAATAAGATTGATGATATGTCTAGAAGTATTGATAGAATTTCTCATGGCGTAGAAAATTTCAAGATCAAAATTTTTCCAGCTAAAGTTGATCTCAATGAATCAATTAAAGCTTTATATGTTTCCATGGATGAAAGCAAGAAAAGAACCGCTATGCTTAGAGCTAAAATAGAATTTTTAGAAAGAGCATTTCTACCGATTGCTTTCATAATAATGATGAAGATCTTAAAGTGATTGGTATTTCTTCTATTGATTCCTTTTTTAGTAAGATTAATACTGATGATGATAAATGGAAAGAAGAAGAGTCAACTTTAGCTAGAAGCCGTCCCCATGATTCGGAGGGTGAAAATCTTGATGAAAGTGGGTTTGGAGAGGTCAAAACTTTAACTAGTGATGTGCCCACTCTTTTGGATTACAAAGACTTTAATTATGATAGTTGCTCTTTGATTGAGTGTATTTCTTTGTTGCAATCCATGATAAATTCACCCAATGTCTATGATGGACAAAATAAAGCTTTCACTAAACATATCGTAGATGCGATGCTAAAAGCTTTGGAAGAAAAATTGGAGTTAGAGGTTTCCATTCCTAGAAAATTACAAGATGGGTGGGACCCTACCACTGAAGTCAAGATTAAAAATTATGAATGCTTTGCTTTATGTGATTTGGGTGCTAGTGTTTCCGAAATCTCTATGCGATGTGCTTGGCCTTACCATTATTGAAGAATGTTCTCTTAATTTGCATTTAGCGGATTCTACTATTAAAAACCCTTTGGGAAGAATTAATGATGTTCTTATTCTTGCAAATAGGAACTATGTGCCCATAGATTTTATTGTTCTTCATATTGATTGCAATCCGTCTTGTCCAATCATACTTGGTAGACTGTTTTTACAAACTATAGGTGCCGTGATTGATACGAAAGAAGGCAATATTAAATTTCAATTTCCACTAAGAAAGGGTATGGAACACTTCCCTAGAACAAGAATCGAGCCACCATATGAATCAATCATGAGGGTAACCTATACAGCAAAAACTAAAGATTACAATACTTGAATCTATGCATTATGCCTAGCTAGGGGCATAAAATGATAGCGCTTGTTGGAAGGCAACCCAATGAATAAAATTTACTTTTTCCTTTTTATTTCCGTTCTCGAGTGTTTGCACAATTATGCTACTATTATGATTGTGTTTTTATGTTTTAATTAGTTTTTGTGCCAAGTAAAGCCGTTGGGGTCATGTTGGGTGATAGTTGATTTGATCTTGTTGGAAAACAGAAACTTTTGTGTCCAGCAGCAGAATTTTAAAAAATCACAAAAGTAACAAAAGTGTCTGAATTTTTTACACAAGATTTATATACAAATTTCCCACGTTGTCCTAATTTTTCAGAATTTTTGAGTTATATAATTATGGTAAAGTTTCAGATTACTACAGACTGTTCTGTTTTTGACAGATTCTGTTTTCGTTGCATTGTTTGCTTATTTTGATGAATCTATGGTTTTTATTGGTAGGTATAAGCCATGTTAAAGTTGGAATATAGTAGGTATAATGCAATAATAAAATATGAATGGGTTTGCAACAATACTTAAAGTGGTGATTTGCTTTATTATACTAACGGATCTCACGAAGGTTTTCCTGAGTTTTGTGTGATTGAAGTTTTCAAGTTTTGGGGTGAGATCACGATGGATGAAGGAATAAGGAGTGTCGAGCCTAATCTTGGGGATACCCCATGGCACCCCATTGTAATTTTCAAGGAGAACCAAGCAAATAAGCTTGGCAATGCCCTGGGCATCCCCTCTTTCTTCTAACGACCTTCAGTAATTTTACTTGGAGCAATATTTTTATTCGTCACATATCATGAGTTTGCTTGGAGCATCTTGTATTATATGGATCTTTCCTTGATTTTATTTTTAGTTTGTCACAATCATCCTTGCTGGACACACCTGTTGAGAAAGCCATAATGATGCTATAATTTGTTTGAATTGCTCTATGTGCTTCACTTAAATTTTTTGAGCTATGGAATTTCTCTAGTGCTTCACTTATATCGTTTTGAGCACAGTGGTGCTTTGATTTTTGAAGAAATACTCTCATTCTTCACTTAGATTTATTTGAGAGTTAGTATTTTTTTGAAGAAATCCTCTCATGCTTCACTTATATTATTTTGAGAGATGAATTTTTTATGCTCATGTTCTTCACTTAAATTTGTTTAAGCTTGTTATAAGCAATGGTGATATATGAAATTAGTCTAAAGTGATATATATTCAAGAGGGATATAATAAAAACTTTCATGAAGATCATTGGACAAAATAAACTTGATTCCTTGTAATAGTTTTGAGATATGATGATAGTAATATGTGAGCCATGTTGGTGAGTAATTATGCTTTAGTAAGAATATTGGTGTTAAGGTTTGTGATTCCCTGTGCAAGCATGAAAGTCAATAGTTATGCAAATTACATCCTACTTGTGGTGCATTATTTAGTGTTAGTTATGCTTAATGCTTGCTTATGAGAATTTTTGTTTCTTGGTTGGTTTCTTCTCAATCTTTTTGCTAGCCTCCACTTGTACTAAGTATAAATACTACTTGTGCATCCAAAATCCGTAAACCAAAGTTTTGCCATATGAGTCCACCATACCTACCTTATATGTGGTATTTCCATGCCATTCCAAGTAAATTTGTATGTGCCAAATCTAATTTTCAAAATGAATTTCCTTTTTGTGTGCCCGTACCGCTCATGAAGCGACAGGGGGTGGTCAATACTTTTGCATGCTAGATGTGTTATTCTCAAGACAAGTGTTTATTCACTTGTCATTGCACGAGAGTGTGGCGGTAATAGGGATGCCGAGTCACGAAATGAAAAATAAATTTACTTTATGTTGTCAAATAATAAATTCCTTGGAAAGTGTTGGTATGGAAGGCACCCATGGATATGGCTAGCCATGGATAGTGAAAGAATGGTGGAAAAAGGAATAAACTTTATTTTATGTTTGGGAACCCCCTATGATGTATGTAGCATGGAAAATATTGGTAATTCTCGGTTGTTTTCGTTGACAGGAAAAGCATGCCTCTCAAAATATTTTATCTCTCTATTTTTTTCTTTGAGCTCTGGCACCTCTACAAATCTCGCTTCCCTCTGCGAAGGGCCTATCTATTTACTTTATGCAATTTTTATTTTTTATTTGAGTCTCCATCTTCTCCTATAAAGCACCAACTAGGGAGAACTATGATCATACTTGCGCATTGGATGTAGCTAATATTCGAGTGTGTTTCATGAAAGGATCAATGGTTGAGCATGATGGGCTAGGGATAACTTTATTTAGTGTTGATATTTTGAAAGACATGGTTGCTTGTTAATATGCTTGAGTATTGAAGTCTTCATGTCAAATATAGACTATTGCTTTGAAAGTTTGAATCATCTAAAAGTCCAAATGTCCATGCTACAAAAGAAAATAATATGTGATGAACATGTTAGGCAGCATTCCACATCGAAAATTCTGTTTTTATCATTTACCTACTCGAGGACGAGCTTGAATTAAGCTTGGGGATGCTGATACGTCTCCAACGTATGTATAATTTTTTATTGTTCCATGCTGTTATATTATCATTCTTCGATGTTTTACAATCATTTTATAGGAACTTTATATCATTTTTTGGGACAAACCTATTGACATAGTGCCCAGGGCCAGTTGCTGTTTTTTTGCTTGTTTTTTTACTTTGCAGAATATCAGTACCAAACGGAGTCCAAATGCCACAAAACTTTTTGGAGATTTTTTCAGACCAGAAGACAACTTGGGAGCTAAGGAGCACCTAGGGGGAGGCCCATGGGGCCCACCACCCACCAGGGCGCGCCATAGGCCCCTAGCACCCTGATGGGTGGTGGGGCCCATGGAGGTCTCCTCCACTGCCTGTTCGCTCTATAAATTCTCAGATATTGCAGAAACCCTAGGGGAGTCGGCGAAATGCAATTCCAGCCGCCGCAAGTTCCTGAACCACGAGATCCAATCTAAAGCCCTATTCCAGCACCTTGCCAGAGGGTAACATGATCACGGAGGGGTTCATCATCCTCATTGGTGCTCCTCCGATGATGCGTGAGTAGTTCACCGTAGACCTATGGGTCCGTAGGCAGTAGCTACATGGCTTCTTCTCTCTTTTTGATTCTCAATACAATGTTCTCCTCGATGTTCTTGGAGATCTATTTGATGTAATGACATTTTGCGTGTGAGGGAGTCCTGGATTAGGGGGTGTTCGGATAGCCGAACTATACCTTCAGCCGGACTCCAGGACTATGAAGATACAAGATTGAAGACTTCGTCCCGTGACCGGAAGGTTCTTTCCTCGGCGTGGAAGGCAAGCTAGGCGTGCGGATATTCAAGATCTCCCATTATTGTAACCGACTCTGTGTAACCCTAACCCTATTCGGTGTCTATATAAACCGGAGGGTTGTAGTCCGTAGGACAACCACAATAACCATCATCATACCATAGGATAGCTTCTAGGGTTTAGCCTCCTTGATCTCGTGGTAGATCTACTCTTGTACTACCCATATCATCAATATTAATCTAGCAGGAGTAGGGTTTTACCTCCATCGAGAGGGACCGAACCTGGGTAAAATAAAGTGTCCCTTGTCTCCTGTTACCATCTGACCTTGACGCACAGTTCGGGACCCCCTACCCGAGATCCGCCGGTTTTGACATCGACATTGGTGCTTTCATTGAGAGTTCCTCTGTGCCGTCGCAATCAGGAAGGATGCCTTTTCCCGTCTTTAAATACGGCGCCGTCACTGAGGGAGCTTTGGCTATCGGCCAGACCCTCCGGCTGGGTGGTTTTCTCATGACCGCCTGTTCGGCCGCCGCGCCGACGGTGACCTCTTGGGTCATCAAAAGCAATCTCCACGTAAGTTCGGAATCTGCCGAGCAGCTAGATCCGGTGGAGCTATCCTCCGTAAACGAGCTCCTGGATCGTATCGCCGCCTTGGGGGTCGCCACAAATTACGACCAGGTTGGGCTTAAACCCGATCTAAGGGAAATCAACTCCCCCCAAGCCACCCACCATGTTGCTGTGGTGGAGACACAATGCGGTGACCCTTCATCAATCTTAAGGACCAGTTACGTTCGAATTCTGGAACCCTCCATGCCGGATACCCGCGGAGGGGAGGATGCAATTCAAGACCTGAACTTAGAACCAGGCAAACCGGATAACATCCAAGGCTCCGGGTCTCAGAATCCAGAGGTTGTTCGGCTTCCGAACAGTAAACCGGGCGAAGTATTAGATTTAACGAATTCCGCCCGCCCGACCTTAAGCGATCTCTCCCAGATCAGGCAGATGCCTGAAGAAACAGTACATCATTACTGGGCCAGATTCCTCCTGCTCATGAACAGGATAAAGGACTGCAATGAGGGAGACGCGATTTCAATCTTCTGCAATAACTGCACGGACAAGGGGATACTCAACGCCGTAAGTCGCCGTAATATTACGCGTTTTGCTGACTTGGCGTCTATAGCGCAAAAATACTGTGCGATTGAAAGTGCTTGGGAAACCGAAATTAAATTTTGGGATAATCCGGCCTTGAATAGCAATCCCGTCCGAATCAAAAGGGCGCAGTACAGTAAGACGTCCAGATTAAATAAAAAATCAAAACCCTCTAGGGGGCATGGAACCGTACTAGAAAAGTGGCTAGACGGACCCTGCAAGATTCGCAGCGCAGAGGACGCCGCACCAACACACAGCCTCAGGGCATGTTGGATACTCCGGCAGGTGGCCAAAATTGGCGAAGACCTCCTAATTCCAGAGGTCGAAGGAAACCAGCCCGAGAATTTCAGTACCGTTCTTACAATCTCTGAGACTTTCGCATCAAATAATATGCGAAAAAGAACACTTCACGGCCTTGCCGAAGTCTACCAAGTGGCGACAATAAATCCATGGAGCAATACCGCCATCACCTTCAATGCGAGCGACGAACCTAAATTTCGAACAGCCAGAGCACCAGCCGCTTTGGTTCTCAGTCCCATAGTGGACGGTTGTCGCCTCGCAAAGGTACTTATGGACGGAGGCAGCGGATTGAACCTCATCTACGAGGAAACCCTCCAAAAGATGGAAATAGACTGGAACCGCATTAAGCGAAGAAGCACAATCTTTAGAGGAATAATCCCCAGTCAGGAAGCGCGCTGTACCGGAAAGATCACACTAGATGTGGTATTCAGCACTCCGGATAATTACAGGTCCGAACAAATCACGTTCCAAGTGGCCCCGTTCAAAAGCGGATATCACACTATATTAGGACGAGAGGCATTCACAGTTTTCCAAGCTATACCCCATTACGGGTACATGAAGCTTAAGATGCCTGGGCCAAACGGAATCATCACTCTCGCTAGTGATCCGGACATAGCACTCCACGCCGAAAACAAGACAGCCCCATTGGCCCTCGAGGCACTATGTGAAGCCTTAGCAGCCGAAGAACTGACGGCGCTGCGATCCACGATTAACAGGGATGATGTGATACTCGATAAGAGATCCAAATCCACATCCTTCAAACCAGCGGACGAAATAGTCAAATTCCAGGTCCACCCAACGGACCCTACTAAAACAGCCTCCATCGGGGCACAACTGAACCTTGATGTAGACGCCGCACTGAGCAAGTTCCTACGAGAGAACTGGGACATTTTCGCTTGGCACCCTTCAGATATGCCAGGAATCCCACGCAGGCTGGCCGAGCACAGCTTAAATATCCAGAAAGGATTCAAACCTGTCAAACAAGCCCTTCGGCGTTTCTCCGAGCCAAAGAGACAGGCTATGGGAGAGGAGCTAGCCAAACTATTGGAAGCCGGATTCATTAGAGATATAAAACACCCGGATTGGCTAGCAAACCTGGTAATGGTACCAAAGAAGGACAAATCCTGGCGCCTGTGTGTCGACTTCAAAGACCTTAATAAAGCCTGCCCAAAGGATCCCTTTCCCCTCCCTCGAATTGATCAAATCATCGATGCCACTGCAGGACACGATTCCCTGTGTTTCCTCGACGCATACTCCGGTTACCATCAAATAAAGATGGCAGAATTCGACCAAGCTGCAACAGCATTCATCACGCCATACGGCCCATTCTGCTTCAACACAATGCCCTTTGGGCTCAAAAATGCCGGCGCGACATATCAACGCATGCTTCAAACATGTCTGGCAAACCAGATCGGCAAAACAGTGGAGGCGTGCGTAGATGATGTGGTCGTTAAATCAAGACACGTCGAATCTCTAGTAGACGACTTGAGACTTACATTCGACAACCTGCGAAAATACGACATCAAGCTCAATCTGGAAAAATGTGTTTTTGGCGTCCCAGCCGGAAAACTCCTTGGCTTCATTGTATCCGGTAGAGGAATTGAAGCAAATCCAGTTAAAATCCGAGCTCTGTCACAATTGGATGTCCCAAAAGATCTCAAACAAATACAGAAACTCACCGGATGCGTGGCGGCCTTAAGCCGCTTCATCTCCCGTTTAGGAGAAAAGGCACTGCCCCTTTACCGCCTCCTAGGGTGCACCGAACACTTCGAGTTGACGGACGCTGCCATGGCCGGACTGGAGGAAATAAAGGCCATTTTGGCAACAAACCCCGTCCTGGCCGCGCCGAATACCGGTGAACCCATGCTGTTATATATTGCCGCAACTCATCAAGTTGTTAGCGCAGTACTCGTCATCGAACGGGTATCGGACAGACACAAACTACCCCTTCAAAGGCCGGTTTACTACGTGTCCACTATCCTCACACCATGCAAATCACGCTTCCCGCATTAACAAAAGATCGCATTCGATATAACCTACAAACCACGGCGAGCCATTAAATCACAAGTCCTAGCCGACTTCGTCGCCGAATGGACAGAGACCGAACTCCCTAAAGAGTACGGCACATACTCAAACTGGATCATGCATTTCGACGGCTCCAAAATGTTGGCCGGACTGGGGGCTGGCGTTGTTCTGACGTCCCCTACAGGAGATACAGTCCAATACGTACTCCAAATTATGTACACGGACTCCAACAATGCAGCCGAATACGAGGCCCTTCTACATGGTCTCCGGATGGCAGTATCCATGGGCATTCAACGCCTGGAAGTACGCGTGGATTCAAACCTCGCGATGTCCCAAATAAATGGCGACTTCGACGCCAAAGACCCAAAGATGGCAGCTTATCGCAACGCCGTACTAAAAATGTCAGCTCGGTTCGAGGGACTGGAGTTTCACCATATCGCCCGAGGAAATAATCAGGCAGCGGATGTCCTGGCACGAATCAGAGCAAAACGACACGCGGTCCCCCCCAACATCTTCTTAGAAAGATTATTTAAACCATCCGTAGCATGGGAGGGGGAACCCTCGGGTAACAGTCCGGACATAACCGCACAACCCGACGCTGAACAGCCAGACATAATTGGTGGCTCCGCCACCGAAATTACACCCTCAGCCCACATAATAATGGCGGTCATCGCCCCGTGGACGGAACCATTCCTAGCCTACCTTACTAGGCAGGAACTCCCCGAGGACCAAAATGAGGCACGCTGCATAGTGCGGCGATCTAAAGCCTATAAGGTCCACGAGGGAGAGCTATATAAGAAAAGCACTACAGGAGTCCTTCAAAGGTGTATCTCCGAAGAAGAAGGGCGGAGTCTGTTGGCTGAAATTCATGCCGGACTCGGTGGCCACCACTCCGCAGCTCGGTCCCTTGTAAGCAAGGCTTTCCGTATGGGCTTCTATTGGCCGACGGCCCGAGCAGACGCTCAGGACCTAGTCAAACGATGCGTCGGTTGCCAGCTCTTTGCCAACCAAAGCCATATGCCACCCAACACCCTCCGAACTATCCCCATCACTTGGCCTTTTGCGGTCTGGGGGCTTGATATGGTGGGACCCCTTAAAGGCGGAACCCACAAGAAATAATACTTATTGGTCATGGTGGATAAATTCACCAAATGGATAGAAGCCAAGCCTCTCAGGACGGCCGAATCCGGACCTGTGATAGACTTCATATCCGGGGTCGTACACCGTTATGGTGTCCCCCACAGCATTATCACCGATAACGGCACAAACTTCACCTCTGATGAAGTAAAGCTGTGGTGCAAAAGCATGGGCATTAAGCTCGACTATGCTTCTGTCTATCACCCACAAACTAATGGTCAGGTCGAACGTGCAAATGGTCTCACTATGAGCGGCATCAAACCCAGACTAGTGCGGTCCCTCAAGGAATCTAATGTGCACTGGGTAGAGGAGCTCGACTCCGTACTCTGGGGGCTGCGAACCACGCCAAATCGCACCACCGGATTCACACCATTCTTTATGGTGTACGGCGCTGAGGCGGTTCTGCCCTGCGACATAATTCATGACTCACCTCGAGTGCGCATGTACGAAGAAAGAGAAGCCGAGCTCGATCGGTAGGACGACCTGGACGCTTTAGAGGAGGAGCGAGACGTGGCTAAATCCCGTTCCGCATTCTATCAACAGCAAGCTTGAAGATATCAAAGCAGAGAAGTACGGGCCAAAAATTACAATGTTGGTGAACTAGTTCTACGCCTGCCGGATAAGCAAAAGAACAAACTCAAGCCCAAATGGGAAGGTCCATTCATAATCGACCAAGTCCTAACTGGTGGAGCGTACCACCTGCGAGATGCGTCGGACAACCGACTCGAGCCGAACCCATGGAACGCCACACGTCTCCGAAGATTCCATGCCTAGCGCCGGACTCTGTGTTTGTCTCCTCCCTCTGTACATTATTTACATTTATACCTTTTGTTTACTTTGTCTCCTACTCTTTTCTTTTCTAGCCCTTAAAGGCTCATTATGTGACGCGCTATTCGCGCTCCTTAAACCTGGGGGATTCTTTAACAGAAGCTTGTTTATATGGGTTTCACACCCAACGCATGCGTCAGACTTCCGCATGCACCTTTTCTTCGCCATTATATGCATCGATATGACTTAAGTTTTGGTCAAGCTGGGTTGCCTGGCTCCTGTGCTTACCCCTACGTTCCCGATTGTTCGGCTAGGCGGTAAAGGGAGCACCTCTGTGATTGTTACTACCGGATAAGCCGGATGTGTACCTCAGACTGGGTGAAGCCGAAAGCTAGCGTTCTTAAGGGAATATTCGGTCGGTGAACTAAAGATGAACCTTTTTATTTTATACATGCCCCCAGATGATCTTCTGCATTTGCAGTCCGGACGTGCACTTTAGGGCACGCCACCCCAGCGAAAGGAACCCTTAACGGAACTATTCTCTCTGGAAGATGTTTCTTACTAACCATGTAATATAACATAACTAGTTTGGCACTTGTCTGATAAAGCACTAATGACCCCTACGCCTGGTCTCCATGCATACCCCGGCTCTTATATAGCCGTTATGGTATTCGGACACACTCCGGACCGTCAGGTCCCGAGGTCGAAGCGAAAAGGTCGGCAACGACAAATGATCTACAATCCGGCTAGAAGGCATTACACATGTCAATTATAAATTACATAGTCATCCTGACTGGTCGTATTCCTCCTTTGTACCATCTAACAGGCTGTCTAATTTACAGTCCTGCTGGGAATACTTTGCGGCCAGCTCTACCTGGCCATACACCAAGCTCACAGGGATCTCCTTCCCGTCAGGCCCCGCTGGTCCGACCTCGGCCATATGATTGGGGTCAGACTTCGTAAAGCGGGTCTTCACCATGGCCCAGGCCTCCCTCGCGCCTTGTCGGCAGGCTGATATCTTCCACAACCGGAAGCGCCGCCGAGCTCCCTTCAGCTTCTCCGCGAGCTCTCCAAGGCCCTCAGGCGTGGAGTGGGCAGGCCATAAGGCTTGGGCAACCCCTTGCATTGCCTGCCGAATTCGTTCGTGCAGTTGCAGGAGTTCGGGGAGAAGGTCACCCGTAGAACCGGGCATCTCCTCTGCAGGACGACCTGTGAGCATACCTACAAACAATACTCTGTTATTTGACTTCCTCGCCGAACTCATTTTCTTTCAAAGGGTTCGTTAAAACACTTACTAAATATGCCGCGTCGAAGTCGCTGGTTCTCCTTTGTGGAGTTAGACAGCTGGCCACGAACGTCTTTCAGTTCAACATCCAGCTTGGTGTTGGCATCCTGAAGATCATTCTTCTCTTGCCTCACCCTTGTCAACATACTCTCGCCAGCCTTTAACTGGCGTAAGAGTTGTTGCTTATCCGGATCAAGTCCGGCACCATCTGCTTCATTAATTGTCAGATTTTCACACAAGTCGCACAATACTAATCTCTCAAAGTATATCGTACCTGAGGGGGTCCCTTTGGGCTCCCCTGTTGCGGCTAGTGCGGCCTCTAGTTGGGCCTTGCACTTTCCCAGCTCCTGGGACAACACGGTGTTCTTCTCGGTAAGAACCTACATATTATATGATCCTTAAATCAGTTAGTTTAACTGTTTCATGTCTCGGGGGCTACTGGTATATATATATATATTTAACCAAAATTTTCTTACCCGTATGTCTTTCACATACTGCTCCGTGGCTCTGGCTAAACCATCTTGAGCGGCACGAAGGTACGCATCTCCCGAATTGAAGGCGTCTAAGGCCTCTCGGGAGAAACAAGCGTCGCGTAGAACTGTCCAGCGACGCCTGTGGTTCATGGCGCTCTCCACTTCTGAATTTGTTGCAGATAGCCGGTCCGCGTCCTCTGTTGGAGGAGCGTCCGGCGCAAGCCTGGTGTTCGTCCCCGCTTCCGAACAGAACGTTGGAGCCTGGCTGGTAGAAGCGCGGTGGGCGGCTCCTCCGGATATAGTCCGGCGAGGCCTCTTCGTCCTGGAAACAGTACGGATGTTAACATGCCTTGACAAAAGAACGCCAGGGAGACAGAGGGCGCGTTATACCTTTGTGCCGAACTTTTAGTCCGGACTTCATCTCTTTTTACCCCATGGGGCCCGGCGGCTCCTCGTTGGCTAGCCGTCGCAGGTTCGGCCTCCCTCCTTGGAAATCTCCCCTGTAAAATACGGTTGTCGTCAAAAACGCCGGAATATGTTAGGACGGAATCTCTCTTGAGGGAATAAACACTCTGATTCCTGTCACCTGGGAGGCCGGGATTAACCCAGGGTAATCAGCCGTAATGGCTACCAATGTATTGTCCTTGCTCAACTGATGGAACACCCCATCGACAAGCTCCACTGCTATGTCCGGATCTTCTTCGGAGTCCGGATTGTGGGACTGTTCTGGGTCCTCGGGCTGTGGAGGGCGGCTGTCGATGTCCTTCACTTCCTGTCGCAGTTCCTGCGCTAAAGTTGTCAGACTGCACGACTAAACATGGGAATATTAAAGCAAACGGGCGAGTGCAATTATTGACTTACCCAACTTGGAGGTTCGTAAATAGAGAATCCGGCCCGCGGGTTGACGCGGAGGAAATCCTCCTTTTCTCCCTTGTACAAAGATGCTAATATCTCTACCAAAGCGGCAGCTGAAGCTGGTCCTTTACGGCCATAACGGGTGGCGTCATCCTCCCCATTGAAATCCCACATGGGGTGGCCTCTGTATTGAAGCGGCTGCACCCCCCGCATAATACATGCGGCCATGACTCCAATCATGGTTAGTCCGGAATGAGCCAACAGTCTTATCCGGCCCATCAGGTAAAGGACGTCTCTATTGTTTTCTCTCTGAGATCTCCGCGGGCGCCAACTTAAGCGTTTCTTCAAGGGAGCCGTGCTAAACTCAGGGAGGCCGACCCGGATAGGGTCCGGCAGCGGGACGTCATCTATGTAAAACCATTCTGAAGGCCAGTCCTCGGACGCCTTCTTTGGGGTTCCGGATAACTATCCGGTCCCGGCGATGCGCCATATTTCGGCTCCGCCCACTTGATATATGGACCCCTCTTGAGAACGGGGTACCAAGCAGAACAGCCTCTTCCACAGCGCGAAATGAGCCTCTACGCCTAGGAATAGCTCGCAAAGAGCGACGAAGCCCGCAATATGAAGTATGGAGCCGGGCGTGAGATCGTGCAACTGGAGGCCGTAGAACTCCAGGAGCTCGCGGAGGAATGGATGAATCTGAAATCCCAGTCCCCTTAATAGATAAGGGACGAGGCACACCCGCTCTCCTTTAGAAGGATTAGGGGTGCTCTCCGCCTGCTTCCCGCCATTATAGGTGGCGAGTCCGGCTCGGACCGAGACCATATAGGCTTGAGGGAGAAATCCATTGGCTTGCAGCGACACTAACTCATTGTGCGGGATGGTACAACTCTCCCAATCTCCGGGTTTAGGACCGGAGGAGCGAGAGGAGGAGTTGCGACGGCTGGCCATGATGGAATGGATCTTTGCTGGAGGCGCTCCGATGATAACTTGCGGGGAAGAGAAGATGTGTTTGGATCTAAATCCCCATCCCATTAAATAGGTGGCTTGTTCGTATGGCTAGGGGTGTAGATGTAAAGATGCCCCAGGCTTTTCGTATTCATTCAACACGTGGAAGAGGGTCATTATTGGGCACAGAAGCCGAGGAGCGCTGCGGAAATCAAACATTATTCATACAGGTACACAGGATTCGGAGGAGGAACCCGCCTTGCAATGCCGAAGACAATTTGCACGCCGGACTCGAGTCATTGAAGCCTGTTTCGGGGGCTACTGAGGGAGTCCTGGATTAGGGGGTGTTCGGATAGCCGAACTATACCTTCAGCCGGACTCCAGGACTATGAAGATACAAGATTGAAGACTTCGTCCCGTGTCCGGAAGGTTCTTTCCTCGGCGTGGAAGGCAAGCTAGGCGTGCGGATATTCAAGATCTCCTATTATTGTAACCGACTCTGTGTAACCCTAACCCTATCCGGTGTCTATATAAACCGGAGGGTTGTAGTCCGTAGGACAACCACAATAACCATCATCATACCATAGGCTAGCTTCTAGGGTTTAGCCTCCTTGATCTCGTGGTAGATCTACTCTTGTACTACCCATATCATCAATATTAATCTAGCAGGAGTAGGGTTTTACCTCCATCGAGAGGGCCCGAACCTGGGTAAAATAAAGTGTCCCTTGTCTCCTGTTACCATCCGACCTTGACGCACAGTTCGGGACCCCCTACCCGAGATCCGCCGGTTTTGACACCGACAGCGTGTGTTTGTTGGGATCCAATAAATTGTGAGTTTATGATCAGATCTATCCATGAATATTATTTGAGTCTTCTTTGATCTCTTATATGCATGATTATTATAGCCTCGTATTTGTTCTCCGAAACTTTGGTTTGGTTTGGCCAACTAGATTGATTTTTCTTTCAATGGGAAGAGGTGCTTTGTAATGGGTTCGATCTTGCAGCGTCCTCACCCAGTGATAGAAGGGGTAGCGAGGCACGCATGTATCATTTCTACTAAGGACAAAAAGATGGGGTCTATTCCTACATGAATAGATCTTGTCTACATCATGTCATCCTTCTTATTGAATTACTCTGTTTCTCTGTGAACTTAATATACTAGATGCATGCTGGATAGTGGTCGATGTGTGGAGTAATAGTAGTAGATGCAGGTGAGGGAGTCCTGGATTAGGGGGTGTTCGGATAGCCGAACTATACCTTCAGCCGGACTCCAGGACTATGAAGATACAAGATTGAAGACTTCGTCCCGTGTCCGGAATGTTCTTTCCTCGGCGTGGAAGGCAAGCTAGGCGCGCGGATATTCAAGATCTCCTATTATTGTAACCGACTCTGTGTAACCCTAACCCTATCCGGTGTCTATATAAACCGGAGGGTTGTAGTCCGTAGGACAACCACAATAACCATCATCATACCATAGGCTAGCTTCTAGGGTTTAGCCTCCTTGATCTCGTGGTAGATCTACTCTTGCACTACCCATATCATCAATATTAATCTAGCAGGAGTAGGGTTTTACCTCCATCGAGAGGGCCCGAACCTGGGTAAAATAAAGTGTCCCTTGTCTCCTGTTACCATCCGACCTTGACGCACAGTTCGGGATCCCCTACCCGAAATCCGCCGGTTTTGACACCGACATTGGTGCTTTCATTGAGAGTTCCTCTTTGCTGTCGCAATCAGGAAGGATGCCTTTTCCCATCTTTAAAGACGGCGCCGTCACTGAGGGAGCTTTGGCTATTGGCCAGACCCTCCGGCTGGGTGGTTTTCTCATGACCGCCTGTTCGGCCGCCGCGCCGACGGTGACCTCTCGGGTCATCAAAAGCAATCTCCACGTAAGTTCGGAATCTACCGAGCAGCTAGATCCGGTGGATCACTCCTCCGTAAACGAGCTCCTAGATCGTATCGCCGCCTTGGGGGTCGCCACAAATTACAACCAGGTTGGGCTTAAACCCGATCTAAGGGAAATCAACTCCCCCCAAGCCACCCACCATGTTGCTGTGGTGGAGACACAATGCGGTGACCCTTCATCAATCTTAAGGACCAGTTACGTCTGAATTCCGGAACCCTCCATGCCGGATACCCGCGGAGGGGAGGATGCCATTCAAGACCTGAACTTAGAACCAGGCAAACCGGATAACATCCAAGGCTCCGGGTCTCAGAATCCAGACGTTGTTCGGCTTCCGAACAGTAAACCGGGCGAAGTATCAGATTTAACGAATTCCGCCCGCCCGACCTTAAGCGATCTCTCCCAGATCAGGCAGATACCTGAAGAAACAGTACATCATTACTGGGCCAGATTCCTCCTGCTCATGAACAGGATAAAGGACTGCCACGAGGGAGACGCGATTTCAATCTTCTGCAATAATTGCACGGACAAGGGGATACTCAACGCCGTAAGTCGCCATAATATTACGCGTTTTGCTGACTTGGCGTCCATAGTGCAAAAATACTGTGCGATGGAAAGTGCTTGGAAAACCGAAATTAAATTTTGGGATAATCCGGCCTTGAATAGCAATCCCGTCCGAATCAAAAGGGCGCACTACAGTAAGACGTCCAGATTAAATAAAAAATAAAAACCCTCTAGGGGGGATTGAACCGTAATAGAAAAGTGGCTAGACGGACCCTGCAAGATTCACAGCGCAGAGGACGCCGCACCAACACACAGCCTCATGGCATGTTGGATACTCCGGCAGGTGGCCAAAATTGGCGAAGACCTCCTAATTCCAGAGGTCGAAGGAAACCAGCTCGAGAATTTCAGTACCGTTCTTACAATCTCTGAGACTTTCGCATCAAATAATATGCGAAAAAGAACACTTCGCGGCCTTGCCGAAGTCTACCAAGTGGCGACAATAAATCCACGGAGCAATACCGCCATCACCTTCAATGCGAGCGACGAACTTAAATTTCGAACAGCCAGAGCACCAGCCGCTTTGGTTATCAGTCCCATAGTGGACGGTTGTCGCCTCGCAAAGGTACTTATGGATGGAGGCAGCGGATTGAACCTCATCTACGAGGAAACCCTCCAAAAGATGGAAATAGACTGGAACCGCATTGAGCGAAGCAGCACAACCTTTAGAGGAATAATCCCCAGTCAGGAAGCGCGCTGTACCGGAAAGATCACACTAGATGTGGTATTCGGCACTCCGGATAATTACAGATCCGAACAAATCACGTTCCAAGTGGCCCCGTTCAAAAGCGGATATCACGCTATATTAGGACGAGAGGCATTCATAGTTTTCCAAGCTATACCCCATTACGGGTACATGAAGCTTAAGATGCCTGGGCCAAACGGAATCATCACTCTCGCTAGTGATCCGGACATAGCACTCCGCGCCGAAAACAAGACAGCCCCATTGGCCCTCGAGGCACTATCTGAAGCCTTAGCAGCCGAAGAACTGACGGCGCTGCGATCCACGGTTAATAGGGATGATGTGATACTCGATAAGAGATCCAAATCCACATCCTTCAAACCAGCGGACGAAATAGTCAAATTCCAGGTCCACCCAACGGACCCTACTAAAACAGCCTCCATCGGGGCACAACTGAACCCTGATGTAGACGCCGCATTGCGCGAGTTCCTACGAGAGAACTGGGACATTTTCGCTTGGCACCCTTCAGATATGCCAGGAATCCCACGCAGGCTGGCCGAGCACAGGTTAAATATCCAGAAAGGATTCAAACCTGTCAAACAAGCCCTTCGGCGTTTCTCCGAGCCAAAGAGACAGGCTATGGGAGAGGAGCTAGCCAAACTATTGGAAGCCGGATTCATTAGAGATATAAAACACCCGGATTGGCTAGCAAACCTGGTAATGGTACCAAAGAAGGACAAATCCTGGCGCCTGTGTGTTGACTTCAAAGACCATAATAAGGCCTGCCCAAAGGATCCCTTCCCCTCCCTCGAATTGATCAAATCATCGATGCCACTGTAGGACACGATTCCCTGTGTTTCCTCGACGCATACTCCGGTTACCATCAAATAAAGATGGCAGAATCCGACCAAGCTGCAACAGCATTCATCACGCCATACGGCCCATTCTGCTTCAACACAATGCCCTTTGGGCTCAAAAATGCCGGCGCGACATATCAGCGCATGATTCAAACATGTCTGGTAAACCAGATCGGCAAAACAGTGGAGGCGTACGTAGATGATGTGGTCGTTAAATCAAGACACGTCGAATCTCTAGTAGACGACTTGAGACTTACATTCGACAACCTGCGAAAATACGACATCAAGCTCAATCCGGAAAAAATGTGTTTTCGGCGTCCCAGCCGGAAAACTCCTGGGCTTCATTGTATCCTGTAGAGGAATTGAAGCAAATCCAGCTAAAATCCGAGCTCTGTCACAATTGGATGTCCCAAAAGATCTCAAACAAATGCAGAAACTCACCGGATGCGTGGCGGCCTTAAGCCGCTTCATCTCCCGTTTAGGAGAAAAGGCACTGCCCCTTTACCGCCTCCTAAGGCGCACCGAACACTTCGAGTGGACGGACGCTGCCACGGCCGGACTCGAGGAAATAAAGGCCATCTTGGCAACAAACCCCGTCCTGGCCGCGCCGAATACCGGCGAACCCATGCTGTTATATATTGCCGCAACTCATCAAGTTGTTAGCGCAGTACTCGTCGTCGAACGGGTATCGGACGGACACAAACTACCCCTTGAAAGGCCGGTTTACTACGTGTCCACTGTCCTCACACCATGCAAATCATGCTACCCGCATTACCAAAAGATCGCATACGCGGTGTTTATGGCATCCCGGAAGCTACGACACTACTTTCAAGAGTGTTCTATAACAGTAGCCTTGGAAGTACCACTCAACGATATTATCAACAACCGCGATGCAACGGGCCGAATAGCAAAATGGGCCATAGAGCTCCTCCCATTCGATATAACCTACAAACCACAGCGAGCCATTAAATCACAAGTCCTAGCCGACTTCATCGCCGAATGGACAGACTCTAAAATGTTGGCCGGATCATGCATTTCGACGGCTCCAAAATGTTGGCCGGACTGGGGGCTGGCGTTGTTCTGACGTCCCCTAGAGTAGATACAGTCCAATACGTACTCCAAATTATGTACACGGACTCCAACAATGCAGCCGAATACGAGGCCCTTCTACATGGTCTCCGGATGGCAGAATCCATGGGCATTCAACGCCTGGAAGTACGCGGGGATTCAAACCTCGCGATATCCCAAATAAATGGCGACTTCGAGGCCAAAGACCCAAAGATGGCATCTTATCGCAACGTGTCGGTGTACTAAAGTAGGGGTACCTTAGTAACCCGAACTTGTGCACGGGCAGTAGTAGCACCCTGCGGCAAGGCTTGCCAGGGGAACGCCAAGAACCTCCACGGCCCCTTTCAGGGCCAAATGAAGACCAAGTATTTGAGCCAAGAAGACGAGTTCCCGGCAAGAGGAGCTTGCGGGGCCAAGGAGACAAGACCCCGGCAAGAGGAGCTTGCCGGGCCAAGGAGACGAGACCCCGGCAAGAGGAGCTTGCCGGGACGACCAAGCCTAAGCACCAAGGCCCCGGCGAGAGGAGCTCGCCGGGAAGGCCAAACCAAGGCACCCCAAGGGAAGCTCGCCGCGGCGCACCGCGCGCCCCGGCAAGACCTGACGAGCGGCAAGCTCTCAGGCGCGGCAAGACAGTCGCCGCGGCAAGCCACCTGCCGCGGCAAGTCACCACCTCAGGCCTGCGCACCAGCTCACCTGCCCACGCGTCGCTCTTGGGCTCTCCCAAAGGCACGTGGCGGGGCGCCGCGCAGCCTGAGGTGTGCGGTGGCATGCAACGCTGACAGGATCGCCATCGTGGCAAACGGGGGCGCCCCTAACGGTCCACTTCGGCACTGTTCGGGCGACCCAGACGGGCATTTAATGCCCTTGTCCCCCGCCGTCAGAATTAGGTACGATAGCACTGTGCGGCCACTGTACGCACAGTCTTTTGCCATTTTTGCCCTCACCTACGTCGCTACCTGTGGGTAACCCCTTGAGCATATAAAAGGAGGCCCATGCGCACGTAGGAGGGGCGGACGCTCAGTAGACATCCACCCACGTCCAGCTCCAAGCTTACTGTAGCTTCTTGCATTCCAGAGCAAGAACCCGAATAAACCAGACAAGCAGCAGTAGGGTTTTACGCATCCGTGCGACCCAAAGCTGGGTAAAATCGTTGTGTGTGCGTCGCCTCGATCTGCTCTTTGTGCAGCCTCCGCTCCCAGCCGAACCGAAAAGGGGCTCCGTCCCCATAGGTGTTCGAGGAGGCCGATTTCCCCCGACACAACATCGTACTAAAAATGTCAGCTCGGTTCGAGGGACTGGAGCTTCACCATATCGCCCGAGAAAATAATCAGGCAGCGGATGTCCTGGCACGCATCGGAGCAAAACGAGACGCGGTCCCCCCCAACATCTTCTTAGAAAGATTATTTAAACCATCCGTAGCATGGGAGGGGGAACCCTCGGGTAACAGTCCGGACATAACCGCACAACCCGACGCCGAACAGCCAGACATAATTGGTGGCTCCGCCACCGAAATTACACCCTCAGCCCACATAATAATGGTGGTCATCGCCCCGTGGACGGAACCATTCCTAGCCTACCTTACTAGGCAGGAACTCCCTGAGGACCAAAATGAGGCACGCTGCATAGTGCGGCGATCTAAAGCCTATAAGGTCCACGAGGGAGAGCTATATAAGTAAAGCACTACAGGAGTCCTTCAAAGGTGTATCTCCGAAGAAGAAGGGCGGAGTCTGTTGGCTGAAATTCATGCCGGACTCGGTGGCCACCACTCCGCAGCTCGGTCCCTTGTAAGCAAGGCTTTCCATACGGGCTTCTATTGGCCGACGGCCCGAGCAGACGCTCAGGACATAGTCAAACGATGCACCCAACGCCCTCCGAACTATCCCCATCACTTGGCCTTTTGCGGTCTGGGAGCTTGATATGGTGGGACCCCTTAAAGGCGGAACCCACAAGAAAAAATACTTATTGGTCATGGTGGATAAATTCACCAAATGGATAGAAGCCAAGCCTGTCAGGACGGCCGAATTAGGACCTGTGATAGACTTCATATCCGGGGTCGTACACCGTTATGGTGTCCCCCACAGCATTATCACCGATAACGGCACAAACTTCACCTCTGATGAAGTAAAGCTGTGGTGCAAAAGCATGGGCATTAAGCTCGACTATGCTTCTGTCTATCACCCACAAACTAACGGTCAGGTCGAACGTGCAAATGGTCTCATTATGATCGGCATCAAACCCAGACTAGTGCGGTCCCTCAAGGAATCTAATGTGCACTGGGTAGAGGAGCTTGACTCCGTACTCTGGGGGCTGCGAACCACGCCAAATCGCACCACCGGATTCACACCATTCTTTATGGTGTACGGCGCTGAGGCGGTTCTGCCCTGCGACATAATTCATGACTCACCTCGAGTGCGCATGTACGAAGAAAGAGAAGCCGAGCTCGATCGGCAGGACGACCTGGACGCTTTAGAGGAGGAGTGAGACGTGGCTAAATCCCGTTCCGCATTCTATCAACAGCAAGCTCAAAGATATCAAAGCAGAGAAGTACGGGCCAAAAATTACAATGTTGGTGAACTAGTTCTACGCCTGCCGGATAAGCAAAAGAACAAACTCAAGCCCAAATGGGAAGGTCCATTCATAATCGACCAAGTCCTAACTGGTGGAGCGTACCGCCTGCGAGATCCGTCGGACAACTGACTCGAGTCGAACCCATGGAACGCCACACGTCTCCGAAGATTCTATGCCTAGCGCCGGACTCTGTGTTTGTCTCCTCCCTCTGTCCATTATTTACATTTATACCTTTTTTTTACTTTGTCTCCTACTCTTTTCTTTTCTAGCCCTTAAAGGCTCATTATGTGACGCGCTATTCGCGCTCCTTAAACCTGGGGGCTTCTTTAACAGAAGCTTGTTTATATGGGTTTCACATTCCGCATGCACCTTTTCTTCGCCATTATATGCATCGATATGACTTAAGTTTTGGCCAAGCTAGGTTGCCTGGCTCCTGTGCTTACCCCTACGTTCCCGATTGTTCGGCTTAGCAGTAAAGGGAGCACCTCTGCGATTGTTACTGCCGGATAAGCCGGATGTGTACCTCAGACTGGGTGAAGCCGAAAGCTAGCGTTCTTAAGGGAATATTCGGTCGGTGAACTAAAGATGAACCTTTTTATTTTATACATGCCCCCAGATGATCTTCTGCATTTGCAGTCCGGACATGCACTTTAGGGCACGCCACCCCAGCGAAAGGAACCCTTAACGGAACTATTCTCTCTGGAAGATGTTTCTTACTAACCATGTAATATAACATAACTAGTTTGGCACTTGTCTGATAAAGCACTAATGACCCCTACGCCTGGTCTCCATGCATACCCCGGCTCTTATATAGCCGTTATGGTATTCGGACACACTCCGGACCGTCAGGTCCCGAGGTCGAAGCGAAAAGGTCGGCAACGACAAATGATCTACAATCCGGCTAGAAGGCATTACACATGTCAATTATAAATTACATAGTCATCTTGACTGATCGTATTCCTCCTCTATACCATCTAACAAGCTGTCTAATTTACAGTCCTGTTGGGAATACTTTGCGGCCAGCTCTACCTGGCCATACACCAAGCTCATAGGGATCTCCTTCCCGTCAGGCCCCGCTGGTCCGACCTCGGCCATATGATTGGGGTCAGACTTCGTAAAGCGGGTCTTCACCATGGCCCAGGCCTCCCTCGTGCCTTGTCGGCAGGCTGATATCTTCCACAACCGGAAGCGCCGCCGAGCTCCCTTCAGCTTCTCCGAGAGCTCTCCCGCTGGTTCTTTCTGTGCAGGTACCGTTTACATAGTGTTGCTTGGTTCTCCTACTGGATTGAAAACCTTGGTTTCATAACTGAGGGAAATACTTACCGTTGTTGTGCTGCATCACCCTTTCCTCTTCAAGGAAAAAACCAACGCTGATACAAGCAATCAACCCCCGGTCCGAGAGTACCGACAGTAGCCCCCGGGCTTGCGGCACGCTCGGCCTTGCTTGGAGGCGGAGTTGAATAAGAGAGGGTGAAGCGATGAGGGCCCCAACTACCTGCGGGCGAGGCTCGATGTGTGGCACCCAAAGGGGCGTTGTCGGTGTCAAAACCGGCGGATCTCGGGTAGGGGGTCCCGAATTGTGCGTCAAGGTCGGATGGTAACAGGAGACAAGGGACACTTTATTTTACCCAGGTTCGGGCCCTCTCGATGGAGGTAAAACCCTACTCCTGCTAGATTAATATTGATGATATGGGTAGTACAAGAGTAGATCTACCACGAGATCAAGGAGGCTAAACCCTAGAAGCTAGCCTATGGTATGATTGTGTATGAAGATGGTCGTTCTATGGACTACAACCCTCCAGTTTATATAGACACCGGATAGGGTTAGGGTTACACAGAGTCGGTTAAAATGGTAGGAGATCTTGAATATCCGCACGCCTAGCTTGCCTTCCGCGCCAAGAAAAGATCCTTCCGGACACGGGACAAAGTCTTCAATCTTGTATCTTCATAGTCCTGGAGTCCGGCTGAAGGTATAGTCCGGCTATCCGAACACCCCCTAATCCAGGACTCCCTCAGTAGCCCCTGAACCAGGCTTCAATGACGACGAGTCCGGCGCGCAGATTGTCTTCGGAATTGCAAGGTGGGTTCCTCCTCCAATTTCTTCAAGAAGATTGTAAACACCAAAAATAGTGTCCGGCTCTGCAAAATAAGTTTCCACATATTGCCATATAGAGAATAATATTAACACAAATCAAATCTGCTGACGTATTCCGCAGTGCGTCATAACACTGTGGCCAAGCTCTTTATATAAATTGTTTTCATTGTTCCACCTCAGCATGTTTAGCGAGGCGGTTTCCTTGGCACGTCTTGTTAAAGCAGAGATCGTGTGCCCCTTTTAACGGGATTCTCATCAATACGGACATGGGTAACCCAGTCGTGCCCGTTAGCATGTTTTGCCTTAAGTAAAGGCTAGTCCAAGACGGTTACGGGGAGGGCTCTTGGTATTCTGCCTCTTATAAAGAGACCGAGACCCTATTCCCCTCTTCTATTCTTAAAACGAGCTCGCCCGTCGCCTCGAGTTCCAACACCCTAGGCTTCCAGATTCCAGGCGCACCGGACCTTCGACGATGTCCGGCTCCGACCTCCAAGGCCTATGGATGCCCTCCTCCGTTACGGAGGAGGACGTATTAATGTTGAGGGAAGCTAGATTCCTGACCGACGAGATTTCGCACAGGTTGCCTGTTCAAGGACAGGTGATCCCTAGCCCTCAGCCCGGTGAGAGTGTGGTATTCATATCCCACTTCCTTTGGGGATTAGGCTTCCCAATGGATCCCTTTGTAAGGGGGTTGATGTTTCATTATGGGCTGGAATTCCACGACTTAGCTCCGGAGTCCATCCTCCATATCTCCTCGTTCGTTGTTGTGTGAGAAGCGTTCCTCCGTGTTACCCCTCACTTCGGATTATGGCTCAAGACCTTCAAAGTAGAACTGAAGATGATCGAGGGGCGCCACGCAGAGTGCGGAGGCGCTGCTATAAAAAGAAATGCCTATGCTCCATGGCCCGAGGGCGCTTTTCAAGAGGAGCTTGGCTTATGGCAACAGGAGTGGTTCTATATCACCGCTCCTCGGGGCACCGCATGGGTGGCGCCTCCTGCCTTTCGCTCGGGTCCCCCATCGCGGTTAGCGTCGGGGATCAACACAGGGATAGATCAGGGCTTGCCCAAAGATGTACCTCTACTGCAGGGCCGCATTAAGGATCTCTTGGAAGGAGACCTCAACCTGGTCAAGGTGACACAAGTCATGCTGATTCGCCGGACACTGCCCGGCCAACGTCGCCCCCTTTGCCTGTGGGAGTTCAATCCAGAGGGACCGCGAGTTCTCCGGGATTTTATGGGCGTGACGCCCGCGGAGATGTATAAACTGTTCTTCGGATCACAAGAAGTGAGTCCGGATTTGACCGAGGATGTGGGTTTAAGCCGCAATCGCCTGGATACTCAAGTAAGTGACCTTGTGCCCGGACCTTCTATCCGCATAATTGACTTGCTCTTAACAACACTTCTCCTTTTAAGCAGGAGTGGATAGCGAAGGCGAAGTTGATCAGGTGTCCGGCTCCCCTTCCCGAAACCAGGCAGGATCCCATGCTAGTCAGGATGCTGGAGGTAGTGCCTTCGGAGGGAAATAAGGGGGAGGACAAGGAAACCATGGCCTCCTCGAAAGAGTCCATTCTAAAGGGGGGAATCGATAATTCCTCTCCTAAGGGAAAGAAAAGGGCCGCCTCTGACGACCCGGAGACCGTAGCCTCGAAGCGGGGAAAGAATCCTTGTCAGAGGGCCCGACGCCGGGGAGCCCCTCGGCCGAACTAAACCCTCAAAGGGACCCGCTCTCCAGTGAGCCATAAGTAGAAGAAGAGTTTTTCTTTTAAGAGAAATCCTTGATTTATATGTGAGAAGTTTTAACGGAAGCCTTATTTTGTAGTTCGGACCTCAGCCCTTCTCAACAGAACTCGTCCTCGAGGGATCTTCTTCCGGAGATGATGGAGAGCGGAACGCCTCCTCCTTCTGTATCGCCTAGCAAGGCGGGCGACACTGAAGTGTCGTCGCGGAGGATTTCTCCGGATCTGACAGGGGCGGAAGGTGGCCATGTGGCCCCCCAAGGTTCTCCGCGTCCGGCCTTTGAGGGAGGCCATGGGACGAGTCCGGCACCATCTGGTGTTCGGCCGGAGGAGCTAAAGATTCTGCTGGGGCGAGCCTCTGTCTCAGAGGAGCATCGTGCGTTGATGAACACGGTGATTGAAAAGATTTCATCCGCAGAAAGCGGATTGCACGAGGCCGTCAAAAGTTTACTGGCAGGCCTTGAGGTACGTTTTAAATAATGTACACTTGTGTTAGTTGCGCATAAATAAAGTGCGCCCTGTGTAGATAGTAGCCCCTGAGACTCTGTGCGTTGTTAAAATTGACGGCGCGCAGAGGATCTTAATCCCAGGTACTTTAAGTGGCACCTTTATATGTAGGTGGCGGATTGTCCGGAGTCAAGCCGGACTCGTGAATTAGCCGAACTGAAGCGACAACTTGATGAGGCAGAAGCCGACATCCTGCTTGTTAACAAGCGGCTTGATGATGCTCAAGGTATTGAAATCATCGGGCGATTGTTAGTAAGAGGAGCTTTATGTCAATATCTTACCATGTGTATGCTTGACGTAGATGGTGCAGCCGCCATGGAGGGTCTTAGGGCCGAACTCGCCCGAGCGAAGGAACAAGCCAGGAAAAGCGATGCGGCTGCCGTGAAAGCCCTTGAAGAGCTGAAAGCCGAACAGGCTGCCCATTGCCGAAGCAAGGAGGAGATGGCTGATATGGCCGTAAAGTTAAAGAGTGCTACTGACCGTTGCAAGCTTCTTGAAGAAGAGGGTCGGGCGAGGCAAACAAGCTTAGAGAAGGCTGTTGCTGACGTCAAGGACGCCCGCTCTATAATGAGAGCGGCAAGGGAAGAGCTGCGTCAAGCCGGACAGATTGCGGATGGAAAGCCCTTCTTGCTGCGGAGAAAATTTTGTGATCCGAAGTTTGCCCCATTAGACCGGACGTGGAGTGTAGGGGACACCTATCTGGATTTGGCGGCTAGTGCTGCTGATGCGACCGAACACTTTCGAGATAAAAAGGGTCATGAAGTGGAGAAGCTCTTTTGGTCGCAATTCATCAATCCAGAGCGTCCACTGGCAATGGACGATCGCCTGGCCCAATGGGCCGAACTGAATAGGTTGTCCGGACTCGTCATGAAGTACGTCATGGATCATCTGTGTCCGGGGAGATCGAAGCTGAAGAGTTATTTCAGCTTGGTGCAGCAATTTCTAGACGCGGTGCCACGTATCGTTGCTATGAAGAGGTCAGCGTGCATAGAGGGCGCTCGGCTGGCTCTTTCCCGTGTCAAGACATACTGGGGAGATATGGAGCCCACTGTTGTTGCGTCCCGGGATTTGGATAAAAGCCGAATACCTTCCGAGCACTATTTTAAGGAAGTCCTGGAAGGCGCTCGCGTAATAGAGACGCAGTGCTCGAAGGATGCTATATTATGATAGCATATGTAATCATAAAACAGTATTTTGATAAATTGTAGTGGCATTTTTTAGACTTGTGCCTTCAAGTATTAAGAACACCTCCTGTGCGGCCGTTTTAATATATAAATTCTGAAAGATTGCAGTCGTTGGCTTCAGCCCCCACGCACATAGTGCGGGGGTGCGCGCAGAAGACGCATTTTCACACTTAACCCAACGTCTTGGTCCTTTTTTCGTCTGCTTTTCAGAGGGTTTATCCCTTTTTTCGTCCCCTTTTTCCTTGTTGTCGTTTCCTTTAGGGGTATCCACCATGATTACAGCGTTAGGTGGGGTGGCGGTCCAGTGCCCTATAGGTGCTAGTTCCTGTTCGTCTCCATCTTCGTCATCCATACCGTCGAAGTCTTCGGATCCGAAGTCAAGTATGTCGGTTAAATCATCGACAGTGGCTATTAAGTGGGTGGTGGGTGGGCTTCGAATTTCTTCGTCGTCCGAATCCCAACCTCGCAGACCATAGTCCGGCCTGGGCTCTCCTGATAGAGAGAGAGGCTTGAGAGAATTCAGGGTATCACCAAAAGGTGAGTACTGAAAGATGTTCGCGGCGGTGAACTCCATTAGAGGCACCCAATCGGATTCGATCGGCAGGGGCACGGGAGGCCTGGAGTTCGGAGAAGAATCCGACTCCTTGGAGTCATGGGCCGTGCGGAGTGCGGGGCTGGCGTTCGGCTCGATCGCCATCAAGATCGTAGCCCCCGAGGTGACGTCCAACCGTTCATCCTAAAAGAATGCAGCGGGCTCCGAGTCGAGGATCGGGGCCGGTGCGTGTGCGACCTCCAGGGCACTATTCGGAGGCAGAGCTATATCCTGCCCCTCGAGGTAGTGTGGCGCGCTTGGCTATGGCTGGAACCCGTCGAAGATCAAGTCTCCGCGGATATCTGCCGTGTAGTTTAAGCTTCCAAACCTGACTTGATGGCCAGGGGCGTAGCTTTCGATCTGCTCCAGACGACCAAGCGAATTGGCCCGCAGAGCGAAGCCGCCGAAGACGAAGATTTGTCCGGGTAGGAAAGTCTCACCCTAGACCTCATCGTTGTTGAAGATCAAAGGAGCCATCGGGCCTAAAAGCGACAACACAGAGGAACTCTCAATGAAAGCACCAATGTCGGTGTCAAAACCGGCGGATCTCGGGTAGGGGGTCCCGAACTGTGCGTCAAGGTCGGATGGTAACAGGAGACAAGGGACACTTTATTTTACCCAGGTTCGGGCCCTCTCGATGGAGGTAAAACCCTATTCCTGCTAGATTAATATTGATGATATGGGTAGTACAAGAGTAGATCTACCACGAGATCAAGGAGGCTAAACCCTAGAAGCTAGCCTATGGTATGATTGTGTATGAAGATGGTCGTTCTACGGACTACAACCCTCCGGTTTATATAGACACCGGATAGGGTTAGGGTTACACAGAGTCGGTTACAATGGTAGGAGATCTTGAATATCCGCACGCCTAGCTTGCCTTCCACGGCAAGTAAAGATCCTTCCGGACACGGGACGAAGTCTTCAATCTTGTATCTTCATAGTCCTGGAGTCCGGCTGAAGGTATAGTCCGGCTATCCAAACACCCCCTAATCCAGGACTCCCTCAGGCATGGGACGCCCCCACTTCCCCACGATGCCTCAGCAACCGCCCGGGCTGACATAAAGTCAGCCGCGCAGGCCACCCAGCCGCCAGTACCCGGATGCGCGCCCATCTCTTGCTCCTTCCTTCCCAAGGAAGTTTGCGCCTTTCTTGCTGGTTCTTGTGCCGTCGTCCTCGCCGCGCCGCCATGGCACCACAGAGCAAGAGGGGTAAGGCCTCAATGGTGGCGGGTCGCCAAGCGGGGCTGGAACCCGCTTTGGGTCGGTCCATGGTACTGAATCCGAGGGGCTCGACAAGATCCTCATGGTGATCATGACAGATTCCAATGAGTGGAAGGCAACGAGGGTTTGGCCCTCTTTGCGGCCTTCCTCCGAGCTGGAGGCCACCACCGTTGCCCTTCACCTCCATGCTCTCCTCTCCGGCCTGCTACCCCCATTTTCGGATGTCCTCAATGCCATACTATCGCATTATCAGATTCATGCGCTGCACTTTGAACCGAAGTCCATTCTTCTCCTTTCTGCCTTCGTGTTCCCGTGCGAGGCTTTCGTAGGCATCGCCCACTCGGTGGCACTGCTTCACCATTTCTTCTCCCTCCAGCTGATTGCCGGCACGCAGTGCTCCGGGTACCCGTCGCTCTGCGCCGTGAGCGCGATGGCAGGCGAAGGCATTGACATAGAGGTCTGCCCCGAAGCAAAGGGCTTCCAGAGACAATGGGCATATGTCAACACTGGCCAGTTCAGCCCCCTGCTCCAAATTCCGCTATCTCAAGCGGAGGCGAGCTCGGGTGGAAGCATGAGAAGCTCACTGACCGAAGGCTATCACGGGTCATGGCGAGGTTGGCTGACCTGAGGGCAGCAGGCGTGACGGCGGTGTCGGTGGTAGGCAAATTCATCCATCGTTAGATAGCCCCCCTCCAGCGCCATTCCTGCCCCATGTGGACCTTATCTGGCCCCAAGGACGCAATAAGGCTCCAAGCAGCTTGTCTGCCTCCTGATGTGTTGCGTGGGGTGCTCCGCATCTTGACCGGCAAGGAAGAAAACACGCTCCCCCAGGAAGGGCTTCCCCTATACAATTTCACAAGCAGTGTGGACTTCGTCAGGAGGATGCCGCGCTTTGATCAGTGGGGAATGCTCCCTGAGGGCCACGAGGGGCCTCGGGACAACCCCTTCCTGGTGGTCCGAGGCCTCGGAGGCTCCGCAAGCGAGGCGCCTCAAGCAGATACGGGAGAAGGCATCGACCTGCCACCCCCAACTGCTCTGCAATTGGTTTGAAGAAGAGGAAGTGGATCGCCACAGATGAGTAAGCACCCCGGTTCTTCCTTTTCGTGCGAACTAGTGTCCCTGAACTCTTCCTTCTCGCATGTCCTCCCCTGGTGGGGCCGCGAGGGCACCCTCGAGCCCGGCGGCCGCCTCTCCGCCGCCACCGCAGCCACAGGGCGCGTGGAAGGCACGACTCTCCTAGGCACCATGACCGTGCGCGAGTAGAAGGCACCCTCCCTACAACTGACTGAAGGAGCGGGCGGGGGGAACCTACACTCCCCTTGGTCCCCGCGGCCAACCTCGCGTGCGCGGGAGTGGCCACGACACTTCTGAGATGCCCCCTGGTGAGCCTCTTCCTCGTTCCCCCGGGCCATCACTCGCCATGCCTGCTTTCATCGATGCTCGGGGCAGCCACGGGCCAACCACCTCTTATGGGAGGTAATTGGGCCCGCAGATGGCAACACCCCACACGAGGGGAAAAGAAGGTGAGTGTTGGTGCAACAAACGTTTACGTTTGCTGCCCGAACTCATGCATAGGCGTACTGGCAACCATACCTCCAACACCAATGCATGACGTGAAGACTAGCAAGATAAACCGCTCTTCCTGAGATTAAGGAGATCATTAAGAAGGCTAGGTCAACAGGAAATCACCACAAGGAAGCCTCCCTTGCTGGGCAGGAGAGCCTGGCCAGGTCGAGGTAACACGTGAAGGACAAGCCCAGATCGCCCCGGCAAGGTTTTCGGGGCCGCCAAGACCAGAACACGCCAGGCACTTTGCCGGCAGGTTTTCACCAAGACGCCATCTCCACCTCACCGCACCCAAGTCATTAATCAGTGTGGTGTCAAGCCATCAAGCAACCAGGAGGATCTTACCGAGCACGTGGCGGCATGGTGAGGAAGATATTAGCTTTATTGACACCCGTCCAGAGGACGTGTCACACTAATAAGAAGAGGCAGATAAGCGGCGCGACAGGCTCGCCGGGCTGTAACACCAGCTTGACACCTAGCAGTGCATTTAATGCACTTTGTCCTGATAGCCAGAGTTAGGTATGATAGCACTGTTAGCTATCTAATCACCCTGAACTCACTGTTCTGCCATTGTGGTCGCTCCTTAAGCTACAAATGGAGGCCCGAGGGAACCTAGCAAAGGGTTCGGATTTTGGATCCCTCAACATTTGTACATGCGCGCTGTTCTTGCCGAGTAACCTTGTCGGGCTAGAGCACGCCGTGCTTTTGTGTTCCTCCAGACCAATCCACCAAAGCAGGAGTAGGGTTTTACTCTGCAAAGAAGCCCGAACCTGGGTAAAAGAGAGCTACATCATCGCGCCGTCCCCTGCTATTTCTGCTCTTTGTGCAATGTGACCATCCCCTCACCGAACCACAACGGGGCACCCCTGCCCCATAGGTGATCGTGCTTCCATGCCGATAGGGAGCCATCCAGCCCCCAGCCTCCGGAGGGGGAGACCAAGCCTCCTCACACCTCTGCGACCCGTGAGGGTGCGGGGCTCGGTCCCGAATGGGCCTTGGCGCTTGTGAGAAACCGGAGCGCCATCAGGCATGACCTTCTTCAAGACGCGAAGGACACACTGAGCCGGCTCGAGGCGGAGCTGCTGGGTGTCGATGCAAACCTTGAGGACGAGCGCCAGCACCTGGCAAGCGGTTGGCGTCAGCTCGAGGTTGCCGTCAAACTCAGCAAGCTACAGCACGAGTCTGCCCGCGCGAAGGATGAGAAGTCTGCTGATGCGGCTAGGGAAGCACACGAGCGTGCTTTCGAGGAGGCCGAGGCTGCAGACCAGCGACGCGTAGCGGCGGAGACCCGCGAGAGGGAGCTTATTGCTTCGAACGCCGCCCTGGAGCAACAAATCCAGGCTCACAGGACTGCCCTCTCCACCTCCGTGGGGGCGTCGGTGCAGGAGGCAAACCTACGGGCTCTCGAAGAGGACCTGGCGTTGGTGGCGTCTGAGCAGAGTCTAGAGCACAAGAGGCTGGAAGTGTGGGAGCGCCAAGTGGTAGCCGCCGAAGTTTTGCTAGCCCAACACGAAGAGATGGCCAATGCTTCCGAGGCCGCTCGGGAGGCGAGGATCCAAGCAGAGGCGAGCAAGAGGATCGCCGAGGCCCGGTGCATGCTCATCGAGGACCACCACGAGAAGCTGAAGCTTCAGGAGGCCCGTTTCTGCACCCGGCGCGGAGAGCTGAAGGATGAGATCGACGACCTCAAGAAGAAGCTGGACGTGGCAGGCGAAAAACGAAGGGTTGCATTGGACACCCAAGCCATGGCCGTAGCCGAACTAGCGTCGCTCCACTAGCAAGTGCGGGACGTCAGTTCCCTCATGGAGTGGGAGGCGGATGAGGCGACTCGTGCCGGAGGGCTGCAACACATGCACTCCCAAATGTTCCAGGACCTCGAGGGGATGGCTCGCCGCGCCCTTTGCTCCCTCTGCAAAGAGAGCGTTTCCATCCCGCTTGTGCCCAACGATGTCGGCTACCTCGCCTTCTTCACCAGGGTGGTGGAGCGGCTTGAAGAGGACGCGGAGAAGGTGGGCAAGCTCGTCGAATAAGAAAGCCCTGACCTCCTCGCCCAGGTGTCGACGTGTGTCTTTAGCCATCTCCTTTGCTCCAACCCCGACTTTGATTTCGAGGCCATGATGGGCCTCGTCCTGACAATGATCTGCGAAACCCTCGCGGAATGAGTGGATGATGACGTGGACGCGTTGGGTGCACGGTTCGCTCCTGACGGCCTCGAGAGCCGTCGCGGGGCCGCGGAACACGGAGATGCCGATGATGGGGGTAGCAACGTAGCCTCTCCTTAGGCAGCCCTTCTCTTCTTTCTGGTTGGTACCTGATCATGACCCCGAGAGAGCACGAGGAATATTTTGCTAGAACCTTTAATGATGTATCGAACAACATTTTATGTTGCTCACGACGCTTGTTTCTCCTTTGTGCCTGTTTTTGTGCTCCGTATCATTTGCACAGCCCCCAAGCGGGGGTCGACTAGCGCAAGTATGTGGGGCTATGATGTACAGGCAGGGCCAAGATGTAGCGACGTTCCTGAAGCGGAAAGTGTTGGGAGCGATGTGTGTCCGCAGGCTCACCCATGAACGTCCCGTGAGGGCTCAAGCAGCCTTGGTGAGGCAGGGAAAAGAATTCTATGAGACCAGGTCTCACGGGTTAGCAGGTGAGACCCATCCTGATGGATGACACGTGGCATTCACAAATCATAAAGCATCTACCTCACCCCCACCTAAAATCAGGGGGGAGAGATTAGATGATTTGTGATTTGTGAATGCCACGTGTCATCCATCAGGGTGGGTCTCACCTGCTAATTATGAGACCTGGTCTCATATAATTTTTTTCCGTGAGGCAGGGCATGCGGGGGCAGGCCCGTGGCCTAGGGTTCCTGTTGCCTGAGCCCTTAAGGCTACTGGGAATGACCCAAGCGTAAGCCCCATGCCCAGCCCCTGCTTGCGAGAGGCTCATGAGGGAGGCGCGAGGCGCGTGCGGTTGCCGAAAAACGAAATCCAACCAAACACCACAACAAAAACCCATTCCCTCCCTCAACAAGAACGCAAAACTCTAAATATTCATTCAAAAAAATTAGCAAATCTATTTACAAAAGAAGAAGGCTACCACGTCAGGCGCCTTCCTTAGTCTTCCCACCAGCACGGAGCATGGGGCCTCCACTTGGGCGTGGGCATGATCACTGTTTGATCGTTCGGCCGACACAGAGCATGGGGCTTCCACTGGGGCGTGGGTGGGAGCTCCCACGAGGCGGCGCATCGCGAGACTCCGGGGCATGTACAGACCCACTCATTATTACGTGAGAGTGTCACGGGTAGAACTTGCGGAGGTGCTGGGCATTCCATGTGTTCTGCATGGGGACCCCGTCCTCCGTCTCCATGCGTGTCGTGCCTGGCCTGGAGACATGAGCGACCCTGAACGGGCCTTCCCACATGGGCAAGAGCTTGTGAAGGCCCTCCCTAGAAAGGACCCACCTCAGGACGAGGTCCCCGACCTTGAGAGTCCAGGGTCGGATGTTGCGGTTGTGGTAGCGCCGCTAGGCCTGCTGGCACCTCGCGGCGCGAAGTGAGGCTTGGCGGGAGGCCTCCTCGAGGAGGACCAAGTCGCCCCCCCACGAGTCATCTTGGTGTGCCCCAATGAACTCCAGCACTCGTGGGGAACTGTGCTTGAGCTCGGACAGCAGGACCGCCTCGCCCCGTAGACGAGGAAGGAGGGTGTCTCACCGGTGGGCTTGGTCGCGGTGGTGTGGATGGACCACAACACGGACCCGAGCTCATCGAGCCAGCCCTTGCCACACGCCTCAAGCTTCTTCTTGAAGCTCACTACTGCAGGATGGTCCAAACGCGACACTACGATCAGAGAGCCTTCAACGAAACTGTGTGCGATGCCATAATCGCAAACGGTGGTGTAAAAAACCCGTCAAAAAAGATGAAAAACGTTTGCGATGATAGATGCATCAAACACGGTTCAGAATTTCGTTGTGTGTGCGATGTAGGGCATATGGTTCAGCTCAATTAACTATTTGCGATGAGGAGGAACAAAAGAAACGGGCAGCCAGATGAAGGCGTGTGCGATATAGAACATACGGTTCACTGGGATGAACTGTGTGTGATTAGGAAATACAATGGAAATGGTTGAACTGAACAAGATGTGTGTGATACGCGGCAAACACGTCCGTAATCTGAAATGTGTGCGAAGACCAATAATAATACAGACGATTGCTGCTAATAAGCCGTGTGAATTGCTCTGTCTACAGTACAATAACATGTATATATATAACTGAAATAAACATCCAATTACATAAGTGACTATACAGATCATTCACACACACCTCAATAAACAATTCCATGCATTCTAAAGTAGGATAAATGATCGTCTAGTCATCTACTTCTTGTGACGCCCCCGCCACTGCTATGTATCTCGGTCCCTCGTCTGGGTCAGGAAGAAGACAGTTCCTCATGTCAAGATCCGCCTGTACATCTCGTAGCTTGTGTACGCATCCATGGCCGCGTACTTGACATGTTGTTCATCCAGTCTCTTATGCCACACACTGTGCCAGGCGCTCTTGTCCTTATTGCTCTCTTGCTTCAGCTTCGCATAGTAGGGGTCGATGATGGCTGAGGCGAGGTCAACCAGGGAGTTCAGTTTGCTTTTGTCGCTGCCCCAGACCTTGTAGTGGTGCTAGATGTTGACAAGATTTGGGCATTTCAAGTCCGAAACCTTGAGCGCTTTTAGATCGTTGGTGGTGTCCACCATAGCGAAACTGCAGTCGGAGTTGTTGATAAACCTGGAGAAACCCTCGCAAGGCCTTGTGGCAAGGTGGAAGTGGTAGGCGAGGACGTCATGTCGCACGCACAACTGGGCAACGGCAACCTTATGACCGTGCCCGGCACGACCGATGGTGTACTCGAGGTCGAAGCCGACCACTCGGTACTTGTCCTCGGCAAGGAACTGCTCCATAGTTTGGATGGAGCTCTCCACCGAGACCGGATCGTTCATGTACACTACCGAGAGGGCCTCCCCCATCGCGTGGGTCTCCACTACGTGATGCGTGGTGAACTTCCCACCGTTGTCATCGTCGGCCACTGGGAGCGCCATTGGAGCCACGGGGAGCGCCATCGGAACCGCTGGATGTCCTCTCTGTATGTGTCCTCATGGGTGTGCTTATTGTGTCGTGTGAGACGAGAGATAGCGCCATTGGAACCGTCGGATGTCCACTCTGTATGTGTCCTCGTGGGTGTGCTTATTGTGTCGTGTGAGACGAGAGATGAAGGTAAATGGCCGCAGTAATTAAAGGGGCCGGACGGCGTGGATTCTCGGCGCGTCCGCATGGCAGTTTTTGCAGCAGGTAACTGCATCATCGCGCTGCGCCCGGTGCAACCGCTTGCACACGAACATGCATGATTGTGCACCGGCCCAAAACACTAGCAGCGCGCGTGGAGGGACGAGCGCAGAGCACCCGGAGGGACACAAGAGCAGAGCACGCGCACGCGGGACACGAGCAGAGCGCGCCGCGGCCGCCTGAACCGCAAGCAACCACACACATAGAGCAGTTGAACACGGAGGAAATGGTCACCTATAAGCCGGCCGACAGTTGCGTCGCTGCATTGAGAGTGGCCGTGCGGTACCACCTCTGTCTAGTCTATACTCTCCTTTATATTCCGTGCCATACCTTGCCCTCAAATTTAACGAACAAAATGTTAATGCATGTTTTAAAAATTATATAATTGGAAACTATGTTCAAATACAAATACAATTATATAATCTTTGGCGACATGCATTCGTATTTTATTAGTTAAATCATACTTATAAACCAGGATGGTGGTATAGTAGGTAATTAAATCGCAAACTTTTTTTATTAACCGTAAGTGTACGTGGCCTTTCATCCTCCTCTCGCACGTCTTGTCACTCCGCTGCCGCAGACGGCTTATGGTACAAGCTTGCGCAGAGCGCGGGGGCGTTCTTTTTGCCAAACGGTGAGCCCATTCCCGCGCAACCTCGCAGGTTCCCGCGCAAGCTTCCCGCCGACTCGGTGAAATTCCCCAAAATCCCAAAGCTTACCGGCCTACTATAAAAACCCTCATGGCCGGCGAGTCCTGCGTCGCATTTTCCCCTCCATCCCTGTAGCTTATCTCGTCTGCTTCTCCCACATTCACCAATGGCACCGGTCCGTCATCGTCGCTCAGCCACTCCGCCGTCATCAGAGGACAGCTCCAGCTGGGAGGCTACACCGCGGCGGTGGCGCAGTCCCCAGAGTAGTGTAGTGCGCGTGGCGTCCTTGTTGGGTGTGCGCGGAACACCCACCACACGCTCCGCCGCCGGTGCCCATCGGCAGCTGTTGCCAGCCGTTGTTGCTGCTACACCACCGTTGAAAGCCAGGGCCATCACCCGCTCCGCCGCCGCAGCCCGAAGGTGGGAGATGGTCGTCGTGGCCGCCACCCCACTTCCGGCCACTGAGACCATCACTCGCTCCGCCACCGCGGCCCGAAGGAGGGAGGTGGTGGTCGTGGCCGCCACCCCGTCCTTGGCTGCCATGGCCGCCAGCCCACCGTCTACCGCCGGGTCATCACCTGCTCCGCCACCGCCGCCCGAAGGCGGGAGGCGGAGGTGGATGCCCGCACGTGCGACAGCGACGACCTTGCACGCTACACTGAGTTCCTGCGGGAGGAGGAGGAGCGCCTCGTCGAGCACGCAAAGAGCCTTATCGCTGTAGTGGCCGCGCCACACGCTGCCTCAGAGGCGATGAATCAGGAGATCTACGAGGGGAACCACCGCTTCGAGAGGGGTCATCTGGAGCAGCAGAGGGCGTTCGAGGCGAGCGTCGCTGAAGCTGCATTAGCGGCAGGCACCGCATTGCGGTTGCCCAGCTCGTCGGTAGGCTCCTCCTCCTCTGCCTCTTACTGAGCGTGCTCGACAGAGGAGAGGCAGCCGGAAGTAGTACAAAGCCCCTCTGCAGTAGTAGTAGTATTTAGGGGCTATTTTGTTCAGTTCATCTTACTATAGATGTGGTGGAACTGTACAACGTACTTAAAATTAGCTAGTATATATGGTTGAACTAGCTATTTCAGTACGTGGTTTGCAACAATTGGGGAAAAGTTTGGTCGGTTCAGCTGTCGAGTTGAACTGTTTGTATAAATTAAGAACGACAGCTTAATCTATGAATGAAAACTATGCTTAATTATAGAATTTTAGTTGCAAAAATTAGATACTACTAGTGATTTTTAGCTTCACACTTTGACAAATCGCCGTGTTACAAGGATTGACAATCTTACCAAATTGTTTGTACGTGGTTGCACATGGGTCATCCAAAACAACCGTTTGCGTTAAAGGGATGCACAAACCCTGCACTGCTCTCACTTTGCATACGGGTGTTCTATCTAAAACGTTTGCAATCAAGAGCTACAGAAATCCTGCTCGGCACATTTTCTCTTGGCTTCCTGGGGAAGCTGTCGGTTTGCATACGGGTGTTCTAACTAAAATGTTTGCGATGATTGTTTTATATTTAAAAGGCGAATTAAACTGCAGCTTAGGCGCCATTAATGGAGAGGGTGCGAGCAAGGCGGGCGGCCATGGAAGTCAAAGGGCTCGCTTCCCAGTGAGCCTGCGTAGCGTACAACTCGCACGCTTCCCAGTGAGCCTGCGCACTCGAGGACAGCTTGCACGCCTCTCGGTCAGCCTGCGCACCAGACGGCGCTCGCACGCCTCACGTTCAGTCAAGGTCAAGCAGCTATCCACACGACACCTCCTACAACCATTAAACCAAGACACGTGGCGTCACGTGAATGGTTAACAGAATTTTGGATTTACTAGAATTTAAAAACCACGCATCTCAATGTTATGTCGGCAATCAACGGTGCCCTGGTGTTTGAAATTCATTTCCATTTCTTGCATGGGACCTAAGCATGCACCCAAGGACACATATTTGATTTTTTAACAAATTTATATGTACTGGAGCATGTGCATGTAGTTCAAATTTGAATTATGCACATAAATGCATTAAAAACTCAGTTAATGCATAAAAATGTCCAAACGAACCTAAAAAAATCACAAAAATTCACACAACACTCCTGTTGTTCTATGTTGACACGAGAAAAAAAATTCAAAGCAATAAGAGGCAATGGATATCGTTTCGTCCCCGAAGGTGGGACGTTCCCTACCGAAAACCATCATGGTTGTTGTGAGAAGCTCCGGTTTGTGAGAAGCATATACCCAAACCTGCCCAAAATGGGACAAAATTTGTACCACGGCATGTTGATGCCGCTCCATGATAGCATGCCAAGTTTCATGAATTTCAGACGAGTTTTGGATTAACTATAATTTAAAAATCAGGCATCTCAATGTTTTGCCGGTAATCAACGGTGCCCTAGTGTTTGAATTTCATTCCCATTTCTTGCATGGGACCTAAGAATGCACGCAAGGACGCATATTTGATTTTTCAACCAATTTATATGCATTGGAGCATGTGCATCTAGTTCAAATTTGAATTATGCACATAAATGCATTGAAAACTCAGCTAATGCCTAAAAATGTCCAAACGAACCCCGAAAAATCACAAAAATTCACACAACACTCCTGTTGTTCTGTGTTGACACGGGAAAAAAATTGAAAGCAATAAGAGGCAATGGATATCGTTTTGTCCCCAAAGGTGGGACGTTCCCTTTCGAAAACCACCATGCTTGTTGTGAGAAGCTCCGGTTTGTGAGAAGCATATACCCAAACCTGCCCCAAATGGGACAAAATTTGTACCACGGCATGTTGATGCCGCTCCATGATAGCATGCCAAGTTTCATGAATTTATGAAGAGTTTTTGATTTACTAGAATTTGAAAACTAGGCATCTCAATGATTTGCCAGCAATCAACGGTGCCCCGGTGTTTGAAATTCATTCCCATTTCTTGCATGGGACCTAAGCCTGCACCCAAGGACACATATTTGATTTTTCAACAAATTTATATGCACTGTAGCATGTGCATGTAGCTCAAATTTGAATTATGCACATAAATGCATTGAAAACTCAGTTAATGCATAAAAATGTCCAAACGAACCCCGAAAAATCACAAAAATTCACACAACACTCCTGTTGTTCTATGTTGACACGGGAAAAAATTTGAAAGCAATAAGAGGCAATGGATATCGTTTTGCCCACAAAGGTGGGACGTTCCTTACCGAAAACCAGCATGCTTGTTGTGAGAAGCTCCGGTTTGTGAGAAGCATATACCCAAACCTGTCCCAAATGGGACAAAATTTGTACCATGGCATGTTGATGCCGCTCCATGATAGCATGCCAATTTTCATGAATTTCACACATGTTTTGGATTTACTTGAATTTAAAAACCAGGCATCTCAGTGTTTTGCCGGCAATCAACGGTGCCCCGGTGTTTGAAATTCATTCCCATTTCTTGCATGGGACCCATGCACCCAAGGACGCATATTTGATTTTTCAACCAATTTATATGCACTAGAGCATGTGCATGTAGCTCAAATTTGAATTATGCACATAAATGCATTGAAAACTCAGTTAATGCATAAAAATGTCCAAACGAACCCCGAAAAATCACAAAAATTCACACAACACTCCTTTTGTTCTATGTTGACAAGGGAATAAATTTGAAAGCAATAAGAGGCAATGGATATCGTTTCGCCCGCAAAGGTGGGACGTTCCCTACCGAAAACCATCATGCTTGTTGTGAGAAGCATATACCCAAACCTGCCCCAATGGGACAAAATTTGTACCACGGCATGTTGATGCCGCTCCATGATAGCATGCCAAGTTTCATGTATTTTAGACAAGTTTTGGATTTACTAGAATTTAAAAACCAAGCATCTCAATGTTTTGCCGGCAATCAACGGTACCCCGGTGTTTGAAATTCATTCCCATTTCTTGCATGGGACCTAAGCATGCACCCAAGGACACATATTTGATTTTTCAACCAATTTATATGCACTGGAGCATGTGCATGTAGTTCAAATTTGAATTATGCACATAAATGCATTAAAAACTTAGTTAATGCAAAAAAAAATGTCCAAACGAACCCCAAAAAATCACAAAAATTCACAAAACACTCCTGTTGTTCTATGTTGACACGGGAAAAAAAATTGAAAGCAATAAGAGGCAATGGATATCGTTTCGTCCCCAAAGGTGGGACGTTCCCCAGCAAAAACCATCATGCTTGTTACGAGGAGCTCCGGTTTGTGAGGAGCATATACCCAAACCTGCCTCAAATGGGACAAAATTTGTACCACGGCATGTTGATGCCGCTCCATGATAGCATGCCAAGTTTCATGAATTTCAGACGAGTTTTGGATATACTATAATTTAAAACCCAGGCATCTCAATGTTTTGCCGGGAATCAACGGTGCCTCGATGTTTGAAATTCATTCCCATTTCCCGCATGGGACCTAAGCATGCACCCAAGGACACATATTTGTTTTTTCAACTAATTTATTTGCACTGGAGCATGTGCATGTAGTTCGAATTTGAATTGTTCACATAAATGCATTGAAAACTCAGTTAATGCACAAAAATGTCCAAACGAACCCCGAAAAATCACAAAAATTCACACAACACTCTTGTTGTTCTAAGTTGACACGAGAAAAAATTTGAAAGAAATAAGAGGCAATGAATATCATTTCGTCCCCAAAGTTGGGACGTTCCCTACCGAAAACCATCATGCTTGTTGTGAGAAGCACCGGTTTGTGAGAAGCATATACCCAAACCTGCCCCAAATGGGACAAAATTTGTACCACGGCATGTTGATGCCGCTCCATGATAGAATGCCAAGTTTCATTAATTTCAGACGAGTTTTGGATTTACTAGAGCTTAAAAACTAGGCATCTCAATGTTTTGCCGGCAATCAACGGTGCCCCGGTGTTTGAAATTCATTCCCATTTCTTGCATGGGACCTAAGCATGCACCCAAGGACGCATTTTTGTTTTTTCAACCAATTTATATGCACTAGAGCATGTGCATGTAGTTCAAAATTGAAATGTTCACATAAATGCATTGAAAACTTAGTTAGTGCATAAAAATGTCCAAACGAACCCCAAAAAATCACAAAAAAATCACACAACACTCCTGTTGTTCTATGTTGACACAAGAAAAAAAATTGAAAGCAATAAGAGGCAATGGATATCGTTTCGTCCCCAAAGGTGGGACGTTCCCTACCTAAAACCATCATCCTTGTTGTGAGAAGCTCCGGTTTGTGAGAAGCATATACCCAAACCTGCGCCAAATGGGACAAAATTTGTACCACGACATGTTGATGCCGCTCCATGATAGCATGCCAAGTTTCATGAATTTCAGACGAGTTTTGGATTTACTAGAATTTAAAAACCAGGCATCTCAATGTTTTGCCGGTAATCAACGGTGCCCTAGTGTTTGAAATTCATTCCCATTTCTTGCATGGGACCTAAGCATGCACCCAAGGACACATATTTGATTTTTCAACCAATTTATATGCACTGGAGCATGTGCATGTAGTTCAAATTTGAATTGTTCACCAGAAATGGCTAGAAAACCAATTTAATGTATAAAATGTTCAAACGAACCGTGAATAATTCCAATTCTTTTATGACACACATATAGTTGCATGTTCACTACAGATAAAAGGTCTAGCAATTCAAACACCGTCCATTGCATTGTGACCCCATTATGTAATTCAAATGAAGATGAAAAATCAAGTAGATCGCACACAGTTTATTATCAGCAACCGTGTGAGATGTAGTACAAAATATCTTGGAGCACTGTCGGTGTATAGTACGCCTATGGCTTACGTGAGAAGGTGCTCGGCTACAGTCCACAGCCGGCGTCTCAAGCACACTAGCTCGCTCCCCAAATATCATTTCACTATTCAATCATCGCCGGTGAAAGATGGGCACGTGGACCCGCATCACGAGGGCAACTTCGGTGGCCCACACCGGCGAGAGCGCGGCCGCAACCGCCATGCACGTGCTAACAAGGTGCATGAGCGCGGCTGCAATTCGCGGCCGGGAGGCAAAGGCAGCCCAAACGGCCGATGTTGCTTCTCACGTGGCGGCAACAACATCTGCCTCGGGGATAGCAACTGGCGAGAGCGGCACAGCAGTTGTCCGTTCCGCAGCGGTGGCCTTAGCCTTGATGGAGGCTGCCCAGAACCATGTCGAGGCCGCCCACACCCACCTCCTGGCGGTCACGGCACAAACCGAACGAAGCTTCTCCGACAATGGTCGGCAACCCACGGCCGAAGAGCTGGCAATCGCCGAGAGCGTTCGAGCAGCCGTCCGTTCCTCCGCCACATACCATGCGATGACGGAGCCCGTCCAAGCCCAGATCGCCTCCCACACCCAGCTCGTGGCGGCCTTTTCCAAAGAGATGGCGGGCGCAGATGGCGAGATGCTTGCCGAGTACGGTGCGATGGATGCCATGGAGCCCCTTCCCAGGAGACCATCGGGCGCGAGCTGGACATGGAGGCGGCGACAGAGATCGACGAGCACCAGCCATAGTAGTACTATTTGTTTTGTTTAATTAAGAGCGCCGGTCTTTAATTTGTTAGAGTAATGTTTAGGTCAGCTAGCTCTGTTTAATTGCTGAACTTGCTCGATTAAGAAGTGTGGGCATGCTGTAGTCTCCTTTGTGTACCCAAATTATGCAATGACGTGGATGACCACTGTAACCATGGAAATTCGAACCAAAACTTTTGACTTTCAAACTCATCACGCACGGGTTAAGCTATCTGAATAGTTTGTGCTGTCCACATATCGTACACAGTTCTGAATAAGGGACCATGTCTGATGACACTTTGTGCACCAGTTTTTGGCTGAAGCGATTCCAAATTTTCGGCTTCCGCGGAAATATCTACCTCCCCGCCCCCTCCTCCTTACCAAAAGCGACATTTCCCCTCTTTCCGCCTTCCTTTCCAAGTTGAAACCTACACTCCTTGCTTGTAGCGCCGCCGCCTCCTCGCCGGCGACCCTCCTTCACGCTGCTCGGCCTCCTCTATCCAGGCAGGTAATCCACACCCGGCCCCCATCCTCCTCCTCCTTCCACATCCCACATGCCCCGGCCACCCGTGCGAGGGCGACACCTTCCACCCAAATCACCGACCCCTCCACTAAAAAAGTGCAGGCCTAAGCCATGGTGCATGCAGTATAGCCAGGACCTCAAGGAGCATTTGGCAGCGGAGAAGCAAATCGCGGCCGCACGCGCGGATGAGGTCGCGATGGCTGCCATTCGTGTCGACCCCTAGATCTTGAAGGAGCACCTTGCCAATAGCTAGCTGCACCGGTTAAGCATGCTCGATTTACCCGTTGCGTGTGCTGCTCCTGCCTTTCCTTCACAAATTCTAGTGAAATGTGCTATCTAATTTCACCATGCAATCTGTTGCTCTAGTGTATATGTTCTATATGTCGTGCAGTGTGGTGCTCATTTATTAACAGTTTTGTTAATTAATTGTCGTCTTCAGTTAACTATTTGGTTCAATTCTGCAAATGTGATGTTCAATTCTTCAGGCTGCAATTTTGTATTATCTTCCATGTGAGAAATAAATCGAATTTATCTTTACAAAATTGTGGGTGCACTCTGTTATTGTATACCATGTGAGGAATAAATTGAATTTGGCTGTAGTAAATACATGAGAAACAAATATAATTGCTACAATTGGTTGTAGTTAATTGTTTGGTTAACTCTCTGATCTTCTATTAGGAGTATGTTATATTGTGCAATGTGGTGCTCAGTTAAGGTTTGGTTCATTTGTTGTGGTGTTTAGTTAACTGATTGGTTCAATTCTGCAATGCGATGTCCAATTGTCGTGGGTAGAATTTTGTATTGTTGTGCATGTGAGGAATAAATCGAATTTGGATGCACTTAATACACGAGAAACATATACAAGTGCTATATTTCCTAGTCCTTAATCATGCTTGGTATGGGTAAATGGGTTTTCTGTGTGGCTTCAATTAATATGATGAATCTGCAATGTGCTTATTTTTCCTCAACATATTTTACTCATAGAATGTGAACCCTTACTTAACCTGATGACTAACTACCTTATATGTGTTGCAGGGAAACAATGGGAAGCACTGAGGTTTACAATCGAGGTTAGCACGTGCATGGTCCGTTATCTAATAGCACATTATTGTGCAATTCCATGAACCATTCTAATATTTTGGTTTTTAATAATTTGGTCTTGCACATGTAGGTCCTGCTGTCAGAGGTTTTGACCCACTGTTCGACCCATTTTGCATATGGGGAAATGAGTTGTCCATGAATATCAATCAAATCAAGAAACTCAGAAAGATTGTTAGGATAAAGAAATTAGCGACAAAAACAACAAGATCTTTGTCTGCACAATGAAGAAGACATCAGTTCACTACAAGATGGTACTAACTATTATACCTTGCCTTTTTTTATTCCTTTGCCCCATTTCCAATATAGAGAAGATATTTATGCACATCCTTGTTTTCAGGCCATTCCAAAGCAGTTCACTAACGATTACCTCTCAAACCACTTCTATGTGCAGGAGGCGAGGAAGGTTTTCATACAACACCCATGGTTCAATATTGAAGTGTTCCTGAAGAGGACGAAGGACGGATGGTCAATCATCCACAGGCACTGGCCTAAAGTTGCAAAGACCTTCAACATGAATGAAGGCGCAATATTCGCCTTCCGCTTCAGCAGTTTTCCAGATGAGATGCATCTGTCTATATACCGTCTATGAAGCTAATTTCGAAAGGTTCTACATCTAGATTGATCTTGGTGATGTGTAGAAAATTTTAAAATTCTGCTACGTTCCCCAACAGTGGCATCATGAGCTAGGTCTATGCGTAGTTTCTATGCATGAGTAGAACACAAAGTAGTTGTGGGCGTCGATTTTGTCAATTTACTTGCCGTTACTAGTCTTATCTTGATTCGGCGACATCGTGGGATGAATCGGCCGGGACCGACCTTACACGTACACTTACGTGAGACAGGTTCCACCGACTGACATGCACTAGTTGCATAAGGTGGCTAGCGGGTCTCTGTCTCTCCCACTTTAGTCGGATCGGATTCGATGAAAAGGGTCCTTATGAAGGGTAAATAGAAATTGGCATATCATGTTGTGGTTTTTGCGTAGGTAAGAAACGTTCTTGCTAAGAAACCTATAGCAGCCACGTAAAAATTTGCAACAACAATTAGAGGATGTCTAACTTGTTTTTGCAGCTTATGTCGTGTGATGTGATATGGCCAAAAGGATGTGATGAATGATATATGTGATGTATGAGATTGATCATGTTCTTGTAATAGGAATGATGACTTGCATGTCGATGAGTATGACAACCGGCAGGAGCCATAGGAGTTGTCTTAATTTATTTATGACCTGTGTGTCAACATAAACGTCATGTATTTACTTTACTTTATTGCTAAACCATTAGCCATAGTAGTAGATTTAATAGATGACGAGACAACTTCATGAAGACACGACGATGGAGATCATGATGATGGAGATCATAATGTCGTGCCGGTGGCGATGATGATCATGGCGCCCCGAAGATGGAGATCAAAAGGAGCAAAATGATATTGGCCATATCATGTCACTATTTGATTGCATGTGATGTTTATCATGTTTTACATCTTATTTGCTTAGAACGAAGGTAGCTAAAATAAGATGATCCCTCGCAATAATTTCAAGAAAAGTGTTCCCCCTAACTGTGCACCGTTGCGAAGGTTCGTTCTTTCGAAGCACCACGCGATGATTGGGTGTGATAGATTCTAACGTTCGAATACAACGGGTGTAAGCCAGATTTACACACACAATACACTTAGGTTGACTTGACGAGCCTAGCATGTACAGACATGGCCTCGGAACGCGGAAGACCGAAAGGTCAAACATGAGTCGTATAGAAGATATGATCAACATGAAGATGTTCACCGATGATGACTAGTCCGTCTCACGTGATGATCGGACACGGCCTAGTTGACTCGGATCATGTATCACTTAGATGACTAGAGGGATGTCTATCTAAGTGGGAGTTCATTAAATAATCAGATGAACTTAATTATCATGAACATAGTCAAAAGGACTTTGCAAATTTTGTCGTAGCTTACGCTTTAGTTCTACTGTTTTAGATATGTTCCTAGAGAAAATTTAGTTGAAAGTTGATAGTAGCAATTATGTGGACTGGGTCCGTAAACAGAGGATTGTCCTCATTGCTGTGCAGAAGGATTATGTCCTTAATGCACCGCTCAGTGAGCTGAACCTCGAACGTCGGTTGTGGATGTTGCGAACATCTGACATACACGTTTTGATGACTACATGATAGTTCAGTGCGTAATGCTAAATGGTTTAGAATTGAGGCACCAAAGACGTTTTTGAAACATCGCAGAACATATGAGATGTTCCAAGGACTGAAATTGGAATTTTAGGCTAGTGCCCACGTCAAGAGGTATGAGACCTTTGACAAGTTTCTTAAGCCTGCACACTAAGGAGAAAAGCTCAATCGTTGAGCATGTGCTCAGATTGTATGAGTACTACATTCGCTTGAATCGAGTGGGAGTTGATCTTCCAGATGAGATAGTGATGGTTCTCCAAAGTCACTGCCACCAAGCTACTAGAGCTTCGTGATGAACTATAACATATCAGGGATAGATATGATGATCCTTGAGCTATTCGCGACACCGCGAAAGTAGAAATCAAATAGGAGCATCAATTGTTGATGGTTAGTAAAACCACTAGTTTCAAGAAGGGCAAGGGCAAGAAAGGGATACTTCATGAAACGACAAATCAGTTACTGCTCTAGTGAAGAAACCCAAAGTTGAACCCAAGCCCGAGACTAAGTGCTTCTGTAATAAGGGGAACGGTCACTGAAGCAGAACCACCCTATATACTTGGTAGATGAGAAGGCTGGCAAGGTTGAAAGAAGTATGTATTGGACATACATTATATTAAATGTGTACTTTACTAGTACTCCTAGTAGCAGCAGGGTATTAGATACCGGTTCGGTTGCTAAGTGTTGGTAACTCGAAATGAAAGGCTACGGAATAAACGGAGACTAGTCAAAGGTGAGACGATGATATGTGTTGGAAGTGTTTCCAAGGTTGATGTGCTCAAGCATCGCACGCTCCGTTTACCATCGGCATTGGTGTTATTTGGTGTTTGCGTTGAGCATAGACATGATTGGATTATGTTTATCGCAATACGGTTATTCATTTAAGGAGAATAATGGTTGCTCTGTTTATTTGAATAATTCCTTCAATGGTCTTGCACCTAAAATGAATGGTTTATCAAATCCCGATCGTAGTGATACACATGTTCATGCCAAAAGATATAAGATAGTAATGATAGTACCACATACTTGTGGCACTGCAATTTTAGTCACAATGGTATAAAACGCGTGAAGAAGCTCCATGTTGATGGATCTTTGGACTCGCTTGATTTTGAATCACTTGAGACATGCTAATCATACCACATGAGCAAGATGACTGAAAGGCCTCGTTTTCAGTAAGATGGAACAACAAAGCAACTTGTTGGAAGTAATACATCTTGATGTGTGCAGTCCAATGAGTGCTGAGGCATGTAGTGGATATCGTTATATTCTTACTTCACAGATGATTTGAGTAGATGCTAAGTATATTTACTTGATGAATCACGAGTCTGAATTATTGAAAGGTTCAAGTAATTTCAGGGTGAAGTTGAAGATCATCGTGACAAGAGGATAAAATATCTACGATATGATCATAGAGATGAATATCTGAATTACGAGTTTGGCACAGAATTAAGACATTGTGGAAATTGTTTCACAGCTAATACAACCTGGAACACCATAGTGTGATGGTTTGTCCGAACGTCATAACTTCACCCTATTGGATATGATGCATACCATGATGTCTCTTATCGAATTACCACGATAGTTTATGGGTTAGGCATTAGAGACAACCAAATTCACTTTAAATAGGGCACCACGTAATTCCGATGAGATGACACCGTATGAACTATGGTTTAGAGAAACCTAAGCTGTCATTTCTTAAAAGTTTGGGGCTGCAACGCTTATGTGAAAAAGTTTCAGGCTGATAAGCTCGAACCCAAAGCGGATAAATGCATCTTCATAGAGTACCCAAAACAGTTGGGTATACCTCCTGTCTCAGATCCGAAGGCAATAGGGATTGTTTCTAGAATCGGGTCCTTTCTCGAGGAAAAGTTTCTCTCGAAAGAATTGAGTGGGAGGATGGTGGAGACTTGATGAAGTTATTGAACCGTCACTTCAACCAATGTATAGCAGGGCACAGGGAGTTATTCCTATGGCACCTACAACAATTGAAGTGGAAGCTTATGATAGTGATCATGAAACTTCGGATCAAGTCACTATTAAACCTCGTAGGACGACAAGGATGTGTACTACTTCAGAGTGGTACGTAATCCTGTCTTGGAAGTCATGTTGCTAGACAACAATGAACCTACGAGCTATGGAGAAGCGATGGTGGGCCTGGATTCCGAAAATTGGCTCGAGGCCATAAAATCCGAGCCATGTATGAAAACAAAGTGTAGACTTTAGAAGAACTGCTTGGTGGTCATAAGGCTGTTGAGTACATATGGATTTTAAAAGAAAGACGGACAATGGTGGTAAGTATCACCATTAAGAAAGCTCGACTTGTCATTAAGATGTTTTCCGACAAGTTCAAGGAGTTGACTACGATGAGACTTTCTCACTCGTAGTGATGCTAAGAGTCTATTGGAATTATGTTAGCAGTTACTGCATTGTTTATGAAATCTTGCAGATACGATGTCAAAATATTGTTTCCTTGACGATTTTCTTGAGGAAAGGTTGTATGTGATACAACCAGAAGGTTTTGTCAGTCCTGAAAAATGCTAACAAGTATGCAAAGCTCCAGCAATCCTTCTAAGGACTGGAGTAAGCATCTCGGAGTTGGAATGTACGCTTTGATGAGATGATCAAAGCTTTTGGGTTTATACAAAGTTTATGAGAAACTTGTATTTCCAAAGAAGTGAGTGGGAGCACTATAGAATTTCTGATGAGTATATGTTGTTGACATATTGTTGATCAGAAATGATGTAGAATTTCTGGAAAGCATATAGGGTTATTTGAAAAGTGTTTTTCAATGGAAAACCTGGATTAAGCTACTTGAACATTGAGCATCAAGATCTATAAGGATAGATCAAAACGCTTAATGGTACTTTCAAATGAGCACATACCTTGACATGATCTTGAAGGTGTTCAAGATGGATCAGTCAGAGAAGGAGTTCTTGCCTGAGTTGTAAGGTATGAAGTTATGAAGTTAAAGCTCGACCACGGCAGGAGAAAGAGGAAGGACGAAGGTCGTCCCCTATGCTTTTGTCATAGGCTCTATACAGTATGCCATGCTGAGTACCGCACCTGATGTGTGCCTTGCCACATGTCTGGCAAGAGGGTACAAAGGTGATCTAGGAGTAGATCACCAGATAGCGGTCAAAATTATCCTTAGAGGAATAAGGATATGTTTCTCGGATATGGAGGTGATAAAGAGTTCGACGTAAAGAGTTACATCGATGCAAGCTTAACACCTATCCGGATAGCTCTGAGTAGAGATACCGGATACGTATAATGGAGCAACAATTTAGAATAGCTCCAAGTAGAACAATTATTTGAAATGGCTCCAAATATAGCGTAGAGATTTGTGAAGTACATACGGATCTGAATGTTGTAGACCCGTTGACTAAAACCTCTCTCACAAACATAACATGATCAAGCCCAGAACTCATTGAGTGTTAATCACATAGTGATGTGAAATAGATTATTGACTATAGTAAACTCTTTGGATGTTGGTCACATGGCGATGTGACGTGTGAGTGTTAATCACATGGCGATGTGAACTAGATTATTGACTCTAGTGCAAGTGGGAGACTGTTGGAAATATGCCCTAGAGGCAATAATAAATTGGTTATTATTATATTTCCTTGTTCATGATAATCGTTTATTATCCATGCTAGAATTGTATTGATAGGAAACTCAGATACATGTGTGGATACATAGACAACACCATGTCCCTAGTAAGCCTCTAGTTGACTAGCTCGTTGATCAATAGATGGTTACGATTTCCTGACCATGGACATTGGATGTCGTTGATAACGGGATCACATCATTAGGAGTATGATGTGATGAACAAGACCCAATCCTAAGCCTAGCACAAAATCGTGTAGTTCGTATGCTAAAGCTTTTCTAATGTCAAGTATCATTTCCTTAGACCATGAGATTGTGCAACTCCCGGATACCGTAGGAATACTTTGGGTGTGCCAAACGTCACAACGTAACTGGGTGGCTATAAAGGTGCACTACGGGTATCTCCGAAAGTATCTGTTGGGTTGGCACGAATCGAGAGTGGGATTTGTCACTCCGTGTGACGGAGAGGTATCTCTGGGCCCACTCGGTAGGACATCATCATAATGTGCACAATGTGACCAAGGAGTTGATCATGGGATGATGTGTTACGGAACGAGTAAAGAGACTTGCTGGTAACGAGATTGAACAAGGTATCGGATACCGACGATCGAATCTCGGGCAAGTACAATACCGCTGGACAAAGGGAATTGCATACGGGATTGATCGAATCCTCGACATCGTGGTTCATCCGATGAGATCATCGTGGAACATGTGGGAACTAACATGGGTATCCAGATCCCGCTGTTGGTTATTGACTGGAGAACATCTCGGTCATGTCTGCATGGTTCCCGAACCCGTAGGGTCTACACACTTAAGGTTCGATGACGCTAGGGTTATAAAGGAAGTTTGTATGTGGTTACCGAATGTTGTTTGGAGTCCCGGATGAGATCCCGGATGTCACGAGGAGTTCCAGAATGGTCCGGAGGTAAAGAATTATATATGGGAAGTCCTGTTTTGGTCACCGGAAAGGTTTCGGGTTTCATCGGTAATGTACCAGGACCACTGGGAGGGTCCCGGTGGTCCACCAAGTGGGGCCACCAGCCCCGGAGGGCTGCATGGGCCAAGTGTGGGAGGGGACCAGCCCCAGGTGGGCTGGTGCGCCCCCCCACAAGGGCCCAAGGCGCCTAGGGTTTGGGGAGGGGGCGCCTCCACCTAGCTTGGGGGCAAGTTTCCCCCTCTTCCCCCCTTGGCCGCCACCCAAGATGGGTTTGGGGCCGCCGCACCCCTTGGGGTGGAAACCCTAAAGGGGGCGCACCCCCTCCCTCTCCCCTATATATACTTGAGGACTTTGGGGCTGCCAACACATGAGTTTTGACCTCTCCATGGCACAGCCCTGCCTCTCTCCCTCCTCCTCTCCCGCGGTGCTTGGCGAAGCCCTGCAGGATTGCCACGCTCCTCCACCACCACCACGCCGTCGTGCTGCTGCTGGACAGAGTCTTCCCCAACCTCTCCCTCTCCCCTTGCTGGATCAAGGCATGGGAGACGTCACCGGGCTGCACGTGTGCTGAACGCGGAGGTGCCGTCCGTTCGGCACTAGGATCATCGGTGATTTGGATCACGACGAGTACAACTCAATCAACCCCGCTCACTTGAACGCTTCCGCTTAGCGATCTACAACGGTATGTAGATGCACTCCTCTCTCTCGTTGCTAGATGACTCCATAGATTGATCTTGGTGATGCGTAGAAAATTTTAAAATTCTGCTACGTTCCCCAACATCTGTGACTTACGAAAATTATTTTACTAGACACAAAAGTTTCTGTTTTTCAACAAGATCAAATTAACTATCACCCAACATGATCCCAAAGGCTTAGCTTGGCACAAAAACTAATTAAAACATAAAAACACGTCTAATCAGAAGCATCTTTGTATATTTATTGCAAAATAGCAAGAAAACCAAAAAGCAAAAAGATAAAGATTGGGTTGCCTCCTAACAAGCGCTATCGTTTTACGCCCCTAGATAGGCATAATTCATAGATTCAAGTATTGCCATCTTTCTTATTATTCTCCGTAGATGTGTTTTGTCAGGAGGTTTTGCAATAATAACTTGAAACACATTATCCATAGAAATTTTAGCATTATCAAGTTACCCTTCTACGTATCCCCTTTGATTTTCGGCAACAATCCAAGAATAATGATGATTAACATCATTGAAAACTTGTTGAATTATATCTAGAACGGAGATTTCATTTTTAAGATTCTCATCAAAAATTTGATTGTTTCCAAGCAAATGTCTCAACATATAATCCCTATTATAAAGGATCTCATTTATTACCGGTTTTTCATGGCTCATACCATAAAAAACAAAAATCTCCCTAGCCTTCTGTACTATGTGACCAAATTCATTCATAAGACCAAGGGTGGCTAACTTTGTAGCTTTCGGATCCTTTATAACTGGTAGCTCATAAAATAATATTTGCAAGGTAGGTGAGTACGAATAAATCTATTCTCAAGTTTCAGAACTAGTGCTGAAATAACTTCCGCAAATTTAGTTCTTTTAAGTATAGGAGTATCATCAAGAGTCAAATTTCCAACACAGTTGAAAAATTCTTGGATATGTTCTTTCCCATAACGTTCCCTTGCCCCAAAACGAAAGTTTTAGCATCTAGATTGCCAGATCGTCCAATTTTAGGAGTTAGGCCATCATTTATTTCTGCCATACCAAAATCACTCATGACGACTAGTTCAAGCAAATAAGAGATCTGGCGAGAAAAAGACGAATGAAAAAGAGGGCGAATAAAACGACAAATTTTTGTGAAGTGGGGGAGATAAAAATGAGAGGCAAATGGCAAATAATGTAAATTGCAAGGAGATGAGATTTGTGATTAGGAACCTGATAGATGTTGATGATGTCTCCTCGGCAACGGCGCCAGAAATATGCACGTTGACGGGAGACTACCTTGACTTGATCCTCCCCGGCAACGGCGCTAGAAATTCCTTTAGATGTTGCTTGAACTACGTCGGTATTTCCCCAAAGAGGAAGGGGTGATGCAGCACAGCTTCAGTAGGTATTTCCCTCAGTTATGAAACCAAGGTTATCGAACCAGTAGGAGAACCGAGAAACACTATCTAAACGGTACCTGCACACAAAGTACAAGTACTTGCAACCCGACGTGTAAAAGGGGTTGCCAATCCCTTTCGGGTAACGGTGCCAAAAATTGTCAAGTTGACGGGATAAAAATTGTGATAGATTGATTGATGCAGATAGCGGCAAATAAAACTCAGTGAGGTATTTTTGGGTTTTTAATAATGTAGATCTGAAAATAAAAGAAAAGGCAAATAGCAATATGGATCTGCAAATATATGATGGGAAAATAGACCCGGGGGCCATAGATTTCACTAGTGGCTTCTCTCAAGAAATAGCACACGGTGGGTAAACAAATTACTATTGGGCGATTAATAGAACATCAAATAATTATGATGATATCCAGGCAATGATCATTATATAGGAATCACGTCCAAGATTAGTAGACCGACTCCTGCCTACATCTACTACTATTACTCCACACATCGACCGTTATCCAACATGCATCTAGTGTATTAAGTTCATAGAAAAACGGAGTAATGCAGTAAGAACGATGACACGATGTAGACGAGATCTATTCATGTAGGAATAGCCCCCATCTTGTTAGCCTTAATAGCAACGATACATGTGTGTATTGCTGCCCCTTCTGTCACTGGGAAAGAACACCGCACGATCGAACCCATCACAAAGCAGCTCTTCCCATGGCAAGAAAATTTGAACTAGTTGGACTAACTAAACCAAAGATTCGAAGAAGAAATACGAGGCTATAAGTAATCATGCATATAAGAGATCAAAAAATCAAATGACTTTCATGGATATATAGATCTGATCACAAACTCAAAGTTCATCAGATCCCAACAAACACATCGCAAAAAGAGTTACATCAAATAGATCTCCAAGAGACCATTATATTGAGAATCAAAAAGAGAGAAGAAATCATCTAGCTACTGCCTACGGATCCGTAGGTCTCTGGTGAACTACTCACGCATCATCGGAGAGGCACCAATGAGGATGATGAACCCCTCCGTGATGGTGTCTAGATTGGATCTCGTGGTTCTGGAACTTGAGGCGTCTGGAATTGTTTTTCGTTGACTCCCCTAGGGTTTTTGGAACATTGGGGTATTTATAGAGCGAAGAGGCGGTGCGGGAGGCCACTAAGTTGGGCACAACCCACCAGGGCGCGCCTGGACTCCTGGGCGCGCCCTGGGGGGTTGTGCTCCCCTCGGGCCACCCCTCTGGTACTTCTTTGGCCCATCTTGTGTCTTCTAGTCCAAAAAAATCTCCAAAAAGTTCCGTTGCGTTCGGACTCCGTTTGGTACTGATATTCTATGAAGTAAAAAACAAGCAAAAAAATAGCAACTAGCACTAGGAACTATGTCAATAGGTTAGTCCCAAAAAATGATATAAAGTGCTATAAAATGATTGTAAAACATCAATGATAATATAACAGCATGGAAAAATTAAAAATGAAAGATACATTGAAGACGTATCACCGTCACGTAGTAGTAGGCACCCTCGGGGTAGTAGCAGACATTGGTGGTGTCATCTGGCTCCTGGACTCCGTCATCTAATCGCAGCGGGTATAGGGGAAAAGAAGTAGCAAAGCAACCGTAAGTACTCATCTAAAGTACTCGCAAGACTTACATCAGAACTGTACTAAGTATGCAACAATATTAAAGGAATGGGGCTATATCTTTGGACTGAACTGGAGAATGCCAGAAGAGAGGGGAAAGCCTAGCCTATCAAAGACTAGCATCTTGAAGCATGTTGCAGCATTAGAAGAGTATCATATTATAATAGTAGTAAGTTATTTAGTAACAACTCCCAGAGATAACTTTCTTGACTCCCTGCGAGAAAGCAATCCTGGAGCCACATATTCATTTCATGCCTCAGCATCCAGCTCCAGTTGTATTGATCGGGATACAACTCTGAGCGTCCGTTACCGTGGACACGGCTATTAGAATAGATAATACTTCCCTGCAGGGGTGCACAAACTTACCCAACATGCTCGATCAACTCCGGCCAGACACACCATCAGGTCATGACCGGCCTCGGCCGATCAACACACTGCAGTCCTACCTAGGCTCAACAGAGAGGCTAGCACGCCGGTCTACATCCTAAGCGCGCAGGGGTCTTGGGCCCATCGCCCTTTGCACTCCTGCACGTTGCGAGGGCGGCCAGTGTCAGTCCTGGCAACCTCCTTATACAAGGCAGTTGCTTATGCGGGCCACCCGGGCGCGCGCCGCTCCATCGCTAACGTCGGAAGAGCTTTCGGCTGATACATACGATGCAGAGTGCCCATACTTATTCCCGCGTGGTGGTCAATGCGAAAAGGCCAAAGACCTACTCATATCACATATACAAACCGTTAGTGTCTTGGGAGTGCGTGGTAACGATTAATGATCCACGATATGTGGTCCCGTCGCCCCGTCTCACGGACTTACGACAAGGGCTAAGAATGCCCGATCGTGTCGCGTGGAAAACTCGCGGGTATCCTCCAGATCAACCCGACTACACATCAACTCGCGGGTACACTCACGGTCAACCCGACTTCACTTTTCTCTTGCGGTTACCCCTCGGGACCGACCCAACTTCTGTCATGGGCCTGTGGTAAAGTCAAAGTAACCATGTGTCCAAGACAGCAAGAGGGAAACCCGAGGAATCACCCTTGATGGATTCCCACTCGATGTAGTCGTCAAGGTGGACTTGGAGGAATCACCCTCGATAGTCCACACTTGAGGGGTTGCATGACAGAGTCGTTATCGGGAGTGGTGAAGGAGGAACCACCCTCGATTACCATGAACAAATAGTTACACTACAGGGTTAACATCAGAAGTGCTGACGAGGTATCACCCTCGGCACTCGATAGCAACTCTGCAGGGTCGTACAACCAAGGGGGGGGGTGATGTGCAGTGTCGGGTCCTGGACGTCGATCACTTTGATCGAGTCATCAAACATAAAGCAGGGGTAACTGGGACAAGGTGAGGGGTCACTGGTGGATCACTAACGAACCTATACTAAGCAGTTTAGGATAAGCAGGTAAGGTAACATTTGCAGGTTACAAAATCAGGCTATGCATTAGAATAGGATCATACAAAAGCAGTAGCAGTTCTAGTGCAAGCATAAGAGAGAAGGGAAATGGGCAATACCGGAATGATCAAGGGGGTTTGCTTGCCTGGACTCTCGACGGTGAAGTAGTCGGTCACCAGATCAACAGCCGTCTTGGGGTCTACCGGAGAAGAAGGGGGAAGAAACAATAAATAATAGGCATACAAATGCAATAGAAAGCATGACATGACAGTAGGTTAAGCTAGGGGTGACCTAACGCATTGCTATGTGTTATAGGTGGAGCGGGAAAATATCCAGGAATATTTTTCGGGCTCCGGGCATTTATCGGTCAAACGGTCCGTAGGGGGAAGGTTCCATGTTTGTAGTGCTGGAGGGGTGTGACAGGTATGTGGATGGCATATTCGGATTCATTATATTTTTCTGATCATGTTTCATATATAAATTATTTTCATCTGACTTACGGCTTTATTTTATATGAATTTTCAAATATTTAAACATTTTTCTGAAATTTCTACATTTATTTAATCCGAATTGACAAAGTCAACTTAACTGGTCAAAAGGAGAGTCGGTGGCCCACATGTCATAGGCTATACCTAAAGAAATAACTAAAAGTAGCTTAAATAAATGGGGGTTCACATGCGGCAGCAGGGAAAGAGCAGCAGCAGAACGCAAGAGCAGCAGCGGCAGCGGCAGGAGCAGTAGCGCTCGGCGCGCAGCAGGAGGGGCTCACAGCGAGTCGGATGGTGCTTGAGGAAGGCCGGGGTGGACCGGAGAGGCACAGGTGACGGCAAGACAGCGACGGCCGAATGAAGGAGACGAAGATGGCGTCGGCTCGAGGGCGTCTCATCTTGATCTGGTCCCCGGGACGGACGAAGCCGAGTTCGGCGATCCTCCTGGACGTGCTCCCGAGCGACGGCGACGACGATGGCCGCGGGAACGATGGCGAGGTAGTAGTGATCGCACCGAATTCGAGCTTGAAAACGAGCGGATGAGGAGGGGGCGAAGGGGGATTGAGGGGGGTTTGGATGAGCGCTGCTAGGGTTTTTGGTGGACGCCTTTATAGGCCCAGGGGGCTATGTGTTGGCCATCAATGGCCAGTGTGCCATGGATGTGCGCAACGTCTGGCTGCCTCCTCCTCTGGCGAGAGGAAAGGGAAAGGCCGACCAGATGGGCTCGACCTGGAACAGGGGAAAAGGTGGGCCATGTGCACAAGGGGCTTTCCCCATTTATTCTTTTTCTACTAACTTATTTAGATCAGGTTTTGCAATTGATTTAGATGTCAAATAATGTGTGTTCTACTCCAAACTTTGTACATAAATACTTAGTAAGATACCAGAGCTACACAAAAAGTTTCAAGCCATATGGAATTTTTTATCTTTTTTTAGAAATTGAAAAGGGCAATTATTTTGCTGTTGACCCACTTAATTAAATCCCAGGGGCATTTTGAGAATCCAAAAGAGGTTGGTTTCAACATGACAATTATTTAGGGAATATATAATAAAATTCAAACATTTTAGTTTTATAGTTTAAAGAGATAATAATTTGACTTGTCTTTTAAATTTAAATTTGAGGTCGGTTTGGAACATAGTGATGATTAGCAAAAAATAATTTGTGATGACATGGCACCATTAATAGGAGTTTACTGTAGCACAACACCCGGGGTGTTACACTCCTCGCAGAGCAGCATGGCATTGTCGGCGGGGGTGGTCGATGGCGCGAAGAGCCTTTCCTCGAACACGCCGGGGTCCTAGGGCTCGCGGCGTGACGCCCACCTAGCGATGTCGTCGGACTCTTTGTTGGTGCCGCGGGGGATATGCTGCAGTTCAATACCCAGAAAATGTTTCTCGAGCTTACGTACCTCTTGTAGGTATGCCGCCATGTGCTCGTCCTTGGGCTTGTATTTCTTGTTGGAGAAGTTGACCAAGAGCTGAGAATCGCCCTTGATGGTGAGGCGCCCGACCCCCAGGGCGGAAGTGGCCTTGAGGCCAGCGATTAGGCCTTCGTATTCTACAATGTTGTTGGAGACCTTCTCACCGTGTTGAAAAGTAGTTGGACGGCGTAGCGAAGCTTGTCATTGGCAGGGAGACGAGCATAAACCCAGCCCCCACGCCATGCCTGGAGAAGGCGTCATCGAAGTGCATGGCCCAACCGTTCGGCGCCTCGTCTCCGGGAAGCAGGGACTTGTCTTCATGACGCTCCTCCTCTCTGGTGTATGTCCATTCCGTCATGAGGGTCGCCCCCTTGATAACCCTGGTGGTGCAGAATTCCAACTGGAATGCTTGCAGCTCAATGCTCCACTCAGTAACCCGGCCTGCGGCGTTGGGGTTGTGCAAAACCTTCTTCAGGAGGTAAGCAGAGACGACCTTGATGGGATGCCCCGGAAAGTAGTGGCGCAACTTTCGGGAAGCAACCAAAAGCGCCAGGAGGAGCTTCTGCTGCATCAGGTAGCATGCGCGCGCATCCCTGATACATCTCCAATGTATCTACTTTTCCAAACACCTTTTCCCTTGTTTTGGACTCTAACTTGCATGACTTGAATGGAACTAACCCGGACTGACGCTATTTTCAGCAGAATTGCCATGGTGTTATTTTTGTGTAGAAATAAAAGTTCTCGGAATGACCTGAAACTTCACGGAGAATATTTTTGGAAATAATAAAAAAATTACTAGCGAAAGAATCAACCAAAGGGGGCCCACACCCTGGCCACGAGGGGAGGGGGCGCCTACCCCCTGGGAGCGCCCCCTGCCTCGTGGCCCCCCTAGAGCTCCACCGACCTCAACTCCAACTCCATATATTCACGTTCGGGGAGAAAAAAAATCAGAGAGAAGGATTCATCGCGTTTGACGATACGGAGCCGATGCCAAGCCCTAATCTCTCTCGGGAGGGCTGATCTGGAGTCCGTTCGGGGCTCCGGAGAGGGGAATCCGTTGCCATCATCATCGTCAACCATCCTCCATCACCAATTTCATGATGCTCAACGCCGTGTGTGAGTAATTCCATCATAGGCTTGCTAGATGGTGATGAGTTGGATGAGATTTACCATGTAACCGAGTTAGTTTTGTTAGGGTTTGATCCCTAGCATCCATTATGTTCTAATATTTGATGTTCCTATGACTTTGATATGCTTAATGCTTGTCCCTAGGGCCCGAGTGCCATGATTTCAGATCTGAACCTATTATGTTTTCATGAATATATGTGAGTTCTTGATCCTACCTTGCAAGTCAATAGTCACCTACTATGTGTTATGATCTGGCAACCCCGAAGTGACAATAATCGAGACCACTCCTAGTTTGAGGAGTTCATGTATTCACTAAGTGTTAATGCTTTGGTCCGGTACTCTATTAAAAGGAGGCCTTAATATCCCTTAGTTTCCAAAAGGACCCTGCTGCCACGGGAGGGTAGGACAAAAGATGTCATGCAAATTCTTTTCCATAAGCACGTATGACTATATTCGGAATACATGCCTACATTACATTGATGAACTGGAGCTAGTTTTGTGTCACCCTATGTTATAACTGTTACATGAGGAATCGCATCCAACATAATTATCCATTACTGATCCAATGCCTACAAGCTTTTCACATATTGATCTTTGCTTAGATACTTTTCCGTTGCCACTATTACGATCACTACAAAACTATTAATGTTACTTTTGCCACCGTTACCGTTACTTCCATACTACTTTGCTACTAAATAATTTGCTGCAGATATTAAATCTTCCAGGTGTGGTTCAATTGACAACTCAACTGCTAATACTTGAGAATATTCTTTGGCTCCCCTCGTGTTGAATCAATAAATTTGGGTTGAATACTCTACCCTCGATAACTGTTTCGATCCCCTATACTTGTCAGGACCGGTTTTTCGGGATACTAATTTCCCAAAAGCGGCCCTTGTGCTCACCAGCCCCAGGATTACTGTTAGCTGATGGGACACAAACTTGTTACAGAAACTCCAAGCAAAATACAAAATATGTAGTACAAGACCATTCTGGCCTATGAGTACAACAAATGGTTCTACTGGCTGAAGGCGGAAACGGTTTGTGGATCACCAGCGTCTATGGGACTCCATTTCCCACAGGAACAGCTGACCAGGATAACTCCTATCTTCACGAGGCTGCTATCACCATTGCGCAGGTTCCGGGGCTGTCGTCGCAACGCTCCTTTCCACGCAAGGAATCTGGCCAAGACAATAGCCAGGGACAAGCCAGTGAGTACTTTGAATGTACTCGCAAACATTAAGAACACATGTATAATATAGCCACTGATAATCATGTTTTAAAAATATTCTATGATCACTTCGCCAGTTATGAAATAAGGTTCAGGATGCACGCAAGTAGATCATTTAAATAAAACATGAGTAAACAATTAGGGTGTAGAAATGAAAGGCACCGATCGGGAGTCTGAAGTGACGCCTCGAAAGGATAATAACATGAAGCATGCCTCAGTCGGGCGTCTGAGCGACACCACATAAAGGGCTTATATGTAAATGAAATAACAAGCATGCCACAGTCGGGCGTCTGAGCGACACCACATAAAGGGCTTATAAGTAAATGAAATGACAAGCATGCCACAGTCGGGCGTCTGAGCGACACCACATAAAGGGCTTATGTAAGAATAATCACAGTGAGTGTCCAGGAGGTGGAACCGTCCTAGGGATACAAAATAATTCACATAACGTACATGGTTAGTCCATAATAATAATAATCATAATCATCATATATCACAAGTCATAATCAATGTTCTGGTTTAGTAGTTTCTCCTCCGAAGACCGACACTAAGACCGACACTTGACCCATCCCAGACTGTAGTCCTTAACCATGGACACGGCTATTCGAATAGGCATAATATCTCTGCAGAGGGTGTACTCTTTACCCACGAGTAACGGATTCCTTTAGTCCATAGGAACTAATTCCGTCTACGGTCTTTTAGTCGAAAACACGCCTGACTTGCACACACCAACTTAACTTTACTCGTGTCTGGAATTACCCATGACACCTGTTAAGCAAAACTCTAAGTGGGGAGGCTACAACCTCGCGTAGCATGGGATCAAATTTCTATCGCGCGCTCTAAGGGGGTGCCCCGCTCTCGGTCCCAACCGGAAACACCCATGCCCCCGGACCAGTGGCATGCCTACCGGCTGCAGTCGATATCTTCCACTATGGCCTCTCTGTATGGTGTGTGCTAGGCAGGGGTTGACAACCTACTGAACCATACCCTACCTACGGCAGGGACAAGTGGCAGCATGAAGCAAGTATGGGGGTTACTGGAACAAGACTCGATCTACGGCTGACTCAGGAGGCTTAAGTATTTCCTGCATGATTAGTATAACAATTATGTTTCAATCCAACAGACAGTATCACTACTCATCATACCTCATCTTGCCATACCGGACACAACCGTCTCGACGGGGAACCAGAGATAAGCTCGTGTCTACCCAAGACAGAGACTTTCTCGGCTTCCTCCCGGTAGGCATAAAAGGCATGTGAGGATGATTACTATCACAAACTTATCCAGTTCCAGTAATATGAGATCACCAATATGCACTCATGAGGGTGATCATATCCTCACAAAGAAAATAACGGATACTCCATGTCACGGCGGTGTTGTAACTATATCAAACATCACACGCTAATATTATGCCAGGGTTCAAAAATTCTTGCCTTCAAGGTGTGGAGAGGTGAGGTGCTCCCCAAAACTTTTGAAAGTTTTCTTCTCTTCCCAACAAAATCCTATTTTAAATAAACTTGAATTAACACATAATTTAAAAACAGCACAAAAAAGTTGTTTGGAAAATTTCTAAATAAATATGAAAATAAACTAGACAATATTTGGGAAACAACAGAAAACTAATCAAGTCATTTGGATTCATATTTAAAAAGTTATAGCGAGTCAAAGTTTCAGTCAAACTTTGTTTTCAGAATAAAACAGAAAAGAAAACGTTTCAGATAAGAATACGCTTTCGAAGCAGGGGATACGCACTTGGGGGTTTTACGCATTCACTTATCCAGCGTGGATGGGCGCGTGGGTCACTGACAGTGGGTCCACGGGGCCCACTGGTCAGGTTTGACCAATCCTCTCGCCCTCCCCTTCCTCTGCCCGAACGGAGGCGAGACTCCGGTGATCAATGCCGGCGAACGGCGGCTCCCCGTGGGTTCCAGAGGGTCGGGATGGATCCGCAAGACCGGGGTGGTCCTCCCGGTGGTCGTTGGGTCGGCGGAGGTGGAGGGAGTCGCCAACGGCGAGCTCCGCGGCGGAGAAGGCTTCGGGTGGGTTTTGGGGTTCTGGGCTGCAGTGGTTCCCGATCGCATATGAGAGGCTGGGCAGCTCCGCTAGGTTGAGGGGAGTCGAGTGGTGTCGCTGGATGCACGGGGGAGGTTCTGCTCATGACGAATTGGACCGGAGCATGGCGGCGGCCGAACACGTCGGAGGTGAGGAAGACGACCTCCTCCCGTCGTTCTTTGGCTATGGGGGTACTTGGAGGATGGTATGAGGCTGCCTGAGGGCTTAGATGAGGTCGGTTCCGACGGTGGCCGCGGATAAGAACACCGGCGACCGTCATTCTGTAGCTAGGGGGCGCGTGGCGATGGTTGGCGAGGTCTGGCAGGGCGAGGGGATAAGCGCGAACTGCTCAGAGGCGAGCTGGCGAGCGCTCGTGGCTTGGGCGGCGCCGTACATGGCAGAGCTCACTGTGGCCGGCCGCTAGTCGCCGTGGCGGACCTGACGGCGGCGTTGTAGGGCGCCAGGGGCGTCTTGGAGCGTTCTGGTGAGTGGATGAGGTCGGGGTGTGGCTCTGCAGGCGAGCAAGGGCCAGGGGCGCGACGCGGCGGCTCGGGCGCACGCGCGTGCAAAACGCACGCTCTGGGCGCGCCCAGCGCACGCACGCTACGTGTTCGGCAGAATGCCAGCGCATGCTAGGATGCTTGGGTGGAGCTGGGGATTAGCAGGTTTAGGCTAGGGTTTGCAAGGAGATCAGTGGACAAGCTTGTATGCACCGAGGGGCGAGATCACAGTGCAAAACAAAAATCATGCCAAAACTGGCCATGCACACCAGGTGTTTGACAAAATGCTAATGGCATCTAGGTAACTCTTGGGGTGGCCCAAATTTCCAGATTGGGGTCTCTTTAGATGCATGAGAGGGTGGTGAGGTTAGTACGCCAAAAGCTCAAACTTGTTAGTGCAAGTTTTGCAAATCTACAGTTTTGGACAGAAAGAAAAAGGCATGTTTGCAAGCATTTAAAATCCTCCAATGAGTCCACTCTCCTGGACTTAAGGGTTTTGTAACATGGGCTATAAGTAGGAAAAAGAATCATAGCTAAAAGGGCAAGTTAAAAGGTGGTTGCTGTACAAACCACCATGTTGGACCAGAGTGAAAAAGAGGTCGATTCACTCGAATTTTTCAAATAACATCCAGGGTTTTTGCTTAAAGTTGAATAATATACTCCTATGAACATCCCATAATTTTGGTGGAAGTTTTAAAGAAATATTTAAAGGGGTTTTAATGCAAAATTGTCCACTGGACCAGATTTGAAAACTTGGTGTAGAGCTCAAAATATTAAATGAATGAAATATATTTTTTCATAGAAATGATTTAAAAACATCACATGACATCTCCAAATTTTGGTGAAAATTTTAAATAAATTTATCAAGTGGTTGTAGTTCAAAAAGAGCTCCAAAACTAAGGAAAAATCACTTTAAGGAATAAAGCTCAGAGAGAAATAATTATGCAAATAATTTCCACTGATAATAGAATTGTTTTTCTTTGAAAGGGCAAACAAGTCCAATAATATATTTGGAAAGTTTTTTTCACTTTAGGTAAAAACTCCATAATAATAAGGAAAAGAATGGCTCTGAAATTAAAAGAAAGTCCAGAAAATAACTGTTTAAATTTCCTGGCAAAATTTTATTTAATAAAACAAGGTTAAAAATTTTGGGGTGTCACAACACTACCCCCCTTAAGAAAAATCTCGTCCTCGAGATTTGCTCAAAGCTGTTTTGAAAATATTACTCTTACCATTTCAAAAATAACCACTTTACTAATGCGGAAAAATGCGGCTACAGCGAGAGGGCAATAAGTGGTGTAAAACCACAGTGTGGAACACTAGCGCTGCATGGAAAATCTATGGTTAGGGAAAACGAGAGATTTCTACGCTGGATACAGTAAATTTAGAATAAATTCTAAATTTTAAAATACGCTGGCCGTACCCGAGGGCACAGTGCTCTCTCTGGCTGACAGGTGGACCCGAGGCCCACTATCAGTCTCTTCTTCTTCCTCTGGCTCTCTCTTCTTCCTCTCTCCCGCGCGCTCTCCCCAGCTTTCTCCACCGGCGACGTCTAGCGCGTAGGGTATCTAGGCCGTACCTGCGGTAGTGCGTGGCGTGCTAGCTACCGGTGCAGCGTGCACTCACCTCGCGGGCCAGCGTGCTGTCGGCACTGCTCGCGGATTCATCTCCAAACACTGGCGATCAGGCGATGAGCGGCGCTGGTGGACTTCTCCAACCGTACACCAAGCTCGAGCTATACAACGTCTGAGGTGCTTCTCTCCTCTTCCTCACACCTGGCCTCGCTTCTCCTTCTCTTTCTTTCTCCTCCATTTCCGTTTACAGAAGCTCGAGACGAGGCTCTAATGGCGGGGGCGGTGCCGGACTGGTACGTGATCCTGGTGTGCGGAGGGCTGGCGGCACTGCTGGGGCTCTCCGTGCTCCTGTGTGCGATGATCCTCGATGATCGTCGTGATGCTGCCGCTCGAGTGTTGGCTCTCCGCGGTGGCGGTGATCACGAGGAGTAGGTGTGGTGTTGGGTGCTAACTGTTGTCGGTGTGCGAGAGGTAACTTGTACCCGGATGATTATCCACTAATCTCTCCTTCAGAGACTGTGGTGTGTTAGGGGATAATTAGCCAGATGCAACATGGTTACGTGGTGTTGCAAGTAGTGTATGTGTTCGAGTGGTTGTGGTTGTGAGTCTGCTGTCGTGGTGCTGCGTGAATAAAAATCCATGTCGTGAGGAGATATATGCTGTAGCAACTCAGGGAAAAGAAATCTCACTTCAGGATTTCTCGCGAGAGAAAGTTAGTTAATCAAAATTTACAGCAGCCGAAAACTACTCACCACAATTGCAACAAAAATTTATCTCATCGCACAAGATTTAGAATAACACGCATGAGTTACAACACTAAGCTAAATGTGAGAATAAAAGAACATAGCAGTGACGTCTAGAATGAAAATGGCAACTGGACAGGGTCCCGAGAAAACGTCTCTAGTACCGGGGCGCACTCTTCTTCTATCGGGGGAAGCGGATTGATCAGTCGATGAACATGTCTCTCCTGGTCGGGTCTCAGCGGTCTGCCGATGGCGATCTGAGGATTTAAATCAGCGAGGCTCTTGAGATAATCCATCACTCGCTGGGTCAAACGCTCTTGAGCGATGACATACTGGACAAGGTTGGCTAGTACTGGGTCTCTCTCAATTCGTCCACCGGGAAAAGATGTCACTTCCCTAGGTGCTGCACGGCTCGGAAAGTAGTAATACCCTTGTTCGCTGGCATAGGGTACCGCGAATCGAAGGCGAACAAGCGCTTCGTGTGCAGCCGCTTCTATGGCCATCTGCGGGGTTGGCATAGATTTCCCTAGGAAGGAGACTTCTGTTGGGTCCTGATTTGAGTTTACGGGGGGAATGTGCACTATTGCCCAATATTTCGAAGTGGAAGAGGTGATCCTCGATTTGAGCAGCTCGTACTGGGCTGGCTGGGTAGAACCCGTGGTATTGCAGGTAAAGTCCCACAATATTTTAAGAAAACTACCCGGGGTTGCATTTGGGGTTCTCAGATAAATGCTAGGGCTCGGCATGGCAAGAAATGGTTGTGAGGGTTGCGCACTAGATAAGGGGTACTTGGCACGGTCACGAGGTGGCCTCTTATATAGTGACTGGGCTGGGTTATTTGCAACGGGTTTGTCGGTTCTGCTCTCATGGGGGTCGGGGTCAAAGCCACAGATACACACATCTCACAAAAGTGACGTGTTACTGTGAGTGCCGTCGGGGTTGGTTTTTGGTAGCTACATCCGGAATTAAAAATGCAACCGTGCATCAACACAGTTACTATTAAAAAAAGGGGCGCACAAGCAGGTAGCATTCCAATATGGCGATACATGATCACACAGTTACAGGGCGTGGACACTGAGACTCGGCACTACTCAGGTGACTTAGTCTACCTCGTTTATATCTAAGCAGGCGTGCCTTGTGGATGCGGAGGCTGCACCATTGGCCTCACCGTCGGGGTTAGCTGGGGGTTGAGGAACTGCAGGGTCGTGGTAGCGATGATGACCTTCTCGAGGATTGTTGGCCACAATCCCGTTGGAGTGTGTTCCCAAAAGGCGACGAAGCACTTCTGGGGTCATCAAAGCACCTTGGTTGATGGCTGGGGCTGACCTCAAGGTCTCGATCGGTTGTCCGAACAGCACGACTGGGTTGTCAGCGTCGGGCTCATCTTCTCTTCTTGCTGGGGCTCGGCGGATCAGTTCTCCACGAGCTGCGATCAGATCAAGGGTGATTTGATCGAATAGCCCCTCTAGTGCACTTACATAGCGCACCAGATGCAATAATGCAGGATCCGTCTCGTGGTCTCCGTTGGCAACTTGGGGTGGTCTACCATACCCGTCACGGCTGGGGTAGTAGTAGAATGAGCGACACTTAACTCTGGGCGACAAATGCCGGAGTTGAACTATAGCCTCTCGAGCTACTAGTTGGATGGCTTGCGACTCAAAGGAAGTTATCCTTCCGGTGAACCTGTAGGGGCGTTCAGGTGATAGACCCCTACCATAGATGTGCACAGTGGCCCAAAATTGACGACTTTCACCGCTCATGGACCCTTGGTACACAACATATTCTGGGGGATCTTCTAATGCAAAGGCACGGCGGGTGAGGTTTGCTAGCACAGTCACAAAACCTCCAAGGTTGGTTGCTGTGGTCTCATTGTGAACAATGGGTCCTGGCATTTTAGCTTGGTTTGGGGTTAGAGGCTGTGTTGTGCTGGGTTGAGGCTAGCGTGCCCTTTTATAGAAAAAGGGGACGGAGTCTTCCTTCGCACGCTTGCGAAAAAGACTATTCAGGGGCCGGTCACTGGCGTGTGATCGACAGGCTAGGCTGATAGGTTGGGCACCGACTGCCAAAAGGTGTCGGGTCACTGTGTGGCTATCTTACATGAGAAGCTTGGACGGGGTTTGGTTAAGGTCTGGTGGGTTGTTTTACCTAGGTTTATCGACCTGGCTAAGACAGGATTAGCCAATGGTCAGCCTGGCTCTGATACCAAGTTTGTCAGGACCGGTTTTTCGGGATATTAATTTCCCAAAAGCGGCCCTTGTGCTCACCAGCCCCAGGATTACTGTTAGCTGATGGGACACAAACTTGTTATAGAAACTCCAAGCAAAATACAAATTATGTAGTACAAGACCATTCTGGCCTATAAATACAACAAAAGGTTTGCTAGTGGTTGAAGGCAGAAACGGTTTGCGGATCACCAGCGTCTATGGGACTCCATTTCCCACAGGAACAGCTGACCAGGATAACTCCTATCTTCGCGAGGCTGCTATCACCATTGCATAGGTTCCGGGGCTGTCATCGCAACGCTCCTTTCCACGCAAGGAATCTGGCCAAGACAATAGCCAGGGACAAGCCAGTGAGTACTTTGAATGTACTCGCGAACATTAAGAAAACAGGTATAATATAGCCACTGATAATCATGTTTTAAAAATATTCTATGATCACTTCGCCAGTTATGAAATAAGGTTCATGATGCACGCAAGTAGATCATTTAAATAAAACATGAGTAAACAATCAGGGTGTAGGAATGAAAGGCACTGATCGGGTGTCTGAAGCGACGCCTCGAAAGGATAATAACATGAAGCATGCCTCAGTCAGGCGTCTGAGCGACACCACATAAAGGGCTTATAAGTAAATGAAATAACAAGCATGCCATAGTCGGGCGTCTGAGCGACACCACATAAAGGGCTTATAAGTAAATGAAATGACAAGCATGCCACAGTCGGGCGTCTGAGCGACACCACATAAAGGGCTTATGTTAGAATAATCACAGTGAATGTCCAGGAGGTGGAACCGTCCCAGGAATACTCAATAATTCACATAATGTACATTGTTAGTCCATAATAATAATAATCATAATCATCATATATCACAAGTCATAATCAATGTTCTGGCTTAGTAGTTTCTCCTTCGAAGACCGACACTAAGACCGACACTTGACCCATCCCAGACTGTAGTCCTTAACCATGGACACGACTATTCGAATAGGCATAATATCTCTGCAGAGGGTGTACTCTTTACCCACGAGTAACGGATTCCTTTAGTCCATCGGAACTAATTCCGTCTACGGTCTTTTAGTCGAAAACACGCCTGACTTGCACACACCAGCTTAACTTCACTCATGTCTGGAATCACCCATGACACCTGTTAAGCAAAACTCTAAGTGGGGAGGCTACAACCTCGTGTAGCATGGGATCAAATTTCTATCGCGCGCTCTAAGGGGGTGCCCCGCTCTCGGTCCCAACCGGAAACACCCATGCCCCCGGACCAGTGGCATGCCTACCGGCTGCAGTCGATATCTTCCACTATGGCCTCTCTGTATGGTGTGTGCTAGGCAGGGGTTGACAACCTACTGAACCATACCCTACCTACGGCAGGGACAAGTGGCAGCATGAAGCAAGTATGGGGGTTACTGGAACAAGACTCGATCTACGGCTGACTCAAGAGGCTTAAGTATTTCCTGCATGATTAGTATAACAATTATGTTTCAATCCAACAGACAGTATCACTACTCATCATACCTCATCTTGCCATACCGGACACAACCGTCTCGACGGGGAACCAGAGATAAGCTCGTGTCTACCCAAGACAGAGACTTTCTCGGCTTCCTCCCGGTAGGCATAAAAGGCATGTGAGGATGATTACTATCGCAAACTTATCCAGTTCCAGTAATATGAGATCACCAATATGCACTCATGAGGGTGATCATATCCTCACAAAGAAAATAACGGATACTCCATGTCACGGCGGTGTTGTAACTGTATCAAACATCACACGCTAATATTGTGCCAGGGTTCACAAATGCTTGCCTTCAAGGTGTGGAGAGGTGAGGTGCTCCCCAAAACTTTTGAAAGTTTTCTTCTCTTCCCAACAAAATCCTATTTTAAATAAACTTGAATTAACACATACTTTAAAAACAGTACAACAAAGTTGTTTGGAAAATTTTGAAATAAATCTGAAAATAAACTAGACAATATTTGGGAAACAACAGAAAAAGAATCAAGTCATTTGGATTTATATTTAAAAAGTTATAGCCAGTCAAAGTTTCAGTCAAACTCTGTTTTTAGAATAAAACAGAAAAGAAAAAGTTTCAGATAAGAATATGCTTTCGAAGAAGGGGATATGCACTTGGGGGTTTTACGCCTTCACTTATCCAGCATGGACGGGCGCGTGGGTCACTGACAGTGGGTCCACGGGGCCCACTGGTCAGGTTTGACCAGTCCTCTCGCCCTCCCCTTTCTCTACCCGAATGGAGGCGGGACTCCGGTGATCAACGCCGGTGAACGGCGGCTCCACGTGGGTTCCAGAGGGTCGGGATGGATCCGCAAGACCGGGGCGGTCCTCCCGGTGGTCGTTGGGTCAGCGGGGGTGGAGGGAGTCGCCGGCGGCGAGCTCCGCGGCGGAGGAGGCTTCGGGTGGGTTTTGGGGTTCTGGGCTGCAGTGGTTCCCGATCGCATATGAGAGGCTGGGCAGCTCCGCTAGGTTAAGGGGAGTCGAGTGGTGTCGCTGGATGGGCGGGGGAGGGTCTGCTCGCGACGAATTGGACCGGAGCATGGCGGCAGCCGAACCCGTCGGAGGTGAGGAAGACGACCTCCTCCCGTCGTTCTTTGGCTATGGGGGGGGTACTTGGAGGATGGTATGAGGCTGCCTGAGGGCTTAGACGAGCTCGGGGGCCTCCTTTTATAGTACAACAAGGTCGGTTCCGACGGTGGCCGCGGATAAGAACGCCGGCGACCGTCATTCTGTAGCTAGGGGGAGCATGGCGATGGTTGGCGAGGTCTGGCAGGGCAAGGGGATAAGCGTGAACTGCTCAGGGGCGAGCTGGCGAGCGCTCGTGGCTTGGGCGGCGCCGTCCATGGCAGAGCTCACTGTGGCCGGCGGCTAGTCGCCGTGGCCGACCTGACGGCGGCGTTGTAGGGCGCCAGGGGCGTCTTGGAGCATTTTGGTGAGTGGATGAGGTCGGGATGTGGCTCGGCAGGCGAGCAAGGGCCAGGGGCGCGACGCGGCGGCTCGGGCACACGCGCGTGCAAAACGCACGCTCTGGGCGTGCCCAGCGCACGCATGCTACGTGTTCGGCAGAATGCCAGCGCATGCTAGGATGCTTGTGTGGAGCTGGGGATTAGCAGGTCTAGGCTAGGGTTTGCAAGGAGATCAGTGGACAAGCTTGTATGCACCGAGGGGCAAGATCACAGTGCAAAACAAAAATCATGCCAAAACTGGCCATGCACACGAGGTGTTTGACAAAATGCTAATGGCATCTAGGTAACTCATGGGGTGGCCCAAATTTCGAGATTGGGGTCTCTTTAGATGCATGAGAGGGTGGTGAGGTTAGTTTGCCAAAAGCTCAAACTTGTTAGTGCAAGTTTTGCAAATCTACAGTTTTGGACAGAAAGAAAAAGGCATGTTTGAAAGCATTTAAAATCCTCCAATGAGTCCACTCTTCTGGACTTAAGGGTTTTGTAACATGGGCTATAAGTAGGAAAAAGAATCATAGATAAAAGGGCAAGTTAAAAGGTGGTTGCTGTACAAGCCACCATGCTGGACCAGAGTGAAGAAGAGGTTGAATCACTCAATTTTTTCAAAGAACATCCAGGGTTTTTTGCTTAAAGTTGAATAATATACTCCTATGAACATCCCATAATTTTGGTGGAAGTTTTAAAGAAATATTTAAAGGGGTTGTAGTGCAAAATTGTCCACTGGACCAGATTTGAAAACTTGGTGTAGAGCTCAAAATATTAAATGAATGAAATATATTTTTGCATAGAAGTGATTTAAAAACATCACATGACATCTCCAAATTTTGGTGAAAATTTTAAATAAATTTATCAAGTGGTTGTAGTTCAAAAAGGGCTCCAAAACTAAGGAAAAAATCACTTTAAGGAATAAAGCTCAGAGAGAAATAATTATGCAAATAATTTCCACAGATAATAGAATTGTTTTTCTTTGAAAGGGAAAACAAGTCCAATAATATATTTGGAAAGTTTTTTTCACTTTAGGTAAAAACTCCATAATAATATGGAAAAGAATGGCTCTGAAATCAAAAGAAAGTCCAGAAAATAACTGTTTAAATTTCCTGGCAAAATTTTAATTTAATAAAACAAGGTTAGAATTTTTGGGGTGTCACAATACTTGTGGGTTATCAAGACTATTTTCTGGCGCCATTGCCGGGGAGCATAACTCTATTCTTTGAGTCACTTGGGGTTTATATCTGTTGATCACTATGAGGAACTTGAAAGATGAAAGAACCAATATTGTTCCCTCAACTACGAGGGGAGGTAAGGAACTGCCATCTAGCTCTGCACTTGATTCTCCTTCTGTTATGAGTAAATTTGCGACACCTAGACCTGCTATTGAATCTGATATGTCGGATGTTATTGATGATCACACTTCTGCTATGCATGATGCTTATGATGAAAGTACTTCTATGCTTGATAATACTGTACCATTACGTGAATTTCTTGATGAACAACTTGCTAGGGCTAGAGAGAATGGAATTATTGAAACTGATAATATTGATGAAAGTGATGATGAAGATTCTCCTCCTAAATATGAATTGCGTGATGTGCCTAAGGGTTATTGAGGGAGTCCTGGATTAGGGGGTCTCCGGACAGCCGGACTATATCCTTTGGCCGGACTGTTGGATCATGAAGATACAAGATTGAAGACTTCGTCCCGTGTCCGGATGGGACTCTCCTTGGCATGGAAGGCAAGCTTGGCAACACGGATATGTAGATCTCCTCCTATTGTAACTGACTCTGTGTAACCCTAGCCCCCTCCAGTGTCTATATAAACTGGAGGGTTTAGTCCGTAGGACAAAAAAACAATCACACCATAGGCTAGCTTCTAGGGTTTAGCCTCTATGATCTCATGGTAGATCAACTCTTGTAATACTTGTATCATCAAGATCAATCAAGCAGGAAGTAGGGTATTACCTCCATCAAGAGGGCCCGAACCTGGGTAAACATCGTGTCCCTTGCCTCCTGTTACCATCCGCCTTAGACGCACCGTTCGGGACCCCCTACCCGAGATCCGTCAGTTTTGACACTGACATTGGTGCTTTCATTGAGAGTTCCGCTGTGTCGTCACGACAAGGAAGGATGGCTTGCCTCATTGTCAGGGGCAACATCACCTCTGGGGGAGCCCTGGCTGTAGACCAAACCCACCGACTAGGCGGCTTCGTCATGACCGCCTGTTTGGCCGTTACGCCGACGGTGACTTCTCAGGTCATCGAAAACAGCCTTCACATCGGCTCGGAGTTTACCGAGCGGATGAACCCAATAGAGCTCTCCTCCTTGAACGAGCTCTTGGATCGCATCGCCGCTTTGGGAGTCGCTATGGACTATGATCGGATTGGGCTTAAACCCGACCAAAGGGAGATTAACTCTCCGCCAGTCACCCATCGGATATCGGTGGTGGAAGAGCAATACGACGATTCTTCCTCCATCTTGAGGACAAACAATGTCTAGATTCCCAAGCTCTCCGTGCCGGATACCCGTCTACGGGAGGACATCGCCCAAACCCTGGACCTAGAATCAGGCAGCGGGCCGTACCTGTTGGGCAACATCCCGGAGCCGGAACTTCCAAGATCGGAAACTCCTCTGCCCCCGGGTCCCAGATTGGGTCAAGGTTCGGACTTAGATCCACCCACCCACCCAGATACAAACTATCTTTCCCACATTAGGCAAGAGCCCAGGAAACAGTACATCACTATTGGGCCAGATTCCTCCTTGTAATGAACAAGGTCAAGGACTGTCGCGAGGAAGACGCAATTTCATTCTTTTGCAATAATTGCACGAACAAGGGAATCCTCAACGCCATAAGTCATCGTGATATAACACACTTCGCAGACTTGGCAGCCATAGTACAGAAGTACTGTGTGATGGAAAGTGCCTAGAAAACCCAAACAAAATTCTGGGATAATCCGGCTCTGACTAAACACCCAGTCCGAATTAAAACGATGCACTCTCGTAAGTCACCCGACTCAATTACAAAGAAGCAAAAGCCCACTACAGGGCGTGGAACCGTATTGGAGGGATGGCTTAACGGGCCCTGGAAAATTCACAGTACATCGGATACCATACCAACACACAGCCTTAGAGCATGTTGGGTACTCCGTAGGTTGCCAAGAGCGGTGAGGATCTCCTCATTCAAAACACCACAGAGCACCATCCCGTGGATAACAATACAGTATTGACAGTCTTCGAGACCTTCGCCTCAAACAATAGGCGTAAGCGAGCACTCCGCAGCCTTGCCGAAGTCTGCCACGTGGTAGCAATAAATCCATGGAGCGACACAGCTATCACCTTCAATGCCAGTGACGAACCTAAATTCTGAACAGTCCGAGCACCATCCGCCTTGGTCCTCAGTCCAATTGTGGACGGCTTTCGGCTTACTAAAGTACTCATGGACGGCGGCAGCAGATTAAACCTCATTTATGAGGAGACTCTTCAAAAAATGGAAATATATAGGAACCGCATTGAGCAAAGCAGCACGACCTTCAGAGGAATCATCCCTAGTCGGGAGGCATGATGCGATGGGAAAATCACACTAGATGTGGTATTCGGCACGCTGGAGAATTACAGGTCCGAAGAAATCACATTCCAAGTGGCCCCGTTCAGTAGCGGATACCACGCCCTTCTAGGGCGGGAGGAATTCACGATCTTCCAAGCCATACCCCATTACGGGTACATGAAGCTCAAAATGCCCGGGCCCAATGGAATCATCACTCTAGCAAGTGACCCGGGCATAGCACTCCGCGCTGAAAACAAAACAGCCGCACTGGCCCTCGAGGCGTTATCCGAAGCCCTCACGGCCGAGGAATTAACTGTGCTGCGCTCCACAGTGGACAGGGATGATGTGATACTCGACAAGAGATCCAAGTCCACCTCTTTTAAACCAGCGGATGAAATAGTCAAATTCCAAGTCCACCCAACGGACCCTACAAAAACAGCCTCCATCGGGGCATAGTTAAACCCCGCTGTAGACGCCGCACTATGGGAGTTCCTGCGCAAGAATTGGGACATATTTTCCTGGCATCCCTCAAACATGCCAGGAATCCCACGCAGGCTGGCCGAGCATAGACTTAACATTCTGAAGGGATTCAAGCCGGTCAAGCAGACTCTTTGGCGTTTCTCTGAACCTAAGAGATAAGCCATGGGAGAGAAGCTAGCCAAGTTACTGGAGGCCGGATTCATTAGAGAAATAAAACATTCAGACTGGGTAGCAAACCTGGTGATGGTACCAAAGAAGGATAAATCCTGGCGCCTATGTGTGGATTTCAAAGACCTAAACCAGGCTTGCCCCGACGACCCCTCCCCCGCATCGATCAAATTATCGACGCTACTGCAGGACACGACTCATTGTGTTTCCTCGACGCATACTCTGGATACCATCAGATTAAGATGGCAGAGTCTGACTAAGCCGCAATGGCATTTATCACCCCATACGGCCCCTTCTGTTTTAACACTATGCCTTTCGGGCTTAAAAACGCCGATGCAACGTATCAACGCATGATTCAGACATGCCTGGAAAAACAGATCGGCAAAATAGTGGAGGCATACATAGACGATGTCGTCGTTAAAACCAGACACGTAGAATCCCTAATAGACGACTTGAGGCTCATGTTCGACAATCTCCGATCATACGACATCAAGCTCAATCCAGAAAAAGGCGTTTTCGGCGTGCCCGCCGGAAAGCTCCTGGGCTTCATCGTCTCTAGTAGAGGAATTGATGCAAATCCAGCTAAAATCCGAGCCCTGTCACAGTTGGCCATCCCAACTGACCTCAAGCAAATCCATAAGTTAACTGAATGCGTGGCAGCCTTAAGCCGCTTTATCTCCCGATTGGGAGAAAAGGCATTACCACTTTATCGCCTTCTTCGGCGTACCGAACACTTTGAGTGGACGGACGCGGCCACAGCCGGATTGGAAGAAATAAAGGCCATCCTGGCCACCAACCCAATCATGGCCGCGCCAAACATCGGCGAACCAATGCTGCTATATATAGCGGCAACTCATCAAGTTCTAAGCGCAGTGCTCGTCGTCGAACAAGAAACGGACGGACATAAGTTCCCACTCCAAAAGCCGGTATATTATGTATCCACTGTCTTCACTCCATGCAAATCACGGTACCCGCATTATCAAAAGATAGCATATGCGGTATTCATGGCATCCCAGAAACTAAGACACTACTTTCAAGAGTGTTCAATCACGGTGGCCTCGGAAGTACCACTCAATGACATAATAAACAATCGCGATGCCACGGGACGGATTGCCAAATGGGCCATCGAGCTCCTCCCATTCGACATAACATATAAACCTCGGCGAGCCATTAAGTCGCAAGTATTGGCCGATTTTGTCGCCGAATGGACAGAAGCTGAACTCCCTAAAGAGTACGGCACGTACTCCAATTGGATCATGCACTTCGACGGCTCTAAAATGCTGGCTGGTCTGGGGGCTGGCGTTGTCCTGACATCCCCCACCAGAGATACAGTCCAATACTTACTCCAAATACTATACACAGACTCCAACAACGCAGCCGAATACGAGGCCCTGTTACATGGTCTCTGGATGGCAGTTTCCATGCGCATTCGATGCCTGGAGGTGCGTGGGGACTCGAACCTCGCAATATCCCAAATGAATGGAGACTTCGACGCCAAGGATCCAAAAATGGCGGCATATCGCAATTCCGTCCTCAAAATGTCAGCTCGGTTCGAGGGACTTGAATTCCACCATGTGGCTCGGGAAAGCAATCAGGCGGCGGATATCCTCGCCCGCATCCGCGCTAAGCGCGACACTGTCCCACCCAACATCTTCTTGGAAAGATTGTTTAAGCCATCCGTGGTATGGGAAGGGGACACCGGTAACAATAGTCCGGACCCGGCCACAACACTAGATCCCAAACACTCTGACATCATCGGAGGCTCTGCCATCGAAATAACACCTTCAGCCCACGTGATAATGGCCATCATAGCCCCGTGGAAAGAACCATTCCTGGCCTACCTAACTAGGAAGGAACTACCTGAGGACCAAAATGAGGTACACTGCATAGTGCGGCAATCTAAAGCCTACAAGGTCCACGAGGGAGAGCTCTATAAGAAAAGCACTACTGGAGTCCTCCAAAGCTGCATCTCTGAAGAGGAAGGGCGGAAGCTTTTGGCAGAAATACATGCTGGACTCAGCGGTCACCATGCCGCAGCCCGGACCCTTGTAAGCAAGGCCTTCCGTGCAGGCTTCTATTGGCCGACGGCCCAGGCAGATGCACAGGATCTGGTCCAACGTTGCATCGGATGCCAGCCTTTTGCAAACCAAAGCCATATGCCGCCTACCACCCTCCAAACAATCCCCATCACTTGGCCCTTTGTGGTCTGGGGGCTTGATATGGTCGGACCCCTCAAGGGGGGAACCCATAAGAAAAAAATACTTACTGGTCATGGTGGATAAATTCACCAAATGGATAGAAGCCAAACCCGTTAAAACGGTCGAATCCGGACCGGTGATAGACTTCATATCTGGGGTTGTACACCGTTATGGCGTCCCCCACAGCATCATCACCGACAATGGCACGAACTTTACAGCCGACGAGGTAAAACTTTGGTGCGGCAACATGGGCGTCAAGCTCGATTATGCTTCTGTCTATCACCCGCAAACTAACGGTCAAGTCGAGCGAGCAAATGGTCTTATCATGAGCGGCATCAAACCCAGATTAGTGCGGTCCTTAAAGGATTCTAACACGCACTAGGTAGAGGAGCTCGACTCCGTACTATGGGGGCTGCGGACCACACCGAATCGCACTACCGGATACACACCGTTTTTATGGTGTACGGCGCAGAGGCGGTTCTGCCCTGAGACATAATTCATGACTCACCTCGAGTGCACATGTATGAAGAAAGAGAGGCCGAGCTCGATCGGTAGGACAGTTTGGACGCCCTGGAGGAGGAGTGCGACGTGGCAAAAGCCCGTTCCGCATTCTATCAGCAACAAGCTTGAAGGTACCAAAGCAGAGAAGTACGGGCCAAAACTTATAACCTTGGCGAACTAGTTCTACGCCTGCCGGTGAAGAAAAAGAACAAGCTTAAACCCAAATGGGAAGGTCCCTTCATTATTAACCAAGTTCTGACCGGCGGAGCGTACCGTCTACGGGATGCATCGGACAATCGACTCGAGCCAAACCCATGGAACGCAGCCAGACTCCAAAGATTCTACGCCTAGTGCCGGACTCTATGTTCGTCTCCTTACCCCTGTCCATTTTTCGCATATACATTATCTGTCTTTTCTTTCTTTCTGTCCTCTTTTTTCCTTCTCCTCAAGGCCTGAAAAGGCCAACTTGTGTCTTGACTACACAATATTAGCGCGCTAACCGCGCTCATCATACCTGGGGGCTTCTTATACAGAAGCTTAATATAACTACTTTTCTGGGCTTCAGGCCCCGCACATGTGTTATTCTTCCGCATGTACCTTTTTTGCCATTATATGCATCGATATGACTTTAGTTTTGGCCAAGCTGGGTTGCCTGGCTCTTGTATTTATGCCCTACGTTCCCGTTAATTCGGCTAGGGCATAAGGGGAGCACCTCTGCGATTGTTACAGTCGGGTCAGCCGGACGTGTACCTCAGACTGGGTGAAGCCGAAAGCTAGCATTCTTAAGGGAATATTCGGTCGATGAACAAAAGATGACTTTTATTTATTTGACACATGCCCCCAAATGTTTTTGTCTGCGTCTTTTTTCGCAGTTCGGACATGCACATTAGGGCATGCGTACCCAGGGAAAGGAACCCTCAACGGAACTATTCTCCCTGAAGATGTTACTTACTATCCATGTAATATAACATAGCTAGTTGGGTACTTCTCTGTTCAAGCACTTATGACCCCTACGCCTGGTTTCCACGCATACCCCGGTTTTTATATAACTGAGTGGGTATTCGGATACACTCCGGACTATCGGGCCCAGAGGTCGAATCAAAAAGGTCCGCCATGATAAATGATTTACAATCCGGCTAGGGACATTATATATGTCATTCAAAGTACACAGTCACTTCGACTGACTGAATTTTTCTTCTATCCCATCCAACAGGCTGTCTAGCCTACAATCCTGTTGGGAGTACTTTGCAGCTAATTCTACTCGGTCATACACCAAACTGACGGGGATCTCTCTCCCATCAGGCCCCACAGGTCTGACCTCGGCCATGTGGTTTGGGTCAGCCTTGGTATATCGCGTCTTCACCATGGCCTAGGCCTCCCGTGCACCTTGTCGGCAGGCCGATATCTTCCATAATCGGAAGCGTTGCCGCACTCCCTTGAGCTTTTCTATAAGCTCCCCCATGCCTCCGGGCAGGGAAGTGGATGGCCACAAGGCTTGGGCAATACTCTGCATCACCTGTCGAACTTGTTCGTGCAGTTGTGAGAGCTCTGGTAGAAGATCACCCGCAGACCCGGGCATCTCCTCAGCGGGACGGCCCGTCAGCATACCTGCAGATATAACTCTGTTAACTGGCTTCTTTGCCGAACTCTTTTCAAAAGTTTGTTCAAGCACTTACTGAATATGCCGCGTCGAAGCCGCTTATTCTCCTTCACGGAGTCCGCTAGCTGGGCCCGAACATCTTTCAGTTCCACGTCCAGCTGAATTTTGGCGTCCTGGAGATCATTTTCTCCTGCCTAACCCGCGTAAGCATGCGCTCGCCAGCATTTAGCTGCCGATTAGTATGTTGTGCATCCCCAGCGAGGCCTCCGGATTCACTCCGGAGTCATTTGCAATATCTATTGTTAGATTTGCATGCATGCCGCATACTATATGGTACCTGTCATACTTTGCAATAGCAAAATGTGTTACCAGAGGGGGCCTTCTCGGACTCCTTCAATGCGGCAACTGCGGCCTGTAGCTGGGCCTTGCACTCTTTCAGCTCTTGAGACAATTGGGTATTCTTCTCTGTAAGAACCTACACATATAATGATCCTTAAATCAGTTGTGTCAACTGTTTCAAGTCTCAGGGGCTGCAGATATATATAATCATCAAATTTTCTTAGCCGTATATCCTTTACATACTGGTCCGTGGCTCTGGCAAGACCATTTTGAGTAGCACGGATGTACGCGTCTCCCGAGTTGAAGGCATCAAACACCTCTTGGGAGAAACAAGCGTCACAGAGTACGGCCCGGCGACGCCTGTGATTCATGGCGCTCTCCACCTCGAAATTTGTAGCGGATATTTTATCCGGGTCCTCTGCAGGAGAAGCATCCGGCGTGTGCCCCGTGTTAGCTTCCGCCTCTGTGTCCGGCTCTGGAGCCCGACTGGTGGAGGCGTGATCAGCGACCTCTCCGGATATAGTCCGGCGAGCGTTTTTCCTTCTAGGAAACATGGGTGTTATTATGTTTTAAAAAGACGACACCCACGGAGCAAGGTTTTGTATCATACCTCTGCGCCAGCGTCTCAGTCCGGACCGCCTTCCTTTTTAGGCTACCCGGCTTCGGTGCCCCTTGTTGGCGAGTCACAGCGAGTTCGGCATGGCGTCCTGAGGGCCTTCCCTGTAAAACACCATACGTGTACGGTAGGTGAAGTGCATAAAAGGGGATCCTTCTTGGAAGTTGGGACTTTGGTTTTACTCACATGCGATGCGGGGAGTAGCCCAAGATAGTCACCTATAATGGCCACCATGGCATCATCACAGCTTAATTGATAGAATATCCTGTTGATCAGCTCCACAAATATGTCCGGATCCTCTTCGAGTCCGGGATCAAGGGCCCGGTCAGGGTCCTCCGGTTGTGGAGGCGGGCTGTTGACCTCCCTACAGCCTTCCGTAGCTCTTGCCGTGAAATGGCAAGGTAAATACATATGACGACGAGCGTGGAAAAGATGGGAGTAAAGAATGGCAACTCACCCAGCTTGGAGGGTTGTACGTGGAGAATCCATCCCGTGGCTTAATGCGGATAAACTCCTCTTCTTCTCCTTTATACAAATCGGACAGAATTCTTGCCAGGGCAGCAGCTGAGTCCGGTCCCTTATGCCCGCAGCGAGTGGCATCATCTTCCCCGTTGAAGTGCCACATGGGGTGGCCTCGATATTGAAGTGGCTGCACCCCCCGCATTATGCATATTGACATAACCTCGGTTATTGTCAGTCCTGATTGAGCTAGCACCTTTATCCGGCCCATCAGGTAAAGGACTTCTCTATTACCTTCCTCCTGAGGGCTCCGCGGGCGCCAGCTTCGGCGTTTCTTCAAAGGGGCATTGTCGACCCGGGAAGACCAATCCAAACAGGATCCGGAAGGGGGACGTCCTCCATATAAAACCGCTCCAAAGGCTAGTCTTCGGACATCTTCTTCGGGGTACCGGACAGGTATCCGGTCCTGGCGATGCGCCATATTTCGGCTCCGCCCACTTGATATATTGACCCCTTCTGTGTACGGGGCACAAGGCAGAATAACCTCTTCCACAGCTCGAAATGAGCTTCGTAGCCCAGAAATAGCTTGCAAAGGGACACATAACCATCGACGTGTAATATGGAAGTTGGGGTGAAATTATGCAACTGGAGGCCATAAAACTCTAGGAGCCCGCGGAGGAATGGATGGATTGAAAATCCAAGACCCCTTAATAAATAAGGGATGAGGCATACCCGCTCCCCCTTGGAGGGATTAGGAAAGCTCTCCGCTTGCTCCCTGCCATTATAGGTGGCGAGTCCGGCTCGAACGGGAACCATATACGCTGGAGGGAGAAATCCCTGGGTCTGTAACTCTACTAATTGGCTGTGTGGGACGGAACACTTCTCCCAATCCCTGCGCTTAGGGCTGCGGGAGCGAGAGGAGGAGCTGTGATGGCCGGCCATGTTGGAATGTATTTTTTTGAGCGCGCTCCAATGGATACTCGCCGAAGAGAGGATGGTGTGATTTGGATCTACGGATCCCCGTCTCTTTAATAGACAGTTTACTCACATGACTAGGGTGGCAAATGTAAAAATGCCCAGACTTCTCGCATTCGCTCGACACATGGGAGATAGCCATTACTGGGCGCGAAAGCCGATAAGTGCAACATTTATGGAAGTCGGACACTGCTCAGCAGGTATTCAGAATTTGGAGAAGAACTCGCCTTGCAATGCCGATGACAATCTGCACGCCGGACTCATCGTCATTGAAGCCTGGTTTGGGGGCTACTGAGGGAGTCCTGGATTAGGGGGTCTCCGGACAGCCAGACTCTATCCTTTGGCCGGACTGTTGGATCATGAAGATACAAGATTGAAGACTTCGTCCCGTGTCCGGATGGGACTCTCCTTGGCGTGGAAGGCAAGCTTGGCAACACGGATATGTAGATCTCCTCCCATTGTAAATGACTCTGTGTAACCCTAGCCCCCTTTGGTGTCTATATAAACCGGAGGGTTTAGTCCGTAGGACAAAAAAAACAATCACACCATAGGCTAGCTTCTAGGGTTTAGCCTCTACGATCTCATGGTAGATCAACTCTTGTAATACTTATATCGTCAAGATCAATCAAGCAGGAAGTAGGGTATTACCTCCATCGAGAGGACCCGAACCTGGGTAAACATCGTGTCCCCCGCCTCCTGTTACCATCCGCCTTAGACGCACAGTTCGGGACCCCCTACCCGAGATCCGTCGGTTTTGACACCGACAGTTATATTATGGATGAAGAAACTGCTAGAGATCTTTTTCCTTGCAAAGATAGATATGATCTTAAGAAATTGTTAGCTAAGCCGAAAGAAATGTCTTTGAATGCTAGAATAAAATATGACCTTGCCTTTGCTACTTCACCTATCTGTATACCTAATAAGGATTATGATTTCTCTGTCGATCCTGAGATAATTACTTTGGATGAATCCGATCCTTTTTATGGCTATGTGTCGGTGTAAAAACCGGCGGATCTCGGGTAGGGGGTCCCGAATTGTGCGTCTAGGCGGATGGTAACAGGAGGCAAGGGACATAATGTTTTACCCAGGTTCGGGCCCTCTTGATGGAGGTAAAACCCTACGTCCTGCTTGATTAATATTGATGATATGGGTAGTACAAGAGTAGATCTACCACGAGATAAAGGAGGCTAAACCGTAGAAGCTAGCCTATGGTATGATAGTTGTATGTTGGAGTTGTTGTCCTACGGACTAAAACCCTCCGGTTTATATAGACACCGGAGAGGGTTAGGGTTACGCAAAGTCGGTTACAATGGTAGGAGATCTAAATATCCGCATCGCCAAGCTTGCCTTCCACGCCAAGGAAAGTCCCATCCGGACACGGGACGAAGTCTTCAATCTTGTATCTTCATAGTCCAGGAGTCCGGCTGAAGGTATAGTCCGGCTATCCGAACACCCCCTAATGCAGGACTCCCTCAGTAGCCCCTGAACCAGGCTTCAGTGACGACGAGTCCGGCGCGCAGATTGTCTTCGGCATTGCAAGGCGGGTTCCTCCTCCAAGTTCTTCATAAAAGATTGTAAACACCAAGAGTAGTGTCCGGCTCTGCAAAATAACTTTCCACATATTGTCATAGAGAGAATAATATTAACAAAAATCTAATCTGCTGACGTATTCCATAGCGTGACATCACACTACAGCCAAGCCTTTATTCGAATCGTTTTCACTTCTCCACCTCAGCGTGTTTCGCGAGGCGGTTTCCTTGGCACGTCTTGTCAAAGCAGAGATCGTGTCCCCCATTTACGGGATTCTCATTAATACGGACATGGGTAACCCAACCGCACCATTTATCACGGCGCTTGGGAGGCAGGCGAGTTCTACTAGGCTGGTGGGGACGCATAGCCGCATCCGCCCATATAAGGGGATAAGGATCCACCTTTTACCTATGCCTTCTTCCTCCTTTGCCTATCCATCTTCTGCGCACCCGAGCTCCAGCGCCCAAGCCCGCACTTCCCACCTCAACCTTCTCCAGCAATGTCCGGAGCGGGAGGCAAGTGGATGGTCTCCTCCGTCACGGAGGGCCATGTCAAAAAGCTGAGGAGGGCCAGATACTTGTCCAAAGACATCGCGCACCGGCTCCCAGAAAAGGGGCAGCTTCTCCCCATCCCAGAGCCCCATGAGAGGGTCGTATTCCTTCCCCACTTCCTCTGCGGACTGGGCTTTCCTCTCCACCCATTTGTCCGGGGGCTCATGTTCTACTATGGCCTGGATTTCCACGATCTGGCCCCGAACTTCATCCTCAACATCTCAGTGTTTATCGCCGTGTGCGAGGCTTTCCTCTGCATCCGCCCCCATTTTGGCCTCTGGCTCAGGACCTTCAACGTCAAGCCCAAGGTGGTGCGCGGCAACCAGGCGGAGTGCGGAGGCGCCATGGCGGGCAAGATGGCCAACGTCCTATGGCTCGAGGGCTCCTTTGCGGAGACCCTGAAGGGCTGGCAGTCAGGGTGGTTTTACATCACCGAGCCGCGCGATCCGGAATGGATCGCAGCCCCCAAGTTTCGGTCCGGACCCCCCACGCGGCTCACGTCCTGGAAAGAGACGAGCCTGTCGTGGGGCTACAAAGATGAGGTGACCAGACTGCAAAAATGCATCCAAATCCTGGTGAACAAGCAGCTAAGGCTTGTCAATGTAGTCCAGGTTATGCTCGTCCGCCGGATCCCCCCGTGTCAACAACTGGACTTCAATCTGTGGGAGTTCGACCCGGCGCAGCACCCAACCCTGAGCAGGATCTTCGACACGACGTACGAAGATGTCTGGAAGGTGCTATTCAAAGGTGCCGAGGCTCCCTCGTCCGCTTCCGAGGACAGCGGATTCAGCTCGCAGCGCCACGCTGACGAGGTAAGTTATTTTTTACCTTTTACAGGACATTTGTTTCTCATAGTTTGACTCTATGCGGGATCTAAACCCCCTTACCTTTAACAGGCATGGCAGGTGAAGTCCGGACAGATCGATTGTCCGGCTCCTTTGCCCAAAGACCCAGCAGACGCTCGTTTATCGAAGCTGCTGGCTCCGGCGCCTTACATGGTGCCGGAGAAGAAGGCCAAGAAGAAGAAGGCCACGGGGACTCAAAAGAGTTCCCGTTCATATGGTGGTATCGGACTCGTCATCCGACGAATCCGAAACGCACTCCTCCCGTGAAGACGAGGAGGAGGAAGAAGAACCCTCTCCCCCTCCAGCGGGGGGAGGAAAGAAGAGGAAGGCCGCCTGTCGGTGTCAAAACCGGCGGATCTCGGGTAGGGGGTCCCGAACTGTGCGTCAAGGTCGGATGGTAATAGGAGACAGGGGACACCTTGTTTTACCCAGGTTCGGGCCCTCTCGATGGAGGTAAAACCCTACTCCTGCTTGATTAATATTGATGATATGGGTAGTACAAGAGTAGATCTACCACGAGATCAAGGAGGCTAAACCCTAGAAGCTAGCCTATGGTTGCGATGAATAATGAATGATTCTCCCCCTACGGACTAAAACCCTCCAGTTTATATAGACACCGGATAGGGTTAGGGTTTACACAGAGTCGGTTGTTTTGGTAGGAGATCTTGAGTATCCGCACGCCTAGCTTGCCTTCTACGCCAAGGAAAGAACCTTCCGGACACGGGACGGAGTCTTCTAACTTGTATCTTCATAGTCCTGGAGTCCGGCTGAGAGTATAGTCCGGCTAGCCAAACACCCCCTAATCCAGGAGTCCCTCAGTAGCCCCTGAACCAGGCTTCAATGACGACGAGTCCGGCGCGCAAACTGTCTTCGGCATTGCAAGGCGGGTTCCTCCTCCAAGTTTCTTCAAGAAGATAATAAACACCAAGAAATAGTGTCCGGCTCTGCAAAACAAATTTCCACGTATTGCCATATAGAGAATAATGTAAGCACAAATCAAATCTGCTGACGTATTCCGCAGTGCGTCATAACACTGCGTCCAAGCCTTCTGTATGGGGTTATTTTTACTGTTCCACCGCAGCACGTTCAACGAGGCGGTTTCCTTGGCACGTCTTGTCGAAGCAGAGATCGTGTGCCCCCTTTAACGGGATTCTCATTAATACGGACGTGGGTAACCTAACCGTGCCTGTTTAGCACGTCCTGCCTTAATTACAGGCTAGTCCAAGACGGTTACGGGGAGGGCTCTTGGTATTCTACCTCTTTATAAAGAGACCAAGGCCCCGTTCCCTCTTCTACTCAAAGCGTGCTCACCCCTCGCCTCGAGTTCCAACACCCTAGGCTTTCAGGTTCTAGACGCATCGGATCTTCAACAATGTCCGGCTCCGACCTCCAGGGCCGATGGATGCCCTCCTCCGTTACGGAGGAGGACATATCAAAGTTGAGGGAAGCTAGGTTCATAACCAGCGAGATTTTGCATAGGCTGCCTGTTCAAGGATAGGCGATCCCGAGCCCTCAGCCCGGTGAGAGCGTAGTATTCGTCTCCCACTTCCTTCGGGGTTTAGGCTTCCCGACGGATCCTTTCGTAAGGGGGCTGATGTTTTACTACGGGCTGGAGTTTCACGACCTAGCTCCGGAGTCCATCCTCCATATTTCCTCCTTTATAGTTATGTGTGAAGCGTTTCTCCACGTCACCCCTCACTTCGGATTATGGCTCAAGACCTTCAAGGTAGAGCCGAAGATAATCGAGGGGCGTCACTTAGAGTGCGGAGGTGCTGTTATAAAAAGAATCGCCAATGCTCCGTGGCCCGAGGGCGTCTTTCAAGAGGAGCTTGGTTTATGGCAACATGAGTGGTTCTACATCACCTCTCCCCGGGGCACCACCTGGGTGGCGCCTCCTGCCTTTCGCTCGGGCCCCCCACCACGTTTAACATCGTGGATCAGCACGGGGTTAGACCGAGGCCTGCCTGGAGACGTTTCTCTACTGCAAGGCCGCATAAGGGATCTCTTGAAAGGAGACCTCAACTTGGTCAAGGTGACTCAAGTTATGCTGATTCGCCGGACTCTGCCCGGCCAACGCCGCCCTCTCCGCATGTGGGAGTTCAACCCAGAGGGGCGGGGATTTCTCCGAAATTTCATGGGCAGGACGCCTACGGAGATGTATAAACAGTTCTTCGGACCGCAAGAATCGAGTCCGGACGTGACCGAGGATGCCGGTTTAAGCCGAAATCGCCCGGATACAAAAGTAAGTAACCCTGAGTCCGAATCTTTCATCCGCACAATTAACTTGTTTTGTTAACCACTTTATCCTTATTATTAAGGAATGGATGATGAAAGCGAAGCTGATCCGGTGTCCGGCTCCCCTCCCCGAGAACAGACTAGATCCAGTACTTATCCGGATGTTGGAGGCAGCGCCTCCAGAAGGAGGCGACGGGACGGACAGGGAAAACATGGCCTCTTCGAAAGAGGCCATTCCGAAGGAGAGAGTTGACAATTCCTCTCTTCGGGGGAACAAAAGGGCCACCTCTGACAACCCGGAAGTTCAAGCTTCAAAACGGGGGAGAACATCCACGTCAGAGGACCCGAAGCCGAGAAGCCCCTCGGCCGAACTACATCCTCAAAAGGAGCAGCCCTCCAACGAGCCGTAAGTAAAAAGAGAGTCGTTCTTTTAAAAGAAGTCCTTGATTTATGCTTTAAGAAGCTTTAACTGAAATCTTACCTTGTAGTTCGGATCCCGACCCTTCTCAGCAGAATTCATCGTCGGGGGACCTTCTTCCGGAGATGATGGAGAGCGGAACGCCTCCCCCTTCTACACTGCCTAACAAGGCGGGCGACGCCGAAGTGTCGTCGCAGAGGGTTACTCCGGATCAGCCAGAGGCGGGAGGTGATAATACGGCCCCCCGAGGTTCTCCGTGTCCGGCCTCCCAAGAAGGCCATGGGACAAGTCCGGCACCATCTGGTGTTCGGTCGGAGGAGCTGAAGGTTCTGCTGGGCCGAGCCTCTGTTTCAGAGGAACATCGTGTGTTGATGCACACGGTGATTGAGAAGATTTCAGCCGCAGAAAGCGGGCTGAACGAGGCCGCCAAGAGTTTATTGGCATGCCTTGAGGTACGTTTTTGAATAACGAACATCAATGTTAATTTGCGCATAATAACATGCGCCCTGTGTAGATATTAGCCCCTGAGACTCTGTGCGGCGCAAAGATGTGCGGCGCGCAGAGGATCTTATTCCCAGGTCCTTTAAATGGCACCTTTGTATGCAGGTGGCTAATTGTCCGGGATCCAGCCGGACTCGAGAGTTGACCGAAATGAAACGGCAACTTGATGTGGCAGAAGCCGACATCGTGCTTGTTAACAAGCGGCTTGATGATGCTCAAGGTGTGTAAGAGAATTTGGCGATTGTTAGTAAGAGTAGTTTTATGTCAGTATCTTACCTTATAAATGCTTGATGCAGATGGTGCGGCGGCCGTAGAAGGACTTAGAGCCGAACTCGCCAAAGCCAAGGAGCAAGTCAGGAAAAGCGATGCGGCTGAAGAGCCCGTGAAGAGCTGAAAGCCGAACAGGCTTCCCATTGCCGAAGCAAAGAAAAGATGGCTAACCTTGCCGGAAAGTTTAAAAGTGCTACTGACCGTTGCAAGCTTCTGGAAGAGGAGGGTCGAGCCAGGCAGACGGACCTAGAGAAGGTCGTTGCTGACGCCAAGGATGCCCGCTCTGCTATGAGAGCGGCAAAGGAAGAGCTACGTCAAGCCGGACTGATTGCGGATGGAAAGCCCTTCCTGCTGCGAAGAAAATTTTGTGATCCGAAGTTCGCCCCCTTGGACCGAGCGTGGAGCGTGAAGGACGCCTATCTAGATCTGGCGGCGAGTGTCGCTGATGTGACCAGGTACTTTCAAGAGAAGAAAGATCATGAAGTGGAAAAACTCTTCTGGTCGCAGTTCGCCCATCCGGAGCGTCCACTGGCAGTGGACGATCGCTTGGCCCAATGGGACGAGCTGAATAGGCTATCCGGACTCACCATGAGCTACGCCATGGATCGCTTGTGTCCGGGGAAATCGAAGCCGATGAGCTATTTTAGCTTGGTGCAGCAATTCCTTGACGTGATGCCTCGGATTGAAGCTTTAAAGAGGTCAGCTTGCATGGAGGGCGCTCGGCTGGCTCTTGCCCGTGTCAAGACATACTGGGCGGATATGGAGCCCACCATAGTTGCGTCCAATGATTCGGATGAAAGCCGACTTCCTGCCGAACACTATTTTGAGGAAGTCCTCGCAGGCACTCGTATAATAGAGACGCAGTGTTCGAAGGATGCTATCTTATGATAGTGTATGTAATCATAGATTAGTATTTATATCAATTGTAATGTCGGATGTTTAGACTTGTTCCTTCAAGTATTAATAACACCTCCTGCGCGGCCGTTTTTATTTAAATTCTGAAAGATTGCAGTCGTTGGCTTCAGCCCCCTCGTACATAATGCGGGGGTGCGCGCGGAAAACACATTCACACTTAATCCAACGTCTTGGTCCTACAAAGGAGGTGATTGTGCCGCGGGCCAGGCAACCGGACTATAATGCTTTAACACTTTCACTTAGCCATAGGAGCTTGACAGTGGGACTCTTTAGGTAGACCTAAAGTGGCCACTGCGTTTGTCCGAATTTGGGGCGCATGTTTGCCTGACCAGGAAGCGGTCCTTCGTCAAAACAGAGGAGTTCGATAAACCCCTATGAGTCATCGAGTGGCGACCAGTCTCTCGCTACATCATGACAGTCGGTTTTCGGCTTTCTCTACTGAGGCGCTCGCCCGGCCGAACCGGGGCGCAATCGCAGTAGTTCTCCTGGAGCTACCTTAGCCGACAGAACGGAACTTAAGGCGGCCGAACACAGGAGCCGGGCAACCCAACATATGACCAAAATCATGACTCGGAGCTGATGCATATAGTGCCAAAACTAGCGACGCCGAACACTCCCTAAGGTGTTCGGTCTTTTGCGGGCGTGTGCGGAACAGCGCCCCTCCTTTTTTATTGAAAAAAAGAAGAAAAAAGCCCCTCGTGTCCAGGTACGAGCAATAATCCTGACGTGGCCACATGCCAAGACGCCAGTTTCCTCCTTGGTTACAGTAAAATAAACCAGGGGATGTATAGCAGCAAGAGACAGTAAAAAAGGTTTACGCAGGGTCTTAATCTAAAAAAGAATCCTTTTGGGCGGGTCCCTACTGCACGTCTGCGCCTGTGTCTCCGCTGTGCCGTGTCCTGGACGGGCGCCGTACGACGTTCATCTGTAAAGAGAGGAACTAATTTGAAAATGGGTCGTGCGGGACAAAAAAAAGAATAAAATAAAAAAAAGAATATAAAGTAAAAAATAAGTGAAATCGAGCGTTATTGTCTCTGTGTGCAGCCCCTGGTGCGGCATAACAAGCCTACAATGATGACGGGCTCCTGCCGAACTCATAGAGTCCGGGTTCATGGCCTGCTATGACTTGAAGTCTTTTTGGCTGGCGAGGCTGTTTTATTGTGCGTCCGTCTAAGCGGCCGCACAGTCCTCCTTTTGGAGGAGGTATATTTTAGTGCGTTCCCTTTAAAGAGATGATGCCTGGAGGACCGGGCATCTTTAGCGTGAGGGACGCATAATGCGGTATTGCGTTAAAGCGAGCGAAAGCTCCGCGTCCCATTAGTGCTTGATAGCGACTTGAGAACGGGACTATGTGGAAGATGAGCTTTTCGCGACGAAAGTTATTGGCAGAGCCGAATATTACCGCAAGCCGGATAAAACCCATGCAGTGGGTGTCCGGGCCGGGTGCTACCCCTTGAAAGGAGGTTTTGCTGTGACGAATTCTTGTTGGGTTGATGCCCATGCTGCGAATTGTATCCTGATATATCAGGTTTAGTTCACTGCCCCCGTCCATAAGGACATTGGTAAACTGGAATCCGTCTATTATTGGTTTGAGTATCAAGGGAGTCCGGCCTGCGTGCTTGATATGGTGAGAATAATCAAACTGATCAAAAGTGATTGGTTTTAGAGACTAGTGGCGGGACTTCCTAAGGATAGGCTTGAATGTGCGGACCTTTATGGGTTCCGCATGCCTTGTTATGTGAAGTGAATTCACTGTTTTGACTTCTTGTGGGAAGTTCTTTTGTTTCCTGGTTTGCTGCTTTTGAGGTTCATCCTCTTCCTCACTTGGTGCATCAAGCCCCTTGTGTTCGGCGTTAAGCCGTCCGGACTGTTTAAAAACCCAAAAATCTCTGTGGGTGAGATTAGCAACCTTCCCAGGAGTACTGTGTATCGGACATATCCTGTCCATGATTCTCTTTAGGCTGGACGGATCCTCCCTGCTATCTTCAGGGGGTGTCTTTGTCTGATTTTGCCGTGAGCCTTTGAATCCGGCATTGACTGTCGTGCTCTTCGGGCTGTTTCTTTTGACTCGGCGATGATCTTTATTTCGCCGTGGTTTCCCGTTTCCATCCCTGGTTTCAGATGTACTTGGGTCGCTGGGGTTACATCATGCCAACCAACTGTCCTCTCCAGCGCAAAAGCGGGTCATGAGGCTTGTGAGTGCGGCCATTGTTCTAGGCTTTTCCTGGCCGAGGTGTCTGGCTAGCCATTCGTCTCGGACATTGTGCCTGAAAGCCGCTAGGGCTTCGGCGTCCGGACAGTCGACTATTTGATTCTTTTTAGTGAGGAATCTGTTCCAGAATTGCCGAGCTGACTCGCTGGGCTGCTGAGTTATGTGACTAAGATCGTCTGCATCCGGGGGACGGACATATGTCCCTTGAAAGTTTGCTCGGAAAGCGTCCTCGAGCTCTTCCCAACTTCTAATAGTGTTTTCGGGAAGGCTTTTAAGCCAGTGCCAAGCTGGCCCTTTAAGCTGAAGAGGTAAATATTTGATGCCGTGGGGATCATCTCCTCTAGCCATATGTATGTGGAGGATATAGTCCTCAATCCAGACTCCAGGGTCTGTTGTTCCATCGTATGCCTCTATGTTAACGGGTTTAAACCCCTCCAGGAATTCATATTCCAGGACCTCGTCTGTGAAGCATAGAGGGTGTGCGGCACCCTTGTATCTGGGTGTGCCGGATTCCGACGGTGGATTTTTTGCGTTGCTTGCGAGAGCTTGCTTTTTTGGCCCGTAGATGGACCTGGCTGGGCCATGATGCGAGTCTTTGACTAGGCCGCATGCCGTATCTAGTGCGGCGCCGCTTGCCGTTTTGTAGTGGCCGAGAGGTCGTCTATCCGACCGTGTAGCCTTTTTGTTTTTCGTGTTTGGGGGCTCTATGGCCTCCTGATCGAATTCGGGCAGTAGCTTTCTCTTTGGGTAACTTTTGGTGCGGCGGCTGCCGCCGTATTTGTCTGCGGTCTTGATTACTTTGCTCCATCTTGTCTTGAGTGCATTTTCCGCCGTCCTTAGCTTTTGCTTCTGCTTTTTCAGGCTGCGTGCTGTAGCCACGAGCCTTTCTTGGAGACTTTTCTGCTCCATGATTTTGTCCGGCGTGGTATCGTCCGGAGTTCTGTTATGACCGGGGGAAGACTGTTCATCCTCTCTTCCCGTGTTACCATGTTCGGACGGTTGTTCGGAGACACGCTCGCCCTCTAGTGGGTCATCCTGCTCTATGGCTGGATCCTGATCGAGGTGGGGCTTAGCTCGGCGTTTGCGTCGCCGTTTCGAGTGCTTCTCGAAGGGTTTACCCTTCTTTTCGCCCCCTGATTCCTCATTGTTAATATTCTTCGGTGTATCCACCATGAATACGTCATTGGGTATGGTGGATGTCCAGCGCCCTACGGGTGCCGGTTCCGGTTCGTCTCCATATTCGTCGTCCATACCGTCGAATTCTTCAGAGTTGAAATCAAGCATGTCGGTCAAATCTTCGACAGTGGCTATCAAGTGGGTGGTGGGCGGGCTTTGAATTTCTTCGTCGTCCGAATCCCAATCTCGCAGGCCATAGTTCGGCCTGGGCTCTCCTGACAGAGAGAGAGACTTAAGAGAGTTCAGTATATCACCAAAGGGTGAATGCTGAAAAATATCCGCGGCGGTGAACTCCATTATAGGCGCCCAATCTGATTCGATCGGCAGGGGCAAGGGAGTTTCGGAACTCAGGGAAGAGTCCGACTCCTCGGAGTCATGGGCCACGCGGAGTGCAGGGCTGTCGTTTGGCTCGATCGCCTTTGAGATCGCAGCCCCTGAGGTGACGTCCAACCGTTCATCCTCAACGAACGCAACGGGCTCCGAATCGAGGGTCGGGGCCGGAGCGTGTGCGGCCTCCAGGACACTATTTGGGGGCAGAGCTATATCATGTCCCTCGAGATGGTGCGGCACGCTTGGATGTGGCTCGAATCCATCGAAGATCAAGTCTCCTCGGATGTCTGTCGTATAGTTTAAGCTTCCAAACCTGGCCTGATGGCCAGGGGCGTAGCTTTCGATCGGCTCCAGATGGCCAAGGGAGTTGGCCCGCAGAGCGAAGCCGCCGAAGACGAAGATCTGTCAGGGGAGAAAAGTCTCATCCTGGACCTCGTCGTTGCTGACGATCAAAGGAGCCATCGAACCCGAAGGCGACGAAACAGAGGAACTCTCAATGAAAGCACCAATGTCGGTGTCAAAACCGGCGGATCTCGGGTAGGGGGTCCCGAACTATGCGTCAAGGTCGGATGGTAACAGGAGACAAGGGACACTTTGTTTTACCCAGGTTCGGGCCCTCTCGATGGAGGTAAAACCCTACTCCTGCTAGATTAATATTGATGATATGGGTAGTACAAGAGTAGATCTACCACGAGATCAAGGAGGCTAAACCCTAGAAGCTAGCCTATGGTATGATTGTGTATGACGAAAGTCTTGTCCTACGGACTAAAACCCTCCGGTTTATATAGACACCGGATAGGGTTAGGGTTACACAGAGTCGGTTACATTGGTAGGAGATCTTGAATATCCGCACGCCTAGCTTGCCTTCCACGCCAAGGAAAGAACCTTCCGGACACGGGACGAAGTCTTCAATCTTGTATCTTCATAGTCCTGGAGTCCGGCTGAAGGTATAGTCCGGCTAGCCGAACACCCCCTAATCCAGGACTCCCTCAGTAGCCCCTGAACCAGGCTTCAATGACGACGAGTCTGGCGCGCAAATTGTCTTCGACATTGCAAGGCGGGTTCCTCCTCCAAGTTCTTCAAGAAGATAATGAACACCAGAAAATAGTGTCCGGCTCTGCAAAACAAATTTCCACGTATTGCCATATGGAGAATAATACAAACACAAATCAAATCTGCTGACGTATTCCGTGGTGCGTCATAACACCCTGACCAAGCCTTCTGTATGGATTATTTTTACTGTTCCACCGCAGCACGTTCAACGAGGCGATTTCCTTGGCACGTCTTGTCGAAGCAGAGATCGTGTGCCCCCTTTAACGGGATTCTCATTAATACGGACGTGGGTAACCCAACCGCGCCATTTACCGCGGCGCTTGAGCGGCAAGCGAGTTTTATGAGGCAGGTGGGGACGCATAACGACATCATCCTATATAAGGGGATAAAGATCCTCCTTTCTCACCTACGCCTTCTTCCTCCTCTGCCTATCCATCTCTTGCGCACTCGAGCTCCAACGCCCAAGTCCGCCTTTTCGTCCTCAACCTACTCCAGCAATGTCCGGAGCAGGGGGCAAGTGATGGCTTCCTCCGTCACGGAGGGGCAAATCAAAAAAGCTTAGGAAGGCCGGATATCTGTCCAAGGACATCGCGCACAGGCTCCCTGAGGCGGGGCAACTCCTTCCCACCCCTAGGCCTGAGGAGAGGGTGGTTTTCCTTCCCTCATTTCCTCCGCGGACTGGGCTTTCCGCTCCATCCTTTTGTCCGGGGGCTCATGTTCTACTACGGCCTAGATTTCCACGATCTGGCCCCGAACTTTGTCCTCAATATCTCGGCGTTTATCGTCGTGTGCGAGGCCTTTCTCCACATCCGCCCCCACTTCGGCCTTTGGCTCAAGACTTTCAACGTCAAGCCCAAGGTGGTGTCCGGCACCCAGGCGGAGTGCGGACGTGCTATGGCTGGCCGAATGGCCAACGCCATCTGGTTTGAGGTCTCCTTCGTAGAGACCTTGAAGGGGTGGCAGGCCGGGTGGTTTTACATCACCGAGCCACGCGACACGAAATGGGTCGCGGCCCCTGAATTTCGATCCGGACCCCCCACGCGTCTCAAGTCCTGGCAAGAGACGGGCTTATCGTGGGGCAACAAGAGCGAAGTGACCGGTTTGCAAACTTGCATCCAGTCCCTGGTGAACAAGCCGATCCGGCATGTTAACATAATCCAGGTCATGCTCATTCGTCTGGTCCTCCCGTGCCAACAACGGGATTTCACTTTGTGGGAATACGACCCGGCGCAGCACCGAACCCTCAACAGGCTCTTCGACACGACGTATGAAGACGTCTGGAAGATGCTGACAAAAAGCGCCGATTGCCCCACATCCGCCTCTGAAGATCGCGGATATAGCTCGCAGCGCGATGCTAAGGAGGTAAGCTATTTATCCCTTTTACAGGTTCATTAAGCTCCTCTCTATGGATTAACTCCATGCGGGGTCTAAAAAACTCCCTTTGTCTTTGACAGAAGTGGCTGAAGATAGCCGGACCAATTAACTGTCCGGCTCCTCTGCCCGAAGACAAAGCCCCGGCTCTTCTAGAGAAGCTGCTGGCTCCGGCGCCTTACGTGGTGCCGGAAAAGAAGGTCAAGAAGAACAAGACCACCGGGACTCGAAAGAGTGCCCGTAATGTGGTGGTGTCGAGCTCGTCATCTGATGAGTCCGCGACACCCTCCTCCCGTGAGAACGAGGAGGAGGATGAATAAATCCCTCCCCCTCCAACGGGGGAAGGAAAGAAGAGGAAGGCTGCCCCTGCGGGGGCAGCTAAGGGGTCCAAAAAGAGGAAGACCCCTCCGCCGGACTACTCCCCCGACGCCGACGAGGACGAGGAGGAGTGGCCGGAAAGGACCAAGCGTCCGGCGGAGTCGTAAGTATTCGGATACCAGAGTAACTTATGATATTCTTTTGTTTGCGCAGTTTTCCCTCACGTTGAAGATAATTGTGCAGGCCGCCCCGGGCCGCACTCGACATTTCGTCGAGCGGCTCCCTAGATTCGTCAGAGATGGACTCCGTCCCTCCCGCGGTCTCCCCTCGCATGGCGGGTGACGCCGAAGCGGCGTCCCGCCGAACAGGGCAGGAGGAGGTGGTCCTGGAGGAGCCGCAAGGCAATCCTCGGGACCCCAAGAGTAAAGGGGATAAAACCCCCCAGGGCTCCCAGTCCGGGTTTGTGCCGGACTCCGTGCCGGACTCAACTGTCCTGGTCCACGGTGGGCGAACTCCTTCCAAAAGGAGTAAGCCATCCGAGCCGGCGACCTCTGTCCAGCCAGAGGCGCCGAATAATCTGTTGGAGGCACTTGAAGGTGCCACCATCGACGAGGAGCACCGTACTGTTATGAGTACGGTGGTCCAAAGGGTTCAGTCTGCCAAAAGCGGACTGAATGCAGCTTGTGCTAGCCTTTTAACAGGCTTCCAAGTAAGCAAAAAATATGCTAAATTCATTACCGCATAGACAGTAGCCCCTGATGCTCTGTTCGGTGTTCGGAAAGAAAAGCCGAATAGAGGATCTAATAGTTATCGCAGGAGTCTAACCATAAAAAGTCAAATATGCGTATGCAGGCTTCCCTGCTATCCACCGCCGCACTAACTGCGCAGGTGGAAGTCCTGAAAAAGGACTTCGAGCAGTCCGAACAGGCGCTTGGCCTTTTCAAAAGGCAGCTCGAGGAGAAGGAAGGTAAGATACCTCTTCAATAATAAAATATGCCTATAGAAAGGCTTGATTGCAAAAAATAACAAGATTGAACTGCCTATTGTAGGGGCCGCCACGAAGGTGGCAACCCTAAGGCAGGCGCTTTTTGAGGCCGAGAAGAAGACGTCCGAGGAGCGCGCCGAGCGAGAGAAGCTTGGGGTCCAATGCGGCGAGGTGCAGCAGCAGCTGCAAGCTCTCATGGAAAAACATGAGGGTTTGGAACTTGAGGCAAAAACGCAAGCTACCGAACTCGCCTCTGCCTTTGAGACCGCCAAGAGCGCCAAGGCCGAAGCCCAGAGGGCCCTCCAAGAGTTGGAGGATATGAAGAAGATAGCAGCGGGTAAGGCATTCTCAATGCAAAGTAGGAACATAAAAGTAAAGTACCTATTACTTACCCGAATCCGGAGTTCTCCAGGGGCGTTCTTCGATCTTCCTTGCAGTGCATCCGACGCTGCCGCATTCTTCCGGAGCGAAGAGAACAGCTCGACGGAGAATGTGTTCTGGTCTCAGTATTCTAAGGCCGGACACCCTGTGCCTTTGAGCGACCAGCTGAAGCAGCTGGCCGAGCTCCACAAGGCGTCCGAACAGGCCATGAAGGGCTTACTAGTTCGGCTATGGCCTAGAGAGGCCCTGCCTGGGAGCTACTTCGGGCTAGTGTGGCGGCTGGTGGAGGCCTGCCACGACTTGAGGTCATCAAGCGCTCTGTCTGCATTGAAGGTGCCTGGAGGGCCCTTGCCCGTGTAAGGGTACACTGGGGTAAGCTGAACGGCGAGAAGCTGGTGAAGGACGGGCCGCCGCAGGGGAAGGAGCATCGCAAACCCGAGAACTACTATGAGGAAGTTCTTGCCGGATCCCGCCTTATTGCGGATGAATGTACCAAAGATGTAATATTTCAATAAACTCGTTCGTTTCTATCCTGTGCGCTGAAAACTTGCTCATATGCGCTTTAAGCAATGCTTTGAATTTAAAATATTGTTTTCTGTGCGGCCGTTTATCAGTAATTGAGAGATGGCGAGTCGTCGGCTTCTACCCCCATGCAACTAGTGCTGAGGTGTTCGGGATAAACCTGCGGGCTCTTGTTCCCATAGTTGGGTCCTTCTAGGGAGGCCCGCAGCACAACGAACCAGGCAATCGGACTATAATGCTTGAACACTCTCACTTAGCCATAGAACTTTATAATTTTAAATTTCGGTGAAGCCCCTAGTTCGGAAGGCCGAATTCGGGGCACTATCCACGCCTTTAGCCGGATTTAACCAGCTCTCCGTTCGAAAATGGCATAAGCCTTTAAGGACTCGAAAAACCTCTCGAACAGCGACCGGTCTCGCACCCTATCATGACAGTCTGTTTTAGCTTTCTCCACTAAGGCGCTCACCCACATGATCTGGGGCGCAATCGCAGCGGTTCTCCTAGTGCTACCTTAGCCGATAGAGCGGAACGTAAGGTACCAAAACATAGGAGCCGGGCAAACCCAACATATGACCAAAATCATGACTCGGAGCCGATGCATATAGTGCTATAAGTTCGGGGTGCCGCACTTGGAAAAGTGTGCGGACTTCTCATGACCAGATAAAAGGGTAATGAAGCCCCTAGCGTGGTTTGCCGTACCATGGTGTACGGGTGTCGTCATGTTATAAAATAAACATATATATATAAAAAGATGATAATGCAAAAAATAGACTAAAGCTATGCATTGTTTATAAGAAGGCTGTTTACTCAAGCCGAACGATACAAGTAGTGCAATAGGCAAAAAGTGCTAGACTATTTAACATGTCCAGACCAGGTGCAGGCCGTAGCGATTTAGAAACAGGTATATTGCTCGAAATAGAGACCACCTGAGAGTTCCATAATGCGGCGTTTGTTTTGTCTGCTTTCCTGGGTCTTGTACCGTCTGTGCGGCAGCGAAGCCGAACAGTTTTTACAGAGTCCTGAAAAAAGGAAAAAAAGAAAAAAAGAAAAAGAAATTTTGGCAGCCCCTAGTACGTTTGACGCCGTATTGCGGGTATGCCAGGAATATCCCCCTCCCCTATGCCCATGGGATTTTTAGGGCGTAGTTGTGTACTCTAGGTACTGGCTCTGCTATGTAGCGGTGGCTAGGGTTGGGGCGGTATTGCTACGCTTGCTCCGAACGCGCCAGTTGGTCATGCTGCAGATTACTCCGGGCGCGCTTTGCATTGTCCGGCTTTTTAGCAGCCGGACTGGAGAGTTGCCTTAAGAGGCTGCTTTGTACCTCCGCTGCGAGGGCCGCCGTGTGCTCCTTCGTACGGATGGAGCGTTCGGTGTTCCCGCTGACCGTTATTACACCTCGAGGGCCTGGCATCTTGAGCTTGAGATACGTGTAGTGTGGCACCGCATTGAATTTAGCGAATGCGGTTCGTCCGAGTAGGGCATGACAGCCACTGTGGAACGGGACTATGTCGAAGATTAACTCTTCGCTTCGGAAATTATCCGGAGATCCGAAGACCACATCAAGTGTTATCGAGCCTGTGCAATTGGGCTCCACACCTGGGATGACGCCTTTAAAGGTCGTCCTTGTGGGTTTGATCCTTGATGGATCTATGCCCATTTTCCGTACTGTATCCTGATAAAGCAGGTTCAGGCTACTGCCGCCATCCATGAGGACTCTTGTGAGACGAAATCCGTCCATGATTGGGTCGAGGACCAATGCGGCAAAACCGCCGTGACGGATGCTAGTGGGATGGTCCCTTCGATCGAAAGTGATCGGGCAAGAGGATCATGGGTTGAACTTTGGGGCGACTGGCTCCATCGCGTATACGTCCCGTAGCGCACGCTTCCTCTCCCTTTTGGGAATATGGGTCGCGTATATCATGTTCACCATCCGCACTTGTGGGGGAAACCCCTTCTGTCCTTTGTTATTCAGCGGCCTGGGCTCCTGCTCATCATCGCTGTCCATCCCCTTATCTTTATGTTCGGCTCTCCACTTGCCTGCCTGCTTGAACACCCAACAATCTCTGTTGGTGTGATTGGCTGGCCTTTCGGGGGTGCCATGAATCTGGCATGAGCGGTCGAGTATTCGGTCCAGGCTGGACGGACCCTGGTTATTCTTTTTAAATGGCTTTTTCCGCTGACCGGATTTATAGCCTCTGAATCCGGCATTTACTATCGTATCTTCATTGCTGTCGCTGCTAACGCGGCGCTTTTGATTGTTTCGACGTGACCTGCCGCTTTTGTCCTTGGTATCTGGATTACCAGTCTTCTTCGATAAGTTGTTGCTATGAGCTAGCCAGCTATCTTCGCCCGCGCAAAAGCGGGTCATGAGTGTCATGAGGGCTGCCATGGATTTCGGCTTTTCCTGTCCTAGGTGCCGGGCCAGCCATTTGTCGCGGATATTATGCTTGATGGCCGCTAGGGCCTCTTCATCCGGACAGTCGACTATCTGATTTTTCTTTGTGAGGAACCGTGTCCAGAATTGTCTGGCCGATTCGTCTGGCTGCTGAATTATGTGGCTTAGGTCATCGGCGTCCGGTGGTCGCACATAAGTGCCCTGGAAGTTATCAAGGAATGCGGATTCCAGGTCCTCCCAAGAACCGATTGAATGTGCTGGCAAGCTGTTAAGCCAATGCTGAGCTGGTCCCTTAAGCTTGAGTGGGAGGTATTTGATGGCGTGCAGATCATCGCCGCGTGCCATGTGGATGTGAAGGAGATAGTCCTCGATCCATACTGCCGGATCTATCGTACCATCATACGACTCGATATTGACGGGTTTGAAACCCTCTGGGATTCTATGATCCATTACTTCGTCTGTGAAGCATAGAGGGTGTGCGGCGCCCCTGTACTGGGCTATGTCATGACGCAGCTCAGAAGAGCTATGTTTGTTATGTTCGGACCGGCCGGATTTATTGTGTACGGACTGAAGATCATCACGTGTTGGGCGTCCGCGCGATCCATAGATCGATCTTATTTGCCTTGCTTTGTCCTTCAGGACATCTCACAGGTCTGGTTCGTTTTCCCGTGCCTTGGTGAAGCGGTGGGGCATGGCTTTTTTGGTTGTTCGGCAGGTTTCTCTGTCACGGCCACGAGGTGGCCGATCTGCCATGTCTTGTGCTTCCTCCTCTGATAGGGGGAGCGGCCTGCGCTTAGGATAATTTTTGGAAGGGCGCCCGAGTTCATACTCTTCGGCCGCAAGGACTTCTGTCCATCTGTCAGCTAGCAAATCTTGATCAGCCCTAAGCTGTTGCTGCTTTTTCTTTAGGCTGTTCGCCGTGGCTATAAGCCTGCGTTGAAAGCGCTCTTGTTCGGCAGGGTCTGATGGTACGACGAATTCATCGTTGACGAGGCTTGCCTCGTCTTCGGAGGGAGGCATATAGTTATCATCCTCAACCTCTTGTTCTGCCGCTTTCTCATGAAGGCCGGCTTCTCCATCTTCCTGTGCCGAATCTTGCTGGGGTTGGTGCTCTTCGGCGCTATCCGGGGTAGTATTATCCCCTGTGCCGGAATCACTATTCTTGCTTTGGCGGGATTTAGAGCAGCGCCGCTGACGCCGGCGTTTGGGAGGCTTTTTCGAAGTGTCGTCCCCCGCTGTTCCATCGCCATCTCCGTCTTTCGGAGCGTCCACCATGTATATGTCGTATGACGAGGTGGCAGTCCAGCGCCCTGCAGGTGCTGGTTCTTGTTCGTCTCCTCCTTCGTCGTCCATACCGTCGAAGTCTTCGAAGCCGAAGTCAACCATGTTGGTTAAGTCGTCGACAGTGGCTATTAAGTGGGTGGTGGGCGGGCTTTGAATTTCTTCGTCGTCCGAATCCCAACCTCGCAGGCAATAGTTCGGCCTGGGCTCCCCTGACAAAGAGAGAGACTTGAGAGAATTCAGTATATCGCCGAAAGGTGAATGCTGAAAAATATCCGCGGCAGTGAACTCCATTACAGGCGCCCAATCTGATTCGATCGGCAGGGGCGAGGGAGTTTCGGGGCTCGGCGAAGAGTCCGGTTCCTCGGAGTCACGGGCTATGCGGAGTGCGGGGCTGGCATTCGGCTCGATCGCCTTTTAGATCGCAGCCCCTGAGGTGACGTCCAACCGTTCATCCTCAACGAACGCAACGGGCTCCGAATCGAGGGTCGGGGCCGGAGCGTATGCGGCCTCCAGGACACTATTCGGGGGGCAGAGCTATATCATGTCCCTCGAGATAGTGTGGTGAGCCTGGCTGTGGCTCGAATTCGTCGAAGATCAAGTCTCCACGGATATTTGCCGTATAGTTTAAACTTCCAAACCTGACTTGATGGCCAGGGGCGTAGCTTTCGATCTTCTCCAGATGGCCAAGGGAGTTGGCCTGCAGAGCGAAGCCGCCGAAGACGAAGATCTGACCGCGGAGAAAAGTCTCTCCCCGGACCTCGTCATTGCTGATGATCAAAGGAGCCATCGGACCCGAAGGCGACGGCACAGAGGAACTCTCAATGAAAGCACCAATGTCGGTGTCAAAACCGGCGGATCTCGGGTAGGGGGTCCCGAACTGTGCGTCAAGGTCGGATGGTAACAGGAGACAAGGGACACTTTGTTTTACCCAGGTTCAGGCCCTCTCGATGGAGGTAAGACCCTAGTCCTGCTAGATTAATATTGATGATATGGGTAGTACAAGAGTAGATCTACCACGAGATCAAGGAGGCTAAACCCTAGAAGCTAGCCTATGGTATGATTGTGTATGACGAAAGTCTTGTCCTACGGACTAAAACCCTTCAGTTTATATAGACACCGGATAGGGTTAGGGTTACACAGAGTCGGTTACATTGGTAGGAGATCTTGAATATCCGCACGCCTAGCTTGCCTTCCACGCCAAGGAAAGAACCTTCTGGACATGGGACGAAGTCTTCAATCTTGTATCTTCATAGTCGTGGAGTCCGGCTGAAGGTATAGTCCGGCTAGCCGAACACCCCCTAATCTAGGACTCCCTCAGAGAGTGTTCAAGCATTATAGTCCGATTGCCTGGTTCGCTGTGCTGAGCGCCTCCCTCGAAGGACCCAACTATGGGAACAAGAGCCCTCAGGTTTATCCCGAACACCCCAGCACTAGTTGCGTGGGGGCAGAAGCCGACGACTCGCCATCTCTCAATTATTGATAAACGGCCACACAGAAAACAATATTTTAAATTCAGTAAGCATTGCTTAAAGCGCATATGAACAAGTCTTCAGCGCACAGGATACAAATGAGCGAGTTCATTGAAATATTACATCTTTGGCACACTCATCCGCTACAAGGCGAGCTCCAGCAAGAACTTCCTTGTAGTAGTTCTTGGGCTTGCGATGATCCTTCCCCGATGGCGGCCCGTCCCGCACTAGCTTCTCCCCGTCTAGCTTGCCCCAGTGTATCCTTACACGGGCAAGGGCCCTCCGGGCACCTTCAATGCAGACGGAGCGCTTGATGACCTCCAGCCGTGGACAGGCCTCCACCAGCCGCCGCACTAGCCCGAAGTAGCTCCCGGGCAGGGCCTCTCCAGGCCACAACCGAACCAGTAAGCCCTTCATGGCCTGTTCGGACGCCTTGTGGACCTCGGCCAGCTGCTTCAGCTGATCGCTCAAGGGCACAGGGTGTCCGGCCTCAGAATACTGAGACCAGAACACACTCTCCGTTGAGCTGTTCTCTTCAGCCCGGTAGAATGCGGCGGCGTCGGATGCGCTGCGGGGAAGATCGAAGAACGCCCCTAGAGAACTCCGGATTCGGGTAAGTAATAGGTATTTTACTTTTATGTTCCTACTTTGCATTGAGAATGCCTTACCCGCTGCTATCTTCTTCATATCCTCCAACTCTTGGAGGGCCCTCTGGGCTTCGGCCTTGGCGCTCTTGGCGGTCTCAAAGGCAGAGGCGAGTTCGGTAGCTTGCGTTTTCGCCTCAAGTTCCAAACCCTCATGTTTTTCCATGAGAGCTTACAGCTGCTGCTGCACCTCGCCGCATTGGACCCCAAGCTTCTCTCGCTCGGCGCGCTCCTCGGACGTCTTCTTCTCGGCCTCAAAAAGCGCCTGCCTTAGGGTTGCCACCTCCGTGGCGGCCCCTACAATAGGCAGTTCAATCCTGTTATTTTTTGCAATCAAGCCTCTCTATAGGCACATTTTATTATTCAGGGGGTATCTTACCTTCCTTTTCCTCGAGCTGCCTTTTGGCAAGGCCGAGCTCTTGCTCGGACCGCTCGAAGTCCTTTTTCAGGACTTCCACCTGCGCAGTTAGTGCGGCGGTGGACAGTAGGGAAGCCTGCATACGCATATTTGACTTTTTATGGTTAGACTCCTACGAAAATTATTAGATCCTCTATTCGGCTTTTCTTTCCGAACACCGAACAGAGCATCAGGGGCTACTCTCTATGCGGTAATGAATTTACCATATTTTTTGCTTACCTGGAAGCCTGTTAGAAGGCTAGCGCAAGCTTCATTCAGTCCGCTCTTGGCGGACTGAACCTTTGGACCACCGTACTCATAACTGTACGGTGCTCCTCGTCGATGGTGGCGCCTTCAAGCGCCTCCAACAGATTATCCGGTGCCTCTGGCTGGGCAGAGGTCGCCGGCTCCGACGGCTTACTCCTTTTGGAAGGAGTTTGCCCACCGCGAGCCAGGACGGTTGAGTCCGGCGCGGTGTCCGGCACAAAGCCGGACTGGGAGCCTTGGGGGGTTTCATCCCCTTTACTCCTGGGGTCCTGAGGATTGCCTTGCGGCTCCTCCAGGACCACCTCCTCCTGCCCTGTTTGGCGGGACGCCGCTTCGGCGTCACCCGCCCTGCGGGGGGAGACCGCGGGAGGAACGGAGTCCATCTCCGACGAATCCAGGGAGCCGCTCGACGAAACGTCGAGTGCGGCCCAGGGCGGGCTGCACAAGTAATGTTTGACGTCAGGGAAAGCCGCGCATCAAGAGATACTAGGAGTCATTCTGGTATGCAAACACTTACGATTTCGCCGGACGCTTGGTCCTTTCCGGCCACTCCTTTTCGCCCTTTTCGGCGTCGTTGGAGTAGTCCGGCGGAGGGGTCTTCCTCTTCCTCGACCCCTCGGCCTCCCCCGTTGGGGCGGCCTTCCTCTTCTTCTTCTCTCCCCCCGCTGGGGGGGAGAGCTTTCTTCCTCCTCCTCGTTCTCACGAGAGGAGGGCGCCGCAGACTTGTCAGATGACGAGCTCGACACCACCACATTACGGTCACTCTTTCGAGTCCCGGTGGTCTTGTTCTTCTTGACCTTCTTTTCCGGCACCACGTAAGGCGCCGGAGCTAGCAGCTTCTCTAGAAGAGCTGGGGCTTGGTCTTCGGGCAGAGGAGCCGGACAGTTAATTGGTCCGGCTATCTTCAGCCACTTCTGTCAAAGACAAAGGGAGTTTTTAGATCCCGCATGGAGTTAATCTATAAAGAAGAGCTTAATGAACCTGTAAAAGGTATAAATGGCTTACCTCGCCCGCATCACGCTGCGAGCTGTATCCGCGATCTTCGGAGGCGGATGTGGGGCACTCGACGCTTGTGGTTAGCATCTTCCAGACGTCTTCATACGTCGTATCGAAGAGCCTATCAAGGGTTCGGTGCTGCGCCGGGTCGTATTCCCACAAAGTGAAATCCCGTTGTTGGCACGGGAGGATCAGGCAAACGAGCATAACCTGGATTATGTTGACATGCCGGGTCGGCTTGTTCACCAAGGACTGGATGCGGGTTTGCAGTCCGGTAACTTCGCTCTCATTGCCCCACGATAAGCCCGTCTCTTGCCAAGATTTGAGGCGCGTGGGGGGTCCAGATCGAAATTCAGGGGCCGCGACCCATTTCGAGTCGCGTGGCTCGGTGATGTAAAACCACCCAGCCTGCCACCCCTTCAAGGTCTCCACAAAGGAGCCCTCGAACCAGATGGTGTTGGCCATTCGGCCAGCCATAGCTCCTCCGCACTCCGCCTGGGTGCCGGACACTACCTTGGGCTTGACGTTAAAAGTCTTAAGCCAGAGGCCGAAGTGGGGGCGGATGCGGAGAAAGGCCTCGCACACGACGATAAATGCCGAGATATTGAGGACGAAGTTCGGGGCCAGATCATGGAAATCCAGGCCGTAATAGAACATGAGCCCCCGGACAAAAGGGTGGAGTGGAAAACCCAGTCCGCGGAGGAAATGGGGAAGGAAAACTACCCTCTCATCAGGCCTTGGGGTAGGAAGGAGCTGCCCCGCCTCAGGAAGCCAGTGCGGGATGTCCTTGGACAGATATGCCTTCCTAAGCTTTTTAATTTGTCCCTCCGTGACGGAGGAAGCCATCCACTTGCCTCCTGCTCTGGACATTGCTGGAGTAGGTTGAGGACGAAAGAGCGGACTTGGGCGTTGGAGCTTGAGTGCGCAAGGGATGGATAGGCAGAGGAGGAACAAGGCGTAGGTGAAAGAGGTGGATCTTTATCCCCTTATATAGGCTGATGCCGTTATGCATCCCCACCTACCTCATAAAACTCGCTTGCCGCTCAAGCGCCGTGGTAAATGGCGCGGTTGGGTTACCCACGTCCGTATTAATGAGAATCCCGTTAAAGGGGGCACACGATCTCTGCTTCGACAAGACGTGCCAAGGAAACTGCCTCGTTGAGCGTGCTGCGGTGGAACAGTAAAAATACCCCATACAGAAGGCTTGGTCGCAGTATTATGACGTACTGCGGAATACGTCAGCAGATTCGATTTGTGTGTGCATTATTCTCTATATGGCAATACGTGGAAATTTGTTTTGCAGAGCCGGACACTATTTTCTGGTGTTTATTATCTTCTTGAGGAACTTGGAGGAGGAACCCTCCTTGCAATTCCGAAGACAATTTGCGCGCCGGACTCGTCGTCATTGAAGCCTGGTTCAGGGGCTACTGAGGGAGTCCTGGATTAGGGGGTGTTCGGATAGCCGGACTATACCCTCAGCCGGACTCCAGGACTATGAAGATACAAGATTGAAGACTTCGTCCCGTGTTCGGAAGGTTCTTTCCTTGGCGTGGAAGGCAAGCTAGGTGTGCGGATATTCAAGATCTCCTACCAATATAACCGACTCTGTGTAACCCTAACCCTATCCGGTGTCTATATAAACCGGAGGGTTTTAGTCCGTAGGACGAACAACATTATTCATCATCATACCCATAGGCTAGCTTCTAGGGTTTAGCCTCCTTGATCTCGTGGTGGATCTACTCTTGCACTACCCATGTCATCAATATTAATCTAGCAGGAGTAGGGTTTTACCTCCATCGAGAGGGCTTGAACCTGTGTAAAATAAAGTGTCCCTTGTCTCCAGTTACCATCCGACCTTGACGCACAGTTCGGGACCCCCTACCCGAGATCCGCCGATTTTGACACCGACAAAGAGCTTCAGGCTCTCATGAAAAAACATGAGAGTTTGGAGCTTGACTCGAAGACGCGAGCGTCCGTGCTCGCGGCGGCCTTTGAAACTGCCAAGTCTGCCAAGGCGGAATCCCAGAAGGCCCTCCAAGAGTTGGAGGAGGTAAAAAAGATAGCGGCGGGTAAGGCATTCTTTATGCAAGCAGACATATAAAAGTAAACTACTTGTTACTTACCCGAATCCGGAGTTCTCCAGGGGCATTCGCAGATCTTCCCCGCAGCGTGTCCGATGTCGCCGCATTCTTTCGAGCCGAGGAAGGCAGCTCAATAGAGAAGGTGTTCTGGTCTCAGTATGCTGAGGCTGGACACCCTGTGCCCTTGAGCGACCAGCTGAAGCAGCTGGTCGAGCTCCACAAGGCGGCCGAACAGGCCCTGAAGGGCTTCATAGTTCGGCTGTGGCCTGGAGAGGCCCTGCCTGGGAGCTACTTCGGGCTAGTGCGGCGGCTGGTGGAGGCCTGTCCAAGGCTAGAGGTCATCAAGCGCTCCGTCTGCATCGAAGGTGCCCGTAGGGCCCTTGCCCGTGCAAAGGTGCACTGGGGTAAGCTGGACGGTGAGAAGCTTGTGAGGGACGGGCCGCCGCCGGGGAAGGAGCATCGCAAGCCCAAGAACTACTATAAGGATGTTCTTGCAGGTGCCCGCCTTGTGGCGGATGAATGTACCAAGGATGTAATTTTTGAATGAACTCGCTCGTGTTTATCCTGTGCGCTGAAAACTTGTTCATATGCGCTAAGCAATGCTTGTTGAATTTAAAATATTACTTTCTGTGCGGTCGTTTATCAAAAAATTGAGAGATGGCCAGTCGTCGGCTTCTGCCCCCATGCCACTAGTGCTGGGGTGTTCGGGATAAACCTGAGCGCTCTTTTTCCCATGTTTGGGTCCTTCGAGGGAGGCGCTCAGCACAACGAACAAGGCAATCAGACTATAATGCTTGAACACTCTCACTTAGCCATAGAACTCTATAATTTTAAATTTCGGCGAAGCCCCTAGTATTCGAAGACCGAGTTCGGGGCGCTATCCACGCCTTGGCCGGACTAAGCTGGTTCCTCGCTCTAAGCGGCATAAGTCTTTAAGGACTCGAAAAACCTCTCGAACAGCGACCGGTCTCTTGCCTCATCATGACAGTCAGTTTTAGCTTTCTCTACTGAGGTGCTCAGCCCAGCTCAACTGGGGCATGATCGCAGTAGTTCTCCTAGTGCTACCTTAGCAGATATAACGGAACGTAAGGCACCAAAACATAGGAGCCGGGCAAACCCAACTAACGACCCAAATCATGATTCGGAGCCAATGCATATAGTGCTATAAGTTCGGGTGCCGCACTTGTGAAAGTGTTCGGACTTCTCACACCATATTAAGGGGTACTGAAGCCCCTGGCGTGTTTTGCCATACCACGGTGTACGGGTGCAACATGTCGTTAATAAACATATATATAAAAAGAGGATAATGCAAAAAATAGACAAAAGCTATGCATTGTTTATAGAAAGGCTGCTATCAAAGCAGAACGATACAAATAGTGCGATAAGCAAAAGAAATTGGACTATTTAACATGTCCTGGCCAGGGGCAGGCCGCGGAATTGTATTCAAAACAGGTATACTGCTCGTAATAGAGACCACCTGGGAGTTCCATAATGCGGCATGGCTTGTCTGCGGTCCTGGATCTTGCATCGTTTGTGCGGCAGTTGAATTGCCGAACAGGTCGTCTGAAGTATGGAGTCCTGAAAGTAAAAGAAAATTAAAAAAGAATCCGGCAGCCCCTAGTACGGTTTAAGCCGTGTTGTGGGCGTGCCGTGATGGTGCCCCTCCCCTTGTGCCCATGGTATTTCGAGAGCGTAGTTATGTACGTGAAGCACTGGTTTTGCTATATCGCGAGGGCTAGGGTTGGGGCCGCATTGCTACGCTAGCTCGGAATGTGTCAGGCGGTCTTGTTGTAGGTTACTCCGGGCGCGCTTGACAGTGTCCGGCTTTTTAAGGGCCGGACTGGAGAACTGCCTAGAGAGGCTGCTTTGTACTTCTGCTGCGAGCGCTGCCGTGTGCTCCTCCGTTCGGAGGGAGCGTTCAGTGTTTCCGTTGACCGTGATTACTCCTCGAGGGCCTGGCATCTTGAGCTTGAGGTATGCATAGTGCGGTACCGCATTGAACCTTGCAAATGCGGTTCGCCCGAGCAGTGCATGGTAGCCACTGCGGAACGGGACTATGTCGAAGATTAATTCCTCGCTTCGGAAGTTATCCGGAGATCCGAAGACCACTTCAAGTGTGACTGAACCTGTACAGTTGGCCTCTACACCTGGTATAACGCCTTTAAAGGTCGTTTTGGTGGGCTTGATCCTTGAGGGATCAATGCCCATTTTCCGCACTGTATCCTGGTAAAGCAGGTTCAGGCTGCTGTCGCCGTCCATAAGGACTCTTGTGAGGTGAAATCCGTCAATGATTGGGTCAAGAACCAATGCGGCGAACCCGCCATGACGGATGCTAGTGGGGTGGTCCCTTCGATCAAAAGTGATCGGGCAGGAGGACCATTGGTTGAACTTTGGAGCGACTGGGTCCAGCGCGTATACGTCCCGTAACGCACGCTTCCGCTCCCTTTTGGGGATATGGGTTGCGTATATCATGTTCACCGTCCGCACTTGTGGGGGGAAACCCTTCTGTCCATTGTTGTTCGGCGGCCCGGGCACCTCCTCGTCTTTGCTATTCAGCCCCTTGTCTCTGTTTTTGGCATTTAACTTGTCTGCCTGCTTGAACACCCAACAATCTTTGTTGGTGTGATTGGCTGGCTTTTCGGGGGTGCCATGTATCTGGCACGAGCGGTCGAGTATTCGGTCCAAACTGGACGGGCCTTGAGTATTTCTTTTGAATGGCTTTTTCCGCTGACCGGATTTGTAGCCTCGGAATCCGGCATTAACTGACGTATCCTTTTTGCTGTCGCTGTTAACGCGGCGCTTTTGCTTGTTCCGGCGCGACCTGCCGCTTTTGTCCTTGGTATCCAAATTACCAAGGTTCTTGGTTAAGTTGTTGCTACGAGCTAGCCAGCTGTCTTCTCCCGCGCAAAAGCGGGTCATGAGTGTCGTGAGGGCTGCCATAGATTTCGGCTTTTCCTGTCCCAGGTGCCAGGCAAGCCACTCGTCACGGATATTATGCTTGAAGGCTGCTAGGGCCTCCGCGTCCGGACAGTTGACTATTTGATTTTTCTTTGTTAGGAACCGTGTCCAGAATTGCCTGGCCGATTCCTCTGGCTGCTGGATTATGTGGCTTAGGTCATCGGCGTCCGGTGGTCGCACATAAGTGCCCTGGAAGTTGTCAAGGAATGTGGCTTCCAGGTCCTCCCAAGAACCGATTGAGTCTGCTGGCAAGTTGTTAAGCCAATGCCGGGCCGGTCCCTTAAGTTTGAGTGGGAGGTATTTGATGGCGTGTAGATCATCACCGCGGGCCGTGTGGATATGAAGGAGATAATCCTCGATCCATACCGCAGGATCTGTTGTGCCATCGTATGATTCGATGTTTACGGGTTTGAAGTCCTCAGGGATTTTATGATCCATTACTTCATCTGTGAAGCATAGTGGGTGTGCGGCGCCTCTGTACTGGGCTATATCACGACGCAGCTCAAAGGAGCTTTGTCTATTGTGTTCGGCCCGGCCAGATTTATTGTATCCGGAGTGACGATCACCGTCACGTGTCGTGGGGCGCCCGCGCGATGCGTAGATCGATCTTGTTTGCCTTGCCTTGTCCTCTAGTATATCTCGCAGGTCTGGCGCGTTTTCCCGTGCCTTGGCATGTTTTGAGCAGTGTTGGGGCATGGCTTGAGTGGAGGGCCTAGAGGCCTCTCTGTCGCGGCCACGAGGTGGCCGGTCGGCCATGTCATGCACTGGTGATGTAGTGCTTCCTCCTCTAATCGGGGTAGCAGCCTGCGCTTTGGCTAACGCTTGGAGGGGCGTTTGAGTTCATACTCTTCGGCCGCAAGGACTTCAGTCCATCTGTCAGCTAGCAAATCTTGATCAGCTCTAAGTTGTTGCTGCTTTTTCTTGAGGCTGCTTGCCGTGGCTAAAAGCCTGCGTTTGAAATGCTCTTGTTCAGCGGGGTCTGATGGTACGACGAATTCATCGTCGTCGAGGCTTGCCTCGTCTTCCGAGGGAGGCATATAGTTATCATCCTCAACCTCTCGGTCTGCCGCTCTCTCATGAGGGCTGGCTTCTCCATCTTCCTGTGCTGAATCTTGCTGGAGGGGTGTTCTTCGGCGCTATCCGGAGTAGTATTATCTCCAGTGCCGGAATCACCGTTTTTGCTTTGGCGGGATTTAGAACGGCGCCGCTGACGCCGGCGCTTGGGATGTTTCTTAGAGGTGTCATCCCCCGCTTTTCCATCGCCATCTCCATCTTTTGGAGTGTCCACCATATATATGTCATATGACGAGGTGGCCTTCCAGCGCCCTACAGGTGCTGGTTCCTGTTCGTCTCCTGCATCGTCGTCCATACCGTCGATGTCTTCGGAGTCAAAGTCGAGCATGTCGGTTAAATCGTCGACAGTGGCTACAAAGTGGGTGGTGGGTGGGCTTTGAATTTCTTCATCGTCCGCATCCCATCCTTGCTGACCGTAGTCCGGCCATGGCTCTCCTGATAAAGAGAGAGAGAGACTTTAGTGAGTTCAGGATGTCGCCGAAGGGCGAGTGCTGAAAGATGTCCGCGGCGGTGAACTCCATTATCGGCGCCCAATCGGATTCGATCGGCAGGGGCGCGGGGGGTTCGGAGTCCGGAGAGGAATCCGGATCCTCGGAGTCACGGGTCATGCAGAGTGCGGGGCTGGTGTTCGGCTCGATCGCCTTTGAGATTGCAGCCCCTGAGGTGGCGTCCAACCGCTCATCCTCGATCGGCGCAGTAGGCTCCGAATTAAGGGTCGGAACCAACGCGCGTGCAGCCTCCAGGACACTGTTCGGCGGCAGAGCTAGATCATGCCCATCGAGACAGTGCAGCGCGCTTGGCTGTGGCTCGAATCCGTCGAAGATCAAATCCCCGCGGATGTCGGCCGTGTAGTTCAAACTTCCGAACCTGACCTGATGGCCAGGGGCGTAGCTTTCGATCTGCTCCAAGCGGCCAAACGAATTGGCCCGCAGTGCGAAGCCGCCAAAGGCGAAGCTGTCCGGGGAGAAAAGTCTCACCCTGGACCGCATCGTCGTTGATGATCAAAGGAGCCATCGGGCCTAAAAGTGACGACACAGAGGAACTCTCAATGAAAGCACCAATGTCGGTGTCAAAACCGGCGGATCTCGGGTAGGGGGTCCCGAATTGTGCGTCTAGGTGGATGGTAACAGGAGGCAAGGGACACAATGTTTGACCCAAGTTCGGGCCCTCTTGATGGAGGTAAAACCCTACGTCCTGCTTGATTAATATTGATGGTATGGGTAGTACAAGAGTAGATCTACCACGAGATCAAGGAGGCTAAACCCTAGAAGCTAGCCTATGGTATGATAGTTGTATGTTGGAGTTGTTGTCCTACGGACTAAAAACCTCTGGTTTATATAGACACGGAGAGGGTTAGGGTTACACAAAGTCGGTTACAATGGTAGGAGATCTAAATATCCGCATCGCCAAGCTTGCCTTCCACGCCAAGGAAAGTCCCATCCGGACACGGGACGAAGTCTTCAATCTTTTATCTTCATAGTCCAGGAGTCCGACTGAAGGTATAGTCCGGCTATCCGAACACCCCCTAATCCAGGACTCCCTCACTATGAATCTGAAAATGTTGTGGCACATCTTACTAAATTAAATGATATAGCCACCCTAGTCACTAATGAGGAAAAATTCGTTACTACTATAACCTTAAGTTATTTCCGTTCTCATTAAAGGGTGATGCTAAAACATGGTTTAATTCTCTTGATCATGGTTGTGTGCGTAGTCCCCAGGATATGATTTATTACTTCTCTATTAAATATTTCCCTGCTCATAAGAAACAAGCTGCCTTAAGGGAAATATATAATTTTGTGCAAATTGAAGAAGAGAGTCTCCCACAAGCTTGGGGGAGGCTTCTTCGATTACTTAATGCTTTGCCCGATCATCTGATATGTCTCCAACGTATCTATAATTTTTGATTGCTCCATGCTCTATTATCTACTGTTTTGGACTATATTGGGCTTTATTTTCCACTTTTATATTATTTTTGGGACTAACCTATTAACTGGAGGCCCAGCCCAAAATTGTTGTTTTTTGCCTATTTTAGTGTTTCGAAGAAACGAAATATCAAATGGAGTCCAAACAGAAAATCTGTTGCATGGCAATCCCTACTCACTCACATTGATATCTATTGAATGGCATATCCATAGCCCGTTGATACGCCTAGTTGACGTGAGACTATCATCCCCTTTTTTGTCTTCTACACAACCACCATTCTATTCCACCTATAAGTGCTATGTCCATGGCTCACGCTCATGTATTGCATGAAGACCGAAAAAGTTTTGAAAAAGTTAGAGTATGAAACAATTTCTTGGCTTGTCATCGGGGTTGTGCATGATTTAAATACTTTGTGTGGTGAAGATAGAGCATAGCCAGACTATATGATTTTGTAGGGATAACTTTCTTTGGCCATGTTATTTTGAGAAGACATAATAGCTTTATTAGTATGCTTGAAGTATTATTATTCTTTATGTCAATATGAACTTTTGTCTTGAATCTTTCGAATCTGAATATTCATACCACAATTAAGAAATTTTGCATTGAAATTATGCCAAGTAGCACTCCGCATCAAAAATTCTCTTTTTATCATTTACCTACTCGAGGACGAGCAGGAATTAAGCTTGGGGATGCCTGATACATATCCAACATATCTATAATTTTTTATTGCTCCATGCTATATTATCTACTGTTTTGGACTATATTGGACTTTATTTTCCACTTTTATATTAGTTTTGGGACTAACCTATTAACCGGAGGCCCAGCCCAGAATTGCTGTTTTTTTTGCCTATTTCAGTGTTTCGAAGAAACAGAATATAAAATGGAGTCCAAACAGAAAAATCCTTTTTGGAATGTGATTTTCTCACCGGATAAGACCCAGGAGACATGGACCCTACGCCAAGGCATCGGAGAGGCGATCACGAGGGTGGGGGGCGCGCCCCCCTGCCTCGTGGGCCCCTCGAAGCTCCACCGACGTACTTCCTCCTCCTATATATACCCACGTACCCCCAAACGAACAGATACAGAGCCAAAAACCTAATTCCACCGCCACAACTTTCTGTATCCACGAGATCCCATCTTGGGGCCTGTTCTGGAGCTCCGCCGGAGAGGGCCGTCATCACGGAGGGCTTGTACATCATCATAGCCTCTCCGATGAAGTGTGAGTAGTTTACCTCAGACCTCCGGGCCCATAATTATTAGTTAGATGGCTTCTTCTCTCTTTTTGGATCTCAATACAATGTTCTCCCCCTCTCTTGTGGAGATCTATTCGATGTAATCTTCTTCTTTTGCATTGTGTTTGTTGAGACCGATGAATTGTGGGTTTATGATCAAGTCTATCTATGAATAATATTTGAATCTTCTCTGAATTCTTTTATGTCTGATTTGTTATCTTTGCAAGTCTCTTCGAATTATCCGTTTAGTTTGGCGAACTAGATTGGTAGTTCTTGCCATGGGAGAAGTGTTTAGCTTCGGGTTCGATCTTGCGGTGTCCTTTCCCAGTGACAGAAGGGGCAGCAAGGCACGTATTGTATCGTTGCCATCGAGGATAACCAGATGGGGTTTATTTCATATTGCATGAATTTATCTCTCTACATCATGTCATCTTGCTTAAAGCGTTACTCTGTTTTTAACTTAATACTCTAGATGCATGCTGGATAGTGGTCGATGAGTGGAGTAATAGTAGTAGATCCAGAATCGTTTCGATCTACTTGTCACGGATGTGATGCCTATATACATGATCATGCCTAGATATTCTCATAACTATGCTCAATTCTGTCAATTGCTCAACAGTAATTTGTTCACCCACCGTAGAATACTTATGCTCTCGAGAGAAGCCACTAGTGAAACCTATGGCCCCCGGGTCTATTCTCATCATATCAATTTCCATCACTTTAATTTTGCTTTGCTTTTTACTTTGTCTTTTACTTTTCACTTTGCATCTCTATACCAAAAATACCAAAAATATTATCTATCGGATCTCACTTTCGTAAGTGACCGTGAAGGGATTGACAACCCCTAATCGCGTTGGTTGCATTGACCTCTTAGTGTTGTGTAGGTACGAGGGACTTGCGCGTGGCCTCCTACTGGATTGATACCTTGGTTCTCAAAAACTAAGGGAAATACTTACGCTACTCTGCTGCATCATCCTTTCCTCTTCGGGGAAATCCAACGCAAGCTCAAGAGGTAGCATCATCCTCTCAAGAAAAATGAAATACTTGATATCTTTTATAATGGACTAACCGATGCTTCTAGAGACCACCTGGATAGTTGTGCTGGTTGTGTTTTCAGGGAAAGAACTATTGATCAAGTTGAATTGCTATTGAATAATATGTTGAGTAATGATAATGATTGGACACTTCCTAAACCAACTCCTAAGTCAACTCCGAAGAAAAGGGGTATTCTATTTCTCAGTCCTGAAGATATGCAAGAGGCAAAGAAATCTATGAAAGAAAAAGGTATTAAAGCTGAGGATGTTAAGAATTTACCACCTATTGAAGAAATACATGGTCTTGATAACCCGACACAGGTAGTAAAGGTAAATTCTCTCTATAGATTCGATAAGGGTGAAATCCATCTACTAAGTTTGCTAGCCAATGCTTGGATGAGTTTGATAATTTTATAGTTAAACAAGCAGACTTCAATGCTTATGTTGGTCGAAAATTGAAACGTAATGCTTATATGATTGAACACTTGATTGATTATATGTCTAGAGTTAAAGGTGAACTTAAACTCATTAGTAAACATGCTTCTATGGTTACCACTCAAGTAGAACAAGTACTTAAAGCTCAAAATGATTTGCTCAATGCATTAAATAATAAGAAAAATGATAATGTTATTGGAGTTGTGACTAGAGGAGGTAGAATGACTCAGGAACCTTTGTACCCTGAGGGTCACCCTAAGAGAATTGAGCAAGATTCTCAGAGAACTAATGTTGATGCACCTAGTCCTTCTAAGAAGAATAAAAAGAAAAACGATAGGACTTTGCATGCTTCTAGTGAACCTGTTGTTGACACACCCAAGAATCCCAATGATATTTATATTTATGATGCTGAAACACAATATGGTAATGAACATGAACCTAGTGATAATACTAATGATGATGTTCATGTTGATGCTCAACCTAGCAATAACAATGATGTAGAGATTGAACCTGCTGTTGATCTTGATAACCCACAATCAAAGAATCAACGTTATGATAAGAGAGACTTCCTTGCTAGGAAGCACGGTAAAGAAAGAGAACCATGGGTTCAGAAACCCATGCATTTTCCTCCTAAACCATCCAATAAAAAGGATGATGATGATTTTGAGTGCTTTGCTGAAATGATTAGACCTATCTTTTTGCGTATGCGTTTGATATGCTTAAAATGAATCCTTATGCCAAGTATATGAAAGATATTGTGTCAGGGGAAATTGGCCTCCTCGAACACCTATGGGGATGGAGCCCCTTTTCGGTTCGGCGGGGACCGGAGGCTGCGCAAAGAGCAGATCGAGGCGACACGCACACACAACGATTTTACCCAGCTTCGGGCCGCACGGATGCGTAAAACCCTACTGCTGCTTGTCTGGTTGATTCGGGTTCTTGCTCTGGAACGCAAGAAGCTACAGTAAGCTCGAAGCTGGACGTGGATGGATGTCTACTGGGCGTCCTCCCTCCTCTACGTGCGCATGGGCCTCCTTTTATATGCTCAAGGGGTTACCCACAGGTGGCGACGTAGGTGAGGGTAAAAATGGCAAAAGACTGTGCGTACAGTGGCTGCACAGTGCTATCATACCTAACTCTGACGGCGGGGGACAAGGGCATTAAATGCCCGTCTGGGTCGCCCGAACAGTGCCGAAGTGGACCGTTAGGGGCGCCCCCGTTTGCCACGATGGCGATCCTGTCAGCGTTGCATGCCACCGCACGCCTCAGGCTACGCAGCGCCCCGCCACGTGCCTTTGGGAGAGCCACAGAGCGACGCGTGGGTGGGTGAGCTGGAGCGCAGGCCTGAGGTGGTGACTTGCCGCGACAAGTAGCTTGCCGCGGCGAGCTTCTCTTGGGGTGCCTTGGTTGGCCTTCCTGGCGAGCTCCCCTCGCTGGGGCCTTGGTGCTTTGGCTTGGTCGTCCCGGCAAGCTCCTCTTGCCGGGGTCCTGTCTCCTCGGCCCGGCAAGCTCCTCTTGCCGGGGCCTCGTCTTCTTGGCTCAAGTACTTGGTCCTCGTTTGGCCCAGAAAGGGCCGCGGAGGTTCTTGGCGTTCCCCCGGTGTCGGTGTCAAAACCGGCGGATCTCGGATAGGGGGTCCCGAACTGTGCGTCAAGGTCGGATGGTAACAGGAGACAGGGGACACTTTGTTTTACCCAGGTTTGGGCCCTCTCGATGGAGGTAAAACCCTACTCCTGCTTGATTAATATTGATGATATGGGTAGTACAAGAGTAGATCTACCACGAGATCAAGGAGGCTAAACCCTAGAAGCTAGCCTATGGTATGATTGTGTATGACGAAAGTCTTGTCCTACGGACTAAAACCCTCCGGTTTATATAGACACCGGATAGGGTTAGGGTTACACAGAGTCGGTTTTCTTGGTAGGAGATGTTGAGTATCCGCACGCCTAGCTTGCCTTCTACACCAAGGAAAGAACCTTCCGGACACAGGACGGAGTCTTCTAACTTGTATCTTCATAGTCCTGGAGTCCGGCTGAGAGTATAGTCCGGCTAGCCGAACACCCCCTAATCTAGGACTCCCTCAGTAGCCCCTGAACCAGGCTTCAATGACGACGAGTCCGGCGCGCAAATTGTCTTCGGCATTGCAAGGCGGGTTCCTCCTCCAAGTTTCTTCAAGAAGATAATGAACACCAAGAAATAGTGTCCGGCTCTGCAAAACAAATTTCCACGTATTGCCATATAGAGAATAATGTAAGCACAAATCAAATCTGCTGACGTATTCCGCAGTGCATCATAACACTGCGTCCAAGCCTTCTGTATGGGTTATTTTTACTGTTCCACCGCAGCACGTTCAACGAGGCGGTTTCCTTGGCACGTCTTGTCGAAGCAGAGATCGTGTGCCCCCTTTAACGGGATTCTCATTAATACGGACGTGGGTAACCCAACCACGCTATTTACCACGGCGTTTGAGCGGCAGGCGAGTTTTATGAGGCAGGTGGGGACGCATAACGGCATCAGCCTATATAAGGGGATAAAGATCCTCCTTTCTCACCTACGCCTTCTTCCTCCTCTGCCTATCCATCTCTTGCGCACTCAAGCTCCAACGCCCGAGTTCGCCCTCTAGCCCTCAATCCACTCCGGCGATGTCCGGAGCAGGGGGCAAGTGGATGGTTTCCTCCGTTACGGAGAGGCAAATCACAAAGCTTAGGAAGGCCGGATATCTGTCCAACGACATCACGCACCGGCTCCCTGAGGCGGGGCAACTTATTCCCACCCCTGGGCCTAAGGAGAGGGTGGTCTTCCTCCCTCATTTCCTCCGCGGACTGGGCTTTCCGCTCCATCCTTTTGTCCGGGGGCTGATGTTCTACTATGTCCTAGATTTCCATGATCTGGCCCCGAACTTCGTCCTCAACATCTCGGCGTTAATCGTCGTGTGCGAGGCATTCCTCCGCGTCCGCCCCCACTTTGGCCTTTGGCTCAAGACCTTCAACGTCAAGCCCAAGGTGGTGTGCGGCACCTAGGCGGAGTGCGGAGGTGCGATGGCTGGCCGAATGGCCAACGCCGTCTGGTTCGAGGGTTCCTTTGTGGAATCCTTGAAGGGGTGGCAGGCTAGGTGGTTTTACATCACTGAGCCACGCGACGCAATATGGGTCGCGGCCCCCGAATTTAGATCCGGACCCCCCACGAGTCTCAAGTCCTGGCAAGAGACGGGCTTATCATGGGGCAACGAGAGTGAAGTGGCCGGATTGCAAACTTGCATCCAGTCCCTAGTGAATAGGCCTACCCGACATGTTGACATAATCCAGGTTATGCTCATTCGTCTGGTCCTCCCGTGCCAACGACGGGATTTCACTTTGTGGGAATACGATCCGGCGCAGCACCGAACCCTCAACAGGCTCTTCGACACGACGTATGAAGACGTCTGGAAAGTGCTAACCAAAGGCGCCGAATGCCCCACATCCGCCTCTGAAAATCGCGGATATAGCTCGCAACGCGATGCTAAGGGGGTAAGCCATTCGCCCCTTTCACAGGTTTATTAGGCTCCTCATTGTAGATTAACTCTACGCGGGATTTTCTAAGAACTCCCTTTTGTCTTTAACAGGAGTGGATGAAGATAGCCGGACCGATCAATTGTCCGGCTCCTCTGCCAGAAGACCAAGCCCCAGCTCTTCTAGAGAAGCTGTTGGCTCCGGCGCGCGTACGTGGTGCCGGAAAAGAAGGTCAAGAAGATCAAGACCACCGGGACTCGAAAGAGTGCCCGTAATGTGGTGATGTCGGACTCGTCATCGGACGAGTCTGCGACGCCCTCCGCTCGTGAAAACGAGGAGGAGGAAGAAGAAATCCCTCCCTCTCCAACGGGGGAGGGTAAGAAGAGGAAAGCTGCCCCGGCGGGGGCGGCTAAGGGGTCCAAGAAGAGGAAAACCCCTCCGCCGAACTACTCCCCAGCCGCTCAAGCGGACGAGGAGGAGTGGCCGAAAAGGACCAAGCGTCCGGCGAAATCGTAAGTATTCGGATATCAGAGTAACTCATGATGTTTTCCATAACTTTCCCTTATGTTAAACATAATTATGCATGCCGCCCTGGGACGCGCTCGACATTTCGTCGGGCGGTTCCCTGGATCCATCGGAGATGGACTCCGTTCCTCCCGCGGTCTCCCCCCGCGAGGCGGATGATGCCGAAGTGGCGTCCCGCCAAATGGAGCAGGAGGAGGTGGTCCTGGAGGTGCCGCAAGGCAATCCTCAGGACCCCAGGAGTACAGGGGATAAAACCCCCCAGGGCTCCCAGTCCGGCTTTAAGCTGGACACCGTGCCGGACTCCAACGTCCGAGCTCATGGTGGGCGAACTCCTTTTAAAGGGAGTAAGCTATCCGAGCCGGCGACCTCTGTCCAACCAGAGGCGCCGGAGAATCTGCTGGAGGCGCTTGAAGGCGCCACCATTGACGAGGAGCACCGTACTATTATGAGTACGGTGGTCCAGAAGGTTCAGTCCGCCAAGAGCGGGCTGAATGAAGCCTGCACCAGCCTTCTAACAGGCTTCCAGGTAAACAAAAAAGATTCTGAGTTAATTACCGCATAGACAGTAGCCCCTGATGCTTTGTTCGGTGTTCGGAAAGAAAAGCCGAATAGAGGATCTAATAATTCCGCAGGAGTCTAACTATGAAAAGTCAAATATGCGTATGCAGGCTTCCCTACTATCCGCCGCCGCATTGACTGCGCAGGTGGAGGTCCTGAAGAAGGACTTCGAGCGGTCCGAGCAGGAGCTCGGTCTTGCCAAGAGGCAGCTCGAGGAGAAGGAAGGTAAGATGACCCCTTCAATAATAAAATATGCCTATAGAGAGGCTTGATTGCAAAAAATAACAGGATTAAACTGCCTATTGTAGGGGTCACCACAGAGGTGGAGACCCTAAAGCGGGCGCTCGCCGAGGCCGAGAAGAAGGCGGCCGAGGAGCGCACTGAACGAGAGAGGCTCGGCGGCCAATACGGAGAGGTGCAGCAGAAGCTGCAAGCTCTCATGGAAAAACATGAGGGTTTGGAGCTTGACGTGAAAGTGCAAGCCACCGAACTCGCCTCCGCCGTTGAGGCCACCAAGAGTGCCAAGGCCGAAGCCCAAAGGGCCCTCCAAGAGTTGGAGGAGATGAGAAAGATAGCAGCGCGTAAGACATTCTCAATGCAAAGTAGGAAAATAAGAGTAAAATACCTGTTACTTACCCGGATCCGGAGTTCTACAGGGGCGTTCTTCGATCTACCCCGCAGTGCATCCGATGCCGCCGCATTCTTCCGGAGCGAAGGGAACAGCTCGACGGAGAGTGTGTTCTGGTCTCAGTATTCTAAGGCCGGACACCCTGTGCCCTTGAGCGACCAGCTGAAGCAGCTGGCCGAGCTCCACAAGGCGGCTGAACAGGCCATGAAGGACTTATTAGTTCGGCTGTGGCCTGGAGAGGCCCTGCCAGGGAACTACTTTGGGCTAGTGCGGCGGCTGGTGGAGGCCTGTCCGCGGCTTGAAGTCATCAAGCGCTCGTCCTGCATCGAAGGTGCCCGGAGGGCCCTTGCCCGTGTACGGGTACACTGGGGCAAGCTGGACGGCGAGAAGCTGGTGACGGACGGTCCGCCGCAGGGGAAAGAACATCGCAAGCCCGAGATGTATTATAAGGAAGTTCTTGCCGGATCCCGCCTTATTGCGGATGAATGTACCCATGATGTAATCTATCAATGAACTCGTTCGCTTTTATCCTGTACGCCAAAAACTTGTTCGTATGCGCTTTAAGCAATGCTTTGAATTTAAAATATTGTTTTATGTGCGGCCGTTTATCAATAACTGAGAGATGGCGAGTCGTCGGCTTCTGCCCTCATGCAACTAGTGCTGAGGTGTTCGGGATAAACCTGCGGGCTCTTGTTCCCATAGTTGGGTCCTTCGAGGGAGGCCCGCAGCACAACGAACCAGGCAATCGGACTATAATGCTTGAACACTCTCACTTAGCCATAGAACGTTATAATTTTAAATTTCGGCGAAGCCCCTAGTTCGGAAGGCCGAATTCAGGGCACTATCCACGCCTTTTAGCCGGATTTAACTAGCTCTCCGCTCGAAAACGGCATAAGCCTTTAAGGACTCGAAAAAAACCTCTCGAACAGCAACCGGTCTCACGCCCTATCATGACAGTTTGTTTTAGCTTTCTCCACTGAGGCGCTCACCCACCTGATCTGGGGCGCAAATCGCAGCGGTTCTCCTAGTGCTACCTTAGCCGATAGAGCGGAACTTAAGGTACCAAAACATAGGAGCCGGGCAAACCCAACATGTGACCAAAATCATGACTCGGAGCCGATGCATATAGTGCTATAAGTTCGGGGTGCCGCACTGAGGGAAATGTGCGGACTTCTCACGACCAGATAAGAAGGGTGATGAAGCCCCTGGCGTGGTTTGCCGTACCATAGTGTACGGGTGCCATCATGTTGTGAAATAAACATACGTATAAAAAAGATCACTATGCAAAAAATAGACTAAAGCTATGCATTATTTATAAGAAGGCTGTTTACTCAAGCCGAACGATACAATTAGTGCAATAAGCGAAGAAAAAAGGTGCTAAGCCATATAACATGTCCTAGCCAGGCACAGGCCGCGGAATTTAAATACAGTTATATTGCTCAAAATAGAGACCACCTGAAAGTTCCATAATGCGGCGTTACTTTGTCTGCTGTCCTGGGTCTTGTATCGTCTGTGCGGCGTCCTCGCCGAACAGGTTGTCCAAAATGTGGAGTCCTAAAAGTAAGAAAAAGAATCCGGCAGCCCCTAGTGCGTTTGACGTCGTACTGTAGGCATGCCGTGAATATGCCCCTTCCCCTGTGCCCATGGAATTTTAAGGGCGTAATTATGTACTCTAGGTACTAGCTCTGCTATGCAGTTGTAGCCAGGGTTGGGGCTGCATTTCTACGCTTGCTCCGAACGCGCCAGTTGGTCTTGCTGCAGGTTGCCCCGGGCGCGCTTTGCATTGTCCGGCTTTTTAGCGGCCGGACTGGAGAGTTGCCTTAAAAGGCTGCTTGGAACCTCCGCTGCGAGTGCCGCCGTGTGCTCCTCCGTCCGGATGGAGCGTTCGGTGTTTCCGCTGACCGTGATTACGCCTCGAGGGCCTGGCATCTTGAGCTTGAGATATGCATAGTGCGGCACCGCATTGAATTTAGCGAATGCGGTTCGTCCGAGCAGGGCGTGATAGCCACTGCGGAACAGGACTATGTCGAAGATTAACTCTTCGCTTCGGAAGTTATCCGGAGATCCGAAGACCACGTCAAGTGTTATAGAGCCTGTACAGTTGGCTTCTACACCTGGGATGACGCCTTTAAAGGTCGTCCTTGTTGGCTTGATCCTTGATGGATCTATGCCCATTTTACGCACTGTGTCCTGATAAAGCAGGTTCAGGCTGCTGCCGCCGTCCATGAGGACTCTTGTGAGATGAAATCCGTCAACTATTTGGTCGAGAACCAATGCGGCAAAACCGCCGTGACGGATGCTAGTGGGGTGGTCCCTTCGATCGAAAGTGATCGGGCAGGAGGACCATGGGTTGAACTTTGGGGCGACTGGCTCCATCGCGTACACGTCCCGTAGTGCGCGCTTCCTCTCCCTTTTGGGGATGTGGGTTGCGTATATCATGTTCACCGTCCGCACTTGCGGGGGAAACCCCTTCTGTCCTTTGCTGTTCGGCGGCCCGGGCTCCTGCTCGTCGTCGCTGTCCAGCCCCTTGTCTTTATGTTCGGCATTTATCTTGCCTGCCTGCTTGAACACCCAACAATCTCTGTTGGTGTGATTGGCTGGCCTTTCGGGGGTGCCATGAATCTGGCACGAGCGGTCGAGTATTCGGTCCAGACTGGACGGGCCCTGGTTATTCTTTTTGAATGGCTTCTTCCGCTGACCGGATTTATGGCCTCTGAATCCGGCATTTACTGTCGTATCCTCATTGCTGTCGCTGCTAACGCGGCGCTTTTGATTACTCCGGCGTGACCTGCCACTTTGGTCCTTTTTATCCGGATTACCAGTTTTCTTCGATAGGTTGTTGCTACGAGCTAGCCAGCTGTCTTCGCCCACACAAAAGCGGGTCATGAGTGTCGTGAGGGCGGCCATGGATTTCGGCTTTTCCTGTCCTAGGTGCCGGGCCAGCCATTCGTCACGGATATTATGCTTGAAGGCCGCTAGGGCCTCTGCGTCCGGACAATCGACTATCTGATTTTTCTTTGTTAGGAACCGTGTCCAGAACTGCCTGGCCGATTCGTCTGGCTGCTGAATTATGTGGCTTAGGTCATCGGCGTCCGGCGGTCGCACATAAGTGCCCTGGAAGTTGTCAAGGAATTCGGCTTCCAGGTCCTCCCAAGAACCGATCGAATCTGCAGGCAAGCTGTTAAGCCAATGCCTGGCTGGTCCCTTAAGCTTAAGTGGGAGGTATTTAATGGCGTGTAGTTCGTCGCCTCGTGCCATATGGATATGGAGGAGATAATCCTCGATCCAGACTGCCGGATCTGTCGTACCATCGTACGATTCTATATTGATGGGTTTGAAACCCTCTGGATTTTATGATCCATCACTTCGTCTGTGAAGCATAGTGGGTGTGCGGCGCCCCTGTACTGGGCTATGTCATTACGCAGCTCGGCAGAGCCGTGCTTGTTGTTTTCGGCCCGGCCGGATTTATGTTGTCCGGACTGAAAGTTTGGGCGTCCACGCGATCCGTAGATCGATCTTGTTTGCCTTGCCTTATCCTCCAGTACGCTTCGCAGGTCTGGCTCGTTTTCCCGTGCCTTGGTAAAGCGGCGGCGGGGCATTGTTTGTTTGGTTGTTCGGCAGGTTTCCCTGTCGCGGCCACGAGGTGGCCGATCTGACATGTCTTGTGCTTCCTCCTCTGACAGGGGGAGCGCCCGGTGCTTAGGATAATTTTTGGAGGGGCGTCCGAGTTCATACTCCTTGGCCGCAAGGACTTCTGTCCATCTGTCAGCTAGCAAGTCTTGATCAGCTCGAAGTTGTTGCTGCTTTTTCTTTAGGCTATTTGCCGTGGCTATGAGCCTGCGTTGAAAACTCTCTTGTTCGGCTGGGTCTGATGGTACGACGAATTCATCGTCGCCGAGGCTTGCCTCGTCTTCGGAGGGAGGCATATAGTTATCGTCCTCAACCTCTTGTTCTGCCGCCCTATCGTGGGGACTGGCTTCTCCATCTTCCTGTGCCGAATCTTGCTGGGGTTGGTGGTCTTCGGCGCTATCTGGGGTAGTGTTATCCCCTGTGCCGGAATCACCGTTCTTGCTTTGGCGGGACTTAGAGCGGCGCCGCTGACGCCGGCGTTTGGGAGGCTTTTTAGAGGTGCCATCCTCCGCTGTTCCATCGCCATCTCCGTCTTTCAGAGCGTCCACCATGTATATGTCGTATGACGAGGTGGCAGTCCAGCGCCCTACAGGTGCTGGCTCCTGTTCATCTCCTCCTTCGTCGTCCATTCCGTCGAAGTCTTCGGAGCCGAAGTCGAGCATGTCGGTTAGGTCGTCGACAGTGGCTATTAAGTGGGTGGTGGGCGGGCTTTGAATTTCTTCGTCGTCCGAATCCCAACCTCGCAGGCCATAGTTCGGCCTGGGCTCTCCTGACAAAGAGAGAGACTTGAGAGAGTTCAGTATATCACCAAAGGGTGAATGCTGAAAAATATCCGCGGCGGAGAACTCCATTATAGGCGCCCAATCCGATTCAATCGGCGGGGGCAAGGGAGTTTCGGGACTCGGTGAAGAGTCCGGCTCCTCGAGGTCATGGGCCATGCGGAGTGCGGGGCTATCGTTCGGCTCGATCGCCTTTGAGATCGCAGCCCCTGAGGTGACGCCCAACCGTTCATCCTCAATGAACGGAACGGGCTCCGAATCGAGGGTCGGGGCCGGAGCGTGTGCGGCCTCCAGGGCACTATTCGGGGGCAGAGCTATATCATGTCCCTCGAGATGGTGCGGCACGCTTGGCTGTGGCTCGAATCCATCGAAGATCAAGTCTCCTCGGATGTCTGCCGTATAGTTTAAGCTTCCAAACCTGACCTGATGGCCAGGGGCGTAGCTTTCGATCTGCTCCAGATGGCCAAGCGAGTTGGCCCGCAGGGCGAAGCCGCCGAAGACGAAGATCTGTCCGGGGAGAAAAGTCTCACCCTGGACCTCGTCGTTGCAGATGATCAAAGGAGCCATCGAACCCGAAGGTGACGACACAGAGGAACTCTCAATGAAAGCACCAATGTCGGTGTCAAAACCGGCGGATCTCGGGTAGGGGGTCCCGAACTGTGCGTCAAGGTCGGATGGTAACAGGAGACAGGGGACACTTTGTTTTACCAAGGTTCGGGCCCTCTCGATGGAGGTAAAACCCTACTCCTGCTTGATTAATATTGATGATATGGGTAGTACAAGAGTAGATCTACCACGAGATCAAGGAGGCTAAACCCTAGAAGCTAGCCTATGGTTGTGATGAATAATGAATGATTCTCGTCCTACGGACTAAAACCCTCCGGTTTATATAGACACCGGATAGGGTTAGGGTTACACATAGTCGGTTGTCTTGGTAGGAGATCTTGAGTATCCGCACGCCTAGCTTGCCTTCTATGCCAAGGAAAGAACCTTCCGAACACGGGACGGAGTCTTCTAACTTGTATCTTCATAGTCCTGGAGTCCGGCTGAGAGTATAGTCCGGCTAGCCGAACACCCCCTAATCCAGGACTCCCTCACCCGGCAAGCCTTGCTGCAGGGTGCTACTACTGCCCTTGCACAAGTTCGGGGTACTAAGGTACCCCTACTTTAGTACACCGACAGGAGCCCCCGGGCCTAGGCCATACACGGTGCCGAGCGTTGTTGGGCCAGGCCCAAACAGTGCACGAGCACGCGTGGCCTGGGTCGCGCTGCATCTTAAATCCGTGCCCGTCGCGCCTTCCCCAAGTGGCGCGCGTTTAACGCGCGTCGTGGGGGCGAGGCGTGCGTGACGTGGGTAGCGTGCGCGGGGCTGAGCCCCGCTTTCTCTGGATAGAAGGAAGGCAGCGATCCGCCCTCATAGCCTCCGGCTCCGTCAACGCCGACGACTTCTCTCACGCCTCCGCCATGGCTCCGAAGAACGACAAGGCGAAGGGGAAGGCCGCGAAGTCGGCCGAGGCGCTGCGGCTAGAGACGATGCGGAGGGAGGGGGCGACTTTTCCCCCTCAGGTCGACGCGTTGGAGCTGTGGAACAGGTTCTTCCTCTTCTGGTCGATGGCGACGCGAGCGCACCCGCGCACGCGAGTGCTTCCCGCCGTTGCCCCGGAAAATATCCGACCGGGTATCCCTTCTTCGCTGTATTCTTCCATTGCGGTCTCTGCCCGCCCTTCTCTCAATTCTTCTGCGACGTCATGTTCACCTACGGCCTCCATCTTCTTGACTTCACCCCCAACGCCGTTCTGACAATGGCGGTTTTCGCACACCTCTGCGAGAACTTCGTCGGAGTTCACCCCAACGTAGCCCTCTTTCGCCACTTCTTTGCTCCCCGAGTGGAAAAGGGTGAGCCTTTATCCGGCGGGGTCGCCTGGATCTCCAGGACTGGCAAGAAAGAGGCTTACTTGGAGGGGGAACTCCATAGCAGATGGGACGAGTGGAGAGCCGACTGGTGCCTGATCATCGAGGAGAAACCGCAGCCTTTCACTGCCGTGCGCCAAACTCCAGTGGTGCGCGGCTGTGATTGGGGCGAATTGGCGCCGGATGACGCCAAGTTGAAGATTGCCGTCACCCGAATCCTGCGCCTCAGGCTCGCCGGACTCACCGTCGGTGCCGTTGGCGCGGACTTCCTTCGCCGCCGCATCGCCCCCCTGCAGGAGAGGAGGAGGCCTACTTGGGAGTTCCAGAACGCGGGGGACATCATGAGGCTGCGCCCCGGCCTCAACTTCAACTTCACCGTTCTGGAGCTTGCCGGGATGCTGAAGGAGTTATTCAATCACGATCCCGAGCATCCCGAATGGTTCAGGCTGCCGCAGGGCGTCGTCCCCTTGTGCAACAATTCGTCGCTCAGCCGCATCCTTGCGATGATGCCGCTGTGCGACTCGCACGGGATCGTCGCGACCTGGCAGGAGCCAGCAGTTGACGTCGTGCAGGCCTTCTTCGACAACCTGGAGGAGGTGCCGGTCAAGGCCGACGATAAGAAAGGCCTCACACGAGACACCACCCCCGAGGAGCTGGCGTACATCGCCTCCAGGATGGAGGAGGCGGCGGCCGCCGCGGCCGCAGGTGAATTTGGTTTCACCGAGGCTGAGGCAGCCGCAGCGGAGGTGGCGGCCCTTGCCGAGCGAGCGGAGCTTGTCGGCGAGGAAGATTCTGCTGAGCACGACGCCGAGGGCGAGCCTGCCCGGGACACGATCGGCTTGCCGGAAGCTGACACCTCTTCCTCTCGTCCCCCAGGCAGCTCGTCACAAGCAGAGCCCCCTGCCCGACCGAGGAGGCGTCTCCGCAAGGTCGGAGAGACGGCGCGGCAGGGGAGCCAACAACCGCAGCACCGCGCGACACACTCCTCTGCGGCAGGAGCGGGGTCTTCGCTGTCCGCGGCTTCTGACCCTGCCGCTTCCCGGGCCGCGGCGATAGCGGGAGCGAGGCCACCCACTGCCCCTGCCAAGCGGTCGCGGGAGCCCACTCCCATATCTCCTCGCGTCGGAAGCAAGCCGGTCTTCGACTTCTCCGCGCTTAGCTCCGACGACAACGAGGAGGAGGGAGAGTAAGTCCCTTGTCGAGCTCGTATCCCTTTGATTCCCTGTTGCCTTATCTTGCAGCTCATTCGCCCTTCTCCGAATTCGTTCCTTTTCAGGACTCTGGCCCAGAGAAGGGCGAAAAGGGCCAAGGTCCCGCTGGTCGTCCTCGAGGACGAATCCACCTCCACAACAAGGGACGCGCCTGAGACGGCCTTGCCGGACCTGGCAGCTGGTCTCCAGGGCAGCCCCCAGCGCAGCCCCCAGCGTAAGTATATGGTTCACTTTCGCTGTTTGGAGTGCACGGGAGCTATTCCCCTCTTTTTTTGATTGCCAACATATGGCTGCTGGTTTGTGTAGGAGCAGAGCAGCTCCACCAGGGGCGCCCGGAGGGCTCTCCTGCCGTGCCGTCCGTGTCAACCACACCGCCAAGGGACGGTTCCCCGGCAAGGGAGGAGCCCCCGGCAGGGGAGATCTCTCCGGCAAGGAGGAGCTCTCCGACGAGGGACGCGACCAACGACCCCCCGGCTACGGAGGCCGCGGCCACATATCCTGCCACCGGTAACCCCTCCCGCACGGAAAACATCCCTTGGCCCTTCTTTCTTGTGGTCTTCTTTGCTGGATATTCGGTTGATCCTTCTCCCTTCTTCTGGCCATCAGACCCGCCCGCCACGGACTCGATGGAGACCAAGGTCGTCGTCGAGGAGGGCGCGCATGGCGATGCCGATGACGTCGTCGTCACCGAGGAGGCGGACAGCACCGATGATCCCGCAGGCGACGGGAATGCCGAGGCCGCCAAGGCCGCCGCGGCAGCAGATGGCGAGGAGACCGGCGATTGTACTGACGGCCCCGGGGCCACGGGGGCGTCAAGCACTATGCCAACCGGCGACCCTGCCGCTACTGCCGCGTCGGATCCCGAGGAGCCCTCGGCGGGCGTCTACCTGAAGGCCGGCGACGGCGTCTTCATCAGGCTTCCCTGGGAGTCGAGCTCCAGGGCGCCGGTCGAGGGAGAGGTCTTGGACGGAGAGGTGCTCGCCTCCGCCGGGCTGACACTGGTCGATGCGCCAAGCAGCGGCGGCGGCGAGCCCGAGGAGGAGCGGCTGCTCCGAAAGCTTATATCGCTCTACCGCGCCCGGCAAGCTAAGGTAGAGCATCGGGAGGCGCTTGCCGCGAAGGCGGCCGCGGACATGGAGAAGTGCGCCGGGGAGCTCCGGGAGCTTAACCAGGAGGCCCTCCAGTCCTTGGCGGAGGAGCGGAGGCAGCTTGGCGAGGCGTAGACGGCCTTCATCCTTGAGAAGGCGGAGGCCGAAGAGCAGCAGAGGCTTGCCGCTGAGGGGCTGTCCGCGCGGGAAGGCGAGCTGGCGCAGCAGAAAGCCAGCCTCGCCAGCCACGAGGAGGAGGTTGCCGCGCGCGAGCAGGCGCTCGACGGGGCCCTCCAGAAGGCGCAAGACGCTGCCGCGACTGCCGAAACCGCCAAGAAGGAGCTGGAGGCGAAGGTAGCGCAGCTCGACACCGACCTCAAGGCGAGCGGCGAGGAGCTCGCCGCGCTCAAGCAGGAGCGCGAGAAGGGCGCGCACACCCTTGGCGAGCTGCAGGGCCATTTTGCCGAGAAGATCCAGGAGCTCGATGCTGCCAAGAACTCCAACGCCGATCTTGAGCTGAAGTTGGACACCCTGACCAAGGCACTGGACAGTGCCAAGGAGCGGGAGGCGGCCTTGCGGAAGGAGGTCACGGACAACGAGGCGCTACTGGAGAGCGCCGCCGTCACCCAGAACACCTTCAGGACGACGGTTGAGCAATGGACCGAGGGCCTCGTCGACATCGCCGCCACCATTGACAAGGAGCTGACGATGCTGGGGGTGGAGGGCCACGAGTATCCCTCCGGCAAAAACGCCCCACCCAGCATCAAGCTTACTTCATTCTTCAAAGGCGTGGTGGCGCCGCTCCAGCATCTCCGGAAAACGATCCCGGAGCAGCTGGCTGACGAGACTCGCGAAGCCATCTCCGGGGCCCTCGAGAAGGTGTTGGTGAAGATCGTCTTCCGCAATCCCACCATTAGGCTCACCAACGTCCTCAGGTCCCTGCCAGTGAATGCTGATCTGAGTGAGATCAGGGCCCTCGTCACGCCCATCGTGGAAAGGGTGGCCGGGATCAAGAGGGTCGAGGGCGACCGCGTGGATTAGGCCGTCGTCCCTTTCTTTTCTTCTCCTGTTGCTGCTGAACGTGTCATGGGAACAGCTGGTTAGAGCAGCGGCAGGTTATTCTGTAATATAACTTTTATCTTAGGCAGTTTATTGCACTGTTATTTCCTCTACTTGACTTTACGCCTTGTTCGTTTTCGCCCTACGCTTTCGGGAACTTGCCGGCGCAAGCCTCCGCCTTGCCGCGGGTGCTGAGTGCGGGACGCCAGCAACCCGCCAGCGGTGCTGCCACCGGCAAGAAACTTTGCCGAGGCTGGTCGCAACTCACTTAAATTGTTGAGTAGGCTCAGGGCAAAGTAAGTGTTGCGACTGCAGTCGCAGCACACTTAAGCTGCCGAGCGAGCTCGAAACAAAGTAAGGATGCTACTCTGGGTGTAGCACACTTAAGTCGTTGAGCAGACTCGAAACGAAATAAGGGCGCAACCAGCCACGAGCCGGCCCCTCTGCGCATAGGTTTTCCATACAAAACTCGGTCGTTCGAGGAAAATAACTTTGGAATTTAAAAACCCAATTGCTCAAACGTTGGCAACTTAGCTTTTCTGTCTCTTGCCGCCCGGCAAGGCGAAGCTTCCTTGGGCGACGCCCGGCCCATCTTGTTATCACCCCTTCCTCCCTCCCCGGCAAACTTGTGGGCGAGGGGCCCTCCTCTTTTCTTTTGAGAGAAAAGAGAGGTAAGGGAAAACAAGGGCATGGGGCTTCGTGGCTCGCCATTGCTTGCCGGGGTTAAGTGTTGCACAATGTGTCAAATGATGCATGCGCAAAGTAAAGAGGCGCGAAATCGACAAGATGTGCGAGGCACATGAGCTATGCTTGGGATCTGCGCCCGTCTTTGTGCCAAGGATTACATGCAACTGCGGCAAGACTTGGACAAAGAGGATGGTTGACGGAACGGGTTCCGACAACCGCGCTGGCAAGGTCCTTCCCACGGTCGGCGTCGACTCGTTTAAATCTTGGCGGGCTAGGCACGCCGAAGAACGAGGTCGCCTTTCTCGCAACTTCTGGCGCTAACTTCTGCGGCTACAGGAGCGGCGCAAAGCTTGCTGGAAGCGAGAGACTCGCTCAGCGGCCAGAAGATGGTCCTCCTCGAGGAGCAGCTGCTCTTGCTCGGGCTTTGCGTGAGCAAGTACTCGAGGAGGGCCGTACGCGAGTCCGTGAGGAGAAATGCCTCCGCTCCACGGATTGGAGCGGAAAGGTACCTGGCCATACCTGAGCTTACCTGTGGTCACCAAATCAGGTTCACACAACCTCGACGCCCCCTACCTGGCGCGCCAAAGATGTCGGGGGAAATCGGCCTCCTCGAACACCTATGGGGACGGAGCCCCTTTTCGATTTGGCGGGGAGCGGAGGCTGCGCAAAGAGCAGATCGAGGCGACACACACACACAACGATTTTACCCAGCTTCGGGCCGCACGGATGCGTAAAACCCTACTGCTGCTTGTCTGGTTGATTCGGTTTCTTGCTCTGGAACGCAAGAAGCTACAGTAAGCTCGAAGCTGGACGTGGATGGATGTCTACTGGGCGTCCTCCCTCCTCTACGTGCGCATGGGCCTCCTTTTATATGCTCAAGGGGTTACCCACAGGTGGCGACGTAGGTGAGGGTAAAAATGGCAAAAGACTGTGCGTACAGTGGCTGCACAGTGCTATCATACCTAACTCTGACGGCGGGGGACAAGGGCATTAAATGCCCGTCTGGGTCGCCCGAATCGTGCCGAAGTGGACCGTTAGGGGCGCCCCCGTTTGCCATGATGGCGATCCTGTCAGCGTTGCATGCCACCGCACGCCTCAGGCTGCGCAGCGCCCCGCCACCTGCCTTTGGGAGAGCCCCAGAGTGACGCGTGGGTGGGTGAGCTGGAGCGCAGGCCTGAGGTGGTGACTTGCCGCGGCAAGTAGCTTGCTGCGGCGGCTGTCTTGCCGCGCCTGAGAGCTTGCCGCTCCCCAGGCCTTGCCGGGGCGCGTGGTGCGCCGCGGCGAGCTTCTCTTGGGGTGCCTTGGTTGGCCTTCCCGGCGAGCTCCCCTCGCCGAGGCCTTGGTGCTTCGGCTTGGTCGTCCCGGCAAGCTCCTCTTGCCGGGGCCTCGTCTTCTCGGCCCGGCAAGCTCCTCTTGCCAGGGCCTCGTCTTCTTGGCTCAAGTACTTGGTCCTCGTTTGGCCTAGAAAGGGCCGCGGAGGTTCTTGGCGTTCCCCCGGCAAGCCTTGCCGCAGGGTGCTACTACTGCCCGTGCACAAGTTCGGGGTACTAAGGTACCCCTACTTTAGTACACCGACATATTGTTACAAATAAAAGAAAGATACTGGAAGCTGAAATTTCCACCATGCTTGTTGATTATACTTTTAAAGGTGGAATACCTAAGAAACTTGGAGATCCAAGAGTACCAACTATGCCATGCTCCATTAAAATAAACTATGTTAAAACTGCTTTATGTGATCTTGGGGCCGGTGTTAGTGTTATGCCTCTCTCTTTATATCATAGACTTAATTTGAATAAGTGGACACCTACTAAAATATATTTGCAAATGGCCGATAAACCAACTGCTATACCTGTCGGTATTTGTGAGGATGTACCTGTTGTAGTTGCAAACATTACTATTTTAACGGACTTTGTTATTCTTGATATTCCCGAGGACGATAGTATATCGATTATCCTTGGTAGACCCTTTTTGAATACTGGAGGGGCTGTTATTGATTGCAACAAATGCAATATCAATTTTCGTGTTAATGGTAATGAGCATACGATACACTTTCCGAGGAAACAACCTCAAGTCCACAGTATCAATTCTAATGGAAAATTTTCAACTATTACTATTGGAGGTTTTGAATTTCCTCCTCCTACTTTCAAGAAGAAATATGATATTCTTATTGTTGGGGACGTGCATATCCCCGTTGAGGTAACCTAGTGTTATTTGAAATTTCTTCGGTTCCATGTTATTCTAAGAGAGTTTGTTAACAAGACTTGATCAACCTTGTTAGTGGATTCCTTTTGATGAGCATGAGATGGATGAAGTTAGAAGCACAACTCTGTGTAGCCTCCTTTTATTTTCTGTTATTTAGATTAACTAAAGAAAAAATAGCATTTTCTGTTTGTTTTCTGAATTATCCTTGCAATAAAAAATACCCCAAAAATAAAAGTTCTCCAAATATCCTGAAAATTAAATATGATTTTTTGTAGAATATTTAAGAATATCTGGCACTGAGAACACACCAGGGGGATCCACCACCTGGCCACTAGGGTCCAGGGCGCCCCCTGCCTTGTGGACCCCACGTGGACCTCCTCCACTTATTCCAGCACCCACTCAGTTCGTCTTCCTCCGGAAAAAATCCTCCCATAGCTCAAACCCGTGTTCTAACTCATTTTGCTGCCATTTTTTATCTCCTTGCTCAAAGCTTCATTCACAAAACTGTTTTGGGGGATTGTTCTTCGGTATGTGACTCCTCCAATGGTCCAATTAGTTTTTGTTCTTGTGCTTTATTTGTTGCAATTTTTTGTTGCTTAGGTGACCTTGTTCTTGAGCTTGCATGTCAAATTTATATGGTCCCAAGTAGTCCTAATGCATGATATAGTCTCTAGGCACTTGTGGGAGTAGTTGCTAACAATTTGGTTGAGTTTTGTTCACTTTTATTTTGAGTCACTAAAAATTTCAGAAATTTTCAGAGATTGTGCAACATGTTCATGCTCAAGATTGTGCAACATGTTCATGCTAAAACTTTCAGAAATTCTTTCCCAAGATTGTGCAACATGTTCATGCTCAATTTGCTTAAAATTCATGATTTGATTTCTAAGGGAAATAGTTTTCACGGGCGGAAAATACTTAGTAATAAAAGCATCCTTGCACTTATCCCAAGAATCGATACTATTACGAGGCAAAGATGAAAACCAAATTTTTGCACAATCCCTCAAAGAGAAAGGAAACAATTTCAACTTCACAATATCATTGTCCACATCTTTTTTCTTTTGTATATCACACAATTCTATGAAAGTGTTTAGATGGCACGCGACATCCTCATTAGGAGTACTGGAAAATTGCTCTTTCATAACAAGAGTCAACAAAGGGGCATTAATATCAGAAGACTCCAGACTAGTGGCAGGAGGAGCAATCGGAGTACTAATAAAATCATTATTATTAGTATTATAAAAATCACACAATTTGGTATTTTCTTGAGACATCGTGACTACACAAACAAGATTGCAAGCAAACAAGAGATCTGACGAGAAAAAGGCAAATAAAAAGGCAAATAAAAAGGCAAATTTTTTTGTGCTTTTCGCAAAAACTTTTTAGAAGTGGGGGAGTTGAAAACGAGAGGCAAATGGCAAATAATGTAAATTGCAAGGAGATGAGATTTTTGATTAGGAAGCTGATAGATGTTGATGATGTCTCCCCGGCAACGGCACCAAAACTTCTTCCTGATTGCTTGTATCTGTGTTGGTATTTCCCCGAAGAGGAGAGGATGATGCAGCGCAACGACGGTAAGTATTTCCCTCAATTATGAAACCAAGGTTATCAATCCAGTAGGAGAACCAAGCAACACTATGTAAACGGATCCTGCACACAAACAACAAATATTTGCAACCCAACGCGTAAGAGGGGTTGTCAATCCCTCCTCGGTATTAAGATAGATAAAATTGTATGAGATTGGATAAATAGATCTTGCAAAAACACAAATAAAATAAGTAAAGAAAAACTGCATCAAGGTATTTTTGGGTATTTGGAATATTAGATCTGAAAACAATATGATAGAAAATAGAACCGGGGGCCGCAGATTTCACTACTGGCTTCTCTTGAGAAAATAGGTGGGTAAACAAATTACTATTGGGCAATTGATAGCAGAGCAAATAATTATGATGATATCCAAGGCAATGATCATGTATATAGGCATCACATCCAAGATTAGTAGACCGAATCCTGCCTGCATCTACTACTATTACTCCACACATCGACCGCTATCCAGCATGCATCTAGTGTATTAAGTTCATGAAGAAACGGAGTAATGCCAGAAGAACGATGACATGATGTAGACAAGATCTATTCATGTAGGAACAGACCCCATCTTTTTATCCTTAATAGCAACGATACATGCGTGCCTCGCTACCCTTTCTGTCACTAGGTGAGGACACCGCAAGATCGAACCCATCACAAAGCACCTCTTCCCATTGCAATAAGAATCAATCTAGTTGACCAAACCAAACAAAAGTTTCAGAGAAGAAATACGAGGCTATAACAATCATGCATATAAGAGATCAAAGAAGACACAAATAATAGTCATGGATAGATCTGATCATAAACTCACAATTCATCGGATCCCAACAAACACACCGCAAAAAGTCATTACATCAAATAGATCTCGTAGAACATCGAGGAGAACATTGTATTGAGAATCAAAAAGAGAGAATAAGCAATCTAGCTATTGCCTACGGACCCGTAGGTTTGTGATGAACTACTCATGCATCATCATTGGAGCACCAATGAGGACGATGAACCCCTTCGTGATTGTGTTCCCCTTCGGCAAGGTGCCGGAATAGGGCTCTAGATTGGATCTCGTGGTTCTGGAACTTGCTACGGCTGGAATTGTGTTTCGACGAATCTCCTAGGGTTTCTGGAATATTTGGGTATTTATAGAGCTGAGAGGCAGTGGAGAGGACCTCTGTGGGCCCCACAACCCATTAGGGTGTGCCAGGGCCGTCTGGCACGCCCTGGTGTCTTGTGGGCCCCACGGGCCTCCCCTCTAGTGCTTCCTTGGCTCCCAAGTTGTCTTCTGGGCAGAAAAAATCTCCAAAAATTTTCGTGGCATTTGGACTTCATTTGGTACTGGTATTCTGCGAAGTAAAAAACAAGCAAAAAACAGCAACTGGCAATGGGCACTATGTCAATAGGTTAGCCCCAAAAATGATATAAAGTTTCTATAAAATGATTGTAAAACATCCAAGAATAATAATATAACAGCATGGAACAATCAAAAATTATAGATACGTTGGAGACGCATCAAAACACAACTGATAAAATTTCTTTCTTGGTAGTAGCATAATTACGTTGAGCACTGTCTAGAGTTTTACTAGCATAATGGATAACATTTAATTTCTTATCAACTCTTTGTCCTAGAACATCACCAACAACCTAATCACTAGCATCACACATAATTTCAATCGGTAAGTTCTAATTAGGTGGTTGAACAATAGGTGCAGAGATTACGGCTCTCTTAAGTGTTTCAAAGGCTTTTGCACAATCATCATCAGAAACAAATGGAACATCTTTCTGTAAGAGATTGGTAGGAGGCCTAGAAATTTTAGATAAGTCTTTAATGAATATCCTATAGAAAAGAGCATGACCAAGGAAATTTCTTATACCTTTAATATCTTTAGGAGATAGCATTTTTTCAATTGCATCAACGTTAGCTTTATCTACTTCAATACCTCGTTCAGAAATTTTATGCTTGAGGATAATACCTTCATTTACCATAAATTAACACTTCTCCCAATTCAAGACAAGATTAGTTTGTTCACATCTCTGCAAAACTCGATCAAGGTTGCTTAAGAAATCATCAAAAGAAGTCCCACAAAGGGAGAAATCATCTATGAAAACCACAACAATCTTTCCACAAAAATCATAGAATATAACAGTCATACATCTTGAAAGGTAGTAGGTGCCTTGGAAAGACCAAAAGGCATATGTCTATAAGCATAAGTTCCAAAAGGGCAAGTAAAAGTAGTTTTCTCTTGATGTTCTTTTGACACAGGTATTTGAGAGAAACCAGAATATCCATCAAGGAAACAAAAGTGTGTATGCTTAGATAGTCTTTCTAACATTTGATCCTTTCTAGTAGCTTTGTTTAATTTCCTAAAATCAATTACCATCATATAACAAGTTACAATTCTTTATGGAATGAGTTCATTTTTATCATTAGGGGCAATAGTTATACCTCCTTTCTTAGGAACACAATGAACATGACTTACCCATCTACTATCGGCTATGGGATAAATTATACCTGCTTCCAGAAGCTTCAATATTTCATTTTACCACATCCTTCATCTGAGGATTTAACTGCCATTGGTGATCAACGACTGGCTTAGCATCAGGCTCCACATTAATCTGGTGTTGACATAAACTAGGACTAATGCCTTTAAGATCATCAAGAGTGTATCCAATAGCAGCACGATGCTTCCTCAGAGTTTGAAGTAATATCTTTTCTTCATGCTCAGAAAGGTTAGCACTAATAATAACATGATATATTTTATCTTCACCAGGATAAGCATATTTCAACGTATCAGTTAATTGCTTTACTTCAAACACAGGATCACCCTTAGGTGGAGGAGGACCTCCAAGAGTTTCAACAGGTAAATTATGTTTAAGGATAGGTGCTTGATCAAAGAATATCTTACATATTTCATTTCTTTCATTCGTATGCATATCATTTTCATGGTTTAGCAAAATTATTCTAATGGATCAGTAGGAGGTACGGCAACACAATCAAGACCAACAATTTCATCCTTACTAGGCAATTCTTTATCACGAGGTTGTCTGCGGAACTTAGAAAAATTAAACTCATGAGATACATCACCAAAGTTAACACTGACAGTTTATTTATTTCTGTCTATTTTAGCATTAACTGTATTTAGAAAAAGGTCTACCAAATATAATGGGATAGAAATCATCTTGGGGAGAACCAAGAAATAGAAAATCAGCAGGGTATTTGATCTTTCCACACAAGACTTTGCTAGTTCTTGAGCTTGCGTCGGTTTTTCCCTTGAAGAGGAAAGGGTGATGCAGCAAAGTAGAGATAAGAATTTCCCTCAGTTGAGAACCAAGGTATCAATCCAGTAGGGGGAACACACAAGTCCCCAGTGATTGCACCTACACAAACAAACAAATACTTGCACCCAACATGAAAAAGGGGTTGTCAATCCCTTCACGGTTACTTGCAAGGATGAGATCTGATAGAGATAGGTATAAAATATAAGTAAAAGTGTAAAATAAAGTAAAGGTAAATAAATTGCAGCAAATTATTTTTGTGATTTGTATAGATCTGAAAATAATATGATAAAAATAGACCCGGGGGCCATAGTTTTCACTAGAGGCTTCTCTCTTCAAAGAAAGCATACAATGGTTAAACAAATTACTATTGAGCAATTGATAAAAAAATGCAAAGTTATGACGATATCTAAGGCAATGATCATGAATATAGGCATCACGTCCGTGACAAGTAGACCGACTCCTGCCTGCATCTACTACAATTACTCCACATATCGACCACTGTCCAGCATGCATCTAGTGTATTAAGTTAACAAGAACGGAGTAACGCCTTAAGCAAGATGACATGATGTAGAGGGATAGATCCAATCAATATGAATAAACCACACCTTTTTATCCTTAGTGTCCCCTTCTGTCACTAGGTATGAGCACCGCAAGATTGAACCCACTACAAAGCACCTCTCCCATTGCAAGAAAATTCAATCTAGTTGGCCAAACCAAATCAATAGATAGAGAAATACAAAGCTATCTTAATCATGCATAAAAGAGTTTAGATAAGACTCAAATAATATTCATAGATAATCTGATCCTAAATCCACAATTCATCGGATCTCAACAAACGCAGGGCAAAAGAAGATTACATTGAATAGATCTACAAGAACATCGAGGAGATAATTGTATTGAAGATCAAAGAGAGAGAAGAAGTCATCTAGCTACTAGCTATGGACCTATAGGTCTGTGGTAAACTACTCACACATCATCAGAAGGGCAGCAAGGTTGATGTAGAAGCCCTCCATGATCGAATCCCCCTCCAGCGGAGTGCCGGAAAAGGCCCCTAGATGGGATCTCACAAGAACAGAAGCTTGCTGTGGCGAAAAAGTATTTTTGGTGTGCTCTATCGTATATGGGGAATATTTGGTTATTTATAGAGCAAAGATTAGGGTTAGAGGAGCATCAAGGCCCCCACAAGCCTGGGGGCGCCTGATACGTCTCCAACGTATCTATAATTTTTTATTGCTCCATGCTATATTATATTCTGTTTTGGACATTATTGGGCTTTATTATACACTTTTATATTATTTTTGGGACTAACCTATTAACCGGAGGCCCAGCCCAGAATTGCTGGTTAGCAACATAGACCTAAGTGGATTTATTGGATCCTGGGGAACCATCACAAGTACGGCCGGCCTATAGAACGAGAATGCCGTGTCGTCCAGCGGAGCTTAGAAGAAGGTGACTCGGAGCCTAAGGAAGATGACGTTTTTTGCCTATTTCAGAGTTTCACAGAAAAAGAATATCAAAAGGAGTCCAAACGGAATGAAACCTTAGGCAACGTGATTTTCGGAACGAACGTGATCCAGAGGACTTGGACCCGACGTCAAGGCATTAACCAGGAAGCCACGAGGTAGGGGACGCGCCTACCCCCCCCCCCCAAGAGCGCCCTCCACCCTCGTGGGCCCCATGTTGCTCCACCGACGTACTTCTTTATATATACCTACGTACCCCCAAACTACCAGATACGGAGCTAAAAACCTAATTCCACCGCCGCAACCTTCTGTACCCGTGAGATCCCATCTTGGGGCTTGTTTCGGAGCTCCGTCGGAGGGGGCATCAATCACGGAGGGCTTCTACATCAACACCATAGCCTCTCCGATGAAGTGTGAGTAGTTTACCTCAGACCTTCGGGTCCATAGTTAATAGCTAGATGGCTTCTTCTCTCTTTTTGGATCTCAATACAATGTTCTCCCCCTCTCTCGTGGAGGTCAATTCGATGTAATCTTCTTTTGTGGTGTGTTTGTTGAGACCGATGAATTGTGGGTTTATGATCAAGTTTATCTATGAACAATTTTTGAATCTTATGAATTCTTTTATGTATGATTGGTTATCTTTGCAAGTCTCTTCGAATTATCAGTTTGGTTTGGCCTACTAGATTGATCTTTCTTGCAATGGGAGAAGTGCTTAGCTTTGGGTTCAATCTTGCGGTGTCCTTTCCAGTGACAGTAGGGGCAGCAAGGCTCGTATTGTATTGTTGCCATCGAGGATAACAAGATGGGGTTTATATCACATTGCATGAGTTTATCCCTCTACATCATGTCATCTTGCTTAAAGTGTTACTCTGTTCTTATGAACTTAATACTCTAGATGCATGCTGGATAGCGGTCGATGTGTGGAGTAATAGTAATAGATGCAGGCAGGAGTCGGTCTACTTGTCTCGGACGTGATGCCTATATACATGATCATACCTAGATATTCTCATAACTATGCTCAATTCTGTCAATTGCTCAATAATAATTTGTTCACCCATCGTAAATACTTATGCTCTTGAGAGAAGCCGCTAGTGAAACCTATGGCCCCCGGGTCTATTTTCCATCATATTAATCTCCCAACAACAAGCTATTTCCATTGCCTTTTATTTTGCTTTTATTTTACTTTGCATCTTTATCATAAAAATACCAAAAATATTATCCTATCAGATCTCACTCTCGTAATTGACCGTGACGGGATTGACAACCCCTTTATTGCGTTGGTTGAGAGTTTTTTTTTTGTTTGTGTAGGTGCGAGGGATTCGTGCGTGGCCTCCTACTGTATTGATACCTTGGTTCTCAAAAACTGAGGGAAATACTTACGCTACTTTGCTGCATCACCCTTTCCTCTTCAAGGGAAAACCAACGCAGTGCTCAAGAGGTAGTGAGGGAGTCCTGGATTAGGGGGTGTTCGGATAGCCGGACTATACCTTCAGCCGAACTCCAGGACTATGAAGATACAAGATTGAAGACTTCGTCCCGTGTCCGGAAGGATCTTTTCTTGGCGTGGAAGGCAAGCTAGGCGTGCGGATATTCAAGATCTCCTACCATTGTAACCGACTCTGTGTGACCCTAACCCTATCCGGTGTCTATATAAACTGGAGGGTTGTAGTCCGTAGGACAACCATCATCATACACAATCATACCATAGGCTAGCTTCTAGGGTTTAGCCTCCTTGATCTCGTGGTAGATCTACTCTTGTACTACCCATATCATCAATATTAATCTAGCAGGAGTTGGGTTTTACCTCCATCGAGAGGGCCCAAACCTGGGTAAAATAAAGTGTCCCTTGTCTCCTGTTACCATCCGACCTTGACGCATAGTTCGGGACCCCCTACCCGAGATCCACCGGTTTTGACACCGACATTGGTGCTTTCATTGAGAGTTCCTCTGTGTCGTCGCTTTTAGGCCCGATGGCTCCTTTGATCATCAACAACGATGAGGTCCAGGGTGAGACTTTCCTCCCCAGACAAATCTTTGTCTTCGGCGGCTTCGCTCTGCGGGCCAATTTGCTTGGTCATCTGGAGCAGATCTAAAGCTACGCCCCAAGCCATCAAGTCAGGTTTGGAAGCTTAAACTACACAGCAGATATCCACGGAGACTTGATCTTCGATGGGTTCGAGCCATAGCCAAGCGCGTCGCACTATCTCGAGGGGCATGATATAGCTCTGCCTCCGAATAGTGCCCTGGAGGCCGCACACGCTCCGGCCCCGATCCTCGACTCGGGGCCTGCTGCGTTCTTTGAGGATAAACGGTTGGACGTCACCTCGGGGGCTGCGATCTTGAAGGAGATCGAGCCGAACGCCAGCCCCGCACTTCGCACGGCCCATGACTTCGAGGAGTCGGAATCTTCTCCGAACTCCGGGCCTCCCGTGCCCCTGCCGATCGAATCCGATTGGGCGCCTGTAATGGAGTTCACCGCCGCGGACATCTTTCAGTGCTCACCTTTCGGTGATATCCTGAAATCTCTCAAGTCTCTCTCTTTATCAAGAGAGCCCAGGCCGGACTATGGTCTGCGAGGTTGGGATTCGGACGATGAAGAAATTCAAAGCCCACCCACCACCCACTTAATAGCCACTGTCGATGATTTAACCGACATGCTTGACTTCAGCTCCGAAGACTTCGACGGTATGGACGACGAAGGAGGAGATGAACAAGAACCAGCACCTGTAGGGCGCTGGACCACCACCTCGTCATATGACATATATATATGGTGGACGCTCCAAAGGATGGATATGGCGATGGAACAGCGGAGGACGACAATTCGAAAAAACCGCCAAAACGCCAGCGTCAACGGCGCTGCTCTAAATCCCGCCATAGCAGAAAGGTGATTCCCGCACGGGAGATAATACTACCCCGGACAGCGCCGAAGAACACCAAAACCAGCAAGATTCGGCGCAGGAAGATGGAAAAGCCCGCCCTCATGAGAGAGCGGCAGAGCGAGAGGTTGAGTATGATAACTACATGCCTCCCTCCGAAGACGAGGCAAGGCTCGACGACGACGAATTCGTCGTACCATCAGACCCCGCCGAACAAGAGCGTTTTAAATGCAGGCTTCTAGCCACGGCGAACAGCCTAAAGAAAAAGCAGCAACAGCTTAAAGCTGATCAAGATTTGCTAGCTGACAGATGGACTGAAGTCCTTGCGGCCGAAGAGTATGAACTCGGGCGCCCCTCCAAAAATTATCCTAAGCGCAGGCCGCTACCCCAATCAGAGGGGGAAACATATGACATGGCAGACCGGCCACCTCGCGGCCGCGACAGAGAGGCATGTCGAACCTTCAAACAAGCCATGCCCCGGTGCCGTTCAACTAAGGCACGGGAAAACGAGCCAGACCTGCGAGACGTACTGGAGGATAAAGCAAGGCAAACAAGATCGATCTATGGATCGCGCGGACGCCCGACGACACGTGATAGTCTTCACAACGGACACAATAAATCCGGTCGGGCCGAACACAACAGACACAGCTCTTCCGAGCTACGTCGTGACATAGCCCAGTACAGGGGCGCCGCACACCCACTATGCTTCACAGACGAAGTAATGGATCATAAAATCCCAAATGGTTTCAAACCCGTCAATATCGAGTCGTAGATGGTACGACAGATCCGGCCGTATGGATTGAGGATTATCTCCTTCACATCCACATGGCACGTGGCGACGATCTACACGCCATCAAATATCTTCCCCTTAAGCTTAAGGGACCAGCCCGGCACTGGCTTAACAGCCTACCAGCGGACTCAATCGGTTCTTGGGAGGACCTGGAAGCCGCATTCCTTGACAACTTCCAGGGGACCTATGTGCGGCCACCGGACGCCGACGACCTAAGCCACATAATTCAGCAGCCAGAAGAATCGGCCAGGCAATTCTGGACATGGTTCCTAACAAAGAAAAACCAGATAGTCGATTGTCCGGACGCAGAGGCCCTAGCAGCCTTCAAACATAACATCCGCGACGAGTGGCTTGCCCGGCACCTGGGACAGGAAAAGCCGAAATCCATGGCAGCCCTCACGACACTCATGACCCGCTTTTGCGCGGGCGAAGATAGCTGGCTAGCTCACAGGAACAACTTATCGAAGAAGCCTGGTAATTCGGATACCAAGGACGAAAGTGGCAGGTCACGTCAAAATAATCAAAGGCGCCGCGTTAGCAGCGACAGCAATGAGGATACGGTAGTAAATGCCGGATTCAGAGGCTATAAATCCGGTCAGCGGAAAAAGCCATTTAAAAAGAATACCCAGGGCCCGTCCAGTTTGGACCGGATACTCGACCGCTCATGCCAGATTCATGGCACCCCCGAAAGGCCAGCCAATCACACCAACAGGGATTGTTGGGTGTTCAAGCAGGCAGGCAAGTTAAGAGCCGAACACAAAGACAAGGGGCTGAATAGCGACGACGAGGAGGAGCCAGGGCCGCCGAACAACAATGGACAGAAGGGGTTTCCCCCACAAGTGCGGACGGTGAACATGATATACGCGACCCACATTCCCAAGCAGGAGAGGAAGCGTGCTCTACGGGACGTATATGCGATGGAGCCAGTCGCCCCAAAGTTCAACCCATGGTCCTCCTGCCCGATCACTTTCGATCGAAGGGACCACCCCACTAGCATCCGTCACGGCGGTTTCGCCGCATTGGTCCTTGACCCAATCGTTGACGGATTTCATCTCACAAGAGTCCTCATGGACGGCGGCAGTAGCCTGAACCTTCTCGGAATGCCTCCGGATAACAAGAGTCCTCATGGACAAGAGTCCTCAGAATACAGTGCGGAAAATGGGCATAGATCCATCAAGGATCAAGCCCACAAGGACGACCTTTAAAGGCGTCATCCCAGGTGTAGAGGCCAATTGCACAGGCTCGATAACACTTGATGTGGTCTTCAGATCTTCGGATAACTTCCAAAGCAAAGAGTTAATCTTCGATATATTCCCATTCCGCAGTGGCTACCATGCCCTGCTCGGACGAACCGCATTCGCTAAATTCAATGCGGTGCCGCACTACGCATATCTCAAGCTCAAGATGCCAGGCCCTCGAGGAGTAATTACGGTCAGCGGAAACACCGAACGCTCCATCCGTACGGAGGAGCACACGGCGGCCCTCGCAGCGGAAGTACAAAGCAGTCTTTCAAGGCAACTCTCCAGTTCGGCTGTTAAAAAGCCGGACAATGCAAAGCGCGCCCGGAGTAACCTGCAACAAGACCGTCTGGCACGTTCGGAGCAAGCGTAGCAATACGGCCCCGACCCCAGCCATCGCAACATAGCGGAGCTAGTACCTCGAGTACACAATTACGCCCTTAAAATTCCATGGGCACAGGGGGAGGGGCACATTAACGGCATGCCTACAATACGGCGTCAAACGTACTAGGGGCTGCCGGATTTTTCTTTTTTACTTTCAAGACTCCATACTCTGGATAACCTGTTCGGCCTTGCTGCCGCACAGACGATGCAAGACCCAGGAAAGCAGACAAAGCTACGCCGCATTATGGAACTCTCAGGTGGTCTCTATTTCAAGCGATATATCTGTTTCTAAATTCCGCGGCTTGCGCCTGGTCAGGACATGTTAAATAGTCTAATATCTTTTTTTGCTTATCGCACTACTTGTGTCGTTCGGCTTTGATAAATAGCCTCTTTATAAACAATGCATAGCTTTTTGTCTATTTTTTGCATTATCCTCTTTTAATATATATGTTTATGATCGCAACTGTACACCATGGTACGGCAAAACACGCCAGGGGCTTCATTACCCTTTTATCTGGTGTGAGAAGTCTGTACACTTTCACAAGTGCGGCACCCCGAACTTATAGCACTATATGCATCGGCTCCGGGTCATGATTTTTGTCACATGTTGGGTTTGCCCAGCTCCTATGTTTTGGTGCCTTACGTTCCGCTATATCGGCTAAGGTAGCACTAGGAGAACCACTGCGATTGTGCCCCAGTTCAGGTGGATTGAGCACCTCAGTGGAGAAAGCTAAAACAGACTGTCATGATAAGGCGTGAGACCGGTCGCTGTTCGAGAGGTTTTTCGAGTCCTTAATGGCTTATGCCGCTTCGAGCGAGGAGCTAGCTATGTCCAGCCAAAGGCGTGGATAGCGCCCCGAATTCGGCCTTCCGAACTAGGGGCTTCGCCGAAATTTAAAATTATAATGTTCTATGGCTAAGTGAGAGTGTTCAAGCATTATAGTCCGATTGCCTGGTTCGTTGTGCTGAGCGCCTCCCTCGAAGGACCCAACTATGGGAAAAAGAGCCCTCGGGTTTATCCCGAACACTCCAGCACTAGTGGCATGGGGGCAGAAGCCGACGACTGGCCATCTCTCAATTTTTGATAAACGGCCGCACAGAAAATAATATTTTAAATTCAATAAGCATTGCTTAGCGCATATGAAAAAGTTCTCAACGCACAGGATACAAACGGGCGAGTTCATTCAAATATTACATCTTTAGTACATTCATCCGCGACAGGGCGGGCTCCGGCAAGAACTTCCTTGTAGTAGTTCTCGGGCTTGCGATGCTCCTTCCCCGCCGGCGGCCCGTCCTTCACCAACTTCTCTCCGTCCAGCTTACCCCAATGTACCCTTACACGGGCAAGGGCCCTCCGGGCACCTTCAATGCAGGTGGAGCGCTTGATGACCTCAAGCCGTGGACAGGCCTCCACCAGCCGCTGCACTAGCCCAAAATAGCTCCCAGGCAGGGCCTCTCCAGGCCACAGCCGAACTAATAAGCCCTTCATGGCCTGTTCGGCCGCCTTGTGGAGCTCGACCAGCTATTTCAGCTGATCGCTCAAGGGCACAGGGTGTCCGGCCTCAGAATACTGGGACCAGTACACACTCTCCGTCGAGCCGCCTTCTTCAGCTCGGTAGAACGCGGCGGCATCGGATACGCTGCGAGGAAGATCGGCGAACGCCCCTAGAGAACTCCGGATTCAGGTAAGTAATAGGTAGTTTACTTTTATATTCCTACTTTGCATTAAGAATGCCTTACCCGTTGCTATCTTTTTCACCTCCTCCAACTCTTGGAGGGCCTTTTGGGCTTCGGCCTTGGCATTCTTGGCGGACTCAATGGCCGACGCGAGCTCGGATGCTTGCGCTTTTGACTCAAGCTCCAAGCTCTCATGTTTTTTCATGAGAGCTTGCAGCTCTTGCTGCAAATCGCCGACCTGAACCCCAAGCCTTTCTCACTCGGCGCGCTCCTCGGGCGTTTTCTTTCCGGCCTCAGCCAGCGCCTGCTTCAGGGTTGCCACCTCGGTTGTGGCCCCTACAATAAGAAGTACAATCCTGTTATTTCTTTCTGCAATCAAGCCTATCTATAGGCACCTTTTTTTAGGGTATTTCTTACCTTCTTTCTCCTCGAGCTGCCGTTTGGCAAGGTCGAGCTCTTGCTCGGTCCGCCCGAGGTCCTTTTTAAGGACATCCACCTGCGCAGTCAGTGTGGCGGTGGACAGCAGCGAAGCCTGCATACGCATATTTGACTTTTTGTTGTTAGACTCCTGCGAAAATTATTAGATCCTCTATTCGGCTTTTCTTTCCGAACACCAAATAGAGCATCAGGGGCTACTGTCTATGCGGTAAATAATTTGACATATTTCTGTTTACCTGGAAGCCTGTTAGAAGGCTAGCGCAAGCTTCAGTCAGTCCGCTCTTGGCGGACTGAACCCTTTGGATCACCGCACTCATAACAGTACGGTGCTCCTCGTCGATGGTGGCGCCCTCAAGCACCTCCAGCAGATTGTCCGGCGCCTCTAGTTGGACAGAGGTCGCCGGCTCAGACGGCTTACTCCTCTTGGAAGGAGTTCGCCCACCGCGGACCGGGACTGTCGAGTCCGGTGCGGTGTCCGGCATAAAGCCGGACTTGCAGCCCTGGGGGGTTTCATCCCCTTTACTCCTGGGGTCCGGAGGATTGCCTTGCGGCTCCTCCAGGACCATCTCCTCCTGCCCTGAAGCTTGGCGGGGCGCCACTTCGGCGTCGTCCGCCCCGCAGGGGGAGACAGCGGGCGGAACAGAGTTCACGTCCGACGAATCCAGGGAGCCGCTCGACGAATCGTCGAGTTCGGCCCGGGGCGGGCTGCATAAATTACGTTCGACATTAGGGAAAGCCGTGCATTGAAAAATATCATGAGTCACTCTGGTATGTAAATAACTTACGATGTCGCCGGACGCTTGGTTCTGTCCAGCCACTCCTCTAGGCCCTCTTCGGCGTCGTTAGAGTGGTCCGGCGGAGGGGTCTTCCTTTTCCTCGACCCCTCGGCCTCCCCCGTTGGGGTGGCCTTCTTCTTCTTTTCTCCCCTCACTGGGGGGGAGAGCTTCCTTGCTCTTCCTCCTCGTTTTCACGAGAGGAGGGCGTCGCAGACTCGTCAGACGACGAGCTCGACACCACCATGTTGTGGGAACTCTTTCGAGTCCCGGTGGTTTTCTTCTTCTTGACCTTCTTCTCCGGCACCACATAAGGCGCCGGAGCCAGCAGCTTCACTTGGAGAGCTGGGGCTGGGTCTTCGGGCAAGGGAGCCGGACAGTTAATTGGTCCGGCTACCTTCAGCCAAGCCTGTTAGAGGTAAAGGAGTTTAGATCCTGCACAGAGTCAAAACTGTGAAAAGAAAAGAGCTTAGTATCCTGTGAAAGGCGAAGATAGCTTACATCGCTAGCGTGACGCTGCGAGCTGTATCCGCGATCTTCGGAGGCGGATGCGGGAGCCACGGCGCCCTTGAAAAGCACCTTCCAAACATCTTCGTACGTCATGTCGAAGAGCCCCTTGAGGGTTTGGTGTTGCGCCGAGTCAAACTCCCACAAATTGAAGTCCCGTTGTTGGCACGGGAGGATCCGGCGGACGAGCATAACCTGGACTATATTGACAAGCCGGATTGGCTTGTTCACCAGGGAACGGATGCAAGTTTGCAGTCCGGTCACCTCTTTTTCTTTGCCCCACGACAGGCCCGTCTCTTTCCAGGACATAAGCCGCGTGGGGGGTCCGGATCGGAACTCGGGGGCTGCGACCCATTTCGGATCGCGTGGCTCGGTGATGTAAAACCACCCTGCTTGCCACCCCTTTAGGGTCTCCACAAAAGAGCCCTCGAACCAGAGGACGTTGGCTATCTTGCCAGCCATGGCACCTCCGCACTCTGCATGGGTGCCGGACACCACCTTGGGCTTGACGTTGAAGGTCTTGAGCCAGAGGCCAAAGTGGGGGCGGATGCGGAGAAAGGCCTCACACACGACGATAAACGCCGAGATATTGAGGATAAAGTTCGGGGCCAGATCGTGGAAATCCAGGTCATAGTAGAACATGAGCCCCCGGACAAAAGGGTGGAGTGGAAAGCCCAGTCCGCGGAAGAAATGGGGAAGAAAAACTACCCTCTCATGGGGCCCTGGGGTAGGAAGAAGCTGCCCCTCCTCAGGAAGCCGGTGCGGGATGTCCTTGGACAGGTATCCGGCCTTCCTGAGCTTTTTGACTTGAGCCTCCGTGACGGAGGAGACCATCCACTTGCCTCCCGCTCCGGACATTGCTGGAGAAGGTTGAGGAAGGAAGAGTGGACTTGGGCGTTGGAGCTTGAGTGCGCGAGAGATGGATGGGCAAAGGAGGAAGAAGGCGTAGGTGAAAAAGGTGGATCCTTATCCCCTTATATGGGCCGATGCGGTTATGCGTCCCCACCTACCTAATAAAACTCACTTGCCTCTCAAGCGTCATGGTAAATGGCGCGGTTGGGTTACCCACGTCCGTATTAATGAGAATCGCGTTAAAGGGGCACACGATCTCTGCTTTGACAAGACGTGCCAAGGAACCGCCTCGCTAAACGCGCTAAGGTGGAACAATGAAAACAATTTATATAAAAGGCTTGGTCGCAGTGTTATGACGCAATGTGGAATACGTCAGCAGATCTGATTTGTGTTAATATTACTCTCTATATGGCAATGTGTGGAAACTTGTTTTGCAGAGCCGGACACTATCTTTGGTGTTTGTAATCTTCTTGAAGAACTTGGAGGAGGAACCCGCCTTGCAATGCCGAAGACAATTTGCGCGCCGGACTTGTCGTCATTGAAGCCTTGTTCAGGGGCTACTGAGGGAGTCCTGGATTAGGGGGTGTTTGGATAGCCGGACTATACCTTCAGCCGGACTCCAGGACTATGAAGATACAAGATTGAAGACTTCGTCCCATGTCCGGAAGGATATTTTCTTGGCGTGGAAGGAAAGCTAGGCGTGCGGATATTCAAGATCTCCTACCATTGTAACCAACTCTGTGTAACCCTAACCCTATCCGGTGTCTATATAAACCGGAGGGTTGTAGTCCGTAGGACAACCATCATCATACACATCATACCATAGGCTAGCTTCTAGGGTTTAGCCTCCTTGATCTCGTGGTAGATCTACTCTTGTACTATCCATATCATCAATATTAATCTAGCAGGAGTAGGGTTTTACCTCCATCGAGAGGGCCCGAACCTGGGTAAAATAAAGTGTCCCTTGTCTCCTGTTACCATCCGACCTTGACGCACAGTTCGGGACCCCCTACTCGAGATCCGCCGGTTTTGACACCGACGGGTAGCAAGAAGGATTTCTGGCACCGTTGCCGGGGAGTCTACGCAAAAGTCAACATACCAAGTACCCATCACAAACCCTTATCTCCCGCATTACATTATTTGCAATTTGCCTCTCGTTTTCCTCTCCCCCACTTCACCCTTGTCGTTTTATTCGCCTTCTTCCCGTATGCCTTTTTGTTTGTGTTTCCAGGTGCCTTCTATTTGCTTGCATCTTTGCTTGCTAAAAAATCTATTATGGATCCACTTAAAGTGTTCTACTTGGATCATCTTTGATCCTTATGCGCTCATGTTGAAACCCCAACTAGCCTAGTTGATGGGAAATCTTTAGATGAGCATGCTCATTTTGTGCGTCACCGTTTGTCTGAAAAAGGGAAACTCTTATGGAATCAAATAAACAAATTTCTGTGTTATGCTTGGAATCTTTGTGAAATGTGTGATTTTACTTGTTGCTCAAAGAACCCTAAGAACACCTTCCCTACCTATGTGAGTTCAATGATAATGAAATCTTATCTTCTTATGCAAAGGGTGTTTATAGTTACTATGATATCGAACAAATTGAAGAATTTGTCATTTTTAAGGGTTCTCATGAAGTTGCTTCTTTGACTGAAAAGTATGATTTTACTCTCAACAAATCTGAAAATTTCGTCATACTTAATTATTGCAATGAAAACTTTGCACATAATGTCTATGTCCAAGAATTTATTGAAAGAATAACCGTTGCTTTGGAAGAAAATAATGATATGCATGAATCTATAGATAATGATGATTCCGATGATTTGGTTGAAATATCCCTTGATGAACATGATGCTTGCTATTCTTGTGGCCATGATGCCAATATTTACGAAGACGAATTTGCTATAGTTCCTTATGTTAAAAATGAGATCGTTGCTATTGCACCCATGTTTGATAGTTCCTTTGATGAAAAGCATGATTGCAATGATTTTACTATAAAATATATTGATGTCAATTGTGCTAATAATATGCAAAACCCTAATCTTGGGGATTCTAGTTTTGCTATGTCTACTACTTGTTGCAATGATCATGATTGGGGTGATTCTTCTTATGATCTTGAAAATTTATTTAAGCCCCATGATGAATATGAGATTGATAATATTGTTTGCAATAATATTGAAAGTGGGTTTGGAAGAGTGTCAACTTAGATCCCACATATTTGGAGAATATTCAATCTTATGAAATTTTTGATAAAAGTGGGTTTGGAGAGGTCATGACTTTAGTTAATGTTAATCCCACTATTTCGGAAGAGTGTCAACTTTGCATGCATGTGGATCGTGTTGAAAATATTTTATATGATAGCTATATTTTTTAATTTGCTTATGATCCTACATGTAATTATTATGAGAGAGGAAAATATGGTTGTAGAAATTTTCATGTTACTAAATTACCTCTCGTCATGTTGAGACTGCTATCGTCTCTTTCTTCTTCCTTCTTTATGATAGTTTTTGCTTTCCTTGATAATTTGTTTGCTTATAAAATGCCTATGCATAGGAATTATGTTAGACTTAGATGTATTTGTCACGTGTTTTATGATGCTCTCATTGTGCTTCAATTTTTGTCTTTCAAGTGAGCATCATTCAAATCTCAATGCCTAGCTAGGGGCGTTAAACGATAGCGCTTGTTGGGAGGCAACCCAATTTCATTTTAGTTTTTTTTTTTGCTTTTTGCTTATGTTTAGGAATAAATATGTGATCTATCCTCTGTTTATATGTGTTTTTATGTTATAACTAGTGTTTGTGCCAAGTTTAACCTATAGGATCTTCTTGGATGATAGTTATTTGATCTTGCTGAAAATTCCAGAAACTTTCTGTTCACGAAAATAATTGTTAAAAATCACCAGAACGTGATAAAATATTGATTCAAATTTATTCTGATCAATAAACAAATTTTATAGGTACTCCTATTTTGGCTGAATTTTTGGAGTTCCAGAAGTTTGCGTTAGTTACAGATTACTACAGACTGTTCTGTTTTTGACAGATTCTGTTTTTTGTGTGTTGTTTGCTTATTTTGATGAATATATGGCTATTAAAATAGTTTATAAACCATAGAGAAGTTGGAATACAGTAGGTTTAACACCACTATAAATAAAGAATGAGTTCATTACAGTACCTTGAAGTTGTCTTTTGTTTTCTTTCGCTAACGGAGCTCACGAGATTTTCTGTTAAGTTTTGTGTTGTGAAGTTTTCAAGGTTTGGGTGAAAGATTTGATGGATTATGGAACAAGGAGTGGCAAGAGCCTAAGCTTGGGGATGCCCATGGCACCCCCAAGATAATCTAAGGACACCTAAAAGCCAAAGCTTGGGGATGCCCCGGAAGGCATCCCCTCTTTCGTCTACTTCCATCGGTAACTTACTTGGAGCTATATTTTTATTCACCACATGATATGTGTTTTGCTTGGAGCGTCTTGTATGATTTGAGTCTTTGCTTTTTAGTTTACCACAATCATCCTTTCTGTACACACCTTTTGAGATAGACACACATGATTCAGAAATTATTAGAATACTCTATGTGCTTCACTTATATCTTTTGAGCTATATAGTTTTTGCTCTAGTACTTCACTTATATCTTTTAGAGCATGGTGGTAACTTTTGTTTTATAGAAACTATTATTATCTCATGCTCCACTTAGATTATTTTGAGAGTCTTAAATAGCATGGTAATTTTCTTAAATGATCCTAATATGCTAGGTATTCAAGACTAGTAACAACTTTCTTATGAGTGCGTTGAATACTAAGAGAAGTTTGATGCTTGATGATTGTTTTGAGATATGGAGATAGTGATATCAAAGTTGTGCTAGTTGAGTAGTTATGAATTTGAGAAATACTTGTGTTAAAGTTTGCAAGTCCCATAGCAGGCACGTATGGTAAATGTTATGTAACAAATTTGAAACATGAGGTGTTCTTTGAGTGTCCTCCTTATGAGTGGCGGTCAGGGACGAGCGATGGTCTTCTCCTACCAATCTATCCCCCTAGGAGCATGCGCGTAGTGCTTGGTTTTTGATGACTTCTAGATTTTTGCAATAAGTATGTGAGTTCTTTATGACTAATGTTGAGTCCATGGATTATACGCACTCTCACCTTTCCACCATTGCTAGCCTCTTTACCGTGCATTGCCCTTTCTCACATTGAGAGTTGGTGCAAACTCCGCCGGTGCATCCAAACCCCGTGATATGATACGCTCTTTCACACATAAACCTCCTTATATCTTCCTCAAAACAGCCACCATACCTACCTATTATGGCATTTCCATAGCCATTCCGAGATATATTGCCATGCAACTTTCCACCGTTCCGTTTATCATGACACGTTCATCATTGTCATATTGCTTTGCATGACCATGTAGTTGACATAGTATTTGTGGCAAAGCCACCATTCATAATTGTTTCATACATGTCACTCTTGGTTCATTGCATATCCCAGTACACCGCCGGAGGCATTCATATAGAGTCATACTTTGTTCTAGTATCGACATGTAATCATTGAGTTGTAAATAAATAGAAGTGTGATGATCATCATTTTCTAGAGCATTGTCCCAAGTGAGGTAAAAAATAAGAGAGAAGGGACAATGTTACTATCCTTCTACCACACTTGTGCTTCAAAGTAGCACCATAATCTTCATGATAGAGAGTCTCTTGTTTTGTCACATTCATATACTAGTGGGAACTTTTCATTATAGAACTTGGCTTGTATATTCCAACAATGGGATTCCTCAAATGCCCTCGGTCTTCGTGAGCAAACAAGTTGGATGCACACCCACTTAGTTTCTTTTGTTAAGCTTTCATACATTTATAGCTCTAGTGCATGCATGGCAATCCCTACTCACTCACATTGATATCTATTTGTAACGCCCCGGACACACCCGCCGGTGGTCGTTACTCCTGGCGGGATCTAGATTGGCCCCACAGATCAATACTAGTCTTTTCTGCGCACTTTGTCCTCACTCATGCGCACCCGGGAGCAACTTCCCGGTCGGTCACCCATCCTTACACTACTCCAAGCTGAGCACGCTTAACTTTCGAGTTCTGTCTGAATGGGCTCCCGGAAAAGAAGGAATTCCTTATTGATATGAGTAGTCTATCATCCCTAATAAGCCAGGCCATCACATACACCCCCACTCAGAGGAACCGACGTCCTCGTCGGGCCACAGGAACGTTCCCTCTTGGCACAAACGTCTGTGCTTCCAGTCCGATACATGTGCCATGCCGGGTGCCACGACGGGTCACAAACGTCATGAACAACATGACCGCGCACCTGTCCGCAAACATCCGTGTAACCGCAAGGGTCGGCTCTGATACCAACTTGTAACGCCCCGGACACACCCGCCGGTGGTCGTTACTCCTGGCGGGATCTAGATTGGCCCCACAGATCAATACTAGTCTTTTCTGCGCACTTTGTCCTCACTCATGCGCACCCGGGAGCAACTTCCCGGTCGGTCACCCATCCTAACACTACTCCAAGCTGAGCACGCTTAACTTTCGAGTTCTGTCTGAATGGGCTCCCGGAAAAGAAGGAATTCCTTATTGATATGAGTAGTCTATCATCCCTAATAAGCCAGGCCATCACACTATTGATGGGCATCTCCATAGCCCGTTGATACGCCTAGTTGATGTGAGACTATCTTCTTCTTTTTGTCTTCTCCACAACCACCATTCTATTCCACATATACTGTTATGTCCATGGCTCACGCTCATGTATTGCGTGAAGATCGAAAAAGTTTGAGAACATCAAGAGTATGAAACAATTGCTTGACTTCTCATCGGGGTTGTGCATGATTTAAATATTTTGTGTGATGAAGATAGAGCATAGCCAGACTATATGATTTTGTAGGAATAGCTTTCTTTTGCCATGTTCATATATTTATAGCTCTAGTGCATCCGTTGCATGGCAATCCCTATTCCTTGCATTAACATCAATCGATGGGCATCTCCATAGCTCATTGATTAGCCTCGTTGATGTGAGACTTTATCCCTTTTTGTCTTCTCCACATAACCCCCATCATTATATTCTATTCCACCCATAGTGTTATATCTATGGCTCACGCTCATGTATTGTGTGAAGGTTGAAAAAGTTTGAGATTACTGAAGTATGAAACAATTGCTTGGCTTGTCATCGGGGTTGTGCATGATGAGAGCATTCTTGTGTGACGAAAATGGAGCATGACTAAACTATATGATTTTGTAGGGATGAACTTTCTTTGGCCATGTTATTTTGAGAGGACATAATTGCTTAGTTAGTATGCTTGAAGTATTATTATTTTTATGTCAATATTGAGCTTCTATCTTGAATCTTGCAGATCTGAATATTCATACCACAATTGAGAACAATTAGATTGAAATTATGCCAAGTAGCATTCCACATCAAAAATTCTGTTTTTATCATTTACCTACTCGAGGACGAGCAGGAATTAAGCTTGGGGATGCTTGATACGTATCCAACGTATCTATAATTTTTTATTGCTCCATGCTATATTATATTCTGTTTTGGACATTATTGGCCTTTATTATACACCTTTATATTATTTCTGGGACTAACCTATTAATAGGAGGCCCAGCCCAGAATTGTTGTTTTTTGCCTATTTCAGAGTTTGACAGAAAAAGAATATCAAACGGAGTCCAAACTGAATGAAACCTTCGGGAACGTGATTTTCGGAACGAACGTGATCCAGAGGACTTGGACCCTACATCAAGACATCAACCAGGAAGCCACGAGGTAGGGGGCGCGCCTACCCCCCCCCCCAGGCGCGCCCTCCACCCTCGTGGGCCCCATGTTGCTCCACCGACGTACTTCTTCCTCCTATATATACCTACGTACCCCTAAACTACCAGATATGGAGCTAAAAACCTAATTCCACCGCCGCAACCTTCTGTACCCGTGAGATCCCATCTTGGGGCCTGTTCCGGAGCTCCGCCGGAGGGGGCATCAATCACGGAGGGGTTCTACATCAACACCATAGCCTCTCCGATGAAGTGTGAGTAGTTTACCTCAGACCTTCGAGTCCATAGTTATTAGCTAGATAGCTTCTTCTCTCTTTTTGGATCTCAATACAATGTTCTCCCCCTCTCTCGTGGAGATCTATTCGATGTAATCTTATTTTGCGGTGTGTTTGTTGAGACCGATGAATTGTGGGTTTATGATCAAGTTTATCTATGAACAATATTTGAATCTTCTGAATTCTTTTATGTACGATTGGTTATCTTTGCAAGTCTCTTCGAATTATCAGTTTGGTTTAGCCTACTAGATTGATCTTTCTTGCAATGGGAGAAGTGCTTAGCTATGGGTTCAATCTTGCGGTGTCCTTTCCCAGTGACAGTAGGTGCAGCAAGGCACGTATTGTATTGTTGCCATCGAGCATAACAAGATGGGGTTTATATCATATTGCATGAGTTTATCCATCTACATCATGTCATCTTGCTTAAAGCGTTACTCTGTTCTTATGAACTTAATACTCTAGATGCATGCTGGATAGCGGTCGATGTGTGGAGTAATAGTAGTAGATGCAGGCAGGAGTCGGTCTACTTGTCTCAGACGTGATGCCTATATACATGATCATGCGTAGATATTCTCATAACTATGCTCAATTCTGTCAATTGCTCAACAGTAATTTGTTCAACCACCGTAAATACTTATGCTCTTGAGAGAAGCCACTAGTGAAACCTATGGCCCCCGGGTCTATTTTCCATCATATTAATTTCCCAACAACAAGCTATTTCCCTTGACTTTTATTTTTCTTTTATTTTACTTTGCATCTTTATCATAAAAATACCAAAAATATTATCCTGTCATATCTATCAGATCTCACTCTCGTAAGTGACCGTGAAGGGATTGACAACCCCTTTATTGCGTTGGTTGCGAGGATTTATTTGTTTGTGTAGGTGCGAGGGACTCGTGCGTGGCCTCCTACTGGATTGATACCTTGGTTCTCAAAAACTGAGGGAAATACTTACGCTACTTTGCTGCATCACCCTTTCCTCTTCAAGGGAAAACCAACGCAATGCTCAAGAGGTAGCAGCGCCCCCCTTGGGGCATGCCCTCCGAGCTTGTCGCCAACTGGTGGCCCCTCTGACCTCCTCCTGAAGGTTCCTAGGTGTCTTTTGGTCCTAGAAAAATCCTCATAATGTTTCGTTCCGTTTGGTATTGGTTTTCTATAAACAGAAAAACAAGGAAAAACAGCAACTCGCACTTGGCACTAGGTTAATAGGTTAGTCCCAAAAAAGGATATAAAATAGCATAATAATGCATATAAAACATCCAAGATGGATAATATAATTGCATGGAACAATCAAAAATTATAGATACATTGGAGACGTATCATACTTCAACATCTCTAACAATCCCAAGTGGTGAAATAGTATCTCTATTCGCAAGCTTAATAGTAACATCAATGTCCTCTATTTCAGCAGGTGCAATATCATTCATAATCTCTTGATATAAGGTAAACGAAATAGCTCTCACACTAGCACCCAAATCACATAAACCATGGTAACCATGATCTCCTATTTTAACAGAGACAATAGGCATGCCAACAACAGGCTTATTCTTGTCTTTAGATCAAGCTTAGCAATTCTAGTAGCTTCATTACAGAAGTAAATAACATGCCCATCAATATTATCGACCAAGAGATCTTTAACCATAGCAACATTACGTTCAACTTTAATTTGTTCAGAGAGTCTAGGTGTTCTAATATACTTTTATTAACCACAGTCGAGACTTTAGTATGTTCCTTTATTCTAACATGAAAATGAGGTTTCTTAATATAAGCATTAGGCACAACTGGATCAACATTGTAAATGATAGTTTCATCTTTAACTATAACGGATTCCTCAATCTTTTCTTTAGTAGGGGGATGGTATTTAAACCACTTATCCTTAGGGATATCAACATGAGTAGCAAATGATTCACAAAAGTAGGCTACTATCTCAGAGTCAAGTCCATATTTAGTGCTAAACTTATGGAAAGCATCAGTGTCCATAAAAGATTTAACACAATCAAACTCAAGTTTTAAACCTGACTCTTTACCTTTGTTGAGTTCCCAATCTTTAGAGTTGCATTCAATTATTTCTAGAAGATCCCGTCTGCATTCAATAGTTTTCTTCATAAAGGAACCAGTAAAAGAAGAATTGAGCATGGTTTGATCATTATGATAAAGCCGAGCATAAAAATTTTGTGAGATGATTTCTCTTGAGATCTCATGATTGGGGCGTCTGCACATCATGTACTTAAGTCTTCCCCAAGCTTGAGCGATACTTTCTCCTTCACAATGCCAACATATATATATATATATATATATATATATATATATATATATATATATATATATATATATATATATATATCAGTTCCAATCCCACATTCCAATATCATCACATAGCCTATAGCGTGTCAACGCCTTTCCCTCCAAAGATAAAGGGAAAACCTTGTTCTTAACTCCATCTTCGGATAAACCTGTAAGCTTAAATAATCCACAAACATCATCCACATAGATCAAGTGCATATCGCGATGTATTGTTCCATCTCCTACATAAGGATTAGCTAGCAGTTTCTCTATCATACCCGAAGGAATCTCATAATAAAAAAATTCAGTAGGTGCAGTAGGTTGAGGGGAAACTCTTTGTGCCTCTGGTCGAGGTGAAGATACCCCGAACAAACCACTCAAAGGATTGTTTTCCATAGTAACAAGTGAAAGTAAATTTGAGCACATAATATGAATGTTTTCGTACCGAATTCCACTCACCAAAGGCCCTCACTCCCCAACAACGGTGCTAGAAAAGAGTCTTGATGACCCACAAGTGTAGGGGATCAATCATAGTCCTCTTGATAAGTAAGAGTGTCGAACCCAACGAGGAGTATAAGGAAATGATAAGATGTTTTCAGCAAGGTAATGTCTGCAAGCACTGAAATTATCGGTAACAGATAGTTTGATAGCAAGGTAATTTGTAACGAGTAACAAGTAACAATTGTAACAAAGGTGTGATACGTCTCCAACGTATCTATAATTTTTTATTGTTCCATGCTATTATATATTCTGTTTAGGATGTTTAATGGGCTTTAGTATACACTTTTATATTATTTTTGGGACTAACCTATTAACCAAAGGCCCAGCCCAGAATTGATGTTTTTTGCCTATTTCAAAGTTTCGCAGAAAAAGAATATCAAACGGAGTCCAAACGGAATGAAACCTTCGGGAACGTGATTTTCGAAACAAACATGATCTAGAGGACTTGGAGTGGACGTCAAGCAATCAATGAGGAAGCCATGAGGCAGGGGCGCACCTACCCCCTGGGCGTGCCCTCCACCCTCGTGGGCCCCTCGTAGCTCTCTTGACCGACCTCTTTCACCTATATTTATTCATATACCCTGGAAACATCATATACGGAGCCAAAACCCTATTTCCACCGCCGCAACCTTCTGTACCCATGAGATCCCATCTTGGGGCTTTTCCGGCGCTCCGCCGGAGGGGGCATTAATCACGAAGGGCTTCTACATCAACACCATAGCCTCTCCGATGATGTGTGAGTAGTTTACCTCAAACCTTCGGGTCCATAGTTATTAGCTAGATGGCTTCTTCTCTCTCTTTGGATCTCAATACAAAGTTCTCCTTGATTCTCTTGGAGATCTATTTGATGTAACTCTTCTTTTTGCGGTGTGTTTGTCGAGATCCCATGAATTGTGGGTTTATGATCAAAATTATCTATGAACAATATTTGAATCTCCTCTGAATTCTTTTATGTATGATCGGTTATCTTTGCAAGTCTCTTCGAATTATCAGTTTGGTTTGCCTACTAGATTGATCTTTCTTGCAATGGGAGAAGTGCTTAGCTTTGGGTTCAATCTTGCGGTGTCCTTTCCCAGTGACAGTAGGGGCAGCAAGGCTCGTATTGTATTGTTGCCATCGAGGATAACAAGATGGGGTTTATATCACATTGCATGAGTTTATCCCTCTACATCATGTCATCTTGCTTAAAGTGTTACTCTGTTCTTATGAACTTAATACTCTAGATGCATGCTGGATAGCGGTCGATGTGTGGAGTAATAGTAGTAGATGCAGGCAGGAGTCGGTCTACTTGTCTCGGATGTGATGCCTATATACATGATCATACCTAGATATTCTCATAACTATGCTCAATTCTATCAATTGCTCGACAGTAATTCGTTTACCCACCGTAATACTTATGCTATCTCGAGAGAAGCCACTAGTGAAATCTATGGCCCCCGGGTCTATTTTCCATCATATTAATCTCCCGTCAACAATCTATTTCTGGCGCCATTTATTTTGCTTTCTTTACTTTTAGTCTTATCATAAAAATACCAAAAATATAATCTTATCATCTCTATTAGATCTCACTTTTGCAAGTGGTCGTGAAGGGATTGACAACCCCTTTATCGCGTTGGTTGCAAGGTTCATTTTTTTTGTGTAGGTGCAAGGGACTTGAGCGTGGTCTCCTACTGGATTGATACCTTGGTTCTCAAAAACTAAGGGAAATACTTACGCTACTTTACTGCATCACCCTTTCCTCTTCAAGGGAAAACCAACGCAGTGCACAAGAGGTAGCAAGAAGGATTTCTGGCGCCGTTGCCGGGAGTCTACGCACAAGTCAAGACATACCAAGTACCCATCACAAACTCTTATCCCTCGCATTACATTATTTTCCATTTGCCTCTCATTTTCCTCTCCCCCACTCCACCCTTGTCGTTTTATTCGCCCTCTTTTTCCGTTCGCCTCTTTTTGCTTGCCTCTTGTTTGCTTGTGTGTTGGATTGCTTGGTTGTCACGATGGCCCAAGACAATACTAAATTGTGTGACTTTACCAATACCAACAACAATGATTTTCTTAGCACTCCGATTTCTCCTCTTACCAATACTGAATCTTGTGAAATTAATGCTGCTTTGCTGAATCTTGTCATGAAAGATCAATTCGCCGGCCTTCCTAGTGAAGATGCCGCTACCCATCTAAATAGCTTTGTTGACTTGTGAGATATGCAAAAGAGGAAAGATGTGGACAATGATATTGTTAAATTGAAGCTATTTCCTTTTTCGCTTAGAGATCATGCTAAAACTTGGTTTTCGTCTTTGCCTAAAAATAGTATTGATTCTTGGAATAAGTGCAAAGATGCTTTTATCTCTAAGTATTTTACTCCCGCTAAAATCATCTCCCTTAGAAATGATATTATGAATTTTAAGCAACTTGATCATGAACATGTTGCGCAAGATTGGGAGAGGATGAAATTAATGATACGTAATTGCCCTACTCATGGTTTGAATTTGTGGATGATTATACAAAAAAATTATGCTGGATTGAATTTTGCTTCTAGAAATCTTTTAGATTCGGCTGTAGGAGGCACTTTTACGGAAATCACTTTAGGAGAAGCTACCAAACTCCTAGATAATATTATGGTTAATTATTCTCAATGGCACACCAAAATATCTACTAGTAAAAAGGTTCATGCGATTGAAGAAATTAATGTTTTGAGTGGAAAGATGGATGAACTTATGAAATTGTTTGCTAATAAGAGTGTTTCTTCGGATCCTAATGATATGCCTTTGTATACCTTGATTGAGAATAATGATGATTCTATGGATGTGAATTTTGTTGGTAGGAATAATTTTGGTAACAACGCATATAGAGGAAACTTTAATCCTAGGCCGTATCCTAGTAATTCCTCAAATAATTATGGTAATTCCTACAACAACGCTTATGGAAATTTTCATAAGATGCCCTCTGATTTTGAGACTAGCGTTAAAGAATTTATGATTTCTCAAAAGAATTTCAATACTTTGGTTGAAGAAAAAATGCCTAAGATTGATGAATTGGCTAGGAACGTGGATAGAATTTCTCTGTCGGTGTACTAAAGTAGGGGTACCTTAGTACCCCAGACTTGTGCACGGGCAGTTGTAGCACCCTGCGGCGAGGCCCGCCCAGGAAGCGCCAAGAGAAGACCAAGCATTCAAGACAAGGCCCCCGGCAAGAGGAGCTTGCCGGGCCAAGAAGACAAGACCCCGGCAAGAGGAGCTTGCCGGGACGACTGAGCCCATGTAATACCATCCAAGAACAAAGTATAAGAGACAGAAGATCGAGACCCCGACAAGAGGAGCTTGTCGGGAAGGCCGAACCCAGGCACCACAAGAGAAGCCCGCCACGGCGCGCCATGCGCCCCGGCAAGGCCTGATAGCCGGCAAGCTATCAGGCACAGGAAGACGACCCCCGCGGCAAGCCACTTGCCACGGCAAATCACCACCTCAGGACTGCGCTCCAGCTCGCCCGCCCACGCGTCGCTCCGGGGCTTCCCCCAAGGGCACGTGGCGGGGCACCGCGCAGCCTGGGGTATGCGGTGGCATGCAGCCACCATCGTGGCGAGCGGTGGCGCACCTAACGGTCCGCCTCGGTGCTGTCCGGGCGACCGTGACGGGCATTTAATGCCCTTGTCCCCTACCGTCAGAAGTAGGTATGATAACACTGTGCCGCACTGTAGCGCCACTGTTCCCGCACTGTTACAACTTCCACCCCTTTTACACTTTTACCCCTTTCTCTTACGTTGACACCTGTCGGTGACCCCTTTGCGCTATAAAAGGAGGCCCGTGTGCAACGTAGAGGGGGGGAGAGGTTCAGAGGTTCGGAGGTTCGGAGGTTCGGACATCCGGAATCCAGACAGCCATACGCTCGGTGTAGCTAGCTCTCCAAGCTCCCGAGCTCCCCAGTTCAATACAACCAAGCAGGAGTAGGGTTTTACGCGTCCATCGCGGCCCGAACCTGGGTAAATCGCCCGTGTGCTCGCCTCGATCTGCTCTCCGTGCTCCCTCCGCCCCCCTCACCGGACAACGAAAGGGGCTCCGGCCCCATAGGTGCTCGCGGGGGACGCCGTCCACCCCGACATCTTTGGCGCGCCAGGTAGGGGGTGCGTCGAGGTTGTGCGGATCAGATCCGGCGTTCGCGCGAGCGTGCTCTTCGTCAGCTTCTCCGAATTCGCTAGCTTCATCAACACCATGGCCCCGAAGAAGAAGGCTTCGGAGGTCGCGGGCCCGTCCGCGTCTCTTCCACCGCTACCGGAGCCAACGGTGGGCGGGGGAGACGCCGTCGGAGGGGTGGCCACCGGCGAGAACACTCGCGGCGCCACCAAATCCAAGAACAGGGCGGACGACTGAGCCTCGGCCTCCGAGGGCGCGTCGCATCCGTTCCGACAAACGACGACCCAGCAGCGCCATGCCACAGGAGGTGGCATCCGCTTGCTGGACCAAGGGCAAACTGGAGGTTCACAGGACGCCCCGGGCCCCCGTCCGGACACGGGCAAGGCGAAGGCGCCGGGGAGGGACCCCGCTCTTTCTAACATTGTTAGGAGTCCGAGCGTATCCCGCTCCTCGCGCCACTCGCCCCCGCTCCCCTCCACTCGGGCAGAAGCGCTCGCGAGAGCGCAACTGCTCCTCGACTACCCTCCAGCGGCTGACAAGGCCGAAGGCTGGAGGGCCACCATCCAGAGCCTGATCGCCTTCGCCAACAACGACACGCCGCAGCAGCCGGCGACCTCACGGCCGCGGCAGGTCGAGAAGACGAAGGCCGACGGCGACAAGACCGCCGGGGGTGCAACCACCATGCACTCCCCGGCGCAGAAGCAGAAGACGCTGCCCCGCTGGAGCAACGCCGACGACGGCTCTACAGCATCGTCAGACCCGCGGACTCGCCGGGACCAGCGCCGAGTCCTCGACGAGCGGCAGCAAGAAGACGCTCGAACAAGGATTGAGCGCCGCCGAGAAACTCGGCGGCAATCAGACCAGCGGGCTGGGAACGCTGTCGACGCGCACGCGCCCGGTGAACCAGGTGACTTACCGTACGCGGCAGGTTGCCCTGCGTTCACCCGTGAGCTGCGGCGCGTCCGGTGGCCCAGCACGAAGAACTTCAAGCCCGACGTACCGGAGAAGTACGACGGCAGGACGCACCCCTCGGAGTTTCTCAGCATCTACACGATCGCTGTGCAAGCTGCCGGGGGGCGCGACGAGAGGATATTGGCGAACTACTTCCCGCTCGTGCTTAAGCCGAACGTTCGTTCGTGGCTTATGCACTTGCCGGAAGGCTCCATTTCTTCCTGGGCGGATCTTTGCCATCAGTTTGTTGGCGCCTTCACAGGCGGCCACAAACCTCATGGCCAGGATAGCGACCTCCACATCCTAGCCCAGAAGGAAGGAGAATCCCTGCGCAAGTACATCCAGCGCTTCAGCCGCGTGCATCGCAACATCCCCGACGTTCACCCTGCCGCGGTTATCAGCGCGTTCCACCAGAACGTGCGTAACCGCCGCATGCGTGAAGAGATGGCCATGACCAAGATCCGGGACGTCAGCGAGCTATATGCCCTGGCTGACAAGTGCGCGCGCGGAGGAGGAGGGGAGGAAACTCCCCGGGGAGGATGCTGGCGCAGGAGAAAGCGACAGTGACGACACCGCCCCGGCGAAGAGAAGCCAGCGGCGGAATAATAGGAGGAAGAACAGGAAAGAGGTGCTTGCCGTCGAGGAGTCCGGCAAGGAGGCTCCCGCCAAGCAAACGCAGGCTGGCGGCTCCGGCAAGGAGCCTGCCCCCGTGGCGGCAGCCGACAAGCAGGACGGCTCCGACAAGCAATACTGCAAGATCCACCGCACCAAGGGCCACGATCTCTCCAACTGCAAAAGCGTCGAGTACCTCGTCGTGCAGCAGAAGGCTGAGTACGAGAGGCGCGACAAGGGGAAGGCCCAGGGTGGAGGTGGCGAACCAAGCAAGAAGCGGCCGCCCATCGGCCGGGGAGGACGCCGCGGCAAGGCCAAGCAGCGGCAAGGCGATCGGCCTCCCCGGGGCCGCGACGGGGATGAAGAAGATGACGACGAAGACATGGAAGACGAAGATAACAGCGAGCAGGAGTTCCAGAAGGCCACGGAGGTCCTATGCGTTGACGGCGGCGCCTCTCTGCACACCTCCCACTGCCAGCTTAAGCAGTGGGTGCGAGAGGTGAACGCAGCAGAGCCGCCCGTGGAGTCGCGCAGGCTCCTCAAATGGTCCAGCACGCCCATCATTTTCGATCTTGAGGATCACCCCGACCGCACAACCGCGGTGGGGTGTTTGCCGATGCTGGTCTCACCCACCATCCGCAACCTCAAGGTCACCAAAATGTTGGTAGACGGCGGGGCCGGGCTGAACTTGATCTCCTCCGCTGTGATCAAGAAACTCCAGATCCCAGACGGCGAGCTCGAAGAGACCGGTTCTTTCCAAGGAATCAACCCGGGGAGGAGCAAGCCCAAGGGGAAGATTACTCTGCCTGTGACCTTCGGCGGCGAGCTCAACTTCAGGACTGAGCGCATCACGTTCGACGTCGCTGATATCCCGTTACCATACAATGGGATCCTCGGCCGTCCCGCTCTCGCCAAGTTCATGGCAGCTTCCCACCACGCCTACAACGTACTCAAGATGCCGGGGCCGATAAGCGTCATCACTGTCCATGGCGACAAAAAGGACACGCTTATCTGCGCCGACAAGATCTACCGGGGTGTAGCAGCCGCGGCAGAGAAGGACACACTTGCCGCTGAAGCCCCCGGGGGGAAGAAGACAAGGACCAAGCCCGGTAAGTGCTCTGGAGCCCACTCCGGCAACCGCACCTCTTCGGAGTGCTGCGCCGCCGTCGAGGACGTTCCATCGAGCTCCACCGGCAAGTACAAGAAGGGAATGACCGCTCCTCCGGCAACCAAGAAGGTGTCCGCCAAGGAGGACGGCACTGGCGGTACCTTCACCATCAGTGCCACACTTGACAGCAAATAGGAAAGCGCGCTCGTTGCCTTCCTGCGGGCGAATGTCGACGTGTTTGCATGGCAACCGTCCGACATCCCCGGTGTTCCCAAGAGGGTGATTGAGCACAAGCTCGCTGTCTGTCCTCACGCGCGACCCGTCAAGCAGAAAGTGAGAAAGCAAGCCGTGGAGCGCCAAGAATTCATCAGCGGAGAGATCAAGAAGCTAGAGGCAGCAGGCCTAGTGAGAGGTGTGATCCATCCAACGTGGCTGGCCAATCCGGTCGTCGTGCGCAAAGCCAATGGGAAGTGGAGACTGTGCATAGACTTCACCAATGTGAATAAAGCATGTCCCAAGGATCCATTTCCCTTGCCGCGCATTGACCAGATTGTTGACTCCACCGCCGGATGTGAGCTACTCTCTTTTCTTGATGCATATTCAGGCTACCACCAAGTCTTTATGGCCAAAGAAGATGAAGAGAAGACCGCATTTATCACTCCGTGCGGCACCTATTGCTTCATACGCATGCCATTTGGACTGAAGAATGCGGGATCAACGTTTGCAAGGGTAGTGCACACTGCTTTCGAGCCACAGATCCATAGGAACGTGGAGGCCTACATGGATGACATCGTGGTGAAGAGCAGGAGCAAGGAAACCCTGGTCCAAGATCTGGAAGAGACATTTCAGAACCTGCGCAAGATACAGCTCAAGCTGAACCCCGAGAAGTGCGTTTTCGGAGTCCCCTCCGGCAAGCTTCTCGGGTTCTTTGTGTCACAGAGGGGGATTGAAGCTAATCCCGACAAGATCAAAGCCATCGAGCAGATCGAAGCCCCAGAGCGCGTCAAGGACGTCAGAAAGCTTGCAGGTTGTGTGGCCGCCCTCAGTCAGTTCATTTCAAGGTCTGCAGAACGCGCCCTGCCCTTCTTTAAAATCTTGAAGAAGGCAGGCCCCATGCAGTGGACTCCAGAAGCGGAGGCGGCGCTGCAAGATTTGAAAAGGTACCTATCCTCCACTCCAATACTTGTCGCACCTAGACCACAGGAGAAGTTGTTGCTATACCTAGCGGCAACCAACCAGGTGGTTAGTGCTGCGTTAGTGGCGGAGAGGGAGGCCGACGAGGAGTCTATACCACCTGCAAGCGAATCCAGCGACAAGCGGGGGGCTGCTCCGGCAAGCTCTGGCCTCGACAAGGACAACCCTGCGCAGGAACAGGATGGAGCGCGGAAGAAGATGGTGTTGCGCCCGGTGTATTTTGTGAGTTCCCTCTTGCAGGGGGCTAGATCAAGATACTCTGGGGTATAGAAGTTGCTTTTCGGCCTCCTCATGGCCTCGAGAAAGCTGCGCCATTACTTCCAAGCACATGAGATAACAGTAGTCACTCGCTTTCCGCTGAAGAGGATATTGCACAATCCCGAGGCAACAGGCAGGATCGTCGAGTGGGCACTGGAGCTGTCGAGCTTTGGACTCAAGTTTGAAAGTACTTCAACCATACAGAGCCGAGCTTTGGCAGAATTCATAGCTGAGTGGACCCCGACGCCAGATGGAGAAGCCCAAGAAACGAGCGCGCCCGTACAAGAAGCAACAAGCGAGTGGGTAATGTACTTCGATGGTGCCTTCTCGCTGCAAGGCGCCGGTGCTGGCGTGGTACTCATCGCGCCCACCGGAGAGCACCTCAAGTATGTTATCCAGATGCACTTCCCAAGAGAGCAAGCAACCAACAATACTGCTGAGTATGAAGGCTTGCTCGCCGGCCTCAGGATTGCGGCCGAACTTGGGATCAGAAAGCTGATTGTGCGGGGAGATTCTCAACTGGTGGTCCGGCAAGTCAACAAGAGCTACCAGAGCCCTCTGATGGAAGCTTATGTAGATGAAGTGAGGAAGCTGGAAGAACACTTTGGAGGGCTGCAAATGGAGCACGTCCCGAGAGCTCAGAATGAGATAGCAGACGGCCTTTCGAAGTGTGCTTCGTTGAAGTTACCTGTGGAACCAGGGACCTTCTTACTCAAGCTGACTCAACCATCCGTTACACCATCAGTTGGGCAGTCCAAGAAAAGGAAGTTGGTCTCCGGCGACTACTTGCAGGCAGGCCTTCCTGAGACCGCCGCCAAGGTCCCCAAGATCAACAACCAGAACGCCGAGGGACAGCCCGCTCCTGCGGATCCCAGGATCCGTCCAGTCGAAGCAGGTGTCCCCGATAAGCCTTGCTCCGGCAAGCAGATCAGCAGTCTGAGCGCTGAGGAACAGTCCGCTCCTGCGGATCCGAGGATCTGTCCAGTTGAAGCGGGGGTTCCCGACAAGCTTTGCCCCGGCAAGCTTGCCGGGGGATCACCGGCTCCGGCGGAACCAGAGGTTCTTGCCGTAGAAGCCGGGGTCCCCGCAGCGGCCTTCATGCCTTTAGTCCTTGCCGTCGAGCCCCGGGCTCCGGCATGGGCGCAGCCGATCGTCCGTTTTCTGCAAACTGGAGAACTTCCCGACGACCCAGAAGAGATGGAGAAGATCACCAGGCAGTCAAGTATGTACCAGTTCGTGGACAACGAGCTGTACAGAAGGAGACTCAACGGTGTCAGATTGAAGTGCATCTCCAGGGAAGACGGACAGAAGCTGTTGGCAGAGATACACGGAGGCATATGCGGCCATCACATTGGCGCAAGAGCACTTGTCGGGAAAGCCTTCCGGCAAGGGTTCTTCTGGCAAGAAGCCCTCCAAGATGCAACTGCACTAGTAACCAAGTGTGAAGCGTGCCAGTTCCATGCAAAACAGATTCATCAGCCAGCTCAAGCTCTCCAAACAATCCCTTTATCCTGGCCCTTCTCGGTCTGGGGGCTCGATATCCTCGGCCCTTTTCCCCGAGCCGTCGGGGGCTTCGAGTACTTGTACGTTGCAATCGACAAGTTCACGAAGTGGCCAGAAGTGGAGCCAGTGAGGAAGGTGACCGCGCAGTCAGCAGTCAAGTTCTTCCGGTCGATCGTCTGCCGTTTCGGAATCCCCAACAGAATCATCACCGACAACGGGACACAATTCACAAGCCGCGCCTTCATGCAATACGCCCAGGATCTCGGCGCCAAGGTCTGTTTCGCTTCGGTTGCTCACCCCAGGAGCAACGGTCAAGCAGAAAGGGCCAACGCTGAAGTGCTGCGCGGACTCAAGACCAGGACCTTCGACAGGCTGCGCAAGTGCGGAAGAAATTGGATTGAGGAGCTGTCGGCGGCTCTTTGGTCAATCAGAACGACACCGAGTCGAGCCACCGGACAGACACCCTTTGCTCTAGTCTATGGAGCGGAAGCAGTTATCCCCACGGAACTCGTATACGGATCTCCTCGGGTGCTCGCTTATGACGAGCTCGAGCAAGAGCAGCTGCGCCAAGTTGACGCGCTGCTCCTTGAGGAAGGACGTCTCCAGGCTGCGGTACGAGCTGCTCGATACCAGCAGGCCTTGCGTCGCTACCATAGCCGCAAGGTCAAGGCCAGGAGTCTCGAAGAGGGCGACCTTGTTCTTCGGCGCACTCAGTCGGCCAAGGATTCCAACAAGTTGACGCCAAAGTGGGAAGGACCTTATCGGGTGAGACAAGTCACGAGGCCAGGCGCTGTCCGCCTCGAGACCGAAGAAGGCGTACCAGTGAGCAACTCCTGGAACATAGAGCATCTTCGCAAGTTTCACCCATAAGGCGCGGTTGCCGTGACCCGCTCCGGCAACCATCGGTTTGTACAGGCCTTGCCGCTGTTGCATGTAACCCCTTGTACAAAGCCAGGCGAAGCCCCTGGCACCAGATAAAGTTGCCCTGTTAGGCGACCTTGTTCTTAGGCACGTTCAGTCGGCCAAGAATTATAACAAGTCGACGCCGAAGCAGGAAGGCCCTTATCGGGTGAGACGAGTCGCGAGGCCCGGCGCTGTCCGCCTCAAGACCGAAGAGGGCCTACCAGTGAGCAACTCCTGGGAACATAGAGCATCTTCGCAAGTTTCGCCCATAAGGCGCGGTTGCCGTGATCCGCTCCGGCAACCATCGGTTTGTACAGGCCTTGCCGCTGCTGCATGTAACCCCTTGTACAAAGCCAGGCGAAGCCCCTGGCATCAGATAAAGTTGCCCTGTTAGGCGACCTTGTTCTTAGGCACGTTCAGTCGGCCAAGAATTATAACAAGTCGACGCCGAAGCAGGAAGGCCCTTATCGGGTGAGACGAGTCGCGAGGCCCGGCGCTGTCCGCCTCAAGACCGAAGAGGGCCTACCAGTGAGCAACTCCTGGGAACATAGAGCATCTTCGCAAGTTTCGCCCATAAGGCGCGGTTGCCGTGATCCGCTCCGGCAACCACCGGTTTGTGCAGGCCTTGCCGATGTTGCATGTAAGCCCTCGTACAAAGCCAGGCGAAGCCCCTGGCCGAAGCTAAAGAAGCGCTGGCGCCCTAGATTTTAGCATGCATGCTGAGTCAGAGTCTCGTCCTTGGTTAGGGTTGTCAGTTCCTAACTGTCGCTAACCCCTAACTTAGAGGTCGAGTCCGCGTCTTTTTCCCGTCCTTTCCCTTTGGCTCGCAGGAATTGAATGTCCTTGCCAGGCCGCTCAAGGACAAGGAAGAGGAGAAGGACGAGCCAACACCTACGCCCCGGCGAGCCAGAGTCGCCGGGGGCTGCAACCTCAGATAAGTTTTTGCATCCCTCATCATGCATTCTCTTATGGACTGTGGAATTTGAAAGCCTCCTTTCCTCCTGAAAAGCTACCGTGCTCTCTTAGCGGCAAGCCCCAGAGCGCGTTCCTGGGGCCCGTTTCGATAGCAGCCGCGGCAGCAAGGGGGAGGGAAGCGAGGGGCCGGAACCCGCCTGCTCCCCGCCTCCGCCAAGGGCGTGAGAAAGGTCGAGCAGTGCGGGGGAGCGGCTGGGCCTGTTGCCGGGCAAGAAACTGTCTATCTTAACGATGTAAAGGATTCGTTCCTTACCGCGGTTTCCACCCGCGAGACAAATGATCCGGCAAACATCCCCTTTTCATTAAAAACATTCCACTCAGGTACAGTTCAGAGAGAATGAAAAACATGAAAGAAGGGATCACAAGGCTTAAACGCGACTAAGGCCCGAAGGCTTACAAGCTGAAAAGAGATAAGGTGCCCGTAATCCCTTTCTTGTCTCTCTCCTTAGGAGGAAGGGCAAGTAGGCGAAAAGGGCGAAAGGGGCACCTAGGCGAGCTACGGGTGGTAGAAGGCACCAAGAGAAGATCCGGGGGCTCCGCCCGGGGGTCTCCGGAGGCTGAAGAAGACGGAGGCGCCGGAGGCAGAGCTAGAAGATGAGGCAGCGGCCTTGCCGCCAGCCTCTTCCTCTTCCCCAGCCTCGCCACTCTGGCCGCCAGAGGAGATCAAGCCCCCGGCAAGAGGAGCTTGCCGGGCCGAAGAGAAGACCCCGGTGGTCGTCACCGAGAGCAAGGGTGATGACGGCGTCTGGGGCGCATCTGGAACACGAGGCACCAGAGCGTCAGCTAGCTGTCGAAGTCGGCCCGTACTCCGACTTCGCGGCCTTCGACATCCGCCCTCTGTCCTCCTCAGCAGCCCCCCTACGCCAGTCGCCCAAGGAGACGACCCCGGGGAGTTCACGGAGCCCGGCGCGGACGATGGGGCCGCCGGTGCCACACGGAGCTACGACCGACGCCTAGTCGGACCCGTCATCCCGGCGGCTGCTCCCCTCGTCGTCGCTGTCGCTCCCCTCCTCGTCACTCTCGCTCGAGGAGGAGCCTTCGCTGTCGGAGGAGCTATCTTCGCAGCACCGGGCCCGGATGCCGAAGCCCCAGAAGGCCTTGACGGAGAGGAGGTCCTCCCCCACTAGCTTAAAGTGGAGGGTGAACCCCTCCGTCAAGCTGTGGATCCGGGCGAACGTCTTCCACCCGCGGCCCAGACACACCACGCCGGGGGCTCGGGACTCAACGTGGACTCGCGTCCCACTGATCCCGCAGCCCCTCATGCGCAGGTTTAGCGTCTCAGGCTGCTCCACCTCCAACACGTTCGCGAATGGAGCGGGAAGCCGGAGGCGGCGACGAGGCGCCCGGCGCAGCCTGATAATGAACTCACGGGGGTCGTCCCCGAGATGGACCGCGGGAAGGAATGGAGCCGCTGGCGGAGGCAAGGACGGCGCACCGATCCGTCCGCCCCGGGCGCCTCGGCCCCGTCCGCGACCTCGCCCTCTCCCTCTTCCCCTGACGACCGGCTCCGCCGCCGCGGGCGCAAGGGGAGGAGGGGCGCGTTGCCTAGCAGACACCCTCGCGGCAACCGAAGAAGAACCAGGGTTCCCCCCCTCCATCGCAGATGGGGGAAGGAAACCAGAAGCAGAAGGAGGAAGGAGATGGAGTGCGGATTTCTGTTGCCCCCTTTCGCTCCTTATAAAGGGGCGGAGTGGGAACGCGGCCGCCTCGCTCCTCCAATAGAAGCGGAGGAAGGGCAGGCGACTGGGGCCGACCCACTGCATCGACCCGCGCCGGCCCGACTCCCTGCCTCCGCCGCCGCGACTCCGAGTGCATGAGGACCGTGTGGTGGGCGCGCAGAACCGAGGCGACGGGTGGGACGACCTCTCCCCATCCCGTGATTATGGGGAACGGACGCCTCGAAAGCCGCGCCTCACCCCCGTTCATTTATCGAGCCGCGCCTCCGCACCTCCCTCCACTTAAAGAGGGAACGGGCGTTTCGCCCCCACGACGCCGCGATAAGCGTGCGCCGCCTGGGGAAGGTGCGACGGATGCGGAGTTAAGGAGCAGCGCGACCAAGGCCACGCGTGCCCGTGCACTGTTAGGGCCTGGCCCAACGACGCTCGGCACCGTGTGTGGCCCAGGCCCGGGGGCTCCTGTCGGTGTACTAAAGTAGGGGTACCTTAGTACCCCAGACTTGTGCACGGGCAGTTGTAGCACCCTGCGGCGAGGCCCGCCCAGGAAGCGCCAAGAGAAGACCAAGCATTCAAGACAAGGCCCCCGGCAAGAGGAGCTTGCCGGGCCAAGAAGACAAGACCCCGGCAAGAGGAGCTTGCCGGGACGACTGAGCCCATGTAATACCATCCAAGAACAAAGTATAAGAGACAGAAGATCGAGACCCCGACAAGAGGAGCTTGTCGGGAAGGCCGAACCCAGGCACCACAAGAGAAGCCCGCCACGGCGCGCCATGCGCCCTGGCAAGGCCTGATAGCCGGCAAGCTATCAGGCACAGGAAGACGACCCCCGCGGCAAGCCACTTGCCGCGGCAAATCGCCACCTCAGGACTGCGCTCCAGCTCGCCCGCCCACGCGTCGCTCCGGGGCTTCCCCAAGGGCACGTGGCGGGGCACCGCGCAGCCTGGGGTATGCGGTGGCATGCAGCCACCATCGTGGCGAGCGGTGGCGCACCTAACGGTCCGCCTCGGTGCTGTCCGGGCGACCGTGACGGGCATTTAATGCCCTTGTCCCCTACCGTCAGAAGTAGGTATGATAACACTGTGCCGCACTGTAGCGCCACTGTTCCCGCACTGTTACAACTTCCACCCCTTTTACACTTTTACCCCTTTCTCTTACGTTGACACCTGTCGGTGACCCCTTTGCGCTATAAAAGGAGGCCCGTGTGCAACGTAGAGGGGGGGAGAGGTTCAGAGGTTCGGAGGTTCGGAGGTTCGGACATCCGGAATCCAGACAGCCATACGCTCGGTGTAGCTAGCTCTCCAAGCTCCCGAGCTCCCCAGTTCAATACAACCAAGCAGGAGTAGGGTTTTACGCGTCCATTGCGGCCCGAACCTGGGTAAATCGCCCGTGTGCTCGCCTCGATCTGCTCTCCGTGCTCCCTCCGCCCCCCTCACCGGACAACGAAAGGGGCTCCGGCCCCATAGGTGCTCGCGGGGGACGCCGTCCACCCCGACATTCTCTTGATGTTGATTCTTGAAACTTAGATCTATTCCACCTAAGCATGATATCAATGAGTCTCTCAAAGCCATGAGAATTTCCATTGATGAGTGCAGAGAAAGAACCGCTAGGATGCGTGCTAAGAAAGATTGCTTTGTAAAAGCGTGTTCTTCTAATTTTTATGAGAATAAAGATGAAGATCTAAAAGTTATTGATGTGTCCCCTATTAAATCTTTGTTTTGCAATATGAATCTTGATAATGATGGGACTGAAGATGAGTCAACTTTAGTTAGAAGGCGTCCCAAAAATTCGGAGTTTTTAGAACTTGATGCAAAAATTGGTAAAAGTGGGATTGAAGAGGTCAAAACTTTAGATATCAATGAACCCACTATCTTGGATTTCAAGGAATTTAATTATGATAATTGCTCTTTAATAGATTGTATTTCCTTGTTGCAATCTGTGCTAAATTCTCCTCATGCTTATAGTCAAAATAAAGCTTTTATTAAACATATCGTTGATGCTTTGATGCAATCTTATGAAGAAAAACTTGAGTTGGAAGTTTCTATCCCTAGAAAACTTTATGATGAGTGGGAACCTACTATTAAAATTAAAACTAAAGATCATGAATGCTATGCTTTGTGCGGTTTGGGTGCTAGTGTTTCCACGATCCCAAAAACTTTGTGTGATTTGCTAGGTTTCCGTGAATTTGATGATTGTTCTCTAAACTTGCATCTTGCGGATTCCACTATTAAGAAACCTATGGGAAGAATTAATGATGTAATTATTGTTGCAAATAGGAATTATGTGCCCGTAGATTTCATCGTTCTTGATATAGATTGCAATCCTTCACGTCTTATTATTCTTGGTAGACCTTTCCTTAGAACGATTGGTGCAATATGAAGGAAGAAAATATTAGATTCCAATTCCCGTTAAGGAAAGGCATGGAACACTTTCCTAGAAAGAAAAAAATTACCTTATGAATCTCTTATGAGGGCCACTTATGGATTGCCTACCAAAGATGACAATACCTAGATCTTTTATGCCTAGCTAGGGGCGTTAAATGATACCGCTTGTTGGGAGGCAACCCAATTTTATTTTATTTTTTTTTTTGCTTTTTGCTCCTGTTTAGGAATAAATATTTGAACTAGACTCTGGTTAGATTTGTTTTTGTGTTTTAATTAGTGTTTGTGCCAAGTTAAACCTATAGGATCTTCTTGGATGATAGTTATTTGATCTTGCTGAAAATTCCAGAAACTTTCTGTTCACGAAAACAATTGTTAAAAATCACCAGAACGTGATAAAATACTGATTCCAATTGCAGTAGATAAATAAACAAATTATCTAGGTCTTCCTATTTGGTAGATTTTTCTGAGTTCCAGAAGTTTGCGTTTCATACAGATTACTATAGACTGTTCTGTTTTTGACAGATTCTATTTTTCGTGTGTTGTTTGCTTATTTTGATGAGTCTATGGTTAGTAAAAGAGTTTATAAACCATAGAGAAGTTGGAATACATTAGGTTTAACACCAATATAAATAAATAATAAGTTCAATACAGTACCTTGAAGTGGTGTTTTGTTTTCTTTCACTAACGGAGCTCACGAGATTTTCTGTTGAGTTTTGTGTTGTGAAGTTTTCAAGTTTTGGGTAAAGATTTGATGGATTATGGAACAAGGAGTGGCAAGAGCCTAAGCTTGGGGATACCCAAGGCACCCCAAGTTAAATCCAAGGACACCAAAAGGCCAAAGCTTGGGGATGCCCCGGAAGGCATCCCCTCTTTCCTCTTCGTCCATCGGTAACTTTACTTGGAGCTATATTTTTATTCATCACATGATATGTGCTTTGCTTGGAGCGTCTTGTATGATTTGAGTATTTGCTTTTAGTTTACCACAATCATCCTCGCTGAATACACTTTTGAGAGAGACACACATGATTCGGAATTTATTAGAATACTCTATGTGCTTCACTTATATCTTTTGAGCTATATAGTTTGTGCTCTAGTGCTTCACTTATTTCTTTTAGAGCACGGTGGTGGTCTTGTTTTATAGAAACTATTGTCTCGCATGCTTCACTTATATTATTTTGAGAGTCCTGCAAAACAGCATGGTAATTTTCCTAAATTGTGAAATTAGTCCTAATATGATAGGCATCCAAGATTAGTAAAAACTTTCTTATAAGTGCGTTGCATACTAAGAAAAGTTTGATGCTTGATGATTGTTTTGAGATATGGAGGTAGTGATATTAAAGTTGTGCTAGTTGATTAATTTTGAATTTGAGAAATACTTGTGTTGAAGTTTGCAAGTCCCGTAGCATGCACGTATTGTAAACGTTGTGTAACAAATTTGAAACATGAGGTGTTCTTTGATTGTCCTCCTTATGAGTGGCCGTCGGGGACGAGTGATGGTCTTTTCCTACCAATTTATCCCCCTAGGAGCATGTGCGTAGTGCTTGGTTTTTGATGACTTGTAGATTTTTGTAATAAGTATGTGAGTTCTTTATGACTAATGTTGAGTCCATGGATTATACGCACTCTTACCCTTCCATCATTGCTAGCCTCTTCGGTACCGTGCATTGCCCTTTCTCACCTTGAGAGTTGGTGCAAACTTCGCCGGTGCATCCTAACCCCGTGATACGATACGCTCTATCACACATAAACCTCCTTATATCTTCCTCAAAATGGCCACCATACCTACCTATTATGGCATTTCCATAGCCATTCCGAGATATATTGCCATGCAACTTTCCACCGTTCCGTTATCATGACACGCTTCATCATTGTCATATTGCCTTGCATGATCATGTAGTTGACATCGTATTCGTGGCAAAGCCACCATGCATATTATTTCATACATGTCACTCTTGATTCATTTCCCATCCCGGTACACCACCGGAGGCATTCATATAAAGTCATACTTCGTTCTAGTATTGAGTTGTAATCATTGAGTTGTAAATAAATAGAGTGTGATGATCATCATTCATAGAGCATTGTCCCCAAAAAAGGGACAATGCTACTATCCTTTTTTCCACACTTGTGCTTCAAAGTAGCACCATGATCTTTATGATAGAGAGTCTCTTGTTTTGTCACTTTCATATACTAGTGGGAATTTTTCATTATAGAACTTGGCTTGCATATTCCAATAATGGGCTTCCTCAAATGCCCTAGGTCTTCGTGATCAAGCAAGTTGGATGCACACCCACTTAGTTTCTTTTGTTGAGCTTTCGTACATTTATAGCTCTAGTGCATCCGTTGCATGGCAATCCCTACTCCTTGCATTGACATCAATCGATGGGCATCACCCTAGCTCGTTGATTAGCTGCGTCAATGTGAGACTTTATCCCTTTTTGTCTTCTCCACATAACCCCCATCATCATATTCTATTCCACCCATAGTGTAATATCCATGGCTCACGCTCATATATTGCGCGAAAGTTGAAAAAGTTTGAGATTACTAAAGTATGAAACAATTGCTTGGCTTGTCATCGGGGTTGTGCATGATGAGAGCATTCTTGTGTGAAGAAAATGGAGCATGACCAAACTATATGATTTTGTAGGGATGAACTTTCTTTTGCCATGTTATTTTGAGAAGCCATAATTGCTTAGTTAGTATGCTTGAAGTATTATTACTTTTATGTCAATATTAAACTTTTATCTTGAATCTTTCGGATCTGAATATTCATGCCACAAATAAGAGAATTACATTGAAAATTCTGCCAAGTAGCATTCCACATCAAAAATTCTGTTTTTATCATTTACCTACTCGAGGACGAGCAGAAATTAAGCTTGGGGATGCTTGATACGTCTCCAACGTATCTATAATTTTTTATTGTTCCATGCTATTATATATTCTATTTAGGATGTTCAATGGGCTTTATTATACACTTCTATATTATTTTTGGGACTAATCTATTAACCGGAGGCCGAGCCCGAATTGTTGTTTTTGCCTATTTCAGTGTTTCGAAGGAAAAGGATATCAAACGGAGTCCAAACGGAATGGAACCTTCGGGAATGTGATTTTCAGGAAAAAAAACGTGATCCAGAGGACTTGGAGTGGATGTCAAGCAATCAACAAGGAAGCCACGAGGCAGGGGGCGCGCCTACCCCCCCCCCCCCCGGCGCGCCCTCAACCCTCGTGGGCCCCTCGTACCTCTCATGACCGACCTCTTTCGCCTGTATATACTTATACCCTGGAAACATCATATACAGAGCCAAAGCCCTATTTCCACCACCGCAACCTTCTGTACCCGTGAGATCCCATCTTGGGGCCTTTTCCGGTGCTTCGCCGCAGGGAGCATTGATCACAGAGGGCTTCTACGTCGACACCATATCCTCTCCGATGATGTGTGAGTAGTTTACCTCAAACCTTCGGGTCCATAGTTATTAGCTAGATGGCTTATTCTCTCTCTTTGATTCTCAATACAAAGTTCTCCTCGATTCTCTTGGAGATCTATTTGATGTAACTCTTCTTTTTGCGGTGTGTTTGTCGAGATCCGATGAATTGTGGGTTTATGATCAAGATTATCTATGAACAATATTTGAATCTCCTCTGAATTCTTTTATGTATGATTGGTTATCTTTGCAAGTCTCTTCGAAATATCAGTTTGGTTTGGCCTACTAGATTGATCTTTCTTGCAATGGGAGAAGTGCTTAGCTTTGGGTTCAATCTTGCGGTGCTCGATCCCAGTGACAGTAGGGGAAACGACACGTATTGTATTGTTGCCATCGAGGATAAAAAGATGGGGTTTATATCATATTGCATGAGTTTATCCCTCTACATCATGTCATCTTGCTTAAAGGGTTACCCCGTTCTTATGAACTTAATACTCTAGATGCATGCTGAATAGCGGTCGATGTGTGGAGTAATAGTAGTAGATGCAGGCAGGAGTCGGTCTACTTGTCACAGACGTGATGCCTATATACATGATCATACCTAGATATTCTCATAACTATGCTCAATTATATCAATTGATTGACAGTAATTCGTTTACCCACCGTAATACTTATGCTATCTTGAGAGAAGCCACTAGTGAAACCTATGGCCTGCGGGTCTATTTTCCATCATATTAATCTCTCGTCAACATCTATTTCTGGCGTCGTTTATTTTGCTTTCTTTACTTTTAGTCTTATCATAAAAATACCAAAAATATTATCTTATCATCTATATCAGATCTCACTTTTGCAAGTGGCCGTGAAGGGATTGACAAACCCTTTATCGCGTTGGTTGCAAGGTTCTTATTTGTTTGTTTAGGTGCAAGGGACTTGAGCGTGGTCTCCTACTGGATTGATACCTTGGTTCTCAAAAACTGAGGGAAATACTTACACTACTCTACTACATCACCCTTTCCTCTTCAAGGGAAAACCAACGCAGTGCTCAAGAGGTAGCAAGGTGCTGCAAGGTAGCCCAATCCTTTTATAGCAAAGGACGGGCTGGAATGGTCTCTTATAATAAGCAAAGCGTTCTTGAGGACACACGAGAATTCCATGTAGTCACTTTATCATGTTTGTTTGATTGGCGTTCATTACTTTGATAATTTGATATGTGGGTGGACCGGTGCTTGGGTTATGTTCTTAATTGAGCAAGTCTCCCACTTATGATTAACCCCTCTCACAAGCATCCGCAACTACGAAATAAGAATTAAGATAAATCTAACCATAGCATGAAACATATGGATCCAAATCAGCCCCTTACAGAATAGCGCATAAACTAGGGTTTAAGCTTCTATCACTCTAGCAACCCATCATCTAATTACTACTCCAGAATGCATTCACTTAGGCCCAAATATGGTGAAGTTTCATGTAGTCGGCGTTCACATAACACCACTAAGGGAAACAACAACATACATATCGAGATATTACCAAATTCACTTGATTACTTATGATAAGACTTCTCCCATGTCCTCAAGAACAAAAGTAACTACTCATAAATAATATTCATGTTCAAGATCAGAGGGGTATTGAATAGCATCAAGGATCTGAACATATAATCTTCCACCAAATAAACAAACTAGCATCAACTACAAGATGTAATCAACATTACAACCAACCCACAGGTACCAATCTGAGGTTTTAAGACAAAGATTGAATACAAGAGACAAACTAACGTCTGAGATGAGATGGTGCTGGTGAAGATGTTGATGAAGATTGGTCCTCCCATGATGAGAGGGTTGTTGGTGATGACGATAACTTTGATTTCCCCTTCCCGGAGGGAAGTATCCCCGATGGAATCGCTCCGCCGGAGAGCAAAAGTGCTCCTGCCCTGGTTCTGCCTTGAGATAGCGGTGTTCCATCGCGAAAGTCCTTTCCCTATTTTTCCTAGGGAAAATGGGATTATATACAAGAAGATGGGCACCGGAGGTTGGCCAGGGATCCCACAAGCCACTAGGGCGCGCCTAGGGGGTGGGCACACCCTGGTGCCTTGTGGGCACCTGGGTGGCCTCCTATGGTATTTACTTTTCTCCAGTATTTTTTATTTATTTCAAAATTATTCTCCGTGAAATTTGAGCTCATTTGGAGATCTGTAGAATAGGTATCTCTGACATAGCTTTTTCAGGTCTAGAATCCCAGCTGCCGGCAATCTCCCTTTCATGTAAATCTTGCAAATTAAGAGAGCATCAGAATTGCTCCATGAAGTGTTATATTGATCAAAAACATTATAAATAATAGTAGGAAAACATGATGCAAAATGGACGTATCAGGCCACAATAAGCCCGAGGAAGGAGGTAAATCTCCACCATCTCTCTCTTTTCTTCTTCTTCTTCCTCCAAACCTCTCCAAACCCTAGTAAAACTTTGCCTGCTCTCTCTACTCATTTGATTTCATCTCCTATCCTTTCGTGTGATCGATCTACGGTATGTTTCTCCTTCGATCCCCAATTTATTTTTCACGAATCCATGTTCTACATGCCTATCATTGCCTTGTCTAGGAAATGCATATTTTTATCCAACTTTGAGTTTCGCTTGGATTATTTGATGTTTTTAGAGGAGTGCGATGTTGTGACTATGCAGGATCAATATTGTTTAATTGTATTGTACTGAAAAATTGTTTTGTAGATGTCTACGAGGAGGCCCACTCGCATAAGCGGTGCTTCAAGTTCATCCACCGCACCTCCACAACAAGTTTTCACTCAGGGGATCGTATTCACCGATCATGAAGCAAGAAAGAAATTTCATAAGCTCAGTACAAGGAAGATCGGGGCATCTATGTGGGCTTGCAAGTCAACACTCACTAAGCTACATATTACTAATGATTTCAATTTGCTTTGTGATAATGTCGGGCTGCATAATTTTGTTTGTCAGGGATGTGAGACATATGAACACATGACGCTTGAGTTTCTTAGCACACTCTCTTGCATAATGTTGGTTTGATGCCAAATGCATATGAGGAGGAGCGGATCACTTTCCGTCTCTTGGACCAAGGCTTCAACATCATGTTTGAAGAGTGGTGTAATTACTTTGGCTTCACGAACAGTGATGATGACATTCGTTATGTTTATAAGTTTACTGACCCGCACCCTAGGCAATCCTTTAACCAGATGAGTATTCGTCGTTCAAGAGCCAGTTGCATTGAAAGTCCAGCTATACGTTATTTCTATTATGTTATCACTAACTCGTTGCTGGCATGAGGAGAAGTTTCTAAGGTGAATGATGAGAACATGCTAGTTCTGGAGAAAGCAGCAAACCTTGATGTTGGTTATGGATGTGTCTCCAACATATCTATATACGTCTCCAACATATCTATAATTTTTTATTGTTCCATGATATTGTAGTATCAATCTTGTATGTTTATTATGCAATTATATATCAATTTTTGGGACTAACCTATTAACCTAGTGCCCAGTGCCAGTTGCTGTTTTTGCTTGTTTTTGGCTTTTCAAGAAATCAATATCAAACAGAGTCCAAACGGAGAAAAAAACTTTGGATTAAATTTTTCTGGACTAGAAGAGACCCTAGAAGGTTTGAGAGAAGACCTAACGAGCCACGAGGGAGCAACAAGCTCGGGAGGCGTGCCCCACGCCCCCTAGGCTTGTGGGTCCCTCGTGGCACCTCTTGACCTAATTCCGCCTCTGTAAATACTCAAATATTCCCCTGACATCAGAGAGCCACCCGAAATACTTTTTCCACCGCCAAGTTTCTATTCTCGTGAGATCCCATCTGGAGGTCTTCCCAGCACTCTACCTTGCATCTAGGGGGGATGGATCACGGAGGGGCTCTACATCAACCTTGCTGCCCTTCCAATGATGCGTGAGTAATTTACCAAAGACCTAAGGGTCCATAGCTAGTAGCAAGATGGCTTCTTCTCTCTCTTTGATCTTCAATACAATGTTATCCTTGATGTTCTTGGATTTCTATTTGATGTAATCACTTTTTCCCGTGTGTTTGTTGGGATCCGATGAATTGTGAGTTTATGATCAGATCATCCATGAATATTATTTGAGTCCTCTATGAACTCTTTTATGCATGATTATTATAGCTTTGTATTTCTCTCCAATCTATTGATTTGGTTAGGCCAACAAGATTGAGTTTTCTTGCAATGGGAGAGGTGCTTTGTGATGGGTTCAATCTTGAGGTGATCTATATCCCAGTGACAGAAAGGGACAAGACACGTATTTGTATTGTTTCCATTAAGGATAAACGATGGGGTTTATTCATGCGTGAGTTTACCTTGTCTACATCATGTCATCTTGCTTAAGGCATTACTCTGTTCTTTATGAACTTAATACTCCAGATGCATGTTGGATAGCGATCGATGTGTGGAGTAATGGTAGTAGATGTAGGCAGGAGTCGGTCTACTTGTCTCGGATGTGATGCCTATATACATGATCATTGCCTTGGATATCGTCATGATTATTTGTTTTTCTATCAATTGCCCAAGAGTAATTTGTTTACCTGCCATATGCTATTTTCAAGAGAGAAGCCTCTAGTGAAAACTATGGCCCCGAGTCCATTTTTATCACATATCAAAAACCAAAAAATACCTTGCTGCAATTTTATTGACGTTATTTTATTTTGTATTTTTGTTCTATCTATCTATCACTACAAGATTTAATCCTTGCAATTAACCGCCAAGGGATTAACAAGCCCTTGTTCACGTTGGGTGCAAGTATTCGTTATTTTGTGTGTGGGCACTGCTAACGAGGTGTTGCGTGGTTCTCCTACTGGATTGATAACTTGGTTCTTAACTGAAGGAAATACTTATCTCTACTGTACTGCATAATCCTTTCCTCTTCGAGAAATCCCAACGCAGATCACAAGTAGCAGTTATTCGCCCAACTTAGGGGCAATACTTTTGCTACACCTCGCGCATTAATCAAATCATGCACAAGGAGATATCGTGTGTGGAGGAGTGATCACCATGTTGGCCAACTCCCTTGGCCTCAACTACAATCAACTTCACCCCATTTTTGGGAACAACCTTGTTAATATTCGTGTTCTTACTAGCGCTGGTATGGTAGTAGTTCGTCATGGTCGTCATTGCATCAGAATTCCTGGAGTGGCATACTTGTTGCCCACTCCTATGCCTAACTATTTCTCCGTAGAACATGGATAAATGCATTATGTTGCACAGGCAGGAGATGCATCTTTTGACCAAGAAGGCCCAAAACCTAAGCGGATAGATGAAGAAGAACTCATCACCGATGAAGAAGAGGAGCAACCACAACAAGAAGCCTACACCACCTATGCGGACCTCTGCAGCCTCTAGGGCTCTATTGATGATATGAGCAACCTCACCACGTCCCTTCGAGGCACGTCCGCCTACAAGAATAGGAGATTCTACAACTGGAGCCAAGGATTGGCTCCTGACCAACCATCACAATGATTTCGCCGGTTTGAGCTTGCAAAAGCTTAAGCTTGGGGGAGGTCATCACCAATTCTACATCAAGATGTGGAGGTATACTTGTAGTAGTGCATCACACAAGGCATCCATTGTAAGACATATTTACAATCAGTCAATCTTCAAGATGTGTTCTTCAATGTTTTCTTCTTGCGATCTGATATCCATGGATGAGTAGTTCGACAAGGTATGGGTTGATGCATTAGCCTTTCAACCCTCTGTATTTGTTGTGGCGATCAATGGAATGGCTTTGAATTAACATCCCGTATGTGTGAAATAAAATTGTTCCGTAGATGTCTCTTGTCTTGTCCGTGATCTTCATCCCTGTAGGTATCGAGGATCATGGATACCGGGTCACAGTAAGGCTAGGAGCAAGGAGAACATGAAGTGTTATACAGAACACTGGTTACAGTAAGGTTCAGTAGGTAACACGGATCCAATCCTTGGGGATTCATGAGGTGTAGTCATTAAACGCCCAAAGATCTTGTCTGATTTCATTATCTTCATTATCGAGGCAACCCCGCGCAATGGATAGGGCCTACGATAGGATAACTGGTTCTTGATGCAGGACTCGTGTCGGTCAAGATATAATTTGGACACATCCCCCACTTCAGTTCGTAACAAGCACACCTTGATGGGTTATTTCCAACGCACAAATTAAGATCATATCTGGTCCCAACACAAATACATGGTTGTAAGCATTAAGACCTCATACATGTACCTCTTTTTATAATAAGTGTTTGAATCACTATTTGCTTGATTGATCCGGTCAAAAGCTGGAATTGATCCTTTAACAAAAGATTGCTAGATACCATCACTTCAAGGGAATCTTCCTATCATGGGTTCGATAACCCAAGGTCACCTCTGGGGAAATAGGCTGCGGGATACACTTTTCTGTTCCATTACCGAATCACTAAAAGGAGGTATCACCTCCCCTGAATGGTATGGTAATCCTGTCCTGGAGGTCATGTTGTTGGAAAATGGTGAACCTACAAAATATGAAGAAGCAATGATGAACTCAGATTCCAATAAATGGTTTGAAGCCATGAGATCCAAGATCGGGTGCATGAATGAGAACAAAGGCTTTGTTAGACTTACCTGATGACCGAAAGGCCATTGATAACAAATGGATCTTAAGAAGAAGACGTTCACTGATGGTAATGCCACCATCTATAAAGCTCGACTTGACGCAAAGGGTTTTCGGCAAGTTCAAGGGGTTGACTACGATGAGAATTTCTCACCAGTAGCGATGCTGAAGTCTATCAAGATTATGTTAGCAATTGTTGCATTTTTATTATGAAATATGGCAGATGGACATCAAAACATCGTTCGCTAATGGTTTCCTTAAGGAAGACTTGTATATGATGCAACCCGAAGGTTTTTGTCGATCCTAAGGATGCTAATAAGGTATGCAAGCTCTAGAGGTCCATCTATGGATTGGTGCAAGCATCTCGGAGTTGGAATGCAAGCATCCCATAGTTGGAATGTTTGCTTTGATGAGGTGATCAAAGCTTTTGGTTTTATACAAACTTATGGAAAAGCTTGTATTTATAAGAAAGTGAGTGGGAGCTCTGTAGCATTTCTAATACTGTATGTGGATGACATATTATTGATTGTAAATGATACAGAATTTCTGGAAAGCATAAAGGGTTATGTGAACAAGATTTTTTCAATGAAAGACCTGGGTGAGGCTGCTTACATATTGGGCATCAAGATCTATAGATATAGATCAAGACACCTGATAGGACTTCCACAAAGCACATACCTTGACAAGATTTTGAATAAGTTCAAAATGGACCAGTCAAAGAAGGGGTTCTTGTCTGTGTTGCAAGGTATGAAGTTGAGTAAGACTCGAAGCCTGGCCACGACAGAAAAAGAGAAAGGATGAAAGTCGTCCCCTATGCCTCAGCCATAGGCTCTATAATGTACGTCATGTTGTGTACCAGACCTAATGTGTGCCTTGCCATAAGTCTGGCAGGTAGGTACCAGAATGATCCAGGAGTGGATCACTGGGCAACGGTCAAAAATATATTTCCTTAAGTACCTAAAGAGGACTAAGGAAATGTTTCTCGTTTATGGAGGTGACGAAGAGCTCGTCGTAAAGGGTTATGTCGATGCAAGCTTTGACACTGATCTAGATGACTCGAAGTATCAAACCGGATATGTACTTATTTTGAATGGCAGAGCAGTTAGTTGGAGTAGCTCCAAGTAGAGCTTGGTAGCAACATATAGATGTGAAGCAGAATACATAGCTGCTTCAGAAGCGACGCATGAAAGAGTCTGGAAAGGAGTTCATATCCGATCTAGAAGTGGTACCTAGTGCATCGGATCCAATGACTATCTTTTGTGACAGCACTGGTGCCATTGCCATTGCCAAGGAACCAAGGTTTCATAAGAAAACAAAGCACATCAAACGCTGCTTCAACTCTATCCATGATTACATCAAGGAGGGAGGCATAGAACTTTGCATACCCATTGACTAAACCTCTTCCACGAGCAAAACATGATCAACACCGAAACTCTATGGGTGTTAGATTTATTACGATGTCAACTAGATTATTGACTCTAGGGCAAGTGGGAGACTGTTGGAAATATGCCCTAGAGGCAATAATAAAGTGGTTATTATCATATTTACTTATTCATGATAAATGTTTATTATCCATGCTAGAATTGTATTGACCGGAAACTTAAATAGATGTGTGGATACAGAAAAACACTGTGTCCCTATTAAGTCTCTTACAGACTAGCTCATTGATCAAAGATGGTTCAGGTTTCCTAACCATAGACATGAGTTGTCATTTGATAATGGGATCACGTCATTAGGAGAATGATGTGATGGACAGACCCAACCGTAAGCTTAGACCATGAGATCATGCCACTCCCGGATACCGAAGGAATACTTTGTGGGTTATCAAACATCACTTTGTAACTAGGTGACCATAAAGGTGCTCTATGGGTATCTCAAAAAGTGTTTGTTGGGTTGCATGGATCGAGAATGGGATTTGTTGCTCCATGTGACGGAGAGATATCTCTAGGCCCTCTCAGTAACACAACATCACAACAAGCTTGCAAGCATGTGACTAATGAGTTTAGTCATGGGGGTATTGTATTACTGAATGAGTAAAGATACTTGCCGGTAATGAGATTGAACTAGGTATGAAGATACCGATGATCGAATCTTGGGAAAGTAACATATCGCCGGACAAAGGGAATTCTATACGAGATTAACTGAATCCTCGACATCATGGTTCAACTGAGAGAGATCTTCGTTGAATATGTGGGAGTCAATATGGGCATCCAGGTCCCTCTATTGATTATTGATCAGAGAGGAGTCTTGGTCATGTTTACATGTTCTCGAACCCGTAGGGTCACACAGTTCGGTAACCCTAGGGTAGTATTGGGATATTAATAGTGGTGAGACCGAATTTTGTTTCGAGCCTCGGATGAGATCTAGGATATCACGAGGAGCTCTAGAATAGCCGTAGGTAAAGATTTATATATGGGAAGTGATATTCAAGGTTCCGAAAAAGTTCAGAAATTTTTGGTAGAGTACCGGGAAGGTTCTAGAAGGTTCCAGGGGTTCCATCATGGGTCCCAATGACCAGAGAAGGGCCCACATGGACCTAGGGGTGGGGCTGTAGGCCACATGGACCGAGGGGAGGGTCTACAACCGAAGGCCCATGTTGTTTAAATATAGAGATAAGGTCGTATCTCTATATTTAAAGGGTTGAATCTAGAGATAAGATCTTATCTCCAAATTTAAAGGGATTTCTCCCTTGTGACCGGCCCTAGGAGGGTTTTGGCCGCCCCTCCCTACCCCCTAGCCTATATAAAGAGAGGGTATGTGCTTGGGGAGGCTACCCTTCCACCCTTGGTCCTCGTCGCTCTAAACTCCTACCATCTCGTCGCCCAGACGCTTGGCGAAGCCCTGCAGCAGTTCTGCTTCCACCACCACCACCCTGCCGTGCTGGCCTATATCCCATCTACCTATCCACCCTCCCTTGCGGATCAAGAAGGTGGAGATTTCACTGAGTCGTACGTGTGCACATCTCGTAGGTGTCATTCGTTCGGTGATTGGATCGGATTGGATCGCGAAGGAGTACGACTACGCCAACCACGATCACTAGACCATTAACGCTTTCAGTCTACAAGGGTATGTAGACACACTCCCCTCTCATTGCTAGCATCTCCATAGATAGATCTTTGGGTGTTTCGTAGGAATTTTCTTTTGTTTTCCATGCAACATTCCCATCAAGTACAAGTCTCAACGTTTTGATTAGTTGAAGCCGGTGATGAGGTCACTTCTTCACATCCAAAAGGTCAAGGTCAAAGCCATTGATGATGAAAATTTTAAGGAGCAGTATTTGTCATCTAATGATGGGTTTGACGAGTGACCTTCGATGCTAGCATCATTATCTTTTAGAGGATCACAATATTTCTCACAAGCTGGATAAAAACTTGAACAAAGTGCATAGAGGCATTAACTTGGTACTATGGGGCCTAACTTGAGCAATATTTCTCGTAAGTAATCTTACCTAAGAGTATGTCAAAGCAACGGGACACATGATTGCATAAAAACTATATGTCTTAATTTCCCTTAGTAATGTGGTTGGTTCTGTCGGTGTACTAAAGTAGGGGTACCTTAGTACCCCGAACTTGTGCACGGGCAGTAGTAGCACCCTGCGGCAAGGCTTGCCAGGGGAACGCCAAGAACCTCCACGGCCCCTTTCTGGGCCAAATGAAGACCAAGTATTTGAGTCAAGAAGACAAGGCCCTGGCAAGAGGAGCTTGCCGGGCCAAGGAGACAAGGCCCCGGCAAGAGGAGCTTGCCGGGACGACCAAGCCGAAGCACCAAGGCCCCGGCGAGAGGAGCTCGCCGGGAAGGCCAAACCAGGGCACCCCAAGGGAGGCTCGCCGCGGCGCACCGCGGGCCCCGGCAAGGCCTGACGAGCGGCAAGCTCTCAGGCGCGGCAAGACAGCCGCCGCGGCAAGCCACTTGCCGCGGCAAGTCACCACCTCAGGCCTGCGCACCAGCTCACCTGCCCACGCGTCGCTCTGGGGCTCTCCCAAAGGCACGTGGCGGGGCGCCGCGCAGCCTGAGGTGTGCGGTGGCATGCAACGCTGACAGGATCGCCATCGTGGCAAACGGGGGCGCCCCTAACGGTCCACTTCGGCACTGTTCGGGCGACCCAGACGGGCATTTAATGCCCTTGTCCCCCGCCGTCAGAATTAGGTACGATAGCACTGTGCGGCCACTGTACGCATAGTCTTTTGCCATTTTTGCCCTCACCTACGTCGCTACCTGTGGGTAACCCCTTGAGCATATAAAAGGAGGCCCATGCGCACGTAGGAGGGGGGGACGCCCAGTAGACATCCACCCACGTCCAGCTCCAAGCTTACTGTAGCTTCTTGCATTCTAGAGCAAGAACCCGAATAAACCAGACAAGCAGCAGTAGGGTTTTACGCATCCGTGCGGCCCGAAGCTGGGTAAAATCGTTGTGTGTGCGTCGCCTCGATCTGCTCTTTGTGCAGCCTCCGCTCCCCGCCGAACCGAAAAGGGGCTCCGTCCCCATAGGTGTTCGACGAGGCCGATTTCCCCCGACATCTTTGGCGCGCCAGGTAGGGGGCGTCGAGGTTGTGCGAATCTGATTTGGCGACCACAGGTAAGCTCAGGTATGGCCAGGTACCTTTCCGCTCCAATCCGTGGAGCGGAGGCATTCCTCCTCACGGACTCGTGTACGGCCCTCCTCGAGTACTCTCTCACACAGAGCTCGGGCAAGAGCAGCTGCTCCTTGAGGAGGACCATCTTCTGGCCGCTGAGCGAGTCTCTCGTTTCCAGCAAACTTTGCGCCGCTCCCGTAGCCGCAGAAGTTAGCGCCAGAAGTTGCGAGAAAGGCGACCTCGTTCTTCGGCGCGCCTAGTCCGCCAAGATTTAAACGAGTCGACGCCGACTGTGGGAGGGACCTTGCCAGCGCGGTTGTCGGAACCCATTCCGTCAACCATCCTCTCTGTCCAAGTCTTGCCGCAGTTGCATGTAATCCTTGGTACGGAGACGGGCGTAGATCCCAAGCATAGCTTATGTGCCCCGCACATCTTGTCGATTTCGCGCCTCTTTACTTTGTGCATGCATCATTTGACACGTTGTGCAGCACTTGGCTCCGGCGAGCAATGGCGAGCCGCGAGGCCCCACGCCCTCGTTTTCCCTTACCTCCATTTTCTCTCAAAAGTAAAGAGGAGGGCCCCTCGCCCACAAGTTTGCCGGGAAGGGGGAAGGGGAGATAACAGGATGGGCTGGGCGTCGCCCAAGGAAGCTTCGCCTTGCCGGGCGGCAAGCGACAGAAAAGATAAGTTGCCGATGCTTGAACAATTGAATCTTTAAATCCTAAAGTTATTTTCCTCGAACGACCGGATCTTGTATGGAAAACCTGTGCGCAGAGGGGCCGGCTCGTGGCTGGTTGCGCCCTTATTTCGTTTCGAGTCCGCTCAACGACTTAAGTGTGCTACACCCAGAGTAGCATCCTTACTTTGTTTCGAGCTCGCTCGGCAGCTTAAGTGTGATGCGACTGCAGTCGCAACACTTACTTTGCCCTGAGCCTGCTCAACAATTTAAGTGAGTTGCGACCAGCCGCGACAAGGTTTCTTGCCGGTGGCGGCACCGCTGGCGGGTTGCTGGAGTCCCGCACTCAGCGCCCGCAGCAAGGCGGAGGCTTGCGTCGACAAGTTCCCGGAAGCGTAGGGCGAAAACATACAAGGCGTAAAGTCAAGTAGAGGAAATAACAGTGCAATAAACTGCCCGAGATAAAAGTTATATTACAAAATGACTTGCCGCTGCTCTAATCAGCTGTTTCTATGGCATGCTTAGCAGCGACAAGGGAAGAAAAGAAAAGGGCGGGCGGCCTAATCCACGCGGTCGCCCTCAATCCTCTTGATCCCGACCGCCCTTTCCACAATAGGGGCGACGAGGGCCCTGATCTCCGTCAGATCAGCGTTTTCCGGCAGGGACCTGAGGACGTTGGTGAGCCTGATGGTGGGGTTGCGGAAGACGATCTTCACCAGCACCTTCTCGAAGGCCCCGGAGATGGCTTCCCGCGTCTCCTCGGCCAGCTGCTCTGGGAGCGTTTTCCGGAGGTGCTGGAGTGCCGCCACCACGCCCTCGAAGAAGGAAGTGAGCTTGGCGCTGGGCGGGACGTTCTCGCCGGGGGGTACTCGTGGCCCTCGATCCCCAGCAGCGTCAGCTCCTTGTCAATGGTGGCGGCAATGTCGACGAGGCCTTCGGTCCACCGCTCCACCGTCTCCCTGAAAGTATTCTGGGTAACGGCGGCGCTCTTCAACAGCTCCTCATTATCAGCGACCTCCTTCCGCAAGGTCGCTTCTTGCCCCTTGGCGCCCTCCAGCGCCTTGGCCAGGGTGTCCAGCTTCAACTTGAGGTCGGCGTTGGAACCCTTAGCGGCGTCGAGCTCCTGGATCTTCTCGGCAAAGCGGCCCTGCAGCTCGCCGAGGGTGTGAACACCCTTCTCGCGCTCCTGTTTGAGCGCGGCAAGCTCTTCGCCGCTCGCCTTGAGGTCGATGACGAGCTGCGCCACCCTCGCCTCCAGCTCCCCCTTGGCGGTCTCGGCGGCCGCGGCAGCATCCTGCGCCTTCTTCAGGTCCCCGCCAAGCGCCTGCTCACGCGCGGCAACCTCCTCCTCGTGGCTGGCGAGGCTGGCCTTCTGCTGCACCAGTTCGCTTTCCCGCGCGGATAGCGCCGCGGCGGCAAGCCTCTGCTGCTCTTCGGCCTCTGCCTTCTCGAGGATGAAGGCCGTCTGCGCCTCGTCGAGCAGCCTCCGCTCCTCCGCCAGGGACTGGAGGGCCTCCTGGTTGAGCTCCCGGAGCTCCCCGGCACGCTTCTCCATGTCCGTGTTGGGGAACGTAGTAATTTCAAAAAATTTCCTACGCACATGCAAGATCATGGTGATGCATAGCAACGAGAGGGGAGAGTGTTGTCTACGTACCCTCGTAGACCGAGGCGGAAGCGTTGACACAACGTAGAGGAAGTAGTCGTACGTTCTCCTCACGATCCAATCGATCACAGCACCGTTACTCCGGCACCTCCGAGTTCTTGGCACACGTTCAGCTCGATGACGATCCCCGGGCTCCGATCCAGCAAAGCGTCGGGGAAGAGTTCCGTCAGCACGACGGCGTGGTGACGATCTTGATGTGTTACCGGCGCAGGGCTTCGCCTAAGCACTGCAACGATATGATCGAGGTGGAATTTGGTGGAAGGGGGCACCGCACACGGCTAAGGAACGATCCGTAGATCAACTTGTGTGTCTTTGGGGTGCCCCCTGCCCCCGTATATAAAGGAGACAAGGGGGAGGGGCTGGCCGGCCAAGCCTTGGCGCGCCAGAGAGTCCTACTCCCTCTGGGAGTAGGATTCCCCCCCCCCCCCAATCCTAGTTGGACTAGGATTCTCCAAGGGGGAGAGAGAGGGAGAGGGGGGCGCCCACCTCTCCTAGTCCTAATAGGACTAGGGGAAGGGGGGAGGCACGCAGCCCCTAGGGCAGCCCTCTCACCTCTCCTCCAAGGCCCATGTTGGCCCATTATGCTCCCGGGGGGTTCCGGTAACCCTCCCGGTATTCCGGTAAAATCCTGATTTCACCTGGAATGCATCCGATGTCCAAACATAGGCTTCCAATATATAATTCTTTATGTCTCGACCATTTCGAGACTCCTCGTCATGTCCGTGATCACATCCGGGACTCCGAACTCCTTCGGTACATCAAAATGCATAAACTCATAATAACTGTCATCGTAACGTTAAGCGTGCGGACCCTACGGTTCGAGAACAATGTAGACATGACCGAGACACGTCTCCGGTCAATAACAAATAGCGGGACCTGGATGCCCATATTGGCTCCTACATATTCTACGAAGATCTTTATCGGTCAGACCGCATAACAACATACGTTGTTCCCTTTGTCATCGGTATGTTACTTGCCCGAGATTCGATCGTCGGTATCCAATACCTAGTTCAATCTCGTTACCGGCAAGTCTCTTTTCTCGTTCTGTAATACATCATCTCGCAACTAACTCATTGGTTGCAATGCTTGCAAGGCTTTATGTGATGTGCATTACCGAGAAGGCCCTGAGATACCTCTCTGACAATCGGAGTGACAAATCCTAATCTCGAAATACGCCAACTCAACATGTACCTTCGGAGACACATGTAGAGCACCTTTATAATCACCCAGTTATGTTGTGACGTTTGGTAGCACACAAAGTGTTCCTACGGTAAATGGGAGTTGCATAGTCTCATAGTTAAAGGAACATGTATAAGTCATGGATAAAAGCAATAGCAACATACTAAACGATCGGGTGCTATGCTAATGGAATGGGTCATGTCAATCAGATCATTCAACTAATGATGTGATCTCATTAATCAAATAACAACTCTTTGTTCATGGCTAGGAAACATAACCATCTTTGATTAATGAGCTAGTCAAGTAGAGGCATACCAGTGACACTCTGTTTGTCTATGTATTCACACATGTATTATGTTTCCAGTTAATACAATTCTAGCATGAATAATAAACATTTATCATGATATAAGGAAATAAATAATAACTTTATTATTGCCTCTAGGGCATATTTCCTTCAGTCTCCCACTTGCACTAGAGTCAATAATCTAGATTACAAAGTAATGATTCTAACACCCATGGAGTCTTGGTGTTGATCATGTTTTGCTCGTGGAAGAGGCTTAGTCAACGGGTCTGCAACATTCAGATCCGTATGTATCTTGCATATCTCTATGTCTCCCACCTGGACCAAATCCCGGATGGAGTTGAAGCGTCTTTTGATGTGTTTGGTTCTTTTGTGAAATCTGGATTCCTTTGCCAAGGCAATTGCACCAGTATTGTCACAAAAGATTTTCATTGGACCCGTTACGCTAGGTACAACACCTAGGTCGGATATGAACTCCTTCATCCAGACTCCTTCATTTGCTGCTTCCGAAGTGGCTATGTACTCAGCTTCACATGTAGATCCCGCCACGACGCTTTGTTTAGAACTGCACCAACTGACAGCTCCACCGTTTAATGTAAATACGTATCCGGTTTGCGATTTAGAATCGTCCGGATCAGTGTCAAAGCTCGCATCGACATAACCGTTTACGATGAGCTCTTTGTCACCTCCATAAATGAGAAACATATCCTTAGTCCTTCTTAAGTACTTAAGGATGTTCTTGACCGCTGTCCAGTGATCCACTCCTGGATTACTTTGGTACCTTCCTGCTAAACTTACAGCAAGGCACACATCAGGTCTGGTACACAGCATTGCATACATGATAGAGCCTATGGCTGAAGCATAGGGAACATTTTTCATTTTCTCTCTATCTTCTGCGGTGGTCGGGCATTGAGTCTTACTCAACTTCACACCTTGTGCCGCAGGCAAGAACCCTTTCTTTGCCTGATCCATTTTGAACTTTTTCAAAACTTTGTCAAGGTATGTGCTTTGTGAAAGTCCTATTAAGCGTCTTGATCTATCTCTATAGATCTTAATGCCCAATATGTAAGCAGCTTCACCGAGGTCTTTCATTGAAAAACTTTTATTCAAGTATCCCTTTATGCTATCCAGAAATTCTATATTATTTCCGATCAGTAATATGTCATCCACATATAATATCAGAAATGCTACAGAGCTCCCACTCACTTTCTTGTAAATACAGGCTTCTCCAAAAGTCTGTATAAAACCAAATGCTTTGATCACACTATCAAAGCGTTTATTCCAACTCCGAGAGGCTTGCACCAGTCCATAAATGGATCGCTGGAGCTTGCACACTTTGTTAGCTCCCTTCGGATCGACAAAACCTTCTGGTTGCATCATATACAACTCTTCTTCCAGAAATCCATTCAGGAATGCAGTTTTGACATCCATTTGCCAAATTTCATAATCATAAAATGCGGCAACTGCTAACATGATTCGGACAGACTTAAGCATCGCTACGGGTGAGAAAGTCTCATCGTAGTCAATCCCTTGAACTTGTCGAAAACCTTTTGCAACAAGTCGAGCTTTATAGACAGTAACATTACCATCAGCGTCAGTCTTCTTCTTAAAAATCCATTTATTCTCAATTGCTTGCCGATCATCGGGCAAGTCAACCAAAGTCCATACTTTGTTCTCATACATGGATCCCATCTCAGATTTCATGGCCTCAAGCCACTTTGCGGAATCTGGGCTCACCATCACTTCTTCATAGTTCGTAGGTTCATCATGGTCTAGTAATGACTTCCAAAATAGGATTACCGTACCACTCTGGTGCGGATCTTACTCTGGTTGATCTACGAAGTTCAGTAGAAACTTGATCTGAAGTTTCATGATCATTATCATTAGCTTCCTCCCTATTTGATGTAGGTGTCACAGGAACAGATTTCTGTGACGTACTATTTCTCAATAAGGGAGTAGATACTGTTATCTCATCAAGTTCTACTTTCCTCCCACTCACTTCTTTCGAGAGAAACTCCTTCTCCAGAAAGTTTCCGATTTTAGCAACAAAAATTTTGCCTTCGGATCTGTGATAGAAGGTATACCCAATAGTCTCCTTTGGGTATCCTATGAAGACACATTTTTCCGATTTGGGTTCGAGCTTATCAGGTTGAAGCTTTTTTACATAAGCATCGCAGCCCCAAACTTTAAGAAACGACAACTTTGGTTTCTTGCCAAACCACAGTTCATAAGGTGTCGTCTCAACGGATTTTGATGGTGCCCTATTTAACGTGAATGCGGCCGTCTCTAGAGCATAACCCCAAAAAGATAGCGGTAAATCGGTAAGAGACATCATAGATCGCACCATATCCAGTAAAGTACGATTACGACGTTCGGACACACCATTACGTTGTGGTGTTCCGGGTGGCGTGAGTTGCGAAACTATTCCGCATTGTTTCAAATGTAGACCAAACTCGTAACTCAAATATTCTCCTCCACGATCAGATCATAGAAACTTTATTTTCTTGTTACGATGATTTTCCACTTCACTCTGAAATTCTTTGAACTTTTCAAATGTTTCAGACTTGTGTTTCATTAAGTAGATATACCCATATCTGCTTAAATCATCAGTGAAGGTGGGAAAATAACGATATCCGCCACGAGCCTCAACATTCATTGGCCCACATACATCAGTATGTATAATTTCCAATAAATCTGTTGCTCTCTCCATAGTACCGGAGAACGGTGTTTTAGTCATCTTGCCCATAAGGCACGGTTCGCAAGTGCCAAGTGATTCATAATCAAGTGACTCCAAAAGTCCATCAGTATGGAGTTTCTTCATGCACTTTACACCGATATGACCTAAATGGCAGTGCCACAAATAAGTTGCACTATCATTATCAACTCTGAATCTTTTGGTTTCAACATTATGAATATGTGTATTACTACTATCGAGATTAAGTAAGAACAAACCACTCTTTAATGGCGCATGACCATAAAAGATATTACTCATATAAATAGAACAACCATTATTCTCTGATTTAAATGAATAACCGTCTCGCATCAAACAAGATCCAGATATAATGTTCATGCTCAACGCTGGTACTAAATAACAATTATTTAGATCTAATATTAATCCCGAAGGTAGATGTAGAGGTAGCGTGCCGACCGCGATCACATCGACTTTGGAACCATTTCCCACGCGCATCGTCACCTCGTCCTTAGCCAATCTTCGCTTAATCCGTAGCCCCTGTTTTGAGTTGCAAATATTAGCAACAGAACCAGTATCAAATACCCAGGTGCTACTGCGAGAATTAGTAAGGTACACATAAATAACATGTATATCATATATACCTTTGTTAACCTTGCCATCCTTCTTATCCGCCAAATACTTGGGGCAGTTCCGCTTCCAGTGACCAGTCTGCTTGCAATAGAAGCACTCAGTTTCAGGCTTAGGTCCAGACTTGGGTTTCTTCTCTTGAGTAGCAACTTGCTTGCTGTTCTTTTTGAAGTTCCCCTTTTTCTTCCCTTTGCCCTTTTTCTTGAAACTAGTGGTTTTGTTAACCATCAACACTTGATGCTCCTTTTTGATTTCTACCTCCGCGGCTTTTAGCATCGCGAAGAGCTCGGGCATAGTTTTGGTCATCCCTTGCATATTATAGTTCATCACGAAGCTCTTGTAGCTTGGTGGCAGTGATTGGAGAATTCTGTCAATGACGCAATCATCCGGAAGATTAACTCCCAGTTGAATCAAGTGATTGTTATACCCAGACATTCTGAGTATATGCTCACTGACAGAACCGTTCTCCTTCATTTTACAGCTATAGAACTTATTGGAGACTTCATATCTCTCAATCCGGGCATTTGCTTGAAATATTAACTTCAACTCCTGGAACATCTCATATGCTCCATGGTGTTCAAAACGTCGTTGAAGTCCCGGTTCTAAGCCGTAAAGCATGGCACACTAAACTATAGAGTAGTCATCAGCTTTGCTTTGCCAGACGTTCACAACATCTGGCGTAGCTCTTGCACCAGGCCTGGCACCTAGCGGTGCTTCCAGGTCGTAATTCTTCTGTGCAGCAATGAGGATAATCCTCAAGTTACAGACCCAGTCCGTGTAATTGCTACCATCATCTTTCAACTTTGCTTTCTCAAGGAACGCATTAAAATTCAACGGAACAACAGCACGAGCCATCTATCTACACAACATAGACAAGCAAGATACTATCAGGTACTAAGTTCATGATAAATTTAAGTTCAATTAATCATATTACTTAAGAACTCCCACTTAGATAGACATCCCTCTAATCCTCTAAGTGATCACGTGATCCAAATCAACTAAACCATGTCCGATCATCACGTGAGATGGAGTAGTTTCAATGGTGAACATCACTATGTTGATCATATCTACTATATGATTCACGCTCGACCTTTCGGTCTCCGTGTTCCGAGGCCATATCTGTTATATGCTAGGCTCGTCAAGTTAAACCTGAGTATTCCGCGTGTGCAACTGTTTTGCACCCGTTGTATTTGAACGTAGAGCCTATCACACCCGATCATCACGTGGTGTCTCAGCACGAAGAACTTTCGCAACGGTGCATACTCAGGGAGAACACTTCTTGATAATTTAGTGAGAGATCATCTTATAATGCTACCGTCAATCAAAGCAAGATAAGATGCATAAAAGGATAAACATCACATGCAATCAATATAAGTGATATGATATGGCCATCATCATCTCGTGCTTGTGATCTCCATCTTCGAAGCACCGTCATGATCACCATCGTCACCAGCGCGACACCTTGATCTTCATCGCAGCATCGTTGTCGTCTCGCCAATCTTATGCTTCCACGACTATCACTACCGCTTAGTAATAAAGTAAAGCATTACATTGCGATTGCATTGCATACAATAAAGCGACAACCATATGGCTATTGCCAGTTGCCGATAACTCGGTTACAAAACATGATCATCTCATACAATAATATTTAGCATCATGTCTTGACCATATCACATCACAACATGCCCTGCAAAAACAAGTTAGACGTCCTCTACTTTGTTGTTGCAAGTTTTACGTGGCTGCTACGGGCTTAAGCAAGAACTCATCTTACCTACGCATCAAAACCACAACGATAGTTTGTCAAATAGACTCCGTTTTAACCTTCTCAAGGACCGGGCGTAGCCACACTCAGTTCAACTAAAGTTGGAGAGACAGTCTTCCACAAGCCATCTATGTGCAAAGCACGTCGAGGGAACCGGTCTCGCGTAAGAGTACGCGTAAGGTTGGTCCGGATCGTCTCGTCCAACAATACCGCTGAACCAAAGTATAACATGCTGGTAGGCAGTATGACTTGTATCGTCCACAACTCACTTGTGTTCTACTCGTGCATATAACATCAAACCATAAAAACCTAGGCTCGGATGCCACTGTTGGGGAACGTAGTAATTTCAAAAAAATTCCTACGCACACGCAAGATCATGGTGATGCATAGCAATGAGAGGGGAGAGTGTTGTCTACGTACCCTCGTAGACCGAAGCGGAAGCGTTGACACAACATAGAGGAAGTAGTCGTACGTTCTCCTCGCGATCCAACCGATCACAGCACCGTTACTCCAGCACCTCCGAGTTCTTGGCACACGTTCAGCTCGATGACGATCCCCGGGCTCCGATCCAGCAAAGCGTCGGGGAAGAGTTCCGTCAGCACGACGGCGTGGTGACGATCTTGATGTGTTACCGGCGCAGGGCTTCGCCTAAGCACTGCAACGATATGATCAAGGTGGAATTTGGTGGAAGGGGGCACCGCACACGGCTAAGGAAAGATCTCAATGATCAATTGTGTGTCTATGGGGTGCCCCCTGCCCCCGTATATAAAGGAGCCAAGGGGGAGGGGCTGGCCGGCCAAGCCTGGCGCGCCAGGAGAGTCCTACTCCCTCTGGGAGTAGGATTCCCCCCCCCCCCCAATCCTAGTTGGACTAGGATTCTCCAAGGGGGAGAGAGAGAGAGGGGGGGCGCCCACCTCTCCTAGTCCTAATAGGACTAGGGGAAGGGGGGAGGCGCGCAGCCCATGAGGGCATCCCTCTCACCTCTCCTCCAAGGCCCATGTTGGCCCATTATGCTCCTAGGGGGTTCCGGTAACCCTCCCGGTATTCCGGTAAAATCCTGATTTCACCTGGAATGCATCCGATGTCCAAACATAGGCTTCCAATATATCATTCTTTACGTCTTGACCATTTCGAGACTCCTCGTCATGTCCGTGATCACATCCGGGACTCCGAACTCCTTCGGTACATCAAAATGCATAAACTCATAATAACTGTCATCGTAACGTTAAGCGTGCGGACCCTATGGTTCGAGAACAATGTAGACATGACCGAGACACGTCTCCGGTCAATAACCAATAGCGGGACCTGGATGCCCATATTGGATCCTACATATTCTACGAAGATCTTTATCGGTCAGACCGCATAACAACATACGTTGTTCCCTTTGTCATCGGTATGTTACTTGCCCGAGATTCGATCGTCGGTATCCAATACCTAGTTCAATCTCGTTACCGGCAAGTCTCTTTACTCGTTCTGTAATACATCATCTTGCAACTAACTCATTGGTTGCAATGCTTGCAAGGCTTTATGTGATGTGCATTACCGAGAAGGGCCCAGAGATACCTCTCCGACAATCGGAGTGACAAATCCTAATCTCGAAATACGCCAACCCAACATGTACCTTCGGAGACACCTGTAGAGCACCTTTATAATCACCCAGTTACGTTGTGACGTTTGGTAGCACACAAAGTGTTCCTACGGTAAACGGGAGTTGCATAATCTCATAGTTTAAAGGAACATGTATAAGTCATGGATAAAAGCAGTAGCAACATACTAAACGATCGGGTGCTATGCTAATGGAATGGGTCATGTCAATCAGATCATTCAACTAATGATGTGATCTCTTTAATCAAATAACAACTCTTTGTTCATGGTTAGGAAACATAACCATCTTTGATTAATGAGCTAGTCAAGTAGAGGCATACTAGTGACACTCTGTTTGTCTATGTATTCACACATGTATTATGTTTCCAGTTAATACAATTCTAGCATGAATAATAAACATTTATCATGATATAAGGAAATAAATAATAACTTTATTATTGCCTCTAAGGCATATTTCCTTCAGGACGACCGAGCCGAAGCCCCGACGCCCCGGCGGGAGGAGCTCGCCGGGAAGGCCAAGCCAAGGCACCCCAAGAGAAGCTCGCCGCGGCGCCCCACGCGCCCCGGCAAGGCCTGACGAGCGGCAAGCTCTCAGGCGCGGCAAAACAGCCGCCGCGGCAAGCCACTTGCCGCGGCAAGTCGCCACCTCAGGCCCGCGCTCTAGCTCACCTGCCCACGCGTCGCTTTGGGGCTCTCCCAAAGGCACGTGGCGGGGCACCGTGCGGCCTGAGGTGCGCGGTGGCATGCAACGGCCATCTTGGCAAACGAGGGCGCTCCTAACGGTCCACCTCGGTACTGTTCGGGCGACCCAGACGGGCATTTAATGCCCTTGTCCCCTACCGTCAGAAGTAGGTATGATAGCACTGTGCGACACTGTACGCACAGTCTTTTGCCATTTTTGCCCTCACCTGCGTCGCTGCCTGTGGGTAACCCCTTGAGCATATAAAAGGAGGCCCATGCGACGTAGGGAAAGGAGGACACCCAGTAGACATTCATCTACGTCCATCTCCAAGCTTACTGTAGCTTCTTGCGCTCCATAGCAAGAACTCGAATCAACTAGACAAGCAGCAGTAGGGTTTTACGCATCCGTGCGGCCCGAAGCTGGGTAAAATCTTTGTGTGTGTGTCGCCTCGATCTGCTCTTTGCGCAGCCTCCGCTCCCCGCCGAACCGAGAAGGGGCTCCAGCCCCATAGGTGTTCGAGGAGGCCGATTTCCCCCGACAGCAAGCCACTTGCCGCGGCAAGTCACCACCTCAGGCCTGCGCACCAGCTCACCTGCCCACACGTCGCTCTGGGGCTCTCCCAAAGGCACGTGGCGGGGCGCCGCGCAGACTGAGGTGTGCGGTGGCATGCAACGCTGACAGGATCGCCATCGTGGCAAACGGGGGCGCCCCTAACGGTCCACTTCGGCACTGTTTGGGCGACCCAGACGGGCATTTAATGCCCTTGTCCCCCGCCGTCAGAATTAGGTACGATAGCACTGTGCAGCCACTGTACGCATAGTCTTTTGCCATTTTTGCCCTCACCTACGTCGCTACCTGTGGGTAACCCCTTGAGCATATAAAAGGAGGCCCATGCGCACGTAGGAGGGGGGGACGCCCAGTAGACATCCACCCACGTCCAGCTCCAAGCTTACTGTAGCTTCTTGCATTCCAGAGCAAGAACCCGAATAAACCAGACAAGCAGCAGTAGGGTTTTACGCATCCGTGCGGCCCGAAGCTGGGTAAAATCGTTGTGTGTGCGTCGCCTCGATCTGCTCTTTGTGCAGCCTCCGCTCCCCGCCGAACCGAAAAGGGGCTCCGTCCCCATAGGTGTTCGAGGAGGCCGATTTCCCCCGACATCTTCCTAAGGGGACAATCATAAGCATGCATGAGTCAGTGGTTTTGCAGAACATAGGCTTAGGCTCTACCCACACATCCCCAATTAATAAGCAATAATCAATGCAAGTCATTATGGAATTAACAACCATGCGATATTCTTGCCGTACTCAAGAACATTTGATCGCCATAAGTAACACAGTCGGCTAGTCCTTAGCATAACTATGGATTGGGCCGCATGTTGCACTCTTTTAATTATTGTCATTTACATTTCCTTGCAACTCCACCATCACAAATCACTACACTGTTACGCCTTTTAGCACTTAAGGGATGGCTTTGTCATTTATCAACAAAACCAGTAGGGTATAAATGGACATGCACATTCAGTTTCTTAATAAATTAACCAATGCATTTAAAAATCAAAGTGGAAGTAAGAGTTCATAGGGTGGATGGAAATCTATCTATATTAGTGCATGCCCAAAATTTGTTTCCAAATAAAATACACATATGTAATCGAATCCACAATAACATAAACATAATAGTTTATTCCACATAGGATAAAAACATGCATGATGTACACACTGCCAGGTATTTTACAACACATGGAAATGTAGCCACGTATACACCGGCGGGTGGTGCATACACAAGGCATTACACATACACACAATACTAGCACAAGAGAAGCAAGCCAAGCAAGACAATGCTTACTCTTGTGATCATGCTAAAAATAAAATGCGCTACAAACCAATACAGATGTTGGTATATATCAACTGATCTTCTGGTGGATGATAATTTTATGCATGCACACATGTATATGTTCTCGCGGGTCATATGATCATCAGTAGTTCCACATGCCTTCCATTCCCATGTTCATCGACGAGATCTCACTGGAGGTTGTTGTGCCACCATTACCCTGGTTGTTGTTGCTCAACCAGGTCACAACGTCCTCATGAGACACTATGGATGATGAAACGCTCCCAGGATCGACCCCAACCATGAAACCATGGTCTACACTCATCTCCATCATCTATTGTTGCTGGTGGTGGTTGTAGAATGACATCGATGACTGTGGCAAGGCCATCATTTGTTGGTAGTGGTTCCCAAAGTAGTGATTGTTCATCATCGGAAGCACCGCACTGCCCATCACAAACGATCCGGCCTCGAAGGTATGCGTCTGGTCCAAAGAAGTTGTAGGCAACGGAGGCAGCGGCGCTAGTGACGACAACATGCCGCAGTCCATGATAGGATCCAATGTAGTGGATTCGAGGAAGCCCTGTTGTTGCTCTCCCCCCATGGACATGGGAATGGACATGTCATATGATGGCATCATCACCTTCTTCAGTCCAATGCTCTTATGGAAGATTCTGCAAACCACATACTCCCCCTACCAACATAGATAAACTAAATTAGTGCAAATCAACAATGGTTAGTAGCTAGATATGTACGTACAAGCATATTCATGAGTCATGAGTACTAATAGTTATGGTTTAAAAATACCTTGGAAGATGCATTAATGGTGGTGGCTTTGGCGATGCCAGTGGGCAGGTTGGGTGTGGGTTGCTTGCCGCTCTTGAGTCTGTACTCGTGCATGATCCAGTTTGTCTTCTCCCCCTTGGGGGCCCTTCCCTTGTAGAAGACGAGCGTCTTCTTCATGCCGATGATACTCATGGTCGATGGGTGGATGATCTCCTTGTCCTTTCCGGTGGCCTTCCAATAGCCGGCCTTCGTGGCCCGGTTGGTCCGTATCCCAGTGGAGTACTTGAGGTCCTTCTGGGAGAAGAAGTATCGCCCCTTATCCCCCATGTTTACCTTCTTTAGGAGATCCCATGGCTCACATTTGTTCAAGTCCACCTCCCCGACAACCGTGGTGTTGAAGACTTTCTTCAGCACCTTGGGGACCAGGTAGAAGGTGATGATCTCCATGTCCGTCGGTTCAAACCTAAACCCTGGTGGCAGATTCAGTTGTTGTTGTTGCTCTTGAACTTGAAGGTGGTCTGCCATGGTGGAGGCTCTTTGGGAAATGGGTGCTGGGTTGGAACAAATTTTGGGGGCAACGATAGATACGTGTGTATCTATGGAAGGAATTCAATGATATCTAGAGCTATGAGAGGGAGGTGCCTAAATAGTAGCTAATGCGTGTACTGGTAAGACACTTGCAGGAGAAGCCTTGGCGTTTTCAGGCTTTGCTTATTTTGTTCTTACTAGCAGCGGATGGATGGATGTGAGCTAGCTAGACAGATAGAGATAGATGGCTACCCTTTACAACTATGTGCTTCTTATCTTGCTGTGGGCGGCATGCCCAGGTGGTGACAGGTGCTAGGTTTCACGAAACTCTCCAAGCCATGCCATGCCAAATTGAACACTTTTGGTTTGTTCTCATTCTTGTTAATGTATCCATATGCGCTGATCATGCTATGCTCTGCTCTGTTGCTAACATTTGGCTTTGCGATGCAAATCAAACATATGTTGTTTTCTATGTATCATATGTATGCTTCCACTGTATGCATTGATATTTATATACAAGATATGCAGGTGAAGTCGGTTGGTTTACATATCCCTATGCATTCATATACTATATATAGCCTCAGTTGCTTGGATTTACCCACTTTACAATGTGTCGTGTACCGGCGTAGCTAACATAGATTGTCTATATTCTCTCTATATATTTTAATATTATTTTGTAACTACCATTTTAATAGTAATTTAAACAATATATAATTGCAGCGATTGTAATCCTAATGTCCACTTTTCAAATGGCTATATTTCGGGCACTCACACCGAGACACCAAAGCTCAAATGTGGAGAAAACTCTCATCTCCTTCCATCCGCAAACAATTGCACATGCATCATTTATCACCAACAAAGATAAATACTACCTCGATTTCAAAATAATTAAAGTTTTGAGTTTGTTGAAAGTCAAACTTGTTTAAGTTTGACCAAGTTTATAGAAAAATATATTAACATCTTGTAAGTGCATCTAGTGCCCCTTAGTGATTTTGGTGTATTGAAGACTTATAGGTTAAGCATCTAATGTGTTTATGAGTGTACACGGGTCTATAAGTCTATGAGGAGTTTGATATTTACAGTGAAAGTCGACCCCTAAAAATGAAGTTCTTCGACTGAAGACTTTGATATCCTGAAGACTTTCTGAAGACTTTGAAAGTGAAGAAATTGGTGTGACCTTGAAGACTTGGTATTCATTCGAGGAACATGAAGCGTGAAGACTTTTGTTTTCGTAGTTTCATTTTCTCTTTCTTGAGTCATAGGAAACACCGTACTGTTAAAGGGGGTCGAGGAAATACTAAGGAGAAAATTTCCATGTGATGCTCAACTCAAATCCTACACCTACCAATCCCTTCGAGTGAAGCCATTGGAAATCTCATACAGTTCAGTCAAATTCTTCAGCGACAGAGACGCAGTTCTTCAGGTCACTGAGGACTTTGCTCTGACTGAGGAGTTAGGAATTCGCCAGTGCGAATTGCCTACATAGTGAGGAACATGATAGCCCTGAGGAATTTGTACCTCGAATTTCCGACCGTTGTTGTGCTTTGCGCCAGCTGTCCCAAAATATCTTATCCATCCAACGGTCATATCATTGAAGGGCATTTATGTATTATCATGTCGGGCTGCTCCCAAGGCTATAAATAGCCGCCCCCTACAACCACTAGCTGGTTGGCTGCTCCGCGTGAACTTGACACCTGTCATTTGAGAGAAACCCATCCTCCGAGGACTTTGAGCGAAAATCATCAAGTGAGGAAAATCCAAACCCAAACCCAAAACACCTACAAACCCAAAGTGGTTGAGCATCACTGAAGAGATTGATCCTCCGTGGATCCGACGCTTGTTACCTTTGAAGACTGTGCTTCTTCCAGACGGTTAGGCGTCATGGTCTAGAGCATCCAAGAGGAATTGTGGATCGCCGAGTGACCTAGTCTGTGAAGGTTTGGAAGTCACCTGAAGACTTACCACGAGTGATTGGGCGAGGACTGTGTGTCCTTAGCTCAAGGAGAATACGGTGAGGACTGTGTGTCCGGGACTAAGTGTCCTCGAGTTTAAATACTCAGCCGCTCCAACCAGATGTACAACTGAGACAGCAGTTGGAACTGGTCTACCAAATCATTGTCTTCACCAAGCTTACTGGTTCTATTTCCTCAACACTTTCATTTCCTCATTACTGTGTTGTCTGTTTGTTCATATCTGTGTTTGAAGACTTTGACTGAAGACTTTCACAAATTCCTCAGTTCAATTTCTTCAGTCTGTTTGTCTTCATCTAGAGTTATCATGTGCTTACGCTTTCTGTACTCTGTATTTGTCTTCATTTCATCATGATGACCATGCATGTAACTTGCTATGTTTACTTCTGAGTACTTATTCCGCTGCTAGTATTTCTTCGCTAAGGAATTTCCTCACGAGCAAATTCCTCAGTGAGGAATTTCATAAAAATCGCCTATTCACCCCCCCCTCTAGTCGATATAACGCACTTTCAATTGGTATCAGAGCAAGGTACTCCCTTGTTCTGTGTGATTTTGGTTTAACCGCCTGGAGTTTTAGTTATGTCGACCGCAGATATGAAGAAAGTCCCTTGCCCCATCTTTGACGGTCACGAGTATCCCAAATGGAAGGCCATGATGAAAAAGCATCTCATGGTGATGAACAGCGAGCTGTGGACCGTCACTGAGATCGGTCTGACCGACCTGTGCAAGATGGCAGAAGCTGATGACATTCGCAAGTACACTCAACTCAATCTCATAGCGAAGGCCGTCATCTGCTCCAGTCTATCTCGAAACCAGTTCAGAAACATCATGCATCTCGATCAGGCGAAGCTCGTCTGGGACCGTCTCTCGGATGTCTATGAAGGTCATCGAACCCGCCACGATCCTTGGTTTGAGGATTTCAAGGAATCGCTCAAATCGATGACATTCGAACCAGAATCATCATCCTCCTCACCATGCCTCATGGCAGATGGTGAACAGGTAACTCAATGCTACCTATCTGAGTCTAGTGATGAAGAATCTGGCGATGAATTTGGGCCAAGTTATCTCAAACTTGCTTCCCTTGCTGCTAAACAACAAAGAGCTTTGAAAAATGCTAATGATATGCTTAGTAAGAGCAATGATATGTTGGGTGAAGAAATGGATCAGTCACAAGCCTTGGCTGAAAGTCTTCAGACTTTATTCTAAGTATGACTCCCTTCAAGATCAGCATAACTCTTTCTTGCCTGATTTTGAGAAGATAAGAGAAAGTTATGAAGATCTTCAGAAGGAGAGCGATTCATTACTTGCTCAACAAATCAGCGCTGCTCAGGAAGAATTTATTCCTCCATGTTTAAAATGCATCGAACGAGAATCTGCTAATTCTTCACCAGAATGTTCAAATGCTTCAAATGTTACAAATTCTTCACCTGTCTCTGCTACCACTAATTCCTCATCTGAGGACATTGCTAGTATCACTAACGATGCAGGGCTGAAGGAATTGTACATGACAGGCATGTACAAAAGCCTCAAAGGGCATCAGGCTCTTTGTGATGTGCTTAAAAAGCAGATCCTCAACAGGAACCCTAGGAAAGAGGGTATTGCCTTTGAGAGGAAACTCAATGCGGATGGAACTTATTGGAAGCCTGAGCAGTACCCCAAAACCACATGGGTTGCTGCAAAGGGACCTCCAGTTGATCCATCTGATTTATCTGGCTATACATGTGAATCTGCTCATTCTTCTGATGAGTCATTTGACTCCAACTACAAACTGTTCAAAAATCAGAATGGTGAAGTATTTTCTAGATATGTTGGCACTAACTGCAGGAACGGTTCCCCTATGAGGAAAATCTAGGTTCCCAAAAGTTGCCTTGAAAGTCTTCATGTGAATGTCCTCATGACACCACCTGTGAAGAAAAGGAACCCCAGATCAAATTCTTCATATGGATCAAATTCCTCACATGGATCAAAGTCCTCATATGAACATCATCGTGCTAACAACTCTGTTTCGCAGGGAAGAGCCAAGGGCTATGACTATGAGCATTATTCTTCTAATCACTATGTTCACAAGTCCTCGAAGAATTTCTCTGCTTATGCATATGCTTACCCTAACCCCTCTTATGTGAAACGAAATGGTTTGGCTGCTTTGCCACCATTCTCATATGGAGCTCGCAGAGTGATGAACTCTTTGCCACCCCTTCAGATGTGGGTGGTGAAGAAAAAGAACTAATCTCTTCTGCAGGGTCAGGTCTCCAGACGTGTTGTAACGTCTGAAGAATTTGCTGGGACCTGACGAAATTTCCTGAAAGGACGCAGGCTAACCATGATGAAATGAATTTTCATTTCACACGTCCTCCTTATGTTTTATCTATTCTACTGCTTGATGAAATTGATCTGATGAATTGTGATATCATATTCTTCACTGCTGAAGTATATGAGGTCGTAAGTTGCACTAATTCATCTGCAGGATGATCAACCCAAAGCCACTGAATGGGTACTTGATAGTGGATGTACAAATCACATGACTGGTGACAAGAATCTGTTGATGGATGCTCCCTTATCAGCGTCACACATGAAGCATATCATCTTCGCTGACAAAAGCAAAAGTCAGGTATTGGGTCTAGGTAAGGTTGCTATCACAAAGGATCGACACATGGACAAAGTCATGCTTGTTGAGTCCTTAGGATACAATCTTATGTCTGTCTCAATGCTTTGTGATCTTGATATGGTTGTTGTCTTCGGCAAATATCGTTGTGTTGTGATTATGGAAGCTGACAAATCCAAAGTCTTCGAAGGCTTTAGGAGAGGAGACTTGTATATTGTTGATTTCTCTGCAGATTCACAACCTGCCGTGTGTCTACTTGCAAAAGCTTCAGAAGGATGGCTATGGCATCGACGACTTGGTCATGCAGGCATGAGGAATCTGCACACGCTTGCGAAGAAGAAGCATGTCATTGGCATTGAGAATGTCAAATTCCTCAAGGATCACTTATGCGGTGCCTGTGAAGCTGGAAAGATGACCAAGGCCAAGCATCCAGCGAAGACTATCATGACCACTACTCGTCCATTCGAATTGCTTCACATGGATCTTTTCGGTCCTAACCATTATTCCTCTGTCTCTAATGAAGCATCTCAATATGGTTTTGTTATTGTTGATGATTACTCTCATTACACTTGGGTACACCTTGTCTCTTACAAAACTGAAGTGCAGGAAGTCTTCAAACGATTTTCCTCGAGGGCTTCAACCAACTTTGGTGTGAAGATCAAGCACATCAGAAGTGACAATGGCACTGAGTTCAAGAATTCGGGTCTCGATGACTATCTTGATGAACTTGGTATTACTCATGAGTTATCTGCTCCTTATACTCCTCAACAGAATGGCGTCGTGGAGTGCAAAAACAGGACTCTTGCTGAGATGGCTCGCACTATGCTCGATGAGTACAAAACCCCTCGTCGTTTCTGGGTTGATGCAATTGATACTGCGTGCCATATCATCAATAGAGTATATCTTCACAAATTCTTCAAGAAGACTGCCTATGAACTCCTCACTGACAAGAAACCCAATGTGAGTTATTTCAAAGTCTTCGGTGCTAAATGCTGGATTAGAGATCCTCATCACAACTCTAAATTTGCACCGAAAGCACATGAAGGTTTCATGCTTGGTTACGGAAAGGACTCGCACACCTACAGAGTCTTCAACAATGTTCTTCACAAGATTGTTGAAACTGTAGATGTGCGGTTCGATGAAACTAATGGCTCACAAAGAGAGCACCTACCTTCTGTGTTAGATGAACCAGCTCCTGAGGAATCAATCAAGCACAAGGCTACTGAAGATATTATTCCTACTGAATAATCTGCTGAAGAATTCATTCCTGAACGTGAAGAATGTCGAGCTGATGCACCTGAAGAAAATGCTGAAGAAATTGATGCTGAAGAAAATGCCGATCAAATTCCTCAACGGCAACCAACTCACCCTCGCGTTGCAAAAGAAGTGCAAGTGGAGAAGATCATCGATGACATTAGAGCACCAGGTCCTCTCACACGCTCAAAAGCTTCACATCTATCTAACTTTTGTGGGCACTTTGCTTTTGTCTCTATCACAGAGCCCAGTAAGGTAGATGTGGCTTTTCTGGAGCCTGAGTGGATTCAGGCAATGCAAGAAGAATTGCATCAGTTCAAGCTCAACAATGTATGGGAACTAGTCAATCGTCCCGATCCTCGCAAGCATAACATCATTGGTACAAAGTGGATCTACCGCAACAAGCAAGATGAAAATGGTGTTGTGGTGAGGAATAAGGCACGACTAGTAGCTCAAGGCTACACACAGGTTGAAGGAATTGATTTCGATGAAACTTTTGCACCTGTTGCTAGACTTGAAGCTATTCGCATATTACTTGCTTATGCTAACCATCATGATATCATCTTATACCAAATGGATGTGAAAAGTGCATTCCTCAATGGTAAGATTGAGGAAGAAGTATATGTTGCTCAACCCCCAGGTTTGAAGATCCAAAACATCCTGACAAAGTCTTCAGACTTAACAAGGCCCTCTATGGCCTCAAGCAGGCCCCACGGGCATGGTATGACACATTGAAGGAATTCTTCATGAAGAAAGGCTTCACACTCGGTTCACTCGATCCCACTCTTTTTACTAAATCATATGATGGTGAACTGTTTGTGTGCCAAATATATGTTGATGATATCATCTTTGGCTGTACTGACCAACGTTATAGTGATGAATTTGCCTATATGATGAGTGAAGAATATCAAATGTCTATGATGGGAGAATTGAAATTCTTCTTAGGTTTACAAATTCGTCAACAGCACAATGGGATATGAATCAGGAGAAATACCTCAAGGATGTCCTGAAGAAATTCGGCATGCAAGATTGCAAAGGTCTCAAAATTCCTATGCCCACAAATGGTCATCTATGCACTGATGAAAATGGTACTGACTTCGATCACAAGGTATACCGCTCCATGATTGGCTCTTTATTGTACTTATGTGCATCTAGGCCAGACATAATGCTTAGTGTTTGCATGTGTGCACGATTTCAAGCTGCACCGAAGGAATCACACCATACGGCTGTGAAGCATATTCTTCGATATCTAGCTCACACACCAACACTAGGATTATGGTACCCCAAGGGCTCAGACTTTGACCTTATTGGATATTCTGATTCTGACTATGCTGGTGACCGTGTGGATCGCAAGTCAACATCTGGTACTTGTCATTTCCTCGAACGATCCTTGGTCTGTTGGTCCTCGAAGAAACAGAACTGCGTATCACTGTCTACTGCTGAAGCTGAGTACATTGCTGCTGGTTCTTGCTGTGCTCAACTGCTATGGATGAAGCAAACACTCAAGGACTATGGCGTCAACGTGAAGAATGTGCCTCTCCTCTGTGACAATGAGAGTGCCATCAAGATTGCTCACAACCCAGTTCAGCACTCGAAGACAAAGCACATTCAGATTCGTCATCATTTTCTTCGCGATCATGTGTTGAAGGGCGACATTTCTATTGAGCATGTGAAGACTGAAGAACAGATAGCCGATATCTTCACTAAGCCCTTGGATGAGAAGAGATTTAGCAAGTTGTGGTGTGAGCTAAATATCTTAGAATCTTCGAATGTACTTTGAAAAACGCACTCATCCTAACACTTATGCAAAATTGATGACTTAGATGTGCAACACATGAAGAAACGTTTTTCTTCAATCAATGAAGAATAACACTCTAAATGTGAAGAAATTAATGAAGAATTTGATTCTCAGAACCCTACGACAATTGTACGCGGTGTCTGAAATCATCATTCTTACACGGTGGGTCGCGCCACCACAAAAAGTTGAAAATCTTCAATTTGAGTGTTTCCTCATTTTTGAAATTCCTCAATTGTTCAAATTCTTCAACTTTGCAAATTCTTCACTTTTGCCGTCGTTTTTCCTCATTGACTATATAGCTATTTCTTCAAGTTTGAACTTTTCTGCTAAGTGAATGTGATCGGACCCTTCCCCTCTATTCTATACTCAATCCAGTCTATTCACAAATTCTTCATGTGCGTTCTATTTGAAACTCGTTCAAATTCTTCACTGTGTCCTTGTCAGCTGAAGAAATTGCGAACGGAACGTTAAAACTGATCTTATCCAAACTTTCGGTTTTGCCGCTCAAACCGTTCCACTTCCCACGATGGATTATTCTACTCACCCACGATCTTACATGATCTCCACTACACAGTACGTGGGTGACACATGTCAAGTGAAGGAGAACGGCCAGGGGCACGTTCGTCCTAAATCTTCGGACGAGCAGTTTTTCACTACGGCTATAAATACCCCTCCGTCGTCGTCCTCACTTCTTTACCCCGCTCGATCTCACTTCCCCGCTCGAGCTTCCAAACCCTAGCGCCGCCGCTACTCCATCGCCGCCGGTGAGGAAGAGCTTCACTGCCTCGACCTCGTCGCCGACGTACTTGCGCCGACAGCGGAAATCTTCACCTCCGCCGCCGCCGTAGACGTCTTCCTCTGCCAAGTTAGGGCGTGGAAGATCTGCATTGACGAACTTCACTGTTCCAACTCTCAGTTCGTCGTGTTCTTCATTCAGGGTAATTAAAAGCTATTTTTATTGCCCTCTTTGATCCGAAGTTTTTCTACAAAATCTTCAAAGGTGTTTTATTCTTCAAATCCTCACACACAAAACACCTCACTTGTTCTCTGTTCTTGATTCATTTCCCTAAGCCTAAATTTCTTCAAGATTCCTCAATTGTGTGGATTTTCAATCTATACAACTCTGGAACCTAAGATATACATGGCGCTTAGCGAAATTCCTCAAGACGGATCTGGTCAAATTCCTCAAAACTTGTTCTTTTTGAAAAACCATCTGAGAACGCATATGACCTCTTCAAATTCCTCGCAACTATACTCTGTTCACAGGTACACATGTCCGCTGCTGAATCTTTAGGTTCTCATCAACTTAACTCATTTGCAGCATTCCTCGAAGAAAAGTTGCATACTTCTTCAGAGAGTTCCATTGTTCAAATTCCTCATCTGAAGAAAATGGCTGAAGGTAAAAGGCCACAGAAAGGAGGAAAGAGACCAGAGGTCATGACCGCTTTTGAAATACCTGAGGACATTTATGCTGGGTACTGCACGCCTGGTAAAGCCAAATTTGGCAAAGAAGACAAAAATCAGCGCAAGGTGCGAATTCAAAGGATTGAGAGGAGATGGGCAAGAGAATGGAGGGAGTACAGATATGTTACTCCTAAGTACATGAAGAAATTCGTAGTAAACCCTCCATGTCAACGCCCTCCATTGGCACGTGGCCAAGTGGCTGATCCCACTAGCATCAGACGAGGTGAGGAATTTCCTCAAGAATGGGCCAAGCGCCAAGCCAAACTGCAACGGCAAGCAAGAGATGCAGTGAGGAATTTCAATGAAGAATCTGCTGCTGCTGCTGCTACTGAGGCTTCTGCCAAGCCGAGGAAATCTATGATGAAGAAGCCCACTCGTAAGCCAAGTGCTTCACCTTCAATGCCCTCACGGCCAAGTTCCTCAGCTGCGCCCTCACGGCCAGAATCTTCGAAGCAAATTCCTCATACTGCTCCTGCTCCACCAAAGTCCTCAGCACCTCCGACAAAATCCTCAGCTATCCCCACAAAGTCCTCAGTTCCTGTGCATCTGGCCTCATGCCAAAGGACTACTGGCATCTCTATTGCCTCTGGTGTCTCAGCTAGTTCCTCAGCTGCACCAAAATCCTCAGCTGGACCTTCCTTGCTGAAGAAAAAGGCTACCGCTGGACGCGGCACTCGCCCAAGTCCAAAGAAGCAAGTGGTCTTCTCTGTTCCACCTGATGATGATGATGATGCTGATGAAGAAGAACTTACTGAAATCATCAGGGACCGTCAAGAAAGGGCTGCTAAAGCCAAAGGCACACCTGTGCCCCTGCTTTTGGATCCAAGGGCGATCCTAGACTATATTGATCTCTGGCACAAGGATCCAAACACTCCTATGCCTGACTTCAAACTGACACCTGGCCAAAGTCACATGATGAATCACTTCATCCAAGAGGAGAAGTGGAAATATGATCGGGCCAGAGAGATCAAGAAGACCCAGTATCGCAAAGAGAAACTACTGAAGACAAATGTTGTTAAGATGACTCCTGATGAACTTGTCAAGATGCAAGCTGAGATCAAAGCCCTCAGCGACAACTTTGACTCGTACTATGCTGATTGGCAAGGAGCCAAAGTCAGATTTGTGAGGCTAACTAATACCTTCACCAAGGGTGAAGCCTCAACACAAATTCCTCAAGCTGAAGCATCTGTTCAGCCCACTGAAGAACATGCCAGCACTGCTGATGATATTCAGACTGCTGAAGAAAATGCCAGCTCAAAGGCTGATGACTCTGCTCCAGCCACTGATGAAATTGCCAGGGCATCCACTAGTGTTGCGCCTGAAGAAAATGAACCAAATTCCTCAGCTCCACCTGCACCAACTCCAACTCCAATTCTTCCTTCTGCTTTAGATGTGAAGAAAACCAAGGCTGCAGAGCGAGCTGCAGTGAAGAAAAGGAAGGCATCAGCTGCTTCAGAATCTTCAGCTCCTAAGAAGGTGAAGCCAATGACAAGCTCATTCACAAATCCCATTGATGCCATTCCTATCTCCTCCATGCCATCAAAGGACCTTGTTGCTTTTGGTGAAGATTATGAGATCCCAAGTGGATCAGATGAAGAAACTCAGTCTGCTGCTTCCTCAGAGCAGATTGATGAAGAAATTGAAGTGGATACAATCCCTTCAACCCCAATGGTCTCATCACCAATGCCTCAGTTTGATGCTGAAGAGGCTGGTGTTGAAGAAATTGATGATGAAGATGTGGATATTGGCAGCACAACTCCAGTAATGAATGACGACTTCTGGGAAAGTCAGCATCCCAATTCCCCACTCTTCACTCCCCTGCAGCAAATTCCTCACTCTCCTTCACCAACAGTGCAAATGGGCTCTGAAGAAACTCATCCCACTACCTCTGTGAATGAAGAAATTCCAGCCACTAGTGCTGAAGAAACTGCTGCTGAAACAGAAAAGGTGACTGCACCTGAGAAAAATCCTGAAATTCCTCCGCCTGAAGAACCTGAGCTTGTGATTCCTGAGGTAGTGATGCAACTCACTGACACCCCTCTGCCAAGACCAAAGGATCCATTCTCAAGGAAACAGAAATTTAAGGCTGAAGACTTCTATGGCGAGGACGTATTCTTCACTGAATACAATCCTTATGACTCTGCTCGCATAAGGAAGAGGCGTTTCTGGACAGCTAGTCAAGCAAACTTTTATTCCTCAGTGCTTTTCAACAAAGACAAAGTCTTCGACCATGCACATATTCCTCATGTGGATATGGAGTCTATGCCGTGCTTCACGCCAGTCCTCAGTGTTCTTCACAATGCTGGGCTGCTCAAGTTCTGCACAGATATATGCGATTGGAATGAAGAGCTTATTCTTCAGTTTTATGCAACACTACACATCACAGGCAACGCTGAAGATGTGAATTCATGGGTTCTGGACTGGATGACAGAGAACACACATTACAAGGCCCCAGCAACTGAATTGCTTCGCTGCCTTTCTCTTAGTCCACCCACTGAAGATGCGCGTTGCGTGTATGACGAACCTGAACTGTCAAATCACTATATGCAAGTGCTCATGAAGCCGCTGAAGCCAGGGCAACCACCTCGTACCAAATTCCTCGTCAAGGAATTGTTGTATGTGCCTAGGACTGTCTATCGCATTCTGACGAAGACAATGAGTCCCATCAAAGGACACGATTCTTCTGATGAAGAAATTGTTGGCATCATGAAGAATATGCTTTTCAACATCATACATGGCGTTCCCATAAACTTCCATGATTTCTTCATGCGGACTCTGGCCAACATTGCTATGTCACCATTTGAGTTGAAGCCTTATGCACCTTGGATTATGAGATTCATCAGGACAAGGTCTTCACTCAACTACAAAGCTGAAACTCTCAACCACTGCAGCTACTTGCCCCCTATTGAAGTCCTCAAAAGGACATTTTCCTCAGCTGAAGAAAAGGGCAAGGCCACTGCTGTGATAGATGAAGGCATTTGTCCATTGGATGGTCAATTTCACAAGGCTGCTTCTTATTCCACCAATGATGACTCTGCCACACATGACTCTGCTGCTAACACTGCCAAGCAAAATCCTCAAGCCACAGCACCCAGGGTGATGACTGATCGTGAGTTACTCCTCAGTCTTCATCAAAAGGTTGATCGCAATCACAAATGGGTCAAGCGTCAGTTTGGTTCCATTCTTCACAACATGACTGCCACGTATAATGCAGTGAAGAAAAACCATTACTACCTTCATGAAACCCTCAACCGCACCTGGGCTGTTCTGTCTCAAGTGTATAGTGCTGAAGATTTGGACGACACTACAGCAGGCCCTACTTCAACAACCGACCCCACCAACGCTGGCGCTCCTCCATCAACTTGATTATCTTCAGGGGCGTTAGTCCTCAGTTTCGATCCTTTTGGTCATTTGATGACAAAGGGGGAGAAATCTGAGTTAGTCTTCAAGCGGGTCTATCTATTTTAATGCCCTTATACATCATTGCATTTTTTAAGTTGCAACTCTCGTTCTTCCGAAACTTTTATTGGATCGAGTTGTAATATTAAACCCTACGGTGCTCGGTGCTCTGATACTTTTGTTGCACTATGCTTTGATACTTTTGATGTGCTATTCTGCATGCTTATTCCTCATTAATGTTATCGCACGCATGCTGAATTGCATCAGGCACCATATTTCATCATGCATTTCAAATTCTTCATATTATGTATCAAATGCGTGTATGAATTACAAGATATAGGGGGAGATCTCCATGATTCAACTCTTCAAATGTGCATTGCTTCAAAAGCAAATTCCTCACTATGCACATCTTCAGGGGAAGTTCTTCTATATCTTGCAATCAAATTCCTCAATATTAGTATTTACACTTCATATATTTATTCCCGTTGAAAACTTAACCTATGTTGTCATCAATCACCAAAAAGGGGGAGATTGTAAGTGCATCTAGTGCCCCTTAGTGATTTTGGTGTATTGAAGACTTATAGGTTAAGCATCTAATGTGCTTATGAGTGTACACAGGTCTATAAGTCTATGAGGAGTTTGATATTTACAGTGAAAGTCGACCCCTAAAAATGAAGTTCTTCAACTGAAGACTTTGATATCCTGAAGACTTTCTGAAGACTTTGAAAGTGAAGAAATTGGTGTGACCTTGAAGACTTGGTATTGATTCGAGGAACATGAAGCATGAAGACTTTTGTTTTCGTAGTTTCATTTTCTCTTTCTTGAGTCATAGGAAACATCGTACTGTTAAAGGGGGTCAAGGAAATACTAAGGAGAAAATTTCCATGTGATGCTCAACTCAAATCCTACACCTACCAATCCCTTCGAGTGAAGCCATTGGAAATCTCATACAGTTCAGTCAAATTCTTCAGTGACAGAGACGCGGTTCTTCTGGTCACTGAGGACTTTGCTCTGACTGAGGAGTTAGGAATTCGCCAGTGCGAATTGCCTACACAGTGAGGAACATGATAGCCCTGAGGAATTTGTACCTCAAATTTCCGACCGTTGTTGTGCTTTGCGCCAGCTGTCCCAAAATATCTTATCCATCCAACGGTCATATCATTGAAGGGCATTTATGTCTTATCATGTCAGGATGCTCCCTAGGCTATAAATAGCCGCCCCCTACAACCACTAGCTGGTTGGCTGCTCCGCGTGAATTTGACACTTGTCATTTGAGAGCAACCCATCCTCCGAGGACTTTGAGCGAAAATCATCAAGTGAGGAAAATCCAAACCCAAACCCAAAACACCTACAAACCCAAAGTGATTGAGCATCACTGAAGAGATTGATCCTGCGTGGATCCGACGCTTGTTACCTTTGAAGACTGTGCTTCTTCCAGACGGTTAGGCGTCATGGTCTAGAGCATCCAAGAGGAATTGTGGATCGCTGAGTGACCTAGTCTGTGAAGGTTTGGAAGTCACCTGAAGACTTACCACGAGTGATTGGGCGAGGACTGTGTGTCCTTAGCTCAAGGAGAATATGGTGAGGACTGTGTGTCCGGGACTAAGTGTCCTCGAGTTTAAATACTCAGCCGCTCCAACCAGATGTACAACTGAGACAGCAGTTGGAACTGGTCTACCAAATCATTGTCTTCACCAAGCTTACTGGTTCTATTTCCTCAACACTTTCATTTCCTCATTACTGTGTTGTCTGTTTGTTCATATCTGTGTTTGAAGACTTTGACTGAAGACTTTCACAAATTCCTCAGTTCAATTTCTTCAGTCTGTTTGTCTTCATCTAGAGTTATCCTGTGCTTACGCTTTCTGTACTCTGTATTTGTCTTCATTTCATCATGATGACCATGCATGTAACTTGCTATGTTTACTTCTGAGTACTTATTCCACTGCTAGTATTTCTTCGCTAAGGAATTTCCTCACGAGCAAATTCCTCAGTGAAGAATTTCATAAAAATCGCCTATTCACCCCCCCTCTACTCGATATAACGCACTTTCACATCTAGAAGACCAAGTTAGTCTCATGAGATATTTTTATGAAATATAGTCATACTAAGTATTCGGTGTTGTAGATCTTAGCACATTTTTCTATAGATTTGGTCAAATGACTTGTAACAAACCTAAACTTCAAGGCCTCGATTGGTTGCAAAGTATTTTCGTAGTATTGTTGCAAGACCATGGTTTCTAGAAAAACTGTAGTCTAAAATGTTTTGAGGTGTTTGGATAAAAGAAATATCACAACCTTACAAACTATGGTTTTACCAAAACTGTAGGCCTAGTTTGGCAACATTATTTCTCAAAGCCATAGTAATCTAAACCCGCAGTATCTAATTACCTAGGCGGTGAATATCCCGTTTCTAAAAACCACATTTGTCCCCTAAAAATACCACATTTGTTTCTTCTTCAGTTTAGAAAAAAGTGGTTAATGCCTCTTTCTTAAATACTACATAAAAACCATGGTATTTGAGGTACTACGGTTTATAAACGATGGTATTTGTTGAAGCCAAACACCTCAAAGCTTTTAAAGAATGTGGTTTATAAGAAAACCATAGTATTCTACACATACTTAAAAAAAACTAGGCTGCCAAACACATCTGTAGTTTTTTTTGGAGTATTAATGAAACAACTCCGGACCGAGCTTTTCTTTCCTCCCTCCCAAGGTAACTTGGGAAAGCTCCACCCCCCCCCCCCCCTCGATCTCTGCCGGCGAGCTCGTGGATTTTCCTCCCCTCTGCATGCCTCTCCAACAGTCGATGGCGAGGAGGAGAATCCTGGTGTCCCGACTCCCGCTAGTAGATAGGTAGTATTTTAGTCCTCAAGGGGCGGCGTTTGGACAGATGGCGGCGCTCCTTCTTCGAGTCAGTCTCCCTGGCTTCGATCGTCCTCAAGTTCGTCCATTGGGACAGATTGGATGGAGCTCCGGCGTAGATTCCTGCTAGCTCCTTGGGGTGGCGAGGTTAGAGTTTCCCGTCGTGCGTATGCAATGGTGATATTTGGTGTCAGGTTCTTCAGATTGATTCAAGGATTCAATGACGACGACTGCGGCTCCAGGGCGCTGGTCCTTAGGGGCACATGCATGAAGACTTTCCTTCTGTCATCGACAAGGTCAGGCCGGCTTCGATATGGGAGCGGCGATAGCGGCGCGTCGGTGGCTCGTTCTGGCGACGGCAATGGTCTTTCGGTGATCCATGAACCTCGATGTAATTTTTATTATGTTTGAGGTGCTTTGTACATCCGGTGAATCTTTATAATAGATCTGATCATTTTTGCAAAAAATAAATGAAACAACTCCGGACCTCTTTTTTTTAGAAAAGAACGCTCGTTAGACTCTCGCCCTCTTCATCTATTTTGGCCGATCTACATCCTGCATTATTAGTGTATAAATGTATATGTACACGTATTTCATTGTATCAACGGCTAAGCCGTGTATGCTTAGGTGATTGTGTAGGTCGAGGCGCGTACGGAGACTTCGTAAATCTCAAGATAATATGACGGCTCAGTTTTTCGAAAGTGTTCATAGAGGTAGGATGTGCGTGTGTGCGTTCATAGGAATGAGTGTATGCGTGTATATATGAACGCTTGCGTCTGTACTATGTTCAAAAATAATAATATCAATCCATTTAGCCTATCCTTGTAATGTACGCGTGAGTGCTTATCATTGTGACACACATGCTCATATATCAATGCACCCTTTTGAACACAGTGCAGACGCAAACGCTCACACATACGCGCATACACTCACCCCTATACCATATATCAGTGCACCTTAGTACCGTGAGTCCTATTTGGCGCGTAGTTCGGCAAATAGCGACCTACCGGTAACCCCACGGCGCATGTCTAGTGTATGGGTCGGCCCGGTCTAATTTTCTATCGCCAGCTTTCAGAAGGTTCTAAGATCTTCGCTGAACCTATAATTACACCAGATCGCATCTAGCTCTCCTCATGAGAAACTCCTCCCAAAACGAGGGTCCTCTCGCTCCCGCCGCCACCGCAGCTGATCCGCCTTGTTTCCGATGGCTTTAGGCCAACTCCAACGCAGGACCACATCTTGTCCGCGTTTGTTCGTTTGAGTCGAAACAAACAGATGACACGGCCCAATGCACGGCTGCATCCTTAAATTTTGTCTGTTCGGCATCCGGCCCGCCCCATTTCTGGTGCAAACCTGTGCCTGGTTTGCGTCCACACGAACATCGAACGGATGGGCACGCGCTTACTTGGTGTCCGCTACGGGGACACGTGGCGACCGTCCACCTACCTCCACCGCTCAAAATCAATGCGCACGCGTGGCGGGCCCCGGTTGTCAGCCACCCAGCAGGTGGGTCGTCATCCTTCTTAATGTGGAAGCCATGGACCGGCCAGTCCACAGCTTCCACATCCTAGCCGGCCTGCCCCCTCGAGCCCTGACATGAGCAAACCCTAGCCGCCGCCATTGCATCCCACTCGCCCACCTCCCCGCCGACACCATGGGCTGGCATTGGATCAGCAAGGGGAAGCACGACCACGTGGTCGACTCCTCCTTTGGTCTACGCCGCTCCAGCAGGTCCTCGCCGCCCGCACCACCTTCTCTGCCCACACCACCTGCTTCGCTCGCATTTGAGATCGCACCGCCAGTGGCCGGGCACCGCAATAGGCCGTATGTCCACGTCCACATCTGCTGGCGCTACTGGGAGACGGCGACGCCAGTCCCGTGGGGAGATGTCCACCTGCCCAATAACTGGCATCTCTCCGTGGATCACGTGTCAATCCCAACAATGCCGATGAGCGGTCACGCCCGCCGCGACGAGATCAACCGACGCCGCACCCGCCTGCCACCGGATCTCCTCCACGACCCTGGGTACGCCATGGATTCGCCGCTATGGGATACGTGGCTCCGCGACGAGCATGACCTATGGCAGCAATCATTTTTGCCAGTTGTCCTCCGTGCCCGCACCGCCCGCGTCCGACTCATGTTAACAACCCGCCCCAAATGCGCGGTTGTAGGCGTGTGCGCGGCATCACGTCGTCTCCATCTCCATTCCCGTCCCCATCCCCGCCACCACCACCCATGACCGAGGAGGAGGAGGCCCGGCTCATGAGGCGGGTCATGGAGGACTCCATGAACACCCATGACGAGCGGCAATGGGAGGGCCTGGAAACCTTGCTGGCCCTCTCTGCGGCTAGCGACGTGGCCATCCCGGAGCTGGACATCGACGTCAAGGAGGAGGCGCAGGAGGCGGTGGTGGAGGAGCCACTCATCGCCGCATGGAACCCTCGTCTGGTGGGCCAGTGGTGGAGCTAGTCATGCACGGCGCCGGAGATGGCCGACTCGATGGGTGTCGGCTGAAAGGATCGAGAAGAGGTGAATAGAGGGGGGTGAATAGACTCTAATCAAGAAAAGTTGCAGTTTTTAATTTCCTTTAGTTGATGTGAAGATTGAGCATGCTACCTCTTGAGCTTGCGTTGGATTTCCCCGAAGAGGAAAGGATGATGCAGCAGAGTAGCGTAAGTATTTCCCTCAGTTTTTGAGAACCAAGGTATCAATCCAGTAGGAGGCCACGCGCAAGTCCCTCGTACCTACACAAAACAATAGCTCAACGCAACCAACGCGATTAGGGGTTGTCAATCCCTTCACAGTCACTTACGAGAGTGAGATCTGATAGAGATGATAGATAATATTTTTGGTATTTTTGATATAGAGATGCAAAGTGAAAAGTAAAAGGCAAAGTAAAAAAGCAAAGCAAGATTAAAGTGATGGAGATTGATATGATGAGAATAGACCCGGGGGCCATAGGTTTCACTAGTGGCTTCTCTCAAGAGCATAAGTATATTACGGTGGCTGAACAAATTACTATTGAGCAATTGACAGAATTGAGCATAGTTATGAGAATATCTAGGTATGATCATGTATATAGGCATCACGTCCGAAACAAGTAGACCGACTCCTGCCTGCATCTACTACTATTACTCCACTCATCGACCGCTATCCAGCATGCATCTAGAGTATTAAGTTAAAAACAGAGTAACGCCTTAAGCAAGATGACATGATGTAGAGAGATAAATTCATGCAATATGAAATAAACCCCATCTTGTTATCCTCGATGGCAACGATGCAATACGTGCCTTGCTGCCCCTTCTGTCACTGGGAAAGGACACCGCAAGATCGAACCCAAAGCTAAGCACTTCTCCCATGGCAAGAAAAACCAATCTAGTAGGCCAAACCAAACTGATAATTCGAAGAGACTTGCGAAGATAACCAATCATACATAAAAGAATTCAGAGAAGATTCAAATATTATTCATAGATAGACTTGATCATAAACCCACAATTCATCGGTCTCAACAAACACACCGCAAAAAGAAGATTACATCGAATAGATCTCCACAAGAGAGGGGGAGAACATTGTATTGAGATCCAGAAAGAGAGAAGAAGCCATCTAGCTACTAACTATGGACCTGAAGGTCTGAGGTAAACTACTCACACTTCATCGGAGAGGCTATGATGATGTAGAAGCCCTCTGTGATGACGGCCCTCTCCGGCGGAGCTCCGGGACAGGCCCCAAGATCGGATCTCGTGGATACAGAAAGTTGCGGCGGTGGAATTAGGTTTTTGGCTCCGTATCTGATCGTTTGGGGGTACGTAGGTATATATAGGAGTAAGGAGTACGTCGTTGGAGATCTGAGGGGCCCACGAGGCAGGGGGCGCGCCCTAGGGGGGCGCGCCCCCCACCCTCGTGACCGCCTCTGGACTCCCTTGGAGTAGGGTCCAAATCTCCTGGATCACGTTCGGTGAGAAAATCACATTCCCGAAGGTTTCATTCCGTTTGGACTCCGTTTGATATTCCGTTTCTTCAAAACACTGAAATAGGCAAAAAAACAGCAATTCTGGGTTGGGCCTCTGATTAATAGGTTAGTCCCAAAAATAATATAAAAGTGGAAAATAAAGCCCAATATAGTCCAAAACAATAGATAATATAGCATGGAGAAATCAAAAATTATAGATACGTTGGAGACGCATCAGGCATCCCCAAGCTTAATTCCTGCTCGTCCTCGAGTAGGTAAATGATAAAAAGAGAATTTTTTATGCGGAGTGCTACTTGGCATAATTTCAACGCAAATCTTCTTAATTGTGGTATGAATATTCAGATTTGAAAGATTCAAGACAAAAGTTTATGTTGACATAAAAATAATAATACTTCAAGCATACTAATAAAGCAATTATGTCTTCTCAAAATAACATGGCCAAAGAAAGTTATCCCTACAAAATCATATAGTCTGGCTATGCTCTATCTTCACCACACAAAGTATTTAAATCATGCACAACCCCGATGACAAGCCAAGCAATTGTTTCATACTTTAACATTTTCAAAAACTTTTTTGATCCTCACGCAATACATGAGCGTGAGCCATGGATATAACACTATATGTGGAAGAGAATGGTGGTTGTGGAGAAGACAAAAGGAGGGGAAGATAGTCTCACATCAACTAGGCGTATCAACGGGCTATGGAGATGCCCATCAATAGATATCAATGTGAGTGAGTAGGGGTTGCCATGCAACGGATGCACTAGAGCTATAAGTATATGAAAGCTCATCAAAAGAAACTAAGTGGGTGTGCATCCAACTCGCTTGCTCACGAAGACCTAGGGCAATTTTGAGGAAGCCCATCATTGGAATATACAAGCCAAGTTCTATAATGAAAAATTCCCACTAGTATATGAAAGTGACAAAATGAGAGACTCTCTATCATGAAGATCATGGTGCAACTTTGAAGCACAAGTGTGGTAAAAGGATAGTAACATTGTCCCTTCTCTCTTTTTCTCTCGTTTTTTTTATTTGGGCCTTTTCTTTTTTTATGGCCTCTTTTCCTTTTTTTTCGTCCGGAGTCTCATCCCGACTTATGGGGGAATCATAGTCTCCATCATTCTTTCCTCACTTGGGACAATGCTCTAAAAATTGATGATCATCACACTTTTATTTTTCTTACAACTCGATACTTAGAACAAATATGACTCTATATGAATGCCTCCGGCGGTGTACCAGGATATGCAATGAATCAAGAGTGACATGTATGAAAGAATTATGAACGGTGGCTTTGCCACGAATACGATGTCAACTACATGATCATGCTAGCAATATGACAATGATAGAGCGTGTCATAATAAACGGAACGGTGGAAAATTGCATGGCAATATATCTCGGAATGGCTATGGAAATGCCATGATAGGTAGGTATGGTTGCTGTTTTGAGGAAGGTATATGGTGGGTGTATGATACCGGTGAAAAGTGCGCGGTATTAGAGAGGCTAGCAATGGTGGAAGGATGGGAAAAAGTGCGCATAATCCATGGACTCAACATTAGTCATAAAGAACTCATATACTTATTGCAAAAATCTAGAAGTTATAAAAGAAAAGTATTACGCGCATGCTCCTAGGGGGATAGATTGGTAGGAAAAGACCATCGCTCGTCCCCGACCGCCACTCGTAAGGAAGACAATCAATAAATAAATCATGCTCCAACTTCATCACATAACGGTTCACCATACGTGCATGCTACGGGAATCACAAACTTTAACACAATTATTCTTTAAATTCACAACTACTCAACTAGCATGACTCTAATATCATCATCTTCATATCTCAAAACAATTATCAAGCATCAATCTTTTCTTAGTATTCAATGCACTCAAAAGAAAGTTTCACAAATCTTGAACACCAAGCATATTATTATTAAGCAAATTACCATGCTATTAAGAATCTCAAAATAATTTAAGTGAAGCATGAGAGATCAATAGTTTCTTTAAAACAAATCCACCACCGTGCTCTAAAAGATCTAAGTGAAGCACATAGAGCAAAATTATCAAGCTCAAAAGGTATAAGTGAAGCATATAGAGTATTCTATCAAATTCCAATTCATGTATGGCTCTCTCAAAAGGTGTGTATAGCAAGGATGATTGTGGCACACTAACAAACAAAGACACAAATAATACAAGACGCTCCAAGCAAAACACATATCATGTGGTGAATAAAAATATAGCCCCAAGTAAAATTACCGATGGAAGTAGACGAAAGAGGGGATGCCTTCCGGGGCATCCCCAAGCTTTGACTTTTTGGTGTCCTTGGATTATCTTGGGGGTGCCATGGGCATAACCAAGCTTAGGCTCTTGCCACTCCTTGTTTCATAATCCATCAAAAGATTTCACCCAAAACTTGAAAACTTCACAACACAAAACTCAATAGAAATCTCATGAGCTCCGTTAGAGAAAGAAAACAAAAGACCACTTCAAGGTACTGTAATGAACTCATTCTTTATTTATATTGGTTTTAAACCTACTGTATTCCAACTTCTCTATGGATTATAAACTATTTTACTAGCCATAGATTCATCAAAATAAGCAAACAACACACGAAAAACAGAATCTGTCAAAAATAGAACAGTCTGTAGTAATCTGTAACTAACGCAAACTTCTGGAACTCCAAAACATCTACCAAAATTGGACGACCTAGACAATTTGTTTATTGATCATCAGCAATTGGAATTAGTATTTTATCACGTTCTGGTGATTTTTAATAATTCGGGCACTGAGCGCAAAGTTTCTGGAAATTACAGCAAGATCAAACAACTATCATCCAAGAAGATCCAATAGGTCTAAATTGGCACAAACACTAATTAAAACACAAAAACACATCCAAACAGAAGGTAGAAGGGTTATTTATTCCTAAACATAAGAAAAAACAAAAAACTAAAAATAAAATTGGGTTGCCTCCCAACAAGCGCTATCGTTTAACGCCCATAGCTAGGCATAAAAGCGAGGATAGATCTAGGTATTGTCATCTTTGGTAGGCAATCCATAAGTGGCTCTCATGATAGTTTTATATGGAAATTTTATTCTCTTTCTAGGGAAGTGTTCCATGCCCTTTTTTAATGGAAATTGAAATCTAATATTCCCTTCCTTCATGTCAATAATCGCACCAACCGTTCTAAGGAAAGGTCTACCAAGAATAATAGGGAAAGAAGGATTGCAATCTATATCAAGAACGATAAAATCTACGGGCACATAGTTCCTATTTGCAACAATAAGAACATCATTAATTCTTCCCATAGGTTTCTTAATATTTTAATCCGCAAGATGCAAGTTTAGAGAGCAATCATCAAAATCACGGAGATCTAGCAAATCACACAAAGTTTTGGGGATAGTGGAGACACTAGCACCCAAATCACACAAAGCATAAAACTCATGATTTTTAATTTTAATTTTAATAGTTGGTTCCCACTCATCATAGAGTTTTCTAGGGATAGATACTTTCAACTCAAGTTTTTCTTCATAAGATTGCATCAAGGCATCAACAATATGTTCGGTAAAGGCTTTCTTTTGACTATAAGCATGAGGAGAATTTAGCACAGATTGCAACAAGGAAATACAATCAATTAAAGAGCAACTTTCATAATTAAATTCTTTGAAATCCAATATAGTGGGTTTAGCAACATCTAGGGTTTTATTTCTTTCAATCCCACTTTCATCAATTTCGTCATAAACATCTAAATACTCCGAATTTTTGGAACGCCTTCTAGGTAAAGGAAGATCATATTCAGTTTCATCAAGATTCATATTGAAAAACAAAGATTTGATAGGACACACATCAATAACTTTTAGATCTTCATCTTGATTTTCATAAGAATTCGGTTTAGCGGCCATCTTATTGACTAAGGTAGCTTGCATATCCGAAATTTCAGCAGTCATCTTTTCAAGATGAGCAATTTGGGATCTTATACTATCAAATTCTTTAGACATATCATCGAGTTCTTTATTCATATAACTCATAAAACTTTTTTGTTCCTTAAGCTCGTTTCTAAAGAAATTATTATGCTCAAATTGCAAAACCATAAACTTCCTGATGTTGTTTTCGATCTCCTCTAACCTTTTAAGGTGAAGATCGCCAAATTTCGGTAGAGCCATTGCGACAAACAAGCAATCCAACACACGAGCAAACAAAGGGCACGCAAGAAAAAGGCAAACGGAGAAAGAGAAGGAGAAGGAGATTGGGAAAGAGAGGGCGAATAAAACGGCAAGGGTGAAGTGGGGGAGAGGAAAATGAGAGGAAAATGGCAACTAATGTAATGCGAGAGATAGGGATTGTGATGGGTACTTGGTATGTTGACTTTTGTGCAGACTCCCCGGCAACAGCGCCAGAAATGGCTCGTTGACGGGAGTTCAAATCTTGACTTGACTCAGCGTAAGCCTTCCCGGCAACGGCGCCAGAAATTCTTCTTGCTACCTCTTGAGCTTGCGTTGGATTTCCCCGAAGAGGAAAGGATGATGCAGCAGAGTAGCGTAAGTATTTCCCTTAGTTTTTAAGAACCAAGGTATCAATCCAGTAGGAGGCCACGCACAAGTCCCTCGTACCTACACAAAACAATAGCTCAACGCAACCAACGCGATTAGGAGTTGTCAATACCTTCACGGTCACTTATGAGAGTGAGATCTGATAGAGATGATAGATAATATTTTTTGTATTTTTGATATTGAGATGCAAAGTGAAAAGTAAAAGGCAAAGTAAAAAAGCAAAGCAAGATTAAAGTGATGGAGATTGATATGATGAGAATAGACCCGTGGGCCATAGGTTTCACTAGTGGCTTCTCTCAAGAGCACAAGTATTCTACGGTGGGTGAACAAATAACTGTTGAGCAATTGACAGAATTGAGCATAGTTATGAGAATATCTAGGTATGATCATGTATATAGGCATCACGTCCGAAACAAGTAGACCGACTCCTGCCTGCATCTACTACTATTACTCCACTCATCGACCGCTATCCAGCATGCATCTAGAGTATTAAGTTGAAAACAGAGTAACACCTTAAGCAAGATGACATGATGTAGAGAGATAAATTCATGCAATATGAAATAAACACCATCTTGTTATCCTCGATGGCAACGATGCAATACGTGCCTTGCTGCCCCTTCTGTCACTGGGAAAGGACACCGCAAGATCGAACCCAAAGCTAAGCACTTCTCCCATGGCAAGAAAAACCAATCTAGTAGGCCAAACCAAACTGATAATTCGAAGAGACTTGCAAAGATAACCAATCATACATAAAATAATTCAGAGAAGATTCAAATATTATTCATAGATAGACTTGATCGTAAACCCACAATTCATCGGTCTCAACAAACACACCGCAAAAAGAAGATTACATCGAATAGATCTTCACAAGAGAGGGGGGGACATTGTATTGAGATCCAAAAAGAGAGAAGAAGCCATCTAGCTACTAACTATGGACCTGAAGGTCTGAGGTAAACTACTCACACTTCATCGGAGAGGCTATGATGATGTAGAAGCCCTCCGTGATGACGGCCCTCTCCGGCGGAGCTCCGGAACAGGCCCCAATATGGGATCTCGTGGATACAGAAAGTTGCGGCGGTGGAATTAGGTTTATGGCTCCGTATCTGATCGTTTGGGGGTACGTAGGTATATATAGCAGGAAGGAGTACGTCAGTGGAGCTCCGAGGGGCCCACGAGGCAGGGGGTGCGTCCTAGGGAGGGGCGCGCCCCCCACCCTCGTGACCGCCTCTAGACTCCCTTGGAGTAGGGTCCAAGTCTCCTGGATACGTTCGGTGATAAAATCACGTTCCCGAAGGTTTCATTCCGTTTGGACTCCGCTTGATATTCCGTTTCTTCAAAACACTGAAATAGGCAAAAAAACAGCAATTCTGGGCTGGGCCTCCGGTTAATAGGTTAGTCCCAAAAATAATATAAAAGTGGAAAATAAAGCCCAATATAGTCCAAAACAGTAGATAATATAGCATGGAGCAATCAAAAATTATAGATACGTTGGAGACGTATCAGAGCACAAGTTTAAACATTCACAATACATATCAAGCAAACATGCAAGCATACAAAGAGTATATGAGCAGCGGAAAGTAAAGCATGCAAGTTGCAAGAATGTAAAGAGATGGCATTGGAGTGTGCAAACGCAATTTGGAGACACGGAGATTTTTAATCCGTGGTTCCGATAGGTGGTTCTATCATACATCCACGTTGATGGAGACTTCAACCCACGAAGGGTAACGGTTGCGAGAGTCCACGGAGGGCTCCACCCATGAAGGGTCCACGAAGAAGCAACCTTGTCTATCCCACCATGGCCATCGCCCATGAAGGTCTTGCCTCACTGGGGTAGATCTTCACGAAGTAGGCGATCTCATTGCCCTTACAAACTCCTTGGTTCAACTCCACAATCTTGTCGGAGGCTCCCAAGTGACACCTAGCCAATCTAGGAGACACCACTCTCCAAGAAGTAACTAATGGTGTGTTGATGATGAAATCCTAGCTCTTGTGCTTCAAATGATAGTCTCCCCAACACTCAACTCTCTCTCATAGGATTGGATTTGGTGGAAATAAGATTTGAGTGGAAAGCAACTTGGGGAAGGCTAGAGATCAAGATTTATGTGGTTGGAATGGAATATCTTGAACTCAACACAAGTGTAGGTGGTTCTCTCTCAGAAAATATGTATTGGAAGTGTAGGCATGTTCTGATGGCTCTCTCCACGAATGAAGAGTGGGTGGAGGGGTATATATAGCCTCCACACAAAATCTAACCATTACACACAAATCACCAATCTCGGTGGGACCGATTCAGAGAACTCGGTCGGACCGATTTGGTTCATAATGTGACCGTTAGGCATTTCGGTGGGACCAACTTGATCAACTCGGTGGGACGGGCGCCTTACTGTGGTGCGCCCTCTTGATTCGGACGGGATTGCTATTCAAGGCCGGATTATCCCAAAATTTGATTTCGGTTTTCCAAGCACTTTCCATCGCACAGTATTTTTGTACTATGGACGCCAAGTCAGCAAAGCGTGTAATATTACGATGACTTACGGCGTTGAGTATTCCCTTGTCCGTGCAGTTACCGCAAAAGATTGAAATTGTGTCTCCCTCGTGGCAGTCCTTTATCATGTTCATAAGCAGGAGGAATCTGGCCCAGTAATGATGTATTGTTTCTTCGGGCATCTGCTTGATTTGGGAGAGATCGCTTAAGATCGGGCGGGCGGAACTCGTTAAATCTGATACTTCGCCCGGTTTACTGTTTGGAAGCCAAACAACCTCCGGATTCTGAGATCCGGAGTCGTGGATGTTATCCGGTTTGCCTGGTTCTAAGCCCAGGTCTTGGATTGTATCCTCCCCTCCGCGGATATCCGGCATGGAGGGTTCTGGAATTCGGACATAGATGGTCCTTAAGATAGATGAAGGGTCGCCGCATTGTGTCTCCACCACAGCAACATCGTGGGTGGCTTGGGGAGAGCTGATTTCCCTTAGATCGGGTTTGAGCCCAACCTGGTCGTAATTTGTAGTGACCCCCAAGGCGGCGACGCGATCTAGGAGCTCGTTTACGGAAGAGAGCTCCACTGGATCTAGCTACTCGGCAAGTTCCGAGCTGACGTGGAGATTGCTTTCGATGACCCGAGAGGTCACAGTCGGTGCAACGGCCGAACAGGCGGTCATGAGAAAACCACCCAGCCGGAGGGTCTGGCCGACAGCCAAAGCTCCCTCAGTGATGGCGCCGTCTTTGAAGACGGGAAAAGTCATCCTTCCTGATCGCGACGGCACAGAGGAACTCTCAATGAAAGCACCAATGTCGGTGTCAAAACCGGCGGATCTCGGGTAGGGGGTCCCAAACTGTGCGTCAAGGTCGGATGGTAACAGGAGACAAGGGACACTTTATTTTACCCAGGTTCGGGCCCTCTCGATGGAGGTAAAACCCTACTCCTGCTAGATTAATATTGATGATATGGGTAGTACAAGAGTAGATCTACCACGAGATCAAGGAGGCTAAACCCTAGAAGCTAGCCTATGGTATGATTGTGTATGATGATGGATGTCCTACGGACTACAACCCTCCGGTTTATATAGACACCGGATAGGGTTAGGGTTACACGGAGTCGGTTTACATTGGTAGGAGATCTTGAATATCCGCACGCCTAGCTTGCCTTCCACGCCAAGGAAAGAACCTTCCGGACACGGGACGAAGTCTTCAATCTTGTATCTTCATAGTCCTGGAGTCCGGCTGAAGGTATAGTCCGGCTACCCGAACACCCCCTAATCCAGGACTCCCTCAGTAGCCCCCGAACCGGGCTTCAATGACGACGAGTCCGGTGCGCAAATTGTCTTCAGCATTGCAAGGCGCGTTCCTCCTCCGAATCCTGTGTACCTGTACGAATAATGTCCGATTCTTGTGATGTAGCGCTCCTCGGCTTTTGTGCCCAATAATGACCGTCTTCCACGTGTTGAACGAATGCGAAAATCCTGGGGTGTTTTTACATCCACACCCTTAGTTGTATGAACAAGCCGCCTATTTAATGGGATGGGGATTTAGATCCAAACCACATCTTCTCCTCCTCACGAGTTATCATCAGAGCGCCTCCAGCAAAGGTCCATTCCAACATGGCCAGTCGTCGCAACTCCTCCCCTCGCCCCTCCGGTCCTAAACCCGGAGACTAGGAGAGTTGTACCATCCCGCACAGTGAGTTAGTGTCGCTACAAGCCAATGGATTTCTCCCTCAGGCGTATATGGTCCCGGTCCGAGCCGGACTCGCCACCTATAATGGCGGAAAGCAAGCGGAGAGTACCCCCAATCCTTCTAAAGGAGAGCGGGTGTGCCTCGTCCCTTTTCTATTAAGGGGACTGGGATTTCTGATTCATCCATTCCTCCGCGGGCTCCTGGAGTTCTACGGCCTCCAGTTGCACGATCTGACGCTCGGCTCTGTACTTCATATTGCGGGCTTCGTTGCTCTTTGCGAGCTATTTCTAGGCGTAGAGGTTCATTTCGCGCTGTGGAAGAGGTTGTTCTGCTTGGTACCCCGTTCTCAAGAGGGGTCCATATATCAAGTGGGCGGAGCCGAAATATGGCGCATCGCCGGGACCGGATACTTATCCGAAACCCCAAAAAAGGCGTCCGAGGACTGGCCTTCAGAATGGTTTTACATAGATGACGTCCCGCTGCCGGACCCTATCCGGGTCGGCCTCCCTGAGTTTAGCAGCGCTCCCTTGAAGAAACGCTTAAGTTGGCGTCCGCAGAGCTCTCAAAGAGAAAGCGACAAAGACGTCCAATACCTGATGGGCCGGATAAGACTGTTGGCCCATTCCGGGCTAACCATGATTGGAGTCATGGACGCATGCATTATGCGGGGGGTGCAGCCACTTCAATACAGAGGCCACCCATGTGGGATTTTAACGGGGAGGATGACGCCACCCGTTATGGTCGTAAAGGACCCGGCTCAGCTGCCGATCTAGTAAAGATTTTAACATCTTTATACAAGGGAGAAAAGGAGGTTTTCCTCCGCGTCAACCCGCGGGCCGGATTCACTATGTACGAACCTCCAAGTTGGGTAAGTGAACAATTGCGCTTGCCCGTTTGTCTTAATACTCCCATGATTAGATGTGTAGTCTGACGACTTTAACGCAGGAACTGCGACAGGAAGTGAAGGATATTGACAGTCGCCCTCCACAGCCCGAGGACCCAGAACGGTCCCACAATCCGGACTCCAAAGAGGATCCGGACATAGCGGTGGAGCTTATCGACGGGGTGTTCCATCAGTTAAGCAAGGATAATACCTTGATAGCCATCACGGCTGATTACCCCGGGTTAATCCCGGCCTCCCAGGTGATAGAAAACGGAGCGTTTTATTCTCTCAAGAGAGATTCCATTCTCATATATTCTGGCATTTCAAACGACAACCACATTTTGCGGGGGAGATTTCCGAGGCGGGAGGCCGAACCTGCGGCGGCTAGCCAACAAGGGGCCGCCGGGCCCCGTGGGGTAAAAAGAAATGTAGTCCGGACTGAGATTCTGGCACAAAGGTATAACGCGCCCTCTGTTTCCTTGGTGTTATTCTGTCAAGGCATATTAACATCTGTACTGTTTCCAGGATGAAGAGGCCTCGCCGGACTGTATCCGGAGAGGCCGCCAACCGCGCCTCCACCAGTCAGGCTCCAACGTCTGGTCCGGAAGCGGGGACGAACACCAGGCGCGCATCGGACGCTCCTCCAACAGAGGATGCGGACCGGCTATCTGCCACTAATTCAGAAGTGGAGAGCGCCATGAACCACAGGCGTCGCCGAACAGTTCTGCGCGACGCTTGTTTCTCCCGAGAGGCTTTAGATGCCTTTAATTCGGGAGATGCGTACCTTCGTGCCGCCCAAGATGGTTTAGCCAGAGCCACGGAGCAGTATGTGAAAGACATACGGATGAGAAAATTTTGGTTAAATATATATATACCAGTAGCCCCCAAGACTTGTAACAGTTAAAGTAACTGATTTAAGGATCATATAACATGCAGGTTCTTACAGAGAAGAACACCGTGTTGTCCCAGGAGCTGGAAAAGTGCAAGGCCCAACTAGAGGCCGCACCAGCCGCAACAGGGGAGCCCAAAGGGACCCCCTCAGGTAAGATACACTTCAAAAGATTAGTATTGTGCGGCTTGTGTGCAAATCTGACAATTCATGTTGCAGATGGCGCCGGACTTGATCCGGAGAAGCAACAACTCTTATGCCAGTTAAAGGCTGGCGAGAGTACGTTGACACGGGTAAGGCGAGAGAAGAATGATCTTCAGTATGCCAACACCAAGCTGGATGTTGAACTGAAAGACGTTCGTGGCCAGCTGTCGAACTCCACAAAGGAGAATCAGCAGCTTCGACGCAGCATATTTAGTAAGTGCTTGAGCGAACTTTAAAAAATGAGTTCGGCGAGGAAGTCGAATAACAGAGTATTTTCTGTAGGTATGCTCATAGGTCGTCCTGCAGAGGAGATGCCCGGTTCTACGGGTGACCTTCTCCCCGAACTCCTGCAACTGCACGAGCGAATTCGACAGGTAATGCAAGGCGTTGCCCAAGCCTTATGGCCTGCCCACTCCACGCTCGAGGGCCTTGGAGAGCTTGCAGAGAAGCTGAAGGGAGCTCGGCGGCGCTTCCGGTTGTGGAAGATATCAGCCTGCCGACAAGGCGCGAGGGAAGCCTGGGCTATGGTGAAGACCCGCTTTATGAAGTCTGACCCCAATCACATGGCCGAAGTCGGACCAGTGGGGCCTGACGAGAAGGAGATCCCTGTGAGCTTAGTGTATGGCCAGGTAGAGTTGGCCGCAAAGTATTCCCAGCAGGACTGTAAATTAGACAGCCTGTTAGATGGTATAGAGGAGGAATACGATCAGTCAAGATGACTATGTAATTTATAATTGACATGTGTAATGCCTTCTAGCTGGATTGTAGATCGTTTGTCGTTGCCGACCTTTTCGCTTCAACCTCGGGACCTGACGGTCCGGAGTGTGTCCGAATACCATAATGGTTATATAAGAACCAGAGTATGCATGGAGACCAGGCGTAGGGGTCATTAGTGCTTTATCAGACAAGTGCCCAACTAGTTATGTTATATTACATGGTTAGTAAGAAACATCTTCCAGAGAGAATAGTTCCGTTAAGGGTTCCTTTCGCTGAGGTGGCATGCCCTAAAGTGCACGTCCGGACTGCAAATGCAGAAAATCATCTGGGGGCATGTATAAAATAAAAAAGGTTCATCTTTAGTTCACCGACCGAATATTCCCTTAAGAACGCTAGCTTTCGGCTTCACCCAGTCTGAGGTACACATCCGGCTTATCCGGCAGTAGCAATCGCAGAGGTGCTCCCTTTACCGCCTAGCCGAACAATCGGGAACGTAGGGGTAAGCACAGGAGCCAGGCAACCCAGCTTGGCCAAAACTTAAGTCATATCGATGCATATAATGGTGAAGAAAAGGTGCATGCGGAAGTCTGACGCGTGCGTTGGGTGTGAAACCCATATAAACAAGCTTATGTTAAAGAAGCCCCCAGGTTTAAGGAGCGCGGGTAGCGCGTCACATAATGAGCCTTTAAGGGCTAGAAAAGGAAAGAGTAGGAGGAGACAAAGTAAAAACAGAAAAATATATATGTAAAAAATGGACAGAGGAAGGAGACAAACACAGAGTCCGGCGCTAGGCATAGAATCTTCGGAGACGTGCGGTGTTCCATGGGTTCGGCTCGAGTCGGTTATCCGACGCATCTCGCAGGCGGTATGCTCCACCAGTCAGGACTTGGTCAATTATGAATGGACCTTCCCATTTGGGCTTGAGTTTGTTCTTTTGCTTATCCGGCAGGCGTAGAACTAGTTCACCAACATTGTAATTTTTGGCCCGTACTTCTCTGCTTTGATATCTTCGAGCTTGCTGTTGATAGAATGCGGAACGGGCTTTAGCCACGTCGCGCTCCTCCTCTAAGGCGTCCAGGTTGTCCTGCCGATCAAGCTCGGCTTCTCTTTCTTCGTACATGCGCACTCGAGTGAGTCATGAATTATGTCGCAGGGCAGAACCGCCTCAGCGTCGTACACCATAAAGAATGGTGTGAATCCGGTGATACGATTTGGCGTGGTTCGCAGCCCCCAGAGTACGGAGTCGAGCTCCTCTACCCAGTGCATATTAGATTCCTTGAGGGACCGCACTAGTCTGGGTTTGATGCCGCTCATGATGAGACCATTTGCACGTTCGACCTGACCGTTAGTTTGTGGGTGATAGACAGAAGCATAGTCGATCTTAATGCCCATGTTTTTGCACCACAGCTTTACTTCGTCAGAGGTGAAGTTTGTGCCGTTATCGGTGATAATGCTGTGGGGGACACCGTAACGGTGTACGACCCCGGATATGAAGTCTATCACAGGTCCGGATTCGGCCGTCTTGACAGGCTTGGCTTCTATCCATTTGGTGAATTTATCCACCATGACCAATAAGTATTTTTTCTTGTGGGTTCCGCCTTTAAGGGGTCCCACCATATCAAGCCCCCAGACCGCAAAAGGCCAAGTGATGGGGATAGTTCGGAGGGCGTTGGGTGGCATATGGCTTTGGTTGGCAAAGAGCTGGCAACCGACGCATTGTTTGACTAGGTCCTGAGCGTCTGCTCGGGCCGTCGGCCAATAGAAGCCCGTACAGAAAGCCTTGCTTACAAGGGACCGAGCTGCGGCGTGGTGGACACCGAGTCCGGCATGAATTTCAGCCAACAGACTCCGCCCTTCCTCCTCGGAGATACATCTTTGAAGGACTCCTGTAATGCTTTTTCTTATATAGCTCTCCCTCGTGGACTTTATAGGCTTTAGATCGCCGCACTATGCAGCGTGCCTCATTTTGGTCATCGGGGAGTTCCTGCCTAGTAAGGTAGGCTAGGAATGGTTTCGTCCACGGGGCGATGACCGCCATTATTACGTGGGCTGAGGGTGTAATTTCGGTGGCGGGGCCACCGATTATGTCGGATTGCTCGGCTTCGGGTTGTGCGGCTATGTCCGGACTGTTATCCAAGGGTTCCCCCTCCCATGTTACGGATGGTTTGAATAATCTTTCTAAGAAGATGTTGGGGGGGACTACATCTCGTTTTGCTCTGATGCGTGCCAGGACGTCCGCTGCCTGATTATTTTCTCGGGCTATGTGGTGAAACTCCAGTCCCTTGAACCGAGCTGACATTTTTAGTACGGCATTGCGATAAGCTGCCATTTTTGGGTCTTTGGCGTCGAAGTCGCCATTTATTTGGGATATCGCGAGGTTTGAGTCCCCGCGTACTTCCAGGCATTGAATGCACATGGATACTGCCATCCGGAGACCATGTAGAAGGGCCTCATATTCGGCTGCATTGTTGGAGTCCGTGTACATAATTTGGAGTATGTATTGGACTGTGTCTCATGTGAGGGACGTCAAAACGACGCCAGCCCCCAGTCCGGCCAGCATTTTGGAGCCGTCGAAATGCATGATCCAGTTTGAGTATGTGCCGTACTCTTTAGGGAGTTCGGCCTCTGTCCATTCGGCGACGAAGTCGGCTAGGACTTGCGATTTGATGGCTCGCCGTGGTTTGTAGGTTATATCGAACGGGAGGAGCTCTATGGCCCATTTTGCTATCTGGACCGTTGCATCGCGGTTGTTGATAATATCGTTGAGTGGTACTTCCGAGGCTACTCTTATAGAACACTCTTGAAAGTAGTGTCGTAGCTTCCGGGATGCCATAAACACCGCGTATGCGATCTTTTGGTAATGCGGGTACCGTGATTTGCATGGTGTAAGGACAGTGGACACATAGTAAACTGGCCTTTGAAGGGGGAGTTTGTGTCCGTCCGTTATCCGTTCGACGACTAGTACTGCGCTAACAACTTGATGAGTTGCGGCAATGTACAACAGCATGGGTTCGCCAGTGTTTGGCGCGGCCAGGACGGGGTTTGTTGCCAAGATGGCCTTTATTTCCTTGAGTCCGGCCGTGGCAGCGTCCGTCCACTCGAAGTGTTCGGTGCGCCTTAGGAGGCGGTAAAGGGGCAATGCCTTTTCTCCCAAGCGGGAGATGAAGCAGCTTAAGGCCGCCACGCATCCGGTGAGTTTCTGTATTTGTTTGAGGTCTTTTGGGACATCCAATTGTGACAGAGTTCGGATTTTAGCTGGATTTGCTTCAATTCCTCTACCGGATACAATGAAGCCCAGGAGCTTTCCGGCTAGAATGCCGAAAACACATTTTTCCGGATTAAGCTTGATGTCGTATTTTCGGAGGTTGTCGAATGTAAGCCTCAAGTCGTCTACTAAAGATTCGACGTGTCTTGATTTAACAACCACATCGTCTACATACGCCTCCACTATTTTGCCGATCTGGTTTGCCAGACATGTTTGAATCATGCGCTGATATGTCGCGCCGGCGTTTTTTAGCCCAAAGGGCATTGTGTTGAAGCAGAATGGGCCGTATGGTGTGATGAATGCTGTTGCAGCTTGGTCGGATTCTGCCATCTTTATTTGATGGTAACCGGAGTATGCGTCGAGGAAACATAGGGAATCGTGTCCTGCGGTGGCATCGATGATTTGATCAATTCGAGGGAGGGGAAAAGGATCCTTTGGGCAGGCCTTATTAAGGTCTTTGAAGTCGACACACAGGTGCCAGGATTTGTCCTTCTTTGGTACCATTACCAGGTTTGCTAGCCAGTCCGGGTGTTTTATATCTCTAATGAATCCGGCCTCCAATAATTTGGCTATCTCCTCTCCCATGGCCTGCCTCTTTGGTTCGGAGAAACGCCAAAGGGCTTGTTTGACAGGTTTGAATCCTTTTTGGATATTTAGGCTGTGTTCGGCCAGCCTGCGTGGGATTCCTGGCATATCTGAGGGGTGCCAAGCAAAAATGTCCCAGTTCTCTCGTAGGAACTCTCGCAGTGCGGCGTCTACATCAGGGTTCAGTCGTGCCCCGATGGAGGCTGTTTTATTGGGGTCCGTTGGGTGGACCTGGAATTTGACTATTTCGTCCGCTGATTTGAAGGATGTGGATTTGGATCTCTTATCGAGTATCACATCATCCCTGTTAACCGTGGATCGCAGCGTCGTTAGTTCTTCGGCCGCTAAGGCTTCAGATAGTGCCTCGAGGGCCAATGCGGCTATCTTGTTTTCGGCGCGGAGTGCTATGTCCGGATCACTAGCGAGAGTGATAATTCCGTTTGGCCCAGGCATTTTAAGCTTCATGTACCCGTAATGGGGTATAGCTTGGAAAACTGTGAATGCCTCTCGTCCTAGTATAGCGTGATATCCGCTTTTGAACGGGGCCACCTGGAACATGATTTGTTCGGACCTGTAATTATCCGGCGTGCCGAATACCACATCTAGTGTGATCTTTCCGGTGCAGCGCGCTTCCTGACTGGGGATTATTCCTCTAAAGGTTGTGTTGCTTCGCTCAATGCGGTTCCAGTCTATTTCCATCTTTTGGAGGGTTTCCTCGTAGATGAGGTTCAATCCGCTGCCTCCGTCCATAAGTACCTTTGCGAGGCGACAGTCGTCCACTATGGGACTGAGAACCAATGCGGCTGGTGCTCTGGCTGTTCGGAATTTAGGTTCGTCGCTCGCGTTAAAGGTGATAGCAGTATTGCTCCATGGATTTATTGTCGCTACTTGGTAGACTTCGGTGAGGCTGTGAAGTGCTCTTTTTCGCATGTTATTTGATGCAAAAGTCTCAGAGATTGTAAGAACGGTACTGAAATTCCTGGGCTGGTTTCCTTCGACCTCTAGAATTAGGAGTTCCTCGCCAATTTTGGCCACCTGCCGGAGTATCCAACATGCCCTGAGGCTGTGAGTTGGGGTGGCATCCTCTGCACTATGAATCTTGCAGGGTCCATCTAGCCACTTTTCGAGCACGGTTCCATGCCCCCTAGAGGGTTTTGATTTTTTGTTTAATCCGGGCGCCTTACTGTGGTGCGCCCTCTTGATTCGGACGGGATTGCTATTCAAGGCTGGATTATCCCAAAATTTGATTTCGGTTTTCCAAGCACTTTCCATCGCACAGTATTTTTCTACTATGGACGCCAAGTCAGCAAAGCGTGTAATATTACGACGACTTACGGCGTTGAGTATTCCCTTGTCCGTGCAGTTACCGCAAAAGATTGAAATTGCGTCTCCCTCGTGGCAGTCCTTTATCCTGTTCATAAGCAGGAGGAATCTGGCCCAGTAATGATGTACTGGTTCTTCGGGCATCTGCTTGATTTGGGAGAGATCGCTTAAGATCGGGCGGGCGAAACTCGTTAAATCTGATACTTTGCCCGGTTTACTGTTCGGAAGCCGAACAACCTCCGGATTCTGAGATCCGGAGTCGTGGATGTTATCCGGTTTGCCTGGTTCTAAGCCCAGGTCTTGGATTGTATCCTCCCCTCCGCGGATATCCGGCATGGAGGGTTCTGGAATTCGGACGTAGCTGGTCCTTAAGATAGATGAAGGGTCGCCGCATTGTGTCTCCACCACAGCAACATGGTGGGTGGCTTGGGGAGAGCTGATTTCCCTTAGATCGGGTTTGAGCCCAACCTGGTCATAATTTGTAGTGACCCCCAAGGCGGCGATGCGATCCAGGAGCTCGTTTACGGAAGAGAGCTCCACTGGATCTAGCTGCTCAGCAAGTTCCGAGCTGACGTGGAGATTGCTTTCGATGACCCGAGAGGTCACCGTCGGCGCAACGGCCAAACAGGCGGTCATGAGAAAACCACCCAGCCGGAGGGTCTGGCCGACAGCCAAAGCTCCCTCAGTGACGGCGCCGTCTTTGAAGACGGGAAAAGGCATCCTTCTTGATCGCGACGGCACAGAGGAACTCTCAATGAAAGCACCAATGTCGGTGTCAAAACCGGCGGATCTCGGGTAGGGGGTCCCAAACTGTGCGTCAAGGTCGGATGGTAACAGGAGACAAGGGACACTTTATTTTACCCAGGTTCGGGCCCTCTCGATGGAGGTAAAACCCTACTCCTGCTAGATTAATATTGATGATATGGGTAGTACAAGAGTAGATCTACCATGAGATCAAGGAGGCTAAACCCTAGAAGCTAGCCTATGGTATGATTGTGTATGATGATGGATGTCCTACGGACTACAACCCTCCGGTTTATATAGACACCGGATAGGGTTAGGGTTACACGGAGTCGGTTTACATTGGTAGGAGATCTTGAATATCCGCACGCCTAGCTTGCCTTCCACGCCAAGGAAAGAACCTTCCGGACACGGGACGAAGTCTTCAATCTTGTATCTTCATAGTCCTGGAGTCCGGCTGAAGGTATAGTCCGGCTACCCGAACACCCCCTAATCCAGGACTCCCTCAATCTAAGCAACACCTCATCCCTTCTTAATAGTATTGGCTTTTCCTATAGACTCAATGTGATCTTGGATCACTAAAATGAAAAATGTAGAGTCTTGTGCTTTGAGCTTGAGCCAATTTTTTGTCCTTAGCATCTTGAAGGGGTTCCACATCCTCTTGTCCATGCCACTCCATTATTGAACTTATCTGAAACATACTGGGTAGAAGCATTAGTCCAACAAGAGATATGTTGACATTAATTACCAAAATCACCCAGGGAGCACTTATGCTTTCAATCTCCCCCTTTTTGGTAATTGATGACAACATACATCAAAGCTTTAGATAAAGATATAGAGAGCAATAAGCAAAGCTTTGGAAAGACATGTAACATGCATAGGCTCCCCCTAAACGTATGCAATCATATAAATATGAAACATAGGAGCATGTGAATGCATAAGCATGACAGAGTAATCCATGTGTTACATGTATCTTGGCTATATGCATCAGAGCAAATGATGTGAATATAGGAAATGTACCTTCATGCCCATGAGTCCTTCTTGCAAACAGTATGTACATCAGCAAGAAATCCTCATACACATGACTGTGATGCATATACTTACCTTGTGGTCTTGAGTTGGCTTAGGAAGGAATGAACCTGAGTAAACAAGGTTAGACAACACAGATACACCTACTACCTAGAGCAGATAAAAGAAACCACAAGAGAACCAAGACTGGGATGACATGTAGAGAGTGAGTACTGAGTACCCCATTGGGTATAGACATGTCCCCAAAGGTAAAGATATGCAATAAAATCAGAGATTTGCTTCCCATAGATGTCTTGCTCCCCCTGAATCTTGCATTGGGATATTGGGAGAAGATAGGGAACATAAAATCAGAGCAAAAGAAAAGACAACAGAGCTTGAGCTTAATGCAAGCAATCAAATATGATCAAATACGAACAGGTCGTTCCCCTCTTAAAGACATGTAACTTCTCTCCTCTTGAACACCAAGCATCTGGGGTTTCTTACACACTCCTCCTGAGTATCCTCTCCCCCTATAGAAATGATTAAGCATAGAACTTTGATGTGATCTCTCTCTCCCCCTTTGACATCAATTTCCAAGAAGGGCACTTCTAGATTTTTGTGGTATTGCAGAAGGGTTTGGTCCTTGAGTCACAAAGCAAGCTGAATGTGATGCTGGTAGAGGAGAAGAGTCATTGAGTGGATCTGGAGCAAAAGGACTGCAGGAATAAGTGGCAAGTTGTCTTTCCTGTAGTGAAATCGGTAGCACCGAGTTGTGTGCTTCGGTTGTACCGAGAGAATTCGGTTGGGCCGAAGAAAACAAACCGGTGTGACCGAGTTCATCACAGTAAAAAACTTGTCACCTCAGCTCACTAGGCACTTTAAGATCTTACAAGGATTTGCAAGGAATTAGCTAAAAGATTTGCAATGAATTGGATGCAGAAAATGCAGAACAAGAAGAAATGAAAATATCTAGATGAAGAACAAATATGCAAGAGACAAATGCAAAAGGAAACACAAGAGAACTTTATCTAGAAGTGGGCGGTGACAAAGTCACCTGTGTTAGAGTATATTGACTTAGGAGTCAAGTGAGATCACTTGATCTTTGGTCATACTCATCGTTTAAGCTCAAAATGGGGTCACCATTTTTCGTTTAAGCTTCTTGATGTATTCACATCTTGTTGAGTTGCTTTATCCCATGACTTGGAGTAAAGCTTCTCTAAGATGGAATAGCATACCTTGGGTGGTTGTGGTGTCGATCTTGATCAAGTAGTCGAACTTGTGTGGGTTGCTCAAGGTTGATGTAGCTCATCAAGAGTTGGGAGCATCACTTGGAGTTTGAGTTCATCTTCCTACATGGGTTAGCTTTGCAAGGAAGAGCACTTGTGTATCCAAAATGACAATCATACAATTTAACATAGAATGAGTCAAAGGATATATTTGAGGGGTTTTGTGCTTCCTTGACTTCAACCACCATTGTATAGAGACTTGATGATGTAGAGATTGCTCAAGATGTGAGTGAGTTGCAATCTCATGGATTTAGTTTCATCCAAGTACCTACAAGGGTTAGATAGCATACAAGGGTGCAAAAGTATCCAAGACATATAGATAGCATCATGAAAGAAATATCAAGGATTAGTCAAAGACTCATGCCTTGCATGTATCCAAATGGAGTTCCTACTCCAAGTTTGAAGCATCAATGATGTTCAATTCACCTCTCAAATGGCAAAAGACTTTCTCATAAAGCAGTTTGGTAAATATATCCGCTAATTGCTTATCGGTGCGAACATGCTTAAGATTAATGTCCCCTTTGGCAACATGGTCTCGAATGAAATGATGACGAACTTCAATATGTTTAGTTCGAGAATGTTGCACGGGATTGTGAGCGATCTTAATAGCACTTTCATTGTCACACAGTAATGGAACAGGTTTCACATATATCCCATAATCTTTAAGAGTTTGGGTCATCCAAAGTAATTGAGCACAACATGAACTAACGGCAATGTATTCCGCTTCGGCGGTGGATAAGGATACTGAGTTTTGTTTCTTGGAGGACCAAGACACAAGAGATCTACCAAGAAATGGACAAGTACCCGAAGTGGACTTTCTATCAACCTTGTCTCCGGCATAGTCCGAATCGGAGTAGCCAACAAGATCAAAGGAAGACCTCTTAGGATACCAAATGCCAAAATTTGGTGTATGTATTAAGTATCTCACTATCCTTTTCACAGCCTTAAGATGACATTCTTTAGGTGCCGCTTGATATCGTGCACACATGCACACACTTAGCATAATATCGGGACGAGAGGCACATAGATATAACAATGAACCAATCATAGAGCGGTAAACTTTTTGATCAACCAGTTCACCATCTTTGGTCAAATCAAGATGTCCACTAGTAGGCATGGGTGTAGTCATACCTTTGCATTATTGCATATTGAACTTCTTGAATAAGTCCTTGGTGTACTTTGTTTGAGAGACAAAGGTACCTTCCTTAGTTTGCTTGATTTGCAAACCGAGAAAGAATTTGAGTTCACTCATCATAGACATCTCAAACTTCTCCGACATTAGCTTTCCAAACTTCTCACTAAAATGAGGGTTAGTCGAACCAAATATAATGTCATCAACATAAATTTGGCACACAAATAGCTCTCCATTGACCCCTCTAGTAAAAAGGGTAGAATCAATTTTTCCAATTTCAAAGCCTTTTTCAATAAGGAACTTGGTCAAGCATTTATACCACGCTCTAGGAGCTTGTTTAAGACCATAAAGGGCTTTGTGACACTACTAGGGAAAACCTTATACATAGAATCTTAGCAGCAGCGTGGTTTAAAAACATATGCTACTGCTAACTAGCAGTAGCGAGCTTCAGTAAACAGCGCTACTGATACCTCAGTAGCAGTAGCGCTCTAGGTGAAACGAGCGCTACTACTATAATTGCCACGGTGTTGCCTCCAGGCTAGATATAGTAGTAGCGCCCTTCCCAGGGAAGCGCTACTGCTAAAGTACTTAGTAGCAGCGTTTTTCTTCAAAACTCGCTGCTGCTAAGTATCACCGCAACTAATTAAGTTTAGTCCCATACTGCTAAGCGAACAAGGTGTTTACCACCTTAAATATGTTACTTCTCAATCTATCTCGAGCACTTGGTCTTCATTGAACTATATGTGTAGGATTTGTGGCTGCAATATGAATCCTCGCATGTACCTATACAGGTATAGTGAGGACTCATGTTGACTATTTAGATTCTACACAAAAAGATCAATGATGACCAATGTATATTTTTGATGTTTTTACATTGCTTAGACTTATAGCATTTTTTCAGGACAAAGCGTTACTGATATTGGGATAAACAAAAGAAATAACTGCTTCCATTAGCAGTAGCATTTTTCTCTAAAACGCGCTATAGATAAGTTAGCTATAGCGCGTTTCCTTATGAGCGCTACTGCTAGTTCGACTTAACCACCTCCCGGCTCAAAATTTCGCTCAGTCCTCCTTTCCCCCCTGTTCCCCTACTCCTCTGTCGCCGCCGCCCGAGCCCGAGCCTGCCCTCATCGCCGTTGCCCGAGCCCGTCCTCAACCTCACCGCCCCCGCCCGCCGCTGCTCTCGACCACACCGTCGTCACCCTCGACCTCACCGCTGCAGCCCTCGACCTCACCGCCGCTGCCTGAGCCCGCCCAGGACCGCCGCCTCCCGATCCTGAGCCCGCCCTCGCCGCCCCTACCTCCGTCGCCGAGCACCTCCCTGCCACCGTCTCTCCCCTCTCTGTAAGCCCCCCACCCCTCCCCCACCCCCTCTCTCTTTGCTTAGTTAGTAGATGTTTTTTTAGTAGTAGTAGATGTTAATTTAGGGTTCATAGATAATGATTTTTAGTAGTAGTAGATATTAATTAGTAGTAGTGATGGTAAACTAGTTGTATAATTAGCAGTAGTAGATGTTAATTAGTAGTAGATCTAGTAGTAGATGTTAATTAGTAGTAGTAGATGTACTAGTTTCTTTCAATTTATAGTAAGTTTATATTTAGTAAGAACGAGTTGAATTAATAGAACTAGTTTAGTTTTAGTTGAACTAGTTTAGTTTTAGTTGAACTAGTTTAGTAAGTAAATTAATAAACTAGTTGAATTAATAGAACTAATGTATTTTTAGTAAGAAAATTAAAATAACTAGTTGAACTACTTTATTTTTAGAAAGAACTAGTTTTTTTCTATTTATAGTAAGTTTATATTTAGTAAGAACTAGTTGAATTAATAGAACTAGTTGAACATTTCATATTTGTTGTTATTTTTTAGTTTAAGCAATTATTCGGGATGTATTAGTGATAACTTATAGGGTTTTTGCTTTTGCAGAAATCAAGGAGCCCCTCCATCATCCCCGCCGTCGTCCCCGTCACCGACCCCCTCCGACCTCGAGGTGAGACCAGCCAAATCTCCATGTCAATATGAGTCCTATAAGATATATATGATGTAGATAAAAACATGTATATCATGTGTTGCTCAAATAGGATATGTGGTTGCCCAAGTGCCCGGTCATGTTTTGGTTACACCTCCGAGTGGCCTATGTTTTGCTGGAGTGTTGATTAATTTCTGTTCCGGCAAATTTCAGGCGCTCGATATGTCCTTTTTAGCAAAGGTCATGCCGGATTTTTCCGTGAATTCTGGCATGACTTGTGCTAGAATATGTGGGAAATATCAAGTGGCCTGGATTTTCTCGAAAAATAATGATCTAATTTAGGTTTTTTAGTACATATATTTAATTGTACAAGTTTAATCTTTGAATTATGAACGTAGGAAATGTCATACTCGGACGACGACAGTCTCCCGGGGGAGTGCAGCTGGTGCCACGATGATCGAGGTATGTGCGACAGGTTCGTTGAGCTGGACGAAGATCGGCGCTTCAACATTAAGCTCGAGGAGACCTTCGATGTTGAAACGGTACGCAACAACGACAAGTGTTTTTTTTCGTAATTAAGCATGACTTCAACTATTTCAACGTCTAATTTTCATCTTTTACAATTCGACTAGCTTATCTCATGCCATGCAAGATGCTATGTCTTGGAGAGGATGGGTTTTGAAGACCATGAAAATTTTCAAACAAAGAAAATACACCTAAGGACCCATCATGATATCGATTTTGAAGTAAATATGTACAATTCTCAGAGCGTAACCAATTTTGGTTGCCAAAATTGGGAAGCACTTTGCAAAATGTATGGTTTTTATGAGGGTATGATTGTCACCATGGATCTTGGTCATCCTGACATCGAGCAAGACAATATGGACATTTGGGTCCTTGTTGATACGCTTCCGATTCTACCGCAATGTGAGTTTCTCAAACATAGTTATTAACTAATTTATATTGTTTATTTCAAAATAGTTAACAGCTTATTTCCATTGTCAGCTTATTTTGAATCTTCAAAGAATGTGCATAAGATGGTAGACAAAACCCACTACACTGATGGCTCCGAATTAACTTATAAGGAGAAAAGTCATCTAATTGCTTATTGTACTTATCTTGAGAATTACAATACCTATTATCGAACTCCTCCAAATTATGGTGAATATGTGCCACTAGTGCACGTGTTGAACCACGGTAACTTCTATGGAGATACCCTGGTAAGATTTTTTACTATTACAACATCCGTGCATCTTTTGCATACTTCTAAAACTAGTACATCATTGCTAACTACGAAGTTATTACTATGTTTTTCAACAGGAAATCCCGATGGATTGTGTGCCTCATCTGATGTATCAGAATGGTCGCCTTGCAGTTCTGAACATACAGCCAGGTCAATCTAAGGAGCTCACCTGTGCATATCGGATTTCTAAAACCGGTGAACACATGCTAATCAGAGAATGGAAAAAATGTTTGGACATTCGCAAGGAGGTTCTTGGAAGTAACATTAAGCGAAAGGCAAGAATTGGAGACAGGATAATCTCCATTCTCCATAATGGAGAGTTAGGGGCTATCTTGTTTTTTGCTATTTTACCTTAGAGAATATAGTAGGTGCTAAGAGAATGTAGTAGGTCCTATGAGGTATAATATGTTTATTATGTGATACAATGTGTTAGAGTTGATGATGAGGAGTACTTGTGATTACGACTAGTGACCAATTTGCTATGTGATGTCTCATTGATGAAAACGATGATCTTGAGGAGGTGTTATATGACAATGATGTATTATGATGATAAGTTTTAATTATATGATGATGATGATGATGATGATATTTATTATATCACTGGGTGAAAGAACCGCGGATTAGTTTCAAGTGGATGTCCATCCACTTAAAACTAGTCCACGGTTCTTTCACCCCGTGATGTAATAACTCATTATGATGTAAAAACAATTTCTAAATTCCTGTTGTATGATAACTTGTGTAAAGGTGTACGAATACAACATGAAATAGAAAATAAATAAAATACGAAATAATAGTAGCAGCGCGGGCAGGGAGAAGCGCTACTACTAATTACCAGTAGCGCCCCTCCGGGAAGTCGCTACTACTAAGTCGATTTAGCAGTAGCGTGGGCAGAGGCACGCTACTGCTATACGTTAGTTGTAGCGCCTTATCAGTAGCGCATCGCCCCGCGTTATTGATAGGCCTAAAACCCGCGCTCCTACTAGGCTTTTCCCTAGTAGTGTGAAGTTTGTAGACATGATTAGGTTTCTTAGGATTGACAAAGCCGGGAGGTTGCTTAACATAAACTTCCTCCTCAATTTCACCATTTAGAAAAGCACTTTTAATGTCCATTTGGTACAAGGTGATATCATGGTGATTAGCATAAGCAAGTAAGATGCGAATGGACTCAAGTCTAGCAACGGGAGCATATGTCTCACCATAGTCCATACCTTCGACTTGAGTGTAGCCTTGGGCGACTAGGCGTGCTTTGTTGCGGACAACTTGACCATCTTCATCTTGCTTGTTGCGAAACACCCATTTGGTACCAATGATGTTGTGGTTGTTGTCGGGCTTCTCGACCAATGTCCATACTTGATTTCTCTCAAAGTTGTGTAGCTCTTCATGCATAGCGTTAATCCAGTCCGAATCTTCCAATGCTTCTTCAACCTTCATAGGTTCAATGCTAGAGATGAATGAGTAATGTTCACAAAAATTAGCTAAACGAGTTTTAGAGCGAGTGATTCTCCCGGTTTGGATATCATTGTAGATTTGCTCGACGGGATGATCTTTGGCAATTCTTGCTCGAACTCGTGGGAGCTTTGGCTTGGCTCGGGGTGGAACATCTTCTTCATCTTGTTCTTCTTCTTGTCCTTCTTCATTGTTGACGTTGTCATTCTCTTGTCGTGGTGGAGAAGGAGGTTGTTGATGTTCATCTTGGTGTGCTTCCTCGTTTTCTTCGTCTTGGTGTGTCCCACTTGTGAATGCTTCCGTATCAATTCTTGGTTCACCTTGTCGTGAGGTAGAAGCTTCCACTTGGACGGACGAGGTACTCTCCTTCACCTCCGTTGGACGAATCTTGCCAATAGACAAGTCTTGGATTGCTTCCGAAGGGTCTTTGTCTCCTACATCAATTGGCAATTGCTCTACTTGCGAGCTGTTAGATTCATCAAACTTCACATCTACCGTCTCTTCAACCTTTCAGATGAAATTGTTGTAGACACGGTAAGTGTGAGAGTTTGAGCCATAACCAAGTAGGAAACCTTCATGAGATTTAGGAGCAAATTCAGAACGATGATGCTTATCAAGAATGTAGCATTTTGAGCCAAATACTCAAAAGTATCCAACTTGGGGTTTGTTACCGGTGAGAAGCTCGTATGCCGTCTTGCCGAGTAGCTTGTGAAGATACAAGCGATTTGTTGCATGACAAGCTATCTCAACCGCTTCCGCCCAAAAGTGTTTTGGAGTCTTGTACTCATCAAGCATCGTTCTTGCCATCTCAATAAGAGTCCGGTTCTTCCTCTCAACGATTCCATTTTGTTGAGGTGTGTACGTAGACGAGAACTCATGTGAAATCCCCTCTTCGTCAAGAAAGGTATCTACATTTGCGTTCTTGAACTCCGTTCCGTTGTCGCTTCGAACCTTCTTGATCTTCACGTCAAATTGATTTTGGGCCTTCCTAGCGAAGTTTTTGAAGATCTTTTGGACCTGCAATTTGTCACTAAGAAAGAACACCCACGTAAATCTTGAAAAATCATCAACTATGACTAGTCCAAACAAGTTACCACCGAGACTCTTGTAGGCATTTGGACCAAAGAGATCCATGTGAACTAGCTTGAGTGGTCTTCTCGTGGTCATGATGTTCATCGCACGATGACTTCCTCCAACTTGTTTCCCTGCCTGACAAGCACTACAAAGTCTATCCTTGTCAAATATGACATCTTTTACTCCAAGGATATGATCACCTTTAATAAGCTTATCAAGATTTCGCATACCCACATGACCTAGCCTTCTATGCCACAGCCAACCCTTAGAAGATTTAGCAATTAAGCAAGTTCTAGGTTGAGCCTTTTTAGTGAAATCAACAATGTAAAGATCACCTCTACGTATACCGGTAAAGACCATTTTACGATTGTCTCTACGAAACACATGGCAATCTACTTCAGTGAATAGGACATTGAAACCGAAATCAGCAAGTCTAGAAACTGAAAGTAAATTGTACCCAAGAGATTCAACGAGCATGACATTTTGTATGGAGCTATCATGTGAGATGGCCACCTTACCGAGGCCAACCACCTTATCTCCGGTCATATGATCAGTACATCCACTATCAAGGACCCATTCCTTTCCTCCAGCCATGTAGCCGCAAAGATTTGCCATAAGACCAAAGTGTCTCATCGCATCATCAAGATCATAGTCACTATCATCATCCTCATCATAGCATCCATGTTCAACATCATCTTATGATTGATCAATTCCTAGAGAGGGTAATTCATTAGTCAAATGATCATTTCTATGATTATCTTTATGAATTCTAATAGCTTCGGAAATAATGTTGCTAATGATCCCAACATCTCCTATGGCACGCCTGAGATTGGTAAGCTCAAATAAACAATCACCAAAGCTAGGATCACTTGAATTCATTTTACTCAAGGCAATAGACTTATGGAGAATTTCGTCTAAATTTTTCAAGGAATAGTTTGGAAATCGTTCCTCAAGAAATCTCCATATGGTATAGGCACAATCAAGAGTAGGTAAACTAGCAATCAAATTTTTGGGCAATCCTCTAATGATAAGATTTATGGTTCTAAGATTGTGAATCATGTCAAGATCCTCTTCGAGTGTAGGATGCAAAGCATCAATATGAGGTGCACAAGGGCTAGTAATGTACTTGTTCAAATGATATTCATTGAAAATCTCAAGAATTTCATTTTTCCATTCATGAAAATATTCTCCATTAAGAATAGGCACTCTACGTCTAAGACTCCCCAAAGTAGACACATCCATCTTCCTCCAAAGGTGTTTAAACCAAGGCAATGGAGACCAAGGCTCTGATACCAATTGAAAGGATCGAGAAGAGGTGTCTAGAGGGGGGTGAATAGACTCTAATCAAGAAAAGTTGCAGTTTTTAATTTCCTTTAGTTGATGTGAAGTTTGAGCACAAGTTTAAACATTCACAATACATATCAAGCAAACATGCAAGCATACAAAGAGTATATGAGCAGCGGAAAGTAAAGCATGCAAGTTGCAAGAATGTAAAGAGATGGGATTGGAGTGTGCAAAGCAATTTGGAGACACGGAGATTTTTTATCCGTGGTTCCAATAGGTGGTGCTATCGTACATCCACGTTGATGGAGACTTCAACCCACGAAGGGTAACGGTTGCACGAGTCCACGGAGGGCTCCACCCACGAAGGGTCCACGAAGAAGCAACCTTGTCTATCCCACCATGGCCGTCGCCCACGAAGGACTTGCCTCACTGGGGTAGATCTTCATGAAGTAGGCGATCTCCTTGCCATTACAAACTCCTTGGTTCAACTCCACAATCTTGTCGAAGGCTCCCAAGTGACACCTAGCCAATCTAGGAGACACCACTCTCCAAGAAGTAACAAATGGTGTGTTGATGATTAACTCCTTGCTCTTGTGCTTCAAATGATAGTCTCCCCGACACTCAACTCTCTCTCATAGGATTGGATTTGGTGGAAAGAAGATTTGAGTGGAAAGCAACTTGGGGAAGGCTAAAGATCAAGATTTATGTGGTTGGAATGGAATATCTTGAACTCAACACAAGTGTAGGTGGTTCTCTCTCAGAAAATATGTATTGGAAGTGTAGGCATGTTCTGATGGCTCTCTCCACGAATGAAGAGTGAGTGGAGGGGTATATATAGCCTCCACACAAAATCTAACCGTTACACACAAATCACCAATCCCGGTGGGACCGATTCAGAGAACTCGGTCGGACCGATTTGGTTCATAATGTGACCGTTAGGCATTTCGGTGGGACCGATGTGCTAGGGTTAGGGTAAATCCAAAACTCGGTTTGACCGATTACTCAAACTCGGTGGGGCCGATTTGGGTAATAAGTGAAACAGAATGTTGGCCAAGCAAACTCGGTGAGGCCGGTTGCAAATCTCGGTGGGACCGCAACTATTGCAACAGACAACAGAGAGTTTGCAAGCCCATCTCGGTGAGATCGAGATCCCATCGGTGAGACCGACCTGATTAGGGTTTCTGGCAGTGGCTATGTCAACTGAACTCGGTGGCTCCGGATGTGAAACTTCGGTGGGGCCGAGTTGGACTTTTTGGTTTAGGACATATGTGGATATGAGAAAGTAGTGGAGGGTTTTGGAGCATATCACTAAGCATTTTGAGCAAGATCCTCATTAAGCAACACATCATCCCTTCCTAATAGTATTGGCTTTTCCTATAGACTCAATGTGATCTTGGATCACTAAAATGAAAAATGTAGAGTCTTGTGCTTTGAGCTTGAGCCGATCTTTTGTCCTTAGCATCTTGAAGGGGTTCCACATCCTCTTGTCCATGCCACTCTATTGTTGAACTTATCTGAAACATACTGGGTAGAAGCATTAGTCCAACAAGAGGTATGTTGACATTAATTACCAAAATCACCCAGGGAGCACTTGTGCTTTCATCGGCCCATGGTCAGCCACGCCGTCGCGGTCACTTGAGCAGGATCAGGAGCCATGGGAGGAGGTGGTGCAGGCGCCCCCGGTCAGGCAGGGGCCGCCAGCCCACCTTTGGCAGCCACCTCCCTACGACGACCTCACTAGTGACGACGACGAGTAGTACGACGGCGACCTCACCGGTGACGAGGCTTTTTATCTAGTTTATTTTATGTCTTTTAAGTTTTAGTTTAATTATGAACGGTGTTGAACTTGGGTATTGCGGACGTGTGGTCATTAATGTTTATTTATGTTTTTGTATTATTTGCAAGTCTATTTGGGTTTTTTGGGGGCAGAAATGCAAGTCCAAAAACACGGACGATTCGGGGTGAGCCATGTTTGTTGGGCGCACCAATGACCGCATGACCGCAAGCGGACGACCGTGTTCGTTTTCCCGTCCCAAGCGGACGAAAAGCGAACGAAACGGACGTCTGTTTGGGGTCGTGCATTGGAGTTGGCCTTAGTGCCATGGAGCCCGGTGGACCTCGGTCCTCATCGGTGGGAGGGCTCCTGCTTTGTTTTTAGGTGTTTTTTTAGGGTTGATTAGGGTTTGTCTCCTACTCAAGGAGGAGAGACGCCGGCGGCTCCCTGTAGTTGGAATAAGGTCCTCCCCGCCTAGTCCCATACCGGCGGTGCGTACAACGTCGTCGGAAGGCGTGTGTAGGTGTGTCTCTGGCGGTTCTCATGGGATTCAGGCGGTGTTGGTCTTCGGTGGATCTCCGTGGATCCAGTCTTGGTGCGTCTACATTTGTGTGTCTACAGGTTCGATTCTTCAAATCTATGATTCTCTTCATCGGCAACAGTTGTTGTTCTGGTGCGCTGGTCCTCTGGAAACTTAGCACAACGACTTTCTGACTGTCTACTACAACGAGTTTTGCTCGGCTCCGATGAAGGAGGGGCGATGACGGCGGCACGCCTTCGGCTCGCTCCAGTGCTTGTGGTCGTCCTTGGGTGGTCAATTGACCTGGATATAATTTTTTTCATTTCTACTGTTCTTTATACTGCTTTGACAGTTGATGAATCGATTGGAAGTTTTTCTCGAAAAAGATCTTCGCTGAACCTCTTTTTCTTTTGGTTTTTCTTTCTTTATCTTTTATCTTTTTTCCTTTTTCTTCTTTCTTTTTTTTCTTTTTTTTTTCATGTGTGTTTTTTTCCTTTTCCTTTTTGCTTTCTTTTCTTTTTCATTTTGTGAACTTCAACTTCATGGATATTTTCGAATTCATGAACAATATTTGAAATTCATGAACATTTTTTTGTTTCAAAGTAAAAAAAAGGGAATGCATGAGGTTTTTAAAAATTAGCGATTTTTTTCTGAACTTTATGAATATTTTAAAAAAAATCATGAACATTTTCTGAATTCTCACACAACTTTTCAAACCTAAGAACATTTTTATTAAATTGTGAACATTTTACGAATGCGGTCATTTTTTTACAAATTCACGAACATATGTTTAAGTCGAGACCCTTTTTCTAATACACAAATATTTCTAACAAAAAATTGTGAACATTGTCCTGAAACTTGTGACTATTTTTATGAATCAGCAAACATTTTTTGAAAAGAATTTTTTTTCAATCTAGGAACAATTATTAAAGGTCATGAACCATTTTTTGTTTTGAAGATCGTTTTGAAATGCATGATTTTATTAATTGATGAGCTGTTTTTGTAATTCATGAACATCTTTTGAAATTTGTGAACATTTTTCAAATTAGTGAGTTATAGTTCAAATTCATAGACATTTTCTGATTGCGTGATGTTTTTCAAAATCATGAACATGTTTTTCAAAATAATGAACAATTTTTTTATTTCCTAAACATTCTTTTTCAATATCGTGAACATTTTTTTAATCTGTGAACATTTTATGATTTCTTGAGCATCTTCAAAATTCACGTTTTTTGAAAGTTGGAACTATTTTGAAATCCCAAATTGTTTTATTGAAGAATTTAAAAACAGAAAAAAAAAAGTAAATTGAAATAATAGGGGGTGTCTTGCCACGCTCATGGGCCGACCCAAAAGGGCTCGCGGGAATGTCCGCGTTGGCTCATTCGCCAGCGCGCGCCGTGCTAGCTAATAGCAGGTGGAGGCCTCCTAGTCGGCAACTTAAGCTAGCTAGGAGAACCCTTATAGCTCGCCCGCTCGGCCGGATTTCCTTCGTTCGATAACTAGTTGACGGGAGACCTCCTGTGACGCTCTCTGCCTCAAGTCGTCGCCGTTTCGCACAGGGGGGACTTCGACTGGGCCGGCCCATGAAGACAGCGACAGCAACAGAAATTGAGCGCGCCCTGTAGCTAAAAATAATTATACGCATTGGCGGGGATTCGAACACGCGATGATGCTTTGCTATAGAGCATGAGTTCTTGCCAACTAAGCTAGCTGTTGTAGCAGATCAAATAACTAGCATCAAACTTAAAGAACAAACAAGCTGCGCAGATCCGAATTAGTTTAAGAATTTCGGAAGCAATATTTAAAAAAACGGAATGTTGTGTGAAACGCAAAACTTACCAAATTTGTGAACAAATTTTAAAAAGCTATAAAATTTTCTAAAAAAAAGAACATTTTCGAAAATCTTGAATATTTTTTTTTTGCAACCAGAATATTTGTACAAATTTCAAAACAAAATTTGGAAAGGTGGACATATTTTTGAAATTCCTGAAAAAAAATTCCAAACACGATTTTTTAAAACCTTTTGAACAAATTTTAAAACTGGAACATTTTTTGAAACTTCTGAAAAATGAAAACATGAACAATTTTTTAAAACAGGAACATTTTCTAGAAAATGTGAAAATTTTGAACAAAAACTTTCCGAATAAATTTTGTAAACACAAGAACATTTTTTGAAATTTCCGAACAAATTTTGAAAAATGCGAACATTTTTTGAACTTTTTTAGAGACACGAACAATTTTCTGCGAAAGAAACAAAAAAAAGGAAAAAAAACGGAAAACAGAAAAAAGTAAAAGAAAAAAAAGAAAAAACCTCAAGAAGAAACAGGAAAAACGGTAAAAAAAAGAACAAACAGTTCAGGGAACCTTCTAGAGGCTTCCCAAAAACGGATTGCTAGCTCTGTTTTAATGGGCCGGCCCATTGCTAGGGATGCGGGGTATTGCCTGTGCGTTTTGACGCAATGAGCGGCGCATAGGATTTTCCAGTTGACGCAGTCTGTCGTTGAGCGCAAATCTGGGGTTTTTTGGCAGGAAAGTTGAGCTCTAATCAGTTGACATTCAAAAAAGTTTGTAGATTTCGAAAAAAGATCATTGATTTGAAATAAAAGGTTTATAGATTTTAAAATTTTCACGAATTGGAAATACATTCATGGGTTTAAAAAATCACAATTTGAAAAAAGTACTTGATTTTGTAAATAAGATTAACAAATTTGAAAAAAGTTTGAGGTTTTGAAAAAAACTTCGTGGATTTGGAAAAAGTTCATGTATTTGAATTTATTTTATGGATGTTGAAAAAATCATGGATTTTATAAAGTTTACAAATTTTGATATTTTTTACTTACTTGGAAAAAGTTCAGCGATTTTGAAAAAAAAAATCCACGAATTTGAAAAGTTATTTACATGTTTTGAAAGAAGGTTCATGAATTTGAAAAAAAGTTCATGAATTTCAAGAAGGTTTTTGAATTTGGAAAAAAAATCACACATATAAAAAGGAAAAAGAAAAGAACAATAATGAAAAGAAAAGGAAAAGGAAAAAGAAAAAGAACTAATATTGTGAAGCTTTTATAATATTTCTCCGAAGAACAAATAGTATGTGTAACATACATACTCTAGTAAATAATGCATGCGCCAAATGTCCCCATGGTTTTACAAATACCGTAAAATACTATGGTATTCACAAAGTATGGTATGGCACAACTACAGGTTTAAAATTTGTTGTTTTTTAATACAATGATTTTGAATATACTTTGCATCCAAACATTGCTCCGTTATTTTGTAACCGGAGAAGTAGCACCTAAATTAATAGTAGTGCATCATATAGCAGAGCTAGCAAGAAAATATAAGTATCTAACAAAATCCACTATCAAAGGCATCAATATCACCGAATAATTCAGTAGCAGCAGCAGCAAAATTCACAAGTGGCAGTGGCAGCAGAGCAACTCCAACTGATCCCCTAAAACTCTATAGAGTAAAATTTCGGTTTTACTCCTCTAACCGGCATCTAGCTGAACTCCTAAATTCTACAAGGGCTAAAACTCTTGTGATGCCCGGATAGTTAAGCTACAGTGAACCTCTGCTAATGATGCTACGTCACCTCGATTACTATTGCTAATCTCGCGTTAGTTCGAAGCCGATTCAAATTCAAATTTGAAATAAAGGCAAACATCAAAAGTTTTCAAATATTAAAACCAAAATGTTCGGGTTGTGCCAGTTAATGCATAGGTGATTATGATGAAGAATCCACATCTTTATATAATGTATAAATGCACTAAAATGATTTAAATGGTAGCCAAAAACATTATTTAAATGCCTTTGGTATTTTATAAAATATTAAACTATTTTATTTTGGGTTAAAACCTTTTGTGGCAGAGGATTATTTTGAAACGTTATTTTAGGAGCTATTGTCATATTTTACTAACTAAAAATATTGTGGAACTAAAATTAAAACAGGAAAGAAATAGAAAAGAATAGGAAATATAAAATAAAACTGAAAATAAAATAATACACCCCCCCCCCCAACTGGGCCTCAGCCCAGCCATCGGCCTACAAGGCTGGCCCACTCCGCCCCCTATATCGCCTTCCCAGGCCAAACCCTAACCCACCGACACCCCCACTCTCCCCACACTCGCTCTCCTCCCTGCGCCGTCCTCGCCTCCTCCCTGCGCCGTCCTCGCGCCGTTGCCTCTCAGGAGCTCATCCCATCGTCGCCGCCGCCTGGAGGGCCACTCGTCGGAGCCGCCTCACCGGACCACCTTCACGTCTTCGTCAACGCACGTCGTCCCCGTACTCCTCCCCGAGCCCCGCTGCCCTAGTCCCTACGGCCCCGCGGTGAGGCCCCCGGCCTCTCTTCCTCTTCCCTTCCCTTCCCCGTTCGGTCACCGCGGCCACGGCCGCCGCCCGCGCGCCCGACGCCGTGCTCCCCGCGCCGCGTCCCGCGGTCGCCACGCGCGACATGCCTCTGCTGGTCCGTCGTCGCGCCACCGCGCGCGACCGCACCTGCCCGCGCCCTTCGCCCCGCTCCACCGCGCCGTCGCCACGCGCCGCCTGCCCCCCTACTCGTCGCTCCGCTGCTCGTCTGCTCCAGCGCGCCCGCAGCCCCTGCCACTCCCCGCCTCCTCTGCCACCGGCCCCACGCTGCTCCACCACCGCAGCGCCCCACTGCTCCTCCGCCGCCCGGCGCCCATTGTCGGCGTTCGCTCCCGCATCGGCGCCCGTTCGGGGTGGGCACCAGCGCCACTGCGCCCGCACGCCCGTAACCGCACGCCCGCTAGGCCCCCAGGGGCCTATGACAAAGGGGCCCCACCCCCAGAACATTAAATATATATATATATAAGAATTAAAAATAATAAATACAAATATAGATTAACTAAATTAATTAACTTAACTAATTGTGTTTAATTAAACTAGTTAATTAACTAAACTAATTAAACCTGATTAGTTAGTCTTAATCTATGACAGGTGGGTCCCACTGGACCCACCGGTCAGGTTTGACTCCGGTCAGCGGACTGTTGACTGCTGACGTCACCTCTACGTCATTCTGGCATCACCATGCACTGTTCTAGATAATGCTGATTTAAAATAAATAAATGAATTCCAGAAATGTTTAAAATCTTTAGAAAATCAGAGAAAATAAACCGTAGCTTGGATGAAAATACTTTGTACATGAAAGTTGCTCAGAATGACGAGACGAATCCGAATACGCAACCCGTTTGTCAGCCACACATCCCTAGTATAGCGAACCTACAACATTTCATCTCCGGTTCATCTGTCCGAAAACGTCAAACACTGGGAATACTTTTCCGGATGTTTCCCTCCTTCGTCGGTATCACCTACTGCCACGTTAGGGCACACCTATCACCGCTCATTGTCATGTCATGCATCGTCATGCTTATGTTTGCATTATATTTATTATTTCTTCCCCCTCTTCTTTCGTTAGACACCGAGACCGACGCCGCTGCTACCCAGTACGACTACGGTGTTAACGACCCCTCCTTCTCGACTGAGCTTCCAGGCAAGCCCCCCTGATCACTAGATATCGCCTATTCCTTCTCTCTACTGCTTGCATTAGAGTAGTATAATATGTTACTACTTTTGGTTAATCCTATTCTGCTGCATAGCCTGTCATTGTTGCTACAGTCGTTACCCTTACCTGCAATCCTAAATGCTTAGTATAGGATGCTAGTATTCCATAAGTGGCCCTACATTCTTGTCCGTCTGCCATGCTATACTACCGGGCCGTGATCATTCGGGAGGTGATCACGGGTATATACTTACTTACATATTATATGATACATGTGGTGACTAAAGTCGGGTCGGCTCGTAGAGTACCCGCAAGTGATTCCGATGTGGAGGCTGAAAGGACAGGTGGCTCCATCCCGGTAGAGGTGGGCCTGGGTTCTCGACGGGCCCCTTTTGTTACTTTGTGGCGGAGCGACAGGGCAGGTTGAGACCACCTAGGTGAGAGGTGGGCCTGGCCCTGGTCGGCGTCCGCGGTTACTTCATAATAACACGCTTAACGAGATCTTAGTATTTGATCTGAGTTGGGTCGTTGACCTTATACGCACTAACCGCCACATGGGACAAGATATGGGCAACCGGCGTCGTGGTATCAGCCGAAGCTCTTTTTGACGTCAGCGACTGAGCGGCGCGCGCCGGGTTGGACCGCGTAACGCAACTTCCTTTGTAATGGAGGTTGCTAGGTCTGCTCACCGGCCACGTACGCAACGTGCAAGTGTGCAATGGGCAATGGGCCCAGACCCTTGCGCGCTTAGGATTTAGACCGGCGTGCTGACCTCTGTATTGAGCCTAGATAGGGCTGCGACGTGTTGATCTCCCAAGGCCGGACATGACTCAGGAAAGTGTGCCCGGCCAGAGGGATCGAGCGTGCCGAGTAATGTGGTGCACCCCTGTAGGGAAGTTGATCTATTCGAATAGCCATGTCCACGGTAACAGGCGACCCAGAGTTGTACCTTGACCTTATGACAATTAGAACCGGATACTTAATAAAACACACCCTTTCAAGTGCCAGATACAACCCGGTGATCACTCTCTCACAGGGCGACGAGTAGAGGATCGCCGGGTAGGATTATGCTATGCGATGATAACTTGGTGAACTTACCATCTACTCTCTTCTACTTGCTGCAAGATGGAGGCTGCCAGAAGCGTAGTCTTCGACGGGACTAGCTATCCCCCTCTTATTCTGGCATTCTGCAGTTCAGTCCACCGATATTGCCCCTTTACACAGATACCCATGCATATGTAGCGTAGATCCTTGCTTGCGAGTACTTTGGATGAGTACTCACGGTGGCTTTGCTCCCTCTTTTCCCCCTTTTCCTCTTCTTCTTGGACGTCGCAACCAGATGTTGGAGCCCAGGAGCCAGACGCCATCGTCGACGACGACCCCTACTGCATCGAGGGTGCCTACTACTACATGCAGGCCGTCGCCGACGACCAGGAGTAGTTTAGGAGGATCCCAGGCAGGAGGTATGCGCCTCTTTCGATCTGTATCCCAGTTTGTGCTAGCCATCTTATGGCACCTTGTTTAACTTTATGTCTATACTCAGATATTGTTGCTTCCGCTGACTCGTCTATGATCGAGCACTTGTATTCGAGCCCTCGAGGCCCCTGGCTTGTATTATGATGCTTGTATGACTTATTTTTATTTCTAGAGTTGTGTTGTGATATCTTCCCGTGAGTCCCTGATCTTGATCGTACACATTTGCGTGTATGATTAGTGTACGATTGAATCGGGGGCGTCACAACTCTATAGAGTAAAATTTCTGTTTTACTCCTCTAACCGGCGCCTGAATATACTCGGCGTCCACGCTGCGGAGTAGAGACTTGCCCGCCTCTTTCTCCCGCCCTCACGGCAGCGTCATTCCCGTTGTCGCCGCCCCACGAGCCGTCGTCGCCACCGATGACCGCCGCAGTCGCCGGGATGGGTAGCCAAGAGCCTTACGCCACCCCACCGACTTGTTGCTGCCATAAACCACCCCTGCGCCACCGCACCGAAAAAGAGGTTGGAGATGAAAAATCTCCACCGACCACAAGCACCGGCTCCAACCGCGACCAAGGCCATCGGGGTTGCCACTGCCTCTCCGGCAACGGTCGGCCGCCCTCCCGCCGCTCCCGCCAACGGCAAGAGGGCTAGGCAATCGACGGCCGCGGCATCAGCCCTTGCTAAGGATGCTGTGAAGAAGAAGTTCACCCCGCAGCCGGCAAAAAGGGTCTCGGCCGCCAAGTGCTCGAGGAAGTGCCAACAAGGTAAAAAAAAACTAAATAGGAGAGGCTTCGTGATGCCAAGAAAGCTGAAGATCGTGCTATCATGTTCATGAAACCAACCACAAATGGATGAAACCGCAAGAAAGTATTGGATGCTCACCCAGGGGAAGATCTTGACCCAAACGGAAGTCTCTCTTCGAAATGGTGGTGGTGGTGGCAACCGAGAGGATGTTGGTGGTGGTGGCCATGTGCACGGTGGAGGCGGTGATGATTTCTTCGCCGAGGATGTTGTTTGAGTTCGTGCATGCCATTGGTTGGCCTCGGTCCACAACATAACACCATGTTTGTGATGATTTTGGATCAAACTTGGTGTTTGAAGTGATGCCTTTTGGATGTTATGCATGTTTTAATTTGAAAATCGTGGTCGAGGGAACTATATGCTTGTTAACGGCTATGTTATGCATGTTTCAATTTGAATGTTTGATGATATATATTGTGAAGTGTTTGAAATTCATGCGGCTAGGACAAAAAACTTATGTAATTTTTTCTCCGCTAAGTTTAGTGGATCGGCTAGGCGCAGCCGCCTATAGAGGAGTAAAAATTTACTCCACTGACTTTACTTAGCCGGATACTCCTCTATTTTACTTTCCTATCGACACAAATAGTCTAAAAATGATAGAAAAAATATAAAAATAATAAAAAATAAGAAAAAAAGAATGAAAAATATTCAACCTCAAACTTTAATGAGGATTCTATGGTTTAAAAAAACATGAAATTGCACATATGAAAAATATGGAAAAGCTCAAAAGGATTCCATGGCCTTATTCTACCCTTTTTACTTAAGATTTTGTCAGTAGCTTCTCTAGTGTATCCCTTTTTTGTTGTAAATTTCATGTTGTTTGCCCAATATTTAATGATATTTATTCTCTTTCCTTATTGTTCTTCTAACTTTTCATTTTAAAAATTTACATATTACATATACAATTTAAATGTAAGCACATTTTGTTATTTTCTAAATTTGCACTGCCCCAATTTTCTTTAAATTAGTTCAAGTTTGAAAAAATATCATCAAATATTTGATCTATTTGATCACCAAATATTTGTTTTTTCTCTCCTGTTTTCCTGTTTTTTTTAACTCTTTGTGCCCACTGTACAGCCAGTGTGCAAAATTGCCACCTATTCATCATTTAAAACAGTTTTAATGGAGTAAGAGACCAAACATAGACGGTTTCTACACGGGATCAAGAATATCTGCTATAGAGTTGAGAGTCAAATATTGAATTCGATACTAATTGAGAGATGAAAAATGGACTTTCCTGCACAGTTCATGGGGAATTTACAGGAACTAGTAAAATACATGAGAAATTTATGTACTCCCTCCGTTCACAAATATAAGATGTTTTGGATATTTCAATATAGACAACCTTATATTTGTGAACCGGGAAGCATGTGCATGCGAAAGGGGTTCAATGAACCCAAATAAGCTCACATATGGGATTGACAAGTAGAGTCGTTTCCGCAAAAAAAGACAAGTAGAGTCTATTACTATCATGTTGTCAGCCAAGCAAGCCCTAAAATTATTATCAGGAATAAGCAACGACAGGAGATACAAGTTGCTCACAGAGAAACACATATAGGCACAACGATCATATTCCAAACTGACGCTACCCGAAAAATCATGTTCTGTCCAATAACCTGTTTAACGGTACAATGTGATTGTATTCCCAAATTGTGCTGATAGCACAATCCCGGCAAATGTAAAAGCAAAAGTACAATAACAGTGGAACGTTGTTACACGGAAATGACGTTTTAGATTTCCGCAAGCCTGTTTCTAAAAGGCAGCTGCGCTCCGCCTGATGCTATTCACAGCGAAAGGAATGAGGTTATTACATAGAAAATATTCCCTAGAAAACAAGGTTGTTACATCATGCCTACAGTGAAGATATAGTTCCTGTGGTTGGATCAGTTGTTATGGCTGCTATGAGTTAGAGGTTCCGCAGAAACCAGTGCCAACAATGATAAATGTTATAGCCTGCAGATATATGTAGATGAAATAGAAGTCGCTTCCATACACCAAGTTGTAGGTCGCACAAACGAAAAGGAACACAGCAAACAGAAGTTCTGACACGGTCCATCTGCAAGAGCATGAAAATGATAACATTTCAGAATTTTGGATGCCAGTTCAACATAACCTTGATCATATCAGAATTTCAGAAAGGCAGGGATCCAGTGGAAAAAGAAAATATCATATGGTTAGGTGGCCAGTGGTGTGCACACCCAAGAAGAAAGGTGGGCTGGGTATTCATAATTTGGAAAGATCTAATGTCAGCTTACTATGTAAGTAGCGGTGGAATCTTGAATCCAGAGAAGGGATGTGGCAGAAGATAGTGAGAAAAAAAATAAGATTGATGGAGGGATATATCAACTTCATAGTACAGTGAATCATTTACCATGTTGGGCTGATCTGATCAAAAGCAAAGACTTGTATCTCAAAGGGAGAAAGATGATGGTTGGCAATGGAAAACAAACTGACTTTTGGGGACACAAATGGTGCAGTGACAAGCCTCTTCTATCTACCTTTCCTGATCTGTTCCAACTATGTAATGAGCAGAAGAAGACAGTGAAGCAAATGGCTAACACTGGTTGGAATATGACACTTAGAAGATGGCTGAATAATGAACAAAGCAGGCAGTTGCATGAGCTGTGTAAGGAAAATGACACCCCTAGTTAATCACCTTTCTGCTGGTCCTGATAGATCATTTAGACGTCTCTGGAAAGCAAAACTGCCTTTGAAAGTTAAATTTTGGTTCTGGCTTATATGGCACAATGCCATTGCCACGAAAGACAACATGAACTATTAGTGCTGGGGATAGTCCTGGGTGCTTATCCCAGTACTTTTGCTGGATTCCACATTATCTGCCTTATAGTAGAAACCTGCAAATTGTTGGCTTGGATGCCTTGTGCTGGGCACTTTGGAAGCTCAGAAATAGAGCTTGTTTTGAATTTAAGCTAGTTAGATCACCTGCTGAATTCATTTGTTATGGTTTGTCCTTTATAAACTATACTGTTGGGCAGCTCTCCAGAATGATGGTGGTCGTCCAATGCTGGATCAAGGTGCTGCTGCTCTTCAAAGGATGACGCTGGAGCATCAGGATGATGGAAGAAGGGAGCGCGGAAAGGCTGCTCTGATGATTGCTGGAGGAACTGGTGATAACGATGAGGAAGATGCAAGAAATGTGACCCAAGCAATGGATGAGGACTAAAAACTTGGAGACCCAGCTTCTCGGATGCTATGAATGGGGTGTGCACCTGCGTGTGCTGATGTTTGGGGTATAGTTTCTCCCTTGTAAGATAAAATTCTCTCTTCTGCTGGGTTGGTTTTACTTTTCATTACCAGTTTTGTCTCTTAGTTTCCCCTGCTAGCGGTGCATGCGGCAGGAGGGGGTATTGCTCTCATGAGCTGATATGAACCCTACTTTCTAGTTTCTTTTATTGCGCCACGATGCTGTTTTATGTTTGTTCCGTTATCTTTTGATAGTGGAGCTCGATCCATTCTTGTTGTACGGATAGAAAATATCTATGATACTTGGAGGTACACAGGTTCAGTTATCTTTTACCTGTCCCAAAACCTGCAGCGAGGCCTTTCGAGTATCTGAGGCACAGGCTTTGTATTGCTTGCACTGCCAAGCTTCTCCGTGACCACCCACTCGTTTACGCTTCCCAACTCCAGCAAACCGATGAACGTTGCCTTTGTTCGGTGAAAAGACATGACATTCTCAAAGAGGATCCAGAATGGTATGAAGTGGATAGAACTGCGAAACAGCGAGTTAGGAACCAACATTTCCTATCTGGTATGGACACATTCATGCTAATTAACAAGCTTTTCTGAAAACATCAAACCTTGGATTTCGGACGGCGTATAGAACGGTTATTGCTGTAGGAATATAAACCACCCCCCAAGCAGGAATTTTGATCTCAGGAATTAGCACCGAAAATGGGATCACTACACAGTAGAGCACGAAAGGTACCACATGAGCAACAACCTTCCTCACCAAGAAGAAGCTGTATAGCAAATAAAGCTTCCACCAAAGTGACACCTCCTGCTCAGGATCTAGATGATGTCAGATAAACACCGAAAAGGAAACATAAGAGTAATAATTTAATCAGATGTTCAGATTATGCACAAAATGAGGGTATGAAACGTCCGCAAAAATAAATCTGAAGCTCATGCATATTTTTTTATTACATAAAGGCACCCCTGGCTCGATGCTCATGCATATGAGGCCAAAATATATCACCTATCATGAAGCATAACATCACTAGATTTGTTTCATGCAAACACTACTTGATTGTGCGTACTAACATAACAAGAAGGATTACCTTAGTAAGCAATATCTCTGCTCCCATCTTTCGGAATAAATTTGCTGCCCCACATGTCCAACGATGTTGTTGACGTCGATATGCCTTCAGATTGCTTGGCAGTTCACTTTTTACCTGTGTTCCAGTAAAAATCGAGTTACATCACGTGTAAAAGTATTGTAAAGATGGTTGTCAACCCAGGTTGGTTGGCCATTAGATAAAAAAATTTCAAATCATCTTGCTTCTCTCAAGATTACATCTTATTTACTATTTTAGAATTGTTAATTATTTTTCAAATGTAAAAACGTATAAACAACATAGTTTGGCATAAAGATTGAGTCCATATGAGTACGTTAGTACCATAACTAACCTACCTTGACATCGCCAACATAGACAAATTTCCATCCTTTCAAGCCTGCTCTGACTGCCAAATCCATGTCTTCAACTGTGGTTCGATCATCCCAGCCCCCAGCTTCCTTGATGGCAGAAATTCTCCATACCCCAGCAGTTCCTGAATTTTTTAAAACAAGCAGTTCCTGGAGTTAAATAATCAATCCTACAGGGTTGCAAAGGGTTGAATTCATAATAGGAAAGCTGGCTGTTCTACCATTAAAACCAAAGAAGGCAAATGTAGATGAACCTGCCTCCTGCTCTACTTTAAAGTGGTAATCTAGTGTCATCTTTTGTATCCTTGTCATCAGGCATTCATTGGGATTAACTGCAAAATCGTCCCAAAATGCCAGTCAGCAAGTTTCCTGTCAATTGGAACAAGAGATGCATCAGGCAGATAAATCCTACTCGGTTAACGTAACTTATTGTGCACCATAAAAGGTCTATTATTATATTTCCTTTACAAAATGTAGTCAGATTTTATCCTTTTTTCTCCAGTTTGGCGGTTCTTATTGTCAGCCTTACTTAACATGGACATGCAGTGGTGGTTTTTGCTCATCTCCTTCATAACATAAGATTGGTTCCATGTTACTTACTACAGCAAGGTGGATTACAGATTTGCTAGTAGCAATGTCAGAGAATAGTAATGCTAACCAGATGAACTCATAATCAAGGTACACCCTTTGTTTTTATTTACTCCACATATTAGCTTTGTCTCAAGTCAAACTTTGTAAACTTTGATCAAGTTTATACACAAAATTATTAACATCCACAGTACAAAATCAATATCATTAGAATCATCATTGAATATATTTTTCACATCATATATACTCCTATTTGTTATTGTGAAAGTTTATATTATTTTCTATAAACCTGGTCAGCCTTTATAAAGTTTGACTTAGGTCAAAGCTAATATGTGGAGTAAATAAAAACGGAGGGAGTAAATTTGACTGTTTTCCAGGCTTACCGAACTCCCAGCGTGCTTGAACAAGAGCAATTTGTGGATTACGCGCGAGATATGGGATGGTTCTCATGAGGAAGTCGGGTTCCGGTTGGAAATCCGCATCAAATACAGCGAGGAAATCACACTGTTGGACATAAGCATGCAGCATCCCCTCTTTCAGTGCACCAGCCTTGTATCCTTCTCGATTGTTTCTGACCTCGTATTTTACGCTCTTGCCTTTCTTAGCCCAAATTTTGCATTCCAGCTCCACCAGATCCTATTGAAAGCACACAATAAGCCAACAGAAAAATCAGTTCCACTACCGAATCAAAGAACTCAAACTAATATGTAGGAGTACTTATTTCTACCCAAAGGGTCAACTAATTTTGCATTTGTCTATAAACTGCTGCAACAGGTATCCTCTCCCAGTCATCCAGTCTCTGTTATGGAAAAGAAAGCTACCCTGTTTCCCCTGTTTCTTAATCGAGTTCGCCGTACCAAAATGTCTCAAATTTTGCATTAGTCTACCACATTTTTTGACAGCCATGGATTGGAAAGACCAAAAGTATAACTACTTCCCAAATGTCGACATGTACAGCGCTATAGTAGTACTACTGGTTCAACGCGCAATAGGCTTTTATACCTTGATCGTTGGATCCGTGGAATCGTCTAGAACCTGTACGATGACCCTATCCGACGGCCACGACAGCCCACATGCTGCTCCGATCGAAATCTTGTACACCTGCGCCCAGCACAAGAGGCAAATCGAGGTATAGCGCATTTTTTTCGAAGGATGAAACGAAGTATAGTACAACGTATGTATACTGTATATGTACGTACACCAACAGCTGACTTAAATGTAGTATTAAATTACAGGAATACCCACGCGTACCTCCCTCTCGTTGTACATGGGGATTTGGACGAGCACCATGGGGTAGCCGAGGAGGCCGCGCTCCTCGTCCTCGCCGTCCTGGGCGCCGAGCGGGCCCGCGCTGTACCGCCGCTCGGGACGGCGCCGCACGAGGCTGGCGGCGGCCATGAACACGGCCTCCGCGAGCAGCATCGCCGACATGGCGAGGCACGCGCCCGACACCGCCGCGAGCGCCGGCCCCACGGCCCCGGCGCGCACCGCGTCCCAGCCCCCCAACAGCTCGCTGCCGCCCGACGCGCGCCACCACCGCAGCAGCGGCAGGCCACCAGACCCGTCGAGCCACTCCGCCTTCGCCGCCGCAAAGGCGGCGGCCCCCTCGCCGTCGCCGGCCATGCGACTGCGTGCCTCTTTTTGGCTTTTTGAGGCTGCTTTTCCAGTTGTGCGCGTCGGCGCGCAAGGGGGGCGCTTTTGCCCAAGCCTATAGGGAGTGGAGTTCCCGAGGAGGCTCCGGTACATTAGGTGGCCTGCGAAGATGACATGTGGGACCTTGCCGCACTCGCGTTGCCGTGCCGACGTGGAGCCCGCCTGTCACGCTCGTGAGTGGGCAAGCATGGAGGTCGCGCTCGTGGGCGAGGGCCGGGAAGATGCCAAGACGAGGCGGGCGCGGGCGACGAGGGAGTCGTGGTCGGCGTTTGATTTCCGGCTTTTGTGGCCGTTGTGGCTGATGGGCACCGGCACCGGCGACCCGAACCCGCGCAAGCACACGGTTCGAGGGGTGGTTGCGCCAGCACGTGCAGGACGAGAGCTTTTCCACCTCCCGAATTGGATGCGCCCCGTCGTGTCGCTCGTGTTGCGCTACTAGACAAGCAAGTTTGTTCTCTCCCATCTGGCTCATAGTACAGGCAATGTTTCTGTTTCTTTTGAGTTACTTCCTCTATTCCTTATATAAAACCATAAACTTAACTTACAGGTACTAAGGTAAAATCTATTCTTTTGAGTTACTTCCTCCTTCTCCCCAGAGTCTCGCCGGTCGCCACTCCGGCGCCGGCGCCCAGCCATCCCGCCGGTGGTCGCTCCGACCCCGGCGTCCAGCCCTCCCGCCGGCGGCCACTCCGGCTCCGGCGTCCACTTCCCTGTTCTCCGCCCGGCGCGCGTCCATGGCTTCGTCGGGTTCTCGCAGTCCGCCCTCCGTCTCGTCCGCCCTCCAGCGCGAGAGGCCGGTGGTCTCCGGGTTGGGTATGTCGGGCTCTCCGGGCTCCGCCAGCTCGTCCTCGGCGGGTGCGGCGCGGGCGGAGCTGGTGGCGTCAGCCCGGGATGTGGCTGCGCCGGCCCTCGCGGCGGACTGGCGGCGGCCTGGCCCCTCTCGTAAGGCTCGGTGGAGGCGTCGTCGGGCGCTGCGGCGCCAGCAGGAGGCTGGCGGGCAGAGAAGCCGGCCGTCGTCTTCCTCCTCCTCGGAAAGGCGGCTGATCCCGCCAGATTTGTTCGGTCTCTGCTTCCGGTGCTTTCAGGAGGGGCACCGCCGGTGTGACTGTTCCAACGAGCCTCTCTGTATCCGCTGTGGGTTCTCCGGGCACGTCTCCTCCCAGTGCTCGGTGTCGCGCAGCCCGATCTCGGCGAAGGCCCTGCGTCGTGTCGTCATTGACAGGGTGTCCAAGTCTCGCCGGACCATGCCGTCCTCGTCTCCGCCGTTGGCCATGGGGGGTGGGCCGTTGGAGCCTAGGCAGGACGCGCCTCCGGCGCTGTCTTCGCCAGTTGCGCCCGGCCCCCCTCCCATGAGGTCCGCTGCCATGCCCCTGGAGCGGGCTGAGGTCTGCATTGTGTCGCGCTCGGCGGGGATGACAGATCTGGAGCGCAGGCTGCAGTTGGCTGTGGTGGCGTACGTTGGCGGAGCCAGGCCGTCGGTCTCCTGTGTCGACGCGGCGATTGCCATCTCCGAGCAGCTTGAGATTCCTCTACACCGTTTCTCCGTGCACAAGTTCCATCCTGAAGATTTTCTGGTTGTCTTCGCGTCCCATGACCTCCGCAACAGAGCATTGGGAGTCCCTTTCATCGAGCATCCAAGGTTCAAGCTTTTCACCAAGCCATGGTTGAGACAGGCACAAGCACAGTCCAAGATGATGAGAGTTCAGGTTGATCTCATGATTGAAGGAGTACCATCGCATGCCTGGTCCAGAGAGACGGCGTCGGAGCTGCTGGGGTCGTCCTGTCTAATTGAGAGCCTGGCGCCCGAGACGGCTAACAGAGAAGACCTGTCGCTGTTCAAGCTCCGTGCATGGTGTGTGGATCCGGATGATATTCCGGTGTGTCGCCGTCTTTGGGTGTCGGAGCCCGACGAGCCCTTGGTGAACCCGGCGGCTCGCGTTTCCTCGTTCCCTCAACTGCTGGAGTATCCCACGCTCATCCATATTGGTCGGCTCCGGGATCATTCGCCGCCGGAGTTGTGGCGTCGATCGCCGAGTTCTGATGGAGGCAGTGGTCAGAGTGGGTTGCCAGGGAGCTCCAATGGATCCTTCCAGGGTGAATGGAGGGTACTGCCCTGGACGAGGGGAGTCCGTGATGACCGAGGCGCTGGCCGGCGCTCGCCGAGCCACGCCGGCGATGTGGGGCAGGTCCGCTCCTACCGACAGGCCCTAGAGGGCCGGGTGGGTCCCTCGGCCTGGCGCATTCCACCAATGGAGACTGGACCGGTGTCAGCTGTGGAGGTCACGGGGCTGGCCCACCTCAGTCCTCGGGGCGTGCGGGGCCCCCGCGTGGTTGCGATCCATAGTGCCGTTGCACCACGTTCGTGCCAGGTGTTGGCAGCTGGCGAGCTGGTCACACCTACTCCACCTGACAAGGCTGTGGATGGGGCCAATCCCTAGGAATTGGAGACCAACCAGATGCTAGTCGCGCCAGTCTTGGACGACAATTCTGCAGAGAAGGACAGCGTCCCAGTGAAGGATCTGGAGGTGATTGGGCAAGCTGATCCGCCCTTGATTTCGGCGCCTTCGGTGGAACCAAATGTAGGGGCGTTGCAGTGTGGGGGCGTGGTGGGGCCAATGGCATCTGCTCCACAGGCTCAGGATTCGACGCTGGCAATGATTGCCTCGGATCCGGTGAGGCCAGAGGTGCCTAGTGGCTTGCATTCTGAGGAGTCCACGCAGGCTTCGAGGCCTCTGATAATCCCAGAGGAGATGGGGCCGACCACTGGCCTGTCCCTGGCCGCGGGTTGGGCGCCGGTGGCTGAACTGTTGGCCCCCACCACCATGGTGCCAGCTGCGATTCTTCCGGCCTCGGAGACGGTCCTGGGTGGGCCAGGGCTGCATGGCTCGTCTGAGGTGACTACGTCGCATGCTGGTTACGTGCGCACGTCGCTGGCGCCTGGGACTTCTGCTCAGCTTTCAGTTGTGGATCCTTCAGTGGAGCTAGCGCGTCTTTCTTCCAAGGAAGCACTGGCACTGGGCAACATCAAAACATTTTGTGCGGGGCTGTTGAAGAAATTGGCGCCACCGCTCCTTAAAAAAATCGAAGTGGCCAACGGAGTTAAACCTGGACAAGACCCCTTCACACCACGGCGCCACACCCGTTCGCTCAGCTACACTTCCAGGAGCTCCAAAGCTTCGGCCGCTGAGACGGTCCTTCTCAAAGCACTGGGTATTGTGCCGGATGAGCTGGCAATCACAGATGGTGCATTGTCGCAGCTTCGTGAGATGTTCGACTCGCCGCTCCAGGACAAGCACCTACGTACCATTGCTGCCATCTTTGGCAAAGCGCTGCCCATGGAGCTGGGTATGGAGAACCAGGTGGTCACTGCCGTCTAGGCAGTCGTCCACCCCCGGAGTGTGTGACCTTTCCATGTCACGCATGAAAATGGAGCTGGTAAGCTGGAATGTTCGTGGATTGAACAGTCCAGCTAGGAGAAAAGCGTTGAGAGAGTTCGTAGATACCACTCGGCCTGGAATCTTTTGTGTCCAGGAGTCTAAATTGGATGTTGTAGATCAATTCATAATTCTGCAATGCTTTGGCCCATCTTATGATGGTTTTTATTACTTGCCGGCTTTGGGGACCCGTGGTGGTATCATTTTGGTGTGGGACTCGTCGGTCGCTACCATCACTAACGGTGTGCGGGACTCTAATTTCATTACGGCTTACGTGACACCAAGGGATGGTGCACCTTGGTGGATTTCGGTTGTCTATGGGCCTCAAGAGGATCATGAGAAGATCCAATTCATGGAAGAGTTAACTGCGAGGCGTTTGCTCTGCCCCGGACCTTGGCTAGTGATTGGAGACTTCAACCTAATTTTGAACGCGGCCGACAAGAGTAATGCCAACCTCGACAGGAGAATGATGTGCAAATTTAGACGGTTTGTGGATTGCAATGGCCTTAAGGAGATTTTCTTGCATGGTCGCGCTTTCACGTGGAGCAATGAGAGGGATAACCCCACCCTCACTAAGATTGATAGAGCGTTTGTCTCGGTCGATTGGGAGCTCGACCATCCTGATGGTTTGCTGCAAGCTCTGTCCACGGCCATTTCAGACCATTATCCACTTCACCTTGCTTTGGAGGACCACCTACAGCCGCACAGGAGGTTTCGCTTTGAGTCTTTCTGGACTAAACTTGATGGTTTTGACGAGGCAGTGGTTGAGGCGTGGACTTGTGACCCTAGCATCTCAGACCCCTTCCTCAGACTGGATGTGCTTCTTCGTAAGACGGCTCATGACCTTACGGCTTGGGGACAGAGGAAGATTGGCAATGTAAAGCTTCATATTGCAATGGCAAACTGGATCATTCTGCAGCTTGATCGGGCTATGGATCACCGTACCCTCTCGGCGGGTGAAAGATGGCTCCGGAACACCCTTAAGCTCACGTCCTTGGGTTTGGCTTCACTTGAGCGCACGATTGCCCGGCAACGTTCGCGAATCCGCTGGCTGAGCGAAGGAGATGCTAACACCAAACTCTTTCATCTGGTGGCTAATGGCAGAAAGTTGAGGAATTTCATACCGGCCTTGCAGCTCGAGGACACTGTGATTACCGACCAACACGGCAAGGAGGAGGCTTTCTATAATGCTTACAAGGAGCTTTTGGGCACTTATCAGGCTAGAGAGCATACTATTGACCTCGACTTCCTGGGCATCACTCCGTTGGATCTCCAGGAGCTAGATGCCATCTACACGGAGGAGGAGGTCTACTCGGTGATCAAAAGCATGCCGGCTGAGAGAGCACCAGGCCCGGATGGCTTCATTGGACTGTTCTTCCATAGGGCGTGGAGCATTATCAAAGATGATATCATGGCTGCAATCCACAAACTCCAGCTTGGAAATGGAAGGGGCTTTGGTAGATTAAATCAGGCGATTATTACCCTAATTCCTAAGAGACCGGATGCCTGCAGAATCCGTGACTTCAGACCGATTAGCCTACTTCATAGCATACCAAAGATCAAAGCCAAGCTGATGGCCTCGAGGCTCTGTCTGCGGATGCATGAACTGGTCAGCATCAACCAATCAGCTTACATCAAGGGCAGAAACATACATGACAACTTCATGCTTGTTCGACAAGTTGCCAGAAGCCTGCATTGCAGGAAGGCTAAAGGAGTGTTGGTTAAGCTTGATATCTCTCGTGCCTTTGACTCTCTATCCTGGTCGTTCTTGTTCGAGGTGCTACGAGCCAAAGGGTTCTCTGAACATTGGTGTTCCCAGCTTGCCATTCTCCTGTCTACGGCCAGCTCGCGAGTTCTTGTGAATGGCTGCCCGGGCGAAAAATTCAGACATGTCAAAGGGCTGCGACAAGGAGACCCGGTTTCCCCACTGCTCTTCATTATTGCTATGGAAGCCCTCACGGCTATGATTGTGAAAGCGCAAGAATGGGGAGCAATCAGCGCTATGCCTGGGTGCACGCCTTTCCAAAGGCTGTCAATTTACGCTGATGATGTTATCCTCTTCATCAGACCGACCATGGCTGATCTGAGCTTCACTAGTTCTGCTCTACAAATGTTTGGCACTGCTTCTGGACTTTACGTCAATTTCGCCAAATCGTCTGCCATCATGATACGTGCTGATGAGATAGACTCAGAGAGAGTGGCGGCTGCTTTACCATGGAGCATGGATTCCTTCCCATGTAAGTATCTTGGCATGAAGCTGTCTATCAAGCAGCTCACTCGCTCGGAGTGGCAACCGGTAGTGGACGACGTGCTCAATTTCCTGCCGGGTTGGCAGCGCGGATTGGTTACGAGACCGGGCAGACTGATTCTGGTGAACACGGTGATTAGAGCAAGACCCACACACCATATGTTGGTGGCTGAGGCACCTAAGTGGGCACTGGATTGCGTGGACAAAAGTTGTCACGCGTTCTTCTGGGCAGGAACGGATCAAATCCATGGAGGCAAGTGTCTGGTCGCGTGGCAAAAAGTGTGCCGACCCAAACAGCTTGGTGGTCTGGGAGTTTTGGACTTGAACAAGCATGGTCTGGCCTTGAGACTCAGGTGGGAGTGGCTCAAACGTACGGATGATTCGAGACCCTGGCAGGGTTTGCCGTTAGCAATGGATGTCAATGTTCAGATGGCTTTCAATAGTCTGGTGCATTGGAAGCTGGGCAATGGAGAGAAAATCCTATTCTGGAAGGATCGATGGATGGATGGCTCGACTATGGATGAGATTGCTCCGCTCATACGACAGCGGGTCCGCACTCAAGTGGCCAATCGGCGCACTGTCAGACAAGCCCTGCTCATGCATCGATGGGCCAATGACATTTCGGGCGAGCTCTCTGCTGATGGGCTCTTCCAACTTATAAAGCTCTGGGATATTATGATCAACATGGTGCTTGACCCGATGGTTTGCGACTCCCCCGCTTGGAGATGGAACAGCAGCGGTGCTTACACCTCTAGATCGACTTATGCCATGTTGTGGCATGGCTGTGTACGCTTTGCTCCGGCCGCGGCAATTTGGAAATGTTGGGCACCTTTATCTTGCAAGTTGTTCATGTGGCTTGCCGTGCAATACCGGCTTTGGACGGCGGATCGACGGCTACGACATGGTTTGCAAGACCAGACATCGGCTTGCTACATCTGTGACCAAGACGAGGATACGGTTGATCATATCTTACTTCGCTGCGTCTTTGCGCGGCAAGTCTGGCATTGTTGCTTTCTTCGAGCCAGAATCACGACCGACATGGCCCCCACGTCTGAGGACAACATTGCAGATTGGTGGTTGCATGTGCGCAAGCAGATCCCGAAGGAGGATCGGAAAGGATTCGACTCGGTTGTCATGCTCATCTGTTGGAGTCTTTGGAAGCATCGCAACATGATGGTGTTTGGTCCTACTAGAGAAGTCTCTTCTATCGCTAGCTTCACTAGTCGGATCTTTGATGATCTGCGTACTTGGGCGTCGGCAGGAGCTCACGGAGTTACCTCGTTTTATGAGTAGTGGGGTTTAGGTGTAGGAGCGGAGTTTCGAGGGCCGAGTGGTGTCTACTTGGCCTAGTGTAAGATCCAACTCTTGTACATATTTCTGCCTTCTATAAAGCTAAGGTACGCGATTGCGTACTCTAAAAAAAAAGGTAAAATCTAAGGCCCCTCCCAATGCTCCACCTTGTACAGGTGCTAAGCCTTTCACGTAGGCAAAAAATCTGATGTGGCAAGTTATTTAAGAGGAGAGAGATGGGTGTGGTGACCCCAGGAAGAACCAATGCTAAGCGCGTGAACCTAGGCAAAACATTTAAAAAAAGAAAGCCCACCAATACATGAAGAGCTTTAGTTGCTAAATCATTAAATGCAGCAAGCTTAGCAACCATAAGCTAAGCACCTATACATTAGGGAGTATAGTTGCTAAGCTATTTAATGTGCTTAGCACCTCATCTAAGCACCCATGCATTGGAAGCAGCCTAATGACTGCGTTGCAAGGCAACTATTCTTTTTGTTAACCGGGATCATTAATACATCAAAGGAAGGAATGTGAATGAAGTACCATAGTGTCATTATTACTACATGCATACAAGTATTAAACAAGTTGTTACTACGAGGAAACATTATTATTTTTTGACTCGATTACTGTTAATGGCCTTGTATAGATGCAAAATGTATTTTTCATAGTGGCCTTGTATAAGAGCATCTCTAACAGACCCCTTAAATGGTCGCGACCCGCAAAATAACCGTTGAAATACGGGTCGGCGCGGAAAATTCTGCCCGAGCAAACCACGCAAACGCATTCGACCCGTAAAAGTTTTTGCGGGGTGCGGCAAAAGTTTGCCCCAAACCTTTAGATTCACGGGGTTGGAGGCCGACTCGAGCTCGGACGAGGATCCCCTGGCGTGGGCTATCCTACCATTGTGACACTGACACATGGGTCCCACCAAGCGTCGGTCCCACCTGTCAGCGACCCAATGGCAAGGAAAGGCAGTGTTAGCTATGTCAGAGGATCCGTATCCCTCGAGCTCGCCCCCTATCCGCGGCGAGATTTGGGCTCGCCCCCTAAGAAATATGGATAAATTTATGCCAAATCTAACTTATGACTACATGCATGACTTGTTGATGTCACACAATTTTGATCGGGCGACTATCGATAATTAAGATGACATGCAAGCGCAGATGTCAAGAGAAATCAAGTAGCGCGGGATATAGAAGATATCTCTCGTTTTCTATTTCTCTACGGGCATGCACAACACCATGCTCTTTTTGCATGGCACACCATGCTTTTATTGGAAGTTTGATGGGGTTTAGATCCGTTAACAAAATACCGTCTGCCATGTCATGACATGGGTGGAAGTTTAATTCGATATGGAGAGCGGAGGAAAGTTTGCACCAACATATAAACTCTCTTTCACACCTCATCCACCACTTGACATGTTTCATGAGCGAGCCGAGCTCGAGCTCAGACCCATATCATCAGCGGATAGTGAAGATATCCCCACGTGTTTATGGAGACATGTTCACTCCGAATTTTGCACTTCCATGACTTTTTGTACTTCCTCGACTTCCTTGGCCACGCCATGGATGATAATGGTGTCGCAACCTTGACCTTTAACTTCGCACTGCATATGTCCTTTACCTTCACCTTTTGGCCAACGTGCTCTCTCTCTCTCTCTCTCTCTCTCTCTCTCTCTCTGTGTGTGTGTGTGTGTGTGTGTGTGTGTGTGTGTTTGTCTGCGCGCGCGTGTGTGTCTCTGTGTGTGCGCGCGCGTAATGAGGTGGCTTGACCTACTTACATATATTTGGCTGTCACGATGGAGGTCCAGGATACTCAAAGTTGGATAATGTATCCAACGGTTCGGCGGCAGTTGTTGAGGATTTTTTTACACGAAACAATAGAGATTACCTTCTAGTGGTATATTCTTATATTTTAATTAGGTTGTTACAAGTGCTGAGGTAGCACTACATATAAAGCAGAAAAGGTAAAAAAGCCTAATGTACACAACTTCTAAGGCTTCTAAGGGAAAAGAGGTAACCCAAACAGCAAATGAGCTATGCTTATTCTTTGAACCCAAATGGCCCAATAGATTAGGATGGCAATCTTTATAAAAAAAGACACCTTAGCGCCAGTTCTTTTGTTGGCTTCTAAAATAAGCTGGAATAAGCTGTCCCTACCTAGTTTATTCTAGAAGCACAACCAAATTTATAGTTTAGAAGCCTACTAGTTAAGACTTGATTAATAGGCATTTAAAAAATGTTTTTGGTTGGGCTTATAGAATAACTTGGGTCGGGGGCAGCTTATTCTAGAAGCCCCAAAAAGGCACAAAAGAACCGGTCTATAGGTCACAACTTGATACGAACAATGTATTCTTGAATATGACCTTGTTGGGGATCGTTTGAGGGGCAGATATATTTCTAGCACATTTCTTTGAATTGGTGATGTCATGCACGTGCACACGGCTTGTAGTCTTTTTTGAAGTAAGAGTATCAATCCCACAGAGAGCTCAGTAAAAGGTCATTGCGTCTTGTAGAGTTTTATCGTAAAGTGTCTGCATGTTATTTGCGATTTAAAGAAAGAGAATTTAAACTATACTTAAAATGCGCAAGAAAAGTAGTGAAGAACAAGACAGTAATTGAAAGTGATGAAACATGCAGTAGGGCTAAGGCATTCTCAGGTAATCTAGATTCACCAGTGATATATGTGTTACTCAGTTGTGCGAAAGCATAATTCTAGGCTCAAATATCTAATACACATTATATTTTTTGCATGTGGATGGAGCCAAATAAATATACATCCATACTGCCACAACTCCCTATTACGCACGTCACCACCATCCCTCCCCCCTGCGGGTGGAAGCGAGGGTCCCCCCGTGGGTGCGACATAAGGCTTTTGGGTCTCTGTTATTCCCCTCATCAAAGGTCCGCAAAGGAGGAAGATTTGCTTCTGTCACTGCAACACCTCTGCATTCCTGCTTCGCAATGTTAGTAACATCCTTCAGGTACATTAAGGCTAGTGTGCGGTCGACATTGCCAGAACACCATGAAGAATAGTAAACACAAATGTATAAAGGGACTCCTATATCTTATCGGCATTCAATTCATACACATACAAGGGTTCCTCCATATCTCCGAGAACTAGGGGTCTACTCGGACATGGATACAATAGACATCATCATGGTGTTCATGGTAATAACGAATGAATGATTAATGTAACACACGTATGAATCCATACCGTCCGGTTGTGATGTTGGTTTTCTTGTTCACTTCCACTGGAAGTGCTATTTTTTTAACTGACTGATTATTACTGAAAATGTTAATTCAAGCAGGGAGGAATTGACTCCCCATTCTGGCCGTTTGCACTGCACTACCAAACCAACCATGTCACGTGCATCCATCGGACGCACTTGGCCTCCGACTAGGGAGGTATATTTTGCTCCTTCGGCATCTTAGTCATGGTGGGGTGCCAGATCTGGAGTTCGATGGCGTGTCCAGGGTGTTGCCCCGGTCTGATTCATTCAACGACAAGGGCTTCACTTTTGGTGAGCCGCCTTGGAGGTCCGCAAAGCTGCATATCAGCGATGGAGCCGCGTCGAGCTCGGGTTAGGAGGTGATTTGTCATTCTTTTCTTTGGTAGCTGTTGTGGTGATGCCGGAGATAGGTGACAGGCGTTGGTGTCAAGCTCAGAGATGTTCTGCTATCCTTTCAGTTTTGTCATGTCGGTCTTTACGTGACTTGTACTTTGATCATTATGATATAAATGAGACACGTATTACCATGCAAAAAAGTACATTAAGACTAGTGTGTGATCGACATTCACAGAACATCATGAAGAATAATAAACACAAACATATAAAGGGAATCATATATTTATCGACATTCAGTTCATACACATACAGAGATTCCTCTATATCCCCGAGAACTATGGGTCTACTCGGACATGGAGACAATAGACATCATCATGGCGTTCATGATAATAACGAATGAATGATTAATGTAACATGTGTATGGTCGTGTGGGGGTGTGGTGGTTGGCGTTTCGACCTTCTGTGGCCGTGTTTGGTTGTGATCCATGTGCCTGGCCACACCTGTATCGAAGGAGGAGTATGCTTGCTAGGGTGAAAACTATGTTTGGTTTCGGTCAGACCGGCGAAGGTGGCGCTTGTGGGCGTCATCGGCTTCCTGAAGTCTCGGTTGTGGTTACTCCCTCCCTTCGTTGTGCTCCGGAAGAAAATCTGATCTTTGGATCGGACGGTGTCGTGTCCTTTCTGAAGGCACCGTTTTGGAGTGCACGGTTTCGTCAAATCTCAACTTCAACTCTTCGTGATTTCTTCATCGGAAGGGCGCCGGAGGCTCCGTAATGATGCTTGTTGTCTTCTCTTGTAGTCTATGTTGAGTCTTTCGGTGTGTTGTGGTTGTAGCCCTTTGGCACCTATGTATCTGGCTCTGGGTGTGTGGGTTTTGAGTGATGTGTTCTAGTTTGTATAGGTTCAAATGTTGATGGTCGTTGCTTTATATATAAAGCGGGGCGAAATGCATTTTTGATAACACGCATATGAATCCATACCGGATGTGATGTTGGTTTTCTTGTTCACTTCCACTGGAAGTGCTATTTTTTTAACCGACTGATTATTACTGAAAGTGTTAATTCAAGCAGTGGAGGAATTCACGTCCCATTCTTGCCGTTTGCACTGCACTACCAAACCAACCATGTCACGTGCAATGCTGCATCCATCGTCAAACATATGAGCTAGCTTTCGCTGAGACTTGTCATTCACGGCTAGGAGCTGAGCTGAGCTGCTAGGAGGCGAGTGCACTCCCGCCGCCCGCCGATCCGGCGCCGGCGGCCACAGAACACGCCGTGCTCCACGTGGATACGGCGTCCACCTTCCTGTCGTGCGCTGCTCCTAGCCACGGCAGCCACTTCCCGCTGAGTGCTACGCCGCGCCACCATTAGGGTTTAAGCTCACGAACTACCATAGCTTTGTCCCTTCGCCGACTGACCTCGTTTCTCCGCTGTAAGTTCTTTTGGTGTAAGTCTAAGCTGCAACCCCTCTCCGGTTTGATGCTTGCCTTCCCCTCTCCCTCATTGATGCATGCCTTGCTCGCTTCTAGTTTGCCCTAGCTTTGCTGGCTGCTGGTTTTCGCTCGCTTCTTGTGGGGCTCCATGGTTGGTATCTGCTTCGAGGATGCCATGCTGGCCAAGTATGGTTGCGGGACTGTCGAGGCGGTGGCGGGTCGCAGCCGTCCCGCCGGTGTGCTGGCCGCCGTTCTCAACGAAGGTGTTTCTTTCTCCCCCGCGTTCTTTGCCTCGCTCCTGGTTAGCTGGTTCGGAGGCCACGCCAACGGCTACCGGGTCAGCCGTCGTTCGCGTGGTTTTTTCCTTTTCCATGTTGCGCACGAGTGCATTGCCAAAGAGATAGTGCTCCGCGATTGCTGGAGGTCCGGCATCATTTCTGTTAAGATGTTGCTTTCCAGCTCGGCCCCTTTTGCTCGTCCACTTGCCATGCATGCGTCTGACCTCGTGCCCTGTTCACGTCATGATGCTTGGCTTGCCAACTCTTTGTTGTCGTCCCTGCTTGGGCCCCGCCCTGGCTCCGCGCCTAAGCATCAGGGTAGCGATCGCTTGATTGCGTCCTGTTCGCATGCCCAGGTTTTCGGGGGAGGCAACGCTTGTCTTTCCGCTGAGCCCGCGGCTGCACGCAGCAGCACGCTTGAGTGTAATTAATTGATTACCTGCAACAGCTCATTAACTCCGTTGGCGCCACCGCCTTGTAGCCTATCCGCAGAAGATCGCCCTCTTGATTTTGCCGGATCGCTTGGCAACGTTTCGGCTGACCGAGACGGCGTCCAGTAGGCTCCTCTGACCTTGGGCAGCCCCACGCTCTATAGAGACGCTTTGCTCTCTAATCCTGCCAAGGATGCTTCTGCTCCTGCCTTGCGTGCGGCGCCCAATCTGCTTTTTAGATACGGGAAGCCTCGAGACATGCACCGTCGTTGCTTCCGGTGTCTCTCGTGTTGTCACCGTAGGCGGGATTGCCAGGATCCGGCTGTTTGCTGGCTCTGCCATGCCATCGGTCACCTCAGCTTCCAGTGCCCCTTGCGCTCCTTGCGCTCTGCCCCGTCCTCGCCTGCAGCCTTATATACCACTCCCCAGGCCGTCTCCTGCATAGACACTTCTGCCTCTGCCCCCTCGCTTGACCTGCTTCCTCTCCACCTAGCTCCCACACCGCCATGGAGCCCGTCGTGCTCGGTCGCCCCACCTCGCTCGATGTCCACTATCCCATGGTCTCCGACCAAAACTCCCTAGTCTGTTTGGTCAACATCTCCCCTCCTAGAGTTGCGTTCCTGCCATGGCTCCATCGTGTTTTCCGACAGCTGCTTGGCATCTCGGCGGTCCGTTTCGCTGGCTCTGCTGTGGGCACCACCTTTGTGGTGTTCCAGCGGGAGTCTGAGCAGGCCCGCGCCATGCGCGCCAGCCCGCTGGAGGTTGGAAACCGCTTGGTTCACATCCTGCCGCATAATGCGGGCGACAACGCCTTCTCCTTCTCCTTCCGCCATGTGGTGAACCTTTCTCTGGAGAAGCTGCCCCTCGAGCTCTGGAACAGGCAGGGCGTCGCGGCCAACGTAGCCGGTTTCGCCAGCCTCTTCAGGATTGAGCATGCCTGTCTGCATGGCAGCGAGTTTTCGAGCATTTTCGTGCTGGTCAAGGTGGAGGCCCTCCAGCACATCCCTCACCACATGACGTTCCACCGCATTGATGGCACCAGCATCTATGCTGACGTCGTTATCAATGAGGTCTGGGACGTCGCTCGTTCGCTTGGTGCCCCTTCTGCTCCGCCCCGCCCTGCTGGCCGAGTCGACGGCGAGATAGGTGATCTCCGTCCGCTTGCTCCCTCGCGTCGAGGCCACGCTCATCCTCGGGCATCTGCGTCGGGCTTTGGTCAGGCGGCGGATGGCCTTGGCATGGCGGACAGATCCTTCAGGGCCTTTCTGCACCCGCACCTTGCCTCTGTTGGAGACTGCATGGCGATGCTGAAGATCTCCTTTAAGCCTAGGCTCACCAAGGGTGCGGTTTTCTCCCTCCTCACGGCGGCGCAGATCGGGCATGAAGACGAGGGTCGTCATTGCCTGCTCTCTTCGCTTTTGGCGGCAGACGTGCGCAAGCCACGCGCCACGGTCTCCTTCGACCCAGAGGCGATGACCTTCTCCTTCCAGTTGGAGCTCAGCAACTGCCGCTCTGCCTCCGGCGTCGTGCCCGTTAACCCGGTGGTGATGAATGATGGCTACTTCCCGTGCTTTGATTATCTCGTGGGTTTGCTCGCGCGGGAAAGCTGTCGCTCCCTGCTTTTCAAATTCTGGCCCAAGGTGGTGGATGGTGGGCTATGTGCCCGCATGCTGCCGCTGCTGCCGGCCATCGAGTCCAAGTACCCGCCCAAGCACAACGTGCCAGCAGGCCTGCTTCCTGCTGCTGGGCCTCCGCTTTCTCTGGCTGGTGGTGACATCCCTCCTTTTGAGTTTCTTTTCCCGGGCCAGGATCACATGCGGGCTCACCAAATCCTCACGTCGCGGCCGATGTGCACATGGCCTGCGGCCCATGTGCCGCGCCCAGAGCCTGGGGTGCTGCCCATCGGATACCTGTCTCCGGTGGCGGCCACAGATCTCAGGCATGGGGCTTGCGCTGCGCTCCCCTCCCACATCGCAACGGCGTTCTGCAACTGCCGCGAGCCGCCGCGTGAGCCCGAGGCTGGTGACCTCACCCGCTCCCCGCCCGCGCTCTAGCTTTTCCCTTCGCCTGCGCCCCTCATCGGTTCCTCGTTCGGGCCGACCGCGGCTGTCCAGGAGCAGGCTCTCGACCTCAACTTGGGGCCTGCATCTGGTCTGGCGGAGCAGGAGCCCCCCGCCCCGGGCTTCGATGGGCAGCTCCCCGGCGGCCAGCCCGTCCAGGCGCCGGTGGCTGCCTCTTCGCCCCCCCGTCGCAGCCCCCGCATCCGCATCGCGTACGACGAAGTCCGCCTGGGCTCGGTGGAGCGCGCCTCCAAGCGCAAGGCTGCTGCCTCTGCTTCTGCCTCCAGCGGTGGCTCCTCTAGCAGCCGCTCAAGTGCTTCTTCCTCGAGACGCAAGAAGACCAAGGCGGCAGCGGTGGCTGGTCTCCTTGAGTTGCCGCTGCTGAGCACGCCCGCGCCTCTGACCAGGGGCAAGCTCAAGCAAATTGCTCTGCATTGCGACCTCAACGCCGATGCCATCCTGGACTAAGCCCGTGCACGCGAGCCAGCAAGTGCTTCTGCCAGTAACTCTGCTCCTGTCAGCCAGTGTGTCTCCAATGTTCTTGATGTGTAGTGCATGCTCTTATAAGTGCCTTCTTATGCTGCCTGCCTCAGTTATGCTCTATGCTAAGTTAGTGCATCGTTCTTCCTTTTATCCTATGTTCTGCCTAGTTTTGCAGTTAGGTCCTGTCCAAGCTAGTTTGTTGTTGTTGTTATGTTCTTCTGTCAGTCTGTATCGAGTCCGCTTACATCCCTCCTATGGGCTTCATGGTTTCAGTAGTTTGTCTCTGTTGAACATGCTTTTGGCTTTCCTCGTCTTATCCATGGGTTGTATGCTCTTGCTTATATTATGAAGATTCTTATTTGGAACGTTCATGGCCTCGGTGACGATGACAAATGCTCTCTAGTTCGTGATGTTCTAACCTCTTGCCGCCCTAGCATTGTGTGTTTGCAAGAAACCAAACTGCAAAATCCCACTCAGCACAAGCTCCGCAGTTTTCTCACCGCCAACCTTTCTAATCATGCAGCCTCTCCTGCTAATGGTGCCTCGGGGGCATCCTTGTTGCCTGGGACTCAAACGTGGTGACTGGTCAGCTTGTCTCAGCACACAAGTACCATGTTACTGTCAGCTTTTCATCCGCAACTACCAATACTGTTTTCGTGCTCACATCAGTATATGCTCCCTGTCTGAATCGAGATAGGCCTCTTTTCTTTGATTCTATGAACAATATTGTTGTGCCAGCTGAGGCCCCATGGATGGTTGCGGGCGATTTCAACATGTACTGATTTGCTTCTGAAAAGTCTCGAGGAAGCATAAACTGGAGAGTCATGGAAACTTTCAATTCCTGGGTCAGGGATAACGGCCTGGACGATGTTCAGCTGGATAACAGAAGTTTCACCTGGTCCAACAAGAGGAATACTCCTACGTTAGCTTGGTTAGATCGTGTGTTGGTCAATGCTTTTTGGAATCTGGGTTTCTTGCAGACCACTGCCGCCGTCATGCCAGCCACCACTTCTGACCACACACCCATTCTGGTCCAGTTTGATACTAATGCCATAAGAAGCAGCTTGTTTAGGATGGAGAACCACTGGCTAGTGATGGAGGAAACTAGAAGCATAATCACTGACAGTTGGACAAGGGGACACAGAACCATGTTTTCTTCAGATTCTATCATCAGTTTCAAGATGAGAAGAGTTAGAGCTGCCATCCGCGCTTGGAGCCGGAAGAAATCAAGTCTCAGAGTTTATATAGACAACAACAAGCATGTGGTCAACTTCCTGAATGCAGTCGAGGAGAGGCGCCCCCTTTCTCTTCTTGAAGAAGTGCTTCGGGAGTCCGCCTCTGCCAAGGCTGAGCAGCTAGTTTTATGGCTAACTGCTCTTTGGCGTCGTCGCGCCAAGATTCATTGGTGCGTGTCTGGAGATGAGAACTGCCAATTTTTTCATGCTACTGCTAACTGTCAGGCCCGCAGAAACAAAGTTAGGGTTCTTGTTCATGATGGAGTGGAGATCTACCAGAACAACCTCAAGCTGGCCCTGGCTACTAGCTACTTCAAAAGTCTGCTGGGACAGCCAGCGATGTCTTCGCCTACAGTTCAGCTCAGCTCCTTATATGCGCCAACAGACCTGACCGAGCTTGTGGCTGATTTCACTTGGGCAGAGATTGTGTCCGCAATCAATGGCGCTCCGAATAACCGGAGCCCTGGCCCGGATGGCTTCACTAATGAGTTCTATAAGGCCTTTAAACACCTGATCAAGGATGATATTCTGAAGTTCTTTGCTGATTTCCATGCTAACAATGTTTCGCTGGAAGGTATTAACATGGCCCATATCACTTTGCTGCCTAAGAAGGATACCCCGTTTGCTCTGGGCGACTACCGACCTATCTCCTTGGTTCACAGTATGTCCAAGTTGGTTTCTAAGGTCTTAACAAACAGGTTTCAACGCCGAATCCCGGATTTGGTGCACCCTTTGCAATCAGGCTTTTTGAAAGGTCGTTCGATCATTGAAAACTTTGCCCTCGCCACTGAGGTTGTTCAGACTGCTCACAAAAGAAAGCTATCGGTTATCGCCTTAAAGCTGGACTTCCAAAAGGCCTTTGATAGTGTGAGTTGGAGCTGCCTCCTGCAGATCTTTCAAGCTAGAGGCTTTCCGCAGAGATGGACCCAATGGATTTCATCCCTTTTATCCACTGGCAAATCGCGTGTTTTAATGAATAGTGAGCTTGGTGATGTTTTTTCTGCCAAAAAGGGCTTCCTTCAAGGGGATTCTCTCTCTCCCTACCTTTTCATCTTGGTTGCGGATGTGCTTCAACGCCTATGCTGCATGCATTTCTAGGCCGGTATTTTGCTGCACCCCCTCGGTTCAAATGTTCTGTTTCCAGTTTTGGAATATGCGGATGATACTCTGCTCATCTTCCAGGGCAATTTACAGCAAGCTCAGGTTATCAAAAATATTCTCTCTGCTTTCTCAGATTTCTCTGGTCTGCAAATAAACTTCCACAAAAGCACTTTGGTGCCGGTTTCAGTTGAGATAGATACTGCTTTGGAGATTGCTCATCTGCTTGGTTGTCCAATCTCCTCCTTCCCGTGCACGTACCTCGCCTGCCTTTGTCTCTGAATAAGATTACACATGGTCTGCTCCTACCAGTGATTCATAAAGTTAATAAGAGGCTGTCGGGCTGGCTAGCTACTTTTCTTTCCTGGGGAGGCAAGCTTACGCTAATCAACTCGGTGCTTGCCGGCATTCCGATCTACTTCATGACTTGCTTCCCATGGCCGAAGGAGTCCATCAATAAGCTGGAGGGTTTGCTGCGCGCCTTCTTCTGGCAAGGGAAGAACAAAACCTCGGGCGGCCACTGTCTTGTGGCTTGGGACAGAGTTATCTAGTCACGGGGTGCGGGTGGCCTGGGAGTCAGGGATCTAACTGCTCACAACCAAGCTATGATGTGCAAATTTGGGGCCAAAGTTCTTCAGTCTTTGGACATACCCTGCTATCAATGGCTGGCCTCGCAATACTGTAGAAACAACCTACCCAGTGGCAACAGCCCGCGCGACACAGCTTTCTGAAGAGATCTCAAAACTTACATTCTGTTAGTCTTGTTTTCCTCTCGCTGCTCGCTTGGCTCCGGGGCTCTCGTCTCCTTCTGGCAAGACCAGTGGCTCGACGTTGGAAGGGTGATGTTTGTGTTGTCAGTTTTATACTCTTTTGCCAAGGATAAGCTTTGTTCAATCCAGTCGCAAATCACTCAGGACGGTTGGGAGATACAGCTGTACCCAAATCTCTCGCACACAGCGACACAAGAGTTGCAGCTCCTGCTTGATCTCATAGAAAATGTCACTCCAACTGATGCCAATGTTGATCAACGGGTCTCTTCTCTCTCTAGGAAGGAGCTTGCTACAGGTTATTTCTACAAGTTGCTCACTTTCTGGGGAATGTGGTGTGCTTTCGAGCAGTGGCTTTGGGATAGGATCATTCCTAACAAGCATAAGGTTTTCCTTTGGCTGGCTCTTTATGGACGCTTAAACACAAGGGTCAACATGTTCAAAAAAGGTTGGTGGGGGCCTGTCTCCAATGCTGATTGTGATATCTGCCCTGCTACGGAGTCCATTGATCATGTCGTTCTACGGTGTCGGTCTGCTGAGCACCTCTGGGGCAAGTTGCAGTTGAGTTCGTTGGCTTGCGCTTCACCTGATCTCCTCTCTTTCTTTGAGCGCGTTTCCCAGCAGCCACTTCTCAAGAGAAAATGGAATGTCGCCCTTGCAGCATGCGTCGTCACTCTTTGGCATGCTCGAAATGATCGTGTGTTCAACAGTGCTTCTTGGTCTGATCAATACACAAGGTTCTATGCTGCGGACTTACTTCGACTTTGGCTGCACAGAGCTAAACGGCAACAGGACAAGGACGATCTAAACTTTTGGGCGCTTTGTTTGTCCAGCTAATTATGCTATAATTTCCTGATGTTCTCCTACCTTTTTTCCTCTCCTCCTCTCTTTCTTTTCGCACCTTGGTCCGTTTCTCTTGGTTCTTGTACTGGACTCTTTTGTCCCCCAGGCTATGGCCTGTTTTGAAATATATAAGGTGGAGCGATCTCTACCTTTTACTTTCAAAAAAAAAGCTAGCTTTCGCCCTTGGCCTCCGACTTGACAAGAATGAGTAACAACATTGTAATAATGCACACAACATATAGCAAATTACAATACCAAGTTAACATTCCCATATACCTGCAAGGCTGCAATTGATGTTTGTGCTGCCAGTTTTTTACTCTTTTGCCAAGGATAAACTTTGTTCAATCCAGTCGCAAATCACTCAGGACGGTTGGGAGATACAGCTGTACCCAAATCTCTCGCACACGGCGACACAAGAGTTGCAGTTCCTGCTTGATCTCATAGAAAATGTCACTCCAACTAATGCCAATGTTGATCACCGGGTCTCTTCTCTCTCTAGGAAGGAGCTTGCTACAGGTTATTTCTACAAGTTGCTCACTTTCTGGGGAATGCGGTGTGCTTTCGAGCAGTGGCTTTGGGATAGGATCATTCCTAACAAGCACAAGGTTTTCCTTTGGCCGGCTCTTTATGGACGCTTAAACACAAGGGACAACATGTTCAAAAAAGGTTGGTGGGGGCTTCTCTCCAATGCTGATTGTGATATTTGCCCTGCTACGGAGTCCATTGATCATGTCGTTCTATGGTGTCGGTCTGCTGAGCACCTCTGGGGCAAGTTGTAGTTGAGTTCGTTGGCTTGCGCTTCACCTGATCTCCTCTCTTTCTTTGAGCGCGTTTCCCAGCAGCCACTTCTCAAGAGAAAATGGAATGTCGCCCTTGCAGCATGCGTCGTCACTCTTTGGCATGCTCGAAATGATCGTGTGTTCAACAGTGCTTCTTGTTCTGATCAATACACAAGGTTCTATGCTGCGGACTTACTTCGACTTTGGCTGCACAGAGCTAAACGGCAACAGGACAAGGACGATTTAAACTTTTGGGCGCTTTGTTTGTCCAGCTAATTATGCTATAATTTTCTGATGTTCTCCTACCTTTTTTCCTCTCCTCTCTTTCTTTTCGCACCTTGGTGCGTTTCTCTTGGTTCTTGTACTGGACTCTTTTGTCCCCCAGGCTATGGCCTGTTTTGAAATATATAAGGTAGAGCGATCTCTACCTTTTACTTTCAAAAAAAAAGCTAGCTTTCGCCCTTGGCCTCCGACTTGACAAGAATGAGTAACAACATTGTAATAATGCACACAACATATAGCAAATTACAATACCAAGTTAACATTCCCATATACCTGCAAGGCTGCAACAAGGCGCGCTTCCCTACATTCGCTCTACTCTGCTACGGACCGGATTGGAATCAGCCTCTCAACCACACACACCTCATGTCACTGTACTTCGCGGATGCCGTTCCTGCGTGCGCAACGCGCAGCTCCATCCTGTCATGCACGCATGCGGGGCTGGACCGGCTAGCAGCTAGCGTTCACCACTGGTACTTGGCCTTGACGAGGACGTCCTCGTAGAGCTTGGCGGCATGCTCCCAGCTGAAGTCCTGCGACATGCCGCGGTCCTGGAGGCCCCTCCAGCTCTCCTTGTACTCCCGGTAGGTGCGGAGGCAGTGCCCGAGCGCCTCGATGAGCTTGTGCGCCTCGGCGCGGTCGAACGTCCACCCGAGCCCGGAGTGGTTGAAGGGGTCGAACGGCGGCACGGTGTCCCTCAGCCCGCCCACGGCGTGCACGACGGGGATGGTGCCGTAGGCCATGGCGTAGAGCTGGTTCAGCCCGCACGGCTCGAACCGGGAGGGCATGAGGAGCGCGTCGACGCCCGCCGTGATCCGGTGCGCCAGGCGCACGGAGAACCCCACCCACCCGCGCACCTTGTCGTGGTGTTCCCGCTCGAAGTGCCGCAGCATGCTCTCCAGGTCGTGGCGCCCGGTGCCCAGCATGACCAGCTGCACGTCCTGGCTCACGATCCAGGGCATGGCGTCCGCGATGATCTCCACGCCCTTCTGCCCGTCCAGGCGCCCGATGAAGCCGAGCAGCGGCACGTCGGCGCGGACCTGCAGGCCCAGCTCCCGCTGCAGGGCCTCCTTGCACTGCCGCTTGCCGGAGTCCAGCGTCCTGAGGGAGAAGTTGGTGTAGCCGTCCGACTTGAGGTGGGCGTCCACCTCGGGGTTCCACTCCATGTTGTCGATGCCGTTCACGATGCCGCGGGTCTTCCAGTCGTTCTGCCGTATGATGTCGTGAAGCCCCCAGCCGCCCTCCACCGTCTTGAGCTCCCACAGGTACCCGGGGCTCACCACGACGACCTGGTCCGCCATCTTCAGGCCGGCGGCGAAGTAGTTGGCGTGTTCACCACCCACGGGGTCGTACAGTCTGAAGTGTTCCAGGTAGTGCTCAGGCAACTCGGTGAACGGGAATTCATCTACTGGGCCACGGCCCTGCATGCAACATGAAGAGAAATAATTAGCCCAACGGAGTACCGAAGAATGGAATAACTGACCAAAGCATGTAATTCGGCATGTCAGTGTTGTATATAACTTTGAGGTAAAAATGCACCGGTGGTGCTTAAACTTGCCACCGATGTTCTCCTTTTTTTTTAACCATGCAGGAGAACTGTATGTGATCATTATGGAGGAGAATTTTTTTTCTACTTAGTCCAGAAAGTTCAGGTTACATTACTAAAAACACATAACAACAAAATACAAATTGAGCAAAAGCGACCCCAAGCCCTTAGCACAGAGCGGGATGGCAAGCGACCTAGCCAAATAGTGACTCCAAGCAACTAGCAACGGCATTGTACCAGTAGGATGCATCACACTTAATCCGTCTAATAACTTGATCGAAGGAATTAGCTTTGCCTTCAAAGACTGTTGTTGTGTTCCTTCCAAATCAACCAAGCAGTTAAGACGACCAAACTACTCAACTTCTTGTCCGAAGGTGGCACCCTGTTCCTAGCTGAAACCCACCATTCAGAGAACAAGGCATCTATGGCTGGGGCGACCATGGAGAGACAGATGTTTGAAATGGCACAACTCGTAATAAGATCACAAGTGTCTTGGGGAAGAGCGGATCAAAGAACGCAATGTTCATTGTGCGGAAGACCTTGTCTAGCGCGTCTGCCCGTGATCCAAATCCTCTTGCGCAGAGCGAGCCTTATGAAAAATTTGCTACGCAAATGGCGTTAGCTGGACCAAAGGCAAGTCATTGAAGTGAGCTACATATGCGGATTTAGACGAGAAGCGAGCTGAAAAATTCAGTGTGCACGACCAAGTGTCTCTGATCTAGGGGAGATGGAAATCATGAAGCGCCTCGCAAATGTTAAGAATTTGAATGAACATTGCAATATTTATGGGATCCTTTATGTCCCTGATCCAACACATAGCGCAAGCAACTGACTTCACCACTTTAATATAGTTACGCACCGAATTGGCAATGCCGGAGGTGATAGCTTCTATTGGGGTGTCTTTGAGCCACCCATCGTACCAAAAAAGAATGGACTCGCCATGTTCACTTTGGTTCGGCATGTACATTTTGGTACGCGCAGTTGTAGAATACAAAAAACTGGTGCAAAAACCTGGCTCTGGCTCTTGCGTGCAATATGGTGCACTTTCCATTCGTAAACGCTCTGCACGCTGACGTGACACCATATCCTCTGTTTGTAGCCGTTAAGACTGCTGGCGTGGCTTGCCAACGTGGCACCAACAAGCTCATGTTCTTTCTCTGGCTAAGTATTGCGTGGGGGTCCCACTTATCAGTAGGCAGTAGAAAGAAAGGGCTTAGTATGACGTGTGGGTCCTACTTATCAGTAGATAGGAGAAAGAAATAGCAAAAAAAATGTGTGCACGCGGGGGTTCGAACCTAGGACCTAAAGTCAGGTCCATGCATGAGCTAGCCATTGAACCCAATAACCCCTAGAGATACAAACAAGCCCGTCTTATATTATGACGCGACACGGCTTGGGGAAAATAGAGGAACGGTGCAACGCCGTCGGGATGACCTCTCTGGCGTTGGTTCTATGATGATTCGGGTCGCATGGATGAACATGCGGTGATCCTCTCCAGGCCGCGTGTGGAATGGGAGGTCGAGGAGATGTCGCCGAGGCCACAGGAACGAGGTCTGGACCAGAGTTGAGGCGGCAGGCGATTGCGGCCGATGTATGGCGCGCGCGAGGGGCTCCCCAACTTGCAATTAGTGAGGGGGGAAGGTGCGGCTTCGAGGAGGATCTCCTAGTGGGAGCAATTGGGGAATAGGGCCATGGCCAACTCGCCATGGATTGCAGCTTCGCGGCAGGGAAAACGGCCAGAGCAGGAGAAGGAGGAGAGGAGAAGTCGATTTGCGATGGCAGCACGGTCTATGGGGAAAGAGGAGGCTGTGCAGGGAGGTATGGGCTCACAAGGTAGGCTTCTATAACGGTCCGGCTAGGTCGGGATCTGTGCGGCGAAGCAGGCGATTGTCACAACTTGTGCAGCTCCAAGGGTTATCAAGACAGGTTTGGGTATGAGGGGGAAAGGACAAGAGGGGCATGCTCACTGTTTGATGATGTTGAGGATTTTGCGTGTTGGGTTGGTGGATGGTCATGACAATGACGTTGCCGCTTCGAGCGATGGTGCGGAGCACCTGGGCTACCATGAAGGTGCTGGCCGAGTGGAGGCTGGAGGTGGGCTTGTTGAGGAAGAGTTGGATGGGGTCGTGGATGATGTCAGTGCCGATGGAGACCCGGCAGTGCTAGCTCGCCGATGGTAGCCTTAGAGCAAAGGATATAAGAATACATATGGGGTCGTGGATGATGTCAGTGCCGATGGAGACCCGGCGGTGCTAGCTCGCCGATGGTAGCCTTAGAATACATAACCCCCCCCCCCCCCCCTCCACACACATACACACACATACTGAAGTGCATAGGGGATTCATGATTAGGGCGTGCTGGCTAGCGGCATACTTGTGAGGTCCCATTTTCAAGACCCCAGGCCATCATTTTTATTATAAATTTCCATTCTATTTATGTCATAGGCTGACAAGTGGGGCCCACATGTAATAGATAGTGTGTGGGCCCAATGGCGAGGTAGGCACGGTCTAACAGCTATAGACGGGAATACAATGCCACATAGGCAATGTTTGACCCTACGTACCGAAAATACACCGTATTGCACACAACAGCCAGGTTTTTGCACCAGTTTTCTGTAGCCTACAACTGTAAGCACCAAAGTGAACATGCGTGACAAGTTCAAGCACCACTCATGCATTTACCTCTATAACTTTCATAAGCCATCATAATTTTGCAACCCTTTTAGTTTCCTCAAATAATGTGGAGTAAATAGTAGAGACTAGAGAAAAATCAAGATTAGGAGAAAAGGAACCTGGTGAGCGATGTTATGTATCACCATAATGGACCGAGTGTACTGCATCAAACCATGGTCCCTGTAATATGCTTTCAGATAGACAGGCAGGAGTGCCGTGTGCCAATCATTTGCAATAAACACCAGATTTCCATCCCCATAAGGGACACCGCCGCATGGAACGTGCCATGGAACCTGCAAATTATAGAGGAATAAAAATGATGGACCAATAATATTTAATGAGATGATATGCCAAGTGCGAAAATATCTACATTGGATGAAAGTAGGAGTGTATATTATTGTTTGTGGCAGGTGGAAATGCTATTTCCAAATCAATTCGCGGCGAAGAGAACATGGAAACATAACGATGAAGTAACAAGGATCATCAAGATAATTGTTCATCAGTGCAATAGACTATCAGAAGTTAAATCATAACGCTTGACCAAATGTGCATGTAAGGTATTGAAATGTTATTACTATATATGCACTTCACAAGAGATTACGTATCTGTTGAAATACATGCATACACATAATTGTATAGTGGTAATAGGTTGTCAATTGAGTTGGAGAGATACCTCGACAGCGGCCTTGCAGAACAAAATCATGCGCTTCATAATTTCCTGAAAAAATAAAATGTGTAATCATATGCCAGTCAGTAGGCCTTGGCTTGTTCTCAGTTTATCAGTGCAATCAAACACCAACATATAGAAGATTAACCTGTCTGCTGCCCCCATAAATGTCGTCCTGACGATGTCGGAAGAGAGGAGCGTCAATGAACACAAAATCAACTCCATCGATATAAGCATGGAAATAATTCACTTCCATATCCTGCAGGACAAAAAAAAACACTTAAAAAATGATTTATTATGATAATAAACAATAATATTTCAGCTCCCCTTCGATTGCATTTTTGCTTACCTGTCCAGCAGCCTTGTAGTATTTTCGGACTCCGACATCGTAGGCTTCTTCATAGTCCCCATACCTTGGTACCACAACCTAAGATAGAAAGGATCATTTCTCAATTATCATCAAATTTAAAATTTCAGATTATCAAAGTCTAGCCAAGTCCATGATTCTAGATTTTGAATAATATATGGTTTATATGATACCATAACTATTTTCTACTTTTAATTTCTACAGAATAATTGGGATGCCTGCAGAAAATAGTTTACTCTTTACTGGAACTAGTAAGAGCGTCTCTAACTGAATCCCGAAAGTTAACTCCCCAAAACCCTCTCTCACAAGCCAACTCCCAAAAATTCTGGGGTTTTGGTGGCTCTAACCGAACCGCGAAACTAGCTCCCAATCAAAATTGCATTGAAATGAAAGCTCGACAACATACATTTATCCATCATCTACATTACAAACATCTACTGTTTACTAACAATTACAGTGAATATGATAGAAACCATTAACCGGAAATCTTGATAAATTGATCATCCAGTACTATAAATACACACACGGGCGCTGGCGATATTTGGTACTTAACTGAAGATAGGAACTACTTATTCGGATCTATAGGGCGGGTAAACCCGACGTTGGGCAAAACGGTCGATCGGATACCCGACATTCATTCCTTCACTGATGGTGTGGTTATCAGCCTCCTTCTTTGTGAAATCTGGCTGCTAACCACCACTTGTTTCAAACCCCCTCCCCCACCCAGTAGGCCCCAGCAACCTAACCTCCAGGGTTGGCTATGAAATACTCTACTCCCTCTGTAAACTACTATAAAAGCGTTTAGATCACTAAAGTAGTAATCTAAACGCTCTTATATTAATTTACGGAGGGAGTATAACAGAAGAACACTTTCATGTCTTGCACTTAATAACATTATACTACTCACTGATATTATTCGAACATATGGACTCAACAGAGTTAAATGAAAGCTTGTAGTACCATAACACGATGTCCTCTCTTTGCCAAAGCCTTGGGCAGAGCACCCGCAACATCTCCCAGACCACCTACGCAACACAATGTTTGTTCTTATGAGTAATTCGAGCAAAGTTTTATGAACAGCAGGAAGAGAGACTGAAGAGGTAATGTCCATGCCTGTTTTGCACCAGGGAGAACACTCAGCAGCCACGACGACCACGTTCATGACATTCTCCCCTGCCAAAGGTCCGGAGTCGTGATTCTGGTGGTGTTCAAAGGAGCCCGCATCATCTGCGACAGCCCGGCCATCATCCTTGGCCTCCACGGGCTCCTCGAAACCAATGTATTTCTTGAAATCCCAAAGGTCTTCTTGTACAGCGGGGGCTGCAGGCGGCGAAAGAGCCTTTGGCTCTGGAGCTTCTTCGACAACGACCGCACCCTTCTTCAGTTCTTGTTCCACGTCGCTGACAGTGTCAGACCCGGGAGCAGAGGCCGAGGACTCGAAATTTGAGCCGGACGACGGCGGCGTCTTCTCGGCTGGGACAACGGACTCCGGCGCCTTGTCGCTGATGGAAATGGTAGCTGCGGAATCCGGAGCCGCAGCCTCGGCTATGCTCGTCGGCGGCGAGGCGACGTTAGCTTTGTTTTCACCGTTCACAAGTACTCTGTTCTGGCTCGACGGATGGGGCGCGCGTGCGGGTGGGGGAAGCCCGCTGTCTTTAGTCGCGCCGCCGCCGCCGGTAGATTTGTTCTCGCCGTTCACCGGCACGCCGTTCATGCTCGGCAGACGGGCGGCGTCCTGCCTCGGTGCCGGCGGGGACGGGCCGCCACCTTCCGCGGCGTCGCGGTCGAGCGTCTTGACGGGATCCCTTCGCTCCGCGACCTGCACACGCGCGCGTGCGTTTTGTAGAAATAACTTGTGAGCGAGACGACGATGATCTCGAGGCGCGCGCACGCGTCATAACTTGGTCATAACAAACTAACTACCTTGGTGGCGGCGCCACCGCGGAGTGCGCGGGGCTGCCTCGCGGGCGCAGCGTCGTCGATCCCCGCGTCCTTCTTCCCGGCGGCGCGCGCGGCCACCGCTCCGTCGCGAGCCGTGCGCTGCGGCGGCCACGGCGGCCAGTGCAACCTGCCGGCCCCAGCGTGGGGTGGCGGCGCGCTCACCCTAGCGCGCCTGCGCGATCTCCCGGGGGAGGCGGAGGCGAGCGCGAGGAAGGACGCGGTGGACGCGACCGCCGACGACATGGCGGCGGCCGGGATCGGGGCGGGTGATAGTGGTACGATGCGCGGGTTGTTCCTCCGCCCAGAGCGCAGCACAGGCGGGAGTGGGATCAGTGGCAGTGGGCTGGACTGGACTGGAGTGTGCTCTGTGCTGTGGGGTAAACGCACGGGGTGAGGCCGAGGAAATGGCCGCGAGCGGGGGACGGCGACGACGGCGGCTTTACACGAGGGGTGGGTACGTACCAACGGCCCCCTGGCGGCTGGCGTGGAGTGTTGGGTCTGCGGTTTGCGGCGGAGCACGCTGGAAAGCGGGCCCGGTGCCGTTGCGCCGCTCGGTCGGCACAACAAACGGTAGGCTCCTCACCAGCTGACAGCCTGGTCCTACCCTGCGCCGGCCCCGCCTGTCGGTGCCGCTAGTGAAGCGAACGGGCGAGCCGTGGGTTTTGCAAGGGCCAAGGGGCGAGCGGAGGCCGCGTGCCGCTCCGCCCACGGGGCCAGTTGTCAGAGAGGAAGCGTCCGTGGTGACAAGCTGCTGGAAGGAGGTTGCAGAATCCACGTGAAGACTGAGGACGGAACGGGGCTTGCGGCGAAGGAGGAGGCCCGCGTTGATTGTGTAGGGATATACATAGAGCACTGCAACTTTTTTTTTTTGAGGGATAGAGCACTGCAACTGCACTGTTTCGTTTGTTGGTTGGTGCATGCATGCATGCATGCGCTCTCCACCGCAAACGCGGTGCGGCACATGCGTTTGTGCGTACTACGGGATAAACCAAACGAGAAGCATTGCAGTTTGCTTGCTTGAGTGACGGCCTCCGAGAAATGACAACTTGTCTCCTTGCCGCGGAGCGGAAGCACACTGCTTTGCTATTTCTGTTGTCCAGGCTGTTTAGCGCGCAATGAGACCAACAACCAAGGACGAACCGTGGTTTGGATAATTTCTGTCTTCCGAATCATTTTTTTCGTGGCAGTGGTGGTTCATTGGGTCCTGGATCTGAATGGAATGTTTATTATGTTTGATAATAGATCTGGATCATTTTCATAAAAAAAAGAAAAATCTATTTTTGTAGAATATAGTAATAGCTTTTTGACATTCGAATGCAATCGACCCGAACTCACGTCTGATTTGCGAGCGTACAGGGTTTGATCCCAGGATCTCCTCATTCCAGCGTAGCGCTGCTAGCCATCAAGTCATCGTCAAGTTCGTGTTAGGCTATATTTCTGTTTTTTTCCCTACGCCAAGGCTAGGGTTTTGCTCCTCTTTAGCGATCGTATCGCCCGTGAGTCTCCCTACGGATCGCTGACCTCTCCGCCGAGGTTTGCGAGGTCCCGACAGGCGCGCCCTCTCTGCTAGCGGGGATGGAGCCGGTAGCTGATGCCCTGTCTGGTACTAGCGCTGGCGGCGCCGCCGCCAAAGCTTTAGATCTGGGTGATTTCATGGAACAACTTAATTTGGATGAGGAGGAATTTGACGATCTGATCATCGAGGGAGACGATCCGGTTGTTAACGAGGGAGTGCGTTCGCTAGCCCTAGCTAGGGTTCACACAGAGAAGAGTTTAGTCCGACGACGTTCTACAAAGATATGTGTGCGGCCTGGAACACGGCGAAGCCCGTGAGGTTCAGATCCGTCGGACCGAACGTATTCGTGGTGCAGGCGGAGTGTCTCGATGATTGGGAGCGTATGGTGGAACAAGGGCCTTGGCTGTTCAGGAATTTGGCGGTGCTGATGGCCTCGTACGATGGATTCACGAAGGCGGAAGATGTGCCCATGCTGTTCTTGCCGATATGGCTTCAGATTCACAAGTTGCCCGATGGGTTCTGCAAGAAGAACATAGTTGAATCCTTGCTGAGGAAATCTGGAGAGATCTTGGAGATGAGGTTGAACGGGAATATACGTGGTGACTATGTGAGGGTTAGGGTTCGCCATGACATCCGAAAACCCCTCACAAAGTTCGTGAGCATTGTCAGAGGAGAGGAAAGGCAAGTGTTTCTAGTTCGTTATGAAAAGCTAGCTCGTTTCTGCAGCGTATGTGGTCTTATTGGACATGATTATAAGGAGTGCGGCTCTGGCGTTCATGACGAAAAGGATAAGAAGTTTGGTCCTTGGCTCTATGCAGATGGGCCAAATAAAACAAGGTCGGATGTGTTTCGGCGTGGCAATGATAAGCAAAAGCAGCAACAGTTCACACCATCAAGGGAGAAGGGTGTGCAAAAGGACCAGGACCCCGATCTCGCTGACACGGCTACTAGTCCATCGAAGCAGGTGGTCAGGGACATGCAGGTGGATCCGGGGGCACGGAAGCGTTTGGCCTTGGAGCTGGAAGCTGTGGAGAAACAGAAGGGAGCTATGCCCGCAATGCTAGCGTTAACTCAAGGTTTTGGGAAGGATGGTTGGCAAAATACATCTCCTACCAATAGCTCAAATAGTAAGAGAGCCAGAATCAGTTCACAAAAGGTGTCTAGGGAAAAAATCGGCGGCCTCCCTCGAGGAGGACCGCCGGACGCAATGAATGTCCTAGCATGGAACTGCCGGGGGGGGGGGGGGACCGCCGGACAATTCGTGAGGTTGTGGCCCTCTCAAAAGCAAATAACCCCAAGCTTTGTTTTCCTTTGTGAAACCAGGCAAGCGTCAAATAAAGTGGAGAAGCTGAGATGGAGACTTGGTTTGAAGGGTTTCCATGGTGTGTGTAGTGATGGTCGGAGTGGAGGTTTAGCGCTCTTTTGGGACGAATCTCTCTCAGTCGCCGTCTTGGATTCTTGTCAGAGATACATTGATGTTTCAGTGGCAGATATTGGTGCTGGTACAGAGTGGAGGAGTACTTTTGTTTACGGGGAACCACGAGTTGAGAACAGACAGAACATGTGGGATCATCTAACCAGGCTACGGGCTACATCCCCGTTACCTTGGTTCGTTTGCGGAGACGTCAACGAAGCGTTGTGGCAACACGAGCACCTATCAAGGACGATGCGGGCAGAGCCCCAGATGGCAGCCTTTCGAGACTGTCTAATTCTCTGTGAGCTTGATGACCTTGGCTTCAGTGGTATTCCCTACACATACAATAATGGGCATGATGGTAACCGCAATGTGCAGGTACGTCTTGATCGTGCATGTGCGGATGAAACGTGGAGAGAGTTGTCTCCAGCTGCTAGGGTTGTGCATCTAGCTTCGTCTTGTTCTGATCATAGCCCACTCCTAGTGCAGCTAAAAGGAGTGCAGGGAGACCGGAGGAGGTGCGCAAGCCCAAGGTATGAGATCATGTGGGAGAGGCATCAAGCGCTCCCGGAGGTAATTGCAAAATCATGGGCTACTAGTAAACCTAGTGGGAACCTGAACTCGGTGGCGGCTGCATTGAAGCAACTCATGACAGATTTGAGGCAATGGAGTGCTGCAAACTTCGGTAATGTTCTGAAGGAGATAGAACTACTCCGCTCTCAACTTGCAGACCTACAGCTCTCTGGCGCGGATCGGTTTCTTCTTCGAGCCAAGATGAACCAGCTAGATGAGTTGTTATACAGAGAGGAAATGATGTGGCTTCAGCGATCACGTATCACATGGTTGAAGGAGGGGGAGCGTAATACCCAATACTTACATCGTCGGGCTGTGTGGAGAGCTAGGTGAAACCATATCCAGTGCTTGTTGAAGGCGGATGGCTCCTGGTGCTCTGCCCCCACGGAGATGGAGAGGATGGCGTCCTCCTACTTCAAGGAGATTTTCACCAAGGATCCTACCTTGGCTGCAGATGAGGTTCTTAACTGCATAGTTCCGAAAGTAACTTTGGAGATGAATGAGGCCCTCTGCAAGGCGTTTACTGAGCATGAAATTTCTGATGCCCTCTTCCAAATTGGCCCCTTGAAGGCCCCTGGATGTGATGGCTTTCCTGCACGTTTTTATCAACGCAATTGGGCCATGCTTAAACCGGAGATTATTGCTGTAGTTCAAGAGTTTTTTAACACAGGGATTATCCCGGAGGGTATAAATGATACATCTATTGTGTTAATTCCTAAAGTTCCTCACCCCAAGGAACTAAAGGATTTCCGCCCAATAAGTTTGTGCAATGTGGTATACAAGATTGTGTCGAAGTGCATGGTGAATAGGTTGCGTCCGATGCTTAATGAACTTATCTCGGAGAACCAAAGTGCTTTCATCCCAGGGAGACTCATCTCTGATAATTCTATCATTGCGTTCGAGTGTATTCACCATATTCAATCAGTGAAGGAGAATTCCCCGGCTTTGTCTGCTTATAAACTGGATCTCTGGAAGGTCTACGATCGTGTGGATTGGGACTTTCTTGAGAAGACCCTTGTGAAATGGGGTTTCTCGGAGATCTGGATTTCGCGAGTGATGGCGTGTGTTACTTCTGTCAGATATTCAATAAAGTTTAATGGCAAGTTACTGGAATCATTTTCCCCCTCGAGGGGGCTGCGACAAGGTGACCCTCTGTCCCCCTTTCTGTTCTTATTTGTGGTTGATGCCCTTTCTGCCTTGATCAGTAAATCTATGAGGGAAGATGGTTTGCAAGGGGTGAGAATTTGTCATGGGGCTCCTGAGATTTCTCATCTTCTTTTCGCGGATGATTCGCTATTATTTTTCCAAGCAACCGAGCAGCAAGCGGCACTGGTTAAAGATTTGTTGAACACCTTCGCGACGGCCACGGGCCAGTTGATAAACCCCTCGAAGTGTTCCATTCTTTTTTTAGACAATTGCTTGCCAACTGTTATGGCAAATATTAAGAGTGTGTTGGAGATTACTCAGGAAGTTTTTGAGCCTAGATACCTAGGTCTTCCAGTGCCGAAAGGAAGGATGCACAAAGACAAGTTTGAAACAGTTCAAGAACGCCTAAGGAAGAGACTAATTGATTGGAGTGAGAAATATATGTCATCAGGTAACAAAGAAATCTTAATTAAATCCGTGGCTCAAGCTATTCCTGCTTATGTTATGAGTGTGTTCAAGCTTCCAGCCTCGGTTTGTGATGAGCTTACCCGTATGATGCGCCAATATTGGTGGGGAGTGGAGAATGGGAAGAATAAAATGGCATGGAGGAGTTGGGACAAAATGACACTCCCTAAATCTATGGTTGGGCATGGGCTTCAGGGATATGAGAGCATTCAACCAAGCGCTGCTGGATAAGCAAGCTTGGAGGCTTCTCGACTCCCCTGACAGCCTATGTGTGAGACTAATGAAGGCAAAGTATTACCCTCAAGGTCAGTTGCTAAATACATTATTTTCAATCTCTGGTTCAACAGTGTGGAAAGGTATTTTGCATGGTTTGGAGCTGCTCAAAAAAGGTGTCATATGGCGGGTGGGGGACGGGGAGCATATCCGGACGTGGCGAGATCCTTGAATCCCACGACCTTCTTCCTTCTGGCCGATCACCCCAAAAGGCTCCTGCCGTCTCAATCATGTTTCAGCGTTTCTGGATGCTAATGGGGCATGGAGGGCTGATCGCCTCCGTGAATATTTTTGGGAGATGGATGTTCAGCATATTCTCAAAATTCGAACTTCTCCAAGGCAGCGTTCTGACTTCATCTCATGGTATCCAGAGAAGAATGGTGTTTTCTCAGTTAGAAGTGCATACAAATTAGCTACATGCGATCACAACACAACATTTTCTAAGGGGGCAACAAGTGGGTCCGCGAGTGGATCCCGGTCCCTATGGAACTGCGTATGGCAATCAGCGGTCCCGCAGAAGATGAAGATCACTGCATGGCAAGTTATAACGGGTGCTTTACCTACGCAGAAGTGTAAGGTGTTACGTCCCATACCCACAACATCCACCTGTCGGCTATGTGGACTAGAGGAGGAAAGCACCTTCCATGCCCTGGTTGCATGCGATCATGCGAGAGGAATTTGGTTGCAGATGCGTGACAGATGGCCACTCCCACCGGACGAGTTTCTTCTTGATAACGGAAGGGAATGGCTTATGCACCTTTTGTGTAGAAGCTCTAATGATGTACGGGACATGATCATCATGTTAGTTTGGCGCATTTGGCAGCTCAGGAATGACCAGACTCATGGCAAGGAGGCTCCGCCTGTTTCAGCTACGGTGGACTTCCTAGAGAGTTATTACAAATCCATCAAGCTTGCTGGTCGTTATTCGGTGGACGAAATTCTGAAAGGAAAAATGCCATCTTCGGCGATTCCAACAGCTCTTCCTGAGAAGGAAAATATACCACTATCTTGGCCGGCGCCGGGTCCGGGTTATGTTGCCCTAACTGTCGATGGTTCTTTCCAGGTAGCAGATAGCTCGGCGGCTGCCGGAATGGTGTTGCGCGACCATCTGTCCAGATCATCTTCGCAGTTTACCGAGTCCTGTTCCACTGCAACGACGCTCTGGAGGCTGAACTTCACGCACTCATGCAGGGTATGGCCTTGGCCATCCAACACTCGGTTCTTCCAGTCGTCGTCCAGTCGGACTCTTCTGAAGCCTTGGCGAGTCTCTCAAGCGATGCTTTAACTCGCTCGGCTTACGGTCATTTGGTTCTAGAGATTAAGGAGTTGATGAGTAATAGGGAGTTTGTACCTCTGAAAATTTGTCGTTCTCAGAATAGAGTTGCCAATCGTTTGGCCAATTATAGCCGTTCCGAACGGGCTACAGCGGTGTGGTTGCGTTTGGTTCCACCTTGTATTGAGGATTTGTGGCTCTCGACTGTAACACTATGACATTTGAATAAAACTCCCTTTACTCCGCAAAAAAAAAAGAGTTCGTGTTAGGCTAGTAGGGCGCTACCAACTTGAAGGAAAAGAGTCGACTTACCACTGCCTTTCCGGGCTTTCCTTTTTGTTTTCCTTGTTTGTCACTGTTTTTTCTTTGTTTCTTGTTTTTACTAGTTTTTTTCTTTCCCTTTTCTTTGTTTTTCTCCGGTTCTCTTAATTTCTTTCTTTGTTTTAAATGGTTTTTTCTTTTCTTTTCTTTTTTCTTCATTTTTTTGGTTTGTTTGTTTCTTTCTCGTTTTCATTTGTTTTCATTTTGTTTTCCCTCGGGTTTTCGTTGTTATTCTACATACATTTCCGGTATATATCTAATACACGATTAACATGTTTCAAATACAAGTTTAAGATTTTTAGATACATGGCTAACATTTTTTCTATACATATTTTCAAATATTTTTCAAGTGCTTGATTACCTTTTTAAAATACAGGATTAACATTTTCTGGACACATGGTTAACGTTTTTTCTTTAAATTTTAAATTTTTTTCTAAATGCTTTATTAAATTTTTAAATACAACATTAACATTTTTTAATACATGATCAACATTTTTTCTGTACACATTTACCATTTTGCAAATCCTTGATTGGCAATTTTAAATATTTGTTAACATTTTTTAAATGCTGATTAATTTTTTAAAATACATGATATTGTTTTTACCATTTTTAATACATGGTAAACATTTTTCTATACATGTTTAACTTTTTTCAAAAGCTTGATTGACCTTTTTTTAATACTTGTCTAAATTTTTTTGAAATGCTAGATTTAAATACATGGTCAAATGTTTTTCATAAATATATTTTTTGCATACATTTTTCGTGTACTTGATAAACACTTTCTCTATACAGACTTAAAAAGTTACAATTGCTTGGTTAATGTTTTTTAATTGTTTTATTTAGTTTGTTTTTAATATATATATTTAAAATATTAACAAAATTAAAAAATAAAGCAAAAATTAAAAATAGAAAACGTGAAAAAATGAGGTTGTGGCCTCGTGTGCACCTGGGCCAGCCCATCTGGGGCTCTCCTTCACGCGAGGGTTCCCTAGGTCTTGTTATAAGCTAGACATAGGGGCACCCCAAGGAGGGAGCTAGGGATCGATTCCTTTTCTAGTCAGTCCGTGCATGTCGAAAAAGAAGAACTGATTGATCCTTATGATTCGTTCCTAGGCTAGTATGTGCACGTCGAGAAAAAATGAACTGAGTGATCCATTCCTATTTTATTGTGGCCGCCGAAGCATCATCTCTTCGCGACTGCGCGCTCGGCGTTCATTTTCCCTCTTTTTTGCTAAATCGTTTTTCCTTGCTAATTCAGATCGTTCGCCGATTTCAATTCCCTGGCTACCGTCGCAACCCCGATTTGCTCTCTGTCTATCAACGGTTCGACCATTCGAGGTACATGATAGTTATGTTTCGGTTCCTAGTTGCCTAGATGAATAGCCGGCACATCAACACCGTCTTAACATCCCCTTCACGTGAAGTTTCAAGAAAAATCTCAAAGAAGTATTAGATTTTAAGAGTGCGATGTTTTATTAATATGTGAAATTTCCAAGTTCAAATACATTACCATTTACGAGGTAAGAAAAAGACAAAAGCAGCAATGAATGGTGTCAAACAGTAAAACGAAAGCATCAATGAATAGTGTCAAATAGTAAACATCGCTATTCATGGCTGAATTTATTTTTCCATAGCTCGTAAAATAGTACCGTGTTTGAACTTGAAATTTCACATGCCAATAGAACATCAACGTCTTAATAGTGGTCTCTTAAGAATTAAGATAGATGCATGATCCTGGTTTGCTGTTCTCTCAGACACAAAAAATTTCATATCGACGGCGCGTGTTACATGCATCCATACTCCATCCCATTCCTTGGACAACATCATCCTAATTTGGTTACAATTGAAGCACACATAATTAGAAGCGTATGCATCTTGGTGGGCGGCGTCGGTGGCAGGCAGACAGGCTAGGTGGAGGTGGTGTTGGCAACGACGGTGATGTTGAGCCGCTTGAGCGTCTCGAGTGCGATGAGCTCGTTGGCCCTGTCGGTGGGGTGGTACTCGTCCCAGAACACGTACTTGCTGCGGTCCTTGCAGAGCGTGGAGAGCGGGGTGCAGGTGAGCGTGGGCCGCACCTTGCCGAGCGTGCAGCATGGCGCGTGGGAGTTGTTGAAGCCGTGCATGTAGGGCCGGTCGATGATGTCCTGGAAGTAGTCGTAGACGTCCCCGAACTGGAACGTCGCGTTGGGCAGCGACGCCGCCAGCTGCTTGATCACGGCGCCGGCCTGCTTGTTGAAGCTGAGGGCGAGCTTGTTGGTGGACTCCTGGCACGCCGTGGAGGACCTCTGCAGGAGCCGCTGCAGCGGGATGCAGCCCATGGGCCCCAGCCCGAAGAAGGTGACCCGGCGCGCGCCCAGCCCGTGGAGGAGCCGGAGCTGGGTTTCCAGGGTGGTGACCATGTACTTGACGAAGGTCTCGCCGTTGTAGGTCCACGAGTCGGAGTAGACGGGGAGCAGGTAGTTGTTGATGAAGTCGTTGGCGCCCATTGCCACCACGTAGTAGGCCTCGCCGAACAGCTTGTCCGCCGCCGCCCGCCCGATCTTCTCCCGCATGAACGCCTGCGTCCCCTGGAACAGCTCGATCTGCTTGTACAGCGAGAACCTCTGGATCTGAAAATGCATGCGCCATGGGTCTCAGTCAGATGAGATGATCGAACCGGAGCGTTCACGTCTCATGATACTACCATGGTGTCTAGCTACGAGAAGTTGGTGAAGTGATGGATGGGTGTCTTACGAAGAGGGACGAGGTCTCGTTGAGGATGCCGCCGCCGCCGGACGCGTAGTTGAGGCCGCTCTTGGCGATGACGGTCTCGTCCACGGACGGGTCCAAGAACGCCGGCGGGCGCGGGAGGCCCATCTTGTCGCCAATGATGTCCGCGACGGTGCGGCCGTTGCAGAACCTGCCGTTGGGCATGCCGCTGCCGAAGTCGATGCCGTACCACGGCAGCGCCGCGCGCGCGAGGCTCTTGGTCAGGTAGTTGTTGTTGCCCACGTCCGACAGCGAGTCGCCGAAGATGAACTGCACCATGTCGCCGTGGGCGAGGCCCAGGAGCAGGGCCAGTGCCACAGCAATGGCCAGCGGCTTCCTCTCACAACCCATCTCGATGATCTGCGAGCACGTGCTTGTTCAGACCTCTTACTCTACTAATCAAGTCCTGGTTAATCAGGAATGACTGGATTCGCATATATACATGGGGGTGTGCGCCCCGCCGGGGAGTTGGGGATGGATGCACCTACCTATCTGCGAAGCGTGGGGAGGGGAACTTTTCAGCAAGCTTAATTCGGTGGCAAGCGGAGGAGTTGGCCTAACCTGGTCGTTTACTGATGTGGCGGCGGATGTCAGCCGGCGGCAGGTGATCCTCCTCACATACAAAAATATTTCTGGGGTGATTGCCAGGCGTCAGCCGTCTGAAAACACAAGGTGACTTAGGCCAACTCCACCGCACGGCCCCAAACGTCCGGTTTGACCGGATTTTGTCCCTTTGGGGCGCCGATAGGTTCGCCCATGTCCGCGTTTGTCCGATGGGTCATGGGTACGCCCAACGCGCGGCCGCACCCTAAAACCTGTCCGGGATGGACGTGAATAAAAAATATAAAAACTTAAATGAAATGACTAAAAAAGTAAATAAACGCAGTTAAAAAAACATAAAACATATATAGGGGTTACGGCCACAAAACGACCCAGTTTATCAGTCCACTTAAACGGCCCAGTTTCATAATTAACTTAAAACAAAATAAAAAAACGGCTCCCTGCCGCGCCCGTCGATGCTGTGGCCGTGGCCGTCTTCACTGGCTGCCGGTGTTGTCGTCGTTGCTGACGAGGTCGACGTAGGCCGTCAGCGTCTAGAGGTGGGCCGACGGTGCGTGGTAGACGGGGCCGGGCTGGACGGCGGGAGGTGCCTGCACCACCTCCTTCCGTGGCCACGCCTCCCGCTCCGGTGACCGCGGCGGCGTCGGGCGCCAGTTCACTCCCACGGCGTCGGCCATCTCGTCTGTCGTGCACGACCAGCCTCACCCCTGGCCCATCAGGGCCGGGTGGAACGCGGCCACCGGCGGCTCCTCCATCACCTTCTCCTTCGCCACCATCTTCAGCTCGGGGATGGCGACCTCGCCGGCGGCGGAGCGGGCCATCATCTCCTCGAGGCCCTCCCACTGGTGCTCATCGTGCATGCTCATGGAGTCCTCCATGACTCGCGCAACGAGACGGGCCTCCTCCTTCTCCATCATGCGAGGAGGTGGTGGTGGCGATGGAGATGGCGAAGGCGACGGCGTGGGCGTGACGCCGCGCACCCGCCTACGCCCGCGCTCCTGGGGAGCAGGCGCTGTGCGCCCCCGATGTGGCCGTCGCGGCCCAGACGCCGTGCCGGCAAAGAAGGAGGCGCGTCGCACATCGTGCTCGTCCCTGAGTCAGGTGTCCCAGAGGACGGAGTCGGGGGCATACCTGGCGTCGTAGAAGAGGTCGTCGGGGAGGAGGCGGCGGCGGCGCTCGATCTCCTCGTCGCGCGCACGGCCAGTCGTCGGGACTGGCGGGATCGGGACCCAGTCGGCGGAGAGATGCCAGTTATTGAGGAGATGGACATCGCTCCAGGGGAGCGGCGTCCTTGTCTTCCAATAACGGCGGCACACCGACGCGCGGATGTAATATCGGTCGCGCTCGCCGGCGGACGTGGGCGCGATGGAGAACGCGGGCGGCGCGGAGGCCTGGCGTGGTGGCGATGGCGACGCGAGCTCCTCCTTCTTCACGGAGCCGCGGTGGCGTCCCGACGAGGAGCCAACCTCGCGGTCGTGCTTGCCTTTGCGGCCATAGTTTCATAGCCCCATGGCTGCGGGCGGCCGGCCGGCGAGTTCTTGGCTAGGGTTTGGGACTGGCGCTGTCGGGTTTCGAGGAGGCCGCGGGGTGGCGTGGGGCAGTGTGGACGACGACCGGTCCACGGTCTTCACTTAAAGAAGGACAGCGATATTTCGATGTGCGGATGACAGGTGGGCCGCCCGCTTGTGCGCATAGATGTGGGCGGGTGGGAGGTAGGTGGCCGCCTGCCACACGGCCCCGACGCGGACGAGGCGCACATCCGTTTGGTGTCCGCCGCGACCCTAACCCGGCGCAAGTTTGCGCTTGAAATGGGTCGGCCCGGACACAAAACGAACAAGATGGGTCCGGGCCGTCGCGCGCTGGGCCGCCTCGTTTGTTCCTTTTACCTCAAACGGACGGGGCCAGACAAGATGGGGTCACGCGGTGGAGTTGGCCTTATGTTACGATCTTCAACCGTTCAATCCATGCATTAAAAAACTCCTACATAGTACTCCCTCCGTTCCCAAATATTTGTCTTTCTAGCCATCTCAAATGGTTACAACATACGGATGTATGTAGACATATTTTAGAGTGTAGGTTCATTCATTTTGCTTCGTATGTGGTCACTTGTTGAAATCTCTAGAAAGACAAGTATTTAGGAACGGAGGGAGTACATTGTTATAGACTAGCACATCTACTTGTGCGTTGCACAGTAGAATTAGATCCGTTCTTAAAAAAAAAGGAACTATGTTGAAACACTCGTGCTTTGCTGAGTAAATAAATGCTAGCTGTCTGCTAGCTAGAGGCCCTGTTTGGTTCAGCTTTTATCGACGGATTCCGCTGCCGTGCAGCAGAATCTGAACCAAAGGGCGAACCCAGCAGAATCTGATTTCAAAAATCCGCTGCCAAAATCTGAACCAAAAGGAAGCAGCCGAGGACGTGCTTTCCAAAATCTGATTCCGCTGCCGGCCAAAATCTGACAAAACTGTATCAGCTGGTTTGCCAAATGACCTACATCTTTTTCACATCAGATTTTTCACAACTGTTTTTCCACAACAGATTTTTCACAGCTGCTTTTAAAAATCCAGAGCTGAACCAAACAGGGCCAGAGTCTCATCAGTGGCCCTACACCTTGTCCGTTTACCTTGCTATGTTATTGGGATGTGATCCCTTCAGCCGATGATCACAGATGTACTATATAATACTGCAATACTTATGATAATGTTCGAACGGGGGTCTGAATGGATAGGTGATACCATCCAGGTAATGGTGGGTCTGGATTCCCGACAGCCCCGAGTGATTCAATGTGGCGGAACGACAAGACATGCAGAGACCACCTAGGAGAGAGGTGGGCCTGGGCCCTGGCCGGTGTCCGCCGTTATTTCATAATAACATGCTTGACAAGATTTGGGTATTTGATCGGAGACTGCCACTGGCATATACACACTAACCACCCTGCGGGATAATGGTTTATGGGGCAGTCGGGGTCGTCAATTCCTCTCGAAAGCTCTGTCAGATGTCACGGTACAGAAGTGTGGACTGATTGTTGGGGTGAGCGGCATGCCTGTTGTGTATATAGAGGCGGGCTTGGTCCTCGGCCAGTCGCGCCACATGCAGGAGTGATTAGGGCGCCAATCCGCAAAACCAACCTGGAGCCCGGGCAGCGGAGATAAATAAGATAAAACCAGGAGCTCGCCAAGAGCACCCTCCGTGCATGCCACAGTCGCAACGGCCTCAGCTTGCTCCTTCATGGTTGTAGCAGTATTGTGTTGGATTTGTAGTCGGCTTCTTTCAGCCATGCGATCCTCATGCGCTGGATCCACACCACTTCTTTCCTATACAACTCATTGTATCGTCTTCATCCTTGCGCTTCTACATGACTTGCATCCATGTTCATAAGCTCTTCAAGCCTCATTTGCGACTTTTCAATTTCTCTAGGGAAAGTACCAAAATTTTGCCTATCAAGGAATGCAACAAGGTCATGATGTTGTCCAAACATTTCCTAGAACCTCAATACACGAGACATAAATCGGGACTCCCATCTCGAGGACTTGGACCTAGGCAAATTGTGTCTTTCATCTTTCTTTCCCTTTACATCACTGAAGTCATCGACAAGGCCCATCGGACATTATACATGTCCCGATATAGCTGTCGGTTTAGCAACAGTGTCGGATTTCGGGTTCCAGCAAAATCCTTGAGGTTCGAACACTGGGGTGTGCACGAAGATCTCTCTCTCCCTAGATCTCTCTCGCTACAATCGCAAGGCCTAACTCGACGAACCCAAAGAACAGGGGACACAAGAGTTTATACTGGTTCGGGCCACCGATGTGGTGTAATACCCTACTCCAGTGTGGTGTGGTGGATTGCCTCTTGGGCTGAGGATGAACAGTTACAAGGGAAGAACAACCTCCTGAGGAGAGGTGCTCTTGTACTCGGTGAGCTTGTGTGTGGCTATGGATGGAATGGCTCCGATCCAAGATGATCTCAAGATGCCTCCTATGGTGGTGGCTAGTCCTATTTATAGAGGCCCTGGTCCTCTCCCCAAATATTGAGCAGGGAGGGATCCAACAACGGCCAAATTCGAAGGGAGACAACTAGTACAAGTTATCCTGACTAAAGGTGGTCTTCGCCTGCCAAAGGCTCTGATGGTGACGCCGTCTTGGGCTCCACGGTGACCTCCGTCCTGCCGTCCTGCTGGTCTTGGTCTCGTTGCACCGATATGGAAACCTTTGCATGATGCCTTGGGACTCCTCGCCTGCGCTTGCCCCTTTAGCACCAAAGAGGAAATGAGGACACTGCGTGCGCTGGCGCCCATCTGGCTCCAGTCGTCATGGCTTGCGTCACAGGAACCTCGCTAGGTGTCCCTTGCCTTGATGTCTCCACCCCTCGCGAGCCGACCTGGTGAGGCCGCCCCTGAGGAGGTCTTGCGTCGTCCACCTCGCGAGGCTTGGCCCCTCGTGAGGGCCTTGAGTGTTTGCTGGTGAAGATGGGCCGTACAGGGCCGCTGGTGGAGCCATGTTGTGGGCCGCATGCAGGCAAGTCTGGGGACCCCCATTCCCAGGACGCCGACAGTAGCCCCTGGGCCCAAGGCGCGCTCGGACTTGGCTTCGAGGCGAAGCCAAAGGGCAAGTGCGGAGCGCCGCGGGCCCCAACAGCTTGCGGCCCCGCTTGACGCGTGGCGATTGATTGGACGTGGGCGTCTTCGCTTCCCCATGCTGCCTCAGCAACTGCCCGATTTGATGAGTCCCTGCTGCATGCAGAGAAAAATCATCATTACCTGTGATCGTGGGGGTCGCCGGCTGGCCTTCTCCCGCTATAAATGAGGAGGGGGCGGAGCCCCCGTTGCTCATCTCTTCCTGCTCCACTCGCTTCTTCTTCCTTGCTTCATTGCCGGTAGCGACCCCCATGGCGCCTACGAAGAGGTTCTCGGCCGCAGAGAAGGGGAAGGCCCGCCAAGAGGGGCCCGACTCTCCGCCGCCCAAGCGTGGGCGCGGCCATCCCCGTAAGCACATCACGACCCCCGTCGCGGCCCCTTGCGGCCGCGGCGGTGCCTCTTCTCGCGGTGAGACTCGCCCAGATCGTGGCAGCCCCGTCGATGAAGGGAGGCGCGCCATGGTCGCACGACCTCCCTGGCCGTGCTTTCACTCGGTGGAGGTGCTGTCAGAGTTCATCGTGTGGTCGGAGAACCGGGCTGGCACCTGGCTTCAGCTCCCGCGCTTCTTCGCCGGCGAGATGCTGGCCACCGGTCCAGGTGGGCTCTGACTTTAGGTGGACGGTTGCTGCAGCAAAGCTTCGTGGGTCGCGATCGAGGTCTCCATCGCAGGCAACGTAGCCCTGGCCCGCGGCTGGCAGACGTTTGCCCGCGCGCGCGGCCTGGGCAGGCGGTGCACCCGCCACTTCAAATATGACGGCAACGCGACCCTCTATTTGAGGGCATTCAGAGAAGATGGCCGCCACGTCGGGTGCTACCCCGAAGACAACGACGACGACGAGGTGCTTGGCCTTGGCAATGGTCGAGACGAGGGTGAGGATGGCCTTGCCTTCGGCGCTGACCACCGCTCGCCCAGCTACGACGATTCTCCATCTGGCGACAGCTCCAGCAGCGGCGGCTACGGCTAGCCGCTGCGCCCACTTCGAGGGTGGCAGCGGGTCGTCTCGTCGCCGCGCCCCAGTGAAGCGCGAGGAGGGGTCCGGCTGAGCTCAGGAGAGCGTCATGGGTCCATCCTCGCGAGCTGTTGCGGGGGCACGCGCCGCTTTTGTTTCATTCTTACTTTTCTTCCTGTATTAAGAGAGAGACAAGTATGGGGCCCCGTAGGGGCATGCAATGAACCATGGTTTCTAAGTTGCTATGCTATGTTTATTGTTCCCGTGTCGCGTTGCAGCATTAACGTTTTATGTAGGCACGTAGAAATAACTTAGTTTGACACGCTCGAAGTAGTCTTCGCTTCGTGAAGCGCGCGCTTCCCAGTACCTGGCGAGGCCTCCTTGGCCTGGGAGGTGTCTAGGAACTGCAAAAATTTATTAGGAAACTTTTATTCTTCCGAGCCGTGGTCGCAGGTGCCGCTGGCCACGATTCAGCGCTTCACATCGCGGTGCCCGAGGGGCATGGATTGGGAGGAGTGCGCCAGCTTACGAGCTCGAACGAGGGTGCCTCACGAAAAACAGGAAAAACCCTCATGAGGGCACCTGTCCAGGCCCCTCACGAGGCATGCGAGGGAGAGTACAGGTCGAAACAGGGAACCGAAAGCAGAAACGGGGGTGAAAAGGCGATGGAACCAAACCGGCAAGGAACACCAGAAAGAAAATTTTCATTAAAGAGGGGCAAGCCAACTACGGAAAGAAAATGAAAATCCTCGTCCGGCACCTAGTCTAGTCTTCTTGTCTTCTCACCAGTGCGGAGCTAAGTGCTGCCACTAGGATGTGGGAGGGAGCCCCCGAGGCCCGAGGGCGGCACTCCTGAGACTCCAGGGTGTGTACAGCCCCTACCATTATTACGTGAGAGTGTCACGAGTGGAGACCTTCACAGGCACTGGTCCTTCTTCACAGGCACCGGGCCTTTCTTCATGGGTAGAACTTCCGGAGGTGCTGGATGTTCCAGGCATTCTGAATAGGTACCCCGTACTGCGTCTCCAGGCGCACGACGCCAGGCCTGGAGACGTGGGCGACCTTAAATGGGCCCTCCACATGGGCGAGATCTTGTGAAGCCCTTCCCTGGAGAGCACCCGCCTTAGGACGAGGTCACCCACTTCGAGCGTCCTAGAGCGGACGCTGCGACAGTGATACCACCACAGCGCCTGCTGGTATCTTGCCGCCCAAAGCGTGGCTTCACGGCGGCGTTCCTCGCCCAGCACGAGGTCCATCCCCCGCATGGCGTCCTGTTGTGCCTCATCGAACGCCAGGACCCGCGTGGAGCGATGCTTGACCTCGTGAGGGAGAACCGCTTCTGCTCCGTAGATGAGGAACAACGGGGTCTCGCCTGTTGGCTTGGTGGCGGTGGTGCGGAAGGACCACATCACAGACTGGAGCTCGTCGTGCCAGTCTGTGCCGCAAGCCTCAAGATTCTTCTTGAAGGTCCTAGTCTTGAGGCCTCTCAGGACCTCCGCGTTGGCGCGTTCGGCCTGACTATTGCTCCTGGGGTGTGCCACCGAAGCGTAGCAGATCTGCGTTCCAAGGTTAGAACAATATGTCTTGAAGAGATTTCTAGTGAACTGTGAGCTGTTATCGATGATGATGCGGTTGGGGACCCCAAACCGGCTCACGAGACCCTTGATGAATTTGACCGCAGATCCGGCCGGGATGGTGCGTACGGCTTCTACCTCCGCCCACTTGGTGAACTTGTCGATGGCGACGTAGAGGTAGCGGTAGCCCCCAGGCGCTCGAGGGAACGGGCCCAAGATATCCAGCCCTCTGACCATGAACGGCCACGAGAGTGGGATGGTCTGGAGGCCTTGAGCTGGCTGATGGATCTTCTTGGCGTGGAATTGACAGGCCTCACAGGACTTCACCAGTTCAGTCACGTCGTTGAGCGCTGTAGGCCAGTAGAACCCGCTGCGGAACGCCTTGCCGATGAGGGTTCCTGACGATGAGTGGTGCCCGTAGTCCCCGCCGTGTATGTCAGCTAGCAGCTCTTTCCCCTGTTCCCTGGAGATACAACGCAGGGAAACGTCATTCGACCGCTTCCTGTATAACTCACCATCTTGGATGCAGTACGCCGTGGCTTGCCGAGCCACGCGCTCCGTGTCCTCCTCCTTCTCCGGAAGCGTCCCTTGCGTCAGGTACTCCTTGAACTCCTTGGTCCAACACCCCTCTTGAGGCTCGAGCACCAAGAGTAGGCGCGCTCCCGACATCGGGCCGCAGGCTGGGGCTCTCGAGGCAGGTGGTTGGGGGAGCTCCTCCCGAGGCAGCGCCGGCCTTGAAAGTGGTGGTGTTGCCGATGACTTGAAGAGCCGCTCCTCGTAGACACCAGGCTCTTGGGGTAGCCCCTTGGATGCTCTCTTGGCGATGTCGTCTGCTTCCTTGTTGGTGTCGCGGGGCACGTGCTACAATTCCAGGCCCAAGAACTTCTTTTCCATTTTGCGTACCTCCGCGAGGTATGCCTCCATGTGCTCGTCCCTCGGCCCGTATACCTTGTTGGAGAAGTTGACGAGAAGCTGCGAGTCGCCCTTGATGGTGAGGCGCTTCACCCCCAGGGCCACCGCAGCCTTAAGGCCAGCTATGAGGCCTTCGTACTCCGCTATGTTGTTGTAGACCTTCTCACCCTGCTGGAAGCAGAGCTGCACGACGTAGTAGAGCTTGTCTTGAGTGGGCGAGATGAGCACTGCTCCAGCCCCCGCGCCCTGACGCGCAAATGCACCATCGAAATACATCACCCAACTGTCCGGCGCTTCGCTTCCTGGCGAGAGGGACCGATCCTCGCCTGCTTCAAGCTCCGGGGCGTCCGTCCATTCTACCACGAAGTCGGCGAGCGCGGCTCCCTTGATGACCCTGGTTGTGCTGAACTCCAGATGGAAGGCCTGTAGCTCGATATTCCACTCGGCGACTCTTCCAGCAGCGTTAGGGCTCCTAAGTAACCTTTCTAGTGGGTAGGCCGAGGCGACTTTGATTGGGTGACCTTGAAAGTAGTGTCGTAGCTTGCGCGATGCCACCAAAAGCGCGAGCAAGAGCTTCTGAGGCATGGGGTATCGTGCCCTTGCATCCCGCAATACCGTGTTGACGAAATACACTGGGTGCTCGACGAGGGCGGGCGCGTCAACGGGACCCGCGTCTGTCGGAGGTTGAGGCACCTCCTAAGGCGATGGAACTTCCGGAGCCTGGTCGCCTATTGGGGCCTCGGTGGGCCTAAGGTCGCCATCCTGCTGAGCTGGGTCATCCATTGGCGTTGCTGCAGCCCCTGCGGTGTCCTTCGGGTCTCGCGCCGCCTCGGCTGGGTGCACAGTTCGACGCAACATGTCCCTGGCCTGACGCTCTTCCTGAACCGCCACCAGAGCTGCACTGGCCGAGTGAGGAGTGGCGGCGAGGTAAAGCACCAGGGGCTCGAGAGGGCGGGGCGCCACCATCACCGGAGGGTTGGTCAGGTATCTCTTGAGATCTTGAAATGCTTGGTCAGCCTCCAGAGTCCACTCGAACGAGCCCTTCTTCTTCATCAGCTTGAAAAATGGTAGGGTGCGCTCTCCCAGCTTGAAGATGAAGCGTCCCAGCGAAGTCACGCAGCCGGCAAGTTTCTGCATCTCCTTGAGGGTTTGTGGTGGGCTCATGTCTTCAATTGCCTTGACCTTCTCTGGGTTGGCTTCGATCCCCCTGTGGGACAGGAGGAAGCCCAGCAGCTTGCCGGAAGGAACACCAAATACACACTTTTCCGGGTTGAGCCGCAAGTCCACCTGGCGCAGGCTCGCGAAGGTCTCCTCCAAGTCCTGAATCAAAGTTCTCACCTCCTGAGACTTCACCACAATGTCATCGACGTAGGCTTCAGTGTTCCTCCCGAGTTGCTAGCCCATGGCGATGTGCATCAGCCGTTGAAAGGTCGCGCCCGCGTTGCGGAGCCCAAACGACATGCAAGTGTAGCAGTACACCCTACAAGGGGTCAGGAAGGTCGTCTTATCCACATACTCTACTGCCATCTTGATCTGGTGGTAGCCTGAAAACGCATCCAGGAAGCACAGCAGGTCGCACTCGGCGGTGGAGGCAATGATCTGGTCGATGCGCAGAAGCGGGAACGGATCTTGGGGACAGGCTTTATTGAGATTGGTGAAGTCGACACACATGCGCTCCTTCCCTCCTTTCTTTGGCACAACGACGGGGTTCGCCAGCTTGTGGGTTTCCTGGACTATGAAGGACTGCTTCTCCGTGGACTGTCGTACCCTTAAGTGATGCTCGATCACCCCTTTGGGGACCCCTACCAGCTGATCGGGCTCCCTGGCGAATACTTCCTTGTTTGTGCGCAAGAACTTTACCAATGTTTCCTCTTGATCTGAGTCGAGGTTGGCAACTATGGTGAAGGTGGCTCTAGAAGACCCATCTTCCTTGACCGGAACCTGCTTGGTTTCCGCCCGATCTTGAGTGAACAACTGCTTCTTCTTGGTCGGCGCGGCCTCCTTAACTCCAGAGGTGGCCTCGTCGGCCGGGCGCACCGCCGTGGCGGCTTTGAGGGCTAGCTTGAGCGCCACCAGAGCATCCTTGGTATCTCCAACCACGGTCAGGATGCCCTTGCTCTCGGGCATCTTCATGAGGTTGTAGGTCGGATGGGTCATCGCCATAAACTGAGCCAGAGCTGGGTACCCGAGGATGGCGTTGTACGGAAGGCCGATGCGGGCGATGTCAAGTCAATCAGCTCCGTGTGGTAGTTGTCGTGGGTGCCGAAGGTCATGGGAAGACGGATCTGCCCCAGGGTACTGGAGGAGCCACCGTCGACCCCAGAGAAGGGCTTGCTGGGGCGGAGCCGCTCGAGCGGTACGTGAAGGAGGCTAAAAGCCTCCACAGAGAGCACGTTGAGGCCGGCGCCGCCATCGATGATGGTCTTGGTAACGGCCACGCTGCAGATGGTGGGCGTGCAAAGCATTGGGAGCACACCCGAGCCGACGGTGGTGACGGGGTGATCTCCCGAGTCGAAGGTCAGGTCGGCCCGGGGCGCCACCCAACCTGGAGGAGCCCCCTGGCGCGTGGAGGCGGCGCCGATCTGACGAAAGAACAGCTTGGCGTGACGGTTCAAGGGTGGCGCTTGTGAGCCGCCAAGGAGGGCCGCGACAACGCGGGGCGCCGGTACCGCGAAGCGCCCAGCGAAGAGGTCGTGCAACTCCCCCCAAGATGTCACCGTAGATCCTGGGAGGTTGAGCAGCCAGGAACGCGGTGCCCCAGCGAGGGCCATGGGAAGCCAGTTGGCCTTGACCTTGTTGTCGCCCCCAGCCTTCAAGACGGCCCCTTCATATGCCAATAGGAAAGCCGACGGGTCCGCCACGCCATCGTAGCGCGGCGGCATCTCCGGCTTGAAATTGGGCGGCCACTGCACCTGCTATAAGGCGGGGGCCAAGGCTCGGAGCTCCTGGCCCCGCCACGGGCATCGGTCGCCGCAGCCGGAAGAGCAGCGCCGGTCATGAGGGCGAGGCGCGGTGATGGCGAATGATAAATGTATTTAACACAAAGGAAGAAGGCTTGCATTTATTAACTGAATTCGGTTATTATGTGTTAATTGATATGCAATAGATTTTTCGCATTTGTTGTGGGCAATGTCTAACTGGAGTTTTTCTCGTTGTTCGCTTCATCTGAAAAGGCTGTAGTATAGAAGAGCCGTTACCGAGAACATAAAAAATCAGTAAACATAAATTGTTTGCTAGGCACTTCTGAATACTATGCCAACGTTTGACCCTTATGTAATAAGTGTCCTAGTTATATTGGTCAATGTCAAGTATTCTCTCTCTATCTCAGATTCTCAGTAAATATATATGGTTAGCTTGGCGCTTCTCAGATTTTCTATCCAATGAGTTCAACAAATTTTCCTTACCACCGTTATTAGTGAAGAGTAAATGTAAAATGGAAGTTCTTGTTCAAATTAGTAGAATATGGTTACCAGGTGTTATTATTTCTAGATATGTACAACATGATCATTTGAATGTTTGCGACAATACTTGTATGTTTGCTTTGTAGTTAGTTTGTGCCAATCACAACATGATCATTTGAATATTATCGTGTAACAGATTATTATAGCTATTGTCCTGAATAGCAAAATCCTAAAAAAAAATCACCCAAAAACTATAAGTTTGCAACCCCAAGAAGTTGATATACATAAATAATTCAGATAAGGTTCCATTATAACTGATATGATTCAATTGTCACTACAGGTCTAAGAGTATCGTTTTCCTCAAGAAGTGGTGATATCATATCTTAGAAGAAGTACCTCATTCCAGTAAGTTCTTGTAATGTTCTCATTTTGTAAAATATATCTAGCGCTCCTTGTGTATTGTTATCTATCTCGATCATTTTTGGTAAAGTTTCTTTTGCCAAGTATAGAGTTAGTGAACTAAATTATTATGTTACATTGGTGAATAAACATGAGGCACGATTCATTTGTTGATAAATAATAAAAGATAGTGTTCCATACTTGGAAGGAAGTTCTTGAGTCTTGGCTATGTGTAGATCTGTATGTATGAATTCTTGTAGCATTGGAACCCTATTAAATCAATGAACAATTCTATTATATTTTTTTCGAAAATTATAGAAGTGTTGGGGAACGTAACAGAAATTCAAAATTTTCTACGCAACACCAAGATCAATCTATGGAGTAATCTAGCAACGAGGGAAGGAGAGTGCATCTACATACCCTTGTAGATCGCTAAGCGGAAGCGTTCAAGTGAATGGGGTTGATGGAGTCGTACTCGTCGTGATCCAAATCACCGATGATCCTAGTGCTGAACGGACGGCACCTCCGCGTTCAACACACGTATAGCCCGGGGACGTCTCCTCCTTCTTGATCCAGCAAGGGGAGAGGAGAAGTTGAGGGAGAGCTCCGTCAGCACGATGGCGTGGTGGTGGTGGAGCTCGTGGTTCTCCGGCAGGGCTTCGCCAAGCACCATGGAGGAGGAGGAGAAGGTAGGAGGAGGGAGGGCTGCGCCAGGGAAGAGGTCACGGCTGCCCTCCCACCCCTCCACTATATATAGGGGCAAGGGGAGAGGGGGAGGCGCCCTAGGGTTTCCCCTAGGGGGCGGCGGCTAGGCAGATTGGATCTCCCTAGGGAAAATCCTAGGGAGACTTGCCCCCCAAGCCAAGCAGGTGGAGGCTTGCCTCCCAAGCCAGGTGGAGGCGCCCCACCTCCCCAAGTAACGTGGGAAAGGGTGTGGGGGGCGCACCAACCCTTAGTGGGCTGGTTTGCCCCTTCCCCTTTGGCCCATGAGGCCCTCCAACACTTGCCGGGGCTCCCGAAACACCTTTCGGTCATGCTGGCCATAGCCTGGTACCTCCGGAACACGTCCGGACTCCAATACCCTTCGTCCAATATATCGATCTTCACTGCCGGACCATTCCGGAACTCCTCGTGACGTCCGGGATCTCATCCGGGACTCCGAACTACCTTCGGTAACCACATACTATTTCCCATAACAACTCTAGCGTCACCGAACCTTAAGTGTGTAGACCCTACAGGTTCGGGAACCATGCAGACATGACCGAGACACCTCTCCGGCCAATAACCAATAGCGGGATCTGGATACCCATATTGTCTCCCACATGTTCCACGATGATCTCATCGGATGAACCACGATGTCAAGGATTCAATCAATCCCGTATACAATTCCCTTTGTCTAGCGGTATTGTACTTGCCCGAGATTCGATCGTCGGCATCGCGATACCTTGTTCAATCTCGTTACCGGCAAGTCTCTTTACTCGTTCCGTAACACATCATCCCGTAATCAACTCCTTGATCACATTGTGCACATTATGATGATGTCCTACCGAGTGGGCCCAGAGATACCTCTCCGTCACACGGAGTGACAAATCCCAGTCTCGATTCGTGCCAACCCAACAGACACTTTCGGAGATACCTGTAGTGTACCTTTATAGTCACCCAGTTACGTTGTGACGTTTGGCACACCCAAAGTATTCCTACGGTATCCGGGAGTTGCACAATCTCATGGTCTAAGGAAATGATACTTGACATTAGAAAAGCTTTAGCATACGAACTACACGATCTTTGTGCTAGGCTTAGGATTGGGTCTTGTCCATCACATCATTTTTCTAATGATGTGATCCCGTTATCAATGACATCCAATGTCCATGGTCAGGAAACCGTAACCATCTATTGATCAACGAGCTAGTTAACTAGAGGCTTACTAGGGACATGGTGTTGTCTATGTATCCACACATGTATCTGAGTTTCCTATCAATACAATTCTAGCATGGATAATAAACGATTTATCATGAACAAGGAAATATAATAATAACCTATTTATTATTGCCTCTAGGGCATATTTCCAACAGTCTCCCACTTGCACTAGAGTCAATAATCTAGTTCACATCGCCATGTGATTAACATTCACAGGTCACATCGCCATGTGACCAACATCCAAAGAGTTTACTAGAGTTCATAATCTAGTTCACATCACTATGTGATTAACACTCAATGAGTTCTGGGTTTGATCATGTTGCTTGTGAGAGTGGTTTTAGTCAACGGGTCTGCAACATTCAGATTCGTATGTACTTCGCAAATCTCTACGCTATATTTGGAGCCATTTCAAATAACTGTTCTACTTGGAGCTATTCCAAATTGTTGCTCCATTATACGTATCCGGCATCTCTACTCAAAGCTATCCGGATAGGTGTTAAGCTTGCATCGACGTAACTCTTTACGTCAAACTCTTTATCACCTCCATAACCGAGAAACATATCCTTATTCCTCTAAGGATAATCTTCACCGCTATCTGGTGATCTACTCCTAGATCACCTTTGTACCCTCTAGTCAGACATGTGGCAAGGCACATGTCAGGTGCGGTACACAGCATAGCATACTATGGAGCCTATGTCTAAGCATAGGGGACGACCTTCGTCCTTTCTCTCTGTTCTGCAGTGGTCGAGCTTTAAGTCTTAACTTCGTACCTTACAACTCAGGCAACTACTTCCTTCTTTGACTGATCCATCTTGAACACCTTCAAGATCATGTCAAGGTATGGGCTCATTTGAAAGTACCATTAAGCGTTTTGATCTATCCCTATAGATCTTGATGCTCAATGTTTAAGCAGCCTAATCCATGTTTTCCATTGAAAAACACTTTTCAAATAACCCTATATGCTTTCCAGAAATTCTACATTATTTCTGATCATCAATATGTCAACAACATATACTCATCAGAAATTCTATAGTGCTCCCACTCACTTCTTTGGAAATACAAGTTTCTCATAAACTTTGTATAAACCCAAAATCTTTGATCATCTCACCAAAGTGTACATTCCAACTCCGAGATGCTTACTCCAGTCCTTAGAAGGATAGCTGGAGCTTTGCATACTAGTTAGCATCTTTCAGGATCGACAAAATCTTCTGGTTGTATCACATACAACCTTTCCTCAAGAACAAGGAAACAATATTTTGACATCCCATCTGCAAGATTTCATAAATAATGCAGTACATGCTAATTCCAACGACTCTTAGCATCGCTACGAGTGAGAAAGTCTCATCGTAGTCAACTCCTTGAACTTGTCGGGAAACACCTTAACGACAAGTCGAGCTTTCTCAATGGTGACACTTACCATCATTGTCTGTCTTCCTTTTAAAATCCATATGTGCCCAACAACCTTACGACCATCAAGTAGTTCTTTCAAAGTCTACACTTTGTTTTCATACATGGATCCTCTCTCGGATTTTATGGCCTCGAGCCATTTTTCGGAATTCGGGCCCACCATCGCTTCTCCATAGCTCATAGGTTCACCGTTGTCCAACAACGTGACCTTTTAAGACAGGTTTACCACTTAGAAGTTGTACACACCCTTGTCAACCTATGAGGTTCGATAGTAACTTGATCTAAAGCTCCATGATCATCATCATTAGCTTTCTCTTCAACTGAGACAGGGGCCACAGAAACATTTTTCCTGTGCTTGCGCTACTCTCTGCCTGAAGTAAAGGTTCAACAACCTTATCAGTTCTATCTTCCTCCCACTCAATTCTTTCGAGAGAAACTTTTCCTCTAGAAAGGACCCGATTCTAGAAACAATCCCTATTGCTTTCGAATATGAATTAGGAGGTATACCCAACTGTTTTGGGTGTCCTATGAAGATGCATTTTATCCGCTTTGGGTTCGAGCTTATCAACCTGAAACTTTTTCACATAAGCGTCACAGCCCCAAACTTTTAAGAAACGATAACTCAGGTTTCTCCAAACCATAGTTCAAATGGTTTCGTCTCAACGGAATTACGTGGTGCCCTATTAAAGTGAGTGCGGTTGTCTCTAATGCCTCACCCATGAACGATAATGGTAATTCGATAAAAGACATCATGGTACGCACCATATCCAATAGGGTGCAACTATGATGTTCGGACACACCATCACACTATGGTGTTCCAGGCGGTATTAGTTGTGAAACAATTTCCACAGTGCCAAACTCGTAACTCAGATATTCATTTCTATGATCATATCATAGACATTTTATCCTCTTATCACGAAGATCTTCAACTTCACTCTGAAATTACTTGAACCATTCAATAATTCAGACTTGTGTTTCATCAAGTAAATATACTCAGTATCTACTTAAATCATCTGTGAAGTAAGAATATAACGATGTCCACTGCGTGCCTCAGCACTCATTGGACTGCACACATCAAAATGTGTTACTTCCAACAAGTTGCTATCTTGTTCCATCTTACTGAAAACGAGGCTTTTTCAGTCATCTTGCCCATGTGGTAAGATTTGCATATCTCAAGTGATTCAAAACCAAGTGAGTCCAAAGGGTCCATCTGCATGGAGTTTCTTCATGCGTATATACCAATAGACATGGTTCACATTACTCAATCCTTTTCAAAAATGAGTGAGTCCAAAGATCCATCAACATGGAGCTTCTTCATGCGTTTTATACCAATATGACTTACACGGCAGTGCCACAAGTAGGTGGTACTATCATTACTATCTTATATCTTTTGGCATGAACATGTGTATCACTATGATCGAGATTCAATAAACCATTCATTTTAGGTGCAAGACCATTGAAGGTATTATTCAAATAAACAGAGTAACTATTATTCTCTTTAAATGAACAACCGTATTGCGATAGACATAATCCAATCATGTCTATGCTCAACGCAAACACCAAATAACAATTATTTAGGTTTAACACCAATCTCGATGGTAGATGGAGCGAGCGATGCTTGATCATATCAACTTTGGAAACACTTCCGACACATATCGTCAGCTCACCTTTAGCTAGTCTCCGTTTATTCGGTAGCTTTTATTTCGAGTTACTAACACTTAGCAACCGAACCGGCATCTAATACCTTGGTGCTACTAGGAGTACTAGTAAAGTACACATTCACATAATGTATATCCAATATACTTCTATCGACAGCCTTCTCATCTACCAAGTATCTAGGGTAATTCTGCTCCAGTGGCTGTTCCCCTTATTATAGAAGCACTCAGTCTCGGGTTTGGGTTTAACCTTGGGTTTCTCCACTAGAGCAGCAGCTGATTTGCCGTTTCATGAAGTATCCCTTCTTGCCCTTGCCCTTCTTGAAACTAGTGGTTTCACTAACCATCAACAATTGATGCTCCTTCTTGATTTCTACTTTCGCGGTGTCAAACATCGTGAATATTTCAAGGATCATCATATCTATCCCTGATATGTTATAGTTCATCAGGAAGCTCTAGCAGCTTGGCGGCAATGACTTTGGAGAAACATCACTATCTTATCTGGAAGATCAACTCCCACTCGATTCAAGTGATTGTTGTACTCAGACAATTTGAGCACAAGCTCAACGATTGAGCTTTTCTCCCTTAGTTTGCAGGCTAAGAAAATTGTCGGAGGTCTTATACCTCTTGACGTGGGCACGAACCTGAAATCCCAATTTCAGCCCTCGAAACATCTCATATGTTCCGCGACATTTCAAAAATGTCTTCGGTGCCTCAATTCTAAACCATTCAACATTACCGAACTATCACGTAGTTATCTAAACGTGTATGTCCGATGTTCGCAACATCCACAAACGACGTTTGGGGTTCAGCACACTGAGTGGTGCATTAAGGACATAAGCCTTCTACTGTCCGCATAATTGCTACTGTCAACTTTCAACTATATTTTCTCCAGGAACGTATCTAACTAGTAGAACTAAAGCGCGAGCTTACGGCATAATTTGCAAAGATCTTTTGACTATGTTCAGGATAATTAAGTTCATCTTATGAACTCCCACTCAGATAGACATCCCTCTAGTCATCTAAGTGATTACATGATCCGAGTCAACTAGGCCGTGTCCGATCATCACGTGAGACGGACTAGTCATCATCGGTGAACATCTTCATGTTGATCGTATCTACCATACGACTCATGCTCGACCTTTCGGTCTCTTGTGTTCCGAGGCCATGTCTGTACATGCTAGGCTCGTCAAGTCAACCTAAGTGTTTCGCGTGTGTAAATCTGTCTTACACCCGTTGTATGTGAACGTAAGAATCTATCACACCCGATCATCACGTGGTGCTTCGAAACGACTAACTTTCGCAACGGTGCACAGTTAGGGGGAACACTTTCTTGAAATTTTAATGAGGGATCATATTATTTACTACCGTCGTTCTAATAAAATAAGATGTATAAACATGATAAACATCACATGCAATCAAATAGTGACATGATATGGCCATCATCACTTTGCTCCTTTCGATCTCCATCTTCGGGGCTCCATGATCATCATCGTCACCGGCATGACACCATGATCTCCATCATCGTGTCTTCGTGAAGTTGTCTCGCCAACTATTACTTCTACTACTATGGCTAACGGTTAGCAATAAAGTAAAGTAATTACATGATGTTTATGTTGACACGCAGGTCATAAATAAATTAAAGACAACTCCTATGGCTCTTGCCGGTTGTCATACTCATCGACATGCAAGTCGTGATTCCTATTACAAGAAAATGATCAATCTCATACATCACATATCATTCATCACATTCTTCTTGGCCATATCACATCACATAGCATACCCTGCAAAAACAAGTTAGACGTCCTCTAATTGTTGTTTGCATGTTTTACGTGGCTGCTATGGATTTCTAGCAAGAACGCTTCTTACCTACGCAAAACCACAAAGTGATATGCCAATTGCTATTTACCCTTCATAAGGACCCTTTTCATCGAATCCGTTCCGACTAAAGTGGGAGAGACAGACACCCGCCAGCCACCTTATGCAACTAGTGCATGTCAGTCGGTGGAACCGGTCTCACGTAAGCGTACGTGTAAGGTTGGTCCGGGCCGCTTCATCCCACAATGCCGTTGAAACAAGATTGGACTAGTAACGGTAAGCATATTGAACAAAATCAACGCCCACAACTACTTTGTGTTCTACTCGTGCATAGAATCTACGCAATAGACCTAGCTCATGATGCCACTGTTGGGGAACGTAGCAGAAATTCAAAATTTTCTACGCAACACCAAGATCAATCTATGGAGTAATCTAGCAACGAGGGAAGGAGAGTGCATCTACATACCCTTGTAGATCGCTAAGCGGAAGCGTTCAAGTGAACGGGGTTGATGGAGTCGTACTCGTCGTGATCCAAATCACCGATGATCCTAGTGCCGAACGGACGGCACCTCCACGTTCAACACACGTACAGCCCGGGGACGTCTCCTCCTTCTTGATCCAGCAAGGGGAGAGGAGAAGTTGAGGGAGAGCTCCGTCAGCACGATGGCGTGGTGGTGGTGGAGCTCGTGGTTCTCCGGCAGGGCTTCGCCAAGCACCATGGAGGAGGAGGAGAAGGTAGGAGGAGGGAGGGCTGCGCCAGGGAAGAGGTCACGGCTGCCCTCCCACCCCTCCACTATATATAGGGGCAAGGGGAGAGGGGGAGGCGCCCTAGGGTTTCCCCTAGGGGGCGGCGGCTAGGTAGATTGGATCTCCCTAGGGAAAATCCTAGGGAGACTTGCCCCCCAAGCCAAGCAGGTGGAGGCTTGCCTCCCAAGCCAGGTGGAGGCGCCCCACCTCCCCAAGTAACGTGGGAAAGGGTGTGGGGGGTGCACCAACCCTTAGTGGGCTGGTTTGCCCCTTCCCCTTTGGCCCATGAGGCCCTCCAACACTTGCCGGGGCTCCCGAAACACCTTTCGGTCATGCTGACCATAGCCTGGTACCTCCGGAACACGTCCGGACTCCAATACCCTTCGTCCAATATATCGATCTTCACCGCCGGACCATTCCGGAACTCCTCGTGACGTCCGGGATCTCATCCGGGACTCCGAACTACCTTCGGTAACCACATACTATTTCCCATAACAACTCTAGCGTCACCGAACCTTAAGTGTGTAGACCCTACGGGTTCGGGAACCATGCAGACATGACCGAGACACCTCTCCGGCCAATAACCAATAGAGGGATCTGGATACCCATATTGTCTCCCACATGTTCCACGATGATCTCATCGGATGAACCACGATGTCAAGGATTCAATCAATCCCGTATACAATTCCCTTTGTCTAGCGGTATTGTACTTGCCCGAGATTCGATCGTCGGTGTCGCGATACCTTGTTCAATCTCGTTACCGGCAAGTCTCTTTACTCGTTCCGTAACACATCATCCCGTAATCAACTCCTTGATCACATTGTGCACATTATGATGATGTCCTACCGAGTGGGCCCAGAGATACCTCTCCATCACACGGAGTGACAAATCCCAGTCTCGATTCATGCCAACCCAACAGACACTTTTGGAGATACCTGTAGTGTACCTTTATAGTCACCCAGTTACGTTGTGACGTTTGGCACACCCAAAGTATTCCTACGGTATCCGGGAGTTGCACAATCTCATGGTCTAAGGAAATGATACTTGACATTAGAAAAGCTTTAGCATACGAACTACACGATCTTTGTGCTAGGCTTAGGATTGGGTCTTGTCCATCACATCATTTTTCTAATGATGTGATCCTGTTATCAATGACATCCAATGTCCATGGTCAGGAAACCGTAACCATCTATTGATCAACGAGCTAGTTAACTAGAGGCTTACTAGGGACATGGTGTTGTCTATGTATCCACACATGTATCTGAGTTTCCTATCAATACAATTCTAGCATGGATAATAAACGATTTATCATGAACAAGGAAATATAATAATAACCTATTTATTATTGCCTCTAGGGCATATTTCCAACAAGAAGAACTTGTAACATTATTGGACTTACTGTTTGAATTTCTATAGAGTTGTGTAGGCTACAATCATTACATCCTCATTTGAAAAATAAGCAAACATTCCCCATAGTCTATCTCTGGTTAAATCACCCCTAAAGAGGTTAAGCTGAAAAAGTGGCTAAGTTACAATGGTGTATGTCCAATTAAGGTTTCAGTAATGAGTATTCATTATGCACTTGCTCTGCTATTAGAAGCAGTCTTGTGGTAATATGAAGTTTGTAAATTCCTTTTTGGTATTCTTGATTCCACATGCTTCATTTGTGTGAATAAGCCAATGACATGCAAATTTGGAGTTCATTTCTGCATTGTTAGAAATATTAATTAGATTATTTTAAACTTTGAGAGTATAGACATACCTGAGCATTGTTTAACTTTATCTCCCTTTTTTTGTATCGTGTCCTTGGTGGCAAACTTGGAGTTTGTAATCTAGAAAACATTCTGATAGTCCTTTCACCCCATTTACCCTTGTATTGTATGCAGAAACAAATTAATTTCATTTCACGTTGGGTGATACTTTATGGATTCCATAACCTTAAAAGTGCTATATGCGTAAATAGATTTCTCATTTTTTTCCATAAATATAATTGTATCAAATTCCTTGGACTGTAGCATGATGTTCTCAATGTTGATAGTAACATGAATTATTTGTCCATGTCGAAGAAAACAAAATATAATTAGCAATTGTTTGTTTAAAATAGTAGAACAATCTGCAATTGACTATTTTAATAATCATTTTCATCCATCAAAATCATATCGAGGCTAATGAGCTGATTGGTTGTACGATTGAGGGGATCCCACATTATCAGTACTTTCACTTGAATGTTCTAGCTTCTGATGTTGTTGGTAACCACTAAACTTATTGCACGCCATAGGTTTTTTGGCTGCAAAAAGATTCGGAAATTGTTAGTCAGCCACCTATGCGGCTTTTATCCTGATAAGTGAATTAATTAATAATATTTATGAACCTTGATGGTTAAGGTGAGAGGCAGCTCAGAAGATCTGTCCTAACTTCATCCTAGAACCGGCAGTCTTCGATTTTGTTGGTGGTGCTCTGGCCGGGTAGCAGATTTCTGAAGACTTCAATTTTGTTGGTGGTGCTCAGGTTGGGTAGCAGATTTGCAGACTTCGATTTTGTGCTCTGTTCAGGTAGAAGATTTGTTCTGCAGTCTTTGATTTGTTGGTGGTGCTCTGGCCGGGTAGCAGATTTCTGAAAACGACTTCGATTTGTTGGTGGTGCTCAGGTTGGGTAGCAGATTTGCAGACCTCGGTTTTATCCAGAATCTGCGTGTGTTGGATGTGGCTAGCGGGTTCCCTCTATTCTGTTGTCTTGGTGGATTCAATGTCTGAGTTTCTTTTTATCAAGACTTGCGGACTTCTATGAGTCCGGTTAGAATTATCCTCGTCTCAGGTGTTGTATCTTTTATTACATGATTATTATGGATGCACGTGTCATATGCAAGATCGAGCATACATGGTTTGGACTGTTCTTTATTTTTACCTGGTCTGGTGCATAGATGTGACAACGTGTAGGTCCAATAAACTGATAAATACATATCAGCATGTTACGTGAAACCTTTTAATCTCAGCCGTTATTATTCAAATCAAACAGCTCAAACAATATTAACATATGTGGATAAATGTGATGCCTTATTTGTCTCTTGTTTTAATTATATAATAGATAGATAGATAGATAGATGGCACCTTTTTGCTGTATGCAGTTAATAAACATTAATGCAGTACACTTTCTTCGTCTCATCAGTGAGAGCGTGTTAAATTAAAAAAAAGAAAAGACAGAAGATAGTAGTGGAGCTCACTAGCCTCAATCGTGCAAACAAGAATTGTTTGAATAAAACATGCAGTTCAAAACGACAAAAAATGCATGCCGTCCACTTCGATTCATACCACGGTTTACTTTCCCTTGACGTTCAATGCACTCGCCTTGTAGCAAAAGGCAGTAACGAAAAATGGAGTGCAGTCCCCTATAACAATATTGCAGTGTGGTTGACTATTGGATGCAGTGCGGTTTTCTGGGATAGTGTCGCGGTTCACTTTCGATAACGACGCGGTTCACTTACTCCCAATTGTGAAGTGCATATTTTTTTTTACGGAAAACAACAACAAATAGTAAAGGGATTCACTTCTGAATAGTGTTGGGATTCACTTACGCCCAATGTAAAGTGCATTCAACTTCCTCGCCTGAGAAAAATTACGTCTGAATAAAAGAAACCATGCAGTTCTCTTGCTCGTCTGATGCAGTGCAGTTTTTTCGTCCGATGCAGTGCGGTTTTCTGTCGGATGAAGTACGCACGTCGATTTGGGTGTCGCGAAAACAGAGTGTCTGCATTTCGGTAATTCAAAATTCCTCTCAAACTGTAACGAATTACATAGAGTGTTCTACATGAAAAATTTGCACCTTCACGTTATCTTTCCAACGACGTATCGTTTGAATCATTCCGACCAGCGGTTTGTAAAAAGTTCACGAAAAACGGCCGCTACCACTCATCGACCGCCGCACAATTTTCAAAATTAACTTAAAACCGTATATTACACGCCTCGTCCATAGCTTCTCAACGGTATATTACACGCCTCGTTTTGACAAACGGTTTAAAAACTGGAGCAAAAACAGTACCAAAATTTTGAAATTTTTGAAAAACAGAATTTCGCGATTTAGTAAATTTGAAACTGCTCTTAAACCGTAACGAATTAGAGAAAATAATAGATATGAAAAATATGCGTCTCGATGATATCTTTCCAACGGTGTATCATTTGCTTCATTCCGACCATCGGTTTAGAAAAAAACATGGAAAACACGCTCACTGACATTCGTTGTGAGGCGCACAATTTTCGAAACTGCTCTTAAACCATGAAGAATCTCGAAAAGTGTTCAACATGGGAAAGTTGCACCTAATCCATAGTTTCTTAACGGTATATTAAACGCATCGTTCCGATAAACGGTTATAAAACTAGAGCGAAAAAGGCACCGAAAAAATAACGTGTGCAGTTTTTTCCGGCACGAAGTTCACTAGTCTCTGTATTGTAGTACCTTTGCTACTGAAAATGCAGTGCCCTCACGTTGAGCGTGTGCTACCTCTTGAGCATGCGTTGATTTTCCCTTGAAGAGGAAAGGGTGATGCAACAAAGTAGAGTAAATATTTCCCTCAGTTTTTGAGAACCAAGGTATCAATCCAGTAGGAGACTACACGCAAGTCCCTCGTACCTGCACAAACAAAATAAGAACCTTGTAACAAACGCAATAAAGGGGTTGTCAATCCCTTCATGGCCACTTGCAAATGTGAGATCTGATAGAGATAATAAGATAAATATTTTTGGTATTTTTATGATATAGATTGCAAAATAGAAAAGATCGGAAACTTATATGATGGAAGATAGACCTGGGGGCCATAGGTTTCACTAGTGGCTTCTCTCAAGATAGCAAATTCTACGGCGGGTGAACAAATTACTGTCGATCAATTGATAGAAAAGCGCATAGTTATGAGAATATCTAGGCATGATCATGTATATAGGCATCACGTCCATGACAAGTAGACCGAAACAATTCTGCATCTACTACTATTACTCCACACATCGACTGGTATCCAGCATGCATCTAGAGTATTAAGTTCATAAGAACAGAGTAACACATTAAGCAAGATGATTATGTATATATTAAACATATATATCACTAAGCAATAGTAATTTCCTTGTAACACATGAGTCTCCTACACGGCTCGGCCTTTAACGGCTAGGCCTTGTGTTGTGCGCCTGGGACATAGGGTGCTGAGTGGCTGATCTTTTTTTGTATTGAGAGTGGCTGATCTTTTGTACCGAGCCTAACGAGTTACACGAGTACTCGTGAGATTGACTCGTTTAACTTGGTCTATAAACGATCTTAAACTAAAGCTCGGCTCGACTCGTTATTCTTAGAGTTCGAGTCGATTCGAGCCGAGTCACGAGCTACTCGTTTAGCTCGCGAGCTTCGAGCTTTTTTTCCATCCCTAGTCTCACATTGATGCGGCTAATCAACGGGCTAGGGAGATGCCCATCAATTGATGTCAATGCAAGGAGTAGGGATTGCCATGCAACGGATGCACTAGAGCTATAAATGTATGAGAGCTCAACAAAAGAAACTAAGTGGGTGTGCATCCAATTTGCTTGCTCACGAAGACCTAGGGAATTTGAGGAAGCCCATTGTTGGAATATACAAGCCAAGTTCTATAATGAAAAATTCCCACTAGTATATGAAAGTGACAAAATAAGAGACTCTATCATAAAGATCATGGTGCTACTTTGAAGCACAAGTGTGGAAAAAAAGGATAGTAGCATTGTCCCTTTTTTATTTTATTTTTCTAGGCCTTCCTTTTTTTCTCTTTTTTTATTTGGGACAATGCTCTATTAATGATGATCATCACACTTCTATTTATTTACAACTCAATGATTACAACTCGATACAAGAACAAAGTATGACTCTATATGAATGCCTCCGGCGGTGTACCGGAATGGGCAATGAATCAAGAGCGACTTGTATGATAAATTATGCATGATGGCTTTTCCACGAATACGATGTCATCTACATGATCATGCAAGGCAATATGACAATGATGAAGCGTGTCATAATAAAAGGAACGGTGGAAAGTTGCATGGCAATATATCTCGGAATGGCTATGGAAATTCCATAATAGGTAGGTATGGTGGCTGTTTTGAGGAAGATATAAGGAGGTTTATGTGTGATAGAGCATATCATATCACGGGGTTTGGATGCTCCGGCAAAGTCTTCACCAACTCTCAAGGTGAGAAAGCAATGCACGGTACCGAAGAGGCTAGTAATGATGGAAAGGTGAGAGTGCGTATAATCCATGGACTCAACATTAGTCATAAAGAACTCACATACTTATTGCAAAAATCTACAAGTCATCAAAAACCAAGCATTACGCGCATGCTCCTAGGGGGATATATTGGTAGGAAAAGGCCATCGCTCGTCCCCGACCGCCACTCATAAGGATGACAATCAAAGAACACCTCATGTTTCAAATTTGTTACACAACGGTTACCATATGTGCATGCTACGGGACTCGCAAACTCCAACATAAGTATTTCTCAAATTCACAATTACCCAAGTAGCACAAATTTAATATTACCATCTTCATAGGCTCTTGCCACTCCTTGTTCCAAAATCCATCAAATCTTTACCCAAAAACTTGAAAACTTCACAACACAAAACTCAACAGAAAATCTCTCCGTTAGAGAAATAAAACAAACCACCACTTTAAGGTACTGTAATGAACTCATTCTTTATTTATATTGGTGTTAAACCTACTGTATTCCAACTTTTCTATGGTTCATACCCCCCGATACTAGCCATAGATTCATTAAAATAAGCAAACAACACACGAAATATAGAATCTGTCAAAAACAGAACAGTCTGTAGCAATCTGATTTGTTCGAATACTTCTGGAACTCCAAAAATTCTGAAAACCTAGGACAACCTGGACAATTTTTGTATTGATCTACTGCAAAATGAATTGGCAATTTATCACGTTCTGGTGAATTTTAACAATTATATTCGTGAGTGCAAAGTTTCTGTGTTTTTTCAGCAAGATTAAACAACTATCACCCAAGAAGATCCTATTGGTTCTACTTGGCACAAACATAACTAAATCATAAAACCACATCTAACCAGAGGCTAGATGAATTATTTATTACTAAACAGGAACAAAAAGCAAGGAACAAAAATAAAATTGGGTTGCCTCCCAACAAGCGCTATCGTTTAACGCCCCTAGCTTGGCATAAAAATAAGAATAGATCTAGGTATTATCATAATAATGGTAAGGCAAATTGCGAAAACTCATCTCATATTTCCTACGTTCAGCAACAAGTTTCCTTTGTGGCAAGCAAAAGTAATCAAAAGGGCTAAATTTAATGCGACAAAAGTCCCCAAGATCAAGCTCGGGAGGTATGGGTTCCTCCTTTGGCCCCTTATATTGCACAACCAATTCATCACTATAAGCATTCTTTTGGCAAAAAGTCATGAGCCTTGTTCAAGAGAAAAACCTAACCCATTGTTCTGAATAGCAAAATCATCATTGAGTTTAGAAATTCTATCAACTAGAACATCGGTAGGAACCTTCTTTCTAAGGTTTTCATTGTAAGCAACATGATCTAAAGATCGTAAATGCATTAAGCCTTCTTGATTAAAAAGGATAGCTTGTATGGGAGGACGACCAGCGTCCACCCTATAATGCGTAAAAATTTCATTGGCCTCTTTCATTAGAAATCTGAACTCATGTGCCAAAAAGATAGTAGCTGCTCGCTTAACAGAAGAATGCTCGATATTGGAAAACTCTAGAAAAATTCTTTGCATGCAAGGATGCATATGAATAAATTGTCTTTCAAGTTCAACTACGAGCAAGGATATAGCATCCGCAAGACTACTAGTTCTATGAAGGATAGACCCACCCATAGAGGGCAGGGCACCGACACAAGTAAAGAAATCTTGAATAACTCCTTTTCCAATAATATTACCACTACCAATCCGAAACCCTTTAGTGTGTAAAATAGTCAGTTCTTCTTGAGGATCATCAAAAGCATCAACGTTTTCCATGTTATTACCACTATCATTGTCAACGATAACCTCCCCAGTTTCAGTCATGATGGCATCAAATTGCACAAAGAATGAGCACACAAGAAGCAAGCGAAAAGAGGCGAACGGAAAAAGAGGGCGAATAAAACGGCAAAGGTGAAGTGGAGGAGAGGAAAACGAGAGGTAAATGGAAAATAATGTAATGCGAGGGATAAGAGTTTGTGATGGGTACTTGGTATATTCTGACTTGTGCGTAGATCTCCCCGACAATGGTGCCAGAAATGGCTAGTTGACGGGAGATCAAATCTTGACTTGACTTGGCGCAAATCTCCCTGGCAACGGCGCCAGAAATCCTTCTTGCTACCTCTTGAGCATGCGTTGGTTTTCCCTTGAAGAGGAAAGGGTGATGCAGCAAAGTAGCGTAAGTATTTCCCTCAGTTTTCGAGAACCAAGGTATCAATACAATAGGGGACTACACGCAAGTCCCTCGTACCTGCACAAACAAATAAGAACCTTGCAACCAACACAATAAAGGGGTTGTCAATCCCTTCACGGCCACTTGCAAAAGTGACATCTGATAGAGATAATAAGATAAATATTTTTGGTATTTTTATGATATAGATAGAAAAGTAAAGATTGCGAAATAAAATAGATCGAAAACTTATATGATGGAAGATAGACCCGGGGGCCATAGGTTTCACTAGTGGCTTCTCTCAAGATAACAAATTCTACGCTGGGTGAACAAATTACTGTCGAGCAATTGATAGAAAAGCGCATAGTTATGAGAATATCTAAGCATGCTCATGTATATGGGCATCACGTCCGTGACAAGTAGACCGAAACGATTCTGCATCTACTACTATTACCCCACACATCGACCCCTATCCAACATGCATCTAGAGTATTAAGTTCATAAGAACAGAGTAACACATTAAGCAAGATGACATGATGTAGAGGGATAAACTCAAGCAATATGGCATAAACCCCATCTTTTTATCCTCGATGGCAACAATACAATACGTGCCTTGCTGCCCCTGCTGTCACTGGGAAAGGACACCGCAAGATTGAACCCAAAACTAAACACTTCTCCTATTGCAAGAAAGATCAATCTAGTAGGCCAAACCGAACTGATAATTCGAAGAGACTTGCAAAGATCTCAAATCATACATATAAGAATTCAGAGAAGAACCAAATATTGTTCATAGATAGTCTTGATCATAAACCCACAATTCATCGGATCTCGACAAACACACAACAAAAAGTATTACATCGAATAGATCTCCAAGAGAATCGAGGAGAACTTTGTATTGAGATCCAAAGAGAGAGAAGAAGCCATCTAGCTAATAACTATGGACCCGAAGGTCTATGGTAAACTACTCACACATCATCGGAGAGGCTATGGTGTTGATGTAGAAGCCCTCCATGATCGATTCCCCCCGGCGGAGCGTCGGAAAAGGCCCCAAGATGGGATCTCACGGGTACAGAAGGTTGCGGCGGTGGAAATAGGGTTTTGTGGTGTTCCCGGATGTTTTCGGGGTATATGAGTATATATAGGCGAAAGCAGTAGGTCGGTGGAGCCACGAGGGGCCCACGAGGATGGGGGCGCGCCCTCCTACCTTGTGGCCGCCTCGTTGCTTCCTTGAAGTCCACTCCAAGTCTCCTGGATTGTGTTTGTTCCAAAAACGATCCCCGCGAAGGTTTCATTCCGTTTAATATTCCTTTTCCGCGAAACACTGAAATAGGCAAAAATAACAATTTGCACTGAGCCTCGGTTAATAGGTTAGTCCCAAAAATAATATAAAAGTGCATAATAAGGCCCATTAAACATCCAAAACAGATAATATAATAGCATGAAACAATAAAAAATTATAGATACGTTGGAGACGTATCAGCGTGCAGTGCGGAAGTGTTATCAGAATAGTTATTTTGCTAATATTAGCAAAATAGACCGGCTATGTGTGTGTGTGTGTGTGTGTGTGTGTGTGTGTGTGTGTGTGTGTGTGTGTGTGTATAGGGCACTGCATTTTCAGTAGCAAATGTACTACAATACAAAGACTAGTGAACTTCGCGTCGGGAAAAACTGCACACGTTGTTTTTCGGTACCTTTTTCGCTCTAGTTTTATAACCGTTTATCGGAACGACGCGTGTAATATACCGTTGAGAAACTATGGATTAGGCGCGACTTTTTCATGTTGAACACTTTTCGAGATTCTTCATGGTTTAAGAGCAGTTTCGAAAATTGTTGGCCTCACAACGAATGTCAGCGAGCGTTTTTCGCGTTTTTTTCTAAACCACTCGTCGGAATGAAGCAAATGATACACCGTTGTGTCGGCATTCTGGGAACAGGGGTCCCCAGAGCGGCCCAGTACGACCCATCTTCACCAACCAACGCTCAAGCCCTCGCAAGGGGCCAAGCCTCGCAAGGCGGACGACACAAGACCTCCTCGGGGGCAGCCTCACCAAGCTGGCTCGCGAGGGGCAGAGAGATCAAGGCAAGGAGAACCTCGCAAGGTTCCAATGACGTAAGCCGTGACAACCAAGACCAGGCGGGAGCCAACGCGCACAGTGTCCTTGTTTCCTCTTTGGTGCTAAGGAGGCAAGCGCAGGCGAGGAGTACCGAGGCATGAGACAAAGGTTTCCATATCGGTGCAACGAGACCAAGACCTGCAGGACGACAGGACGGAGGTCACCGTGGAGCCCAAGACGGCGTCACTACTAGAGCCTTTGGCAGGCGAAGACCACCTTTAGTCAGGATAGCTTGTACTAGCTGTCCCCCTTCAAATTGGCCGTTGTGGCATCTCTTCCTACTCAATATTTGGGAAGAGGACCAAGGCATTTATAAATAGGACTAGCCACCACAGTAGTAGGGGTGGGCATAAAAACCGACGAACCGAAAACCGAACCGATGACGAAACCGAATAAACCGAATTTTCTGTTTTTTCAGCTATCACAGAAAATTTTGGTTTCAGGTTTACTAACCGAACAGAATTCGGTTGGTTCATTTTTTTCTCGGTTAACCGAGGAAAACTGAATAACACCGATTCAGCATAAAGAACAACGAAAAAGTAGGCACAACAAACGTCTCCCCGCGAGTCACGCCACGAGCGTTCTGTTTTTAGCACTCACCCAGTCGTCCACGAGGCCACGATCGCCTACAAACGACCAACGCACTGCACAAGTCTTGCGTGTGGGCCTACCTGAGTACCTGAGCATGCAAGGCCCAACTCACGTGGCATTTTTTGGTGAAGGGTGTCCTGTCGTGCTGTGTCTTGTCGTGCAAGCACACTGGTCACAAGTTCCTTTAGACTAGCTACAATGGGTAGTAACATAGAGTAGTAACATTGCTCATGTTACTACTCTATGTTACTACCTCTATAGTGGGGAGTAACATATGTGTGGTAACATGCAACACTTCATTTATTAGGCTATAGACTCATCTTGCCTTGATATGTGTGATGTTACTCATACTAGTAGTAACTAGCTATGTTACCACATGCCTCTCTTTCTTCATTTATTGCTTGCCACATCATCTCTTCTATCTAGATATGTGTGATGTTACTATCTATGTTACTCCCATTGTGGGTAGTCTTAGTCCCAGCTCGCTCGACCCAGGAGATGAGCCAAATACTTTTGCCTATATAAAAGGATGTCGCTGCTTCCATTCACGCACAAATACTTCAAAGCGTTGTACTTTGGTATAAAACCGAAAACCGCACCGACTAATTGGTTAACCGAATTTTCGGTTAGTTATTTTCATATACCATTTTCGGTTATTGATTTTGCTAACCGAATTTGTGAAAAAGCCGAATGTTAGAAACCGAATTTTGGTTTTATACGGAACGCCCAGCCCTACACAGTAGGAGGCAACTGATTCAGATCATCCTCACCCACAAGAACTCATCTTGGACTTGATCCACTCCATCCTCACACCCACCAAACACAAGAACACCTCTCCTCAGAAGGCTGTTCTTCCCCTTGTATTGTTCATCCTCAGCCCAAGAGGCAATCCACCACACCACACTGGAGTAGGGTACTACACCACAACGGTGGCCCGAACCAGTATAAATCTTGTGTCTTTTGTGTTGAGAGTTCGTCAAGTTAGGCTTTGAGATCGCGGTGAGGCTGAGGGCGTGATTAGGTAGGGGGAAATCTTCGTGCGCACCCCAGTGTTCGAACCTTAAGGATTTTGCCGGAACTCGAGATCCGACATTTGGTGTGCCAGGTAGGGGTACGCCGAAGCTTTCCTTCCATCGATCCGCGTCCCGTCGCTTCGTCACATTCATGGCGGACGCTCGCCGAGCTTGCGCTGAGTGCCGGGCCGCCCTCGCCGCCCGCGTTGCTCAGACGGCTCCCATTGGCGGTCCTCCCCGTCGTTATCCGTCACCTGCCGCCAACGCTGCCACCGGCCCGGCGGGAAACGAGCAGCAAGCATCCTCGCTGCACCCCTCGGTGCGGCGGGACGGCCGCACCGCCACTCCGTCGCTGACCTCGGCCGGCTCGTCGTCTCACGCTCGTCGCGCTCCCACGGAGACGCAGGCCGCATTGCTCATGGCACGCGAGCTCCTGCGCTACCGCCCTATCGAGAACCTCTACGAGGACTGGCTGGACTGCATCGCCGAGCTCGTCAGCGCTGCGGGGGAGGGGGGGGGGGGCTCCCCCGTGCCATCCCTCTCGCTACCTCGCCCTCTGCCAACTGCGGGCGGCGTGGCCCACGGAGCGCCTCCACCACCTCTGCCCCAAGACGGCGTCCTGGCACCAAGGCGCACGGCCCCCCGGCATGACCCACCGTGTCGGGCGCCTGCGCGAGAAGAAGGAAGCTGCCAAGAAGTTCCTCGTCCGCAAGAGAACGCTCCCGCGCTCCCAGCACTACTGCGACAAGACCGTGCGCCACCTGCGGTGGCGGTGCACGGACATCAAGGGCAGGCTCCACATCATCAAAGGATCCTGATGGCCACAGCGGGCTGTCGCGCCTTCACCCCTGAGCTGCGTAGCGTCGCATGGCCGGGCAAGTTCAAGCCAGATCTGCCTCCTCGCTACGACGGCACCCCCGACCCCGCGGAGTTCCTGTAGCTCTACGAGCTGAGCATCAAGGCGGCCAACAGCGATGAAAAAGTCATGGCGAACTGGTTCCCCATGGCTCTCAAGGATGGTGCTTGTTCGCGGCACCTGAACCTGCCCCCGAGTTCGATCTCATCTTGGAACGAGATGCACGACCGCTTCGTCGTGAACTTTCAGGGCACTCGCGACCGCCCTCCGGCCGTGGGTGACCTGCGCCGCATCAAGCACCAGCCAGGAGAGACCCTCCAAAAGTACATCCAGCGCTTCAACAACGTTCACCTCAAGATCCCCAAGGTGACGGACGAGGCCATCATCTCCGTGTTTTCTGATGGCGTCTGCGACGTCAAGATGAAGGAGGAGCTCGCCATCCACAAGGAGCTATGCATGACCATGGAGCTGTTCAACCTGGCGACCAAGTGCGCAAGAGATGAGGAAGGACGCCTTTCCCTCCTCCAGCTCCCAGCTGCTGACCCCGAGGAGAAGAAGGCCAGGGCCAAGGACGTGAAGCGCAAGGGGGTGGCCGTGCTTGTGGCGGAGCCGGAGACGAAGCGCGGCCGAGACATTCCAGAGTCGTCCAAGAGCAGCCGTCCATTCTGCGCCTTCCACAACGTCCACAGCCACAACACTAATGATTGTGAAGAGCTCAGGGCCATTCGGGACGGACGCCTCGGTCGACACCCCGAGCGCAACGACCGGGGCTACGACCAAGGAGGAGTACGTGGCGGAGGACGCTGCGAAGATCGTGGCCCTCACCAGGAGTGGCGCGACCGGCCTCGCGAGGACCGCTGGCAAGAACATCCTCATGAGGGCGCATGGAGGGATCAGCCTCGCGAGGACCGCCCCCAGGGCAACACTGGCCTTCCACCGCTGCCGCCACCGCCAATAAGGAATGACGACCACCATCAGGACGAGGGGGCTGGGGGCTTCAAGGAGTCGCGTACTATCGCCTGCATCTTGGGCGGAGCTCAGGCCCCAGCCTCTCAGCGTATCTTCAAACAGTTTGCTCATGAGGTGAACGCGGTCCTCCCCAGGCTCGAGGCCACACGCCCGCTTAGGTGGTCCAAGTGCGCCATCACCTTCATTTCGGCAGATCAACTCAAGTGCACGACCACTGCTGGTGCCCTCCCGATGCTTTGCTCACCCGTCATCAGCAATGTGCAAGTCACCAAGACCCTCATCGACGGCGGCGCAGGGCTTAACGTCCTGTCCGTCGAGACGTTCGACAACCTTCAAGTGCCCTATGATCAGCTTCAGCCTACCAAGCCCTTCTCAGGAGTGACTGACGGTTCCACCACGCTGATAGGACAGGTCCGCCTCCCTATCACCTTCGGATAGCGCAACAACTACTGCACCGAGCTCATTGACTTCGACGTCGCCCACATCCGTCTGCCAACATAAACAACATTGTTATTGTTCTATTCACGAACAAGATGATCATTTGTTCTGAATATTCAGTGCTCTTGTTGGCGTTGGCCTGCCTAACCACATACAGATGAAGCATGAACTATTTTTTCATATGAGAAGAAACATCCCAGGCCCATCCCTCACCGCCACACCACCCAACTCTCTCCATCAACTTCCTTCCTCGCCGTCTTGTCCACCACCAGCCCCCTTACGCCTGGTGTCGATGCGAGCTGTCGGAGCTCACAAATTACGACCATGTCGTTTCAGCGGGAAGGAGAGAAGGAGAGAAGGGAGAGGGACCGCCACCTTTCCTCAACTGTGCCACCACCCAATAAAAAATCCCACCCGCCGCCACTATCGCTATTTTCGTTCGAGAGCGAGCAAGGCATGAGGATTCTGTTCAGGAGGTGGGAGATGGGGAAAACGTTTCAGCGAGGAGAACGCGAGTGGCTGCCCTCATCCGCGAGAATATGACGGCTCTCGTCAACCTGGTTTTACACCGAATATTCTCTAAACATGGCTGCCCATATCCCCACCGTATCCTCTCTTCCAAATGGCTGGTATCATCCTAAAATATGGCTATCCCCCATCCACCCATGGACAGCCAGCAAACCAAACGTCCCCTATACTTCCGATGGAAGTCGTTCCTTGACCACGTTGACCTCGCCGCGTTTCGTTGCATGCATGCGTCCATGGGCGTGGTGCGTCCCCACTGTCAGCCTTTCACGTACAGTCATCTTCCGATGACTCTCGGTTGTTGACCACGTTGACCAGACCATGCCGAGCGCACCCAGACTGGAACGACCCGGAGATGGGGAAGACGGGGCAGTGGAGTCGCAGATGGAGAGGAGTGGGAAACTTCACTGGTTCGGGTGCGCGGCAGCACACCCGCGGTGCCGCCCACAGGAGACAAGAGCAAGAACAGAGGTTGAAGAAGGAGCACGGCTATTGGATTAACATCCAACGGTCCTGCTCCTAGAATCATTTGTTCATTAAGTTGACAAAGCCATGCGTACACATCCGCTTAGTAGGCCCACAAGTCAGTCACCAAATCTAACGGGTCCCAGCTGTCAATGGGATGAATTTTTTTCGCAAAACAAGGAGGCACTTCCTTCCGTGCGAAGATACAGCTGATGGGTCCTAGCTGTCAGGTGGAGGAAACATTTTTTCAGCTTAATAAGGAGGAACTTTCCTTGCGTGCGACCATGGACCTCGTGGGTCCCAGCCGTCAGGCTCTCCACATACAGTCCTCTTCCGATGGCTCTCGTTTGTTGACCACACCGCACCGAATGCAGCGAGGCGGTGGACGACGGCGAGGCCCCGGACGGGAACGACTCGGAGATGGGAAAACGCGACAACGGAGTCACAGATTGAGAGGAGGAGAAGGGTTATAACTGGTTCTGTTGCGGCGTGGGGCTGTAGTCTATGGAGAATAACAGGAGGTGTCGAGGGGTGGAGGGATAGCCTGGCCGGCGGTGGGGTAGCGCTTCGCAGCGATGCGTGCTAAGCAGAGCCGCTAGCGGCCGGAGGCCGGACCAGGCGGTCCCGGCGACGCTGGAGGAAGAAGACGAGAGATTGAAGGTGCATGCCAGCCGTTTGATATAAATCCAATGGCTGTGGATGACACAATCATTTGTTGACCAAGTTGACAACGCCCTGCGTAGGCCCATCAGGCGGGAACATGTGCTGCACTTCATCACCCAGACCCTGCAAGTTCCGGCACGTTCCGCTCAGCCATGGGTTCATGGAGTTGGCCTGTTTGAGATGGATGACCCAGTAGTCTGTGGATCCTTTACCTTGCATCCACCTTTTCCTTTGGGCCTAGACGAGAAGGGAGAAGAGTTCTTTGTCATATTTATTCCGCACGACCATGGCGAGGGGTTTCGTGCGCTGCATGGATATCGTACGGGCTGGCTTATGTTCATTGGAATCCCTTTGGATTATCGGAACACGCAGGGGCTTGCTGATGTGGTCTGGACTTTTGGTCAGTTTCATTATTGGAACCACACCGACCGTCGACGCGCCCGCTCCCTTGTCCGAGCTTCTTTTCCGGACAATGCTTTGGTTCCTCGCGATGTGGTTTTCCGTGAGTTCGCTAATTGGGGTGGTACGATTGTGTCTTGGACGTCTGCATGCTATATACTGTCTGCTGAGTTTGCTGAAGCCATGATTGGGGCGGATGAGGATCTGATGCCGTTGGATGGCAATCCACATCCGATGCCTGGAGAAAACCCCCCGCAACCTTTTTGGGCTATGCCACCTTACCCAGCATTGGTGTGGAATGCTGTCCCGCCACATCATCAGCCAGTTCAGCAAGGATTCAATGGTTGGGAACCGAATGCTCAGCAGGATGAGGGATGGGGTGTTTGGGAAGATCAAGCTCATAATCAACCTGTGGATGATAATCAGGGTGTCGCGCAGAATGAGGAGGAGGTTGAGCAGAACTCCATGGTCATGGACGTGCCTTCTTTTGGTTCCTCTGGCTCTGTGGCAATGATGGATCACCAGGGTCTCAATTTGGAGGTCCAGCAGCAATTGCACCAGCCTGTGGTTGATCCAATTCAGTTGGGCATTGTGCGTGTAGTTTACGAGCTGGTTCTGCCGCCATAGATGATCTGGGAACGAACTTTCCGTATGATGCTGCCTGAGATTGTTACTGCACGGATCCCCTGCTCTCTTTCTTTGTCAGTGCTCCCACCTTTTGTCTTGCCCACACGCTTTTGGCCGTGGGCGATTGAGCTGGAGTTTATCAATCAGATGGCAGCTGCTGGTTTCTTCTCGTCTGCCCTGTGCGCTCCTAGGAACAGGTCTTCAGTTACAATTGCGCCGCTACAGCCGCAACCACTTACCATGACAGAACCAGAGTAGCCTACTCAGGAGGTACAACACGTGGAGGAGCAGCCGCCCAGCGAGGCTATTTCTTCAGGGGATTTTCAGTTCTAGGCTCAGACTCCTCCTATCCTTGGGAAGCGAACATCCAGCAGATCACGCAAGACTACCCAGTTGGTTGCTGTAGAGCTAGACTTCTCCACCAGACGGGTAACTCGGAGCTGCGCCAAGGCAACAGGTTTCAAGCCCACCTCTGCCATCCCGATGAGGACCTCAAGCCTACGTCAACCGCGGGCCAAGAAGCCACGCCTCCCTGTGCCGGAGCCAAACGGAGATGGAGTCGCGATTCCACCTCCGACGCCTATCCCTACTCTGCAGTTGCTGGGTGAGGCGCTGCAAATCCCTCCTGAAGATCTTACGGTGGCCAAGCTTATGGCGGGCCCGGAGTCTGATGAATCGACCAAGCCTCCCAATGATGATTGATCTTGTTTATTTCGGATGGGGATGGGTTCAGAGACCTCATTTCTTTTGGGTCGTTATTATCCTGGACTTATGTGTGTTGGTTCTATCTGTCGTTTGGGTGAACTTTGTTATGCTTTGCTACTCATTCTGTTATGCAGTTATGAGTTTACTATGCTTTTATTACTGTGTTTATGGATCATACATCTTATCGTAATTGGCGAGTGTTGTGCTGGAATGTGCGTGGCCTGAACTCTGAGGACAGGCAACGGGATGTCAGGGCTAAAATTGAGGAGAGCAAATGTTCTATCATATGTCTGCAAGAAACTAAGGTCGAGCATTTTGATCTGAGATCGATACGTGCTTTTTGTCCGCGTAGGTTCGATCGCTTTGCGTTTTCCCCTTCTGTGGGAGCATCAGGTGGTATCCTGGTTATTTGGAATTCAGCAGTTTTTAGTGGCACTCTAGTTGAGGTACAACGCTTTGGCATAGTTATATCTTTCAAGTCTGTGCATAATTCTGAAACTTGGACTTTGGTGTCTATCTATGGCCCATGCCATGGGCCACAACGGGATGATTTTGTTCAATGGTTGTATAACCTTCCTATACCTGTGGATCAAAACTGGCTCTTGCTTGGAGATTTCAATTTTATCCGTTCATTGGATAATAGGAATAGGCCTGGGGGAGATGTTAATGATATTTTTTTGTTCAAAGAGATCATCGGCCATCTAGGTTTGCTTGAGTTACCATTGAAAGGTAGAGCCTACACCTGGTCTAATATGCAGGAACAGCCTCTTTTGGAGCAGCTGGATTGGTTTTTTACTACTGCTGACTGGATATCTGCTTATCCGAATACAGTAGTATTTCCTTTGGCTAAAACCTCCTCTGATCATGTGCCTTGTGTTGTTTCAATCGATACCACTATTCTGAAGTCGAAGATCTTCTGCTTTGAGAATTTTTGGGTGGAAATGCCAGGTTTTCTTGACTGTGTTAGGACCTCTTGGGAGGAGCCTGTTGTTGTGGGCTTATCTGCACCTGCCACTTTGTCTGTTAAATTCAAGATGTTGAGACTTGCACTCAAGAAGTGGAGCACTAATCTTTCCTCCTTAAAAAGGTTGGCCACTAAATGTTCAGAGGTGGTTTTGTATTTTGATAACCTTGAGGAACTCAGACCCCTTACCAGACCTGAGTTTAACTTCAGGAAAATGGTCAAGCTTCAGTATGAACGTGTACTGAAGCTGCATCATATATATTGGAAGCAGAGGTGCACCATTAGATATATCATGGTGGGGGATGAAAACTCCAAGTTCTTTCATGCTATGGCCTCGGAGAGGCTTAGACGAAACACGATCTCCTTGTTGCAGAGAGAGGATGGTTCTGTTGTCAGTGATCATGACCAAATGGCAGGAGTTTTATAGAGCTCCTTTAAGTCCAGAATGGGCCAAGCGCAGGGTATCTCCATGGGTTTTGATCTCTCCTCTTTGATTGCCCCTATCTTGGGCCTTGAGGAATTGGACGCTCCCTTTTCTGATGAGGAGATTTCTGCGGTGCTTAAAGATTTGCCTACTGATCGGGCACCTGGACCTGATGGGTTTAATGATATGTTTGTCAAGAAATGTTGGACTATTATTGAGACAGATTTTAGAAAGTTAGTCAAGGATTTTTTTGAGGGGAGGATCAGTTTGCAGAATATCAATTCTTCCTTCATCACCCTCATCCCCAAAATGTTGGCGCCAATGGGCTCTAATGATTTCCGGCCTATTTCCTTAACTAACACCTGCCTCAAATTCCTCACTAAACTCTTGGCCAATTGTGGGGACCCCGACTCATAAGTCGTGATCACTGAATGCACGTGTACAGTGATCCCAGAGATCAATGCTCACTGAACACACAGAAGCTGAATAACAAGAGTCTTACATCCATACATACCGTCTTACACAAATTGTGACCATTATGGTCAAGTCTTACATAGATAAAGCCTTAAGGGCTGAACATCAAATGAAACACAAGCAGCGGAAATCTTCGTTGATAAATAGAACCCATGCCATCTGCCTTAACCCTACAGGCATTCTGACTGGGAAACGTCCTAGTTCGCATGCTCATCTCCAAAGGATTCTTCTTCGAACTCTTGTTCTTCCATGCCTGGCCAATTAAATAACCAGTGGCAAGCCAATGAGTACTTTGAATGTACTCGCAAGCAACCCATGTTTTGGTTCAAGGTACAACAATGCATGATATAGGTAAATTTTTGCGAAAAGCTAATTTTGAGTGCAATGACATGTTCAACAATTTGTAAGACATGCATCAGGAGAATTCAAGTAACCATGAAGACAAGTTACAGATATCAACGTAAATAGAGTGGGCACCAACCCAACTCATTCATGTCAAGCCCTTGGCTTGACCCAAGTTGTTCTTCCCACACACACATTGGTTTGTAAACAAGTGGACGTAGCCCAAGAGCGGTTACCCAACTGTCCTTGACCGTGGACACGGCTATTCGAATAGTTTTACACTCTGCAGAGGTTGCACACTTTACCCACAAGATCCGGGGAGCTTCCGTGTCATCCACGACCTGTGGTACCTCAAGTACCCGGGGTAAGCACCCGATCACTATCTTTCCCTAGACGACACTAACAAGGAGTCCACTCGTTGTTCCGTATCCTCACGATGTACATCATACGAGACTCACTCAAGATCGTAACATCCGAGAGGGGACACAACGGTGTATCCGGTGCCCTGTAAAAACAGTCATGGCCGCCCTACCTGGCATGACCCCATCCCGAGAGAGAGCACCAACTCTCCCCCGTCACTAGTAATGCGGGCTCCAAGCTAGTATCGGCCTAAGTAATCAATAATGCCCTTTCCCATATAAGGGTAGAGTGCTTGCGCATGTAAGGTTGGAATAACGGTCGCAACTTAAACCAATCCGTTTTTGAAAACAACACACACACTTGCCTCGGTACACCACTTCGTCATCAAGTGGCTACCCAACACATCATCTCCCTCGGGCATAAGTGGCACCCGATGGGGTTTTCGAAAAGTCCTTTGAAAGTACTTTGCCTCCATCACCATGTATATCCCCACCCTTTTTGCGTAGCTCTACATTGCATCCTATCTACTCCCACCGGCATAACCCTCATAAGAAGGTAGGGTCATGCACCATGCAGGTATCAACGAGGAAGTAACGAAGGCAATCCACCAAAGTGGTTACCCCCTCATCATGATTCCGAAACAACACTAATAAAGTGCTATATGACATGCATAAAAAGGCTTCATAGACATGGTCAAAGGGCTGCTTGCCTGGCTCAGCAAAGTCTTCTGGGTCTTCAAAGTCTTCTGGTCCAACTCCTTCGTTAGCAACGCAATCTATCGTCGCAGAATAATAACGAGAAAATAAGGCAATAATAAAACAGAAAAATCAAAGTGCTCAGAAAAATGTCAACTCATTTTTGTAAAATACTAGGTGGAAATCTAAGAAGGGGAAAATTCTTAGTTTTGGATTTGGAGTTGTGGAACAGGAGAAATGGATTTTCAAAGGCACATTTAAATGCTTAAAATCACATTTAAATATTCACAGTAAAGGAAAGTTTGTTGGATTTGAATGGAAGTTGCACCATTAAATAGGTTGCAATATTCTTAGAATTTAGAAATTGGAATTAATTTATTTGGACCATTATTTTGTCCTGTGGAATTTTTGGAAGATGAGACAGAAAAGAAAAAGGAAAGGGCACTGTGCCTGCTGGGCCAGATCAGCCGCAGCGCAGCAGGCCCACCCAGCGGGCCGGCCCAGCCGAGCCAGCGCGCAGCACGCGCGCCCGTTTGCCCATTTCAAACCTGACGGGCGGGGCCCGCAGGTCAGAGAGAGAGAGAGGGGCGCGGGAACGAGGGAGAGGATGACAGGCGGGGCCCACCTGTCATCACTAACCCGTGGACAGGGAGGTCGAGGCGCTCACCGACGACGATGCAGGCCACGGCGAGGCGATCCGAGGGCACCGGCGTGCTCAGGGTGGAGTCGCCATTCAGGTGGAGGTGGAGGCGGTCGCCGGAGTGCAGGGGTTCGCCGGCGACGAGGCTTGCGGCGGAGGGGCTTCGGGTGGTGGTCGTTCCGGCTATTTCTGACTGCAAGAGAGAGGGGAGACAGAGGGGAAATGACCAGGGAGGCGAGGGGAGTCCAGATCGAGAGAGAAAAGGGGCGGAGGGAGCCCGTACCCGTATATCGACGGCGACCCGAGGCGGCGGAGCTCGAGCTCGATCTCGAGCTCGGGCGGCTCTGTGGATGAACGGGAGGTGCAGGGGGAGGTTTTGGTGGTGCGGAGAGCGGGTGATGGGGGTGGAAGGGCTCGGGAAGGTCTCTTTATAGGCGAACGACGAGGTCCCGTAGACCCGTGCGCCGGCGAGCTCATGCTCGTCGCTGCAGGGCTCGGGGGAAGCAGACGGGGTGTCAGGGGTGTTCCTGGACGTCGACCACGTCGGGTGAGATAGAGAGAAGGAGTGGAGAGAGGTCAGGGTGCGCGCGTGTGAGCTCGCCCATTGGAGCGCTCGGGCGGCCATGGCGCGCGTGTGAGCAGGGGCAGGAGAGAGAGAAGGAGGAGGGGGCCGACAGCGTGCCGTGTCCCAAACATCGAGGCACCTCGGGGGACACGAGGGGGAGGGCCGAGGTGGCCGGATGTGGCTGGAAGGGGGCGGCTACAGTGCGGGAGCGCACTGTAGGGTGCTCCAGAGCGTGCGTATGGCTGCCATGGCATTGTTTATGCCCTGTGGGCGCGGCCAACCGTGTCCAGCAGGTCTAGGGGGGAGTAAAGAAGAGGGGAGGGGCATTGGATGCCCTGGTGAGCCAGTGGAGTGAGGAGGGAGGTGAGGAAGAGGGGTACAGGGGCTGACCAGAGAGAGAAAGAGGGATTTTACCCATCCAATAAGTGAGCTATGGACTTGCCATTGTTGCTAGAGGTGAAAGGGGACTAGAAGGGGTTGTGGTAAAAAGTGGAGCTCTCCAAGAGTAGTGGAAGGGGTCAAAACAGTGGTTTTTGCAAAATGCCAGAAGGTGTTTGTTGTTGGTTTGGGCAAGAAAATGAACTCCATTTGGAATGAGACTCCACAGGGTGAAATGACACATATAATTAGGGCCTTCTACCAATTTGGAGCTTAATTGGGAAAAGTTGCCAATGCAACTTTTGTAAACCCTAGAAATGTGCAGAAATAGACTTGTGTAGATCTAGTTGAGCAAATCACTTCTCCTTGATGCACCACTTGGTGTAGTGGCCTCATTTGGTCATGTGAACATGCTCACAAAAGTTGGGGTCAAAGGGAGAAAGTTGGTAGTACAAACTTGTTCAAATATGGTTCTGGTCAGAGAGGGTTTTGGGGCATTTTGGTGAACCAAAATGACTTTAATTGACATGAGGCTTTGCAAGATCATCACAATATTTCTGGATTTTTCTTGGATTTTTATGAAAATATTTCTTGTAGAAATATTTCAAATCCTTGAAATGGGCAGAAATGGTTTTGGGAGGTTTTGTCCAATATTTTGATCATAACCATGTGTTGAAACTATTATATATGGAAAATATATGTCCATTGAGTCTCCCTAATTTTTCTCAAATATTTTTAAAGCTTTTAAATAATTTTAACCTATTTAAGACCATTTCTGGCCTTAAGAAAAGCCCTTTAAATAAAATAGTAAAATAACTTTCAAAATTATATTTTTGTGGTTTCTAGGTATCCTATATCTAATAGGTTTCAAATATACCTTTGGAAATATTTTTACTGCCCTTAATTAAGTATTTGGAGTGCAAACCTCAATCTAGGGTTTTTTTGGAAAACTAACTTTTGAAAATACTTTTTGGCCAAACTATTTTTGTAAGAAAATACTATATTGCTCTATTCACATGGCATGATTATTGGGCAGAAGTTTGGGACAAGGAGATGAAGTATAGAAGGTGAAGTAGTTGACTATTAAGAGCACTAAAAAAAACCACACAGAGAAAACCAACTTCAAAACAAAAGCCAAATAATGCAAAAGTTTTTGTTGGTCCAAATTTTCATGCTTTATTAATGCAAATAACATGTTACAAAATGCATGGTGTGACACCAATCGACTGCAAAAGGTAATCCTCAAGTACATACACAAGAACCAATATGGTTTTTTGAAACATCGGTCTATTCAGGATTGCGTGGCATGGGCGTTTCAGTACATCTACCAGTGCAAGCAATCAAAGAAACCAATCATTCTCTTAAAGTTGGATTTTGCTAAGGCTTTTGATACTGTTGAGCATGAGGCCATTCTGGCTCTGCTTATGGCAAAAGGTTTTCCCCCCAAATGGATTGGTTGGGTCAAGGAAATTTTGTCCTCTGGTGACTCTCAGGTACTTCTTAACGGCATCCCCGGCAATCACTTTAAGTGTAAGCGTGGGGTTAGGCAAGGGGACCCTTTTTCTCCATTGCTTTTTGTTTTGGCAGCAGACCTGTTGCAGTCGGTTGTTAACAAGATGTTGCTTGATGGTATTCTCTCTTTGCCAATTGATTGCAATGACAAGGATTTTCCAATAATCCAGTATGCTGATGATACTATCATGCTACTCCCTGCGGATGAAGCCCAGCTCGTAGCCCTCAGAGATATGTTGCAGGTTTTTGCTGAATCTACTGGTCTCAGAGTAAACTTTGCTAAATCCATGATGGTACCTATTAATGTCCCTGAAGATGAGGCTCTTCGGCTTTCTCAGGTCCTTCAATGTACTCTAGGATCACTGACATTCACCTATCTTGGCCTCCCCTTGGGAACGACCAAGCCCACGATCCTTGATCTGATGCCTTTGGTGGATTCACTAGAGAGGCGTTTGACTGCAAGTTCAGCTATGTTGAACCAAGGTTGCAGGCTCCAGTTGCTGAGATCAGTTCTTTCGTCCATGCCTATATACTTCCTCTGCTCCCTATCCATTCCAACTGGCATCATCAAGCAATTAGAGTGGATTATGCGCCAATGTCTTTGGAGAGGAAACTCTGTTATACTGAGGCAATCCCTTGCTGCGTGGGATATGGTTTGCAGACCCAAGGAAAAAGGAGGATTGGGGGTCATCAACCTGCAGCTTCAGAACCAAGGGCTCCTCATTAAACACTTACATAAATTCTACAATAAAGTGGATATACCCTGGGTATCCTTGTTGTGGGATTCATACTATGATGGAGTTGTCCCTCATGCCACTGTTCTTTGTGGCTCCTTTTGGTGGAAGGATATTTTTGAGTTAGCTAATAATTACAGAGCTGTTGCCTCTGTTTCAGTTAACAAAGGGGACTCGGTTTTGTTCTGGTCTGATGCTTGGAATTTGGAAGGTTCAACGATGCCTTTGAGACAAAGATTGCCTCAGTTGTTCTCTTATGCTTTGGATGATAAGATTTATGTGGCAGATTTCATTGACAGTCACGATATGGCCTCTTTCTTTCAGTTGCCTATTTCCCAGCAGGCTACTATTGAACTTGTTTCGCTCACCATCTGGGTGAAAAATTTGGATAGGGACCCATTGGCTAATGATGTTTGGTCTTGGGTAGGACCCACGGGAGCTTACACATCAAAGAGCTACTACACCATCATGCACTCTCATATGGTCACCATTCAGCCTTGCAAATGGTTATGGAGCAGTCGATGTATGCTAAAAATCAAGGTTTTTTCTTGGCTCCTATTCTTTGACAGACTCAACACCAAGGACCTGCTGGTGAGGAGGCACTGGCGGACTGGGGATGCTGATAATCTTTGTGTGTTGTGCCACCAGCATATATATGAGGATCGTCAACACTTGCTTTTTTCCTGCAACTTGAGTATAAGGATCTGGACTTATTTGCAGATTGACTGGTCTGGTGGTTCTAATGTCCATCAATGCATTTCTTTTGCCAGACAAAGATTTGCTAAATGTTTTTTCTTTGAGGTGGTGTTCACAGCAGCTTGGAACATTTGGATTCTTCGGAATGGAAGGACTTTCAGAGGGGAACGACATACGTTTAGTGCTTGGCGTTGTAAACTTGTACATGACCTAACTTTGCTTTCTAATAGAGTTAAGGCTCATGTTAGACCCCTCCTCCTAGCCTGCTTGGAAGGGTTACCTTGAGTTCTCCTTTGTATAGGTAGGTTTAGGTAAGTTTGCTTCCCTTGGCCCTCTTTTGTTTCTTTCTGTATATAGTTAACTTGTACTGGACTATTGCTTTATTTGGAATAAAAGACTGTGAGGCTGTGCCTTGCAGTAGTTAGTTAAAAAAAACGCCCTGCGTAGGCTTCGACCTATTGGCCCACATGTCAGCCTGCAAAAATGTGGCATATATTTAACCCATGTTTTCTAGAATGTACAGTCCATTTGCTGGGCTGGGTGAAAAATAATTTCGCATCAATCAGGCCCATTTATATTTTCTAAGAAATCCCAGCCCATATGCACTTCCTTGAAATACACGTATTAGGTGGGCTCGTTATATATATAATGTTATGTTAGAAGGAGCAATTAATATCAAAGAATAAACTTGGGAGGCACATTTTTTATATATATAATAAAGAAATTAGCGAGTTATTGCTCAAAATAAAAATGAGCGCGTTATTATTAAATTGGTCCTTAAAATCTTCGCAAGCTTTTGTACGCAATCACCAGGATTTTCCTTGCCCATGAGTCAAAAACAACCAGGATTTTCCTTGCCAACTTCCGTTAAACATTTACTTTTATAAGTTAATAACACGTGGGATGTTTTTATAATGCATATATAAGTCTCTATAAAATATACGATAATAGTAATAATATAAATATAAATAATGTGGTTAGAAGGGAAAAGATAAATTGGACACAACATTACTTTTATAAGAGACCTGCGTTTTATACCCCACAGTAGGCATACTAACAAGTTCACACACAAATACAAAAGAAAAGGTAAACATTCATATCAAACTCAGGTTCACAGGACACGTTCATATTCATAGCCAACATTCACTATCAACAACTCAAAAGATTCATATATACACAAGCTCAGCATATCTATTCATCCAAATGATTGATAGATCACACGACAATATTCATACATAATTCACAAAAAGATTCAGATATACACATATTCAGTATGTTTATGCATCCAAATGATTGATATCACAACCAATATGATCCATGGACGAACTTTAATTACCTAGGGTACAGACTGGTAAATGGTGTTCAATCGGAGGTACTTCTTGCTAAAATTAGTTCTTGTACGAGTAAACTTTCGAGTACATAAGAGGCATCACAGACAATCTGAACTTTGCTTGTAGGTTTATCCTCAAATAGTGGCCTCGTGCCGAGGGGGGTTTGAGCAACTTGGCCACTACTTTCATCCAACAAGTTTACTGGCTCATCTTGGTCCTGTATCTCGCCAAAATTCTACATTGCATACGAGAAAGGAGGCGGTTGAGAAAATGAACCACCCAAATTTTTTGTGCAGTTCAACTGAAATGGAGCATCCTTGGCGTGCAAACTGATTAAGTGCCAGATGAGTATACGCGTCAACCAACTTGTCTGGAATCTTTAGACTCCATGCCATATAGTTCGCTACCATATGTGCCGATAACCAAAAGGCACAAGTTGGGACCAAAGACTGGACTGCGTTTTTCTGGACTATGCACCAAGCAATATTTTTGGCGTTCACTCTCCTAATACTTGGAGTTCGACAATTGGTTGACGCCGGTTGATACTCGAATGAATATAGGCAGTTCTTGTCAACATCGATGCTTGTCTGAGTGAACTCTGGAGTACATAGCAGCAGCAAAGTACCTGTTCATCTGATCATTTTGTGCAGTTCTACTGAAATAACCCGATGTAATGATTTGCCTGTGAGTTGAGTCTCCAAATTACTCCTTTATGAAATCGGCAAACAATAGCACAATACCAAATTACCAATACATATGACAGGCACAATAATCAGGATAAAGACCAGTACCAACCTGTGTGAGGTAGCATATCAATTACTATTTCCTTTGACTGGAAGCCGAGATAAGCCAAGCGACTGACATCAAAGGAAGAAAGCATGCGGAGTTTAGCGACCGAGAGGAAAGGACGAAAACTGTCGAGGCAATGAAGCACCCAAAGTTTTTGTGCAGTTCCACCAAAATCGAGCATCCCTGTTGGCACATATATTGAGAGAGTGAGATTACTGTAATAGTGGGACTAGTTGATGAAACATACACTAACAAATAGAAGCACCCTCATTATCTTAATGGGTAAAGTTAGCAACATAGTAGTCTTGCTTAAATAGAGGTATTAGTTTATTTAATCAGTGCCAATTAGCTCAACTCAACACTCAAAGCATTGCCATTTATCATAGGTTGCAAAACTTTAACGTGCAAAGATAAAGGAGTTTCTCATGACAGTAGCACGATACAAATAGAGATGACAACAAACTAATATGGATGAAGGCCTTAGGCTCGTACCAACCTGATAAAAAAGAGCTTATTCATGTAGTCCCATAAGAGATGATAAAGCACTCACTGGAATCACACAATAGTATATATTTTTGTGCACTTCAAATGTATGGTTGAAATCACTCTTGTTTACCATGCTGAGATTATATCTAAAGATTATCAAGAACTTCTAGCAGAGTTAAAGCACTGGCTGGGATACAGTTCATTGTATTGTCTTGTGTAGTTCCACTAAAATGTATGATTGGCACAACATGATCCCTGTTTGCATAAGTAGGAACAAGGTGAAACCTTCATTAACTTAGTGAGAAAGGATAGGAAGACATTAGCATATTACTCAAACAGTAGCATCAAATTCATGATGGACAATACGCAAAACATTGCCTCATTGAACAAATGGCAATGAATTGACATGCAAAACAAGAGCACTATTATGTCATGACACTAATAATATTCCCTCCCTTCTCCACCACATGATTCACCTCCATAGACAAACATACACACGTACATGATTTAGCATAGGGTCCTACTAAAGATTTGTTTAACTCCAACAGGAAAATTAGGCAGTAATAAATTAGTGGTACTTAAGTACTCCTAATTAATTAAGCGAGACAGCAGAAGTGGAAGGGCTCCCTGGAGGATCGTCTCACATGTAAGGTAGTCGTTGCCGGAGCCCTTGAATGGTGTCGGTGTACTAAAGTAGGGGTACCTTAGTACCCCAGACTTGTGCACGGGCAGTTGTAGCACCCTGCGGCGAGGCCCGCCCAGGAAGCGCCAAGAGAAGACCAAGCACTCAAGACAAGGCCCCCGGCAAGAGGAGCTTGCCGGGCCAAGAAGACAAGACCCCGGCAAGAGGAGCTTGCCGGGATGACTGAGCCCATGTAATGCCATCCAAGAACAAAGTATACGAGACAGAAGATCGAGACCCCGACAAGAGGAGCTTGTCGGGAAGGCCGAACCCAGGCACCACAAGAGAAGCCCGCCACGGCGCACCATGCGCCCCGGCAAGGCCTGATAGCCGGCAAGCTATCAGGCGCAGGAAGACGACCCCCGCGGCAAGCCACTTGCCGCGGCAAATCGCCGCCTCAGGACTGCGCTCCAGCTCGCCCGTCCACGCGTCGCTCCGGGGCTTCCCCCAAGGGCACGTGGCGGGGCACCGCGCAGCCTGGGGTATGCGGTGGCATGCAGCCACCATCGTGGCAAGCGGTGGCGCACCTAACGGTCCGCCTCGGTGCTGTCCGGGCGACCGTGACGGGCATTTAATGCCCTTGTCCCCTACCGTCAGAGATAGGTATGATAACACTGTGCCGCACTGTAGCGCCACTGTTCCCGCACTGTTACAACTACCACCCCTTTTACACTTTTACCCCTTTCTCTTACGTTGACACCTGTCGGTGACCCCTTTGCGCTATAAAAGGAGGCCCGTGTGCAACGTAAAGGGGGTTCCGGGGTTCGGAGGCTCGGAGATTGGGAATCCAGACAGCCATACGCTCGGTGCAGCTAGCTCTCCAAGCTCCCGAGCTCCCCAGTTCAATACAACCAAGCAGGAGTAGGGTTTTACGCGTCCATCGCGGCCCGAACCTGGGTAAACCGCCCGTGTGCTCGCCTCGATCTGCTCTCCGTGCTCCCTCCGCCCCCCTCACCGGACAACGAAAGGGGCTCCGGCCCCATAGGTGCTCGCGGGGGACGCAGTCCACCCCGACATCTTTGGCGCGCCAGGTAGGGGGTCGCGTCGAGGTTGTGCGGATCTGGTTCAGGCGAACACTGGTAAGTTCAGGTATGAACAGGTACCTTTCCGCCCCGCTCCGCGGGGCGGAAGCATTCCTCCCTACGGAATCGTGCACGGCCCTCCTCGAGTACCCACTCACGCAGAGTTCGGGCAAGAAGCAGCTGCTCCTTGAGGAGGACCGCCTTCCGGCCGCTGGGCGAACCGCTCGCTTCCAGCGAATCCTGCGCCGCTCCTGTAGCCGCAGCGGTTAGCGCCGGAAGCCGCGAAAAAGGCGACCTCGTTCTTCGGCGCGTTTCGTCCGCCAAGATCCAAACGAGTCGACGCCGACCGGGGGAGGAGTTTCGCCAGCGCGGTTGCCGGAACCCGTTCCGTCAACCAACCTCCCTGCCCAAGTCTTGCCGCAGTTGCATGTGATCCTTGGCGCAGGGGCGGGCGCAGACCCCGCGCATCAGTGAAAGCTCCTATGCTTTGCGCTTTTTGCCTTTTACATGCTCCTCTTCGTTATTTGCATGTATTATTTGGCATCCTACGTAACATGCATGTCCAGTAAGCATCAGCATGCCGAAAGGTCATGTGCTTGCTTCCCTCTTTATTTTCCTTGCCTCTTAGACAGAGGGAGCGTTCCTCGTGCACAAAGTTTGCCGGGGGAAGGAGATGGGAGAGGAACCAAGTGCTGGAACCAAGTGCTGTCCGAGAAAAAGAAGCCTCGTCGAGGAACGAGCGTTATGCATAAGCTAAGTTATTAGAATTTGAGCAGTTCAGATTCTTGATTTTCGGTTGTCTTCCTTGAACAGTCACACTTTGTATGGAAAACCTGTGCGCGGAGGAACCTACCCGCGGCTAGCCGCACCCTCACCTTGTTTCGAGTATGCTCAACGATTTAAGTGATCTGCGATGAGCGTCGCGCCCTTGTTTCGTTTCCGAGCTCACTCAACAAGCTGAGCGCGATTGCGACTGGCTGCGGCGAGGTTGCTTCCCGGTGAGGCCTTGGCCAGCAGGCTGCTATAAGCCCAAGGGCCCCTTGCCGGAAAGTTCCCCGGGAGCGTAGGGTGGAAAGCATACAAAGTAAAGGGCCAGGACAAGGAAGATAACAATGCAATGATTGGTTCAGATAAGATAAAAACCTTACGTAACTTATCACAGTGACTAATGAGCTCATAACGCCGTGTGCAGCGACAAAAAGAGATAAGATAAAGGAGGCCTAGTCTACGCGGTCGCCCTCAATCCTGGAAATCTTGCCCACTCTGGCGATGATGTCGGCGACCTGCTCCTTCAGCGCCTCCATGTCAGCGTCGGCCGGCAGGCTGCGAAGAACGTTGATGAGATTTATACCGGGATTGCGGTATACAATCTTCGTCAGCACACGCTCCAAGGTTCCCGTGCAGGCCCGGCGCGTCTCCTCGGCCAGTTGCGCGGGGATCTTCTTCCGAAGATCCGCAAGAGCCGGCGCGACCCCTCTGAAGAAGAGGCTGAGCTTGGCGCTGTGAGGGAGGTCCGGGTCCGGAGAGTAGATGAGGTGTTCCAACTTCAACGCCAGCAACTCCTGGTCGATGTTGGATGCAGAAGACACCAGGTCCTCGGTCCACACCGCAACGGTCCGACGGAAGTCCTCGGCCGCAGTGTTGGCGCTCTCCGCCAAGCTTCGCTCCTTGCGGAGCCCCTCCTCCAGCGCGGAGACTTTCAGCTCCAGGGCCTCGATGGAGTCCTTGGCGGCCTTCAGCTCGTCACCCTGCTTGGAGAGACGCGCCTGGAGTTCGGAGTTGGCGTGGGCGTCCTTCTCCCGCTCCGCATTGAGCGCGCCGACCCTCTCCGCGCTCGCCTTCAACGACTCCTCTAGCTGCGCGACCTTGGCGGCAAGCTCCTCCCTGGCGGTCTCCGCGGCAGCCGCGGCGGCTTTCGCCTCTTCCAGCTCCTCGCCAAGGGCCCGCTCCCGAGCGGCAAGCTCCTCCTCGTGGGAGTTGAGATTGGCCTGCAGCTGGGCAAGCTTTCCCTCTCGCCGGGACAGCTCCACCCCGGCGAGCCGCTGCTGCTCTTCGGCGTCGGCCTTCTGCAGCACCCACTCCTGGTACTCCCCGGCGAGCCTTTCGCGCTCCTCCGCCACGCCGCGGAGGGCAGCTTGGTTGGCGGCGCGGAGCTCCGTCGCACGCTTCTCCATCTCGACGGCGGCCTCCGCAGCGAGGGTCTCCCGGGAAGCAAGCTTCGCCTGCCGGGCCCGGTAAAGGGCCAGGAGCCGGCGAAGCAGCTTCTCCTCCTCGGGCTCTTCGGCCCCGCCGGGCGCCTCGACAATCTTCAGGCCCGCGGAGGCAAGGACCTCCCCGTCAAGGGCCTCGCCCTCCGCGGGGGCCCGCGCAGAAGAACCCCAGGGCACCTGGATGAAGATGCCATTGGGGGCTTCAAGGTAATAACCCGCCCGCTCCTTTTCGGCGGAGGGGTCGGCGGCCGGCGCAGCGCCTGATGCTCCTGCTGCCTCCGGGTCGGCAGTGCGACCGCCGTCCCCCTCCCCGGCCGTTGCGTCCGCCGCTGGGGCGGTCTCCTGCGCGGATGGCTCGGCAGCTCCCGCCGCGTCCTCAGAGGCAGGGGCGTCGCCGCTGCCGCCGCGCGCACCCTCCTCCTCCTCGATGTTGATGACCTCCGTCTCCATCTGCTCGGGGGGAGGGGAATCTAGAAGAAGGAGAATAGAGAGCAAAAGAAATTCAAGCAAACATCCAAAAAAAAGACGAACCCAAGATGACTAAGTCACAGAGCTTACCTTGGCGGACGTCATCAGCGGCGGGTTCCCTCGCCGGGGAGCTCTGCCTTGGCGGGGTCACCGCCCTCGCCGGGCTACCCGCCCCTGGTGGGGTACTCGCCCTCGGCGGAGTGCTCGCCCTTGGCGGGGTGCTCTCCTTTACAGGAGAGCTCGGCCTTGGCGGGGACGGCGGGGCCCGCGGCTCCTCGGGGGCGGTTTCTGGACGCTCCTGCGGCTGCGGCCCCACCTCTGCACGAGACAGTATTATCAAGATACCAGCGCAGGGACGATCCCTCAAGCACGCCCGACGAGCGAAAGTACGGAACCCAGACTTACGCTGGGGGCTGCGCTGGGGGCTACGCTGGGGGCTGCCCCTCGGAGCAGCGCTCGGATCCGGCAGGCTGGGCTCCGGCACGCCCCCAGTTGCCGCGGTGGGCGAGTCGCCCACAACCTCAACCACGGGCGCCTTGGCTTTCTTCGCCACTCGCTCCGCCAAGGTCCTGAAGTTAAGATAAGGAACAAGATCAGAGCCTGCGACAATCAAGGCAAAGTTTACGAAGATGCAAGACCTCAAAGCTCTTACTCCCGTTCGTCCTCGTCGTCGTCGTCGCTCAAGGCGGAGAAATCAAACTCCACCTGACGCGCGGTCACGCGGGGAGCGGGAGGCGAGGTCTCCCTCTGGCGCTTGGCGGTCCCGACGGTTGCCGGGGCCCGGGGAGCGGGCGGAGCCGCCGCTCCACCCTCCAAGGGCTCCTTTCCGTGCGGCGCTGCCTTACGGGGCGCCCCCGACGTGGCTGACGCGCCGGGCGCCCTCGTCGCAACCTGGCTCCCCCGGGAGGCTCATGCCGCTTGGCGGGGTGGTTGTTGCCGGGAGGCCGGCGCCTTTGCCCCCATCGCCGTCCTGCGGAGACGCTTCGCTGGAGAACGCCTGGGGCTTACACGGGACGAGGAGGTCTCCGACGCTGAGGGAAGGTCATCGGCGTAGAGCTCCAAGGATCCGTCGGAGTCGTCGTCACCACCGTCCTCCTCCTCCACCCCGGCAAGCCCGCTGGACCCAGCGTCCTGCGCTGTGGCCCTTTGTCCTCCGGCGGTGGTGGCCCTCACCGCGGCCTCGATCAAGATCCCCTGGATCCCGGAGTGCCTCAGAGAGGGAACCCCGGCGAGCTCATCGGGGGGCAGCTTCAGCAGTCTGCGGATCTCCGCCACCTCCGCTTGGCGGGACGCCTCCGCGGCCTCCGCCTCCTCGGGCGAGAAGCCGAACTCCCCGGCCGCCGCGGCTGCGGTGGCCTCTTCAGCCCAAGAAGCTATGCATGCTACCTCTCGCGCGGTGGTGTCCCGCGTCAGCCCCTGGGCCTCGTCCTTCTTCTTCGCCACCTCCGCCAGGTTGTCGAAGAAGTTCATGATGATGTCTGGCTTGGGCGGAATCCACGTGCGGTCGACGCCGTGCGAGTCGCACGCGGGCATCATGGCGCGAAGGGAATCCCGGGCCGAGCTGTTGCAGAGAGGCACAACTCCCCGGGGCTCCCTGAACCACTCTGGGTGGGCCGGGTCATGCTTGAATAGCTCCCGGACCATCCCCTTCAGCTCCACCGACGTGAAGTTGAAGTTGAGCCCGGGGCGCAGCCTCATTATGTCCGCCGCGTTGCTATACTCCCAGGCTGGCCTCTTCCTATCTTGAAGAGGGGCGATGCGGCGGCGGAGGAAGTCTGCGCCCACCTCTCCGACGGACAGCCTCGCTGACCGAAGACGGAGAATCCTGATGAGGGCGACGTTGAGCTTGCAGTCGTCCGAATCCAGCTCGCTCCAATCCTTGCCGCGCATAATAGGTGTTGCGCGCGGCGCGGTGAAAGGTTGCGGCTGGTCCTCGACAACCCAGCACCAGTCGGCACGCCACTCCTCCCATTTGCCGCGGAGCTCCCCCGACAAGTAGGAATCCTTCTTGTTCAGGCGAAAGACCCAAGATATCCCTCCGGCGAGGGGGGCGCCGGCCTCTACTCTAGGGATGAAGAAGTGCCTAAAAAGCGCGACGTTTGGATATACCCCAATATAGTTTTCGCACATATGCGCGAAAACCGCCATCGTGAGGACGGCGTTGGGAGTGAAGTCAAGAAGGTGGAGGCCGAAGGTGTTCATTATGTCGCAGAAGAAGTCAGAAAAAGGAGGGCAAAGACCGCAGTGAAAGAAGGCTGCGAAGAAATAATACCCGCCGGGGTAGTTGCCCTTGGCGGCGGCCGGATAGGCTCGGGTGCGGGGATGCGCCTTGGTCTCCTCGGCCCAGAACAAGTAGTACTTGTTCCAGAGCTCCCGCGCGCTGAGCTTCGGCGAGAAGACGAGGTTCTGCTTCCGCAGCAAGGTGAGCATCGCCGCGTGCTCCGATTTCTCCTTCTTGGTCTTCTCCGCCTTCGCCTTCTCGGTCTTCGGGGCCATGGCGGAGGCGGCGAGGGAAGGGAGACGAAGAATCCGGTAGCACCGCAGGTGCGAGCGAGCGGCGGAGGAAATATGGAGGCGGAGCACGAAGGGGATCTATGGAGACGGGAGAGGACGCAATAAAGGCGAAGGAGGGGAGCCGCTCCCGTTTCCTCTGACTTATATGGGGAAGTGGCGGACACTCCGTTCTTGCCATTAAGAATCGTGCGCGACGTGACGCGCGCCTGCGCGGTTCAGCCCCGCGCACGCCACCCACGTCACGCTCACCCCGCACGCCCCGCCCCCACGACGCCGCGATAAGCGCACGCCGCCTGGGGAAGGTGCGACGGATGCGGAGTTAAGGAGCAGCGCGACCAAGGCCACGCGTGCCCGTGCACTGTTAGGGCCTGGCCCAACGACGCTCGGCACCGTGTGTGTCCCAGGCCCGGGGGCTCCTGTCGGTGTACTAAAGTAGGGGTACCTTAGTACCCCAGACTTGTGCACGGGCAGTTGTAGCACCCTGCGGCGAGGCCCGCCCAGGAAGCGCCAAGAGAAGACCAAGCACTCAAGACAAGGCCCCCGGCAAGAGGAGCTTGCCGGGCCAAGAAGACAAGACCCCGGCAAGAGGAGCTTGCCGGGATGACTGAGCCCATGTAATGCCATCCAAGAACAAAGTATACGAGACAGAAGATCGAGACCCCGACAAGAGGAGCTTGTCGGGAAGGCCGAACCCAGGCACCACAAGAGAAGCCCGCCACGGCGCGCCATGCGCCCCGGCAAGGCCTGATAGCCGGCAAGCTATCAGGCGCAGGAAGACGACCCCCGCGGCAAGCCACTTGCCGCGGCAAATCGCCGCCTCAGGACTGCGCTCCAGCTCGCCCGTCCACGCGTCGCTCCGGGGCTTCCCCCAAGGGCACGTGGCGGGGCACCGCGCAGCCTGGGGTATGCGGTGGCATGCAGCCACCATCGTGGCAAGCGGTGGCACACCTAACGGTCCGCCTCGGTGCTGTCCGGGCGACCGTGACGGGCATTTAATGCCCTTGTCCCCTACCGTCAGAGATAGGTATGATAACACTGTGCCGCACTGTAGCGCCACTGTTCCCGCACTGTTACAACTACCACCCCTTTTACACTTTTACCCCTTTCTCTTACGTTGACACCTGTCGGTGACCCCTTTGCGCTATAAAAGGAGGCCCGTGTGCAACGTAAAGGGGGTTCCGGGGTTCGGAGGCTCGGAGATTGGGAATCCAGACAGCCATACGCTCGGTGCAGCTAGCTCTCCAAGCTCCCGAGCTCCCCAGTTCAATACAACCAAGCAGGAGTAGGGTTTTACGCGTCCATCGCGGCCCGAACCTGGGTAAACCGCCCGTGTGCTCGCCTCGATCTGCTCTCCGTGCTCCCTCCGCCCCCCTCACCGGACAACGAAAGGGGCTCCGGCCCCATAGGTGCTCGCGGGGGACGCAGTCCACCCCGACAAATGGCCTCAACTGAGGCCTCTGGCTTCAGCAAGATCGCCTTGGCACTGTTTATTCTTATTTTTCTTCCTCTTCATGCTCTGTTTCTCTTTCTCCTCACCAGTTGGTGAAACCAAGTACATGATTGGCCTTCTAATTCAGAATTGGTTTTGTCAGTGAGGGAGTACAAGTGTACTAGTAAAAAACAGCATTATTTTCTCATGGCAGTCGGAAAATAGAGATGAACACATGCATTAAATATCATTCTTACCTAAAGGAAGGTTATGGTGCCAATATGGATGATGAGGATTGGAACACAGATCTCCCTTTGTGCAGTTCCACCAAAATGAACCAACTGTTCCATTCTGACATTCCAGTTAAACAGCACAAAAGTCACTTCTTTTAAGAAGAGTTTTGTGCAGTGCACCAAAAGGTCACAACAGCAACCAGGTGAATTGGATATCCCTGTTTGCACAAAAAGGCACAGAGGAAATAGTCAGAGTCTCAAACAATTACAGGCAAAAACATTTGGCTAAACTTGTCATGGCTTATAACAGTGGCATGGCTTCATTTTTACCAGGGACATTAGATTAAGAACAGCTAAGGCTGCGTTCGATTCACAGGTTTAGTGCAGGATTTCGTAGGAACACAATTCCTACGGTATTCTTTCCCTTCCAACCGTTCGGAACACGGGAAAGGTGAATAGTGTTTCATAGGAAAGCTGGTCTAGTAGTACTGATTCCATAGGATTAGAAACATCCACACGCTGCTCATTTTTTGGGCGGAAGCCCGAGGCAGGCGCTGCTGCCATGCGTTAGACAGGTTGTTGTGCTGTGTTGCCAGAATAAAAAAATCAACCTATGTGTGGTACGTGAGGTGAGGACAAGAGTAGTCACTGTGCAGCTGAATAAACAAATAGCATCTCATACTTCCAAGCATGCTACTCTAAAAAACAAATATGTACATTTCATAGTCCATCCGAACACATTCTCTTGAGAGTTTCCTCCGGTTCGTTGTTCCATAGTTTTATACCTACATTCCTTTCCTATTCCTCTATTTTCATCAATACCTATGTTTTCTGCCCCTTTATTCCGATCGGAGCCTAAATATTTGGTATAAGGGCATGGGACGGTGGGTGCACCAGCAGTCCAGCACCATGTACATAAACAGGGGCATAAAGTGGTGATTCATAGTTTGTTGCCCCGAGAAACAAACATCCAAGAAACATATCTAGTTTGGTCCCATTTTTGTTCACTCTAGCCACCTACTCCTATGTGTGGATAGCAAATCTAGTCCTGGTCATACCACTGTGTACATCGTTACCCCTATATTTCCCTTTTCGACCAAGAGACCAGTTGGATGACCAGTCTGTACTACTTTCACCCCCTTTCCTTCCTGTTTGTACCAAGTCTGATGTACATACTAAATTCCCCCACCCGCACTTTATTTCTTGTTTGAACCAAGTACTCCCTCCGTCCGGAATTACTTGTGATCAAAATGGATGTGTCTAGAACTAAAATACATCTAGATACATCCATTTCAATGACAAGTATTTTCGGATGGAGGGAGTACAAGATTCGACTCAATGAAGTAGCTTTACCTCTAACAATAGAAGAAAAAAATGTGACTTTGGACCATCCGATCGAGAGGGGCTGAGAGGTAGAAAATCATGCATGCAGCGACGTAGCGAGATGGGGAAGTAGAGCTAAGGCGGTTTCGAACGAAGATATACCTGAAGGTCGTTGGGATGTGGATAGGTGGGCGGCGGGTGGCCGGATCCGCCCACAGAAAATGACAAAGGGATCGGAGGACCTCCCGCGCCGGCACTCGGCCAGAGATAATGGTGCGAACATCAGTGGGTCTCCTCCCTTGCTGTCGACGACGGCCTAAACGCTGCCCCTCCTCCCCTTCACCAGCGGAGGGGGATACGTTCGGATTTGTAACCAGCGGTGAGGATAGAAAGCCAGTGTTTTTTGAAGGGAGAAAGACAGTGTTACTACCCCTATCTTGTTTAGATCTGGAGAGGATGAGAGTGTGTGAATAGAGCAACCCTAGCAAGCAAGCGCGGAGGCTCCGGCCTATATATACGTAGTGAGCAACCCTAGCAAGCAACCCTAGCAAGCAAGCAACCCCTATCTTCATCAACTCGTACAAGACCGAGAAATTTGATTACTACAATGCCCTCTCCCTCACGGACTGAGCTCCGGTGCCTTAACTTCACCTGCCTTTGGCTGCATGACAGGAGGGCCAACCACCTGTTGGGCCCACCTGTCATAGACGCAAAGGCAGGAGCAGTAAGTAGAAGCTTTTGCTACACGCTATCCCTCCCGCACGAGGTGGACGGACATGCAGCAGTGGATTCGATACTGTAGAAGTAGGAGTAACATCATTGTTCGTCTTCTCGAAGAGGCGAAGAGCCAAGCGCAACCCGAACGTGGCAGTTGCGAACGCTCGCGTGGTGCGGTTCCTTGGAATACTAGCCAGGCTCTTGCATGAGACAAAATTGCTATTGTTTAACAATTAAACTCCATTATCCATTGGTTGATACTCATTCTGCATAGGCCCACGCGCTTAGCACCGTTTCCTCCTGGGGTCACCAATGTTTATTTGCTAATTAATAGCATTGCATGCAATGAACTAGCCATTGCAAGTCATTAAAAGCATGCACACCTCTCATCTCTTATTGGTTGATATGTCAAGAAATAAGAAACAAGGTAGAAATTAATGCACCGCGCCTAAGTGTTTTGGGACTATTTGGTTTTCGTAAGATGACTTACACACCTAGACGGAGGGAGTAGTATAGCCCTGTAAACCGGAAAGGAGTATTTGCCTTTCTAGAGATTTCAACAAGTGACTAGACTACACCGTGTGCAGTACTCCCTCCCTTCCGGTTTATAGGGCTCAAATCTCAAATCTCATGAACCAAGGCATTTTGCGATTTGGAGGAGTGTATCTCATACTTTACAAAACTACCCTAATTAAACTCATGCATTAATTTTGTAGTTCTCTCATTTTCTTCTCCGCCTTAGTCGTGGTGCACAATATTGAGCACTCCTACTCCCTCCTTTCCGGTTTATAGGGCTTATCTCAAAATCTTAGTTTTTTTTTCATTTTATAAGGCTCAATTTGGTTGTTCCCCATCACAAGTTCAGATTCCAAGGTGCATTAAATAATTGCATGCAGGTATTAAGAGAAAATTGACCAATGCATGTACTTTATGCATGCATGCATTGCAATTAATAGATTGGTAAAGATAAATTTTTGAAGAAAACAAGAGCATTAATTGGGTGCTTTTGCAAATTACAAAAAGGATTCCACCACTCACCATCTACCTTGGTTGGTGAAATTTTTGAATTGAGCCCTATAAACCGGAAAGGAGGGAGTATATGACTAGCCGCTCTATCTACATGCGGGACATTTCAAAGCATCCGAGCCCGCGTGCCATCCACCAAATCACAGCGAGGTGCTACAGTCGAGACTCACCTGTCACCCCGGTGTGGCCGTCATGACATGTCATATCACAAAACCCACACCTTTACCAGCAGTGGTAAGGTGGCCTCCAAGTTGGACTGGATGAAGCAACCATCATTTTACTGGAACGCTTGTTCAAGCCCTTTCTTCCCTTTTTGAAGAAAACCTCACTCCAGGCTACTCACTTCTGCCATTTTTCTTCTGTACCGATGAAGGAAAGGTGGGCAAATAAGTTATGCTGCTATATTTTCATTCCAAGAATCTTCTTTTTGCGAAGCACCGACCAATTCTCACATCCTATTCTTTTCCTATTTTCATTGCGATTGTGGTTTCCTTTCTATTGCTTTTTGTTTGTCAGTTCATTGATGGATCCTGGAGCACTAGGCAAAGAGTTGTCGGCGGAAAACCCACTGGAGACAGCGATCTCAAGGAAGCGAGCACCAACCAATGAGTTGACCATGTTGGTGGGCCAACCCATGGAGACAAAGAACTCCAAGAAACAAGCACTGACCCAAGAGTTGAGGACGTTGGCGGATGAACTCCTCAAAGAAAGTTGGAAGAACAACAAGGGCCCCATCGTGCCTACCCCAGGAACTCTAATTGCCACCTATGTGAGGCTCAAGACCAAGTTTGAGGAGATAGTTGCCGTTGAGAAGCAGTATTCCCCTGGCAAGGTGATGGCCCCCATCGAGGACGAGGAGATGGCCCCGGAGGGATGAGATCCCCCGGTGAGCTGCACAAGGTAAAAAATAATGGCTTATTACCATAGTTGTGGTTTTTGATTATTTGCAATGTGCTTGCTAATATGTTAGATTGTGCAGGTGCCGGTGGACGTCCTTGATGATTCCGATGTCGTGGCCCGTCCTGTTGGCATCGCCCCGGAGATCGATTCCGATGTCGCTGTCCATCCTGTGGACATCGCCCCAGAGATCGATTCCGATGTCGCGGTCAGTCCTGCGGACATTGCCCCAGAAATCGATTCCCATGCCGCTGTTCGTGTTGTGGTCATTGCCCGAGAGATCGATGACAAGAAATAGTTGGTCGCGCTAATCCTTCATGGTAGTTTGCATTGCCCTATGTTTAATTACCAGAACGATGTGTGTTATCAAACCATCTTAGGGCTACTGCACTGTCTTGTGTGGGCGGATCTTGCTACTTTTGTTTGATAGTGAATTATGCGATGAATCATGCGAACCCTCTCCGAGTTATGGAAACAGATGTATCCTCACAAGCTTTTGATGTAATATATGGCGTGCTTAGATGTAAGTTTGAACTGTTTATCATATCAGCAGGGCTTGTTTGATGATTCTTGGTGTTAGTAGGCTAGCTACTGTGCGAGCTATAGTACTTGCAAAACACTCACTGAAGATAAACGTTGGGGCTGATGAGCTCGTGGTATGCTTATACTTATCCCTCGTCGACCGACCAATAGCCCTAGCTCCTAAAATTGTAGGCTTAGCGATCGATCAGACAATAGTCGACATACATTTAGGCCTCATTTGGTTCATAGGGTAGCAAAATCGTAGCAAAAGTACAGAGGACATGCAACACAAAATCATAGCAGTGCAGAGACGTACTCCCTCTGTTCCAAAATAGATGACCTAGGCAGGCTAGTTTGGCCTAGTGGGTTTCAGTGATATGACGTGGTACAGTGTCGTCCAGTCTTCGCGTGTGGTAGCAGTATTGCGGGTACAGTAAGTTTTCTTGAAGAAGCGGAATTCAACGAAGTCATGATGGTTCCTTCGTCCGAACAACTTACAGTGGGAAAGGTTGGGCCTGCGATACGACCAGGGTAGACCAGGATAATTTTGTGCATGGCAGGTGGACCAGGATGGTGACGTCCCACATGTCGGTGAATGAAAGTATTCTTTCCGATATAGAGGACGAGCAACGAGTATTCACTGTTTATTTTTGATGAAAGCTATTGTCTCCACTGTTACGACGGAGGAGTGTGAAACACGGCAGCCCAGTGAACTTGGCATGTGCACCACTCCCTCCTTCCTCATGTAATGCCCAGGTTACAACTTTTTCTCACTTTCTCTCTATCTATTTCCTCTCAAATGTTTATTACCTTTCTTTTTTTAAGACACAATTGTTTTCTATGCCTTTTTTAGAAATATTTTTTATACCTAGGAGCACGTGTAAAGACGGGCTCTTGCAAAGCCCACTCCTTAACTTTGTCAATGCCTCTCTCTACTCCACATAAGGAGTACTACTTGCTATGCATGCATGCGGCGGGCAGCTGGCGTCTTGAGGGGCCAGGGCAGTGAGAGTGGGCTCCGGAAGCGGTCCGGACTCCAGCATGGCCCACCTCACATTATCACCATATATTTCTTGGAGTCCGTGCGTGGCGAGCGGGCGATCTCTTCTCCCTCCCTCGTTTCTCTCTTCTTAGCCGACGCCCGCCGAGCGATTAGATTTCGGCTATCGACAGTTTATTCAATTACGGTCCCACATGTCAGTGAAATTGCAAGACAACGCGTGTCCCCTCTGGTCAGCGGCGTGCGAGCCGGACTGTCGGGGTTGCGACGCTACGAGTCGTAAGTGTGCCACCTTTTCCTTTAGAACTTGTGAAGTGTAACATTTTCGCGCGATTGATCGATAGAAATCCAGAACAAAATGACGAGGGCGATGCTTTCCCGCTCGTTAGGCGGGCTAGTTCGAGTGATATGATGTGCTACAGTGCCGTCCAATTGCTCCATTTTTATGTAAGCAAGAGTTTACACTCTTACCCGGGAGGAGTGCGAAACACCGTGGATCTGATTTTGATCGAGGGATAACTATTCCCTGCCAAATAATGGAGGATTTTTAGTGATTATAGCATGATAGTTAGGGCATCTCCAGCGCTGGCCCACAAATTTACACCGGCATCTGCCCGAGGACACTGATGGATGCCATTCGATTGAGTGGAGGAGCGGTGGCCTTCCTAGGACCAGAGCGGTGGCGACCTACCGTGTACTACTCTTCCTCGCTGCCGACTGCACCCGCGCACGCGCGCCGGCTTCATGGTCGTGGCGGCGGAGGACGGCCGGGGGGAGCCGGCGATCTCCTTCGTCTGCTCCTGCGAGAGTACATCCAAGAGAGCTTTGGAGCGCGCCCGGAGCGGAGCCACCGATGTCCTTCGTCTTCTCCTGCGACAGTACGTCCAAGAGATCTTTGGAGTGCCCAGAGGCCATGGTTGGAGTGGTGCCAACAAAAGGAAGGGACCGGAGGAGAATGAGTGTGGGTCTTTGGCTATGGCTGGGAGCTGGGGCTCAAGTTCGTCGGCAGATGGATGGCAATGAGCAGGCGAATGGCAATGAGCCGCGGCAGTGAGCGAATGGCAATGAGTCGCGGCAGACGGATGAATAGCTGGCAGCGGAGAGGTTCGTCGGCAGCTGTGGTGTCATTAACACGGAGCAGTCGCTTGCACCGGGATGCCGCGCGGGTGGCGCTCTCTCGGCCGGCGCGCTGCTGCAATGCCGACGACAATGAGAGGTCACGTCGGGCGTGAATGCGGACGCTCACTACAAAAAAAAGACACATCCGTTACATTTTGGGCCGAACGAAAAAAAAATTCTGTCATACATATGACACTTCTATGATGATAGTTGTGACAAAACCCGGTATCATCATAGATGTGGTGGGATCCTACTTCTATGACAAAAAATCATGACAGAAAATGGGCTTTTCGTCCTGGGCGGGCCGGAGACGCAGCTGCATGACATTCTTTGGGCCGTCCATGACGAAAAAAACCGTGGTAGAAGCGAGGGCGAGGAAAATTTTGGAGAGTTCCCGGTTACGGTGGGAGGTCGGGGGCCGAGCGATGCGCGTTTCTCTCATACACGTAAGCGCGTGTGTGTGAGGCGTTGGCTCTAACTGAACCCGAGCGAGGCATTGGGCTCTTACTGAACCCAAGCGATTGCACTGCAGGCTACGCGTTACTGAACCCGAGCGATCGATTGATGGCTGTTAACTGAACCCGATCGAGCGATTCCTTCGCTACAGCTGCTAACTGAAGCCGATCGATGGGATGAACAGTGAGCTTTGCCGGGGGGGGGGTGGATGAACAGTGAGCGGTGGCGTTGCCTCTGGATGAACAGGACCCCGTGGTGTGGTGGAGGGCTGGATGAACAGTAGACGATGGAGGGGTGGATGAACAGGACCCCGTGGTGTGGAGGGCTGGATGAACAGTAGACGGTGGAGGGCAGGATGAACAGTAGCCCGTGGAGGGGTGGTTGAACAGGAGCCCGTGGAGAGGGCTGGTTGAACAGTAGCCGGTGGAGTAGCGCATGGTGGAGGCTGGATGAACATGAGCCCGTGGATGAACAGTCGTAGGTGGAGGCTGGAGGAGGTCGACGGTGGATGAACAGTAGCTCGTGGAGGCTGGAGGGGGTCGACGGTGGAGATGAACAGTATCCCGTGGAGTCCCGTTTTGCGGTACGCCACACCCCTCCCGATGAACAGGACTCCCGTTTCGACCGTAGCGCTCCAACACAAGTCTGTTTCCTCCGTTTTGCGGTACGCCACACCCCTCCCGATCAACAGGACCCTCGTTTCGACCATAGGAGGTCCGTTTCCTCCGTTTTGCAGTACGCCAGACCCCTCCCGATGAACAAGATCCTGTTTCGAACGTGGCCGGTCGAACACAAGGCCGTTTCCTCTGTTCAGCGGTACGCCAGGCCTCGTTTCCATCGCCTGTTCCGTCCAAACCCTCCCGATGAACACGACACATTCCGTTGCCTCCCCATGAACACGACGCATTCCGTTGCCTCCCCATGAACACAACGCATTTTGTTGCCTCCCCATGAACACGACGACGACGCTGTTTCTCCATTCCGACCCAGCCATGTACACGAGCCCTGGTCGTACGTCAACTTAGTAGGCCCACAAGTCAGCCTGCCACTATACTGGGTCCCAGCTAACAGGGGGAGTATTCATTTTTTGCGTAATAAGGAGGCACTTCCTTGCGTGCGAAGATATAGCTGGTGGGTCCGAGCTGTCAGCGGCGGTAACGTTTTTTTCGAGAAATACAGAGGCACTTTTGGTGGGTCCCTGATGTCAGGTAGAGGAATCATTATTTTGCGCGTAATAAGGAGGCATTTCCTTGCGTGCGGCCGTGGACCCAGCTGTCGGCATCTCCACGTACAGTCCACTTCAGATGCATGTCGGTCGTTGACCACGTTGACCAGGCCGCACTGAGAGCACCAGGGTGGTGGACGACAGCGAGGCCTAGGAAGGGAACGACACGGAGGCAGGGAAGAGTCGGCAGTTGTTTCCCATGCGGAGGGGAGTACGACTGTACGAGGGTTTACTGGTTCGTCTGCCGTCACCGGAGAATAACAGCAGGTGTGGGTGAGTAGAGGAATGGCTAGGCCAGCGATGGGAGTACGGTGGGGCGGTGAGGCCTGCGTGGCAGCACAGCCGGCCGCGGGGAGGAGGGAGCAGGCAGTCCCGTCGGCGCTTGTTTGAGCGGCTGGAGCAGGAAGATCAGAGATTGAAGAAGCACGACGGTCGTTGGATGGACATCCAACAGTCACTGCTTGTGCGTCAACCTTTTTTTAGGAAAGCCTCAAATCTGTGGAAAACAGCATACATCCCATCTGCCATTATTTCTAATAATTTTCAGCCCATTTGCTAATTTTTTAGGTTTTTTTGGAGCCCATATTCTTTTTGTTAGCATTACAGCCCAAATTGTGGCCACGGTTAAAAAATTATACGAAATTTTGCATATTTCGGTGCGGTCCGAACTGTTTTTAATCCCAAAATTTCGACTCACATTCAAACTGATTTTAGAAATAAATGTATATCAACATAAAATCCAACAAATTCTCCACGCATAAAAATTAATGTAATTTAAAATCTTGAAATAAAAAAAAGATATTTGAAACTAATTGCCGGTTTGATGTGTTTTAAAAATGTACAACCCATTTCTCATTACTGATGGGCCATTTTCTCGGCCAGCCGAATGAAAGCTCTCCTCATCTTGAAAGATTTGCAGCCCAACAGGCCTGACAAAGCGACTTACTTGGCAAATCACAAAAATACTGGGTTGTGGCCGTGGACCCAGCTGTCAGCCTCTCCACGTACAGTACTGTTCCGATGGAAGTCGTTCCTTGACCACGTTGACCACGCCGCGCAGAGAGCACCACGGCGGTGGACGACGACGAGGCCTAGGAAGGGGACGACGCGGAGCCAGGGAAGACACGGCACTGGAAGCCCGCGCGGAGAGGAGTACGAGGGTTCACTAGTTCGACTGCGGTGTGAGGCTGCCGGCACCGCAGGGCCTGGCCAGCGGTGGGAATAGTAGGGGGCGGTGAAGCCTCCGCGATAGCACAGCCGGCCAAGGGAGGCAGGAGCATGCAGCACGACCGGCACTGCTTTGGACGGCTGGAGCAAGAAGACCAGAGGTTGAAGAAGCACTACGGCCGTTGGATGGACATCGTACGGTCACTGGAGCTAGAATCGTTCATATTGACTAAGTTGACAAAGCCCTCTGTCCCCGTCAACTTTGTTGGCCCACAAGTCATCCTCCCACTATGGTGGGTCCCAGCTAGCAGGGGGTATTTATTTTTTTGTGCGTAATAAGCAGGCACTTCCTTGCGTGCGAAGATATAGCTGGTGGGTCCGACATGTCAGCGGGGGGAACGTTTTTTTTGCGAAATACAGAGGCCCTTCCGGTGGGTCCCAGCTGTCAGGTGGAGGAATCATTATTTTGCGCGTACAGTCCACGACCGATGGATGTCGTTCGTTGACCAAGTTGACCAGGCCGCGCCGAGAGCACCATAGCGGTGGACGACGACGAGGCCTTGGAACGGAACGGCACGGAGCCGGGGAAGACTCGGCAATGGTTGCCCACGCGGTGGGGAGTACGAGGGTTTACTGGTCCGGCTGTCGTCGCCGGAAAATAACAGGAGGTGTGGGTGAATAGAGGAATGGCCTGGCCAGCAATGAAGTAGGGTGGGGCGGTGCGGCCTGTGCGGCAGCACAACTGTCCACGGGAGGCGGGAGCGGGCAGTCCCACCGGAGCTGGTTTGGGCGGCTGGAGCAAGAAGATCAGATATTGAAGAAACAGGACGGCCGTTGGATTAACATCCAACGGTCACTGCTGCTAGAATCGTTTGTGGACAAATTGACAAAGCCAAAGTACACGTCAACCTAGTAGACCCACAAGTCAGCCTCCAAATCTGTCCCAAACAGCGTACAGCCCGAAATTTCTAGCCAGATTCAAATTAATTTTAAATCTAAATATACCTTAATTTTAATTCAATGAAATTTTACCCGCACAAAAATAATGGAATTTAAAATATCAAAATCTGAAAGAAAACAGTATTTTGGAACTAATTGTCTGTTTGCTGTATTTTTTCATTTTACAGCCCATTTCTTACTACCTATAGCCCATTTTCTTGGCAAAATGCATCCCTCCTCGTCTTGAAAGATTTCCAGCCCTGCAGGGCGTAGAAAAGCAAGTAGGCCTACGTTGGTTATTCTGCAAAAAACAAAATAGCTGGCTAGCAATTTTCAAAAAGGAAAAAAACAAACTGGGCTGGTCATGTGCTAAACATATGAAATAAAATCCTGGGCTAGATGGGCCATGGGTCCCGCACAACCCACTTGATACCCTTCTCCGTCCCGAAAAAACAAAATTACTATGCGCGCTGCTAGGTCCCTACTGTCATCCTCACCATGTACAATCATCTCCTTATTCCTCTCGGTTGTTGACCATGTTGACAACACCGGAGGGCGGCGCCACGGCGAGCGAACCAAGGCGGAGGACGATGGTGAGGCCTCGGACGGGAATGAACAGGAGCCGGGGCAGATCATAGCCAGCCGTGGGAGGCGGGAGCAGGCGGTCCCGCCGGTGCTGGTTTGGCTTTGGTGGCTCGAGGAAGAAGAGACTGAAGAAACGCGACAGACGTTGAATGTCAATCCAACGGTCAAGGTTGGCACAATCGTTTGTTGACTCAGCGGACACCAAGTAGCATACTTTTTTATATATAGGAAGAAAACTGCGAGGAAAATGCGTTCGTCTGCCGTCCTCCTCATAAGGAACGTTCGCCACATAAGTGACTAGCACCCTTGGTTTTCAACCGAGAGGTCATGGGTTCGAGTCCCAGGAACTCTCAATTTTGTCCTCCTTCCTTCCTCGCAAAAAAGGGAAAGAAAATCAAAGACTTGGGAAGGCGTACAGAACAAGCTAGTGTACCAGTAAAGAGACGTTGCCGAGTTTTAGAAAAAAGAAAGACGTGCTCCTGTAGCTGGTTCGAATCCAAACCTAGACTATGACTATATATGGTGCTATGCTACTCTGCAAGTAATGAAACTGACATATCCAACATTCACTTCTCCTCTTCTCTACTTACTCTGCCTAGCATCAGAAGCTCTGGCTGCAGCAACCATGTCCACTGGCTGCTCGTCCACCTGATCTTCAGCAGGCAACAACCAGATATGCACCAAGTCGCAACCCGTACCATCGCCTGTGGGTCTCATCACACCCTCGCCGGCACGCGCACCGCAGCCGATTGCTCATCGCAACCCGCTGCCGTTGGTGTGGTGCCACTGCTGCAAATCACGCAGAGTCATCCGTCGCGTCTCAACCATAATTCGCAACCCTGGCCGAGTCTTCTACAAATGCCCGAATCATGGGGTAATAATATGTTTAAGTGTTGTTCTGCTGCTTTCAGCTGCTGATTTTTTTAATAGTTTGGCTGATGATCTACCAATTTGATTCGTGCAGAAAAGGGAAGATTCGTGTGATTTGTATTTCTGGGAAGTTGCTGATGTGGGGGAATGCAACTACGCTGATTATTTGGTTAGCCGAGGAATCCCAATACCAGCAGGTTGGGGTGTTGGACAAGTAACTGAAGGAACCACAGAAGAGGAAGATGCAGAGCAGAAGGTTAAAGATGCAGTTCCTCTGATCATGAGCAAGCAACAGCTGCTGAACGGCCTTGACAGCAATGAGGAGATGAAAGAGCTTGTGAAGATAATGGGCAAAATTGATGTGCTCTGTAGGATGATTGTCTCTTTATTTGCAGTGTATGTAGCACTCTGATGTATTCAGTGGCTACGACATGAGCACTTTGCTGAAACTAGTAATGAATGAAACCTTTGTAGCAGGCTGGGCGTAGTGTTGTGAACATCTAATGATTTCTATTCACGGAAATCAGGGGGCATCCCCTTTTGCTCATATAAATAAATAAATAGCAGAGGCCCTGTCGGGTCAGCTTTGTTCTCATTCGAAGACGTCGAGAAAATTGTAGTCCAACAGCAAACTATGTCATCAAATTCAAGTTTCACAGCCAAATATGAGTACAACTAAACAACAATGTCATCATGTTTAGTTGTCATACAATCACCAAAGACAAATTAGCATACATAACAAGTGATGTTCTCACAGCAAAATACAAAACAACATGTTCATCAGGTTTCAGTTGTCATAGCAAACACAATTTCACGTAGTAGATAAAAAATGTCTTCTGACAGGCAAATACGACAAAAGCAATGTAATCATCATCCGCAGCAGCAGCGTCAACATCTTCGCAATGTGTATCAGTCTGAATCGTAATTCCCCACGGTGTCATCTTCTTCTTCGTCCTCAACGTCCTCGAATTTTGGCTTCTTATTGATCAACTCTTGTATGTCCACAGCACGACAGGCAATCTTTTCGCCGACGTCATTGACGTGATGGTTCTCAAAGATATTAGGAACATCTGTGTTATCTTGTACATCAGGAGCAGTGTAAGCATCATCTTGTTGTGCAACTTCATTAAACGAATTCCTCTGCTCAAACCTTTGCAATACTCTCCAGTCATCGCTACGTGCAAATGTGTCTTCCAAGAAAAATATTTGTGTTGCTTGATTTGCCAAAATAAAAGGCTCGTTGGTCTGGTACGCCGCCTTGACATTTATGGATTTGAAATAATCATCAGCTCTGGGTTTTGCGATAACAGGTTATACAAACGACAGCACAATAGAAGCACACGCCGATGATCCTCGAATCTGGAGATATACTTCAACTGAATAATGTCTGTTATGTTAGCATACATTTCAGTTGGCTCTTTGTCATACGTATCCGTGCTCATGATGGCACTGTTTTGTGTCTTCCTGCATTCGTCTCGTGCAAGGGTGTTGTAGCGCACATCTCCAACAATGCAAGATTCATAATGTCTTACCCGAGTATCAGGACCCATTGCTAGTGAGTAAAGGGCATCATCAATTGCCTGCCCATCCTCCCGCATCTTCTTAACCTATGGTTAGAAAATAGACAAGCTGATCATCTTATGTACTCAATATATTAAAAAAACTGACAGTGCACTTCAAAAGCTTACATGGTTCTTGAACCATTTCGCAAATCCTGCCATAACCAGTTTGTCAATGTTTCTTGGATTTTGCGGCAGTAACTCCTCTTTGTAGATGCTGCACAACATAGTGATTGCTCAAACATCTAAATATATAAGAATGTGCTGCAAGTTTAGTAGATTATGATGTATAAGCTGCAGTACTGCACTTACTTGATATAAGGTAGTATCTCAGGACAGTTATTCAACACATACCAAACCATTTTGTCCAAATCTTTAGGTTTGTCCTCTTGTCGACTCTTCCCTGTAACTCGAACATAATAATTGAAAACATTGAGCCCGGGATTGTCTTCACCCACCTCTTTGCTGCAATGGAACCCTCGGGTCTAGCTCTGTTCCTAACATAGCCCTTGAAAGTGCCTAGCCGCCTTTCAATAGGGTACATCCAGCCATACTGTACTGGACCTCTAAGTAGTGCCTCATCAGGTAGATGAACAGCCAAATGCACCATCACATCAAAGAAGGCTGGAGGATATATCTTCTCAAGGTCGCATAGGATAGTTGGTATCTTGTCTCTAAGACGCTCCAAAGCATCTATCCTGATATTCCTACTGCAGAGTTCCCTGAAGAATTGTCCCAACTCTGCAACTGCTCTGTATATGTCAGGGCGCCCCAATCCTCTAAGGATAACAGGTAAAACCCTCTGAAGTAGGACGTGGCAGTCATGAGTTTTCAACCCTTGTACCTTATTTCCATCTGCACTGACTCTCCTTTCAGGGTTGGAAGCAAATCCATGTGGGAATCTCACACGTGACAGGACCTCGCAGAATTCTTTTCTTTTTACCTTGTCCAAGACGTACACAGCTGGTGCCATATCCTGTGGTTTACCTTCATCTTGCACCTGCAAATCCTTTCTGATACCCAGGTGTGTCATATCAATCCTAGATTTTAAGGTATCTTTCGTCTTGCCTTCAATATTAAGAAGTGTGCCGATAATGCTGTCACATACATTTTTCTCGATGTGCATCACATCAAGATTATGCCGCAAATCCAAATCTTTCCAATACTCCAAGTCCCACAAAGTGGACCTGTGGGTAAACAATAATCTCTCTTCTACCCTGCCATGCTTCCTTTTCCCGCTACCATTACCAGGATGGTTTCCTGGTGTAATATGCCTGACCTTCTCTAATTCCACTTGCAACTCATCGGCGGTGAGCCTCTTTGGCGCATCACGGTTTTTATGCTTTGCATTGAACACATGTCTTCGGTATTTTCTAGGATGCGGCTTGCCCTTGGCAAGGAAACAGCGGTGTCCAATGTAACAGATCTTGCTAAGTATTGCGTATGACAGCGGATTCCTGTCACAGCGAACACATGCATTGTAACCATGTGTCGTTCGCCCTGACATAGTGCCCAAAGCCAGATAATCATGGATGCACCAAATTATAACAACACGCAGAAAGAAATCAGCTAGTGGGCTGCTATATAGGTCTCGACTGAGAATACCCTTCCATAGCTATTGAAGTTCCTCCACAAGAGGCTCCATGAACAAATCAAAATCCTTTCCAGGACTTTTTGGACCTGGGATGAGCAAGGCCATCATGTAGTTTGATTCTTTGGTGCAGACATTTGGAGGCATGTTGTAAGGGATAACAAGCACTGGCCACATGCTATATGTGGCGCTCTGGTGGCCAAATGGGTTAAATCCATCTGAAGCTAAGCCAAGTCTAATGTTTCTTGTGTCTGCAGCAAACTCTTTGTGTTTATCATTGAAGCTTTTCCACTCACTACCATGAGATGGATGGCTCATTACATTCTGATCTCCGTACTCCTGGTTCCTAGAATGCCACAGTACATCCTCTTTTGTTTCAGCATCATGAAACAACCTCTGCAATCTTGGTGTAATTGGAAAATGTGTCAGAACATTATGAGGAATCCTCTTCACAGTATCGCCATCTTTCCATCTTGATGATTTGCATTTCAAGCATTCACTTAAGTTGGCATAATCCTTCCGGAACAGAACACAATTATTCTTACAAACATGGATCATATCATATCCAATTCCAACTGCACGAAGGAAATTCTTCATTTTACTGTAGGTGTGTGGCAGCTCAGACGCATCTGGGAAAGATTCGCGGAAAGCAGCCAACATCGCATCCAATGATTTGTTGGTCATCCGCCCAGATGTCTTCACCTGAAGAAAGGTGACCATAGCTGAGAATACTGACAGCTTATTTCCTGGGGTGACAGCAACGTTGCATTGTTCCAACATGCGGGCCCACTGTTTTTCTTCTGCAGGTGAAAGTTCACGGAATGCACGAGCATTTCGTAGCATTGTTTCAATGTTGGTCAAACTCACTGGCTCCACCACCACCTCCTCCTCCTCCTCTTCCACCTAAGCATCAGGCAGATCAAGATGGTGATCTGCTGCTTCCACGTAGTCAATAACATTGACGTTCACAGCTTCACCATGATGAACCCACCTAGTATATGTGACTGACATCCCATACAAGTGTAGATGATTTTGCACAGTTGACTGGGGTCTTGTAACTGAATTCATACAACTGCTACATAGGCAGAGCACATCTGATTTCGGACCACCGTACTCAGCTCTGATAAAGTTCATGAAGTTTTCAACCCCCTCGACATATGCAGCGGAGAATCTTTGAGCAGAAGTTATCCAAGTCTTGTCCATCTGTTAGACATACAAATTAGTTCTTCTACTAGATATTACAGGTAAAACATATATGCTTTTTTATGAAGTCCAGAAAAAAATACCTAGGTCGATGACTGAAGCTATGGCAAGATATTTGGACGAGCAGATCTAAGTAACGAAATATATATAAAGCTAATTCAGAAAACAGATTTGAGTGCCAAATTATGGCAGGCTGTTTCAGCAGTCAATGAGGCCGAGCACATAGCCATCGAACTATCGAAGGCCATCGCAGCAACAAAGATCGAGTATAAAACGGTGTAGAGCTATTTCACCTAACAGATTGGCTACTAGACCATGGCAATCTATGTCACAATAAATATATGGCAGAATATTTTAGCAACTAATCGGCCTTGGCATGCCATCTCAGCTAAGCAGATTGAGTGTAGAACAGGGCAGGGAAGCTTCTAAAGCAGAGCATATTGACAGTAAACTACTTCGGTAAACAGTGAGATTAACAGCGTCTATCAGCTAACATTCAGCGCTACACCGACATGAACGGGGCCTCAGTCTAGAATGCGCGTATCGTGGGAAAAGTTGACCGCCGTGCGTCTCCACACGAACGTCGCCAGCGATGGCGGCGCTGACCGCCGTGCGCCTCCACAAGAACGTAGCCAGAGGTGGCGGCACGGCTAGAGGACGATAGTCTACGAGAGCGTACTGTGGGAGCGAGAGGATCGCCAAACCGCGGCGCCGACGTATCGTCGCGGCGGGGAGGGCGGCTTTGGCGGAGCGAATGGAGTGGAGGGGGACATGGGGAGGGGGCTTTGGGGAATATTATTGGCTAGTTGGCCAAAGGGCGGTTGAATCGGATTTGGGAGGAGTTTCTTTGGTGTGGGGGGAGGATTTTCGCGCAGTGGGCGGGGGGAGTTTGGCGCATGGTCGGTTTCTCCAAGTGTAGTCCCACGTGTCAGTGAAGAGGCAAGCTGAAGCGCGTTCCGTTTGCGTGAGCCGTGTGCAGGACCGAACATGTGTGGGGTGCGATGCGACCGCGATAGGAGTGCTGTGAGTGTACCGCCTTTTTTCCTTTTAAACTAGGTGCTTTGCCCCCTAAAAAAATTTGTTGCTTCGCGTGATCCATCGATACTACTACTAGTAATCCGGTAATCCCGACTAAAATGGCGTGGACGGGTCTTTTGCCGCGCGATATGCTGGGAGGTTGGCTTAGTTGGGTTTTTTAGGACGAGTAATGATACACCTACGTAATCCCAGTTACGTAATTAACGTAATGTGAAATGTGTGAGCTGTTGATTGTAGATTGGGGGGAGGGATGGGCCCACCACCATGAAAATCAGGGGAGGAGAGAGAGAGGCAATTTATGTTAACCTTTTCGTAGGTTCCCGTAGATGTAGAAAGATGTGAAATGCGTGAATGTGTAGTGGACGTACTATTGGAGTGCCTAAGATAATTTGTGTATGTATAGACCCTATGTGTTTATTTTACTTCGCATGTTAGATTTGTCTCGGTTCAATAAAAAGCAGAGTTGGTGATGATGGTGTGCCTGTCATCCTGCAATATAGGTCGTCCGATCTATATCTAACGGATAGGAAGGAAACTATGACAATTTACCCGCACTCCTCTCCACATTTGCAGATAAGGCTTTCCCTCGTTCATACTTTTCTCCCACAAGATCTTGATCTTCCGTGCAACGCACGGGCATCTTGCTAGTACTCCTACAATATGTATATTATTGTGAAAGTTCATATACACCGACCGAGATTAATGCAAACACGGCAGATTTTCATTACATTTCGAACTTTTATAGGACAAAAAAATAAAAGAAACCCGACCCTAAACCTATTCTACGGCGGCGGCCGACGTCCTCCATCTGTGATCTCCATGTACGGGGGCGGGGTTCAAGACCCGTGAAGTGAAGGTGCGGTCTCCGGCGAGGAAAAGTAGAACACGGGAGACGGACCGTCCAGTTGGCACACCATGCCATGCCGCCTCCCATGCCCTACTCATCCTTGGAGGAGTCCCCGACCTCGGCGGTGCCGGACGTTGGACGGCGGCAAGTAGGATGCGTGGATGACGGTGCTCCCGTCGTCGGCCGCCGGCGTGGCCACCGCTTATGCGGCGACTTGAGCGAGGGCAACGACCTCGAGCTCCATCCCCGAAGACAAGCTCTCCCGCAGAGCGTTCGCGCTTGCGGTCATGGCGGATGTGGTTCCAGGTAGGAGGACGATGTGCTATGGTGTGGAGGTTAGCTGGGCGTTGCCGCTTTAAGTAGCGCATTTCGGTGAGGCCAAGCGTCCGGGTACGTCATTAAATTGCCGGAGTTGATTCCTCGGGCACCGAGCCTCTTAACGACGACATACGAACGGACGGCATGAATGCGGGCAGCTGGCACTGGCTGGGAACGCACCGCACGGCGGCGCGAGGGACGAGGGTTTTGGTGTGCCAGGCTAGTCAGCTGCGGTCGTGGCAACGTAGGACATGCCCTTTGCTCACATGTGATCCCCGCATGTCATTGAAAAAGCAAGACGACCCGGCATGGTCTCAGGTCCAGAGGATGCAGTTGACCGCGCTACACCACTCCGTGGACGCGTCGCGGCGCCCCGTGCATCCTCGACGAGCCGGGTGTTGGGGTGTGTTTGGATTGTGGCCAAAGTGCACCTTGCCAAAATTTTGGTCATGACCCAAAGATTGGTCTTTGTTTGGATGGTTGCCATTTTTTGGCATGCCAATGAACTCTAGCCAACTCTAGTTCATTTTTCTTGCCAATGTCGGCCAAATCATGGGCAACCAATACCTCAACCAAAATTTTGGTCATGACCCAAAGATTGGTCTTTGTTTGGATGGTTGCCATTTCTTTGGCATGCCAATGAACTCTAGCCAACTCAAGTTCATTTTTCTTGCCAATGTCGGCCAAATCATGGGCAACCAATACCTCAACCAAAATTTTGGCTACCCAATACTTTGATGGGGCAACCTTGGGCACAAACCAAACATACCGTTGGTCGTGCCACAGCACTAACGCCACCCTCGGCAAACTGAAACCGACCGTGTCTAGCGACGATATGAGTGTGTCGCTCATTGCGGTCGACGTGTCCAGAGGCGGTGCTGGGGCTGCGCCCCATTGTTGGCCCCAATGACCCACATGAACGGTTGTCGGTGGTGAGGAGGTCGTGGGCCAGCTCCTCCATTAGACTAGTCTGCGCTACGTCATCCCGACGGGTGTGCCCCACATGTCTGTTTCCCTGTTTTCCCGGCCATATTTGAGCGTCAGTGCACCGCGTTGCGCATTAGGCCTTTCACTATGTAGGCCAAGCGAGACAACTTATTGTTTATTTGAGCCGTTCAAGTATAATCATGTGGCGTTTGCTTATTTCTCATTCCTCTCCAACCCTCTTCTCCATTGATCATGTCGCCCTCTAGTCGAGTCCATCCTCCCGCATCCCTCATTTGAACATTCCGCCGAGTATCATTCGCATGTACCCACCCTAGTCCTCTTTCAATAGATCTCCGAACCCCGAGATGAAATCGAGAGGGAACGAGTGGGGGCACATGATACCTAAGGCGGATTCAAAGTTTTGAACCGGTGATCATAGCATCCGCAAATCATATATAAAGGGTATTCAATGTTCGTTTCGTTTTTGAACGTACAATATACTCCCTCCTATCCTTTCTAGTTTACATATAAGTTTTATGTGTAGTCAAAGTATATCTACTTTGATCAAAAAGGTATCAACATTCAATAACGCCCAATCAATATTGTTAGATTCGTACGTACTCCTAGATTTGTACTCGAGATGGTTTCCAATTTGACTATTGACAAGATTAATAGTACATGAGATGTATAATGTGAAAATTATATCACTGGAAACTCCTTTCACATACGAATTTGACCGTATGCTTTGTGTAAGTTGCATGTCATATATTATTGCTCTAACATTTGGTCAAAGTTAGACTCGAAAAACGCATTAGACCCTGTATGCTTTGTGTAAGTTGCATGTCATATATTATTACTCTAACATTTGTTTAAGTTGCATCTCATATATTATTACTCTAACATTTGGTCAAAGTAGTATAGTGGAAGTGGATCCTCTGACGTAGGTATCCCTGCCTTACCCTCCCTTTCGGTCACTTACTGGCGGACCCCATGCTTGCTAGGCCCCGCATGTCAGTTACTCAATGGGTTCGGCCACGTCAGGGGATCCTCATCCGTAGTATACTCCCTCTGTTTTTATTTACTCCGCATAAAACGGAGGGATCGGTGGTATAATAAATGACGCGGGCGGGGGAGGGGGAGGGACGTCGGTTTTCTCTCAACTGCGGTCCCACAAGCGAGCGAAAACGCAAGACGAAGCGCGTTCCATTCGGTGAGCGACATGGAGGGTCCAGCGTGCCGGGCTGCAACGTGAACGCGACAAGAGCGATGTACTCCCTCCATTTCTTTTTACTCCGCATATAAGATTTGGTCAAAGTCAAACTACACAAAGTTTGACCAAATTTATATTTAAAAATATGAACATCTACAATACTAAAACTATATAGTATGAAAATACGTATGGTGCATCTGATAATATTGATTTCATATTGTGAATGTTTATATTTTTAATATTAAGTTAGTCAAACTCTACAAAGCTTAATTTTGACCAAATCTTATATGCAGACTAAAAAGAAACGGAGGGAGTACAGTCAAAACCGATTGACCGGTCGTCATCGGAACCACTATTCACACTAGAACCTTCGCTGCTCGGCCTACGCTAGCCACTGCCCTAAAACCACTCCAAATCTCCAGCCCATTCCCCCACCTTTCGATCCCCTAGCCCGCATCAAGCGTCCCCTAGTTCGCCGGAAAGCCATGGTGCGCCGCAAGATCACTTACTACAAGATGCTGACGCCGGAGCACCGCGCAGAAATCGCGGCGGCGGTCGGCACCACAGACCTCCATTCCCAAGCTCGCTTTGCGGCGGGCCAATCCCCGAGTTCTCTAGAGCCAAGCTACGAGGAGGAGGAAGCCGATCCAATGTTCATGGCGGAGGTCGCGGCGCAGAAGGCCCCCGATGGGTATGAGACGATGGACGTCGACTTCGTGCCCGCGTCCGAGTCCCCCATGGTGCAGGCGGACCAGCGGTTCAACATGGTGATACTAAAGGAGGACCGGGAGGCAGAGGCTCAACTCGACGCGGAGCGCGCGCATGCCGCTGCCATCAAGGCTCTCCTGCAGGCGGAACCGGATGTCGTGGATGTGAACCGGGCGACGGAGGCTCAACTTGAGGCGGAGCACGCGGATGCCGCTGCCATCGAGGCCCTCCTGCAGGCGGAACCGGACGTCCTGGACTTGAACCGGGTGGCAAAGGCTCGACTCAACGCAGAGCACGCGGATGCCGCTCTCATCGACGCCCTCCTGCAGGCGGAACCGGACGTCTTGGACTTGAACCAGGCGGCGGAGGCTCGACTCAACGCGGAGCGCGCAGATGCCGCTGCCATCGAGGCCCTCCTGCAGGCGGAACCGGACGTCCTCGACTTGAACCGGGTTGTGCTCTTGTCCGTGCAGAGCGCCCGCACGCTCCACTTGAACGAGTAGCTGGAGGCCGAGGACAACCACAGTTCGAAGACACACGTCGGCAGCGATGGCTGGTTCGCGCCGGCAGCCAAAGACGACGAGGCTGTCTCTTTCCACGAGCAGTGATAGTTTTTATTTATGTTGTTGTTTGCATGGATCTTTTGCTGTGTAAAAACATATATTTGTTATGCAAGTCGCCTGACTTGGGTCAGTCTACCATTTCAGGCGGTTGGATGAATATCCTACGTCTCCTAACCCTTCTTTCCTTCTTCCTCACCTCTTCTTCTTCCCCAACAGACCACCGCACGGGCCATACGGATACTCCCCAACATGCGGTTGGATAAACATACTCTATGAACGAAAATTATGTGTCAGCGATAGGATGGTTGAGTTTGGTTTGTTCACATGTGATAGCACGTGTCAGTGAGGGTGCGTTCCCTTGGTTGGGTTTGCGGCGTGCAGGAGTGACTGTGTGAGGGTGCGGTGCGACCGCGGCGTGCAGGAGCGACCGTGTGAGGGTGTGGTGCGACCGCGATAGCCGTGCGCAAGTGTACCTCCTTCTCATTTTGAAAACTTTAGGCAAGCTTGGCAAAAATTTGTGGCGAAGTTTGGCAATGCAAGGCCTAGACCCAAACAGGATAAGTACGTACGTACTAGGAGTACTAGTGTTAAAAAAGACAGGCGGGGTTTTCCTTCGCAGGATTTAATCGATACAAATCCTCGTTTCACGTGTCAATTAATGCATATTTTTTCTCCAAAGACCAAAGAGCTAACCATCTCACTCCTCATCGCTTGATTAATGCAGCGCCATGCAAACCAACCTTCTCACTTCCGCATGCATGCAGGGGATATTAATGTCCTTGGTTGCTAACCCCATCAATTTTGCCTCGATTAGTGTCAGTGGCCCTTTGCAAATTGTAATTTTGATATACTGGCCTTGTGTACAAAAAAATGGAGGTAGTAACTATATTTGACTTCCTTCCCCATTGCGGTGATGTCGACGATATCTTTTTTTTGGTGGTTTGGCGAAGTGCGTTCAACGGAGAACACCATTGAGGGAGACCACGGTAAGTCGTTCGCAAGTGCCGCCTACAAGCCGAGACAACCGCCTTATTTGCATCCAGGAAGTCCTTTACTAGTACTACTAGGAGTACTAATGCGGTGAGATGGCTTCTCGAAGAAGACGATGGAGAAGCGGAGTCAGCGAAGAGTGAAATGATGGTTTCTTCGTCCGTGCTTTTGTGATTTGACGCCTCACTGCTTTTTGATTTGTGATAGAAGGGACAGGGGAGTAGACTCTGTGCTCTATGCTGTACTACATGCGTCCAAGCATGGGAGAAAGAGGAGAGACGTTGCATTTTTCTATTCCTTCGATCAATCAATCAGGGAGCTCCGGTTCCATCTTTTTGGCTTTGGCAACACCGTCCACAATGGTTCCCACGATGCCAAAAGCTATTTTCACATTTGGCTACACATTGTGGATGCCCTTAACCGTACCACTTGGTTTTGTTCCTGTGTGCTATCTATACAAATCTCAATTATATTGATCTAAAAAATTATAGAATCGAGATTAGTAAAAAGGAGGTGATTTTGCCGCGCGGATGGCGGGGGAGGTTTCTTATTTGAGCAATGCTACATCCACGTAATGGTTTACGTAAAGTTACGAACTGATGTGTGTGGGACTATTTGATTGGATTAAAGGAGAGGATTAGGCCCACCCCACCTGAAAATCAGGGGGGCATATATAGATTAGATGGAAAGTATACGTAGCAGCTACATAGCCCTTTGTAAGTCTAGGATTAGGCTTCTTATTTTCGGAGGATGTTGTCCTGGCGGTTTGCTAACATGCGGTCCCATGTGTCAGTGCTTTACCAAGCCGATCCGCGTCCCACATGAGGCAGAACAACGGCAGAAGCAACACGTGGTTAAGTTGAAGAAGATGAGGGAGAAGCGGATTCAGCAACGAGTGAAATGATGATTGCTTCGTCCCTCCAACTTAACTGCGGGAAAGGTGCAGCTTTGTGATTTGACACCTCATTGCTGATTACTACGCCGGCGCCATGACTAGGGTGCTTCACCCCGGCTGCTCTGCACTATATTCTGGTATGGCACGTGGATCCGGTAGCCTGATGTCCCACATGTCGGCGAAAGGGACTAGAAGATTAATGAAAGCGAGCGCTCCACTCTTACGGTGGAGGAGTAGACGACACGACGGCCTAGTGAACTGTCACTTGTACTGTATAGTACTATAGTTTTGTTGTTTCGCACGATCCATCGATACAAACCCGATTAAACAGGAAAGGGCGGGATTTTTCCCGCGCGGTAGATGATACTGGCCATACATTTCAAAGGAAATTTTAATGTATGCAAACTGAATAATTATAAGTAACAATATGATATCTAGTAAAACTAAAAACACATATGATTTATTGTGTTAGAGTGTAGTAGTAGTGCTGTATTGCATAGTTGTTAGATGTAACATGCGAGAACGTGTAGAGATGTAGTTTTGGAGGGCCTACAGAGAGAAAAGCGTAATACGGTCATCAAACTTCAGAATAAGCTAATTACGGTCACTATATACGTTTTGCGGTGATTATACGGTCACTTGCTCATAGTTCAGCATCGGATTGCACTCTGTTGGCCGACCAAATAGTCTGTGTGGCGCCATGTTGACTAGTTAAATTGACCATGTTCCTTGTGGGTCTCACCTGTCAGTTCGTATAGGCAAAAGGTCAGATAAACACAAATTTACGTAGGCGGGACAAGGCTCCAACCCATGCGCGGGAATCACCTGGTTGTGTATGTGTCTGTCAGGGCCTGATGTGTGCGCGTGCACGTGTAGGTTGAGCACTTGAGCATGAGTGTGTGTGTTGGTCGTGTGGTGTACTGGTGTGTGCATGCATGCGTGCGTGTGTGCGTGTGAGTGTTGCGTGCGTGCGTGGCTACGTGTGTACGTGTGAGTGTAGCGTGCGTGCGTGGGTGCATGTGTTTGTGTGAGTGTTGCGTGGATGCAGTTCATGTGCATGCGTGCGTGTGTGTATAATCACCACACCAGCTCATGTGTGTTAAAACAGATGGCTCAGCATACCAATACAAGGCCACCTTGTCCGCTGTGCCCGCGGTCATGACTTCGAACCACCGTCCAAATATTTTTTTGTCGTTTGTTTTCATTCCTACTAGCAAGATGCTCGTGCGTTGCACGTAACATCAAGATGCATTTGTATGACTTGTTTATCTTGTGAGAGAAAAGGATGAACGAGGGAAGGCCTTATTTGCAAATGTGGAAAGGTGTGTGGGTACCTTTTTGCAAAATTGCCATAGTTTCTTTCCTATCCGTCAGATATAAATCGGACGGCCTATATTGCAGGATGGCAGACACACCATCATCACCAACTCTGCTTTTATAAGAGTGTATTTTATGTAATTTATAAGAGTGTAGATGTAGAGTAGTTACAAGTCGACAGGTGGGCACGATGGTAGTGATATAATGTGATGCAACACTAGAGGTGCCACGTGGAGCGTTTAACTGGTCAACTAGTCATGTCATGAGCAAATACAGAGTTGTACGGTGAGCCCGTGACTCTATAATAACCACTAAACATAAATGGTGACCGTAATGAGTGGATTCTGAAGTCCAATGTACGTATCGTGCTTTTGCTTCAAATACAATGATCGTCATTGCATATATCGCGAGAGAAATATGAAACATGCGTGAATTTTCTGGGGGCTTACTTTTAGAGGACCTGGAGATAGTTTTGTGTGCACACGTGAAAGGGGCGTACAGGGGGGTATGCGATGGAGAGAGAGATGCTCTTCGTTTCTCTTTATTATGACTAACTTTGTATATAGTATAAAAATATACAAATTCACAGTGCGGAATAAATATCATTATGGGCACCATGCAATGCAAATTAGCGTTCGTACTCCTCCATATAACTTTGTAATGTTGTATATATGTAGAAACTCTAAAATAATTTTTTGGCCACACTTTATTCAAAAGGAATGTTGTATGCGAAATAAAAGTGAAGAGAGGGCTTTTTAGATCAATGGGGTACGTGATATAACATGTGTGAATGTGTAGTTGATGCATTTGGCGGGGCCTAGAGAGGTATGTGTGTGTATTACATATTCGAGAGAGGCATGGATAGAGGAGCCGACGGGGGGGCGTGGGAGAGATAGCATGAGAAATGAGAGTGGTCTAGAGAGAGAGAGAGAGACGAATATGACGTCATGACAAGAGATTCAATTCCCTTGAGTGTGTATATGCAAGGGGGAGGGAATAGAGGCACCAGGAGAAATTTTCTGTGTGTGTGGTGTTTGTGTTGGTATGTGTGGGTGTGAGAAGATAATGAGACGTGGGGGCAGAGGGTGTGTCACCGCGTGAGGTCCGGTGGGTCGAGGTAAGGCCCTTCGTTCGGTTCCGTCCTGCGCCACATTGGTCGGCCCGTGACGCATTTAGGAAGACCCATGGATGACTAGTCGTACAAGCAAAGATAGCAGAATTGTGAAGGACTCTGTGTCCACTGACAAAGCTGGCTAGGATTTGTAACCCTAGGTTCTCGGACTAAGGTAACCCCTTTATCTGATATTACTATTCATCCAACCTAACTTTAAGGGGCTTCCTACAGAATGCTCTGCTAGAATCATACTCGTCGATTAGGAAGAAATGTGTGAGACAATGTGTGAGAGACAGGCGTAAAGATAATGTGCGTACATGAGACACGTAGGCAGGTCCATGTATATAGAAAGGGTCGATGAGGATTTTGCGTGTGTATGTTTGCGAGAGGAAGAGTGCTTGTGATAAAGGTTAGTGAAAACAGTTGTAAATGGTTACGAGAGGGAGGGAGGGTTATATCTAGAGCATGTGTGCGAGAAAGACACCTCGGGAGAGAGTGTGTGAGCATATGTGAGAGACCACCGATGGAGAGTGAAACTACACGTAAAAGACTACTCTACACATTGATTAAACATATAAATTGTATCCAAATATTAGGATGGGATCATGATATTTGCAATTCGTGTAAGGAGCGGTCATTGATCCATCATACATCTAGATTCTATCGAATTTGAGCATGTCTATGTTATTATTCGACACAATTGATCCACATAGTTAGTATTTTGAACTCCAGAAAATGCATCGCTTTAGCAATCGAATATAAACGTGAGTATAGTTCATGTTGTGTGTGTAAAGCACATTATACATATGAAAGTTACACAATGGACATTATAAACAGCTACTACCTATGAACTAGCATACATTTGAATTCAACTTAAGGTGGTTTAAAAAAATCGAATTCAACATGAAGTCCATTCGATTATTTGAATTTGATATCATGGCATTTGTAAACCATACCTAAATTATGGGGGCACCAATCTTTGCTCTGATTTTGTACGTAATAGCATATGTAGTCGTGTAGAAAATAGATTCAAATTTAGCTCCTCCATTCCAAAATAATCGTAGTTATAGGATTTTCAAGTGTCAAAATTTCAAAAAGAAGAGGATAATTTAATGAGTTTTTCAAACATACAAGGTCAAATAAAACGTTGTATATTTAGGTCAATCCTCATAGTTCAAGAGTACTCTAAACATGAATGCTTGTGTTTCAAAATTTCGAACGAAGCGCCAAAAGAGCCTCTACTCGCCCGGAACCGCGTGAGACCAATGTTTGATAGTACAAGGAAATTACTTCTCTAATAACTCCGGCCCGTGAAACCTACCGGCCCGACGTCCAAAGGTCTAAACCGGGGTAGGTTTGTAGTTTGATCTAGACGCCATGCAACCGCATCCGAAAAACATTCATAGACAATGGCCACCTAAGCACACATGCGCGCGGCCGAAATCGCTCCCGCCCACTATTTGGGACACCTGGGATTACCATCCTACCCCCGACCCGCAGTAGGTCCGAAATTTAAGAGGGGGGGAAAAGTTTGTACTTTCCCCAAATTTCAAACAAGCGCGTCCCATGTTCTGTTCAAAAAAGCCAAAAACAAGCGCGTCCCAGACCGAAACATGGTTCCCCCCCCCACCCGTACGATTCCCCATTCGTACTCCGTGGGCGCCAAAACTACCTCTCCGCCAGCCGCGAAACCCCGCCGTCCTCCGTCCGCCACCCCGTCCCACCCATCAACCGCCGCCCTCCTCCATCACGCCGGAGCCGATACCCCGACGTCGTCGTCCACCGCAACCTCAACTGCAACGCCCTCCACGGCTAGTAGTTGAAGCCGAGGCCGAGTCGTCCGTACCCAAGCCAGTTCAACCACGCCGTCCTGCGCCTCACCGCTGCTGCTCCAACTTCGCCACCCTCCACCGCGTCGGAGTTCTTCCTGCTACGTCGTCCTTCGCCGCCTCGGATCTGCTTCCCCTCCGCCGACATACGGCCACGGCAACACGGTCAACAATTTGGCCATGGGTTCGTCCAAGCCTGCACCCTCCAGAACATCGGTTTCCCCGGTAAAAAGAAGAAAATCGGCGCGACATGTGGAGGTGACCACACCGGCAAACGAAAAAGGTACTCCTCTTCCCTTATTTGTGCAAATCTTACGTCTCTGCTTGCACGGTATTCATCCCACAGAAGACACTAGTTGACCGCTTCTTCTTGATACTAGATGTTCCTAGTAACTCGCAATGCACAAGGTTTCTCCTGATATACTATTTCACCTTAGCTAGAGGTTCGTCGCCCCCCTGAATTTCAATTTCTGGCCAGTTGATTCCCAATTAACGGAAGCATTCCCCGGCGTAACAGGCGCTAGTACGCCTATTACACCGGGGAAGCAGTGCCTTGGTGTTTATCTTAGGGGCGTGTGCGGCCTAGAGCTACTGGCGCCCGATCTGGAGGTCGGCCGGGATTAAAGGGATGGCCTGGGGGCGCTGCCAAGCACGGCGGTGGTGTGAGGTCGATGGGAGGGCGGGGCGGCGGAGGCAGGGGTCTGGGCCGGTGGTCGCTGCCGGTTCGAGAAAGATCGTCAACAGTGACTGGCGGGAGGTAGACGAAGGCCATCTGCCCGTTCCTTATAGATCGGACGATTCATTAAAAAATCGACTGGCCTATTTATTTTCAGTCGACTGTTATCTTAGATATGACCACATGTGGTGGTGTGCTGGAGGAGTACCTGCATTTCCTGTGCTCATATATTACAAAATCATACGGAGTAGAATGTAATTTTGTTTGCCATGCAATGTTGTAGAGCTATCATATGTCTCCTGTCATTTATTTTTTAGCCACATGCTATCTGCTACTTTTACAGTGCACTAGTTCTGCACACACTTCACCCTTAATCTCACTGTTGTGTTTTTATGCAAGGGTATTTCAGACTCTGCTGCCATGAGAGAAGCCAAAAAGAAAAGAGAGAAGTTGCTCCAGCTTGGTGTGCGGCTAGGCAAGACATGTTTCAAGGCTTTAAAGGGAGTAGTGTCAGCAGATGGAGACGGGGAACGTAGCTCTGGAGTTGATGACCTTGCTCGCAATGAACCACCATCCCAGGTGCTTGCTTTAACTTCGCGGTGTCATATGTGGTTGCATGTTCCATATGGTGTCTAGCTTGTATTCGAAAGGCCGAAGTCGGTAAGATAAGGAAAGATTTTTTTTACATGAACCACCATCCCGTGAGCACCAGAAGACAAATAGCTAGTCAGGGCACTGGCCGAGCCAGCGACAAGCCCAGCAAAGATAGGCATCACCTGGAAGCCAACTAAAAAGCTGCGATGGTGGCAAAGCAGCCCGCCTCCCACCAGGCTCTCAGGTCCTAGATGATCATGCTCACCACTCCAGCCGGATGTCTAGCTTGTATTGCTTCCAATTTGGTTAAATTGCATCTGCTTAGCTTACACATTATACCTTTGAATATGACATGCCTTTCTGTCTTTGGTACATACTAGTACATCTGTGTATTAACCATGTTCTTACATCAAACTAATGTTCTTGTGTATCCCTCATCAATCACTTATGACGAGGCAGGCAGGCAAGGGGACTACTCCTCATTTAAAGAATGCAGCGTCAGCCTCCCGACATGATTCTCAAGAAACAGAAATGCTAGATGAAGATAGTGAATGTAGCTCTGTAGTTGATTACAGCATTTCCCCTACACTAGCATCACAGGTGCCTGCTCTAACTTGGCAGCGTGATTTGTGGTTGCATGTTGCATATGGTGTCTAGATTGTAATTCTTCCAATCTGGTTAAACTGCATGTGCTAGTCTGCTTAGCTTATACATTATACCTGTTAATGTGACATGCCTTCCTATATTTAGTACATAGTACATCTGTCTATTAAGCATGTACTTACATAAAACTATTTTTTTGTATCCCGCATAAATCAACATGACGAGACACCTTTAGTATATGCAGTGCGATATTAGTTGCATCTTTCATATGATTTATAGCATGCGCTGCTTCTAATTTGTTGAAATTCCATTTATGATGGGACGCTTTTAACTTGGCAGAGTAATATTGGTTGCATCTTTCATGTGGTGTCTAGCTTGCATTGCTTCTTATTTGCTGGAATGGTTTCTGCTTAGTTTACACAAACAGTTGTGAACATGCCATGTCGTCCTGTTTTTCGTACATATTCCATCCTGGTATCATGTGTTTGCCTTACATCAAAGTAGTGATTGTCAGTATCATGCATGAATGAGTTCTGAAGAGAGAATTTTATTGCTTTTTCTTGTCGGTTTTACTTGACAATTCAAAATCAATAAAGCGGAATGAAGTTAGCAAGGCAGCGGATAAAGGTGCTCCTTCTGAACGGAGGGCCCCTACAGTTTCTACTCCTCGACACCCCCAAGATGATTTCCAAGACAACACATGCATAGACACTCATCAAAGTTGTGTTTATGATGATCACGTCTCCCCTAGTGCAGCATCACCGGTGCTCCCTCTAACTTGGCACTGTTATATGTGGTTGCATGTTATGTGTGATGTCTAGCTTGTATTGCTTCTAATTTTGTTGAATTCCATCTGCTTACTTTACACATTATACTTGAATAAGACACGTGTTCCTGTTTCTAGAACATACAATATCTATCTATCACACCATGTTCTTACATCAAATTACTATTGTTGTGTAACCTGCAACAATCACTTATCATAAGACACGTTTGACTTCGGAATGTGATATAGGTTACATCTCACATTCTTTTCTAGCTTGTACTACTAATTTGTTGAAATGGCACTTATGACGAGACAGTTTTAACTTGGTAGAGTGATATTCGTTGCATCTTTCATATGGTGTCTAGCTTTCATTGCTTCTAATTTGTTGAAATGCCTTCTCCTTAGTTTACACATCATAAGCTGTGAATATGCAATGCTATGAATATGCAATGGCACTAATGACGAGAGACCTCTAACATGGTAGTGTGATGTTGTTTGCATCTTGCATATGATTTATTTCTTGTAGTGCTTCACATTTGTTTAAACGCCATTTATGATGAGACACGGTTAACCTGGCAGAGCGATATTTGTAGCATCTTTCATATGGTGTCTACCTTCCATTGCATTGCTTCTAATTTGGTGAAATGTCTTCTTCTTAGTTTACACATCATAGTTCTAGTTATCTCTTCCGTACTGTTTTTCATACATATTACATCCTCCTATCATGTGGTTGTCTAACATCAAAGTTCAGTTCGTCTGCATCACACATCAATTTGTTCTGAAGAACTAAATTGTTATTCGTTTTTCTTGTCGGCTTGACTTAACATGGCACAGAGAAAGAGGAAGAAACACATAATGGCAGGGAATGAGAAGCGGATGAATCCTGCAGATCTGCTGGTACTGATGGTGCAATAGAAGGTCAAAGTCCAGCAGAAATTTCTACAAACACGGCATCCCATGCTACACGAGTTGCAAAAAAGACAAACAGAAACAAATTGCTGCCACCAAACAAGTAGAGACAGCCCTAGTTCTTGCAACACCTACCACAGTACTACCAACTGCACGACGTACTCGTGCGTCAACTGAGCTAGCAGCACGTTCCCAAGCTCCCTTGCCACCTCACACTACTTCACAATCACTCTTGACACAAGACGAGTTGGCAATATCAGATGAACCTTGTGAGCTTCAACAGCAAGAAGGTAGTTGCTGGAGTCAAGTTACAGTTGCATGCTTCTTTATATGTAGTCTCACAGTTTGATGTACACTAACACTTCCTATGTTTGTTGTTGGACTAGCACCTAGGCACAAGAGGAAACAAACATCAGGGATAATGCATGATAGGTTAACTAAATCTAGAGGAGGAAGAATGGATATCCGTTTTGAGGCAGGTTTAAAAAGGCCACGTGATGCTACAAAGTCAGCCAAGTTAGTATCAGAGGCAGCGGTTGCTGTTAGGTGTCATGTACGTATCCTCCCAACATGGATTCAGTAGAGGAATGACAAAGACGAAACCCAGTTCAACACCTTCCTCAACCATTTATCTGCAAGTATGGTTATGTATGAAAAGTAGTAATATCGTCTTGCTCTGTCCAATACTTTCTAGGTTGCTGATAATGAGACTCCCATAATTTTCAACAGATGAGGTTCAAGTTGGATAGCCAAGATGATGCAACCAGACAAGCTTGCGCCCATGTTTTCAAGTATGCTCTGCGACAGTATCGGTATAACTTGAGGAAAACTCACTTTGAAGGCAAGGCTAATAGTGAACTTGCCCAAACATCTCCAGTGGAAAATATATTTGATGAAGACTGGAGAGGCCTCGTTAAACACTGGTTCGATCCGAAGTATCAGGTACATTATATATATGTCATCAGATCACATGTTGAAGTCCTATTTACGCATGTGCCACACAAATCTTTCTTCTTGTAGGTGAACTGTTCAAAGAACAAGGCCAACCGTACGAAAGTGAAATTCCAACAGACGATAGGATCTCGTAGCTATATTGCACACTGTGAGGCTCTTGTAATTAGCTTTTGTTTCACTCTTTTCGTTGTACCATATTATCAGATCTATATTGACTTGTTCCAAATGCAGAGGAAAGCCCGCAAGGACCAAAAAGTACCTGAACCAAATGGTGTGGAAATCTTCAAGGACTGTCACACTAGCAAGAAGAAGGGCATGACTACACCAGTCAAAGCCGCTGTTGTAAGTCCTTAATCCTCATGACTTTTAACTACTACTTACTCTGACTTGTGCCTTGAACTGCATGGTTTGCAGCCAATGTCTATTACTCTTTTCAATTTTATACACAATTGTCTTAGCGTATCATTGCACCTTACAAGGTTTAAAAGAGAGGAGTGATGTTCCTTTGATCTTGACCCGTAATCTAGTTCCATGCTGGACTTGCCCACACAACGTTACAATTGCCTGTTTGTCTGTTCTCAGTTGTTTTGTGATATGAATGATGTCATACTATGCGTACCGTATTATAAACTTCGTCTCTTTATCCTTAGCCCTCAATACAAATGTGAAGAAATAGACAATACATTAGCGATGGTACATGGTCATATGTTTGGAACCTGGTTTTATTATGTACTTTGCAATAAAATACAACTAATATTTTACATGGGTTCACCAGAATAAGTTCTGTATATAGACCAAAGCTATTTTGTTTGGTTTTGCTGCCTCCTTAATATCTTCTGTTCTGGTACTACTAATGTAAACCCTCAACTTTTCAGTAAGCTATGGAAAAAATGGTGGAACCGCCACCTTCTGAAGGTGGCGAGGCAACTATAACCGCAATGTCAGCTCTTGCTGCAGTGGGTCGGTACTTGTCCACTAACAATGCCAAAAGCACATTCCTGCGTAATACTGGGTTGGTTGTTAAGGCAATATCGTCCAAACTGCCTCATGATCAAGATATGCAAGCTCAAAGCAATGTTGTATCTGCGCTCCAGACACAAGTCCATTCCCTAACAGAGACCCTTTGTGAAACAAGGAGAAACATTGCTTAATGTCGTCAAGATATGCATGGTTTTGAAACCATACTATCAGATATTTGCTATGTTGTTCAGGAGCCTAGGGGAAATGAAGGCGAGGGTTATGGTGCTCCATCAGACAATACAGCATGAAAACGTAACAGTCAGGTCAAATGAACTAAGCTTCTGAACTTCTGGTGGTGCATTTATCTGCTAGACTGTTAAGTTTTATGCCAACCTTCCTTTTGTTATATAGTTGTAATTTGTTTTGGTGCGATACAAAATTTATTCTTAACATGCAGCCACCAGCTGAAGAAAACAGCAAACCATTTTTGTATAGTGTAGGGTGTTCCCTATATTTGCACTGGTGGCGATCTTTGATGCCGAGTTGATGTAATCTATGCAATAGCCTTAATAGCCTAACGTTAGTTTCGGCCTTATTTATTTCCTAGTCTTCTTTTTCCCTAGTTTGCTAGTGGCCGCAACTACCATGGGCCATATACGGGTCGTAGGATCCATGGGTCTCCTACGGGCCATCGATAAATGGGCCTGTAATCGGTGGGCCTCGGGCCGTTGGATAAATGGGTCTACATGGGCCGTAATCGGGCGTAATTGCTATTGGCCCAGCACGGTAACAGGCCGTTAACAGGCGGTAGGACAGCAAAGGCTTAATTCTGTCACAGGCATAACAGGTCGTTAATGGGCCAGAATATAGGACGGGCTGGAAACGGCGCAACGGGTTAACATGCCAGAAATGGGCCGACTCTTGCCATGGGCCAAATTTGGCCCATTAGGGTAACAGGCCAGTAACGGGCCGACTCTTGCCATGGGTCGAATTTGGCCCATTAGGGGAACATGCCAGTAACGGGCCGAAAGTAATCGAGGGCCGAAAAGGAGCCCAAGAACGTATGGGCCGTCGATAGGCCGAAAGCTAACATGGGCTGGAAATGGCCCATGTAAATCACGGCCGTTAACGGGTATAAAGAAAGTTACTGTTCATTATGGGCTAGAGTCACCGTGGGCCTGTAAAGGGCCGAAAGATACGAAGGCCTCATCTGGGCCGAAAGACATTGTGGGCCATACATGGGCCAAAAGTGAAATGGGCTGGTATTATATTCGACGGCCCACATGATGTTGTTGGGCCGATTTCCTTTAGGGCCTAACGGGCCGTGAGTTAACAGGCCGTAAAATGGGCTATTTGCAAAGAGACCGTTAACAGGCTTTTCATGGGCCAGCCCGTTAAGTTTTGACCAAGTCAAACGGGCCGGCTTTGTAAGCTAAATGGGCCACTGCTGGGCTGTGCCACGTGTCGACATATCATAGGTGCCTATCTGACCCACTGACGAGCTGACACGTGTTTTGTCCGGCCAATAAGAATTTTACACGTGGAAATTTCCCATTGGCCAGGATTGTTAACGGGTTATCGGATCCAAAACCCGACCCGATAGCTTAACGGCGTTCCGTTACGGTGGATGCCACGTGTTGGTCACCCTTGACGAAAGCACTTCTGTGATGCGCGATTTATCGTCATGGAAGCGGACACTTCCGTGATGATAATTTTGGTAATGTCATGGAACACTTCTACGACAGCACAGGTATGACTATCTTGATTCTGTCATAAATTTGTCATGGATGTACATGCATGAAAAAAACGCGACCTACTATGACAAACACGTATCATCACAGAAGTGTATTTTTTTGTAGTGTAGATAAACGGATCTTGTCTACATCATGTCATCGTTCTTATTGCATTACTCCATTTTTCCATGAACTTAATACACTAGATGCATGCTAGATAGCGGTCGATGTGTGGAGTAATAGTAGTAGATACAGGCAGGAGTCGGTCTACTAATCTTGGACGTGATGCCTATGTAATGATCATTGCTTGGATATCGTCATAATTATTTGAAGTTATATCAATTTCCCAACAGTAATTTGTTTACCCACTGTTTGCTATTTTTCTCGAGAGAAGCCACTAGTGAAACCTACAGCCCCCGGGTCTTATTTCTCATATATTTGCCTTGCGGTCTACTTTTCCTTTGCATTTTTATTCAGATCTATTAAACCAAAAAATACAAAATACCTTGCTGCACTTTATTTATTTGCGATCTATCATTGCAATCTATTACAACTTTCTCCCGTTAGCTTGCCAATTTCTGGCGCCGTTACCCGAAAGGATTGACAACCCCTTTAACACTTCGGGTTGCGAGGTGTTGTTATTTATGTGCAGGTGTTGTTTACGTCGTGTTGCTTGGTCCTCCTACTGGTTCGATACCTTCGTTTCATAACTGAGGGAAATACTCTACCATCGTTGTGCTACATCATCCCTCCCTCTCCGGGGAAATACCGACGTAGTTCTAGCTACCATCAAGGAGAATTTCTAGCGCCGTTGCCGGGGAGGATCTTCAACATAACCAGGTTCCTAGTCACAAATCTCGTCTCCTTGCAATTTACATTATTTGCCATTTGCCTCTCGTTTTCCTCTCCCCACTTCACAAAATTTTGCTGCTTTATTCTCCCTCTTTTGCGTTCGGCTTTTTCTCGTCCGATCTTTTGTTTGCTTATGTTTCCATGTATCTTCTATTTTCTTGCATCTTCGCTTGCTAAAAATCTATTGATATGGATCCTCATCCACTTGCTAATATTTTCAAGAGATCCAATGATAATGAACACATTGCTAATAAATTGAGTTCACTAGATTATCTTTATGAAGTTTTGCTTGAGATTCATGAATCTGAAAATTGTGATGAAAAAATTTATGAGGTGATTCATGATAGCTCCTTGAATGAAAAGCATGATTGCAATGATTTTACTATAAATTTTATTAATGTCAATTGTGCTAATAATATGCTAAACCCCAAGCTTGGGGATGCTAATTTTGCTATTTCCACTACTTATTGCAATGATCATGATTGGGGTGATAATGTTTCTTATGATCTTGAAAATTTATTTAAGCCTCATGATGAATATGTTTGTGATATTATTGAAAGTGGATTTGGAGAGGTTATGACTTTATTTGATGATAATCCCACTATTTTGAAAGAGTGTCAACTTTGCATGCATGTGGATCATGAAGAGAATATTTTGTGTGATAGCTATATCGTTGAATTTGATTATGATCTTACATGAATTATTATGAGAGAGGAAAATATGGTTGTGGAAATTTTCATGTTACTAAATTACCTCTCATTATGTTGAGATTTTCAATGTTTTATTCCTCTCCTTTGCATATGCTAGATATTTGTTGTCTTAACAATTTGTTTTCCTATAAAATTCCTATGCATAGGAAGTATGTTAGACTTAAATATGTTTGTCACTTGTTTGATGGTGCTCTCTTCGTGTTTCAACTACTATCGTTCTTGTGAGCATCATTGAAATATTATGCCTAGCTAAGGGCGTAAAACTATAGCGCTTGTTGGGAGGCAACCCAATGAATAAAATTTATTTTTTCTTTTTGCTTTCTGTTCTTGAGTGTTAGCACAATTATGCTACTATTACGATTGTGTTTTTATGTTTTAATTAGTGTTTGTGCCAAGTAGAACCGATAGGATCTTCTTGGGTGATAGTTATTTGATCTTACTAAAAAGGACAGAAACTTTGTGCTCATGAAATTAACTCTCATTTTTATTCAGAAAGAGCTTTTGCCCTGATTCTTTTTGCAGAAGATTAATATACAAATTTCCCTGGTCGTCCTATTATGGTAAGTTTTTTGAGTTCCAGAAGTATTCGTTTCAATCAGATTGCTACAGACTGTTCTGTTTTGACAGATTTTGTTTTCTTTGTGTTGTGTACTTATTTTGATGGCTCTATGGTTTTCTTTGATGAGTTTTTGCCATAGAAAAGTTGGAATACAGTAGATATAATACGAAAACAAAATATGAATTGGTTTGATACAACACTTATAGTAGTGGTTTATTTTCTTACACTAACGGGTCTCACGAAGGTTTTGTTGAGTTTTGTGTGATTGAAGTTTTGGGTTATCTTACGATGGATGAAGGAAGGATGTCAGAGCCTAAGCTTGGGGATGCCCCGGCATCCCAAGCAATTATTCAAGAATGAGCAACCAACTAAGCATGGGGATGCCCCCGAGTGGCATCCCCGCTTTCTTCCAACAACTATCAGTATTTTACTCGAGGCTATATTTTTATTCGTCACATGATATGTGTTTTGCTTGGAGCATCTTGCATGATATGTGTCTTTGCTTGTTTTATTTTGTGTTTTAAGTCATCAATCCTTGCTGTACACACCTTTTTGAGAGACCCAAAATTATATCATGACTTGCTAGAATTGCTCTCTATGCTTCACTTAAATGTTTTATGAGCTAGGACTTGCTCTAGTGCTTCACTTATATCTTTTTGAGCACGGTGTGCTTTGTTATTTTGAAGAAATGATCTCTTGCTTCACTTAGATTTATCTGATAGTTAGTAAAATTTCGAAGAAATTCTCTCTTGCTTCACTTAAATTGTTTTGAGAGAAAGAAAAATTTGTTATGCTCATGATCTTTAGTTATATTTGTTTGAGCTTATGAAAAGAAACACATGAAAATTAGATACAAAGTGATAGATATCCAAGAAGGATAAAAGAAATAAAAATGTCATGAAGATCATTGGACAAAATAAACTTGATTCTTAGTAATAGTTTTGAGATATGATGACGTGATATGTGAGTTATGTTGATGAGGAATTGTGTTCTAGTAAGAATATTGGTGTTAAGGTTTGTGATTCCCTATGCATGCACGAAAGTCAATAATCATGCAATGAAAATTATATCCTACTTGTGGTGCATTATTCAGTGTTAATTATGCTTAATGCTTGCTTATGAGATTATTCGTTTCTTGGTTGGTCGCTTCCCAATCTTTTGCTAGCCTTCACTTTGCACTAAGTATGATCTCTACTTGTGCATCCAAAATCCTTTAAACCAGTTATGCCACATGAGTCCACTATATCTACCTATATGCGGTATTCTTTAGCCGTTCTAAGCAAATTTGCATGTGCCATCTCTAATTTTCAAAAATAAACTTCTCTTTTGTGTGTTTATTTCGCTCGCGGAACGGTAACAGGTGGCTAATATTTTCCATGCTAGATGTGTTATTCTCAAGATGAGTGTTTATTCACTTGTCATTGCACGAGAGTAAGGCAAAGGTTTTAGGGATGCCCAGTCCCGAAATGCAAAAAAATTGAATTTACTTTATGTTGTCAAATAATAAATTCCTTGAAAAGTGTTGGTATGGAGGGCACCCGTGGATACGGCTAGCCATGGAAAGTGAAAGAATGGTGGAAAAAGGAATAAACTTTATTTTCTGTTTGGGAACCGCCTATGGCATATCTAGCATGGAAAGTGTTCGTAGCTCTTAGTCGTTTTCATTGGTGGGATGGATACACCTCCCAAAATGTTTTTATCTCTAATTTTTTCGCTTTGAGCTCTAACACCTCCCAAAATGTTTTTATCTCTAATTTTTTTGCTTTGGTCCATGATGTTTTATTATCAATCTTGGATGTTTTATAATAATTTTATAGTCATTTTATATCATTTTTGGTACTAACCTATTGACATAGTGCCAAGTGCCAGTTGTTATTTTTTCCATGTTCTTTACATCGCAGAAAATCAATATCAAACGGAGTCCAAATGCCACGAAACTTCACGATGATTTTTTATGGGCTAGAAGAAAGGCAATGGGCCCTGGTTGCACCTGGGGGTGCCCCGAGGGGGGCACAACCCACCAGGCCGCCCCAGGAAGCCCATGCGCGCCCTGGTGGGTTGTGCCCACCTCGGGTGCCCCCCGGACCGCCTCTTTGCTCTATAAATACCACAATATTCCAGAAACCCTAGAACAAGCGTCGAGATATTCATCCAGCCGCCGCAGAGTCCAGAACCACCAGATCCAATCTAGACACCATCACGGAGGGGTTCACCACTTCCATTGGTGCCTCTCCGATAATGCGTGAGTAGTCCTTTGTAGACCTTCGGGTCCGTAATTAGTAGCTAGATGGCTTCCTCTCTCTCTCGGTGGATTCTCAATACAATGGTCTCTCGGAGATCCATATTATGTAACTCTTTTGTGGTGTGTTTGTTGGGATCTGATGAACTTTGAGTTTATGATCAGTCATATCTTTTTATATCCATGAAAGTTATTTGAGTTTCTTTGATCTCTTATATGCATGATCTCTTATAGCCTCATATTTCTTCTTCGATATTTGGGTTTTGTTTGGCCAACTTGATCTATTTATCTTGCAATGGGAAAACCTACGGCCCCCGGGTCTTATTTCTCATATATTTGCCTTGCGATCTACTTTTCCTTTGCATTTTTATTCAGATCTATTAAACCAAAAAATACAAAAATACCTTGCTGCACTTTATTTATTTGCGATCTATTATTTCAATCTATTACAACTTTCTCCCGTCAGCTTGCCAATTTCTGGCACCGTTACCCGAAAGGGATTGACAACCCCTTTAACACATCAGGTTGCGAGGTGTTGCTATTTGTGTGTAGGTGTTGTTTACGTTGTGTTGCTTGGTCCTCCTAATGGTTTGATACCTTGGTTTCATAACTGAGGAAAATACTCTACCGTCGTTGTGCTACATCATCCCTCCCTCTCTGGGGAAATACCGACGTAGTTCTAGTTACCATCAAAGTGCATCGTAGCAATGTGTGTGTTTTGTATATGGAGTATAGAGTGACTACGCGGATGAATATGTTTGCCTGAGAGTATATCTTCGTATCTTGTCACCATCAGTGTGAAGAAGAAGTATGTGATTGCTGTCTTCAGAGAAGAGTATCTGATACAACCAAATGCAGATGATGTTACAAGGCTCATGGAGAATGATGTGACAAGAGGATTCCTTGTGATGCTTGGGAGCATCGGAGATGGGAGAATTTCCCTAGGAATGGTATATGTAGTCCACTCGGATTGCCATGTTATACTCAAAGTTGTTGCATTCAAATATCGATTAATTTTGTATTGTTACTTTGGGATGCATATGATGACCCGCAAGTATAGGGGATTGCAAAAGTCTTCGAGGGTAGTATTTCACCCAAATTTATTGATTCGATACATGGGGAGTAAAAGAATATTTATAAGCCTTAACAATTGAGTTATCTATTCAACCACACCAGAAAATCGCTTTTTATTAGTAGCACAGTAATATGATAACTGTGATACCAATGGTAACAGTAGTAACATTACTGTTGTGGCAAACAGAGCAGTAGTAGTAACTTGAGCAAAGGTAATAATATTAAAGTGTATGCATGGAGTAGCGATGGATATTTAGATGAGATTCAACATGTAACAGTCACGGTCTAGAGCGACACACAATAACTATAATTCATCAATCATATGTAGGCAGTATATTGTCATACTTGCTTGTAATATGAACTTGCATGACATTTTTTGGCCTACCCTCCCATGGCAGAGGGGTCCTAATGAATACCACGGGTAATTAAGGCACATAATCGGAACAAAGCATTAACACATAGTGAATACACGAACTTCTAAAATTATAATCATTCCCGGAGAGTATCCCAATTGTTGTTACCTTTGGGGTTTATGGCTTAGAACAATAATTGATGCATACAACTTGCAGGTAAGATCAACATCTCAAATATATTCATGAAAAGCATAAGTGTTCAGATCTGAAATCATGGCACTTGGGCCCTAGTGACAAGAATTAAGCATAACAAAGTCATAGCAACACCAATCTCAGAACATAGTTCAAACTAGGGATCAAGCCCTAACAAACTTACTCGATTACATAAGAAATCTTATCCAACCCCATCTACCTCCAGTATGTCCACAATGGAATTACTCACTCCCGATGGTGACCATCATGTAATTGTTAATGGATAAGGGTTAGTGATGACAACGACGATGAATCCCTCTATCCAGAGCCTCGAACATACTCCGGATTAGGGCTCCCGGAGAAGAAAAGGAGGTGATGGTGGCTCCATAATGTAAAATGTGATGAAACTTTTTCTCAGATTTTTTCTCTCTCAGGAAAATGGTATTTGTAGAATTAGAGTTAGGTCAGAAAGAGGTCTATGGGGCCCACAAGTCATCAGGGCACGCCGGTAGGTAGGCGTGCCCCTAACTTGTGTCCCATTGGTGGCTCTTGGTAGTTCTTTTTGTTGGGGAACGTAGTAATTTCAAAAAAACTCCTACGCACACGCAAGATCATGGTGATGCATAGCAACGAGAGGGGAGAGTGTTGTCTACGTACCCTCGTAGATCGAAAGCGGAAGCGTTAGCACAACGCGGTTGATGTAGTCGTACGTCTTCACGATCCGACCGATCAAGTACCGAACGCACGGCACCTCCGAGTTCAGCACACGTTCAGCCCGATGACGTCCCTCGAGACTCCTCGTCATGTCCCCGATTTCATCCGAGACTCCGAAATCCTTCGGTACATCAAAACTCATAAACTCATAATATAACCGTCGTTGAAACTTTAAGCGTGCGGACCCTACGGGTTCGAGAACTATGTAGACATGACCGAGACACGTCTCCGGCCAATAACCAATAGCGGAACCTGGATGCTCATATTGGCTACCACATATTCTACGAAGATCTTTATCGGTCAGACCGCATAACAACATACGTTGTTCCCTTTGTCATCGGTATGTTACTTGCCCGAGATTCGATCGTCGGTATCTCAATACCTAGTTCAATCTCGTTGCCGGCAAGTCTCTTTACTCGTTCTGTAATACATCATTCCACAACTAACTCATTAGTTGCAATGCTTGCAAGGCTTAAGTGATGTGCATTACCGAGAGTGCCCAGTGATACCTCTCCGACAATCGGAGTGACAAATCCTAATCTCGAAATACGCCAACCCAACAAGTACCTTTGGAGACACCTGTAGAGCACCTTTATAATCACCCAGTTACGTTGTGACGTTTGGTAGCACACAAAGTGTTCCTCCGGTAAATGGGAGTTGCATAATCTCATAGTCATAGGAACATGTATAAGTCATGAAGAAAGCAATAGCAACATACTAAACGATCGAGTGCTAAGCTAACGGAATGGGTCAAGTCAATCACATCATTCTCCTAATGATGTGATCCCGTTAATCAAATGACAACTCATGTCTATGGCTAGGAAACTTAACCATCTTTGATCAACGAGCTAGTCAAGTAGAGGCATACTAGTGACATACTGTTTGTCTATGTATTCACACATGTATTATGTTTCCGGTTAATACAATTATAGCATGAATAATAAACATTTATCATGATATAAGAAAATAAATAATAACTTTATTATTGCCTCTAGGGCATAATTCCTTCACTTTTCTCCAGCATTTTTTATATATTCCATAAAAATTCACTGTGAAGTTTCGTTCAATTCCAAGAATTTTTATTTCTGCACAAAAATAACATCAATGTAGTTCTGTTGAAAACAATGTCAGCCCGGGTTAGTTTCATTCAAATCATGCAAATTAGAGTCCAAAACAAGAGCAGGCATATTTGGAAAAGTAGATACGTTGAAGACGTATCAGCATGGCTCTCACAATAATCTCAATCTCCTCCAGATATCATATCCTTTTGCAAGACTCATTGATGGGGATGCTCCACTCACAACTTCATAGCCAATGGTCACATGTGTGATTAGGGCCGCTAGCTTGTAGATGTGAACTACCCCTCATGGTCCATGTTTATCAAGAAAGTTTCAAACCGTGAAGGTATACCTGGCCATGGGCCGCCTGGTCCGGACGACCCGATCCGGCCTAAAAAAGCCCAACCCGACCTTGCCCATGGGCCAACCCTAGGCCTAGATTTTGAGCCCGATGGCCGGGCCAGGCTCGAGCCCATCGTATTTGCAGTTTAAGGAAGAGGCCTGGCTCGAGGCCCAAGGCCCGACCGGCTTTTTGACTGATGGGCTTGGCTTGGTCCTGATTTTTAGGCCCGACGGCCGGGCCGGGTTTGGTCCTAGGTTTTCTGCGTCGGGCTTTGGTAGGCCTGGCCCGGAGCCCGGCCCGGCCCGACGGATGGCCAGGTATACGTGAAGGCAGCAAGAACGTTCACTTTGAGAATCCACAAGAAAAAAATGTTGAGAGCTTTCAGGCATTGCAAGCTCGCTTTGATTTTGTTTGTGGACATGCTACATATTGGCACTAGGAATTTTAAAGATAGACATAACATAGATATAGGAATAGCTTGAACAACAAATTTGAGGATACTTTTGTCCGTTCAACAGATAACAATTTTCTTTCTTTTTTTAGAAGGATCATGTCTATTATGAAGATTCGTCGGAAGTACAAAACATCTCCATCATAATAAAAATTACATCGAAGTCCATGTACCATCGAAAAATCACTGTCGCCGCCAGAACAAGCCGCTGATGCGCCGCTGTCACCGCTCCTATACCAGAGCCGGTCGGACCTTGTCGATGACAGCTGGGAAGTCATCGTGCACGTGCTCCTAAGGACAAGCGCCCTAGAGCCGCCGCTGTCGCCGTTGAATCATTGAATCGATCTGAAGAAACTGACACCAAATATCGTCGTTGCGTATGCACGACGAGAAATCCTAACCTCGCCACCCCGAGGAGCTGGCAGGAATGTACGCTAGGGCTTTGTCTAATCCGTCCCAAGAGATGAACTTGAGGAGGATTGGAGCCTGAAATATTGACTCAAAGAAGAAGCGCTGCCACCCATCAAAAAGCCGCCCTGCGAGGATTAAAACCCTACCTATCTACTAGTTAGATCTGAGGCACCAGAAATCCCCTCCCTGCCACCAGCCGCTGAAGAGGCGGGCGAAGGGGAGGCGAATCCACGGGCTCGCTGGTGAAGATCGAGTGGGGAAGGTTTTCCCTAGTCGCCTCGCGAGAGGGGAAAGAAGAGTTTGTTGTCTCCTATGTTGAATTTAATAATTTTCTTTTCATCCACTAATTTTCATTGATAATACGGTCAATCAAATACCGTAAACAATCGATCCTATCCAAACCATCGTTTTTGTTTTTTGCATTTATATCCAAACCGACGTTGGCTGGCAAACCCTAGTATTTGTTATTAAGAGCCTCGGTCATGATATTCAGAGCCGCACTGATGGCATGCCTGGTGCTGCTGGTCTTCTTCAACCACATCACCTTCTTGAATCAAACTGAACCACCGCCCACACATCGTGCAGAACGCCACTATTTTTTGTGGGGAGTAGAACCTCAAATTAGGAGGAATTCGACTAAATGGCACACTTTTTCACTTTAATCCAGTGGCACATTTTTCTTCTGCTGTGATAGAAATGGCACATTTTTTCCCTCCCGCAAAAACAAAAGAAAAGAAATGGCACATATTTTCTTGAGAGTGGACAAAATGGCACAAATTGAGTTTTCCCCTCTGTTCCACGTCTGGGCCCACCCGTTGCGCTCGCCTGTTTCCTCTGGTTCGAGTCATTCGTCCAGAACGACCAGAAAGCACCAGGCGCGAGACAAGTCAGAGGAAGAGCCGCCGCCTCGCCGTGCTTCTCCAACCCCGGCGCTCCGCCCGTTCCAACACACAGGTCGCCTGACCTCGCCATCAAAACATCCAGCAACTAGACCCAATCGTACCACAGCAGCACCTATCCACATCTACAGCCAGCAACTACAGCGGCGACAGCACGCCGGCGACGCGAGCGCACGTTCCAGAGCAAGCCAGCCAGCCAGCCAGCAGGAGCTTCGGGTCATTGTGCCTCCTGGCGCACGGTCCAGCGTAAGCTCCAGCGCACGCCAGAGACGGCTCCGGCGAGGGCTCCAGCGCCGCTAGCGAGCGACCTGGACGCGGACGCGCGGCGCCGACAGGAGGTCCGACCTGAGCGGCGCATGATCCGGAAAGGATCCGCGCATCTAAGCCCGCGCTCCCTGAAGCAAATCCATGGGAACCTGGTCGTCAAGGGCATCGCCGCGCGCCTCCAGCCCCTGCGGGACCTGCTGCTCGCGTGCGTGGCCTCGTTCCGCGGCAGCATGGTCTACGCCCGCAAGGTGTTCGACGGAATCCCCCACCCGGACCTCTTCATGCACAACGTCATGGTGCGCGGCTACGCGCACGGCGGCGCGCCCGCCGCGGCCTTCGCCTTGTACCGACGCATCGAGGCGGCGAGCCTGAGGCCCGACGCCTTCACGTTCTGCTACCTCCTCCGGGCCAGCGCTGGCTTGCCGGGTTCCTGCGCCGGGTGCCAGGTCCATGGCGTCGTCCTGAAGCTGGGCTTCTTGAGTGACGCATTCGTGAGGAATGCGCTTATCAACATGCATGCCAAGTGCGGGGATTTGCAGGTGGCCGCTGTGCTTCTTGACGAGGCCGGCGAGGGGGATGTCGTGGCGTGGTCGGCTGTCATAGCGGGGCATGCCGCTAGAGGTGACTTGGGCATTGCACGGCAACTGTTTGATGATTGTCGGCACAAAGACTTGGTGTGTTGGAATGTAATGGTGGCAGCGTATGCTAAGCATGGGGAGATGGAGAAGGCGAGGGAGCTGATTGACCGTGCGCCGGAGACAGATGTGGTCTCGTGGAACACGATTATCACAGGGTACTCCACGAAGGGGATGCTGAAGGAAGCATTGGAGGTGCTTGATGAAATGAAGTGTGCGGGCTGGTTGCCTGATGAGGCAACTATTGTTAGCTTGCTGTCGTGTTGTGCGAACTTAGGGTCGCTTGACACAGGGAGGATGATACATTCATTGCACTTGGAAGGTAGACAATGTACAAGCATTGTTCTTGGAAATGCATTGGTATCAATGTACGCAAAGTGCGGAGACGTGCAGGCTGCACTGGAAGTCTTTAGCAGGATGAAGGAGAGGGATGTTTGGACATGGAACTCGATCATCGGCGGGCTGGCCTTCCATGGGCAAGGGGAACAGTCCATCCGATTCTTCAACAAAATGCTTGAAGAAGGAATATGCCCAAATGCTGTTTCTTTCCTCTGTGTTCTCGGTGCATGCAGTCATGCCGGATTGGTTGAAGATGGTCAGAGATATTTTTCTTTGATGAAAGACAGATACATGATTGAGCCTAATGCAAAGCACTACAGTTGCATAGCGGATATGCTTGGGCGTGCAGGCTTACTGGATGAAGCATTTGCAATTCTGAACAGCATGAGGTGTGAACCTAGTGCAGTCATATGGAGGACTCTGCTTGGTGCCTGCAAGATCCACGGGAATGCAGCGCTGGGCAAACTTGCCAGGGAGAGTCTTCTAAAAATGAATGAAGATGCAAGCGGAGATTATGTGCTGCTCTCTGGCATTTACGCGTCCTGTAATGAATGGTTTGGAGTGGAGACATTGCGCGGATCAATGGATGAAAGGGGGATAAGAAAGGTTGCTGGTTATGCCCAGGTTGACCATAAAACTTCCTGTCTTTCAGCATTGTGATGTGTGGATATCCTACAATGGAATTCGATGAGTACTAGGGTTTGTCCATGCTCTGTTTTTCATTTTATGCCCGGTAACCAGAAAGTGGGCAGAAGTAGCACCCTTGTATGCAGATACCAGTAGCAAGGAGGCCTAGACAGTAAATCATATTCAAAACGTGAGTGTTGATGATTTCACTTGGAGCTAGCAGCATCAGTGCAACTAGCAGGTACGGAGTTTCCAGCTAATGACATGTCTCAGTTTTTTCATCTAGTTATGCAGAAATTTACCAACAGCTCCAATGAAAAGTATAGTACCCAAACCATGATATGTATTTCTGTAACAACCGTATAAGAAGTATAAAAGCCGATACAGAAGAAGTAACACACCATAAGGCGGTGCACAACATAGGCTCACAGATTATTACATTAAACACGAAGTACAAGAACCACACCATATCACACTTATACTTCAGGGAGCAAATGATGGACAATTTGGTCTAGCGCCTGGCCAGGGCAATGGCTGAGAGTATGATGAGCAGTATCAGCAAAACCATGGCTCCAAACGAGCCAACCAGGGAGCCAGAGATACGCTCGCAGAAAGAATCCAATTGCTGGCAAATAGCAAGCCAGTTTGCCCTGACATTACCCTTGTGTGCCAAGTAGACAATAACTGTTGCTGCAGATGACGCTGCGGTGACCAGAGCTAGCATTGCCTTCACAAGAAACACAAGGAAACTAAGTCAGTAGCTGATACAGTTATTGATGCATGCTTCTCTTTCTTCAACATTCTAGATTAGTAACCATGCATAGTTTCATGCAGGATGACATGATAGTTATCGAAGTGTTTGAAACTGACACACTTTGAACTAGAGAAAGATCTAATCTTACCGCGTCGAAAATGATCAAGACCAGCCTGCTATATTTAGCCCCGCTCCTAATTATGTGCGCAATTGACACTGGGAGCGAAAGGATGAGATAGGCGCTGACAACAGAATTTGCCACCACGAAGAACCTGTCAACATAAAATTCAAACAGTTGGAGCGTCAGATCATAACCTTATTCTATCTGAAAGTATATGCTATCAGGTACTGAAGATTCTTCTGCGCGTACGTGAGAGCCGGGAAATCGCTGTATCGCGCCTTGAACTGGATGAACGGCGTGAACAGAGGAAGCGTCTCATTGGTAGTCCCCATGGCAATGGCGCTCGCGAGGGTGCCGATGACCGCGATGACGCGAAGTATGAGGTCCAGTATGGACACTCCTCTACTGACCCCCCTGCTGAGGGGGGCCTTGGAGGTCTCACCCTGCTCGCCGGAGTCCATTCTGGTATTTTTCTTAAGCTGCTGAACTGATCAAAGACTCAAAACTGTTTCCCAGGTCTGAAGAAAACAGTCCATGCTCCCTGCTTATATATACACACGCATCGGCGGACTGCCTATGGATTAGGTCAATTTGATGTTACAGCAGCTGGCGGTGCAAGGCGCGGTGCGCTGGTGCGTGCTCCCAGGCGCATTTCGGCTGGTACCTACTCCACATAGCTCCATGGAGACCAGCTGCATCGTTCCATTCAGGTTCTGTTGCTAGGCCTCCAACAACATGGGTATCAGCTTGCTGTCACTTCCTCTGTGTCTTGTTTCTGCAGGGAGAAGCTTCAGCTGGACGTTCGTTAGCTAGCTCATGCCAGCCTCCGAAGCAACGGGACGCCCTGCTTTTTCATAAGAGGAAGGGGTGGTACGCCATTTTTGCAGAAGCGAGTTGATTTGGCGTATCATTTCGTGGTTCTTCCAACTGAAAGAACCGCGCCGGTCCTCTTGCCGCAAGGCTACGCGTAGGAGGAGGCAGGGCCACCTGTTCTGAGTTGACTCGCTGCATTATTTCTGCTTCTCTGACTTGTGAATGAAGTCCATCAGCACTAGCAAACGATTTCTTGAATCCATATGTTTGGACTGTTTTCTGTTGTCCTTGCTGATCTCGGCCTCTGGTTTTGCAGACCCGAAGATCTTGATTCGGTTGCACCTGTTTACCAGCACTGCTGGAATTGCTAGCCATAACATATAATCTCTTCATGTCATAAATAGATGTTGTTTTGGGCATGTCTAAGCACAACTTATAAAACTTTAACCATAAACATTTTCGTGATTCATAGAGTTCTCGGCAAAAATAACAAAATCAACAGTCCAAAATACTTTCAACAATAGTCTTTTTGAGCTTTGGTTTTTTTTTTTCAGATCATTAGGAATGTTTTTTCTTCACAAAATATGCACGTGCAAAAAACATTTAACAATGTTGTTAAAAAAAATCATAACTTTTTGAACGTTTTACTTTTTTTCAATTTTATTGTTCATGGGTGCATTTGAGCTCGGGAGCAGAAACTCCACGTCCAGGGCCACTTTTCTTGTGCCTGTAAAACGAAACACTAGCAACGAAGACATGTCGTTAGTGAAAAGGCGGTGCTAGGCGCGCCGACCGCCCGTCGCACTGCAATCACATGATTAAGAGCATAACTACGATTGGATCGGTGGTCGCCAGCATGCGTTCCCCAACCGCACGCTAGCCCAACACCAGCACAACCGTTTCGCTCGCAAATCGACGCCCACCGCGCTCATGGTCGGCGGCACCCCACCTCGCCAAACTAGCATCGGTTGCACCATTGCTCACCGCTCACCAATGCTCAACACCGTCGCCCGTCACAGTTGCCTACCCCGTGCCAGTTGCAGCACCAGGCGCGCTCGGTTCCAGCTCGTCGCCATTGCAAAATCGGGTGCCTTCGGTTCCAGCTCGCCGTGTGTTCGTTGTGGCATCGGGCACCTTCAATTGCATCTCACCACCGCGTTGGTTCCAGCTTGTCGCTGAGCCGGTTGCAGCATCGGGCATTCCTCTAGTTGCAGCTCATCGCCGTTCTTGTAGCACCCTCAGTGGCCCAGTTCCAGCTCCTTGCGATGCCCGTTGTAGCACGCCGGTGGCCGATTGCAGCATCCCGCCGTCGTAGCAACTCCTCGGCATGAGTTGTAGCACGGCTCCCCCCCCCCCCTCGCCGCATATAGCTGTAACATCGCCGGTGGCTGGTTCCAGCTCTCGGCGGTGCTTGTTGTAGCCGGTTGCAGCATTCATGCATCGCCCACGTGGTCTGTGTGGCCCGTCGATTGTAGCTTTCAATTTCGCCGGTCATCCCTTTTAGCTTCGCCAGTTGCAACATCGGGTGGTCATCGACGTGATCACCGACGTGGTCGCGTGGCTGTCAGTTAAGCTTCTAGTTGTGCCTAGCACCTTGCAACTCCTCCCCCTCGGCCTTACAGCGCAGGTCAGGGGTGCGCGCAACACCGCTCCTCCACCCTGCAGCGCCGCCGCCTCCCTCTCGCCATTCGCAACTCTTAGCGACCTTGGCCTACAGCAAAAGGTGGCATGACCATGACATGTGGTGCGGCCCGCATGAGGAGATAAGGGGTCGAGGGAGAAAAGGGCCCCACGGCACGTAAAGCCGCCCATATTAATTGTAGCCAGTCGATCAGAAGGAATCATTTACCTTAGTGAAATGAGGCCCCCCTTGCTCACAAAAGAAACGAGGCTCCCCTTGCACAATATTGGTACAATCTCTTTGCAGCATTGTAACCGGGAAGCAAACGTGGTGGCGCACAATTGTAGCCAGTTGGCACTAATTCTTCTATTTTTTGGACTGATAATCCTCTTACTTTATTGTTTCAGATGTCATGAACAATGTGATTTTGTATATAAATTTCAATAAAGTGCGCCATGAAGGCTTTTCCTCAAAAAATTAGAAATGAGGCACCCCTTGCCTCATGTTTCATTCGCACTTTTTTTTTTGGCATTGTGCACTTAGCCTAGTTGATCTTCAAAGTCTTTCTAGGTATGATATACCTGGTCGTGTAGGCTATAAAGCCTAATTTGGAGAAATAATGAACTCCATTTTGGGACTAGAACAATAAAATACTTGCAAAATTCAGAGCACTGAAGCTTCCACCTTGCATACCAATCTGTTCATATGAAATTTCATCACATAGATCATAGCTCATCTGTAAAAACCCATCTACAAAAGTAGGTGTCGGGGATATACCCCGCGGTATGACCCGGCCGGAAGTATGACCCGACCGGACTTGGCGTTTCACCGATGACCCATCGAAGGACTGGCGATTCACGGGTCTGGCGGCTCACTGGTCAGAAGACTCACGGATGACCCCGACGGCGGGTCACATAGAAGACTAGGCCCAAGGCCCAGTAGGCCGGCTCATATTATGGTGGGCCGGCTTAAGACGGAAGGCATGAGGAATATTTTCTTTACGAGGAAGCAAGACCCGTACTTGTATCCGACTTGTAATAGAGAATAAGTTAGTTCTAATCCTAATATGACTCTACATGTAAGCCGCCGCTTCAACTTATATAAGGAGGGGCAGGGCTCCCCAAAGAAGGACAAGCAACAAGAAACAATATCTAGGGCTAGACACAAAGAGGAGAGCCGGCTTACGACGACTCCCTCGTGATCATAATAAGACCTAGCCACAAACAGCATGTAGGGTTATTACCGGATGATGTTTCCCGGGGCCCGAAGCTGTCTAAATCCTCGTCTTGTGTGTTGCGTCTCTCGATTCCGCTCAACCCCTTCAAGCTACCACATAAATGCGTTGGCCTCGCGACTAATTCCTTACACTATGACATCTGCCGTGACAATTCCACGATAGTTGGCGTCCACCGTGGGGCCTGCGTATGGTGGTGTTGAGTTCTTGGAGGGATTTTTTTATCAGGAATCAAGGAGTTCGCAATCAGCCAAATCATGAAAAGCCGGTGCAGGAAGCTTTACTCTAGATCAAGAGGATGAGAGTTGCGGGTTACGCGCCGCTATGACCAGATAAGTCGCCAGATCAATTTGCGTTGAACCGCTAGGAAATCGCCAAGGTTGACAGAGCGATCCATCAATTTTTGGAGCGTTGCGGCGCGTCGCCGAGACCGACTGGGATTCCATCAATTGCATCAATCCGGTCGGCACGTCGGTTTACTCGGCGGCTGTTGGAATCTTTTCTCTGCACCTAGCACTCAAGTCCCAAGATTTTTTTTCAAAACTGTGATGATTTTTATAGCAAATTCGAAATCTATACGTCCTCGCGCAAGAAAACCAAAACTAGCACCCCATCGGCCTCCAGTTGGCCGAAGAGGGGCTCTTCGGCCTGCGGTTAACCGAAGTAGGCTCTTCAGCCTCCCGTTGGCCGAAGAGTGCCTCAAATGAGCCGAAAAGGACTCTTTGGTCTGCCGTAGGCCGAAGAGTACTCTTTGGTCAACCATAGGCCGAAGAGTACTCTTTGGGGCCCAAGGCCTAGCATAGGCAGAAGAGCGCAACCATGCAGTTTCGGCCTCCCGTTAACGCAAAAAGTTGGGGCCCAAGGACTCTTCGGCCTACGGTTGACCAAAGGGTACTCTTCGGCCTACGGCAGACCAAAGAGTCCTTTTCGGCCCAGTTGGGGCACTCTTCGGCCAACGGGAGGCTGAAGAGCCCACTTCGGTCAACCGCAGGCCGAAGAGTGCCTCTTCGGCCAACTGCAGGCCGACGGGGTGCTAGTTTTGATTTTGGTGCGTGAGGACGTATAGATTTCGAATTTGCTATAAAATTCATCATAGTTTTGAAAAAAAATCAAGTCCCAAACGCTACTGGATAGATCTGCTTCGTTCGCATACTGCATATAGTGTCACGCGTGTTTGACCTAGAAACTTCACGCGTGATTCACCTTTACCTAACCGCAGCCGCGGGCCAAAGGCGGCCACAATATTCGTTGCTATTCCAGTTTGATGGACGGTGTCCCACGTAAAGATCAAAGATCCTACTACTTGGTCTACTAGTACTATACTTCTAGTGCACGGTTGATATCATGATTGAGTTCTCCAATCATTGTCAACTACTTAGTATTCTGTTCGTCATGTGAAGGCCGGATAAGCTACTCTGACTGCTACAACTACCAAAGGAAGCTACTCCCTCCTTTCCGGTTTATAAGGCTCAATTCAAAATTCTCACCAACCAAGGTAGATGGTGAGTGGTGGAATACTTTTTATAGTTTGCAAAAGCACCTAATTAATGCTCTTGTTTTTCTCAAAAAAGTATGTTTACCAATGCATTAATTGCAATGCATGGATGCATAAATTACATGCATTGGTCAATTTTCTCTTAGTACTTGCATGCAATGATTTAATGCACCTTGGAATTTGAACATGTGATGGAAAACAACCAAATTGAGCCTTATAAAATGAAAAAAGTAAAATTTTGAGATAAGCCCTATAAACCAGAAAGGAGGGAGTATACTACAAAACAAAGATGACAGTGATGTGGTCAGCTGCTTTTCCACCAAATAAAAAAGAAGGGCATGCAGTCGGCACAAGTTCCCAGGCCAATTATTGCAAAAAAGGTTCGTCTCACGCGAAAGACTAGGCTGATTCACTACTCCGAATTACTCCCTCCGATCCCATTTTCTCTGCGCATAACTACGAACACGGATACCAAGGAAAGCCTTCACGCGTCTATTTTAGACCAGTTTACCCCTATGCATGCACCGAGGAAGTCGGAAGTTATTTAATTCCTGCATGCAACGGATTGGGTGGCCGCATCGGTGTTGTTTTCTCTCACCCGCGCGCAGCCATGGGCCCATTTGCATGGCGTTTCCATTGGCTGGAGTGTTGTTGTCTCTGATAAAACAACGCATGCATGCGCGGCGGATGCGGGGCACAGTTGGAAACAACCCGAAGCGAGAGGTTACACGCAGACTAATTAGGAAAAAATGGGCAAAAGTTATGCGCAGAGAAAAAAGAAACGGAGGGAGTACCAAAGCCATGATCGGTCCGCTCGCAAAGATCAAGCTAAAAAAGGCGGGCCGAGGCCACGACCCGGAAACGGATAAGCTACTGACTCGGAAGTGCGAGAGCCCTCAGGGCCGCCTCTGCTGCGTTGAGCCGTCCGGGCCATATTAAGTCGTCGGTCTGCCTGAGCCTTCTCTGCTATTTTGAACGGATCGTTTATCATTCGAACAAATCAGGTGATATCTATTTAAATTTATTTTATGAGCTTAGTATTGTTTTCGTCAGAGAACAATCATTTTGGCATGTAATATTTTTATGCAGGACAACTATTAAAGGAAAAAGGAGTGGTGTTATACCGCGGATGCACGTTCGGTTGTGCCGCGTGGCTCCACGGGCACGAGTGTCGCGGTCCAGTTTACTTCCTCCATTCCCTTATACAAGGCCACGAACCAGTGGCGGAGCTAGCATTCGACATCAGGGTGGTCCGCCCCCCCCCCCCCCCCAAATTTTTTTTACAAGAAATATGACATGTGGGTGTTCTAACTAGTTACCAGTATCACATAGAAATAGATCAATGTGGTCTTATAAACACACTAAAATTCTCAATTAAGTCTAAGTTTTGTATAATGAAGCATGCATAGTACATACTATATGGACCATAGTACATACCTTGAGAAGCTCGAAAAGAGTATATTTCGCCTACGCTTTTGCATTGCCATGAAAGTATCAACTATATGGTCACATTCGACATAGACACTGTTGGTTCTTGAGTTTGATCTTCAATCACAACCAAAAATACACACAAGTTCTCCGGCTTGCTCTTCGGCCACATCTTACATATTCATTGCCTTCTTCTTCTTCCCTATCTTCATAGCTTCTCTCTTAAAAAAAGAAACAATGTCTCCGGCCCTCTTCATTCTTCAAAAATTCTGCAATAAAATTTAGTTTCTATAAATAAAGCAAATTGAGGCAGAAATGATGTGCAAAATTATGTATGTGTTCATCAATTCATAATAGCATAGTGCAAAAAAGCAAACCCTAAGTCAAAAAATAGGGGGATTCAGTACCTTAAATTAATTTTCACACTTGTTGTAATGCTGCCGCCGGACGGCCGGAGACTGGCTGGTGAGCGGCACCGACGGCGACGGGCGTCGGCTTGGTAGGGAGGGCGGAGGGGGCGGAGGCAGGGGGTGGGCGGGCGTCAGGGCCAGGCGGCCGCGGCTCGGGACAAGGGCGCACAAGGGTAGGGCAGGGGCGCGGGGGAGCGGCGGAGCCGAGGGGCAGGGGCGCCGGGCGGGAAGGGGAGGCGGCCTGGGCTCCGGCCGGCGACCGGCGAGGCCGTGAGGAACGGCGGCGCCGCGGAGGTGAGGTCGTGAGGGGAGGGCGTCGGTCGTCGGGACGAGGGCGTCCTCTGGCTCGATGTGGAAGTCGTGGCCTCGACGCTTCGTGGGCTGTGGCTGAACGAGGGCTGGTCGCAGCCGGACAGGTAAGTATTATTGGGCCATCTTTTTTTAGCCCAGTTAAATATCCATAGGTATATAGGCTGCTTCAAAATCCCAGGGTGGGCCGCGGCCCACCCTGGCCACCCTGTAGCTCCGCCCCTGCCACGAACTCATATTACAGATACCAAGGGAATGGAGGGAGTACATCAAAACACGTGAGCTGACTCGCCCGTCCGCACTGCCTTACAACGCCATGGACGACTCGCCCGTCCGCCCTCGCGGCCGGTTCACGTGTCCGTGCCAGCTTGCAACATGGAGGACAACTCGCTCATCCGCGACGGGTTACAACACTATGGGCGACTTACATGTCCGACCCCGTGGCCGACTCTCCCGTCCACGCCGGTTTACAATGCCACGGCCGACTCATCTGTTGTCCGGGCGAATCAGGTGATATCCTTCTAAATATAATTTTGGCACATATTCCTTTTGTCAAAAAACAATTACTCTGGTTTGCGATGTTTTTCGATGCAGGACAATTGTTCACTACATCAAAACGATGTGGTTGACCTGCCCGTCCGTGCCAGTTTACAACACCGTGGTCGGTTCACCTATCTGAGCCGCCTCTGATGCTGAGGTCGTCTTTACCGTCCGTCTCTCGCGGCATGGTCTACATCAACACACCCGGCCGCACTTGCCTGGATGAGCTGTTTATTGAATATGAGCAAGTCATTACTTGGGAAGCCCGGTTTCTTTCAACAAATTGGAGGCAAATTATCATATATTATCAGCCGCCGTCTGCACTGGATGGTTCAATGGGCAGGTGCATAAGTCTTCGCCAATACAGCTTGGTTGACTTCAAACAGCCAGTTGGAAGGAACCATTGGCCGAGTTGCTGACACATCTCATATGGATCATTTATAACCCGCCGCAGTCACCTCAACCTTCTGTGGATTCACATTGCGTTATCAACGCCAATGATATACACCTTCTGCTATGATCAAATATGGAGAATCTCAAGCCAACTCCTCGAGTCGTCTTGAGACTTGGGGGCTATAATGGTATGACTCGGCAAAATTAGCCGGTTTCAATAAATTCAAGAACTCCGGTCATTGAAGGGAAAAAAAACCCGGCCCCGATGATTACTGCTAGATCGATGAAAATTTAAAGGCCGTCAGAAGATTTCCGGCTCAAAAGAAGGATTCTGGTTTAAAATCCGGTTCAAGAGACATCTTTCTCCCACAAAGCACTGAAGCTCTCAAAACCGGTTCAAAATCCGGCCCAAGGTAAATTTGTCCCTCACAAATCTTTGAAGCTCTCAAATCTGGTTCAAAATCCGGCTCAAGGTAAATTTGTCCCTCACAAATTTTTGAAGCTTTCAAATCTGGTTTGAAGTTCCGGTTCAAAAAGAACTAATCTCTCGCAAGTTCGAGTTCTAGGAAAAATTAAAGGTTGCCAAAAAGAACTTGTTGCCATGATGCGCGGTTCAAACATAGGTATCCTGCCTTACGGCTTATCTTATTATGGTCACTTGGGGGTTCCTGCTCATCGAGCACAGCTGTCGGTACCCTCTTGATCGGTGTAATGCTAAAACTTATATGGTCACTTGGGGGCTTCCTGTTCAAATATAAGTCGTATTCGAACCAAAGAGAACATAGATGTCGGTACCCTCTTGATCGGCACAATGCCAATCTCACTAGGGGGCTTCCTGATCGTATCTGAATCATAGCTTAACCTCTTTTGGGTTCGACGTGGATCGTATTTGAATCAGCGTCTTTAAACAACTATCAAGGTCATTTGGGGGCTTCCTGTTCAAACATAGGTCGTATTCGAACCAAAGAGAACATAGTTGTCGGTACCCACTTGATCGGCAACGCCAGAGCCACTAGGGGCTATATGATCATATTCGAATCTTAGCTCAACCTCTTTGGAGCGGTTTCTGATCGTATACGAATCAGAAGCCTTAAACTTTTTAAGTCTTTTTTGCGAACAATTTTTGGGTTTGACCTGAGACCTTTTTTTTGGATCATATCTCAAATATATATGAGTGGTTTATACTTAACCCGGTTTGACTTTTTGACTATAAGTCGCTAGCTTATGACAATCATCATCTATGTGGAAGCATTGGCTTCTAAAGATTGGGTTATCACCCTTACTGCACAGGTCATGTAAACCGGCAGTACAAATTCAATATGACAGTGGTTATATGTGAGGTATTATGACCCGCCCTGCGGTAAACCGCCAAGGGTTCTTGTGATCTACTTGTGTGCAGGGTAAGACTACATTTGGGTGGTTACCCGCCCTGGCTCTTGACGTTAAGTCGCAGGACATATGTTGTTTAAACTCTGTGCAAGATTTGCAGAATTATGACTTATATAAATGCTTCAGTCCAAGCTCTTCACTGAAATTGGTGTCTCAAAAGGGTTATCAATTATTGATTTTCTCAAGGGCTATAGGCCACCAGGTTACAAAAATTCCGACTTACAATGAATGCGCATTAAGTCGTCATCGGTCAAGAGCCGTCAGGTATTTAAACTCCGGATTTACTTATCAACCAATGAGGTATTCAAATCTTTAATAGCCAAAACTGGCTAGATTTTCATGATGATATTGAATGATTGAGGTTTTCATATCGGATTATATTATTTAAATCTTGAATAGCCAACCTGGCTGGGTTTCTATTGTGATTATTAATAACCAGTGTTATGATTGAGGTTTTCAAAGTCGCTTTAGCGCAACAGCTATTATTTTTATCAATGGATATGATTTATTGTACAACGGAAGGAATAGTCCTGAGTCGCTGCAGGCTTACCCAGCACTTGGGGGCTACATTATTTAGATTGGGATTATATCAAATATGCAAGTCCCATGTCACTGCCAGTATGCACCATGGCACTTTGTGGCTAATGCAAAATCATTTTTTGCTCAACTTATTAAAGACCCGACTCATCACATTCTAAATGAGTTGGCCTTTGGGGGCTACCAATTGCTCCTATCAAAAATTCAAGGTACACAATCATTAATCCATTATATTGAACGGTCCACTATTCAGTTGGTGGAGTACAAAGCTCTTAACCTTGTGGACGTGGGTTCAAGCCCCATGGTGAAGACTATATTATATCATGTTATTATCAATTATATACAAAGTCCCAACTCAGTATTATCTTACTCAGCCGGCCCTTGGGGGCTACACATTGTTGTTCAAATTTACATGATTATATCTACAAAGTCTCTGCTCATTATTGCATAATGACCCGACCCTTGGGGGCTACACTGGTTGAAATTTTCATGAGCATAAAGCAATTACAAGTCACAGGTTGCTGCAAGCATGACAACCCGGCACTTGAGGGCTACATGCGTGGAATATTCAGTTTATATGATTGAGATGAATAAACCGAATTTCTTCAAGGTTGCAACATTTATTGAAGCAAGTCTTAAACCATCACTTTGTTCTGCTCAACACTTGGGGGCTACAGGTAATATGGATATAAGAGAGAAAAATCTTCAAATTATCAGTTTTGAGCAAATTAGAAGGATCAATTACATAAACCGGTGTCAACAACAATTATGACCCGGCATCGTCTGTTTTATAATCCGGCATTTTTGGTAATGATAAACCGGCAAGTTTTACATTTTCAAGCCGGCTGAATATCAGATGAGTATTTGAAGACCAAAATTATTTAACCCGGCGTTTTGGAAGCCGACTCAAGTGGATTATTCTTCACAATATTTTTCTATTAGAAACCAACATCAGCAAATTGAGTATGAAGCTAACTTATTTGACCCGGATTTTCTAGATGAAGGTAATGACAATCTTAGAAGAATATTTAACCCAGAGCACAAGGAATTAAGGATGATCAGGTGCCGGCGTACAAGAATTTTTAACCCGAAACACAATTTGTCAAAGTTATTCTTGTGTTTGTTTTACATGATCAGTTTAACATGGATAAATCCAAATTAAACTGGGGCTAATGTCGGAATATATCCCGCGGTATGACCCGGCCGGACTAGCGTTTCACCGATGACCCGTCGGAGGACTGACGATTCATGGGTCTGGCGGCTCACTGGTCAGAAGACTCACGGATGACCCCGACGGCGAGTCACATAGAAGACTAGGCCCAAGATCCAGTAGGCCGACTCATATTATGGTGGGCCGGCTTAAGATAGAATGCATGTGGAATATTTCCTTTACGAGGAAAGACCCGTATTTGTGTCCGACTTGTAATAGAGAATAAGTTAGTTCTAATTCTAATAGGACTCTACATGTAAGCCACCCCTTCAACTTATATAACAAAGGGCAGGGCTCCCCAAAGAGGGACAAAAACAAGAAACAATATCTAAGGCTAACACAAATAGAAGAGCCAGCTTACGGCGACTCCCTCGTGATCATAATAAAACCTAGCCACAAACAGCATGTAGAGTTATTACCGGATGATGTTTCCCGGGGCCTGAAGCTGTCTAAATCCTCGTGTCTCTTGATTCCGCTCAACCCCTTCAAGCTACCACATAAATGCGTTGGCCTCGCGACTAAGTCCTTACACTAGGACATTTGCCGTGACAATTCCACGACAGTAGGTATGCATCTAAATCCATAATATGTACTCCCTCCGTTCATCAATATAGGGTGTATAGTTTTTGGCACGGAAATTAAAGAACGCATGTGGAGGAAAAATTTCACAAGTTTTGAGAAAGATTACAACTGACTAATTGACATGAAAAAACAGAGGAGATTGCCCTATATAAGAAAATGTAGTCAAATCCCTTAAAAAATTATCCAAATGAGTGGTGCAACGCAATAAACCTTATATTTCAGACTTTTTCTCAAAAGTCTATACATCTTATATCAAGGAACGGAGGGAGTATCTAAAACCAAAGTACATTATAAGCCAAGACATCACATTTACAAAGAATCAAATACAAAATCAGCCTAAACATTTACTGGAGTAAAATACTCAGCTTTTATACTACGACACAACTTCACACTGTTATTTGCTTTAAGACCACCCTCGTCCCATATGAACCATCGAATGCCTGAAAAATATACACTTTAAAAACACAATGAATTAACACAAGTAGTCAGCAACAATGTTTGGTAGAGGTACAAAAGGATATCTCATCGAGCACACACAGCAACACAGGCAAAAAACACGACAATGACAGCTGCAAAAGCACCAATATTTGCTTGCTCAAGAAGATAACCAAAAAAAAACATAAATCACGCTGCACAAGGACCAACGAACATCCAGCAATCAATTTTGCAAAAACATCACATAGAAGAGGGAGTAAATCAACGTTGCAAAGCATCAGCAGAAAGACCAATGACCATTCAGCAGCAGAGTTGCAAAAAAATATTAAAGCATTGGCGGATGGCAAGTTGAAGCATTCTTTCAATCTGCAAGCCTTCATACTTCTTGCATCAGCATATTTGTTCCCTGGAGTCCACTTAGCCAGCTCGGCAGAAGAGCTCAGGAGGATTGAGAAGTACTCCCTCTGTAAAGAAATATCAAGAGTTGATGGTGTTGGTGGTGGCAGTAGTGGTATAATAGTACCAGCAGCAGGCAGAGCAAGCTAATAAGTAGAGCCAATCCACCAGAGTGGCCAAGCAGACTTCCACAGGGAAGTGCGTTCAAATCTCCAGTTCTTAGTGCACATAATGGAAATCACAAGGCAGTTAGATCAGAATGCTCCAATGACAAAGCCAATATTTTCAACTGCAAATTTCAACATGAAACGAGAACATAGCAACTATTTCCAAGAAGTTGTGTGTTTGAGCATTATGTGCATTTACCAGAGCCCGCCTAGCAAGGCTGGTGTAAGATCTGAGATGTATGAAGTACGCAAGGAAATCTCAAGGTGCACAAACAAAAGAGACAAAACCAAAACAGCAAATGAAACAACATTCAGTTGTCAGAAAAGATCGGAAGAATACAGCTTTAATGAAACTGCAGAATCACCCTCATCCAAAAAAACACCCTGATCAATAAGCAAACAGAGTTGCAAAATGCTATATAAACATATAGGAGCATTCTTTCAATCAGCCAAGCCTTCATTATTACTTCTGGCATCAACATATTTATTCCTGGAGTCCACTTAGCCAGCTCGGTCAAAAGAAATTAAGAGTTCAGGAGGGTTGAGTAGTTCCAGGCATGCAAGGAACAGCAGTGATGGTGGAAGTAGTATTAGAGCAGCAGCAGCAGGAGCAGGAGGTTAAGACCATCTCCAACAGATCACCAAAAAAACCTTGGATTTGCCTATGCACCAAAGCGGCCAAGCGAGCTTCAACAGGAAAGTGCATTCAGATCTCCATTCTTTGTGGTAATCATCAGGCAGCTAGACCAGAATGCTCAAAGGACAAGGCCAGTATATTCAACTGCAAACATCAACACAAAACAAGGGAAAAAATATTTCTAAGAAGTTGTGCATTTTAGAAACATAATACAGAAACCAAACAACTTTCTACTTGACAGAACTGAGCATTCTGTGCATTTGCCAAAACCCAAAAGCCTTCAAACTTCTGTATCTCCAAACACCGTCACCAGAGCCCACCCAACCAGTTGGTGGAAGATCAGAGATATATATAGAGAGAGTGTGCATACATTTTCCAAATTACTCCCTAAAAGCAAGTTGCTACATTATTTAGGTATGGAGGGAGTAGGATCCACCACGGTAGCCTAAGCTCCGCAAGGTACAAAGGAGCTGAGAAAGCCTAGATATTCTGGCCTTTATCAGGCTAGCCATTTAGCCCATTCTACACACACATTCTAAGAGCCCATTTAGCCTGCTTTGTGCATATCCAATCTGCTACATTATTTAGGAATGGAGGGGGTAGGATCCACCACAGCAGCATAAGCAGGGCATTCAGGTTTCCATTCTTTATGCATAGGTAATCATCAGGCTGGCCAAGCACAAAAGGTTTAGTATCTGATAAACGAATACTAGCCCATAAGATTCAGATCCAAACAAATCTTTCCATGATAAACGAATACTGGCCCAAACATAAGGAGGGTAGCAACTGTTCAGAACCCAACAAATATTTGCATGATGATTTCTACAGCAAGACATCAAGCAATAAACCATGGAAGGAAAGCAGGCAGCCACAAACTAAGCTAAAATGCTCCTTAAACAAGCATAACATGAATCTACTGGGGGCATTCAACGATCTGCCAAAACTTTTTGTGCTACATGTGTGCATGCATGCATGTTGGGGTTTTTGCAATTTACTACTGAGAGAAACCCAGGCAAGAAACAAAGGATGGGATGAACCAAGCACGCGGCCAGGCGATGGAGAAATGGATTCAGATCTCCATTTTTAAGCTAATCGTCAGGTTCGCAATTCACTTGACAACCCCCACCCAACACCCGACAACAAGTGCCTCAGACTAAGCCCCCACCCAACACCCAACAACAAGTGCCTCAGACTAAGCCCCCACCCAACACCCGACAACAAGTGCCTCAGACTAAGCCCCCACCCAACACCCAACAACAAGTGCCTCAGACTAAGCCTCCACCCAACACCCAACAACAAGTGCCTCAGACTAAGCCCCCACCCAACACCCAACAACAAGTGCCTCAGACAAGCCCAGGCGGAGGAAACACACACAAAATCAGCAAATATGTCTGAGATACAAGGAAATTTCAAGGTGCACAAACCAAAAAGGACATTCAGTTGCCAGAAAAGATCAGAAGAATAGAGCTTAGCAGAAACACCCTAATGACCAATTAAGCAAACAAAGTTGCAAAACGCTATTAAAACATATAGGAGCACTCTTTTGATCAACCAAGCCTTCATTCATACTTCTTGCATCAACATATTTATTCCCTGGAGTCCACTTAACCAGCTCGGTCAAAGGCAATTAAGAGTTTAGGAGGGTTGAGTAGTTCCAGGCATGCAAGGAACTGAAGTGATGGTAGTAGTATAGTAGTCGAAGGAAGCAGCAGAGAAACAGGTTAAGAGCAACTCCAGCGGACCCAAAAAAACCCTTGGAATTGCCAATCCACCAAAGCGGCCAAGCGAGCTTCAACAGGGAAGTGCATTCAGATCTCCATTCTTAGTGGTAATCATCAGGCAGCTAGACCAGAATGTTCAAAGGACAAAGAAAATATATTAACTGCAAACATCAACACAAAACAAGAAAAAAATATTTCAAAGTGGCGCATTTGAGAAATCTAATACAGAGCCCAAACAACATTCTCAACTAGAATAATACTATTACAGAACTGAGCATTATGTGCATTTGCCAAAAGCCAACAAACTTTTTGTATCTCCAAACACCGTCACGGGAGCCCGGCATGTGCATACATGTTCCAATTTACTCCTAAGAGCAAATTGAAACATTATTTAGGAACAGAAGGAGTAGGATCCACTACCGCAGCAGCCTAAGCTACATGAGCTTCAACAGAGCTGAGAAACGAATAGTATCAGATATTCTGGCCTTGATTTTCATATCTGCTAATCTCTTGCTCGAGTCCAAATATAAGTACTACAATTCACACAGAAGTTACGTTCTGATCCAGTCAAATCTTTCCATCATAATTTCTACAGCAGAACACCCGGCACTAAACCATGTAAGGTGAGCAACCTCAAACTAATATGGTGGGGGACATACCATGAATCTAGTGGGGGGCATTCATCCAATCTGGCAAAGCCTTTTAGCTTTTGCTACTACACATCCATTCCCAGAGCTCATTTAGCTTGCTTTGTGAGTAATGTACTCCTAAGAGAAACCCAGCCAAGAAACAAAGGAGGGGGAAGGCATCAATCAAGCACGGCGGCCAAGTGGGATTCACTGAACCACCTACCTCAATCAACAACAAATACCTCCGACTAAGAACTTTTCAATGAAAACCCAGGCAGAAGTACTACAGAAGAAATTAACACAGGAAATCAGCAACCATGTGTGGAGGTACACAAGGAGATCTCAACATGCACAAACCAATGAGAGCAATAATATTCAGTTGCCAGAAAAGATCACAAGAATAGAAATTTAAGGGCACTGCAGAAACACCTAATGACCCTCCAAAAACATACCCTGATGATCATTAGGCAATCAGAGTTGCAATACGCTATAGAAACATATAGGAGCATTCTTTTGATCAGACAAGCCTTCATTCATACTTCTTGTTTCAACATATTTATTCCCTGGAGTCCACGTAGCCAGCTCAGTCAAAGGATATTAAGAGCATCTACAGCCTGACCACCCACCCCCACTCCTCCCCCTAGAAGTCCAAAGGAACAGCGGTGATGGAGGTAGCAGCAACAGCAACAGCAGGTGAAGAGCATCTCTAGTAGATCCCCCAAAAAAACTGGAATTGCCAATGTACCAGAGTGGCCAAGCAGGCTTCAACAAGGAAGTGCATTTAGATCAGAATGCTCCAATACCTAAGCCAATAGATATATGCAAACATAAACGTGGAACGAGAAAAAAGCAACTATTTCGAAGAACTTGTGCAAGAATACTATGCATTAGCAAAGCCAAGAATAATACAAAACCAAGAATTCTGTGCATTAGCAAAGCCTTCATACTTTTTGTGTCTCCAAGCACTCACCGGAGCCCAGCTAGCCAGGTTGGTGGAAGAGAATACATAAAATGTTAGAACATCTTATATTTGTGGACGGAGGGAGTACATTATTTAGGAAAGGAGGGAGTAGGATCCACCACAGCAACCTAAGCTAGGCAAGCTTCAACGGAGCTGAGAAGAGCATTCAGACCTCAGAACTTCATTCTTTATGAAGAGGTATAATCATCAGGCTGGCCAAGCACACAAGGTTCCATATTTGATAAACAGATACTACATATTCTGGCCTTGATTCCCCTATCTGCTAATCTTGCTATGTCCAAACATAAGTACTACGATTCACACATTAGTTATGTTCAGAAGCCAACAAATATTGCCATGATGATTTCTACAGCAAAACACCAGGGCATTAAACCATTGAAGGTAAGTTATGTTCAGAACCCAACAAATATTGCCATGACAATTTCTACAGCAAAACACCAGGGCATTAAACCATTGAAGATGGGCAAGCCTCAAAGTAACATCAAGTACTACTCCTACAACAAGCATACCATGAATCTAGTGGAGGGCATTCATCTGATCTGCCAAAGCCTTCATAACTTTTGCTTCTACACATCCACTCCCGGAGCCCATTTAGCCTCTTCGTGCGTACATGTATGTGTGTGTGTGTGAGATGCATCGATGGATGGGTGCACTTTGGGGGTTTTGCATTTTACTCCTGGAGGAACCTAGCCAAGAAACCAGGATATGCAACAAGCACAGCGGCCAAGCGGGCTTCCACGGAGAAGTGGGTTCAGATCTCCGTTCTTGAGGATAATCATCAGGCTGGAAGTTCAGTGCACCCCACTTATCTGAACAAGGAAGTGCCTCCAGCTAAAAGAAACCATTGTGAAAATGCTCACACTGTATTTACCACAGTTAATAGCACCTAAATCAAGATAAAAAATGCCAGGAGAAAAAAGCTAAAAGAAAATTAGCATCAGAGATTCCCCTAGACGGATGCATCCACGGCCCCAATCTGAAATCTGGAGCGCTGCAGAGTCCCTGTCTTGCTTATCGTCATTTGCTAATTATGTTTGTACAAGATTTGTTGCAACACAAATTTAGCAAATGTCAGATTAAAATCCATACAAGAAACCGCTACAAAGAGCAAACACCAGTGATATTCATGCCCATTCAGGCAAAGACTGAAGATTCTGTGAATTTAGATTAGCATCAGAGATTCCCCTAGACAAATGCATCATTCTCGCGGCCCCGATCAGAGCCAGAGCCGCTGCAGAGTCCCTGTCTTGCTTATCATCAGATGCTAATTTTTTTGTTCACAAGGCGAAACACTCCACCCAATTGATGCAAAGATGGTGCAGGAGTTAAGCGAGAATGGCATAAGAGATTACCCTAGAAACCCCGCCAAGAAAGGAAGGCATCAAGCACAGCGGCCAAGCAGGCTTCAACAGAGAATTAGATTCAGATCTTCATTCTTAGGCTAATCATCAGGCTGGCAGTTCGGTCAACCACATACCTCAACAACAAAATGCTTCAAGACTGAGCATTTTCCATTCCAAAATGCTTAAACTGTATTCAATGAAAAATGCAGACAGAAGGAAGTACTACAGAAGAAATTAACACAAGAAACCAGCAACCACGTCTGAGACATACACAAGACAATCTCAAGGTGCACATACCAATGAGAGCAACAATATTCAGTTGGCAGAAAAGATCACGAGAATAGAAACTTCAGGGCACTGCAGAAACACCCTACTGACCCTTCAAAAGTACAGCCAAATGGCAGTTAAGCAATCAGAGTTGGAAAACGCTATACAAACACATAGGAGAGCATTCTTTTGATCAGCAAGCCCGGTCAAAGGAATTTAAGGCCTCCTTTGGTTCATAGTTTTAGGAATATCATGGGAATAGGAAAATCATATGAAGTGATGACATGTATCTTAATTCCTATAAAACCTTGGAATTAACAGGCAGGCTTCCACAGGGAAGTGCATTTAAATTAACAGGCAGCTAGATCACAATGCTCCAATGTCAAAGCCAGTATATCTAACTGCAAACATCAAATGAAGAAAGGAAAAAGCAACAATTTAAAAGAAGTTGTGCATTTGAGATTAGCTAATACAGAGTCCAAACAACTCAACTAGAATACATTTGAGATTAGCTAATACAGAGTCCAAACAACTCAACTAGAATAATATTACAGAACCAATAACTATGCATTTACGAAGCCTTCATACTTTTTGTGGCTTCGAACACTCTCACCGGAGCCCAGCCAGCCAGGTTGGTGGAAGATCAGTATATATATATACATACATATGTGTGTGTTGTGCATGTATGTCCAATTTACTCCTAAGAGCAAATTGCTACATTATTTATGGAAGGAGGGAGTAGGATCCACCACAACAGCCTAAGCTAGGCAAGCTTCAACGGAGCTGAGATCTCAGAACTTTATTCTTTATCCGAAGGTAATGTAATCATCAGGCTAGCCAAGCACACAAGGTTCCGTATTTGATAAACGAATACTCTTTACATAATCTGGCCTTGTTTCTCGTTCCTTCTAATCTTTTGTATGTCCAAACATAAGCACTGCAATTCATACATAAGTTATGTTCAGATCCAAAAAAATATTCGCATGATGATTTCTACAGCAAACGACCAGGCATTAAACCATTAAAGGTGGGCAGCCTCAAACTGATACCAGACACTACTTAACAAGTATACCATGAATCTAGTGGTGGGCATTCACCCGATCTGCCAAAGCCTTCATAACTTTTGCTTCTACACATCCATTCCCGGAGCCCATTCGGCCTGCTTCGTGCGTACATGTATGTGTGTGTGTGTGCGAGATGCATGCGTGCATGCATGCTGCATGTTGGGGGTTTTGCAATTTACTCCTGAGAGAAACCCAGCCAAGAAACAAATGACATGACAGGTCAAGCACGGCGGCCAAGCGGGCTTCCACGGAGAAATGGATTCAGATCTCCGTTCTTGAGGATAATCATCAGGCTGGCAGTTCAGTGCAGCAACGAAGTGCCAAGATAAAACAAATTCACTGCGAAATGTTCATGCTGAGTTGAACAATGTCACAGGCAGCTAAATCAAAAGAACAAAAGGCAAAAAAAAATGCAAGAACAAGCAAGTGAAGTGAAAATAGCATCAGAGATTCCCCTAGACGGATGCATCATCCGCGCCCCCGATTTGAAATCAGGAGCGCTGCAGAGTCCCTGTCTTGCTTATCGTCATGTGCTAGTTATTCTCGTACCGGATTTGTTGCGGCACAAATTCAGCAATCGGGTTAAAATCCAAGGGAAAAAACAGCTAGCAAACACGAGTGGGGTTCAGGCGCGTTCTGGCCGAGACCAAGGGAGAAGATGGCGTGAATTTGATTAGCATCAGAGATTCCCCTAGACGAATGCATCATTCGCGGCCCCGATCTGAGCCGGGGCCGCTGCAGAGTCCCTGTCTTGCTTATCGTCATATGCTAACAATTTCTGTTCACGAGGCCAACACTCCACCCAATTTATGCAGAAACAAATATGGCGCGTGAGGAAAAGTGAGAATGGCATCGGAGATTCCCCTAGACGGAATGCATCATTCGCGACCCCCGATATGAAAACGGGGGCGCTGCAGAGTCCCTGTCTTGCTTGTCGTCATCTGCCAGCTCTCCTCGCGCGGCGAAACACCGCGCTTGGCGAAACCCTAATCCTCTTCTACAAAAAATAAGATCCCCGCAACACCAAAGGGGAAAGCGAAGAACGCATTGAAGCAAAAAGAGAAAAGCGCAGGGAGAACGAAATGGATCGAGGAACCATGGGGGGATTCGAGGTGCGATGGCTAATGGCTGGTGTGATTTCGCATGGAGGACTCGATTCGAGGGGCGATTACGGCTGGAGACGAGGGAGGGCTGAGGATTTAGGGTTTGGAGGGGAGGGGGATATAAAGGGACAAAGCTGATTGATAACTGGGCTGGGCCTCGCTGTGTAAGAAGGCCGGAGTGATTTCCCCCGTTTTCTTTCTTTCGTTCTCTTCTTCTCCTTTTCGGCTTACAAAGAAACAATTCGGCCCGGAAACATACAAATGTCTCAAAGACAATACAAATAATTTGGCAACGCCTTTTCAGTGCGTCGTCTGAGTAAGACTTGCCGGCGCTGCCAACTTCGTTGCTGCTGAAAAAAAATCTTGTCCATGAGGCGGCGGCCGCCCTGGCAAGGGCAACGCAGCGATGGAAAGATGGAGAAGAAGTGGCTTCAGCGGCGATTATCAAGGGAAAAAAGCCCTGTTAGCATCATTAGGACGAAAACCACCTTGAATTCACCTTAAAATCACCCAGTGTGACATTTCTATCAGTTTTCAAAACGTTTAAGGTATAACTAATTCGGTTTTAGAGTTCAGGGGATATGGACCTATCAAGGAGGATTTTAGGGGGAAAACTGTACTTCTCTTGAAAAAACTAGATACCCCATATTACAGCTCAAATGTTTTCCTAATGTTTTTGAAAAATAAGTTTTTTTTGATAGAAAAATGAACACATGTTGAAGTGAATTGATTTTCTCATGAATTAGGTAAAAAATGTACCTAATCATCTGTGCATGTGTGTGTCATTATGTTCTTTTTCTTAAAAAGGGTAATATATTAATATCATGACGATATCAATTACACCTGACTTTGCAACAACACGATATCAAGAGCTACTCAAGACATCAAGGATGTAAAAAAGAAATATTAAAAATGACTTCTCTTGGGGTGAACAATGTACAGAAAATCTGGATTAACAAAGGTAGTCTTGAGTTAAGGCTTCTAGTACAAGAAGATATAACAAGTCACAGTTCACACATTCTACGGGGAAAATGAAGACGCGATCAAACGAAAGTGACACAGAAAACAATCTACGACTGTCTGTCACTGAACCAGCAGATGAGCTCTAAAATTCACACAGCAAAGAATCATTAGCTGCAGATCAATTTTGTATTACTGCTATACACAGGATTAGTACAAAGGTTGCACATAATGTGTATGACTGAATAGCAAAGGGAAAATGTTTCCTATTACACCGCTCTTGCAAACTCACCTCAAAAGTGCTCTAAAACTACACAAGGGTCTACGGAATGAACGAATCTCAGCTGAATCTGCTAAAACTTTCTGTCTAGCCGAATGGAACTATTGTCACCACTCTGTTCTTAAGAAGAATAAATGGAAGGAAATGAGTAGAGAAACAAAATAAAGAATCTGTGGCACTGAGGTGAAAACTACTTTTGAGGTGAGCTCAGGCAATGCACATCTGCCATCAACTTCCTAGCTTCTACCAGGAAAGAACACCAAAGTTCAGACAAGGATGCCAGGTGTTGCATTTCACTGGTCACTGGTAAATAGGAAAACTCAATCTGCATAGACTGCCCAATTATCCATCCGGGCCAGTGCATCCCATGCCTCAGGCTTCGTTCTGGCCAACACACGCTTTATTCAGGGGGCGGCAACAAGAATACAAAGCCCGAGTTCTCCCGGATGAGTGGGGGCGGTTCGATGTCAGATATGTCAATCTGCTGCATTGATTTGGATATGTCATCGACGGAGAACGGTATGCTGCATTTCAAAGTGCAGAAAGGTTAAGTAGGAGGCATTTGAGATGAGTTGTCATAGTATATGCAACTGATAGGAGTAGAGAGGTAGCAACCTTGAGTCATCATCCAGTAGAAACGAATTGCTTACAGGATTGTTGGAGTCTTCTGTCATCAATACTCTCATGTTTGATATGACCTAATTTAAAAAAATCATCTGTGATCAATTCTTATCAGGTTAGATGGAGCACAAGTATGAATACTGTGAAACATACCTCTGGGGACACGCTATGTGTTCCGTACTTGTCATCCCAGTACATAGTACTGATCCTGTATAGCTGTTGTATACTAAGTACCTGAACAGGATATTCAGGGTTGTTATAAAATTCCAAGGAAATCCAACTTTTCAAACAAAGGGACGTAATGAAAGACTTAATGTATTTCTCCACTTACTGGACAGAGGTCATGACTTATTTCATCCAACGTTTTCTTTGGCTTTTGATGAATCACCTGGAAAAATGATATATGTGAGAGACATGTGCATGCAATTTGGCAAATGCGCAATACTGCAATTATTTGTATCAATTCTTGTATCTCAAGTGTTGAGGTCCGCAGTATGTCCCCAAAGTCGAAATTCCGGCTTGTGGTTTTTTCTCGGTAGGAAAACTTTTAAAGGAAAAATAATAACTAAAAGGGTGTCCATTCTTCTAACACTATATTACACGCATTTTGGTGTGTGTGAGAGATAATCAAAGGGGTGTTCCAGTCCGAACTCCAGAGTCATGTTGCAATCATTTTCTCATATCTTATCAGCAATAGCCTAGATACTTATTCTACCGAACAAATATTTGTGGAAGTCATGTTCTAAGAGCACATGAAAAGTCATACCAGGAAACCAATAGCTTGTCTAATATGTTTAAGCTCATCCCAGGCTGAACCTGCATACTGCAAGTACGAAAACACTAGATGAGTTAATCTCTAAAAAAACACTAGATGAGAAATCAATATTTGAGGCAGCTTTTTTACAACTATTAATCAACTCAGAAACTTCTTGGGGTAATGGACATGACAAAAATATCTTATTTGTACTTCGTTTTGCTGTTGATCACTGTAAATAACATAACAGGATTTAGGCACAGCTATATGGTCTAGAACAATATGAAGGACTAAAACCCATTCAGACAAATAGATGCTACCATAGCTCTACTGCCCCTTATTTATTTACCTCGTCAGTAGCTCTATAGCACCAATGCTCAAGTTCAGCTAATCCTGCTTTTACGTACTCGCCGTTACTGAATGAGCAGCACTCCCTTCTTAATAGAAGACTGAAGATAGATAATAATCATATGAAGCTCAGTCAACCAATTCTGGTGTTTACAGGCAATCAAATATGTGTAGTTCATTGTTACGTAAATATATTTTACCTGTTAAATAGCTGTACATTGATGAAGGAGAATATCTGAGTGAATACTTTCCGCACCAAGAATGGAGGAACCTGAGGCAGTGATACAAACAAGTAGGATTTTATTAGATACATCTTTAATCATGTTAAATAAACATACACATAATTATGAGTGATGGTATTACAATTTACAACTGCTGAAGATATTGCCCTAGTTATACATGAAATAAAAGGAAACAACAAACTAACATTGTTCACTTTAAGTATGTTCAAGAAATTTCCGAGGCTTTTCACAATCCCTTGCCAGTGAGCAATCAAAGCTTGCTGTGCAGCTGTATTTGTGTTTGAACGAGAAGATCCTTTCATCATGCTTGCTCTTGATGTTCTTGGGGCCTGAATTGATGACGACAATAGCAAATATGATGCCAATTAAGCAGAAATAATGTACCCATATTTGTTATTCCACAAATAAAAGTCAAGCTAGTAAAATGACTATCATTCTCTGAACTTAGAAAGCATAGGCACCTGAATGCACAATCCGAGCAAAGGAGAGATTTCTTTCTTCAAATTATCCCGGATCATTCCATATATCTTCTCTACATATGCCGTAAGTTGCTGTTTAAACAGTAAAGCGGGATACTTGGCTTCCACTTGTCTCAGTGTCTCTACTCCACTAACCATGCTTCCATTTATTAGAGCAAGATTTACACCTTGTGGAGTCCCTCTGAAGCTCTGGAAAGAGAAAAACAGAATCACTCAGTAACTATTATGAAGCTTCTGTTAAAGAAGCAAAACTTGTGTACCTGTGTCATCCTTCCAAAAAGAGTAGCAGAGGACGACCGTCGACGCTGTGGAGCCATTCCTGTTGACCCACTCGCTTTCAGCGTCCGCTGAAGCAAAAGCAACAGCGTTGAAGCATTTGAGAGCCAATATGCTAAGACTTCGTTATTGTCCTGTGTCTATAAAACACAGAAAATAGTAATTCAGCATTACTGTAGATAATGATAAATTGATAGTAAGGTTGAATCTCATGGTTAGAACCTCAATTGCATGCCCAATGGTCTGAATAATCCGATCAAAAACACTTGTCCGTTCTACTTCAAATGATCTCCAATGAAGAAGGCACTTGTATATAATACAAGCAGCAACTGGCCGATTCCCGGCAAATCCCAAATGCTGGGCTATGCACCTAATTAATAGATCTTGATTTTCCTGCTGCTTTTCATTTAGAGATTTCTGTGGCTTATCGTCTATGTCATATTCCTTTTTCGGAGAGGCTACAACAGCGGACTCCTGAAACACCAAAAGATTAAAAAAAAAGATGGATATCAGTTTGATGCGCTGTCCAGGAACTCAAAGCACCCCCCCCCCCCCAATATATAGAGCATGCCCACTTACAGGAGTTATTTTTGAATCGCTAACTGATACATGACCACTTTCCGCATTCCTCTGCAAAAATTAAAAAGCAATGTATATTATCAATGTATTCTCCAAGATGGAACAAAGGATAAAACATAACTACTAACTGGCTCACCTGTAAATTCGACTTGGAACGTCCCGACAAAATTTTAGCTGGAGCCACTGAAACAGCTTGCTGACGAAGGACTTTATTTTCAGATTCTACATTAGATAACTTCTCCTCTAGCCTGAAGGAGAATATGCAGATAATATGCACTATGAGATGGAGACTCAATGTCGCATAACATGATGACAATGTACTTAGATATTAACATGGCTGTAATTCGGAGTCCGCTATAGAGAAGAAAGAGAAGGGATTACAGTATGCATAACAAGCAACATGTGAAAAGCTTAACCTTCTCAGATAGTCCTGAAATTGGCGTATTTTTACTTCAGTCTCTTCTATCTTCTTTTGCTTTTCTTCATTTGCTTGTGCTTCCTCAGAGCGTTTCTTTTCTAATTCATCTGCTCTTTGTTTTTCTGATTGAAGCGAGGTCTACAGGCAAATGAGTTGGGGTACATCACAAAATTATTGAAAGTGAATCATCAAATAAAAGTGCTTAGTTATCTGATAGTATTTATTTGTGCAAAATTACTGGACGAACCAAACATTAGGAAATTCTGGTCAACAACTGCAATGGTGATAATCTAGTAGATTGCGTACCTTAAGTTCATCTACCTCTGCTTTCAAGGTATGAACCTTCTCAGTGTCTTGGACTATAACCTCAGTTTCCTTTACCACAGGGGGTGCTTCCGCGATAGCCTTTTTAGCAGCTTCTCGTTCCTTTAGAAGCACTGCATTTGTCTCATCCAATTTAGCTTGCAGGGCATCCATGGAACTCTGAAATTTTGATAACTCCTGGGCTTTTGCTTCTTCCAAATCTGTCTGTATGCATATGAATTGATTTGTGTGAAATGATTGAAACAATAGATCCATTGCACATCAAAAGTACTTCTGTGAAGCAACAGGTCAAAATTATAGAAAATCAAGTCATGATTGTAACACATTTTTCTTATTTTAAGTGTTTATATGAAGCGGAAGATATATAAAACAACAAAATAAGTAACATTGTACCCGCATTCGCTTCTCTAACTGCACACGCCATGTAAGCTCTTCCACTGTCTTTTCAAGTTTATCCTTTGCTTGCTTGAGTGCACCCGTTTCCCTTGCTTCCTGATAAGAAGATAATAGCAATGCATTAGAATAGAAGTGATAATTTTGTGCGTTGGTGCAACCTTATTACTGATTTCGTGAACTTAACAGTACATAACTCTTGCTTCCTGAAGAAGATAATAGTAATGAACTATAAATGGTTTTGTGCTTTGAATGCACAGAAATTATGATTTTGCATGTCCCTTCATTAAGGGAGAATTGAAAACCAAAATCAGTACGTCGCAAACTTAAGTAACGCAAACAGCACGTTAATAGATCCAAAGGCAAAGGTATAGTGGCCTAAAACAAAAGAAAAATAGTTCACAGGTTGGATGGCAACTGAAACCCAAAATTCAGGACTGCAAGAGGCTATTAAGCATTGTTTAACCGAAGCTATCTATGCATTTCACTCTGGCCAGCCTCTATTATGTGCTTTTTTTCTTGATTGCTTGGACTAAACAATGAACCAAAGTAAATTCATTCTTTCTTCCTTCCAATTCATCAAAACACTCTCCTGTGGTGTTGAAGAACACGCTTTTAAGATTGATTCCGTCAAGATTAAAAGGACTCCGCAATCTGAGGTGTGCAGCCAGCGAGCTTCTCCATGCTATGATGTGTGCCCATATTTGGTGAACAACTAACGCTGGAAAAGATGAAGGTTAAACTATGAGGGGAAGAAACCCCCTAGCCTTCATCCTAAAGAAGATGGGAGGACTCAAACCCAGGTGGGCTGAGTGGAACCATGTCTCACCAGCCATTTTCTGTAGGAAACCTCCCAAGATGATGGGTCGACTATGATGTTGATGGCGCACCACACAGTGGCCTGATTTGGTAGTCCTCGTCTTTTAAAACTATCCGCTGCCCAACATCTACTCAGATTGCTTACCGCATTAAGTACTTGCAGTGCAAGGAGGCACAAGGGCCATGGCAAGCGGAAGGGGCCATTCATTGAAAGCGAGGTAGTCTACAGTGTTATAGCACTTCCACAAATTTCAACTTCAAATATAACAAACAAAAAGGGGCAAGTTTGTTTGAATAGCGGTATTTATCTTTTCCATCTTTTTCCTTCTGATTTAATTTAGCACTTAACTTTTTTTGGTCAATTTGATTACTCTTAATGCATAATGGATCTGAACTCACAATTTTATACGTAGGTACATAGCATCAAGAACACAAATAGAATTTTCTTGGAAAAATTTTATTTTGATTTGATGCCCACAAAGAAGAAGGCAGTTGCATGAGTACGCCACATAGGGATAATCACATAGGATTAGCATGAGTTGGCTTATATAACAATGTTATAAACCCGTAAAAACAGCAGGTATAAATAGGAGTAGGGAACTTTAAAAATCTGATGATAGGCACTCTGCCCAGCCATTAAAGGAATCAAATTCACAGCACCAGTCCCAGGTGGACACGCCAGTAAGGACTGGCTATTCATGTTGTATCATGACTAATATCTATGTAACAATAGTCCATGGACCTGGATATCCAGTGAACGCCAAATTTTTAGGCATGGCAAAACAAATGTTTTTCATGACAAGTTGTGTTCGCCGAGGATGGCAAGTTTAGTTGGCGAGCATGGCAAATCCGCCTCAGTTCATTTTTTGCCAGGAAACTGCCGTGCTTGCAAACTGAGGGAATGTTTGGTTGCCATCCACACTTTGTCACACTTGTGTGCCACAAATGTGGCATGCCACAGTTTTTGTGGTGGCCAAATTGGTCGCCACACTTGTGGCAAAAGTTGGCTAGCAACTGAGTCTATGACAAGTGGGGTATGTGACTGAAAAAGTGTGGCATGCCACAACTGTGGCTGCAACCAAACATTTGCCTCAATTTGCCACACTTGTGGCACAAAAGTGTGGCAAAGTGTGGATGGCAACCAAACATGCCCAGGGAATTTGCCATCCTCTCACCAATACAAATTGCCATGAAAAGAAAAGCGTTCGATTTGCCATGTCTAAAATTCTGAAGTCAGATTTTTAGTCTTTCCGTAGTTCAATTTACTGTGGTAATACACATACCATTTTAAGTTTCCTGAGTTCTTTCCTTGCAATCCTTCCCCGCCATCTGCATTGTGCAACAATGGCTGCAGCCTTTAACTTCTTATGGTATGAATGAGCTCGATGGCACCTATAACGAGCCTGTAACAGAGAATCAGGACTTTAGGAATATATCATGTGTTGAACCAGTAACAAGCTGCATAGCAGTTCTCCTAGGATTTTACCGAACCCAGATAAAAACAAGAGCTGCATAATTGTGTAGTCTTATTATATTGGAAGAACTGAAGGGCACCTGAATTGTAACCGCTGCCTTAGATCGCTTTTTATGTCTGAACTCATTCCTTGCTGCCATTGCACGCAATGCTGCTTGTATTACGAGAACTGAAGAAACTTGCAGTTTGTAGGACCTCCTAGCCTGATGCCCACGTTGGTTTTTCTGAATTTTGACAGAAGCTGCTTGCCTCCGCATGCGATCATAGAGTTTACAAGCCAATGTTCCTAAAACACAAAGTGTGGTTTTAGCATTGTTGGTAAAATGAAAATTCACCTGGTCTACAGTTAAGTACAAGCCAAACAGACCTCTCCAAACTGCCTGAAAACATACAGATGCCTTCCTCAAAGAAACAAACTTCTTCCGCATGATATGTGTTCGTATTTTCCCTTGAATTGTCTTTGCAGCAACACTAAGAACTTCAGTTCTTCTAGCATCTAATTCAGCCATCTGTCCGGCTCTCAGAAAAACTTTTGTTTTACCTATCTGAAAAGTACAAACAAGTGTCAGTGTAAGCTAAATAATTAAATTCTGACGATATTGTATTTGCCCATTTTTTTTTCTGCTAGCACTGTAAGGCCACCCTGCATGCGATAGTCTGACAGTTCAAACCTATATAAGCTACAAATTAGTCCGATAGTTCAAACCTATATAAGCTACAAATTAAGCAAGTAAACCAGTTTTGTTACAGTATTTCCTTTACCAGATCATTAATATTTATCCAATGTATGCTAGGCATTCAAAGAAGATTGAACATTTTCAGTTCAAAAAAAGAAACAGAAAATTGAACATTTAATAGAAAGAAATGTGCCAAGGCAGAGATGAACAGTTAAGATTAGTTACCTGAAAGCCTATAAGACCCTTCTTTTCCAGAATCCTCTTGCATGCAGCCTTTTCATCACAACTATTGAGATACAAAAAAGAAAATCTTAGCTATTATCACTTTTATATGCAAATAAAAACTCTTGATGATGATTCAGTGATGTTAACTACAAATCTGCATGACTAATAAGAACTTACTTTCCTTCAATGGCATCTGGAGCGAGTATTCCAAAACGATGCAAAAACTCATAAAATGTGCGACGTGTAGGATAACCGGCACAACTGATCCTGATTGCCTCAAGTACACCCTGATGATACATGGCATGCAATTAAATGGAACTTTGTGAGATAGATCAAGCCTCCATTAAACTGCAGTACAGTAAAAAAAACAGATAATAGGTCAGAGGCACTTACACCACAACGCAACTGTTGCATAACATTGACATTCTCAAAAATTGCCGGTTTTAGGACATTGTTTGGCTTAACACATCTGATATAATGAGGTTCAGTAGAATTTAATGTGTCCATAAGAGCTTGAAGTTGTTGCTGCCACACAGAAGTTGGTAAAAATTAGTCATGCATAATAGTATTACTGAAGAAGAAATAGAGATGCTGATAGGTAGATATAGAACTGGCAGAAAATTCTAAAGGATAATCATGCAGAACCGAAAGAGGGGGGAAACCTTGAAGCGTGCACCAATCGAAGAAAACTTCGAGGATTTTGATGTTTCCTCTGGCGGAGGAGGAAATAATCCTGCGATAAAGGAGCATCTAGAAGCACTCAGTAGCTCCTGGTGCTCTGCCACAACGTAGTCTTTGTTTTTGTCAAGGAATTGGTCAGACTGATACATCACCTGCATACCGCAAGTATAAGTATTAGTTAAAACCCGACAATATCCTGGAGCAATTGAATTTGATGAATAAAAGCTAACCTCTCCGGCGTAGTGAGCGATTGCAAAATCTGTGCGAGATAGCTTAGGCTTGACAAACCGTTTATGCTTTTGAAAAGTCTGGTACAGCTTCTGGGCAAAGGTCTCGTGTGTTGACTTGGGAAACATACTGAAGAACAGTTAAATAGACAACAATTATAACATAGTTTTGCATCTTAACGACGGCCATTAATTCAAATATTCAACTGAACATACACAGTAAAATAGAATTGATTAAATGAACAAAGCAAAGATATGGTAAGCATACCATGCCTCATCTAGAAGTGCAATAACGCCACCAGGTTTCTGCCGAGGGACATTTCAGTAATACATGTAAAAGAAATGAGTGAGCATCAATTGCAAAACTGATTTTAAAAGATGTAAAATAAGCACAAGAAAAAGACGTGTATTTGCCTGCCTAAAATAGGGCTTCTCTGGTTACGCAAACTTATGGAGGCTAGTCGGCACTAAAGCTCTACGAGCCCTGCCGCTGCAAGCATGACCTCCAGACAATGTGGGGTCTTACTTTTGCTTATTCTAGGCTTGCTTAGTTTAGCCTCGATTGTTTCTTTCTTAACTTTTATTCATTTTTCGTCTTTTGGTCGAAGACAGCATGACTGGTTTGTAAATGGAGTGCTTCATTTGATCGAGAAAAAAAATGATTGATCTTGTTTTAACCTTGCCAGCCTTGCCCATTAGGTGAAGCTTAACTTTGGCCAAATAGGCACTAACTGAGAAGTATTGGATTGCACTCTACAGCAGCACGACCATATCAGCATGACTGATGCCTACCAAGATAAACTATGATAAACATGCCCTATTACAATACTTGAGATTTCCCATCAATATACTGGATGCAATTAAACTGATTAAGATCTTACAAATCCTTTATCCATTCATGTACAATGGTTACACATACCTTCTCAATAAGATCAAGAACATCTTGATTATCGACAAACTCAATATAGCTCCAATCAATTTGTTCTTTAGTGTATTCCTCTTGCTCCATCTTAAAAACGTGCTGAAAAAGATCATAGAGGCACCTTTCAAGTAAATATATGTTCTTTAGTTGTCAAACGGCTATGGGTGTTTGGTGTACATGAACCATTTCTTGTGAGCAAGTGTTACCTGATTGAAATGTTGCTGTAATTTCTCATTTGTATAATTAATACAGAACTGTTCAAAACTGCAGAAAACATTATTTGCCAATTTGTGAGAACAATCTAGTGGATTATAAATACAATGCTGGACCGCAGTAAATCTGTACATTTTACCTGTTTGACTTAAAGCTCTCAAAACCATAGATATCCAGGACACCAATAAGACATTTAGAGTTAGCATCTTGCCCGATGGAACTATTAATTTTATCAACAAGCCTGCAATATAATGATGGGTTGAAACAATGAATGCAATCTTTCTCCCGTGTTGCAATGGAATTTGGACACTTGTAACATATATATGTAATAAAGAACAAAAGGACACTATTCTATACCAATCGAACAAGCGGGAATATATTGTCTTTGCAAAACCATCCCTGCTGATAGTTGCGCTGTAAGGATCAAGACTCCTTTTTATAACCTCCTCTGGTGTTACCATGACACGCTTACAGAGAGCATCTGTCAAAGCTCCAGGATCACACCTGACATAGAATACAAGGCAATCATTGGAGCTTGCACGTAGTAATACCATACATTAGAGAAAGAACTAAATAAAGGTAGTTACATAAGGAGTTCAGCAGCTGTTTCAAGATGGAACTTAGATTTGTCATCTTTCAAAACTGAGGAATCAACTTCTTTCCCCTTGGCAAATTCAATGTTGCCAATATGAAGAATAGCTGCAACCACCCTGAAAATAGCATCCTGAAGACAAATTAAGTGCAAGCAAGTGAGAAACAAAATCAGTTCAGGCAGCCACCAATCATATCAAAGAACATATAGGACTGAGTTACCTGTTCCTGGGTACTGATACCAACAATATCCATTGCTCTTCTGGTAGCCAAATATTCACGAGCATCACTGACCCCAACCAAATCGTAGCAATTTGATTTATTAAGATAATGATAAGTCCTAGGATTTTCTAATTTGTACTTATCAAGTTCCTGAAAATTGAATGCCAATGCAGATTACTTGTGTTAGGTACCAAATCTCAAGTTAGTGTAAGAAAACACCAACAGTGAGTTCATTGAGGCCCACAAGAAGTACCGAAGGAGAATATTGATCGTTACCTCCTGTGGTGCCGCACAAAGGAGATAAAAGCAGTGGTAGTTGCGTTCAGGATCAGAAATTTGGCATACTCGTGACCTTTCAAGCAGGTATGTTCTGACAGCAGCACCTGAGATCCTCCCATGCTTATCAAATTGAATCTCAACAAACTTACCAAATCGACTGCACCAAACATTGGGACAAATAATGAGATCGGAACATATATATACACCGCCATGATTTGGAACCATGCAAGTAAACTTATACACGCAGTTTTTTTTTCTAATCTGGCCTACCTAGAATTGTTATTTCTGACAGTCTTGGCATTGCCAAAAGCTTCAAGGACTGGATTTGACTGCAGATATAAGAATTTAAAATAGAAAAGTTCAATTGATGCATTAATAACTTAACATTACAACTGTCTTGCATGGCTAAGTACTGGCTGCCTTACTTCAAGAACTTGTTGTTCTACTGTTCTTCCTTCTGTTGCAGCGCGGCCACCCAAATAGGCAAGATACTGCATAAGCATTTTTGTTGTTTCTGTTTTACCAGCACCACTCTCACCACTCACGAGAATAGAGTTGCTCCTTCCTTCATGAATCATAGCCCTGTTACATGTAAAATATAACAATGAGATCAACCAGTCCTCTGAGGAAATACTAAAGCAGATTTCAGCTATGTTTACTTACCTGTATGCAACATCTGCGACAGCAAAAACATGCGGACTTAACTCACCAAATGGTGCACCCTTGTACTGTTGCATCATATGTGAGTCATATAAATGTTGCAATCTTTGGAAAGGATTCACAGCAATGAGAATATTTCCAGTGTATGTCTGCCCAAACAAAGACATATCAGTCATAAGAAACATTACCTGAGTTCCAAAAATTAAACTCAAGACAGTACAGCTAACATAATGGCATATCTAGAGCAAGTGGCCAAGCAGCAAGCAGTAATAAAGATGAACATACATAGATTTCATTAAGTTCATATCTGGTGGCCAAATTCTGCAAAACTCCTGGCTCATGGAGATAGGAGAGCTTTGTCATGTCATCAACTCCACCAGCAGCTGCTTCCATATCTTTGGGATATAATTTCGACAATTTTGAAACGATCTAAAATTGTGACAGTAAACATAAGTATCGGTATTTTATCAAACTGAATGCCCATAAGTACCAGTATTATACAACACAACTTACCTTTTTTCCATTGGCTGCTTGGATCTCAGCCTCGTCGCCATTGATCTTAACAACTTCTCCATCGACCCAAGCAACATCAGGTTCTTCAGCCCACACATGTGAGCCTACTATAATATTAACTTTCGTCCCCTAGAAATGAAAATATACGTCTCTCAATTATGCTAGCCTCTGAATAAACGATGACAATGCATTTGCATTTCACAATGCCGAAAGGTTGCAACTCTGAAAATAATAATAATAATAAGAAGAAGAAAGAATTCGCTTGGATCCGAAATCTATTGCCTAATCAGGAATCTAGTCTCAATCCATGCAATGCAATGCTAGGCATAACTCTACCGAATCCTTGGGTAAAAACTATGCAACCAATCACCACGATTCAGAGTTTCAGACCGGGGAAAAAAGGGGAACAATCGCGACCCTGGCTAAACACCGCTTTGCCACTGCATTTTACTCGAGCGGTCGCAAAGCGCGCGAGGCGAGTTTACCATTTCGCCGGCCGGTGGAGGATGATCAGTTGGACGCTGTGGGCGACGGGGCGGACGAACTCATATCCCTCTTCCCCGCGCTCGTGCTCGCCGGACCCCCTCCGTACGCCGTCGTCTTCGTCGTCCCGTCGTCGCCGCCGCGCGCCTCGAAGGAGGGAGAGGTGGTGGTGCGGTGCAAAAGCGGGGGAGTGGGGAGGGGGAAGGGGATGTGTAGAAGGCAGGCGGTGTGGGGTGGAGAGGGTGCAGTTCGTGGAGCGGCCATGGCTGGCCTCGCCTCGATCTCTGCGGGGCGCCATGGATTAGGGGCGGAGCTGGACATGCGGCATGGGTTGAGGTTGAACCCCCGAATTCCGGGAAAACAATCCGCTATTAGTAGTTGTGAGTGAAACACAGGCTCAGGCACACCTCAGCCAAATACATTGCGCTATGGCTGTTACAGTGCTATAGTCGCATTATTTCTGAATTTATTTCAGGATTTTCGGTGATGTGCTTTCAGTGAAAGAAGACGTTTTCATCGACGACGAGGCGTCTATAGTGATTTCGTAAATTTGAAGATGATATGTCGACTCAGTTTCTCGAAGGTGCTTATAGAAATAGGTGTGCGTGTGTGCGGTCACAGGAATAAATGTATGCGCGTATGTATAAGCGCTTGCATTTGTACTGTGCTCAAGAAAAAAAACTTGTTGCATTCCTGTTCAAAAAGAAAAATTGTTGCATTTTAGAGGAGAAATAAAAAATGTACAAGGAGTTCGCTTCTCTCTTTTTTTTGGTGTTTAGGATGTGAAGTTGTCCATCTAAACAAATACCCAAATATTCACGGGCATATTTGGACGTGTACATTGAAAGTGCTAACGGAGCCGGTCATCCAACACTATACACGAAATGTCCGCCCTTTTACAAAATAATAATATAATAAATCAAACTAAATGTCCGTCATGCAGGCTCACTTTGAATTGATAGCAATTCAAGCATACACTTAAAATCCTAAACAAAAGCATTGGATGTTCAACAAGTTTTTCAAATTCAACCATATTCCTCAAAAGTGACCTTCATCTCAAGTTTTCTCTCCTCGAGCTTTATCTTCTTCGTCGCCACATGTTCATCCAGATGGGCTACCCCTTAAGCTTCATCCAACAATGTATCCATGTGAAGAGGCTTGCCCTCTGTCAGAGACGATTCTGGCATATCCCTCGACTGGGTATCCCGGAGAGGTGAGTAGGCCGGATGGTAACAAGGAGACGAGTTTTTGTACATGTTCGGGCCCTCTGGATGGAGGTAAAAACCTACTCATGATCTGTGTTTATTGTGATAGGGATGTACAAAGTACAAGGTATGAAACTGGTAAATTTATTGTTGAATAGCTCGATCATGACTTATATAGCATACAGGCGCCCTAGGATTACATATCCTAATTGGCTACGTCGGTGGAGGTAGATGATGCGGCTTGAATTGCGTCGGTATTTCCCCAAAGAGGAAGATGATGCAGCACAACTACGGTAGGTATTTTCCTCAGTGACGAGACCAAGGTTATCGAACCAGTAGAAGAACCACGCAACACTATAAACAGTACCTGCACGCAAGGAACAAATTAAATACTTGCAACCTGACGTGAAAGAGGGGTTGTCAATCCCTCCGGGTAAAAAGATATATAAATTTGTAGTAGATTGAATAAATAGGTCTTGGGAAACGCAAAATAAAATAAATAATAATAAATTGCAGCGATGTATTTTTGGGTTTTTGGATTAATAGATCTGAAAATAAAAGCGAATAAAAATAGATCTCGAAGGCAAATATGATAAAGAATAGACACGGGGGTCGTAGATTTCAGTAGTGGCTTCTCTCGAGAAAAATAGCATACGGCGGGTAAACAAATTACTGTTGGGCAGTTGATAGAATTTAAAATAATTATGATGATATCCAGGCAATGATCATTATATAGGCATCACCTCCAAGATTAGTAGACCGACTCCTGCCTGCATCTAGTACTATTACTCCACACGTCGACCGCTATCGAGCATGCATCTAGTGTATTAAGTTCATGGAAAACGGAGTAATGCAATAAGAACGATCACATGGTGTAGACAAGATCTATTCATGTAGAAATAGACCCCATCTTGTTATCCTTAATAGCAATGATACATACATGTCATGTCCCCTTCTGTCATTGGGATTGAGCACAGTAAGATCAAACCCATCACAAAACACCTCTTCTCATGGCTAGAAAAATCGATCTAGTTGGCCTAACTAAACCAAAGATTCGAAGAAGAAATACGAGGCTATAAGCAATCATGCATATAAGAGATCAAAACTCAAATAACTTTCATGGATAAAATAGATCTGATCATAAACTCAAAGTTCATCAGATCCCAACAAACACATGCAAAAAGAGTTGCATCAAATAGATCTCCAAGAGACCATTGTATTGAGAATCAAAAGAGAGAGAGAGAGGAAGCCATCTAGCTACTAACTATGGACCCGTAGGTCTATAATGAACTAGTCACGCATCATCGGAGAGGCAACAATGAGGATGATGAACCCCTCTGTGATGGTGTCTAGATTGGATCTGTGGTTTCTGGAACTTGCGGCGTGTGGCACCCCGGCTCAGAGCGACCGGTTTACCATGCATTGCCAGCCCAGAGACCATGTCTTCTGGCAACACACAACATCTTGGTACAGAAAACAACCGCTTTATTGATGCTAGCGGACCAGAGTTTATATTACAATCGAGTCGAGGCCAAGCGGCACACACGGTGCGGCTGAACAATATGTACATTATTTAGTGAACATAAAGGGGCCTCGATCATAACAACTACGCGGCAGCGGAACAACGTCGTAGCGGAAACTCCATAGCACAGAGACACCGACGTGGACACGATCTAGACTCGAGCAGCGCTCCTTTCCAACGAGACTTTCCTGAAATCTGGCATGACACGCCAGGTCAGTACATTGAATGTACTTACAAGCTCACAACAGGCATAATCACAATGACAAACAATATCATGATAATTAACCAATTAATAATGCAATAATGTTTCAACATGCTGTGATCATGCTATTGTGATAAACGTCCCTCAGGACCGACTTACCAACCGTGATCGTTCTCGGATCACACACAAACCACCATCGTGGTCTTGACATGGGTGGCTCGTGATCCTTACGGCGATCACAACCACGACCAATGCTTGGTCTTGAACATCTCGATGGCCTTTCCGCCATCATCAACAGTGCAAAGTTCATAACTTAGTGTGCAAAATTTATTAAACGTTGACCCATGGTGAGACCTACTACGAGCGTGTCCGTGATCGTGGACTCTGCTATTGATAGATTATACACTCTGCAGAGGTAGCACATTGTACCCACACCACGGAATCCATGGCCTCGCACTCCCATTCGGGTGGACCAACGACATTCCGATGAAACCCCTCCATTGCCATGACACTCTCCCAGCCACTCCGACACAATCCCCACTAGGCTAGTCCTGGGTGGCCCCGTGTCTACCAAAGACACAACGACCACCGTCGTGGCCAAAACGATCCCACAAGGAGACCCGGTACCATAATCTCAACAACGGGCACACAAGGTTATGTCTGCTTACCGGGCCAGGGTAAGCAAGCCCATAACCTTCCCTAGTTGGAGGCACCGACCAGAGACATGACAACGGACCGAATCAAGGCCTCCCATAAGGCAAATGTGGTTGCACTGGGAAAAACTCGATTCAGTGGCACCATGACCGGGCTAATGATATGTTCAAGTTGAGTTATATTCAGGTTCAACTTAAAGTAAAAATAACCAGTGTCATAGTATGCCATGAAATGCAACTTAACCTATGCATCACATATTAATGGAAATGACTGAATCAACCATATTCACACTAAGCATAATCATCAACAACTTATGCCACTTTTCTGGTCAGGAAAAACCTTACTTTAACCAGAATATTTTCTAGCAATTTTTTATTATTTTACTCATGCAAGAAAATAACTTTAAGTAATTACTCATTTGTATCACAATATTATTCTTTCATCATCACAAATGAATCCTAGATTCTTTACCAGCTAAGTTAGTTTCAAACATTCTGTAAATCAAGCATAATAGCTGAAACAAGCACTTAACAGAATAAAAATAACATAATAGTTATTTAAATGCATGGATTAAACTTTTCATTCAAGTAAGAAAATCATAAATATTGAAATGGCACCATGAAAATGTTGTTGTGGCTTGCCTTAGTGCAGATGAGGTTCACAAGCCTTTTGGTGATCCTCAAGACAAGCCTCACCCTCTGAAAATACTTTTAAACACAAGAAGAAAATATCAAGAACCCTTCTGAAAATCACCAGAAAATCTAGGGAGCACAGAAAAATCTCATCTTTGGTGAGCTGCTAGATTTCTTTGCAAAGAACACAATGCAAAAAGAACCAATTCATTTGGACTTATGATTGAAGAGTTATAGCTGTTTGAAGCTCTCTATAAATTAAATGAATTTGAATTTAAATAAAGCAGACTAGGGGGTGACGTCGAAGGCGTAAAGCCTCAGGGCACCACCACTCGTACCGCTTTGCGCGCGTACAGAGTGGCTGACTAGTGAGCCCCGCTAGTTAGGCGAGGGGGAGAGGGAGGAGGAAACAGAGGGGGTCACGGCTTCACCGGAGCTCTCGCCGGCGATGAGGGCTCCTTAGCCCAAACGAGAGGGAGGGATCGAGAGAGGGGATGGAGGCGCACCTGCCTGTACCCGTAGTGTAGCTAGGGGTGGTCGGACGGCGTCGGAATCGACCTCGCAAGCGGAGGCAGCGAGCGGTGGTCGCCGGAGATGAGGAAGACCGCGAGCAGAGGCAACTCTAGGGGCTCCAAGTGGACGGGACGGCTTCACCGGAGAGAGGCGGAGGCTCGGGAAGGGTCGCCCTGGCCTGGGAGGGGCTGGAGCTACCGCGACGACCCGAGGGGATCGCCGACGAGCTCGAGCTCGGGGACGGCGGCCTGCGGCCTGCCCGGCCGGGCTACGGCTATCTACACGTTTGTGGAGTGTGTGGGAGTGGAGGATGGTGCTCGAAGAGGTTGGGGGTGGCTCCCTTTATCGGCGAGCGTTGGGGGGAGGGGATCGGGCTCCGCCGACGACACCTGGACACTGCGCGCGACGAGCGGCGTTAGTGAGAGGAGGAGAAGGCGACGCAACTCACGCGGGGACTGTGGGCGAACGGGGATGAGCACAGGATCAAGAGGAAGGCGACAAGCACAATGCAGAGCGCACTGTGGCGTTGGCCGGGCCGCGCCCATGCTCGCTGTGGCGAGCTCCGGCGTCGGTGAGTGCCAGGGGAGTTAAGGGAGTTGAGACGAAGATGGTGGTTAAGTTTGGCACGCTCGGGCAGTCGGGGAAGCGAGCACGCGTGAAACAGAGCGCTCGGCAGCACTCAGAGCGCGTTGACTCGCATGCTGGCATCATGGACACGCGTGGTCACCGCGTGAACTCTTCCCTCAGGCCGACCAACGTCCAAAGATCGTGTCTGGCTTGTTGTTCGTGGTAGTTTTGAAGATTACCACACTTTGGTTTGGCTCCAGATGCAGTAGAGAAGATTTTACAAGCCAGGTAAGTTTCTGATCACTAACTTTGAGAGTTTACTGAGGTCAAATGGCTGGGAGTTGGGGGCTGTGCTTTGGAGGCTAGCCATCATCTACTAAGGTGATGATGCACAAGAAAGTTCAGGCACAATGGAGCATGTAAAATGATAGTTGCTGTAGAAACCACCATTTTTGTCCAGAATATAAAATATTTTCTATAGCAAAAATATCCCAAAAAGTGATGAAATATTTTTGCTCAGGAAGGTGCCCTAGGGTTCAAAGAATATTTGTGAATTTTCTCAGATTTTTGTGAGCCAGAAAAATTGGGGTTGCTTTGGAGCTCATTGAACTAGCTAGGGTTTTAGAGAGGAAAAATGAAATATTATTTTGGGCAGGATCAAAGAGGGAATAATGGTTAGGGAGAGAAATGATGCACTTGGGTGAAAGCCAAGGGTACCCAAGTGTTTAAGTCCATATGAAAAGATTCAAAAACTCCAAATTTCAAAATCAATTCAAATGAAAAATCACGCAAATAAAGGAGGGCAAAAACCAGGCTGTCACAAACCTCCCCCACTTAGAGTGAATCTCGTCCTCGAGATTCGGTTGCTTGGGAAAACCACTTTGGATAATGTGACTGTAGAGATTCTTCCTGCTCCCAAGTTGATTCTGACCCTGTGTGATGCTCCCACTATACTTTGTAGAATTTCTTACTTTATTGCGAGTGACCCTTTCCATCTGATCCAAAATTCTAAACGGTCTCTCTTCATAGGTTAAATCATTTGCCAATTCTATCTCAGCCATAGCAGTCCTTTTCTCAGGCGGGGATATACATCGCCTTAACTAGGAAACTTGAAACACGTTGTGCACGTCCGACAATTCAGGGGGTAGTTCCAACTGATATGCAACAGTGCCCACTCGGGACATGACTGGAAATGGACCAATAAATCTAGGTGCCAACTTTCCACGAGTCTGAAATCTCTTGACTCCTTTCATAGGAGTGACTCGGAGGTATACGTGTTGTCCGGGTTCAAAACCGATCTCTTGGTGCTTTGCATCATAATAACTCTTCTGTCGAGATTTGGCCAATTGCATTCTGTCCCTAATTTCCTTAACTTGTTGCTCAGCTTCCATCATGAGATCCATTTCGAAGATACGGCTATCTCCAGTTTGAGACCAATTTAAAGGAGTGCGGCACTTACGACCATACAAAGCTTCATACGGTGACATTTTTAGACTGGTCTGGAAGCTGTTGTTATATGAAAACTCGGCATATGGCAAGCAGTCTTCCCATTTAGGTCCTTGGGCTAAAGCACAGGCTCGCAACATATCTTCGAGTATTTGGTTTACCCGCTCTGTCTGTCCATCCGTCTGAGGATGATAAGCAGTACTATATTTCAGCGCTGTCCCCAAGGCTTGATGGAGACGTGACCAAAAAGCGGAGGTAAACAGGGAACCTCGGTCGAAAGTGATGGTTCGGGGGACTCCATGCAGACTGACTATTCTGGATACATACAACTGTGCAAGTTGATCCACTCGATATGTGGTGCTGATCGGAATGAAGTGAGCAACCTTAGTTAAGGTGTCCACTATGACCCAGATTGCATCATTGCCTCGCTGAGTCTTAGGCAGTCCTGTAATGAAATCCATACAAACGTCATCCCATTTCCATTGCGAAACCGACATCGATTGGAGGAGTCCGGATGGCTTCTGATGCTCTGCCTTCACCCTGTTGCATATGTCGCAACAGGCCACAAAATAGGCAATATCTCTCTTCATTCCATCCCACCTGTCGGGGATATAACTACTAAGGGTAAACCGCCCAGGAGGGGCCGGTTCACCTTTAGCTACACTGAAACCCAAGAAGACCCAGAAGATGGCACTTTACTGATGAAGCTTAGAGGCCCAGAGCCCACGGGCGATTTAGGGCCCATGATAGTAAACCGCCATGATTGTATAAACTTGTGTTGTAAGATAGGAAAGGGGAGACCGAGGCAGACACTTGTATGAGCCAGCCTCGGGACTCTATAGACCGGCCAGGGTCCTCCTGAATATATAAAGGGGTGACCCGGCGGCGGTTCAGGGCAGAAAAACAACAACTCGAGACTCAGGCAAAGCGTATTCGCTCCCTGGTCATCGAAACCCGATCAATTCCATCACAACTAGACGTAGGCTTTTACCTTCATCGAAGGGGCCAAACTAGTATCCATGGGACCGGATCTGAATCGGTGTTTGAAGGAGAGACGGCTGTTTACTCCGACAACGAGTCATCCATCGATGAAACCGAGTCCTTATACCAAATTCATGACGATGGGTTCAAAGGATATTCCGACGGCGACAGTATTCCGGATCTCCTTGAACCGCCAAGTCGGGTTGCTGTTTACATGGCCGGAACACAGTCCACTTTGCAGTCTTCGACAACAGCCGCTGCAGGAGGCCCGGTGTGCCGGCCGGCTCAAGTTCTCTCCGATCTAATGGATGCCTGGGCGACCTTATTAACCGCGGTAGTTACCCCGGAGACGTAGGACCAGCATAATGCGGACGTTGCGAAGCTGAAAGACCAGATAGCACAGGCTAAGGAGGACCTGGCAGCTGAGGATGCTAGGATGGCTGAAGAACATGCCGCTTTGGATGCCCTGTCACAGCTGATACAGGCACAGAATTACCGGCTCGTGTTGGATCAGAATGCATCAAATGAGGTAATGCGACGGAAGTACCGATCGCGTATGCCACCGGTCTTTGAAGGTTTGAACCCTTTAATACGCCGGGGGCTGGGACAAGTAATCCGGCAGCCGTAAACCGGACCGATGCGCCTAGAGCGGCGCCGGATCAGCCACGCATGATAGAACCACCTCGACGGACGGACAACCCGTTGCCATATGTGCCAACACCGCCAGGTCACTTTTCGAGCCCTTTGGATAATATGATTCTGCAGCATCTCGCCTGGCGGCTATTCCGATGGAGGGCGATTCACTGGCAACGATTGAGACACGGCGGGCCAGGGATCTTCTTCAAACCGCCATGGTGCAGCAGCAGGCTTATTCCTATAGCCGGGATAGAATTCATTCGACCCCCCGTCCAAGCAAAAGCTACAACGGCACATGGATGAACCGGAAGTGTCTAGCAGCGCCCGGCGCCGTAATGCGGTGCACAATGAGATAAATGCTCAGGATGTGGTGGATAATGGCAGAGCACGAAGGGAGGCCGCTTGGGCAGCACCACATGCGGGTCGCTATCAAACCGCCCCAATTCAGCCAACGGCATCGGTAGACCGAGGCACTAGGGTTGCTTTCAGTTCCTGGGGGGTGCCGTGTCTTATTCCGGCTCTCCGTAACATACGACTGCCTAAGGATTTCAAAGGTCTGCGGAAGGTACCAAAATACACTGCTGATCAGCCACCTGAGGCGTGGATCGAGAGTTATGAGATGGCGATGGAGATGCTGGAGGTGGATGAAGCGGCCTGTGCAAAATATTTCACGATGATGTTGGAGGGGACAACCCGTACTTGGCTGAAAAACCTACCAGCCAACTCCATCGAGTCATGGGGTCAGTTGAAGGCCCAATTTATAGCCAATTTCAAAGACACCTGCAAACAACCTATGTCCATTGTGGATCCGGATGCCTGTGTTCAAGGGGAGAACGAGTCGACAACTCATTGGGTGCGCCGGGTTTCAGAAGTTTTGCATTCGTCAGACCGGATTAATGCTGGCCAAGCGATCTTAACGCTGGAGCGTAATTGCTGGTTTAAGTCACTCAAGATGAAGTTGGGACGGCTCAAGCGCCACTACAATGACATAGGAACACTTATGGCAGCCTTGGTAAAATATGCCGATTCGGATAATACCAAGGATCCCGAGTCTGATGAGGAGAAATCGGAGAAGGGAAAGAAGAACGATGGTGCAAAAGGATAGCACCACAACCAAGGAGGCCATGGGAATAATGGTAAGCGCAAAGCGGATAGTTCAGACTTTGTGGCTAACACAAATATGCAGCATCGTAAAGGTAAACCGCCCCAGCGCGGTGGAGGGATGAATCTGGAGCACTTGTTAAACCAGCCCTGCCCAAAGCATGGAATCAAGGAGGCCCCTTCCACACATCTTTGGAAGGATTGTCACATAATGAAGGAGTTCAAAAACTCTGATCTCTACCGGTACGATCAGGGTCCGTCGGGCGGTTCAGGTCCCGGTTTCCATGGGGGCGGCGGTTCAAGCTCTGGATTTCAGAATAACCAGGGCCATTAGAACAACCATGGTAATAGCCAGCAGAATAACCAAGGGAATCAGCAACAGTCAGGTTACCAAAGTCACCCCAAGCAGTTGAACAGCGGACAGTATCATGTGTTCACTACTAGCCTATGCAAGCGGGATCAAAAGCTTCACAAGAGGGCAGTTAATGCTGTTGAACCGGCCGTGCCACATTATCTACGATGGTCTGAGCAGCCCATTGTGTGGAGCAGAGAGGATCACCCGCCCCGGGTTGACAATCCGGGTCAACTAGCTTTGGTGGTAGTACCTCAGGTGGGGGTTATAAGTTTACCAAAGTTCTGATGGATGGATGGAGCAGTATCAACATCCTGTACTATGAGACTTTCCGTCGCATGGGGTTGACAGATAAGAATCTCAAACCGTCAAACACTGTTTTTCATGGTGTAGTACCAGGTAAATCGGCATACCCTATTGGAAAGATTGCTTTGGAAGTTGTGTTTGGGGATGAGCATGATTCCAGGTCTGAAACATTGACCTTTGAGGTGGTGAAAATCCAGAGTCCATATCACGCGCTATTTGGACGGCCGGCTTACGTGAAATTCATGGCGAGACCCTGTTATGTATATTAATAGCTCAAAATGCCGGGTTATAAGGGGACGATCACAGTACATGGAAGTCGAAAGATTGCTTTGGATTGTGAGGAAGGTGAAGCGACCTATGCTAAATCGGTTTGTGCTGCAGAGGGGACTCGCTGAGCGCACTCTCAATATTGATCCCAAGTTTAAACCGGTCAAGCAGTTCCTTCGCTGTTTTAACGAAGAAAGACGCAAGACCATTGGCGAAGAGGTAGCCCGGCTGCTAGCGGCTGGGTTTATCGTCGAAGTATTTCATCCCGAGTGGTTGGCTAATCCGGTGCTCATTCTTAAGAAAAACGGCACTTGGCGTATGTGTGTGGACTACACAGATTTGAACAAGGCCTGCCCGGCAGATCCTTTTGATCTCCCGCGTATTGATCAGATCATTGATGCGACGGCGGGTTGTGAGCGCCTGAGTTTCCTGGATGCTTATTCAGGTTATCATCAGGTTAAAATGGCAGTTAAGGACCAGGAGAAGACAACTTTCATCACTCCCTTTGGAGCCTTCTGCTATGTTTCTATGCCCTTTGGGCTCAAGAGTGCCTAAGCAACCTACCAGCGTTGTGCGCAAAATTGTCTTCACAAGCAGATCGGGCATAATGTTCATGCCTATGTGGATGATATTGTGGTAAAGTCCAGGAAGCAGGAAACCTTGATAGATGATCTCAAGGAGACGTTTGACAATCTTCGGGTTTACAAAATGATGCTCAACCCAGACAAATGCGTTTTTGGTGTTCCGGTAGGCAAGCTCTTGGGTTTTCTTGTGTCCAACAGAGGCATTGAGGCCAATCCGGAAAAAAATCAAAGCGATCACATCCTTGGCTAAACCGGCGAGTATCAATGATGTTCAGCGTCTGGCGGGCCGGGTTGCAGCCCTTAGCCGGTTTATCAGCCGTTTGGGAGAGAAGGTGACTCCCCTGTATCAGATGCTGAAGAAGACGGATAACTTCATCTGGAGTAATGCCGCCAATGCGACATTTGAGGATTTGAAGCGGCAGCTGGCTGAACCGCCCGTCCTTGCTGCTCCGGTTGATAACGAGCCTTTATTATTGTATGTGGCTGCCAATGCCCGTGCGGTCAGTGTGGCAATTGTGGTTGAGCGTAAGGAGGATGGAAAAGAATATCCGGTTCAACGGCCAGTTTATTATATCAGTGAGGTACTGATCGAATCAAAGCAAAGATATCCGCATTGGCAGAAGCTGGTGTATGGAGTTTTTATGGCAAGTAGGAAGCTCAAACAATACTTTCAAGGCCATCCTATCACAGTGGTTAGTTCTGCTCCTTTGGGCGATATAATCCAGAATAGAGAAGCAACTGACCGGGTTGCGAAGTGGGCAATTGAGCTTTGTCCACATGGGTTGAAGTATATGCCTCGAACGGCCATCAAATCTCAGGCGCTTGTTGACTTCATCAATGATTGGACCAAGTTACAGGCACCAGAGGACAAACCGGATAATACATACTGGACCATTCACTTTGATGGGTCCAGGCAATTGGAAGGCTCGGGGGCTTGGGTTGTCCTTACTTCCCCTCGAGGTGATAAAATTTGTTATGTTCTCCGCTTAATGTTTCCTTGTACTAACAATGCAGCAGAGTATGAGGCCTTACTCCACGGTCTCCGTGTGGCTAAGGAAATGAACTTAAGCCGGGTTCGATGTTTTGAAGATTCTGATCTGGTGGCTCAGCAAGTTTCTGGTACTTGGGATTCTAAGGACCCACTCATGGCGGCTTATAGGCGCGAGGTGGATATTGTAGCAGGTCACTTTAAGGGTTATCAGGTGGAGCACATTGACCAGTGCAAGAATGAAGCAGCAGATGCTCTAAGTCGGCTGGGATCTCAGCGTAAACCGGTACCACCCAATACCTTTCTAGATATCTGGCATAACCCGTGTGTAAAGTTGCCTACAGAGGAGGATTTAGCTGTTCCTGATCCGGAGGCCCAATTGGTAGCCGCTTTACATGCCACTCCGGATTGGACGGTTCCATATTTGGCGTATCTGAACCGGGGCGAGTTACCAGATGATGAGCTTTTTGCCAGGCAGATAATCCGGCGGTCCAAGTCTATGGTTGTTCACAATGGCGAGTTACACCGTTCTAGCGTTTCAGGCGTATTCCAACGTTGTGTTTCTCCTGAAGAAGGACAAGAGATTCTACGTGAAATCCATGAAGGGGATTGCGGTCACCATGCCGGTTCAAAATCCTTGGTGGCTAAAGCTTTCCGTCATGGGTTCTACTGGTTGATAGCTCATTCTGATGCGGAGGATCTGGTAAAGCGGTGTGACGCTTGTTAGAAGTTTTCACGTCGAGCTCATGTTCCGGCTCAAGAGTTACGCATGATTCCCATCACTTGGCCGTTTGCTACTTGGGGGCTTGATATGGTTGGACCCTTTAAGCGCTCCAAGGATAAGAAGACCCAGCCGTTGGTGGCGGTTGACAAGTTCACTAAATGGGTTGAAGCGGAGCCCGTCAGTAAGTGTGATGCAGCCACGACGGTTCAATTTCTCAAAAAGATTATTTTTTGTTTTGGTTTTCCACACAGCATCATCACAGATAATGGTACGAACCTTTCTAAAGGTGAGATGGAGGAGTTTTGCCAACGAGAGCACATCCGGCTTGATGTAGCGTCCGTGGCTCACCCCCAGTCTAATGGTCAAGCTGAAAGGGCGAATCAAGAGATCCTGAAGGGTATCAAGCCTCGGCTTATGGTCCCTTTGAAGCGGACGCCGGGTTGTTGGGTGGAAGAATTACCATCTGTGTTATGGAGTATAAATACCACCCCAAACCGATCTACGGGTTATACACCTTTTTTCATGGTTTACGGGGTTGAGGCCGTCCTCCCAAGTGATATTCGTCACGACTCACCCCGGGTTGCGAATTATGTTGAAGCGGACAACGAGCAAGCACGCCAAGAGGCGCTGGACCTGTTAGATGAGAAACAGGACATGGCTTTGGCTCGGTTGGCGGTTTATCAACAAGACCTGCGGCGTTATCACAGCCGCCGGGTTAAGACAAGAACCTTTCAAGAAGGCGATTTGGTGCTCCGGCTCATCCAAGAACAGACCGATATGCACAAGTTATCCCCACCTTGGGAAGGGCCCTTTGTGGTCAGCAAAAATCTGCACAATGGATCATATGTCACGCCCAAAATGCGACCCTATCCTAAAGGAACTCGAAGGTCCCACCAAGGATAGAAGCGCATCTTGAAGACGCTTTTGCAAGGTGGATATCATTGCATCAACATTACATAATAGTGGGGATACATCCAATACATACAATGGCACATGGATACAACAATACATCATACATAAGATCAACATCCGACTACGGATGAAACATAAACAGAAACTCAACCAATATCCACCCTGCTAGCCCAGGCTGCCGACCAGGAACCTATCCCTCAATCGAAGAAGAAGCAGAAGAAGAACTCCAACACAAATAAACATCGCTCTCGCGTCATGATCATCGCATAACCTGTACCTGCAACTGGTGGTGTAGTAATCTGTGAGCCACGAGGACTCAGCAATCCCATTACCATGGGTATCAAGACTAGCAAAGCTTAGTGGGAAAGGAAGGGGTAAAGTGATGAGGTTGCAGCAGCGGCTAAGCATGTGTGGTGGCTAACTTACGCAAATAAGAGCGAGGAGAGAAGCAAAGCAATCAGTCGTCAACTAGTAATGATCAAGAAGTGATCCTGAACTCCTACTTACGTCAGACATAACCCAGAAACCGTGTTCTCCTCTCGATCAACCCTGAAAAGAGACACTCACGGTTACACACACGGTTGGTGTATTTTAGAAGAGTTTACTTCAAGTTTACTACAATCGGACATTAACAAATTCCCATCTGCCACATAACCGTGGGCACGGCTTTCGAAAGTTCAAACCCTGCAGGGGTGTCCCAACTTAGCCCATGATAAGCTCTCGCGATCAACGAAGGATATTCCTTCTCCCCGGGAAGACCCGATCAGTCTCGGAATCCCGGCTACAAGACATTTCGACAGTAATAAAACAAGTCCAGCAAAGCCGCCCGATGCGCCGACATCCCGATAGGAGCTGCACATATCTCCTTCTCAGGGCAACACCGGATGAGCACTCCGTACAACTAAAACCAGACCTCAAGTTTCCCCGAGGTGGCGCTGCAAAGGACTCTAGTTCGGTCCAACACTTAGACAAGCATTGGCCCGGGGGGGCTGAATAAAGATGACCCTCGGGTTAGCTACTCCCAAGGGAAAGGTATAGGTGGTAGGCAAATGGTAAAACCAATGTTGGGCCTTGCTGGAAAAGTCTTATTCAAAGCGAACTATCAAGGGGGTCCCATAAATCACCCGACCGCGTTAGGGACGCAAAATCCGGGAACATAACACCAATATGACGGAAACTAGGGCGGCAAAAGTGGAACAAAACACCAGGCATAAGGCCGAGCCTTCCACCCTTTACCAAGTATATAGATGCATTAATAATATAAGAGATATTGTGACATCCCAACATAAACATAAACATAATCCAACATGGAGCAATCTTCATCTTCACCTGCAACTAGCAACACTATAAGAGGGGCTGAGCAAAGCGGTAACATAGCCAAACAATGGTTTGCTAGGAAGGGTAACAAAGGTCAGAGGTTCATGGCAATTTGGGAGGCTTGATAAGCAAGTGGTAGGAAACGCAGCATAGCGATAGAACGAAGCAACTAGCATAGCAATGATAGTAATGAGATCCAAGGTGACGGTCATCTTGCCTGAAATCCCGCAAGGAAGAAGAACGAGTCCATGAAGAAGATGAAGCCATGAAGACGAACCAAGCGTAGACGAACGAATCCTCACGATCGCAACGAAACGGGAACTATCGAGAAGAAGCACACAACATAGTAAACACACCACACATGAACAAGGCATGATGCTCAACCAAGTATGATGCATGACAAGGCTACATGAGGCTACGAATGGCAAGGGATGATGCATACAAGAGCAACACATCAAAGCAAGTTTAAATGAAGCCGGAAACAACATATAACAATTCCGGTAAGTCCTCATATGCAAATTTCGAAATTGGTCCAGATCTGAATAAACCTTAAGTTCAAGTTGATAAACAGCAAGTTAAGATGCACCACGGTGATCTACATGAAATTCTAGTCAAGTTACATATAAAGTTCATTAGATTCGGAGCTACGGCCTAGAAGATATGAGCAAAACAAGATAAGCATGGCATTGATGCAAAATGCATTCAAACATCAAACAAACACCTCAAAACATGGATGCAACAAGGTAACATGAAACTACATGCAAAACTAAGCAAGTTTCATATAGAGCACACTCAAAGCGGAGCAACGGTTCAACACATACACCCTATACAAGATATAGCAACAATCTGTCCAAAACAGCAAGTAGGCATCTAGCAGGCATCAAAACAACAAGCTACAGGATCCCCACATGAAAACAAAAGGCATAGACAAGATGTACAGGTAAAGCATGACAAAACATGAACAATAAGCTATCTCCAGAAACTACTACAACATGCTCAAAAGGACATGGCAAGATTGCAAATAATAACAGATTCACAGACTTAGGGGAAATCACAGGACATGGCAGAAATAACATCAGGTTGACATGTTTAGAGCTATGAAACAACATGTTACAACAAGCTATCATGTCAAACTAGAGCATGGCATGAATCTACTCAAAGCATTTAACAAAAGACCCTTACTGACCATAAGCCAAAAGGGCACAGAAGATATGATGGCAACCATGTAAACATAGCAAGTTTGGTTACAAATTCAGACTTAGTGAAAAACTGGAGCATGGCATAAACAGATAACAAGTAGGCATGTTTACGAGCTTGATGCACTCACTACGAGGCATTGCATGACAAAACAAGCATGCACCCAGCAAATAGACATGGCATAGAAGCTGTACATGGCAAGAACAACAACATAGCATGCAAGGATCAACTACAACAACCTTGGCAAAATTGCTAAACATGTTAACAATCTGCCAGGAACATTTTATAGCAAAGTAGAGCTCGATTGAGTCAAGCTAGAGTGCTCCATAATTCCAAACAAAGGCATGGATGGATATAGCATAACCATATGAACAAAACACCCTTACTGAACATACCCAAAAGAAGCATGAATCTCACTGTAGCAACATGAATACATGGCATGAAAATAACAGCAGACACAGAATTAGTGAAATTCTAAGTCTCTGAAATCAGCAACATTACGGAGGCTACTTTGCATGCCTGTGCTAGTCACCGCATAGACCACAAAAATACATGGCATACATCCCTGGAAAGTTGGCATGGCATATATCAAAACACATGTAGAGCTCAATATCATAGGATGCACACATCAATCATGGCAAAAATGGCAAAAGTGCATGTTCTGATAAGAATCTGAAACAAACATCACATAGCCCTCTTCTAACAGAATTTCGGGCATCAAGTTGAGATCAAATGAAAATGACACAATAGAGCAAAGTGAGGAGCACAACCAGATAAACATTTTGATATATCATGCATGCAAAGCGGAGCTATATGCAGAGAGTTATGATGCGATGAACATGGCATGATAATGTCAATAATTTCGGGACTTAGAGAAAATCCGGGTCAACCTCGGGGAAAAAGTCAACGGGCACGGAAACCAAGGCTCGTCGGAGCGGGGTCGCCGGAGCTGTGGCCGGGGAAGACGAGGGAGGGCCGGAGATGGCGGATCCGGGCCGGATCTCGCCGGATCCGGCCGGATCCCGGCGCGGGGAGGCGGAGGAGGTCGCCGGCGGGCGCGGGGAGCTCCGTGGCGGCGGCAGGCGCGGTTACCGGCGCGCGGGGGCGGCGGCCGGCGAAGAAGAGGCGGCGGGCGGCGGCCTCGGGCAAGCGGGCGGGCGCGCGGTGCGGGCCGGGAGGGCCCCGCCTGGGCCCCGGCGGGCCTGGCACGCGGCGGCGCGGGGAAGTGGGCGCGGGTGCCACGCGGCGGTGTCCCATTGGGCGAGGAGACGGCGGCGATGACGTGTCAGCCCCGGATTGGTCCGGGCGACGTGGCTGCGGGGCGGCGGACGCATCCGGCGCGGCGTGGACGTGTCCGGCTGCGCGGGGAGGAGTTTGCTAGGGTTTCAACTGCGATTTGGACGGGGGAGACACATATTTATAGGCAGAGGGAGCTAGGAAGCTCCAAATGGAGTGCAGTTTTCGGCCACGCGATCGTGATCGAACGATTGAGATGATGGAAGGGGTTTAGGTGGGTTTTGTGCCACTTAGGAGGGGTGTTGGGCTGCAACACAAAGAGGGCTTTGCGGCTACCCGGTTAACCGTTGGAGTATCAAACGGACTCCAAATGGCACAAAACTTGACAGGCGGTCTACCGGTGCTATACCAAGGCCGCTTGGCAAACCTCGGTCCATTCCGAGACCATTTAATACCCGCACATGAAAAGAGGTAAAAGAGGGCGCCGGAGGACATAGGAGTGCCGGATTGCAAAACGGACAACGGGGAAAATGCTCGGATGCATGAGACGAACACGTATGCAATGCAATGCACATGATGACATGGCAAAAATGCAACACGCAAGCAAATGACATGGCAACGACGGCGAATAAACGACATGGCAACGACGGCGAATAACTGGCGGACACCTGGCGCATCGGATCCGGGGCGTTACATCATACTACCTCATTGATGTTCGAGAAGACTCACGCAGCTCTGAGGAGGAGACCCGGCGGCCATGGAACATAGCTCTCCTACGGCCTTATTACACTTGAAGCCACATGCTTTTCTTATGTACATATTTCAACAATGTATATATTATGACCAATATAATAAACCGGCATCCTTGCTATTAAGCAGGGTCTCCGCCGTTTTCTTCAAATCTCTGTTTACTTGGGGGCTTCAGCTAATAAAGCGAAGTACTACCTGTTAAAACGACTATCATGCCACCACCTTGTTGGAAATATGCCCTAGAGGCAATAATAAATTAGTTATTATTATATTTCCTTGTTCATGATAATCGTTTATTATCCATGCTAGAATTGTATTGATAGGAAACTCAGATACATGTATGGATACATAGACAACACCATGTCCCTAGTAAGCCTCTAGTTGACTAGCTCGTTGATCAATAGATGGTTACGGTTTCCTGACCATGGACATTAGATGTCGTTGATAACGGGATCACATCATTAGGAGAATGATGTAGTGGACAAGACCCAATCCTAAGCCTAGCACAAGATCGTGTAGTTCGTATGCTAAAGCTTTTCTAATGTCAAGTATCATTTCCTTAGACCATGAGATTGTGCAACTCCCGGGTACCGTAGGAGTGCTTTGGGTGTGCCAAACGTCACAACGTAAATGGGTGGCTATAAAGGTGCACTACGGGTATCTCCGAAAGTGTCTGTTGGGTTGGCACGAATCGAGACTGGGATTTGTCACTCCGTGTAACGGAGAGGTATCTCTAGGCCCACTCGGTAGGACATCATCATAATGTGCACAATGTGACCAAGGAGTTGATCACGGGATGATGTGTTATGGAACGAGTAAAGAGACTTGCCGGTAACAAGATAGAACAAGGTATCGTGATACCGACGATCGAATCTCGGGCAAGTGCTATACCGGTAGACAAAGGGAATTGTATACGGGATTGATTGAATCCTTGACATCGTGGTTCATCCGATGAGATCATCGTGGAGCATGTGGGAGCCAACATGGGTATCCGGATCCCGCTGTTGGTTATTGACCGGAGAGTTGTCTCGGCCATGTCTGCATGACTCCCGAGCCCGTAGGGTCTACACACTTAAGGTTCGATGACGCTAGGGTTATAGGGAATAGATGTACGTGGTTACCGAATGTTGTTCGGAGTCCCGGATGAGATCCCGGATGTCACGAGGAGTTCCGGAATGGTCCGGAGGTAAAGATTTATATATGGGAAGTCATCATACGGTCACCGGAATAATTCGGGGGTTACCGGTATTGTACCGGGACCACCGAAGGGGTTCCGGGGGTCCACCGGGAGGGTCCACCCGCCCCGGAGGGCCCTATGGGCTGTGTGTGGAGAGAGACCAGCCCCTTAGTGGGCTGGGCGCCTCCCCCCTAGGGCCCATGCGCCTAGGGTTTGGGGGAACCCTAAAGGGGGGGCGCCCACCTTGCCTTAGGGGGCAAGGGAACCCCCCTGGCCGCCGCCCCCTCCTCAGATTGGATCTGAGGGGGCCGGCCCCCTCTCCCTTGCCCCTATATATATGTGGGGGGTGGGAGGGCAGCCGCACCAATGTTCTGGCGCAGCCCTCCCCCTCTCCCAAGTCCCTCTCCTCTCCCGCGGTGCTTGGCGAAGCCCTGCAGGATTGCCACGCTCCTCCTTCACCACCACGCCGTCGTGCTGCTGCTAGACGAAGTCTTCCCCAACCTCTCCCTCTCTCCTTGCTAGATCAAGGCATGGGAGACGTCACCGGGCTGCACGTGTGTTGAACACGGAGGCGCCGTTGTTCGGCGCTTAGATCGGAATCAACCGCGATCTGAATCGCTACGAGTACGACTCCTTCATCCGCGTTCTTGCAACGCTTCCGCTTAGCGATCTACAAGGGTATGTAGATGCACTCTCCTTCCCCTCGTTGCTAGATTACTCCATAGATTGATCTTGGTGATGCGTAGAAAATTTTAAATTTCTGCTACGTTCCCCAACAGTGGCATCATGAGCTAGGTCTATGCGTAGTTTCTATGCACGAGTAGAACACAAATTGTTGTGGGCGTCGATTTTGTCAATTTACTTGCCGTTACTAGTCTTATCTTGATTCGGTGGCATCGTGGGATGAAGCGGCCCGGACCGACCTTACACGTACTCTTACGTGAGACAGGTTCCACCGACTGACATGCACTAGTTGCATAAGGTGGCTAGCGGGTGTCTGTCTCTCCCACTTTAGTCGGATCGGATTCGATGAAAAGGGTCCTTATGAAGGGAAAATAGAAATTGGCATATCACGTTGTGGTTTTTGCGTAGGTAAGAAACGTTCTTGCTAGAAACCCATAGCAGCCACGTAAAAACATGCAACAACAATTAGAGGACGTCTAACTTGTTTTTGCAGGGTATGCTATGTGATGTGATGTGGCCAAAAAGAATGTGATGAATGATATGTGATGTATGAGATTGATCATGTTCTTGTAATAGGAATCACGACTTGCATGTCGATGAGTATGACAACCGGCAGGAGCCATAGGAGTTGTCTTAATTTATTTATGACCTGCATGTCAACATAAACGTCATGTAATTACTTTACTTTATTGCTAACCGTTAGCTGTAGTAGTAGAAGTAATAGTTGGCGAGACAACTTCATGAAGACACGATGATGGAGATCATGGTGTCGTGCCGGTGACGATGATGATCATGGAGCCCCGAAGATGGAGATCAAAAGGAGCAAAGTGATGATGGCCATATCATGTCACTATTTGATTGCATGTGATGTTTATCATGTTTTACATCTTATTTGCTTAGAACAATGGTAGCTTAAATAAGATGATCCCTCACTAAAATTTCAAGAAAAGTGTTCTCCCTAACTGTGCACCGTTGCGAAGGTTCATTGTTTCGAAGCACCACGTGATGATCGGGTGTGATAGATTCTAACGTTCGAATACAACGGGTGTTGACGAGCCTAGCATGTACAGACATGGCCTCGGAACACATGCGAAACACTTAGGTTGACTTGACGAGCCTAGCATGTACAGACATGGCCTCGGAACATGGAGGACCGAAAGGTCGAACATGAGTCGTATAGAGGATACGATCAACATGAAGATGTTCACCGATGATGACTAGTCTGTCTCACGTGATGATCGGACATGGCCTAGTTGATTCGGATCATGTATCACTTAGATGACTAGAGGGATGTCTATCTGAGTGGGAGTTCATGAAATAATCAGATGAACTCAATTATCATGAACATAGTCAAAAGATCTTTGCAAATTATGTTGTAGCTTACGCTTTAGTTCTAATGTTTAAGATACGTTCCTAGAGAAAATTTAGTTGAAAGTTGACAGTAGCAATTATGCGGACTGGGTCCGTATTCTGAGGATTGTCCTCATTGCTGCACAGAAGGCTTATGTCCTTAATGCACCGCTCGGTGTGCTGAACCTCGAGCGTCGTTTGTGGATGTTGCGAACATCTGACATACACGTTTTGATGACTACGTGATAGTTCAGTGCATAATGTTAAACGGTTTAGAATTGGGGCACCGAAGACATTTTGAAACGTCGCAGAACATATGAGATGTTCCAAGAGCTAAAATTGGGATTTCAGGCTCGTGCCCACGTCTAGAGGTGTAAGACCTCCGACAAGTTTCTTAGCCTGCAAACTAAGGGAGAAAAGCTCAATCATTGAGCGTGTGCTCAGATTGTCTGAGTACTACAGTCACTTGAATCGAGTGGGAGTTAAATCTTCCAGATGAGATAGTGATGGTTCTCCATGGTCACTGCCACCAAGCTATTAGAGCTTCATGATGAACTATAATATATCAGGGATAGACATGATGATCCTTGAGCAATTCGCGATGTTTGACACCGCGAAAGTAGAAATCGAGTAGGAGCATCAATTGTTGATGGTTAGTAAAACCACTAGTTTCAAGAATGGCAAGGGCAAGAAAGGGATACTCATGAAACAACAAATCAGTTGCTGCTCCAGTGAAGAAACCCAAAGTTGAACCCAAGCCCGAGACTAAGTGCTTCTGTAATAAGGGGAACGGTCACTGAAGCAGAACCACCCTAGATACTTGGTAGATGAGAAAGGCTGGAAAGATCAACATAAGTATATTGGATATACATTATATTAATGTGTACTTTACTAGTACTCCTAGTAGCACCAGGGTATTAGATACCGGTTCGGTTGCTAAGAGTTAGTAACTCGAAATAAAAGGCTACGGAATAAACGAAGACTAGCTAAAGGTGAGATGACGATATGTGTTGGAAGTGTTTCCAAGGTTGATGTAATCAAATATCGTACACTCCCTCTACCATCAAGATTGGTATTAAAACCTAAATAATTGTTATTTGGTGTTTGCGTTGGGCATAGACATGATTGGATTATGTTTATCGCAATACAGTTATTCATTTAAGGAGAATAATGGTTACTCTGTTTATTTGAATAATACCATCCCGATTGTAGTGATACACATGTTCATGCCAAAAGATATAAGATAGTAATGATAGTACCACATACTTGTGGCACTGCAATTTGAGTCATATTGGTATAAAACGCATGAAGAAGCTCCATGTTGATGGATCTTTGGACTCACTTGTTTTTGAAAAGATTGAGACATGCGAACCATGTTTATTGTTAGATATGCATGAAGAAACTCCATACAGATGGATCATTTGGACTCACTTGATTTTTAATCACTTGAGACATGCAAATCATACCACATGGCCATGATGACTGGAAGGCCTTGTTTTCAGTAAGATGGAACAAGAAAGCAACTTGTTGGAAGTAATACATCTTGATGTGTGCAGTCCAATGAGTGCTGAGGCATGTAGTGGATATCGTTATGTTCTTACTTCACAGATGATTTGAGTAGATGCTAAGTATATTTACTTGATGAATCATGAGTCTGAATAATTGAAAGGTTCAAGTAATTTCAGAGTGAAGTTGAAGATCGTCGTGACAAGAGGATAAAATGTCTATGATCATAGAGATTTATATTTGAGTTACGAGTTTGGCACACAATTAAGACATTGTGGAAATTGTTTCACGACTAATACCGCCGGGAACACCATAGTGTGATGGTGTGTCCGAACATCATAACTGCACCCTATTGGATGTGGTGCATACCATGATGTCTCTTATCGAATTACCACTATCGTTTATGGGTTAGGCATTAGAGGCAACCGTATTCACTTTAAATAGGGCACCACACAAATCCGTTGAGACGACACCGTATGAACTATGGTTTAGAGAAACCTAAGCTGTTGTTTCTTAAAAGTTTGGGGCTACAACGCTTATGTGAAAAAGTTTCAGGCTGATAAGCTCGAACCCAAAGCGGATAAATGCATCTTCATAGGACACCCAAAACAGTTGGGTATACCTCCTGTCTTAGATCCAAAAGCAATAGGAATTGTTTATGAAATCAGGTCCTTTCTCGAGGAAAAGTTTCTCTCGAAAGAATTGAGTAGGAGGATGGTGGAGACTTGATGAGGTTATTGAACCGTCACTTCAACTAGTGTGTAGCAGGGCACAAGAAGTTGTTCCTGTGGCACCTACACCAATTGAAGTGGAAGCTTATGATAGTGATCATGAATCGTCGGATCAAGTCACTACCAAACCTCGTAGGACGACAAGGATGGGTGCTATTTCAAAGTGGCATGTAATCCTGTCTTGGAAGTCATGTTGCTAGACAACAATGAACCTACGAGCTATGGGGAAGCGATGGTGGGCCTGGATTCCGAAAAATGGCTCGAGGCCATAAAATTCGAGAGAGGATCCATGTATGAAAACAAAGTCTAGACTTTGGAAGAACTACTTGATGGTCGTAAGGCTATTAGGTACATATGGAGTTTAAAAGGAAGACGGACAATGATGGTAAGTATCACTGTCGGTGTCAAAACCGGCGGATCTCGGGTAGGGGGTCCCGATCTATGCGTCAAGGTTGGATGGTAACAGGAGACAAGGGACACTTTATTTTACCCAGGTTCAGGCCCTCTCGATGGAGGTAAAACCCTACTCCTGCTAGATTAATATTGATGATATGGGTAGTACAAGAGTAGATCTACCACGAGATCAAGGAGGCTAAACCCTAGAAGCTAGCCTATGGGTATGATGATGGTTATCATATGTTCGTCCTACGGACTACAACCCTCCGGTTTATATAGGCACCGGATAGGGTTAGGGTTACACAGAGTCGGTTACATTGGTAGGAGATCTTGAATATCCGCACGCCTAGCTTGCCTTCCACGCCAAGGAAAGAACCTTCCGGACACGGGACGAAGTCTTCCATCTTGTATCTTCATAGTCCTGGAGTCCGGCTGAGGATACAGTTCAGCTATCCGAACACCCCCTAATCCAGGACTCCCTCAGTAGCCCCTGAACCAGGCTTCAATGACGACGAGTCCGGCGCGCAAATTGTCTTCGGCATTGCAAGGCGGGTTCCTCCCCCAAATTCTTCAAGAAGATAATAAACACCAAAAAATAGTGTCCGGCTCTGCAAACCAAGTTTCCACGTATTGCCATATAGAGAATAATACAAACACAAATCAAATCTGATGACGTATTCCGCAGTGCGTCATAACACTGTGACCAAGCCTTCTGTATGGATTATTTTTTGTTGTTCCACCGCAGCACGTTCAACGAGGCGGTTTCCTTGGCACGTCTTGTCGAAGCAGAGATCGTGTGCCCCCTTTAACTGGATTCTCATTAATACGGACCTGGGTAACCCAACCGTGCCCGTTAAGCATGTCCTGCCTTGATTAAAGGCTAGTCCAAGACGGTTACGGGGAGGGCTCTTGATATTCTGCCTCTTATAAAGAGACCGAGACCTTGCTCCCCTCTTGTGTTCTCAAAACAAGCTCGCCTATAGCCTCGAGTTCCAACACCCCAGGCTTTTAGATTCTAGGCGCACCGGACCATCGACAATGTCCGGCTCCGGCCTTCAAGGCCAATGGATGCCCTCCTCCGTTACGGATGAGGACGTATCAAGGTTGAGGGAGGCTAGGTTCCTGACCAGCGAGATCCCGCACAGGTTGCCTGCTCAAGGACAAGCGATCCCAAGCCCTCAGCCTGGTGAGAGCGTAGTATTCATCTCCCACTTCCTTCGGGGATTAGGCTTCCCAACGGATCCTTTCATAAGGGGGCTGATGTTTTATTATGGGCTGGAATTCCATGACCTAGCTCCGGAGTCCATCCTCCATATCTCCTCCTTCATTGTTGTGTGTGAAGCGTTTCTCCATATCACTCCTCACTTCGGATTATGGCTCAAGACCTTCAAGGTAGAACTGAAGATAATCGAGGGGCGTCACGTAGAGTGCGGAGGTGCTGTTATAAAAAGGAATACCGATGATCCATGGCCCGAGGGCACTTTTCAAGAGGAGCTCGGCTTATGGCAACAGGAGTGGTTCTACATCACCTCTCCTCGGGGCACCCTTGGGTAGCGCCTCCCGCCTTTCGCTCGGGCCCCCCACCACGTTTAACATCGTGGATCAACACAGGGTTAGATCGGGGCTTGCCCAAAGACGTTCCTCTGTTGCAGGGCCGCATAAAGGATCTCCTAAAAGGAGACCTTAACCTGGTCAAGGTGACACAAGTTATGCTGATTCGCCGGACACTGCCCGGCCAACGTCGCCCCCTCCGCTTGTGGGAGTTCAACCCAGAGGGGCCGCGAGTTCTCCGATATTTCATGGGCGTGACGCCTATGGAGATGTATAGACTGTTCTTCAGACCACAAGAAGTGAGTCCGGATTTGACCGAGGATGCTGGTTTAAGCCGCAACCGCCCGGATACAGAAGTAGGTGACCTTGCGCCCAGACCTTCTATCCGTACAATTGACTTATTTTTTTAACAGTACTTCTCCTTTTTACGCAGGAGTGGATAGCGAAGGCGAAGCTGGTCCGGTGTCCGGCTCCCCTTCCCGAGACCAGGCTAGATCCTGTGCTAGTCAGGATGTTGGAGGTGGCGCCTCTGGAGGAAAATGAAGGGGCGGACAAGGAAACCGTGGCCTCTTTGAAAGGGGCCATCCCAAAGGGGGGAATCGACAACTCCTCTCCAAAGGGGAAGAAAAGGGCCGCCTCTGACGACCCGGGAGCCGTAGCTCCAAAGCGGGGGAAAGAATCCGCGTCAGAGGACCCGACGCCGGGGAGCCCCTCGGCCGAACTAAATCCTTAAAAGGAGCAGCCCTCCAACGAGCCGTAAGTAGAAAGAGAGTCATTCTTTTAAGAGAAATCCTTAATTTATATCTGAGAAGTTTTAACCGAAACCTTACCTTGTAGTTCGGACCTCGACCCTTCTCGGCAGAGCTCGTCATCGGGGGATCTTCTTTCGGAGATGATGGAGAGCGGAACGCCTCCTCCTTCATCGCCTAGCAAGGCGGGCAACGCCGAAGTGTCATCGCAGAGGATTTCTCCGAATCTGCCAGAGGCAGAAGGTGATCATGCGGCCCCCCGGGGTTCTCCGTGTCCGGCCTCCGAAGAAGGCCATGGGACGAGTCCGACACCATCTGGTGTTTGGTCGGAGGAGCTGAAGGTTCTGCTGGGCCGAGCCTCTGTTTCAGAGGAGCATCGTGTGTTGATGCACACGGTGATTGAAAAGATTTCATCTGCGGAAAGCGGACTGAACGAGGCCGTCAAGAGTTTACTGGCGGGCCTTGAGGTACGTTTTGAATAACGAACATTAGTGTTAATTCCGCATAATAACATGCGCCCTATATAGATAGTAGCCCCTGAGACTCTGTGTGCCGCAAAGATTAGCGGCGTGCAGAGGATCTTAATCCCAGGTCCTTTAAGTGGCACCTTTGTATGTAGGTGGCAGGTTGTCCGGAGTCGAGCCGGACTCGAGATTTTGCCGAAATGAAACGGCAACTCGATGAGGCAGAAGCCGACATCGTGCTTGTTAACAAGCGGCTTGATGATGCTCAAGGTATTGAGTTTATTTGGCGATTGTTAGTAAGAGGAGCTTTATGTCAATATCTTACCTTGTGTATGTTTGATGCAGATGGTGCGGCGGCCGTAGAAGGACTTAGGGCCGAGCTCGCCAAAGCAAAGGAACAAGCCAGAAAAAGCGATGCGGCTGCCGGAAGAGCCCGTGAAGAGCTAAAAGCCGAACAGGCTTCCCATTGCCGAAGCAAGGAGGAGATGGCTGATATAGCCGTGAAGTTGAAAAGTGCTACTGACCGTTGCAAACTTCTTGAAGAGGAAGGTTTAGCCCGGCAGACGGATTTAGAGAAGGCTGTCGCCGACGCCAAGGACGCCCGCTCTGGTATGAGAGCGTCAAGGGAAGAGCTGCGTCAAGCCGGACTAATTGCGGATGGAAAGCCCTTCCTGCTGCGGAGAAAATTCTGTGATCGGAAGTTCGCCCCGTTGGACCGAGCGTGGAGCGTGGAGGACACCTATCTGGATTTGTCGGCTAGTGCCGCTGATGCGACCAGGTACTTTCAAGATAAGAAAGATCATGAAGTGGAAAAGCTCTTCTGGTCGCAGTTCACTAATCCAGAGCGTCCACTATCAGTGGATGATCGCCTGGCCCAATGGGCTGAGCTGAATAGGTTGTCCGGACTCGCCATGAAGTATGCCATGGACCGCCTGTGTCCGGGGAGATCGAAGCCGAGAAGCTATTTCAGTTTGGTGCAGCAATTTCTTGACGTGGTGCCTCGGATTGAAGCTCTAAAGAGGTCCTCTTGCATAGAGGGCGTGCGGCTGGCTCTTGCCCGTGTCAAGACATACTGGGCAGATATGGAGCCCACCGTTGTTGTGTCCCGTGATTCGGATAAAAGCCAAATTCCTTCCGAGCACTATTTTGAGGAAGTCCTCGCGGGCGCTCGTATAATAGAGACGCAGTGTTCGAAAGATGCTGTTTTATGACAGCATATGTAATCGTAGATCAATATTTTTATAAATTGTAATGGCGTAATTTAGACTTGTGCCTTCAAGTATTAATAACACCTCCTGTGCGGCCGTTTTAATATATAAATTCTGAAAGATTGCAGTCGTTGGCTTCAGCCCCCACGCACATAGTGCGGGGGTGCGCGCGGAGAACGCATTTTCACACTTAACCCAACGTCTTGGTCCTACAAAGGAGGTGATAGCGCCGCGGGCTAGGCAACCGAACTATAATGCTTTAACACTTTCACTTAGCCATAGGAGCTTGACAGTGGGACTCTTTAGGTAGCCCTTTAATGGCGACTGCGTTTACCCGAATTCGGGACGCATATGTGCCTGACCGGGAAGCGGCCCTTCGTCAAAACGGAGGAATTCGATAAATTCCTATAAGTCATCGAGTGGCGACCAGTCTCGCGCTACATCATGACAGTCGGTTTTCGGCTTTCTCTACTGAGGTGCTCACCCGGCCGAACCGGGGCACAATCGCAGTAGTTCTCCTGGTGCAACCTTAGCCGACAGAACGAAACGTAAGGTGGCCGAACTCAGAGCCGGGCAACCCAACATGTGACCAAAATCATGACTCGGAGCTGATGCATATAGTGCCAAAACTTGCGACGCCGAACACTCCCTAAGGTGTTCGGTCTTTGTGGGTGCGTGTGAAACAACACCCTTGAAAAAGAAAAAAGCCCCTTGTGTCCAGGTACGAGCAAGAATTCTGGCGTGGCCACATGCCAAAACGCCAGTCTCCTCCATGATTATAGTGAGGTAAACCAGGGGATGTATAGCAGCAAGAGACAGTAAAAAAGGTTACGCAGGGACTTAATCTAAGAAGAATCCTTTGGGGCGGGTCCCTACTGCACGTCTGCGCCTGTGTCTCCGCTGTGCCGTGTCCTGGACGGGCGCCGTACGACGTTCATCTGTAAAAGGGAAGAACTAAATTGAAAAATGGGTTGTGCGGATCAAAAAGAATAATAAATAAAATGTGAAGTGAGAATAGATACGGTCGAGTTTTATTGTCTCTGCGTACAGCCCCTGGTGAGGCGTACCAAGCTTATAATGAAAATGGGCTTGTGCCGAACTCATTGAGTCCGGGTCCGCGGCCTTTTGTGACTTACATCGAAAAAGTCTTTTGGCTGGCGAGGCCATTTTGTTGGGCGGCCGTTTAAGCGGCCGCACAATCCTCCGTTTGGAGGAGATGTAGTTTAGTATGCTCCCTTTAAAGAGATGATGCCTCGAGGACCGGGCATCTTTAGCGTGAGGGATGCATAATGCGGTATTTCGTTAAAGCGAGCGAAAGATCCGCGTCCCATTAGTGCTTGATAGCGACTTGAAAACGGGACTATGTGGAAGATAAGCTTTTCGCGACGAAAGTTATTGGCAGAGCCAAATATGACCACAAGCCGGAGAAAACCCATACAGTGGGTGTCCGGGCCTGGTGCTACTCCTTGAAAGGAGGTTTTACTGTGACGGATTCGTGCTGGGTTTATGCCCATGCGGTGAATTGTATCCTGATATATCAGATTTAGTCCACTGCCACCGTCCATAAGGACGTTGGTAAACTGGAATCCGTCTATTATTGGATTAAGTATCAGGCCAGTCCGGCCTGCGTGTTTGATATTGCGAGAATAATCTAGCTGATAAAAAATGATTGGCTTTAGTGACCAGTGGCCAGACTCCTGAGGGATAGGCTTGAATGTGCGGACCTTTATGGGTGCCTCATGCCTTGTTATGTGAAGTGAGTTCACTGTTTTGACTTCTTGCGGGAAGTTCTTTTGCTTCCTGGTGTTCTGCTTTTGGGGTTCGTCCTCTTCCTCACTTGGTGTGTCGAGCCCCTTGTGTTCGGCGTTAAGCCTTCCGGATTGTTTGTAAACCCAACAGTCTCTGTGGGTATGATTAGCAGGCTTTCCAGGAGTACTATGTATCTGACATATCCTGTCCATGATTCTATTTAGACTGGACGGATCTTCCCTATTATCCTGAGGGGGTGATTTTGTCTGATTTTGCCGTGAGCCTTTGAATCCGGCATTGACTGTCGTGCTCTTCGGACTTTTTCTTTTGATTCGGCGAAGGTCCTTGTTCCACCGTGGTTTCCCGTTTCCATCCCTGATTTCTGATGTACTTGGGTCGCTGGGGCTGCATCGTGCCAACCAGCAGTCCTCTCCTGCGCAAAAGCGGGTCATGAGGCTTGTGAGTGCGGCCATTGTTCTTGGCTTTTCCTGGCCGAGGTGTCTGGCGAGCCATTCGTCTTGGACATTGTGCCTGAAAGCCGCTAGGGCTTCGGCGTCCGGACAATCCACTATTTTATTCTTTTTAGTGAGGAATCTGTTCTAGAACTGCCGAGCTGATTCTCCGGATTGTTGAGTTATGTGACTGAGGTTGTCTGCGTCCGGGGGACGGACGTAGGTCCCTTGAAAATTTGCTCGGAAAGCGTCCTCGAGCTCTTCCCAACTTCCAATTGTGTTTTCGGGAAGGCTTTTAAGCCAGTGCCAGGCTGGCCCTTTAAGCTTAAGGGGTAAATATTTTATGGCGTGGAGATCATGTCCTCTAGCCATATGTATGTGGAGGATATAATCCTCGATCCAGACTCCCGGGGTCTGTTGTTCCATCGTACGCCTCTATGTTAACGGGTTTAAATCCCTCTGGGAATTCATATTCCAGGACCTCATCGGTGAAACATAGAGGGTGTGCGGCACCCCTATATTTGGGTGTGCAGGATTCTCATGGTGGATTTTTTGCATTGCTTGTGAGAGCTTGCTTTCTTGGCCCGTAAATGGACCTGGCTGGGCCATGATGCGAGTCTTTGATTGTGTCGCATGCCGCATTGAGTGCGGCGCCATTTGCCGTATTGTAGTGGCCAAGAGGTCGTTTATTCGACCGTGTAGCCTTTTTGTTTTTCGAGTTCGGGGGCTCTAGGGCCTCCTGGTCGAATTCGGGCAGTAGCTTTCTCTTCGGATAGCTTTTGGTGCGGCGGCTGCCGCCGTATTTGTCTGCGGTCTTGATTACTTTGCTCCATCTTGTTTTGAGTGCATCTTCCGCCGTCTTTAGCTTTTGCTTCTGCTTCTTCAGGCTTCGTGCTGTGGCGACGAGCCTTTCTTGGAGATTCTTCTGCTCCATGATTTTATCCGGCGTGGTATCGTCCGGAGTTCTGTTATGACCGGGGAAGGACTATTCGTCCTCTCTGCCCGTGTTACCCTGTTCGGACGGCTGTTCTGGGATGCGTTCGTCATCTGCCGGCTCGTCCTGCTCTATGGCTGGGTCTTGCTTGAGGCGGGGCTTCGCTCGGCGTTTACGTCGCAGCTTTGAGTGCTTTTCGGAGGGTTTACCCTTCTTTTCGCCCCCTTCTTCCTCATTGTGGGTTTTTTCAGGTGTATCCACCATGAATACGTCATTAAGTGGGGTGGAGGTCCAGTGCCCTATGGGCGCTGGTTCTCGTTCGTCTCCGTCTTCGTCGTCCATACCGTCGAAGTCTTCGGAGCCGAAGTCGAGCATGTCAGTTAAATCGTCGACAGTGGCTATTAAGTGGGTGGTGGGTGGGCTTTGAATTTCTTCATCGTCCGAATCCCAACCTCGCAGGCCACAGTTCGGCCTGGGCTCTCCTGAAAAAGAGAGAGACTTGAGAGATTTCAGAATATCACCAAAAGGCGAATACTGAAAGATGTCCGCGGCGGTGAACTCCATTATCGGCGCCCAATCTGATTCGATTGGCAGGGGCGCGGGAGGTTCGGAGTTCGGAGAAGAGTCTGGCTCCTTGGAGTCATGTGCCATGCGGAGTGCGGGGCTTGCATTTGGCTCAATGGCTTTTAAGATCGCAGCCCCCGAGGTGACGTCCAACCGTTCATCCTCAAAGAACGCAGCGGGCTCCGGATCAAGGATCTGGGCCGGAGTGTATGCGGCCTCCAGGACACTGTTCGGAGGCAGAGCTATATCATGCCCCTCGAGATAGTGCGGCGCGCTTGGCTGTGGCTTGAATCCGTCGAAGATCAGGTCTCCGAGGGTATCTGCCGTGTAGTTTAAGCTTCCCCACCTGGCTTGATGGCCAGGGGCGTGGCTTTTGATCTGCTCCAGATGGCCATGCGAGTTGGCCCGCAGAGCGAAGCCGCCGAAGATGAAGATCTGTCCGGGGAGAAAAGTCTCACCCTGGACCTCATCGTTGTTGATGATCAAAGGAGCCATCGGGCCTAAAGGCGACGACACAGAGGAACTCTCAATGAAAGCACCAATGTCGGTGTCAAAACCGGCGGATCTCGGGTAGGGGGTCCTGATCTATGCGTCAAGGTCGGATGGTAACAGGAGACAAGGGACACTTTATTTCACCCAAGTTCGGGCCCTCTCGATGGAGGTAAAACCCTACTCCTGCTAGATTAATATTGATGATATGGGTAGTACAAGAGTAGATCTACCACGAGATCAAGGAGGCTAAACCCTAGAAGCTAGCCTATGGGTATGATGATGGTTATCATATGTTCGTCCTACGGACTACAACCCTCCGGTTTATATAGGCACCGGATAGGGTTAGGGTTACACAGAGTCGGTTACATTGGTAGGAGATCTTGAATATCCGCACGCCTAGCTTGCCTTCCATGCCAAGGAAAGAACCTTCCGGACATGGGACGAAGTCTTCCATCTTGTATCTTCATAGTCCTGGAGTCCGGCTGAGGATATAGTTCGGCTATCCGAACACCCCCTAATCCAGGACTCCCTCAATCACCATTAGGAAAACTCGACTTGTCGTTAAGATGTTTCCCGACAAGTTCAAGGAGTTGACTACGATGAGACTTTCTCACTCGTAGCGATGCTAAGAGTCTGTTGGAATTATATTAGTAGGTACTGCATTATTTATGAAATCTTGCAGATAGGATGTCAAAATATTGTTTCCTTGATGATTTTCTTGAGGAAAGGTTGTATGTGATACAACCAAAAGATTTTTGTCAATCCTGAAAGATGCTAACAAGTATGCAAAGCTCCAGCAATCCTTCTAAGGACTGGAGTAAGCATCTCGGAGTTGGAATGTACGCTTTGATGAGATGATCAAAGATTTGGGTTTATACAAAGTTTATGAGAAACTTGTATTTCCAAAGAAGTGAGTGGGAGCAATATATAATTTTTGATGAGTATATGTTGTGAACATATTGTTGATCAGAAATGATGTAGAATTTCTGGAAAACATGCAGGGTAATTTGAAAAGTTTTTTTCAATGGAAAACCTGGATTAAGCTACTTGAACATTGAGCATCAAGATCTATAAGGATAGATCAAAATCGCTTAATAGTACTTTCAAATGAACACATACCATGACAAGATTTTGAAGGAGTTCAAAATAGATCGGCAAAGAAGGAGTTCTTGCCTGTGTTATAAGGTATGGATGTTGAGTAAGACTCAAGAACTGACCACGGCAGAATAGAGAGAAAGGACGAAGGTCGTCCCCTATGCTTTAGACGTAGGCTCTAAAGTATGCTATGTTGTGTACCGCACCTGAAGTGTGCCAAGCCATGAGTCAGTCAAGGGGTACAAGTGTGATCCAGGAATGGATCACAGGACTACGGTCAAGGTTATCCTTAGTAACTAGTGGACTAAGAAATTTTCTCGATTATGGAGGTGGTAAAAGAGTTCGTCGTAAAGGGTTACGCCGATACAATCTTTGACACTAATCTGGATGATTCTGAGTAGTAAACCGGATTCGTATAGTAGAAAAGTTATTTGGAATAGATCCAAATAGAGCGTGGTAGCTGCATCTACAAGATGACATAGAGATTTGTAAAGCACACACGGATCTGAAAGGTTCATACCCGTTGACTATAACATCTCTCACAAGCATAACATGATCAAACCCAAAACTCTTTGGGTGTTAGTCACATGGGGATGTGACCTTGAGTGTTAATCACATAGCAATGTGAAATGGATAATTGACTCTAGTGCAAGTGGGAGACTGTTGGAAATATGCCCTAGAGGCAATAATAAATTAGTTATTATTATATTTCCTTGTTCATGATAATCGTTTATTATCCATGCTAGAATTGTATTGATAGGAAACTCAGATACATGTATGGATACATAGACAACACCATGTCCCTAGTAAGCCTCTAGTTGACTAGCTCGTTGATCAATAGATGGTTACGGTTTCCTGACCATGGACATTGGATGTCGTTGATAACGGGATCACATCATTAGGAGAATGATGTGATGGACAAGACCCAATCCTAAGCCTAGCACAAGATCGTGTAGTTCGTATGCTAAAGCATTTCTAATGTCAAGTATCATTTCCTTAGACCATGAGATTGTGTAAATCCCGGGTACCGTAGGAGTGCTTTGGGTGTGCCAAACGTCACAACGTAACTGGGTGGCTATAAAGGTGCACTACGGGTATCTCTGAAAGTGTCTGTTGGGTTGGTACGAATCGAGACTAGGATTTGTCACTCCGTGTAACGGAGAGGTATCTCTGGGCCCACTCGGTAGGACATCATCATAATGTGCACAATGTGACCAAGGAGTTGATCACGGGATGATGTGTTACGGAATGAGTAAAGAGACTTGCCGATAACGAGATAGAACAAGGTATCGGGATACCGACGATCGAATCTCGGGCAAGTGCTATACCGGTAGACAAAGGGAATTGTATACGGGATTGATTGAATCCTTGACATCGTGGTTCATCCGATGAGATCATCATGGAGCATGTGGGAGCCAACATGGGTATCCAGATCCTGCTGTTGGTTATTGACCGGAGAGTTGTCTCGGCCATGTCTGCATGACTCCCGAGCCCGTAGGGTCTACACACTTAAGGTTCGATGACGCTAGGGTTATAGGGAATAGATGTACGTGGTTACTGAATGTTGTTCGGAGTCCCGGATGAGATCCCGGACGTCACGAGGAGTTCCATAATGGTCCGGAGGTAAATATTTATATATGGGAAGTCATCATACGGTCACCGGAATAATTCGGGGGTTACCGGTATTGTACCGGGACCACCGAAGGGGTTCCGGGGGTCCACCGGGAGGGTCCACCCGCCCCGGAGGGCCCTATGGGCTATGCGTGGAGAGGGACCAGCCCCTTAGTGGGCTGGGCGCCTCCCCCCTAGGGCCCATGCACCTAGGGTTTGGGGGAACCCTAAAGGGGGGCGCCCACCTTGCCTTGGGGGGCAAGGGAACCCCCCTGGCCGCCGCCCCCTCCTCAGATTGGATCTGAGGGGGCCGGCCCCCCCTCTCCGTTGCCCCTATATATATGTGGGGGGTGGGCGGGCAGCCGTACCAATGTTCTGGCGTAGCCCTCCCCCTCTCCCAAGTCCCTCTCCTCTCCCGCGGTGCTTGGCGAATCCCTGCAGGATTGCCACGCTCCTCCTTCACCACCACGCCGTCGTGCTGCTGCTGGACGGAGTCTTCCCCAACCTCTCCCTCTCTCCTTGCTGGATCAAGGCATGGGAGACGTCACCGGGCTGCACGTGTGTTGAACATGGAGGCGCCGTTGTTCGGCGCTTAGATCGGAATCAACCGCGATCTGAATCGCTACGAGTACGACTCCTTCATCAGCGTTCTTGCAACGCTTCCGCTTAGCGATCTACAAGGGTATGTAGATGCACTCTCCTTCCCCTCGTTGCTAGATTACTCCATAGATTGATCTTGGTGATGCGTAGAGAATTTTAAATTTCTGCTACGTTCCCCAACACACCTATCTTGGGAGCTTCACACCCAATGGGCCAAAGAGAGTTTGGTTGCTCAAAGCACGACTCAAACATAGGCACCCATTGAGCACAGCTCACAAACTTACTTGGGGTCTCTTTGTGTCAAATACCTAAGAGTTTGAAAGGACCCTTGTAGCCGGGTATCGACCCACGGCTTGGAAGCCTGGTGTATTCACCTAAAACCCCGGGTTAACCTGCCTTCATCAAGTAAGCCACTCCTATCCAGGTAATCCTGGCACGACCCGTCAAACGTTTGACAGTTACTCTCATTGAGACCCTGAACTTGTCAAAGTTAAAACGATGATTGGTTAGTTGGAGGCCCATATTAAAAGGCTTTGTCAAAATGGTTTAACTCAGTGGCCTGGCAGCCCATGAAAAGCCTCGATTTGGGCCTGGCAGCCCTTGAAAAGCCTTGACTACATGGTTTTTTGTTTGCTTCTTGCCAAGTTTTTTGTTCTTTCATAATATTTATGATAACCCGGTGTTTCTTAACCCGGTGTGGCTTACGGATTTTTTCTGTTAAAGCATACAATTAAAGGTAACCCGACATCCTTCAAACCGGTCTGGCTCTGACACCATGTCTCCAGCAATCATCCGGTGTTCATCACAACCCGGTTCTATATCATATACACCAACATTGCATGGTGGAAGTTGGGTTTTCACCCTTACTAAAATCAAAATTGGTAAACCAACAGCATAGTTTCATATCACAGGTATGATTTATTATTGCTACTTTATAGCAACCATGGTTGTCTACCAAGTTGTGTTGGGCATTTTGACCCGTCCGGTGGTAAACCGCCCGGACAGATTTTTTCTTATGCAGACACAGGGATTGCATAATATTGTGAAAGTACATAAGCCAGTACTGAAATTATCATGGCGGATCAAGGCAAAGTATATCCCAATGCACGATGGCAACAAATCAAAGTATTTTCGCTAGCCTATTACAAGGCGCTTTAAGGCCCAAAATATGGTGTTGTTTCAAACAGAACAAAGTTTATGGAGCATCAATCAGATTGCCGGATCAAGCCTCATTACCATGTTGATGTGAAGTTGATGGGTCATTTGGCGTCGGATCAGCCTCCTCCTCCCCACCTAGTGGCTGGAAGTCCGCGGTGGTCCAGTCAATCCGGGTTAAAGCCTGAAAGACAACCCCTTCACTGATAAGTTCCGATGGATCAACGTCAGGGGCATAAGTGTGCTTACGGATTGGCGGAATAAGATTTTGCGCTTCCGGCATGACATCGTTAATCCGTTTGTTGTTGGCATCATAATAAGACCAGTGAATAGTCAAGTTAGCATCTTCTGCTAGCTGACTCGCCAGAGGACGCATTTCCCTTGTCACATTTTTAAGGGCTTTGTCATCAAACTCTGCCCCATTTTCTTGTGTGCTTGGAAAGCCTTTGGCGAGGTCAACCGGATCCAGGTCGGCTATCCACGCTTTGGCTCGGGTGAGTGCCAACAAAGAGCCAGCCCTGGCAGCGGATCGCTTCATCTCTTCTATCTGTGCTGGCGTCATGGATAACCTTGCCAGAGTGTCCTTGATCAGTGTTGGGGCCGGATTGTCGTAGGATGCTGCGCAGATAACCCGTTGGGCACCAGCATACAGTTGTTCAATCAGAGTATATGTTGCTTTCAGCTTCATCCATACATCCGAGACCATATGAGCAATGTGGCTACCTACAATGGTTTACGAATTTCATATTTAAACCGGCACCCTACAAGATGGATATTTTAGATACCTTGGTAGGAGTACTTACCAAATACTTCAGAGGTCATGGCATTAACTTGACGCTTCAATCCAAAAAGCTCTTCTGCCACCGATTTAAGAGCTGACTCGGTGTCTTCAGCCCGTTTCAGCAATGTATCCTTCTCAGTGTCCCAATTGGCACGTTCAATCTTGAATCCTTCCTTAAGTTGTTCCATGGAAGTTAAAGCGGCTCTTAGCTCATCTTTGGCCTTGGAAGATTCTTCTTGATGGGATTTGATACTTTCTTGAAGATCAGCAATTTGAGTGCGTTGATGGTTTATATCAGCCTGCCACAATTAGAGGAGCATATCAATATTTTATCAAAGTCCCAAGTATACAACTAGTTATACACTTGGCACTTGGGGGCTAATGCGGATTGCTTCTTTACTACTGCTTGTTCAAAGTCCCAAGGATTAATACAAGTTTCAATCCTGGCACTTGGGGGCTAATGTATATTTGCTCAAGAACATAAGCAAGGTAAAGTCAACAATGTGCAGTATGGAAGATCAAAATTCCCGGTTTGTCTTTGCAAACTAAACCGGCCCTTGGGGGCTACAAGATACAAGGCAGTGAAGATATAAGATATGGATGAAAATGTTCACCTCATAGTGTTCCTTCATCAGATTTACCAAATCGGCTTCATGATCTCGGCTTGTATAAAGCCGGCTCAAGAATCCGGAATGAAGATCCTGGGCAGAAAGATTAGCATATTTTGACAAGTCAGCCTCCATCTTCCCCTTGCCCATAGAAACAAACTCGTGCTTGGTGGTATGTTTTGCCAAGATAACTGGATTACCCGGGGCGGTATAATCAGTGCCAGTACCCGGGGCTGTTGAGTTCAGCGGATCAACAACTGGATTTGCAGGTGTAGCATGTGGACTTGATGTGCCCACGTGTGTAGCCGGATCAGCTTTCGGCAGATCAGCATTGGTAGCTGGCTCCGGCGGGACAGAATCATCCATGATAATATCAAGATTTTCATCAGCATTTTCAGGAGTCTCCTCTGGTTCAATTTCGCCAGTAGGGGCACTAGTCTTAGCTTCTTGCTCGGACGAGCTTGGGCACTAATATTAAAACAAGGATTAGCACGATAAACCGAATTATGAAGGAAAAATGGAGGGCTGCATACTTACCCAGGAACGGTTTTCAGTGGAGGCAGCTGAGTGGTTGATGAACCGCCAGACGAATTAGAAGACACCTAGTAATTTGAATCAGATGGATTGGGAGGGCATCGGAAGAACCCTTCAAAGGATAAAGTTTTTCAGGAGAACAAGCAACCTCTGGACGACGTTTACGGTTTGGTGTATGAGGTAAACCGGAAGAAGTGACCTGTTGACCGCTGTGCCGGGTTGTGTGACGCCCTTCAGTTTGCTGTGTCTTCAAAGAAAGTTTTTGATCCAAGTAAGCAAGAGGGTGAGAGCATTTCACTTTCTGAACTGCACGGCGAAATCTTTGAACCGGCACAAGTTCTGAGTCAGAAGAAAGACAAATTACCTCAACATGATCTGCATGGCTGTCCTCCGCATCATCCTGGGAGTAATCATAATCAATAAGGTGTATGAAATAGAAGCCAAGGGAGTCAAATTTTACCTCTTCAGCCGAGTCATTGACATCTTCTGGCGGTTCAGAAGACTCAGCAGTTTTCCTCTTGGTGACCTTGCCCTTGACACGAGGAGCCTTGGCCATTTTGTCTTGAGGTTTCCTTTTCCAGAAGGAGCTATTGGCCTACGAGATTGCACAAAGGGTTATTATAGCAGTGTTAAAGCGGGGAAGGATCAGGAAAGTACAAGGTTAAAGTTTTTACCGCCGGCAGTTTGTTGGAGGCATAAAAGGGGCGCAGACTAGTTTGAGTGCATACGGCGAGTGGTTCGTCAAGCATTTTGTTTACACTCTCAGTAATTTCATCATCAGTCAGTTCTATTTCATTAAATCATTGTGGGTCATTGGTCTTGCCGGTATATTCACACATCAATCCGGGGTGGCGGCTTAAAGGTAGAATACACCATGAAACCCAACAGCAGACGAGATCAACACCAGTTAAACCGTTGGCAAGGAAATCCCGGAGTTTGGCGAGTTGAGGTGCATAGGCTTGTCGTTCTTTGGTAGACAATCGTTGAGGTAAAGGGTGGCTATTGCTAAGCCGGTGCGGACGGTAGCCCGACAAAGGATTTTCTTCAGCAGGGGTAGTGTTCTGACAATAGAACCAAGTTTGGTTCCAGTCTTTGGCATGGCTGTGAAGTTTGGCGTGAGGAAATTCAACCTCTTTCCTCTTTTGAATCGACACACCACCAAGTTCAGTATTGCGGCTGTCAGAAAATTCGGTCCGGCGGTTTAAGTGAAAGAGGTCTCGAAAGAGATCAACAGTTGGTTCTACTTGCAGGTAAACCTCACAGAATACTTGGAAATCGCATATGTTGGACACAGAATTTGGTCCAATGTCTTGAGGATGGACTTGGAAGCTGGCACGTACATCCCGGAAATTTTTTGATCCGGGGGGGCTAAAACCTCGAGCTAGATGTTGCATGAACACAATCACTTCTCCATATTGAGGCTCAGGAGGGCACTCAGGGCCAGAAACTCGCCAATGAAGGACATTTTTTGGAGCTAAAGCGCCCGTGGTGACATATCCATTGATTTGCGTCTCTGTGATCCGAGATGGAACCCAGTTGCAAGCAGCAAATTGCTTCGTCATCTTACAAGGTCTGTAAAAGGAAAATGGATGGTTTACAATTGATGGTTCATGTGTGTTTATCAATGTTAAACCGGCAATTTAATCAAAGTGTACATACGAAGTGAACCGGGCATTGCTATTCAAGTCTAGATGGTGGTTTAAGTGAGGGCTAATGGCATATGACGTATTATCAATTACTAAAGGTTAAACCGCCCTTGGGAGGCAGAACCCAATCTGAAAATCTGCTAAGTGTTGCGGAAACAAGTTTCACAAGATGGTGATATAATTTTGGATCTACCGTCGTTCAATAAAGAAATTTTTCTGAGCCCTACAATGGTGTTAAGCAGAACAGAGAAGGTTCAAATAAGGATCTATCCAGGAACAATAAGATTCTGTAGTACGGCAGAGTAAAAGCTATAGATCCAGCCGCAAAGAGAAACTATCAGGCCTAGCTAGATTCAGTAAGATGCTAAAGGAAAAGCAGATAAACACTGATGAACACTGACGAACACCGAAGAAACTTCGAACCCCTAATGTAGATCTAATAAGTAAAGGAAAGGAGTATTTACCAGGGCCACGCAACGGCGGAGTCTCATAGGAGATCTGGTACGAACAGGGTGATGCAGCGGCCTAGTTGGTGCAGACTTGAAGATCGACGACGGCGGTGGCGGCGATGCTTGAGGTCTTCGGGTCGCGAGGAGGAAGACGGCGCGAAGAGGAAAGGGGAAAAATGGAAGGAGCCTCGGTCTTATTTATAAAGGAAGAGGGATAAAATGACAGGCGCGAAAATCGAGGAGTCTAAAGCGGCAAAAGAGGATGCAGCTGTCGCCTCGATCTTCGAGAATTAATTAAAGAGAAGGGAATCTTCATAAATCTTTTTATACAGGGATGGCATCACAATGATTTACTGCAGTGATAGAAGATGACGTCATGGCGGTTCACCAAAATTCACACGGAGAAGACAATATGGCGGTTTACGAGAATTGTTAGAAATTCAGGTAGTTTTTCTAAGATTGAAGATTTACATGAATAGGTTCAAATCAATCTGGGGCCTAATGTCGGGGATATAACTACTAAGGGTAAACCGCCCAGGAGGGGCCGGTTCACCTTTAGCTACACTGAAACCCAAGAAGACCCAGAAGATGGCGCTTTACTGATGAAGCTTATAGGCCCAGAGCCCACAGGCGATTTAGGGCCCATGATAGTAAACCGCCATGATTGTATAAACTTGTGTTGTAAGATAGGAAAGGGGAGACCAAGGCAGACACTTGTATGAGCTAGCCTCGGGACTCTATAGACCGGCCAGGGTCCTCTTGAATATATAAAGGGGTGACCCGGCGGTGGTTCAGGGCAGAAAAATAACAACTCGAGACTCAGGCAAAGCGTATTCGCTCCCTGGTCATCGAAACCCGATCAATTCCATCACAACTAGACGTAGGCTTTTACCTTCATCGAAGGGGCCAAACTAGTATAAACTCCCCTGTCCCTTGTCTGATTTAACCCCTTCAAGCTAACCCATAGTGATGGCTCCACGACTAAGTCCTTTCAAGAGGACATCTGACGTGTTAATTCCACGACACCACCAGAATATTTGTCTAAGGTCCTCATACATTTTCGTACCTCCCGGGTGAAATGGAATATGAGGATTCGTGTGCTTCCGACAGGATTTTCTTCTTTAAGTCAGGCTGATTGGGTACACAAATCCTTCCACGGAATCGGAGGGTATCGAGTTTGTCCTTTGAGAAATCTGAGGTCTGCCCTGCCATCGGGCTCTTGACACATTTTTGTAGCTCGATGTCAGCTGGCTGGGCCTCGCGGATCTCTTCCTCAAGTGTGGGGGTGACTTCCAAAACATTAGCAAGGCCAACATTAACTATGACCAGGTCGAGTTGAGCGATCTCCTCTTGAAGTTCAGGAGGCAAGGATTTCAATATGACATTTAGGCTGACACGCTTTCGACTAAGTGCATCGGCAACCACGTTAGCCTTACCCGGGTGGTAATTTATTCCAAGATCATAATCCTTGACCAACTCAAGCCATCTTCGTTGACGGAGATTTAAATCCGGCTGAGTAAATATATACTTGAGACTTTTGTGATCAGTAAAAATTTGGCACCTTTTTCCAATGAGGTAGTGTCTCCAAATTTTTAGCGCATGAACCACCGCGGCCAATTCCAAATCATGAGTAGGATAATTTCTTTCGTGGGGTCATAGTTGTCGCAATGCATATGCTACTACCTTGCCGTCTTGCATAAGTACGCATCCAAGTCCTTGTCTGGAGGCGTCATAGTACACATCAAAACTGCGGTAGATATCCGAAAGAGTTAATACAGATGCAGTTGTCAGCCGTATCTTTAGCTCGTTGAAACTTTTCTCACAATCCTCAGTCCATTCAAACTTCTTATCCTTTTTGAGCAGCTTTGTCATGGGTTTAGCAATCTTGGAAAATCCTTCAATGAAACGATGATAATATCCGGCTAATCCAAGGAAACTTCGGATCTATGTGGGTGGCAACCAATCGAGCACATCCTTTACTTTGCTCGGGTCCACGGCTATACCTTCGACGGATAGTATATGTCCGAGAAACCCAACTTGCTTGAGTCAAAACTCGCATTTACTGAATTTGGCGTAAAACTAATGGTCGCGGAGTCGTTGTAGCACTGCTCGGAGGTGATTCTTGTGATCTTCTTCACTCTTGGAGTAAATGAGCATGTCATCGATGAAGACTACCACGAACTTGTCGAGGAAGTCCATGAATACTTTGTTCATCATATGCAAGAAGAAAGTAGGGGCATTGGTGAGACCAAAGGACATAATTGTATATTCATAAAGACCGTACCGAGTAGTGAATGCGATCTTAGGAATATCTTCCTTTTTAATCTTGAGCTGATGATATCCGGTCCATAAATCTATTTTAGAGAATACCTTGGCCCAACTGAGCTGATCAAATAGATCATCAATCCTTGGCAGCGGATATTTATTTTTGATGGTGACCTCATTCAATTGTCGGTAATCCACACACATTCGGAGACTGCCATCCTTTTTGTCCACGAAAATAGCAGGTGATCCCCATGGTGAAGAGCTGGGACGGATATATCCTTTCTGGAGCAATTCATCAAGCTGCTTCTTTAGCTCTACTAATTCTGATGAGGGCATCCGGTAATACTTCTTGTATAACGGTGCGGTTCCGGGCACAAGATCTATTGCAAACTCAAGCTCTCGATCTGGTGGTATGCCCATCAGCTCTTTTGGAAATACATCAGGAAACTCACTGACCACAGGAATTGATTCCAATTCAGCCACAGCGGTGAAGACCATCTCTTTCTTGGGTATGCTTCTGTGAGCATAGAAATTGGTAGTCTGCCCATTCTGACTGGTCAAAGTGACTTCTCGGGTTCCGCAGTTTATGCAAACTTGATATTGGGTCAACCAGTTCATACCCAATATAACATCCAACTTGTCAGACTCAAGAATTATCAAAGAAGTTGGAAAACCGACTCCGTTGATATTGATTTCCAAATTGCGACAGACCAGATTGCTCTTGATTAAAGATCCCGGGGTTTGTACCAACATATTTTTGCCCAAAATCGAACAAGGAAAGTTGTTTTGGGCAACAAAACTCCGAGAAATAAACGAGTGGGAAGCCCTAGAGTCAAATAAAATTACTGCAGGTATGTTACTAACAGAAAACATACCAATGACGACTTCGGGGTTCTCTTGGGCTTCATTGGCGGAGAGGTGATGTACGTACCTAGTAAAGTTTTGCTCGGTCGGACATGACTCCGTATAGTTGACTTGTGGCCTGACTAGAGCATTTGCTTTGGTGTTCTTGGGGCACTGTCTGGCATAATGTCTGTTTTGCCCACAACTGAAGCAAGAATTGTTGCGCTGACGCTCCTCGTGCACTGGGTTGGTCACGGCGTTCTTGACTTGAGTGGTGGTCTTGTTAACATTCTGTTGCCAATTGGGCTTGTATTCCACCTGAGTTTGCTGCCAGGTACGAGCCTTTTGCACTGGTTGCCCATCCTTCTTTGGCTCAAACTTACGCTTGTTGTCGTTGTTAACAGGCCTAGTATCTGATACCAGCTTGTGCTCCCTTTCAGCAATGAAAGCCTTGTTCACCAGAGTTTGGAAATATGGACAATCAAACATACTGAGAGTACACCGGAGTTGCGGATTTAATCCACCAAGAAATCTGTCAATCTTTCTTTCTTCGGTGGCCACGTCATAAAGGGAGTAACGGGCCAGATAGTTGAATTTTTGCAAATATTCACCCACAGACTGATTTCCTTGGACGAGTGCGAGAAATTCACGCTGCTTAGTCTTCATAACTCCAGTAGGGATATGATATTTCCGGAACTGCTCCTTGAATTTTTCCCAGGTGATTTCTTCATCAGCAGGCCACATGGCTTTTGCATTTTCTCACCATATGGCAGCAACGCCCTCAATTTAATGAGTTGCAAATGGAACTTTGTCATTTTCTTCAGTACGAGCAATCTCAAGCTTTTTCTCAATGGTACGCAACCAATCGTCTGCATCCAAGGGATCAACAACCTGACTGAAACTGGGTGGCTTGGTCCTTTGAAAATCTGACAGCTTGGAGTAGTGATCGTTCTGATTTCCATTCTGTCCAACCATAGCTTGCACACTTCTTAATATTTCAATCAGATTGTTGTTCCTTCTTTCCTCAAACATATGCATAATTTGCTCGGTGGAGGGCAGATTTGGCGGTGGAGGCAGTGGCGGAACGTACGGCTCGGGGGAGTGTCCTGCCTGTCGTGCAGAACGACGAACATGGGTACCCTCGCGAACGGTGTTGCTGCTGCCTCCCCGCGGCATCCTATTATGATTTTTCCCAAGGCAACACAACCGAGATGAGAAACATTCAAAATAAATTGGGGAAAAGCCAGCAACAAAAGCCCGAGAAAAAAACCCGAAATGACGAGGAAAACACGGCGAATAAAAATAGAGTTCCAACATAATTATACATAGACTCATACATGAAAGATAGCCAACATGCCAGGTTCAACTACTCTCATACAAGCAACAAAACATCGTGACTCGTGCTACTACATCCGGACATCATCCCAATGACTGCGGATACTTAGAGGCTCTACTGCTCTGCTGGTGCTGCGGGGTCCTCTCCTGATGCGGACTCAGATCCTGAACTGACAAGGTTAACTGAGACCTCCAGGTTAAAGGTAATGCGACGATGCTGCCTAGAGGGCTCTCCCTCAGGGGCAGGGGTAGGGTGAATCATCGGGGCTACGGGAGTAGTGAGAAGTGTAACCCACTCAGCAGGGGCACTGAGAGGGTTCACCGAGGCGCCCGAGCTACTTGGGGGAGTAACCGGTGAAACAGGGGAACTAGAACTGGCTGGAATATAAGGAGTAAGTCCCAGAGAGGATGGAGTAGTGGTAGATCTAGTAGTGACTAAAGCAGTGGCTAAAGCAGTACGGGCACGAGTCAGCTCTCGAGCCAGTTCATGGATCATAAGATAGCTTGCAGTGACATAACGAGCAAGGTGGCTAGCAACACTATCAGACTCCGGATCAATGATAGGGAAACGGACACGACCATTGTCGTGCAGAGAAGGGTAGTAATAGAAACCTGGGTGGCTCTGCATTCCGACCATGTTGTAGCGAAGCTTGACAAGGACCTCGAATGCAGCAAACTGGATAGCCTGAGAAGCGGTAGAGGCGTAACCGCTCTGAGAAGTACGAGTGTAAGAGCTGGAATCGGAACTAGTGCGCATAGTAACCACTACGTGATACTCATACACTGAATCATCTAGATGCTCCCGGTACACATGATAGACTGAATCGTCTCCGAGGGGGTACAACCAATGCCACACGTTGCGAAGGAGGTGCGACAACGTGTACGGCATCAGCTGCAACTGGCACGGATACGACACCGGAGCCATCTACACTCACAACCATTAGCAGGTTAGCATAAAAAATAAAGCAAGTGCATGCAATGCAACAACCAGCTACAATTGCTACCGGCACTCAACTTAAACTCGTATCTAACGTCTAGTTAACACATCGTAGTCTAGCGTGGCCTACAGTCAGTGCGGCTCTGTTACAAAGCGTTGTGGCACCCCGGCTCAGAGCGACCGGTTTACCATGCATTGCCAGCCCAGAGACCATGTCTTCTGGCAACACACAACATCTTGGTACAGAAAACAACCGCTTTATTGATGCTAGCAGACCAGAGTTTATATTACAACGTAGTCGAGGCCAAGCGGCACACACGGTGCGGCCGAACAATATGTACATTATTTAGTGAACATAAAGGGGCCTCGATCATAACAACTACGCGACAGCGGAACAACGTCGTAGCAGAAACTCCATAGCACAAGGACACCGATGTGGACACGATCTAGACTCGACCAGCGCTCCTTTCCAACGAGACTTTCCCGAAATCTGGCATGACACGCCAGGTCAGTACATTGAATGTACTTACAAGCTCACAACAGGCATAATCATAATGACAAACAATATCATGATAATTAAACAATTAATAATGCAATAATGTTTCAACAAGCTGTGATCATGCTCTTGTGATAGATGTCCCTCAGGACCGACTTACCAACCGTGATCGTTCTCGGATCACACACAAACGACCATCGTGGTCTTGACATGGGTGGCTCGTGATCCTTACGGCGATCACAACCACGACCAATGCTTGGTCTCGAACATCTCGATGGCCTTTCTGCCATCATCAATAGTGCAAAGTTCATAACTTAGTGTGCAAAATTTAGACACATGGTGGCACCTACTACGAGCGTGTCCGTGACCGTGGACTCGGCTATCGATAGATTATACACTCTGCAGAGGTAGCACACTGTACCCACACCATGGAACCCATGGCCTCGCACTCCCATTCGGGTGGACCAACGACATTTCAACGAAACCCCTCCATTGCCATGACACTCTCCCGTCCACTCCGACACAATCCCCACTGGGCTAGTCCTGGGTGGCCCCGTGTCTACCAAAGACACAACGACCACCGTCGTGGCCAAAACGATCCCATAAGGAGACCTGGTACCATAATCTCAACAACGGGCACACAAGGTTATGTCTGCTTACCGGGCCAGGGTAAGCAAGCCCATAACCTTCCCTAGTTGGAGGCACCGACCAGAGACATGACAACGGACCGAATCAAGGCCTCCCATAAGGCAAATGTGGTTGCACTGGGAAAAACTCGATTCAGTGGCACCATGACCCGACCAACGATATGTTCAAGTTGAGTTATAGTTAGGTTCAACTTAAAGTAAAAATAACCGGTGTCATAGTATGCCATGAAATGCAACTTGACCTATGCATCACATATTAATGGAAATGATTGAGTCAACCATATTCACACTAAGCATAATCATCAACAACTTATGCCACTTTTATGGTTAGGAAAAACCTTACTTTAACCAGAATATTTTCTAGCAAATTTTTATTATTTTACTCATGCAAGAAAATCACTTTAAGTAATTACTCATTTGTATCACAATATTATTCTTTCGTCATCACAAATGAATCCTAGATTCTTTACCAGCTAAGTTAGTTTCAAACATTCTATAAATCAAGCATAATAACTGAAACAAGCACTTAACAGAATAAAAATAACATAATAGTTATTTTAATGCATGGATTAAACTTTTCATTCAAGTAAGAAAATCATAAATATTGAAATGGCACCATGAAAATGTTGCTGTGGCTTGCCTTAGTGCAGATGAGGTTCACAAGCATTCTGGTGATCCTCAAGACAAGCCTCACCCTCTGAAAATAATTTTAAACACAAGAAGAAAATATCAAGAACCCTATTGAAAATCACCAGAAAATCTAGGGAGCACAGAAAGATCTCATCTTTGGTGAGCTGCTAGATTTCTTTGCAAAGAACACAATGCAAAAAGAATCAATTCATTTGAACTTATGGTTGAACAGTTATAGCTATTTGAAGCTCTCTGTAAATTAAATGAATTTGAATTTAAATAAAACAGACTAGGGGGGTGACGTCCAAAGTGTAAAGCCTCAGGGCGCCACCACTCGTACCGCTTCACGTGCGTACAGAGTGGCTGACTAGCGGGCCCCACTAGTCAGGCGAGGGGGAGAGGGAGGAGGAAACAGAGGGGGGCGCGGCTTCACCGGAGCTCTCGCCGGTGATGAGGGCTCCTTAGCCCAAACGAGAGGGGAGGGATCAAGAGAGGGGATGGAGGCGCACCTGCCCGTACCCGTAGTGTAGCTACGGGTGGTCGGACAGCGTCGGAATCGACCTCGCAAGCGGAGGTAGAGAGCGGCGGTCACCGGAGATGAGGAAGACGGCGGGCAGAGGCAACTCCAGGGGCTCCAAGTGGCTGGGACGGCTTCACCGGAGAGAGGTGGAGGCTCGGGAAGGGTCACCCTGGCCTGGGAGGGGCTGGAGCTACTGCGACGACCCGAGGGGATCACCGGCGAGCTCGAGCTCGGGGACGGCGGCCCGCGGCCTGCCTGGCCGCGCTACAGCCATCTACACATTTGTGGAGTGTGTGGGAGTGGAGGATGGTGCTCGAGGAGGCTGGGGGTGGCTCCTTTTATAGGCGAGCGTCGGGGGGGGGGATCGGACTCTGCCGGCAATACCTGGACATTGCACCCAGCGACGAGCGGCGTCAGTGAGAGGAGGAGAAGGCGACGCAACTCACGGGGACTATGGGCGAACAGGGACGAGCACAGGATCAAGAGGAAGCCGACGAGCATAGTGCAGAGCGCACTGTGGCATTGGCCGGACCGCGCCCGTGCTCGCTACGGCGAGCTCTAGCGTTGGCGGGTTCCAGGGGGAGTTAAGGGAGTTGAGACAAAGATGGTGGCGAAGTTTGGCACGCTCGGGCAGTCAGGGAAGCGAGCACGTGCGAAATAAAGCACTCGACGGCACTCGGAGCACGTCGACACGCATGCTGGCATCATGGACATGTGTGGTCACCACGTGAACTCTTCCCTCAGGCCGACCAACGTCCAAAGATCATGGCTGGCTTGTTGTTCGTGGTAGTTTTGAAGATTACCACACTTTGGTTTGGCTCCAGATGCAGTAGAGAAGATTTTACAAGCCAGGTAAGTTTCTGATCAGTAACTTTGAGAGGTTACTGAGCTCAAATGGCTGGGAGTTGTGGGCTGTGCTTTGGAGGCTAGCCATCATCTACTAAGGTGATGATGCACAAGAAAGTTCATGCACAATGGAGCAAGTAAAATGGCAGTTGCTGTAGAAACCACCATTTATGTCCAGAATAGAAAATATTTTCTATAGCAAAAATATTCCAAAAAGTGATGAAATATTTTTGCTCAGGAAGGTGCCCTAGGGTTCAAAGAATATTTGTGAATTTTCTCAGATTTTTGTGAGCCAGAAAAATTGGGGTTGCTTTGGAGCTCATCCCGTGGCCAAACACTTGGTCACATTGAGCTCATTATGATGATGCATTACCGAGTGGCCCCAGAGATACCTCTCCATCATACGGAGTGACAAATCCCAGTCTCGATCTGTGTCAACCCAACAGATACTTTCGGGGATACCTGTAGTATACCTTTATAGTCACCCAGTTACGTTGTGACGTTTGGCATACCCAAAGCACTCCTACGGCATCCGAGAGTTACACGATCTCATGGTCTAAGGAAATGATACTTAACATTGGAAAAGCTTTAGCAAACAAACTACACGATCTTGTGCTAGGCTTAGGATTGGGTCTTGTCCATCACATCATTCTCCTAATGATGTGATCCCGTTATTAATGACATCTAATGTCCATAGTCAGGAAACCATGACTATCTATTGATCAATGAGCTAGTCAACTAGAGGCTCACTAGGGACATGTTGTGGTCTATGTATTCACACATGTATTACGATTTCCAGATAACACAATTATAGCATGAACAATTGATAATTATCATGAACAAGGAAACATAATAATCATTTTATTATTGCCTCTAGGGCATATTTCCAACAATGCCATGGAATGATGAGGCGAGGAGGAGGGGGCTTGGGTGGCGCGAATTTAAGCCGAGGCCGACGGCAAGGCTCCGGCCATGGTGGTGGATGGAGGGCACGGGGAGAGAGTTGGCTTGGTCCAGGGGATCACTGGGAGTGAGAGAGGGCGAAGGGGATCCAGAGGGAGACCTCGGGAGTCCTTAAATGGCGAGGCCATGGCTCACCACGGACGTGGCCTACGGGCACCCGCGGAAATGGCCGCGGTGGCCACGGGAGGAGGCTCGGGGTTGTCTGCGGCGCTCGTGGGTGTGGTCCAAGTCGGGGGAGAAGGAAAGGGGGAGCGGGGCGTGCTCCAGGAGGGTCCCGAGCTCGTGTGCCCATTGGCCGAGCCGGGCGGCGTTGGGCACGGGCAGCAGGGGGTGAGAGAGAGGGGGAGAGGAGGGGGCCTGCACGTCTGTCGTGTTGCGGACATCGAGGACCTCGACTGGCGCGAGGGGGAGGCTCGAGGTGGTTGGGGGACGCGGCGTCAACGGTCGGGAGCGTGATGACGTGCTCCAGAGCGCGTCTTTGGCCGGCGTCCGCGGCTTTTCGCGCACACGAGCGCGTCCACTTGTGTCTGGTAGCTGCATGGGGGAGTAAACAATGGGAAAGTGGCATTGGATGCTCTGGAACTTGCGATGAGTGAGAGAGAGATGAGAAAGGGATGGGAAAGTGGTTGTCCAAAGAGGAAAAATGGGTCTCTACCCCCTTAATCATTTCTCCTTGGGCAGCTAAGCATGCAGGAGGTAGAGGAGGAGCAGGTGAGGCCGTGGGAAAAAGTTCAGCTCATGGAGACTAGTGGAAGGGGCCTAAACAGGGATTTTGAGTTTTTGCCAGAAGGTGTTTGATGGTGGTTTGGGCAAGAAATTTAATTTCACTTGACATGAAACTTAACAGGACGAAATGTCACATAGAAGTAGGGTGTTCCACCAAGTTTGAGCTCATTTGGGAAAAGTAGCCAATGTAACCTTTGTAAACCCTAGAAATTATTAGAAATGGCTTTACCAAGATTTAGTCATGCAAATAAATTCTCCTTGATGCACCACTTGGTGTAGTGTCATCATTTGAGAATTTGAACACGTCCACAAAAATTCAGGTCAAAAGGACACACTTGGAAATGTAGAGTTGTTCAAATTAGGTTTTGGACAGAAAGGGTTTTGGGGCACTTTTGTGAACCAAACTTGTTTTGATTGATATGAAACTTTTCAAGATCATCACATTATGCATATGTGACTTGCTAGAATTTTCCTGGATTTATTTTAAAATATTTCTTATAGAAATATTTCAAATACTTGAAATGAGCAGAAATGGTTCTGGAGGGTTTTGTCCAATATTTTGATCATGACCATATGTTGGAACTCATATATATGGACAATATATGTCCACTGAGTTTCCCTGATTTTTATCAAATATTTGTGAAGCTTTAAAATAATTTTAACCTATTTAAGACCATTTCTGGCCTTAAGAAAAAGAGTTTAAATAAAATAGGGAAATAACTTTTAAAATTATATTTTTGTGGTTTATGGGTATCCTATATCTAATAGGAGTCGAATATAGTTTTGGAAAGATGTTTACTGCCCTTAATTAAGTACTTACAGTGCAAACCTCAATCCAGTGGTTTTTTGAAAAACTAATTTTTGAAAATACTATTTGGCCAAATTATTTTTGTAAGAAATTATTTTTATGTCCTATACACATGGCATGATCATTGGTTCAAGAGTTTGGAGCAAGGAGATGAAGTATAGGAGTTGGAGGATTTATTTGATTTTTAGAGCACTTGCAAACAACAGACTAAAATCCAATCAAGGCAAGGTCCAAAACACTCAAAAGTTTTTGTCAAACCACATTTTATCATGATTGTTAGCTTAAGTGTAGTGGCATGAAAATCAGGGTGTGACAGACCTACCCCCCTTACAAGAATCTCATCCCCGAGATTCCTAGATTAGGCGCGGAAAGGAATACGGAAACTTGGATTTGGGGTAGTCTTCACGTCCTCATACTGCTTCTGCTTCCGTTTGGTGCTCCATTGAACCTTGAAGTACTCAATGGTATGGCTTCGTGTTTGTTGTCCTGCTTGATCCAGATTGCAATTGGGGTCTCTCGCGTAGGTCATATTGGGCTGGAGGTCGATGGCTCGGTGATCGATGTCCTAGTAGAGGTCGGGCTAGTTAGGAAGTTGGAAACACTCCCGAGGTTGTGTTGTGTGGGAAAACGTTGTGCATAGTGGGTAACTCAGGTGGTAAATCCAGCTGGTAACTGTCTTCTCTTCGTCTCGTAGTGATCTCAGAGGGGGTTGTTGAACCTTGGAGTGATCTCGAAGAGGGCCGATGAATCTTAGTGTGGGTTTCCTTGTCATGAAAATGCTTGGTTCCCTTGAGAGGAGTGGTTTGTAGATATGCACGGTCTTTGACAAGGAAGTTCACTTCTTGACGATGATGGTTGGTATAGTTCTTCCTCCTTGACATGGCGGTCTTCAGATGTTCCCTAACCAGCTGAACGGTTCTTCTTCCGTCTTCGGTTAGGCAAGTATGTCATCAAGGAAAGATGGCAACTAACTTGCTCGAGTACTCCGTGAAGACTTGCCCATGGGGTACATAGGGTATAGGTTGGGGTATCGGTGGTGGTCACGGTTGAGTATTGGTCAGGGTCTTCTCGACCTAGAGCCAAAGCCCGTGCTCATGACCCGAGCATGTTGTGGTTTGGTGGGGCTTAAGAGTTTCAAGGATTCTAGTGTTCGAGTGAACGTTTAAAAACTTACCCTTAAGCACAGTTTCTGAGATGCCAATAGTTCTACCTAGTCCTTCAAACAAATCACATCATATTACCGAAAGAATCACCTCGTATAGGTCAACTCCAATCATGCCTCATGCTATTCATATCCTCATGGCTCCCGAGAGGAGGTCTAACAAAACTATACATGTCAACTATCCCCAAACTCATAGCTGTGCAAAAATAATCTATGGTAGAACGTACAAGCTGCTAAGTTTGAATTAAACATCACAATCCAAGTGTTCGGCCTATTCTTCCAAGGTCCATGATAGTGCATTTCTACCCTTAGGAAACACGTCGTATGCCACTCCAAGATCTCGTTTTCTTCCTATGAATCAACTCCAACAGCCCATTAACTTCCATCAATCACTACACAATCCATTAATTCTACAAATCCAATGTTTATGGTGTTCCACATGATCTCCTAATCTCCTATAATCCCCAAATACTTGAAAGGGCTATCTTTGCTATAGTCAGTCCACCAATTCCCATCATCGGGGGCGAGTAAATTCCAAGGTCAGGCTTTATATAGACCCCTAATTCAACTCCGACAATTAACTCAATCTCCTAGTTTATCGTCCACCGAGAAACATGGTCTCATGATCGAGATCTTCAGTCTAAATCCAATTTACTCCGAACCATGTAGACTTACTCAGCATCTTTACTCCACTAGGATCACCTATTAATCCAAATCACATGTCTTACGAGAATTCATACACGTTTCCCCCAAGTCATTTTTCGTAATGTCAACAACATCCTATTGATATCATCAGATCAAGTCAAAATCGTATTCCTCCAAGAATCTCAGCTTGTGATCCTAATTGTCCTACAAAGTTCTAGTTTACTCCAGGGTGATGAAAGTTATGCTACTCTATCAACATGATCCCACCAAGTCCATCTACCAACATGAAAGCCTCATGATCCACCAAAGTCTCAGATAATTCCTCAAGGTCACTGATATAAACCCATCAAGTCATTTGTCCTCTATTCCTAAATCCTCAAATTGGTCTTCCCTATGGCATCATCAGTTCTTGTGCTATATTAGGATGACAACGTACTCATTCACTATGTCTACTAGTTCCATAATGAACCCAGTGATAAGCAAGGTTATGGAGGCTTAACTGGTTCTCTTGCAATTCTGTGGGTTAAGCACATGGTTAAGGATTCGAGCTGGGGTGTCTTGTGAAGCCTCAAAGGGTCTAGGAATGGGTTTCTAGTCTGGAGGGTTAAACATAACTCTACGAGGTTGTACTTGGACGAGGAGGCGGTAGCAACAGTCTTCAGTGCTAGTTGGTTGCCAAAGTAGAATCCTTGGTGTATCTTGTCTTGCCGGTCTTCACTTGAGGGGAGATATGAGAGGGAAAAGTAGCATAGAGGAGGGGAGTGCCTAAAGGGGGTTCTATAGTGCAAGTGTAAACAAATAAGTGCCGAAAGGGCCAAACACAAACAACAAAATAAGGCAGGTGATATAGTCGTGTACTTGTTGCCTAGGGCAAAAGTGCGACTTATATCAAAACACAAACAAATAAAAACAAGCAACACACAATCATGGTTCTATTCGAACCATCATACAAACTCGACTGCGCATAGGGGGGTAAACAACTCATCCTACCCTAGGGGTTCTCGGACTCAGTAGTCGTGCCTTGTGCCTCGTGCAGTCTTCTGAGTTTTCCTCAGGTGTTGCTACGTCTCTGGTTCGATGAAACGATCTAGGTTGATCCTGAAGGATCTTCAACAACTTCTCTCTTGTTGAAGTGATGGGGTGAAGGTGGCTCCTCGAAGCTGGCATTGACTCGGTCTTCTGTTGTCTTCTTAATCATGACGATCACCTTTTGTCTTCTAAGGCGTCGATGGTACCAAGTAGGTGATCCTTTATGCATTGACCTTAACAAGGCATAGTAAAGGTCCAACATGTCGGTTATGTTGATGACAACATCGACACCGAGAGCGGGGGATGAAGATAACCATTTTCCTGCTCACTATAATGAGGCGGACCAAATGGCGAGGTTCTCATCCATCGGTGGTTGCCGATACAACAATGATAAGGACATGGTTGCTCTATTAGCGATGTATATCGTGATCTTGCATATCTTACACCCTAATCGTCATAGGACAAGGTTGCATCATCCTGGGGCAAATTCAAAGGTTTCACCATCCTCTGGGTCTTCATGTCCTCATTCCTCGAAGACGTATCTTCTGTTGGCATCGTCTTGCTGTGCTGTCGCCAATCTTGTGTTCAGAAGAGGTGGGCGAGTGTTTGGCAAGGTGTACTCCTGCTAGTTTTATTTTTATTTTTATGAGGATTACAAGGAATCCTGTGGTCAGGGGCATAAGGGTAGTAGCGACCAAAAGTTTTGAAGGGGAAGAGATCAATAAGGAAAATATACCCTAGTTTTCGAAAAACTAAGAAGGGAAGAGAAGTATAGACAATTTTTGAAAACTAGCGACAGTTTTAAAGAATAGTTTTACCCTAACTAACGGCCATGCTAACTAAGGCTTCCTACAGTCAGGATGGCTCTGATACCACCTCTGTGAGGACCCCGACTCATAAGTCGTGATCACCGAATGCACGTGTACAATGATCCCAGAGATCAATGCTCACCGAACACACAGAAGCTGAATAACAAGAGTCTTACATCCATACATACCGTTTTACATAAATTATGACCATTATGGTCAAGTCTTGAGTATAACTTCGCAGCGGAAATCTTCGTCGATAACTTGGACCCATGCCATCTGCCTTAACCCTACATGCATTCTGACTGGGAGGCGTCCTAGCTTGCATGTTCGTCACCGAGGTACTCTTCATTATATCATGTTCTTTCATGCCTGGCCAATAAAATAACTAGTGGCAAGCCAATGAGTACTTTGAATGTACTCGCAAGCAACCCATGTTTTGGTTCAAGATACAACAATGCATGATATAGGTAATTTTTTGTAGAAAGCTAGTTTTGAGTGCAATGACATGTTCAACAACTTGCAAGACATGCATAAGGAGAATTCAAGTAACCATGAGGACAGGTTACAAATATCAACATAAATAGAGTGGGCATCAACCCAACTCAATCATGTCAAGTCCTTTGACTTGACCCAAGTAGTTCTACCCACTTATCCAAACACACACTGGTTTTTAAACATGTGGACGTAGCCCAAGAGCGGTTACCCAACCATCCTTGACCGTGGACACGGCTATTCAAATAGTTTTACACTCTGCAGAGGTTGCACACTTTACCCACAAGATCCGGGGAACTTCCGTGTTAGCCACGACCCGCGGTACCTCAAGTACCCGGGGTAAGCACCCGATCACTATCTTTCACTAGACGACACTAACATAGAGTCCACTTGATTGGTAGTAACCCCCGTGCCCAACATTTCCCATCTTAAAATTGTGGAGCCTCGCTCCCATATTCATCACATACCACTGGAACGGGGTACCAACGGTGTGTCCGGTGCCCTGTGAAAACAGTCATGGCCGCCCTACCTGGCACGACCCCGTCCCGAGAGAGCGCAACAACAACTCTCCCATCACTAGTAATGCGGGCTCCAAGCTAGTATGGGCCTAGGTAATCAATAATGCCCTTTCCCATATAAGGGTAGAGTGGTTGCGCATGTAAGGTTGGAATAACGGTCGCAACTTAAACCAACTGTTTTGAAAACAACACACACACTTGCCTCGGTACACCACTTCGTCATCAAATGGTTACCCAACTGATTATCTCCCTCGGGCATAAGTGGCACCCGACGGGGTTTTCGAAAAGTCTTTGAAAACAATTTTGCTTCCATCACCATGCATATACCCATCACCTTTTTGCGTAGCACTACTTTAGCATCCTATCTACTCCCACCAGCATAACCCTCCTAGGAAGGTAGGGTCATGCACAATGCAAGTATCAACAAGGAAGCAACAAAGGCAACCCACCGAAGTGGTTATCATCTCATCATGATTCCTATGCAACGATAATAAAGTGCTATATGACATGCATAAAAAGGGTTTCATAGACATGGTCAAAGGGCTGCTTGCCTGGTCAGAGTCTTCAAATCTTCTGGTCCATCTCCGAGTATTTCGTCTACTTCGTCAACTAACGTCGGAAACAATCATAGTAAGCAACACAACAAGGCAGAAAATAAAAGTGCTCTAAAAATATTAATTTGACTTTTCTAGGACATCTCTGGTTATATGAAAAATAACCAGAGTGGTTTCATTGGAATTGGGTCAGTGGATATTTCTAAACATTTTGATATGATGGAATCAAGGGGTTTATAGATTTGCAAGAAGTGTACAGAAATATATTTTTGAAAAATGAACAAAGGCACCCATTTAACAAACCATGATTTTAGAAGCATCTAGGAGTTGGTTTCGCTGGATTTGGAGTTCAAATGATTTTCCTATGAATTTGCAAAGTTGACAATATGAAGAAATGACTCATTATTTTGTGTGGTACAGAAAGTATTAAGTGTTGGGGAACGTTGCAGAAAATTTAAATTTTTCCTACGGTTTCACCAAGATCCATCTATGAGTTCATCTAAGCAACGAGTCATGGGAGAGAGATTGCATCTACATATCACTTTGTAGATCGCGAGCGGAAGCGTTCAAGGAACGGGGATGAGGTAGTCGTACACGACGTGATCCAAATCACCGGAGATCCTAGCACCGAACGGACGGCACCTCCGCGTTCAACACACGTACGGTCAGCGTAACGTCTCCTTCTTCTTGATCCAGCAAGGCAAAGGAGAGGTTGGGGAAGCTGGCTCCAGCAGCAGCACGACGGTGTGGTGATGGTGGAGCTACAGTACTCCGGCAGGGCTTCGCCGAGCTCTACGGAGGAGGAGGAGATGCTAGAGAGGGAGAGGGAGGCGCCAAGGACCAGGGGTGCGGCTGCCCCCTCCCCCCCTTTATATAGGAGGGCCAAGGGGGGGCGCCGGCCCTAGGAGATCCAATCTCCTTGGGGCGGTGGCCAAGGGGAGGTCCCCCCCCCCAAGGCACCTAGGAGGTGCCTTCCCCTTGTGGGACTCCTTCCCTTTGAAACCCTAGGCGCATGGGCCTCTTGGGGCTGGTTCCCCTTGGCCCATGCAGGCCAAGGCGCAACCCCTAGAGCCCATGTGCCCCCCCGAGGTAGGTGGCCCCACCCGGTGGACCCCCCGGGACCCTCCGGTGGTCCCAGTACAATACCTATAACCCCGAAACTTGTCCCGATGGCCAAAACAACACTTCCTATATATAATTCTTTACCTCCGGACCATTCCGAAACTCCTCGTGACGTCCGGGATCTCATCTGGGACTCCGAACAACATTCGGGTTACTGCATATACATATCTTCACAACCCTAGCGTCGCCGAACCTTAAGTGTGTAGACCCTACGGGTTCGGGAGACATGCAGACATGACCGAGACGGCTCTCGGGAAATAACCAACAACGGGATCCGGATACCCATGTTGGCTCCCACATGCTCCACGATGATCTCATCGGATGAACCACGATGTCGAGGATTCAATTAATCCCGTATACGATTCCCTTTGTCAATCGGTATTTTACTTGCCCGAGATTCGATCGTCGGTATCCCAATACCTCGTTCAATCTCGTTACCGGCAAGTCACTTTACTCGTACCGTAATGCATGATCCCGTGATCAAACACTTTGATCACATTGAGCTCATTATGATGATGCATTACCGAGAGGGCCCGGTGATACCTCTCCATCAAGCGGAGTGACAAATCCCAGTCTCGATCCGTGTCAACCCAACAGATACTTTCGGAGATACCCATAGTATACCTTTATAGTCACCCAGTTACGTTGTGACGTTTGGCACACCCAAAGCACTCCTACGGTATCCGGGAGTTACACGATCTCGTGGTCTAAGGAAAGGATACTTGACATTGGAAAACTCTAGCAAACGAACTATGCGATCTTATGCTATGTTTAGGATTGGGTCTCGTCCATCACATCATTCTCCTAATGATGTGATCTCGTTATCATTGACATCCAATGCCCATAGTCAGGAAACCATGACTATCTATTGATCAACGAGCTAGTCAACTAGAGGCTTACTAGGGACATGTTGTTGTCTGTTATTCACACATGTATTATGATTTCCGGATAACACAATTATAGCACAAATAAAGACAATTATCATGAATAAGGAAATATAATAATAATGCTTTTATTATTGCCTCTAGGGCATATTTCCAACAGTCTCCCACTTGCACTAGAGTCAATAATCTAGTTACATTGTGATGAATCGAACACCCATAGAGTTCTGGTGCTGATCATGTTTTGCCTTAGGGAGAGGTTTAGTCAACGGATCTGCGACATTCAGATCCGTGTGCACTTTACAAATTTCTATGTCTCCATCTTGAACATTTTCACGAATGGAGTTGAAGCGACGCTTGATGTGCCTGGTCTTCTTGTGAAACCTGGGCTCCTTGGCAAGTGCAATAGCTCCAGTGTTGTCACAGAAGAGTTTGATTGGCCCCGACGCATTGGGTATGACTCCGAGGTCGGTGATGAACTCCTTCACCCAAATTGCTTCATGTGCTGCCTCCGAGGCTGCCATGTACTCCGCTTCACATGTAGATCCCGCCACGACGCTCTGCTTGCAACTGCACCAGCTTACTGCCCCACCATTCAAAATATACACGTATCCGGTTTGTGACTTAGAGTCATCCAGATCTGTGTCGAAGCTAGCATCGACGTAACCCTTTACGACGAGCTCTTCGTCACCTCCATAAACGAGAAACATTTCCTTAGTCCTTTTCAGGTACTTCAGGATATTCTTGACCGTTGTCCAGTGTTCCTTGCCGGGATTACTTTGGTACCTTCCTACCAAACTTACGGCAAGGTTTACATCAGGTCTGGTACACAGCATGGCATACATAATAGAACCTATGGCTGAGGCATAGGGGATGACACTCATCTCTTCTATATCTTCTGCCGTGGTCGGACATTGAGCTGAGCTCAATTTCACACCTTGTAACACAGGTAAGAACCCCTTCTTAGATTGATCCATATTGAACTTCTTCAATATCTTATCAAGGTATGTGCTTTGTGAAAGACCTATGAGGTGTCTTGATCTATCGCTATATATCTTGATGCCTAATATATAAGCAGCTTCTCCAAGGTCCTTCATTGAAAAACTCTTATTCAAGTAGGCCTTAATGCTGTCCAAGAGTTCTATATCATTTCCCATCAAAAGTATGTCATCTACATATAGTATGAGAAATGCTACAGAGCTCCCACTCACTTTCTTGTAAACGCAGGCTTCTCCATAAGTCTGCGTAAACCCAAATGCTTTGATCATCTCATCAAAGCGAATGTTCCAACTCCGAGATGCTTGCACCAGCCCATAAATCGAGCGTTGGAGCTTGCACACCTTGTCAGCATTCTTAGGATCGACAAAACCTTCCGGCTGCATCATATACAATTCTTCCTTAAGGAAACCATTAAGGAATGCCGTTTTGACGTCCATTTGCCATATTTCATAATCGTAGAATGCGGCAATTGCTAACATGATTCGGACGGACTTCAGCTTCGCTACCGGTGAGAAAGTCTCATCGTAGTCAACCCCTTAAACTTGTCGATAACCCTTAGCGACAAGCCGAGCTTTATAGATGGTCACATTACCATCCACGTCTGTCTTCTTCTTAAAGATCCATTTATTTTCTATGGCTCGCCGCTCTACGGGCAAGTCAGTCAAAGTCCATACTTCGTTTTCATACATGGATCCTATCTCGGATTTCATGGCTTCTAGCCATTTGTCGGAATCCAGGCCCGCCATTGCTTCCTCATAGTTCGAAGGTTCACCGTTGTCTAACAACATGATTTCCAAGACAGGGTTGCCGTACCACTCTGGTGCGGAACGTGTCCTTGTGGACCTTCGAATTTCAGTAGGAGCTTGATTAGAAGTATCTTGATCATCATCATTAATTTCCTCTCTAGTCGGTGCAGGCACCTCAGGAACGTTTTCTTGAGTTTCGCCATTTTCCGGTTCAAGAGGTAACACTTCATCAAGTTCTACTTTCCTCCCACTTACTTCTTTCGAGAGAAACTCTTTCTCTAGAAAGGATCCATTCTTGGCAACAAAGATCTTGCCTTCGGATCTGAGGTAGAAGGTATACCCAATAGTTTCTTTAGGGTATCCTATGAAGACGCATTTTTCCGACTTGGGTTCGAGCTTTTCAGGTTGAAGTTTCTTGACATAAGCATCGCATCCCCAAACTTTTAGAAACGACAGCTTAGGTTTCTTCCCAAACCATAATTCATATGGTGTCGTCTCAACGGATTTCGACGGAGCCCTATTTAAAGTGAATGCGGCAGTCTCTAGAGCATAGCCCCAAAAAGATAGCGGTAAATCGGTAAGAGACATCATAGATCGTACCATATCTAATAGAGTGCGATTACGACGTTCGGACACACCATTACGCTGAGGTGTTCCAGGCGGCGTGAGTTGTGAAACTATTCCACATTTTCTTAAGTGTGTGCCAAATTCATGACTCAAGTATTCTCCTCCACGATCTGATCGTAAAAACTTGATTTTTCTGTCACGTTGATTTTCAACCTCACTCTGAAATTCCTTGAACTTTTCAAAGGTCTCAGACTTGTGTTTCATTAAGTAGATATACCCATATCTACTCAAGTCATCAGTGAAGGTGAGAACATAACGATAGCCACCGCGAGCCTCAACACTCATTGGACCGCACACATCAGTATGTATGATTTCCAATAAGCTGGTTGCTCGCTCTATTGTTCCTGAGAACGGAGTCTTGGTCATTTTACCCATGAGGCATGGTTCGCACGTGTCAAATGATTCATAATCAAGAGACTCTAAAAGTCCATCTACATGGAGCTTCTTCATGCGTTTGACACCTATGTGACCAAGGCGGCAGTGCCACAAATATGTGGGACTATTGTTATCAACTTTAACTCTTTTGGTATTCACACTATGAATATGTGTATCATCACGTACGAGATTCATTAAGAATAAACCATTAACCATCGGAGCATGACCATAAAACATATCTCTCATATAAATAGAACAACCATTATTCTCGGATTTAAATGAGTAGCCATCTCGAATTAAATGAGATCCAGACACAATGTTCATGCTCAAACTTGGCACTAAATAACAATTATTGAGGTTTAAAACTAATCCCGTAGGTAAATGTAGAGGCAGCGTGCCGACGGCGATCACATCGACCTTGGAACCATTCCCGACGCGCATCGTCACCTCGTCCTTCGCCAGTCTCCGTTCATTCCGCAGCTCCTGCTTTGAGTTACAAATGTGAGCAACTGCACCGGTATCAAATACCCAAGAGCTACTACGAGTACTGGTAAGGTACACATCAATTACATGTATATCACATATACCTTTTGTTTTGCCGGCCTTCTTGTCCGCTAAGTATTTGGGGCAGTTCCGCTTCCAGTGACCACTTCCCTTGCAATAAAAACACTCAGTCTCGGGCTTGGGTCCATTCTTTGGCTTCTTCCCGGCAACTTGCTTACCGGGCGTGGCAACTTCCTTGCCGTCCTTCTTGAAGTTCTTTTTACCCTTGCCCTTCTTGAACTTAGTGGTTTTATTCACCATCAACACTTGATGTTTCTTCTTGATTTCTACCTCTGCTGATTTCAGCATAGCATATACCTCAGGAATGGTCTTTACCATCCCCTGCATGTTGTAGTTCATCACAAAGCTCTTGTAGCTAGGTGGAAGCAACTGGAGGATTCTGTCAATGACCGCTTCATCCGGGAGATTAACTTCCAGTTGAGTCAAGCGGTTGTGCAACCCAGACATCTTGAGTATGTGTTCACTGACAGAGCTATTTTCCTCCATCTTACAGCTAAAGAACTTGTCGGAGACTTCATATCTCTCGACCCGGGTGAGGCCCTTCATATCTCAAGGACCGGGCGTAGCCACACTCGGTTCAACTAAAGTTGGAGAGACAGTCTTCCGCAAGCCATCTATGTGCAAAGCACGTCGAGGGAACCGGTCTCGCGTAAGAGTACGCGTAAGGTTGGTCCGGATCGTCTCGTCCAACAATACCGCTGAACCAAAGTATGACATGCTGGTAGGCAGTATGACTTGTATCGTCCACAACTCACTTGTGTTCTACTCGTGCAAATAACATCAAACCATAAAAACCTAGGCTCGGATGCCACTGTTGGGGAACGTAGTAATTTCAAAAAAATTTCCTACGCACACGCAAGATCATGGTGATGCATAGCAACGAGGGGAGAGTATGATCTACGTACCCTTGTAGATCGCAACGGAAGCGTTTGACACAACGTAGAGGAAGTAGTCGTACGTCTTCTTCCTGGTCCGACCGATCCAAGCACTGTTACTCCGGCACCTCCGAGTTCTTAGCACACGTTCAGCTCGATGACGATCCCCGGGCTCCGATCCAGCAAAGCTTCGGGGAGGAGTTCCGTTAGCATGACGGCGTGGTGACGATCTTGATGTACTACTGGCGCAGGGCTTCGCCTAAGCACTGCAACGATATGACCGAGGTGGAATATGGTGGAGGGGGGCACCGCACACGGCTAAGGAACGATCACGAAGATCAACTTGTGTGTGTTAGGGTGCCCCCCTGCCCCCGTATATAAAGGAGCCAAGGGGGAGGGGCGGCCGGCCTGGTTTGGGCGCGCCAAGGGGAGTCCTACTCCCACCGGGAGTAGGATTCCACCTTTCCTAGTCCAACTAGGAGTCCTTCCTTGTAGGGGGAGTAGGAGAGAAGGAAAGGCAAGAGAGAAGGAGAAGGAAGGAGGGGGGGCGCCCCCCTTCCCTAGTCCAATTCGGACTAGAGCAAGGGGAGGGGCGCGGCCACCTTTTGGTCCCTTTCTCTCCTTTCCCGTATGGCCCAAAGAGGCCCAATACGAATTCCCGTAACTCTCCGGTACTCCGAAAAATACCCGAACCACTCAGAACCTTTCCGATGTCCGAATATAGTCGTCCAATATATCGATCTTTACGTCTCGACCATTTCGAGACTCCTCGTCATGTCCCCGATCCCATCCGAGACTCCGAACTCCTTCGGTACATCAAAACTCATAAACTCATTATATAACTGTCATCGAAACCTTAAGCGTGCGGACCCTACGGTTCGAGAACAATGTAGACATGACCGAGACACATCTCCGGTCAATAACCAATAGCGGGACCTGGATGCCCATATTGGCTCCTACATATTCTGCGAAGATCTTTATCGGTCATACCGCATAACAACATACGTTGTTCCCTTTGTCATCGGTATGTTACTTGCCTGAGATTGGATCGTCGGTATCCAATACCTAGTTCAATCTCGTTACCGGCAAGTCTCTTTACTCGTTCCGTAATACATCATCCCGCAACTAACTCATTAGTTGCAATGCTTGCAAGGCTTAAGTGATGTGCATTACCGAGAGGGCCCAGAGATACCTCTCCGACGATCGGAGTGACAAATCCTAATCTCGAAATACGCCAACCCAACATCTACCTTTGGAGACACCTGTAGTACTCCTTTATAATCACCCAGTTATGTTGTGACGTTTGGTAGCACCCAAAGTGTTCCTCCGGCAAACGGGAGTTGCATAATCTCATAGTCAAAGGAACATGTATAAGTCATGAAGAAAGCAATAGCAACATACTAAACGATCGGGTGCTAAGCTAATGAAATGGGTCATGTCAATCAGATCATTCAACTAATGATGTGACCTCGTTAATCAAATAACAACTCTTTGTTCATGGTTAGGAAACATAACCATCTTTGATTAACGAGCTAGTCAAGTAGAGGCATACTAGTGACACTCTGTTTGTCTATGTATTCACACATGTATTATGTTTCTGGTTAATACAATTCTAGCATGAATAATAAACATTTATCATGATATAAGGAAATAAATAATAACTTTATTATTGCCTCTAGGGCATATTTCCTTCAGTATCCCACCGGGTATCCCTTCTTTGCCTTGTTCTTCTACTGCGGGCTCTGCCCGCCTTTTTCTGAATTCTTTTGCGATGTCATGAACACCTACGGGCTCCACCTTCTTGATTTCACCCCCAATGTTGTCCTGACCATGGCAGTTTTCGCACATCTCTGCGAAAACTTTGTCGGGATCCATCCGAACATAGCTCTTTTCCGCCATTTCTTTTCGCCTCGGGTTGAGAAAGGAGAGCCTTTATCTGGTGGAATCGCCTGGATCTCGAAGGCCGGCAAGAAAGACGCTTATCTGGAAGGAGAGTTCCGCAGCAAGTGGGAGGAGTGGAGGGCGGACTGGTGTCTGATTGTCGAGGAGAACCCTCAGCCGTTTACTGCTTTGCGCGAAACCCCAGTAGTGCGCGGCGGCGATTGGAGTAGCCTGGCCCCGGAAGACGACAAACTGGGGATTGCCGTCACCCGGATCCTACGCCTCAGGCTTGACGGGCTTACTGTAGGAGCGGTCGGCGCAGATTTCCTCCGCCGCCGCATTGCCCCCCTGCAGGAGAGGAGGAGACCCGCCTGGGAGTTCCAGAATGCGGAGGATATCATGAGGTTGCGGCCGGGCCTCAATTTTAACTTCACTGTCATGGAGCTCAACGCGACGCTCCGGGAGTTGTTCAAGCACGACCCGCAGCATCCCGAAGTGTTTAGGTTGCCGAGGGGCGTCGTTCCGCTGGGCAACAACTCCGCGCTCGACCGCATCCGTGCAATAATGCCGCTGTGCGACTCGCACGGAATTTATCCAGCCTGGATAGAGCCTGCGGATGATGTCGTTCGGGCGTTCTTCGACAACTTGAGAGAAGTGCCGGTCGACGCCGACGAGAAAAAGGGCCTCACCTGGGATACCACCGACGACGAGCTCAAGCGTATCGCCGCCGCGGGTGAGTTTGGGTTCACCGTGGAGGAAGCAGAGGCAGTAGAGGCGGCAAGCCTTGCCGACCAAGAGGAGCTTGCCGGCGAGAGGAGGTCCGCCGAGCACGATGTCGGGCCGAGCGGGCCCGCCGATGACACGAGCGGGTCGTTGGAGATCGGCTCCTCTTCCTCTTCGTCTTCGGACAACCTGCCGCAAGTAGAGCCCCCGGCTCCGCAAGCAGAGCCCCCGGCTCCACAAGCAGAGCCCCCAGCTCCACCAAGAAAGCGTCTTCGCAAGGCCGGGGACGTAGCGGAGCGGCGGGCGAGTCAACCCCCGCCGCGCCGCACGACACGCTCCACCGTGGCAAGTTCTGTTGCCGCGGGAACACCTCGCGCTGCAATGACAACTGGGGTGGGGTCCTCTCGGCCTGCTGCCCCAGCTCCCGCCAAGCGGCCAAGAGATCCCACTCCCCCGCCTCCTCGCGCCGGAGGTGGGCCAGGCTTTGACTTCTTCGCGCTCAGCTCCGACGAGGAAGAAGAAGAGTAAGATCCTTGTTGTATTTGCATGTCTTCAATACTTGCTGTCTTGTATTGTATCTCATTTGCCTTATTCTGAACTCATTCCTTTTTAGGATGCTGGCCCAAAGAATGGCAAAGAGGGCCAAGGTCCCGATGATTGTTATCGAGGATGACCCCACCGTGGGCGCAGGGGGTGCGCCCGAGATAAACTTGCCGGACCCGACGGCTGTTCTTCAGAGCAGCCCCCAGCGTAAGTATATGGTTTACTTCCAACTGTTAGGCGCACATGGATACTCTTTGCTTGCTGATATCCGACCGTTGGCTTATGTAGGAGCAGAGCAGCTCCACCAGGAGCGCCCGGAGGCCACCCCTGACGTGCCACCTGCTTCGACTATGCCGCCAAGGGAGAATTCTCCGATGAGGGAGAGCCCCCTGGCAAGGGAGAAGTCCCCGACGAGGGAGAGCTCTCCGGCTAGGGAGAAGTCTCCGGAAAGGGATGGTACCAGCGAACCCCCGGCAGCGGAGATCCCCACCACCGAGCCTGGTACATGTACTCCTTGCCTCTAAACCCCACTTGGGTTCTTCTTTTTGGATATTTGCTTGACTTTTCTTCTTTTTCCGGCTGTCAGATCCATCCGATGTGGAGCCGATGGAGACCGAAGTCGTTATTGATGACGCCACTGTCACCGAGGAAACGACCGGCGTTGATAACCCTGCCGGCGAAGAGGCCGCCAAGGTTGCCGCCGCAGCAGCTGACGAGGGGTCCGGTGATCGTACTGACGACCCTGGGGCCGCAGGAGCGACAGGCGCTACACCGACCGTTGATCCTCCCGCCGCTGCCGCAGCGTCAGGCTCCGAGGAACCCCGACCAGGCGTCTACTTGAAGGCTGGCGCTGGCATCTTCATCAACCTCCCCTGGGCGTCAACGTCCAGGGCGCCAGTCGAAGGAGAAAGCTTCGACGTGGAGGTGCTTGCCTCCGCTGGGCTGACGTTGGTCGACGCACCAAGCAGCAGCAGTGACAAGCCCGAGGAGGAGCGACTGCTGCGGAAGCTGGTGTCGCTCTACCGCGCCCGCCAAGCCAAACTGGAGTCCCGCGAAGCGCTTGTCGTGAAGGCGGGGGTGGACGTGGAGAAGCGCGCGGAGGAGCTCCGAGGCCTCAACCAGGCAGCTCTCCAGTCGCTGGCGGCGGAGCGGGTGCAGCTCGATGAGGCGCAGAAGGCTTTCATCCTCGAGAAGGCAGAGGCTGCAGAGCAACAGCGGCTTGCCGCCGAGGAGTTATCCGCGCGGGACGGTGAGTTGGTGCAGCTGAAGGCCAGCCTGGACAGCCACGAAGAGGAGCTTGCGGCGCGCGAGCAAGCACTCGGCGGAGCCCTCAAGGAAGCAAAGGACACTGCCGCAGCTGCCGAGGCCGCCAAGAAGGAGCTGGAGGCGAAAGTGGCGCAGCTGGAGACTGATCTCAAGGCGAGCGGTGAGGCGCTTGCCGCGCTCAAGCATGAACGCGAGAAGGACGCCTACACCTTTGGCGATCTGCAAGGCCGTCTCGCCGAGAAGATCAAGGAGCTTGACACCGCCAAGGACTCCAACGCCGATCTTGAGCTGAAGCTGGCTGCTCTGACCAAGACGCTAGACGGCGCCGGGGAGCAGGAGGCGGCCTTGAAGAAGGAGATCGAGGCCGACCAGGCGTTGCTGGAGAGCGTCGCTACCACCCAGAACACCTTCAAAGAGACTATGGAGCAGTGGACAGAGGGTCTCGTGAATGCTGCCGCGAACATCGACAAGGAGTTGGCGCTGTTGGGGGTGGAGGGTCTTGGGTATCCCTCTGACGAGAGCCTCCCATCTAGCGCCAAGCTCACCTTGTTCTTTAGAGGCGTGGCGACGACCCTCCAGCAAATCCGGGAGAGGATCCCAAAGCAGCTGGCCGATGAGTCGCGCGAGATCTGCGCGGGAGCTCTCAAAAAGGTGCTGATGAAGGTGGCCTTCCGCAACCCGGGCCTCCGCCTCGCTAACGTCCTCAGGTCCCTGCCGCCTGAAGCTGATCTGGAGGAGCTTGAGACCCTCGTCGCACCCATTGTGGACAAGGTGAGCGGGATCAAGAGGGTTGAGGGCGACCACGCGGACTAGGCCGCCTATTTTCTTCTTTTCTTGTTGCCGCTGGTCATGTTATGAAAACAGTTTATTAGAGCCGCGACAAGCTATCTTGTAATATAACTTTGTTTCATGTCACGATTGCAATGTTATTCCCTTTACTCGATTCCTTTCTTTGTATGTTTTTGCCCTACGCTTTTAGGGAACCTGCTGGCGTAGGCACCTTTGCCGCGAGGGCTGAGTGCGGGACGTCAGCAGCCTGCTGGCGGTGCCGTTACCGACAAGAAACCTTGTCGCGACTAGTCGCAGCTCGCTTAAGTTGCTGAGTAAACTCGAAACAAAGTAAGGGCGCGACTCTAGTCGCGGCACACTTAAGCTGTTGAGCGAACTCGAAGCAAAGTAAGGGCGCAACTAGCCACGGGCTGGTTCCTTCGCGCACAGGTTTTCCATACAAAGCATGGTCGTTCAAGGAAAATAACTTAAAGTTAAAAAAAAATCTGATTGCTCAAACTTTGGCACTTAGCTTTTTTGTCGTTTGCTCCCCGGCAAGGCGAAATTTTTCCTGAACGGCGCCGGGTCCATACCATTATCTTCCCTTCCCCCCGGCTAACTTGTGGGCGAAGGATCCTTCCTTTCCTTGAGAAAAAGAAAAGAGAAAACAATAGTATGGAGCCTTATGGCTCGTTATTGCTTACCGAGGGGGGCTCACTGCACAAAGTGTCAGATAATTTACGCAGAAAGGCATGAAATTGACAAGGTGTGCGGAGCACGTGAGTTTTATTTATGGAGAGGGTCTGCGCCTGGCTTTGTACAAAGGATCACATGCAACAACGGCAAGACTTGTACAAAAGGGTGGTTGCCGAACAGGGTCCGACAACCGCGCCTTACGGGTAAAACTTACGAAGATGCTCGATGTTCCAGGAGTTGCTCACTGGAAAGCCATCCTCGGTCTCAAGGCGGACAGCGCCAGGCCTAGTGACTCGTTTCACCCGGTAAGGGCCTTCCCACTTCGGCGTCAACTTGTTGGAATTCTTGGCGGAATGAACGCGCCGAAGAACAAGGTCGCCTTCCTCGAGGCTTCTGGCTTTAACTTTGCGGCTGTGGTAGCGGCGCAAAGCTTGCTGGTATCGAGCAGCTCGTTCAGCAGCCTGAAGACGGTCTTCCTCAAGGAGCAGCGCGTCATCTCGTCGCAGCTGCTCTTGCTCAAGCTCATCATAAGCGAGCACTCGAGGTGACCCGTATACGAGTTCCGTGGGGGTAACTGCCTCTGCTCCATAGACTAGAGCGAAAGGTGTCTGGCCAGTGGCTCGATTTGGCGTCGTCCTGATCGACCAAAGAACCACCGGCAGCTCCTCGATCCAGTTTCTTCCGCACTTGTGCAGCCTGTCGAAAGTCCGGGTCTTGAGTCCACGCAGTACTTCAGCATTTGCCCTCTCTGCTTGACCGTTGCTCCTGGGGTGAGCAACAGAAGCGAAGCAGACCTTGGCGCCAAGGTCCTGGACATACTGCATGAAGGTGCGACTCGTGAATTGTGTACCGTTGTCGGTGATGATCCTGTTAGGGATTCCGAAGCGGCAAACAATCGACCTGAAGAACTTGACTGCTGACTGTGCTGTCACCTTTCTCACTGGTTCCACTTCTTGCCACTTTGTGAACTTGTTGATTGCGACGTACAAGAACTCAAAGCCCCCGACTGCTCGGGGGAAGGGGCAGAGGATGTCGAGCCCCCAGACCAAAAATGGCCAGGATAAAGGATCGTCTGGAGAGCTTGAGCTGGCTGGTGTATCTACTTGGAATGGAACTGGCACGCTTCACACTTGGTTACTTGTGCAGTTGCATCCTGGAGGGCTGTCGGCCAAAAGAAACCTTGCCGGAACGCTTTGCCGGCAAGTGCTCTGGCGCCAATGTGATGACCACATATGCCTCCATGTATCTCCGCCAACAGCTTCTGTCCATCTTCCCGGGGAATACACTTCAATTTCACTCCGTTGAGTCTTCTTCTGTACAGTGCGTTGTCAACGAACTGGTACATACTAGACTGCCGGGCTGCTCTTTCTACTTCTTCTGGCTCTTCGGGAAGTTCTCCTGACTGGAGGAAACGGACGATCTGTTGTGCCCATGCTGGAGCCTGTGGCTCGACAACAAGGACTAAAGGCATATCTACTGCTGCGGGAACATCCGCTTCTATGGCGAGAACCTACGGTTCAGCCGGAGCTTGATGATCCCCGGCAAGCTTGCCGGAGCGAAACTTGTCGGGAGCGTCTGCTTCAACGAAACAAACCCTGGGGCTTGTCGGAGCAGACTGCTCCTCAGCACTCTTGGCGTTGATCTTGGGGACCTTCTTGGCGGCGGCTTCGGGAAGCTCTGCCGGAAGATAGTCACCAGAAATTAACTTCCTCTTCCTGCTCTGTCCGGTTGGTGGCATCACGGATGGTTGAGTCAGCTTGAGCACAAAGGTCCCTGGTTCCACAGGTAACTTAAATGCCGCGCACTTTGACAGGCCGTCAGCGATGTCGTTCTGAGCTCTAGGAACATGTTCCATCTGTAGGCCGACAAAGCGCTCTTCCAGCTTCCTCACTTCATCAACGTAAGCTTCCATCAACGGACTCTGATAATCCTTGTTCACTTGGCGGACGACAAGCTGTGAGTCACCCCTGACAATAAGCTGCTTGATCCCAAGGTCTGCCGCGATCCTGAGACCGGCGAGCAATCCTTCATACTCTGCAGTATTGTTTGTTGCTTGCTCCTTGGGAAAGTGCATCTGGACCACGTACTTGAGGTGCTCTCCGGTGGGTGCGACAAGCAGCACGCCAGCACCAGCGCCTTGCAGCGAGAACGCACCATCAAAGTACATCAGCCACTCTTTGTTTGCTTCCTTGACGGGGATGCTCGTCTCTGGGATTTCTTCGCCAGGTGTTGGTGTCCACTCTGCTATGAATTTTGCCAATGCTCTGCTTTGAATAGTTGAAGTGCTCTCAAACTTGAGGCCAAAGCTTGATAGTTCCAATGCCCACTCAACAATCCTGCCTGTTGCTTCTGGATTCTGCAGTATCCTCTTCAGCGGAAAGCGAGTGACAACTGTGATCTCATGTGCTTGGAAGTAATGGCGCAGCTTTCTCGAGGCCATAAGAAGACCAAAAAGCAACTTTTGCACACCAGAGTACCTTGACCTAGCCCCCTGCAGAAGGGAACTGACAAAGTAGACCGAGCGCTGCACCATTTTCTTCTTCTGTATCCCTTCGCACATCTGCGCAGATCCATCTTCGTCAGGACCAGAGCTCGTCGGGGAAGCCCCTTGCTTGTCGCTGGACGTGCTTGCCGCGGTTGCTGGCTCATCATCTGCCTCTCTCTCCGCTACTAACGCAGCACTAACCACTTGATTGGTTGCCGCCAGATATAGCAGCAACTTCTCTTGTGGTTTAGGTGCGACAAGTATTGGAGTGGAGGACAGGTATCTCTTCAAGTCCTGCAGCGCAGCCTCCACTTCTGGAGTCCATTTCATTGGACCTGCCTTTTTCAAGATTTTGAAAAACGGCAGGGCGCGCTCAGCGGACTTAGAGATAAACCTGCTGAGAGCCGCCACGCAGCCGGCAAGTTTTCGTACATCCTTGACGCGCTTCGGTGCTTCGATCTGCTCAATGGCCTTGATCTTGTCGGGATTGGCTTCAATCCCCCGCTGAGACACAAAGAACCCGAGAAGCTTGTCGGAAGGGACTCCAAACACGCACTTCTCGGGGTTGAGCTTGAGGCTAATCTTGCGCAGATTTGCAAAAGTTTCTTCTAGATCTTGAATCAGAGTTGACTTGTCCCTGATCTTGACCAGAATATCATCCATATAGGCTTCCACATTTCTGTGTATTTGCGGCTCAAAAGCAGTATGGACGACCCTTGCAAATGTTGAACCAGCATTCTTCAAACCGAAAGGCATTCGTACAAAACAGTACGTGCCACATGGAGTGATGAACGCGGTTTTCTCCTCATCCTCTTCTGCCATGAAGATCTGATGGTATCCTGAGTATGCATGAAGAAACGAAAGCAAGTCGCATCTGGCTGTGGATTCGACAATCTGGTCAATGCGCGGCAAGGGAAATGGGTCTTTGGGACAAGCTTTGTTGACATCGATGAAGTCGATGCAAAGTCTCCATTTCCCGTTCGCCTTGCGCACGACTACAGGATTGGCCAACCACATAGGATGGAGCACTCCTCTGATGAGGCCTGCTGCTTCCAACTTCTTGATCTCTTCGATGATGAACTCTTGGCGCTCCACTGCTTGTTTCCTGACTCTCTGCTTGACGGGCCGCGCGTGAGGACAGACGGCAAGGTGGTGCTCGATTACTTTCCTGGGAACGCCGGGGATGTCAGACGGTTGCCATGCAAACACATCGACATTCGCCCGCAGGAAAGCAACGAGCGCGCTTTCCTATTTGGGGTCGAGAGTGACACTGATGGTGAAGGTACCACCAGTGCCGTCCTCCTTGGCGGACACCTTCTTGGTCGCTGGCGGAGCTGCCATCGTCTTCTTACACTTGCCGGTGGAGCTCGATGGTGCGTCCTCGACGGTAGTGCAGCACTCCGAAGAGGTGCGCTTGCCGGAGTGGGCATTAGAGCTCTTGCCGGACTTGGTCTTCTTCTTCCCCCCGGGAGCTTCAGCGGCGAGTGTCTCGCGATCCGCGGCGGCTGCTGCTTCCTGGTAGATCTTGTCGGCACAGATAAGAGCGTCTTTCTTGTCGCCATGTACAGAGATGACACTTGTCGGGCCTGGCATCTTCAGCATGTTGTACGCGTAGTGAGAGGCCGCCATGAACTTGGCGAGCGCTGGACGGCCGAGAATTCCATTGTAAGGCAATGGAAAATCGGCAACGTCAAAAGTGATCCTCTCAGTCCTGAAGTTCAGCTCACTGCAAAATGTCACCGGCAGCATGATCTTCCCCTTCGGCTTGCTCCTTCCCGGGTTGATTCCTTGGAACGTGCCAGTCTCTTCGAGCTCGCTGTCAGGGACTTGGAGTCTCCGGAGTACAGCGGAGGAGATCAGGTTCAAGCCGGCCCCGCCGTCAACTAGCATCTTAGTGACCTTGAGGTTGCGGATAGTTGGTGAGACCAACATCGGCAAACACCCGACAGCAGTTGTGCGATCGGGGTGGTCCTCAATATCAAAGATGATAGGCGTGCTGGACCATTTCAGAAGCTTGCGTGACTCAACGGGTGGTTCTGCTGCATTGACTTCCCGCACCCACTGCTTGAGTTGGCGGTGTGAAGTATGCAGAGAAGCACCACCGTCAATGCACAAAACTTCTGTGGCTTTCTGGAACTCCCGCTCGCTGGTCTCGGCGTCATCCATGTCTTCGTCGTCGTCGTCATCTTCATCCTTGTCACGGCCGCGGGGAGGTCTGTCGCCTTGCCGCTGCTTGTTGTTGCCGCGGCGTCCCCCCCCCGGCCGGTGCGCTTCGTACCAGATCCTCCAGCACCTCCTTGGGCCTTCTCCTTGTCGCGTCGCTCGTATTCGGCCTTTTGCAGCTCAACGAGCTGCTCGACCTTCTTGCAGCTCTGGAGGTCATGGCCTTTGGTGCGGTGAATCTCGCAGTACTGCTTGTTGGTGCCATCCTGCTTGTCGGCGGCCGCCACAGCCTGGCAGTTGGCGCATGCGGCAACCTCCTTGCCGGAGCTACCAGTCTTGGCGGTCTTGGCACCACCTTCGTTGCCGGATTGCTCGACAACTAGCACATCTTTGCCTTTCCTCTTCCTGTTGTTCCGCCGCCGGTTTTTGCTTGTCGGGGCGGCATCATCGCTGTCAGATCCTCCGGTTCCTACGTTCTCTCCGGGGAGTTTCCTTCCTTCCTCAGCACGTGCACATCTGTCGGCCAGGGCATACAGCTCGCTGACGTCTCTGATCTTGCACATCGCCATCTCCTCCCGCATCCTGCGGTTGCGCACGTTTTGATGGAACGCACTGATGACCGCGACAGGGTGGACGTCTGGGATGTTGCGTTGCACTTGGCTGAATCTCTGGATGTACTTACCTAGAGGCTCCCCTTCCTTCTGGGCAAGCAGGTGAAGATCACTCTCCTGGCCATGAGGTTTGTGGCCGCCTGTAAAGGCGCCGACAAACTGATGGCATAGGTCTGCCCAGGAAGATATGGAGTTTTCCGGCAATTGCATGAGCCAGGACCTGACGTTGGGCTTGAGCACCAGAGGGAAGTAATTGGCAAGGATCTTGTCGTCCCGCCCCCCGGCAGCCTGCACCGCAATGGTGTAGATGCTGAGGAACTCCGACAGATGCAGCCTGCCGTCGTACTTCTCGGGTACGTTTGGCTTGAAATTCTTCGTGCTGGGCCACTGGACTTGCCGCAGCTCATGAGTAAACGCAGGGCAACCTACCGCATACGGCAGGTCGCCTGGTTCCCCTGGCGCTTGCATGTCGACAGCGGGGCCAGCGCGTCGGTCTGATTGACGCCGCGTTTCTCTTCGGCGCTCGATGCGGGTGCGAGCGTCTTCTTGCTGCCGTTCGTGAAGAACGTGGCGCTGATCGCGACGAGTTCGCGGATCTGAGGAAGCAGTGGAGTCGTTGTCGTGGCGGATCCGGCGAGTCGGCGATCTTGGCCTTTGGGGCGGAGAGTGCACGGTGGTTGCACCCCCACCGGTTTTGTCGCCACCGGCTCGCACTTGGCTGGCCTGCCGCGGCTGCGACGTGGTCGCTGGCCGCGGAGTGTCGCCGTTGGCGAAGCCGATGAGACTCTGAATGGTGGCCCTCCAGTCGTCGATCTTGTCTTGCGCTGGAGAGAAGTCGAGGAGCAGTTGAGCTCGCGCTAGAGCTTCTGCTGGGGTGGCGGGTAGCGGTGGCGAACGGTGCAAGGAGCGGGATATGCTCGGACTCCCAGCGATGTTAGAAGGAGCAGTATTCCGTCCAGGCGACCGTGCCTTGCTCGTGCCAGCACGTCGGCGTGCATGTTGGCCTTGAGCGTCCCGAGATCCGCTAGCTTGATTTGGGTCCAGCGAGCGTATGGTACCATGAGTACCATGATGCTGTCGGTCCTGCGCCTCTTGATATGGGCGCGGTGCGTCTACGGACGCCCGGTCGTCATGGGAGCCGACTACGCCGCCAACGGGCAGCACGGTCTTGTCCTTGGACTTGTTGGCACCGTGGGCTCCCTCGTCGACGCCCGTTCTACCGCCGGCGTCCTCCCCACCGGCCGTTTGCTACGGCGGCGGTGGATTCGACGCGGACGGCGCGGCCGCCTCCGAAGCCTTCTTCTTCGGCGGCATGTCGATGAAGATTTAGCTCGCGTGAACGCCGGATCAGGTTCACACAACCTCGACGCCCCCTACCTAGCGCGCCAGAGATGCCGGGGTTTTCTGGGCTCCCCGAGCACCTATGGGGACGGAGCCCCTTCTCGGTTCGGCGGGGGGCGGAGGTCGCGCGAAGAGCGGATTGAGGCGAGGCACGCGGGGTTTTTTTTACCCAGCTTCGGAGCTCTCCGGAGAGATAACACTCCTACTGCTGCTCTGTGGATTGTATTGAGTTCTTGCTCGGGAGCGCTGAGTGCTACAGTGCACTCAAGCAGCTAACGAGACCGAATATTCCTCTGTTTTCCTCTAAGAGAGATCGTTCTCTGAGGGCCGATCCCTTCCCTATGTTGTGCATGGGCCTCCTTTTATATGTCCAAGGGGTCTCCAACAGGTGGCAACGTAGGTAAGGGCAAAAGTGGAAATAGGCCATGGTAGGTATAGCTACCTACACAGTGTATCATACCTAACCCTGACGGTAGGGGACAAAGGCATTAAATGCCTATCTACATCGCCCAGACGATGCAGAAAAGGGACCGCCAGGGGCGCCATCGCTTGCCACGATGGCGATCTTGTCAGCGCTGCATGCCACAGTGTACCCCTGGCTGCACAGCCTCCCGCCACGTACGCTGGGAAGGGTCCCGGAGCGACACGTAGGTGGGTGAGCTGGAGCGCGGGTACAAAGTGGTTGCCCACCGCGACAAGTGTCTTGCCGCGGCCGTTGTCTTGCCGCGTCTGGGAACTTGTCGCTCGCCGAGTCCGGCCGGGACGCGTGGCGCGTTGCGGCAGGTTCTTTGAGATGCTCTGGTTGGGTTTCCCGGCAAGCTTCTCTTGCCGGGGTCTTGTGCCTCGAATGGCCTTCCCGGCAAGCTCCTCTTGCCGGGGACTTGTCTCCTTGGCTTAAATATTTTGCTCTTGGATGGCTTCAAAGGATCCACGGGGGACCTTGGCGGTCACCCGGCGAGCCTTGCCGCGGGGTGCTGCGACTGCCCATGCACAAGTTCGGGATACTAGAGTACCCCTACTTTAGTACACCGACAGCGCTGAAGGCAGCCATGTTGACGATGTAGAGGTAATTATTCTTTCCTCTGGTTCAGATCCTCTGCCAACACAGAAAATCCGTCAAGCAAACCGGAAAGTAAGATTTTCTCACCCCTAGCTCACTTGGACCCAAACTTTCTTTTGAAGAAGCAGCAACACGAAGCTCGCCGCACAACCCGGCACATCGGCCAGGTAGTTACCTCCGTCAGTTTACGAACACTTCAGTCCGGAAACGTCGATCAGAGGTCTCTTATATTCCTGATACTTCTTACCCCAAGGCAGGTTGTTTCCGACAGCCTCCTAATCCGTCTGATTGGAATTATCAGGGAACACCTCATTCATCTTCTAGCGAGTCAAAGGCCACACAACTTCCACCCCTCAAGACGGTTCCTGGGTGAGTTATGTTTTAATTTTATCCTTAATATATTATAGTTGCCCGATGTATTGACCTTTATGCTTGTTCTCCTCAGTGCCAAGCCTAGACCCACCAAGAAGGCCCGGTTAAATAAACTGGCTGACGATAATGTGGTTATTGAACCGGAAAAAACTCCAGACCCGGAAGGAACAAATGCTGACGTCATGCTTGATGATCCGCTTATGACTTTGTTGTTGAACAAGTGGAAGCTGATCCAACGGGCCATGCTGATAAAACAACAAGCCCGGTCTGAGCCATTGATAAACCGTCAAGCCCAGTCCACGCCGTTGATAAACCGTCAAGCCGAGTCAAGGTTGCTGGCTTTGGCCATACCACCCCTGGTAATCCTGTTGCTTTATCAAAGCATAGTGCCAAGGAGGAGCTTTCTGCTATGAGCAAAGGCAAGTGGAATGCAGACTTGTCAAGCTACGCCCATCTCAATGGCCAAGACATTCATTCTGGCTTCTTGAACCGTCTGTACACAAGTCGCAACTATGAAGCCGGCTTAGTGAACTTGATGAAAGATACATATGAGGTAACTACTGCTTAACTCTGCATACCCGTTTTTCTCTTATATCCAAATATCAACTCCAGTAGCCCCCAAGGGCCGGATTATGATATAAATCTAAACAGGGACTTTAGAATACCTCAAGTTTGCTTGCGTAGCCCCCAAGGGCCGGTTTAACTTATTAAGATGAACCGGGACTTTTACCAATGTTTACTCTGAGCAAATTTACATTAGACCCTGATGACCCACAAGTATAGGGGATCTATCATAGTCCTTTCGATAAGTAAGAGTGTCAAACCCAATGAGGAGCAGAAGGAAATGATAAGCGGTTTTCAGCAAGGTATTCTCTGCAAGCACTGAAATTATAGGTAACAGATAGTTTTGTGATAAGATAATCTGTAACGAGCAACAAGTAAAAAAGTAAATAAAGTGCAGCAAGGTGGCCCAATCCTTTTTGTAGCAAAGGACAAGCCTAGACAATTTCTTTTATGAAGCAAAACGCTCCCGAGGACACATGGGAATTATCATCAAGCTAGTTTTCATCACGTTCATATGATTCGCGTTCGGTACTTTGATAATTTGATATGTGGGTGGACCGGTGCTTGGGTGCTGTCCTTACTTGGACAAGCATCCCACTTATGATTAAGTCCTATTGCAAGCATCTGCAACTACAAAAGAAGTATTAAGGTAAACCTAACCATAGCATGAAACATATGGATCCAGATCAGCCCCTTACGAAGCAACACATAAACTAGGGTTTAAGCTTCTATCACTCTAGCAACCCATCATCTATTTATTACTTCCCAATGTCTTCCTCTAGGCCCAAATAATGGTGAAGTGTCATGTAGTCGACGTTCACATAACACCACTAGAGGAGAGACAACATACATCTCAACAAAATATCGAACGAATACCAAATTCACATGACTACTAATAGCAAGACTTCTCCCATGTCCTCAGGAACAAACATAACTACTCACAAAGCATATTCATGTTCATAATCAGAGGAGTATTAATATGCATATAGGATCTGAACATATGATCTTCCACCGAATAAACCAACTAGCATCAACTACAAGGAGTAATCAACACTACTAGCAACCTACAGGTACCAATCCCAGACTTAGAGACAAGAATTGGATACAAGAGATGAACTAGGGTTTGAGAGGAGATGGTGCTGGTGAAGATGTTGATGGAGATTGGCCCCGTCCCGATGAGAGGAGCGTTGTTGATGACGATGGCGATGATTTCCCCCTCCCGGAGGGAAGTGTCCCCGGCAGAACAGCTCTGCCAGAGCCCTAGATTGGTTCCGCCAAGGTTCCGCCTCATGGCGGCGGAGTCTCGTCCCGAAAGCTTGCTTATGATTTTTCTGCGGACGAAAGACTTCATATAGCAGAAGATGGGCACCAGAGGGCCACCAGGGGGCCCACGAGGCATGGGCGCGCCCAGGGGGTAGGGTGCGCCCCCACCCACGTGGCTAGGGTGTGGACCCCCTCTGGTATTTTCTTCGCTCAGTATTTTTTATTATTTCCAAAAATCACTTCTGTGGAGTCTCAGGACTTTTGGAGTTGTGCAGAATAGGTTTCTAATATTTTCTCCTTTTCCAGCCTAGAATTCCAGCTGCCGACATTCTACCTCTTTATGTAAACCTTGTAAAATAAGAGAGAATAGGCATAAGTATTGTGACATAATGTGTAATAATAGCCCATAATGCAATAAATATCGATATAAAAGCATGATGTAAAATGGACGTATCAACTCCCCCAAGCTTAGACCTCGCTTGTCTTTAAGCGGAAGCCGATAGCGACAAATATGTGCATATGTTTAGAGATAGAGGTGTCGATAAAATAAAATACGGACATGAGGGCATCATGATTATTCTTATAACAGCAACATATATGGATATTGCCATATGATTTCTTATGCTCAAGTAATAATCTATTCACAACGTCAAGTATGAATCATAAACTTTATTGAGAACTAACAAACTATAATCTCAGTCATTGAAGCAATTGCATTTTATCATAACATCGGAAAGAGTCTATGTCAGAGCTTTTTAGCAAGTCCACATACTCAACTATCATTTAGTCTTTCACAATTGCTAACAATCACGCGATACTTGTGGTTACGGAGTTTTAATCGGACACAGAGAAAGATATGGGCTTATAGTTTCGCCTCCCAACCTTTTACCTCAAGGGTAATGTCAACAGTAATAGTTCATGCTAACTTATATCCAATTATATATATATATATATATATATATATATATATATATATATATATATATATATATATATATATATATCAGGATCTTTCCAACACAGTGTGCTTGCCAAAGGATAAAATATAAAAATAGGAAGGGTGAAGATCACCATGACTCTTGCATAAGGTAGAAGATAAAAATAAAAGATATTCCCTTCGCAGAGGGAAGCAGAGATTGTCATGCGCTTTCAGGGTTGGATGCACAAAATCTTAATGCGAAAGAACGTCACTTTATATTGCCACTTGTGATATGAACCTTTATTATGCAGTCCGTCGCTTTTATTTCTTCCACTTCCCGAGATCGTATAAAGCTTATTTCCTCCACACTAATCAATCATACATATTTAGAGAGCCATTTTTATTGCTTGCATCGATGACAACTTACTTGAAGGATCTTACTCAATCCATAGGTAGGTATGCTGGAGTCTCATGGCAGAACTGGGTTTAAGGATATTTGGAAGCACAAGTAGTATCTCTACTTGGTGCAAAGAATTGGCTAGCATGAGGGAGAAAGGCAAGCTCAACATGTTGGATGATCCATGACAGTATACTTTATTTCAGATATAAGAAAACATAACCCATTACGTTGTCTTCCTTGTCCAACATCAACTCTTTAGCATGTCATACTTTAATGAGTGATCCCAATCATAAAAGATGTCCAAGATAATATATTTATATGTGAAACCTCTCTTTCTTTATTACTTCCTATTAATTGCAACGATGACCAAAACTATGTTTGTCAACTCTCAACAATTTTTAATCATCATACTCTTTCTATGTGAAGTCATTACTCTCCCTAAGATCAACATGATCTCTTTTTATTCTTTCTTTTTCTTTTATTCCCTCAATATCATAGCAAAATAATCAAGCCCTTGACTCAACACTAATCTTTATTATATAGCTCACGAACTCGATTACATAGAAGGATCATAAGGCAAAACTCAAAACTAGATCATACTAAAAACATTATTCTACTAGATCAAGATATTACTAAAAGGATCAAACTAAGAAAAAGGTAAAGGTAGGAGTGTGATGGTGATACGATACCGGGGCACCTCCCCCAAGCTTGGCAGTTGCCAAGGGGAGTGCCCATACCCATGTGATTATGTCTGCTTTGCTGGTGAAGAAGATGGTGGTGATGATGGGTAGTCGCACATCGAGCGTAAGAGATCCTCCAACTTGCGGATAATGCCCTTGAGTGTGAAAATATGCTCCTTCAACAAAATATTTTCACGTGTGAGATACTTGTTTTGTATACGAGCTAACTCAATCATCTTGAAAGCTTCGATCTCAGTTGGGGTGAGAATATTGTGATCAAGTTGAAGGATGTCTTCTGTTGCCGGAACTTGGTCCTCCGTGGCCTTCTTGATCCCTTGATCCTTGTTGATCTCCATGGGTTCTTCCCTCTTCAGCTCTATCTTTATTATCCAAGCATCGTTATCACCATTGTTGGAGGAGGGGGACGACATGATGCCTGGCCTTGACAACCCTGACAAAAAACAGCTCGAAATAAGAACGGAGGATATTTGCGTGATACAGGAGTCAAAACCTTCGGGAGATTATATAGTGAATTTTTACCAACCAGAATACGTATTGTGCAAGAAAACAGAGTCCGGAGAGCGCATGAGGTGCCCACAAGGCAGGGGGCGTGCCCTCCACCCTCGTGGAGGCCTCGTGTCTTTCCCGGACTGCTTCTTATTTTTCTATTTTTCTAAATATTCCAAAACGGAGAAAAATTGCCATTAGAATTGTTTTGGAGTCGATTTACTTACCGTACCACATACCTATTCCTTTTCGGAGTCTGAAACGTTCTGGAAAGTGTCCCTTATGTATTCCTCCGGGGTTACTGTTTCAATAACAGTAGTTTCAACATTTATAGGATTACCTGAGATATAATGTTTGATTCTTTGACCGTTCACCACCTTCGGATTTGTGCCTTCGAAGTTGTTGATTTTTATGGCACCAGAACGATAGACATCCTCGATAACGTAAGTGCCTTCCCATTTAGAGAGAAGTTTTCCTGCAAAAAATCTTAAATGAGAGTTGTGTAATAATACATAATCACCTACATTAAACTCACACTTTTGTATTATTTTGTCATGCCATCTTTTAACTTTTTCTTTAAACAACTTGGCATTCTCATAGGCTTGGGTTCTCCATTCATCAAGTGAGCTAATGTCAAATAACCTCTGTTCCTATTCCTATTCAGGTACACAACATCTAATAACACCATATACTCCTTCTTCATAAAGGTGTGGGTCATCCCAAAAGTAATGCCTCAAATCATAGAAAAACTTTTTCTTTTGCTGGTATGTGAAACTAGGTGGTATGAATTTAGCAACAATGTAATTAGCATAATCAGCATTTATGAAATTTAATTGTTCCTCAGGAAAGCTATCATCAATAGGTAGTGGGTCATCAAGAACATTTTCTAACCTAGACAAGTTGCCTGCAACGGGGTTCTCAGCTTCCTTTCTGTCAATAATATGCAAATCAAATTCTTGTAGCAAGAGAACCCATCTAATAAGTCTAGGTTTAGCATCTTTCTTTTGCATAAGATATTTAATAGCAGCATGATCCGTGTGAATAGTTACTTTAGAGTCAATAATATAAGGTCTGAACTTATCACAGGCAAATACAACTGCTAAGAATTCTTTTTCAGTAGTAGCATAATTTCTCTGAGCGCTGTCTAGAGTTTTACTAGCATATTGAATAACATTTAATTTCTTATCAACTCTTTGCCCTAGAACAACACCTACAATATAATCACTAGCATCACACATAATTTCAAAGGGTAAATTTCAATCAGGTGGCTGAACAATAGGTGCAGAAATTAATGCTTTCTTAAGTATTTCAAATGCCTCAACACAATCATCATCAAAGACAAATGGTACATATTTTTGCAATAAATTAGTCAGAGGCCGAGAAATTTTTGAGAAGTCCTTAATGAACCTCTTATGAAATCTGGCGTGACCAAGGAAACTTCTTATACCTTGGATGTCCTTGGGACATGGCATCTTTTCAATAGCATCAACTTTAGCTTTATCAACTTCAATACCTCTTTCAGAAATTTTATGCCCCAAGACAATGCCTTCATTAACCATAAAGTGGCACTTTTCCCAATTCAAGACAATATTAGTTTCTTCACATCTCTACAAAACTCGGTAAAGGTTGCTCAAGCAATCATCAAAAGAGGATCCATAAACGGAGAAGTCGTCCATGAAAAAATCACAAATCTTTTCACAAAAATCAGAGAATATAGCCATCATGCATCTTTGAAAGGTAGCAGGTGCATTACATAAACCAAAAGGCATATGTCTATAAGCAAAAGTACCGAAAGGGCAAGTAAAAGTGGTCTTAGCTTGACCATCAGCTGACACAGGTATTTGAGAGAAACCAGAATAACCATCTAGAAAGCAAAAATGTGTATGTTTGGATAATCTTTCTAGCATTTGATCAATGAATGGCAAGGGGTAATGATCTTTTTTAGTAGCTTTATTTAATTTGCGGAAATCAATTACCATCCTATAACCTGTAATAATTCTTTGCGGAATCAATTCATATTTATCATTAGGAACGACAGTAATACCCCCCTTCTTAGGGACACAATGGACATGACTTACCCACTGACTATCAGCAACGATATAAATTATACCTGCCTTAAGGAGATTTAGTATTTCCTTTCTTACCACTTCTTTCATCTTAGGATTCAGTGGTCGTTGGTGATCAATAACTATCTTGGCATTTTTCTCCAAATTTATTTTGTGTTGACATAGAGTGGGACTAATGCCCTTAAGATCATCAAGAGTATATCCAATAGCAGCATGGTGCTTCTTCAGAGTTTTCAATAATTTTTCTTCCTCCTTCTCTGAAAGGTTAGCACTAATAATAACAGGATATATCATCTTTTCATCAAGATAAGCGTATTTAAGAGTATCAGGTAATGGTTTAAGCTCAAACACGGGATCACCCTTGGTGGAGGAGGATCCCCTAAGATTTCAACAGGCAAGTTGTGTTTCAGAATAGGAAACTGTTTAAAGAACACTTCATCTATTTCCCTTCTTTCATTTATAAACATATCATTTTCATGGTCTAGCAAATATTGTTATAAAGGATCACTAGGAGGTACGGCAATATAAGCAAGACCAATAATATCTTTACTAGGCAATTCCTCTTCACGGTGTTGTCTATGAAATTTAGAGAAGTTAAACTCATGAGACATATCACCCAGACCAATAGTAACAACATCCTTTTCGCAGTCTATCTAAGCATTAACAATGTTTAAGAAGTGTGACACTCCAAAATTTTTTATTTGGTTTTCAGCAAAAACCTTGTTTGAGAGGCCATTTAAATTTTTTGCCGGAAAAACCTTCCCTCTTAAAAACTTCTTTTTCTTTGGCAAGGATTTTTATTTTTGTATCTTCTGCAAACTATGGTGTTTGATCACTTAAAACTTTTTTCTCTGTTGGCCCCCTGCTCAAAACATATTTTGGAAAATTAATTATTTTCCTTTTAAAGAGAACTCTATGAAACTTGAGGTTTTTCATATCTTGAGAACCACCCATGATTTAGTTTTGCCCCATGTGGTAAAACCCCTCCAAAAACCCTTCCCTCCTCCTTGGAACAATCTAAATCCTCTGTCCCATCAAGTCCAAACCATTTTTGGATTTTATTTAAATTGTTTTATCTCTCAAATCTTCTTTGTCAATTATTTTGAGCCTGAGTGTTTTTCAAAGCAAGTACCCCATTGCATTTGAGTTTTGACCTCAAACCAACTCTCCTGGATAGTCCTTGGTACCCACAACCCAGAACCATCTTGATCCACTCTTCCTCTTTTCAAATTTTTCAAATTTCATCCTCTGCAAGTTTGGACCAGATTTAACAAATTTGGTGAAATTCATATCTCCTCTTCTCCAAAAATTCTACCAAAATTCAGGCAGCCTCCTGGTGCAATGAGAGGCCACCCCACCAAGTTTCAGCTCAAGGATAAATCCCTACATACCAAAATCATTTTGTCGAACACCTGGCCAGAACTGTTTCTTTGCAAATTCAGAGAAGTTCAAAGTTTCAGAGATTCAGTGTCGTTTTCTTTGGTCAGGTTCAGTCACGCGTCGCCAGTGCGCCGTGGCACGATGCGCGCAGCCTCTCCTCGCTGTCCAGAACGCCGCACGCGCACTTGGTGGGTTCCCGGCGTCGGTGACTCCCTGGCCCGCCTGCGCCGGCGTCTGCTGCGGCGGCAGCGCCACCCGTGGCGGCCAACAGTGGTAGCACCAGTAGTGCAACGCCGTTCCGCGCCGCCCTTTGCTCACTAGCTCTACGCGTGGCTCATGCATGCCAGCGCAGCCCCGCTGCACCGTCGCCGTGGCCCGGCAAGCACTGGGCGTGCTCTCTGCCGCTGACGGACCTGCGTCCTCCTGTTTCGACAAAACCTGCTCTAACCTTCTAATCCCAGTCCATTGAGCGTCAGAGTGGAGCCAGTGGACCTCCACATTGACGGCCAACCTCCTAAACTTCCCGACCAAGCACTGCACCGCCGTAATCCATCGCCGGAGAACTCCTGTCGGTGTACTAAAGTAGGGGTACCTTAGTACCCCGAACTTGTGCACGGGTAGTCGTAGCACCCCGCGGCAAGGCTTGCCGGGCGATCGCCAAAACTCTCCATGGTCCCTTTTTGGGCCATCCAAGAACAAAGTATTTGAGCCAAGGCCCCGGCAGGAGGATCTTGCCGAGAAGGCCACCCGAAGAGAGCAAGGCCCCGACAAGAGGAGCTTGCCGGGACGGCCGCTCGAAGCACAAGGCCCCGGCAAGAGGAGCTTGCCGGGAAGGCCGACCAGGGCACGACAAGAGACTTGCTGCGACGCGCCAAGCGGCCCGGCAAGGACCGGTGAGCAACAAGCTCCCGGGCACGACAAGGCATCAACCGCGGCAAGGCGCTTGCCGCGGCAAGTCACCACCCCGCGCCTGCGTTCCAGCTCATCCACCCACGCATCGCTCTGGGGCCATTCCAGGCGTACGTGGCGAGAGGCTGCGCAGCCAGGGGCATGCGGTGGCGAAGCAACGCTGACAGGGTAGCCGTCGTGGCAAACGGTGGCGCCCCTGACGGTCCCTTTTCTGCACTGTTTGGGCGACCCAGACGGGCATTTAATGCCCTTGTCCCCTGCCGTCAGAGTTAGGTATGATAGCACTGTGCAAACAGCTGTACCCAACATAGCGTTTTCCAGTTTTGCCCCCGCCTACGTTGCCACCTGTGGGTAACCCCTTGCGCATATAAAAGGAGGCCCCATGCGCAACGTGAAGAGGAGGAGGGAGGAAGGAGGCCACTCACGCTCGGTCTGATTAGTTGCCTGAGTGTACTGTAGCACTCAGCGCTCCCGAACAAGAACACAATACAAACCACAAAGCAGCAGTAGGGTTTTATGCATCCGTGCGGCCCGAAGCTGGGTAAACCCCTTGTGTGCATCGCCTCGATCCGCTCTTCGCGCGACCTCCGCCCCCCGCCGAACCAGAAAGGGGCTCGGTCCCCATAGGTGTTCGTGGAGGCAGATTTCCCCGACATCTTTGGCGCGCCAGGTAGGGGGGCGTCGAGGTTGTGTGAACCTGATCCGGCGTCTGCACAGGCTAGATCTCCATCGTCTTCATCGACATGCCACCGAAGAAGAAGGCTCCGGAGGTGGCTGGTCCGTCCGCGTCGAACCCACCGCCCCTGGAGCAAACGGGTGGTGGGGACGGCACCGGCGGCGGAACGGGCGTCGCCGAGCCAGCTCATGGTGCCACGGCGTCCGAACATGCACCGCGCCCTTCTCAGGAGGCACGAGACCAGCAGCGTCTTGGCACTCATGGTACCATACGCTCGCTGGACCCAGATCGAGTTGGCGGATCCCAGGGTGCTCAAGGCCAGCATACACACCAACGTGCTGGCAGGAGCGTGGCGCGACTGCCTGGTCCGGGTGCTGCTCCTTCTAACGTAGTTAGAAGTTCGAGCACATCCCGCTCCACGCGCCGCTCGCCACCGCTGCCCGCCACTCCAGCAGAAGCTCTAGCACGAGCTCAACTGCTCCTAGACTACCCTCCAACGGCGGACAAGCTCGACGACTGGAGGGCCACGATACAGAGTCTCATCGGCTTCGCTAACGGCGACACCCCGCGGCAGCACAGTGCGTCGCAGCCGCGGCTGGTCGGCCAGGCGAGAACCGATGGCGCCAAGACCGGTGGGGGTGCGACCACCGTGCATTCCCCGCCCCAAAGGCCAAGATCGCCGACTCGCCAGAGCCATCACGACAACGACTCCACCGCGTCGTCAAATCCACGAACTCGTCGCGATCAACGCCAAGTTCTTCACGAACGAGAGCAAGAGGACGCTCATACTCGCATCGAGCGTCGGAGAGAAGCGCGGCGTCAATCAGACCAGCGCGCTGGGCCCTCTGTCGACATGCATGCGCTGGGGGGACCAGGCGACCTGCCGTACGCGGTAGGCTGCCCTGCGTTCACCCGTGAGCTGCGGCAAGTCCAGTGGCCCAGCACGAAGAATTTCAAGCCAGACGTACCAGAGAAGTACGACGGCAAGTCGCATCCGTCGGAGTTCCTCAGCATCTACACCATTGCGGTGCAGGCTGCTGGAGGGCGAGACGACAAGATCCTTGCCAACTACTTCCCGCTGGTACTCAAATCCAACGTCAGATCCTGGCTCATGCACTTGCCGGATAACTCCATAACCTCCTGGACAGACTTGTGCCATCAGTTTGTTGGCGCCTTTACAGGCGGCCACAAACCCCATGGCCAAGCGAGCGACCTTCATCTGCTCGTCCAGAAGGAAGGGGAACCCTTGCGCAAGTTCATCCAGAGATTCAGCCGCGTACACTACAACATCCCAGACGTCCACCCTGCCGCGGTCATCGGCGCGTTCCATCAGAACGTGCGTAACCGCAGTATGCGGGAGGAGATGGCGATGTGCAAGATCAAAGACGTCAGCGAGCTATATGCCCTGGCCGACAAGTGTGCACGTGCTGAGGAAGGAAGGAAACTCCCCGGAGAGAACACTGGAGCAGGAGAGTCTGACAGTGAGGACACCGCCCTGGCAAGGAAGAACCGATGGCGGAGCAACAGGAAGAAGAAGAGCCAAGAAGTATTGGTTGTTGAGCAGTCCGGCGATGAAGGCGCCGCCAAGAAGGCCCAGGCTGGTAGCTCCGGCAAGGAGGTTGCCGGATGCGCCAATTGCCAGGCTGTGGCGGTCGCCGACAAGCGGGACGGCACCAACAAACAGTACTGCAAGATCCACCGCACCAAGGGCCATGACCTCCAGAGCTGCAAGCAGGTCGAGCGGCTCGTCGAGCTGCAAAAGGCCGAGTACGAGCGACGCGACAAGGAGAGAGCCCGGGGAGGTGGCGGGGGATCAGGCACAAAGCGCCCCGGCCAGGGAGGACGCCGCGACAACGACAAGCAGCGGCAAGCAGACAGACCTCCCCGCGGCCGCGACAAGAACGAAGACAAAGACGAAGACGAAGACATGGATGATGTCGAGACCAGTGAGCAGGAGTTTCAGAAAGCCACAGAGGTCTTGTGCATAGACGGCGGTGCTTCTCTGCATACTTCTCACCGCCAGCTCAAGTAGTGGGCGCGGGAAGTCAATGCAGCGGAACCACCCATCGAGTCACGCAAGCCTCTGAAATGGTCCAGCACGCCTATCATCTTCGAAATTGAGGTCCACCCTGACCGCACAACTGCGATCGGGTGCTTGCCGATGTTGGTCTCACCAACAGTCCGCAACCTCAAGGTCACTAAGATGCTAGTCGACGGCGGGGCCGGCTTGAACCTGATCTCCTCCGCTGTGCTCCAGAAACTCCAAGTCCCCGACAGCGAGCTCGAAGAGACCGGCACGTTCCAAGGATTCAACCCGGGAAGGAGCAAGCCGAAGGGGAAGATAACGTTGCCAGTGACATTTGGCAGCGAGCTGAACTTCAGGACAGAGAGGATCACTTTTGACGTTGCCGATTTTCCATTGCCCTACAATGGAATTCTCGGCCGTCCGGCACTCGCCAGTTCATGGCAGCCTCTCACTACGCATACAACATGCTCAAGATGCCAGGCCCGATAAGCGTAATCTCTGTCCCCGGCGACAAGAAGGATGCCCTTATCTGTGCCGACAAGATCTACCGGGAAGCAGCAGCCGCAACGGATCACAAGCCACTTGCCGCTGAAGCTCCCGAAGGGAAGAGGAAGACCAAGCCCGGCAAGTGCTCTGGTGCCCACTCCGGCAAGCGCACCTCTTCGGAGTGCTGCGCTACCGTCGAGGACGCACCATCGAGCTCCACCGGCAAGAGTAAGAAGTCAATGGCAGCCTCGCCAACGACCAAGAAGGCGTCCGCCAAGGAGGACGGCACTGGTGGTACCTTCACCATCAGTGCCACTCTCGACCCCAAATTGGAAAGCGCGCTCGTTGCTTTCCTGCAGGCGAATGTCGATGTGTTTGCCTGGCAACCATCTGACATCCCCGGCGTTCCCAGGAAAGTGATTGAGCACCACCTCGCCGTCTGTCCTCATGCGCGGCCCGTCAAGCAGAGAGTCAGGAAGCAAGCGGTGGAGCGCCAAAAGTTCATCGCAGAAGAGATCAAGAAGTTGGAAGCGGCAGGCCTTGTCAGAGGTGTGCTCCATCCGACGTGGTTGGCCAATCCTGTTGTCGTGCGCAAAGAAAATGGGAAATGGAGGCTTTGCATCGACTTTACTGATGTTAACAAAGCTTGTCCCAAAGATCCCTTTCCCTTGCCGCGCATTGACCAGATTGTTGACTCCACGGCCGGATGTGACCTGCTTTCATTTCTTGACGCATACTCAGGATACCATCAGATCTTCATGGCTGAAGAAGATGAGGAAAAGACCGCATTCATCACTCCATGTGGCATGTACTATTTCGTACGGATGCCTTTCGGTTTGAAGAATGCTGGTTCAACGTTTGCGAGGGTTGTCCATACCACTTTTGAGCCGCAAATCCACAGAAATGTGGAAGCCTACATGGATGACATAGTGGTCAAAAGCAGGAACAGGGCAACCCTGATTCAAGATTTAGAAGAGACCTTTACGAACCTGCGCAGGATCAGCCTCAAGCTCAACCCCGAGAAGTGCGTGTTTGGAGTCCCTTCCGGCAAGCTTCTCGGGTTCTTCGTGTCTCAGCGAGGAATCAAAGCCAATCCAGACAAAATCAAGGCCATCGAGCAGATTGAAGCACCAACACGCATCAAGGATGTACGAAGGCTTGCCGGCTGCGTCGCGGCTCTCAACAGGTTTATTTCCAAGTCTGCAGAATGCGCCCTGCCATTTTTCAAAGTTTTGAAAAAGGCGGGTCCAGTGAAATGGACTCCGGAAGCGGAGGCTGTGCTGCAAGACTTGAAGAAATACATGTCCTCCGCTCCAATACTTGTCGCGCCTAAACCACAAGAGAAGTTGCTGCTGTACCTGGCGGCAACCAATGAAGTGGTTAGTGCTGCGTTAGTAGCGGAGAGGGAGGCAGATGATGAGCTAGCTACCGCGGCAAGCGCGTCCAACGACAAGCAGGAGATTTCCCCGACAAGCTCTGGCCCCGACAAGGATGAATCTGCGAAGGAGCGAGTGGAGGTGCAGAAGAAGAGAATGGTGGAGCGCCTAGTTTACTTTGTCAGCTCCCTTCTGCAGGGGGCTAGGTCAAGGTACTCTGGTGTGCAGAAATTGCTTTTCGGCCTTCTCATGGCCTCGAGAAAGCTGCGCCATTACTTCCAAGCACATGAGATTACAGTTGTCACCCGCTTTCCGCTGAAGAGGATACTGCAGAATCTAGAAGCAACAGGCATGATTGTCGAGTGGGCACTGGAACTGTCAAGCTTCGGTCTCAAATTCGAGAGCACTTCAACTATCCAAAGCAGAACATTGGCGGAGTTCATAGCAGAGTGGACACCGACACCAGACGAAGAGATCCCTGAGACGAGCATCCCCGTCAAAGAAGCAAGCAAAGAGTGGCTGATGTATTTTGATGGTGCCTTCTCGCTGCAAGGCGCCGGTGCTGGCGCGTTGCTTATCGCTCCCACCGGAGAGCATCTCAAGTACATAGTCCAGATGCACTTCCCCAAGGAGCAAGCAACCAACAATACTGCAGAGTATGAAGGTTTGCTGGCCGGTCTCAGGATCGCGGCAGAACCTAGGATCAAGAAGCTCATTGTCAGGCGTGACTCGCAGCTTGTCGTCCGCCAAGTGAACAAGGATTACCAGAGTCCGTTGATGGAAGCGTACGTTGATGAAGTGAGGAAGCTAGAAGAGCACTTTGACGGCCTGCAAATGGAACACATTCCAAGAGCTGAGAACGACATTGCTGATGGCCTGTCAAAGTGCGCAGCACTTAAGTTACCTGTGGAGCCAGGAACCTTTGCGCTCAAGCTGACTCAGCCATCCGTAACACCATCAACCGGACAGAGCAAGAAGAGGAAGTTGGTCTCCGGCGACTATCTTCCGGCAGAGCTCCCCGGAGCCGCCGCCAAGAAGGTCCCCAAGATCGACGCCAAGAGCGCTGAGGAGCCGTCTGCTCCGGCAAACCCCAGGGTTTGTTCCGTAGAAGCAGGCGCTCCCGACAAGTTTTGCTCCGGCAAGCTTGCCGGGGAACATCAAGCTCCGGCTGAGCCCCAGATCCTCGCCGTAGAAGCGGACGTTCCCGCAGCAGCAGATGTGCCTTCAGTCCTTGTTGTCGAGCCACAGGCTCCAGCATGGGCGCAGCAGACTGCCCATTTCCTCCAGAACGGAGAACTTCCCGAAGAACAAGAAGAAGCGGAAAGAGTAGCCCGGCGCTCGAGTATGTACCAGTTCGTCGACAACACGCTGTACAGAAGAGGGCGCAACAGTGTGATATTGAAGTGTATTTCCCGGGAAGACGGACAAAAGCTGTTGGCAGAGATACATGGAGGCATATGTGGTCACCACATTGGCGCAAGAGCACTTGCTGGCAAAGCGTTCCGGAAAGGTTTCTTCTGGCCGACAGCCCTCCAGGATGCAACTGCACAAGTAACCAAGTGTGAAACGTGCCAGTTCCATTCCAAGCAGATACACCAGCCAGCTCAAGCTCTCCAGACGATCCCTTTATCCTGGCCATTTTCGGTCTGGGAGCTCGACATCCTCGCCCCCTTCCCCCGAGCTGTCGGGGGCTTTGAGTACTTGTACGTCGCAATCGACAAGTTCACAAAGTGGCCGGAAGTGGAACCAGTGAGGAAGGTGACAACACAGTCAGCAGTCAAGTTCTTCAGGTCGATTGTTTGCCGCTTAGGGATCCCCAACAGGATCATCACCGACAATGGTACGCAATTCACGAGCCGCGCCTTCATGCAATACTTCCAAGATCTCGGCGCCAAGGTCTGCTTCGCTTCTGTTGCTCATCCCAGGAGCAACGGTCAAGCGAAGAGGGCCAATGCCGAAGTGCTGCGCGGGCTCAAGACCAGAACTTTCGACAGGCTGCACAAGTGCGGAAGAAACTGGATCGAGGAGCTGCCGGTTTCTCTTTGGTCGATCAGAACGACGCCAAATCGAGCCACTGGCCAGACACCATTTGCTCTAGTCTATGGAGCAGAAGCAGTTACCCCCACGGAACTCGTATACGGGTCACCTCGAGTGCTTGCTTATGATGATCTTGAGCAAGAGCGGCTGCGTGAAGATGACACGCTGCTCCTTGAGGTAGATCGTCTTCAGGCTGTTGTGCGAGCCTCTCGCTACCAGCAAGCTTTGCATCGCTACCATAGCCGCAAAGTTAAAGCCAAAAGCTTCGAGGAAGGCGACCTTGTTCTTCGGCGCGCTCCGTCCGCCAAGAATCATAACAAGTTGACGCCAAAGTGGGAAGGCCCTTACCGGGTGAGACGAGTCATGAGGCCCGGCGCTGTCCGCCTTCAGACCGAAGATGGCATTCCGGTGAGCAACTCCTGAAATATTGAGCATCTTCGTAAGTTTTACTCGTAAGGCGCGGTTGTCGGACCCCGTCCAGCAACCACCCTTTTGTACAAGTCTTGCCGCTATTGCATGTAATCCTTTGTACAAAGCCAGGCGCAGACCCTGAACAACAGTAAATGAAGCGCTGGCGCCCCAAGTTTTAGCATGCATGCTGAGTCGAGTCTCGTCCTTGGTTAGGGTTGATAGTGCCTAACAGCTGCTAACCCCTAGCTTAGAGGTCGGGTCTGCGTCCTTTTTTCCTGTTCTTTCGTTTCTCTTGGTTCGCAGGGTTTTGCATATCCTGGCCAGACCGCTTAAGGACGAAGAAGAGAAGAAGGGCGGACCAGCATCTAGTCCCCGGCAAACCAGTGTTGCCGGGGGCTGCAAGTACAAAGATTCGCCCGCGGCAAGCCAAAGTTGCCGGGGGCTGCAATCCTAGATAAGTTTTTCATCCCTTTTCATGCATTCTCTTATGGACTGAGGAATGCGAAAACCTTGTTTCTTCCTAAAAAGCTACCGTGCTCCCTTAACTCTGGGCCCCGGAGCGCGTTCCTGGGGCCAGTTTTGGTAGTAGCCGCGGCGGCAAAGGAACGGAATGAGGAGCCCGAACCCGCCTCATCCCTACCTCCGCCAAAGGCGTGAGGAAGGTCGAGTGGCGCGGGAAGACGGCAGGTCCTGTTGCCGGGCAAAGAAGTGTCTATCTTAACGATATAAAGGATTCGCTCCTTGGCGTGGGTTTTACCCGCGAGACAAATGGCCCGGCAAACATCCCCTTTTCATTAAAAAAACATTCCGCTCAGGTACAGTTCAGAGAGAATGAAAAACATGAGAGATGGGATTACAAGCTTTAAATGCAACTAAAGCCCGAAGGCTTACAAGTTAAAAAGAGATAAGGTGCCCGTAATCCCTTTCTTGTCTCTCACCTCAGGAGGTAGGACAAGGAGGCAAAAAGGGCAAAAGGGGCGCCTGGACGAGCTACCGGTGGCAGAAGACACCAAGAGAACACCCCGGGGGCCGTCTGAAAGCTGGACGGTGACGGCGGCGCCGGAAGCAGGGCTCGACGAGGCGGCAGGACGTCAGCACGCTGTCGAGGGCGCCGTGCCCTCGTACTCCGAGTTGACGGCCTTGCCACCCGCCCTCTTCCTCTTCCGCAGCCTTCCTACGCCAGCCGCCAAGGAGACGACCCCGGGAAGCTCAAGGAGCCGGCGACACGGATGATGGGGTCGCCGATGCCACGCGGAGCCGCGACCGACGCCTAGTCGGACCCGTCATCCCGACGACCGCTACCCTCTTCGTCGCTGTCGCTCCCCTCCTCGTCACTCTCGCTCGAGGAGGAGCCTTCGCTGTCGGAGGAGCTATCCACGCAGCACCGGGCCCGGGTCCCGTAGCACCCGAAGACCTTGACGGAGAGGAGATCGCCCTCCATCAACTTAAAATGGAGGGTGAACCCCTCCATCAAGCTGTGGATACGGGCGAACGTCTTCCACCCTCGACCAAGATACATCACGCCGGGGGCTGGGGACTCAACGTGGACCCGCGTGCCGCTGATCCCACAGCCCCTCATGCGCAGTATTAGCGTCTCGGGTTGTTCCATCTCCATCGCGCTTGCGAAGGGAGCCGGGAGACGGAGGCAACGACGAGGCGCCCGGCGCAGCTTGACGAAGAACTCGCAAGGTCGTCCCCGATGTGGACTGCCGTGAGAAGAGGAGCCACTGGTGGAGGCAAGGCCGGCGCGTCGCCCCGTCCGCCTCGTCCCCGAGCGCCTCGGCCTCGTCCACGACCTCGTCCGTGACCTCGCCCCCTCCCCCTTCCCCTTACGGTTGGCTCTGCCACCGCGGGTGCAACGGGAGGAGGGGCGCGTTGCCTAGCGGCGACCCTCGCCGCCACCGATGAAGGACCAGGGTTCCCTTTTTCCATGGCGAATGGAGAGAGGGGATCAGAAGCTGAAGGGAAGCAAAGATGAAGGAGTGTGGGTTTCCGTCGCCCCCTCTTGCTCTTTATAAAGGAGCAGGGTGGGGGCTTGGCCGCCCCGCTCAGCCAATCAAGGCGCAGGAAGAGCAGGCGACTGGGACCGGCCCGCTGCCTCGACCCGCGACGACCCAGTTTCCTGCCTCCACCGTCCGCGACTCCAGGTGCAAGGAAGCCGCGTGGCTAGCGTGAAGGACTGAGGCGGCGGATGAGGCGACCTCCCCCTCACCCCGTGATCGTGGGGAGCGGACGCCTCGGAAACCGTGCCTCGGCCCCGTCCAGCAAACGAGCCACGTCTCCACGCCTCCCTCCACTTATGGAGATGGCGTGAACCGCCCCCCTTTATTGCGACGTGACGCATGCCTGCGGGGCTCAGCCCCGCGCACGCCGCCCACGTCACGCACGCCTCTCCCCACGATGCTGCGTTCGACGCGTGCCGTTCGGGGAGGACGTGGTGGATGCAGAAGAAGATGCAGCGTGACCCAGGCCGCGCGTGCCCGTGCACTGTTTTGGGCCTGGCCCAACAGCGCTCGGCACCGTGTATGGCCCAGGCCCGGGGGCTCCTGTTGGTGTACTAAAGTAGGGGTACCTTAGTACCCCGAACTTGTGCATGGGCAGTCGTAGCACCCTGCGGCAAGGCTTGCCAGGCGATCGCCAAAACTCTCCATGGTCCCTTTTTGGGCCATCCAAGAACAAAGTATTTGAGCCAAGGCCCCGGCAGGAGGAGCTTGCCGGGAAGGCCACCCGAAGAGAGCAAGGCCCCGACAAGAGGAGCTTGCCGGGACGGCCGCTCGAAGCACAAGGCCCCGTCAAGAGGAGCTTGCCGGGAAGGCCGACCAGGGCACGACAAGAGACTTGCTGTGACGCGCCACGCGTCCCGGCAAGGACCGGTGAGCAACAAGCTCCCGGGCGCGACAAGGCATCAACCGCGGCAAGGCGCTTGCCGCGGCAAGTCACCACCCCGCGCCTGCGTTCCAGCTCATCCACCCACGCGTCGCTCTGGGGCCATTCCAGGCGTACGTGGCGAGAGGCTGCGCAGCCAGGGGCATGCGGTGGCGAAGAAACGCTGACAGGGTAGCCGTCGTGGCAAACGGTGGCACCCCTGACGGTCCCTTTTCTGCACTGTTTGGGCGACCCAGACGGGCATTTAATGCCCTTGTCCCCTGCCGTCAGAGTTAGGTATGATAGCACTGTGCAAACAGCTGTATCCAACACACGCGTTTTCCAGTTTTGCCCCCGCCTACGTTGCCACCTGTGGGTAACCCCTTGCGCATATAAAAGGAGGCCCCATGCGCAACGTGAAGAGGAGGAGGGAGGAAGGAGGCCACTCACGCTCGGTCTGATTAGTTGCCTGAGTGTACTGTAGCACTCAGCGCTCCCGAACAAGAACACAATACAAACCACAAAGCAGCAGTAGGGTTTTACGCATCCGTGCGGCCCGAAGCTGGGTAAACCCCTTGTGTGCATCGCCTCGATCCGCTCTTCGCGTGACCTCCGCCCCCCGCCGAACCAGAAAGGGGCTCGGTCCCCATAGGTGTTCGTGGAGGCAGATTTCCCCCGACAACTCCGTTCACGGCCACCGCCTCGGATCGCCTATAAAAGGAGATCCCAAGCTCACCCTCGAGCACGCACCACCACTGCACCTCACCAACACCCTGCCAGGCCACTAGGAGGACCTCGAGGAGGTCTCCTCCCCCAACTCCGGCCGCCCCGTTCCGCCTCGGCCTCCAGCTTGATTCACTGCGGTGAGGCCACCTCCAGCGCCCAAACCTCGTTCGTAGCCTTCTCTTACACCTAGTGCTCTAATCCCCACCTCAATTCGATGCTTGCAGCCTTCTCCGGCGAAATCCATCAACGCCCGAACCACCGCCCGCCGGAGTCGAGGCCGCCGTCGATGTGGAGCTCGCCGGTGATCACCACCACCACCAACCGATGCGGAATGGCGCCCTGAACACGGAGGTACCCTCCGATCCTCCTGCCCTGCCGTGGATCGCCGTCGGCGATCGCCGCGGCCCTCTGGCACCAAAACTCTGCCTCCGTTTTCAAACCCGACGGGTGGGTCCGCCCCGTCAGCTTTTTATTCTTTTCGAATCATTTTATGGAAATGCCTTCGGGCAAAATACACTTTCTCCTCTGAACTGGCGTATTCGGGACTGAAACGTTTTCTGTTTTTATAAAGAGGACCCTGGAAAGTTTATGTTTCATTACAGAAAGGTCCCTGGACAAAAACACTAATAACTTTTACACAGAAGAGTATTTTTGAGTGATTCTTTTTCTGTCCTCTTTGAAATTTTGTCTAGTTTTTTATCAGATTTATTTGGAAAATATTTGGGATAATGTTTATGCACCTCTCGGTATTCACGTTAGTGCGTATGTTTCCTGTATACCGTAGATACCGAAGGAGGTGACGGGGCCGCGAACTTCACCGAGCTAGGCTCCGACTACTCTGAACCAGGAAAGCATGTTTGAACTTTTGATATGATAGGTGTTTTGGCATGTTTGCATTTAGCAAGTTTCATGGCATGTTGATGAGCATACCGATGAACGTTATTTTCATGCATAGTTGAGGCAAGTGAGTTCGATGATCCATACGTGTTGGATGTGCATGTGCATGGCCATGTGTTGGCATGAGGATGGGTAAGATGGCAGTGTTGTAGCATACCAGTCTTATGCCATACTATTTGACTTCAGTATCAGCCCGTATCGGTTCGGTTCCAATCCATTTCCCTTCCCGTACTACCACAAGTTTTTCACAAGGGATATGGCTTAGTAGGTTGCAAACCGCTTTCCTGGTACACACCAAAAGGAGAGGCTGGGATGATGGTTCCATGGCCCTGGATTAAAGCCAGTCATCCGGTCAGGGGGCATGGGTGTTTCCGGTTGGGACCGAGAGGGGGGCACCCCTTAGAGCGCGCGTATATAAATTTGATCCCATGCTATTCGAGATTGTGATCTCCCCATCTCAAAGTTTTTCTTGTAAGTTGTCTAGGGTGATTCCTAACATCGTGAAGTGTGATGGGTGTGTACTGGTTCGCTGTGTTTCCTTCCGAAATACCGTAAATGGAACTAGTCCTTCGGGACTACGGAAATCCGTTAGCTGTGGGTAACTTTAGTACAACTCTGCAGAGTCATAGATCCTCGAATCATCTTATCCATGTTCAAGTTCTGCATTATCTTATCCTGACAAGTGTCAGTTTCTGGTGACAGATACTCCGGTGAATCACATGGGGGCTAAGTCCAGTTAATTGTTTATTCCTGTGGATGGACTAACCCGTTTATTATCATGAGTTGATTATCGATTATGAGTATTATTTTTCCTTATGAGAAAGCCCTTTCTGCGATGTCGCCCAGACGTCCGACTATGGCATTGTTATTATTTACTTTCATTATAAGCCCTTTCTGTGATGTCGCTCTGACGTCCGACTGTGGCATTGTTATTATTTACTTTCATTATAAGCCCTTTCTGCGATGTCGCTCAGACGTCCAACTGTGGTGTTGTTATTATTTACTTTCAGTAAAAGCCCTTTCTGCGATGTCGCTCAGACGTCCGACTGCGGCAGTACCGTTATTTCCTTTCAATCCAAGCCCTTTCTGTGATGTCGCCCCGACGTCCGTCTGTGGCGCGCATGTCATTTATTTTCAGTTTAAGCCCTTTACGTGGTGTCGCTTAGACGCCCGACTGTGGCATGATCTTTATTTATTGTTCACCTTTCGAGGTGTCACTTCAGACACCCGATCGGTTTTTTTGTTGGGATTTTAGACGGACTACCACCGATTCCCTTTTACTTACCTTGCCTGCTAAATTCTGAATGTGCATTGGTAAATTAATCATGACGCATTCATGCATGCATTTGTTATATCTTACGTCCGAACTGTCTTGCGAGTACTTTCAAAGTACTCACTGGCTTGTTGATTTAGCCAGATGCTGACGAAGGTGATCTCTTGGATGAAGAGTTCAATAGCGAGTCCGACGCCTAGAGGAATCCCAATCATTCTTGTGCGACCCTAGAGTTGGTTACTGGTTTATATCCGCTTCCGCAACCCGAATAAATTCATCGAGCCTCACCTCGACGCTCGATGAGATGCTAGTTTGAGAGTCATGTTATCCATTTCCCCACTGTGTTATTCCACCATCACTTTATTCTCGAGTCAGTAGTATGCCACCACACCATTGTGTTATATCCGCCATTATGTATAATTATTGGCGCACTTGTAATAAATTGTTGAGCACCCTTATCTCAACCCTGCAATATATATTTTATTCTACTGGCTTATTGTATCAAGAAATTGTCTACCAGTGAGGAGGATTTTTCCTCATACTGGACTCAAAAGATCAGTCTTTCAATAAATATTTTTATTGGAAAATCGGTCGTGACAAGAAGGGTCTACCAAATATAATGGGCAAAAGCTATCTTGTGGGGAACCAAGAACAAGAAAATCAGCAGGATATTTAGTTTTCCCACACAAGACTTCAACATCTCTAACAATCCCAATTGGTGAAATAGTATCTCTATTGCCAAGTTTAATTGTGACATCAATTTCTTCTAACTCAGCGGGTGCAATATCATGCATAATTTCTTTGTATAAGTCAATAGGTATTGCACTAGCACTAGCACCCATGTCACATAAGCCATGATAATAATGATCTCCTATTTTAATAGAAATAACAGGCATGCCTACCACAGGTCTATGTTTATCTTTAGCACTAGGTTTAGCAATTCTAGCAGTCTCATCACATAAATAAATAACATGCCCATCAATATTATCAGCCAAGAGATCTTTAACAATAGCAATATTAGGTTCAACTTTAACTTGCTCAGGAGGTGTATAAGTTGTAATATTGCTTTTACGAACCATAGTTGAAGCTTTAGCATGATCTTTTATCCTAACAGGGAAATGTGGTTTCTCAACATAAGCAGTAGGAACAACAGGATCATTATAAGTGATAGTCTTTTCTTCAACTTTAATCGGTGCAACTACTTTTACTTCCATGGGAGGATGATATTTAAACCACTTCTCCTTAGGGAGATCAACGTGAGCAGCAAAAGATTCACAGAAAGAAGCTACTATCTCAGAGTCAAGTCCATATTTAGTGCTAAATTTACGGAAAACATCGGTATCCATAAAAGATTTAACACAATCAAACTTAGGTGTTATACCTGACTCCTTACCTTCGTCGAGGTCCCAATCTTCAGAGTTGCGTTTAATTCTTTCCAATAAATCCCATTTGAATTCAATAGTCTTCATCATAAAAGAACCAATACAAGAAGTATCGAGCATGGTGCTATTGTTGTCAGAAAGCCAAGCATATTTTTTTGAATAATCATTTCTCTTGAGAGCTCATGATTGGGGCATGAATATAACATTGACTTAAGCCTCCCCCAAGCTTGAGCGATGCTTTCTCCTTCGCAAGGCCAAAAATTATATATATAATTACGATCACGATGAACAAGATGCACAGGATAAAACTTCTGGTGAAATTCCAATTTCAATCGCTTGTAGTTCCATGATTCCATATCATCACATAGCCTATACAATGTCAATGCATCTCCCTTCAAAGATAAAGGGAATACATTCTTCTTGATAACATCATCGGGCATACCTGCAAGCTTAAATAATCCAGAAACTTCATCCACATAGATTAGGTGCTCATCAGGATGTAATGTTCCATCTCCTGCAAAAGGATTAGCTAGCAATTTTTCTATCATATCCGAAGGAATTTCAAAGTAGTCATTTTCATTTTCAGTAGGTTCATTAGGTTGAGGAGCAAATCTTTGCTCTATTAGTCGGGGTGAAGATACCTCGAACAAGCCCCTCAGAGGATTACTTTCCATAGTAACAAGTGACAGTAAATTCCAGCACACTATATAATTTTTTCCTTACCAAATTCCACCTACCAAAGGCGCTTCACTCCCCGGCAATGGTGCCAGAAAAGAGTCTTGATGACCCACAAGTATAGGGGATCTATCGTAGTCCTTTCGATAAGTAAGATTGTCGAACCCAACGAGGAGCAGAAGGAAATGATAAGAGGTTTTCAGCAAGGTATTCTCTGCAATCACTGAAATTATAGGTAACAGATAGTTTTGTGATAAGATAATTTGTAACGAGCAACAAGTAACAAAAGTAAATAAAGTGCAGCAAGGTGGCCCAATCCTTTTTGTAGCAAAGGACAAGCCTGGACAATTTCTTATATGAAGGAAAACGCTCCCGAGGACACATGGGAATTATCGTCAAGCTAGTTTTCATCATGTTCATATGATTCGCTTCGGTACTTTGATAATTTGATATGTGGGTGGACCGGTGCTTGGGTGCTGTCCTTACTTGGACAAGCATCCCACTTATGATTAACTCCTATTGCAAGCATCCGCAACTACAAAAGAAGTACTAAGGTAAACCTAACCATATCATGAAACATATGGATCCAAATCAGCCCCTTACGAAGCAACGCATAAACTAGGGTTTAAGCTTCTGTCACTCAAGCAACCCATAATCTACTTATTACTTCCCAATGTTTTCCTCTAGGCCCAAATAATGGTGAAGTGTCATGTAGTCGACGTTCACATAACACCACTAGAGGAGAGACAACATACATCTTATCAAAATATCGAACGAATACCAAATTCACATGACTACTATTAGCAAGACTTCTCCCATGTCCTCAGGAACAAACGTAACTACTCACAAAGCATATTCATGTTCATAATCAGAGGAGTATTAATATGCATATAGGATCTAAACATATGATCTTCCACCAAATAAACCAACTAGCATCAACTACAAGGAGTAATCAACACTACTAGCAACCTACAGGTACCAATCCCAGACTTAGAGACAAGAATTGGATACAAGAGATGAACTAGGGTTTGAGAGGAGATGGTGTTGGTGAAGATGTTGATGGAGATTGGCCCCCTCCCGATGAGAGGAGCGTTGGTGATGACGATGGCGATGATTTCCCCTCCCGGAGGGAAGTGTCCCCGGTAGAATAGCTCTGCCAGAGCCCTAGATTGGTTCCGCCAAGGTTCCGCCTCGTGGCGTCGGAGTCTCGTCCCGAAAGCTTGCTTATGATTTTTCTTCGAACGAAAGACTTCATATAGCAGAAGATGGGCACCGGAGGGCCACCAGGGGCCCACGAGGCAGGGGGCGCACCTAGGGGGGTAGGGCGCGCCCCCACCCTCGTGGCCAGGGTGTGGGCCCCCTCTGGTATTTTCTTCGCTTAGTATTTTTATTATTTCCAAAAATAACTTCCCTAGAGTTTCAGGACTTTTGGAGTTGTGCAGAATAGGTCTCTAATATTTGCTCCTTTTCCAGCCCAGAATTCCAGCTGCCGGCATTCTCCCTCTTTATGTAAACCTTGTAAAATAAGAGAGAATAGGCATAAGTATTGTGACATAATGTGTAATAACAGCCCATAATGCAATACATATCGATATAAAAGCATGATGCAAAATGGACGTATCAGCCCCCAAGTGTCAAGAATAATACTTGTATTGTGCTTGGGACTTGAAAAAATTTCTGATAATGAGAAAATAGGCATTAGCCCCCAAGTACCAAGTGTATAACTTGTTATGTGCTTGGTACTTCAAATATGTACTGCCAACTCATGATATGTCTGTCTCTTATAGGCGGAGCTGAGCAAAAAGGAAGCCCAAAACGCTGATCTTCAAGAAAACATCAAGTCCCAGCAAGCAGAAACCTCCAAAGCCAAAGATGAGCTGACCAGTGCCTTAGCAGCCATGGAGAAGCTGAAGGAAAAATTACAAGAAGGAGCGGGCGGATTGGGACATAGAGAAAGTCACATTGCAAAAGAGAGCTGAGGATGCAGAAGCAGCCCTTAAATCGGTGGCAGAGGAGCTGACTGGTTTAAAGCGGCAGATAAACGCCATGACCGCTGCTGTGTTTGGTAAATATCCTCACTTTAAGTTTTCAACATATATTATCCCATAAGTTGCCGGTTTACTGATGCTCGTAATGACACAGGAATTCGCATTACCCATTTGGGCTCTGACATGTAGAAAAAATTGAAGGCTGCCTATACTCTTATAGAGCAACTATATACCGGCGCACAATGGATCATATGGACTGCTTCTCATAACAAGCCACCCCCAACCTTAATCAAGGAAACCTTAGAAAGGTTGTCAATGCTGCCTGCCTGGTTTGAAGAGTTAAAAAGATTGGCTGCAAGGGCAGGTTCTTTGACCGCGCTAACCCGGGCTAAAGCATGGGTACCTGATCTTGATCCGATGGATGTGAGTAAATGCTATCCAAGCTTAAGGGAAGACGGGTCAAATTTTGACAATGATGACCTCCGAGCCATAACCAGAGAAATGCATCCACTGGCTTGCCAATTGGCTGAAGAAACTGATCTTTTGCACTATCATGCGATTTATGACGTCAACAACAAACAGGTTGCTGCACCAACTCCTGTCGCTCAAAATCTTATCCCGCCAATCCGTAAGCATACTTATGCCCCTGACGTTGAACCATCCACACTTATAAGCGATGAAGCTGTATTCCAAGCCCTAACTGGGATCGATTGGGCAACCATTGACTTCCAGCCACTGGGTCGAGAGGAGGAGGATGAACCGGCGCAAGATGATCCGCAGCCGTCAAGTCAGCCTGGTGACGAGTCATGATCTGGAGGCCTGTTTAGCCTTATGCGTACTGCAAAACTTGCCAAAAAAATTATTCTTTTGGGCATTAAAAGTGCCTTGTAATAGACTAGTTCAAACACTTGGTCTGCTATGCCATCGCACATATTTATTTTGCCTGACACTGTTCATCCGCCATGCTTAGGATATATTATGTTCATAATCTGTAGCGACTTTATTCAAGCTGTTCCTGCATACAAGAAGTTGAAAGTGCCTTGGTGGTTTACCGCCGGACGGGTCATGATGCCCAAATATATAGCCAGGGTTTATAACCAAGGCTGTATTTGAAAAATAATCAAATATGAAATAGATGATACCTGTGACATTGAATCACATCGTTGGTTGACCAACTTTTTTGTAGTAAGGGTGATAACCCCAATCTTGAGTACTGATAACTCCTTCCATATTGTGCCGGTTTATGATATAACCATACCGGGTTGTAATAAACACCGGATTATCCATATATGACACTGGCGACTTGTAGTCGAAACCAGACCGGGTCAATAAACGCCGGTTTATCATAAAATATTATAAATCTCATCAAAGGAGGAAAAAAACTTGGCAAATAAAAGCATAAAAGAACATGTGAGGCTTTTTATGGGCTGCCAGGCCACTTAGTTAAACCATTTGACAAAGCCTTTTAAGATGGACCTCACATTAACCAATCGTCGTTGTAACTTTGACAAGTTCATGGTCTATGTGATTGAATTGTCAAACATTCGGCGGGTCATACCAGGATTACCTGGACAGAGTGGCTTACTTAAAAAAGGCAGGATAACCCAGGGTTTTAGGTGAATACACCTGGCTTCCAAGCCTGGCTTGATAGCCTATTACAAGGGTGTAGACTCTTTGTTCTTTGAGAAGCAAAGAGCCCCCAAGCAATATTTTGAGCTGTGCTCAGTGGGTGCCTATGTTTGAGTTGTGCCTTTGCAACACTCTCTTTGGCCCCTAAGTTATTTCCTTTTGGCCTTAAGCCGATCAAGAGGTGTAGCTATGGTTCGAATATGACCAAGCCCCCAAGTGATTTCCCTGGTGGCCTTACGCCGATCAAGAGGTGTAGCTATGGTTCAGATACGACCAATCCCCCAAGTGATTTTTATATATAAGTGGCTGTATAAGCCGGATCAATGGGCAAACAGGATTCTGCTTTATAAACAGAAGCCCCCTATTGTCACCACACATGATTGAAGAAAAACAACAGAGACCCCGCTTTAGCTAAGGCTCCGGTTTATTAACTTGACTATAATATATACATTGTCATAACTATGTACATAAGAAGAGCATGTGGCTCAAGTATAGTAAGGCCGAAGATGAGCGATGTTCCACGGCCGGTTGGTCTCCTCCTCCGATTTACGTGAGTCTTTATGCTCTCGAACATCGATAAGGTAGTATGACCCATTATGCAGATTCTTGCTGACCACAAAGGGCCCTTCCCAAGGCGGGGATAACTTGTCCATATCGGTCTGATCCTGGATGAATCGGAGCACCAGATCGCCTTCTTGAAAAGTTCTGGTTCTAACCCGGCGGCTGTGATAGCGACGCAGATCTTGCTGGTAAATCGCCGAACGGGTTGCTGCCATGTCACGCACCTCATCTAACAGGTCAAGAGCTTCCTGTCGTGCCTTCTCATTATCAGCTTCAACATAAGCCGCCACACGAGGCGAGTCATGATGGATGTCACTAGGGAGAAACGCCTCTGCTCTGTAAACCATGAAAAAAGGCGTGTAACCCGTAGATCTATTGGGCGTGGTATTGATGCTCCATAACACAGAAGGTAACTCCTCCACCCAACAACCCGACATCCGTCGTAAAGGAACCATGAGCCGGGGCTTGATGCCTCTCAGGATCTCTTGATTGGCTCTCTCCGCTTGACCATCAGACCGGGGGTCAGCCACTGATGATACGTAAAGCCGGATGTGCTCACATTGACAAAATTCTTTCATAACACCCTTGGACAGATTCATACCATTATCAGTTATAATGCTGTGTGGAAAGCCAAACCGGAAAATCACCTTCTTGAGAAATTGAACCGTTGTGGCTGCATCACACTTACTGACTGGCTCTGCCTCCACCCATTTAGTGAACTTATCAACCGCCACCAGAAGGTGGGTCTTCTTATCCTTGGATCTCTTAAAGGGCCCAACCATATCCAGCCCCCAAGTTGCAAATGGCCAAGTGATTGCAATCATCCTCAATTCTTGAGCCAGAACATGAGGCGGCGTGAAAATTTCTAACAACCATCACACTTTTTGACCAATTCCTCCGCATCAGCATGAGCCGTCAGCCAATAAAAACCGTGACGAAAGGCCTTGGCTACCAGAGACTTTGAACCGGCGTGGTGACCACAATCTCCTTCGTGGATGTCATGCAAAATCTCACGGCCTTCTTCAGGAGACACGCAACGCTGAAACGCCCCTGTCACACTGCAATGATGTAATTCTCCATGGATAATGGTCATTGACTTGGACCGCCGGATTATCTGCCTGGCCAAAGTTTCATCCTCCGGTAACTCGCCCCGGTTCATATACGCCAAATATGGGACCGTCCAATCTGGGATGACATGAAGAGTCGCCACCAGCTGAGCCTTCGGATAAGGAACAACCAAATCCTCCTCTGTAGGTAGCTTGACCGACGGGTTATGTAAAACATCCAGGAAAACATTGGGTGGAACTAGTTTACGTTGGGAGCCGAAACGGCTTAAAGCATCCGCCGCTTCGTTCTTTCGTCGGTCCACATGGTCAACCTGATAACCTTTGAAGTGGCCAGCAACAATATCCACCTCTTGACGATATGCTGCCATGAGCGGGTCCTTGGAATCCCAAGTTCTAGACACTTGTTGAGCCACCAGGTCGGAGTCACCGAAGCACTTTACCCGACTTAAATTCATCTCCTTAGCCATTCGAAGACCGTGGAGTAAAGCCTCATATTCAGCTACATTGTTAGTGCAAGGGAACATTAAACGGAGAACATAACAAAACTTATCACCTCGTGGGGAAGTTAACATGACTCCAGCCCCTGAACCCTCCAATTTCCTGGACCCATCAAAATGAATAGTCCAATATGTATGACCCGACTTCTCTTCTGGCGCTTGTAACTTTGTCCAGTCATTGATGAAATCCACAAGTTCCTGAGATTTGATTGCCGTCCGAGGCATATATTTTAACCCGTGAGGTCCAAGCTCAATAGCCCACTTGGCAACCTGGCCAGTTGCTTCCCTATTTTGGATTATATCCCCCAAAGGGGCAGAGCTGACCACAGTGATAGGATGACCCTAGAAATACTATTTAAGCTTTCGGCTTGCCATGAAAACTCCATACACCAGCTTCTGCCAATGTGGGTACCTCTGTTTGGACTCAATAAGCACCTCACTGATATAATAAACCGGCCGTTGAACTAGATACTCCTTTCTAGCCTCCTTGCGCTCCACCACAATAGCCACACTAACAGCTCGGGCATTAGCAGCCACATATAATGATAAGGGCTCTTTATCAACGGGAGCAGCAAGGACAGGCGGCTCAGCAAGCTGCCGATTTAGATCCTCAAATACTTCATTGGCGGCATCACTCTAGATGAAGTCATCCGTCTTCTTCAGCATCTGATACAAAGGGATGGCCTTCTCTCCAAGGCGACTGATAAACCGGCTTAAGGCTGCAATCCGTCCTGCCAAGCATTGAACATCATTGACACACTTCGGTCTAGCCAGCAAAGTAATAGCCTTGATCTTTTTTGGATTAGCTTCAATGCCCCTGTTAGATACCAGAAAACCCAAGAGCTTGCCTGCCGGCACAACAAAGACACACTTAGCCGGATTAAGCATCATCTTATAAACCCGGAGGTTATCAAAAGTTTCCTTCAAATCATCTATTAACGTCTCCTCTTTCCTGGACTTCACCACAATATCATCCACATAAGCGTGAACATTCCGCCCAATCTGATTATGAAGACAATTCTGCACACAACGCTGGTAAGTCGCCTGGACACTCTTAAGCCCAAAAGGCATAGATACATAGCAGAAGGCTCCAACAGGAGTTATAAAAGCTGTCTTCTCCTGGTCCTTAACTGCCATTTTGATATGATGATAACTAGAATAAGCATCCAGAAAGCTCAAACGCTCACAACCCGCCATAGCATCAATGATTTGATCAATACGAGGGAAAGCAAAAGGATCTGCCGGACAAGCCTTGTTCAAATCTGTGTAGTCCACACAAATACGCCAAGTGTCGTTCTTCTCAAGTACTAGCACCGGATTAGCCAACCACTCAGGATGAAATAATTCAATGATAAACCCAGCCGCCAAGAGCCTGGCTACCTCCTCACCAATGGCCTTGCGTCTTTCTTCATTGAAGCGGCAGAGAAACTGCTTGACTGGTTTAAACTCGGGATCAACATTAAGAGTCTGCTCAGCGAGTTCCCTCGGTACACCTGTCATGTCAGAAGGTTTCCATGCAAAGATGTCCCAGTTCTCATGGATGAACTCGATGAGCGTGCTTTCCTATTTCAGATCCAAGTTAGCGCTGATGCTAAACTGCTTGGATGAATCGCCAGGAACAAAATCAACCAGCTTAGTCTCATCAGCCGATTTAAACTTCAAGGCTGGATCATGCTCTGTAGTTGGCTTCTTCAAAGAAGTCATATCCACCGGATCAACATTGTCCTTGTAGAACTTCAACTCCTCTGTTGCACAAACCGACTCAACATAGGCCGCACCACCTTCTTCACATTCCAAAGCGATCTTACGGCTCCCATGTACTATGATGGTCCCCTTATGACCCGGCATCTTGAGCTGTAGATAAACATAACAGGGCCTTGCCATGGACTTAGCATAAGCCGGCCGTCCAAACAGGGCATGATAAGGGCTCTTGATTTTCACCACTTCAAAGGTCAAGGTCTCTGATCTTGAATCATGCTCATCTGCAAAAGCAACCTCCAGAGCTATCTTTCCTACTGGATACGCCGATTTGCCAGGCACCACACCATGGAAAACAGTGTTTGACGGTTTAAGATTTTTGTCTATCAACCCCATGCGATGAAAGGTTTCATAATAAAGGATATTGATACTACTCCCTCCATCCATGAGCACCTTGGTAAACTTATACCCTCCAACCTAAGGCACCACCACCAATGCCAGATGACCCGGATTATCAACCCGGGGCGGATGATCCTATCGACTCCACACAATGGGCTGTTCAGACCAGCGCAAGTAATGGGGCACCGCCAGTTCAATGGAGTTCACGGCCCTTTTATGAAGCTTCTGATCGCGCTTGCACAAGCTAGTGGTGAAGACATGATATTGCCCACTATTCAACTACTTCGGGTTGCTCTGGTAACCCGACTGCTGCTGCTGCTGCTGACTCCCCTGATGATTATAACCACCCTAATTGCCTTGACTGCCTTGATTGCCATGTCCGCTTTGATTACCCTGAAATCCTGAGCCAGAACTGCCTCTGCCATAACCCGACCCATGTGAACCGGGCCTAGAACCGCTGGACGGTCCGTGATCATATCGGAAAAGATCTGAATTCTTGAACTCCCGCATAATAAAGCAATCCTTCCAGAGGTGCGTGTCTGGCCTTTCTCGCGACCCGTGCTTCGGGCAAGGCTGGTTTAACAGGCGCTCAAGATTGGGACCTGATCCTCCACCCTGCGGGGGCGGTTTACCCTGACGACACTGACCATTATCCCGTGTGTTGGTGTTAGCCACAAAATCTAAGCTGTTATCCGCTTTACGCTTACCACTGTTTCCATGACCCGCCGGGTTATGCTGCTGCCCCTTGGTACTGCCGCTCTTCTTTCCCTTTCTCGGCTTTTCGTCATCAGACTCAGGGTCCTTGGTACTATCAGAGTCGACATACTTAACCAGAGCTACCATAAGCGTCCCCATGTCATTGCAGTGACGTTTGAGCCGTCCCAACTTCAACTTCAAAGGTGCGAACCGACAATTGCCTTCTGACGTTAAAACTGTTGTATCAACGTTGATGCGGTCCGATGAATGCAAAATTTCTGAAACTTGGCGCACCCAGTGGGTTGTTGATTCTCCTTTATCTTGCACACAAGCAGCTAAGTCCACAATTGACATGGGCTGCTTGCATGTGTCCTTGAAATTCTGGATAAACCAGGCTCTTAACTCGGCCCATGACCCAATGGAGTTAGCGGGCAAGTTTTTAAACCAAGTGCGAGCGGTTCCCTCCAACATCATGGTGAAGTATTTAGGACATGCCGCATCATCCACATCCAGCATCTCCATCGCCATCTCATAGCTTTCAACCCATGACTCCTGGGATAAGTCGGCAGTGTAATTAGGCACCTTACATGGACCCTTGAAATCCTTGGGCAGCCGTATATTACGTAAGGCCGGGATGAGGCACGGCACCCCCAAAGAACTGGAAGTAACTCCTGGTTCCACCGAAGTTGTTGGACGAAGCGGAGTAAGCTGATGGGCCGCGTACTGCGCCGCTAACTCGGCTTCTCGATGTGCCCTGCCATGATCCACCACGTTCTGAGCATCAACACCGCCACCCGCTGGGTTATGGCCACGAGGCGGATTACGATTCCGCGCACTGCTCGACACGGCCGGTTCATCCATATACCTGCTGTAACTCCGGCTTGGACGAGGGGTGGAATGAATCCTCTCGCGGCTGTATGAATAAGCCTGCTGTTGTGTCAAAGCTGTCTGAAGGAGCTCTCTAGCCCGTCGTGTTTCAACTGCTACCGGAGACTCGCCTTCGATCTGGAGACCTGCCAATCGTGAAGCGGCGGCGACTATGTTATCCAACGGGTTAGAGTAATGACCCGGAGGCGTTTGGACGTGCTGGGACATGATATTGTTCTGACGAGGTGGGTCCATTGGGCGTGACTGAACCGGCGCTCCCGTTCCAAGTTCCTCCACCCGGTTTACTACTGGTGGGTTACTGGTCCCTGCTCCTGGCGTGTCAAAGAGATTCCTTGCCTCATAAACCAAAGGCAGGTGAGATCGGTACCTTCTCCTCATGATATCATTTGACGCGCTCGGATCCAACATAAGCCGGTAAGCCTGTGCATCCAACTCAGCCCGCTCTGCAGCCATCCCGGTGTCCTTAGCTGCCAGGTCTGCCTTGGCTTGAGTTATCTGATCCATCACCTTCGCAACTTCCGTGTTATGCTCATCCTGATTCGCCGGGTTAACCTCCACCGCTAGCAGCGTTGCCAAGCGTCAAATAAGTCAGACAAAACGTGAGCCGGCGATCACGCAGGGCCTCCTGCCCTGGCTGTCGTCGCTGCTACTGATCCGGAAATCATTGCTGCTGCGGTCGAAGAGTGCTGCGCAGGCTGTGTACCGGCCATAAAGATCACAACCCGGCTCGGTGGATCGAAGGGGTCCGGAATACTGTCGCCATCGGAGCAGCCCTCGAACCGTCCATCTTGCAGCTGGTACAATGACTCGGTCTCTCCAGTAGATGACTCGTCGCCAGAGTAAATGACGGTTTCACCACCAGATTCTGATCTAGCCTCAGATTCTGCTCCGTGGATGACTCCCATGAAGGCACGCTGAACCCGGGAGGGTCTCGCACGCTGAGCCGTTTCGATGATGTCGGTGCAGATGTCCGGCTCACGGCCCGGTTCGCCAATCTTGCCAATGAAAACATGAATGCCGCCGAAGGGGACCCGGTACCCGTACTCAATTGAGCCGGCCTCGGGGCCCCGGCCTGCATCGTCGATGTAGAGCTTGCCGTGATAACTCTTAGTCATCCAGCCTACCGCGTATCCCTTGAGCCCTTCGAAGCTGCCCTCTAAGAACTTGAAACCATCGTGCGATAGCCCCACGGTGGGCTCCAACTGTCGTGGTTTTGTCATGACAGATGCCCTAGGGAGAGTACTTAGTCGTGGATCCATCGTGATGGGTTAGCTTAAAGGGGTTAAAGCGGGACAAAGGACACAAGGAGTTTATACCATAGTTTAAAAAACCGAACCGGAAATCGAACCGGAAAGGTTGTCGGTTCAGGTTTTTACCGGTCGGACCGCCGGTTCACCGGTTCGATTGTTGGTTTTTTAAGAAATAAAATAATATATATTGATTAATATATGTGCTAATATAGAGTGAAACAATGGTCAAATAAAATTATAACCATGTAGTGGACAACAGAGTAGCACAACCAAGTTGGTTATTGGGCCATGGGCAGGCCCCGCCTACTGCTCACATGCCCTTGGATCGAATCCCACTTTCCCAATTTCTATTAAAACTTTTTTCCTGGTTTTTCCCGGTTCAATTACCCGGTTTTTTCACTGGTTTTCCAGAAAACCGGCCGGTTTGATCAGTTTTTTCCGGTTTGATTGCATATCGGTCTTATTAGCTTAAAAACCCGATGAGGCTGCCGGTTCCGGTTTTTTCCGGTTCGACCGCCGGTCCGGTCCGGTTTTTTAAACTATGGTTTATACTGGTTCGGCCCCTTGCGGTGAAGGTAAAAGCCTAATCTAGTTGATGTGGAATTGCTAGGGTTTCGATGACCAGGGAGCGAATCCGCTATGCCTGGCTCTTGAGTCGTTATTTTTCTTCTCCTTAAACCGCCGCCGGGTCATCCCTTTATATACATAGGTTGATGCCCGACGGTTTACAGAATCCCGAGGCCGGCTCATAAACGTGTCCGACTCAGTTTCTACCCTTTCCTATCTTACAACACAAGTTACACATCGTATGGCGGTTTATGTCTATGGTCCCTAATCCTCCCTTGGGCCCTGGGCCTTCATGTTAAATCTCCTCTGTAAAGCGCCATATTCCTTGTCTTCTTGGGCTTCAATATGAATAACTCTTTATGGGCATAACCCGGCCCCTCCTGGCCGGTTTATGTTCAATAGTAATATCCCCAACAGTTAGCGTCGCCTATAAAAAGGTCAGGCTTCGGCCATGTACTAGAGGTTATTTATATATGAGATAGAGATGTGTTTTCGAGGATAGAAACATGTATCAAGTTTTTGAGGTAACTTTCGAAAACCTCTTTGTTGCGATTTCTGCAAGGAAATTGTTTTGCACGTGAGGTGCCGTCGTACAGATTGTTTCTCTCGTGCTGAGCCGCAAGGTTCAAACCCTCTACTTCGTTTACATCGCTTGCACGGGGGAGAGGTTACTACTGCTGAAGGAGGAGTGTCGTGAAAGATCGGGCCGCAACAACAGATTGGATCTCTCCATCGAGGTTTCGGTCTACATCAGGTGGTATCAAAGCTAAGGTTGTTCACGGTACGACGTTGATCAAGATGTGAACCTCGAGGCTGCTGCTGATTCTGAGGAAGTTGTATGTCCAATGTATGCGGATGATATCCCTCAAAATATCCAGGATGGTTTTGACCACACATGCAGCTACATCAAGCAATGTCATGATGCACTCGACAAAAGGATAGATGTCTTGATCACTCGGTTCGATGGTTTGGTAGACATCATCAATATGCCGGCGATGAATTTTGCCCAACCACAGACTGCTTCGGCTGCTCCATTGCATTATACACCACCAGCTCGCGACGGACATGCCGGCGTGCATGATCGCTATTTGGCGGCACAACCTCATGCTGGATATGATGGTTTCGATGATGGCGCTGACCAGGTAGGGTACGCGCCACGACCACGACACTATGAGCCTCATCCTGAAACTTCCGTTCGTGGTGGAGTGCATGACCGAGTTGGTCAAGCTATGCGTGTGCCTTTGGATGATGGAATTGGGCGCATAAAAATTTCAATCCTTTCGTTCTCTGGCAAGTGCGAACCAGAAGGCTATTTGGAGTCCGAGATGCGTGTTGATCAAATATTTGATGCCCATCATTATAGCGAGGAGAAGAAAGTTCAACTTGCTGGAATTGAGTTCACCGGTTACGCGCTAATTTGGTGGAATCAAATTTGTCGTTCAAGACATCGCCCGACGACTTGGCGAGGTATGAAAGAATTCATGAGGCGTCATTTTGTTCCTGAGCACTATAAAAGAGATATGTACAAAAATTTGCAGCGGCTCTCTCAAGGTAATATGAGTGTTGATGAATATTACAAGGAGATGGAATTGCTTATGATACGTACAGGGACAACAGAGGATCCAGAGGCGACCATGGCACATTTCTTTAACGGGATGAATATCGAGGTGCAGGATCGTGTTGAGATGGTGGTCTACTACAACATACAAGATCTTGTGCACCAAGATGTGCGTGCGGAACAACAGATTAAGCAACGCCAAGTCAACACAGTTCCCAGTACCACTTTAAACACATGGCGATGCTCGCAGCATAAGAATGAGGATGTCGGTCCTAGCTCCAGGGCAACATCATCAAATCGCTCTCATGGTTCTATGCAAAAGGATGCTTCAAAATCAGGACTGTCGATGGTTGATTCTAGTGCACAGTCGACCGGACGCACTAGTGACATAGAGTGTTTCAGGTGTGGAGGAAGGGGACATATGAAGCGTGAATGTCCTAATTAGAAAATAGTGTTGCTCAGAGAGATGGCTATGCATCCGCTAGTGAAGAAGATGCAGTTTCTGATACTTCTAGTGAAAAATCTAAGGATGCTGAAAATGTGGTTGCGAGTTTTGAAGCTGCTGAATCATATCCTTCACTAATGGTGCAACGAGTGCAAGAGGACCTCATTGAGATTAAGGGACAACGTTGGAATATTTTTCAGACTCAGTGCAAAGTCAATAACACCAATTGTAAGTTGACTATAGATGGAGGAAGCTACACCAACGCGGTCAGCAAGGGATTGGTGGAAGCTTTGGGGTTACCTGCATGGAAGCACCCTCAGCCACACCGTGTTGAGTGGAGGTATCATACAGGGAAGTTGAAGGTTACTCATAAGGTCCGTGTGAATTTTTCTGTTGGAGATTATACTGATATGGTGATTTGTGATGTTTTGCCAATGGATGCATGCCATATATTGTTAGGAAGACCATGGCAATATGATCATGGAGCCACACATGATGGGAGGTCAAACACTTATTCATTTTGGGATAATGGAAAACGGAATGTCTTGAGACCCATGTTTGCCAATGCCATCAATGTAGATGCTAATGTTTCTCTAGAACAGAAGATCGCAAAGGTTGCTTTAAAGCCGAGGACGGCTTCGATTCAAGAGGGAGAGGATGATGTGTGCATCAATGCCGTAGGTTTACTTGGGGCGACTCCAAGTGTTGAACAGAAAACAAGCACATCCATTTGTTTTGATGCAAGTATACCAGAGGATTCACATTATAATCTTCCGACTATGTTACGGCTTGGATCTTTCCGCTTTGAGGTTTTGCCGATGGAGCCAAAGAAGGACACAATGAAGCCAAACTTCAGAACCCCTCCAAAGTGCACTAATATTGGTAGTATTTCATGTCCGGTGAAGTAGTTTCAAGCGTGCAAGCAAATAAGTCGTTTCTTTATTTTAAATTAGTCATGTGTGATAAGCGTGGCCGGATGATTAATTAGGTTCCTAATTAAGGTATACTAGAATACAAAGGTCACGTACAAGTTGTGCTAGTTAGCTTGTTTTGTCTCTCTATTCGAGATGTAAAAGGAGAGGATCGCCGTGTTAGTTTGAGACTTTGAGTTGGTTAGTAGTTTAGGCCCTTACGGCTGGTGTGACTAGGATATAAAAGGCAACGCCCTGAGTCTTGTACGCAATTTGTTTTGAGTTGAATAAAAATATACCAGAAAACGCCTCATGGCGAGGGGCACCAAAGATGCATTCTTGCGATTCCTAGGGTTTCGTTGTTGCTGTTCCGTTGTTGATCTCGTATCAATATTTGGTACAAGTCTACTCCTTTGGCTTCTTGCTATATCGTTTTGATCCAAAGACTTTTCTTCTTCGTCATCTGTTTGTTTTATTCTGCGACAGTTGTTGCTGCCGTTCATTGTTGTCTCGCAAATACCGTGAAAGATCGGGCCGTGACTTGCACAAGTTAGCATCTCGCTAGTCTGTGCTCTATCAGCAATAGCTCCAGTGTTGTCACATAAGAGAGTCATCGGGCCCGATGCATTGGGAATTACTCCTAGGTAGGTGATGAACTCCTTCATCCAGACTGCTTCCTGCACTGCCTCCGAGGCAACTATGTTCTCCGCTTCACATGTAGATCCCGCCACGACGCTTTGCTTGCAATTGCACCAACTGACAGCCCCACCATTCAAAATGTATACGTATCCGGTTTGTGACTTGGAGTCATCCAGATCTGTGTCGAAGCTAGCATCGACGTAACCCTTTTTACGACGAGCTCTTTGTCACCTCCATAAGCGAGAAACATATCCTTAGTCCTTTTCAAGTACTTCGGAATATTCTTGACCGCTGTCCAGTGTTCCATACCGGGATCACTTTGGTACCTCCCTACCAAACTTACGGCAAGGTTCACATCAGGTCTGGTACACAACATGGCATACATAATAGAGCTTATGGCTGAGGCATAGGGGATGTCACTCATCTTTTCTCTATCTTCTGCCGAGGTCGGGCATTGAGCTGTGCTCAATCTCACACCTCGCAATACAGGCAAGAACCCCTTCTTGGACTGATCCATATTGAACTTCTTCAATATCTTGTCAAGGTATGTTCTTTGTGAAAGACCAATGAGGCGTCTCGATTTATCTCTATAGATCTTGATGCCTAATATGTAAGCAGCTTCTCCAAGGTCCTTCACTGAAAACACTTATTCAAGTAGGCCTTTATGCTTTCCAAAAGTTCTATATCATTTCCCATCAATAGTATGTCATCCACATATAATATGAGAAATGCTATAGAGCTCCCACTCATTTTCTTGTAAACACAAGCTTCTCCATAAGTCTGCATAAACCCAAACGCTTTGATCATTTCATCAAAGCGATTGTTCGAACTCCGAGATGCTTGCACCAGCCCATAGATGGAGCGCTGGAGCTTGCATACCTTGTCAGCATTCTTAGGATCGACAAAACCTTCCAGCTCCATCATATACAATTCTTCCTTAAGGAATGCCGTTTTTGACGTCCATTTGCCATATCTCATAATCGTAGAATGCGGCAATTGCTAACATGATTTGGACGGACTTTAGCTTCGCTACAGGTGAGAAGGTCTCATCATAGTCAACCCCTTGAACTTGTCGATAACCCTTAGTGACAAGCTGAGCCTTATAGACGGTCACATTACCATCCGCGTCAGTCTTCTTCTTAAAGATCCACTTATTTTATATGGCTTGCCAATCATCGGGCAAGTCTGTCAAAGTCCATACTTTGTTTTCATACATGGATCCTATCTTGGATTTCATGGCTTCAAGCCATTTGTTGGAATCCGAGCCCGCCATTACTTCTTCATAGTTCGAAGGTTCACCATTGTCTAACAACATGATTTCCAGGACATGGTTGCCGTACCACTCTGGTGTGGAACATGTCCTTGTGGACCTACGAATTTCAGTAGCAACTTGATCCGAAGTTTCATGATCATCATCATTAGCTTCCTCTCAAGTCAGTGCATGTACCACAGAAACATCTTCCTGAGCTATGCTACTCTCCGGTTCAAGAGGCAGTACCTCATCAAGTTCTACTTTCCTCCCACTTACTTCTTTCGAAAGAAACTCTTTCTCTTGAAAGGATCCATTCTTGGCAACAAAGATCTTGCCTTCGGATCTGAGGTAGAAGGTATACCCAATAGTTTCCTTAGGGTATCCTATGAAGATGCATTTTTCCGACTTGGGTTCGAGCTTTTAAGGTTGAAGTTTCTTGACATAAGCATCGCATCCCCAAACTTTTAGAAACGACAGCTTAGGTTTCTTCCCAAACCATAATTCATACGGTGTCGTCTCAACGGATTTCGATGGAGCCATATTTAAAGTGAAAGCGGCAGTCTCTAAAGCATAACCCCAAAATGACAGGGTAGATCGGTAAGAGACATCATAGATCGCACCATATCCAATAGAGTGCGATTACGACGTTTGGACACACCATTACGCTGAGGTGTTCCAGGCGGCGTGAGTTGTGAAGTAATTACACATTTCCTTAAGTGCGTGCCAAACTCGTGACTCAAGTATTTTCCTCCACGATCTGATCGTAAGAACTTTATTTTCCTGTCACGTTGATTCTCTACCTCGCTCTGAAATTCCTTGAACTTTTCAAAGGTCTCAGACTTGTGTTTCATTAAGTAGACATACCCATATCTACTTAAGTCATCAGAGAACATAACGATAGCCACCGCGAGCCTCAACACTCATTGGACCGCACACATCAGTATGTATGATTTCCAACAAGTTGGTTGCTCGCTCCATTGTTCCGGAGAACGGAGTCTTGGTCATTTTTCCCATGAGGCATGGTTCGCACATGTCAAATGATTCATAATCAAGAGACTCCAAAAGTCCATCTGCATGGAGTTTCTTCATGCGTTTGACATGTGACCAAGGCGGCAGTGCCACAAGTATGTGGGACTATCATTATCAACCTTACATCTTTTGGCATTCACATTATGAATATGTGTAACATCACGTTCGAGATTCAATAAAAATAAACCATTGACCAGCGAGGCACGACCATAAAACATATCTCTCATATAAATAGAACAACCATTATTCTTGGATTTAAATGAGTAGCCATCTCACATTAAACAAGATCCAGATACAATGTTCATGCTCAAAGCTGGCACTAAATAACAATTATTGAGGTTTAAAACTAATCCCGTAGGTAAATGTAGAGGTAGCGTGCCGACGACGATCACACCGACCTTGGAACCATTCCCGACGCGCATCGTCACCTCGTCCTTCGCCAGTCTCCGCTTATTCCGCAGCTCCTGTTTTGAGTTACAAATATGAGCAACCGCACCGATACCAAATACCCAGGAGCTACTACGAGTGCTGGTAAGGTACACATCAATAACATGTATATCATATATACCTTTGGTGTTGCCGGCCTTCTTGTCCTCTAAGTACTTGGGGAAATTTCGTTTCCAGTGACCATTTCCCTTGCAATAAAAGCACTGAGTCTTGGGCTTGGGTCCATTCTTTGGCTTCTTCCCGGCACTGACTTACCGGGCGCGGAAACTCCCTTGCCGTCCTTCTTGAAGTTCTAGTAACCGTTTCCTTTCTTGAAACTAGTGGTCCTATTCACCATCAACACTTGATGTTCCTTTTTGAAATCCACCTCCGCTGATTTCAGCATTGAATATAACTCAGGAATGGACTTCTCCATCCCTTGCATATTGTAGTTCATCACAAAGCTCTTGTAGCTAGGTGGAAGCGACTGGAGTTTTCCTCCATCTTACAACTGTAGAACTCATCAGAGACTTCATATCTCTCGACCTGGGCATGAGCTTAGAAAACCATTTTCAGCTCTTGGAACATCTCATATGCTCTGTGTTGCTCAAAACGCTTTTGGAGACCCGGTTCTAAGCTGTAAAGCATGCCGCACTGAACCAGGGAGTAATCATCACTATGCGACTGCCAGGCGTTCATAACGGCTTGAGTTGCTGGGAAAATGGGTGCTTCACCTAGCGGTGCTTCAAGGACATATGCTTTCTTGGCAGCTATGAGGATGATCCTCAAGTTACGGACCCAGTCCGTATAGTTTCTACCATCGTCTTTCAGCTTGGTTTTCTCTAGGAACACGTTGAAGTTGATGGCAACATTAGCGTGGGCCATTTGATCTACAATACATATTGTAAAGACATTTTAAGACTAAGTTCATCTAATCAAATTATTTAATGAACTCCCACTCAGATAGACATCCCTCTAGTCATCTAAGTGATACATGATCCGAATCGACTAGGCCGTGTCCAATCATCACGTGAGACGAACTAGTCATCAACGGTGAACATCTCCGTGTTGATCGCATCTACTATACGACTCATGTTCGACCTTTCGGTCTCTCATGTTCCGAGGCCATGTCTGTACATGCTATGCTCGTCAAGTTAACCTAAGTGTTTCGCATGTGTAAATCTGGCTTACACCCGTTGTATGCGAATGTTAGAATCTATCACACCCGATCATCACGTGGTGCTTCGAAACAACAAACCTTCGCAATGGTGCACAGTTAAGGGGAACACGTTTCTTGAAATTTTAGTGAGGGATCATCTTATTTATGCTACCGTCGTTCTAAGCAAATAAGATGTAAACATGACAAACATCACATGCAAATCATAAAGTGACATGATATGGCCAATATCATCTTGCGCTTTTGATCTCCATCTTTGAGGCACGGCATGATCACCATTGTCACCGGCATGACACCATGATCTCCATCATCGTGTCTTCATGAAGTTGTCTCGCCAACTATTACTTCTACTACTATGGCTAACGGTTAGCAATAAAGTAAAGTAATTACATGGCATTTTGATTGACACGCAGGTCATACAATAAATTAAGACAACTCCTATGGCTCTGCCAGTTGTCATACTCACCGACATACAAGTCGTGATTCCTATTATAAGAACATGATCAATCTCATACATGACATATATCATTCATTACATCCTATTGGCAATATCACATCACATAGCATACCCAGGGCCGGCCCTGAGGGGGGGGGGGGCGACCGCCCCGGGCCCCGATGGTCAAGGGGCCCCTCCCAAGGCATGCACGTAGGCAAGGGCCCTTACCCAGCGAGGCTCCAATGCCAGGGACGCAGGGATCACGCAAAATCAGCGGCCTAATTTCCTTCAATCTCGCACACAAGTCACGCGTGCAAACGCAGCTTTCCTGCTTCTATACCATGGCTATTCCCCAACTGGTAGTTCTGTAGGTGTACATTGTCATGTACAGATGTAATCTATTCACCCTTCCAAATTTAGATCGTTATTTCATATCCCAAGCCCCGATCTCGCTCTTCGTGTTTCTCTCGCCCGCAGCAAACACAGAATCTATTCAAGGCCGAGGCGATCCTATTCTGGGACCCAATAGCCGGAAATGAATGCACACTTGAGCGCCTCCCACCAAAGCCAGGCACTAGCCCACTTTGGGTCATCGTCGAGTGCCCGTGGTCGGATCACCTACACTGATCCAATCCAACCGATCTTAGGTACATCATATTACCGCTTCTCACTCATACTGCTAACTAACTAATGCAATTTTACATACACGATGCATATCTTCCATCATTCCATCTATAAAATATTCTTTTTGGGTTTATCTAAGAATCTTTTCATACCGTTTTATATTTGGATATATTAATTAAAATCAAAATACACCCGCAAAATAAAATAAAATTGAAATACAACGCGACGGCCGCGCTACATGCTACAGTGAACTTCCTATATTTGAATTTATTAGCCCTCCTTTGAACATTGAGCCTAAAGTTGATTAGAAATTTTACTTGTTTTCTGCCAAAAAATAAAGAAATTTTACTCATAAAAGTGGGAGTTATATATAAGCTATCATTAGGTTAGTATTCGAATAACATTTTGAATGATCTTTATTTTGTGATATATAACACAGAGTTTATTAGTCAAATGGTAGGTCAAAACTAGGCTTTAAACCCGAAAAGACCAATAATAAATCCAAACAGAGGAAATACCGTACCGAGCACACAATGCTGATTGCCGGAATTATGACAGCTCATCGTGGACCCATACTTATAGATCTCATAAGAGATCAAGTTGTGGCGGCAGCTATATGAGCGAAAGCGAATTATAAATCTCGTATCTACTATTATTGTTATATTTTTTGTATATTATATAGGGGCCCCAAGTTTTTTGTTTCGCCCCGAGCCCCCACAATCTCAAGACCGGCCCTGAGCATACCCTGCAAAAAACAAGTTAGACGTCCTCTAATTGTTGTTGCATGTTTTACGTGGATGCTATGGGTTTCTAGCAAGAACGTTTCTTACCTACGCAAAAGCCACAACGATGATATGCCAATTGCTATTTACCCTTCATAAGGACCCTCTTCATCGAATCCGATCCGACTAAAATGGGAGAGACAGACACCCGCTAGCCACCTTATGCATCAAGTGCATGTTAGTCGGTGGAACCTGTCTCACATAAGTGTACGTATAAGGTCGGTCCGGGCCGCTTCATCCCACAATGCCGCCGAATCAAGATAAGACTAGTAACAGTAAGCCAATTGAACAAATCATCACCCACAACTACTTTGTGTTCTACTCATGCATAGATCTACGCATAGACCTAGCTCATGATGCCACTGTTAGGGAATGTAGTAATAATTCAAAATTTTCCTACATGTCACCAAGATCAATCTAGGAGATGCTAGCAACGAGAGACAGGGAGTGCATCTTCATACCCTTGAAGATCGCTAAGCTGAAGCGTTAGAAGAACGCGGTTGATGGAGTCGTACTCGCGGTGATTCAAATCGCGGAAGATCCGATCCAAGCGCCGAATGGACGGCGTCTCCTTCTTGATCCAGCAAGGGGAGAGGTGAAGTTGAGGGAGAGATCCGGCAGCACGACGGCGTGGTGGTGGAGCTTGTGGTTCTCCGACAGGGCTTCGCCAAGCACTACCACTACAAAAAAATACACTTCCATGATGATACGTGTTTGTCACAGTAGGTCGCGTTTTTTGTCATGCATGTACATCCATGACAAATTTATGACAGAACCAAGATAGTCATACCTGTGCTGTCGTAGAAGTGTTCCATGACATTACCAAAATTATCATCACAGAAGTGTCCACTTCCATGACGATAAATCGCGCGTCACAGAAGTGCTTTCGTCAAGGGTGACCGACACGTGGCATCCACCGTAACGGAACACCATTAAGCTATCGGGTTGGGTTTTGGATCCGATAACCCATTAACAGCCCCGACCAATGGGGATTTTCCACGTGTAAAATCATCATTGGCTAGAGGAAACACGTGTCGGCTCATCGTCGGGACAGATGTCATCCACTCACTAGACAGAAGGCGCCTATGATACGTCGACACGTGGCACGACCCAACAAGTTTAAATGGGCTGGCCCAACTAAAGGCCCACAAGATTCTGCGGACCATAATGGGCTGGCCCAGCTAAAGGCCCATGAGATTTTGCGGACCATAATGGGCTGGCCCAGCTAAAGGCCCACAAGATTTTGCGGGCCATTAATGGGCCGGCCCAGGTAAAGGCCCACAAGATTTTTGTGTGCCGTAATGGGCCAGCCCAGGTAAAGGCCCACAAGATTCTTGCGGATTATAATGGGCCGGCCCAGCTAAAGGCCCACGAGATTTTGCCGACATAAATGGGCCGGCCCAGCTGTAGGCCCACAAGATTTTGATAACCCTTGTAGGACGGCCCATTAACTGCGTGCCTTTTTTTTGGGCCAAATGCCGACCCATATTTGATCCGGTCCATTAATGACCTGCCATGCTCTGGGCCTAATAGTGGCCCATCTGAGATCCGGCCCGTTAAAGGCCTACCACATTCTGGGCCAAATTACGGCCCAGATCAGGTCCGGCCCTTTAAGAGGCTTTGGGCTCAATTATGGCCCATATCAGATTCGGCCCGTCAACTGGACGCTATGCTTTTGGGCCCACTTGCTAAAGGCCCACTTAGTAATTAAGCCTGATAATAGTTTTGCCCTGTTAAGGGCCCGTTTAACATTTCGGCCCTATATTAATTTTAGCCTGTTAAAAGCCCGTCATATAGTTGGGCCTAACTACGGCCCGGTTTGCATCTAGCCTGCTTGCAGCCGATATCTGATTGGGCCAAACAAGGACCGAGACAATTTTTTGGCCAGTTAAAAGCCCGTGATTTGATTCGCACAATCATGTGCCAGGGTTCATTTCGGGCTGCGACCGGCCCGTGAGCAGTTCGGCGCGTTTCTGGCCCAACCTACATCGTGATTGCATGACGGCCCGATTATATACCGTAATTTTACGGTTTGGCCGGTTTACTGCGAAGACAGGATATATATACAGTAAAATAACTGCAGCATCGTGAATAAGAAAAAACCTAGACTATACAATAAAGAAATTACGGCATATTACATCCACTGGGCATCAAAGTTTGCCACTATGATAATAAAGCACAAGCAGACAGCAGATTACATACACTGGGCATCAAAGATCGCCACCAGTGCAAATAAAAACGCCGACAAAATAATATACAAAACCGATAGCACTTCAATAGAGTTCAAGAAAGGTTAGCCCTGCTGGGGAGCTGCAGCGCAAGCAGCTGAGCAGGATGATGAGACCGCGCTTGTTCAACACTTATATTGTCCTCACTCTGAAAAATAAACAAGAAGACAGATGACAGGTTTTGCTCATAAAAGTAGCAGTGCTGACAATTCATCACATTTCTTACTGACGAATAAAGTGACATAGTTTAAATTTGCATTAACACAATATGGTATTGTTCAGGTCAAGACATGGCAGGAAATGACATTGTGCAGGAGTTGGCAGCTTCACGACACCACTGGATTACAGATCAAGAACTCATAAGTATCAATGGTTAGTGTGATGTCAATTTATACCATTTCAGATTGGCAAATAAAGAGACGGTTTAAATAATAGTAGAATGATATGACATTGTTCATAGTTAAGACACTGCAGAATATGACATTGTGCTGTAGTGGGTAGGTTCACCACACCACTGGATTACGGATGAAGAACAGAAGCATACACGGAGTGCAAAAAAAGATCACTTGCTCTGTATAGTTTAATTTACATGGTATGAAGAAGGAACTTGGTTGTACAACTGAAAACTTAAATTGAGAAAGGACAAACTTTTGTTTATGAACCACATATAATAAACTTTAAACAAGCAATTTGATGCAAACACCAAAAATAAACAGCTGTTGCAGTCATGCCTAACCAAATATATACAACAAAGTTTGAAGGCTTGAGATGGACAAACTTACATTATTGGTGAAGACATGCTCTATAAAGGCCTTGTCCATGCTGATAGGGGGGCAATTCAAGAAGTTTACCACATAATCTTCTTCAAAAGCATTGCCTTTATTGTACATTTTGTTAAGAGTAAATATAGATGTGATAATATACAAAAAAATGGAGAATATTTAAGATAAGATGAAGAGTGATGCTATATAACCAAGTAGCTATAAATGTAAGTGCAGCGATACAGGCAAAAGGTACAGCCAAGAGCAATGCACAGCTAAACTTCTTCAGTACCAACCTTATGGTAAGAGTAAATATAAATCTGATGTGTAGAAAATGGAGGCAAAGGAAAATAAGCTGCAGAGTGATGGTACATGAACCACTACCTGTCATTATAAGTACACAGATAAAGGACAACATGTACTTACAAGAACAATGCAGAGCTAAAAAACATTGGCATTGGATATATTCTACACTAATGTAACCATTCATACAGATCAGATAATTTGGAACGAACAATTGATAAGCAAGCTATCATGCATACAGCTGTCACATAATGAACCAGGTATGTATGCAAGTACAGTGATACAGGACAACAGGTACTAACAAGAGCAAAGCAGCGGGCAGCATATTTGCGATATCCTGTCGTTCTTGTCAAACCGTAATTCTTCTTCGACTAGATTTCCTGCAAAAAAGATCCGTAAGGCACATGCGGAAAAGTAGAAGTTCAAATTGTCATGTGATTTCATAGATAGTACCTCATCTTGGGAACGAGACCAGTGCATAACAAGGTTTTTCCATTCAATGTCTTCTAAATTTAGCACAAGAGACTTCACCGGAAATTCGTTTATAGACTTGCCATCGAAGTGTGATTTCCTCAGGTAACACCGATACTGCTGCAATGCTTCCTTGAAAAGCACAAGCAAGCTTTGGTCGTCATGACTATCCAGATTGACCCTCGCCTAGTTACAACAATGTAATGTAAATCATTGATGTGTTCAATCAGCAGAAAACAGGAAAATAATAACCACGAATAATAGCACTTACATGTAAGTTGGACAGGAAGATGTGGAAATGGTGTTTGTCTTCACAATAATCTTCCCATGATGGGAATATATGCACATAGTCCCTAACAACATTGAAAGCATTGTCTTTTAAACTGGGAATAAATGGAATGGGGTTCCAATCTGTAGGAATTGGCCATCTCTGCAGTTGGGATAGGTCTTCGGCCGGTGGACTTGCTGTACTTTTTGCTGGAGTGGGATTTTTCTGTGGTACAGCTGGTGCTATGGCAAATGAAATCGGTATACCTTTTGCTGGAGTGCAGGTCCTGTGTGGTGGGGCTAGTGGTGTGGCCAGTGAAGTATGGGTACGGTCTGCTGGAGTCGGTCCTACGTTTTGTCTCACTAGTTGTACAACCAATATAAGTGGGGTGCTGTCTGATTTCTCTGGCACCACCACGTTTTTCAAGGACTTTGCTGGTGCTCCTTCAGGTTCAGCAATCACCCTCTTCCTTTTTGATGTCGAATGCACAAGAACAACATTTGAGTGGAAAAACATGGTATGATGACAGATGGAATATGTATTGATAATGGATGGGCATGGCATCTCGACATATATGATGAGTAAACTAAGCAGATGGCGGTGCAACAAAGTAGAAGAAATGCAAGACAACATATGCAAGATACGCGCAATCAATAAAAGTTTGCCAAATTAGAACAGGCACCTTGATGGGTGAACAGGACAGGCCATCTGCCTTTGACTCCTCGAGGTTAGAATAGTCATTAGGATGATATTTTGAACAAGAATTAACAGGTGGGGAGCGTACGAGTTTCATTGCTTCCAGAATGCCACTCAATGCCTTGCTGCCAAATTTCTAAGTCATTGCAGTGTTCCACAATATTCTTCTGATGCTCGGATTCTGATATTCACTGTAATTGCATATAATATCTGAGAACCATGAAAACATAAATAGTTGTGAGATTATGTTTGTAATGCAGATGATATTCTAATATAGGGGGGTCCCTGTAAACACTTGTGTGCTATCACTGGATTATGATGAGAGAGCTCATGTGTGCTGTAATATGGTGCATGCATTTATATAATCTGGCACAAGTACACAGAAAATAGGCTCCAGAAGTAAGGATAGCTGGCAGATGATAGGTCCATATATACTGTATAGAGAGTTTATTGCCAAACCATGATAACAAGAGCACACAGCAACTAGGCAGATCATAGTGTACATAACAGGGGTACACCATAACCAGGATATATAAATCGGGAAAGTGGATCTGGCTGGAAATTACGGTGTTGTATTGCCGCTAGTAATTGCAAGCCTATCGATCATGTACAGGCCAGCTCTATCAGCTGTTGACTGCAGATGTCCCTGCTCCCCTTCTTGACAAGGAACATATTGTGCTTCCCATACAGAACACCGCACGGGCCGCCGGCCCAACCACCGGCCCCACCGCCTGTGTTCCTCCGCCACCCCCACCCCCGCCCCCACCCGCGTCGAGTTTTCTTTGTTTAACGAGGCCCCACCACCGCCCCCACAACCACCGTCCCCACCCGAGCCCCTTCGATCGCACCGCCGAACTCCGGCGAGCTCTGAAAAATCGACTGACCCAATTTTGAAATTTAGTCTACTGTGATTTAACTAGTGTGGAATATAAAAGGGGAAAACCATAAGCATTGCGAGTATGGTGTTGATGTGCCATGGCGGATTTGAAGGTGCAAACCAGACAAAGGCAACTTCTCAACTCAGATAAGAAATCAGAGTAAAGCAGTGGCGATCTATTTTCTTGCTGCGATAAATAAGTTGAGCAGATACAAAAGAGTACCGCCTCTAGTGCGGCGCCGTGTACGCACCTGCTGAGAATTTGAAGGTGCTGCGGTAGCGATGGCTGTCGGCGGCGTGGAAGCAGATCTAGTAGGGTAGATGGTGGCGGCAGGGCACGGTGGACGAGACGGTCGTAGGAGCGGCGCCGGCAAGGTGGACGACGGCGGGGATGAAGCGAGTGGACGGGATGCAAGGATCCCGGTCCGAAGCCATGGATGAGAGAGATCGATCTCTTGTAATGGACGACGGCGTCGGGGTATCAGCTCCGACATGGTGGAGGAGGACGGCGGTGGATGGGGTGGCGGACGGCGGCGGACGGAGGAGGGTGGGGTGGAGAGGGTGTTTTGGCGCCCACAGAATACGAATGGGGAAAAGGGAGGTAGAGAGGAAGGGGGAACCATGTATTCAGGGCGCGCTTGTCTCAAATGCGAGGAAATTTACAAACTTAGCCCCCGTTTGAAATTTCTACTACATCACAGCAATACTAGTCGGTTGGGGATAGGACGATAATCTCGCATACACCGAATATTTGCCGACGAGAGTTTGTTTTTGGCGCCCACCGTGTATGAATATGAATCGGGGAGGGAGTTGATTTCGGCTGAGGACACACTGTGTTTTGGCGCCCACCGTGTATGAATCCGGGTGAGAGGCGGTTACGTCATGTTTGGGTGAAATTACAACCCTACCCCTATCGAAACCTATAGAAATCCAGCATATAGGCTTTGCGTGGCAGGGATAGGCAGTAGTGATTTCCATCTCGCAGATTTTGGTTTCGGGCGGTTACTGTGACTTTCCCTGCTTCGTTCAAATTTTGCAGAGTGCATGTTTACCGTGCCAACTCAATTCGAATCCCGTTTGTATTCTATTCTTTTCTGGGCGGGATCCATTTTCAATTGGAATTACATTCTATATACATCTTTTTTATATATACTTTCAAAAGCACAACACCATTTATACATAAATATGGTTTACAAATGGCATGATCTCAGATTCATAAGGTTGTATCCATCAATTTGGATTTTCAAATATTTGAAACCACTTTATGTTCTAATCCAATGTATGCATTCCTCACTAACTGTCTCCAATTAATGTGTGTTTCATGCGGTTTTTTACTTCTCAAACATTTATAATGTGTTTCACACACGCAACATATAGTGTAATCCCGTTTAGACATTAATTGCATATAAACCATGCATTGTTTGTAATTGAAGACTCTATGGATCACCAATATTGATAAACTATATAACATTACACGTGTGCCCAAATTCAAATGAATATGCATGTTTGATACACCAATTTGCGTTATGATATTATCGATGTCGTGATCTCCAGTTTAAATATTTGAATCACCTTTAATCCAGATATTCGTCTCATATAGCTATCACTCATGCTTATAAAGGACTATCACTCTGGACCTATACGCGTTCATCGTCTCCCAGGTATCTCTCGTACTACCTGTATGTCGACAATGATCTTTTATCTTCGTAACACACTGACGGTACTCTCTCCCTCGACCTTCATCACTCTATCTCTCTCTAAGTATATCTCGCTCCCTACTACGTGTCTCTAACTATGATTCTCCATGTGGAATCTCTTTCTCTCACACAAACACAAAACTTTGTCTCCCGAGGTCTCATTTCTCTCTACTATTCCCATGTGTGCCACTCGCACACCCCTCATACAGAGATGTCTTTCGCTCCTTAGATATGAGAACCTACGACTCTTCCTCTTCAATATCTCTTTCTCACACACAAACACAAACTCTGTCTCCCAGGGTCTCATATTTCTCCATTGTTCTCTTGTATGTCTGTAACATCCCAAATATCTAAATTTTGGAATGTTATAATAAATAGATAGATTTGATTGATTGTTTGATTGATTGACTGAAAGTGAGTGAATTCAAAACTTTTTGAAAGTTAAATGAGAGGGAATAAAAGGACTTTCCCAAACTTTCATCTTTGCTTTCTGATCTCCATGAATTCAAATTCTTTTCAAATACAAAACCCTTGAGCGAAGATGATATGACTTCTTCCATTTAATTAAATGAAAGGGTATTTGAAAATATTTGAATTTCATTTGGAAATATTTCAAATTCTGAAACTTTATGCAACTCAATGATTTTCATGAGAGAAGATAAAATGACTTCTTCAAATTATATGAAATATGAGTTGGGAGTTTCAAAGAATTAAATTCAAAGTTCTTTTGAATTTATTTTCAATCTGGAGTTATTTGAGTTTTATTCAAATTATTTTTCTCCAAAAATAAACTATATGGAAAATAGGGTAACATGATTCCCTACATCAGAAAATTGGAGAGAAATAAATTTGAATTGATTTTGGTATTTTTAAAATGATTTTTATTGGATTTTATTAGACCAGTAGCACTCTTTGAATTATCTAAATTTGTGTGGATTTTATTTAGTGCTATGAAAATGTTCACGCTGTAGAAAATCTTTTTCTGAAAATTTTGATATATTATATGCCTATATAATATTTTATTTGTTTTGTCCTTTTCTTATTTTTGTCTGCGTGAGAAAATGTTTTAAAAAAATGAACTCCCGCCGACTGGGCCGGCCCCGTTCCCAGGCCAGGCCACGGCCCAGTGCCCCGCCGCCCCCGACCTCCCCAAGGGGAGCCCAGCTCCGCGGCCCAGCGCTCCCGCGCCCGTCCCCGACTCCGGCGGAGTCCGCCACCAGCACGGAACCCGCCGCCGCCGCCCGTGTCCGTGCGGGACTCCCTCCGCCGCCTCTCCGTTGCCCCTCCTCCACGCCACCTGCCCCTCCATAAATAGCCGGGCCCCGAGCCCCAGGCCCCGGTGCCGCCTTACCACCGCAGATCCGCGCCGCTGCCGCCTTGCTTCTGCCGCCCGCCGCCGCTGGCCGTCGCCCGAAGCCGCGCACCCCGCGCTGCCCTCGCCCCGCGCTGCCCTCGCCCCACGTCGCGAAGCCGCGCAGCGCCGGAGCTCGACGTCGCCGCTGTCCCACCTCGCCGGAGAAAAACCGCCGCCGCCACCGGTTCATCTCACCCGACCGGTATAAACCGAGAAAACCCGCCGGTTTTTGTTATATAGTTCGGTTTTTCTTTTAGTACGGTTTAATTCTTTTGGTTATGTAAAATAGCGAGCGTTCACCGGTTTAAGATCTGTAGCAAACGGTTTTCGACCTTTAAGTGTTTTGTAGCGAACGTTCGTTCGGTAGCTTTTCTCTTTTATTTTTATTTTAATTTCCGGTGAGGGACCTATTTGTGATGATTTTCTTCACAGTTTAGCCCCTATTTTTCAAACGCTCATAACTTTTTACTCGTTTGTCCAAATCCAACGAAACCAACACCCACTTCTTCGTTATGATCTCCTCTATCCAGTAATCCAACTCAAACATGTTTTTGTAAATTTTAAAATTTGAATTAGGTCAGATTTGAATTCAAACTTCGTTCGATCATAACTTGAGTTTCGTAGCTCCGTTTGAGTTGATTCTTTTTGCAAATCAAAGCTCTTGACCTAAACTTTCTGATAAGGCCAAATTCAAATTACTGTTAGAAATTGTTTTATGATGCAAGAGTTATTTTCTTGGTTTTGATGTTTTCCGAAATCGTTTCTTCGTTCTTTCTGATCTTTTGAGTGATTGCTTATGTGTGGTTGCTATTGCTTGCTTACGATAGATTGACCGGAGTGTGACGAGTAGATCTATCAAGAGTTATGAGTGCGAATCATCTTCATCAACATTGCAGGCAAGTTCACACTTTGATCATATCCCTTTTCATACCCAGTTTTTATGCATTAGCTTCAACCCTCAAACATTGCATGAGTAGGATTGATAACATGTGGGTATTGGGAAGTAGTTTATGAGGTAGGAACCTATTGCCCTGCATTCAAACCTTGGGAGTTACTATTACATTATGCTTATACTGCTATGCTATGCTCGTAGACGTGGATTGGGTTTTTGAGAGTATTCATGACAGATGTGAGATTGTTAATTAATGGTTTACTTAAGGTGGCAACTTAAACACACATCTGGATGGATTGAGGCACCTGGGTATTCTAGGATTTCCTGTCTAGGCACCTGGGTAGACCAGGATTGCCTGTTTTTTTATGGACCGCCACCCAGGCTCAAAGGGATCATCAGATTATTCATACTAGAAAGTTTCGTGTGCAGCCACAAGCTATTATGGGCTCTAGCATAGTTGATTAAGTTGTGTGAACTCTTACAGTGGTAGACTAGCAGATGTAGGGGATGTAGGTGTACCGGTCTACCCATCGTAAGGTGCTAACGCTTCTAAAAGACTGTGTCTCAATCATCCGCTTCTCAAACACCATGTAGTGCGAGAAATCCAACGGAGGAGATCGAGTCTTGTGGGGAAAAGTGTGCAAACCTCTGCAGAGTGTACAAACTAATCATGGTTAGCCGTGTCCCCGGTTATGGACATCTTGAGTATCTAGTTCTTGGATTATCCTGTTGATCTCATCACGTTACTTTAATTAATTTTGTTGGGTTCTAATGATGATACTTAATTGGGATTGAGAATGCTGTCAACCATTCTCGATGTTTAACAACCACCATGATAGTTAAATAAAATTTATTCCTTTGCAGTAGGGAAAAACTGGCTTTTCGCAAAAACCATATAACCATAGAGCTTTTCCACCAGCCATATATGCATATAGTGATAGCCATTGTTCATTATTCTCTATGGTGTGAATTTGCCAGTACATTCAATGTACTGACCCTCGTGGCTGCAACGTCTCATGTTGCAGGATTATCTTATGACGAGTAAGTGATACGTTAGGGTTACGATTTCTACACTCAACTTTGCCGTTGGTGTTGATGGGAATCCATAACCTTGTTGCTTCCGCTATATTTGGATTGAGGTAATAGTATTTACGTTACTTTATACATGTGATTTACCTCTGTTATAAATCCTTCGAGTACTGTGTGTGTCAGCATACCGATCTAGGGATGACACTTAAGCACAGAGACTTGATCCATTCGGGTCGGGTCGCTACAAGATGGTATCAGAGCACATGTTGACTATAGGACGTGACCCTAGAAAATGGCAAGCCCATAGGAAAGATTTTCTCTACAACTTTCTTTTCAAAAAAAAAATATTTTACCTCTCTTCTCTTCTGAGCTTATTCAAATATTCCCTTTTAGTGAGACCATACCCCTTTTCCCTTTTGACCACTCGAAGATTCAACAGATGAGACCACTCCAAGAGGTATAATATATCAGACAACCACGAACACTATGGAATGAAGGAGATTTTACCGTGCATCTGAATAATGGAAACTACAACTGTTAAAGACTCTGAAGACTAGGAGAATTGGAGACTATGAATAATTTCCAGATTAGTATACACTAGGAAGGCTACCCTTATGGAACTTGGCAGACTATGGAAGTTGTCAATACCCGAGATCAAGGTGTATCGGAGAAAGACCGGAGCATGGAGAGTTAAAAACTCAAAGTTTTGTCAAGGAAAACCCCAATGCAGGAGATATCAACTATGGAGAGATAGCTCATGGAAATGACAAGAGCAGAAACACGGTTATCCGTGATGTCATCGCCCGCTTATGCTCTTGTCACCGTGTTGAGTTAAGCATGCATATGCATGGAAGGATTGGATGGTAGAAGGCTGATGGAGCACCTATCATCAAGATAAAGTTTAACTTTAGCCGGTGTATCACCAGGATCTGGAATGTTACATTAAGAAGTTAAGATGGACCAACAAGAAGCAGTATTTGATGAGGAAGCGTTTCATGAAGAACTCAGGACTCGGAAGCTGAAGTAGCCGAGCTAGAGGAGCAAAACCTCGAGATATCGGAGACTCATTAAGAACTGAAGGACAGTAGGACATGGTTCATACCAAGGAGGTTGAAACCCAGAAGTTTGGAACGCAACTCCAGAAATATTAAAGGATGTCACGAGAGATTTCGCGTCAACAGAGTTGATTTGGCAAAAGAATTGGAGAAAGACAAGCATGATCAGAAGAAGCCATCGGAGACATGAAGAAGGCTGGAAGAGTTTGATGACTTTGAAGATTTATTGACCTTTAGAAGACCAAACCCCTGTTATATACCTACGTTAGAGGCGATGATTGTGAGCTGTCATTTGTTTGTTTTTTTTCGACAGCCACAAATAAAATCTGTCTTTTCAAAACTTTTGTTTGTATTGTGTGTATTCCTCTCGACCTCTCCTATCCCACCCCAAACCCATGGACCCAATAGAGGATGAATGGAGATGAGCTTATATTTTCTGGACCGATGAGTCAGTTGGGACAGACCGATGGATTCAGAACATGGAGGATCAAATGGAGAATAACACTATAGCCAGAAAGGATATGACCCAGCATGCTCTTGAGTGCTTTGAAAGAGGTGCTGGTACTTGGTGGAGGATGTACCAAACCATCAATGGATGGCAAGGAGTAACCGCTTCGGAAGAATTTAAGTTGACTCTGCTAAAGTCTCGGCTTGTGTCCCAGAAGTTGAAGCCTTATGGAAATGATATGGAGAAACCGGGTGCATGCAAGCTCTGTGGAGAAATAGGACACAACCATAAAGAAAAAAAGGACGAATACCCTCATAATTGGAGGATTACCAAAGGAGTTAGACGAGGATCTCAGGGAACTTCAGTTGGAGATTGTTCCCAAAGGTTTTGTTGCAGCAATGGAAGTTCAGTCTACATCATTGGGAAAGATCCGTGAAGCTCAGAAGGATGACAAAGAGATTGCTGAGTTAGAAGAGAGGATGAGCAAAGGAAAGGGCAAAGGTTTTCATGAGGATGAGCACGACACCTTATGGTTTGAGGACAATGTACATACACCCAATAATGCAGAGATCAGGAAGTTAATACTCGAGGAGACTCATGACTCACCATACTCGATACACGCCGGAAACACGAAGATGTATTTGGAATTGAAGGAACGTTTCTGGTGGACTGGTAAGAAGAAGGATATTGCGGAGTATGTAGTCGCAAGTGATGTATGCCAGAGAAAGTAAAAGCAGAGCATCAGAAGCTAGCAGGATTACTACAGCCTATGCCGGTACCCGAATGGAAGTGGGATAAGCTTGGCATGGATTTCATTACCAGATTTTCCAGAACCCGATCGGGATATGATTCTATCTGGGTAGTAGTTGATTCGCTTGACCAAAGAGGCTCACTTTATCCCAGTGAAAACCACCTATACAAGTGCGAAGTTGGCCAAGATATATATGACCAGGATCGTATGTCTGCATGGAGTTCCGAGGACCATCATATCAGATAGAGGAACACAATTTACCTCAAAGTTTTGGAATCAGCTGCACCAGACTTTGGGTAATAGGCTAGAGTTTAGTACAACCTTTCATCCGCGGACAGATGGACAGACCGAGAGAGTCAAACAGATTCTGGAGGACATGTTGAGAGCTTGTGCATTAGATTATGGATCCAGTTGGGATAATAATCTGCCTTACGCGGAGTTCTCATACAACAACAGTTACCAAGTCAGTTTGGAGATGACCCCTTTTGAAGCTTTGTATGGGAGAAGGAGCCAGAGACTGTTGATGTGGGATGAAGTTGGAGACCGTCAGTTGTTTGGACCAAATGTGATCAAGGAGTCAGAAGAGAATGATAAGTTGATTCGAGATAGACTGAAGGTAGCTTAGTCCAGGCAGAAGAGTTATGCAGACTCAAAAACGCAAGGAGGTAGTCTATGAAATTGGAGACAGAGCATGTCTTCGTGTGTCCCCTCTGTGAGGAATTAAATGAATTGGAGTTAAGGGGAAGTTAGCCCCAAGAATTGTAGGACCATACAGAGTTTTGGAGCGTATGGGAGAAGTGGCCTACAAATTGGAATTACCCGATGGATTGTCCGGAGTTCATGATGTGTTTCACGTTTCCCAGTTAAAGAAGTGTCATGTAGAGATGGCCGTCATTCCCCTGTGAGGACGCTTGACCCTGAAAAGGATAATGATGTTCCACGAAGTGGAGTATGGACTTCATAAGTATAAGTTTTTATCTCGGTATGTGGGATATCCCACGAGGATGAAGAGATAAATTACTATTGGATATAAAGGAAGTATGATGTTGGAAATATGGATCAATGGAAATTCCATGATGAGTCTCAGTAATCATGTCCTAGTTTGGTGCCAATAGAAGGAATGAAGATAGTACAATTGGATGGATTTAAGAATACTAGGAAGTTGGATGTCGGAATAATGATCCGTTGTCCCGATGATGAGTTCAAGGTTTGCAATTGATGAGATGGCCCATAACCCATAGGCCCCAGGACCTACCAAGAAGCAAGCACACTCTTGCTGAAGGAAAAACCCAGGAAGAAGTTCGATTTTATCGGCAGACGATCTTATAGGAGTTTACGAAAACCTGAGAGTTGTGAAGGAACGCTAGATGTTTGTTTGGCTTGCAGAATCAATGGATTAATCCGAACCTAGTTCGTCGACAAGAGAAATTCTGCAATGCTTGTGAGGATGACCGAGTGTTAGAATGCGAGATTCGCTAAACCATATACAAGGTAATGATTTGGGTGCGGGATGGATTGATCACCATACTGACTTACTCTTATTGTTCGCCTAGCTATAGGGGATGGTAAATCTGATTGACTTACCTATAGTAGAGAGACGACGATATTAAACCTTGTTTGAACCTTAGAATGGTATAAGAATTTTTTTCCTTGTACAAGGCAGCTTTTGCCAACCGTAGGTTATACGGTGAGGATCAACCCAGACCCATTTCCTGCATGAGAAACCATATATTGTTGACCACCATGAGATTTTGATAGTTGTTAGTTTTGGCGCCAGACCCGTCAACTAAGAAGACCCAGTCTCGGAATAACCTTACCAAGATGAAAGGACAGAAAAATTGAGGAAAAGGTTATGCCGCTACCGGAAGAGCCCAGAGACGGATTTTTCCCGAGATCTGAGAAGACCGACACTGTCAAGAATAAGGATAGAGTATATGAGTTTTGATGGAACCGTAACAATGCTTTTAAGGGTGGTAGCACCCCACACCCCGGTGACGATCGATGGATTTTGAGATGACCCCAAACCTAACCTTTTTCTTTCTAGCCTCTCCGAATCTTGAGGACGAGATTCATTTTAAGGGTGGTAGGTTTGTAACATCCCAAAATTCTAAATTTTGGAATGTTATAATAAATAGATAGATTTGATTGATTGACTGAAAGTGAGTGAATTTGAAACTTTTTGAAAGTTAAATGAGAGGGAATAAAAGGACTTTCCCAAACTTTCATCTTTGCTTTCTGATCTCCATGAATTCAAATTCTTTTCAAATACAAAACCCTTGAGCGAAGGTGATATGACTTCTTCCATTTAATTACATGAAGGGTATTTGAAAATATTTGAATTTCATTTGGAAATATTTCAAATTCTGAAACTTTATGCAACTCAATGATTTTCACGAGAGAAGATAAAATGACTTCTTCAAATTATATGAAATATGAGTTGGGAGTTTCAAAGAATTAAATTTAAATTTCTTTTGAATTTATTTTCAATCTGGAGTTATTTGAGTTTTATTCAAATTATTTTTCTCCAAAAATAAACTATATGGAAAATAGGGTAACATGATTCCCTACATCAAAAAATTGGAAAGAAATAAATTTGAATTAATTTTGGTATTTTTAAAATGATTTTTATTGGATTTTATTAGACCAGTAGCACTCTTTGAATTATCTAAATTTGTGTGGATTTTATGTAGTGCTATGAAAATGTTCACGCTTTAGAAAATCGTTTTCTGAAAATTTTTATATATTATATGCCTATATAATATTTTATTTGTTTTATCCTTTTTTTATTTTTGTCTGCCTGAGAAAATGTTCAAAAAAAAAGAACTCCCGCCAACTGGGCCGGCCCAAGTCCCAGGCCAGGCCACGGCCCAGTGCCCCGCCGTCCCCGACCTCCCCGAGGGGAGTCCAGCTCTGCGGCCCAGCGCTCCCGCGCCCGTCCCCGACTCCGGCGGAGTCCGCCACCAGCACGGAACCCGCCGCCGCCGCCCGTGTCCGTGCGGACTCCCTCCGCCTCCTATCCGTTGCCCCTCCTCCAAGCCACCTGCCCCTCCATAAATAGCCGGGTCCCGAGCCCCAGGCCCCGACGCCGCCTTACCGCCACAGATCCGCGCTGCCGCCGCCTTGCTTCTGCCGCCTGCCGCCGCTGGCCCTCGCCCGAAGCCACGCACCCCGCGCCGCTCCCCGCGCTGCCCTCGCCCCGTGCTGCCATCGCCCCTTGTCGCGAAGCCGCGCCACGCCGGAGCTCGACGTCGCTGCTGTCCCACCTCGCCGGAGAAAAACCGCCGCCGCCACCGGTTCATCTCACCGACCGGTATAAACCGAGAAAACCCGCCGGTTTTTGTTATATAGTTTGGTTTTTCTTTTAGTACGGTTTAATTCTTTTGGTTATGTAAAATAGCGAGCGTTTAAATATCCAGCAAGGATTCAAACCTGTCAAACAAACCCTTCGGCGTTTCTCTGAACCAAAGATACAGGCTATGGGAGAGGAGCTAGCCAAGTTATTGGAGGCCGGATTCATCAGAGATATAAAACACCCGGACTGGCTAGCAAACCTGGTGATGGTACCAAAGAAGGACAAATCCTGGCGCCTGTGTGTCGACTTCAAAGACCTCAATAAGGCTTGCCCAAAGGATCCTTTTCCCCTCCCTCGAATAGATCAAATCATCGATGCCACCGCAGGACACGATTCCCTGTGCTTCCTCGACGCATACTCCGGTTACCATCAAATCAAGATGGCAGAATCAGACCAAGCTGCAACAACATTCATCACACCATACGGCCCATTCTGCTTCAACACGATGCCCTTTGGACTAAAAAACGTCGGTGCGACATATCAGCGCATGATTCAAACATGTCTGGCAAATCAGATCGGCAAAACAGTGGAGGCGTATGTAGATGATGTGGTAGTTAAATCAAGACATGTCGAATCTCTAGTAGATGACTTGAGGCTCACATTCGACAACCTCCGAAAATACGACATTAAGCTCAATCCGGAAAAATGCGTTTTCGGCGTTCCAGCCGGAAAGCTACTGGGCTTCATTGTATCCGGTAGAGGAATTGAAGTAACTCCAGCTAAAATCCGAGCTTTGTCACAATTGGATGTCCCAAAATACCTCAAACAAATACAGAAACTCACCGGATGCGTGGCGGCCTTAAGCCGCTTTATCTCCCGCTTGGGAGAAAAGGCATTACCCCTTTACCGCCTCCTTAGGCGCACCGAACACTTCAAGTGGACGGAAGCTGCCACGGCCGGACTCGAGGAGATAAAGGCCATCTTGGCAACAAACCCAGTCCTGGCCGCGCCGAACATTGGCGAACCCATGTTATTATACATTGCCGCAACTCATCAAGTTGTTAGCGCAGTACTCGTCGTCGAGCGGGCAATGGACGGACACAAATTCCCCCTTCAAAGGCCGGTTTACTACGTGTCCACTGTCCTTACACCATGCAAATCACGGTACCCGCATTACCAAAAGATCTCATACGCGGTGTTCATGGCATCCCGGAAGCTACGTCACTACTTTCAAGAGTGTTCCATAACAGTAGCCTCAGAAGTACCACTCAATGATATTATCAACAACCGCGATGCAACGGGACGGATAGCCAAATGGTCCATAGAGCTCCTCCCGTTCGACATAACCTACAAACTATGACGAGCAATTAAATCGCAAGGCCTAGCCGACTTCGTCGTCGAATGGACAGAGGCCGAACTCCCTAAAGAGTACGGCACATATTCCAACTGGATCATGCATTTTGACGGATCCAAAATGCTGGCCGGACTGGGGGCTGGCATCGTATTGACGTCCGCTACAGGGGATACTGTCCAATATGTACTCCAAATCATGTATGCGGACTCCAACAATGCAGCCGAGTATGAGGCCCTTCTACATGGTCTCCGGATGGCACTATCCATGGACATTCAACGCCTGGAAGTACGCGGGGACTCCAACCTCGCGATATCCCAAATAAATGGCGACTTCGACGCCAAAGACCCAAAAATGGCAGCTTATCGCAATGCCATCCTAAAAATGTCAGTTCGGTTCGAAGGACTGGAGTTTCACCATATAGCCCGAGAAAATAATCAGGCAGCGGACGTCCTGGCACTTATTGGAGCAAAACGAGATGCAGTCCCTCCCAACATCTTCTTAGAGAGAATATTCAAGCCATCTGTAGCATGGGAAGTGGAGCCCTCGGTCCATAGTCCGAACACAACCGCACAGCCCGACGCCGAACAATCTGACATAATCGGAGGCCCTGCCACCGAAATCACACCCTCAGCCCACGTAATAATGGCGGTCATCGCCCCGTGGACAGAAGCATTCCTTGCCTACCTTACTAGGCAGGAACTCCCAGAGGACCAAAACGAGGCACGCTGCATAGTGCGGTGATCTAAAGCCTATAAAGTCCATGAGGGAGAGCTCTATAGGAAAAGTACTACAGGAGTCCTCCAAAGATGTATCTCAGAAGAGGAAGGGTGGAGTCTGTTGGCTGAAATTCATGCCGGACTCGGTGGCCACCACGCTGCAGCTTGATCCCTTGTAAGCAAGGCTTACCGTACAGGCTTTTATTGGCCTACGGCCCGAGCAGACGCCCATGACTTAGTCAAACGATGCGTCGGTTGCCAGCTCTTTGCAAACTAAAGCCATATGCCGCCCAACACCCTCCGAACTATCCCCATCACTTGGCCTTTTGCGGTATGGGGGCTTGACATGGTAGGACCCCTTAAAGGTGGAACCCACAAGAAAAAATACTTATTGGTCATGGTGGATAAATTCACCAAATGGATAGAAGCCAAACCTGTTAAGACGGCCGAATCCGGACCTGTGATAGACTTCATATCCGGGGTCGTACACCGTTACGGTGTCCCCCACAGCATTATCACCGATAACGGCACAAACTTCACCTCTGACGAAGTAAAGCTGTGGTGCAAAAACATGGGCATTAAGCTTGATTATGCTTCTGTCTATCACCCACAAACTAATGGTCAGGTCGAACGTGCAAATGGTCTCATCATGAGCAGTATCAAACCCAGACTAGTGCGGTCCCTAAAGGAATCTAATACACACTGGGTAGAGGAGCTCGACTCCGTACTCTGGGGGCTGCGAACCACGCCGAATCGTACCACCGGATTCACACCATTTTTTATGGTGTATGGCGCTGAGGCAGTTCTGCCCTGCGACATAATTCATGACTCACCTCGAGTGCGCATGTACGTAGAAAGAAAAGCCGAACTTGATCGGCAGGACAACCTGGACGCCCTAGAGGAGGAGCGCGACGTGGCTAAAGCCCGTTCCGCATTTTATCAGCAGCAGGCTCGAAGATATCAAAGCAGAGAAGTACGGGCCAAAAATTACAATGTTGGCGAACTAGTTCTACGCCTGCCGGATAATAAAAAGGACAAACTCAATCCCAAATGGGAAGGTCCCTTCATAATTGACCAAGTCCTCACTGGTGGAGCGAACCGCCTGCGAGACGCGTCGGACAACCGACTCGAGCCGAACCCATGGAACGCCACACGTCTCCGAAGATTCTATGCCTAGCGCCGAACTCTGAGTTTGTCTCCTTCCTCTGTCCATTTTTTACATATATATTCCTGTTTTTATTTTTGTCTCCTCCCACTCTTTCCTTTTTCTAGCCCTTAAAGGCTCATAATATGACGCACTACCAACGCTCCTTAAACCTGTCGGCTTCTTTAATAGAAGCTTGTTTATATGGGTTTCACACCCAATGCATGCGTCAGACTTCCGCATGCACCTTTTCTTCACCATTATATGCGTCGATATGACTTAAGTTTTGGCCAAGCGGGGTTGCCTGGCTCCTGTGCATACCCCTACGTTCCCGATTGTTCGGCTAGGCGGTAAAGGGAGCACCTCTGCGATTGCTACTGCCGGATAAGCCGGATGTGTACCTCAGACTGGGTGAAGCCAAAAGCTAGCGTTCTTAAGGGAATATTCGGTCGGTGAACTAAAGATGAACCTTTTTTACTTATACATGCCCCCAGATGTTTTCCTGCATTTGCATTCCGGACATGCACATCAGGGCACGCCACCCCAGCGAAAGGAACCCTTAATGGAACTATTCTCTCTGGAAGATGTTTCTTACTAACCATGTAATATAACATAACTAGTTGGGCACTTGTCTGATAAAGCACTAATGACCCCTACGCCTGGTCTCCATGCATACCTCGGTTCTTATATAACTGTTACGGTATTCGGACACACTCCGGACCGTCAGGTCCCGAGGTTGAAGCAAAAAGGTCGGCAACGACAAACGATCTACAATCCCGCTAGAAGGCATTTCACATGTCAATTATAAATTACATAGTCATCCTCACTAATTGTATTCCTCCTCTATACCATCTAACAGGCTGTCTAATTTACATTCCTGCTGAGAATACTTTGCGGCCAATTCTACCTGGCCATACACTAAGCTCACAGGGATCTCCTTCCCGTCGGGCCCCACAGGTCCGACCTCGGCCATGTGATTGGGGTCAGACTTCGTAAAGCGGGTCTTCACCATGGCCCAGGCCTCCCTAGCGCCTTGTCGGCAGGCTGATATCTTCCACAACCGGAAGCGCCGCCGAGCTCCCTTCAGCTTCTCCGCAAGCTCTCCATGGCCCTCGGGCGTGGGGTGGGCAGGCCATAAGGCTTGGGCAACGCCTCGCATCGCCTGCCGAATTCGCTCGTGCAGTTGCAGGAGTTCGGGGAGTAGGTCACCCGTAGAACCGGGCATCTCCTCTGTAGGACGACCTGTGAGCATACCTACAGACAATACTCTGTTATTCGACTTCCTCGCCGAACTCATTTTTTCAAAGTTCATTCAAGCACTTACTAAATATGCCGCGTCGAAGCCGCTGATTCTCCTTCATGGAGTCCGACAGCTGGCCACGAACGTCCTTCAGTTCAACATCCAGCTTGGTGTTGGCATCCTGAAGATCATTCTTCTCTCGCCTCACCCTTGTCAACATACTCTCACCGGCCTTTAACCGACGTAAGAGTTGTTTCTTCTCCGGATCAAGTCCGGCGCCATCTGCAACATGAATTGTCAGATTTGCACCCATGCCGCACAATACTAATCTTTCGAAGTGTACCTTACCTGAGGGGGTCCCTTTGGGCTCCCCTGTTGCGGCTAGTGCGGCCTCTAGTTGGGCCTTGCACTTTTCCAGCTCCTGGGACAGCACGGTGTTCTTCTCTGTAAGAACCTATATGTTATATGATCCTTAAATCAGTTACTTTAACTGTTTCAAGTCTCGGGGGCTACTGGTATATATATATATATATATATATATATATATATATATATATATATATATATATATATATATATATATATATATATATATATAACCAAAATTTTCTTACCCGTATGTCTTTCACATACTACTCCGTGGCTTTGGCGTATGCATCTCCTGAATTAAAGGCATTTAAAGCCTCTCGGGAGAAACAAGCGTCGCGTAGAACTGTCCGGCGACGCCTGTGGTTCATGGCACTCTCCACTTCTGAATTTGTGGCAGACAGCCGGTCTACATCCTCTGTTGGAGGAGCGTCCGGTGTGCGCCTGGTGCTCGTCCCCGCTTCCTGACCAGACGTTGGAGCCTGGCTAGTGGAGGTGCGATTGGCGACCTCTTCGGACATAGTCCGGCGAGGCCTCTTCGTCCTGGAAACAGCACGAATGTTAATATGCCTTGACAGAATAACACCAGGGATACAAAGGGCGCGTTATACCTTTGTGCCGGAATCTCAGTCCGGACTACATTTCTTTTTGCCCCACGGGGCCCTACGGCCCCTCGTTGGCTAGCCGCTGCAGGTTCGGCCTCCCGCCTTGGAAATCGCCCCTGCAAAATACGGTTGTCGTCTGAAACGCCGGAATATGTGAGAATGGAATCTCTCTCGAGGGAATAAACACTCCGCTTTCTATCACCTGGGAGGCCGGGATTAACCCGGGGTAATCGGCCGTGATGGCCACCAAGGTATCGTCCTTGATTAACGGATGGAACACCCCGTCGATGAGCTCCACCGATATGTTCGGATCCTCTTCAGAGTCCGGATCGAGGGACCGTTCTGGGTCCTCAGGCTATGGAGGGCGGCTGTTGATATCCTTTACTTCCTACCGCAGTTCCTGCATTGAAATCGTCATATTACGTATCTAGTCGTGGGAGTGTTAAACAGATAGGCAAGTGCAATTGTTCACTTACCTAACTTGGAGGTTCGTACATAGTGAATCCGGCCCGCGGGTTGACGCGGAGGAAGTCCTCCTTTTCTCCCTTGTACAAAGATGTTAAAATCTTTACTAGAGCGGCAGCTGTGGCTGGCCCCTTACGACCGTAACGGGTGGTGTCATCCTCCGCGTTGAAATCCCACATGGGGTGGCATCTATATTGAAGCGGTTGCACCCCCCGCATAATGCATGTGGCCATGACTCCAATCATGGTTAGTCCGGAGTGAGCCAACAGTCTTATCCGGCCCATCAGGTAAAGGACGTCTCTGTCACTTTCTCTCTGAGAGCTCCGCGGACGCCAGCTCAAGCGTTTCTTCGGTGGAGCACTGTTGAACTCGGGGAGACCGACCTGGATAGGGTCCGGCAGCGGGACGTCATCCATGTAAAACCATTCCGAAGGCCAGTCCTCGGACGCCTCTTTTGGGGTTCCGGATGGGTATCCGGTCCCGGCGATGCACCATACTTCGGCTCCGCCCACTTGGTAAATGGACCCCTTTTGAGAACGGGGCACCAAGCAGAACAACCTCTTCCACAACGCAAAATGAGCCTCGACGCCTAAAAATAGCTCGCAAAGGGCAACGAAACCCGCAATATGTAGTACGGAGCCGGGCGTGAGATTGTGCAGCTGGAGGCCGTAGAACTCCAGAAGCCCGCGGAGGAATGGATGAATTGGAAATCCCAGTCCCCTTAATAAATAAGGGACGAGGCACACCCGCTCTCCTTTAGAAGGATTGTGGGTGCTCTCCGCTTGCTTTCCGCCATTATAGGTGGCGAGTCCGGCTCGGACCGGGACCATATATGCCTGGGGAAGGAATCCCTTGGCCTGCAGCGACACTAACTTACTGTGTGGGATGGTGCAACTCTCCCAGTCTCCGGGTTTAGGACTGGAGGGGCGAGGGGAGGAGCTGCGACGGCTGGCCATGTTGAAATGGACCTTTGCTGGAGACGCTCTGATGATAACTCGCGGAGAGGATAAGATATGGTTTGGATCTAAATCCCCATCCCGTTAAATAGGCGACTCGTTTATATGGCTAAGGGTGTGGATGTAAAAACACCCCAAGCTTTTCGCATTCGTTCAGCACGTGGAAGACGGCCATTATTGGGCACTGAAGCCGAGGAGTGCTACATTACTAAAATCGGACGTTATTCGTACAGGTACATAGGATTCGGAGGAGGAACCCGCCTTGCAATGCCGAAGACGATTTGCGCGCCGGACTCGTCGTCATTGAAGCCTATAATGACTTCAAGACTATGAAGATACAAGATTGAAGACTTCGTCCCGTGTCCGGAAGGATCTTTTCTTGGCGTGGAAGGCAAGCTAGGCGTGCGGATATTCAAGATCTCCTACCATTATAACCGACTCTGTGTAACCCTAACCCTATCCAGTGTCTATATAAACCGGAGGGTTGTAGTCCGTAGGACAACCATCATCATACACAATCATACCATAGGCTAGCTTCTAGGGTTTAGCCTCCTTGATCTCGTGGTAGATCCACTCTTGTACCACCCATATCATCAATATTAATCTAGCAGGAGTAGGGTTTTACCTCCATCGAGAGGGCCCGAACCTGGGTAAAATAAAGCGTCCCTTGTCTCCTATTACCATCCGACCTTGACGCACAGTTCGGGACCCCCTACCCGAGATCCGCCGGTTTTGACACCGACAGTTGCTCACACACACCCTCTCTCCCTAGAGATATCTTGTGTTCCCTCGTATGTCTCTCTAGCTATCACTCTCGTTGTGAAATATCTTTCTCTCTCGCAGACAAAAAATCCGTCTCTCTGGATCTCATTTCTCTCTGATATTTGTTTGTATGTGACTCACACGCACCCTCTCTCTATCTCTCTCACACCCACACACATAACCCAGCCTTCTGATCCACTCGACTCCTATCTCTAACGCACACTAGCTAGCATCTTTATCTTTCTATTTATCTGTTTCTCCATCAACCTTCTTTCTTGCCCTCACTCTTGATTCCTATCACACACACTACATATGTTTCTCCCTACATGCAGTCAAGTGCCCTCTCACACACATATATAACTTCACCCTTTGAACCACCCGACGGTCATCTCCAACACCCAAACTAACGGATGTCCCTCTAGCTAGCATCTCCATCTCTATATCTAGCACAGCAACCTGTCTAACACATGGCAGCGAGCGCCTGCCTCGGGCTTCCGCCCAAAAAATGAGCAACACGTGGATGTTTCTAATCCTATGGAATCACTACTACCAGACCAACTTTCCTATGAAACACTATTCACCTTTCCCGTGTTCCGAACGGTTGGAAGGGAAAGAATACCGTAGGAATTGTGTTCCTACGAAAATCCTACACCAAACCTGTGAACCGAACGCAGCCTTAGCTGTTCTTAATCTAATGTCCCTGGTAAAAATGAGGCCATGCCACTGTTATAAGCCATGACAAGTTTAGCCAAATGTTTTTGCCTGTAATTTTTTGAGACTCTGACTGTTTCCTCTGTGCCTTTTTGTGCAAACAGGGATATCCAATTCACCTGGTTGCTGTTGTGACCTTTCGGTGCACTGCACAAAACTCTTCTTAAAAGAAGTGACTTTTGTGCTGTTTAACTGGAATGTCAGAATGGAACAGTTGGTTCATTTTTGTAGAACTGCACAAAGGGAGATCTGTGTTCCAATCCTCATCATCCATATTGGCACCATAACCTTCCTTTAGGTAAGAATGATATTTAATGCATGTGTTCATCTCTATTTTCGGACTGCCATGAGAAAATAATGCTGTTTTTACTAGTACACTTGTACTCTCTCACTGACAAAACCAATTCTGAATTAGAAGGCCAATCATGTACTTGGTTTCACCAACTGGTGAGGAGAAAGAGAAACACAACATGAAGAGGAAGAAGAAGAAGAATAAACAGTGCTAAGGCGATCTTGCTGAAGCTAGAGGCCTCAGTCGAGGCCATTCAAGGGCTCCGGCAACGACTACCTTACATGTGAGACAATCCTCCAGGGAGCCCTTCCACTTCTGCTGTCTCACTTAATTAATTAGGAGTACTTAAGTACCACTAATTTATTACTGCCTAATTTTCCTGTTGGAGTTAAACAAATCTTTAGTAGGACCCTATGGTGAATCATATACGTGTGTATGTTTGTCTATGGAGGTGAATCATGTGGTGGAGCAGGGAGGGAATATTATTAGTGTCATGACATAATAGTGCTATTGTTTTGCATGTCAATTTATTGCCATTGGTTCAATGAGGCAATGTTTTGCGTATTGTCCATCATGAATTAGATGCTACTGGTTGAGCAATATGCTAATGTCTTCCTATCCTTTCTCACTAAGCTAATGAAGGTTTCACCTTGTTCCTACTTGTGCAAACAGGGATCATGTTGTGCCAATCATACATTAAATGGAACTACACAAGACAATACAATGAACTGTATCCTAGCCAGTGCTTTAACTCTGCTGGAAGTTCTTAATAATCTTTCGATATAATCTCAGCACTGGTAAACAAGAGTGATTTCAACCATACATTTGAAGTGCACAAAAATATATACTATTGTGTGATTCCAGTGAGTGCTTTATCATCTCTTATGGGACTACATAAATAAGCTTTTTTTCTCAGGTTGGTACGGGCCTAAGGCCTTCATCCATATTAGTTTGCTGTCATCTCTATTTGTATCGTGCTACTGTCATGAGAAACTCCTTTATCTTTGCACGTTAAAGTTTTGCAACCTATGATAAATGGCAATGCTTTGAGTGTTGAGTTGAGCTAATTGGCACTGATTAAATAAACTAATACCTCTCTTTAAGCAATACTACTATGTTGCTAACTTTACCCATTAAGATAATGAGGGTGCTTCTATTTGTTAGTGTATGTTTCATAAACTAGTCCCACTATTACAGTAATCTCACTCCCTCAATATATGTGCCAACAGGGATGCTCGATTTTGGTGGAACTGCACAAGAACTTTGGGTGCTTCATTGCCTCGACAGCTTTCGTCCTTTCCTGTCAGTCGCTAAACTCCGCATGCTTTCTTCCTTTGCTGTCAGTCGCTTGGCTTATCTCGGCTTCCAGTCAAAGGAAATAGTAATTGATATGCTACCTCACACAGGTTGGTACTGGTCTTTATCCTGATTATTGTGCCTGTCATATGTATTGGTAACTTGGTATTATGCTACTGTTTGCCGATTTCATAAAGGAGTAATTTGGAGCCTGAACTCGCAGGCAAATCATTACATCGGGTGATTTCAATAGAACTGCACAAAATGATGAGATGTTGACAAGAAGTGCCTATATTCATTCGAGTATCAACCAGCGTGAACCAATTGTCAAACTCCAAGTGTTAGGAGAGTGAACGCCAAAAATATTGCTTGGTGCATAGCCTAGAAAAGCGCAGTCCAGTCTTTGGTCCCAACTTGTGTCTTTTGGTTATCGGCACATATGGTAGCGAACTATATGGCATGGAGTCTAAAGATTCGAGACAAGTTGGTTGACGCTTATATTCATCTGGCACTTAATCAGTCTGCACGCCAAGGATGCTCCATTTCAGTTGAACTGCACAAAAAATTTGGGTGGTTCATTTTCTCAACCGCCTCCTTTCTCGTCTGCAATGTAGAATTTTGGCGAGATACAGGACCAAGATGAGCCAGTAAATTGGTTGGATGAAAGTAGTGGCCAAGTTGCTCAAACCTCCCTCGGCACGAGGCCACTATTTGAGGATAAACCTACAAGCAAAGTTCAGATTGTCTGTGTTGCCTCTTATGTACTCGAAAGTTTACTCGTACAAGAACTAATTTTAGCAAGAAGTAGTTCCGATTGAATACCATTTACCGGTCTGTACCCTAGGTAATTAAAGTTCGTCCATGGATCATATTGGCTGTGATCTCAATCATTTGGATGCATAAACATACTGAACATGTGTATATCTGAAGTTTTTGTAAATTATGTATGAATATTGTCGTGTGATCTATCAATCATTTGGATGCATAGATATGCTGAGCTTGTGTATATATGAATCTTTTGAGTTGTTGATTGTGAATGTTGGCTATGGATATGAACGTGTCCTGTGAACCTGAGTTTGATATGAATGTTTACCTTTTCTGTTGTATTTGTGTGTGAACTTGTTAGTATGCCTACTGTGGGGTATAAAACGCAAGTCTCTTATAAAAGTAATGCTATGTCCAATTTATGTTTTCCCTTCTAACCTCATTATATATATTTATATTATTACTATTATCGTATATTTTATAGAGACTTATATATACATTATAAAAATATCCCAACTTATAAAAGTCAATGTTTAACGGAAGTTGGCAAGGAAAATCCTGATTGTTTTGACTCACAGGCAAGGAAAATCCTGGTGATTGCGTACAAAAGCTTGCGAAGATTTTAAGGACCAATTTAATAATAAAACACTCATTTTTATTTTGAGCAATAACTCGCTAATTTCTTAATTTTATATATATATATATATATATATATATATATATATATATATATATATATATATATATATATAATGTGCCTCTCCGGTTTATTCTTTGATATCAATTGCTCCTTCTAACATAACATTATATAACGAGCCCACCTAATACGTGTATTTCAAGGAAGTGCAAATGGGCTGGGATTTCTTAGAAAATATAAATGGGCCTGATTGATGCGAAATTATTTGTTCACCCAGCCCAGCAAATGGACTGTACATTCTAGAAAACATGGGTTAAATATATGCCACATTTTTGAAGGCTGACATGTGGGCCAATAGGTCGAAGCCTACGCAAGGCGTTGTCAACTTGTCAACAAATAATTGTGTCATCCACAGCCATTGGATTTATATCCAACGGCCGGCATGCACCTTCAATCTCTCGTCTTCTTCCTCCAGCGTCGCCGGGACCACCTGGTCCGGCCTCCGGCGGCTAGGGGCTCTGCTTAGCACGCATCGCTGTGAAGCGCTACCCCACCGTCGGCCAAGCTATCCCTCCACCCCTCGACACCTCCTGTTATTCTCCACAGACTGTAGCCCCATGCCGCAACAGAACCAGTTATAACCCTTCTCCTCCTCTCAATCTACGACTCCACTGCCGCGTTTTCCCATCTCCGAGTCGTTCCCGTCCGGGGCCTCGCCGTCGTCCACCGCCTCGCTGCGTTCGGTGCGGCGTGGTCAACAAACGAGAGTCATCGGAAGAGGACTTTACGTGGAGAGCCTGACGGCTGGGACCCACAAGGTCCATGGTCGCACGCAAGGAAAGTTCCTCCTTATTAAGCTGGAAAAAAAATGTTTCCTCCACCTGACAGCTGGGACCCACCGGCTGTATCTTCGCACGGAAGGAAGTGCCTCCTTGTTTTGCAAAAAAAATTATTCATCCCGTTGACAGCTGGGACCCGTCAGATTTGGTGACTGACTTGTGGGCCTACTAAGCGGACGTGTACGCACGGCTTTGTCAACTTAATCAACAAATGATTCTAGCAGCTGGACCGTTGGATGTTAATCCAATAGCCGTGCTCCTTCTTCAACCTCTGTTCTTGCTCCTGTCTCCCGTGGGCGGCACCGCGGCTGTGCTGCCGCGCACCCGAACTAGTGAAGTTTCCCACTCCTCTCCATCTGCGACTCCACTGCAGCTTAATAAATAGTAACGTCTAACCGAGCCAGTTAGTTAGATGCGTACACTTGGTGTAGTAGGATCTTTATTTAGTTTGATGCATACACTTGTTCTTTTTTGGTAGCCCTTTTGTAATGATGGCTGATGTTTGGTTTGGAAGAGAGAGCTGCGTCTTCACTCTTCTGGCCTGCTTACTGCTTCTGTTGCACCCCAGCCCTGGTTGCTGCTGCTGCTGTTTTCAATGTACAATCAGTAGTATATTTCGTCTCTTGGTTGAATAAAAATTATAAAAATAATAGCAAATGGGTTGTACACGCCACAGATTTCGAGGCTGACTTGTTTACTCATGGCTTTGTCAGTGAACACACGATTCTAGCAGCAGTTATTGTTGGATGTCCATCCAACGGCCGACGTGCTTCTTCAATATCTGATCTTCCTACTCCAACCGCCTAAACTAGCACCGGTGGGACTACCTGCTCCCTCCTCTTGTGGCCCGCTGTGATGCTGCGCAGGCTTCCCCGGCCCACCCTACTCCCTCCGCTGGCCTGGCCGCATGCAATCGACTGCCTCCTTATTACGCGAAAAAAGATTCCTTCCACTGACATCTGGGGCACACCGGTTGGGAGGCTGACCTGTGGCCTACTAAGTTGACGCGTACGCAGGGCTTGTCAACTTAGTCAACAAACGATTCTAGCAGGAGTAACCGTTGGATTTGAATCGAATGGTCCTGCAGCTTCTTCAATCACTTCTCTTCTTGCACTAGCCGCCAAAACCAGCGTCGGGGAGACCGCCTGCTCGTGCCTCCAGTGGCCGGCTGTGCTGCTGATGAGGCCTCATCGCCCCCTACTACTCCCACCGCTAGCCAGGCCCTGCGGCGACGGCAGCCTCACACCGCAGCCGAACCAGTGAACCCTCGTACTCCTCTCTGCGTGGGCATCCACCGCCGCGTGTTCCCCGGCTCCGCGTCGTCCCCTTCCTAGGCCTCGCCATCGTCCACCGCCTTGGTGCTCTCGGCGCGGCGTGGTCAACGTGGTCAATGACATTTCATCGGAAGAGTATTGTATGTGGAGAGGCTGTCAGCTGGATCCACGGCCACAGCCCAATTTTTTTGTGATTTTCCAAGTAAGTCGCTTTGTCAGGCCTGTTGGGCTGCAAATCTTTCAAGACGAGGAGAGCTTTCATTCGGTTGGCCGAGAAAATGGCCCATCAGTAATGAGAAATGGGCTGTACATTTTTAAAACACATCAAACAGGCAATTAGTTTCAAATATCTTTTTTTCATTTCGAGATTTGAAATTACATTAATTTTTATGCGTGGAGAATTTGTTGGATTTTATATTGATATACATTTATTTTTAAAATCTGTTTGAATGTGAGTCGAAATTTCGGGAATAAAAACAGTTCGGACCGCACCGAAATATGCAAAATTTCGTATAATTTTTTAACCATAGCCACAATATGGGCTGTAATGCTAACAAAAAGAATATGGGCTCCAAAAAAACCTTAATAATTAGCAAATGGGCTATAAATTATTAGAAATAATGGTAGATGGGTTGTATGCTGTTTTCCACAGATTTGAGGCTTTCCTAAAAAAAGGTTGACGCACAGGCAGTGACTGTTTGATGGCCATCCAACGGCCGTCGTGCTTCTTCAATCTCTGCTCTTCCTGCTCCAGCCGCTCAAACAGGCGTCGGCGGGACTGCCTGTTCCCTCCTCCCCGCGGCCGGCTCTGCTGCCGCGCAGGCCTCACCGCCCCACTGTACTCCCGTTGCTGGCCTAGCCATCCCTCTACTCACCCACACCTGCTGTTATTCTCCGGCGACGGCAGACGAACCAGTAAACCCTTGTACAGTCGTACTCCCCTCCGTGTGGGAAACAACTGCAGAGTCTTCCCTGCCTCTGTGTCGTTCCCTTCCTAGGCCTCACCGTCGTCCACCGCCCTGGTGCTCTCGGCGTGGCCTGGTCAACGTGGTCAACGACCGACATGCATCTGAAGTGGACTTTACGTGGAGAGGCTGACAGGTGGGTCCACGGCCGCACGCAAGGAAATGCCTCCTTATTATGTGCAAAATAATGATTTCTCCACCTGACATCAGGGACCCACCAAAAGGGCCTCTATATTTCACGAAAAAAACATTACCGTCGCTGATAGCTCGGACCCACCAGCTATATCTTCACACACAAGGAAGTGCCTCCTTATTACGCACAAAAAAAGAATACTCCCCCTGTTAGCTGGGACCCAGTATAGTGGCAGGCTGACTTGTGGGCCTACTAAGTTGACGGGGACAGAGGGCTTTGTCAACTTAGTCAATATGCACGATTCTAGCTCCAGTGACCGTACGATGTCCATCCAACGGCCATAGTGCTTCTTCAACCTCTGGTCTTCTTGCTCCAGCCGCCCAAACCAGCACCGGTCGTGCCTCGTGCTCCTGCCTCCCGTGGTCGGCTGCGATGCGGCGGAGGCCTCACCGCCCCCTACTACTCCCACCGCTGGCTAGGCCATCCCTCTACTCACCCACACCCCCTGTTATTCTACGGCGACGACAGCCTCACACCGCAGTGAACCAGTGTCGGGGGGAATCTGCCTCCACGAACACCTATGGGGACCGAGCCCCTTTCTTGGTTCGGCAGGGGGCAGAGGTCGCGCGAAGAGCGGATCGAGGCGATGCACACAAGGGGTTTACCCAGCTTCGGGCCGCACGGATGCGTAAAACCCTACTGCTGCTTTGTGGTTTTGTATTGTGTTCTTGCTCGGGAGCGTGTGGTGCTACAGTACACGCGAGCCGCTGGCGAGACCGAGCGTGAATGGCCTCTTCCCTCCCTCCCTTCCTCGTTGCGCATGGGGCCTCCTTTTATATGTGCAAGGGGTTACCCACAGGTGGCAACGTAGGCGGGGGCAAAACTGGAAAACGCTGTGTTGGGTACAGCTGTTTGCACAGTGCTAACATACCTAACTCTGACGGCAGGGGACAAGGGCATTAAATGCCCGTCCGCATCGCCCAGACGGTGCAGGAAAGGGACCGTCAGGAGCGCCACCGTTTGCCACGATGGCTACTCTGTCAGCGTTGCTTCGCCACCGCATGCCCCTGGCTGCGCAGCCTCTCGCCACGTACGCCCGGAATGGCCCCAGAGCGACACGTGGGTGGATGAGCTGGAGCGCTGGCGCGGGGTGGTGACTTGCCGCGGCAAGCGCCTTGCCGCGGTTGATGCCTTGTCGCGCCTGGGAGCTTGTCGCTCACCGGTCCTTGCCGGGATGCGGAGCGCGTCACAGCAAGTCTCTTGTCGTGCCTTGGTCGGCCTTCCTGGCAAGCTCCTCTTGCCGGGGCCTTGTGCTTCGAGCGGTCGTCCCGGCAAGCTCCTCTTGCCGGGGCCTTGCTCTCTTCGGGTGGCCTTCCCGGCAGGCTCCTCCTGCCGGGGCCTTGGCTCAAATACTTTGTTCTTGGATGGCCCAAAAAAGGACCACGGAGAGTCTTGGCGATCGCCTGGCAAGCCTTGCCGCGGGGTGCTACGACTGCCCGTGCACAAGTTCGGGGTACGAAGGTACCCCTATTTTAGTACACCGACAACCAGTGAACCCTCGTACTCCTCTACGCGTGGGCATCCACTGTTGCGTCTTCACCAGCTCCACGTCGTCCCCTTCCTAGGCCTCGCCGTCGTCCATCGCCGTGGTGCTCTCCGCGCGGCGTGGTCAACGTGGTCAAGGAACAACTTCCATTAGAAGAGTACTGTACATGGAGAGTCTGACAGCTGGGTCCACGACCATAGCCCAGTTTTTTTGTGATTTGCCAAGTAAGTCGCTTTGTCAGGCCTGTTGGGCTGCAAATCTTTGTTAGGCCTGTTGGGCTGGCCAAGAAAATGGCCCATCAGTAATGAGAAATGGGTTGTACATTTTTAAAACACATCAAACCGGCAATTAGTTTCAAATATCTTTTTTTCATTTCAAGATTTTAAATTACATTAATTTTAATGCACGGAGAATTTGTTGGATTTTATATAGATATACATTTATTTTTAAAATCAGTTTGAATGTGAGTCAAAATTTTGGGATTAAAACAGTTTGGACCGCACCGAAATATGCAAAATTTCATATAATTTTTTAACCGTTGCCACAATATGGGCTGTAATGCTAACAAAAAGAATATGGGCTCCAAAAAAACCTTAATAATTAGCAAATGGGCTGTAAATTATTAGAAATAATGCCAGATGGGTTGTATGCTGTTTTCCACATATTTGAGGCTTTCCTAAAAAAAGGTTAACGCACAAGCACTGACTGTTGGATGTCCATCCAACAACCGTCGTGCTTCTTCAATCTCTACTCTTCCTGCTCCGGCCGCTCAAACAAGCACCGGCGGGACTACCTGCTCCCTCCTCCTCGCGGCCGGCTGTGCTGCCGCGCAGGGCCCACCTCCCGACTGTACTCCCATCGCTGGCCTAGCCATCCCTCTACTCACCCACACCTGCTGTTATTCTCCGGTGACGGCAGACGAACCAGTAAACCCTCGTACAATCGTACTCCCCTCTGCATGGGAAACAACTGCCGAGTCTTCCCTGCCTCTGTGTCGTCCCCTTCCTAGGCCTCGCCGTCGTCCACCGCCCTGGTGCTCTCGGCACGGCGTGGTCAACGTGGTCAAGGAACGACTTCCATCGGATGTGGACTGTACATGGAGAGGCTGACAGCTGGGTCCATCGCCGCAACAAGGAAGTGCCTCCTTATTACGCGGAAAATAATGTTTCCTCCACCTGACAGCTGGGACCCACTGGATGGGCCACTATATTTCGTGAAAAAAACGTTTGCCCCTGGCTGTTGGGACCCACCAGCTACATCTTCGCATGCAAGGAAGTGTGTACGGGCAAAAAAAAATGATTCGCCCCCTGACTGCTGGGACCGACCAGCTACATCTTCGCAGGCAAGGAAGTGCCTGACTGTCGGGACCCACCTGGTCGAAGCGTACGTAGCATTGTCATTCTGGTCGCGAACGTGTACTTACATACTGGTCGATGTAGAGGCGCGCACGTGTCGTAGTAGAGGCGCGCACGTAGCATGTACATGTACGTATAGCGGCCAGGGTGCAAGGAAGAAAATATGGAGAAACATCATCGTTGTCGTGTTCATGGGGAGGCAACAGAATGCGTCGTGTTCATGGGGAGGCAACGGAATGCGTCGTGTTCATGGGGAGGCAACGGAATGCGTCGTGTTCATCGGGAGGCAACGGAAAGCCAACCGGCTGGGTCGGAACGGAATGCATGGTCGTGTTCATCGGGAGGGCTTGGACGGAACATGCGATGGAAACGAGGCCTGGCGTATCGCACAACGGAGGAAACGGACCTCCTACATTTGGAACGGGGTCCTGTTGATCGGGAGGGGTCTGGCGTACCGCAAAACGGAGGAAACGGACCTCCTACGGTCGAAACGGGGGTCCTGTTGATCGGGAGGGGTGTGGCGTACCGCAAAATGGAGGAAGCGGACTTGTGTTGGAGCGCTACGGTCAAAACGGGGGTCCTGTTCATCGGGAGGGGTGTGGCGTACCGCAAAACGGGACTCCACGGGATACTGTTCATCTCCACCGTCGACCTCCTCCAGCCTCCACGGGCTCCTGTTCATCTAGCCTCCACCGCGCGCTACTCCACCAGACACTGTTCGACCACCCCTCCACCGTCTACTGTTCATCCAGCCCCCCACACCACGGGGTCTTGTTCAACCACCCCTCCACGGGCACCCCTCCACCGTCTACTGTTCATCCAGCCCTCCACACCAGGGGGTCCTGTTAAACCACCCCTCCACGGGCACCCCTCCATCGTCTACTGTTCATCCAGCCCTCCACACCACGGGGTCCTGTTCATCCACCCCTCCACGGGCACCCCTCCACCGTCTACTGTTCATCCAACCCTCCACCACACCACGGGGGCCTGTTCATCCAGAGGCAACACCACCGCTCACTGTTCATCCAAACCCCCCGCAAAGCTCACTGTTCATCCCATCGATCGGCTTCAGTTAGCAGCAGTAGCGAAGGAATCGCTCGATCAGGTTCAGTTAACAGCCATCGATCGATCACTCGGGTTCAGTAACGCGTAGCGTGCAGAGCAATCGCTCGGGTTCAGTTAGAGCCCAACGCCTCGCTCGGGTTCAGTTAGAGCCAATGCCTCGCACACACGCGCGTACGTGTACGAGAGAAACGCGCATCGCTCGGCCCCCGACCTCCCACCGTAACCGGGAACTCCCCCAAATTTTCCTCCCCCTTGCTTCTACCACGGTTTTTCCGTCATGGACGGCCCAAAGAATGTCATGCAGCTGTGTAAGTGCATCTAGTGCCCCTCAGTGATTTTGGTGTATTGAAGACTTATAGGTTAAGTATCTAATGTGTTTATGAGTGTACACAGGTCTATAAGTCTATGAGGAGTTTGATATTTACAGAGAAAGTCGACCCCTAAAAATGAAGTTCTTCGACTGAAGACTTTGATATTTTGAAGACTTTCTGAAGACTTTGAAAGTGAAGAAATTGGTGTGACCTTGAAGACTTTGTATTCATTCGAGGAACATGAAGCGTGAAGACTTTTGTTTTCGTAGTTTCATTTTCTCTTTCTTGAGTCATAGGAAACACCGTACTGTTAAAGGGGGTCGAGGAAATACTAAGGAGAAAATTTCCATGTGATGCTCATCTCAAAGCCTACACCTACCAATCCCTTCGAGTGAAGCCATTGGAAATCTCATACAGTTCAGTCAAATTCTTCAGTGACAGAGACGCAGTTCTTCTGGTCACTGAGGACTTTGCTCTGACTGAGGAGTTAGGAATTCGCCAGTGTGAATTGCCTACACAGTGAGGAACATGATAGCCCTGAGGAATTTGTACCTCAAATTTCCGACCGTTGCTGTGCTACGCGCCAGCTGTCCTAAAATATCTTGTCCACCTAACGGTCATATCATTGAAGGGCATTTATGTCTTATCATGTCGGGCTGCTCCCTAGGCTATAAATAGCCGCCCCCTACAACCACTAGCTGGTTGGCTGCTCCGCGAGAACTTGACACTTGTCATTTGAGAGCAACCCATCCTCCGAGGACTTTGAGCGAAAATCATCAAGTGAGGAAAAACCAAACCCAAACCCAAAACACCTACAAACCCAAAGTGATTGAGCATCACTGAAGAGATTGATCCTGTGTGGATCTGACGCTTGTTACCTTTGAAGACTGTGCTTCTTCCAGACGGTTAGGCGTCAAGGTCTAAAGCATCCAAGAGGAATTGTGGATCGCGAGTGACCAAGTCTGTGAAGGTTTGGAAGTCACCTGAAGACTTACCATGAGTGATTGGGCGAGGACTGTGTGTCCTTAGCTCAAGGAGAATAAGGTGAGGAATGTGTGTCCGGGACTAGGTGTCCTCGAGTTTAAATACTCAGCCGCTCCAACCAGATGTACAACTGAGACAGCAGTTGGAACTGGTCTACCAAATCATTGTCTTCACCAAGCTTACTTGTTCTATTTCCTCAACACTTTCATTTCTTCATTACTGTGTTGTGTGTTTGTTCATATCTGTGTTTGAAGACTTTGACTGAAGACTTTCTCAATTTCCTCAGTTCAATTTCTTCAGTCTGTTTGTCTTCATCTTGTGTTATCCCGTGTTTACGCTTTCTGTATTCTGTGTTTGTCTTCATTTCATCATGATGACTATGCTTGAATTCTGTTATGTTTTCATCTGAGTACTTATTCCGCTGCTAGTAGTTCTTCGCTAAGGAATTTCCTCACGAGCAAATTCCTCAGTGAAGAATTTCATAAAAATCGCCTATTCACCCCCTCTAGTCGATATAACGCACTTTCAATTGGTATCAGAGCAAGGTACTCCCTTGTTCTGTGTGATTTTGGTTTAACCGCCTGGAGTTTTAGTTATGTCGACCGCAGGTATGATCAAGGTCTCTGCTGGGTGTCCTACCTTTGATGGGACGGACTACCCCTACTGGAAGAATAAGATGCGCATGCATCTTGAGGCAATTGATAACGATCTCTGGTACGTTGTGGAAAATGGTGTTCCCTCCGTCTCACCCTCACTGAACGCTACCGATGTGAAGAGATTCAAGCAACTTGATTCACAAGCGAAGAATATCATATGTGGCCATCTGAGTAAAGGACAGTATGGTAGAGTGAGTGCTTTGGAAACTGCAAAGCTTATCTGGGATAGGCTATCCAAGGTCAATGAAGGAGTTTCAACTCAGCGTGACTCTCGAGTTGATGTTCTTCGCAATCTCTTTAACCGCTTCAAAAGACTCGACAATGAAAATGTTCAGCAAACCTTCGATCGCCTCACTGACATCTCAAATGAGCTGCAAGCACTTGGTGCCACTGACATCACCGACCATGAGGTGGTGAAGAAATTGCTAGGATCGCTTGATTCCTCATTTGATACTCTGGCACTGATGATACAAGAGCGTGCTGATTACAAGTCACTTGACCCCGCTGATATCCTCGAGAGGCTAAACACTCATGAGTTCCAGCTTGCTGAGAAGAAAGATCTCTACGGTTCGAGCTATGGCAGATCACGTGCACTGAAGGCCAAGGTAGTATCTGAGTCCGAGATGAAGACTCTGGTAGAAGCCTTGGTGATCCTGAAGAACTGAGTCATGATAAAGCACTGCTTGTGAAGAAATTCCAGAAGTTCTCAAGACGTGGTCGCTTTGGAAAACCTTCAAGGAGCAATGATTCCTCATCCAGTGACTACAAGAAGAGGCTTTGTCACAAGTGCAAGAAACCAGGACATTACATTCAAGATTGTCCTTAGTGGGAAAAGGAATCAAAGAAGAAGAAATACAAGGATTACAGTTCTGATGATGCGAAGAAAAAGAAGAAATCCTCAAAATCTTCATCATCAAAATCCTCGAAGTCTTCGTCTCACAAGAAGAGCAGCTCCAAGAAGGCTCGGGCATTCATTGGCAAGGAAATGGACTCTGAGGCTGAATCTGAAGAAAATGAGGAAGAGGAACAATCTGAAGACTCTGAGTCTGGTGTGGCGAGCCTAGCCCTCGCTATTGCGTTCGTCAGCAAGCCCGTCTTCACCTTTGAAGAAAATGATCTCACGAACAAGGCTGATGAAGGCAGTGATGACTACGCTCCCACCTATTGCTTCATGGCAAAAGGTGCCAAGGTACTCAAATACGCCTCATCTGAATCTAGTGAGGATGAATCTGATGAAAATCTTAAGCCTAGCTACTCTAAACTTGCTAAGATTGCTGTGCAACAACAAAAGGCTTTTGAAAAGGTTCAAAACATGCTAGACAAAAGTGATGATATGTTGGGTGAAGAATTGGATCGCACTAAGGCCTTAACTGAAAATCTTCAGAGACTTCAGACCAGGTTTCACAACCTTCAAAGTCATCATAACACTCTCTTATCTGATCATGAGAAGCTTTCTTATGAATACTTCAAAAGAAGCAAGATCTTGAGAAGCTAAGAGTGAGTTATGAACATCTTCAGAAGGAGCGCGATTCATTACTTGCTCAACAAATCAGTGCTGATCAGGAAGAATTTATTCCTCCATGTTTAAAATGCATTGAACGAGAATCTAGTAATTCCTCACCTGAATGTTCAAATGCTTCTAATGTTACAAATTCTTCACCTGGCTCTGCTATCACTAATTCTCATCTGAGGACATTGCTAGTATCACTGACGATGCAGGGCTAAAGGAATTGTACATGACAGGCATGTACAAAAGCCTCAAAGGGCATCAGACTCTTTGTGATGTGCTTAAAAAGTAGATCCTCAACAGGAACCCTAGGAAAGAGGGTATTGCATTTGAGAGGAAACTCAATGCTGATGGTACATATTGGAAGCCTGAGCAGTACCCCAAAACCTCATGGGTTGCTGCAAAGGGACCTCCAGTTGACCCATCTAATTTATCTGGCTATACATGTGAATCTTCTCATTCTTCTGATGAGTCATTTGACTCCAACTACAAACTGTTCAAAAATCAGAATGGTGAAGTATTTGCTAGATATGTTGGCACTAACTGCAGGAAGGGTTCCCCTATGAAGAAAATCTGGGTTCCCAAAAGGTGCCTTGAAAGTCTTCAGGTGAATGTCCTCATGACACCACCTGTGAAGAATAGGAACCCCAGATCAAATTCCTCATATGGACCAAATTCTTCATATGGATCCAAGTCCTCATACAGACCAAATTCCTCAAGGGGGTCAAATTCCTCACATGGATCAAAGTCCTCATATGAACATCATCGTGCTAACAACTCTGTTTCGCAGGGAAGAGCCAAGGGCTATGAATATGAGCATTATTCTTCAAATTATTATGTTCATAAGTCCTCGAGGAATTTCTCTGCTTATTCATATGCTTACCCTAACCCCTCTTATGTGAAACGAAATGGTTTGGCCGCTATGCCACCATTCTCATATGGAGCTCGCAGAATGATGAACTCTTTGCCACCCCTTTAGATGTGGGTGGTGAAGAAAAAGAACTAATCTCTTCTGCAGGGTCAGGTCTCCAGACGTACTGTAACGTCTGAAGAATTTGCTGGGGACCTGACAAATTGCTTGAAAGGACGCAGTCTAACCATGATGAAATGAACTTTCATTTCACATGTCCTCCCTCTGTTTTATCTGTCCTACTGATTGATGAAATTGGTCTGATGAATTGTGATATCATATTCTTCACTGTTGAAGTATATGAGGTCGTAAGTTGCACTAATTCATCTGTAGGGTGATCAACCCAAAGCCACTGAGTGGGTACGCGACAGTGGATGTACAAATCACATGACTGGTGACAAGAATCTTTTGATAGATGCTCCCTTATTATCGTCACATATGAAGCATATCATCTTCGCTGATAAAAGCAAAAGTCAGGTATTGGGTCTAGGCCTTAGGAGAGGAGACTTGTATATTGTTGATTTCCCTGCAGATTCACAACCAACCGTGTGCCTACTTGCAAAAGCTTCAGAAGGATGGCTATGGCATCGACGACTTGGTCATGCGGGCATGAGGAATTTCAACACGCTTGCAAAGAAGAAGCATGTCATTGGCATTGAGAATGTCAAATTCCTCAAGGATCACCTGTGCGGTGCCTGTGAAGCTGGAAACATGACAAAGGCCAAGCATCCAGCAAAGACTATCATGACCACTACTCGTCCATTTGAATTGCTTCACATGGATCTTTTCGGTCCTAATCATTATTCCTCTGTTTCAAATGAAGCATCTCAATATGGCTTTGTTATTGTTGATGATTACTCTCGTTACACATGGGTACATCTTGTCTCTTACAAAACTGAAGTGCAGGAAGTCTTCAAATGATTTTCCTCGAGGGCTTCAACCAACTTTGGTGTGAAGATCAAGCACATCAGAAGTGACAATGGCACTGAGTTCAAAAATTCGTGTCTCGATGACTATCTTGATGAACTTGGTATTACTCATGAGTTATCTGCTCCTTATACTCCTCAACAGAATGGCGTCGGGAGTGCAAGAATAGGAGTCTTGCTGAGATGGCTCGCACTATGCTCGATGAGTACAAAACCCCTCATCATTTCTGGGTTGATGCAATCGATACTGCGTGCCATATCATCAACAGAGTATATCTTCACAAATTCTTCAAGAAGACTGCCTATGAACTCCTCACTGACAAGAAACCCAATGTGAGTTATTTCAAAGTCTTCGGTGCTAAATGCTGGATTATAGATCCTCATCACAACTCTAAATTTGCACCGAAAGCACATGAAGGTTTCATGCTTGGTTACGGAAAGGACTCGCACACCTACAGAGTCTTCAACAATGTTCTTCATAAGATTGTTGAAACTGTAGATGTGCGGTTCGATGAAACTAATGGCTCGCAAAGAGAGTACCTACCTTCTGTGTTAGATGAACCAGCTCCTCAGGATTCTATCAAGCACAAGGCTACTGAAGATGTCATTCCGACTGAAGAATCTGCTGAAGAATTCATTCCAGAACGTGAAGAACGTCGAGCTGATGCACCTGAAGAAAATGCTGAGGAAATTGATGGTGAAGAAAATGCTGATCAAATTCCTCAACGACAACCAGCTCACCCTCGCGTTGCAAAAGAAGTGCAAGTGGAGAAGATCATCGATGACATTAGAGCACCAGGTCCTCTCACACGCTCAAAAGCTTCACATCTATCTAACTTTTGTGGGCACTTTGCTTTTGTCTCTATCACAGAGCCCACTAAGGTAGATGAAGCATTTCTAGAGCCTGAGTGGATTTAGGCCATGCAAGAAGAATTACATCAGTTCAAGCTCAACAACGTATGGGAACTAGTCAATCATCCCGATCCTCGCAAGCATAACATCATTGGCACAAAGTGGATCTATCGCAACAAGCAAGATGAAAATGGTGTTGTGGTGAGTAATAAGGCACGACTAGTAGCCCAAGGCTACACACAGGTTGAAGGAATTGATTTCGATGAAACTTTTGCACCTGTTGCTAGACTTGAGGCTATTCGCATATTGCTTGCTTATGTTAACCATCATGATATCATCTTATACCAAATGGATGTAAAAAGTGCATTCCTCAATGGTAAGCTTGAGGAAGAAGTATATGTTGCTCAACCCCCAGGTTTTGAAGATCCAAAACATCCTGACAAAGTCTTCAGACTTAACAAGGCCCTCTATGGCCTCAAGCAGGCCCCACGGGCGTGGTATGCCACATTGAAGGAATTCTTCTTGAAGAAAGGCTTCACACCCGGTTCACTCGATCCTACTCTCTTTACTAAATCTTATGATGGTGAACTGTTTGTGTGCCAAATATATGTTGATGATATCATCTTTGGCTGTACTGACCAACGTTATAGTGATGAATTTGCCTATATGATGAGTGAAGAATATCAAATGTCTATGATGGGAGAGTTGAAATTCTTCTTAGGTCTTCAAATTCGTCAACAGCGCAATGGCATATTCATATCTCAGGAGAAATACCTCAAGGATGTCCTGAAGAAATTCGGCATGCAAGACTGCAAAGGCATCAAACTTCCTGTGCCCACAAATGGTCATTTATGCACTGATGAAAACGGTACTAACTTCAATCAGAAGGTATACCGCTCCATGATTGGTTCTTTATTGTACTTATGTGCATCTAGGCCAGATATAATGCTTAGTGTTTACATGTGTGCACGATTTCAAGCCGCACCGAAGGAATCACACCATAAGGCTGTGAAGCATATTCTTTGATATCTAGCTCACACACCAACACTAGGATTATGGTATCCCAAGGGCTCGGATTTTGATCTCATTGGATATTCAGACTCTGACTATGCTGGTGACCGTGTGGACCGCAAGTCAACATCTGGTACTTGTCATTTCCTCGGACGATCCTTGGTCTATTGGTCCTCGAGGAAACAGAACTGCGTATCACTATCTACTGCTGAAGCTGAGTACATTGCTGCTGGTTCTTGCTGTGCTCAACTGCTATGGATGAAGCAAACACTCAAGGACTATGGCATCAACGTGAAGAATGTGCCTCTCCTCTGTGACAATGAGAGTGCCATAAAGATTTCTCACAACCCAGTTTAGCACTTGAAGACAAAGCACATTCAGATTCGTCATCATTTTCTTCGTGATCATGTGTCGAAGGGCTACATTTCTATTGAGCATGTGAAGACTGAAGAACAGCTAGCCGATATCTTCACTAAGCACTTGGATGAGAAGAGATTTAACAAGTTGCGGTGTGAGCTAAATATCTTAGAATCTTCGAATGTACTTTGAAAAGGCACTCATCCTAACACTTATGCAAACTTGATGACTTAGATGTGCAACACATGAAGAAATGTTTTTCTTCAATCAATGAAGAATAACACTCTAAGTGTGAAGAAATTAATGAAGAATTTGATTGTCAGAACCCTACGACAATTGTATGCGGTGTCTGAAATCATCATTCTTATACGGTGGGTCACGCCGCCACAAAAGTTGAAAATCTTTAGTTTGAGTTTTTCCTCAACTTTTGAAATTCCTCAGTTTTTCAAATTCTTCAACTTGCAAAGTCTTCACTTGTGCCGTCGTTTTTCTTCATTGGCTATATATATATATATATATATATATATATATATATATATATATATATATATATATATATATATATATATATATATATATATATATATATATATATATATATATATATATATATATATGAGTTTATGTCCTCTACAACATTCACTTATAGCTATTTCTTCAAGTTGGACTTTCTGCTAAGTGAATGTGATCGGACCCTTCCCCTCTATGCTATACTCAATCCAATCTGTTCACAAATTCTTCATGTGCATTCTATTTGAAACTCGTTCAAATTCTTCACTGTGTCCTTGTCAGCTGAAGAAATTGCGAACGGAACGTTAAAACTAATCTTATCCAAACTTTCAGTTTTGCCGCTCAAACCGTTCCGCATCCCACGATGCATTATTTTATCCACCCACGATCTTACACGATCTCCACTACACAGTACGTGGGTGACACATGTTGCGAGAAGGAGAACGGCCAGGGGCACGTTCGTCCTAAATCTTCGGACGAGCAGTTTTTCACCGTGGCTATAAATACCCCTGTCGCCGTCCTCACTTCCTTTACCCCGCTCAATCTGACTCCCCCGCTCGAGCTTCCAAACCCTAGCGCCGTCGCTACTCCATCGGCGCCGGTGAGGAAGAGCTTCACTGCCTCGACCTCATCGCCGTCGTACTCGCGCCGACCGCGGAAATCTTCACCTCCGCCGCCGCCGTAGACGTCTTCCTCCGCCAAGTTAGGGCGTGGCAGATCTGCATCGATGAACTTCACTATTCCAACTCCCAGTTTGTCGTGTTCTTCATTCAGGGTAATTAAAAGCCAATTTTACTGCCCTCTTTGATTCGAAACTTTTCTACAAAATCTTCAAAGGTGTTTTTATACTTCAAATCCTCACACACAAAACACCTCACATGTTATCTGTTCTTGATTCATTTCCCTAAGCCTCATTTTCTTCAATATTCCACAATTGTGTGGATCCTCGATCTATACAACTCTGGAACCTAAGATATAAAGCGCTTAGTGAAATTCCTCAAGACGAATCTGGTCAAATTCCTCAAACTTGTTCTTTATGAAAAACCCTCTGAGAACGCATATGACCTCTTCAAATTCCTCGCAACTATACTCTGTTCACAGGTACAAATGTCCGCTGCTTAATCATTAGGTTCTCATCAACTTAACTCATTTGCAGCGTTCCTCGAAGAAAAGTTGCATACTTCTTCAGAGAATTCTATTATTCAAATTCCTCAACTGAAGAAAATGGCTGAAGGTAAAAGGCCATAGAAAGGAGGAAAGAAGCCTGAGGTTATGACTGCATTTGAAATCCCTGAGGATATTTATAAAGATTACTGCACGCCTGATGAATCCAAATTTGGCAAAGAAGATAAAAATCAGCGCAAGGTGCGCATCCAAAGGATTGAACGGAGATGGGCACGCGAATGGAGGGAGTACAGATATGTTACTCCAAAGTACATGAAGAAATTCGCACTAAACCCTCCATGCCCAAGAGCCCCATTGGCACCTGGCCAAGTGGCTGATCCCACTAGCATCAAACGCGGTGAGGAATTTCCTACCGAATGGGCCAAGCGCCAAGCTAAATTGGCAAGGCAAGCCAGAGAAGCAGTGAGGAAATTCAATGAAGACTCTGCTGCTGCTACTGCTGCCACTGAGGCTTCTGTCAAGCTGAAGAAAGCGATGCTCAAAAAGCCCGCTCGCAAGCCAAGTGCTTCAACGTCAATGCCCTCACGGCCAAGTTCCTCAGCTGTTCCCTCACGGCCAGAATCTTCAAAATCTTCAAAGCAAATTCCTCATGCTGCGCCTGCTCCACCAAAGTCCTCAGCTGTCCCGACTAAGTCCTCAGCGCCTGTGCATCTGGCCTCGTGCCAAAGGACTACTGGCATCTCTATTGCCTCTGGTGTCTCAGCTAGTTCTTCAGCTGCACCAAATTCCTCAGCAAGACCCTCGCTGCTGAAGAAAAAGGCTACTGCTGGACGCAGAAATCGCCCAAGTCCCAACAAGAAGCAGGTAGTCTTCACTGTGCCATCTGATGATGATGAAGCTGATGAAGAAGAACTTACTGAAATCATCAGGGACCGCCAAGAAAGGGCGGCTAAAGCTAAAGGCACACCTGTGCCCCTGCTATTGGATCCGAGGGCGATCCTAGATTATATTGATCTCTGGCATAAGGACCCTAACACACCTATGCCTGATTTCAAGCTGACACCTGGCCAAATTCACATGTTGACTCACTTCATCCAAGAGGAGAAGTGGAAATATGATAAGGCCAGAGAGATCAAGGAGTCGCAGTACCGCGAAGAGAAGCTACTGAGGAAAAATGTTCTCACAATGAAGCCTGAAGAACTCGTCAAGATGCAGGCTGACATCAAAGCCCTCAGCGACAACTTTGACTCGTACTATGCTGATTGGCAGGGAGCCAAGGTCAGATTTGTGAGGCTGAATGATACCTTCACCAAGGGTGCAACCTCAACACAACAAATTCCTCAAGCTGAAGCATCTGTTCAGCAAACTGAAGAACATGCCAGCACCGCTGATGAAGTTCAGGCTGCTGAAGAAAATGCTAGTTCCAGGGCTAATGACTCTGCTCCAGCCGCTGATCAAAATTGCCAGGGTATCCACTAGTGGTGCGCCTAAAGAAAATGAAGAAACCAGGGCAACTGCATCAGTTGCGCCTGAGGAAAATCAACCAGATTCCTCAGCTCCACCTGCGCCTACACCAACTCCAGTTCTTCCTTCTGCATTAGATGTGAAGAAAACCAAGGCTGCAGAGCGAGCTGCTGTGAAGAAAAGGAAGGCATCACAAGCTTCAGAATCTTCAGCTCCCAAGAAGATGAAGCCCATGACCAGCTCGTTTGCTAATCCAATTGATGTTGTTCCTATTTCATCCATGCCATCAAAGGACCTTGTTCCTTTTGGTGAAGATTATGAGATCCCAAGTGGATCAGATGAAGAAACTCAATCTGCTGCTTCGTCAGAGCAGATTGATGAAGAAATTGAAGCGGATGCAATCCCTTCAACCCCAATGGTCTCATCACCAATGCCTCAGTTTGATGCTGAAGAGGCCAGTGTTGAAGATATTGATGATGAAGATGTGGATATTGGCAGCACAACTCCATTGATGAATGATGACTTTTGGGAAAGTCAGCACCCCAATTCCCCACTATTCACCCCACTGCAGCAAATTCCTCACTCCCCAGCTCAAACTGTTCAAATGGGCTCTGAAGAAACTCATCCCACTGCATCTGTGAATGAAGAAATTCCAGCCACTAGTGTTGAAGAAACTGCTGCTGAAACTGACAAGGTGACTGCACCTGAGGAACATCCTGAAATTCCTCAGCCTGAAGAACCTGAGATTGTGATTCCTGAGGTCGTGATGCAACTCACTGACACTCCTCTGCCAAGGACAAAGGATCCGTTCTCACGAAAACAGAAATTCAAGGCTGAAGACTTCTATGGCGAGCACGTGTTCTTAACTGAATACAACCCATATGACTCTGCTCGCATAAGGAAGAGGCGTTTTTGGACAGCCAGCCAAGTCAATTTCTATTCCTTAGTGCTTTATAACAAAGACAAAGTCTTCGACCATGCTCATATTCCTCACGTGGATATGGAGTCTTTTCCAGTGTTCTTCACGACGCTGGGCTGCTCAATTTTTGCACAGACATGTGCGATTGGAATGAAGAACTTATTCTTCAATTCTATGCAACGTTGCACATCACCGCCAACTCTGAAGATGTCAATTCATGGGTTCTGGACTGGATGACTGAGAACACACATCATAAGGCCCCAACATCTGAATTGCTTCGTGTCCTTCCTCTGAGTCCACCCACTGAAGATGCACGTTGTGTGTACAACGAACCTGAGCTTTCAAATCACTATATGCAAGTGCTAATGAAGCCTTTGAAGCCAGGGCAAGCTCCTAGAACCAAATTCCTCGTCAAGGAATTGCTGTATGTGACAAGGACTGTCTACCGCATTCTGACAAAGACAATGAGTCCCATCAAAGGCCACTACTCGACTGATGAAGAAGTTGTTGGCATCATGAAGAGTCTGCTTTTCAACATCATTCATGGCGTTCCCGTCAACTTCCATGATTTCTTCATGAGGACTCTGGCCAACATTGCTATGTCACCATTTGAGCTGAAGCCTTATGCACCTTGGATTATGAGATTCATCAGGACAAGGTCTTCACTCAACTACAAGGCTGAAACTCTCAACCACTACAGCTACTTGCCTCCCATTGAAGTCCTCAAACGGACATTTTCCTCAGTTGAAGAAAAGGGCAAGGCCACTGCTGTGATAGATGAAGGCATTCGTCCATTGGATGGTTAATTTCGCAAGGCTGCTTCTTATTCCACCAATGATGACTCTGCCACACATGACTCTGCCGCCAACACTGCCAAGCCAAATCCTCAAGCCACAGCACCCAGGGTGATGACTGACCGTGAGTTACTCCTCAGTCTTCATCAAAAGGTTGATCGCAATCACAAATGGGTCAAGCGTCAGTTTGGTTCAATTCTTCACAACATGACTTCCACACACAATGCAGTGAAGAAAAACCACTACTACCTTCATGAAACCCTCAACCACACCTGGGCTGTTTTATCTCAAGTCTACAACGCTGATGATTTGAAGAAAATGGGTCTCAACGAAGAATTTGCCTGGTCTGCACCTCCTCCGAAGAAATACAAGAAGGTCCCAGTTCCTTCTTTGGTGGCCAGTTCATATTCTTCATCGTGTGAGACTGATGAAAATGAAGACTTGGACGACACTGCGGCAGGCCCTACATCAACGACCGACCCCAACAACGTTGGCGCTCCTTCATCAACTTGAATATCTTCAGGGGCGTTAGTCCTCAATTTTGATCCTTTTGGTCATTTGATGACAAAGGGGGAGAAATCTGAGTTAGTCTTCAAGCGGGTTTATAATAAGGGCGTTTTTTTGCTAAGTTACAACTCTCGTTCTTCCGAAACTTTTATTGGATGGAGTTGTAATCTTAAGTCCGATGGTGTGCTGATACTTTTGTTGCACTATGCTTTGATACCTTGATTTCTGCATGCTTATTCCTTGTTAATATTATCGCACGCATGCTGAATTACATCAGGCACCATATTTCATCATGCATTTCAAATTCTTCATACTATATATCAAATGCGTGTATGAATTACAAGATATAGGGGGAGATCTCCATGACTCAACTCTTCAAGTGTGCATTGCTTCAAAAAGCAAATTCCTCACTATGCACATCTTCAGGGGGAGTTCTTCTATATCTTGCAATCAAATTCCTCAATATCAGTACTTACACTTCATATATTTATCTCCGTTGAAAACTTAACCTATGCTGTCATCAATCACCAAAAAGGGGGAGATTGTAAGTGCATCTAGTGCCCCTTAGTGATTTTGGTGTATTGAAGACTTATAGGTTAAGTATCGAATGTGTTTATGAGTGTACATAGGTCTATAAGTCTATGAGGAGTTTGATATTTACAGAGAAAGTAGAGCCCTAAAAATGAAGTTCTTCGACTGAAGACTTTGATATTTTGAAGACTTTCTGAAGACTTTGAAAGTGAAGAAATTGGTGTGACCTTGAAGACTTTGTATTCATTCGAGGAACATGAAGCGTGAAGACTTTTGTTTTCGTAGTTTCATTTTCTCTTTCTTGAGTCATAGGAAACACCGTACTGTTAAAGGGGGTCGAGGAAATACTAAGGAGAAAATTTCCATGTGATGCTCATCTCAAAGCCTACACCTACCAATCCCTTCGAGTGAAGCCATTGGAAATCTCATACAGTTCAGTCAAATTCTTCAGTGACAGAGACGCAGTTCTTCTGGTCACTGAGGACTTTGCTCTGACTGAGAAGTTAGGAATTCGCCAGTGCGAATTGCCTACACAGTGAGGAACATGATAGCCCTGAGGAATTTGTACCTCAAATTTCCGACCGTTGCTGTGCTACGCGCCAGCTGTCCTAAAATATCTTGTCCACCTAACGGTCATATCATTGAAGGGCATTTATGTCTTATCATGTCGAGCTGCTCCCTAGGCTATAAATAGCCGCCCCTTACAACCACTAGCTGGTTGGCTGCTCCGCGAGAACTTGACACTTGTCATTTGAGAGCAACCCATCCTCCGAGGACTTTGAGCGAAAATCATCAAGTGAGGAAAAACCAAACCCAAACCCAAAACACCTACAAACCCAAAGTGACTGAGCATCACTGAAGAGATTGATCCTGTGTGGATCCGATGCTTGTTACCTTTGAAGACTGTGCTTCTTCCAGACGGTTAGGCGTCAAGGTCTAGAGCATCCAAGAGGAATTGTGGATCGCCGAGTGACCAAGTCTGTGAAGGTTTGGAAGTCACCTGAAGACTTACCACGAGTGATTGGGCGAGGACTGTGTGTCCGTAGCTCAAGGAGAATACGGTGAGGACTGTGTGTCCGGGACTAGGTGTCCTCGAGTTTAAATACTCAGCCGCTCCAACCAGATGTACAACTGAGATAGCAGTTGGAACTGGTCTATCAAATCATTGTCTTCACCAAGCTTACTGGTTCTATTTCCTCAACACTTTCATTTCTTCATTACTGTGTTGTGTGTTTGTTCATATATGTGTTTGAAGACTTTGACTGAAGACTTTCTCAATTTCCTCAGTTCAATTTCTTCAGTATGTTTGTCTTCATCTTGTGTTATCCTGTGTTTACGCTTTCTGTACTCTGTGTTTGTCTTCATTTCATCATGATGACTATGCTTGAATTCTGTTATGTTTTCATCTGAGTACTTATTCCGCTGCTAGTAGTTCTTCGCTAAGGAATTTCCGCACGAGCAAATTCCTCAGTGAAGAATTTCATAAAAATCGCCTATTCACCCCCCTCTAGTCGATATAACGCACTTTCAAGCCGCGTCTCCGGCCCGCCCAGGACGAAAAGCCCATTTTTTGTCATGATTTTTTGTCATAGAAGTAGGAGCCCACCACATCTATGATGATACCAGGTTTTGTCACAGTTATCGTCATAGAAGTGCCATATGTATGACAGAAAAAAAATTCGTTCTGCCCAAAATGTCACGGATGTGTCTTTTTTTTGTAGTGTACGGAGGAGGAGGAGGAGGAGGAGGAGGAGGAGGAGGAGTTGGAGGGGGAGGGCTGCGCCAGGGAAAGGGTGCGGCCGCCCTCCCACCCCCACTATTTATAGGGGGAAGGGAAGAGGGGGCCGGCCCCCTAGATGCATCTAGAGGGTGGGGGCAGCAGCCAGGCGGGAGACTTGCCCCCCAAGCAAGGTGGGAGGAGCCCCCTCCCCCTAGGGTTTCCAACCCCAGACGCCTTGGTCCCTTGGGGGGGGGGCGCACGAACCCACTAGGGGCTGGTTCCCTCCCATATTCAGCCCATTAAGTCCTCCGGGGCAGGTGGCCCCACCCGATGGTCCCGGTATAATACCGGTAACCCCTGAAACATTCCGGCGACTGAAATTGGACTTCCCATAATAAATCGTTACCTGCGGACCATTCCGGAACTCCTCGTGATGTCCGGGATCTCATCCAGGACTCGGAACAACCTTCGGTAACCACATACAATTTCCCATAACAACTCTAGCATCACCGAACCTTAAGTGTGTAGACCCTACGGGTTCGGGAACCACGCAGACATGACCGAGACATCCCTCCGACCAATAACCAACAGTGGAATCTGGATACCCATGTTGGCTCCCACATGTTCCATGATGATCTCATCGGATGAACCACGATGTCGGGGATTCAATCAATCCCGTATACAATTCCCTTTGTCCAGCGGTATGTTACTTGCCCGAGATTCGATTGTCGGTATTCCCATACCTCGTTCAATCTCGTTATCGGCAAGTCTCTTTACTCGTTCCATAACACATGATCCCATGGCTAACTCCTTAGTCACATTGAACTCATTATGATGATGCATTACCGAGTGGATACCTCTCCGTCATATGGAGTGACAAATCCTAGTCTCGATTCGTGCCAACCCAACAGACACTTTCGGAGATACCTGTAGTGCACCTTTATAGCCACCCAGTTACGTCGTGACATTTGATACACCCAAAGCACTCCTACGGTATCCTGGAGTTGCACAATCTCATGGTTTAAGGAAAAGATACTTGACATTAGAAAAGCTCTAGTAAACGAACTACACGATCTTGTGCTATGCTTAGGATTGGGTCTTGTCCAACACATCATTCTCCTGAGGATGTGATCTCGTTATCAACGACATCCAATGTCCATGGTTAGGAAACCACGACCATCTATTGATCAACGAGCTAGTCAACTAGAGGCCTACTAGGGACATATTACGGTCTATTTACTCACACATGTATTACGGTTTCCGGTTAATACAATTATAGCATGAACAATAGACAATTATCATGAACAAGGAAATATAATAATATCTATTTTATTATTGCCTCTAGGGCATATTTCCAACAAAATCTCATAAGAGAGCTTGAAGCATAACTAACACCGAATAATGCACCACAAGTAGGATGTAATTTCATTGCATAACTACTGACTTTCGTGCTTGCATAGGGAATCACAAACCTTAACATCAACATTATTACTAAAGCATAATTACTCAACAACATGACTCACATATTATATCATCATACCACAAAACTATTACAAAGAATCAAGTTTATTTTGTCCAATGATCTTCATGAAAGTTTTATTTATATCCCTCTTGAATATCTATCACTTTGGGACTAATTTCATATGTTGCTTTTGATAGCTCAAACCAATCCAAGTGAAGAACATGAGCATAAAAAATTTCTTCTCTCAAACTAATTTAAGTGAAGAATGAGAGGATTTCTTAAAAAATTACTAACTCTCAAATAAATCTAAGTGAAGCACGAGAGCATTTCTTCAAAAATACTAAAGCACATCATGCTCAAAAAGATATAAGTGAACCACTAGAGCAATTCCAAAGCTCAAAAAGATTTAGGTGAAGCACAAAGAGCAATTCTAACAAATCATAGCATAATTTTTGCTCTCTCAAATAGGTGTGTCCGGCAAGGATAGATGACACAAAATAAAAGCAAAACAAGCAAAGACTCATATAATAAAATACGCTCCAAGCAAAACTCTTGATATGTGATGAATAAAAGTATAGCTCAAGTAAAATACCGATGGTCGTTAGAAGAAAGAGGGGATGCCACTCGGGGGCATCCCCAAGCTTAGTTGCAAGTTCCTCTCTGGATAATAACTTGGGGTGCCATGGGCATCCCAAGCTTAGGCTCTTCTTACTCTTTATTTCTTCATTCATCGTGATCTCACCCAAAACTTGAAAACTTCAATCACACAAAACTCAACAAAACCTTCGTGAGATCCATTAGTATAACAAAGAAAATCACTACTCTAAGTTTTGTTGCAAACCCATTCATATTTTATTTTTACATTATATCTACTGTATTCCAACTTTACTATAGCTTATACCCTCCAATACAAACCGTAGATCATCAAAATAAGCACACAACGCAAAGAAAATTGAATCTATCAAAAACAGAATAGTCTGTAGCAATCTGAAAACTTCGTATACTTATGTAAATCCAAAAATTCTGAAAATTAGGACAACGTAGGCAATTTTTATATCAATCTTGCGTAAAAATTCAGAATTTTTGTCACTTCCGTGATTTTTGAAAATTATATTACTAGACGCCAAAGTTTCTGTTTTCCAACAAGATCAAATCAACTGCACCCAACATGATCCCAAAGGCTTTGCTTGGCACAAACACTAACTAAAACATAAAAAGCACAATCATAACAGTAGCATAATTATGTTGCCTCCCAACAAGCGCTATCGTTTTATGCCCCTAGCTAGGCATAATGCATAGATCTAAGTGTTGTTGTCTTTACTGCTAGATCCATAAGATGCCCTCGTGATTGATTCATATGGTGGCTTGATTCTTGTTCTAGGGAAGTGTTCCATTCCCTTTCTTAGTGGAAATTGAAATTTAATATTACCTTCTTTCATATCAATCACGACACCAATAGTATGTAAAAACGATCTACCAAGTATAATAGGACAAGACAGGTTGCAATCAATATCAAGAACAATAAAATCTATGGGCACATAATTCTATTTGCAAGAATAAGAACATCATGAATTCTTCCCATAGGCTTTTTAATAGTAGAACCCGCCAAGTGCAAATTTAAAGAACACTCTTCAATATTGGTAAGACCAAGCACACCACATAAAGATTTCAGAATTGTAGAAACATTAGCACCCAAGTCACATAAAGCAAAACACTCATAACTTTTAATCTTGACTTTGATAGTAGGTTCCCATTCATCATGTAATTTTCTAGGAATGGAAATCTCTAATTCCAACTTTCCTTCCAAAGCTTTCATCATCGCATCAATGATATGTTTAGTAAAAGCTTTATTTTGTTCATAAGCATGGGGTGAATTTATCATGGATTGCAACAAAGAAATACAATCAATCGAATAGCAATTATCATAATTAAATTATTTGTAATCCAAAAGAGTGGGCACATTAATAGTTAAAGTTTTGACCTCTCCAGACCCACTTTCATCAATTTTTCAACAAGATTTTCACCCTCCAAATTATCGGGAGCCTTCTAGCTAAAGTTGGCTCTTCTCCAGTCCCTTTACCATCAATCTTAACTTTACTAAACAAATAATCAATAGAGTAAACACCAATTACTTTAAGATCTTTATCATTTTTTATCTTCTAGCGAGATAGGTTTAGCGGCCATTTGATTTACTAGGGTAGCTTGTGCATCGGATATTTTGCCTAGCAAACTTTCAGCAACTGGTCGGGTCGCCGAACCCAGCCGGGTCGCTGAGGTGCGGACCCGTGGCGGTGCCATCGGCCGCGCACTGGGCGCAACCCCGCCCATCTATGACACTCCCATCAAGAACATGCGCACTGCAAAGGCGGCCGCCGTGGGCCTAGAGCAGCTGCAGGGTGAGGAGCTACAGCAACGCCTGCAGCGCATGCGCAAGATGCTCGGCGTTGCGAACACGTAGTAGGACCGCCTTGATGCTCCCGCGGCGTCCGAATCGCACTACGCCAAAGACCCCAAGTAGCGGAACATGGCGTCTCCTCCGCGCCCCAGTGAGGCTCATCCGGCCGGACCCGAACCAGGTGCAACCGCGCCCTGACGGTTAGCAACGACCTGGGCAACGAGCTGGCTCTAGAAGATCGGCGCCGGCAAGACCCTCCCCCGCCATCCGGCCGGCGTGGCCGTCCGGCTTCAGCATCTTGTTACGTCGAATCATTTGTGTTCACCTCGATCATCGCAAACGGTTCATCAAAGCGAACTTTATGTCGTATATCGCACACACCTTGATCTGGCTGCCCGTTTCTGTTATTCTGTCTCATCGCAAACAGTTCGTATGGATCAACCGTATGCGCCGCATCACACACGCAACTAAAATCTGAACAGTGTTTGATGTATCATTCATCACAAATGTTTTGCATCTTTTTTGACGGTTTTTTACATCATCGTTTGCGATTCATGCATCGCACACCGTTTCATCAAAGGGTCTCTGATCATAGTGTCGCGTTAGCAGCATCCTGCAGTAGTGATATGAGGTGGATACAGGCTTGCTCCTTGAGCTGTTTTGGGGAGGAAGGAAGACATGCTAGTGCATAGGCTGCCCCTTCTCCATGTATGTGTGTGCGTTCTACTAGATTCCAGCCCTTTGCGTGGAGAGGCATCGAGGGGTCTTATAGGCTGGCCCCCCGGGGTTACAATGGTAAAGTTACATGGGCACAGGGCCTTGATGTCAGCGTCTAGGAGCCGGCAGTGGGGGCCGCTAGGCCATCGGATCTGTCGGGTCCGTCAGGTGCGGGTCTCGCCGGGTCCGTCAGGTGCGGGCCGTACCAGGGCCGCCGGGCGCGGGTACGACTAGCTGCTGGGTACTGTTGGCATGCCTTGCCGGACGCCATGGGGCGACAGCGCCGCCCCGCTATAGGGTTGCACCTTCGAGACGCCGCTCGCCCCAGGCGGTGTCTTGGTTGGCTAGACTGCCGCGCCTGCCGGGGCCAGCGCAAAGGAGGGAGCACTATAGTTATGCTCACTTGTCGCTGGAGGTTGGCTTCTTGGGACCGACCGGCCTGCGCCAGCCAGCTGGCCGGGTTGCAACACTTCCCCGGGTTGCGCTGGGGAGGCGGCCACAGGCGAGTCTGATTGAGGGGCATTGCTGGCCCCGATGTTTTTGAAAATGATCCGGGTTTTGTTGCCTGCCCGGGATCCATCCCCCCGACAGTAGTCCCCAAAGCTGGGAAGGCTCGCCGACTTCAAGCAGGGGGGCCTTCACAGTTTCACCCCCTTGAGAAGGCGGCTGGGTCCCGGCAACACCCACTGTGTGCCGGCTTCCAGAAGCCGGATCACGACACCCCGGCATGGGTGGAAAACCGAAGCATCTGCCAAGTATTGAAGGGGAAGCTAGGGATGCACGTCCTGCAGCCCGACGCAGGCCCCACGTGGTGAATAGCGGCTGGCGAGGCCTTGCCAGGCCATGCGTGCGATGGGACGCAATAGCAGGCTGGGCCCTGCCACGCCGCGCCCTCAGCCCACGCGTGGGGGGATTTACTATGGCCGCCGCAGACGGTTGCGCTTCTCTAAGTAATTAAATCGTGGGGGAAACGTGCCCACATAATGCGGGGAGGTGGAGTCATGGGCGTAGCCGATCCCACTTCCCCACGTCTTGGCGTGGTTATAAAGCGGAGGGGGAGCGGCGGAGATGCTCACGCACACTTCCCTTGCTCTCCCTTCATCTTCATCGCCTCCTTCTCCCGCGAATCTCGAGCACGCCCGTGCCGAAACACCAGGCACCGCTCGTAGCGCCAACTGACCGCACCAGCCTTCTGCCATTTCTACGGCAAGAAGCGTCTTCACCAAGACGATGTCGCGGGGCCATCCAACAACAACAACAACAACAACAAGAAGGACTAAATTAAGCAGATGTATATATCTCTGTTTCCATTCGCTCATATTAATTTATTATCTCTGTTTATCCTGCCAATCTCATCGCAGACGGTTAGCAATATGTATTCGATAGAGATCTTCTACATTATCACCCACAGGTTAGTTTGTTGAATAGTGTGCCCTGATGAGCACATAATTCACAAAAAAGACCGTATGGGCTGTCTATAATGATCGCACACAATTCTGATTACCGACCTATTTGCCGGGTATCACACACATCTTGTTACACCGAATCGTTTGTGCCGGGTATCAAAACTATCATCACCGACCTATTTGCCAGGCATCACACACATCCTCGATCATCGCAAAAGGTTCATCGGAGCAAACTGTATGCCGTATATCGCACACACCTTGATCTGGCTGCCCGTTTCTGTTGTTCTGTCTCATCGCAAATAGTTCGTATGGATCAACCGTATGCCCCGCATCGCACACGCAACTAAAATGTGAAGCGTGTTTGATGTATCATTCATCATGAACATTTTGCATCTTTTTGACGATCTTTTACATCACCATTTGCGATTAATGCATCGCACACAGTTTTGTCAAAGGGTCTCTAATCGTAGTGTCGCGTTAGCAGCATCCTGCAATAGTGATATGAGGTGGATACAGGCTTGCTCCTTGAGCTGTTCTGGGGAGGAAGGAAGATAGGCCAGTGCATAGGCTGCTCCTTCTCCATGTATGTGTGTGTGTTCTACTAGATTCCAACCTTTTGCATGGAGAGGCACCGGGGGTTCTTATAGGCTGCCCCCGGGGTTACAATGGTAAAGTTACATGGGCGCGGGGCCTTGATGTCAGTGTCTAGGAGCCGGCAATGGGGGCCGCTGGGCTGTCGGATCTGCCGGGTCCGCCGGGTGTGGGTCTCGCCGGGTCCGTCAGGTGCGGGCCGTACCGGGGCCGCCGGGTGCGGGTACGACCTGCTGCCGGGTACTGTTGGCATGCCTTGCCAGACGCCATGGGACAAGAGCGCTGCACCGCTATAGGGTTGCGCCTCCGAGACGCCGCTCGCCCCAGGCAATGGCTTGGTCGGCACGACTGCCGCGCCTACCGGGGCCGGCGCAAAGGAGGCAACACTGTAGCCATGCTCACTTGTCGCTGGAGTTTGGCTTCTTGGGACCGGCCGGCATGCACCAGCCAGCTGGCCGGGTTGCAACAACTAGCCAGGTTGCACTGGGGAGCCGGCCAGGGCAAGCCGGATTGAGGGGCATTGCTGGCCCCGATGTTTTTGAAAAGGATCCGGGTTCCGTTGCCTGCCCGAGGTCCACCCCCCCCCCCCGATAGTAGTCCCCGAAGCTGTGAAGGCTTGCCGGCTTCAAGCGGGGGGCCTTCACAGTTTCACCCGTTGAGAAGGTGGCTAGGTTGATGAAGCTTATGACCACTGGGTCTCGGCAACACCCACTGTGTGCCGGCTTCCGGAAGCCGGATCGCAACACCCCAGCATGGGCGGGAAACTTAGGCGTCCGCCAAGTCTTGAAGGGGAAGGGACGCACCTCCTTCGGCCCAACGCAGGCGCCATGTGGTGAATAGTGGCTGGCGAGGCCCTGCTAGGCCACGCGCATGATGGGACGCCATAGCGGGCTGGGCCCCGCCCCGCCGCACCCTCGGCCCCACATGCGGGGATTTACTATGGCCGCCGCAGACGGTTGCGCTTCTCTAAGTAATTAAATCATGGGGGAAACGTGCCCACATAATGCGGGGAGGTGGAATCATGGGCGTAGCCGATCCCACTTCCCCACGTCTTGGCATGGTTATAAAGCAGAGGGAGGGAGCGGCGGAGACACTCACGCATGCTCCCCTTGCTCTCCCTTCATCTTCCTTGCCTCCTTCTCCCCCGAATCTCAAGCACGCCCGCGCCGAAACGCCAGGCGCCGCCCGTAGCGCCGACTGACCGCATGAGCCTTCTGCCATTTCTTGGTAGAATCCTCCAGGGGCATCTTGGGGAACACCCCATTTCCACTGGAGGAGCTGACGCCATCAACCCGCAGCTGTTTGTCAACAAGCAGTCGCTCGCCAAGATGAATCGGGGCTACATGCCCAAGAACCTGTTGTAGGGGCTGCTTAATCTATGCAGCCGGATCGCGGAGATGACACATGCGAGGGGCTCACCGGGACGGATCTTGTTGCCGCCTTCATCGTGCGCCGGGTGCTGCCACTGCAACGCCGGGCGCACATCATCGGCTTGATGGGGGATCGACGGGACCCCATCCAGATGTCGTCTGGGGGCTGTCGGTGGAGCAGGTGATAACCCACAAGTATAGGGGATCACAACAGTTTTCGAAGGTAGAGTATTCAACCCAAATTTATAGATTAGACACAAGGGGAGCCAAAGAATATTTGAAAGTATTAGTAGCTGAGTTGTCAATCCAACCACACCTGGAGATTAATTATATACAACAAAGTGGTCACTAGCAAAGTAGTTTGATAGTTTTGATAGTAGTGGCAGCAGCAATAGTAACGGTAACAGCGATAGTAATAATTTTGTAGCTAGTGTAACAGTGATAATAGCAGTAGTAACTTAACAGAAACAATATGGAAAAGTTCGTGGGCATTGGATCGGTAACTTGTTGGATGACATTCATCATGTGACAATTATAACCTAGGGCGATACGGCACTAGCTCCAGTTCATCGATATAATGTAGGCATGTATTTCGTAAATAGTCATACGTTCTTTATTAAAAGAACTTGCATGACATCTTTTGTCCTACCGTCCTATGGCAGTGGGGTCCATATTGGAAACTAAGGGATATTAAGGCCTCTTTAATAGAGAACCAGAACAAAGCATTAACACATAGTGAATACATGAACTCCTCAAACTATAGTCATCACTAAGAGTGGGCCCCACTGTTGTTACTCCGGGGTTGTCGGATCATAACACATAGTAGGTGACTATAACTTGCAAGATCAGATCTAAAACATGGATATAATGATGAATTCATAAACGGTTCAGATCTGAGTTCATGGCACCCGGGCCCAAAGTGACAAGCATTAAGCATAGCAAAGACATAGCAACATCAATCTAGGAACATGGTGGATACTAGGGATCAAGCCCTAACAAAACTAACTTGATTACATAAATCTCATCCCTCCTCACCGACCAGAGAGCCTACGAAGGAATTACTCACTCCCGATGGGGAGCATCATGGAATTGGCGATGGAGAAGGGTTGGTGATGACGAAGAACGAAGATCCCCCTCTCCGGAGCCCCAAACAGACTCCATATCTGCCCTCCCAAGGAAGAACAGGGCTTGGCGGCGGCTCCCTCTTGTGGATCGCGATAATTCTTTCTACCTGATTTTTTTCCTCCGAGAATAGGAATTTATAGTGTCAGGGTTGAGGTCTGCGGGGCCACCAGGTGGGTACAACCCACCTGGGTGCGCCAGGAGAGGGGGGCGCGCCCTGGTGGGTTGTGCCCACCCAGGTGCCCCTCTCCGGCATGTCTTGGCTCCAGAAATTCTCTTTATTGATATAAAATATCCTCGCAAAGTTTCGTTCCATTCCGAGAACTTTCATTTCTGCACAAAAACAACACCATGGTAGTTCTGCTGAAAACATCGTCACTTCGGGGTTAGTTTCATTCAAATCATGCAAATTAGAGTCCAAAACAAGAGGAAAGGCGTTAGGAAAAGTAGATACGTTGGAGACGTATCAACTCCCCCAAGCTTAAACCTTTGCTTGTCCTCAAGCAATTCAGTTGATAAACTGAAAGTGAAAAAGAAAAACTTTTACTAACTCTTTTTCTCTTGTTTGCATAAATAAGCTTAAACAACACCCAGGTTTTCAGCCAACATTATAACTAACCATGTCGACAATAACTCTTAAAGATTATAATGATTCATATCAATGACAAAATCAGCTAGCGAGCAATAATAAGAAATCTCAAACAACAGCACGTTGTCAAAGCAACAATGATATAATATGACAATAGTGGTATCTCGCTAGCCCTTTCTGAGACCACAACACATAAATGCAGAGCACCTCCAAAGTTCAAGCAGCGACTAAACATAGTAATTCATGGTAGAAAAGATCCAGTCATGATGCACCCAACATTAGCTACACACAATGCATAAATCATGCCAGCTGTGATTTGCAGAGGGAAGGTGGTGACTACACTCAGTTTCTGGCGTTTATTTTAGAAGGTGGTGACACAACATAAAAGTAAATAGATAGTCCCTTCGCAGAGGGAAGCAGTGATTTGCAGAGGTGCCAGAGCTCAATTTTTAAAATAGAGGTAAATGATTGTTTTGGGACATGCACCCTTCTCATTTACTTCACGGCCATCAGTTATCAACATCTTCCATGCTAAGCACGCTAGTGGCGGTTCCCAAGCTATAAAAGTAAAGGTTTACTCCCCCTCCACCAACAATCACATTCCATGGCTTGCCCGAAACGACGGGTACCGTCCAAACCAACAACAGCCTCGGGGGAGTTTTATTTAATTATTTGCATTTTTGAGTTCGAGACTGGGAATCCCTATTACCGCCCTTTTCTCGTGCGATGGCGAGTGAATAAACACTCGACCTGAGAATAACCCGCTTAGCATGGAAGATACCGACCACCTCCTGTCGTTCCATGAACGATCTAGGCACACAAAACTGATATTTTTTAGAAGTTTTTATAGGTGGCACATGCAAATTTACTTAGGACGGCAGGTTAATACCACATATAGGTAGGTATGATGGACTCATCTGGAATAACTTTGGGTTCAATGTTTTTGATGTACAAGCAGAATTCCCACATAGTACAGGCGAAGGCTAGCAATTAGATTGAGAAGCGGCCAGCTACAGAGCAACACCGATCATAACCATGCATTATGCATAAGTAACATTGGACACTAGCATGAGTAGGATATGGACACCATGAACATAAATATCATAGAGGCTATGTTGATTTTGATTCAACTACATGCATGAACATGTACCAAGCTAAGCCACTCGAACATTCGGAGGAGAATACCATATCATCATACTACATCACAATCATTTTAACACAATGTTGATATATAAGATAAATCATTATCCACTCCTAGCTACTTATACATGGCATGAGAAAGTATAATCTCTAATTGTCATTGCAAACATGTTTAATCATAATGAGCTGAATCATGGATACTAGCTTAAACATATTTACACAAACAGAACAAGTCGAGTTCATACCAGTTTCTCTCTCCCACAGCCAGTTCATCAAATGTCGTCATTATTGCCTTTCACTTGCACGACCGAACAGTATGAAAATAATAATAGTGCAAGAGTGCCATGGACTAAGCTGGAATCTGCAAACATTTTATTCAACAAGAGAAGACAAGGTAAAATGTGATCTTTATTAGTTCAAGCAATCATTCATATGAGAGCCACTCAACATTTTCATCATGGTCTTCTCCTTGGTACAACTCGAATAAAAAGAAAAGAAATTTAGAGAAACACACTGAAATATTTTTGGAGTTCTTAGTTTTCTTGAACAAGCAAATAAAAGGGAAAAGCAAAAACGAGAGAAAGTATTTACACGGGAAAACTCCCAACAAGCAAAAGAAGAGCAAGGAAATCTTTTTGGGTTTTCTTTATAATATTACTACTAAGCCTGCATAGAAAGTAAATTAGCTACAACTATTTTTTTTGGTTTTTCTAAAGTTTTTCAAATACACAAGAAGAAAGCAAGAAAATAAATCTAAGCATGGATGATACAATGAAAAAGTGTGGACACCAACAAATGGAATAAGTGAACATGAATGTAAAGTCGGTGGAAACATGTACTCCCCCAAGTTTAGGCTTTTGGCCTAACTTAGTAATCGATCAGTAGCCTGGAGGGTAGTAGGGGTGCTGAGGAGATTCGGTATCAGTGAAATGGTGGTGATCCATGCCTGCACGATCTAAGTAAACTTTGGTGAGAGGGTAGTCATGATGGTGTATCTCAACATTAAAGTGAGCCACCAAACGAGTAGCATAAATCCCGCCATGTATTTTACCATGAGATTTATTAAGATGGAGGTGACGAGCCACAATAGCTCCCAAGCTATAAGTGTTGTCGCCCTCTAAAGCGAAACGTAAAACAACAAAGTCTGGTGAACTAAGTGCACCCACCCTCTCCCTAGCAAGCAAGCATTTTGTAATGGAAAATGCAAAGTAACGAACAACAGGAAAATGCAAGCCAGCGACAGTGGTGGTTGACACTCCTCTCTCATCTCCCACTGTCAAAGTGCGATAAAAGGCCTCAAACCCAGCCAGCCTAGGCTCGGCTAAGCTCCCATCAGAAGGGATCAAGCATATGTCACAAAATTTAGTAAGTGGTATCGGATGGTTCTCAGCATATAAATCGAAGCTCACTTCAGGAGGATTATTTCTAGGCAAGAAGGTAAAACTCTGAACAAAGATATTTGTGAGGATTTGGTGCTGGTCACACTCATCTGCGATGAAGTCGGTGAGGCCGACATTTGCAACATATGTGTGAACTCCTCAAGGATTCCAACCTCTTGCAGGAACGGGGTGTGCCGCCATTCGCACGATCGTACCTCCGCCAACCTCCGAGGGTGGAGATCATTGTCAGAAGACTCCCCAATAACACGCTCGGAGTTCTTCTTAGAGCCAAACTTCTTGGAGATATTCATGATTTTCCTATGAACAAAATTCTGAAATTTATTAGCGCACAAATATTTCTCAACAGAACTTCACAAAATTGGTACCAACTACTCATAGGGATGCATAGAGGCCATAACAAGCATTCAAACTACTTAGAACACAAAGAATTCAACATGCAAGCACATCTACATCAGCACCAAGAGTAGCTAATTATTCAAAGTATAAACCACTATAGCAAAAACTAATTGGACAAATCTTGGAGTCACATACCAAGCAACAATCCCCCGAAACAGTTTCGGAAATGGAGCTTCGAGCAAAGAGATCGAAATCAGCGGGTTTGAGCTCAAGAACACGGGAGATAGAGCAATGGGGATTTTTTTTGACAGTAGGTATAGTGTCGGTGTACTAGAGTAGGGGTACCCTAGTACCCCGAACTTGTGCACGGGCAGTCGCAGCACACCGCGGCAAGGCTTGCCGGGCGACCGCCAAGGCCCTCTGTGGTTCCTTTTGAGCCATTCAAGAACAAAGTATTCAAGCCAAGAAGACAAGGCCCCGGCCAGAGGAGCTTGCCGGGAAGGCCACTCAAGGCACAAGACCCCGGCAAGAAGAGCTTGCCGGGAAGGCCAACCAAGGCATCTCAAGGTACTTACCGCGACGCACCACGCGTCCCGGCAAGGCCCGGGGAGCGGCAAGCTTCCGGACGTGACAAGACAACGACCGCGGCAAGGCACTTTGCCGCGGCAGGCTACCACTCCGTACCCACGCTCCAGCACATCCACCAACATGTCGCTCAGGGACTATCCCAAGCGTACGTGGCGAGAGGCTGTGCGGCCAGGGGTACGCGGTGGCAAACGACGCTGACAAGATCACCATCGTGGCGAATGGTGGCGTCCCTGACGGTCCCTTTCTACACTGTTTGGACGATGCAGATGGGCATTTAATGCCCTTGTCCCCTGCCGTCAGGGTTAGGTGGGATACACTGTACAGGTAGCTGTACCGACCGCATCACCTTTCCATTTTTACCCTTGTCTACGTTGCCACCTATTGGAGACCCCTTGAGCATATAAAAGGAAGCCCATGCACAACGTAGGGGAGGGGGGACAACAGAACACTCACGCTCGGTCTCGTTAGCTGCTGGTGCGTACTGTAGCACTCAGCGCTCCCGAGCAAGAACTCAATACAAACCACAAAGCAGCAGTAGGAGTATTATCTCTCCGGAGAGCTCCGAAGCTGGGTAAACTTCTCGTGTGCTCCGCCTCGATCTTCTCTTCGTGCGACCTCCGCCCCCCGCCGAACCAAAAGGGGCTCAGTCCCCATAGGTGCTCGTGGATCAGTTTTCCCCGACATCTTTGGCGCGCCAGGTAGGGGCGTCGAGGTTGTGTGAACTTGATCCGGCGTTCACACGAGCTAGATCTTCATCATCTTCATCGGCATGCCGCCGAAGAAGAAGGCTTCGGAGGCGGCTGCTCCGTCCGCAACAGACCCACCGCCGCCGGAGCAAACGGCTGGTGGGGAAGACGCCGGCGGAAGAACGGGCATCGACGAGGGAGCCCACGGTGCCGCCAGGTCCAAGGACAAGGCTGCGCTGCCCATCGGCGGTGTAGCCGGCTCCCACGACGACCGAGCATCCGTAGATGCACCGCGCCCATCTCAGGAGGCGCAGGACCGGCATCGTCGTGGTACTCACAGTACCATACGCTTGTTGGACCCAGATCGAGCTGGCGGATCTCGGGATGCTCCAGGCCAGCATGCGCGCCAACGTGCTGGCGCGAGCGAGGCACGGTCGCCTGGACGGGATATTGCTCCTTCTAACGCAGTTAGAAGTCCGAGCATATCCCGCTCCTCGCACCGTTCGCCACCGCTACCCGCCACTCCAGCAGAAGCTTTGGCGCGAGCTCAACTGCTCCTAGACTTCCCTCCAACGCCAGACAAGATCGACGACTGGAGGGCCACCATTCAGAGTCTCATCGGCTTCGCCAACGGCGACACTCCACGGGAGCCGACTACGTCGCAGCCGCGGCAAGTCAGCCAGGCGCGACCCGATGGCGACAAGACCGGTGGGGGTGCAACCACCGTGCACTCTCTGCCCCGAAGGCCAAGATCGCCGACTCGCCGGGTCCACCATGACAGTGACTCCACTGCTTCATCAGATCCGCGAGCTCACCGCAATCAGCGCCAAGTTCTTCATGAACGACAGCAAGAAGACACTCGTACCCGCATCGAGCGCCGAAGGGAAGCACGACGTCAGTCAGATCAGCATGCTGGGCCCACTGTCGACATGCATGCGCCAGGGGAACCAGGCGACCTGTCGTACGCGGTAGGTTGCCCTGCGTTTACCCGTGAGCTACGGCAAGTCCAGTGGCCCAGCACGAAGAATTTCAAGCCAGACGTACCGGAGAAGTACGACGACAAGTTGCATCCGTCGGAGTTCCTTAGCATCTACACCATCACGGTGCAAGCTGCTGGGGGGCGGGATGACAAGATCCTTGCCAACTACTTCCCGCTGGTGCTCAAACCCAACGTCAGGTCTTGGCTCATGCACTTGCCGGACAACTCCATATCTTCCTGGGCAGACCTATGCCATCAGTTTGTCGGCGCCTTTACAGGCGGCCACAAACCTCATGGCCAGGAGAGTGATCTTCATCTGCTCGCCCAGAAGGAAGGAGAGCCCATGCGCAAGTACATCCAGAGATTCAGCCATGTGCAATGCAACATCCCAGATGTCCACCCTGCCGCAGTCATCAGCGCGTTCCATCAGAACGTGCGTAACCGCAGGATGCGGGAGAAGATGGCGATGTGCAAGATCAGAGACGTCAGTAAGCTGTATGCCCTGGCGGACAGATGTGCACATGCGGAAGAAGGGAGGAAACTCCCCGGAGAGAATACTGGAATAGGAGGATCTGACAGCGAGGATGCAGCCCCGGCAAAGAAAAACCGGCGGCGGAACAACAGGAAGAGGAAAGGCTAAGACGTGCTAGTTGTTGAGCAGTCCGGCAACGACGGTGGCGCCAAGAAAGCCAAAGAAGGTAGCTCCGGCAAGGAGGTTGCCGCATCCGCCAACTGCCAGGCTGTGGCGGCCGCTGACAAGCAGGACGGCACCAACAAACAGTACTGCAAGATCCACCGCACCAAGGGCCATGACCTCCAGAGCTGCAAGAAGGTCGAGCAGCTTGTTGAGCTGCAAAAGGCCGAATACGAGCGACGCGACAAGGAGAAAGCCCAAGGAGGTGCTGGAGGATCCGGCGCGAAGCGCATCGGCCGGGGAGGACGTCGCGGCAAGGGCAAGCAGCGGCAAGGAGACAGACCTCCCCGCGGCCGCGACACGGATGAAGATGACGACGACGACGAAGACATGGATGATGATGAAACCAGTGAAAAGGAGTTCCAGAAAGCCACAGAGGTCTTGTGCGTTGATGGCGGTGCTTCTCTGTATACTTCACACCGCCAACTCAAGTAGTGGGTGCGGGAAGTCAATGCGGCAGAACCACCCGTTGAGTCACGCAAGCTTCTGAAATGGTCCAGCACGCCTATCATCTTTGATATTGAGGACCACCCTGATCGCACAACTGCTTTTGGGTGCTTGCCGATGTTGGTTTCACCAACTATCCGCAACCTCAATGTCACTAAGATGCTAGTTGACGGCGGGGCCGGCTTGAACCTGATCTCCTCCGTTGTGCTCAGGAAACTCCAGGTCCCTGATAGGGAGCTCGAAGAGACCGACACATTCCAAGAAATCAACCCGGGAAGGAGCAAGCCGAAGGGGAAGATCACATTGCCGGTGACATTTGGCAGCGAGTTGAACTTCAGAACTGAGAGGGTCACTTTTGACGTCACCAATTTTCCATTGCCTTACAATGGGATTCTAGGTCGTCCAGCACTCGCCAAGTTCATGGCGGCCTCTCACTATGCGTATAACATGCTGAAGATGCCAGGACCGATAAGTGTCATCTCTGTCCCTGGCAACAAGAAGGATGCTCTTATCTGCACCGACAAAATCTACCGGGAAGCAGCAGCCGCAACAGATCGCAAGCCACTTGCCGCCGAAGCTCCCGTGGGGAAGAAGAAGACCAAGTCCGGCAAGAGTTCTGATGCTCACTCCGGCAAGCGCACCTCTCCGGAGTGCTGCGCTACCATCTAGGACGCACCATCGAGCTCCACCGGCAAGTGTAAGAAGACAATGGCAGCTCCGCTAGCGACCAAGAAGGTGTCCGCCAAGGAGGACGGCACTGGTGGTACTTTCACCATCAGTGCCACTCTCGACCCTAAATATTAAAGCGCGCTCATTGCTTTCCTGCGGGCGAATGTCGATGTGTTTGCGTGGCAACCGTATGACATCCCCGGTGTTCCCAGGAAAGTAATTGAGCACCACCTTACCGTCTGTCCTCATGTGCGGCCCGTCAAGCAGAAAGTCAGAAAGCAAGCAGTGGAGCGCCAAGAACTCATCGCAGAAGAGATCAAGAAGTTGGAAGCAGCAGGCCTTGTCAGAGGAGTGCTCCATCCTATGTGGTTGGCCAATCCTGTCGTCGTGCGCAAGGCAAACGGGAAATGGAGGCTTTGTATCGACTTTACCGATGCCAACAAAGCTTGTCCCAAAGACCCATTTCCCTTGCCGCGCATCGACCAGATTGTTGACTCCACGGCCGGATGTGACTTGCTTTTATTTCTTGACGCATACTCAGGATACCATCAGATCTTCATGGCAGAAGAGGATGAGGAGAAAACCGCATTCATCACTCCCTGTGGCACGTACTGTTTCATACGGATGCCTTTCGGTTTAAAGAATGCTGGTTCAACATTTGCAAGGGTAGTCCATACTGCTGTTGAACCGCAAATACACAGAAATGTGGAAGCCTACATGGAGGACATAGTGGTCAAGAGCAAGGATAAGGCAACTCTGATTCAAGATTTAGACGAGACTTTCGCAAATCTGCGCAAGATCAGCCTCAAGCTCAACCCCGAGAAGTGCGTGTTTGGAGTCCCTTCCGGCAAGCTTCTCGGGTTCTTCGTGTCTCAGCGGGGAATTGAAGCCAATCCCGACAAGATCAAGGCCATTGAGCAGATTGAAGCACCGAAGCGCGTCAAGGATGTACGGAGACTTGCCGGCTGCGTGGCGGCTCTTAGCAGGTTTATCTCTAAGTCTGCTGAGCGCGCCCTGCCGTTTTTCAAAATTTTGAAAAAGGCAGGTCCAATGAAATGGACTCCGGAAGCGGAGGATGCGCTGCAGGACTTGAAGAGATACCTGTCCTCCACTCCAATACTTGTCGCACCTAAGCCACAAGAGAAGTTGCTACTGTATCTGGCGGCAACCAATCATGTGGTTAGTGCTGCGTTAGTAGCGGAGAGGGAGGCAGATGATGAGCCAGCAACCACGGCGAGCGCATCCAGCGACAAGCAGGGGGCTTCCCCGACAAGCTCTGGTCCTGGCAAAGATGGATCTGCGCAGGCACCCGAGGAGATACAGAAGAAAATGGTGCAGCGCCCAGTCTACTTTGTCAGTTCCCTTTTGCAGGGGGCTAGGTCAAGGTACTCTGGTGTGCAGAAATTGCTTTTCGGCCTTCTCATGGCCTCGAGAAAGCTGCGCCATTACTTCCAAGCACATGAGATAACAGTTGTCACTCGTTTTCCGCTGAAGAGGATACTGCAGAATCCAGAAGCAACAGGCAGGATTGTTGAGTGGGCACTGGAACTGTCAAGCTTTGGCCTCAAGTTTGAGAGCACTTCAACTATCCAAAGCAGAGCATTGGCAGAATTCATAGCAGAGTGGACGCCAACACCAGATGAAGAAATTCTAGAAACGAGCATCCCCGTCAAGGAAGCAAGCAAAGAGTGGTTGATGTACTTTGATGGTGCTTTCTCGCTGCAAGGCGCCGGTGCTGGCGTACTGCTTGTCGCACCCACAGGAGAGCACCTTAAGTACGTAGTCCAGATGCACTTTCCCAAGGAGCAAGCAACAAACAATACTGCAGAGTACGAAGGATTTCTTGCCGGTCTCAGGATCGTGGCAGACCTTGGGATCAAGAAGCTCATTGTCAGGGGTGACTCGCAGCTTGTCGTCCGCCAAGTGAATAAGAGTTATCAGAGTCCGTTGATGGAAGCTTACGTTGATGAAGTGAGGAAGCTAGAAGAGCACTTTGTCGGCCTACAGATGGAACATGTTCCAAGAGCTCAGAACGACATTGCCGATGGCCTGTCAAAGTGCGCAGCACTTAAGTTACCTGTGGAACCAGGGATCTTTGTGCTCAATCTGACTCAACCGTCTGTGACGCCATCAACTGGACAGATCAAGAAGAGGAAGTTAATTTCTAGTGACTATTTTCCGGCAGAGCTTCCCGAAGCCGCCGCCAAAAAGGTCCCCAAGATCAACACCAAGAGTGCTGGGGAGCAGTCTGCTCCGGCAAACCCCTGGGTTTGTTCCGTTGAAGCAGACGCTCCCGACAAGTTTTGCTTCGGCAAGCTTGCCGGGGAACGTCAAGCTCCGGCTGAGCCGCAGTTTCTCGTCGTAGAAGCGGATGTTCCCACAGCAGCAGATGTGCCTTTAGTCCTTGTTATCGAGCCACAAGCTCCAGCATGGGCACAACAGATCGTCCGTTTCCTTCAGACAGGAGAACTTCCCGAAGTGCAAGAAGAAGCGGAAAGAGTAGCCCGGCAGTCAAGTATGTACCAGTTTGTCGACAACGCACTGTACAGAAGAAGACTCAACGGTGTGAAATTGAAGTGTATTCACCAGGAAGATGGACAGAAGCTGTTGGCCGAGATACATGGAGGCATTTGTGGTCACCACATTGGCGCAAAAGCACTTACCGGCAAAGCATTCCGGCAAGGTTTCTTTTGGCCGACAGCCCTCCAGGATGCAACTGCACAAGTAACCAAGTGTGAAGCGTGCCAGTTCCATTCCAAGCAAATACGCCAGCCAGCTCAAGCTATCCAGATGATCCCTTTATCCTGGCCATTTTCAGTCTGGGGGCTCGACATCCTCGGCCCTTTCCCCCGAGCAGTCGGGGGATTTGAGTACTTGTACGTTGCAATCGACAAGTTCACAAAGTGGCCGGAAGTGGAAGCAGTGAGGAAGGTAACAACACAGTCAGTAGTCAAGTTCTTCAGGTCGATTGTTTGCCGCTTCGGGATCCCTAACAGGATCATCACCGACAATGGTACGCAATTCACGAGCCGCACCTTCATGCAGTACGTCCAAGATCTTGGCGCCAAGGTCTGCTTCGCTTCTGTTGCTCACCCCAGGAGTAACGGTCAAGCGGAGAGGGCAAATGCTGAAGTGTTGTGTGGACTCAAGACCAGGACTTTCGACAGGCTGCACGGGTGCGGAAGAAACTGGATTGAGGAGCTGCCGGTGGTTCTCTGGTCGATCAGGACGCCGCCAAATCGAGCCACTGGCTAGACACCTTTCACTCTAGTCTATGGAGCAGAGGCAGTTATCCCCACGGAACTCGTATACGGGTCGCCTCGAGTGCTCGCTTATGATGAGCTTGAGCAAGAGCAGCTGCGACAAGATGACGCGCTGCTCCTTGAGGAAGACCGTCTTCAGGCTGCTGTACGAGCTGCTCGCTACCAGCAAGCTTTGCGCCGCTATCATAGCCGCAAAGTTAATGCCAGAAGTCTCGAGGAAGGCGACCTTGTTCTTCGGCGCGTTCAGTCCGCCAAGAATTCCAACAAGTTGACGCCAAAGTGGGAAGGCCCTTACCGGGTGAAACGAGTCACTAGGCCTGGCGCTGTCCGCCTTGAGACCGAAGATGGCATTCCGGTGAGCAACTCCTGGAACATTGAGCATCTTCGTAAGTTTTACTCGTAAGGCACGGTTGTCGGACCCTGCTCCGGCAACCATCTTTTGTACAAGTCTTGCCGCTGTTGCATGTAATCCTTTGTACAAAGCCAGGCGCAGACCTTGTGCATAAATAAAGCTCATGTGCTCCGCACATCTTGTCAATTTCATGCTTTTTATTTTTTTTGCATGAGTTATCTGACACTTTGTGCAACGAACACCCCCGGTAAGCAATAACGAGCCATAAGGCTCCATATCATTATTTTCTCTACTTCCTTTTTTCTCAAGGAAATGAAGGTTCCTTCGCCCACAAGTTTGCCGGGGGGGAAGGGGAAGATAATGGTATGGACCAGGCGTCGTTCAAGAAAGTTTCGCCTTGCCGAGAAGCAAAAGACAGAAAAGCTAAGTTGCCAAAGTTTGAGCAATCAGATGTTTTTAAAATTTTAAGTTATCTTCCTTAAACGACCATGCTTTGTATGGAAAACCTATGCGCGAAGGAACCGGCTCGTGGCTAGTTGCGCCCTTACTTTGTTTCGAGTTCGCTCAACAGTTTAAGTGTGCTGCGACTAGAGTCGCGCTCTTACTTTGTTTCGAGTTCGCTCAACAACTTAAGCGAGCTGCGACTAGTTACGACAAGGTTTCTTGTCGGCAACGGCACTGCCAGCAGGCTGCTGACGTCCCGCACTCAGCGCTCGCGGCGAGGGTGCCTGCGCCGGCAAGTTCCCTAAAAGCGTAGGGCAAAAACATACAAAGGAAGGCATCAAGTAAAGGAAATAACATTGCAATCGCTGCCCAAAATAGAGTTATATTACAAAATAGCTTGTCGCGGTTCTAATAGACTGTTTTCATAACATGATCAGCAGCGACAAGAAAAGAAGAAAACGGGCGGCCTAGTCCATGCGATCGCCCTCAACCCTCTTGATCCCACTCACCTTGTCCACAATGGGTGCGACAAGGTCCTTGAGCGCCTCCAGATCAGCTTCCGCCGGCAGGGATCTGAGGACGTTGGTGAGGTTGAGACCCGGGTTGCGGAAGGCTACCTTCACCAACACTTTTTGAAGAGCTCCCGCACAGATCTTGTGCGACTCGTCGGCCAGCTGCTTTGGGATCCTCTCCCAGAGTCGCTGAAGGGCTGTCGCCACGCCTTTGAAGAACAAGGTGAGCTTGGCGCTAGATTGGAGGTTCTCGTCGGAGGGATACCTGAGATCCTCCATCCCCAGCTGCGCCAGCTCCCTGTCAATGTCGGCGGCAGCATTCACAAGACCTTCCGTCCACTGCTCCATGGTTTCTCTAAAAGCGTTCTGGGTGGCGGCAACACTCTCCAGCAGCGCCTTGTCGGCCTGGATCTCCTTCTTCAAGGCCGCCTCCTGCTCCCTGGCGCCGTCCAGCGTCTTGGTCAAAGTGGTCAGCTTAGCCTCAAGATTTGCGTTGGAGTCCTTGGCGGCGCTGAGCTCCTTGCCCTTCTCGGAGAGACGGACCTGCAGCTCTGCGAAGCTGTAGACGTCTTTCTCCCGCTCACGCTTGAGCGCGACGAGCTCCTTGCCGCTCGCCTTGAGGTCGGCCTCCAGCTGCGCCACCTTCAGCTCCATCTCCTTCTTGGCGGCCTTGGCGGCTGCGGCAGCATCCTCCGCTTGCTTGATAGCTCCGCCAAGTGTTTGCTCGCGCGCAGCAAGCTCCTCCTCGTGGCTATCGAGGTTGACCTTCCGCTGCGCCAGTTCACCCTCCTGCGCCGACAGCTTCTCAGCGGCAAGCCGCTGTTGCTCCTCGGCGTCAGCCTTCTCGTGGAGGAAGGCCTTATGCGCCTCCTCGAGCTGCTCCCGCTCCTCCGCCAGGGACCGGAGAGCTGCCTGGTTGATGTCGCGGAGCTCCACCGCACGCTTCTCAATGTCGGCTCCCGCCTTCGCGGCAAGCACTTCGCGGGATTCGAGCTTGGCTTGCCGAGCGTGGTAGAGCGACAACAGCTTCCGCAGCAGTCGCTCCTCCTTAGGCTCGTCGCTGCTGCTGCTTGGCGCGTCGACCAACGTCAGCCCAGCGGAGGTGAGCACCTCCACGTCAAAGCTTTCTCCTTCGACTGACGCCCTGGATGTTGACGCCCAGGGGAGGTTGATGAAGACGCCATCGTTGGTCTTCAAGTAGACGCCCGGCTGGGGCCCTTCGGAGCCCGACGCTGCGGCAGCGGCGGAAGGGTCGGCGGTCGGCGTAGCGCCTGATGCTCCTGCGGCCTCAGGGCCGTCAGTGCGATCGCCAGACCCCTCGTCGGCTGCTGCGGCGGCAGCCTTGGCGGCCTCTTCGCCGGCGGGATCATTAGCGCCGGCCACTTCTTCGGTGGCGGCGGCATCATCAACAGCAACCTCGGTCTCCATTGGCTCCGCAATAGATGGATCTGACGGGCGAAAAAGGAAGAAAAGTCAAGCAGATATCCAAAAAGAAGATCAAACAAAGAAGAACCCAAGGGAAGTTTAGGAGCAAGAAGTACCTGTACCAGGCTCGGCAGTTGGGATCTCTGTTGCCAGGGGGTCACTGGTACTGTCCCTTGCTGGAGACTTCTCCCTTGCCGGAGAGCTCCCCCTTGTCGGAGGATTCTCCCTTGCCGGAGAACTCTCCCTTTACGGCGTAGTCGAAGCAGATGGCATGTCAGGGGCGGCCTCCGGACGCTCCTGGTGGGGCTGCTCTGCTCCTACACACGCCAACAGTCAGATATCAGCAAACAAAGAGTATCCATGCGTGCCTAACAGTGGGAAGCAAACCATATACTTACGCTAGGGGCTGCGCTGGGGGCTGCTCTGAAGCGCAGCTGCCGGGTCCGGCAAGTTTGTCTCGGGCACACCCACTGCTGACACGGTGGGATCGTCCTCGATGACAATCACCGGGACCTTGGCTCTCTTTGCCGCTCTCTGGACCAGAGTCCTAAAAAGGAATAAGTTTAGAGTAAAGCAAATGAGATACAAGACAAGACAGCAAGTATTGAAGACATACAAGTACAACAAGAATCTTACTCTTCTTCTTCCTCGTCGGAGCTGAGCGCGGAGAAGTCAAAGCCTGGCTCACCTCCGGCGCGAGGAGGCGGAGGAGTAGGATCCCTTGGCTGCTTGGGGGAGCTGGAGCGGCGGACCGAGAGGACCCCGCTCCAGTTGCCGCTGCAGCGTGAGGTGCTTCCGGTACAACAGGACTTGCCGCGGTGGAGCGTGTCGTGCGGCGCGGCGGGGGTTGACTCGTCCACCGCTCCGCTACGTCCCCGGCCTTGCGAAGACGCCTTCTTCGTGGAGCCGGGGGCTCTGCTTGTGGAGCCGGGGGCTCTGCTTGCGGCAAGCTGCCCGAAGACGAAGAGGAAGAGGAGCCAATCTCCAACGAGCCGCTCGTATCCTCGGCGGGCCCGCTCGGCCCGACGTCATGCCCGGCAGACTTCTCCTCGCCGGCAAGATCCTCTTGCTCGGCAAGGCTTGCTGCCTCTGCCTCCTCCACGGTGAACCCAAACTCGCCCGCAGCTGCTACTGCCGCCGCCTCTTCCAGCCTGGTGGGGATGCGCTTGATCTCCTCGTCGATGGTGTCCCGGGTGAGGCCCCTCTGCTCATCGGCGCAGATCGGCACTTCTACCAAGCCATCGAAGAACGCCTGTACGACGGCATCTGCAGGCTCTATCCAGGCTGGGTCAATTCCATGCGAGTCGCACAGCGGCGTCATTGCACGGATGCGGTCGAGCGAGGAGTTGTTGCACAGCGGAACGACGCCCCTCGGCAACCTGAACACTTCAGGATGTTGTGGGTCGTACTTAAACAGCTCCTGGAGCATCGCGTTGAGCTCCATGACAGTGAAGTTGAAGTTGAGGCCCGGCCGCAACCTCATGATATCCGCCGCGTTCTGGAACTCCCGGGCGGGTCTCCTCCTCTCCTGCAGGGGGGCAACGCGTCGGCGAAGGAAATCTGCGCCAACCGCTCCCACAGTAAGCCGGGCAAGCCTGAGGCGTTGGATCCGGGCGACGGCAATCTTCAGTCTGTCGTCTTCCGGGGCCAAGCTACTCCAATCACTGCCGCGCACTACTGGAGTTTGGGGCTGGGCGGTAAACCACTGCGGGTTCTCCTCGACAATCAGGCACCAGTCCGCCCTCCACTCCTCCCACTTGCTGCGGAACTCTCCATCCAGATAAGCATCCTTCTTGCCGGCTTTTGAGATCCAGGCAATTCCGCCGGATAAAGGCTCTCCTTTCTCAACTCGAGGCGAAAAGAAGTGGCGGAAAAGGGCTACGTTTGGATGGATTCCGACAAAGTTTTCGCAGAGATGTGCAAAAACTGCCATGGTCAGGACAACATTGGGGGTGAAGTCAAGGAGGCGTAGCCCATAGGTGTTCATGACGTCACAGAAGAATTCAGAAAAGTGCGGGCGGAGCCCGCAGTAGAAGAACAAGGCGAAGAAAGGGTACCCAGTGGGAGCCTCTTCCCAAGCGGCGGCTGGGAGTACCTTCGTGCGCGGGTGCGCCCGCATCTCCGTCGACCAGAAGAGGTAGTAGTACTCACTCAGATCCCCCACGGCGAGCTTGGGGGGGAAGACGGCCCGCTCCTTTCGCAGCGCCGCGAGCCGCTGCGCTTCGGCCGACTTCACGACCTTCCCCTTATCGGCTTTCCGAGCCATAGTGGAAGTGGTGAGGGAGGTCGACGGCGTTGGTGGTGTTGGTGGCGATAGGGGGCGGACCGCTGCTCTCTTTCACCTGTGGGAAGAAGGGGAGTGGCGAAGATTCTCAAGGACGGAATAGCAACGGACGGATGGACGAACTACCCCTGTTTCCCCTGCTTATAAGGGGGGAGGGGGCGGACGTTCCGTTTTCCCGAATAAAGAAGCCACCCACGATCTCTCCCACGACGCCACAATCTACGCGTGCCGCTAAAGGAGGGCGCGGTGGATACGGAATAAGATACGACGTGACCCAGGCCGCGTGTGCCCGTGCCCTGTTTTGGGCCTGGCCCAACAGCGCTTGGCATCGTGTATGGCCCAGGCCCGGGGGCTCCTGTCGGTGGACTAGAGTAGGGGTACCTAGTACCCCGAACTTGTGCACGGGCAGTCGCAGCACCCCGCGGCAAGGCTTGCCGGGCGACCGCCAAGGCCCTCTGTGGTTCCTTTTGAGCCATTCAAGAACAAAGTATTCAAGCCAAGAAGACAAGGCCCCGGCAAGAGAGCTTGCCGGGAAGGCCACTCAAGGCACAAGACCCCGGCAAGAGGAGCTTGCCGGGAAGGCCAACCAAGGCATCTCAAGGTACTTACCGCGACGCACCACGCGTCCTGGCAAGGCCCGGCGAGCGGCAAGCTTCCGGACGCGACAAGACAACGACCGCGGCAAGGCACTTTGCCGCGGCAGGCTACCACTTCGTACCCACGTTCCAGCACATCCACCAACGTGTCGCTCAGGGACTATCCCAAGCGTACGTGGCGAGAGGCTGTGCAGCCAGGGGTACGCGGTGGCAAACGGCGCTGACAAGATCGCCATCGTGGCGAACGGTGGCGTCCCTGACGGTCCCTTTCTGCACTGTTTGGACGATGCAGACGGGCATTTAATGCCCTTGTCCCCTGCCGTCAAGGTTAGGTAGGATACACTGTACAGGTAGCTGTACCAACCGCAACACCTTTCCATTTTTACCCTTGTCTACGTTGCCACCTGTTGGAGACCCCTTGAGCATATAAAAGGAGGCCCATGCACAACGTAGGGGGAGGGGGTACAGTAGAACACTCACGCTCGGTCTCGTTAGCTGCTGGTGCATACTGTAGCACTCAGCGCTCCCGAGCAAGAACTCAATACAAACCACAAAGCAGCAGTAGGAGTATTATCGCTCCGGAGAGCTCCTAAGCTGGGTAAATTGCTCGTGTGCTCCGCCTCGATCTGCTCTTCGTGCGACCTCTGCCCCCCACCGAACCGAAAGGGGTTCGGTCCCCATAGGTGCTCGTGGATCAGTTTCCCCGACATATAGGTATTTGGAAACTTCTGATAGTGATCATCGGAGATTTTTCAATAACATTAATACCATTCACTTGGAACTGTTTCTTCAGAAAGTGCACCGTATGCTCATTACCATTGATATGAAAAGTGACCTTGCTTTTATTGCAATCAATAACAGCCCCTGCAGTATTCAAGAAGGGTCTACCAAGGATAATCAACATGTTGTCGTCCTCGGGCATCGCAAGTATAACAAAGTCAGTCAAAATAGTAACGTTAGCGACAGCAATGGGCACATCCTCACAGATACCGATAAGTATGGCAGTTGATTTGTCAGCCATCTGCAAATATATTTCAGTAGGTGTGAGTTTATTCAAATCAAGTATTTTATATAAAGAGAAAGGCATAACACTTACACCAGCTCCTAAGTCACACAAAGCAGTTTTCACATAATTCTTTTTAATAGAGCAAGGTATAGTTGGTATTCCCGGATCTCCAAGTTTTTTAGGTACTCCATCTTTAAAAGTGTAATTATCAAGCATAGTGGAGATTTTAACTTCTGGTATTTTTCTCTTATTTGTGAGGATGTCTTTCATATACTTTGCATAAGGAGGCATTTTCAAGATATCAGTCAAGCGAGTATGCAAAAAGACTGGCCTCAGCATTTCAGGAAAGCGTTCAAATTCTTCATCATCATTCTTTTTAGTTGACTTGGGTGGAAAAGGCATAGGTTTTTGAACCCACGGTTCTCTTTCTTTACCGTATTTTCTAGCAATGAAGTCTCCTTTGTCATATCTTTTATTTTTAGCTTGTGGGTTATCAAGATCAATAGGTGGTCCTATCTCAACATCGTTATCTAGTTCTTTATCATTGTTTGGTTGAGAGTCTTCATGAACCTCAGCATTATCTTTTTCATTATCACTAGGTGAGTGTTTATTACCAGACTGAGTTTCAGCATCAGAGATAGAAGTTTCATTATCATTATTAGGAGGTTTTTCTATTTCAGGTTCACTAGAAGTATGCAAAGTCCCATCATTTTTCTTTTTCTTTTTCTTTCTAGAAGGACTAGTGTTGGAAATATGCCCTAGAGGCAATAATAAATAGGTTATTATTATATTTCCTTGTTCATGATAAATCGTTTATTATCCATGCTAGAATTGTATTGATAGGAAACTCAGGTACATGTGTGGATACATAAACAACACCATGTCCCTAGTAAGCCTCTAGTTAACTAGCTCGTTGATCAATAGATGGTTACGGTTTCCTGACCATGGACATTAGATGTCATTGATAACGGAATCACATCATTAGAAGAATGATGTGATGGACAACACCCAATCCTAAGCCTAGCACAAAGATCGTGTAGTTCGTATGCTAAAGCTTTTCTAATGTCAAGTATCATTTCCTTAGACCATGAGATTGTGCAACTCCCGGATACCGTAGGAATACTTTGGGTGTGCCAAACGTCACAACGTAACTGGGTGACTATAAAGGTACACTACAGGTATCTCCGAAAGTGTCTGTTGGGTTGGCACGAATCGAGACTGGGATTTGTCACTCCGTGTGACGGAGAGGTATCTCTGGGCCCACTCGGTAGGACACCATCATAATGTGCACAATGTGATCAAGGAGTTGATTATGGGATGATGTGTTACGGAACGAGTAAAGAGACTTGCCGGTAACGAGATTGAACAAGGTATCGCGATACCGACGATCGAATCTCGGGCAAGTACAATACCGCTAGACAAAGGGAATTGTATATGGGATTGATTGAATCCTTGACATCGTGGTTCATCCGATGAGATCATCGTGGAACATGTGGGAGCCAATATGGGTATCTAGATCCCGCTATTGGTTATTGGCCGGAGAGGTGTCTCGGTCATGTCTGCATGGTTTCCGAACCCGTAGGGTCTACACACTTAAGGTTCGGTGACGCTAGAGTTGTTATGGGAAATAGTATGTGGTTACCGAAGGTAGTTCGGAGTCCCGGATGAGATCCCGGACATCACGAGGAGTTCCGGAATGGTCCGGCGGTGAAGATCGATATATTGGACGAAAGGTATTGGAGTCCGGACGTGTTCCGGAGGTACCAGGCTATGGCCAGCATGACCGAAAGGTGTTTCGGGAGCCCCGGCAAGTGTTGGAGGGCCTCATGGGCCAAAGGGGAAGGGGCAAACCAGCCCACAAAGGGTTGGTGCGCCCCCCACACCCTTTCCGACGTTACTTGGGGAGGTGGGGCGCCTCCACCTGGCTTGGGAGGCGATCCTCCACCTGCTTGGCTTGGGGGGCAAGTCTAACTAGGATTTTCCCTAGGGAGATCCAATCTGCCTAGCCGCCGCCCCCTAGGGGAAACCCTAGGGCGCCTCCCCCTCTCCCCTTACCCCTATATATAGTGGAGGGGTGGGAGGGCAGCCGTGACCTCTTTCCTGGCGCAGCCCTCCCTCCTCCTACCTTCTCCTCCTCCTCCATGGTGCTTGGCGAAGCCCTGCCGGAGAACCACGAGCTCCACCACCACCACGCCGTCGTGCTGATGGAGCTCTCCCTCAACTTCTCCTCTCCCCTTGCTGGATCAAGAAGGAGGAGACGTCCCCGGGCTGTACGTGTGTTGAACACGGAGGTGCCGTCCGTTCGGCACTAGGATCATCGGTGATTTGGATCACGACGAGTACGACTCCATCAACCCCGTTCACTTGAACACTTCCGCTTAGCGATCTACAAGGGTATGTAGATGCACTCTCCTTCCCTCGTTGCTAGATTACTCCATAGATTGACCTTGGTGTTGTGTAGAAAATTTTGAATTTCTGCTACGTTCCCCAACAGTGGTATCAGAGCCAGGTTTATTGCGTAGATTCTATGCACGAGTAGAACACAAAGTAGTTGTGGGCGTTGATTTTGTTCAATATGCTTACTGTTACTAGTCCAATCTTGTTTCGATGGCATTGTGGGATGAAGCGACCCAGACCAACCTTACACGTACGCTTACGTGAGACCGGTTCCACCGACTGACATGCACTAGTTGCATAAGGTGGCTGGCGGGTGTCTGTCTCTCCCACTTTAGTCGGAATGGATTCGATGAAAAGGGTCCTTATGAAGGGTAAATAGCATTTGGCATATCACGTTGTGGTTTTGCGTAGGTAAGAAACGTTCTTGCTAGAAACCCATAGCAGCCACGTAAAACATGCAAACAACAATTAGAGGATGTCTAACTTGTTTTTGCAGGGTATGCTATGTGATGTGATATGGCCAAGAAGAATGTGATGAATGATATGTGATGTATGAGATTCATCATGTTCTTGTAATAGGGATCATGACTTGCATGTCGATGAGTATGACAACCGGCAGGAGCCATAGGAGTTGTCTTTAATTTATTTATGACCTGCGTGTCAACATAAACGTCATGTAATTACTTTACTTTATTGCTAACCGTTAGCCGTAGTAGTAGAAGTAATAGTTGGCGAGACAACTTCACAAAGACACGATGATGGAGATCATGATGATGGAGATCATGGTGTCATGTCGGTGACGATGATGATCATGGAGCCCCGAAGATGGAGATCGAAAGGAGCAAAGTGATGATGGCCATATCATGTCACTATTTGATTGCATGTGATGTTTATCATGTTTATACATCTTATTTGCTTAGAACGACGGTAATAAATAAGATGATCCCTCATTAAAATTTCAAGAAAGTGTTCCCCCTAACTATGCACCGTTGCGAAAGTTCGTCGTTTCGAAGCACCACGTGATGATCGGGTGTGATAGATTCTTACGTTCACATACAACGGGTGTAAGACAGATTTACACACGCGAAACACTTAGGTTGACTTGACGAGCCTAGCATGTACAGACATGGCCTCGGAACACAAGAGACCGAAAGGTCAAGCATGAGTCGTATGGTAGATACGATCAACATGAAGATGTTCACCGATGATGACTAGTCCGTCTCACGAGATGATCGGACACGGCCTAGTTGACTCGGATCATGTAATCACTTAGATGACTAGAGGGATGTCTATATGAGTGGGAGTTCATAAGATGAACTTAATTATCCTGAACATAGTCAAAAGATCTTTGCAAATTATGCCGTAAGCTCGCGCTTTAGTTCTACTAGTTAGATACGTTCCTGGAGAAAATATAGTTGAAAGTTGACAGTAGCAATTATGCGGATAGTAGAAGGCTTATGTCCTTAATGCACCGCTCAGTGTGCTGAACCCCAAACGTCGTTTGTGGATGTTGCGAACATCGGACATACACGTTTAGATAACTACGTGATAGTTCGGTAATGTTGAATGGTTTAGAATTGAGGCACCCAAGACATTTTTGAAATGTCGCGGAACATATGAGATGTTTCGAGGGCTGAAATTGGGATTTCAGGTTCGTGCCCACGTCAAGAGGTATAAGACCTCCGACGGTTTTCTTAGCCTGCAAACTAAGGGAGAAAAGCTCAATCGTTGAGCTTGTGCTCAAATTGTCTGAGTACAACAATCACTTGAATCGAGTGGGAGTTGATCTTCCAGATAAGATAGTGATGTTTCTCCAAAGTCATTGCCACCAAGCTGCTAGAGCTTCGTGATGAACTATAACATATCAGGGATAGATATGATGATCCTTGAAATATTCACGATGTTTGACACCGCGAAAGTAGAAATCAAGAAGGAGCATCAATTGTTGATGGTTAGTGAAACCACTAGTTTCAAGAAGGCAAGGGCAAGAAGGGATACTTCATGAAATGGCAAATCAGCTGCTGCTCTAGTGGAGAAACCCAAGGTTAAACCCAAACCCGAGACTGAGTGCTTCTATAATAAGGGGAACAGCCACTGGAGCAGAATTACCCTAGATACTTGGTAGATGAGAAGGCTGTCGATATAAGTATATTGGATATACATTATGTGAATATGTACTTTACTAGTACTCCTAGTAGCACCAGGGTATTAGATGCCGGTTCGGTTGCTAAGTGTTAGTAACTCGAAATAAAAGCTACGGAATAAACGGAGACTAGCTAAAGGTGAGTTGACGATATGTGTTGGAAGTGTTTCCAAAGTTGATATGATCAAGCATCGCTCGCTCCCTCTACCATCGAGATTGGTGTTAAACCTAAATAATTGTTATTTGGTGTTTGCGTTGAGCATAGACATGATTGGATTATGTCTATCGCAATACGGTTGTTCATTTAAAGAGAATAATAGTTACTATGTTTATTTGAATAATACCTTCAATGGTCTTGCACCTAAAATGAATGGTTTATTGAATCTCGATCATAGTGATACACATGTTCATGCCAAAAGATATAAGATAGTAATGATAGTACCACCTACTTGTGGCACTGCCGTGTAAGTCATATTGGTATAAAACGCATGAAGAAGCTCCTTGTTGATGGATCTTTGGACTCACTCATTTTTGAAAAGGATAGAGTAATGTGAACCATGTCTATTGGTATATACGCATGAAGAAACTCCATGCAGGTGGACCGTTTGGACTCACTTGGTTTTGAATCACTTGAGATATGCAAATCTTACCACATGGGAAAGATGACTGAAAAAGCCTCGTTTTCAGTAAGATGGAACAAGATAGCAACTTGTTGGAAGTAACACATTTTGATGTGTGCAGTCCAATGAGTGCTGAGGCACGCAGTGGACATCGTTATATTCTTACTTCACAGATGATTTAAGTAGATACTGAGTATATTTACTTGATGAAACACAAGTCCGAATTATTGAATGGTTCAAGTAATTTCAGAGTGAAGTTGAAGATCTTCGTGATAAGAGGATAAAATGTCTATGATATGATCATAGAAATGAATATCTGAGTTACGAGTTTGGCACTGTGGAAATTGTTTCACAACTAATATCGCCTGGAACACCATAGTGTGATGGTGTGTCCGAACATCATAGTTGCACCCTATTGGATATGGTGCGTACCATGATGTCTCTTATCGAATTACCACTATCGTTCATTGGTTAGGCATTAGAGACAACCGCACTCACTTTAATAGGGCACCACGTAATTCCATTGAGACGAAACCGTTTGAACTATGGTTTGGAGAAACCTGAGTTGTCGTTTCTTAAAAGTTTGGGTCTGCGACGCTTATGTGAAAAAGTTTCAGGTTGATAAGCTCGAACCCAAAGCGGATAAAATGCATCTTCATAGGACACCCGAAACAGTTGGGTATACCTCCTAATTCAGATCCGAAAGCAATAGGGATTGTTTCTAGAATCGGGTCCTTTCTCGAGGAAAAGTTTCTCTCGAAAGAATTGAGTGGGAGGAAGATAGAACTTGATAAGGTTGTTGAACCTTTACTTCAGGCAGAGAGTAGCGCAAGCACAGGAAAAATGTTTCTGTGGCCCCTGCCTCAGTTGAAGAGAAAGCTAATGATGATGATCATGGAGCTTCAGATCAAGTTACTATCGAACCTCATAGGTTGACAAGGGTGTGTACAACTTCTAAGTGGTAACCCTGTCTTAAAAGGTCACGTTGTTGGACAACGATGAACCTATGAGCTATGGAGAAGCGATGGGGGCCCGGATTCCGAAAAATGGCTCGAGGCCATAAAATCCGAGAGAGGATCCATGTATGAAAACAAAGTGTAGACTTTGAAAGAACTACTTGATGGTCGTAAGGCTGTTGGGCACATATGGATTTTAAAAGGAAGACAGACAATGATGGTAAGTGTCACCATTGAGAAAGCTCGACTTGTCGTTAAGGTGTTTCCCGACAAGTTCAAGGAGTTGACTACGATGAGACTTTCTCACTCGTAGCGATGCTAAGAGTCTGTTGGAATTAGCTGGTACTGCATTATTTATGAAATCTTGCAGATGGGATGTCAAAATATTGTTTCCTTGTTCTTGAGGAAAGGTTGTATGTGATACAACCAGAAGATTTTGTCGATCCTGAAAGATGCTAACAAGTATGCAAAGCTCCAGCTATCCTTCTAAGGACTGGAGTAAGCATCTCGGAGTTGGAATGTACACTTTGGTGAGATGATCAAAGATTTTGGGTTTATACAAAGTTTATGAGAAACTTGTATTTCCAAAGAAGTGAGTGGGAGCACTATAGAATTTCTGATGAGTATATGTTGTTGACATATTGATGATCAGAAATAATGTAGAATTTCTGGAAAGCATATAGGGTTATTTGAAAAGTGTTTTTCAATGGAAAACCTGGATTAGGCTGCTTAAACATTGAGCATCAAGATCTATAGGGATAGATCAAAACGCTTAATGGTACTTTCAAATGAGCACATACCTTGACATGATCTTGAAGGTGTTCAAGATGGATCAGTCAAAGAAGGAAGTTCTTACCTGAGTTGTAAGGTACGAAGTTAAGACTTAAAGCTCGACCACTGCAGAACAGATAGAAAGGACGAAGGTCGTCCCCTATGCTTAGACATAGGCTCCATAGTATGCTATGCTGTGTACCGCACCTGACATGTGCCTTGCCACATGTCTGGCTAGAGGGTACAAAGGTGATCTAGGAGTAGATCACCAGATAGCGGCCAAGATTATCCTTAGAGGAATAAGGATATGTTTCTCGGTTATGGAGGTGATAAAGAGTTCGACGTAAAGAGTTACGTCGATGCAAGCTTAACACCTATCCGGATAGCTTTGAGTAGAGATGCCGGATACGTATAATGGAGCAACAATTTGGAATAGCTCCAAGTAGAACAGTTATTTGAAATGGCTCCAAATATAGCGTAGAGATTTGCGAAGTACATACGGATCTGAATGTTGCAGACCCGTTGACTAAAACCTCTCTCACAAGCAACATGATCAAACCCAGAACTCATTGAGTGTTAATCACATAGTGATGTGAACTAGATTATGAACTCTAGTAAACTCTTTGGATGTTGGTCACATGGCGATGTGACCTGTGAATGTTAATCACATGGCGATGTGAACTAGATTATTGACTCTAGTGCAAGTGGGAGACTGTTGGAAATATTCCCTAGAGGCAATAATAAATAGGTTATTATTATATTTCCTTGTTCATGATAAATCGTTTATTATCCATGCTAGAATTGTATTGATAGGAAACTCAGATACATGTGTGGATACATAAACAAGACCATGTCCCTAGTAAGCCTCTAGTTAACTAGCTCGTTGATCAATAGATGGTTACGGTTTCCTGACCATGGACATTGGATGTCATTGATAACGGGATCACATCATTAGAAGAATGATGTGATGGACAAGACCCAATCCTAAGCCTAGCACAAAGATCGTGTAGTTCGTATGCTAAAGCTTTTCTAATGTCAAGTATCATTTCCTTAGACCATGAGATTGTGCAACTCCCGGATACCGTAGGAATACTTTGGGTGTGCCAAACGTCACAACGTAACTGGGTGACTATAAAGGTACACTACAGGTATCTCTGAAAGTGTCTGTTGGGTTGGCACGAATCGAGACTGGGATTTGTCACTCCGTGTGACGGAGAGGTATCTCTGGGCCCACTCGGTAGGACATCATCATAATGTGCACAATGTGATCAAGGAGTTGATTACGGGATGATGTGTTACAGAACGAGTAAAGAGACTTGCCGGTAACGAGATTGAACAAGGTATCGCGATACCGATGATCGAATCTCGGGCAAGTACAATACCGCTAGACAAAGGGAATTGTATACGGGATTGATTGAATCCTTGACATCGTGGTTCATCCGATGAGATCATCGTGGAACATGTGGGAGCCAATATGGGTATCCAGATCCCGCTATTGGTTATTGGCCGGAGAGGTGTCTCGGTCATGTCTGCATGGTTTCCGAACCCGTAGGGTCTACACACTTAAGGTTCGGTGACGCTAGAGTTGTTATGGGAAATAGTATGTGGTTACCGAATGTAGTTCGGAGTCCCGGATGAGATCCCGGACATCACGAGGAGTTCCGGAATGGTCCGGCGGTGAAGATCGATATATTGGACAAGGGTATTGGAGTCCGGACGTGTTCCGGAGGTACCAGGCTATGGCCAGCATGACCGAAAGGTGTTTCGGGAGCCCCGGCAAGTGTTGGAGGGCCTCATGGGCCAAAGGGGAAGGGGCAAACCAGCCCACAAAGGGTTGGTGCGCCCCCCACACCCTTTCCCACGTTACTTGGGGAGGTGGGGCGCCTCCACCTGGCTTGGGAGGCAAGCCTCCACCTGCTTGGCTTGGGGGGCAAGTCTCCCTAGGATTTTCCCTAGGGAGATCCAATCTGCCTAGCTGCCGCCCCCTAGGGGAAACCCTAGGGCGCCTCCCCCCTCTCCCCTTGCCCCTATATATAGTGGAGGGGTGGGAGGGCAGCCGTGACCTCTTTCCTGGCGCAGCCCTCCCTCCTCCTACCTTCTCCTCCTCCTCCATGGTGCTTGGCGAAGCCCTGCCGGAGAACCACGAGCTCCACTACCACCACGCCGTCGTGCTGACGGAGCTCTCCCTCAACTTCTCCTCTCCCCTTGCTGGACCAAGAAGGAGGAGACGTCCCCGGGCTGTACGTGTGTTGAACGCGGAGGTGCCGTCCGTTCGGCACTAGGATCATCGATGATTTGGATCACGACGAGTACGACTCCATCAACCCCGTTCACTTGAACACTTCCGCTTAGCGATCTACAAGGGTATGTAGATGCACTCTCCTTCCCTCGTTGCTAGATTACTCCATAGATTGATCTTGGTGTTGCATAGAAAATTCTGAATTTCTGCTACGTTCCCCAACAACTAGGTGCATTAGTGCCATTTATTTGTGAATCTTGTTCAATTCTTTTTGGGTCTCCCTCAGGATAAAGTGGTTCCTGAGTCATTTTACCTCCTCTAGTTACAACTCTAACAGCAAAGTCATGCATACTATGATTCATTTCATCAGGTAATTCTCTTTGTGATTTAGCAACTTGTTCTAATTGAGTTTGAACCATAGAAGCATGTTTTCCAACACCTCTAACATCATTTGAAATTATAAATAACAAGTCACTCAAGCGAGCAATCATATCAGAATTGTATTTCAATTGTTTCATAACATTTGCATTGAAGTGATCTTGTTTTCTAATATAGTTTTCAAACTCATAAAGGCATTGGCTAGGATGCATATTGTGAGGATTATCACTATCATTAAATTTCATAAGAGAATTTACCTCTACCAACTTAGGCAGTGGTGGTGTATTAAGCCCATGTATTTCTTCAATACGAGGTGAATTTTTAACATCCTCAGCCTTAATACATTTTTCCTTCATAGATTTCTTTGCCTCTTGCATATCTTCGGGTCTGAGATATAATATACCCCTCTTCTTCGGAGTGGGTTTAGGCGGTGGTTCAGGGTAGTCCAATCATCAGAATTTTTCAATATGTTATTCAATAATTATTCAGCTTGTCCAATAGTTCTTCTACTGAAAACACAACCAACACAACTATCTAGGAAGTCCCTAGAAGCATCGGTTAGTCCATTATAGAAGATATCAAGTATTTCATTTTTCTTAAGAGGATGATCAGGCAAAGCATTAAGTAACTGGCAAAGCCTCCCCCAAGCTTGTGGGAGACTCTCTTCTTTAGTTTGAGCAAAGTTAAATATTTCCTGTAAGGCGGCTTGTTTCTTATGAGCAAGAAAATATCTTTCAGAGAAGTAATAAATCATATCCTGGGGACTACACACACAACCAGGAGCAAGAGTATTGTACCAAGCTTTAGCATCACCCTTTAATGAGAAAGGAAATAGTTTGAGGATAAATTAGTAGCGAGTTTTCCCATCATGAGTAAAAAGGGTAGCTATGTCATTCAACTTAGTAAGATGTGCCACAATAGTTTTAGTTTCATAACCATGGAAAGGATCGGATTCAACAAAAGTAATTAACTCTGGGTTGATAGAGAATTCATAATCCTTATCATCAATAAATATAGGTGAAGTAGCAAACTTAGGATCACATTCCAAGCTTGAGAAGTACTTTCTCCTTCACGAGGCCAAAAATTATATATGTAATTCCGATCACGATGAGCCAGATGCATAGGATAAAACTTCTGATGAAATTCCAATTTCAATCGGTTGTAGTTCCATGATCCAATATCATCATATAGCCTATACCATGTCAATGCCTTTCCCTTCAAAGATAAAGGGAAGACCTTCTTCTTGAAAACATCCTCGGGCATACCTGCAAGCTTAAATAATCCACAAACTTCATCCACATAGATTAGTCATATCAGGATGTAATGTTCTGTAAGTGCATCTAGTGCCCCTTAGTGATTTTGGTGTATTGAAGACTTATAGGTTAAGCATCTGATGTGTTTATGAGTGTACACAGGTCTATAAGTCTATGAGGAGTTTGATATTTACAGTAAAAGTCGAGCCCTAAAAATGAAGTTCTTCGACTGAAGACTTTGATATTCTGAAGACTTTCTGAAGACTTTCTGAAGACTTTGAAAGTGAAGAAATTGGTGTGACCTTGAAGACATGGTATTCGTTCGAGGAACGTGAAGCGTGAAGACTTTGTTTTCGTAGTTTCATTTTTCTCTTTCTTGAGTCATAGGAAACACCGTACTGTTAAAGGGGGTCGAGGAAATACTAAGGAGAAAATTTCCATGTGATGCTCAACTCAAATCCTACACCTACCAATCCCTTCGAGTGAAGCCATTGGAAATCTCATACAGTTCAGTCAATTTCTTCAGTGACAGAGACGCAGTTCTTCTGGTCACTGAGGACTTTGCTCTGACTGAGGAGTTAGGAATTCGCCAGTGCGAATTGCCTACACAGTGAGGAACATGATAGCCCTGAGGAATTTGTACTCCAAATTTCCGAACGTTGCTGTGCCACGCGCCAGCTGTCCTAAAATATCTTGTCCACCTAACGGTCATATCATTGAAGGGCATTTATGTCTTATCATGTCGGGCTGCTCCCTAGGCTATAAATAGCCGCCCCCTAGAACCACTAGCTGGTTGGCTGCTCCGCGAGAACTTGACACTTGTCATTTGAGAGCAACCCATCCTCCGAGGACTTTGAGCGAAAATCATCAAGTGAGGAAAATCCAAACCCAAACCCAAAACACCTACAAACCCAAAGTGATTGAGTATCACTGAAGAAATTGATCCTGCGTGGATCCGACGCTTGTTACCTTTGAAGACTCTGCTTCTTCCAGACGGTTAGGCGTCAAGGTCTAGAGCATCCAAGAGGAATTGTGGATCGCCGAGTGACCAAGTCTGTGAAGGTTTGGAAGTCACCTGAAGACTTACCACGAGTGATTGGACGAGGACTGTGTGTCCTTAGTTCAAGGAGAATACGGTGAGGACTTGGTGTCCCGAGCTGCGTGCTCAGGACTGGGTGTCCGGGACTGTGTGTCCTCGAGTTTAAATACTCAGCCGCTCCAACCAGACGTACAACTGAGACAACAGTTGGAACTGGTCTACCAAATCATTGTCTTCACCAAGCTTACTGGTTCCATTCCCTCAACACCTTCATTTCCTCATTACTGTGTTTTCTGTTTGTTCATATCTATGTTTGAAGACTTTGACTGAAGACTTTCACAAATTCCTCAGTTCAATTTCTTCAGTCTGTTTGTCTTCATCTAGAGTTATCCTGTGCCTACGCTTTCTGTACTCTGTGTTTGTCTTCATTTCATCATGATGACCATGCATGTAATCTGTTATGTTTACTTCTGAGTACTTATTCCGCTGCTAGTATTTCTTCGCTAAGGAATTTCCTCACGAGCAAATTCCTCAGTGAAGAATTTCATAAAAATCGCCTATTCACCCCCCCACTAGTCGATATAACGCACTTTCAATTGGTATCAGAGCTGGGTACTCCCTTGTTCTGTGTGATTTTGGTTTAACCGCCTGGAGTTTTAGTTATGTCGACCGCAGGTATGATCAAGGTCTTTGCTGGGTGTCCTACCTTTGATGGGACGGACTACCCCTACTGGAAGAACAAGATGCGCATGCATCTTGAGGCAATTGATAACGATCTCTGGTATGTTGTGGAAAATGGTGTTCCCTCCGTCTCACCCTCACTGAACGCTACCGATGTGAAGAGATTCAAGCAACTTGATTCCCAAGCGAAGAATATCATATGTGGCCATCTGAGCAAAGGACAGTATGGTAGAGTGAGTGCTTTGGAAACTGCTAAGCTTATCTGGGATAGGCTGTCCAAAGTCAATGAAGGAGTTTCAACTCAGCGTGATTCTCGAGTTGATGTTCTTCGCAATCTCTTCAACCGCTTCAAAAGACTTGACAATGAAAATGTTCAGCAAACCTTCGATCGCCTCACTGACATCTCAAATGAGCTTCAAGCACTTGGTGCCACTGACATCACCGACCATGAGGTGGTGAAGAAATTGCTGAGATCGCTTGATTCCTCATTTGACACTCTAGCACTGATGATTCAAGAGCGTGCTGATTACAAGTCACTTGACCCCGCTGATATCCTCGAGAGGCTAAACACTCATGAGTTCCAGCTTGCTGAGAAGAGAGATCTCTACGGTTCGAGCTATGGCAGCTCACATGCACTTAAGGCCAAGGTAGTATCTAAGTCCGAAAATGAAGACTCTGATAGCAGCCTTGGTGATCCTGAAGAACTAAGTCATGATCTGGCGCTGCTTGTGAAGAAATTCCAGAAGTTCTCAAGACGTGGTCGTTTTGGAAAATCCTCAAGGAGCAACGATTCCTCAACCAGTGACTATAAGAAGAGGCTTTGTCACAAGTGCAAGAAACCAGGACATTACATTCAAGATTGTCCTCAGTGGGAAAAGGAATCAAAGAAGAAGAAATACAAGGATTACAGTTCTGATGATGCGAAGAAAAAGAAGAAATCCTCAAAATCTTCATCATCAAAATCCTCGAAGTCTTCGTCTCACAAGAAGAGCAGCTCCAAGAAGGCTCGGGCATTCATTGGCAAGGAAATGGACTCTGAGGCTGAATCTGAAGAAAATGAGGAAGAGGAACAATCTGAAGACTCTGAGTCTGGTGTGGCGAGCCTAACCCTCGCTACTGCATTCGTCAGCAAATCCATCTTCAACGCTGAAGAAAGTGATCTCACCAACAAGGCTGACGAAGGCAGTGATGACTACGCTCCCACCTATTGCTTCATGGCAAAGGGTGCCAAGGTACTCAAATACGCCTCCTCTGAATCTAGTGATGATGAATCTGATGAAAATCTTAATCCTAGCTACTCTAAACTTGCTAAGATTGCTGTGCAACAACAAAAGGCTTTTGAAAAGGTTGCTAGACAAAAGTGATGATATGTTGGGTGAAGAAATGGATCGCACTAAGGCCTTGACTGAAAATCTTCAGAGACTTCAGACTAAGCTTGACAACCTTCAAAATCATCATAACACTCTCTTATCTGGTCATGAGAAGCTTTCTTATGAATATCTTCAAAAGAAGCAAGATCTTGAGAAGCTAAGAGTGAGTTATGAGGATCTTCAGAAGGAGCGCGATTCATTACTTGCTCAACAAATCAGCGCTGCTCAGGAAGAATTTATTCCTCCATGTTTAAAATGCATTGAACGAGAATCTGCTAATTCTTCACCTGAATGTTCAAATGCTTCAAATGTTACAAATTCTTCACCTGTCTCTGCTATCACTAATTCCTCATCTGAGGACATTGCTAGTATCACTGACGATGCAGGGCTGAAGGAATTGTACATGACAGGCATGTACAAAAGCCTCAAAGGGCATCAGGCTCTTTGTGATGTGCTTAAAAAGCAGATCCTCAACAGGAACCCTAGGAAAGAGGGTATTGCCTTTGAGAGGAAACTCAATGCGGACGGTACTTATTGGAAGCCTGAGCAGTACCCCAAAACCTCATGGGTTGCTGCAAAGGGACCTCCAGTTGATCCATCTGATTTATCTGGCTATACATGTGAATCTTCTCATTCTTCTGATGAGTCATTTGACTCCAACTATAAACTGTTCAAAAATCAGAATGGTGAAGTATTTGCTAGATATGTTGGCACTAACTGCAGGAACGGTTCCCCTATGAAGAAAATCTGGGTTCCCAGAAGCTGCCTTGAAAGTCTTCAGGTGAATGTCCTGACACCACCTGTGAAGAAAAGGAACCCCAGATCTAATTCTTCATATGGACCAAATTCTTCATATGGATCCAAGTCCTCATACAGACCAAATTCCTCAAGAGGATCAAATTCCTCACATGGATCAAAGTCCTCATATGAACATCATCGTGCTAACAACTCTGTTTCGCAGGGAAGAGCCAAGGGCTATGAATATGAGCATTATTCTTCAAATTATTATGTTCATAAGTCCTCAAAGAATTTCTCTGCTTATTCATATGCTTACCCTAACCCCTCTTATGTGAAACAAAATGGTTTGGCTGCTTTGCCACCATTCTCATATGGAGCTCGCAGAGTGATGAACTCTTTGCCACCCCTTCAGATGTGGGTGGTGAAGAAAAAGAACTCATCTCTTCTACAGGGTCAGGTCTCCAGACGTGCTGTAACGTCTGAAGAATTTGCTGGGGACCTGACAAAATGCCTGAAAGGACGCAGGCTAACCATGATGAAATGAACTTTCATTTCACACGTCCTCCCTCTGTTTTATCGGTTCTACTGCTTGATGAAATTGATCTGATGAATTGTGATATCATATTCTTCACTACTGAAGTATATGAGGTTCGTAAGTTGCACTAATTCATCTGCAGGATGATCAACCCAAAGCCACTGAATGGGTACTTGATAGTGGATGTACAAATCACATGACCGGTGACAAGAATCTGTTGATGGATGCTCCCTTATCAGCATCACACATGAAGCATATCATGTTCGCTGATAAAAGCAAAAGTCAGGTATTGGGTCTAGGTAAGGTTTCTATCACAAAGGATCGACACATGAACAAAGTCATGCTCGTTGAGTCCTTAGGATACAATCTTATGTCTGTCTCAATGCTTTGTGATCTTGATATGGTTGTTGTCTTCGGCAAGTATCGTTGTGTTGTGATTATGGAATCTGACAAATCCAAAGTCTTCGAAGGCTTTAGGAGAGGAGACTTGTATATTGTTGATTTCTCTGCAGATTCACAACCTGCCATGTGCCTACTTGCAAAAACTTCAGAAGGATGGCTATGGCATCGACGACTTGGTCATGCAGGCATGAGGAATCTGCACACGCTTGCGAAGAAGAAGCATGTCATTGGCATTGAGAATGTCAAATTCCTCAAGGATCACTTATGCGATGCCTGTGAAGCTGGAAAGATGACCAAAGCCAAGCATCCAGCGAAGACTATCATGACCACTACTCGTCCATTCGAATTGCTTCACATGGATCTCTTCGGTCCTAACCATTATTCCTCTGTCTCTAATGAAGCATCTCAATATGGTTTTGTTATTGTTGATGATTACTCTCGTTACACATGGGTGCACCTTGTCTCTTACAAAACTGAAGTGCAGGAAGTCTTCAAACGATTTTCCTCGAGGGCTTCAACTAACTTTGGTGTGAATATCAAGCACATCAGAAGTGACAATGGCACTGAGTTCAAGAATTCGGGTCTCGATGACTATCTTGATGAACTTGGTATTACTCATGAATTATCTGCTCCTTATACTCCTCAACAGAATGGCGTCGTGGAGTGCAAGAACAGGACTCTTGCTGAGATGGCTCGCACTATGCTCGATGAGTACAAAACCCCTCGTCGTTTCTGGGTTGATGCAATTGATACTGCGTGCCATATCATCAACAGAGTATATCTTCACAAATTCTTCAAGAAGACTGCCTATGAACTCCTCACTGACAAGAAACCCAATGTGAGTTATTTCAAAGTCTTCGGTGCTAAATGCTGGATTAGAGATCCTCATCACAACTCTAAATTTGCACCGAAAGCACATGAAGGTTTCATGCTTGGTTACGGAAAGGACTCGCACACCTACAGAGTCTTCAACAATGTTCTTCACAAGATTGTTGAAACTGTAGATGTGCGGTTCGATGAAACTAATGGCTCGCAAAGAGAGCACCTACCTTCTGTGTTAGATGAACCAGCACCTGAGGAATCGATCAAGCACAAGGCTACTGAAGATATCATTCCTACTGAAGAATCTGCTGAAGAATTCGTTCCAGAACGTGAAGAACGTCGAACTGATGCACCTGAAGAAAATGCTGAGGAAATTGATGCTGAAGAAAATGCTGATCAAATTCCTCAACGGCAACCAACTCACCCTCGCATTGCAAAAGAAGTGCAAGTGGAGAAGATCATCGATGACATTAGAGCACTAGGTCCTCTCACACGCTCAAAAGCTTCACATCTATCTAACTTTTGTGGGCACTTTGCTTTTGTCTCTATCACAGAGCCCACTAAGGTAGATGAAGCATTTCTGGAGCCTGAGTGGATTCAGGCCATGCAAGAAGAATTACATCAGTTCAATCTCAACAACGTATGGGAACTGGTCAATCGTCCCGATCCTCGCAAGCATAACATCATTGGTACAAAGTGGATCTACCGCAACAAGCAAGATGAAAATAGTGGTTGTGGTGAGGAATAAGGCACGACTAGTAGCTCAAGGCTACACACAGGTTGAAGGAATTGATTTCGATGAAACTTTTGCACCTGTTGCTAGACTTGAAGCTATTCGCATATTACTTGCTTATGCTAACCATCATGATATCATCTTATACCAAATGGATGTGAAAAGTGCATTCCTCAATGGTAAGATTGAGAAGGAAGTATATGTTGCTCAACCACCAGGTTTTGAAGATCCAAAACATCCTGACAAAGTCTTCAGACTTAACAAGGCCCTCTATGGGCTCAAGCAGGCCCCACGAGCGTGGTATGACACATTGAAGGAATTCTTCATGAAGAAAGGCTTCACACCCGGTTCACTCGATCCCACTCTTTTTACTAAATCATATGATGGTGAACTGTTTGTGTGCCAAATATATGTTGATGATATCATCTTTGGCTGTACTGACCAACGTTATAGTGATGAATTTGCCTATATGATGAGTGAAGAATATCAAATGTCTATGATGGGAGAATTGAAATTCTTCTTAGGTCTACAAATTCGTCAACAGCACAATGGGATATTCATATCTCAGGAGAAATACCTCAAGGATGTCCTGAAGAAATTCGGCATGCAAGATTGCAAAGGTCTCAAAATTCCTATGCCCACAAAGGTCATCTATGCACTGATGAAAATGGTACTGACTTCGATCACAAGGTATACCGCTCCATGATTGGCTCTTTATTGTACTTATGTGCATCTAGGCCAGATGTAATGCTTAGTGTTTGCATGTGTGCATGATTTCAAGCTGCACCGAAGGAATCACACCATACGGCTGTGAAGCATATTCTTCAATATCTAGCTCACACACCAACACTAGGATTATGGTACCCCAAGGGCTCAGACTTTGACCTCATTGGATATTCTGATTCTGACTATGCTGGTGACCGTGTGGATCGCAAGTCAACATCTGGTACTTGTCATTTCCATGGACGATCCTTGGTCTGTTGGTCCTCGAAGAAACAGAACTGCGTATCACTGTCTACTGCTGAAGCTGAGTACATTGCTGCTGGTTCTTGCTGTGCTCAACTACTATGGATGAAGCAAACACTCAAGGACGATGGAGTCAACGTGAAGAATGTGCCTCTCCTCTGTGACAATGAGAGTGCCATCAAGATTGCTCACAACCCAGTTCAGCACTCGAAGACAAAGCACATTCAGATTCGTCATCATTTTCTTCGTGATCATGTGTTGAAGGGCGACATTTCTATTGAGCATGTGAAGACTGAAGAACAGCTAGCCGATATCTTCACTAAGCCCTTGGATGAGAAGAGATTTAGCAAGTTGCGGTGTGAGCTAAATATCTTAGAATCTTTGAATGTACTTTGAAAATGCACTCATCTTAACACTTATGCATAATTGATGACTTAGATGTGCAACACATGAAGAAACGTTTTTCTTCAATCAATGAAGAATAACACTATAAGTGTGAAGAAATTAATGAAGAATTTGATTCTCAGAACCCTACGACAATTGTACGCGGTGTCTGAAATCATCATTCTTACACGGTGGGTCACGCCACCACAAAAGTTGAAAATCTTCAATTTGAGTTTTTCCTCAACTTTTGAAATTCTTCAGTTTTTCAAATTCTTCAAACTTTACAAAGTCTTCACTTGTGCCGTCGTTTTTCTTCATTGGCTATATATATATATATATATATATATATATATATATATATATATATATATATATATATATATATATGTGTGTGTGTGTGTGTGTGTGTGTGTGTGTGTGTCCTCTACAGCATTCACTTATAGCTATTTCTTCAAGTTGGAATTTTTTTTGCTAAGTGAATGTGATCGTACCCTTCCCCTCTATGCTATACTCAATCCAGTCTATTCACAAATTCTTCATGTGCGTTCTATTTGAAACTCGTTCAAAATTCTTCACTGTATCCTTGTCAGCTGAAGAAATTGCGAACGGAACGTTAAAACTAATCTTATCCAAACCTTTGGTTTTGCCGCGCAATCCGTTCCACTTCCCACGATGGATTATTTTACTCACCCACGATCTTACACGATCTCCACTACACAGTACGTGGGTGACACATGTCAAGTGAAGGAGAATGGCCAGGGGCATGTTAGTCCTAAATCTTCGGACGAGCAATTTTTCACTGCGGCTATAAATACCCCTCCGTTGCCACCCTCACTTCCTTTACCCTGCTCGATCTCACTCCCTCGCTCGAGCTCTCCAAACCCTAGCGCCGTCGCTACTCCATCGTCGCCGGTGAGGAAAAGCTTCACTGCCTCGACCTCATCGCCGACGTACTCGCGCCGACAGCGGAAATCTTCACCTCTGCCGCCGCCGTAGACGTCTTCCTCCGCCAAGTTAGGGCGTGGAAGATCTGCATTGACGAACTTCACTGTTCCAACTCACAGTTCGTCGTGTTCTTCATTCAGGGTAATTAAAAGCTATTTTTACTGCCCTCTTTGATTCGAAGTTTTTCTACAAAATCTTCAAAGGTGTTTTTATTCTTCAAATCCTCACACACAAAACACCTCACTTATTCTCTGTTCTTGATTCATTTCCCTAAGTCTAAATTTCTTCAAGATTCCTCAATTGTGTGGATTCTCAATCTATACAACTCTAGAACCTAAGATATATATGGAGCTTAGTGAAATTCCTCAAGACGAATCTGGTCAAATTCCTCAAAACTTGTTCTTTATGAAAAACCCTCTGAGAACGCATATGACCTCTTCAAATTCCTCGCAACTATACTCCGTTCACAGGTACACATGTCCGCTGCTGAATCCTTAGGTTCTCATCAACTTAACTCATTTGCAGCATTCCTTGAAGAAAAGTTGCATACTTCTTCAGAGAATTCCATTGTTCAAATTCCTCATCTGAAGAAAATGGCTGAAGGTAAAAGGCCGCAGAAAGGAGGAAAGAGACCAGAGGTCATGACTGCATTTGAAATCCCTGAGGACATTTATGCTGGGTACTGTGCACCTCCTGAAGAAGATAGAAATCAGCGCAAGGTGCGCATACAGAAGATTGAAAGGAGATGGGCAAGAGAATGGAGGGAGTACAGATATGTTACTCCTAAGTACATGAAGAAATTCGCCGTAAACCCTCCATGTCAATGCCCTCCATTGGCACCTGGCCAAGTGGCTGATCCCACTAGCATAAGAAGAGGTGAGGAATTTCCTCAAGAATGGGCCAAGCGCCGGCGTAAACTGCAAAAGCCAGCAAAAGAAGCAGTGAGGAAATTCAATGAAGAATCTGCTGCTGCTGCTGCCACTGAGGCTTCTGCCAAGCCGAGGAAATCAATGATGAAGAAGCCTGCTCGTAAGCCAAGTGCTTCACCTTCAATGCCCTCACGGCCAAGTTCCTCTGCTGTGCCCTCACGGCCAAGTTCCTCAGCTGCGCCCTCACGACCAGAATCTTCAAAATCATTGATGCAAATTCCTCATACTGCTCCTGCTGCGACAAAGTCCTCAGCTATCCCCACAAAGTCCTCAGCTCCTGTGCATCTGGCCTCATGCCAAAGGACAACTGGCATCTCTATTGCCTCTGGTGTCTCAGCTAGTTCCTCAGCTGCACCAAAATCCTCAGCTGGACCCTCGTTACTGAAGAAAAAGGCTACCGCTGGACGCGGCACTCGCCCAAGTCCAAAGAAGCAAGTGGTCTTCACTGTGCCATCTGATGATGATGAAGCTGATGAAGAAGAACTCGCTGAAATCATCAGAGACCGCCAAGAAAGGGCTGCTAAAGCCAAAGGCACACCCGTGCCCCTGCTTTTGGATCCAAGGGCGATCCTAGACTATATTGATCTTTGGCACAAGGATCCCAACACTCCTATGCCTGATTTCAAACTGACAACTGGCCAAAGTCACATGATGACTCACTTCATCCAAGAGGAGAAGTGGAAATATGATAGGGCCAGAGAGATCAAGAAATCCCAGTACCGCAAAGAGAAGCTGCTGAAGAAAAATGTTCTCAAAATGAAGCCTGAGGAACTTGTCAAGATGCAGAATGAGATCAAAGCCCTCAGCGACAACTTTGACTCGTACTATGCTGATTGGCAAGGAGCCAAGGTAAGATTTGTGAGGCTGACTGATACCTTCACCAAGGGTACTGCCTCAAAGCAACAAATTCCTCAAGCTGAAGCATCTGTTCAGCAAACTGAAGAACATGCCAGCACCGCTGATGAAGTTCAGGCTGCTGAAGAAAATGCTAGTTCCAAGGCTGATGACTCTGCTCCAGCCGTTGTTGAAATTGCCAGGGCATCCACTAGTGGTGCGCCTGAAGAAAATGAAGAGACCAGGGTAACTGCATCAGTTGTGCCTGAAGAAAATGAACCAGATTCCTCAGCTCCACCTGCACCAACTCCAACTCCAATTCTTCCCTCTGCTTTAGATGTGAAGAAAACCAAGGCTGCAGAGCGAGCTGCAGTGAAGAAAAGGAAAGCATCAAGTGCTTCAGAATCTTCAGTCCCAAAGAAGATGAAGCCCATGACCAGCTCATTTTCCAATCCAATTGACGTTGTTCCTATCTCCTCCATGCCATCAAAGCACCTTGTTCCTTTTGGTGAAGATTATGAGATCCCAAGTGGATCAGATGAAGAAACTCAGTCTGCTGCTTCCTCAGAGCAGATTGATGAAGAAATTGAAGTGGACACAATCCCTTCAACCCCAATAGTCTCATCACCAATGCCTCAGTTTGATGCTGAAGAGGATGGTGTTGAAGAAATTGATGATGAAGATGTGGATATTGGAAGCACAACTCCAGTAATGAATGACGACTTTTGGGAAAGTCAGCATCCCAATTCCCCACTCTTCACTCCCCTGCAGCAAATTCCTCACTCTCCTTCACCAACCGTAAAATTGGGCTCTGATGCAACTCATCCCACTGCTTCTATGAATGAAGAAATTCCAGCCACTAGTGCTGAAGAAACTGCTGCTGAAACAGACAAGGTGACTGCACCTGAGGAAAATCCTGAAATTCCTCAGCCTGAAGAGCCTGAGCTTGTGACTCCTGAGGTCGTGATGCAACTCACTGACACTCCTCTGCCAAGGCCAAAGGATCCATTCTCACGCAAACAGAAATTCAAGGCTGAAGACTTCTATGGCGAGCACGTATTCTTCACTGAATACAATCCTTATGACTCTGCTCGCATAAGGAAGAGGCGTTTCTGGACTGCCAGCCAAGCAAATTTCTATTCCTCAGTGCTTTACAACAAAGACAAAGTCTTCGACCATGCACATATTCCTCACGTGGATATGGAATCTATGCCGTGCTTTACGCCAGTCCTCAGTGTTCTTCATGACGCTGGGCTACTCAACTTCTACACAGATATATGCGATTGGAATGAAGAACTTATTCTTCAGTTCTATGCTACACTGCACATCACTGGCAACTCTGAAGATGTCAATTCATGGGTTCCGGACTGGATGACTGAAAATACACATTACAAGGCCCCAGCAACTGAATTGCTTCGCTGCCTTTCTCTTAGTCCACCCACTGAAGATGCGCGTTGCGTGTATGATGAACCTGAACTGTCAAACCACTATATGCAAGTGCTCATGAAGCCTCTGAAGCCAGGGCAATCACCTCGTACCAAATTCCTCGTCAAGGAATTGTTGTATGTGCCTAGGACTGTCTATCGCATTCTAACGAAGACAATATGTCCCATCAAAGGACACGATTCTTCCGATAAAGAAATTGTTGGCATCATGAAGAATATGCTTTTCAATATCATACATGGCGTTCCCATAAACTTCCATGATTTCTTCATGAGGACTCTGGCCAACATTGCTATGTCACCATTTGAGCTGAAGCCTTATGCACCTTGGATTATGAGATTCATCAGGACAAGGTCTTCACTCAACTACAAGGCTGAAACTCTCAACCACTGCAGCTACTTGCCTCCTATTGAAGTCCTCAAAAGGACATTTTCCTTAGCTGATGAAAAGGGCAAGGCTACTGCTGTGATAGATGAAGGCATTCGTCCATTGGATGGTCAATTTCGCAAGGCTGCTTCTTATTCCACCAATGATGACTCTGCCACACATGACTCTGCTGCTAATACTGCCAAGACAAATCCTCAAGCCACAGCACCCAGGGTGATGACTGATCGTGAGTTGCTCCTCAGTCTTCATCAAAAGGTTGATCGCAATCACAAATGGGTCAAGCGTCAGTTTGGTTCAATTCTTCACAACATGACTGCCACACACAATGCAATGAAGAAAAACCATTACTACCTTCATGAAACCCTCAACCACACCTGGGCTGTTCTGTCTCAAGTATATAGTGCTGAAGATTTGGAGATCATGGGCCTCAAAGAAGAATTTGCCTGGTCGGCACCTCCGCCGAAGAAATTCAAGAAGGTCAAGGTTCCTTCTCTGGTGGCCAGTTCATATTCTTCATCGCGCGACACTGATGAAAATGAAGACTTGGACGACACTGCAGCAGGCCCTACTTCAACAACCGACCCCAACAACACTGGCGCTCCTCCATCAACTTGAATATCTTCAGGGGCGTTAGTCCTCAGTTTCGATCCTTTGGTCATTTGATGACAAAGGGGGAGAAATCTGAGTTAGTCTTCAAGCGGGTCTATAATAAGGGCATATTTTTTTTAAAGTTGTAACTCTCGTTCTTCCGAAACTTTTATTGGATCGAGTTGTAATCTTAAACCCTATGGTGCTCGGTGCTCTGATACTTCGATACATGCTTGAGCTCTGATACTTTTGATGCGCTATTCTGCATGCTTATTCCTCATTAATGTTATCGCACGCATGCTGAATTGCATCAGGCACCATATTTCATCATGCATTTCAAATTCTTCAAATCATATATCAAATGCATATATGAATTACAAGATATAGGGGGAGATCTCCATGATTTAACTCTTCAAGTGTGCATTGCCTCAAAAGCAAATTCCTCACTATGCACAACTTCAGGGGGAGTTCTTCTATATCTTGCAATTAAATTCCTCAATATCAGTTTCTACACTTCATATATTTATCCCCGTTGAAAACTTAACCTATGTTGTCATCAATCACCAAAAGGGGGAGATTGTAAGTGCATCTAGTGCCCCTTAGTGATTTTGGTGTATTGAAGACTTATAGGTTAAGCATCTGATGTGTTTATGAGTGTACACAGGTCTATAAGTCTATGAGGAGTTTGATATTTACAGTAAAAGTCGAGCCCTAAAAATGAAGTTCTTCGACTGAAGACTTTGATATTCTGAAGACTTTCTGAAGACTTTCTGAAGACTTTGAAAGTGAAGAAATTGGTGTGACCTTGAAGACATGGTATTCGTTCGAGGAACGTGAAGCGTGAAGACTTTGTTTTCATAGTTTCATTTTTCTCTTTCTTGAGTCATAGGAAACACCGTACTGTTAAAGGGGTTCGAGGAAATACTAAGGAGAAAATTTCCATGTGATGCTCAACTCAAATCCTACACCTACCAATCCCTTCGAGTGAAGCCATTGGAAATCTCATACAGTTCAGTCAATTTCTTCAGTGACAGAGACGCAGTTCTTCTGGTCACTGAGGACTTTGCTCTGACTGAGGAGTTAGGAATTCGCCAGTGCGAATTGCCTACACAGTGAGGACCATGATAGCCCTGAGGAATTTGTACTCCAAATTTCCGACCGTTGCTGTGCCACGCGCCAGCTGTCCTAAAATATCTTGTCCACCTAACGGTCATATCATTGAAGGGCATTTATGTCTTATCATGTCGGGCTGCTCCCTAGGCTATAAATAGTCGCCCCCCTACAACCACTAGCTGGTTGGCTGCTCCGCGAGAACTTGACACTTGTCATTTGAGAGCAACCCATCCTCCGAGGACTTTGAGCGAAAATCATCAAGTGAGGAAAATCCAAACCCAAACCCAAAACACCTACAAACCCAAAGTGATTGAGCATCACTGAAGAAATTGATCCTGCGTGGATCCGACGCTTGTTACCTTTGAAGACTGTGCTTCTTCCAGATGGTTAGGCGTCAAGGTCTAGAGCATCCAAGAGGAATTGTGGATCGCCGAGTGACCAAGTCTGTGAAGGTTTGGAAGTCACCTGAAGACTTACCACGAGTGATTGGACGAGGACTGTGTGTCCTTAGTTCAAGGAGAATACGGTGAGGACTTGGTGTCCCGAGCTGCGTGCTCAGGACTGGGTGTCCGGGACTATGTGTCCTCGAGTTTAAATACTCAGCCGCTCCAACCAGACGTACAACTGAGACAGCAGTTGGAACTGGTCTACCAAATCATTGTCTTCACCAAGCTTACTGGTTCCATTCCCTCAACACCTTCATTTCCTCATTACTGTGTTGTCTGTTTGTTCATATCTGTGTTTGAAGACTTTGACTGAAGACTTTCACAAATTCCTCAGTTCAATTTCTTCAGTCTGTTTGTCTTCATCTAGAGTTATCCTGTGCCTACGCTTTCTGTACTCTGTGTTTGTCTTCATTTCATCATGATGACCATGCATGTAATCTGTTATGTTTACTTCTGAGTACTTATTCCGCTGCTAGTATTTCTTCGCTAAGGAATTTCCTCACGAGCAAATTCCTCAGTGAAGAATTTCATAAAAATCGCCTATTCACCCCCCCTCTAGTCGATATAACGCACTTTCATGTTCCATCTCCTACATAAGGATTAGCTAGCAGTTTCTCTATCACACCCGAAGGAATTTCATAATAAATATTTTCAGGAGGTGCGGTAGGTTGAGGAGCAACTCTTTGCTCTTCCGGTCGAGGTGAAAATACCCCGAACAAGCCCCTCAAAGGATTATTTTCCATAGTAACCAATGACAGTAAATTTCAGCACACTATATAAATGTTTCCTTATCAAATTCCACTTACCAAAGGCGCTTCACTCCTCGGCAACGGCGCCAGAAAAGAGCCTTGATGACCCACAAGTGTAGGGGATCTATCGTACTCCTTTCGATAAGTAAGAGTGTCGAACCCAACAAGGAGCAGAAGGAAATGACACTCGGTTTTCAGCAAGGTATTCTCTGCAAGCACTGAAATTATCGGTAACAGATAGTTGTGTTAAGAAATTCATAATGGGTAAGAAGTAACAAAAGTAAACAAGGTGTAGAAAGGTGGCCCAATCCTTTTAGTAGCAAAGGACAAGCCTGAACAAACTCTTATATAATGCAAAGCGCTCCCGAGGACACATGGGAATTGTTGTCAAGTTAGTTTTCATCATGCTCATATGATTCATGTTCGTTACTTTGATAATTTGATATGTGGGTGGACCGGTGCTTGCCCTTCCTTGGATAAGCCTCCCGCTTATGATTAACCTCTCTCGCAAGCATCTGCAACTACGAAAGAAGAATTAAGATAAATCTAAGCATAGCATGAAACATATGGATCCAAATCAGCCCCTTACGAAGCAACACATAAACTAGGGTTTAAGCTTCTGTCACTATAGCAACCCATCATCTACTTATTACTTCCCAATGCCTTCCCCTAGGCCCAAACCATGGTGAAGTGTCATGTAGTTTGATAACCCACAAGTATAGGGGATCGCAAAAGCTTTCAAGGGTAGAGCATTCAACCCAAATTTATTGACTCGACACACGGGGAGCCAAAGAATATTCTCAAGTATTAGCAGCTGAGTTGTCAATTCAACCACACCTGGAAACTTAGTATCTGCAGCAAAGTGTTTAGTAGCAAAGTAATATGATAGTGGTGGTAAGGGTAACAAAAGATTAATGAAAGCAAAGTAATATTTTTGGTATTTTGTAGTGATTGTAATAGTAGCAACGGGAAAGTAAATCAGCGTAAACCAGTATATGGAAAGCTTGAAGGCATCGGATCAGTGATGGATAATTATGCCGGATGCGGTTCATCATGTAACAGTCATAACATAGGGTGACACAGAACTAGCTCCAATTCATCAATGTAATGTAGGCATGTATTCCGAATAGTCATACGTGCTTATGGAAAATAACTTGCATGACATCTTTTGTCCTACCCTCCTGTGGAAGCGGGGTCCTATTGGAAACTAAGGGATATTAAGGCCACCTTTTAATAGAGAACCGGAACAAAGCATTAGCACATAGTGAATACATGAACTCCTCAAACTATGGTCATCACCGGGAGTGGTCCCGATTATTGTCACTTCGGGGTTGCCAGATCATAACGCGTAGTAGGTGACTATAGACTTGCAAGATCGGATCAAGAACTCACATATATTCATGAAAACATAATAGGTTCAGATCTGAAATCATGGCACTCGGGCCGTAGTGACAAGCATTAAGCATAGCAAAGTCATAGCAACATCAATCTCAGAACATAATGGATACTAGGGATCAAACCCTAACAAAACTAACTCGATTACATGATAAATCTCATCCAACCCATCACCGTCCAGCAAGCCTACGATGGAATTACTCACGCACGGCAGTGAGCATCATGAAATTGGTGATGGAGGATGGTTGATGATGACGACGACAACGAATCCCCCTCTCCGGAGCCCCGAACGGACTCCAGATCAGCCCTCCGGAGAAGTTTTAGGGCTTGGCGGCGGCTCCGTATCGTAAAACGTGATGATTTCTTCTTATTTATTTTTTCTCCACGAAAGCAAATATATAGAGTTGGAGTTGGCGTCGGGATGTCTCCAGGGGGGCCACGAGGTAGGGGGCACGCCCTATGGGGGGGGCGCCCCCACCTTCGTGGACAGGGTGTGGGCCCCCTGGTCTTCATCTTTCGCGAGGATTTTTTATTATTTTTTATAAGGTATTCCGTGGAGTTTCAGGTCATTCCGAGAACTTTTTTTTTCTGCACATAAAACAACATCATGGCAATTCTGCTGAAAACAGCGTCAGTCCGGGTTAGTTCCATTCAAATCATACAAGTTAGAGTCCAAAACAGGGGCAAAAGTGTTTGGAAAAGTAGATACGACGGATACGTATCAACTCCCCCAAGTTTAAACCCTTGCTTGTCCTCAAGCAATTCAGTTGACAAACTGAAAGAGAAAAAGAAAGACTTTTACAAACTCTGTTTGCTCTTGTTGTTGTAAATATGTCAAGCCAGCATTCAGGTTTTCAGCAAACATTATAACTAACCACATTTACAATAATTCTCAGGTCTCATAATTACTCATATCAATAGCATAATCAACTAGCGAGCCATAATAATAAATCTCGGATGACAACACTTTCTCAAAACAATCATAATATGATATAACAAGATGGTATCTCTTTAGCCCTTTCTGAGACTGCAAAACATAAATGCAGAGCACCTTTAAAGATCAAGGACTGACTAGACATTGTAATTCATGGTAAAAGAGATCTAATCATAGTCACATCCAATATAAATTAACAGTGATGAATGCAAATGACAGTTGTGCTCTCCAGCTAGTGCTTTTAATAAGAGGGTGATGACTCAACATAAAAGTAAATAGATAGGCCTTTCGCAGAGGGAAGAAGGGATTTGTAGAGGTACCAGAGCTCGGTTTTGAAATAGAGAATAAATAATATTTTGAGCGGTATACTTTCATTGTCAACATAGCAGCTAAGAGATGGCGATATCTTCCATGTCACACACATTGTAGGCGGTTCCCAAACAGAATGGTAAATTTTATACTCCCCCTCCACCAACAAGCATCAATCCATGGCTTGCTCGAAAAACGAGTGCCTCCAACATGCATCAGGTCCCAGGGGGAGTTTTGTTTGCAATTAATTTTGATTTAGTTTGCATAAAGCATGGGATTGGCCATCCCGGTGACCAGCCATTTTCTCGTGAGTGAGGAGCGGAGTCCACTCCTCTTGAGAATAACCCGCCTAACATGGAAGATAAGGGCAGCCTTGGTTGATACATGAGCTATTCGAGCATACAAAACATAATGTTTATTTGAAGGTTTAGAGGTTGGCACATATAAATTTACTTGGAACGGCAGGTAGATACCACATATAGGAAGGTATAGTGGACTCATCTGGAATAACTTTGGGGTTTAAGGGATTGGATGCACAAGCAGTATTCCCGCTTAGTGCAGGTGAAGGCTAGCAAAAGACTGGGAAGCGACCAACTAGAGAGCGACAACAACCATGTACATGCATTAAAATTAATAAACATTGGATGCAAGCATGAGTAGGATATAATCCACCATGAACATAAATATCATGAAGGCTATGTTGATTTCGTTTCAACTACATGCGTGAACATGTGCCAAGTCAAGTCACTTAAATCATTCAAAGGAGGATACCACCCCATCATACCACATCATAACCATCTAAATAGCATGTTGGCACGCAAGGTAAACCATTATAACTCATAGATAATCAAGCATGGCACAAGCAACTATGATCTCTAATTGTCATTGCAAACATGTTTTCTCATAATAAGCCGAATCAAGAATGATGAACTCATCATATTTACAAAAACAAAAGAGGTCGAGTTCATACCAGCTTTTCTCATTTCAGTCAGTCCATCATATATCATCATAATTGCCTTTCACTTGCACGACCGAACGATGTGAATAATAACAAGATTGCACGTGCATTGGACTAAGCTGGAATCTGCGAGCATTCAATAAACAGGAGAAGACAAGGCAATATGGGCTCTGGGTTAAATCAACAATAATGCATATAAGAGCCACTTCAACAATTTAATCATGGTCTTCTCCTACCGACCCCCAAAGAAAAGAAAAGAAAAGAAATAAAAACTATTTACACGGGAAAGCTCCCAATAAGCAAAAGAAGAACAGGAAATTTTTTTGGGTTTTCTTTTTAATTACTACTACTATAGCAGGAAAGTGAATTACTACTAATTTTTTTGGTTTTTCTTAAGGTTTATCAAAAGCACAAGAAGAAAGCAGGAAAAAGAAAATAAACTAGCATGGATATTACAGTGAAAGAGTATGAGCACTGACATCTAGCAATGAGTGTGTGTGATCATAAATGTAATGCCGGTGCGAAATACGTACTCCCCCAAGCTTAGGCTTTTGGCCTAAGTTGGTTTATTGTCAGGGATAGCCTGGCGGATACCCGTAGGTGTAGCTGGGGTCGTACTGCGACGAAGAATAGTTGGGGTTGTACTGTGATGCAGCGGCTATCGCCTCCTAAGCTGCAGCGTGGAGTCGGGCTGCCTCCGCTCTCCTCTCGTACCCATCTGCCTCCTCTCTAGTAATAGTATATCTTCCATTTGCCTGGTAATCAAAGAAGGCAGGAGCAGGGAGAGTAATACGGACAACATGCCGTTTGTTAAAGATTAATCGATACTGGAGGGGTGACTCAGTCCTCTCAACAAAATGATGAGAAACCATAGAATCAAAATCTAAATAAGCAGGAGGCAACTACATGTCTCCTTCACGAACGTCTATCTCAAGAAATTTAGCTAGACGGGTTGCATAAATTCCTCCAAAGAAATCTCCATTATATCTATTATGATGCAACCTACGAGCTACAATGGCTCCCATATGATAAGTTTGGTCTCCTAACACAGCACTCCTGAGAATGCTAAGGTCAGGGACACACATGTGACATGCTTCATCCTTAGCATTTATGCATCTACCTATGAAGAGAGCAAAATAATGTATAGTAGGAAAGTGAATGCTCCCTATGGTAGCTTGCGTTATATCTCTAGATTCCCCTACAGTTATACTAGCAAGAAAGTTTCTAAATTCAGATTTAGGGGGATCCCTAACACTACCCCATTGTGGAAGTTTACAAGCAAGAGTGAAATCCTCTAAGTCCATGGTATAAGATTTGTCATAAAGATCAAACATGACTGAAGGAGAATTACGCGAAGATGAATAGTCAAACCTCCTCACAAATGAGCTTGTGAGATCATGATACTGGGGCATTTGTCTGCCTCAAAATCCTCAAGACCGGCATTACGCAAATATGCGTTAAATTCTTCTTTAATTCCTGCACGATCCATAAAGTTTTCTGACGGCCATTCGCAAGGCCGCACTAGAGCGTCTCTTGGTGGTTCCTCGTCAGCATCACGCATAGCAAGCCTAGGTCCTTGCTTCTTAGAAGAACCACCTTGGAACATTTTCCTAAGCATATTGCTTTTTTCTGAAAAATTTCTGAAATTTTTAGTAACTTCAAACAAAAGTGAACCATCTTTAATAAAACTAATAGCAACTACTCCTACAAGTGCCTAGAGCCTAGATCAAGCATTAGAACTACTTGGAACCATATAAATTTGACATGCAAGCTCAAGAACATGGTCACCTATGCAGCAAAAATTTGCAATGAATAAAGCACTAGGACAAAAACTAATTGGACCAATGGAGGAGTCACATACCAAGGAACAATCTCCCCAAGCAGTTTTGCGAGAGGTGCTTTGAGCAAGGAGATCGAAAATCACAGCAAAGAGGGCTGGAACTCGTGCTTGAGTTGGTTTGTGTGAGGAAGAAGAAGAGGATGGGTGCTGGAATAAGTGGAGGAGGGCCACCGTGGGCCCACGAGGCAGGGGGCGCGCCCAGGGGGATAGGGCGCGCCCTCCACCCTTGTGGCGAGGTAGCAGCTCCCCCCGCGGTGATTTTTGCACCATAAATCCTCAAATATTCCCGAAAAAATCATATTAAATTGGCATGTCATTCTGAGGACTTTTATTTTTGGGATATTTTTATATTGCACGGATAAATCAGGAAACAGACAGAAAAATACTATTTTTACTTTATTTCTACTAAATAACAGAAAGTATAGAGAGGGTACAGAAGGTTGTGCTTCTAGTTTCACCCATCTCATGCTCATCAAAAGGAATCCACTAACAAGGTTGATCAAGTCATGTTAACAAACTCATTTCGATTAACATGAAACCGGAGAATTTCGAATAACACTAGGTTACCTCAACGGGTATATGCACATCCCCAATAATAAGTATATCATATTTCTTTTTGACAGTAGGAAGAGGAAATTCAAAACCTCCAAATATAATCGATGGAATTTTTCCAATAGAGTTGATACTATGGACTTGAGGTTGTTTCCTCGAAAAGTGTACCGTATGCTCATTACCATTAACATGAAAAGTGAAATTGCCTTTGTTGCAATCAATAACAGCCCCTGCAGTATTAAGAAAAGGTCTTCCAAGAATAATAGACATACTACCGTCCTCGGGAATATCAAGAATAACAAAGTCCGTTAAAATAGTAACGTTTGCAACCACAACCAGCACATCCTCACAAATACCGACAGGTATAGCAATTGATTTATCAGCCATTTGCAAAGATATTTCAGTAGGTGTCAACTTGTTCAAGTCAAGTCTATGATATAAAGAGAGAGGCATAACACTAACACCGGCTCCAAGATCACATAAAGCAGTTTTAACATAATTTCTTTTAATAGAGCATGGTATAGTAGGTACTCCTGGATCTCCAAGTTTCTTTGGTATTCCACCCTTAAAAGTATAATTAGCAAGCATGGTGAAAATTTTAGCTTCTGGTATCTTTCTTTTATTTGTAACAATGTCTTTCATGTACTTAGCATAAGGATTCGATTTGAGCATATCAGTCAATCGCATACGCAAAAAGATAGGTCTAATCATTTCAGCAAAGCGCTCAAAATCCTCATCATCCTTTTTCTTGGATGGTTTGGGAGGAAAAGGCATGGGTTTCTGAACCCAAGGTTCTCTTTCTTTACCATGTTTCCTAGCAACAAAGTCTCTCTTATCATAACGTTGATTCTTTGATTGTGGGTTATCAAGATCAACAGCAGGTTCAATTTCTACATCATTATCATTACTAGGTTGAGCATCCTCATGAACATCATCATTAACATTTTCACTAGGCTCATGTTCATTACCAGATTGTGTTTCAGCATCAGACATAGAGATATCATTTGGATTATTAGGTGGTTCAGCAATATGTTCACTAGAAGTTTGAACAGTTCTATCATTTTTCTTTTTCTTATTTTAGAAGAACTAGGTGCATCAATATTATTTCTCTAAGAATCTTGCTCAATTCTCTTAGGGTGTCCTTTAGGATACAAAGGTTCCTGAGTCATTCTACCAGTTCTAGTAGCCACTCTAATAGCATAATCATTTTTCTTACTATTCATTTCATCGAGCACTTCTTTTTGAGCTTTAAGTACTTGTTCTACTTGAGTGGTAACTATAGAAGCATGTTTGCTAACAAGTTTAAGTTCACCTCTAATATTAGCCATATAATCACCCAAGCGCTTAATCATATAAGTATTCTGTTTTAATTATCTACCAAAATAAGCATTAAAATGTTCTTGCTTAAACATAAAGTCATCAAACTCATTCAAGCACTAACTAGCAATCTTAGTAGGAGGGATTTTAGCTTTATCAAATCTATAGAGAGAATTTACCTTTACTACCTGTGTCGGGTTATCGAGATCGGGAGGTTCTTCAATAGGTAATGGATCAAGATCATATGTTTCTTCGACAGGCGGTAAATTAAGGCCATGTATTTCTTTAATAGGAGGTAAATTCTTAACATCTTCAGCTTTAATACCTTTTTCTTTCATAGATTTATGTGCCTTGGGACTGAGAAATAGAACACCTCTCTTCTTCGGAGTTGTTTTAGGAATAGGATCATTAATTGGAGCAGGAGCTGGCTCAGGAGGTGCCCAATTATTTTCATTTTTCAACATATTATTCAATAGAATTTCAGCTTCATCACGTGTTCTTTCCCTGAAAAGAGAACCAGCACAACTATTCAGGTAATCTCTGGAAGCATCGGTTAGTCCATTATAAAAGATATCAAGTATTTCATTTTTCTTAAGAGGATGATCAGGCAAAGCATTAAGTAACTTGAGAAGCCTCCCCCAAGCTTGCGGGAGACTCTCTTCTTTAATTTGCACAAAGTTGTATATTTCCTTTAAAGCAGCTTGTTTCTTATCAGCAGGGAAATATTTAGGAGAGAAGTAATAAATCATATCCTGGGGACTACGCACACAACCAGGATCAAGAGAATTAAACCATATCTTAGCATCACCCTTTAATGAGAACGGAAATATTTTAAGTATATAAAAGTAGCGAGATATCTCATCATTAGTGAACAGGGTGTCTATATCATTTAATTTAGTAAGATGTGCCACAACAGTTTCAGATTCATAACCATGTGTAACACCACGGATGTAACTTGCCATATTTGTAACTCCAACTCTTGCCATTTTCGGCAATGTGATATGATATTCCCTCCGTGGTTGGGTTTTCCTTCTTTTTTGCATTTTGTCCTTGTCATGCATTTCATATCATGTCATCATGTGCATCGCATTCGCATAGGTGTTCGTTTCATGAATCCGAGCATTTTCCCCGTTGTCCGTTTTGCAATCCGGCGCTCCTATGTTCCCCGGCGTCCCCTTTTACCTTTTTTCATGAGCGGGTATTAAACTTTCTCGGAATGGACCGAGGTTTGTCAAGCGGCCTTGGTATAGCACCGGTAGACCGCCTGTCAAGTTTCGGGTCATTCGGAGGTCGTTTGATACTCCAACGGTTAACCGGGTAACCGTGAAGGCCTCTTGTGGGTTGCAGCCCAAAACCCCTCCAAATCAGCCCAATAACCCATCTAAGTCACTCCCATGTCCATCGCCGTTCGATCACGATCGCGTGGCCGAAAACCGTGCTCAATTTGGAGCCTCCTAGCCCCTCCTACCTATAAATATGCATCTCCCCCTCCAATTCCGGGTCCAAAAACCCTAGAAATCATCCCCGCCGACACCGGACATGTCCGGCCTCACCGGACAGGAATCCGCCGCCGCCCGCGGCCAATCGGGGTGCGCCACGCGTCCTCCCTGCGCCCACATCGCCGCGCCCCCGCGCGCCGGCCCGCAGGGCCCAGGCGGGGCCCTCCTGGCCCGCTCCGTCGCCCGAGCCGCGGCTCCGCTCGCCTCCGACCCCGCGCCGCCACCGCCTGCCTCATCCGCCGGCCGCCGCCTAGCCCGCCACCTCCGCGCCGGAGCACCGCCGCGGCGCGCATCTCCGCCGGCGCGCGCGCCCCCCGCCGCCCGCTCGGTCCCGCGCCCGACCGCGCCGGATCCGCCGCCCCGGCCCTTCTCCGGCCTCCTTCGGCGTCTTTCTCCTCCTACTCCAGCGGAACTCCGGCGAGCCTCGAAGTCCGCGCCGCTCAGATCTGGATCGGGTCAAACCCGAGGTTGACCCCGATTTTCCCCAAGTCCCTGAAAAATTGCATTATGTGCCTCTGTTCATCGCATCATAACTTGCTGCATGCTGCTCCGTTTCGTGCGTGTAATATGTCAAATTGTTCGCCCCGATGAGTACATCATTTCGTCTCATTGCATAATTTTCATTTGAGCTCATATTGATGTCCGAAATGCTGTTGGAAGAGGGCTATGTGATGTTAGTTTCAGATCTGTTTCAGTAGATGCACTTTTGTCATTTTCGCCATGATTGATGTGTGCACCCTATGAAGTTGAGTCCTACATATGTTTTGTAAAATGTCATGCCATCTTTACAGGGGTGTATGCCATTTATTTTTGTGATCTATGTGGTGACTAGTACAAGCATGCAAACTAGGGATCATAATGTTGCTGATTTCAGGGACTTGGTAATTTTACCAAGTCATGTCCTGCTGTTATTTTTATCCCATGTGTTCTTGTTGTTACAGAGAGATCTATGCCTATTTTGACCATGATCAGTAAGTGTGTTTTGAATATATGGATTTGCTCTATCCATCAATGCCTTTGTTTGTAATTATGGAGTGCCATAGCTTGAGTCAATCGAGCTCTACTTTTGCTATAAAATGTTACTGGCAGATTGTTTACATGTTATTCGATTTTGCCAAGCTTGTTGTAGTTGATCTTTGCCTGCTATGATGTTGTTCTTGCCATTTCTAGCTTCTATGCCATGTCTTCTTGGTGGGTGTATGCTTAGTTTATCATGAATTGCTCGGTAGTGAGTGCATCGAGCTCGTAAACATGCCTACTTGTTATCTGTTTTTGACATGTCCAGTTTTCTGCTAAGTCTGAAAACTGTAACGAAACTTGCTTAATTGACATGGGTGCTATTATATTTTCTTGTCCTTTTGAGTAGATTCATGCCATGCCATATTTTGCTATGTCCTGTTCCTGTAGCATGTTGTTTCCTTGCTCTAAACCTGCCATCCTGATGTAAATTTCTGGCATGTTAGTATTTTCACTAAGTCTGTGAAGCTGATATGTTTTGCACTTTTGCCATGCTTGTTTGAACCTGTTGTGGTGTGATTTGGCCGTAGCTCAGTGTTCATCTTTTGTCTAGAATATTGAGTAGATCACTGTCATATGCTTTGTTGGTACGTTTGGGTGCAGTAGCTTAACTTCTTGTTGCATGCTAAGTGGCATCATGCTGTTAAACGCAGAAATATGTCATTCTTGTTTTGCTTGTCATTTGCAAACCATGCATCCGATTCCGGTGATCTTTATATCGGTTTCAACCGAAATCACCTCACCTTTCCAGTGGCATACTTGGTTTGCCAAGATTATGCCTTGTTCATATTTGTCCTTCCGGAGCACGCATATGCATTGCATACCACATCTCGCAGGTCATGCCATGTTTTGCATCATGTTATTTGTGCATTGCATCGTGGTTGATAGTTGTTCCTTTGCTTGTGTTCTTGTTTTGGGTAGAGCCGGGAGACGAGTACGTGAACGAGGAACCTGTTGAGAACGCTTACGAGGATCAAGCTTTCGACAACTCTGAGAACCTTGCAGGCAAGATGACCATACCCTCGAAATCACTTCTATCTTTGCTTGCTAGATGCTCGCTCTTTTGCTATGCCTATGCTGCGATACCTACCAATTGCTATATCATGCCACCCATATTTCAATGTCAAACCTCTAACCCACCATGTCCTAGCAAACCGTTGATTGGCTATGTTACCGCATTGCTCAGCCCCTCTTATAGCGTTGCTAGTTGCAGGTGAAGATGAAGTTTGTTCCATGTTGGAACATGATTATTTTGGGATATCACAATATCTCTTATTTAATTAATGCATCTATATACTTGGTAAAGGGTGGAAGGCTCGGCCTTATGCCTGGTGTTTTGTTCCACTCTTGCCACCCTAGTTTCCGTCATACCGGTGTTATGTTCCTTGATTTTGCGTTCCTTACACGGTTGGGTGATTTATGGGACCCCCTTGACAGTTCGCTTTGAATTAGACTCCTCCAGCAAGGCCCAACTTTTGTTTTACCATTTGCCACCTAAGCCTTTTTTCCCCCGGGTTTTCGCGAGCCCGAGGGTCATCTTTATTTTAACCCCCCCGGGTCAGTTCTCCTTCGATTGCTGGTCCAAACCGAGCGATGTCCGGCGCCCCTTGGGCAACCAGGGTCTATGCCAACCCGACGTCTTGCTCATCCAGTGTGCCCTGAGAACGAGATATGTGCAGCTCCTATCGGGATTTGTCGGCACATCCGTGCGGCTTTGCTGGTCTTGTTTTATTACTGTCGAAATGTCTTGTAGTCCGGGATTCCGAGACTGATCGGGTCTTCCCGGTAGAAGGAATATCCTTCGTTGATCGTGAGAGCTTATAATGGGCTAAGTTGGGACACCCCTGCAGGGTATTATCTTTCGAAAGCCGTGCCCGCGGTTATGAGGCAGATGGGAATTTGTTAATGTCTGGTTGTAGAAAACCCGAAGTTGACCTTAATTAAAACACATCTACCGCGTGTGTAACCGTGATGGTCTCTTCTCGGCGGAGTCCGGGAAGTGAACACGGTGTTGGAGTTATGTCTGACGTAGGTTGTTCTAGGATGACTTCTTGATCATTTCTAGCTTCACGACCGTGCTTTGCTTCTCTTCTCGCTCTCTTTTGCGTTGTTAGCCACCATATATGCTAGTCGCTTGTTGCAGCTCCACCTCACAACCCCCTCCTACCTTTAAGCTTAAATAGTCTTGATCTCGCGGGTGTGAGATTGCTGAGTCCCCGTGACTCACAGATTCTACCAAAACAGTTGCAGGTGCCAACGATGCCAGTGCAGATGACGCTTCCGAGCTCAAGTGGGAGTTCGATGAGGAACGTGGTCGTTACTATGTGTCTTTTCCTGATGATCAGTAGTGGAGCCCAGTTGGGACGATCGGGGATCAGTGTAGCATTGGGGTAGTCTTCTTTCATTTTGGTTCCGTAGCCGGACCTTGAGTGTAATCTGGATGATGGATGTTTATTTATGTATTGTGTGAAGTGGCGACTGTAAGCCAACTATGTATCTCTTTCCATTAAGTATTACATGGGTTGTGTGAAGATTACCTCACTTGCGACATTGCTTTCAATGCGGTTATGCCTCTAAGTCGTGCTTCGACACGTGGGAGATATAGCCGCATCGAGGGCGTTACAAGTTGGTATCAGAGCCTTCCCCGACCTTAGGAGCCCCCACTGATTGATCGTTTTTAGCGGCCGAGTTGTGTCTAGGAAAATGTTTTAAGTCATTTAGGAATTATGTATCGGAGAGTTTAGGAATTCTTTTTACTTCCCAGTCTCCTCGTCGCTCTGGTAAGGCATCCTAACATAGAGTTTTGACTCTTCTCTTCTCAAATTTCACTAAAAAAAATTTTAGGATCACGCGGGTATCATAGAATCGTTTTGATGGTTTTATGATGACAACATTGTCTTGGTGCCTCCTGTCAGCAGGGGTTTAGTGGAAGTGTCCCGGGGAGTTGAGCTCTGAGGTGTTGTCGTCATAATTTTATCGTTGCAGTTCTGGAATACCTGAGTTTAGTACGCCGACATCGAAAATCTCTTATGTACAGTTGTTGGTGAGATAACCCTGATAGCCCAGTATTGAGGCGAGTGCGAGAGTATTGCCATAACTCGTATAACGGATGTTTTTTCGAAGGTTGAGGTAGACGATTTCCGAAGGTTTCTTGGTTATGTGTTGAAGGATGGATACAGCTGGATCTAGGTATTGTTAGTTTGGGTGATATATTTTGTGTCCCCTGTATCCCCAACACCTGATTGCATAACCAGAAAGTTTCGGGAGTTTATAAGTGGGAATTCAAGTATCTCGTAGGATATCTTTCCAACAGACACATGATACGAAATGGGATCTATCATATGTTTGTTCCGGCTTATTCTGCAAGCCAATCCTTTGTTTTGTTTTCAGTTGTGACATTTGAGTTGTTTCGAAGGCAGATGGTGATTTCCATACCTTTATCTAAATGGCTTCTCAGCTTATGGAAGTGTGATGCTTTACTTTGGAATTCATTCGTTCATTCTTGTTCGAATGTTTATTGTGAAGACTATATGTTGCAATTTCGATCCTTTGATTCATCTTGAATATATGTCTTTCAAGATGCTAATGGATGTCACCCTCTTCAGGATGGCTCCGCCAACGCGTCAGAATCCGGAACACAATGAAGGAAGTCCGGCTAACCCTCCGCCACCCCCTCCGCCTCCGGAGGCATGGCAAGCCTTGATGACAGCCACCAATGCCAACGCTCAGATTCTGATTCAGCTCTTGCAAGATCGCAACCAAGGGCAAGGTAATCAGGGAAATCAAGGCCAAGGCAACAATCAGCCGCATTTTTCTACCCTCAATCAGTTCCTTGCAAATCAGCCAAAGACTTTCAGCTACTGTGTCAAGGCCATAGACGCCGATGATTAGCTCGTGGACATCAACAAGCATTTTGAATGCAGCAATGTCAGACCTGAGGACTTTGTCAAGTTTGCCTCTTTTCAACTCAAGGATCAAGCTGCTGAGTGGTTCCAACAATACAAAGATTCTAGAGGAGGTCGTGTGATTACCTGGGATGATTTCCGCCGTGACTTCAAAGCTCATCACATTCCAGAAAGTGTTGTTGAGACTAAGCATGAGGAGTTCCGCAATCTCAAGCAAGGCAACATGTCTATGTATCAATACAACACTCAGTTCTAGAAGCTCTCTCGTTTTGCTAAGCAAGACATCCCTGATGAGAAGATCATGATTTACCAGTTCAGGCGTGGCCTCAGAGAAGATCTGCAACTAGCTCTCGTGCTTTTTGAGCCGTTAAAGTATGATGAATTCTACAACATGGCACTGAAACAAGAAGCTGCTCAGCTCAAGTGTGAGGCATCTAAGAAGAGAGTCAGGGACGCAGTTCAGTCCTCTTCTTCCTCACTAGTGGCGGCCAAGCAACAGAAGTTCTGGTTGCCTCCTCCTCCTCCGTTCCGTCAGCCTTATCAGCAGAAGAACTCAGGTGGTCGTGGATCTTCCCACCCACCCAACCCTGGCTATCAGAACAAGTCTCAGAACCAAGCTCCAAGGCCAAATGCTCCTTATCATCGTCCGCTCTTAGAGGTGACTTGCAACAAAGGTCAGCAAAAGGGTCACTATGCGAACAAGTGCTTCAACCAAAGGCGCCTTCCGCCTCCTCCTCCTGTGAGATCTTCCAGCAATGCAGTGGTCAAGCATAATCCTAAGCATGCCAAAGTAAACATGATGAACGCGGCTCAGGCAGAGGATTCTTCAGAAGTGATCATGGGTAACCTTCCTGTTAATGATATTCCTGCAAAAGTCTTATTTGATACTGGTGCTTCGCATTGTGTCATCTCAAGACCTTTCGCATCCATGAACAATTTGCATACTGTCGATCTGCCTAAGCCAATAGCGGTTTCCTCTCCGGGTTTGTTCATGAATACCAACATGATGGTTCCGGATGTTTCTATCAAGATGGGCGACTATAGATTTCTGGCTAAACCAATTGTTCTTGGTGACTCTGATATTGATCTAATTCTCGGGATGGACTGGCTTTCTAAGCACAAGGCTCAGCTCGATTGTGCTGCCAGGGAAATTCAATTGACTCACTCTTCTGACGATGTGATCATCTATGCCGCTCGTGATGAAACCATTCGGTTGTTTTCTCTCAATGAGAAGGGCGAATTGGATGCTATCTCTCATATTCCAGTCGTTTGTGAGTACCAAGATGTCTTTCCAGAAGAGCTTCCGGGAATGCCTCCTCACCGGCTAGTTGAATTCGTTATTGATCTTGAGCCTGGCACGGAACCCATTTGCAAGCGTCCATACAAGCTTGCGCCAAAAGAGTTGAAGGAATTGAAGAAACAACTCGATGAACAAGAGCGTCTGGGTCTGATCAGACCGAGTTCTTCTCCTTGGGGTTGTGGTGTTCTTTTTGTGCAGAAGAAGGATGGCACGGACCGACTTTGTGTCGATTACCGTCCATTGAACAAGAAGACAATCAAGAACAAGTACCCACTTCCCAACATCAATGAGCTATTCGAGCAACTTAAAGGTGCTAAAGTGTTCTCCAAGCTTGACCTTCATATGGGTTATCATCAAATTCGCATTCGTGAAGAAGATATTCCCAAGACAGCATTCAGAACAAGCTTTGGTTCTTATGAATATACTGTCATGTCATTCGGCCTTGTCAATGCTCCTCCAACTTTCTCTCGAATGATGAACTTCATCTTCAACCCCTACACCAATGAATTTGTCTTGGTCTATCTCGATGATATATTGGTCTTCTCCAAGAATAAGAAGGATCATGCCAAACATTTGCGATTGGTGCTCGACAAGCTCAGAGAGTATCAATTCTATGTGAAGTTCTCCAAATGTGAATTCTGGCTTGATGAAGTTCTTTATCTTGGGCATATCATCTTTGCCAAGGGCATTGCTATTAATCCCGAGAGGGTGTCTGCAGTTTTGAATTGGGAACCTCCTCAGAATGTCAAGCAGCTTCGCAGTTTTCTTGGACTTGCAAGCTATTGTCGAAGATTCGTTGAGAATTTCTCAAAGATTGCAAAGCCTCTTTCCAACCTCTTCCAGAAGCATGTGAAGTATGTCTGGTCTCCTGAGTGTGACGTTGCTTTCAACACTATCAAAGAGAAACTCGTCACTGCTCCAGTTTTGACTCCTCCTGATGAATCCAAGCCTTATGAAGTTTTATGTGATGCTTCTCTTCAAGGTCTTGGTGCTGTGTTAATGCAAGAGAAGAAGGTTGTGGCCTATACCTCTCGTCAGTTGAAGCCCAACGAAAAGAACTACCCCACTCACGATCTTGAGTTGGCGGCAGTTGTCCATGCATTAATAACATGGAGACATCTCTTGTTGGGAAGGAAAGTGGACATATTCACCGATCACAAGAGTCTCAAGTACATCTTCACTCAGCCCAACCTCAACCTCAGGCAAACTCGATGGGTCAAAATGATTCAAGAGTATAATCCGAGTATTGAATATACTCCAGGCAAGGCCAATGTGATTGCAGACGCTTTGAGCAGGAAGGCTTATTGCAACAACTTAATCCTCAAGCCCTTTCAACCGGATCTTTGTGAAGCTTTCCGCAAGTTGAATCTCCAAGTTGTTCCTCAAGGTTTTCTTGCCAACCTCATAGTCTCTCCTACTTTGGAAGATCAAATTCGTGAGGCACAACTGCTGGATACCATGGTGAAGAAGGTCAAACGTGGTATTGACAAGGGCATTTCCAAATACAAGTGCTATCGCGTTGATGACAGAGATACTCTTTTCTTCGAGGACCGGATTGTGGTTCCTAAGGGTGATCTTCATAAAGTCATTATGAAGGAGGAGCACAATTCACTCCTATCCATTCATCCTGGAAGTACGAAGATGTACCATTACCTCAAGCAGTCGTATTGGTGGACTCGAATGAAGCGAGAAATTGCTCAATTCGTGAATGAATGTGATGTCTGCCGAAGGGTGAAAGCAGAACATCAACGACCAGCTGGTCTACTCCAACCTCTTGCTATTCCAGAATGGAAGTTTGATCATATCGAAATGGACTTCGTGACTGGTTTTCCAAAGTCCAAGCGTGGAAATGATGCTATCTTCGTTGTCATCGACAAGCTCACCAAAGTGGCTCATTTCCTTCCTATCAAAGAGTCTATCACAGCAGCGCAGCTAGCAGAGCTTTACACCTCCAGAATTGTCTCCTTGAATGGCATTCCACAATTGATTTCTTCAGACCGTGGCAGCATCTTTACATCCAAGTTTTGGGATTCTTTTCAGAAGGCCATGGGCACAAATATTCGCTTCAGCACAGCTTTCCATCCTCAAACTAGTGGACAAGTCGAGCGTGTCAACCAAATTCTTGAAGATATGCTCAGGGCTTGTGTTATCTCTTTCGGCATGAAGTGGGAGGATTGTCTTCCATATGCTGAGTTCTCTTACAACAACAGCTTTCAAGCGAGCTCGGGCAAAGCCCCATTCGAGATTCTCTATGGAAGAAAGTGTCGCACTCCTCTCAATTGGTCTGAGACGGGCGAACGCCAACTTCTTGGCAACGACTTGATCACAGAGGCTGAAGATATGTGTAAAGTCATTCGTGAGAATCTCAGAGCCGCTCAATCGGGCAAGAAGAGCTATTACGATAACAAACACCGTGATTTGGCTTTCGAGATCGGAGACCATGTCTACCTCCGCGTCTCTCCAATGAAAGGCACTCGTCGCTTCGGTATCAAAGGGAAACTTGCCCCTAGATACGTCGGTCCTTTCAAGATCATCGGCAAACGAGGCGATCTCGCCTATCAACTTGAGCTTCCCCCCAACTTTGCAAATGTGCACGATGTGTTCCACGTGTCACAGCTTTGCAAGTGCTTCAAGACGCCTGAGCGCACCATCAACTTCGAAGAGATTGATCTTCAAGAAGATTTGTCTTATCATGAGCATCCCGTTGCTATTCTTGAAGAAACTGAGCTCAAGAATCGCAACAAGTCCATCAAATTCCTGAAAGTGAAGTGGTCACACCATTCAGACCGAGAAGCCACCTGGGAACGCGAGGACCACCTCCATTCCGAATATCCGGAGTTCTTTCAGTCCTAGATCTCGGGACGAGATCCTCTCGTAGAGGTGGAGTGTTGTAACACCCCGGATGTAACTTGCCATATTTGTAACTCCAACTCTTGCCATTTTCGGCAATGTGATATGATATTCCCTCCGTGGATGGGTTTTCCTTCTTTATGCATTTTGTCCTTGTCATGCATTTCATATCATGTCATCATGTGCATCGCATTCGCGTAGGTGTTCGTTTCATGAATCCGAGCATTTTCCCCGTTGTCCGTTTTGCAATCCAGCGCTCCTATGTTCCCCGGCGTCCCCTTTTACCTTTTTCCATGAGCGGGTATTAAACTTTCTCGAAATGGACCGAGATTTGTCAAGCGGCCTTGGTATAGCACCAGTAGACCGCCTGTCAAGTTTCGGGTCATTCGGAGGTCATTTGATACTCCAACGGTTAACCGGGTAACCGTGAAGGCCTCTTGTGGGTTGCAGCCCAAAACCCCTCCAAATCAGCCCAATAACCCATATAAGTCACTCCCATGTCCATCGCCGTTCGATCACGATCGCGTGGCCGAAAACCATGCTCAATTTGGAGCCTCCTAGCCCCTCCTACCTATAAATATGCATCTCCCCCTCCAATTCCGGGTCCAAAAACCCTAGAAATCATCCCCGCCGCCACCGGACACGTCCGGCCTCACCGGACAGGAATCCGCCGCCGCCCGTGGCCAATCGGGGTGCGCCACGCGTCCTCCCCGCGCCCACATCGCCGCGCCCCCGCGCGCCGGCCCGCAGGGCCCAGGCGGGGCCCTCCCGGCCCGCTACGTCGCCCGAGCCGCGGCTCCGCTCGCCTCCGACCCCGCGCCACCGCCGCTTGCCTCATCCGCCGGCCGCCGCCTTGCCCGCCACCTCCGCGCCGGAGCACCGCCGCGGCGTGCATCTCCGCCGGCGCGCGCGCGCCCCTCGCCGCCCACTCGGTCCCACGCCCGACCGCGCCGGATCCGCCGCCCCGGCCCTTCTCCGGCCTCCTCCGGCGTCTTTCTCCTCCTACTCCGGCGGAACTCCGGCGAGCCTCGAAGTCCGCGCCGCTCAGATCTGGATCGGGTCAAACCCGAGGTTGACCCCGATTTTCCCCAAGTCCCTGAAAAATTGCATTATGTGCCTCTGTTCATCGCATCATAACTTGCTGCATGCTGCTCCGTTTCGTGCGTGTAATATGTCAAATTGTTCGCCCCGATGAGTACATCATTTCGTCTCATTGCATAATTTTCATTTGAGCTCATATTGATGCCCGAAATGCTGTTGGAAGAGGGCTATGTGATGTTAGTTTCAGATCTGTTTCAGTAGATGCACTTTTGTCATTTTCGCCATGATTGATGTGTGCACCCTATGAAGTTGAATCCTACATGTGTTTTGTAATATGCCATGCCATCTTTACATGGGTGTATGTCATGTATTTTTGTGATCTTTGTTGTGACTAGTACAAGCATGCAAACTAGGGATCATAATGTTGCTGATTTCAGGGACTTAATAATTTTACTAAGTCATGTCCTGCTGTTATTTTTATCCCATGTGTTCTTATTGTTACAGAGAGATCTATGCCTATTTTGAGCATGATAAGTAAGGGTGTTTTGAATATATGGATCTGTTCTATCTATCCATGCCTTTATTTGTAATTATGGAGTGCCATAGCTTGAGTCAATCGAGCTCCACTTTTGCTATAAAATGTTACTGGCAGATTGTTTACATGTTACTCGATTTTGCCAAGCTTTTTGTAGTTGATCTTTGCATGCTATGATGTTGTTCTTTGCATGTCTAGCTTCTATGCCATGTCTTCTTGGTGGGTGTATGCTTAGTTTATCATGAATTGCTCGGTAGTGAGTGCATCGAGCTCGTAAACATGCCTACTTGGTATCTGTTTTTGACATGTCCAGTTTTCTGCTAAGTCTGAAAACTGTAACGAAACTTGCTTAATTGACATGGGTGCTATTATATTTTCTGGTCCTTTTGAGTAGATTCATGCCATGCCATATTTTGCTATGTCCTGTTCCTGTAGCATGTTGTTTCCTTGCTCTAAACCTGTCATCCTGATGTAAATTTCTGGCATGTTAGTATTTTCACAAAGTCTGCGAAGCTGATATGTTTTGCACTTTTGCCATGCTTGTTTGAACCTGTTGTGCTATGATTTAGCCGTAGCTCAGTGTTCATCTTTTGTCAAGAATCTTGAGTAGATCACTGTCATATGCTTTGTTGGTACGTTTGGGTGCAGTAGCTTAAATTTTTGTTGCATGCTATGTGGCATCATGCTGTTAAACGCAGAAATATGTCATTCTTGTTTTGCTTGTCATTTGCAAACCGTGCATCCGTTTCCGGTGATCTTTATATTGATTTCAACCGAAATCACCTCACCTTTCCAGTGGCATACTTTGTTTGCCAAGATTATGCCTTGTTCGTCTTTGTCCTTTCGGAGCACGCATATGCATTGCATACCACATCTCGCATGTCATGCCATGTTTTGCATCATGTTGTTTGTGCATTGCATCGTGGTTGATAGTTGTTCCTTTGCTTGTGTTCTTGTTTTGGGTAGAGCCGGGAGACGAGTACGTGAACGAGGAACCTGTTGAGAACGCTTACGAGGATCAAGCTTTCGACAACTCTGAGAACCTTGCAGGCAAGATGACCATACCCTCGAAATCACTTCTATCTTTGCTTGCTAGATGCTCGCTCTTTTGCTATGCCTATGCTGCGATATCTACCACTCGCTATATCATGCCACCCATATTTCCATGTCAAATCTCTAACCCACCATGTCCTAGCAAACCGTTGATTGGCTATGTTACCGCTTTGCTCAGCCCCTCTTATAGCGTTGCTAGTTGCAGGTGAAGATGAAGTTTGTTCCATGTTGGAACATGATTATTTTGGGATATCACAATATCTCTTATTTAATTAATGCATCTATATACTTGGTAAAGGGTGGAAGGCTCGGCCTTATGCCTGGTGTTTTGTTCCACTCTTGCCACCCTAGTTTCCGTCATACCGGTGTTATGTTCCTTGATTTTGCGTTTGAAGGAAATATGCCCTAGAGGCAATAATAAAGTTATTATTTATTTCCTTATATCATGATAAATGTTTATTATTCATGCTAGAATTGTATTAACTGGAAACATAATACATGTGTGAATACATAGACAAACAGAGTGTCACTAGTATGCCTCTACTTGACTAGCTCATTAATCAAAGATGGTTATGTTTCCTAGCCATGAACAAAGAGTTGTTATTTGATTAAACGAGATCACATCATTAGTTGAATGATCTGATTGACATGACCCATTCCATTAGCATAGCACTCGATCGTTTAGTATGTTGCTATTGCTTTTATCCATGACTTATACATGTTCCTTTAACTATGAGAATATGCAACTCCCATTTACCGTAGGAACACTTTGTGTGCTACCAAACGTCACAACGTAACTGGGTGATTATAAAGGTGCTCTACAAGTGTCTCCGAAGGTACATGTTGAGTTGGCATACTTCGAGATTAGGATTTGTCACTCCGATTGTCGGAGAGGTATCTCAGGGCCTTCTCGGTAATGCACATCACATAAAGCCTTGCAAGCATTGCAACCAATGAGTTAGTTGCGAGATGATGTATTACGGAACGAGAAAAGAGACTTGCCGGTAACGAGATTGAACTAGGTATTGGATACCGACGATCGAATCTCGGGTAAGTAACATACCGATGACAAAGGGAACGACGTATGTTGTTATGCGGTCTGACCGATAAAGATCTTCGTAGAATATGTAGGAGCCAATATGGGCATCCAGGTCCCGCTATTGGTTATTGACCGGAAACGTGTCTCGGTCATGTCTACATTGTTCTCGAACCGTAGGGTCCGCACGCTTAACGTTACGATGACAGTTATTATGAGTTTATGCATTTTGATGTACCGAAGGAGTTCGGAGTCCCAGATGTGATCACGGACGTGACGAGGAGTCTCGAAATGGTCGAGACATAAAGAATTATATATTGGAAGCCTATGTTTGGACATCGGATGCATTCCAGGTGAAAACAGGATTTTACCGGAATACCGGGAGGGTTACCGGAACCCCCCGGGAGCATAATGGGCCAACATGGGCCTTGGAGGAAAGGTGAGAGGGCAGCCCTAGGGGCTGCGCGCTTCCCCCCCTTCCCTAGTCCTATTAGGACTAGGAGAAGTGGGGCGCCCCCTCTCTCTCTCTCTCTCCCCCTTGGAGAATCCTAGTCCAACTAGGATTGGGGGGAGGAATCCTACTCCCAGAGGGAGTAGGACTCTCTGGCGCGCCCTAGCTTGGCCGGCCAGCCCCTCCCCCTTGACTCCTTTATATACGGGGGCAGGGGGCACCCCAAAGACACACAAGTTGATCTACGGATCGTTCCTTAGCCGTGTGCGGTGCCCCCTTCCACCAAATTCCACCTCGATCATATCGTTGCAGTGCTTAGGCGAAGCCCTGCGCCGGTAACACATCAAGATCGTCACCACGCCGTCGTGCTGACGGAACTCTTCCTCGACGCTTTGCTGGATCGGAGCCCGGGGATCGTCATCGAGCTGAACGTGTGCCAAGAACTCGGAGGTGCCGGAGTAACGGTGCTGTGATCGGTTGGATCGCGAGGAGAACGTACGACTACTTCCTCTACGTACGACTACTTACTCTACGTTGTGTCAACGCTTCCGCTTCGGTCTACGAGGGTACGTAGACAAACACTCTCCCCTCTCGTTGCTATGCATCACCATGATCTTGCGTGTGCGTAGGAAAATTTTTGAAATTACTACGTTCCCCAACAGTGGTATCAGAGCCAGGTTTTTATGGTTTGATGTTATTTGCACGAGTAGAACACAAGTGAGTTGTGGACGATACAAGTCATACTGCCTACCAGCATGTCATACTTTGGTTCAGCGGTATTGTTGGACGAGACGATCCGGACCAACCTTACGCGTACGCTTACGCGAGACCGGTTCCCTCGACGTGCTTTGCACATAGATGGCTTGCGGAAGACTGTCTCTCCAACTTTAGTTGAACCGAGTGTGGCTACGCCCGGTCCTTGAGAAGGTTAAAACGGAGTCTATTTGACAAACTATCGTTGTGGTTTTGATGCGTAGGTAAGATGAGTTCTTGCTTAAAGCCCGTAGCAGCCACGTAAAACTTGCAACAACAAAGTAGAGGACGTCTAACTTGTTTTTGCAGGGCATGTTGTGATGTGATATGGTCAAGACATGATGCTAAATTTTATTGTATGAGATGATCATGTTTTGTAACCGAGTTATCGGCAACTGGCAGGAGCCATATGGTTGTCGCTTTATTGTATGCAATGCAATCGCGATGTAATGCTTTACTTTATTGCTAAACGGTAGTGATAGTCGTAGAAGCATAAGATTAGCGAGACGACAACGATGCTGCGATGAAGATCAAGGTGTCGCGCCGGTGACGATGGTGATCATGACGGTGCTTCGAAGATGGAGATCACAAGCACAAGATGATGATGGCCATATCATATCACTTATATTGATTGCATGTGATGTTTATCCTTTTATGCATCTTATCTTGCTTTGATTGACGGTAGCATTATAAGATGATCTCTCACTAAATTATCAAGAAGTGTTCTCCCTGAGTATGCACCGTTGCAAAAGTTCTTCGTGCTGAGACACCACGTGATGATCGGGTGTGATAGGCTCTACGTTCAAATACAACGGGTGCAAAAACAGTTGCACACGCGGAATACTCAGGTTTAACTTGACGAGCCTAGCATATACAGATATGGCCTCGAAACACAGAGACCGAAAGGTCGAGCGTGAATCATATAGTAGATATGATCAACATAATGATGTTCACCATTGAAACTACTCCATCTCACGTGACGATCGGACATGGTTTAGTTGATTTGGATCACGTGATCACTTAGAGGATTAGAGAGATGTCTATCTAAGTGGGAGTTCTTAAGTAATATGATTAATTGAACTTTAATTTATCATGAACTTAGTCCTGGTAGTATTAGCATATCTATGTTGTAGATCAATAGCTCGCATTGTTGCTTCCCTGTGTTTATTTTGATATGTTCCTAGAGAAAATTGTGTTGAAAAATGTTAGTAGCAATGATGCGGATTGGATCCGTAATCTGAGGTTTATCCTCATTGCTGCACAGAAGAATTTTGTCCTTGATGCACCGCTAGGTGACGGACCTTTTGCAGGAGCAGATGCAGACGTTATGAACGTTTTTGCTAGCTCAATATGATGACTACTTAATAGTTTAGTGCACCATGCTTAACGGCTTAAGAATCGGGACTTCAAAGACGTTTTGAATGTCATGGACCATACAAGATGTTCCAGGAGTTGAAGTTAATATTTCAAGCAAATACACGAGTTGAGAGATATGAAGTCTCCAACAAGTTCTATAGCTAAAAGATGGAGGAGAATCGCTCAACTAGTGAGCATGTGCTCAGATTGTCTGGGTACTACAATCGCTTGAATCAAGTGGGAGTTAATCTTCCAGATAAGATAGTGATTGACAGAATTCTCTAGTCACCATCACCAAGTTAGTAGAACTTCGTGATGAACTATAATATGCAAGGGATAACGGAAAATATTCCCAAGCTCTTCGCGATGCTAAAATCGACGAAGGTAGAAATCAAAGAAAAACATCAAGTGTTGATGGTTGACAAGCTCACTAGTTTCAAGAAAAAGGGCAAAAGGAAAGAAGGGGAACTTCAAGAAGAACGGCAAGCAAGTTGCTGCTCAAGTGAAAAAGCCCAAATCTGGTCCTAAGCCTGAGACTAAGTGCTTCTACTGCAAAGGGACTAGTCACTGGAAGCGGAACTACCCCAAGTGATTGGCGGATAAGAAGGATGGCAAAGTGAACATAAGTATATTTGATATACATGTTATTGATGTGTACTTTACTAGTGTTCATAGCAACCCCTCAGTATTTGGTACTAGTTCAAGTTGCTAAGATTAGTAACTCGAAACGGGAGTTGCAGAATGAACAAAGACTAGTTAAAGGGCAAGGTGACGATGTGTGTTGGAAGTGGTTCCAAGATTGATATGATCATCATCACACACTCCCTATACTTTCGGGATTAGTGTTGAAACTAAATAAGTGTTATTTGGTGTTTGCGTTGAGCATGAATATGATTTGATCATGTTAATTGCAATACGGTTATTCATTTAAGTAAGAGAATAAATTGTTGCTCTGTTTACATGAATAAAACCTTCTATGGTCATACACACCAACGAAATGGTTTGTTGGATCTCGATAGTAGTGATACACATATTCATAATGTCGAAGCCAAAAGATGCAGAGTTGATAATGATAGTGCAACTTATTTGTGGCACTGCCGTTTAGGTCATATCGGTGTAAAACGCATGAAGAAACTCCATACTGATGGACTTTTGGAGTCACTTGATTATGAATCACTTGGCACTTGCGAACCGTGCCTTATGGGCAAGATGACTAAAACGCCGTTCTCCGGAACAATGAAGCAAGCAACAGAATTGTTGGAAATCATACATACTGATGTATGTGGTCCGATGAATATTAAGGCTCGCGACAAAATATCATTATTTTCTGACTTTCACAGATGATTTGAGCAGATATGGGTATATCTACTTAATGAAACATAAGTCTGAAACGTTTGAAAAGTTCAAAGAATTTCAGAGTGAAGTGGATAATCATCGTAACAAGATAATAAAAAGTTTCTACGATATGATCGCAGAGGTAAAATATTTGAGTTACGAGTTTTTGCCTTCAGTTAAAACCATGTGGAATAGTTTCACAAACTCATGCCACCTGGAACACCACAGCATAATGGTGTGTCCGAACGTCGTAATCGTACTTTACTGGATATGGTGCGATCTATGATGTCTCTTACCGATTTACCGCTATTTTTTTTGGGGTTATGCATTAGAGACAGCTGCATTCACGTTAAAAGGGGCACCATCTAAATTCCGTTGAGACGACACCGTATGAACTATGGTTTAGCAATAAACCTAAGCTGTCGTTTCTTAAAGTTTGGGGCTGCGATGCTTATGTGAAAAAGCTTCAACCTGATAAGCTCGAACCCAAATCGGAGAAATGTGTCTTCATAGGATACCCAAAAGAGACTATTGGGTATACCTTCTATCACAGATTCGAAGGCAAAATTTTTGTTGCTAAAGTCGGAAACTTTCTAGAGAAGGAGTTTCTCTCGAAAGATGTGAGTGGGAGGAAAGTAGAACTTGATGAGATAACAGTATCTACTCCCTTATTGAGAAGTAGTACATCACAGAAATCTGTTCCTGTGACACCTACATCAAATAGGGAGGAAGCTAATGATAATGATCATGAAACTTCAGATCAAGTTTCTACTAAACTTCGTAGATCAGCCAGAGTAAGATCCGCACCAGAGTGGTACGGTAATCCTATTTTGGAAGTCATGTTACTAGACCATGATGAACCTACGAACTATGAAGAAGCGATGGTGAGCCCAGATTCCGCAAAATGGCTTGAGGCCATGAAATCTGAGATGGGATCCATGTATGATAACAAAGTGTGGACTTTGGTTGACTTGCCCGATGATCGGCAAGCAATAGAAAATAAATGGATTTTTAAGAAGAAGACTGACGCTGATGGTAATGTTACTGTCTATAAAGCTCGACTTGTTGCAAAAGGTTTTCGACAAGTTCAAGGGATTGACTACGATGAGACTTTCTCACCCGTAGCGATGCTTAAGTCTGTCCGAATCATGTTAGCAGTTGCCGCATTTTATGATTATGAAATTTGGCAAATGGATAAACAAAACTACATTCCTTAAAGGATTTATTAAAGAAGAGTTGTATACGATGCAACTAGAAGGTTTTGTCGATCCTGAAGGTGTTAACAAAATATGCAAGCTCCAGCGATCCATCTATGGACTGGTGCAAGCATCTCGGAGTTGGAATATACGCTTTGATAAGTTGATCAAAGCATATAGTTTTATACAGACTTGCGGTGAAGCCTGTAATTACAAGAAAGTGAGTGGGAGCACTACAACATTTCTGATAAGTATATGTAAATGACATATTATTGATCGGAAATAATGTAGAATTATTCTGTAAAGCATAAAGGATTATTTGAAAGGAGTTTTTCGAAGAAGGACCTCGGTGAAGCTGCTTACATATTGAGCATCAAGATCTATAAGAGAAAGATCAAGACGCTTGATAAGTTTTTCAATAAATACATACCTTGAAAAGATTTTTGAAGTAGTTCAAAATGGAACAGTCAAAGAAAGAGTTCTTGCCTGTATTACAAGGTGTGAAATTGAGTAAGACTCAAAGCCCGACCACGGCAGAAGATAGAAAGAGAATGAAAGTCATTCCCTATGCCTCAGCCATAGGTTCTATAAAGTATGCCATGCTGTGTACCAGACCTATTGTATACCCTACCCTGAGATTGGCACGGGAGTACAATAGTGATCTAGGAGTAGATCACTGGACGGCGGTCAAAATTATCCTTAGTGGAATAAGGATATGTTTCTCGATTATGGAGGTGACAAAAAGATTCGTCGTAAAAGGTTACGTCGATGCAAGTTTTGACACTAATCTGGATGACTCTAAATCTCAATCTAGATACATATTGAAAGTGGGAGCAATTAGCTAAAGTAGCTCCGTGCAGAGCATTGTAGACATAGAAAATTGCAAAATACATAACGGATCTGAATGTAGCAGACCCGTTGACTAAGATTCTCTCACAAGCAAAACATGATCACACCTTAGTACTCTTTGGGTGTTAATTACATAGCGATGTAAACTAGATTACTGAATCTAGTAAACCCTTTGGGTGTTGGTCACATATCGATGTGAACTATTGCTGATAAATCACATGGCGATGTGAACTAGATTATTGACTCTAGTGCAAGTGGGAGACTGAAGGAAATATGCCCTAGAGGCAATAATAAAGTTATTATTTATTTCCTTATATCATGATAAATGTTTATTATTCATGCTAGAATTGTATTAACTGGAAACATAATACATGTGTGAATACATAGACAAACAGAGTGTCACTAGTATGCCTCTACTTGACTAGCTCATTAATCAAAGATGGTTATGTTTCCTAGCCATGAACAAAGAGTTGTTATTTGATTAAACGAGATCACATCATTAGTTGAATGATCTGATTGACATGACCCATTCCATTAGCATAGCACTCGATCGTTTAGTATGTTGCTATTGCTTTTATCCATGACTTATACATGTTCCTTTAACTATGAGAATATGCAACTCCCATTTACCGTAGGAACACTTTGTGTGCTACCAAACGTCACAACGTAACTGGGTGATTATAAAGGTGCTCTACAAGTGTCTCCGAAGGTACATGTTGAGTTGGCATACTTCGAGATTAGGATTTGTCACTCCGATTGTCGGAGAGGTATCTCAGGGCCTTCTCGGTAATGCACATCACATAAAGCCTTGCAAGCATTGCAACCAATGAGTTAGTTGCGAGATGATGTATTACGGAACGAGAAAAGAGACTTGCCGGTAACGAGATTGAACTAGGTATTGGATACCGACGATCGAATCTCGGGTAAGTAACATACCGATGACAAAGGGAACGACGTATGTTGTTATGCGGTCTGACCGATAAAGATCTTCGTAGAATATGTAGGAGCCAATATGGGCATCCAGGTCCCGCTATTGGTTATTGACCGGAAACGTGTCTCGGTCATGTCTACATTGTTCTCGAACCGTAGGGTCCGCACGCTTAACGTTACGATGACAGTTATTATGAGTTTATGCATTTTGATGTACCGAAGGAGTTCGGAGTCCCAGATGTGATCACGGACGTGACGAGGAGTCTCGAAATGGTCGAGACATAAAGAATTATATATTGGAAGCCTATGTTTGGACATCGGATGCATTCCAGGTGAAAACAGGATTTTACCGGAATACCGGGAGGGTTACCGGAACCCCCCGGGAGCATAATGGGCCAACATGGGCCTTGGAGGAAAGGTGAGAGGGCAGCCCTAGGGGCTGCGCGCCTCCCCCCTTCCCTAGTCCTATTAGGACTAGGAGAAGTGGGGCGCCCCCTCTCTCTCTCTCTCTCCCCCTTGGAGAATCCTAGTCCAACTAGGATTGGGGGGAGGAATCCTACTCCCAGAGGGAGTAGGACTCTCTGGCGCGCCCTAGCTTGGCCGGCCAGCCCCTCCCCCTTGACTCCTTTATATACGGGGGCAGGGGGCACCCCAAAGACACACAAGTTGATCTACGGATCGTTCCTTAGCCGTGTGCGGTGCCCCCTTCCACCAAATTCCACCTCGATCATATCGTTGCAGTGCTTAGGCGAAGCCCTGCGCCGGTAACACATCAAGATCGTCACCACGCCGTCGTGCTGACGGAACTCTTCCTCGACGCTTTGCTGGATCGGAGCCCGGGGATCGTCATCGAGCTGAACGTGTGCCAAGAACTCGGAGGTGCCGGAGTAACGGTGCTGTGATCGGTTGGATCGCGAGGAGAACGTACGACTACTTCCTCTACGTACGACTACTTCCTCTACGTTGTGTCAACGCTTCCGCTTCGGTCTACGAGGGTACGTAGACAAACACTCTCCCCTCTCGTTGCTATGCATCACCATGATCTTGCGTGTGCGTAGGAAATTTTTTGAAATTACTACGTTCCCCAACAGCGTTCCTTACACGGTTGGGTGATTTATGGGACCCCCTTGACAGTTCGCTTTGAATAAGACTCTTCCAGCAAGCCCCAACTTTGGTTTTACCATTTGCCACCTAAGCCTTTTTTCCCCGGGTTTTCGCGAGCCCGAGGGTCATCTTTATTTTAACCCCCCCGGGCCAGTTCTCCTTCGATTGCTGGTCCAAACCGAGCAATGTCCGGCGCCCCTTGGGCAACCAGGGTCTATGCCAACCCGACGTCTTGCTCATCCGGTGTGCCCTGAGAACGAGATATGTGCAGCTCCTATCGGGATTTGTCAGCACATCCGGGCGGCTTTGTTGGTCTTGTTTTATTACTATCGAAATGTCTTGTAGTCCGGGATTCCGAGACTGATCGGGTCTTCCCAGTAGAAGGAATATCCTTCGTTGACCGTGAGAGCTTATAATGGGCTAAGATGGGACACCCCTGCAGGGTATTATCTTTAGAAAGCTGTGCCCGCGGTTATGAGGCAGATGGGAATTTGTTAATGTCCGGTTGTAGAAAACCCGAAGTTGACCTTAATTAAAACACATCTACCGCGTGTGTAACCGTGATGGTCTCTTCTCGGCGGAGTCCGGGAAGTGAACACGGTGTTGGAGTTATGTCTGACGTAGGTTGTTCTAGGATCACTTCTTTATCATTTCTAGCTTCACGATCGTGCTTTGCTTCTCTTCTCGCTCTCTTTTGCATTTTTAGTCACCATATATGCTAGTCGCTTGCTGCAGCTCCACCTCACAACCCCCTCCTACCTTTAAGCTTAAATAGTCTTGATCTCGCGGGTGTGAGATTGCTGAGTCCCCGTGACTCACAGATTCTATCAAAACAGTTGCAGGTGCCAACGATGCCAGTGCAGATGACGCTTCCGAGCTCAAGTGGGAGTTCGACGAGGAACGTGGTCGTTACTATGTGTCTTTTCCTGATGATCAGTAGTGTGGCCCAGTTGGGACGATCGGGGATCTGTGTAGCATTGGGGTAGTCTTCTTTCATTTTGGTTCCGTAGCCGGACCTTGAGTGTAATCTGGATGATGGATGTTTATTTATGTATTGTGTGAAGTGGCGACTGTAAGCCAACTATGTATCTCTTTCCCTTAAGTATTACATGGGTTGTGTGAAGATTACCTCACTTGCGACATTGCTTTCAATGCGGTTATGCCTCTAAGTCGTGCTTCGACACGTGGGAGATATAGCCGCATCGAGGCCGTTACACCATGGAAAGGATCAGATTCAACCAAAGTAATTATATCAGGATCAACAGAGAATTCATAATCCTTATCAGGAATACAGATAGGCGAAGTAGATAAAGCAGGGTCAGGCCTCATTTTATCTTTAAGAGATTCTTTGTTCCATTTAACTAATAGCCTTTTAAGTTCATGACGATCTCTACAAGCTAGAATAGCGGTAGAAGATTTCATATCAAAAACATAACCCTCAGGAATAATAGGCCTATCTTCATCATCACTTTCATCATTATAATCAGATTCAATACTTTCTTTCTCTCTAGCCTTAGCAATTTGTTCATCAAGAAATTCACTAAGGGGCACAGTAATATCAGACATAGAAGTAGTTTCATCATAAGTATCATGCATAGCAGAAGTGGCATCATCAATAACATGCGACATATCAGAACGAATAGCAGAAGCAGGTTTAGATGTCGCAAGCTTACTCATGAAAGAAGGTGAATCAAGTGCAGAGCTAGATGGCAGTTCCTTACCTCCCCTCGTAGTTGAGGGATAAATTGTTGTCTTAGCGTCTTTCAAGTTCTTCATAGTGTCCAGCAGATATAAATCCCAAGTGACTCAAAGAATAGAGCTATGCTCCCCGGCAACGGCGCCAGAAATTAGTCTTGATAACCCACAAGTATAGGGGATCGCAACAACTTTCGAGGGTAGAGTATTCAACCCAAATTTATTGATTCGACACAAGGGGAGCCAAAGAATATTCTCAAGTATTAGCAGCTGAGTTGTCAATTCAACCACACCTGGAAACTTAGTATCTGCAGCAAAGTGTTTAGTAGCAAAGTAATATGATAGTGGTGGTAACGGTAACAAAAGATTAATGAAAGCAATGTAATATTTTTGGTATTTTGTAGTGATTGTAATAGTAGCAACAGGAAAGTAAATAAGCGTAAACCAGTATATGGAAAGCTTGTAGGCATCAGATCAGTGATGGATAATTATGCCGGATGCGGTTCATCATGTAACAGTCATAACATAGGGTGACACAGAACTAGCTCCAATTCATCAATGTAATGTAGGCATGTATTCCAAATATAGTCATACGTGCTTATGGAAAAGAACTTGCATGACATCTTTTGTCCTACCCTCCCGTGGCAGAGGGGTCCTATTGGAAACTAAGGGATATTAAGGCCTCCTTTTAATAGAGAACCGGAACAAAGCATTAGCACATAGTGAATACATGAACTCCTCAAACTATGGTCATCACCGGGAGTGGTCCTGATTATTGTCACTTTGGGGTTGCCGGATCATAACGCATAGTAGGTGACTATAGACTTGCAAGATAGGATCAAGAACTCACATATATTCATGAAAACATAATAGGTTCAGATCTGAAATCATGGCACTCGGGCCCTAGTGACAAGCATTAAGCATAGCAAAGTCATAGCAACATCAATCTCAGAACATAATGGATACTAGGGATCAAACCCTAACAAAACTAACTCGATTACATGATAAATCTCATCCAACCCATCACCGTCCAGCAAGCCTATGATGGAATTACTCATGCACGGAGGTGAGCATCATGAAATTGGTGATGGAGGATGGTTGATGATGACGACGGCGACGAATCCCCCTCTCTAGAGCCTCGAACGGACTCCAGATCAGCCCTCCCGAGAGGTTTTAGGGCTTGGCGGCGGTCGTAAAACGCGATGATTTCTTCTTCTTTATTTTTTCTCCCCGAAAGCAAATATATAGAGTTGGAGTTGGCGTCGGGAGGTCTCCAGGAGGCCCACGAGGTAGGGGGCGCGCCCTAGGGGGCGCCCCCCACCCTCGTGGATAGGGTGTGGGCCCCCTGGTCTTCATCTTTGGCGAGGATTTTTTATTATTTATTATAAGGTATTCCGTGGAGTTTCAGGTCATTCCGAGAACTTTTGTTTTCTGCAATAAAACAACATCATGGCAATTCTGCTGAAAACAGCGTCAGTCCGGGTTAGTTCCATTCAAATCATACAAGTTAGAGTCCAAAACAAGGGCAAAAGTGTTTGGAAAAGTAGATACGATGGAGACGTATCATAGTCGACTTCACATAACACCACAAGAGGAAAGACGACATACATCTCATCTAAATATCGAACTAATACCAAATTCACATGAATACTTATAACAAGACTTCTCCCATGTCCTCAGGAACAAACGTAACTACTCACAAAGCATATTCATGTTCATAATCAGAGGAGTATTAATTATCATTAAGGATCTGAACAGATGATCTTCCACCGAATAAACCAACTAGCATCAACTACAAGGAGTAATCAACACTACTAGCAACCCACATGTACCAATCTGAGGTTTTGAGACAAAGATCGGATACAAGAGATGAACTAGGGTTTGAGAGGAGATGGTGCTGGTGAAGATGTTGATGGAGATTGACCTCCTCTCGATTAGAGGATCGTTGGAGATGACGATGGCTTTGATTTACCCCTCCCGGAGGGAAGTTTCCCTAGCAGAACAACTCCGCGGGAGCCCTAGATTAGTTCTGCCCAGGTTCAGCCTTGAGAAGGCGGCGCTTCGTCCCAAAAGCTTCCTTCCTATTTTTCCAGGTCAAAACACACCATATAGCAGAAGATGGGCATCGGGGGCCTGCCATGGGGCCCACAAGGACGGGGGCGTGCCTAGGGGGTAGGGCGCGCCCTCCACCCTTATGGCTGGCTGGTGCCCCCCCCTCTGGTATTTTCTTCGCCAAATATCTTTTATATATTTAAAAAATATTCTCCATGAAGTTTCAGGACTTCTGGAGTTGTGCACAATAGGTCTCCTATTTGCTCCTTTTCCAGTCCAGAATTCTAGCTGTCGGCATTCTCCCTCTTCATGTAAACCTTATAAAATAAGAGAGAAAAGGCATAAGGATTGCGATACATGCTCAGCAGACCAACCTGGTGGAACGGACTGCTAAGCAGTCTGATGCTTTGGAACCGCCTGCTAAGCAGTCTGTAGGTCTAGAACCGATTGCCAGTCAGTCCGTCGGTCCGCAACCGTGTGATCAGCATACCAATGTGTCATCACTTCCTGCTCAGCAAACCAACGCGTTGGCACGGCCTCCTCAGCACACCGACAAGTTGGCACCACCTGCGCAGAAACCCGACATAGCTTCAACGCATGGTCAGAAGTCTGCCTCTGCTCCTACAACCCAACAGTCCGTCATAGGATCACCGCCAGCTCAATGTTCCGGCATAGATAAACCGTCTACTAAGAAGTCCATCAAAGCTTCACCGTCTGCTCGACAGTCTACATTGCAGCCAACCAGACATTCTGCCAGAAATGCTTCAAGTACCAAGAAGGAAGCGGCCAAAAAGGCTGCACCCACGAGGAAGCGCAGCGGGAGAGCGAAGAGGAAGGAGAACGATTGCCTCTTACTTAAAGCCCTCATCGCCCAGAACCAAATTAATAGTAGGTTGTTCGAATCGGGGAGTAATATTATTTCTGATAGCATGGATGATGAAGAAATAGATTTGCAGCTTGCTAAAAGTAAAGATACTTGAAGCATGCAATTACGTCCATGGCCAACCATTTCTTGTTGGCGAATACTTTGATGAGTGCAGCTCCAGTTGCCACGAGTTACATGAATATTGCATGGATCAAATGTCAGCAGGTCATCATGGTCTGCTAGTCCACTACAACAGAGATCATTTCCGACACGATGCTGGTTCCATCAATGTGAGTTTCGAGGACTTACATCTCTTATTAAACTTCAACTAGCTCGATGCCACTCTTGTTAGATGCCTGATTTTGTAAGTACTTAACAAACTCTGATCAACTTCTCCATACAAGGCTGTAAAAGATAAACAGCTAACTGCATTTTATTCCTCTCAGGGGATTGAACGCGTAGAGAAGAAAAAAAGGAGAGTGTGTATTTCATCCTGCATTAGCAAATGGCACAACATTAGATGGTAAGGACGTACAGTACTAGGCCATTAACACAGTCGTCCATATCATCGAAAACACGTCCCATGCAGAATCATTTCTTTGGCCATATCATGAACGGTAAGTCAAGTAAACAACCACCCATACACTGATTGTCTTTCAGATTTCGACATAATTCGTGAGTTCATGGCTTTCTTAATATGTAGCAATCACTGGATATTGGTATTCATTGTTCCAAACAAGAACACAATTTACTACATGGATTCTCTCAGAGAGTCAACAAACGCTCAGGATCTGACACATCTTCAACTTTTCATGGATAGGTATTGAATTCTATGATGCTGAAATTAATTTGCATTCATATCTGGTTCAATAATTGATGTTGTCAAAATTCATCTTCATTTGCAGTGTGCTCGCATTGTGGAAAACTAAACCAGGGAACCTTATCAAGAGGGAACTACCTCTGCAACACGAGATCATTTCTCTGTTAACACACCGAAATCCATTATTTTCGAAAAATTTATCCAATACTCCGCAAATACCTTTTCTTATGCTAGTAAAATGTTCAAGCTTCTAAATAAACCTCTTTCTATTTCTGTCCAAAGAAAAAAAACATCTAACACCGGTTAGGTTGTTCCTAACAGGACAAATACATGACTAATTCTGTACAAAAAATTTCAGTGTCCTCTACAACAAGCAGGGACCACCTTTGTGGATACTATGTTTGCAGACACAGGATCTCCATCTGCAAATCTGCTGATAGTTGTGAAGATCCTCGTGAATTAGTACCAGTAAGTCTATCTTAATTAATATCTTCTACTCCACTCATATGGCACATTCTGATCTTAAAAATATTGCAGCTCATCTTAGAACCGAGGACCCCTGAACCGCTCCCCGCTGGTGAATTGCCGATGGTTCGGAGATTTATCAGCGACTTCTTCCTGAATCACTACATCAATCCCACAGGTGATAATGAAGATTTGAGCATGTGTTCTCCTAAAACATTGAGTAAGAGTTAGCCGCTAAACATATACGCATGGATCCATTGTTTTCCATCTGATGAGGTCTTCGTATTTCGTACACTATGATTAATTATGTAATGCATATATGTGTCGACAAATCACTGGGATTTAGCTACCATATTTTCAATTGCAATTGTTGCGAAATCTGATGAATGTTCTTATTGTGGACACTATTTATTCAATTGAATATTGTGGCAAAGTTTCTGTTTGCATGCCGATTCAAAATGGGATATATTTGTTTTAACCTAGCAATTGCTCCGCAAACGGTTCAACTAAATGAGTGTGTGCGATCCACATCGGAAAACATACGTCAATCATAGCGGAACCGTCAGTGATACATAGCAGATCGCAAAAGATTTGCAGCGCTAATACGTGTGTGTAGGGTCTCTGGAACTGTTTGTAATATCACGTTATCGCACACGAGAGCTCGGAGTAAACCGTGGCCAATGTAAAATACAATCCCAGTCGTAAATGTTTTAGGTAACATGTGGGTGTTGGGGAACGTAGTAATTTCAAAAAAATTCCTACGCACACGCAAGATCATGGTGATGCATAGCAACGAGAGGGGAGAGTGCTGTCCACGTACCCTTGTAGACTGAAAGCGGAAGTGTTATAACAACGCGGTTGATGTAGTCCTACGTCTTCACGGCCCGACCGATCAAGCACCGAAACTATGGCACCCCCGAGTTCTAGCACACGTTCAGCTCGATGATGATCCTCGGACTCCGATCCAGCAAAGTGTCGGGGATGAGTTCCGTCAGCATGACGGTGTGATGACGATCTTGATGTTCTACCATCGAAGGGCTTCACCTAAGCACTGCTACAATATTATCGAGGATCGTGGTGGAGGGGGGCACCGCACACGGCTAATAGATCTCAAGGATCAATTGTTGTTTCTAGAGGTGCCCCTGCCCCCGTATATAAAGGAGCAAGGGGGGAGGCCGGCCGGCCCTTGCAGGGCGCGCCAGGAGGAGGAGTCCTCCTCCTAGTAGGAGTAGGACTCCCCTCTTTCCTACTCCCCTCTTTCCTACTCCTACTAGGAGGGGGAAAGGAAGGGGGAGAGGGAGAAGGAAAGGGGGCGCCGCCCCTCTCTCCTAGTCTAATTCGGACCAGAGGGGGAGGGGGCACACGGCCCACCCTGGCCGCCCCTCTCTCTCTCCACTAAGGCCCATAAGGACCATTGCTTCTCCCGGGGGGTTCCGGTAACCCTCCGGCACTCCGGTTTTCTCCGAAACCACCCAGAACACTTCCGGTGTCCGAATATAGTTGTCCAATATATCAATATTTATGTCTCGACCATTTCGAGACTCCTCATCATGTCTGTGGTTACATCCGGGACTCCAAACAACCTTCAGTACATCAAAACATATAAACTTATAATGAAACTGTCATCGTAACGTTAAGCGTGCGGACCCTACGGGTTCGAGAACAATGTAGACATGACCGAGACACGTCTCCGGTCAATAACCAATAGCGGAACCTGGATGCTAAGATTGGCTCCTACATATTCTACGAAGATCTTTATCGGTCAGACCGCATAACAACATACGTTGTTCCCTTTGTCATCGATATGTTACTTGCCCGAGATTCGATCGTCGGTATCTCAATACCTAGTTCAATCTCGTTACTGGCAAGTCTCTTTACTCGTTCTGTAATACATCATCTTGCAACTAAATCATTAGTTGCATTGCTTGCAAGGCTTAAGTGATGTGCATTACCGAGAGGGCCCAGAGATACCTCTCCGACAATCAGAGTGACAAATCCTAATTTCGAAATACGCCAACCCAACATGTACCTTTGGAGACACCTGTAGAGCTCCTTTATGATCACCCAGTTACGTTGTGACGTTTGGTAGCACACATAGTGTTCCTCCGGTAAATGGGAGTTGCATAATCTCATAGTCATAGGAACATGTATAAGTCATGAAGAAAGCAATAGCAACATACTAAACGATCGGGTGCTAAGCTAATGGAATGGGTCATGTCAATCACATCATTCTCCTAATGATGTGATCCCGTTAATCAAATGACAACCCATGTCTATGGCTAGGAAACATAACCATCTTTGATTAACGAGCTAGTCAAGTAGAGGCATACTAGTGACACTCTGTTTGTCTATATATTCACACAAGTATTATGTTTCCGGTTAATACAATTCTAGTATTAATAATAAACATTTATCATGATATAAGGAAATAAATAATAACTTTATTATTGCCTCTAGGGCATATTTCCTTCAGTCTCCCACTTGCACTAGAGTCAATAATCTTGTTCACATCACCATGTGATTAACACCCATAGTTCACATCGTCATGTGACCAACACCCAAAGGGTTTACTAGAGTCAATAATCTAGTTCACATCGCTATGTGATTAACACCCAAAGAGTACTAAGGTGTGATCATGTTTTTCCTGTGAGAGAAGTTTAGTCAACGGGTCTGCCATATTCAGATCCGTATGTATCTTGCAAATTTCTATGTCAACAATGCTCTGCACGGAGCTACTATAGCTATTGCTCCCACTTTCAATATGTATCTAGATTGAGACTTAGAGTCATCTAGATCAGTGTCAAAATTTGCATCGACATAACCCTTTACGACGAACCTTTTTGTCACGTCCATAATCGAGAAACATATCCTTAATCCACTAAGGATAATTTTTTGACCGATGTCCAGTGATCTACTCCTAGATCACTATTGTACTCCCTTGCCAAACTCAGTGGTAGGGTATACAATAGATCTGGTACAAAACATGGCATACTTTATAGAACCTATGGCTGAGGCATAGGGAATGGTTTTCATTCTTTTTCTATCTTCTGCCATGGTCGGGTTTTGAGTCTTACTCAATTTCACACCTTGTAACACAGGCAAGAAACTCTTTCTTTGACTGTTCCATTTTGAACTACTTCAAAATCTTGTCAAGGTATGTACTTATTGAAAAAAAAACTTATCAAGCATCTTGATCTATCTCTATATATCTTGATGCTCAATATGTAAGCAGCTTCACCGAGGTCTTTCTTTGAAAAACTCCTTTCAAACACTCCTTTATGCTTTGCATAATAATTCTACATTATTTCCGATCAACAATATGTCATTCACATGTACTTATCAGAAATGTTGTAGTGCTCCCACTCACTTTCTTGTAAATACAGGCTTCACCACAAGTCTGTATAAAATTATATGCTTTGATCAACTTATCGAAGCGTATATTCCAACTCCGAGATGCTTTGCACCAGTCCATAGATGGATCGCTGGAGCTTGCATATTTTGTTAGCACCTTTAGGATTGACAAAACCTTCTTGTTGCATCATATACAACTCTTCTTTAGGAAATCCATTAAGGAATGTAGTTTTGACATCCATTTGCCAAATTTCATACAATGTGGCAATTTTCTAACATGATTCGGACAGACTTAAGCATCGCTACGAGTGAGAAAATCTCATCGTAGTCAACACCTTGAACTTTGTCAAAAACCTTTTTCGACAAGTCTAGCTTTGTAGATAGTAACACTACTATCAGCGTCCGTCTTCCTCTTGAAGATCCATTAATTTTCTATGGCTTGCCGATCATCGGGCAAGTCAACCAAACTCTACACTTTGTTCTCATACATGGATCCCATCTCAGATTTTATGGCCTCAAACCATTTTGCGGAATCTGGACTCATCATAGCTTCCTCATAGTTCGTAGGTTCGTCATGGTCAAGTAACATGACCTCCGGAACAGGATTACTGTACCACTATGGTGCAGATCTCACTCTGGTTTACCTACGAGGTTCGGTAATAACTTGATCTGAAGTTTACATGATCATCATCATTAGCTTCCTCACTAATTGGTGTAGTAGTCACAGGAATAGATTTCTGTGATGAACTACTTTCCAATAAGGGAGCAGGTACAGTTACCTCATCAAGTTCTACTTTCCTCCCACTCACTTCTTTCAAGAGAAACTCCTTCTCTAGAAAGGATCCATCCTCAGCATTGAATATCTTGCCTTCGGATCTGTGATAGAAGGTGTACCCAACATTTTCTTTTGGGTATCCTATGAAGACATATTTCTCCGATTTGGGTTCGAGCTTATTAGGATGAAACTTTTTCATATAAGCATCGTAGCTCCAAACTTTAAGAAATGATGGTGCCCTATTTTACGTGAATGTAGTTGTGTTTCCTGCCAAACAACAATTCATAAGGCGTCGTCTCAACGGATTTTGATGGTGCCCTATTTTACGTGAATGTAGTTGTGTTTAATGCATAAACCCAAAACGATAGTGGTAAATCGGTAAGAGACATCATAGATTGCACCATATATAATAAAGTATGGTTACGATGTTTGGACACACCATTACACTGTGGTGTTCCTGGTGGCGTGAGTAGTGAAACTATGTCACATTGTTTTAATTGAAGACCAAACTCGTAACTCAAATATTCGTCTCCGCGGTCAGATCGTAGAAACTTTATTTTCTTGTCACGATGATTTCCCACTTCACACTGAAATTCTTTGAACTTTTCAAATGTTTCAGCCTTATGTTTCATCAAGTATATATACCCATATCTGCTCAAATCATCTGTGAAGGTCAGAAAATAACGATACTCGCCGCGAGCCTTAACACTCATCGGATCGCATACATCAGTATGTATTATTTCCAATAAGTCAGTTGCTCTCTCCATTGTTCCGGAGAACGGAGTCTTAGTCATCTTGCCCATGAGGCAAGGTTCGCAAGCATCAAGTGATTCCAAAAGTCCATCAACATGGAGATTCTTCATGCGCTTTACACCAATATGACCTAGACGGCAGTGCCACAAATAAGTTGCACTATCATTATTAAATTTGCATCTTTTGGTTTCAATATTATGAATATGTGTATCACTACGATCGAGATCCAATGAACCATTTTCATTGGGTGTGTAACCATATAAGGTTTTATTCATGTAAACAGAACAACAATTATTATCTTACTTAAATGAATAACCGTATTGCAACAAACATGATCAAATCATATTCATGCTCAACGCAAACACCAAATAACACTTATTTAGGTTCAACACAAATCCTGAAAGTATAGGGAGTGTGCGATGATGATCATATGAATCTTGGAACCACTTCCAACACACATCGTCACTTCACCCTTAACTAGTCTCTATTTATTCTGCAACTCCCGTTTCGAGTTACTAATCTTAGCAACTGAACTAGTATCAAATACTGAGGGGTTGCTATAAACAATAGTGAAATACACATCAATAATCTGTATATCAAATATACCTTTGTTCACTTTGCCATCCTTCTTATCAGCCAAATACTTGGGGCAGTTCCGCTTCCAGTGACCAGTTCCTTTGCTGTAGAAGCACTTAGTCTCAAGCTTAGGACCAGACTTGGGCTTCTTCACTTGAGTAGCAACTTGCTTGTCGTTCTTCTTGAAGTTCCCCTTTTTCTCTTTGCCCTTTTCTTGAAACTAGTGGCCTTGTCAACCATCAACACTTGATGTTTTTCTTGATTTCTACCTTTGTCGATTTCAGCATCACGAAGAGCTTGGGAATCGTTTCCGTTATCCCTTTCATATTATAGTTCATCACGAAGTTCTACTAACTTGGTGATGGTGACTAGAGAATTCTGTCAATCACTATCTTATCTGGAAGATTAACTCCCACTTGATTCAAGCAATTGTAGTACCAAGACAATCTGAACACCTGCTCACTGTTTGAGCTATTCTCCTCCATCTTTTAGCTATAGAACTTGTTGGAGACTTCATATCTCTCAACTCGGGTATTTGCTTGAAATATTAACTTCAACTCCTGGAACATCTCATATGGTCCATGACGTTCAAAACGTCTTTGAAGTCCCGATTCTAAGCCATTAAGCATGGTGCACTAAACTATCAAGTAGTCATCATATTGAGCTAGCCAAACGTTCATAACGTCTGCATCTGCTCCTGCAATAGGTCTGTCACCTAGCGGTGCATCAAGGACATAATTTTTCTGTGCAGCAATGAGGATAAACCTCAGATCATGGATCCAATCCGCATCATTGCTACTAACTTTTTTCAACTTAGTTTTCTCTAGGAACATATATATAACATAGGGAAGCAACAACGCGAGCTATTGATCTATAACATAGATATACTAATACTACCAGGACTAAGTTCATGATAAATTAAAGTTCAATTAAACATATTACTTAAGAACTCCCACTTAGATAGACATCCCTCTAATCCTCTAAGTGATCACGTGATCCAAATCAACTAAACCATGTCCGATCATCACGTGAGATGGAGTAGTTTCAATGGTGAACATCACTATGTTGATCATATCTACTATATGATTCACGCTCGACCTTTCGGTCTCCGTGTTCCGAGGCCATATCTGTTATATGCTAGGCTCGTCAAGTTTAACCTGAGTATTCCGCGTGTGCAACTGTTTTGCACCCGTTGTATTTGAACGTAGAGCCTATCACACCCGATCATCACGTGGTGTCTCAGCACGAAGAACTTTTGCAACGGTGCATACTCAAGGAGAACACGTATACTTTGATAATTTAGTGAGAGATCATCTTATAATGCTACCGTCAATCAAAAGAAGATAAGATGCATAAAAGATAAACATCACATGCAATCAATATATGTGACATGATATGGCCATGATCATCTTACGCCTTTGATCTCCATCTCCAAAGTATCGTCATGATCTCTATCGTCACCGGCATGACACCATAATCTCCATCATCTTGATCTATATCAATGTGTCGTCACATGGTCGTCTTGCCAACAATTGCTCTTGCAACTATTGCTATCGCATAGCAATAAAGTAAAGCAATTATTTGGCGCTTGCATCTTTATGCAATAGAGAGATAACCATAAGGCTTTTGCCAGTTGCCAATAACTTCAACAAAACATGATCATATCATACAACAACTTATATCTCATCACGTCTTGACCATATCACACCACAACATGCCCTGCAAAAACAAGTTAGACGTCCTCTACTTTGTTGTTGCAAGTTTTACGTGGCTGCTATGGGCTTAGCAAGAACCGTTCTTACCTACGCATCAAAACCACAACGATAGTTTGTCAAGTTGGTGTTGTTTTAACCTTCGCAAGGACCGGGCATAGCCACACTCGGTTCAACTAAAGTTGGAGAAACTGACACCCGCTAGTCACCTGTGTGCATAGCACGGCGGTAAAACCAGTCTCGCGTAAGCGTACGCGTAATGTCGGTCCGGGCCGCTTCATCCAATAATACCGCCGAACCAAAGTATGACATGCTGGTAAGCAGTATGACTTATATCGCCCATAACTCACTTGTGTTCTACTCGTGCATATGACATCTACGCATAAAACCTGGCTCTGATACCACTGTTGGGGAACGTAGTAATTTCAAAAAAATTCCTACGCACACACAAGATCATGGTGATGCATAGCAACAAGAGGGGAGAGTGTTGTCCACGTACCCTTGTAGACCGAAAGCGGAAGTGTTATAACAACGTGGTTGATGTAGTCGTACGTCTTCACGGCCCGACCGATCAAGCACCTAAACTACGGCACCTCCGAGTTCTAGCACACGTTCAGCTCGATGACGATCCCCGGACTCCGATCCAGCAAAGTGTCGGGGATGAGTTCCGTCAGCATGACGGCGTGATGACGATCTTGATGTTCTACCATCGCAGGGCTTCGCCTAAGCACTGCTACAATATTATCCAGGATTGTGGTGGAGGGGGCACCACACACAACTAATAGATCTCAAGGATCAATTGTTGTTTTTAGAGGTGCCCCCTGCCCCCGTATATAAAGGAGCAAGGGGGGAGGCCAGCCGGCCCTTGCAGGGCGCGCCGGGAGGAGAAGTCCTCCTCCTAGTAGGAGTAGGACTCCCCTCTTTCCTACTCCTACTAGGAGGGGGAAAGGAAGGGGGAGAGGGAGACGGAAAGGGGGGCGCCGCCCCCCTCTCCTAGTCCAATTCGGACCAGAGGGTGAGGGGGGGCGCGACCCACCCTGGCCGCCCCTCTCTCTCTCCACTAAGGCCCATAAGGCCCATTACTTCTCCCGGGGGGTTCCGGTAACCCTCCGGCACTCCGGTTTTCTCCGAAATCACCTAGAACACTGTTACGCCCTCGATTCAATCGTACACTAATCATACACGCAAATGTGTACGATCAAGATCAAGGACTCACGGGAAGATATCACAACACAACTGTAGACACAAATTGAAAATAATACAAGCTTTATGTTACAAGCCAGGGGCCTCGAGGGGTCGAATACATAAGCTCGAATACACAAGAGTCAGCGGAAGCAACAATATCTGAGTACAGACATAAGTTAGACAAGTTTGCCTTAAGAAGGCTAGCACAAAAGCTACAACGATCGAAAAGGCAAGGCCTCCTGCCTGGGAGCCTCCTAACTACTCCTGGTCATCGTCGGTCTCCACGTAATAGTAGGCATCGACAGTGGCATCTGGCTCCTGGGTTCCGACATCTAGTTGCATCAACCGGAAAGGAGAAGAAAGGGGGAAAAGGGGGAGCAAAGCAACCGTGAGTACTCGTCCAAAGTACTCGCAAGCAAGGATCTACGGTAGATATGCAACATTATCAAAGGAAGGTTGTATATGTGGACTGGGCTGCAGAAATAACAGAATAGAGGGGAGAACCTAGTCCTATCGAAGACTAGTATCTTCTGAAAACCACCATCTTGCAGCAACAGAAGGGAGTAGAGTAGCATAAAGTAAAGTAGCAGTAGTGTTATCAACCTCAGCCGGAGATCCTTTCTCGACTCCCTGCGAGAAAAGCAATCCCAGAGCCATACTATCCAATTATCATCACAATCCATTTCTCATCACCATCCAGTTATCATCACAAGTATCCAGTTCTAGTTGTATCTATCGGGATACAACTCCAAGTGTCCGTTACCGTAGGACAGGCTATCGATAGATGTTTTCTTCCCTGCAGGGATGCACCAAATTACCCACCACGATCGCTTAACTCCGGCCGGACACACTTTCCTGGGTCATGCCCGGCCTCGGCCAAACAATACGCCACAACCCAACCTAGGCTTAATAGAGTGGCCAGCAAGCCGGACTAAACCTGTGCCCCCAGGGGTCATGGGCCATCCCCCTGGGATCCATTGTGAAATCACAAGAGGTTAAACAAACAAATGGAAAGGAAAATGAAATTATCAGATTAATCAAACCAATGGAAAGGAAAATGTGTTTACACACCAGAATTGGGAGCATATCCTTCCCAAGGGGAAGCGTAGCAGGCTATACATGATATAATAGCAAGTTCAAAAGCATTTAGATAAAGGGGGCGAGGGAAGAATCATGATATTACCCATACAATAGGGTATGGGTAATCGATCAAGAAACATTTCGCAGCGTGCTTCCAATGTTCTTGTTGACGATCGGAGTACCACAGACATGCTTCGGGATATCATTGACATGGTCATCAGGTAAAAGTCAGACTTTTGAATTCACAATGGATCCCGCGGTAACTGCTAGGATAGTTCGTACAATTTCATCATTGAAGGATGAGGATATGGCCGATGGGTTCAGCAGCAATCCATCGACAGGTCAAAAGGATGTAATGCCAAAATGATATGAACAAAATTGTGTTGGGGGGAGGCAAGAATGTTGTCGATGATAACCCAAATCATCGAGGGGCACGGATGGCGTTTCTCATCATGAATTCGACTGATATCCTGGAGGAGCATCAGAATGTTGATGATGATCACGACACATTTGTTGAGGGATTCCGTGAAGATATAATCGATTGGCGCTAACATCAAGTTAAAGGAATGATGAAGCGAAAGGTTATTGGAACCACGGGTACGCCACCAACTTGATATCAAGCTTGTTGTTCAAGGTGAAAAGATATGACAGGGAAGATCGACGTAAGCTTAGCTCATCATCAAAAATTGTGCTCCGGAAGAAGGACCAGGTAGCACAGTTCAAATTTGGCACGACAGTGATATTGACGATCAGGCGAGGAATGACTTGAAGGATTATTAACTCGAGGGCAATGAAAATTACGTAGAGTTATAGAATTGGAGTGTGGAATCGATTCAACCAATTCATTATCGGTGTCCTCGAATGATTAATATCTCAGACCCCGGGGGAAATCTAAAATCGGTGAGAAGTAATACAAGATGAAGACTCATAGGAAGCAACACAGTTGTTTGATATTCTTGAGATACCAGAGGGTAACACTCGAAGGTAGAGTAGAATAGATGCTTGGCGGGTGAAATGATCTGCAGAAGACAAGTACTTTAACTTGTCCGGGAAATGGAATTAAGAAGAAACTATGGTCGGAACCACGGTTATGAATGATCAAACCACCGATACATGATGAACCTATAACAAGGGTTAAATATTTTTACGAGCAGCTTCCATGATAAGTTCTACATCGGCCCCATGGGCATGAACACAAAAGTTCAAGGTCGACTCCCAATTCTTCAATGCATAACCTTTCATTGACTCCAGGTTTTAGAAGAATTTGTAGGGCGAAAGATTTATCTGGTGAAGCACCAGAAGAGTATGACTCGTGAGAACTCTCGGGTTCACAGGATTATGGAAGGCATAAGTTCAACCCATCGGGGCATTTTTACGAATCTATACAACCATCAACCAAGCAAAAGATACGCGTTCGAAAGCAGAGTATCGGAGTCAAAGCAGATGATACAATTTACCGAAGGTATTTTGTATCAGGGAAAAATTCGCAAGACTTTGTATGAGAAGGGGATTGTCGGATAACAACCCAGCAATGGATCTGGCGATTCACGACAGAGTTGATGTGAGTATCGGTAATCAATCAGATGAGAAGGGGATGCAAAGGCATCGGCTTATAGAAACGTCTGAATGATTCGATGCCTGGGTACAAAGGAGTTATGATTTCAAGACAAAGGATCAGAATTAGAGGTTTTGATCAAAAGATGAGTAAGTTGAATAGACTTAGAGGTGTGCCCGATCAAATCTGGATTGGGCAAGAACTAGCTCATATCTGGAAGGATGTCTGAGCAGGAAAGAGAACTTCCAAGGATTAATTGATGATTGCGAGTATTCACTCACACGTTGAATCCATAGGAACAGAGTGACAATCACAAAAGAATTTTAAAGAATATTGCTAGACATATAGAATTAATCCTACTGCAAGCAGGCAAGGAGAATCAAGAGCAATAGGTTGCAGACGATTTTAACAGATCAGATAGTATTTTCAGGTATTTTGGAAAGCATATGAACAACTGGGGATGAACGAATCCTGGTTAAGTGAATTATCCGCAGTGCAAAAAGAAGCTGCAAAGTAGAAGGCACAAAAGATTCTCGGAACAACGGAAGGTACTAGGGGTATCTTGTAATAACAGGAGCAACTAGGGATGAAGGTACAAGCGGCAAGGATGTTATTCAGGGGGATTATCGGTGGTCAGGAATTGCAAAGCGGTGGGCACAGGGTCTCGAAAAACATCGAGGAGTATCTGCAGAATCTTCTGGTGAAGCAAGCGACCATCTGTAGTGAAGGGGCACTCCGGGATGAAGTGGTTACGAGAACCTAATGTCAGAGTTAGTAAAATCTTTAACCCGAATAGAAGAGATATCAGAGTCCCATAGTATAGACGAGGAATAAAAGATCCTAATACCACCCAATGGCGACATGGGCCCATAAGACACACAGCCATGTTAGTAAAAGTTTTTGTAGTGACGAGACTCAACTTCGGCCAAGGAGTTGGAAAGGGGGCTACCTACAGGCAGTCGTCTCTGATACCAACTTGTTACGCCCTCGATTCAATCGTACACTAATCATACACGCAAATGTGTACGATCAAGATCAAGGACTCACAGGAAGATATCACAACACAACTCTAGACACAAATTAAAAATAATACAAGCTTTATATTACAAGCCAGGGGCCTCGAGGGCTCGAATACATAAGCTCGAATACACAAGAGTCAGCGGAAGCAACAATATCTGAGTACAGACATAAGTTAGACAAGTTTGCCTTAAGAAGGCTAGCACAAAAGCAACAACGATCGAAAAGGCAAGGCCTCCTGCCTAGGAGCCTCCTAACTACTCCTGGTCATCGTCGGTCTCCATGTAGTAGTAGGCATCGGCGGTGGCATCTGGCTCCTGGGTTCCGACATCTAGTTGCATCAACCGGAAAAGAGAAGAAAGGGGGAAAAGGGGGGAGCAAAGCAACCGTGAGTACTCATCAAAAGTACTCGCAAGCAAGGATCTACGCTACATATGCAACATTATCAAAGGAAGGCTGTATATGTGGACTGGGCTGCAGAAATCCCAGAATAGAGGGGAGAACCTAGTCCTATAGAACCTAGTCCTATCGAAGACTAGTATCTTATGAAAACCACCATCTTGCAGCAACAGAAGGGAGTAGAGTAGCATAAAGTAAAGTAGCAGTAGTGTTATCAACCTTGGCCAGAGATCCTTTCTCGACTCCCTGCGAGAAAATCAATCCCAGAGCCATACTATCCAGTTATCATCACAATCCATTTCTCATCACCATCCAGTTATCATCACAAGTATCCAGTTCTAGTTGTATCGATCGGGATACAACTCCAAGTGACCGTTATCGTAGGACAGGCTATCGATATATGTTTTCTTCCCTGCAGGGGTGCACCAACTTACCCACCACGATCGCTTAACTCCGGCCGGACACACTTTCCTGGGTCATGCCCGGCCTCGGCCAAACAATACGCCGCAACCCGACCTAGGCTTACTAGAGAGGCCAGCAAGCCGGACTAAACCTCTGCCCCCAGGGGTCATGGGCCATCTCCCCGGGAACTCCTGCACGTTGCGAGGGCGGCCGGTGAGCAGACCTAGCTACCTCCCTAAAAAGGCAGGAGCTTACCAGTCCAACCCTTCGCGCGCCGCTCAGTCGCTGACGTCTATTAAGCTTCGGCTGATGTATACGACGCAAAACGCCCATACTATGCCCATGTGATGTTTAGTGCTATTAGGCCAGAGGCCCCTCGGATCATATATCCAAATCGTAGTAGATTAGGAACGCGCGGTAACAAGCAAACACTCACGAAAGATGTGACCCCGTTGCCCCGTCTCGAGGACTTGCGGCAAGGGCTAGGAATGCCCGGCCACGCCTCGTAATTATCTCGCGGGCACCCTCCAGGTCAACCCGTTTCCACATCACTCGCAATTAAGCTCGCGCGGGTACCCCTCAGGGTCGACCCGTCTTTAGTAACATGGTTCAATGTAAAGTCATAGTAACCATAGTAACTGTGTGTCCAAACATCAAGGGGAAAACCCGAGGAATCACCCCCGGTGAATTCCACTCGATGTAGTCATCAAGGTGAATGTAAAAGGAACCACCCCCGAGGTTCACGCTTGAGGGGTTGCACGGCAGAGCTGTATCGGAAGTGGTTAAGGAGGAAATCACCCTCGATGACCACAAACTAATAGCTACACTATAGGTTAACATCAGAAGTGTTGTAGAGGGCTCACCCTCGGCACTCGAAAGTAACCCAGTAGTGTCGAGCAACTAAGGGGAAAGTGATGTGCGGTGTCGGGGCCTAGTCTTCGATCCCGTTGATCGGGTCTTCTGATAATCCATCGGGGCAGTCGGGTCATGTGGGGGGTCACTAAGGGGTCTCTAACCAACCTATACTAAGTAGTTTAGGATAAGCAGGTAGGTAACAATAACATGTTACAAAGGCAGGCTATGCCTCAGAATAGGAGCAAACAATAACAGTAGCAAAATCTAATGCAAGCATGAGAAAAAGGAATGGGCGATACCGGGATGATCAAAGGGGGGCTTGCCTGGTTGCTTTGGCAAGGAGGGGTCGTCGTCGATGTAGTCGATCACAGGGGCATCAGCAACAGTCTCGAGGTCTACCGGAGAAGAAGAGGGGGAAGAAACAGTAATTACACGCAAGCATAAGCATAACAAGACAATAAGCAGTGCTAGAGGTGTTCAAACGTAGCGCTAGGCGATACTGGCGAAGGAGGATAACATCCGGGAAAGTTTTCCCGGTTCCGGACGTCTGTCAAACAGATGAACCGGAGGGGAAAAGTTCAACGTTTGCTATGCTAGAGACGTGTGATATACGAACGGAGGGCGTATTCGGATTTGTGTCGTCGTTCTGAGCAACTTTCATGTAGAAAACATTTTCATCTGAGCTACGGTTTATTTACTATGAATTTCTAAAGGTTTAAACATTTTCTGGAATTTATTTAAATAATTTAAATCAACATCAACCAGAATAGTAAGGGATGACATCAGCATGACGTAGGCGTGACATCAGTAGTCAACAGTGTAGTTAACTGGAGTCCAACCTGACTTGTGGGTCCAGTGGGACCCACCTGTCATAGACTAAACATGTTAACTACTGTTTAATTAAGCAGGATTGATTATGTTTAATTAAACTAGATTAATTAAGTTAATTAACTAATTAAATATTTATTTTATTCATTTATTTTTTATAAAAACATTCTGGGGCGCTGGGGCCCCCATGTCAGTGGCCCATGGGGCTTTGCGGGCGCTGGGCTAGTGGTAACGGGCGACGAGCGCCAGCCCGCTTCCCAGGTCACCAGGGGGGCGCCCGCCATGGGCGCGGCAAGGCCGGCCACCTGATGCAGGAAGTGGCGAGGCCACGGTGAGGTGTGCAGCAGAGCAGCGGCAGTGCGGGAGAAGCGTCGCGGCGCGGGGTGGCTACGGCGCCGGCAGAGGCAGGACGAAGCGCAGAGAAGGCGCAGAAGGAAGCGGACGGCGCGGCCGCGCTAGGCGTGCGGCGCGGTGTACGGGCGCGGGTGGGATGCACGGGACACACGCGCGAGCGCGGTGACCGCTCTGAGTTCGCGGCCTCGGTCAGGAGCACGGGCGACGGCCTACGGCGTTAAATCAAGGAGGGGAGAGGGGGAGCGGCCGTGGGAGCTCACAGAGGATGATGGGGACGCAGTCAAGGGAGTCGGAGCTTGCCGGTGGTGACAGATCCAATGGCAAGGTGTCGTGGCTGAGGTGGAGGACGACGGGTCGATGGCGGCGCCTGGCATGCGTTTGCGCTGTGGAGGGCGGCGGTGCTGAAGGAGAGCGAGGGGGATGGAGCTTGGGCGTCGAGGCCGGGCGCTCATGACAGGGAGCCCACCATCCGGAGCGACGGCTTGGTCGGGTGCAGCGTGAGGGGCGTCCATGTCGGGGAGGGAACGGGGGAGGAGATGCGGTTGGGACGTCGGTGACGGGTCGATGTAGGTGAGGTGGCGCCGGTGTAGGGGCACCGCAGGGCGCGGTCGGTGGGGTGGATGGCGCCCCCGATCCAGATGGGGATCGAGGGGTTGGGGCAGACGAGGGACGAGAGATTAGGGAGTGGGGATAGTGGGGGTTGTGCGCTAGGGTTTCTAGGTGCCAGGGGGTTAGTAGTGGGGGGTTGGGCCGGCCTAGTCGGCCTGGTGACCAGCTGGGCCGGCTGGCCCAGTGGGGGGGCTTTTCTTTTCCTTTTTTTGAAACTTCCTTGTTTTCTTTTAATTTCAAAAGGCAAAACAGTTTATTAAAACACAAAGTTTGAACCTAAATTATTATTATAATTTAGACTACTGCCACAATTAGTTTGGATGTTAAATAAATTAGCTTAGCATTTTTATAAAACAAAAGGCATTTAAACAACGTTTTAACCATTGTTTTAATTAATTTAGGGCATTTAAACGCTTTGCAAAAATGTTGGTTCACCACCAATATTGCCAAAAGGATATTTGCCACCCGATGAGCATTTTAGTTTTCATGTTTGAGCAAATTAGAATTTTGACTTTAATTTGAAAATGAGATTTGGACTGGAATAGAATCAAAGTGAGATTAGCAACAGTAACAATGATGACAAGGCATCATCTAAACGGGATTACTGTAGCATGATTCTCGGGGTGTTACAAACACTTCCGGTGTCCGAATATAGTCGTCCAATATATCAATCTTTATGTCTCGACCATTTTGAGACTCCTCGGGATTACATTCAGGACTCCGAACAACCGTGGGTACATCAAAACATATAAACTTATAATGAAACTGTCATCGTAACGTTAAGCGTGCGGACCCTACGGGTTCGAGAACAATGTAGACGTGACAGAGACACGTCTCCGGTCAATAACCAATAGCGGAACCTGGATGCTCATATTGGCTCTTACATATTCTACGAAGATCTTTACCGGTCAGACCGCATAACAACATACGTTTTTCCCTTTGTCATCGGTATGTTACTTGCCCGAGATTCGATCATCGGTATCTCAATACCTAGTTCAATCTCGTTACTGGCAAGTCTCTTTACTCGTTCCATAATACATCATCTAGCAAGTAACTTCTTTAGTTGCATTGCTTGCAAGGCTTAAGTGATGTGCATTACCGAGAGGGCCCAGAGATACCTCTCCGACAATCGGAGTGACAAATCCTAATCTCGAAATACGCCAACCCAACATGTACCTTTGGAGATAAATAATAACTTTATTATTGCCTCTAGGGCATATTTCCTTCAGTGGGATCCCAAACAAAAAGCACACGTCACTCTTGCCGCAACCGTCGGTGATACACAACAAATCAAAAACGATCTGCAGCACTTGTATGTGTGCGGAGGGCCTCCTGAACCGTTTTTGATAGAACATTGTCGCACACGGTAATTATTGGGAAACATGTGTGATGGCGTCTTGCATGGCATACGTGTTTCGCAAAAAACTCGTGTGCGATGGGGCACATATCACACACAGTTCATATGTTGGCCTGTGTGCCTTACATACTGTTTCCCAAACGGTTAATTACGACACACCGTTTGGTTTCACCGCATCATTAGAAACGTTTAATCACCGATCCCACACATGCGAAAGAATTTAGTGTGTGCTACATCGCACGCGATTACATTTTGCAAGGCCTCTGGATCATTGCTCCATATCCCTGACGGTTTCTGGGTCGTGTGGGAAGGACCCCCCTATCGCCCACACTCACTTGGCGATGTTTCCAAATGCCGTCGCAGAAAGGGGTTAAAAACGTTATGGCACCTCGCTCTACTAGTGTATAATCCACACTCGGCAGGACTAGGGGTATTATCTCTCCGGAGGGCCCCGAACCTGGGTACGTCTTGTGTATCACACTGTCTCGTACCAACCTCACCTCTGAAGCCCACCGGTGCCCTCTTGCCTGTTCCTCTTTTTAGCCATCCCATGGCATCTACCGTGAGATCAGCACGACAGGGTTATTCTCATTATGGGTGTTTATTCACTTGTACTCGCATGAGAGAGGTTGGTATAAGGTATGACCAATCCCGTCAATTAAAAAAGAAAAAAATATATAATAGAATAAACTCCCCCCGGAAAGTTGATTGTTTGCAGGGCACCTGTGAATTCGGCTAGCGATGGCTTGAGATTGTATGGTTGATGGGGGATAAACTTTTCATTTCCGCATGAGAACCGCCAATAATGTGTTTAGCATGGAATATATTGAATACCTTAGTTGTGACATTGACAGGAAAGACACACCACTCAAAATGTATTTGTATCTGTCTTAAGCAATGTGCTCTGGCAGCTCTGCAAATCCATGCTTCCCTCTGTGAAGGGCTTATGATGTTTACTACACAACTTGTTCTTGTATACTCATGTTGGGCCTCCAAGCGCAGAGTTTTGTAGGAAAGTAGAAAATTTCTCTCAAGTGGATGACCTAAGGTTTATCAATCCGTGAGAGGCGTAGGATGAAGATGGTCTCTCTCAAAAAACCGTGCAACCAAATAACAAAGAGTCTATTGTGTCCGCAACACACCAAATACAATGGTAAATAGTATAGGTGCACTAGTTCGGCGAAGAGATGGTGATACAAGTGTAGTAATGATAGTAGATATTGATTTTTGTGATAGGAACAACAAAAAACAACAAGGTAGCAAGTAACAAAAGTGAGCACAAATGGTATTGCAACACTAGAAAATAAGGCCTAGGGTTCATACTTTCACTAGTGCAATCTCTCAACAATGCTAACATTTAGATCATATGGCAATCCCTCAATGTGCAATAAAGAATCACTCCAAAGTTCTTATCTAGCAGAGAACATAAGGCAAAATTGTTTGTAGGGTACGAAACCACCTCAAAGTTATCCTTTCCGATCTATCTATTGAGCTATTCCTATAAGTGTCACAAACAGCCTAAGAGTTCGTACTAAAATAACACCATATGATACACATCAACCAACTCTAATGTCACCTAGATACTATGTCACCACGAGTATCCGTGAGTTGATTATACGATATGCATCAAACAACTTCAGATTCATAATATTCAATCCGATAAAAGTGAAATGCCAAAGGTAAGAATTCAATTCATCGCAACAAGATAGAGAGGGAGAAACACCATATGATCCAACTATATTAACAAATCTCGCAATAAATCAAGATCGTGCCAAATCAAGAAGACGAGAGAGAGAGAGAGATCAAACACATAGCTACTAGTACAAACCCTCAGCCTCGAGGGTGAACTACTCCCTCCTCATCATGGAGACGATCGAGATGATGAAGAGGGCCTCCGGTGATGATTTCCCCCTCCGGGGGAGTGACGAAAAAGGGCTCTAGATTGGATCGTGGAGGTACAGAGGCTTGCGGCGGCAAAGTCGTATTTCTAGGGTTATTTCTGGTGGTTTCTCTATTTATAGGATTTTTTGCGTCAGTTTCACGCTAAGATGGGCCACGACGTGCCCATTACCCACCAGCCCACCACTTTGGCCCTAGTGCGCCCTGGTGGGTAGTGTCCACCTCGTGGCTCTTTTGGTCCTCCCACGAAGCTTCGGGGGTCTCTTTTGTTCCAAAAAATATCGTCGCTGCATTTGGACTTCATTTGATATGGATTTTCTGGAAAACCAAAAACAAGCAGAAAACAGCAACTGGTACTGGGCACTAGGTCAAATGTTAGTCCATAAAAACCATATAAAAGTGCACCAAAATCATACAAAACTATAATAGACATGGCATGAATACTTCATAGATTATAGATACGTTGGAGACGTATCAGCTTATCTTTTACTTTTTTGTTAGTTTTATTTTTGTTGAGACAATTTCTTATTCCAACCTATTCTTTAGTTGGCAAGCATCATGTGGTGGGCAAAGATCCAGGCACATATGGCCATTCAAGTATATTTGATCATGAATTATTATTGTTGACAATTATCTGTATGATAAATGAGTTGGGAGGCGAAACATTAATCCCCTATATTTCTCTGTGTCGATGGATGCCATTTGTTCTAAAAATATGCTATGAGTACTAGAAATCATAGAAGATTATATGATAATTGAGTATGTGGAGCTCTTACTTAGACTTTGTTGAAAATAAGATGCATTGAAATTGTTTTGTGACTAAGAACATAGCTTGTTACATTTCAAGAGAATGTATTGTTTAAACCATAACATGCAAATGATTGTACTTGATCATGATGAGTTTTATGAGAGAGAGAGAGAGAGTTGTTGTTTATGATGCTAGGAAAAGTGATCGATATTATCATTGATCAAACTTATGCACCATGCTAGCATTCACACACTTCATAAATTATTTATTTTATCATTTACTTACTCGAGGATGAGCAGGAACTAAGCTTGGGGATGCTAATATGTGTCCAACATACAGGGCTGGCCCTGAGGGGGGACGAGAGGGGCAGCCTCTTCGGGCCCCCGAAACAAAGGGGCCCCTTCCTAGGGCATGGGGGAGCACAGAGCATCTTGTCCCAATCACCATTAGAGCATGAGAGATATGTTCTATGCGTCTTAGGAGGAAGAAAGCTGAATCGGTTTCCCTTTTAGTGAACTGGGCCTTGGCTTTTCTCTAGGAGGAATGCTGCTATTTGTTAAGTGATAGTGGGTCTCAGTTCGTTGGGCCATATTATCTCTAATTCCTTTTGGTGCTCTATTTTCGATTCCTCAAAAAATAATGTTGGTTGGTCCCATTTTTCTGGACTATGCAAGTGTTGACCTTTTGGTTAAAAAATGCAAGTGTTCACTAGGTGGGATTGTGCCCTTATGGTTGTAGTATGTTCCATTTCTTTTTAGTTTTCTGAACTTTGAGGAAAAATAATAGTCCCACTGAGGGAGTCCTGGACTAAGGGGGCCTCAGGCGTCCGGCCTGTTATCCATGGGCCGGACTGATGGGCTGTGAAGACATGAAGCCCGAAGACTGTACCCGTGTCCAGATAGGACTCTCCTTGGCGTGGAAGGCAAGATCGGAGATCAACTATGAAGATTCCTTCTTATGTAACCGACTCTATGTAACCCTAGATCCCCCCGGTGTCTATATAAGCTGGAGGGTGTAGTCTGGAAAGGATATACTCATTACCATAGTCATACAGGCTAGACTTCTAGGGTTTAGCCATTATGATCTCGTGGTAGATCAACTCTTGTAATACTCATATTCATCAAGATCAATCAAGAAGGAAGTAGGGTATTACCTCCATAGACACTACAAAAAAAATACACTTCCGTGATGATACGTGTTTGTCACAGTAGGTCACATTTTTTGTCATGCATGTACATCCATGACAAATTTATGACAGAATCAAGATAGTCATATTTGTGCTGTCGTAGAAGTGTTCCATGACATTACCAAAATCATCATCACAGAAGTGTCCACTTCCATGATGATAAATCGCGCGTCACAGAAGTGCTTTCGTCAAGGGTGACCAACACGTGGCATCCACCGTAACGGAACGCTGTTAAGCTATCGGGTCGGTTTTTGGATCCGATAACCCGTTAACAACCCCGACCAATGGGGATTTTCTACGTGTAAAATCATCATTGGCTGGAGGAAACACGTGTCGGCTCACCGTTGGGACAGATGTCATCCGCTCATTGGACCGAAGGCGCCTATGATACGGCGACACGTGGCACGGCCCAACAAAGGTCCATTCCTGTGAAAAGGCCGGCCCGTTTGACTTGGTCAAAAGGTGGCGGGCCGGCCCATGGAAAGCCTGTTAACGGCATGTTTGCATATAGCCCATTTGCAGCCTGCTAACCCAGGGCCCGTTACGCCATATCCGAATTAGGCCCAGTAGCGTCATCTGGGCCGTCCAATATGATTCAGCCCGTTTTAACAACTGGCCCATGTGTGGCCCATGACTTCTTTCGGCCCATATGAGGACCTTTGTAACTATTGGCCCATTAATGGCCCGTGGTGAAACTGGCCCGTAATGAATAGTGTATCACTTTATACCCATTAACGGCCCGGTATTCCATTGGGCCGTTTCTAGCCCAAGTTATCTTTCGGCCATATCAGAGCCCATTAATTCTTGGGCTCATTTGCAGCATTCAGTTACATACGACCCGTTACTGTCATTTTCTTCTTATGGGCCAAATTCAGCCCGTCGTTACAGTCGGCCCGTTTGTAGACCGTTAATACGTTGGGCCGTTTTCATGTAAAAAAACCCGTTGGGCTGTTTTCATAGAGTTATCAAATACGGCCTATTAATGGCCCATTATGGTCCACGAATAGTACGGCCCATGATTGGCCAAATGATGATACGCCCCGTAGAAGGCCCATGGATCCTACGGCCCTTATGAGGCCCATGGATAGTACGGCCCGTAGAAGGCCCATGGATCGTACGACCCGTAGAAGGCCCATATAGAAGGCCCGTATAGAAGGCCGATGGATCCTACAGCTGGACGAAGGCCCATGGATCATACGGCCTACAGGAGGCCCATGGTTACAACAGTCCGTGTGTTGCCATGATTATTTTGGCCTAGTTACCAAAAATAGGCTATTGTGGCCACTAGAAAAAACCAGAAAAAGAACTGCAGTGACTACAAGCAAACAACTAAACAAGACAATAAGGAAATAAATAAGCAGGCAATTAACGCTAGCCTATTACCGCTATTACACATATTACATCCACTGGGCATCAAAGTTTGCCACCAGTGCAAATATAGGGAACAAAGCAGCACATTACATACACTGGTCGTTAAAATTGGCTACCAGTGCAAATAAACGCGGCAGCAAAACAACAACATAACTGAAACAACTTCAGAAGAGCTCAAGAAACATTATCCTGGGTATCCACCATGCTGGCAATAAGCTTAGCAAGCTGATTAGCTTTGTCCTGTATGGCGCTAAAATCCTCCAACGCTTGCTGTTGCACCAGAAAGTATGCATCTGAATGCTCCAGGGACTTCCGTAGTCCTTCCACTTCTTGTCGCAGCACGGCTGATCGATGTCTTTCAGCTTGTAGTTGAGACTCAAGAAACTGAACTGATTCAGACTGTGAGTTTGAATAGCTTGTGCAAGCGCTAGTGGCCAGTAACTCGAACACTAAACCAAGACAGGACTTTAGGGTTGTCTCGTTGTCTTCAAGATAGTCTTCCTTAGCTGTTTTATCAGCTTTGTTGGAGACCAACAAGGATGTGTCACTATCCTGAACCTTATCTGCATTACTTCCTTTACCATTGCTTAATAAGGCACTCTTCCCCAATATTCTGTCAGCATTCTAAAAGAAGAAACAAGCAGACACATAACAAGTTTAGCATGTACTAGTATATGAAACTCATTTCGGTGAACCAGTTCATTAGTAGGGTGGACAGGATTAAACTACCAAGTCTTCTATTGCCAAGTACTAGTACATAATAAAAGCATCAAACAAACATATATCTATGTCCTATGGTCACTGCATTGTCTTGCCAAATCAAAATAGAGACACGGTTCAAATCATATCAGTTCAAGACAAAGTAGCAGTGAAAGAATACAAAGCGTGGGAAACTACACGGCACAACAAGATTTCAGATGGGTACCACAGGTCTACATGTATAACAAAACTATTTGCTCTGTTGTGATGCTAGTAATGTGCATGATACAGAAGTCAATTGTCTAGACAATTGAAATTGAAATCAACAGAGCTATTGATAAGAGCAAACCTGTTAAAGAAACATGCATGAACATACCTGCTGTGCCATTAGAGTTTCGATTGGATCCTTCAATTTAAAAATAAGTTTGTATGAGTAAATACAGTGATACAAGAGCAAAGCAATCATAGTTAAGAGAGGCGCGCCTAAGCGCGCCTAGGATCTAGGCGTTGGCAAAACACATTGTGCATAACTACGCATAATCTATGCATAACTGCGCATAAGCATGCGCTTTGGTCAGTAAAGCGCAAGGCGGTGGCAAAACGCACAATTAACGCCTAGCGCTTTTTTGAACTATGATAGCAATGGAATCTTATATTAGAACAGTTGTTCTTCAGGTTTACGCACTTGTTCTACATGAACAGAGTACAGTAAGACGCAAGAATATAATACTTAAAAACAGAAAATGAGCTCACATACCTTACCACATTCTTGGTTCGGGACCAGTACAGAACAAGGCGTTCCCAGTCATCGTCCAGTAAATGTGTCTCAGGAGAACGTAAGGGAATTTGATGAGTTTCTTTGCGAGTGAAGTACGTTTTCTTCAGGTAATTCCGATACTGCCACCAAGCATTCTTGAAGATAGCAGAGGTATTAGCACAGGTTACCTCATCCTGAGTTTCCAAATCGGTCCTTCTCTATAGAGAAAAATGGGAAAATTTTGCTGTATTATAACCATCATGGAGGTAGGATGTATGGGATGAAGCAAAGTAATTGCCATGAATAACATTACTTACACATAACTCCTGGACAAACACCTGCAACTGGCATTTTCCTTCATCTTCAGTATAATATTTCCAAGATGGGAAGATACGCACATATGATTTAACAACATCAAATGCGATAGATGCTAAACTACAACTAGCTGGTTGTACTTCCTCCACAGGAATAGGCGTACTAACTGGTGGAGTTGGGGTTCGCCGTGATAGTGCTGGCCCTTTGGGCACTGGAGCTGCCTTACTAACTGCTCTTGTTTGGGAGCTCTGTGGTGGAGATGGTGTTGTGTCAACAGGAATTGGGTTACTATCGGCTGGGGTTGGGGTTAGATTGGGTGAAGTTGGTTCTCTGTCCATCGCAGTAGGGGTACAATCTGCGAGAGTTTGGGTTATGTGTGGTAGGGCTGGTTCTTGTGCATGTACAATCGGGGTGCTATCTCCACCAAGAGGTAGCACTGTTTTATTTGAAGACCGTGTTTTTAGTCCGCTAGATAGTGGCATCACCCGCTCCAATTCAAATGGCTGATAAACAGGAAACATAGTTGAATGTACAGACATTGTATGAGAGACAGATGCAATAGATAGTGTGGAAAAAAGAGGGCATGAAATAGTTGACATGTATATTGTTTAACTAAAACGGATAGCATGACATAATTTCACATATATGATGTCTATCTAAACTGGATAGCATAACATAACATAATTCAAAGATATGATGAATAACTAAACAGCATCGCATGACATAATTCACCTACATGTTATCTAAGTAATCAGGATCGCATCATTTAATTCACATATGTGATTTATATGCTAAACAGAGGGCATTTGATATGATGTCTGAACTAAGAACATGGTGTTGAATATTGTGTATGTGATGTCTAAACTATGCAATGCAAGACACCGTATGCATGATATGAGTAGTATAACCATGCCAAGTTAGAGCATACACCTCAGTGGGGGAATAGGACTGGTCATCTATCTCTGAATCCATCTTTGAGGAGCTATCGGGACCCAACAAGAGATCTGCTTCGACAGGTAGCACTGTCTGCTCTGAAGGCCTTGTTTTCACTCCAGATTTGTTCATCTCCCACCCAAATGGTTGATTCACAGGAAGAGTAGTTTAATGTACAAACATTGTCGACAAATGGAAATGTAATGAAGAAAAGGACGGGCAAGATATCATTCAAATATATGATGCCCGGTTAAACAGGATGGCATTGCACATTTCACATATATTATGGCTAGCTAAAAGACATGAGACTGCATAATTCCCATATATGATATATAAACTAAATAGGTGGCATTACAGAACATGTCTAAACTAAGCAGATGACATATATGATGTCAAAAGTAGGCACTGCAAGGCAACATATGCATGATATGACTAACATCATCATGCCAAGGTAAAGCAAACACCTTGGGGGGTAAATAGGATTGGTCAGCGGCGTCTGAATCCGCCTCAGAACAGATATCTTCCTCTGGATTACAATCTGGAGAGGGGTGGGGAGGGGTTTCCATTGAACCCACCATGGAGCGATGTCTGCATGACATTGTATTGCGCGCAAAACTCTTCTCTTTTTCTCTACATGTTCAGCATGACTGTGTACAATATCTGACATGCATACGAAAAAAATATGGTGAGATTATGTAAGGAGAGCATGCAGAAATTTAGAGTGATGGTAACAACCAGTGGGTGGATGTTTTTCCGTTGAACCAAAATAGCCCTAATGGATCGACGTGAATGTATAGTAATAAGTGATGCAACAAGTGTACAACCTCTTTGCCGTAGCCGTGTCGACCTCAGCATCATTGGGTTTGTCGCTGAAGCAGTTGAGGCAGAGGTGGCTGTCGGAGGTGTGGAGGAAGATCCGAGGAATCTATAGACGGCGTCAGGGCACTGCTCTGTTGTGATGGATCGTTCTGTCATTGGAGCAGCTTCGGTGAGCCGTAAGACGTCAAGGCTGAGGCAGCACAAGACATACATCGTCAATCTCAAGTGGGATTTTAATAGCATCTCCAATAGATGATGTAAAATGGATGTAAAATTAACATCACCCAAAACCACCTGACTACAATAGATGAGGTAAAAATTGTTGAATCTAAACTTAACTGTCGAAACTGAAATTTACTGTGGAATCTGAATGGTACTATCGAAACTGAATGCAATGGTAGCACAGAGGCACTTGGCATGTAGTTTAGGGAGGGCCTGCAGTTCATCTTCAACCTGCACCCCCCTGAGCCGCCAGCCACCATCGGCCGAACCGCCGGCCCCAGCGCCGCCTCGCCGCCCCGAAACAACTCGCCATCGCCGACCCGGCCAGCCCTCTAGGCCCCCCGCCCCCCACCCAGAACCCTAAGATAGATAGTGGGGTACCTCTCCGGCGAGCCCCCGTCCCTACTGCGGGTGATTCTTCCTTAATTCCGATGAGCCCCCCAACCCCTGAAAATCGACTGACCCAAAAGTCAATTCAGTCGATTGAAGTGTGGCTTAATCGGAGCAAAGCGGCAGCACGAGCGAGGGGGATAGCAGCAGCAGCAGCTGGGCGAGCGAGCGATCGAGCGAGAGCCGGAGCAGCAGCAGCGTGAGCGAGCGAGCGAGAGCCGGAGCAGCGGTGCCAGATCCAGCTGGTATTGTCGGGGGTTGGATGCGACATATGCCAAAGGATGGCTTATCATGGTGGGGGCGAGTAGAACGTCGTCGGTGCCTAGAAGCGGGATGAGGCGTAGGCATGCACGCCGGCAGATCTTACCCAGCTTCGGGGCTCTCCGAGGAGATAATACCCCTACTGCTGCTCTGCGGGGTCTCCGCATGGTCACTATGGAGATATATGTACAAAGCTGCTCCTCGAGCTGTGTTCTGGAGGTAGGAGAGGGCAAGGCTAGCTCTCCCCTCCTCTATGCTGTTGGTCTGATGGAAAAAGGATCAAACCCTTTGCATGGGTGCGCCGGGGGGTTTATATAGGCCTACCCCCCGGGGGTACAATGGTAATCTGACTGGGTGCGGGTCCCAGCCGTCTGTCTCTTAGGCCGCCGTCCTTTCCGCCGACTCCTGGGGGCCACCTCTGGTGGGCCCCGCCGACTGACCTGGCCACTATAGCCGCGCCTCTGATGACGTTGGCTGGGTCGTGGGGGCGTGGCAACAGTGCCGCCGCCTGGCGGGCGATCACTGTCGCCACTCCCCGTCTTATCTGGTTAATGGCGCATGGGATCCGTGGGAGGAGCTGGCCGACTCTCGGAGGCCGACTCCCACGGGGGCCGTCTTCGGGTGCTCTCGCCGTCTTCTATCTCTCCGGCTGACTGGCGGGGCCCGCCGTCTCTAGGCCGTATAGGCGGGCCAACGTGGGAACAGGGTTCCACCGCTGGGGCGGACGTCAGGGCCGGTATGGCCACAGTGCCGCGCCGTACCGAAGATCTCCTCCGGTACGTCGCACTGTAGCCATACCCGCCCTCGGTAATCAGGGTAGGGGAGGGCTGTACTCCGGCCATCCCCAGTCCTGTCCTTCTTCCAGAAGGCGGAAGGTGATGAAGTCGCGGGCCTCCCTGGAGTCGCCGATCGGGAGTCTCAGCCGCCTCTGGGACTCGGCCGTGAGTAGGTGTCGGTGATACTGCGGCCGACTCCCAGAGTCGGCCGATCGTTTTGGGATTCTCGGAGGGGCATAGCCTGCCCCGATGTCTTGAAAGGTTCTGGGCCTCGGGTTTGCCTACCCATGGCCCATTACTCCGACAGTAGTCCCCGAAGCTGGTGAGGCGCCGAGGGATGCGCCGAGGGGCCTCAACAGTTTCTTCCTTCGAGGAGTTGGTGTCGTAGCTCGCCCGCCGTCTCCCTTCGTGCCGATTATCAGGAGGCGATTCCGCTTCGGCCGTCTTTGTCGAGCCGTCTCTCAGAGGTCGGACTTTCCCTCAAGTCGCCTTGCTCTTCTTTAGGTAGTTTGAAGATCGGGGCGCCACGTGGCCGGGCAAGCCTGCCAGCCCACGCGCGCTACAGGACAGGCCCACGGGCGGGGCCCGCCACTACCGCGCCTCGGCCCTCGAGCGGATCCGCTGCGGCCGCGCGGGAGGTTGGGCTTTGTCGCAGTAAATGCACGTGGTAACTCCGCGTGGTAGATCGTGGGGGTCGTGGGGGCATGGGCGCAGTTAATCCCACGACGCCCCCTCGGCTCCTCAGCCCGTAGGCTTATAAGTAGGCAGAGGGAGCGGGGCGGCGAAGCACGCGCGCCTGCTCTCCTCTGCTTCCTCCGTTCCTCCTTCCTTCTTCTTCTCACTGCCGCTGCGCCGGACCACGCCCCGCTCCCGGCGATGAGTTCTTCTTCCGCCGTCGCGCCCGCCGCCGTCCGCTCCGGCGTGTGGGACGTCTCCGAAGTTGACGACGACATCATCGAGTTTCTTCGCAAGATGCGCCTCATCCCCAGCGCGAACCTCATGCAGGCCCGCGCCCCGCCGCCGGGGGAGGTGTCGCCGGCGCCGGCGGAGGGCGAGCGCGTCGTGTTCCGCTCCCACCTGTCGCGCGGCCTGGGGCTGCCGGCGAGCGGATTCTTCCGCTCGTTCCTGGAGTTTCATGGCCTCCAACCGCACCACCTTACTCCAAACACGGTGGTGCTGTTGGCGGCCTTCGCCTCGCTCTGCAAGGGATTCCTTGGTGTTCTCCCCACCATCGAGCTGTGGGGGGAATTCTTCCATTCTAAGCTCGGTACGCACGTCGCCGGCGTGCCAGCCCAATGCGGCGCCTTCATCGCGCTGCGGAGGTCGACAGCCGACAACCCATTCCCCACCATCCAGCTGATCAAGTCGGTGAAGATGTGGCAGCGTTCTTACTTCTATGTAAAGAACGTCGCCACAGACGGCGACTGGGTCAATCTGCCGGCCTTCGAGGCCGGCGCGCCGGCTGGGAGGCAGCCCAGCTGGTCTTACCGTGCCAAGACGCTGACTCCGGCCGGAGCCGCCGCCGTGCAGCGACTTCGGGTGTTGACGCAGTCAGCCGGCCTGACCGGAGCCGACTTGCTGGCCGCCTTCATGGCGCGCCGAGTCCTGCCGCTCCAAAGCCGGCCTCATCTGATCTGTCAGATGAGCGGCCACCGGTACCCCAGTCGGACATGCACCAAAGATCTTCCTCACGCGGAGGTTGCGGACACGATGAACTTCATCGTGAACTGCGGCCTCTCGGGGGACTGGCAGTTTGGCATGGAGCCATACTCGCGCGCTAACCCCCCGCCGGTGGTAAGTTGCTCTTTTCTTCTCTTTCTCTTTTTCAGCCGAATCCGGCTTCTGCTCTTTATTTCTCTTAACCTTTGAACCAAAACTCCCTTCTCCAGCCCTCATCGGGCGCCACGGGGCCGCCTCGCCAGTTCGCCTCTGATCGAGCAGAGAGCGATGTCGACGACCCCGACTTGGGGGCGGCGGCATTGGAGGCCGACGCCGAAGGAGGCGGCGAAGGAGAAGAAGGCGGCCCGAGGCCCTCGGCCACCTTCGCCGACTGGCCCGTCGGCGAAGAAGGGGAAGTCGCCCCGCACCACCAGCCGAGGCAAGATGGCGCGAGGAAGCGCCGGGCCGGGCCGAGTTCCCTCGGAAGCCAGGAGAAAAAGTTCAATGGGGCAGCTGCCGCGACCAAACGGGAAGAGGCGGCCGTGAAGGCCTAGCGCTTCCGTAAGGAAGTGAAGAAGCCGCCGCTGTCCTCTGCGTGAGTGCCCCTACTTCTGTGTCTTGTTTTTGTCTTCTGGTGGGTTTAGTCTGAGTTTTTACATGTGCTCCTCGCTTCAGAGCTCCTCTCACCCTAGGGAGGGTTGCCGCCGCCTCCATCAGGGGGTCGGTGGAGTCGTCCGCCATGACTCGGCGCATCGACCCAGCCGCCGACCTCCGAAAGGCGACGGAGCAGAATGCGCAGGAGAAGCGCGACGAGGACGAAGCCGCCCGTCGGAAGAAGGCGGAGGCTGAGAAGACGGCCGCCCCCGCCCAGCAGGGTCTTGAGGGAGCCGGAGCAGCCGCCGCGGCCCAAGAGCGGGCCGAAGAAGCCGCGCGCCGCCAATCGGCGCTGCTCGTCGTTCCGTTGAACTCGGCGCCGCCCTTGGTTTATACGGGGCGGCCTGGAGGCGCCGACGGGGAGTACGCCATTGCGGAGAGGGAGGGCGGCGAGATCCCCAGGCGAGACCCGGTGGTGCCGCCACCACCGCCCCCGCCGTCATCGGGGGGCACAAAGGGTAAACAGTCGGCGGAGCCGCCAGTACCGCCGACTACAGACGAAGCCACGGCGAACTTGCTTCTTCAAGTTGCCCTGCCAACTCGTCGCCGGCTGGAGAAGGCGACTTCGGCGCCACGCCCTCTGGAGACCGGAGCGGCCAGCTCGGCCACGCCAGAGGTCGAGGTGACGAGTTCCGCGCCCGTCGGGTGGGCGCGAGGAGGCGGCACGGGCCCGCTGAACCAGGCGCTCCTGGACGTCCAGGCGAAGCTGCGAGGTGAAAGCGACGCCATCCAGCACTGCTCAAGGGCGCACCTAGCGACACGAGCGGCCGTCCGGGTATGTTCCTTCTGACTTGTTTTTTCTTGTTCTTCTCTGTGGGGGCGCGCCAGCGCACCCACTGGGTGTAGTCCCCGAGTTCCAGGTCGGCTGCTGAGCAGGCGGGTTGGAACTCCAAACGCTTATTCTTTTTTGAAATGCTCACTGTAGGACTACCACAACCTCCGAGCCACCGTCTTCAACCGAAAATGTTGAAGAGCTGGGCAAGCGGACTGCCGACTTGTCGGAGAGCCGGAGTAAGTTTGCTTCTTCGCGGGGGCGCACTGGCGCACCCGCGGGCTGTAGTCCCCGAGATTCGGGCCGATTGCTGCACAGTCGGGCCGGATCTTCTTGGCGACCTTTTCTGACGACTTGTGTCCTTTTTTCTTCTTTCTTCAGAGGCCAACGCCATTCTTCAGCAGCAGCTGGGCGAAGCCAACACCGCCTTGCGCGCCAAGGAGGTGGAGTGTGGCAAGCTCGTCACGGAGCGCGACCTGCTGGCCGCGCAGCTGGCGGAGCAGAAAGAGCTGCTCAAGAAGGCGCAGGAGGAGGTGAAGGACAAGGAGGCTGAGCTCCAGGCCGAGTTCGAGGTCGAACGCTCCTCCTGGACCGACAAGGAGGCGATGCTGACCTCCGGCTTCCACGAGATTGAAGATATCGTTGATGGTAAGTTTTCTTTACTTGCTTTCTTTGAGCGGCCGACTGTGGGTCGGGCCGACTCTTGCTTTTTCTGACTTGCTTCTTTTTCCGTCTTTGGCAGACTTCTTCCCAGGCCATGCGCAAGCCGCCGTTCAAGCCATCGAGGCTGACCGTGAGGCGCGGAGGGCGGCCGGCGAGGAGGTTGCTGTCAACGCCCCCCGGACTCTTGACGAACAGCTTCTGAGCATCGAGGCTCGTCTACGGCCGGCTCACCGGATGCTGCGCCGGCTTCAACGAGTCGGCGCCCAGGCGATTGCTGCCTTGTGGCCGGAGATGCCGGTTCTGCGCACTCCCAGTCGGACTGCCGACTGGCTGGAGGTCGCAGCAGGCCGTCTAGAGGCTTGGAAGGGATCCTCGGCACGTGTCGGGGCACGTTGTGCCTTGGAGTTCGTCAAGGCGTGGTATCCAGACCTGAGTCTGGACCAGCTGGCCACGCTCCGAGCTGAGGCCCAGCCGGAACTGGCAGCCATGGAGGATGACTTTGTCAAGCGCGCCGCGGCGATCGCCGAGTACGTCGACACCAGCGTCTTCGTTCCTGAGCGTGCTGACAACGGCGAGGAGGCGCCGCCAGAGTGGTTTGGGATGAACCTGAACTACGGCGAGGACTCGGCGAAGGTGATTGGCTCCAGCGTCGAGGAAGAAGACGAGATGGAAGCCGACGACGAGACGGAGGCGCCGGAAGCCAGAGCGGGCGACCAGCCTCAGCTCGACCGAGTCTCCAACAACGAGCCTCGCCCAACTGCGCCGACTGCTGCTGGAGGTGATCAAGCCGAGTCTGCCCCGCCGGCTGCTCCAACGTCCAACACCGCCATCTCCGTCGAGCCCCCAAACCCGTCTACCGCTTTATAAGTCGCCGTCTTGCTTTACTTATCTACTTAATAGTTTCTCGAGGACTTTGTTAGTTCGCACATTTCCACCCACTGGGTGTATTTTGAACATCTGTTCATGGATTCGGCCAATGGCTTTTGTGGTGTAAATATTTGTCTATGTTCTATCGTTTCTTGCTTGTTGCTCTTTAGGCTTTTTTCCTTTTGTCGCCTTCCCTTGGGTGCCGTCTTTGCCAGTCGGACAGCCGCTCCGCGGACTGCCGCTGGACCAAATACCTGGCCGCCTTAGGAAGGCAAGTACTTAGCCGTTCGAGAGTTTTTGTAGCAAGTCGGATAGAAAGACGGCAAGCCGACTACTCGGAGTCAGTTTTGCGAGGATCAGCTGAAAAGCCGGCTCGGGCTATGTTTTTACGCTTTGAATCCTTAGCCTTTTTTCATGCGGGCGCCTATTCTGCCTTACTCCGGCCCACCAGTTAGTCGCTCTGCGAGCTATGGCTTTGGCGGGAGTCGGCTTAGGCGCAGCGCACTACTTGTCTGACCGCTGGAAGCGTTTTCATAGCATGAGACGGCAAGTCCCCAGGCCGACTGGTCGATCCCGGGGTCAAGCGGCATAAAGGGTGTCATACTCGAAAGCATAATTCTTATCATACAGATAATAAAAGGGGCAGTCCCCGAGTCCGTCACGGGGGCCCCAGAGTCTTGGTACTTAAAATACAACAAAAAAAGGGGGGGCGTGATACATACTACATCAGTTGTAAAATCTTCGAAGAAGATTCGCGTTCCATGGTCGCTCCGTCTCCTTGCCGGAGTCGTCCCTCTTGCGTGCTTGGGGCTTCTGAGCGTCGATCAGGTAGTAGGAGTTGTTGCCCAGCACCTTGCTGATGATGAAGGGGCCTTCCCACGGAGCCGACAACTTGTGCTGGCCGGCTGTTCGCTGGATCAGTCGGAGCACAAGGTCGCCCTCTTGGAAGGATCTTGGCCTGACCTTCCTGTTGTAGAAGCGATGTAGGCTCTGCTGGTAGATGCTGGACCGGCTGAGTGCCAACAGCCGGCCCTCTTCCAACAGATCGACGCCGTCTTGTCGTGCTTCTTCTGCTTCCTCTGTGATGTACATCGTGACTCGTGGGGAGTCGAACTCTATATCCGTCGGGATGACGGCTTCAGCACCGTAGACGAGGAAGAAGGGCGTGAAGCCGGTTGACTTGATTGGAGTCGTACGCAGACTCCAGAGGATGGCCGGCAACTCGTCAAGCCAACAGCCGACCGAACGCTCCAGCGGTTCAACCAACCGAGGCTTGATGCCGGACAGGATAAGGCCATTCGCCCGCTCCACCTGCCCGTTTGACTGCGGATGGGCAACGGACGCTAGGTCCAGTCGGATGCCCTGCGTCGCGCAGAAACGGGCCAAGGCGCCTTTGGCAAAGTTGGTGCCATTGTCGGTGATGATGCTGTGCGGTATGCCATACCGAATTGTGATGTCTGAGATGAAAGTCACGGCAGTCGGACCATTCAATTTTTTGATGGGCTTCACTTCTATCCACTTGGTGAACTTGTCCACCGCGACAAGCAGATGAGTTAGGCCACCTCGCGCCGTCTTGAAGGGTCCCACCATATCCAGGCCCCAAACTGCAAAGGGCCAGGCGATGGGGATAGTCTTGAGTGCTGAAGCCGGCTGATACTTCCATGATAAAGCCGGCTGCAAGGAGCCGGGCTATCTCTTCACCAACAACTCTTCTTTTCTCTTCTAACAGGCGGCACAAGGGCTGCCTGACAGGCTTCGCATCAGACCGGACATGTAACTTGTGCTCGGCGAATTCCGTCGGTACACCCGGCATGTCTTTGGGGGACCATGCAAAGATGTCCCGATTCTCATGGAGGAAATCGACGAGCTCGCCTTCCTATTTGCTGTCAAGGTTTGCACCTATGATTGCGTACCTCTCCGGGTGCTCTGGGTCCAAGGGTATCTTCTTTGTTTCCTTTGCCGGCTTAAACGAGCCCTCAGCTTCCGACTCCTTGGGTTGGGTGACATCTCAGGCTGCTTGCCGGCCATCGCCACAACCCGGTCAAGAAGCCGCTTCTCTGCTGCAATAACCAGGGACTCGGCCAGCCGACTACTCTCGGCCGCAAAGGCGGACGACTTCCTGTAGTCGCCGACTACAGTCAGGATTCCCTTGGAACTCGGCATCTTCATTTTGAGGTAGGCGTAGTGGGGGACTGCCATGAACTTGGCCAAGGCAGGTCGGCCAAGTAGTGCATGGTACGGGCTCCGGAGGTCCACCACTTCAAACCAGACTGGCTCTCGGCGGAAGTGATCCTTATCTCCGAAAAGGACATCTATCAAAATCTTGCCAATTGGGTAGCAGGAAAGGCCACGGACGATCCCATGGAATACAGTCCGGCTGTTCTGGAGTTGTCTTTGCTTGATTCCCAGCTTCTCCATTGTATCCTTATACAGGATGTTGATACTGCTGCCTCCATCTATCAGAACTCGCGAAAAGCGAGCTGCCCGCCTATCAGTGGCAAAGGTGGCCTCCAGGACCAGGGCATAGGACCCTGGATTTGGCATCACCTCTGGGTGATCTGCTCTGCTCCAACTGATAGGTTTCTCGGACCAGTGCATGAACTCTGGAGTGTCTGATGTTACTGCGTTGACTTCTTGCTGCTGCAGCCGCCTGTTGCGTCTGTCGTCTGCCACACAGGTGAACACCACGTAGGCTCCATGCTCTTTCGGGTACTCGTCTTGTACTGCGCCGACTGGCCTGGCAGCCGGCTGCGGGGACGGAGGCGGAGGCGGCTGTCCAGTAGGTGGAGGAGGCATCAAGCCGTCTCCCTTGGCAATCCTAGTCAGCCAGTGGCACTTTCTGGTGGTGTGGTTCGATGGCTTCGCGCCACTGTGAAACTTGCAGGGGCCATCCAGAGTCTGCTCGTAGGAGAAAGCCGGCAGCCAATTGGGCTTGCCGCCCTTCTGCCGCTTGGGTGGAGGCTGCCCTTCTGGTTGCTGATCGTCGACCGTTGCGACCTGCCGGCTATTGGAAGCCGGCTGCAGGGCCTTGCGCTAGGGATCGTTCTGCTGCTGCCGCCGGCTGGCGTCTCCAGCCGGGGTTCTGGGAGCCTGAGGGGCGACTTTGCCTGTCGCGTTGACTTGGATCTCCGTCTTCATAGAAGAGTCGGCCATGGCGTACTTGTCTGCTATGATCAGCAGCTCATCCAGGGTCTCCGGCTCGTCGCAGAGGAGCTTATGCTTGAGGAGGGTGCCTTCTCTGCACCCGGCGGTGAAGTACTCGATGGCCTGCACCTCGTGCACGCCCTCGCAGGAGTTTCGGAGCTCGGCCCAACGCGTGAGGTAGTCGCGAGTTGATTCGTCGGGGCCTTGCACGCACAAGGAGAGCTGGCGAGGCTTGGGAGGTCGCTTGTACGTGCTCGTGAAGTTGCGGACGAAAGCCTCGGTGAAGTCGACCCAACTGTTGATGCTGCGGGGTTTCAGGCTGTTCAGCCATGTCCGGGCTGTGCCCTGGAGCATGAGCGGAACATACTTCACGGCAACGCGCTTGTTGCCGTTCGCTATGCTGACGGCTGTGGAGTAGTCAACTAGCCAGTCCTCTGGCTTCATGGAGCCGGTGTACTTGGGGGTATCTCTGGGGAGAGTGAACCCTTTGGGGAAGGGCTCATCTCGGATGCGAGGACCAAAACACGGCGGCCCCAGCTCATCTTCTTCTTCCAGCATCAGAGATCGATGGAGTCGGTCGATCCAGAGGCGGGCATCGTTCTCTCCGACTCCCTCTCGGCGGCCTAGGCGACCTCCGAGAGTCGGATGTTCAACGGGCGGTGGAGAGACTCGCCTTTCCTTGCGGGGTGGCGGAGGCACATAGTCGTCCCGCCGCTCTACAGCTCTCGGGCGGCCGTCTTGGTCGCGCTCGATGGTGATATGAGTCCGACTGCGGCTTGTAGCCGGATCCTTGTCTTTTCTTCCGCGGACGCCGCCAGTCGGCGCTCGAGATGTTGCGCCTTGATCTCGGCGGGGTGGCAGGTCATCTTTCTGCTGCTGCGGTCCTTCGGAGCGGCAGCCGGCCGCGTTCTGCGCGCCGGCCACGTCGAGGAGTTGCTGGACTCGCTCCGTCATCAGTCGGCGCTCTTCTCCTTCAAGGTTATCCAGCTCGTCCGCCTCCGCTTGGGCGGCTCGAATGTTCTCGGCGGGCGTAGCGTATACGGGGCGGTTGGCCCCGAACATGCTGGCGATGTCCGCGCCGCACTGCCGGACCGTGCCTAGGCGGCCTGGCCCCACTGGGGCCGGCGAACCGCCCACGGCGCGATCCATCTCGCGCTGGTAGGCCTCTAACAAGCGTCTCATGCTGGCCAGCTTCTTCGCGCCATCGACAAGCTGGAGGCGGTGTGCCTCCAGCGCTTCAGCGTCGGTGTCCTCTGGAATGGGCGCATCCAGGTCTTGCAGTGCCGCGTCAAGCGGGTCGCGAGCTCTCCCGTCAGAGTGCTTGCCATGGTCGATGACGAGCACCTCAGTGACGGTGCTTCCGCTGCCCTCCGCGCGAGGGAGCGGCTCGTCGTAGACCACCACGTTGGTGGGGAAGGCGTCGAGCAACGTGGTGTCAGAGTCAACCAGCATCGGGTCGGTGGAGCCCACGGACTCCAGGTCGGTGGCAGGCTCGCCGGCAACGTGGAGGTCGTCGAGGAGACCCGCGAGAAGGTTCGCGGGGCCGCGGGTGCCTGCGTTGGACGCAGGCTCGTCGGAGGGGCTAACCTCGCCGATAAGATCGGCGAGGCAGCTGGCCGCGCAAACGGTCTCAACGTTGCGCAGCGCATCGGTGTGAACTTCTTCTGGCATGCCGGGCTGGCTACGCTCGCCAGGGAGGAAAAGGGTTCCCGTCCAGAACAGATCTCCGGACGACGGTGCACCCTGCCCCAAGGTGGGCGCCAAATGTCGGGGGTTGGATGCGACATATGCCAAAGGATGGCTTATCATGGTGGGGGCGAGTAGAACGTCGCCGGTGCCTGGAAGCGGGATGAGGCGTAGGCATGCACGCCGGCGGATCTTACCCAGCTTCGGGGCTCTCCGAGGAGATAATACCCCTACTGCTGCTCTGCGGGGTCTCCGCATGGTCACTATGGAGATATATGTACAAAGCTGCTCCTTGAGCTGTGTTCTAGAGGTAGGAGAGGGCAAGGCTAGCTCTCCCCTCTTCTATGTTGTTGGTCTGATGGAAAAAGGATCGAATCCTTTGCATGGGTGCGCCGGGGGGTTTATATAGGCCTACCCCCCGGGGGTACAATGGTAATCTGACTAGGTGCGGGTCCCAGCCGTCTGTCTCTTAGGCCGCCGTCCTTTCCGCCGACTCCTGGGGGCCACCTCTGGTGGGCCCCGCCAACTGACCTGGCCACTGTAGCCGCGCCTCTGATGACGTTGGCTGGGTCGTGGGGGCGTGGCAACAGTGCCGCCGCCTGGCGGGCGATCACTGTCGCCACTCCCCGTCTTATCTGGTTAATGGCACGTGGGACCCGTGGGAGGAGCTGGCCGACTCTCGGAGGCCGACTCCCACGGGGGCCGTCTTCGGGCGCTCTCGCCGTCTTCTATCTCTCCCGCTGACTGGCGGGGCCCGCCGTCTCCAGGCCGTACAGGCGGACCAACGTGGGAACAGGGTTCCGTCGCTGGGGCGGACGTCAGGGCCGGTATGGCCACAGTGCCGCGCCGTACCGAAGATCTCCTCCGGTACGTTGCACTGTAGCCATACCCGCCCTCGGTAATCAGGGTAGGGGAGGGCTATACTCCGGCCATCCCCAGTCCTGTCCTTCTTCCAGAAGGCGGAAGGTGATGAATTCGCGGGCCTCCCTGGAGTCGCCGATCGGGAGTCTCAGCCACCTCTGGGACTCGGCTGTGAGTAGGTGTCGGTGATGCTGCGGCCGACTCCCAGAGTCGGCCGATCGTTTTGGGATTCTCGGAGGGGCGTAGCCTGCCCCGATGTCTTGAAAGGTTCTGGGCCTCGGGTTTGCCTACCCGTGGCCCATTACTCCGACAGGTATGGACACCGCCGCCGAAGGGGCCTCGCACTGGGGGAGAGCAGCCGTGGAGATGTCGCCCGCAGCGCCGGCTTCAAGATAGCCGCTCCATGGGGTGTGGGATGGAGCATCGTCGGCGCCCGGAGGTCGAGTTAAGGAGAAGGTGCGATGCGTTGAGTGTACAACCTCTTTGGTGGCGCCGAGTAGGCCTCGGCTTCGCCCGAGGAGTCGGTGAGGATGTTGCGGTTCCGGTGGAGCTGGTTAAGGCGGCGCTGTGGGGATGGAGCAGCCACGATAGACGAGGCGATCGTCGGAGCAGCTCCTTGGAGGTGGAGGATAGGGCGGCTGAATCGGCGGGACAGCGAGATGGACAACGGATCCTCATCCGGGGAGGTGGACGAGGGACGTCAAGCCGTTGTGATGGACGACGTCGTCAGGGAAGAGGCTCCGGCTGGGCAGTGGTGACATGGCGGACGGAGGATGGTGGGGTTTCGCGGCTGGAGCGAAGAGGTTATGGCGTCCTGGGATTTCGAATGGCGAAAAGGGGCGATGGGAGGGGGTGAAGCATGACTTAGGGACGCGCTTGTCCAAAATGTAGGGTGTGTTACAAAAGTACCCCCCACCGATTTGAGCTAGCGGCCCTTTCGGCTCAGGGTTAGAAGGGGGATTTCGCGTGTCGGGATTTGGCAGCTGGAGGGAGTTTTCACGCGCGTTGTAATTTCGGGATTGCAAGGCGCGGGTTGTGAAGGCGCCAGTTTTGGGAGCATGATATCTGAATTTTCGGGATATAACAAGACGCGGGTTGAATTTTAGGGACAAGCCTAACGTGTAGTAGTATTGTACTTGTATGTACCAAATCAATTCGCACTTCCCTCAACCAAAAAGAAAACAAAAAAAATAAAACTATTTTCACCACACAAAGAGAGAGTCTTGCCCCGTTTTACTATACAAATGCTATTCAAAGCTACTCCCTCCTTCCATCTATATAGGGCGTAATGCGTTTTTCGATGCTAACTTTGACCAAATATTGGAGCAATGATATATGACATGCAACTTACACAAAGCACACCGTTAAATTCGTCTATGAAAGGTTCTTTCAATGATATAATTTTCACATTGTGCATGTCATGTACTATTAATCTTGTCAATAATCAAAGGCCGTCTTAAAAATCTCATTACGCCCTATATAGATGGAAGGAGGGAGTATGAATCCATGTTATGTCCGATTAATTTTTTTCGCTTGATGTATAATGCATGTAACCTACCCATACCAACATTTTAGTGCATTTCAAATGTCTATACTACCGCTGCAATTCAAACTAAATTTGAATTTGTTTCTATATTTCAATAAGAATCTACAATCATGATTGTTGCCAACTTCAACCATCATAGTTTCCTTGCTATCCGCCAGATATAAATCGAACGGCCTATAATGCAGGATGGCAGGCACACCATCATCAACAACTCCGTTTTTTATAAGAGTAGAAATAAAATATATTAAATGTAGTATAACATGTTCATAACCACACCATGTGTATCATCGTTATATATATTCACACATGCATCGGTTTGAAACACTATGATAAATTCTTCAAATATCCGAATTCGCTTTTTATAATGAAGTATATATGATCTCTATTTGTCTTTTACACCCACACAACCATCTTATCTTTGTAGCTAGCGCTAACTTTCTCTTGTGCATGCACACGCCCGCATCCCTCTCACCCTCCCTCAGCATTCTGTAGCTCCATCGCGCAAATTCGTCTGTTCACTTTAGGTCGTTCACCCACGGTGTGTGCAGGCCCCCCAGCTCCTTCTTTACGGCACACATCGATCGATATGCCTCTCTAGCCAGGTGTGCCTAGCACAAACACAAGCTTCCCCTCTTCTCTTGTCATCGTCCATGCCTCACTCCCACTACTCTTTTCATCGTTCTCGTACTCGCACACTCCTCCCCCCTCGATATAGTATGCCTCTCGTACCACCTCCTACATGCATCCCTCTCTCTCTATCCTTCTCCTCGTGCCTCATTTGCTTCTAACACACATGCATGTATACCGATTGATCTCCCAACATATACCTAGATCGACTTTAACTACCCCCCCCCATCGATCGACGTACCTCACAAGTTATGTCTCTCCTTTCTCTAACAAAGGGCGATTGATCTTCCTATGTAGTTACGTCTGCTTGCCACAGCCACATCGTCCCCCCTCATCATTCGTGCATGCCTCCTGACCCGTCTCTCACACGCACGTGCAAAGACAACAAGCAACCATCTCATCTCTTATTGATATTGCGGGCGTGCCCTCCGTTTGTCTAGCAAGCCTATCCCACCATTTGTTAGAAGCAACTCCACTACCACCCCCTCCAACACTCTAGCTCTGTCTCTCTCCCAACCTTATTCCTCTCCTGCACATATGCATGGATGCTGATCAATCTCCTTAATACATGAGGCAGGCCTCTCTCCTCCTCCACACATATACCAACCATTGTACCTTTATAGTTAATTGGGCCTCCCTCTTCCCCCACCACACACTGATAGTCGAGCGCTGCAGGTAGGTATCCATGCCACAGAGACAAACTGCACATGTCCCATCTCACGTTCCAGTAGGCCAGCCACTCTATATCTTTGACGTGGGCACACACAAATTCGATGGCACTCTTCATCGATCACACGCGCACACACACACACACATCATCCCTCTCTTCGATTATATGGACACCTCAAGCCGATGATACCTCCACTCTCTTCTCGTGGATCGCCCCCTCTATATATATGTTATATCCAGGACTCTATATCACACACATTGCATATGTTACATTTTTCGATTGACCCCCCCCCCCCAACAAAAAAATCTCAAGAACCCACACACTATATCTCTCGAGGTTTGTATCTCTCTCACACAACCCCACGTAGGTGGTGTACGTATACAAGAAGAGAATAGGTGCACCGTGCACGTACTCACGCTTCATGCCCAGCCACACCCGCGCGGGTACACGGTGGAGCTCAATTCTTTACGAAATGGCAGCCCACGTGCGAATTTGAACGCATGTAGCGGTTGTTTACCAAGGGAGGTCGTGTACCACGGGTGCACGAAACAAAGTTCAACTTGACGCGTTGCCGCGTTATTTTTAAATAAAGTTATAGCGCTCAATGGCACGTACACAGAATATAAAACGATTTTTATGGAGAAAAAGGTAGTCCGCTCACTATATACAATGGATCATGCCTGCCTGGTTTGTCGCTCTTCAGAGTATCTCACACAAGGCTGCGGTGGCCTCTCTCTCTCTCACCGTTGGTCACTGACCCGGCCGCATCCCGTCCGCCGAGGGAAAGGGAGTGCGGTGGCGTCTCTCTCTCTCACCGATGGTCACTGATCCGGCCGCATCCCGTCCGCCGGGGGAAAGGGAGGAAGTGCACCGTCTCTCCGTTCGACGGCACCGAGGCAGCACGTCCCGATCTGCGGTACACGGCGTTCTCTCTGACCAAGCTCCGGCGCGGCAGGGCCAACACCACCTGCTCGCAGATTCCGCCCGCCGCCGCTCACCTAGTTACATCCCGACGACCTCCAGGTATCCCCTCCGGCCTCGCTCCACTGCCCGTCTTCCCACGTCGCTGCATGTGGATCTTCCATAGTTCTCTGCCCAGAACGTAGCTTGTCCGGCGTACTTTCCATATTGCATTCTTGTCCTCACACCGTTTTACACAAACACAACCGTGTTTTTATCTTCCCTTAGGACAAGGAATATGCTTCTTTTTTGTCGTCGCATGAATCATCAACTGTTATTTGCCAGTAACTGTTTCCTTCCTACCTCTTTTTTGCAAACAGGGCTATCCATTTCACCTCGTTGCTATTGCAACCTTTTGGTGAACTACACAAATCACTTTTTTCTTAAGAGTGTTTTGTGCAGTTGTACTAAAATGTCACACGGGCAACGTCTCTACATTTCAGTGCGACTGCACAAAGGGAGATTGGTTTTGCTCTATCCTCCTCATCCAACTCCGAGCCTAATCTTCTCCAACTAGTTAGTCTTAAGAGAGACTGCAAAGGTGACCGGCTTCTATTTGTGTGTTTATTGTTTCATCAACAGTCCTCTATTATCGTAATCACACTTAATATCTTTGGAACAGGGATGCTCAGCTCTATTTTAGTGGAACTGCACAAAATGATCGGAATGTCGCATCCTCCAGACAGCTACTTTTTCCCCAACATGCCTTGTTGATTTAGACAGAGCTGGGGGGACGTTGCTGCCAATGAAAACATGGATCGATTTTAATTTAACACCTTATCACAACTCTGTCTTCAGTTGTGATGTAATTATTAGCTCTGATCTGCTAATAATTGACATGCATTAGCAAGGACGTTAGTTTTTTTATTGTTTCCGAAAGAGCATCGATGGTAAGACACGCGAAACAAAAGCTGAAAGCTCACACCATTGCACAATTTCATGTTGCTGGAAAATTATTCGTATAGTACGTCAATTATGTAAACAAATGATGGAAGCTTGATAGCATTGCCAGAAGCCTCTTCATCATCCGGGTCCATGTGCCATGCACAAAATTATACTCCTTCGTTCCTAAATATTTGTCTTTTTACAAATTTCAAACGGGCATATTTTAGAGTGTAGATTCACTCATTTTGCTTCGTATGTGTACTCCCTCTGTTCCTAAATATTCTATTTGTCTGTCTAGATATTTCAACAAGTGACTACATACGGAACAAAATAAGTGAATCTACACTCTAAAATATGTCTATATACATCCGTATGTGCCAGTCCATTTGAAATCTCTAAAAAGACAAATATTTGAGTAGTCACTCGTTGAAATCTCAAGAAAGACAAATACTCCGGAGTATATTTAAGAACCGAGGGGGTAGTGCACAACCGCATGGGAGACTCAGCCCGGTCGTTGCGCCGCATTAATAGTGAGTAATGAGCAGTCAAATCATAAGCCCCACCTTTCCCACTGTAAGTTGCTCTGAAGAAGCAACCATCAATATGCTCTTCTTTGAATCTGCTCATACTACTCCATCCATCACTGTTTATACAGCGCGCTTCAGAAAAAAGAAAAAAATCTGTGGGACCAAGGCGACTAGCGATCGGCCTGAAAAATAACATTGGTAGTTATAGCACGGCGTCTATTACTAGATGGAATAATGCGTACACACATGCATGCAGTGCTTCCACCCCGGGTACACACATTCATGCACTTACTCCACTCCGTAGTAGTACAATACATGGAGAGAAAATTGTGGATTTGATTGCGGTTACCATGCCCTAATTAATTGAGCACACTTACTCCACTCCGTAGTAGTACAGTACATGGAGAGAAAATTGTGGACTTGATTGCGGTTACCACGCCCTAATTAATTGAGCATTAAACCAAACGCCTCTAAAGTCTCTCTGGTGGTGGAAATGCATTGAGAGAAATGCATCATAATGAAGCGCGCCCTGTAAACTATGACGGAGGGAGGAGTAGTATGAAGGTGCAAAACCAAGTACGCGTATGGCCAGTCGGTCAACGCACCTCCTCTTGGCATATCACTGACATGTGGGACAGGAGTGTGAGCAAACCGATCTCAATTGACGGCAAAGATCCAACCCACCGTTCCTTGAGAGAGACGAGGAGAGAGAACACAGAGACGGGCTCGCACGGAGGCCAAGATATATTCGAGCATGGTTGGTTGATTGATATCATTCATTACATGTTGCGCTGTCGTTTTCCGCCCTTCTCCGAAATAAATGTGTACTTTATCAGAGATAAAAAACAATAAGAGTACAGACGCTCCACCATGCGGTTCTAGTAGTAGTACTACTCGTACTACTGCGCTTGGACCTTCGCCTCTTCATGAAGTCGAACAATGATGGTACTCCGCTTGTTGGGTACTACAGTGTATGCCTCTGACAATCTGACACCGAATGGACTGATGCATGTCCACCGAGGGTAGGTTGCGTTAGTCAAAAGGCGTAAGCGAGCTTCACCTTGTCCTGCAAGCTTCTCCTCGTTCTGCGAGTTGAGGGACACACCAAAAAGTAGTGCTAGTCCATACTCCCTCCTTTCCGGTTCATATGGCTTAATCTTTTTTGCGGGTAAATGAGAGAGATTTATTCATATACAAGCATTCTTAGGACGATCAGTGTCGGTGTCAAAACCGGCGGATCTCGGGTAGGGGGTCCCGAACTATGCGTCAAGGCCGGATGGTAACAGGAGACAAGGGACACGATGTTTTTACCCAGGTTCGGGCCCTCTCGATGTAGGTAATACCCTACTCCTGCTTGACTAATATTGATGATATGGGTAGTACAAGAGTAGATCTACCATGAGATCAAGGAGGCTAAACCCTAGAAGCTAGCCTATGGTATGATTGTTGTGTATGGAGTTGATTGTCCTACGGACTACAACCCTCCGGTTTATATAGACACCGGATAGGGTTAGGGTTACATAGAGTTGGTTACAATGGTAGGAGATCTTGAATATCCGCATCGCCAAGCTTGCCTTCCATGCCAAGGAAAGTTCCATCCGGACATGGGACGAAGTCTTCAATCTTGTATCTTCATAGTCCAGGAGTCCGGCGAAGGTATAGTCCGGCTACCTGAACACCCCCTAATCCAGGACTCCCTCAGTAGCCCCCGAACTAGGCTTCAATGACAACGAGTCCGGCGCGCAGATTGTTCGGCATTGCAAGGCGGGTTCTTCTCCAAATCCTGTGTACCTGTAGGAATAACGCCCGATTTTCGTAATGTAGCGCTCCTCGGCTTCCACGCCCAATAATGGATGTCTTCCACGTGTCAAACGCATGCGAAAAGCCGGGGTATTTTTACATTCACACCCCTGGACGTACAAACGAGCCGCCTATTTAACGGGATGGGGATTTAGATCCAAACCACATCTTCTCCTCTCTGCGAGTTATCATCAGAGCGCTCCCGGCAAAAGGTCCATTCCAACATGGCCAGCCGTCGCAGCTCCTCCCCTCGCCCCTCCGGTCCTAAACCCGGGGACTGGGAGAGTTCCACCATCCCGCATAGCGAGTTAGTGTCGCTTCAGGCCAAGGGATTTCTCCCTCAAGCATACATGGTCCCGGTCCGAGCCTGTCTCGCCACCTACAACGGTGGAAAACAAGCGGAGAGCACCCCCAATCCCTCTAAAGGAGAGCGGGTGTGCCTTGTCCCATATCTAATAAGGGGACTGGGATTTCCAATTCATCCATTTCTCGGCGGGCTCCTAGAGTTCTACGGCCTCTAGCTGCACAATCTCACGCCCGCCTCCGTATTGCATATTACGGGTTTCGTCGCCCTTTGCGAGCTATTTTTAGGCGTTGAGGCTCATTTCGCGCTGTGGAAGAGGTTGTTCTGCCTTGTACCCCGTTCCCAAGAGGGGTCTATATATCAAGTGGGCGGAGCCGAAGTATGGCGCATCGCCGGGACCGGATACCTATCCGGAACCCCAAAGAAGGCGTCCGAGGACTGGCCTTCAGAATGGTTTTACATAGATGACGTCCCGCTACCGGACCCTATCCGGGCCGGTCTTCCTGAGTTCAACAGTGCTCCATTGAAGAAACGCTTGAGCTGGCGTCCGCGGAGCTCTCAGAGAGAAAGCGACAGGGACGTCCTCTACCTGATGGGCCGGATAAGACTGTTAGCTCATTCCGAACAAACCATGATCGGAGTCATGGCCGCATGCATTATGCGGGGGGTGCAGCCTCTTCAATATAGAGGCCACCCCATGTGGGATTTCAACAGGGAGGATGACGCCACCCGTTATGGTCGTAAGGGGCCGGCCTCGGCTGCTGCCCTAGTAAAGATCTTGTCCTCCTTGTGCAAGGGAGAAAAGGAGGAATTCCTCCGCGTCAACCCGCGGGCTGGATTTACTATGTACTATCCTCCAAGTTGGGTAAGTGAGCAATTGCGCTTGCCCGTTTGTTTTATACTCCCACGGTTAGATATGTAGTCTAACGACTTCAATGCAGGAACTGCGGCAGGAGGTAAAGGATATAAGCAGCCGCCCCCCATAGCCCGAGGACCCAGAACGGTCCCTCGATCCGGACTCTGAAGAGGATCCGGATATATCAGTGGAGCTTATCGATGGGGTGTTCCATCAGCTAAGCAAGGACAATACCTTGGTAGCCATTACGGCTGATTACCCTGGGTTAATCCCGGCCTCCCAGGTGACAGAAACCGGAGTTTTATTCCCTTGAGAGAGATTCCATTCTCACGTATTCCGGTGTTTCTAACGACAACCGTGTTTTGCAGGGGAGATTTTCGAGGCGGGAGGCCGAACCTGCGGCGGCTAGCCAACGAGGGGCCGCAGGGCCCCGTGGGGCAAAAAGGAATGTAGTTCGGACTGAGATGCCAGCGCAAAGGTATAGCACACCCTCTGTTTCCCTGGTATTATTCTGTCAGGGCATATTAACGTTCGTGCTATCTTCAGGACGAAGAGACCTCGCCGGACTATATCCAAAGAGGTTGCCAATCGTGCCTCCACCAGCCAGGCTCCAACGTCTGGCCAAGAAGCGGAGGCGAGCACCAGGCGCGCACCGGACGCTCCTCCGACAGAGGATGCGGACAGGCTGTCTGCCACAAATTCTGAAGTGGAGAGTGCCATGAACCACAGGCGTTGCCGGACAGTTCTACACGACGCTTGTTTCTCCCAAGAGGCTTTAGATGCCTTTAATTCGGGAGATGTGTACCTCCGTGCCGCTCAAAATGGTTTAGCCAGAGTGTCGGTGTCAAAACCGGCAGATCTCGGGTAGGGGGTCCCGAACTGTGCGTCAAGGTCGGATGGTAACAGGAGACAAGGGACACTTTATTTTACCCAGGTTCGGGCCCTCTCTATGGAGGTAAAACCCTACTCCTGCTAGATTAATATTGATGATATGGGTAGTACAAGAGTGGATCTACCACGAGATCAAGGAGGCTAAACCCTAGAAGCTAGCCTATGGTATGATTGTGTATGATGATGGTTGTCCTACGGACTACAACCCTCTGGTTTATATAGACACCAGATAGGGTTAGGGTTACACAGAGTCGGTTACAATGGTAGGAGGTCTCGAATATCCGCACGCCTAGCTTGCCTTCCACGCCAAGAAAAGATCCTTCCGGACACGGGACGAAGTCTTCAATCTTGTATCTTCATAGTCCTGGAGTCCGGCTGAAGGTATAGTCCGGCTATCCGAACACCCCCTAATCCAGGACTCCCTCAGTAGCCCCTGAACCAGGCTTCAATGCCAACGAGTCCGGTGCGCAGATTGTCTTCGGCATTGCAAGGCGGGTTCCTCCTCCAAGTCCTTCAAGAAGATTATAAACACCAGAAATAGTGTCCGGATCTGCAAAATAAGTTTCCACATATTGCCATATAGAGAATAATATTAACACAAATCAAATCTGCTGACGTATTCCGCAGTGCGTCATAACACTGCGACCAAACCTTCTATATAAATTGCTTTCACTGTTCCACCTCAGCTCGTTTAGCGAGGCGGTTTCCTTGGCACGTCTTGTCAAAGGAGAGATCATGTGCCCCCTTTAACGGGATTCTCATTAATACGGACGTGGGTAACCCAACCACGCCATTTAGCACGGCGTTTGGGAGGCAAGTGAGTTTTATTAGGTAGGTGGGGACGCCTAACCGTACCTGCTTATATAAAGGGATAAGGACTGACCTTTTTAACCTACGCCTTCTTCCTCCTTTTCCAATCCATCTCTCGCGAACTCAAGCTCCAGCGCCCAAGTCCGCTCTTCCTTCCTCAACCTTCTCCAACAATGTTCGGAGCGGGAGGCAAGTGGATGGTCTCCTCCGTTACGGAGGCTCAAGTAAAAAAGCTAAGGAAAGCCGGATACCTGTACAAGGACATCCCGCATCAGCTTCCTGAGAAGGGGCAGCTTCTTCCTACCCCAGGGCCCCATGAGAGGGTTGTTTTTCTTCCCCACTTCCTCCGTGGACTGGGCTTTCCACTTCAACCATTTGTCTGGGGGCTCATGTTCTACTACGGCCTGGATTTCCACGATCTGGCCCCGAACTTTGTCCTCAACATCTCGGCATTTATCGTCATGTGTGAGGCCTTTCTCCGCGTCCGCCCCCACTTCGGCCTCTGGCTCAAGACTTTCAACGTCAAGCCCATGGTGGTGTCCGGCACCCAGGCGGAGTGCGGAGGCGCTATGGTTGGCAAGATAGCCAACGTCCTCTGCTTCGATGGCTCCTTCGTGGAGACCGTAAAGGGGTGGCAGGCCGGGTGGTTTTACATCACCCAGCCCCACGATCCGAAATGGGTCGCGGCCCCCGAGTTCAGATCCGGACCCCCCACGCGGCTCATGTCCTGGAATGAGACGGGCCTGTCGTGGGGCAACGAGGAAGAAGTGACTGGGCCGCAAACGTGCATCCAGTCCCTGGTGAACAAGCCAATCCGGCTTGTCAATATAGTCCAGGTCATGCTCGTTCGCCTGATCCTCCCGTGCCAAGAACGGGATTTTACTTTGTGGGAATTCGACCCGGCGCAGCACCAAACCCTCAGTAGGCTCTTCGACATGACGTATGAAGACGTCTAGAAGGTGCTGACCAAAGGCGCCGAGTCCCCCACATCCGCCTCCGAGGATCGCGGATACAGCTCGCAGCGTAACGCTAGCGAGGTAAGCTATCCATACCTTTGACAGGTTCATTAAGCTCTTCTTCATAGATTAACTCTATGCGGGATCTAAACTGCCTTTACCTTTGACAGGCTTGGCAGGAGGTATCCGGACCAATTAACTGTCTGGCTCCTCTGCCCGAAGACCCGGCCCCAGCTCTCTTGGTGAAGCTAATGGCTCTGGCACCTTACGTGGTGCCGGAAAGGAAGGCCAAGAAGAAGAAAACCACCGGGACTCGAAAAAGTTCCCGCAACATGGTGGTACCGGACTCGTCATCTGATGAGTCCGCAACGCTCTCCTCTCGTGAAAACGAGGAGGAGGAACAAGGAAGCTCTCCCCCCCAGTGAGGGGAGCAAAGAGGAAGAAGGCCGCCCCAATAGGGGAGGCCGAGGGGTCGAGGAAAAGGAAGACCCCTCCGCCGGACTACTCCCATGACGCCGAAGAGGGCGGAGAGGAGTGGCCGGACCGAACCAAGAGTCCGGCGACATCGTAAGTGTTTACATACCAGAGTGACTCGTGATATTCTTTTAATGCGCGGCTTTCCCTAATATCGAACGTAATTTATGCAGCCCGCCCCGGGCCGAACTAGACGATTCGTCGAGCGGCTCCCTGGATTGGTCGGACGTGAACTCTGTTCCGCCCGCGGTCTCCCCCTGCCGGGCGGACGACGCCGAAGTGGCTCCCCGCCAAGCCTTGGGGCAGGAGGAGATGGTCCTGGAGGAGCCACAAGGCAATCCTTCGGACCCCAGGAGTAAAGGGGATAAAACCCCCCAGGGCTCCGAGTCCGGCTTCGTGCCGGACACCGCGCCGGACTCGACAGTCCCGGTCCGCGGTGGGCGAACTCCTTCCAAGAGGAGTAAGCCGTCTGAGCCGGCGGCCTCCGTCCCACCGGAGGCGCCGGACAGTCTGCTGGAGGCGCTTAAGCGCGCCGCCATCGATGAGGAGCACCGTACTGTTATGAGTACGGTGATCCAAAGGGTTCAGTCCGCCAAGAGCGGACTGAATGAAGCTTGCGCTAGCCTTCTAACAGGCTTCGAGGTAAGTAAAAATATGTCAAATTATTTACCGCATAGACAGTAGCCCCTGATGCTCTGTTCGGTGTTCGAAAAGAAAAGCCGGATAGAGGATCTAGTAAATTTCGCAGGAGTCTGAAAAAAAGGACAAATATGCGTATGCAGGCTTCACTGATGTCCACCGCCGCACTGACTACGTAGGTGGATGTCCTTAAAAAGGACCTCGGGCGGACCGAGCAAGAGCTCGGCCTTGCCAAACGGCAGCTCGAGGAGAAGGAGGGTAAGAAATACCTAAAAAAAGGTGCCTATAGAGAGGCTTGATTGCAGAAAGAAATAACAAGATTGTACTGCTTATTGTAGGGGCCGCAACCGAGGTGGCAACCCTGAAGCAGGCGCTGCCAGAGGCCGAAAAGAAAACGGCCGAGGAGCACGCTGAGCGAGAAAGGCTTGGGGTTCAGGTCGACGAGGTGCAGCAAGAGCTGCAAGCTCTCATGACGAAACATGAGGGTTTGGAGCTTGAGTCAAAAGCGCAAGCATCCGAGCTCGCGTCGGCCCTCGAGACCGCCAAGAGTGCCAAGGCCGAAGCCCAAAAGGCCCTCCAAGAGTTGGAGGAGGTGAAAAAGATAGCAACGGGTAAGGCATTCTCAATGCAAAGTAGGAATATAAAAGTAAACTACCTATTACTTACCCGAATCCGGAGTTCTCCAGGGGCGTTCGCCGATCTTCCCCGCAGCGTATCCGACGCCGCCGCGTTCTACCGAGCTGAAGAGGGCAGCTCGACGGAGAGTGTGTTCTGGTCTCAGTATTCTGAGACCGGACACCCTGTGCCCTTAAGCGATCAGCTGAAACAGCTGGTCGAGCTCCACAAGGCGGCCGAACAGGCCATGAAGGGCTTACTAGTTCGGGTGTGGCCTGGAGAGGCCCTGCCTGGGAGCTACTTCGGGCTGGTACGACGGCTGGTGGAGGCCTGTCCATGGCTTGAGGTCATCAAGCACTCCGTCTGCATTGAAGGTGCCCGAAGGGCCCTTGCCCGTGTAAGGGTACATTGGGGTAAGCTGGACGGAGAGAAGCTGGTGAAGGACGGCACGCCGCAGGGGAAGGAGCATCGCAAGCCCGAGAACTACTACAAGGACGTTCTTGCTGGAGCCCGCCTTGTCGCGGATGAATGTACTAAAGATGTAATATTTGAGTGAACTCGCTCGTTTGTATCCTGTGCGCTGAAAACTTGTTCATATGCGCAAAGCAATGCTTATTTAATTTAAAATATTATTTTCTGTGCGGCTGTTTATCAAAAATTTGAGAGATGGCCAGTCGTCGGCTTCTGCCCCCATGCCACTAGTGTTGGGGTGTTCGGGATAAACCTGAGGGCTCTTGTTCCCATAGTTGGGTCCTTCGAGGGAGGCGCTCAACACAACAAACCAGGCAATCGGACTATGATGCTTGAACACTCTCACTTAGCCATAGAACGTTATAATTTTAAATTTCAGTGAAGCCCCTAGTTCGGAAGGCCCAATTCGGGGCGCTATCCACGCCTTTGGCCGGACATAGCCAGCTCCTCGCTCAAAGCGGCATAAGCCTTTAAGGACTCGAAAAACCTCTCGAATAGCGACCGGTCTCACGCCTTATCATGATAGTCTGTTTTAGCTTTCTCCACTGAGGTGCTCAACCCACCTGATCTAGGGCACAATCGCAGTGGTTCTCCTAGTGCTACCTTAGCCAATAAAGCGGAACGTAAGGCACCAAAACATAGGAGCCGGGCAAACCCAACATGTGACCAAAATCATGACTCGGAGCCGATGCATATAGTGCTATAAGTTCGGGGTGCCGCACTTGTGAAAGTGTACGGACTTCTCACACCAGATAAAAGGGTAATGAAGCCCCTGGCGTGGTTTGCCGTACCATGGTGTATGGGTGCTATCTTGTTATGTAATATATATATATATATATATATATATATATATATATATATATATATTCAAAAGAGGATAATGCAAAAATAGACAAAAAGTTATGCATTGTTTTATAAAGAGGCTATCTATCAAAGCCGAATGATACAAGTATTGCGATGAGCAAAAAAAAGATATTAGACTATTTAACATGTCCTGACCAGGCACAGGCCGCGGAATTTAGAAACAGATATATCGCTCGAAATAGAGACCACCTGAGAGTTCCGGATTGCGGCGTAGCTTTGTCTGCTTTCCTGGATCTTGCATCGTCTGTGCGGCAACAATGCCGAACAGGTTATCCAGAGTATGGAGTCCTGAAAGTAAAAAAGAAAAATCCGGCAGCCCCTAGTACGTTTGACGCTGTGTTGTAGGCATGCCGTTGATGTGCCCCTCCCCTGTGCCCATGAAATTTTAAGGGCGTAATTGTATACTCGAGGTACTTGCTCCGCTATGTTGCGATGGCTGGGGTCGGGGCCGTATTGCTACGCTTGCTCTGCTCGTGCCAGGTGGTCTTGTCGCAGGTTACTCCGGGCGCGCTTTGCATTGTCCGGTTTTTTAACGGCCGAACTAGAGAGTTGCCTTGAAATGCTGCTTTGTACTTCTGCTGCGAGGGCCGCCGTGTGCTCCTCCGTACGGATGGAGCGTTCTGTGTTTCCGCTGACCGTAATTACTCCTCGAGGGCCTGGCATCTTGAGCTTAAGATATGTGTAGTGCGGCACCGCATTGAATTTGGGGAATGCGGTTCGTCCGAGCAGGGCGTGATAGCCACTGCGGAACGGTACTATATCGAAGATTAACTCTTCGCTTCGGAAGTTATCCGGAGATCCGAAGACCACATCAAGTGTTATCGAGCCTGTGCAATTGGCCTCTACACCTGGTATGACGCCCTTAAAGGTCGTCCTTGTGGGCTTGATCCTTGATGGATCTATGCCCATTTTCCGCACTGTATCCTGATAAAGCACGTTCAGGCTACTGCCGCCGTCCATGAGGACTCTTGTGAGATGAAATCCGTCCACGATTGGGTCAAGGACCAGTGCGGCAAAACCGCCGTGACGGATGCTAGTGGGGTGGTCCCTTCGATCGAAAGTGATCGGGCAGGAGGACCATGGGTTGAACTTTGGGGCGACTGGCTCCATCGCGTATACGTCCCGTAGCGCACGCTTCCTCTCCCGCTTGGGAATGTGGGTCGCGTATATCATGTTCACCGTCCGCACTTGTGGGGGAAACCCCTTCTGTCCATTGTTGTTCGGCGGCCTGGGCTCCTCCTCGTCGTCGCTGTTCGGCCCCTTGTCCTTGTGTTCGGCTCTTAACTTGCATGCCTGCTTGAACACCCAACAATCCCTGTTGGTGTGATTGGCTGGCCTTTCGGGGGTGCCATGAATCTGGCACGAGCGGTCGAGTATCCGGTCCAAACTGGACAGGCCCTGGGTATTCTTTTTAAATGGCTTTTTCTGCTGACCGGATTTATAGCCTCTGAATCCGGCATTAACTGCCGTATCCTCATTGCTGTCACTGCTAACACGGTGCTTTATATTATTCCGACGTGACCTGCCACTTTTGTCCTTGGTATCCGAATTATCGGGCTTCTTCGATAAGTTGTTGCCGCAAGCTAGCCAGCTATCTTCGCCCGCACAAAAGCGGGTCATGAGTGTCGTGAGGGCTGCCATGGTTTTCGGCTTTTCCTGTCCCAGGTGCCGGGCAAGCCACTCGTCGCGGATGTTATGTTTCAAGGCTGCTAGGGCCGCTCCGTCCAGACAATCGACTATCTGATTTTTCTTTGTTAGGAACCGTGTCCAGAATTGCCTGGCCGATTCTTCTGGCTACTGAATTATGTGGCTTAGGTCGTCGGCGTCCGGTGGCCGCACATAGGTCCCCTGAAAGTTGTCGAGGAATGCGGCTTCCAGGTCCTCCCAAGAACCGATTGAGTCCGCTGGTAGGCTGTTAAGCCAGTGCCGGGCTGGTCCTTTAAGCTTGAGCGGTAGGTATTTGATGGCGTGCAGATCATCGCCACGTGCCATGTGGATGTGAAGGAGATAATCCTCAATCCATACAGCCGGATCTGTCGTACCATCGTACGACTCGATATTGACGGGTTTAAAACCTTCTGGGATTTTATGATCCATTACTTTGTCTGTGAAGCATAGTGGGTGTGCGGCGCCCCTGTACTGGGCTATGTCACGACGCAGCTCGGAAGAGCTGTGCCTGCTGTGTTCGGCCCGGCCGGATTTATTGTGTCCGGAGTGAAGATCATCAAGTGTCGTTGGGCATCCGCGCGATCCATAGATCGATCTTGTTTGCTTTGCTTTATCCTCCAGTACGTCTTGCAGGTCTGGCTCGTGTTCCCGTGCCTTATTTGAACGGCACCGGGGCATGGCTTGCTTAAGGGTTCGACAGGCCTCTCTGTCGCGGCCATGGGGTGGCCGGTCTGTCATGTCATATGCTTCCCCCTCTTATTGGGGTAGTGGCCTGCGCTTAGGATAATTTTTGGAGGGGCGCCCGAGTTCATACTCTTCGGCTGCAAGGACTTCAGTCCATCTATCAGCTAGCAAATCTTGATCAGCTCTAAGCTGTTGCTGCTTTTTCTTTAGGCTGTTGGCCGTGGCTAGAAGCCTGCGTTGAAAACGCTCTTGTTCGGCGGGGTCTGATGGTACGACGAATTCGTCATCGCCGAGGCTTGCCTCGTCTTCGGAGGGAGGCATGTAGTTATCATCCTCAACCTCTTGCTCTGCCGCTCTCTCATGAGGGCTGGCTTTTCCATCTTCCTGCGCCGAATCTTGCTGGTTCTGGTGTTCTTCGGCGCTGTCCGGGGTAGTATTATCTCCCGTTCCGGAATCACCGTTTCTGCTATGGCGGGATTTAGAGCGGCGCCGTTGGTGCCTGTGTTTTGGCGGTTTTTTCGAGTTGTCGTCTTCCGTTGTTCCATCGCCATCCGCATCCTTTGGATCATCCACCATATATATGTCATATGACGAGGTGGAGGTCCAACGCCCTATAGGTGCTGGGTCTTGTTTGTCTCCTCCTTCGTCGTCCATACCGTCGAAGTCTTCGGAGCCGAAGTCAAGCATGTCGGTTAAATCGTCGGCAGTGGCTATTAAGTGGGTGGTGGGTGGGCTTTGAATTTCTTCGTTGTCCGAATCCCAACCTCGCAGACCATAGTCCGGCCTGGGCTCTCCTGATAAAGAGAGGGACTTGAGAGAATTCAGGATATCACCGAAAGGTGAGCACTGAAAGATGTCCGCGGCGGTGAACTCCATTACAGGCGCCCAATCGGATTTGATTGGCGGGGGCACGGAAGGCCCGGAGTTCGGAGAAGAGTCCGGCTCCTTGGAGTCCTGGGCCGTGTGGAGTACGGGGCTGGCGTTCGGCTCGATCGCCTTTGAGATCGCAGTCCCCGAGGCCACGTCCAACCGTTCATCCTCGGAGAACGCAGCGGGCTCCGAGTCAAGGATCGGGGCCGGAGCGTGTGCGGCCTCCAAGGTACTATTCAGAGGCAGAGCTATATCATGGCCCTCGAAATAGTGCGGCGCGCTTGGCTGTGGCTCGAACCCGTCGAAGATCAAGTCTCCGCGGATATCAGCCGTGTAGTTTAAGCTTCCAAACCTGACTTGATGGCCAGGGGCGTAGCTTTCGATCTGCTCCATATGACCAAGCGAATTGGCCCGCAGAGCGAAGCTGACGAAGACGAAGATTTGTTCGGGGAGGAAAGTCTCACCCTAGACCTCATCGTTGTTGATGATCAAAGGAGCCATCGGGCCTAAAAGCGATGACACAGAGGAACTCTCAATGAAAGCACCAATGTCGATGTCAAAACCGGCGGATCTTGGGTAGGGGGTCCCGAACTGTGCGTCAAGGTCGGATGGTAATAGGAGACAAGGGACACTTTATTTTACCCAGGTTCGGGCCCTCTTGGTGGAGGTAAAACCCTACTCCTGCTAGATTAATATTGATGATATGGGTAGTACAAGAGTGGATCTACCACGAGATCAAGGAGGCTAAACCCTAGAAGCTAGCCTATGGTATGATTGTGTATGATGATGGTTGTCCTACGGACTACAACCCTCCGGTTTATATAGACACCGGATAGGGTTAGGGTTACACAGAGTCGGTTACAATGGTAGGAGATCTCGAATATCCGCACGCCTAGCTTGCCTTCCACGCCAAGAAAAGATCCTTTTGGACACGGGACGAAGTCTTCAATCTTGTATCTTCATAGTCCTGGAGTCCGGCTGAAGGTATAGTCCGGCTATCCGAACACCCCCTAATCCAGGACTCCCTCACAGAGCCACGGAGCAGTATGTAAAAGACATACGGGTAAGAAAATTTTGGTCAAATATATATATATATATATATACCAGTAGCCCCTGAGACTTGAAACAGTTAAAGTAACTGATTTAAGGATCACTTAATATGCAGGTTCTTACAGAGAAGAATACCGTACTGTCCCAGGAGCTTGAAAAGTGCAAGGCCCAACTAGAGGCCGCACTAGCCGCAGCAGGGGAGCCCAAAGGGACCCCCTCAGGTAAGATATACTTCGAAAGATTAGTATTGTGCGGTTTGGGTGTAAATCTGACAAATCATATTGCAGATGGCGCCAGACTCGATCCGGAAAAGCAACAACTCTTACGCCGGCTAAGGGCCGGTGAGAGTACGTTGACAAAGGTGAGGCAAGAGAAGAATGACCTTCAGGACGCCAACACCAAGCTGGACGTCGAACTTAAAGACATTCGTGGCCAGTTGCTGGACTCCTCGAAGGAGAATCAGCGGCTTCGACCCGGCATATTTAGTAAGTGCTTAAACGAACTTTGAAAAAAGAGTTCGGCGAGGAAGTCGACTAACAGAGTAATGTCTGTAGGTATGCTCACAGGTCGTCCTGCAGAGGAGATGCCCGGTTCTACGGGTGACCTTCTTCCCGAACTCCTGCAACTGCACGAGCGAATTCGGCAGGCGACGTGAGGCGTTGCCCAAGCCTTATGGCCTGCCCACTCCATGCCCGAGGGCCTTGGAGAGCTTGCGGAGAAGCTGAAAGGAGCTCGGCGACGCTTCCGGCTGTTTAAGATATCGGCCTGCCGACAAGGCGCTAGGGAGGCCTGGGCCATGGTGAAGACCCGTTTTACGAAGTCTGACCCAAACCACATGGCCGAGGTCGGACCAGTGGGGCCTGACGGGAAGAAGATCCCTGTGAGCTTAGTATACGGCCAAGTAGAGTTGGCCGCGAAGTATTCCCAGCAGGACTGTAAATTAGACAGCCTGTTAGATGGTATAGAAGAGGAATACAATCAGTCAGAATGACTATGTAATTTTGAATTGACATGTGTAATGCCTTCTAGCTGGATTGTAGATCGTTTGTCGTTGCCGACCTTTTCGCTTCAACCTCGGGACCTGACGGTCCGGAGTGTGTCCGAATACCATGGCGGTTATATAAGAACCGGGGTATGCGTGGAGACAAGGCGTAGGGGTCATTAGTGCTTTATCAGACAAGTGCCCAACTAGTTATGTTATATTACATGGTTAGTGAGAAACATCTTCCAGAGAGAATAGTTCCGTTAAGGGTTCCTTTCGCTGGGGAGGCATGCCCTAAAGTGCATGTCCAGACTGCGTAAAAAGACGCAGAAAAAGCATCTGGGGGCGCATAAAATTAGTAAAAAGATCATATTTTATTTCACCGACCGAATATTCCCTTAAGAACGCTAGCTTTGGGCTTCACCCAGTCTGAGGTACACATCCGGCTGACCCGGCAGTAACAATCGCAGAGGTGCTCCCTTTACCGCCTAGCCGAACAATTGGGAACGTAGGGGTAAGCACAGGAGCCAGGCAACCCAGCTTGGCCAAAACATAAGTCATATCGATGCATATAATGGTGAAGAAAAAGGTACATGCGGAAGATTGACACATCTGTTGGGCGTGAAGCCCGTATAAATAAGCTTCTGTTAAAGAAGCCCCCAGGTTTAATGAGCGTGAGTGGCGCGTCACTTGATGAGCCTTTAAGGGCTATAAAAGAAAAAGAGGGGAAGGAGAGAAATGTAAGACAGAAAAATGTAAAAAATGGACGGAGGAAGGAGACGAACACGGAGTCCGGCGCTAGGCATAGAATCTTCGAAGATGGGTGGCGTTCCATGGGTTCGGCTTGAGTCGGTTATCCGACGCATCTCGCAGGCGGTACGCTCCACCAGTCAGGACTTGGTCGATTATAAATGGACCTTCCCACTTGGGCTTGAGTTTGTCCTTTTTCTTATCCGGCAGGCGTAGAACTAGTTTGCCAACATTGTAATTTTTGGCCCGTACTTCCCTGCTTTGATATCTTCGAGCCTGTTGTTGATAGAATGCGGAACGGGCTTTTGCCACGTCACGCTCCTCCTCCAAGGCGTCCAAGTTGTCCTGCCGATCGAGCTCGGCTTCTCTTTCTTCGTACATGCGCACTCAAGGTGAGTCATGAATTATGTCGCAGGGCAGAACTGCCTCTGCGCCATACACCATAAAGAATGGTGTGTATCCGGTGGTGCGATTCGGCATGGTCCGCAGACCCCAGAGTACGGAGTCGAGCTCCTCTACCCAGTGCGTGTTAGATTCCTTGAGGGACCGCACTAATCTGGGTTTAATGCCGCTCATGATAAGACCATTTGCACGTTCGACCTGGCCGTTAGTTTGTGGGTGATAGACAGAAGCATAGTCGAGCTTGATGCCCATGTTTTTGCACTAGAGCTTTACCTCGTCGGCGGTGAAGTTTGTGCCGTTATCAGTAATGATGCTGTGGGGGACGCCGTAACGGTGTACGACCCCGGATATGAAGTCTATCATAGGTCTGGATTCGGCCATTTTAACATGCTTGGCTTCTATCCATTTGGAGAATTTGTCCACCATGACCAGTAAGTATTTTTTTCTTATGGGTCCCACCTCTAAGGGGGCCGACCATGCAGCGGGCCCCACCTCTTATAAAGCTCGTAGTGCTTTAGATCGCCACACTATGCAGCGGGCCTCGTTTTGGTCTTCTGGGAGTTCCTGCCTAGTAAGGTAGGCTAGGAATGGTTCTGTCCATAGGGCGATAACCGCCATTATTACGTGGGCTAAAGGTGTAATTTCATTGGCAGAACCTCCAATTATGTCAGGTTGTTCGGCATCGAGTGGTGCGGCTGAGTCCGGGCTGTTAATTGCGGGTTCCCCCTCCCATGCTACGGATGGCTTGAACAATCTTTCCAAAAAGATGTTGGGGGGGACTGCATCGCATTTTGCTCCGATGCGTGCTAGGACGTCCGCTGCTTGATTGTTTTCTCGGGCTATATGGTGAAACTCCAGCCCTTCAAACCGGGCTGGCATTTTTAGGACGGCATTGCGGTAAGCTGCCATTTTTGGATTCTTGGCGTCAAAGTCGCCATTTATTTGGGATATCGCGAGGTTCCAATCCCCGTACCTCTAGGCGTTGAATGCCCATGGATACTGCCATCCGGAGACCGTGTAGAAGGGCCTCATATTCGGCTGCAGTGTTGGAGTCCGTGTACATAATTTGGAGTACATATTGGACTGTGTCTCCTGTGGGGGACGTCAAAACGACGCCAGCCCCTAGTCCGGCCAACATTTTGGAGCCGTCTAAATGCATGATCCAGTTTGAGTATGTGCCATACTCTTTAGGGAGTTCGGCCTCCGTCCATTCTGCGACGAAGTCGGCCAACACTTGCGATTTGATAGCTCGCCGTGGCTTATAGGTTATATCGAACGGGAGGAGCTCAATGGCCCATTTTGCGATCCGGCCCGTTGCATCGCGGTTGTTGGTAATGTCATTGAGTGGTACTTCCGAGGCTACTGTAATCGAACACTCTTGAAAGTAATGTCGTAGCTTCCAGGATGCCATGAATACCGCGTATGCAATCTTTTGATAATGCGGGTACCGTGATTTGCATGGAGTGAGGAGAGTGGACACGTAGTAGACTGGCCTTTGGAGGGGGGATTTGTGTCCGTCCATTTCCCGCTCGACGACGAGCACTGCGCTGACAACTTGATGGGTTGCCGCGATGTACAATAGCATTGGCTCGCCGGCGTTTGGCGCGGCCAGGACTGGGTTTGTTGCCAGTATGGCTTTTATTTCATCGAGTCCGGCCGTGGCGGCATCCGTCCACTCAAAGTGTTCGGTGCACCGAAGGAGGCGATAAAGGGGCAGTGCCTTTTCTCCCAAGCGGGATATGAAGCGGCTTAGAGCCGCCACGCATCCGGTTAATTTCTGTATTTGTTTGAGGTCCTTTGGGACATCCAATTGTGACAGAGCTCGGATCTTGGCTGGATTTGCTTCAATTCCTCTACCGGATACAATGAAGCCCAAGAGCTTTCCGGCTGGAACGCCGAAAACGCATTTCTCTGGGTTGAGCTTGATGTCGTATTTTCGGAGGTTATCGAATGTAAGCCTCAGGTCATCAACTAGAGATTCAACATGTCTTGATTTGACGACCACATCATCCACATACGCCTCCTCTGTTTTGTCGATCTGATTTGCCAGACATGTCTGGATCATGCACTGATATGTTGTGCCTGCGTTTTTCAGCCCGAAGGGCATTGTGTTGAAGCAGAATGGGCCGTATGGTGTGATGAATGCTGTTGCGGCTTGATCTGATTCTGCCATCTTGATTTGATGGTAACCGGAGTATGCGTCGAGGAAACACAACGAATCGTGTCCTGCGGTGGCATCAATAATTTGATCGATACGGGGGAGGGGGAAGGGATCCTTTGGGCAGGCCTTGTTAAGGTCTTTAAAATCGACACACAAGCGCCAGGATTTGTCCTTCTTTGGTACCGTCACCAGGTTTGCTAGCCAGTCCGGATGTTTTATGTCTCTAATGAATCCGACCTCCATTAACTTGGCTAGCTCCTCTCCCATAGCCTGTCTCTTCGGTTCAGAAAAAAGCCGAAGGGCTTGTTTGACAGGTTTGAATCCTTTCAGGATATTTAAGCCGTGTTCGGCCAGCCTGCGTGGGATTCCTAGCATGTCTGAAGGGTGCCAGGCGAAAATGTCCCAGTTCTCTTGTAGGAACTCTCGCAGTGCGTCGTCTACATCAGGGTTCAGTCATGCCCCGATGGAAGCTGTTTTATTGGGGTCTATTGGATGGACCTGGAATTTTACTATTTCGTCCGCTGGCTTGAAGGATGTGGACTTGGATCTCTTATCGAGTATCACATCATCCCTATTAACCTTGGAGCGTAGCGCAGTCAGTTCCTCAGCCGCTAAGGCTTCGGATAGTGCCTTAAGGGCCAATGCGGCCGTCTTGTTTTCGGCGCGAAGTGCTATGTCCGGATCACTAGCGAGAGTGATAATTCCGTTCGGCCCGGGCATCTTGAGCTTCATGTACCCGTAATGGGGTATTGCTTAGAAGATTGTAAATGCCTCCCGCCCTAGTATAGCGTGGTATCCGCTATTGAACGGGGCCACCTGGAACGTGACCTCTTTGGACCTGTAATTATCCGGCGTGCCGAACACCACATCTAGTGTGATTTTTCCTGTGCAGCGCGCTTCCCGACTGGGAATTATTCCTCTAAAGGTTGTGCTGCTTCGCTCGATGCGGTTCCAGTCTATTTCCATTTTTTGAAGGGTTTCCTCATAAATGAGGTTCAGTCCGCTGCCTCCATCCATGAGTACCTTTGTGAGGCGAAAGCCGTCCACTATTGGACTGAGGACCAATGCGGCTGGTGCTCGGGCTGTTTGGAATTTAGGTTCATCACTTGCGTTGAAGGTAATAGTCGCGTGGCTCCATGGGTCTATTGTTGCTACTTGGTAGACTTCGGCAAGGCTGCGGAGTGTTCTTTTTCGCATATTATTTGATGTGAAAGTCTCGAAGACTGTGAGAACGGTACTGGTGTCCTCGGGCTGGCTTTTTGCGGCCTCCGAATATAAGAGGTCTTCGCCAATTTTGGCCACCTGCCGGAGTATCCAACATGCTCTAAGGCTATGAGTTGGTGTGGCGTCCTTTGTACTATGAATTCTACAGGGTCCATCAAGCCACCTTTCCAGTACGGTTCCCTGCCCTGTAAAGGGTTTTGGCTTTTTGGTGTTTAACCCGGGTGTCTTACGATGGTGCACCCTCTTAGTTCGGACAGGATTGCTATTTAAGGCCGGATTATCCCAAAATTTTATTTCGGTTTTCCAGGCACTTTCCATCGCACAGTACTTTTGTACTATGGACGCCAAATCAGCGAAGCGTGTAATATCACGACGACTTACGGTGTTAAGGATTCCCTCGTCCGTGCAATTACTGCAGAAAATTGAGATTGCGTCTCCCTCGCGGCAATCCTTTATCCTGTTCATAACCAGGAGGAATCTGGCCCAGTAATGATGTACTGTTTCCTCGGGCTTCTGCCTGATTTGGGAAAGATCGCTTATGTTCAGGCGGGCGGGTGGCGTTGAATCTGAAACCTCACCCAATCCAAGATTCGGAGGCCGGAGAGTTTCCGAACTCTGAAGTTCGGATTCTTGGATGTTGTCCAATGAATCTAGCCCGTTGCCTGATCTTAAGCTCAGGTCTTGGGTTACATCTTCCCCTCTGTGGGTATCCGGCTTGGAGGGGTCGGGAATTCGGACGTAGCTAGTCCTTAAAATAGATGAAGGATCGCCGCACTGCGCCTCTACCACGGCGACGTGGTGGGTGGCCTTGGGAGAGTTAATTTCTCTTACATCGGGTTTAAGCCCAACCTGTTCGTAGTCCGTGGCGACCCCTAGGGCGGCGATGCGATCCAAGAGCTCGTTTACGGAGGAGAGCTCCATCGGATCTAGCTGCTCGACAAGTTCTGAGCTGACGTGAAGGTTGCTTTTGATGACCCGAGAGGTCACCGTCGGCGCAACGGCCGAACAGGCGGTCATGAGAAAACCACCTAGCCGGAGGGTTTGGCCGACAGCCAAGGCTCCCTTAACAACGGCGCCGTCTTTAAAGACGGGAAGAGGCATCCTTCCTGATTGCGATGACACAGAGTAACTCTCAATGAAAGCACCAATGTCGGTGTCAAAACCGGCGGATCTCGGGTAGGGGGTCTCGAACTGTGCGTCAAGGCCGGATGGTAACAGGAGGGACACAATGTTTTTACCCAGGTTCGGGCCCTCTCGATGGAGGTAATACCCTACTCCTGCTTGATTAATTTTGATGATATGGGTAGTACAAGAGTAGATCTACCACGAGATCAAGGAGGCTAAACCCTAGAAGCTAGCCTATGGTATGATTGTTGTGTATGGAGTTGATTGTCCTACGGACTACAACCCTCCGGTTTGTATAGACAGATAGGGTTAGGGTTACACAGAGTCGGTTACAATGGTAGGAGATCTTGAATATCCGCATCGCCAAGCTTGCCTTCCACGCCAAGGAAAGCTCCATTCAGACATGGGACGAAGTCTTCAATCTTGTATCTTCATAGTCCAGGAGTTCGGCGAAGGTATAGTCCGGCTACCCGAACACCCCCTAATCAAGGACTCCCTCAATCAGCCAAGACACTAGTCACTAGGAAGCGAGGTACCCCGCAAAAAAAGAAGTAGGAAGCGAGGTGTTTCATCAAGCCAGCTCTCGCCCACATTCAAAGTGCAGCAAGCACGGTTCGCACGAAGATGCCCCGCAAGGTTTGCTGACCTATTTACATGCTGAATAACAAAAAAAGAGGAAATATTACCGAGCGCTACTATTTGTAACAGGATATGAGCCAGAATTAAGCGAGAATTGTGGCGAGTGTTCCATGCAATCAACTTCCATTATCACATGCGAGAACCCTCGAAGAGAACCAAATGTGTTGAAGATTGCTTTATCACATTTTAAAATTATAATAAGAGTGCAGACGCTCCTCCATCCGGTTCCTAGTACTATTATAGTACGTACCTCTATAGACTATAGTAGTGGTACTAGTAAACTTTGCGCTTGGCTGTTCGCCTATTCAGGAAGTCGAACAATAATTGCACTAGTAGTATAGTGTATTCTTCTGGCAATCTGACACCGAATTAACTATTGCACGTCCACCACCTGAGCAAGAGAAAGCTTGCATTAGTCAAAAGTTTCTCCTTGTCCTGCGAGCCACCGCATGCAAGCTTCTCTCGTCCTGCAACCTTCTCCTCGTTTGGCAAGTTGATGGGACACAGCAAAGTAATGCTAGTCCATACTGCCTCCTCTCCGGTTAATATGGCTTAATTTCAAACGAGATAAATACACTGTCTATCACTGTATATTTGTAAAAGTACGGTCAGTGGACTTCATAATACGCTCATTGCGCTCAATATATATATATATATATATATATATATATATATATATATATATATATATATATATATATATATATATATGTATATATATATATATATATTCCGGTGTTTATACGGTCACTAGCTCACCCTGACTGAGTATGTGAGTGCATGCACGTGTAGGTTGAGCACTTGAGCATGACCGTGTGTGTTCCGTCGTGTGCTCGGACATGCATGCATTAGGGCGTGGCGCGCGTTTTTGCGTCCATGTGTACGTGTGACTGTTGCATGCACGTAGGGGGAGTACGTGTAGGGGCCACTAAGGAGCCGTCAAATCACACAGTAAGTTAGTCGGAAGAAGCAACCATCATTTCACTCTTGAATGACACGTAAGCAATATAAAATGGTTGATATGGAGAGAAAAAGAAAACCATTATATATACACTATCAGGAGCCTAAGGTACAAGCCTGCTTGCTTAGGTTGCTCTCTTCACAAGCATAGAACGACGGGCCTGATCCCATAGCTGGGGGAAGGGAACAATGTTCTGCGTAGACGCGGTCAACATCAGCGAGGGAGAAAAACCACAGTCGGTGCGTCCCAATCGGGGGTCACCGCGGTATGGGCCGATGCTGTGTCCCAACCGCCCTTCTAGCTAAAGCCCGACGTCCCAGGTAGTCCATCTTCCTTTTGGAGCCGGCTTGCTCCACTGTCGTAGCTCCATCTCCATGTCGATCTTTCTCTACTTCTATCGGCTTCTACTTGTGATGAGTTTATGTCTCATAAACTAGTGCCAGTACTATTATTCTAATCACACTTCTTCAATATCTTTGCCATCAAGGATGCTCAGGTCGATTTTAGTGGAACTGCACAAAAGCATCGTATGATCCGAGGGTGCCAGCCGTCTTTCCTTTGACAGGTTCTACCTAGCTAGGAAATTAAATCATGTTTAGGGTTTAGGGTTTAAGTCGTAGTGACCCCATCAGTAGTTTTTCTTTCATACACGCTCTCACAACTTTTTTCTTTAGTTGTGAAGTAAATATTGGCTATGATATGTGAATCATTGAGATGCATCAGCATGCGTGTTAGTTTTCCTTTGTATTCGATGGAATGTTGTAACGGGGCAACCTTCGAATAGGAATGAAAATGGAGTGGAAACTTTCCGTTTTTCGGGAGAAAAATGGAAATGGAGAGCAACCAACGTTTCGTTTCATTGGATCGCGCCATCGAGCAAAACCAACGTTTAAATCACATCTGTCGTGTTCGTGTCTCACCACCCTCCACGGCTCGACCCCACACGGTCGCTCGGCATGCCACTCACCGCAAACCGAGTATATGATAACTTTCCGCCTGCTTGTCGATGGATCGCGCCATGGAGTACTAGCACTACCAGAAGAGATTGACGAGTTGGGAGAGGACAGCTAGCTATAGCACGGACTCCCAAGAACTTTTTACATGCATGTTGTAGCCGGTTATTGCGACCTTTGAACGAAGAGCAGCCGCGTGCACCCGGAAGCGGCGCAGGCGACACTCTCTTGGTCGGCGCGCCGCTTCAATGTCGGCGCCAGCGAGAGGTCGCGTCTGCTCTGGCCGGGCATGAATGCGGCACTGACCGTTTAGGGCGGGAAGCACGCGCGGGTGATGAAGAGGGTTCGGGTTGGCAGCGGTCTGGACGTGCGCAAACAAGAGATGATGTACGTTAATATTGCTGAATATATAATTAACAACGTAAATAATGTGTCAGTTGGATAAATATGATTGGAGATGGAGATGGAAATGGAATTTTACGTAAACACGGATATGCATGTCTATGTCTATGTGTGTGTGCGCGACGACTCTCGCGACCTGGAAGCGGGGGCGTGTTTTTGCTCGAGTTTTTTTCTTGGTACGTTAGAAAATCAGTTTGTCTAATTCACATCTAGATGTTATTTAAGGATATCACATCTAAGCTCCCACAAGTATATAATGTAGCAACAAGAAACAAAAAAAACTAGGAAAAAAATAGACCACAAACAGAGTGGGTATCAACTTAGATGTGACATAACTATGTCACATCTAGATGTGTCCTAGACAGACCCTTAAAAAATTGGCCGCCAATTTTCGTTTCTTTTTTCCGGGAACGCGCGTATTATATTTAAAACCACTGCTATGGAGAGATTTTTTTACTCCATTACAGCCTCTTGTTTGATAGAGTTTCTCGCGTCTCGCTCTCTCACCCTCTCCATATCAAAACAAGATGACAGTGTCCACTCTATCTCTCTCCTCACCGGTGGTCATAGATCCGGCCGAATCCCGTCCGCCGCGGGAGGTAAGGAGGTGCAGCGTTGACGTTGTCGCTGTCGGCGACGGAGGAAGCCGATGCGCACCGTCCTCTCGGAGCCGGTGCTGGCGCGGATGAAGAACCTCCGCGCCCTTGTTCGCTGCCGTCGTGTGGGCAGATCCCGCCCGCCCGCCTAGACAACATCTCGCCCACCTGAGGTATAACTTCTTGTACTGGTCCAGCTCCCCAGGTCACTGCGTGCGGGTTTTCTTCTATGCGACTACTCCCCAGCTCCCCATGCATAGTAGCTAGGGTTCGTCGGCTGGTCCAACATCACCTACTAGTACTATTAGACTAGCCAAAGTGGGAGTAACTTTGGTAGTAACATCGAGTCCAACTCAGCAAATTTGCTTATGTGGCAATGAGTTAATGAGGAGAGATGTAGTACTAGTAACTTAGCTAGTTACTGTAACATCACATGTCCCAATGCAATATGAGTCTATAACCTAATAAATGAAGCTTTGCATGTTCCCACACTTATGTTACTACCCACTATTGAGGTAGTAACATAGTCTAGAGAAATGTGTATGTTCCTAGTGTATGTTACTCCCCATTGTGGCTAGTCTTATAGAGGAAATGCCACTCGAAAATTGTCCTGATTTATGCCTCGGTGGAGGTATACATGTTGTTTCGACAAAAATTACATGGTGGTTGTGCGGTCATTGTCCATATGGTGGTAGTACTATCACTGGTTAAAAGAAGAAATGCTTTTTTTCTCGGGTATCCTAGTTTAGTTCCCATCAAGATAATTATGATGCTTCTGTTTGTTGGTGTACTTTTCATTAATTCTTATTGACAATTGAGATGTCGTTGCTAACCCTTTTTTATATTTTTGGAAACAGCGATGAGTGTCTCCATACCCGGGCATGTCATCCTCAATTTTAGTGGAACTGCACAAAATTGGATGGCCATTGTTGTTCCACCTCACTGTCCTCTGCCACGTGGTTCTTCCTTCCTCGAGCTTGATTACTGAGAAGAAACAGACCATAGTGAGGATTTTTTGAACTTCATAGGTGCCTCACCCAAACTTGATGCCAAATGGATGATGAATCACCACGATGACCTATCGATGCTCATGGTTGCACCTCATGGTTGCGTCGGCTGGTGAAGCTGATCAATTTTCAATGAAAAACAAGTTGTCTTCCATCAGTTCTCTTTGCTTGCTACGCACAAAGATGATATCCTTCGTCAGTTCACCTTGTTTGCGTTGGAGACGCAGTCGTCTTTCACGTTGATGCAATTTTATCACACAATTGGCTATGAACCAAATGTTTCCTCGAAAAAGGATCGACGTTGGTACTAAGAGCATAAGTTTTGTATTGATTTCTAAGCCTTCTCACAACTTTGTCTCCAGCTCCCCTGTAATTTTATTTGTCCAGCTATTAACTTTGATTTAAAAAATGGTGTGGACTAAAAACCCGGATGGACGTAGTAGCCCTCCAATTTTATTTACTCCGCATATTAGATTTGACTGAAGTCAAACTTTGTAATACTCTCAAACCTTTTCGATAATTGAAATGAAAATTCTTTATTTGTACACACTCTCACACGTTTCCAATAATTTGGCGCATGTATGGTTGTTCACTTAATGGAGGGTAGTGTACCACACGTGAAGGACAGGAAGTGTGACCAGGACGCGTAGGCGTGGATCGTTAGTTCATCGGAAGTAGTACTAGTTTTCTTCACTGTACATTAAATAAAGAGTTTCGTTTCGTACTTACATAATTTAAAACGATTGTTATGGAGAGAATAAGAAAACCACTCCACTATATATTAGTCGTATACATGAGAGTACTATATGGACGCAGCTTCATTGACTTAGTGCACCTGCCTTTGGATTTATGATAGGTGGGCCCAAAATGTGGCTGGCTCACCTGTCATACAGCCAAAAGCAGGTGCAGTGAAGGCACCGGAGCTTAGTCCGTACTACAGTAGTATATATATATATAAGCGGCAGCCTCAGCGCTTGTTCGCTAGGGTTTGCACTCTCCACACGCTCGCCGCACTACATATATGTTACACGCTGGAGGCTCAGCGTTCATTTGGTAGGGTTTGCTATATTCACAGTCTCTCACCCTCTCTTCACCAGATCTAAACAAGACTGTGTTGGCCTCTTCTCTCTCTCTCCCCCCTCACAGCTGGTGAAGGAGGCGTCCGTATCCCGTCGCACCAGGAAGGGGAGGAGGTGCAGCGTTCACTCTATCGCCTTCAGCGAGGGAGGCAATCCACTGCTGGCTGCTCTGTTCTCTTTCACCCAACGCCTGTGCGGGAGGGCCACCGCCCCCTTCTTCCTCGCTTCCGTACATAGTGTGGGCATATCCGGCCTCCCGCCGCACGCCTTGCCACATCCCGACGACCCTAAGGTATAAGTTTCTTTGAAACCATCGTTGCTCTAGCTGCATGTGGATCTTTTTTGATCTGTAGTCAAATCTAGGTCTTGGTTCAAAGAGGAAAGAAGGGTGCGGTCGGTTGGAGCAAGAATCTAGGACGTGATTCAATGAGGAAAGGAGGGGCGGAAAGTAGTATAGACTGGCTATCCAGCCGCTTAGTAGGTCGAAAAGGGAAAAAGGGGTAACCTAGTGCACACATCTGTAAGGAACCGATCTCTTTGTCGAAAAGGGAAAGAAACTGGGGGGTCGGGTAGTTTGTGCAGGACTAGATTTGTTGCCCTCACATAGGAAGAAGGTTCAAAGAGAACAAATATGGGACTAGCGCATATATGCTGCTTGGCTACATACTCTGCATCACCCATTTATACGTGTGGACGCACATGGTGCTGGCATGTCCCATACAGCTATTTTGCTGTTGTTAATCTAAGAATGCCTCCGGAAAATTGAAGCAATGCCACTGTTAAAAGTAAATTACATTTTTTAACGAATGTTGTTTCAAGAGAATGTCTCTGTTAATATGAATCAATGCAACCGTTTTAGAAATGCTACTGTCCTACTTTTTTTCCATCCAATATAAGTTAGATGCTTCTTTCTATCACCGTTTGTTTCATCCTCCTTTGTCGGCAAGTAATTGTTTCCTTTTTGCCTCTGTTAAAACAGCGGTATCGATTCAACTTGTTGCTATTGCGACATTTTGCTTCGCTACTCGAAACACTTATGTTTTAAGAGTGTTTTGTGCAGTTCAACTTGAATGTCACACCGGTGACTTTGCTTAATTTTGGTGGAACTGCACAAAAGGAGATTGAGATTTGTTTCCAGCCTTCATGGCGAGTTGTTTCACATCTTGGTCTCAACCACATGATGTGCAGTGTGCTTTGAGATGTTGTGCTACTTGTTTTGGTATTGTTTTAAATAAATGTTGAATTGAATCTATTGTATTGCTATCTTTTCCCATTAAGTAGTGAACAAAAATGGGACCAACCCAGACATAATGCTTGTTGCTTTGTTACAACAAATTCAGCATCACCCCCTTTATAAGCCAATAATTGATGCCACTCTCAGAATTAACTACTGAATCTTATTTCAAAACTGCAACACTTGTTAGGGATTGGTGGGATTACCATTTTTGTGGCCGCATGTTTCATCCTCCTTTATTAGCCAGTAATTGATTCCTTTTTTGCCTCTGTTTAAACAGGGATATCTATTCAACTTGTTGCTATTGCGACATTTTGCTTCGCTACGCGAAACACTTTGCTTGATTTCAGTGCAACTGCACAAAACGAGATTCGATTTCCTATTCGTGTTGGCAGATTTGTATTTTATCTTGTCCGTCTCACGAAAGGTCAGTACAGGCCTTCATCCACATGATTGTGCAGTGTGCTTTGAGATGTTGTGGTACTTGTATTGGTACTGTTTTAAATAAATGTTGAACTGAAGCTATTGTATTGCTGTCTTTTCCCATTAAGTAGTGAACAAAAATGGGACCAACCCAGACATGATGCTTGTTGCTTTGTTACAACAAAGTCGGCATCACCCCCTTTATAAGTAGATGGAAGCACATACTGTTGTTGCACCCACTCTCCCTGGAACTATTTATGTTTTTCGTTAATCTAATGCCGCTGGTAAAATTAAGCAATGCCACTCTCAGAATTAATTAACTACTGAATCTTAGTTCAAAACTGCAACACTTGTTAGGAATGGTACTATCCTGCTTTGTAGTTCTCTCTACGTGTTTAACCAAGGTATTGTTAAGAAAATGTCTCTGCTAAAATGAATCAGTTGCATTGTTTTAGGAATGGTACTTTTTTGCTTTGTCATTCTTTATACATGTTGAAACAAGGCATTGTTAAGATAATGTCTCAGTCAATATGAATGAATAACACTGATGGAGAATTTCTACTCTCCTGCTTTGTTTCCCATTAAGATAAAGTAGATCAGTAGATGCTTTTCTTCTGGGAGTACAAGTCATCAACCATTATTTCTCAGTAATTGTTTCCCTTATACCTATTGTTGCTTACAGAGATATCAAAATTAAAGCTCGGTTTTATTCCAACTTCGATTTTTGTTGAACTGCACAAAAGGAGCCAATGTGTCCAAGGCACACTGCTGCATTACTGGGTTCAGTTGGTCGTTCCACTTTGCAGAAAGAAGAAGTCACTGTTTGCGCTACATTACAGAAGGAATGACCGAGAAGCTTTACAGAGTATTATTAGACACCGGTGACATGACTAGTCTGCAGAGACCATTGGCAATTTAACAACACGTGGAGTGCCCTGGGAAAAAAGTGCCCAAACAAGTACAAGAAGCTACGACAGGACTCCACGATCATAGGCATTACATATTTTGAATGGGAAAATCTTGTCAAAGTTTAATCATTGATGTTAGCAAGAAGACGTTAGTTTAATATATTGGAATTGGAAAACCTTGTCAAAATTTGCTCATTGATGTTAGCCAGAAGACATGCATTTGATATTTTTGAGTGGGACGCCCATGCTGTGAGCAGCGTCGAGTGTTTTTTCCTATTCCTGTGTTCAGTTTAGAAGTGAATAGTTACTCTGCTGAGATATTCCTGTGTTAAGAGTTTGTTCTGAATATTGTCTATGTAATGCCAGGCCTTGTGTCTGATTGCAAAGTTGAGCTTGGAATGTTGTGGCATGCGGCATCACGAGCTGTTCACCGTGCCTCCTGAGAATAATGCTTCGTATTGTTTTGCATGTCGATCTAATCCAGTGATTTGCTTGTTAAGAAGATCATCCTCTTCTGTTGTTTCCGTGCTTAAGAAGTTCATCATCTGATGTTTCATTCATAGCCTATACGACAAGTCGGGTAGGTTAGACGTGAAACCATATGATCTTCCGACCAACTCATGATATTAGGCCGTGATTGGATCGTCGTTTTCCAACCAAAACCGCTTGTAAAACTGACGCTTGTAAATTAAAGCAGATGGTCTCGGGCGAAGGCGCGTGGTTGGTTGATTTCGACTAGTAAAATATCGGAAGTACTTCACACACGATAAAAACGTTGAACGACACTCGAACGATTGCTAATCCAGCCGTTAGCTGCTGTTTCAGCCTTGCCCATGGATGGCATGATACGCACGTCGTGCATGTATTGTCTGGTAATGTCATCCATATAGCAGTTCTCGTAAAATATACACTGGTCTCTCAAATTGCACGCGTAACCCGCCGGTTTTACTTAGAGACCTCGGGCCCTCGGTTTCATTACGCCTGTATTTTACGCGTTGTTTCCGATGACGAGTAAATTACACTTGTATGTTAATACAGGTTTGAAATAAACCAGAGCTCCCAAGTGCGGCCTTACCGTTTCATGCCGTCTCAGTTTCTCGAAGGTGCTCATAGGTGTACGATGATCCTGGCTTCCTGAATGAGCAGCAGGCGCTGTATCAGACCATCCGTAGGGCCCGCGAGGCCCTCTCCATTGCCCTTCGAGTTGTTGCGCTCGTGGCGCCGAGTATTATTAACATTGTCAACGAACATGAGGATTCGGGAGATGACTTTATTTTGACTGGATGACACTAGGGACCCACTAGGGCCATAGCCGTACATACGCAAGTGCCTCCTTATTATGTACAACTATATTTTTTTGCTTTCTCCTGGTTTCCTGACATCACGGTCCCACACCATTGTCAACCTATGTAGTCAATATAAACGAGAGAATTGCACAAGGTGCGGCCGACAGCTGGGACCAAGCAGCTCGAGCAGTATTTGTGTTTTGGAGGCGTGAGCACTTCAGAGTTTTTCTTGGCGATGATTTCGTTGTTGTTCAGAGGAGAGCAGGGTATTAGCAGGGCGGGCTATGGCCCATCTAGCCCAGGCCAGATATCCAACCCAGATACTAATTTTTTCAAGATGAAAATGGCTAGCCCAGCTATACGTCTTTTTCAGGAATACTGAAAGTGCGTTATATCGACTAGAGGAGGGTGAATAGGCGATTTTTATGAAATTCTTCACTGAGGAATTTGCTAGTGAGGAAATTCCTTAGCGAAGAACTACTAGCAGCGGAATAAGTACTCAGAAGTAAACATAACAGAATACACGCATGGTCATCATGATGAAATGAAGACATACACTGAGTACAGAAAGTGTAAACACAGGATAGCACAAGATGAAGACAAACAGACTGAAGAAATTGAACTAAGGAAATTGAGAAAGTCTTCAGTCAAAGTCTTCAAACACAGATATGAACAAACACACAACACAGTAATGATGAAATGAAAGTGTTGAGGAAATAGAACCAGTAAGCTTGGTGAAGACAATGATTTGGTAGACCAGTTCCAACTGCTGTCTCAGTTGTACGTCTGGTTGGAGCGGCTGAGTATTTAAACTCGAGGACACCTAGTCCCGGACACACAGTCATCACTGTATTCTCCTTGAGCAAAGGACACACAATCCTCACCCAATCACTCGTGGTAAGTCTTCAGGTGACTTCCGAACCTTGACAAACTCGGTCACTCGGTGATCCACAATTCCTCTTGGATGCTCTAGACCTTGACGCCTAACCGTCTGGAAGAAGCACAGTCTTCAAAGGTAACAAGCGTCGGATCCACGCAGGATCAATCTCTTCAGTGATGCTCAATCACTTTGGGTTTGTAGGTGTTTGGGTTTGGGTTTGGATTTTCCTCACTTGATGATTTTTGCTCAAAGTCCTCGGAGGATGGGTTGCTCTCAAAAGACAAGTGTCAGTTTCTCTCGGAGCAGCCAACCAGCTAGTGGTTGTAGGGGGCGGCTATTTATAGCCTAGGGAGCAGCCCGACATGATAAGACATAAATGCCCTTCAATGATATGACCGTTGGATGGATAAGATATTTTGGGACAGCTGGTGCGTAGCACAACAACGATCGGAAATTTGAGGTACAAATTCCTCAGGGCTATCATGTTCCTCACAGTGTAGGCAATTCGCACCGGCGAATTCCTAACTCCTCAGTCAGAACAAAGTCCTCAATGACCAGAAGAACTGCGTCTCTGTCACTGAAGAAATTGACTAATCTGTATGAGATTTCCAATGGCTTCACTCGAAGGGATTGGTAGGTGTAGGATTTGAGATGAGCATCACATGGAAATTTTCTCCTTAGTATTTCCTCGACCCCCTTTAACAGTACGGTGTTTCCTATGACTCAAGAAAGAGAAAATGAAACTACGAAAACAAAAGTCTTCATGCTTCATATTCCTCGAATGAATACCAAGTCTTCAGGTCAAACCAATTTCTTCACTTTCAAAGTCTTCAGAAAGTCTTCAGAATATCAAAGTCTTCAGTCGAAGAACTTCATTTTAGGGGTCGACTTTCTCTGTAAATATCAAACTCCTCATAGTCTTATAGACCTATGTACACTCATAAACACATTAGATACTTAACCTATAAGTCTTCAATACACCAAAATCACTAAGGGGCACTAGATGCACTTACAATCTCCCCCTTTTTGGTGATTGATGACAACATAGGTTAAGTTTTCAATGGGGATAAACATATGAAGTGTAAATGCTATTATTGAGGAATTTGATTGCAAGATATAGAAGAGCTCCCCCTGAAGTTGTGCATAGTGAGGAATTTGCTTTTGAAGCAATGCACACTTGAAGAGATGAATCATGGAGATCTCCCCCTATATCTTGTAATTCATACACGCATTTGATATATAATATGAAGAATTTGAAATGCATGATGAAATATGGTGCCTGATGTAATTTAGCATGCGTGCAATAATATTAGCGAGGAATAAGCATGCAGAATAGTGTATCAAATTAGAGCATAGTGCATCAAAAGTATCAGAGCACCATCGGGTTTAAGATTACAACTCGATCCAATAAAAGTTTTGGAAGAACGAGAGTTGTAACTTAGCAGAAAAAATGCCCTTTATTATAGACCCGCTTGAAGACTAACTCAGATTTCTCCCCCTTTGTCATCGAATGACCAAAAGGATCGAAATTGAGGACTAACGCCCCTGAAGATAATCAAGTTGATGAAGGAGCGCCAGTGTTGTTGGGGTCAGTTGTTGAAGTAGGGCCTGCCGCAGTGTCGTCCAAGTCTTCATGTTCATCAGTGTCGCGCGATGAAGAATAGGAGCTGGCCATCAAAGAAGGAACTGGGACCTTCTTGTATTTCTTCGGAGGAGGTGCAGACCAGGCAAACTCTTCTTTGAGACCCATTTTCTTCAGATCATCAGCGTTGTAGACTTGAGATAGAACAACCCAGGTGCGGTTGAGGGTTTCATGAAGGTAGTAGTGGTTTTTCTTCACTACATTGTGTGTTGAAGTCATGTTGTGAAAAATTGAACCAAACTGACGCTTGACCCATTTGTGATTGCGATCAACCTTCTGATGAAGACTGAGGAGTAACTCACGATCAGTCATCACCCTGGGTGCTGTGGCTTGAGGATTTGGCTTGGCATTGTTGGCGGCAGAGTCATGGGTGGCAGAGTCATCATTGGTGGAATAAGATGCAGCCTTGCAAAATTGACCATCCAATGGACGAATGCCTTCATCTATCACAGCAGTAGCCTTGCCCTTTTCTTCAGCTGAGGAAAATGTCCTTTTGAGGACTTCAATAGGGGGCAAGTAGCTGCAGTGGTTCAGAGTTTCAGCTTTGTAATTGAGTGAAGACCTTGTCCTGATGAATCTCATAATCCATGGCGCGTAAGGCATCAGCTCAAATGGCAACATAGCATTGTTGGCCAGAGTCCTCATGAAGAAATCATGGAAGTTGACGGGAACGCCATGAATGATGTTGAAAAGCGTATTCTTCATGATGCCAACGACTTCTTCATCATCAGAGTCGTGGCCTTTCATAGGACTCATAGTCTTCGTCAAAATGCGATAGACAGTCCGAGGCACATAGAGCAATTCCTTGACGAGGAATTTGGTTCGAGGGGCCTGCCCTGGCTTCAAAGGCTTCATCAGCACTTGCATATAGTGATTTGAAAGCTCAGGTTCATTGTAAACACAACGTGCATCTTCAAGGGGAGGGCACGAAGCAATTCAGACGCTGGTGCCTTGTAATGAGTGTTCTCTGTCATCCAGTCCAGAACCCATGAATTCTCATCTTCAGAGTTGCCGGTGATGTGCAGCGTTGCGTAGAATTGAAGAATGAGTTCTTCATTCCAATCGCATATGTCAGTGCAGAAATTGAGCAGCCCAGCGTCATGAAGAACACTGAGGACTGGCGTGAAGCACGGCATGGACTCCATATCCACATGAGGAATATGTGCATGGTCGAAGACTTTGTCTTTGCTGAAAAGCACTAAGGAATAGAAGTTGGCTTGACTTGCAATCCAGAAACGCCTCTTCCTTATGCGAGCAGAGTCATATGGATTATACTCGGTGAAGAACACGTGCTCGCCAAAGAAGTCTTCAGCCTTGAACTTTTGCTTCCTTGAGAATGGATCCTTCAGCTTGGGCAGAGGAGTGTCAATGAGTTGCATCACTACCTCGGGAATTGCGATCTCAGGTTCTTCGGGCTGAGGAATTTCAGGTTCTTCCTCAGGTGCAGTCACCTTTTCATCATCAGCAGCAGTTTCTTCAGCACTAGTGGCTGGAATTTCTTTATGCACAGATGTAGTGGGATTAGTTTCTTCAGAGCCCAATTGAACTGTTGGTGCAGGAGAGTGAGGGATTTGTTGCAGTGGGGTGAAGAGTGGGGAATTGCGATGCTGACTTTCCCAAAAGTCGTCATTCATCACTGGAGTTGTGCTTCCAATGTCCACATCTTCATCTTCCAATTCTTCAACACCAGCCTCTTCAGCAGTAAACTGAGGCATTGGTGATGAGACCATTGGGGTTGAAGGGATTGCATCCACTTTAATTTCTTCATCAATCTGCTCTGACGAAACAGCAGATTGAGTTTCTTCATCAGATCCGCTTGGGATCACATATTCTTCATCAAAAGGAACAAGGTCCTTTGATGGCATGGTTGAGATCGGAACAACATCAATAGGATTTTCAAATGAGCTGGTCATGGGCTTCATCTTATTTGGAGCTGAAGATTCTGAAGCACTTGATGCTTTCCTTTTCTTCACTGCAGCTCGCTCTGCAGCCTTGGTCTTCTTCACATCTGATGCAGATGGAAGGATAGGAGTTGGTGTAGGCGCAGGTGGAGCTGAGGAATCTGGTTGAATTTCCTCAGGCGCAACTAATGCAGTTGCCCTGACTTCTTCAGTTTCTTCAGGAGCACCACTAGTGGATGCCCTGTCAATTTCTTCAGTAGCTGGAATGGAGTCATCAGCCCTGGAACTAGCATTTCCTTCAGTAGCCTGAAAGTCATCAGCGGTGGTGGCGTGTTCTTCAGTGGGCTGTGCTGAAGGTTCTGCTTTAGGAATTTCTTGTTGCGATGGGGCTGCAACATTTGTGAAATTTTTAGTCAGTTTCACAAACCTGACTTTGGCTCCCTTCCAGTCAGCATAGTAGGAGTCAAATTTATCGTTGAGGGCTTTGATTTCAGCCTGCATCTTGATAAGTTCTTCTGTTGTCATCTTGACAATGTTTATCTTCAGCAGTTTCTGCTTTCTGTACAGTGATTTCTTGATCTCTCTAGCCCTATCGTATTTCCACTTCTCCTCTTGGATGAAGTGAGTCAGCATGTGACTTTGGCCGGGTGTCAGCTTGAAGTCAGGCATAGGTGTGTGTGTATCCTTATGCCAGAGATCAATGTAATCGAGGATCGCTTTTAGATCCAACAGCAGCGGCACAGGTGTGCCTTTGGCTCTAGCGGCCCTTTCTTGTCGGTCCCTGATGATTTCTGCAAGTTCTTCTTCATCAGCTTCATCTTCGTCAGATGGTACATTAAAGTCTACCTGCTTCTTCTGAGGACTTGGGCGAGTACTGTGTCCAGCAGTAGCCTTTTTCTTCAGCAAAGAGGGTCCAGCTGAGGAACTTGGTGCAGCTGAGGAACTTGTTGAGACACCAGAGGCAATAGAGACGCCTACAGTCCTTTGACACGTGGCAAGATGCGTAGGTGCTGAGGACTTTGGCAGAACTGCTGAGGACTTTGGAGGAGGTGCTGAGGATTATGGAGGAGCAGGGGTAGCTTGAGGAATTTGCCTTGAAGATTTTGAAGTTTCTGGCCGTGAGGGCGCAGCTGAGGAACTTGGCCGTGAGGGCATTGTTGGTGAAGCACTTGGCTTGCGAGCGGGCTTCTTGAGCATTGATTTCCTCGGCTTGACAGAGGCCTCAGTGGCAGCAGCAGCAACAGAATCTTCATTGAATTTCCTCACTGCTTCTTTGGCTTGTCTTGCCAATTTGGCTTGGCGCTTGACCCATTCTTCAGGAAAATCCTCAGCGCGTTTGACGCTAGTGGGATCAGCCACTTGGCCAGGTGCCAGTGGAAGTCTTGGGCATGGAGGGTTGAGAGCAAATTTCTTCATGTACTTTGGAGTGACGTACCTATACTCCCTCCATTCACGTGCCCATCTCCGTTCAATCCTCTGAATGCGCACCTTGCGCTGATTTTATCTTCTTTGCCAAACTTGGCTTCATCAGGCGTGCAGTAATCTTTATAGATGTCCTCAGGGATTTCAAATGCAGTCATGACCTCAGGCTTCTTTCCTCCTTTCTGCGGCCTTTTACCGTCAGACATTTTCTTCAGTTGAGGAATTTGAAAAATTGAATTCTCTAAAGAAGTGTGCAACTTTTCTTCGAGGAACGCTGCAAACGAGTTAAGTTGATGAGATCCTAATGATTCAGCAGCGGACATGTGTAACTGTGAACAGAGTATAGTTGCGAGGAATTTGGAGAGGTCATATGCGTTCTCAGAGAGTTTTTGAAAAAGAACAAGTTTGAGGAATTTGACCAGATGTGTCTTGAAGACTTTCACTAAGCGCGCTATATCTTAGGTTCCAGAGTTGTATAGATCGAAGATCCACACAATTGAGGAATCTTAAAGAAACTGATGCTTAGGAAAATGAATCAAGAACAAATAACATGTGTGGTGTTTTGTGTGTGAGGATTTGAAGAATAAAACACCTTTGAAGATTTTGTAGAGAAATTTCGAATCAAAGAGGGCAGTAAAATTAACTTTTAATTACCCTGAGCGAAGAACACGACGAACAGTGAGATGAAACAGTGAGGTTCGTCGATGTAGATCTTCCACGCCCTAACTCGGCGGAGGAAGACGTCTACGGCGGCGGCGGAGGTGAAGATTTCCGCGGTCGGCGCGAGTACGACGGCGACGAGGTCGAGGCAGTGAAGCTCTTCCTCACCGGCGACGATGGAGTAGCGGTGGCGCTAGGGTTTGAGAAGCTCGAGCGGGAGAGAGAGATCGAGCGGAGTAAAAGAAGTGACGAATGGGAGAGGGGTATTTATAGAGGTAGTGAAAAACTGTTCGCCCGAAGATTTAGGACGAACGTGCCCCTGACCATTCTCCTTCTCACTACATGTGTCACCCACGTACTGTGTAGTGGAGATCGTGTAAGATCGTGGGTGAGTAAAATAATGCATCGTGGGATGCGGAACGGTTTGAGCGGCAAAACCGAAAGTTCGGATAAGATCTGTTTTAACGTTCCGGTCGCAATTTCTTCAGCTGACAAGGACACAGTGAAGATTTTGAACGAGTTTCAAATAGAACGCACATGAAGAATTTGTGAACAAATTAGATTGAGTATTGCATAGAGGGGGAAGGGTCCGATCACATTCACTTAGCAGAAAAATTAACTTGAAGAAATAGCTATAAGTGAATGTTGTAGAGGGCATAAACTCATATATATATATATATATATATATATATATATATATATATATATATATATATATATATATATATATATATATATATAGCCAATGAAGAAAAACGACGGCACAAGTGAAGATTTTGCAAGTTGAAGAATTTGAACAACTGAGGAATTTTAAAAGTTGAGGAAAAACTCAAATTGAAGATTTTCAACTGTTGTGGTGGCGTGATCCACCGTATAAGAATGATGATTTCAGACACCGCGTACAATTGTCGTAGGGTTCTGAGAATCAAATTTTTCATTAATTTCTTCACACTTAGAGTGTTATTCTTCATTGATTGAGGAAAAACGTTTCTTCATGTGTTGCACATCTAAGTCATCAATTTTGCATAAGTGTTAAGATGAGTGCCTTTTCATAGTACATTCGAAGACTCTAAGATATTTAGCTCACACCACAACTTGCTAAATCTCTTTTCATCCAAGGGCTTAGTGAAGATATCAGCTAGCTGTTCTTTAGTCTTCACATGCTCAATAGAAATGTCGCCCTTCAACACATGATCACGAAGAAAATGATGACGAATCTGAATGTGCTTTGTCTTCGAGTGCTGAACTGGGTTGTGAGCAATCTTGATGGCACTCTCATTGTCACAGAGGAGAGGCACATTATTCACGTTGACGTCGTAGTCCTTGAGTGTTTGCTTCATCCAAAGCAGTTGAGCACAACAAGAACCAGCAGCAATGTACTCAGCTTCAGCAGTAGACAGTGATACGCAGTTCTGTTTCTTCGAGGACCAACAGACCAAGGATCGTCCGAGGAAATGACAAGTACCAGATGTTGACTTGCGGTCCACACGGTCACCAGCATAGTCAGAGTCAGAATATCCAATGAGATCAAAATCCGATCCCTTGGGATACCATAATCCAAGTGTTGGTGTGTGAGCTAGATATCGAAGAATATGCTTCACAGCCTTATGGTGTGATTCCTTCGGTGCAGCTTGAAATCGTGCACACATGCAAACACTAAGCATTATATCTGGCCTAGATGCACATAAGTACAATAAAGAGCCAATCATGGAGCGGTATACCTTATGATCGAAGTCAGTACCATTTTCATCAGTGCATAAATGACCATTTGTGGGCATAGGAATTTTGATGCCTCTGCAATCTTGCATGCCGAATTTCTTCAGGACATCCTTGAGGTATTTCTCCTGAGATATGAATATGCCATTGCGTTGTCTTTGCGAGCCATTAGTCTCATCGAACTGCACATCTAAAGTTTCAACAATCTTGTGAAGAACATTGTTGAAGATTCTGTAGGTGTGCGAGTCCTTTCCGTAACCAAGCATAAAACCTTCATGTGCTTTCGGTGCAAATTTAGAGTTGTGATGAGGATCTCTAATCCAGCATTTAGCACCGAAGACTTTGAAATAACTCACATTCGGTTTCTTGTCAGTGAGGAGTTCATAGGCAGTCTTTTTGAATAATTTGTGAAGATATACTCTGTTGATGATGTGGCACGCAGTATCGATTGCATCAACCCAGAAATGATGAGGGGTTTTGTACTCATCGAGCATAGTGCGAGCCATCTCAGCAAGAGTCCTGTTCTTGCGCTCCACGACGCCATTCTGTTGAGGAGTATAAGGAGAAGATAACTCATGAGTAATACCAAGTTCATCAAGATGTTCATTTAGACCCGAATTCTTGAACTCATTGCCATTGTCACTTCTGATGTGCTTGATCTTCACACCAAAGTTGGTTGAAGCCCTCGAGGAAAATCGTTTGAAGACTTCCTGCACTTCATGTTTGTAAGAGACAAGGTGTACCCATGTGTAACGAGAGTAATCATCAACAATAACAAAGCCATATTGAGATGCTTCATTTGAAACAGAAGAATAATGATTAGGACCGAAGAGATCCATGTGAAACAATTCAATGGACGAGTGGTGGTCATGATGGTCTTTGCTGGATGCTTCGCCTTTGTCATCTTTCCAGCTTCACAAGCACCGCATAAGTGATCCTTGAGGAATTTGACATTCTCAATGCCAATGACATGCTTCTTCTTCGCAAGCGTGTGCAAATTCCTCATGCCTGCATGACCAAGTCGTCGATGCCATAGCCATCCTTCTGAAGCTTTTGCAAGTAGGCACACGGCTGGTTGTGAATCTACAGAGAAATCAACAATATACAAGTCTCCTCTCCTAAAGCCTACGAAGACTTTGGAATTGTCAGCTTCCATAATCACAACACAACAATACTTGCCAAAGACAACAACCATATCAAGATCACAAAGCATTGAGACAGACATAAGGTTGTATCCTAAGGACTCAACAAGCATGACTTTGCCCATGTGTTGATCCTTTGTGATAGCAACTTTACCTAGACCCAATACCTGACTTTTGCTTTTATCAGCGAAGATGATATGCTTCATATGTGACGATGATAAGGGAGCATCCATCAAAAGATTCTTGTCACCAGTCATGTGATTTGTACATCCACTGTCGGGTACCCACTCAGTGGCTTTGGGTTGATCATCCTGCAGATGAATTAGTGCAACTTACGACCTCATATACTTCAACAGTGAAGAATATGATATCACAATTCATCAGACCAATTTCATCAATCAGTAGGACAGATAAAACAGAGGGAGGACGTGTGAAATGAAAGTTCATTTCATCATGGTTAGACTACGTCCTTTCAAGCAATTTGTCAGGTCCCCAGCAAATTCTTCAGACGTTACAGTACGTCTGGAGACCTGACCCTGCAGAAGAGATTAGTTCTTTTTCTTCACCACCCACATCTGAAGGGGTGGCAAAGAGTTCATCATTCTGCGAGCTCCATATGAGAATGGTGGCATAGCGGCCAAACCATTTCGTTTCACATAAGAGGGGTTAGGGTAAGCATATGAATAAGCAGAGAAATTCTTCGAGGACTTATGAACATAATAATTTGAAGAATAATGCTCATATTCATAGCCCTTGGCTCTTCCCTGCGAAACAGAGTTGTTAGCACGATGATGTTCATATGAGGACTTTGATCCATGTGAGGAATTTGATCCCCTTGAGGAATTTGGTCTGTATGAGGACTTGGATCCATATGAAGAATTTGGTCCATATGAGGAATTTGATCTGGGGTTCCTATTCTTCATAGGTGGTGTCATGAGGACATTCACCTGAAGTCTTTCAAGGCACCTTTTGGGAACCCAGATTTTCTTCATAGGGGAACCATTCCTGCAGTTAGTGCCAACATATCTAGCAAATACTTCACCATTCTGATTTTTGAACAGTTTGTAGTTGGAGTCAAATGACTCATCAGAAGAATGAGAAGATTCACATGTATAGCCAGATAAATTAGATGGGTCAACTGGAGGTCCCTTTGCAGCAACCCATGAGGTTTTGGGGTACTGCTCAGGCTTCCAATATGTACCATCAGCATTGAGTTTCCTCTCAAATGCAATACCCTCTTTCCTAGGGTTCCTGTTGAGGATCTACTTTTTAAGCACATCACAAAGAGTCTGATGCCCTTTGAGGCTTTTGTACATGCCTGTCATGTACAATTCCTTCAGCCCTGCATCGTCAATGATACTAGCAATGTCCTCAGATGAGGAATTAGTGATAGCAGAGACAGGTGAAGAATTTGTAACATTAGAAGCATTTGAAAATTCAGGTGAGGAATTACTAGATTCTCGTTCAATGCATTTTAAACATGGAGGAATAAATTCTTCCTGAGCAGTGCTGATTTGTTGAGCAAGCAATGAATCGCGCTCCTTTTGAAGATCTTCATAACACACTCTTAGTTTCTCAAGATCTTGCTTCTTTTGAAGATATTCATAAGAAAGCTTCTCATGATCAGATAAAAGAGTGTTATGATGACCTTGAAGGGAGTCATACTTAGAATGAAGTCTCTGAAGACTTTTAGCCAAAGCTGTTGACTGATCCATTTCTTCACCCAACATATCATTGCTCTTACTAAGCATGTCATTAGCCTTTTCCAAAGCTCTTTGTTGTTTAGCAGCAAGTGAGGCAAGTTTGACATAACTGGGTCCAAATTCATCAACAGATTCATCATCACTGGATTCAGACAGATAGCATTCAGTTACCTTTTCACCATCTGCCATAAGACATGGTGAGGAAGATGATGATTCTGGTTTAATTATCATTGACTTGAGAGATTCCTTGAAGTCCTCAAACCAAGGATCATGACGAGTTCGATGACCTTCATAGACATCAGAGATACGGTCCAAGATAAGCTTCGCCTGATCGAGATGCATGACATTCCTGAACTGATTTCGAGACAAACTGGAGCAGATGACGGCCTTTCCTGTGAGGTTGAGATGAGTGTACTTGCGAATGTCATCAGCTCGCGTCGTCTTGCATAGATCGGTAAGACCAATCTCAGTGACAGTCCACAGCTTGTTGTTCATCGCCATGAGATGCTTCTTCATCATGGCCTTCCATTTGGGATACTCATGACCGTCAAAGATGGGGCATGTCACTTTCTTCATATCTGCGGTCTACATAACTAAAACTCCAGGCGGTTAAACCAAAATCACACAGAACAAGGGAGTACCTCGCTATGATACCAATTGAAAGTGCGTTATATCGACTAGAGGGGGGTGAATAGGCGATTTTTATGAAATTCTTCACTAAGGAATTTGCTAGTGAGGAAATTCGTTAGCGAAGAACTACTAGCAGCGGAATAAGTACTCAGAAGTAAACATAACAGAATACACGCATGGTCATCATGATCAAATGAAGACAGACACTGAGTACAGAAAGCGTAAACACAGGATAGCACAAGATGAAGACAAACAGACTGAAGAAATTGAACTAAGGAAATTGAGAAAGTCTTTTGTCAAAGTCTTCAAACACAGACATGAACAATCACACAACACAGTAATGAGGAAATGAAAGTGTTGAGGAAATAGAACCAGTAAGCCTGGTGAAGACAATGATCTGGTAGACCAGTTCCAACTGTTGTCTCAGTTGTACGTCTGGTTGGAGCGGCTGAGTATTTAAACTCGAGGACACCTAGTCCCGGACACACAGTCCTCACCGTATTCTCCTTGAGCTAAGGACACACGGTCCTTGCCCAATCACTCGTGGTAAGTTTTCAGGTGACTTCCGAACCTTGACAAACTCGGTCACTCGGCGATCCACAATTCCTCTTGGATGCTCTAGACCTTGACGCCTAACCGTCTGGAAGAAGCACAGTCTTCAAAGGTAACAAGCGTCGGATCCACGCAGGATCAATCTCTTCAGTGATGCTCAATCACTTTGGGTTTGTAGGTGTTCGGGTTTGGGTTTGGATTTTCCTCACTTGATGATTTTCGCTCAAAGTCCTCGGAGGATGGGTTGCTCTCAAATGACAAGTGTCAGTTTCTCTTGGAGCAGCCAACCAGCTAGTTGTGGTAGGGGGCGGCTATTTATAGCCTAGGGAGCAGCCCGACATGATAAGACATAAATGCCCTTCAATGATATGACCATTGGATGGATAAGATATTTTGGGACAACTGGCGCGTAGCACAGCAACGGTCGTAAATTTGAGGTACAAATTCCTCAGGGCTATCATGTTCCTCACAGTGTAGGCAATTCGCACTGGCGAATCCTAACTCCTCAGTCAGAACAAAGTCCTCAATGACCAGAAGAACTGCGTCTCTGTCACTGAAGAAATTGACTAATCTGTATGAGATTTCCAATGGCTTCACTCGAAGGGATTGGTAGGTGTAGGATTTGAGTTGAGCATCACATGGAAATTTTCTCCTTAGTATTTCCTCGACCCCCTTTAACAGTACGGTGTTTCCTATGACTCAAGAAAGAGAAAATGAAACTACGAAAACAAAAGTCTTCATGCTTCATGTTCCTCGAATGAATACCAAGTCTTCAGGTCACACCAATTTCTTCACTTTCAAAGTCTTCAGAAAGTCTTCAGAATATCAAAGTCTTCAGTCGAAGAACTTCATTTTTAGGGGTTGACTTTCTCTGTAAATATCAAACTCCTCATAGACTTATAGACCTGTGTACACTCATAAACACATTAGATACTTAACCTATAAGTCTTCAATACACCAAAATCACTAAGGGGCACTAGATGCACTTACAAATACCCAGGCAAGGTCAACTTGTTATTCTCCGCCCCGCTGGGCTGCAAATCTTTCCTAGCAGGGATGCATTAGGCTTAACAGGAAAATGGGCTTTAAAAATAATAAATGGGTTGTAATTATAAAAACTGGGCAGTAACTATAAAAAATGCACCAAACATGAAATTAGTTTATAAAATATTATTTATGGATTTTGAAAATCTTAAATTTTCATTGTTGCGCGCGCAATGTTTCGTTGGATTTTTACGTAATACAAATTTATATTTAATCTGACTAGAACTTTCAGGATAAAAATATTTCGGATCCCATCAAAATGTGGGAAATTTTGTTGAATTCTGTCTTCAACGGTTGGTTGAAATTATTAATCGTTGTCCTAGCTAGAAAATGGGTTGTACTTTTAACAAACTGTAATGGGTTGTTGTAAATTCCATTAGAATTCAAAAATGGGATGTACATTCTTACAAAACGCAAATGGGTTATAAGTTCTCTGCCGCACACTTGTGGGCCTACTAAGTGACGCGTCCCCTAAAAAAATAAGTTGACACGTATGCAAGGCTTTGTCAACTTATTATAGTCAACACACGGTTCTAGCAGCAGTGGCCATTGGATCTCTATCCAACGGATGTCGTGATTCTTCTTCAATCTCGGATATTCTTAGCTTCGACCGCCGATAAAATGATTCCTCCCTCTGACATCTGGGGCGCACCATTTCAGAGGCTGACCTGTGGGCCTACTAAGTTGGAGCGTACCAAGGACTTTGTCAACTTAGTCAATATAAACGATTCTAGCTTCAATGACCGTACGATGTCCATCCAATGGCCGTAGTGCTTCTTCAACCTCTGGTCTTCTTGGTCCAGCCGCCCAAAGCAGCGTCGGTCGTGCCGCCTGCTCCTGCCTCTCGTGGTCGGCTGTGCTGCCGCGGAGGCCTCACCACCCGCATACTACTCCCACCGCTGGCCAGGCCATCCCTCCACTCACCCACACCCCCTGTTATTCTGCGGTGACGACAGCCTCACACCACAGCCGAACCAGTAAACCCTCGTACTCCTCTCCGTGCGGGCTTCCACTGCTGCGTCTTCCCCGGCTCTGCGTCGTCCCCTTCCTAGGCCTCGCCGTCGTCCTACACCCTAGTGCTCTCGGCGCGGCGTGGTCAACATGGTCAACGACCGACTTCCATCGGAAGAGTACTGTATGTGGAGAGGCTGACAGCTGGGTCCACGGCGGCTGCAAGGAAGTGCCTCCTTATTACGCGCAAAATAATTATTCCTCCACCTGACAGCGGGGACCCACTGGACGGGCCACCGTATTTCGCGAAAAAAACGTTCCCCCCGCTGTCAGCTCAGACCCACCGGAAGTGCCTCCTTATTACGCACAAAAAATGAATACTCCCCCTGCTAGCTGGGACCCACCTTGGTGGGAGATTGACTTGTGGGCCTACTAAGTTGAGGGGGACGGAGGCCTTTGTCAACTTAGTCAATATGAACGATTCTAGCTCCAGTGACCTTACGATGTCCATCCAACGGCCGTAGTGCTTCTTCAACCTCTGGTGTTCTTGCTCCAGCCGCCCAAAGCAGCGCCGGTCGTGCCGCCTGCTCCTGCCTCCCGTGGCCGGCTATGCTGCCGCGGAGGCCTCACCACCCCCTACTATTCCCACCGCTGGCTAGGCCCTGCGGTGACGGCAGCCTCACACCGCAGCCGAACGAGTGAATGCTCCTACTCCTCTCCGCGTGGGCATCCACTGCCGCGTCTTCACCGGATCCGTGTCGTCCCCTTCCTAGGCCTCGCCGTCGTCCACCGCCCTGGTGCTCTCGGCGCGGCGTGGTCAACGTGGTCAAGGAACTCAAGGAACGACTTCCATCGAACGTGGACTGTACGTGGAGAGGCTGACAGCTGGGTCCATGGCGGCAGCAAGGAAATGCCTCCTTATTACGCGGAAAATAATGATTCCTCCACTTGACAACAGGGACCCACCGGACGGGCCACCGTATTTCGCGAAAAAAATGTTTCCCCCCTGACTGCTGGGACCCACCAGCTACACCTTCGCACGCAAGGAAGTGCGTCCGGGAAAAAAATGATTCGCCCCCTTGACTACTGGGACCCACCAGCTACATCTTCGCACGCAAGGAAGTGCGTCCGGGCAAAAAAACCAAAACGATTCGCCCCCCTGACTGTTGGGACCCACCAGCTACATCTTCGTAGGCAAGGAAGTGCCTGACAGTCGGGACCCACCTGGTCAAAGCGTACGTAGCGTTGTCATTCTGGTCGCGAACGTGTATGTACATATGTACTGGTCGATGTAGAGGCGCGCACGTGTCGTAGTAGAGGCGCGTACGTGTCGTAGTAGAGGCGCGCACGTAGCATGTACACGTATGTACAGCGGCCAGGGTGCAAGAAAGAAAATACGGCCACGTATGTGTACATACGGGCGGGGTCTCAAACGCCTACTCGCGCATACGTACGGCCAGGGCTCGTGTACATGGCTGGGTCGGAACGGAGAAACAGTGTCGTCGTCGTGTTCATGGGGAGGCAACGGAATGCGTCGTGTTCATGGGGAGGCAACGGAATGCGTCGTGTTCATCGGGAGGCAACGGAACGCGTGGGAGCCAACCGACTGGGTCGGAACAGAATGCGTGGACGTGTTCATCGAGAGGGCTTGGACGGAACAGGCGATGGAAACGAGGCCTGGCATACCGCAGAACGGAGGAAATGGCCTTGTGTTTGACCAGCCATGTTCGAAATGGGATCCTGTTCATCGGGAGGGGTCTGGCGTACCGCAAAATAGAGGAAACGGACCTCCTACGGTCGAAACGGGGGTCCTGTTGATTGGGAGGGGTGTGGCGTACCGCAAAACAGAGGAAACGGACCTCCTACGGTCGAAACGGGGGTCCTGTTGTTCGCGAGGGGTGTGGAGTACCGCAAAACGGACGAAACGGACCTCCTACGGTCGAAACGGGGGTCATGTTGATCGGGAGGGGTGTGGCGTACCGCAAAACGGACAAAACGGACCTCCTACGGTCGAAACAGGGGTCCTGTTCATCGGGAGGAGTGTTGCGTACCGCAAAACAGGACTCCACGAGATACTGTTCATCTCCACCGTCGACCTCCTCCGGCCTCCACGGGCTACCGTCGACCTCCTCCAGCCTCCATGGGCTCCTGTTCATCCAGCCTCCACCGCGCGCTACTCCATCGGCTACTGTTCAACCACCCCTCCACGGGCACCCCTCCACTGTCTACTATTCATCCAGCCCTCCACACCACGGGGTCCTGTTCAACCACCCCTCCACGGGCACCCCTCCACCATCTACTGTTCATCCAGCCCTCCACCACACCACGAGGTCCTGTTCATCCAGAGGCAACGCCACCGCTCACTGTTCATCCAACCCCCCCCCCCCCGCAACGCTCACTGTTCATCCTAGAGGCAGCATCGATCGGCTTCAGTTAGCAGCAGTAGCGAAGGAATCGCTCGATCGGGTTCAGTTAACAGCCATCGATCGATCGCTCGGGTTCAGTAACACGTAGCCTACAGTGCAATCACTCGGGTTTAGTTAGTGCCCAACGCCTCGCTCGGGTTCAGTTAGAGCCAACGCCTCGCACACACCCGCGTACGTGTACGAGAGAAACGCGCATCGCTCGGCCAACGACCTCCCACCGTAACCGGGAACTCCCCGAAATTTTCTTCGCCCTCGCTTCTACCACGGTTTTTTCTGTCATGGACGGCCCAAAGAATGTCATGCAGCTGCGTCTCCGGCCTGCCCAGGACGAAAAGCCCATGTTCTGTCATGATTTTTTGTCATAGAAGTAGGAGCCCACCACATCTATGATGATACCGGATTTTGTCACAATTATCGTCATAGAAGTGCCATATGTATGACGGAATTTTTTTTTGTTCGGCCCAAAATGGCATGGATGTGTCTTTTTTGTAATGAGAGAGGACCCGAACCTGGGTAAACATCGTGTCCCCTGCCTCCTCTAACCATCGACCTTAGACGCACAGTTCGGGACCCCCTACCCAAGATCCGCCGGTTTTGACACCGACATTGGTGCTTTCTTTGAGAGTTCCACTATGACGTCGATGAAAGGCTCGATGGCTCGCCTTGTCCTTGAAGACAACATCACCTCCGGGGGAGTTCTTGTTGGAAATATGCCCTAGAGGCAATAATAAATTGATTATTATTATATTTCCTTGTTCATGATAATCGTTTATTATCCATGCTAGAATTGTATTGATAGGAAACTCAGATACATGTGTGGATACATAGACAACACCATGTCCCTAGTAAGCCTCTAGTTGACTAGCTCGTTGATCAATAGATGGTTACGGTTTCCTGACCATGGACATTGGATGTCATTGATAACGGGATCACATCATTAGGAGAATGATGTGATGGACAAGACCCAATCCTAAGCCTAGCACAAGATCATGTAGTTCGTATGCTAAAGCTTTTCTAAATGTCAAGTATCATTTCCTTAGACCATGAAATTGTGCAACTCCCGGATACCGTAGGAATGCTTTGGGTGTGCCAAACGTCACAACGTAACTGGGTGGCTATAAAGGTGCACTACGGGTATCTCCGAAAGTGTCTGTTGGGTTGGCACGAATCGAGACTGGGATTTGTCACTCCGTGTAAACGGAGAGGTATCTTTGGGCCCACTCGGTAGGACATCATCATAATGTGCACAATGTGATCAAGGAGTTGATCACGGGATGATGTGTTACGGAATGAGTAAAAGAGACTTGCCGGTAACGAGACTGAACAAGGTATTGGGATACCGACGATCGAATCTCGGGCAAGTACCGTACCGATAGACAAAGGGAATTGTATACGGGATTGATTAAGTCCTTGACATAGTGGTTCATCCGATGAGATCATCATGGAACATGTGGGAGCCAACATGGGTATCCAGATCCCGCTGTTGGTTATTGACCGGAGAACGTCTCGGTCATGTCTGCATGTCGCCCGAACCCGTAGGGTCTACACACTTAAGGTTCGATGACGCTAGGGTTATAAAGGAAGCTTGTATGTGGTTACCGAATGTTGTTCGGAGTCCCGGATGAGATCCCGGACGTCACGAGGAGTTCCGGAATGGTCCGGAGGTAAAGATTTATATATAGGAAGTCCTATTTCAGCCATCGGGACAAGTTTCGGGGTCATCGGTATTATACCGGGACCACCGGAGGGGTCCCGGGGGCCCACCGGGTGGGGCCACCAATCCCGGAGGATCCCATGGGCTGAAGTGGGAAGGGATCCAGCCCAAAGTGGGCTGGGGCGCCACTTCCCTTATGGCCCATGCGCCTAGGGTGAAGGGGGAAACCCTAAGGAAGAGTCCCAAGGAGGGAAGGCACCTCCTAGGTGCCTTGGGGGGGAGGGAAACCTCCCCTGGCCGCCGCCCCCTAGGAGATTGGATCTCCTAGGGCTGGCGCACCCCCCCCTTGGGATCCCTATATATAGTGGGGGTAGAGGGCCTCTTGAGACACACCTTTTGCCTTTGGTGCAGCCCCTCCCTCTCCCAAGTTCTTCTCCTCTCCCGCAGGTGCTTGGCGAAGCCCTGCAGGATTGCCACGCTCCTCCACCACCACCACGCCGTTGTGCTGCTGCTGGATGGAGTCTTCCTCAACTTCTCCCTCTCTCCTTGCTGGATCAAGGCGTGGGAGACGTCACCGGGCTGTACGTGTGTTGAACGCGGAGGTGCCGTCCGTTCGGCACTAGGATCATCGGTGATTTGAATCATGATGAGTACGACTCCATCAACCCCGTTCACTTGAACGCTTCCGCTTAGCGATCTACAAGGGTATGTAGATGCACTCTCCTTCCCCTCGTTGCTGGTTTCTCCATAGATAGATCTTGGTGACACGTAGGAAAATTTTGAATTTCTGCTACGTTCCCCAACAGTGGCATCATGAGCTAGGTCTATTGCGTAGATTCTTTGCACGAGTAGAACACAAAGTAGTTGTGGGCGTTGATTTTGTTCAATATGCTTACTGTTACTAGTCAATCTTGATTCGGCGGCATTGTGGGATGAAGCGGCCCGGACCAACCTTACACGTACTCTTACGTGAGACCGGTTCCACCGACTGACATGCACTAGATGCATAAGGTGGCTGGCGGGTGTCTGTCTCTCCTACTTTAGTCGGATCGGATTCGATGAAAAGGGTCCTTATGAAGGGTAAATAGCAATTGGCATATCACGTTGTGGTTTTGCGTAGGTAAGAAACGTTCTTGCTAGAAACCCATAGCAGCCACGTAAAACATGCAAACAACAATTAAAGGACGTCTAACTTGTTTTTGCAGGGTATGCCATTGTGATGTGATATGGCCAAAGGATGTGATGTATGATATATGTGATGTATGAGATGATCATGTTCTTGTAATAGGAATCACGACTTGCATGTCGATGAGTATGACAACCGGCAGGAGCCATAGGAGTTGTCTTTAATTTATTTATGACCTGCGTGTCAACATTAAACGTCATGTAATTACTTTACTTTATTGCTAACCGTTAGCTGTAGTAGTAGAAGTAATAGTTGACGTGACAACTTCATGAAGACACGATGATGGAGATCATGATGATGGAAGATCATGGTGTCATGCCGGTGACGACGATGATCATGGAGCCCCGAAGATGGAGATCAAAAGGAGCAAAGTGATGATGGCCATATCATGTCACTATTTAATTGCATGTGATGTTTATCATGTTTACACATCTTATTTGCTTAGAACGACGGTAGTAAATCAGATGATCCCTCATTAAAATTTCAAGAAAGTGTTCCCCCTAACTGTGCACCGTTGCGAAAGTTCGTCGTTTCGAAGCACCACGTGATGATCGGGTGTGATAGATTCTTACGTTCACATACAACGGGTGTAAGACAGATTTACACACGCGAAACACTTAGGTTGACTTGACGAGCCTAGCATGTACAGACATGGCCTCGGAACACAGAAGACCGAAAGGTCGAGCATGAGTCGTATGACAGATACGATCAACATGAAGATGTTCACCGATGTTGACTAGTCCGTCTCACGTGATGATCGGACACGGCCTAGTTGACTCGGATCATGTAATCACTTAGATGACTAGAGGGATGTCTATCTGAGTGGGAGTTCATAAGATGAACTTAATTATCCTGAACATAGTTAAAAGATCTTTGCAAATTATGTCGTAAGCTCGCGCTTTAGTTCTACTGTTTTGGATATGTTCCTAGAGAAAATATAGTTGAAAGTTGATAGTAGCAATTATGCGGACAGTAGAAGGCTTGTGTCCTTAATGCACCGCTCGGTGTGCTGGACCTCGAACGTGGTCTGTGGATGTTGCGAACATCTGACATACACGTTTTGATGACTACATGATAGTTCGGTAATGTTAAATGGTCTAGAATTGAGGCACCAAAGACATTTTAAAATGTCGCGGAACATATGAGATGTTTCGAGGGCTGAAATTGGAATTTCAGGCTCGTGCCCACGTCAAGAGGTATAAGACCTCCGACGATTTTCTTGGCCTGCAGACTAAGGGAGAAAAGCTCAATTGTTGAGCTTGTGCTCAAATTGTCTGAGTACAACAATCACTTGAATCGAGTGGGAGTTGATCTTCCAGATAAGATAGTGATGTTTCTCCAAAGTCATTGCCACCAAGCTGCTAGAGCTTCGTGATGAACTATAACATATCAGGGATAGATATGATGATCCTTGAAATATTCGCGATGTTTGACACCGCGAAAGTAGATATCAAGCAGGAGCATCAATTGTTGATGGTTAGTAAAACCACTACTTTCGAGAAGGGCAAGGGCAAGAAGGGATACTTCATGAAACGGCAAATCAGTTGCTGCTCTAGTGAAGAAACCCAAGGTTGAACCTAAACCCGAGACTAAGTGCTTCTGTAAAGAGGGGAACAGCTACTGGAGCAGAATTACCCTAGATACTTGGTAGATGAGAAGGCTGTCGATAGAAGTATATTGGATATACATTATGTGAATGTGTACTTTACTAGTACTCCTAGTAGCATCAGGGTATTAGATACCGGTTCGATTGCTAAGTGTTAGTAACTCGAAATAAAAGCTAGGGAATAAACGGAGACTAGCTAAAGGTGAGCTGACGAGATGTGTTGGAAGTGCTTCCAAGGTTGATCAAGCATCGCATGCTCCCTCTACCATCGAGATTGGTGTTAAACCTGAATAATTATTTGGTGTTTGCGTTGAAGCATAGACATGATTGGATTATGTCTATCGCAATACGGTTATTCGTTTAAGGAGAATAATGGTTACTCTATTTATTTGAATAATACCTTCAATGGTCTTGCACCTAAAATGAATAGTTTATTGAATCTCGATCATAGTGATACACATGTACATGCCAAAAGATATAAGATAGTAATGATAGTACCACCTACTTGTGGCACTGCCATGTAAGTCATATTGGTATAAAACACATGAAGAAGCTCCATGTTGATGGATCTTTGGACTCACTCATTTTTGAAAAAAAAGGATTGAGTAATGTGAACCATGTCTATTGGTATATACGCATGAAGAAACTCCATGCAGATGGACCGTTTGGACTCACTTGATTTTGAATCACTTGAGATATGCAAATCATACCACATGGGCAAGATGACTGAAAGCTTCGGTTTCAGTAAAATGGAACAAGAAAGCAACTTGTTGGAAGTAACACATTTTGATGTGTGCAGTCCAATGAGTGCTGAGGCACGCAGTGGATATCGTTATGCTCTTACTTCACAGATGATTTGAGTAGATACTGAGCATATTCACTTGATGAAACACAAGTCTGAATTATTGAATGGTTCAAGTAATTTCAAAGTGAAGTTGAATATCGTCGTGACAAGAGGATAAAATATCTATGATATGATCATAGAGATGAATATCTGAGTTGCAAGTTTGGTACACAATTGAGACATTGTGGAAATTATTTCACGACTAGTACCGCCTGGAACACCATAGTGTGATGGTGTGTCCGAACATCATGGCTGCACCCAATTGGATATGATGCATACCATGATGTCTCTTATCGAATTACCACTATCGTTCATGGGTTAGGCATTAGAGACAACCGCACTCACTTTAAATAGGGCACCACGTAATTCCGATAAGATGACACCGTATGAACTATGGTTTAGAGAAACCTAAGCTGTCACTTCTTAAAAGTTTGGGGCTGCGACGCTTATATGAAAAGGTTTCAGGCTGATAAGCTCGAACCTAAAGCGGATAACTGCATCTTCATAGGACACCCAAAACAGTTGGGTATACCTCCTGTCTCAGATCCGAAAGCAATAGGGATTGTTTCTCGAATCGGGTCCTTTCTCGAGGAAAAGTTTCTCTCGAAAGAATTGAGTGGGAGGATGATGGAGACTTGATGAGGTTATTGAACCGTCACTTCAACTAGTGTGTAGCAAGGCACAGGAATTGTTCCTGTGGCACCTACACCAATTGAAGTGGAAGCTTATGATAGTGATCATGAGACTTCGGATCAAGTCACTCCCAAACCTCGTAGGATGACAAGGATGCGTACTAATTCAGAGTGGTACGTAATCCTGTCTTGGAAGTCATGTTGCTAGACAACAATGAACCTACGAGCTATGGAGAAGCGATGGTGGGCCCGGATTCCGATGAATGGCTCGAGGCCATTAAATCTGAGAGAGGATCCATGTATGAAAACAAAGTGTAGACTTTGGCAGAACGGCTCGATGGTCGTGAGGCTGTTGAGTACAGATGGATTTTAAAAGGAAGACGGACAATGATGGTAAATGTCACCATTAAGAAAGCTCGACTTGTCATTAAAATGTTTTCCGACAAGTTCAAGGAGTTGACTACGATGAGACTTTCTCACCCGTAGCGATGCTAAAAGTCTGTTTGAATTATGTTAGCGATTACTGCATTATTTATGAAATTATGCAGATAGGATGTCAGAACATTGTTTCCTCGACGATTTTCTTGAGGAAAGGTTGTATGTGATACAACCAGAAGACTTTTGTCAATCCTGAAAGATGCTAACAAGTATGCAAAGCTCTAGCAATCCTTCTAAGGACTGGAGTAAGCATCTCGGAGTTGGAATGTACACTTTGATGAGATGATCAAAGATTGGGGTTTTACAAAGTTTATCAGAAACTTGTATTTCCAAAGAAGTGAGTGGGAGCACTATAGAATTTCTGATGAGTATATGTTGTTGACATATTGTTGATCAGAAATGATGTAGTATTTCTGGAAAGCATATAGGGTTATTTGAAAAGTGTTTTTCAATGGAAAACCTGGATTAAGCTACTTAAACATTGAGCATCAAGATCTATAAGGATAGATCAAAATCGCTTAATAGTACTTTCAAACAAACACATACCACGACAAGATTTTGAAGGAGTTCAAAATAGATCAGCAAAGAAGGAGTTCTCGGCTGTGTTACAAGGTGTGAGTATTGAGCAAGACTCAAGACATGACCACGGCAGAATAGAGAGAAAGGACGAAGGTCGTCCCCTATGCTTCGGACATAGGCTCTAAAGTATGCTATGTTGTGTACCGCATCTAAAGTGTGCCAAACCATGAGTCGGTCAAGGGGTACAACTGTGATCTAGAAATGGATCACAAGACAGCGGTCAAAGTTGTCATTAGTAACTAGTGGACTAAGGAATTTTCTCGATTATGGAGGTGGTAAAAGAGTTCGTCGTAAAGGGTTACGCCGATGCAAACTTTGACACTAATCCAGATTATTCTGAGTAGTAAACTGGATTCGTATAGTAGAATAGTTATTTGGAATAGCTCCAAATAGAGCGTGGTAACTGCATCTAGGAGATGACATAGATATTTGTAAACACACACGGATCTGAAAGGTTCAGACCCGTTGACTATAACCTCTCTCACAAGCATAACATGATCAAACCCAGAACTCTTGGGTGTTAGTCACATAGGGATGTGACCTTGAGTGTTAATCACATAGCGATGTGAACTGGATTATTGACTCTAGTGCAAGTGGGAGACTGTTGGAAATATGCCCTAGAGGCAATAATAAATCGATTATTATTATATTTCCTTGTTCATGATAATCGTCTATTATCCATGCTAGAATTGTATTGATAGGAAACTCAGATACATGTGTGGATACATAGACAACACCATGTCCCTAGTAAGCCTCTAGTTGACTAGCTCGTTGATCAATAGATGGTTACGGTTTCCTGACCATGGACATTGGATGTCATTGATAACGGGATCACATCATTAGGAGAATGATGTGATGGACAAGACCCAATCCTAAGCCTAGCACAAGATCATGTAGTTCGTATGCTAAAGCTTTTCTAAATGTCAAGTATCATTTCCTTAGACCATGAGATTGTGCAACTCCCGGATATCGTAGGAATGCTTTGGGTGTGCCAAACGTCACAACGTAACTGGGTGGCTATAAGGGTGCACTACGGGTATCTCCGAAAGTGTCTGTTGGGTTGGCACGAATCGAGACTGGGATTTGTCACTCCGTGTAAACGGAGAGGTATCTCTGGGCCCACTCGGTAGGACATCATCATAATGTGCACAATGTGATCAAGGAGTTGATCACGGGATGATGTGTTACGGAACGAGTAAAAGAGACTTGCCGGTAACGAGACTGAACAAGGTATTGGGATACCGACGATCGAATCTCGGGCAAGTATCGTACCGATAGACAAAGGGAATTGTATACGGGATTGATTAAGTCCTTGACATCGTGGTTCATCCGATGAGATCATCGTGGAACATGTGGGAGACAACATGGGTATCCAGATCCCGCTGTTGGTTATTGACCGGAGAACGTCTCGGTCATGTCTGCATGTCTCCCGAACCCGTAGGGTCTACACACTTAAGGTTCGATGACGCTAGGGTTATAAAGGAAGCTTATATGTGGTTACCGAATGTTGTTCGGAGTCCCGGATGAGATCCCGGACGTCACGAGGAGTTCCGGAATGGTCCGGAGGTAAAGATTTATATATAGGAAGTCCTATTTCAGCCATCGGGACAAGTTTCGGGGTCATCGGTATTATACCGGGACCACCGGAGGGGTCCCGGGGGCCCACCGGGTGGGGCCACCCATCCCGGAGGGTCCCATGGGCTGAAGTGGGAAGGGATCCAGCCCAAAGTGGGCTGGGGCGCCACTTCCCTTATGGCCCATGCGCCTAGGGTGAAGGGGGAAACCCTAAGGAAGAGTCCCAAGGAGGGAAGGCACCTCCTAGGTGCCTTGGGGGGGAGGGAAACCTCCCCTGGCCGCCACCCCCTAGGAGATTGGATCTCCTAGGGCTGGCGCACCCCCCCCCCCTTGGGATCCCTATATATAGTGGGGGTAGAGGGCCTCTTGAGACACACCTTTTGCCTTTGGTGCAGCCCCTCCCTCTCCCAAGTTCTTCTCCTCTCCCGCAGGTGCTTGGCGAAGCCCTGCAGGATTGCCACGCTCCTCCACCACCACCACGCCATTGTGCTGCTGGTGGATGGAGTCTTCCTCAACCTCTCCCTCTCTCCTTGCTGGATCAAGGCGTGGGAGATGTCACCGGGCTGTACGTGTGTTGAACGCGGAGGTGCCGTCCGTTCGGCACTAGGATCATCGGTGATTTGAATCACGACGAGTACGACTCCATCAACCCCGTTCACTTGAACGCTTCCGCTTAGCAATCTACAAGGGTATGTAGATGCACTCTCCTTCCCCTCGTTGCTGGTTTCTCCATAGACAGATCTTGGTGACACGTAGGAAAATTTTGAATTTCTGCTACGTTCCCCAACAGTTCTGGCCCCAGGCCAAACCCTCCGGCTGGGCGGCTTTACCATGATCGCCCGTTCGGCCGTTGAGCCGACGATGACCTCTCGGGCCATCAAAAACCCCCTTCCCATGAACTCCAAACACTCCAAGCAGATGGATCCGGTGGAGTTTTCGTCCTTGAACGAAATCCTAGATCGCATCGCCGCTTTGGGAATCGCCACAGATTACGAACGAATCGGGCCTAAAACCGATCAAGGAGAAATCAAAACTTCACAGGTCACCCAACAGATAGCGGTAGTCGAGGAGCCGGATGACGAGTCTTCTTCTATATCGAATACGGACTATATTCAGATCACCGATCAGGAAGAGCCGAATACCCACCAGCAAAAGGATGCGACCGGCCCTCCGAACATAGAATCGGACGGCAGTCCTAAGCAATCAGAAGATATTCTGGAACCCGGACTGTTGAGTCTGGAAGGTCTTCAGACTCCGGATAATCGGTCAGGTCAGGGTTCGGATTCAATTACACCCATCCACCCGGACATAGACGCCCTCATGAGCATAAAACACCAACTTATGACGCCCCCGATTCAATCGTACACTAATCATGCACGCAAATGTGTACGATCAAGATCAGGGACTCACGGGAAGATATCACAACACAACTCTACAAATAAAATCAGTCATACAAGCATCATAATACAAGCCAGGGGCCTCGAGGGCTCGAATACAAGTGCTTGATCATAGACGAGTCAGCGGAAGCAACAATATCTGAGTACAGACATAAGTTAAACAAGTTCGCCTTAAGAAGGCTAGCACAAACGGGGATACAGATCAAACGAGGCACAGGCCTCCTTCCTAGGATCCTCCTAACTACTCCTGGTCGTCGTCAGCGGGCTGCACGTAGTAGTAGGCACCTCCAGTGTAGTAGGAGTCGTCGTCAACGGTGGCGTCTGGATCCTGGGCTCCATCGTCTGATTGCAGCAATTGGGTAGAGAGATGGGGAAAAGGGGAAACAAGGCAACCGTGAGTACTCATCCAAAGTACTCGCAAGCAAGGAGCTACACTACATATGCATGGGTATATGTGTAAAGGTCCATAACAGTGGACTGAACTGCAGAATGCAAGAATAAGAGGGGGATATCTAATCCTGTCGAAGACTACGCTTCTGGCAGCCTCCGTCTTGCAGCATATAGAAGAGAGTAGACTGAAGTCCTCCAAGTAGCATCGCATAGCATACTCCTACCCGGCGATCCCCTCCTCGATGCCCTGTTAGAGAGCGATCACCGGGTTGTATCTGGCACTTGGAAGGGTGTGTTTTATTAAGTATCCGGTTCTAGTTGTCATAAGGTCAAGGTACAACTCCGGGTCGTCCTGTTACCGAGGGACACGACTATTCGAATAGATTAACTTCCCTGCAGGGTTCTCTTATAATAATAGCTATCAAGCTAGTCTAAAGATGGCCCCCTTCGAAGTGTTATATGGACGAAAGTGTCGAACCCCTCTGAACTGGTCAGAAACTGGGGAACGTCCACTCTTTGGTCCGGATATTGTCCAACATGCCGAAGAACAAGTCCGCATTATTCGCGAGAATCTCAAGACTGCTCAGTCACGCCAAAAGAGTAATTATGACCGCCATCATAAAGACATGGTCTATCAACCTGGCGAAAAGGCCTATCTTCGAGTTACACCAATGAAGGGTGCACACCGCTTCGGGATCAAAGGAAAGCTAGCTCCTCGCTATATTGGTCCTTTCACTATTCTCGAGAGGCGTGGAAAAGTGGCATATCAACTGGAGCATCCGCCGAACCTTTCTCAGGTTCACGATGTGTTCCACGTGTCACAACTCCGTCGCTGCTTCAAGGACCCAATCCGAGCAGTGGATCATGAAGTGCTCGAATTGCAACAGGACCTCACCTATAAAGAGCATCCGGTCCGCATTCTCGACCAAGCTGAACGCCGCACACGTCAGAAGGCGATCAAGTTCCTCAAGGTCCAGTGGTCGAATCACTCCGAAGACGAAGCCACCTGGGAACGCGAGGATCGTCTTCGTGATGAATACCCCGCACTGTTTCCTTCTACCTCCTAAATCTCGGGACGAGATTTCTTGTAGTGGAGGAGATTTGTAACGCCCGGATAATCTTGCTACAGTAATCCCACGATAATCGTACCATGACACCTCGGTTACTGTTGCTATCATCGCCAAATTCGAAACCATTCAAATTCGAATTCTAATTAGTGAAAACAATAAAAGTTTTCAAATATCAAAACAAAATTGTTCGGAGTGTGCCAAATAATGCCTAGGTATTTAAGGTAAAGGTACCACAATTTTACATGATGCCTAAATATTTTAAAGTGGATTAAAACGGAAAGGAAAATAAATAAAACAAAAGGAAAATACAAACAGCAAAATAAAAGGAAAATAACCCCCCTGGGCCAGCCGCCCAACTGGCCGGCCCATTCGACCGGCCCACCCAGTCCACCCAACCGGCCGGCCCACCCTGTCGGATCACGGGTTCCGGCAGACCCTTAAGGTTCGAACTCTGGGGTGCGCGCGGAGATCGTGCCCACTACCTCTCCGTCTCATAAGGATCTAACTACTAGAAGAACAACACAAGAGACACAGGGTTTATACTGGTTCGGGCCACCATTGTTGTGTAATACCCTACTCCAGTGTGGTGGGTGGATTGCCTCTTGGGCTGATGATGAAGAACAATACAGGGAAGAACGACCTCGTGAGGGTCTGTTCTTGGCTAGGGGAAGAACTACTAGGAGGAGTTCGATCGCCCTTCTCTCTCTCTACTCGCCCTAGATGCCGGGTCCGATCCGATCGCCCCTACCCTAGGGGTGGCTAGTCCTATTTATAGGCAAAGGCCCTCGGCCTCTTCCCAAGTATTGAGCGGGAAGGGCGCCAACAATTGGCCAATTTGAAGGGGAACATCTGGTACACTTATCCTGACTAAAGTTGGTCTTCGCCTGCCAAAGGCCCTGTAGTGACGCCGTCCTGGGCTCCATGGTGACCTCCTTCCCACCGTTGGACTGGTCTTGGTCTCGTTGCACCGAAATGGGTGCCTTTGCTTGATCCCCTCGCCTGCGCTTGCCCCCTTTGCACCAAAGAGGAAAGGGAGACTCTACGCGGGCTGGCGCCCGCCTGGCAACCTTGGTCGTCATGGCTTGCGTCATGGGCACCTCGTGAGGTACCCGCCTTGATCTCTCCGCCTCCTCGCGATCCAGCCTAAGGAGGCCGTGCTTCAAGAAGCGCCGTGTCGTCCGCCTCGCGAGGCTTGGCCCCTCGCGAGGGTCTTGAACCTTGTGCTGATGAAGATGGGCCACGCTGGGCCCCCATTTGAGCCACGCCGCAGGCCACAGGCAGGCAAGTCTAGGGACCCCCGTTCCCAGAACACCGACAGTAGCCCCCGGGCCCAAGGCGCGCACGGACTTGGCCGTGCCGAGAGGCGAAAGGGCAAGAACGAAGCACCGCGGGCCCTAACAGCCTGCGGCCTTGGGCGCCGCGTGGCGGTTGATTGGACGTGGGCGCTTTTGCGACTGCCCAGGATACTAAGGGCGTGGCGCCTGCTTGGGCTTTGCTCTTTTCCTTCGCTGCTCAGATCCCCTTTCTTGCGCTTCTCCTCCCTTCCTCTAAGCTTCCAGATATGCTCCACCCGCTCGACCCAGGTAGCCATGGCGCCTCACAGGGCCCCGGCCGAAGCTTGGTTCTTGCCTGCTTTGGATTCGCCCAACGTGTCGAAGGCGAGCCTCGCCCTACTGCACCAGATGGCTGCGGCGCAGGGCATTGACGGGGCGCAGATGTTCAAGGTCGGCTCCGATGCCCCTGAAGGCCAAGGGAGCACCTTCTATCCTTTCTTCGTGAGCTCCATTACAGCGGGCCTGATGCCTCCTTTCTCTGAGTTTTTCCTCGCCGTCCTCCGCCATTACAACTTGCAAGCTTTGCATCTCCACCCCAACTCTGTCCTTCTCCTGGCGATCTTCGCCTACTACTGCGAGGCGCATGTGGGGGTGCAGCCTTCAGTGGCCTTGTTGCGCCACTACTTCTACCTCCGGACCTCCAAAGGTTCCCCTTCTGCGTGCGTGGGCTTCGTCGCTTGCGGCAGCTCCATGGCCATCTCGAATCCAGGGAAGAGGATCGAGGGCTTCCAGAGCAAGTGGGTATTGGTTGACGCCGAGCGCGTCCACCCTCAGTTGGCCCTTCCCACGGAGCCGCCCGTGAGCTCGGAAGACTAGTGCCGGGCGGAGCTCACGGATCCCCGTGCGAAGTCGATGCTGGCGAAGATGGACGCCGATCTGAAGCCAGCTAATATGGCGACGGCGAAGCTGACCGGGGCGTCTTTGCTGAGGGAGTTCCTGGAGCACCAGCTGGCTCCGCTTTGGCAATACTCTCCCCCGATGTGGAGGCCTCACCCGAGCCCCGCAGCCGTGGGCGAAGAGGATGTGACTGCGGTTCTCCAGTCCCTGGTCGGGGGTGAGGCAGCAAGGCTGGAGGGCGCGCCTTCGCCCCTGTTCCTCCGAGACGATTGGGAGCAAGTGGTGAAGTCCATGCCTGTCTTCAACGGGGACGGGCTTGTGCCAGTGGTGGCTCCCGAGGATCTGGTGGATGTGTCTTCCGGCGACTCCAACGGAGATGAGGGCGAGGAGGAGCAGGAGGCAGGTCCCGACTCCGAGGCGACTGACGGAGAGTCTAGGGCTCCCCCGCTCCAGCGCAAGCCCCGCGCTCTCCGCCTTTCGCTGAGCGATGATGACGATGACGACGACGTGCTGGGCAGCGGGAGCTCACCCCCGGTCCCGAAGAAGGGCAGGACTGGGTTGATTCCCCGTGGGTCCGCCTTGACTCCGAGGCGGACTGTTGACGCGCCTTCTGCTTCCGAGGTCGACCCCTCCAGCCGGCTCTCAGGCTTCAAGTTTGGCAGGAGACCGCTGGAGCTTTCTGGCGACGACCTGTAAGTGCTTGATCCTTGATCCCTGGTTTCTTGTTCCGCTGACAAGGCTTGACGATTACTTCTCCTGAGAAGGCTGGCGCCCGCGGCGAAGAAGTTGAAGGGAGCTCCTGAGGCCCCAGCTGCGGCGACACCTCCACCTGCAGGGGAGGGCGACCGCGACGCACGGGCTTCTCCTGCCCACCCGCCCTTGCGGGGCTTGGCTGATCTGGCCGGGGCCGCAGCCCCCATGGCTCGGTCGACCCCAGAGGTGCCCTTGCCTGGTGCTGCTGCTACGACTGGGGAGGCGCAGCAGACTCCATCTCGGGATACTGCAGCCTCGCCGCCGCTACCTTCTCCTCCCGTTCCGCCAGCTGCTGGTTCCACGACTCCTCCTGCTGGCTTGCAGCGTACTGATGCTTCTCCGCCTTCTTCCATCTTGGAGCGGGCTGTTTCTGGGCTGGACCGGCTGCGGCAGGATCTTCTAGGCGCCGACCCTCGCCTGGTGGCCGGGCGCCGGGAGCTGGCCTCGGGGTGGATTCGCTCTGACGCCTCGATTCGGGCAGCACTAGTTCAGGCCTCGACGGCCTGTGACGAGGAGAGGGAGGCTACCCTCGAGGCGAAGGCTGCCCGTGACGCGGCCTTGGGAGGGCCGGTTGGCATCCGCGGCCGCTGCAAGGAGCTGGAGGATGAGTTGCAAGGCCTTCGTGATCAGCTTGCAGAGGAGACCCGCCTTCGCCAAGAGCAGGAGAAGGGGGTAAAGGCTCGCGAGGCGGCGCTCGAGGACCGGGAGGCGAAGCTCAAGAAGCGCCGCAGCCACCTAGGTGCGTCGAAGAAGGAGCTGGAGACGACGAAGGCCGAGCTGGACGCCAAGGCCCGGGTCCTTGCCGAGGATCGCGTGGCCTTCGCGGACATGGAGAAGGATGCTCGTGCTTCCCTGAGGACGCTTTACGAGAGCGGCCTGGATAGCCCGCTGGTTGGTGACGGGGACGGCCCCGCCAAACTGCTTCCCTTCTTGGTGAAGGCTCTTGGAGATGTCGCCCTCGGACTCGCCCCCACGGTTGAAGCCGAGGCGCGTGTGCTGTCTTCCGCCGCGCTGACGCGGGTCTTCGCCCATGTCTACCTTCATGACCCCAGCGCCGACCTTGACAGCCTGCTGGAGCCGGTGAGCGGCGAGGGCGCCGCTGCCGCTGTCGGGGCCGTGAAGGGGCGCGCAGAGGCGCTGCTAAGGAAGTTCCGAGCATTCAGCACCAAGCCGAAGCGAGGCACTGCCGGCCCTACTACCCCAAAAGGCTAAGCCACTCGACGCGACTCTGCTGCCGACAAGTGACTCCGCTATCGTTCCTGTCCTTCTTTCGATTCCTGCACATGCACGACGCCTCAAGGAGGCATTTAAATTTGCGTTTGGTACCAAGGCGACAGTATGGGTTGTAATATTCACTTTTAAGTTCCTTGAATTTTATGTTCCCCTTCCCTACTTGCTTATGTTCTACGCCGGCAGAGCCCGGCCACGCGCATGCCTCACCCAACATCAGCCCCGACCGGAAACCAGGACGGGACCAAAGGAATGAGGGGCCACGTGACAAGTTAGGCTCCTGAGTCGTGATGCTCAAGAGTCCCCCTTAGCGCAAGAACAACAAGTAGGGAAGCGCGACATAGGTGCGCCTTCCATTCTACGTCTGCAGAGCCCGACCCCGCGCGTACCTCACCCAGCATAGCCTTTCGGAACTAAGGAGTGAGGGGCTACGGAACCAGTTAGGCTCGTGAGTCACGATGCTCAGGAGTCCCCCTTGACGCGCGAACAACATGAGATGGAATGTAGGCGGGGCTACCGTTCTACGTCTGCAGAGCCCGACCCCGCGCGTAACTCACACAGCATAGCCTTTCGGAACTAAGGAGTGAGCGGCTACGGAGCCAGTTAGGCTCCTGAGTCGCGATGCTCAGGAGTCCCCCTTGACGTGCAAATGGCCTTCGTACCTTGGCTCCGCTCGGGGAGAGACGCGCGATGAAACCAGGCCCGAGGGGCCTGGCTGGGGTGTACGGCTGAGCGTGACCCAGCCGCAGCCCCCGTGCCCAGCCCCCTCGCGCGGCGCTCCCGGGGGGAGGCGTTGCGATGAGGCCGGCCACTGAGCTCGGGGCTCCCTGAGGTTAATGCGGCCCGGAGGCCACCCTCAGTTGTTTATCACCAGCGCGGAGCATAGCGCTTCCGTATGTGTACAGGCATAGCCGCTCCTCGGCAGTGTCATCAGCCAGCACGGAGCATGGTGCTTCCAGTGGTACGTGGGAGGGGGCTCCCCTCCGGGAGGAGCCCCCGGGGCGTGTACAGCCCCGCCCTGACACGTGGCTGGCACGGTAGAGCTAGGTGAGGTGTATCTGGGCACCCGTGATCCAGCGCGGGACTCACGAGGCCCTACCTCTAGGCGGGTTGCGCCTGGCACTGGGTCGTATCTTGAGATGTGTTCCTGCAAAATCTGGTTAGATGCCGGCACTCTACGTCCTCGGGTCCCGGCCCTCGAGCTTGTCTCAGCCATTGCTGGTATGCCAGGTCGCGATGCCGTGGACAAGGCCAGAGGGTGAGGGCTAGAGAGCCAGTAAGAGCCCTGAGTCGTGATGCTCAGGCACCCCCCCTTTAACGTGCAAGTGGTCGACATGAAGAAGAAGAGGCGCCGCGGACGGCATCGAGTAATCAAGCATGATGCATAATTGGAAATAAACGCGGAAGGGATACATGCCGCTGGGCCTAGCCCGAGTGGCCTGGGGATGATGCAGCCCGAGGGGCGCCCCCAGCAAAGCAAGCTAGCGACTGAAAAGATAAAAAGGGATGCATGCCACAGGGACGGACCCACGCGGCCTGGGAATGACACAACCCTGGGAGGGCACTCCTAGCTGAGAATGAGACTTGAAAGATGTCACCTGAAGATGTCGTCAGTGCAGTGGCGTTGGTGCAGCAGACTCGGTGGGCTGCGGAAGCCGATCCTCACGAGCCCCCAGGCCCAGGGGCCTGGGGAGGCTCTGGAGGCACTGGTGGCTCCTCGTGAGCAGCCTCCATTTCCGCCAGGGCTGTGGAACGCCTTTCTTCTTGCGCCCCCAAGATGCTCCTCATGACACGCAGGTACGCCGCAGCCACGCTCGGCAGGCCATAAGGCATGCGAACATAGCTGTGGGGTGGTCCTCCACAGCGCCCCACTTGCGAGGGCCAGAGGCGCTCCGCCGTGGCGATCTGATTGAGCCCTGGTACGTCGACGCAGACGCGCAGCCCACCATCCTCGCCTGGATGGGGAGCCACAGCTGGCGGGCGACGACAACCTCTCATGATGCTTGACTCCTGTAGTTCTTGAATGGCCTTGTTAACAAACTCCTGCTGGTCTGACCTTCTTTCCCTGGCTTCCTTTCGAGGGAAACGTGCTTCGAAGCACGCTTCCACATGGTGCCCCAGCGCCTCCCTTGTGACCTTGGCGAGGTCGGTGGCCCTCCAGGTGAGAGCCCCCGAGCCCTGCCTGAGGAGGGCGCCAGGCGCGCTTTCCTATGCGATTGAAGGAGGATCTCCCTGGGCGGACGCGGGCCTTGAAGGGCCTGCCTCCTGAGGGGCTGAGCCTGACGTCGTCTTCTTCTTCTTGGGGGTGGTCTTAGGAAGCCTCCTGCTTCCGCGACCTGGGTCTTCTAGTGACGCGGCCTGAAAGGCTCGCTCCAGGGCACACACTGCATCCTTCTCTTGACATGGCACCGTGATGACGCCGCCACTTCCTGGCATCTTGAGGACGTTGTAGCCGTGGTGAGTCACGGCCATGAACTTGGCCAGCGCCGGGTACCCGAGGATGGCGTTGTACGGCAGGCGGATGTGGGCGACGTCAAAGTCGATGAGCTCGGTGCGGTAGTTGTCGTAGGTGCCGAAAGTGACTGGGAGGCGGACCTGCCCGATCGGGACCGTGGAACCGTCGGTGACTCCGGAGAAGGGCTTGGTTGGCTGAAGCTGGTCATAGGGCACTTGGAGGCTGTTGAATGTTTCCACGGACAAGAGATTGAGCCCTGCCCCTCCGTCGATGAGGGTCCTGGTGACCAGAACGTTGCTGATGACTGGGGAACAAAGCATTGGGAGGACCCCGGCTGTGGCCGCGCACTTGAGCTGGTCTGCTGAGCTGAACGCGATGGTGCAGGCCGACCACCTGAGGGGACGCGTTGCTTCGAGCTTGGGGAGAACTGCATTCACTTCACGAGCAAACTTCTTGAAGATACGTTGAGAGGCTGGGGCTTGAGCTCCGCCCAGGATGCAGGCGATCGCGCGAGGCTCTTGGAAGCCCCCAGCCCCCTCATCTTGGTGGCGGTCTTCATTCCTTCTTGGCTGAGGCGGCAACGGCGGCAGGCCCGGGTTGCCATGAGTGCGATCTTCATGAGGCTGATCCCTCCAGTCCCCCTCGCGAGGCGGGTCACGCCAGCGGTCCTCGCGAGGTTGGTCACGCCAGCCTTGGCGTGGGCCACGATCTTCCCAGCGTCCCGGGTTCCTTCCTCCTCCTCGGCCGTAGCCCCGGTCAGCACGGTCAGGGCGTCGGCCGACTCTTCCTTCTCGCACGGCGCGGAGTTCTTGGCATTCATTGGTGATGTGGGTGTGGAGGTCGTGGTACACACAGTACCGACTGCCCCTGGAGGATTCGGGCAGATCCTTGCCCCGCTTGGTGTCCGGCTCTGCCGCGAGGACGGCAGCCCCCTTGCGCTTCACGTCCTTGGCCTTGGGCTTCTTCTCTTCTGTGTCTGCGGCAGGCAGCTCGAGGAGGGAGAGGCGTCCCTCCTCAGCACTGGTGCACTTGGTCGCCAGGTTGAACAGCTCCAGGGAGGTGCAGAGGTCTTCGTGCATCACCAACTCCTCCTTCATCTTGACGTCGCGCACGCCATCGGAGAAGGCCGAAACGATGGCTTCTTCAGACACCCTGGGGATCTTGAGGCGCGCACTGTTGAAGCGCTGGATGTACTTTTGCAGGGTCTCTCCAGGTTGCTGCTTGACGCGGCGCATGTCGCTCACGGCGGGAGGCCGGTCGCGGGTACCTTGGAAGTTGGCGATGAAGCGAGTACGCATCTGATCCCAGGAGGAGATCGTGCCTGGGGCCAAGTTCAGGAGCCAAGTGCGAGCACCTTCCTTCAGCGCCATGGGGAACCAGTTCGCCATGACCTTTTCATCCCCGCTGGCCGCTTCGATTCCCAGCTCGTAGAGCTGGAGGAACTCTGTGGGATAAGTTGTGCCGTCATAGCGAGGAGGCGGGTCCGGCTTGAACTTGCCGGGCCACGCAACGCTACGCAGCTCGAGGGTGTAGGCGCGGCAGCCAGCGGTGGCCGCGGGAGGTTTTGGTTGAGGGAGAGCTTGGCCTTGTGGGTCCCCTCGCGCCGCAGCTGGGAGCAGCGCGGGGTCTTGACGTGTCGGAGCTGGAGCGGGATCTCGGCGAGCCGGGGCTGGGAGCGCCCGGGCGGCCTCTTGCGGTCGCGGGACTTCTTGGCAGCTCCGTTCCTGCTGGGCCGGCGCATGATCGAGCGGGTTCCGCCCAGGAGCTGCGCGCCTTGGGGCCATGGCATCTTCTTGGAAAGGAGGCGGCTGGAATTGCCCCCGGGGCTTCGTTGCCCACACGGGGCGGAGTGCGGCGCAGCGGTGCGGAAGGCGCGGGAGAGCCCCCTGCGGTGCGGACGAGCTCGGCGACGCGGTCGAGCCACTCCTCGTAGACGTCGTCGACGGGGCGATAGCGCAGGAGCTCGTTCGCCGCGATGAGCGCAGCTCGAGCCTCCAAGGGCGCGCGAAGCGCGTGCGACGAAGAACCGGCCGGGGTGAGCGACGGAGTGGCGGTGCGGGCATCTCGCCGCACGGACGGGTGCTGAGAGGATGCTTGCTGCTCGTTCCCCGCCGGGCCGGTGGTGGCATTGACGGCGGGCGACGGGGAACGACGAGGACGCCCACCAACGGGGGCCGTCTGGACCGCGCGGGAAGCGATGGCGGCCCGGCGCTCGGCACGGGCCCGACGAGCGTCAGACATGGATGGGATGGTCGGAGGAGAGCGGAGCGATGGCAGACAGATTCCGGCGCACCCCTACCTGGTGCGCCAAATGTCGGATCACGGGTTCCGGCAGACCCTTAAGGTTCGAACTCTGTGGTGCGCGCAGAGATCGTGCCCACTACCTCTCCGTCTCGTAAGGATCTAACTACTAGAAGAACAACACAAGAGACACAGGGTTTATACTGGTTCGGGCCACCATTGTGGTGTAATACCCTACTCCAGTGTGGTGGGTGGATTGCCTCTTGGGCTGATGATGAAGAACAATACAGGGAAGAACGACCTCGTGAGGGTCTGTTCTTGGCTAGGGGAAGAACTACTAGGAGGAGTTCGATCGCCCTTCTCTCTCTCTCTACTCGCCCTAGATGCTGGGTTCGATCCGATCGCCCCTACCCTGGGGGTGGCTAGTCCTATTTATAGGCAAAGGCCCTGGGCCTCTTCCCAAATATTGAGCGGGAAGGGCGCCAACAATTGGCCAATTTGAAGGGGAACATCTGGTACACTTATCCTGACTAAAGTTGGTCTTCGCCTGCCAAAGGCCCTGTAGTGACGCCATCCTGGGCTCCATGATGACTTCCTTCCCACCGTTGGACTGGTCTTGGTCTCTTTGCACCGAAATGGGTGCCTTTGCTTGATCCCCTCGCCTGCGCTTGCCCCCTTTGCACCAAAGAGGGAAGGGAGACGCTGCGCGGGCTGGCGCCCACCTGGCACCCTTGGTCGTCATGGCTTGCGTCATGGGCACCTCGTGAGGTACCCGCCTTGATCTCTCTGCCTCCTCGCGAGCCAGCCTAAGAAGGCCGTGCTTGAAGAAGCGTCGTGTCGTCCGCCTCGCGAGGCTTGGCCCCTCGCGAGGGTCTTGAACCTTGTCCTGATGAAGATGGGCCACGCTGGGGCCCCATTTGAGCCACGCCGCAGGCCGCACGCAGGCAAGTCTGGGGACCCCCGTTCCCAGAACGCCGACACACCCCCCCTCTCCATAAACCCCCCCGAAACCCTAGCCGTAACCCCCGTCGCCCCACTCGCTCGCCCCCCACTCCCCTCGTGTAGATCTGGATCGGGAGGAGATCCCGATCCCCTCGCCCTCTCCCCCACCCCCCACCCCCCCCTGCATGCACGTCGCCGCTGGACCGAGCCTCCGCCTCGACCTCCCCGGCGCCCGGAGCTCCTCCCCCGCTGGACTGCCTCCCGCTGCGCCGCGCGTCCCCGTCGACCTTCCCACGCTTCCCCGAGCCCGCTACCACTGACCCTATGCGCCCCTCCCTGTGAGAACCTCTCCTCCTCCCCCCCCCCCACGCGCTCGCTCCGGTGCCGCGCTCGTCGCGCCCCGGCTCGCGCCGGCTCACCGCGCGCCCTCGCACCGGCCACGCCCACTCGTCGCGCCCGCGCATTGGCGCCTCCCGTGCTCGCCTCTGGTCGCGCCCGCGACTGCGCTCCCCGCTGCCCACCCCGTCCAGAAGGCCATCGGCGCTGCCGATGCCCCGTCGTGCCGTTCGCGACGCCTCGGTCTCCTCTACCGCACGCATGCACGCACCGCGCCCGTCGTGGCCCTCTGCTCGTCGCGCCGCTTGGAGCCGCGGCCCGCGCCTCGACCTTCCCCCATCTCCGTTGCGCTCCAGCGCCCGCGTGTGGCCTCGCCTTGCTGCCGCTCCTCGTCGCCTCTGCTGCGCGCGCTCGCCTCCTCCCTTGCATGCCGCGATGCCCGCGCCCAGCCCTGCTGCTCCTCCCTACCCGGCTCCTCGTAGCTGCTCGCCCGTCGCCGCATGCCCGCGCACCGCGCCACCCGCCTCGCGCCCCGATCCCTCACTGCACCGCCCCCTGCATCCTGCTGCGCCTGCTCGCCCAGCCGGCCGCGCCTCCAGCTGCGGCGCTCCCACCGCCGCACCGCCCCTGGCCTTCTCCCCGCTCACCCAGGCGCCTCCTTGGCCCTGGCTCGTCGACGCCGCTCACCAAGCCCCGCCCCGCGGCTGGCCTATGCAGGCGCCCAAACGGGCGCTGCCCTGTTAGCCCGCCCCGTTAGTGCCCAGCGCCCGATAGGCCCCTTGGGCCACTGACCAAAAGGCCCCATGGCCCCTAGAACATTTATAAAAATAATAATAATAATAATAATAATAAATATAATAATTAAAATATTAATTAATTAATTAATTAAAGAATTAGTTAAGTTAATTAATCATAATTAGATTAACCTAATTAACTGTTAATTTAATCAGAACAGTAATTAATTAGTTAAACCCTAATTAACCTAATCAGGGAATGACAGGTGGGTCCCACTGGACCCACATGTCAGTTTGACCCAGTCAACCCTGTTGACTGCTGACGTCAGCATGACATCATGCTGATGTCATAAATCCATTTTCGAATTAAATTAAATAATTAATTAAATTCCAGAAATTAATAAAATCTTTAGAAAATCATATCTTTTAATCCGTAACTCGGATTAAATTATTTTCAACATGGAAGTTGCTCGGAACGACGAGACGAACCCGGATACGCGGCCCGTTCGTCCGCCACACAATCCTAACATATCAAACTCGCAACTTTTACCCCTCCGGCTCCTGTGCCCGAAAACACGGAACCCCGGGGATACCTCCCCGGATGTTTCCCCCCCTTCACCGGTATCACCTCATACCGCGTTAGGGCACCTCTAACGCCGTTACTTGTCATGTCGTACATCACTATGCATCTGCTTGCTTAAATATTTATTGTTTCTCCCCCCTCTTCTCTCGATAGACACCGAGACCGACGCTGCTGCTGCCCCGTTCGACTACGGAGTTGACGATCCCTCTCTCTTGCCAGAGCAACCAGGCAAGCCCCCCCTGATCACCAGATATCGCCTACTCTCCTCTATACTGCTTGCATTAGAGTAGTGTAGCATGTTACTGCTTTCGTTATTCCTATCCTGATGCATAGCCTGTCTTTGATACTACTGTTGATACCTTTACCTGCAATCCTACTTGCTTAGTTTAGGATGCTAGTTTACCATCAGTGGCCCTACATTCTTGTCCGTCTGCTGTGCTATACTATCGGGCCGTGATCACTCGGGAGGTGATCACGGGTATATACTATATACATGATACATGTGGATACCAAAGACGGGTCGGCTCGTAGGAGTACCCGCGAGTGGTTCTTTGAGGCGGAGCGACAGGGCAGGTGACGACCACCTAGGAGAGAGGTGGGCCTGGCCTTGTCGGCGTTCGCGGATACTTAACACACTTAACGAGATCTGGGTATTTGATCTGAGTCTGGCCATTTGGTCTATACGCACTAACCAACTACGCGGGAAAGATATGGGCACTCGGCGTCGTGGTATCAGCCGAAGCCTTCGTGACGTCAGCGATTGAGTGGCGCGCGCTGGATTGGACTGGAACGCCACTAGGCTAGGTCTGCTTCTGGCCACGTTCGCAACGTGCAGGTGTGCTCAGGGCGATGGGCCCAGACCCCTGCGCGCATAGGTTTAGACCGGCGTGCTGACCGCTCTGTTGTGCCTAGGTGGGGCTGCGACGTGTTGATCTTCCGAGGCCGGGCATGACCCAGGAAAGTGTGTCCGGCCAAATGGGATCAAGCGTGTTGGGTTATGTGGTGCACCCCTGTAGGGAAGTTAATCTATTTGAATAGTCGTGTCCCTCGGTAACAGGACGACCCGGAGTTGTACCTTGACCTTATGACAACTAGAACCGGATACTTAATAAAACACACCCTTCCAAGTGTCAGATACAACCCGGTGATCGCTCTCTAACAGGGCATCGAGGAGGGGATCGCCGGGTAGGATTATGCTATGCGATGCTACTTGGAGGACTTTAGTCTACTCTCTTCTATATGCTGCAAGACGGAGGCTGCCAGAAGCGTAGTCTTCGACAGGATTAGATATCCCCCTCTTATTCTTGCATTCTGCAGTTCAGTCCACTGTTATGGCCCTTTACACATATACCCATGCATATGTAGTGTAGCTCCTTGCTTGCGAGTACTTTGGATGAGTACTCACGGTTGCCTTGTTTCCCCTTTTCCCCATCTCTCTACCCGATTGCTGCAATCAGACGATGGAGCCCAGGATCCAGACGCCACTGTCGACGACGACTCCTACTACACTGGAGGTGCCTACTACTACGTGCAGCCCGCTGACGACGACCGGGAGTAGTTAGGAGGATCCCAGGCAGGAGGCTTGTGCCTCGTTCGATCTGTATCCCCGTTTGTGCTAGCCTTCTTAAGGCAAACTTGTTTAACTTATGTCTGTACTCAGATATTGTTGCTTCCGCTGACTCGTCTATGATCAAGCACTTGTATTCAAGCCCTCGAGGCCCCTGGCTTGTATTATGATGCTTGTATGACTGATTTTATTTGTAGAGTTGTGTTGTGATATCTTCCCGTGAGTCCCTGATCTTGATCGTACACATTTGCGTGCATGATTAGTGTACGATTGAATCGGGGGCGTCACAAGTAGTCTCAGGAAACGGTCCACCACTTCTGGGCCAGATTCCTCCTTGGAAAAGACAAGGTAAAAGATTGCCGCGACGAGGACGCGATATCAACATTCCGCAACAGCTGCACGAACGAAGGAATCCTCAACACCATCAATCGCCGCCACATACTGAAGTTCGCCGACTTAGCAACTATCGTACAGAAGTACAACGCGATGGAAAGCACCTGGAAAACTCAGGCAGCTTGCTGGGAACCGTTGGTCCCAACTCAAATCCTCCTACAGACAAAGAGGGCGCACCCCCGTGGCACGCCCAGTCCAACAGTCAAGAAAAATAAACCCATTACACGTCACGGCACCGTTCTGGAGGGATGGCTCGATGGCCCATGCAAAATACACATGACACCAGATACCGTGGCAACCCACAGCCTTAGAGCTTGTTGGATACTCCAACATGTAGCCAAGAGCGGCGAGGACATCCTTATCAAGGACGCCCCAGAACAGCACCCTCCAGAAAACGACGACACAAGAGTATTGACGGTGTTTGAGACATTCGCTTCAAACAACAAGCGCAAAAGAGCACTTCGTGACCTCGCCGAAGTCTGCCAAATCGCTGCAATAAATCCTTGGAACAACACGGCTATAACATTTAATGTTGGTGACGAACCAAATTATAGGACAGTCCGAGTGCGAGCCGCATTAGTCCTTAGTCCCATCGTGGACGGGTTTCGACTTACCAAGGTCCTCATGGACGGCGGCAGCGGACTAAACCTCATTTATGAGGACACACTCCATAAAATGGAAATAGACAGGAGCCGTATCAAGCAAAGTAGCACAACCTTCCGAGGAATCATTCCCAGTCGAGAGGCGCGATGCGCGGGAAAAATCACACTTGACGTGGTATTCGGCACGCCGGAGAATTATCGGTCCGAAGAAATCACTTTCCAAGTGGCCCCTTTCAACAGTGGATACCACGCCCTATTGGGGCGGGATGCTTTTACACGCTTCCAAGCTATACCTCATTACGGGCATACGAAGCTCAAAATGCCCGGACCAAACGGTATAATCACTCTCGTCAGTGATCTGGACATAGCACTCCGCGCTGAAAACAAAACCGCATCCCTCGCCCTTGAGACGCTATTCGAAGCCCTCGCGGCCGAAGAATTAACCGCACTGCGCTCCACAGTGGACAGGGACGATGTGATCCTCAACAAATGCCCCAAATCCACCTCCTTCAAACCAGCAAAAGAAATAGTCAAACTCCAGGTCCACCCAACGGACCCCAAGAAGACAACATCTATCAGAGCGCAACTGAACCCAACAGTTGACGCCGCACTACGAGAATTCCTGCGTGAAAACTAGGACATATTCGCCCAGCAACCTTCAGATATACCAGGGATCCCACGCAAGCTGGCTGAACATAGCCTCAATATATTAAAGGGATTTAAACCGGTTAAGCAAACACTGCGTCGCTTTTTCGAACCCAAGCGACAAGCCATGGGGGATGAGCTGGCCAAGCTCATCGAAGCCGGATTCATTAGAGAAATCAAACATCCGGACTGGCTAGCAAACCTAGTGATGGTACCACAGAAGGAACAATCCTGGCGCCTATGTGTCGATTTCAAAGACCTCAACAAGGCTTGCCCCAAGGATCCCTTCCCCCTCCCCCGCATTGATCAAATCATTGACGCCACCGCATGACACAACTCACTGTGTTTCCTCGATGCATATTTCGGATACCATCAAATCAAAATGAAGGAGACCGATCAAGCTGCAACGGCATTTATTACCCCATATGGGCCACTCCGCTTCAACACCATGCCTTTTCGGGCTCAAGAACGCCGGCGCCACATACCAACACATGATTCAAACATGCCTGGGGAAACAGATCGGCAAGACAGTAGAAGCTTACGTCGATGATGTCGTCATCAAAACCAGGCATGTCGAAACACTAATAGACGACTTACATCTTACACTTGACAACCTCCGTGCGTATGACATTAAACTCAACTCGGAAAAGTGTGTCTTCGGCGTCCCCGCTAGAGAATTGCTGGGCTTCATCGTTTCCAATAGAGGAATAGAAGAAAATCCAGCTAAAATCCGAGCTCTGGCACAGTTGGCTATGCCAACAGACCTCACACAAGTCCAAACACTAGCGGGTTGCGTGGCAGCATTAAGTCGCTTTATCTCCAGATTAGGAGAAAAGGCACTATCACTCTATCGCCTCTTACGGCGCACCGATAACTTCAAATGGACAGACGCGGCAACTGCCGGACTGGAGGAAATAAAGGCCCTCCTTGCAAGCAACCCAATCCTGGCTGCACCAAACGCTGGCGAACCCATGTTGCTATACATGTCGGCAATGCATCAGGTCGTGAGCGCCGTGCTCGTCGTCGAACAAGAACAGGACGTACACAAATTCCTACTTCAAAAACGTGTATACTACATATCTACTGTCCACACACCATGCAAATCCCGGTACCCCATTACGAAAAGATAGCATATGCGGTCTTCATGGCATCCCGAAAGCTACGACACTACTTCCAGGAGTGTTCAATCACGGTGGCTTCTAAAGTCCCACTCAATGACATAATAAACAACCGTGTGAGAACCCGGAATTAGCTTCCAGACCCTCCTGTGTATATTTGTCAACCCCAGGATCATTGTTGACAACACAGTGAAATGATATCATTGCACAATACATTAAAGTATTACAAGAAATATATATTGTCACAAGACATACCTAGCGAAGTGTCTCATGACATTTACAATCAGAAAACAGCGGAAAGTAAAATGCGTAGTGACTCCATCTCAGCCACAGGCAGTCGATGTAGTCCACATGACCTCACTCCTACAGATTGCCATAGTAGTGGTAGTCATCACCTTCGTCTTCATGGAACTCCGTTGTCAACAAAATTATTGCCATGAGTACATTACGTACTCAACATGCCTCCCACGGGGAAGGACCTAATAGCTACATGTGGCTTCAAAGGAAGGCTGTATGGCTCATTTGTGTAAAGCTAATTTTGTTTAACAAATAAAGTAGTTGGATGAAAGCAGTTTTAGATGAAAACATGTTTTATCTCCAGAACAATCTTTCATCAAGTGAGGATCCTCGATCTACTCACACTCTTCATAGGTTCCAGGAATAGGGGTAAAGAGGGAATAAGAAAGACAGGTCCTGTACGTCAAGAAAGATTCATGTGTAGCCCTTGACCGTGGACACGGCTATTCGAATAGTTTTACACTCTGTAGAGGTTGTACACTTTACCCACACGACAAAATCCCGACTTGTTGCCACTAGTCGTCGCTAGCGTAGTACACCATTTGGTATACCGGCAGGGAGATTGTGACGAGGTCTTTCATTAGACCAAACTTACTGTGCCAAGCCCACTAGGTTTCAACACGGAAGTAACCGCAGTTCACAGTCCGGGCCCCCCTTTTGTGCCGAGGATACTCCTCGCAAGGCAGCTATCCCATCCGCGGTACGGCGATGATGACAATAAGAGTGAACTAACTAATTAACCAAGCCAGTGCCCATATAGCATGTGGTTGTACTGTTATCACAATCTTCAAATCCAAGACTTATTAGGCCTCATGCGGCACGGACGACTGATTGCCCCCTTCAACTCGTGAAGGGCGGCCAATCGCTCCTTCAATCCTTGATTCAGCTGTCGCCCGCGCCAGTATTCAGATGGTAAGTTCCACCCAGAGTAGAAGAGGATAGAGAAGGTCAACGAGGGCCAACAGGCCTAGCTCAGCGTTAAGTTTTCAACTGTCAATGACTCAGAGGTCATTCAACAAAGAACCTATAGGGTGATAAGCATGGCTAAGCATTTCTACTCTACCGGAATCATATACTTCTACTCAGTTGTCAAGTAATTAGGCGACAAGCGGATCAAGGTAATGTGTCAATCGACACACTAGCTACGGGAATTAAAATAGCATGCACATAGTAACAATAAACTCAATGCAATTTTATAAACCATAGGATAAGTATGATCAAATAAGGAGGCATGCCTTCGTTGTCGAGTTCTTCTTCGGCAACCTGTTTCTGTCCATGTCCAACCTCGCCACTCCCTACTCTTTGTAACGATAGCAAAATACAAACAATAAATACCAAAGAAATAGGAAATCCAAAACATCGAAACCAAATTAAGAGTGGATGGATAATATATTTGTCAAGATGGAGATTCTAGAAGGAAATAGCACGATTGGAAGGTAAGTAGAGAGGATTCGTCGGATAGGTAGGGTTTAGGTTGAAGATGACTAAGCAAAGCTTGTCAACAAGACTAACGTTCTAATACGAACTATGGTACTAACCATTAGTAGTGTCCACTACACATCGCGGCTAATAGGTAACTACCAAATAACAAACAAAATGACATCAACACACATGGAAGGGAACCATCCTATGCATTTAACCACACGATTACAACATGACATGATAATGGTAAAAGGTAACAACAAATAAATATTTGGATGGAATCTAAATATTTATAATGGTCAATAGTAGTCAAACATATACATCAGCTATATAATAATTCGAAAGGCAATAGTTCCGTAAGACAAACGAACAAACATTACAGACCATACTAGTTAAGCAATCAAACATCACTCAACAACATGAATTGATTTGACCTAGGTCTAACCCTATATATAACATTATTAAAAGGAAATAAGATCAACCTCATTAGATCAAACCAAATTCATTTGTAAAACAATCAACAAGAACTATACAACACATGGAACAAGTTGATGAACTACTATCCTAGACATGATATGATTAAGTGTAGTAATCAACCAATAATAAATATTTGGATAAATCCAAATATTTATAATGGTTAACAACAAGCAAAGTACAAACATCATCTATAAGTACTATTAAGAAGTATTCTTATATCAAAAAGCCAACACAATACTAAGCAAGAAAATAAACAATACAATAATATGGCACGTATCACACAAGGCATGTGAATAAAGAATCATAAAGAGATCTTAACTAAAACCACAAGCATCAAACATACAAGTGATCATGAGAAGATACTAAAGTAGTGCATGCTCTTTATTAATAAAGAACATATATCCAATTGCCACTAGCAACAAGATTACCCACACATGCTTAAACAACAGAGTAAACTATGTGCATTAAGCATATGAGGAAGGCACAACTCAACTAACATGAAAGGTAAACTATCTTAAACATGGGAACTATTGCAACAAGTATTAAAACACTCATAAGACTAAGATGTAATGAAGTTAAACATCTATAAGGAAGAACTAAACTAAGCAACTATAACACATGCAACATCATAAGACATGAAAGATTACTTGCATGAAATATGTCTAGGCATATCATAATGCAATAGAGAGGTAAACAAAATATATCAAACGCGAGGCATACAACAATGAAATAACAAGATACAATGTATAATGCTAAGTGTGAATGATCATCACACGGAATGCCAAAGTATGAAACCAATAGAATACAACTCACAACAATAAGATAACTTAGTTGATATCAACTAACAGGAATATCAAGAATGGCAAGAGCACATAAGCTTACATACTAGTTATGACAAATAAGCACACCGAGTAAGCAATTAGCATGTAAGCAAGTGAACATCTATGCCATGGCATCAACAACATCAAGCAATGAGATATCATAGCAGGAATAACAAAGATGACTTGCATTACCTATCTAGTACCACTTACACTTGCAATGACATAGGATACAGAACTACGCGATATCATCAAACTACTATCATGTATACCTTCCAAGTAAGGTATAACCAAAAGCATGAATATAAGATAAAAACTAGCAACTGTATAACACATGGTAGGCATATAACCAAATATGCCTTTTACTTTGGGTAAGTACTAACATGGCATGTCAATCAACTAAGTATGCATAACTACCATCCAAGGTAAATGGAACAACTTGGATAACTAAAAAGTAATAGAGTAGGTTATATGCAACAAGCATAACCTATATGTAGCAATATAAATCTACAACATGACAAGAAGAAACCAACACCATGTAATCATGGATAACATCATCTACAAAGTAAGAGTAACAACTAAGTAATAATATTCGATGTAACAAACTATAACATAGTCATTTCGAAATAGCAAGGCATTTCATTTGACGTCTAGTATCAAGAGAACTATGCACCAACCCATACAAAAAATATCTATCATAGGCATGGCAATGATTCAAACCAATAAAGCAAGCATGCGACGTGGATGAAAATGAATATCTATAAACCAAATTTAAGATATCGCTATGCTAGACAAATTAAAAATAATCAAGACATGAAGTAATCCATAACTAAGGAAATCAAGCAAAGCTTAGAATGGTTCTATGAAAATATAAGCACATCCAATGTTCACCAACTTTTGTACGCATGCACAAAAGAGGGTTACTTGACGCATCAACATTATCATCATGAAATGACATGCAACACTTATTTTAAATAACTACTATCGGTAAACAAATAAATCTAAGAAGTCACATGTCACACACAAAATTATGAAACCAATGGGATACACTTCTAGGCATAACGCAAATAAATGAACAATAACATATTAATTAATACAAAAAATTAACCGATGAACAAACCCCATTCAATCTTGGGCAAGAATCACTATAACAAAATTTATACTAAAATCATATTGTTAAAACTAGCGATCTAACTCCGCCGTAAAGTTACTATGGGCATGAGAAACAAATCATATGTTGAACACAAGATCATACGAGGAACTAAAAAAACGACGACATGTCAATGGCATCCATTCATGCATCAGCGCGAGCAACGGTATAGATAGGATGAACGATGATGTCTACGGGATAGAATAGATGATGACAAGTACACGTGCAAAAGGAATTCGATAGAGGCTCACCGAGTTTGATGGAAGAGTGCGACGAACTTGATGAACAGTGTACGCGGACATGCGGAATTCTTCGTGTGTGATCGACGGATTGCATTCTTTCTTCTCTGAATGGATTCGTGGTGTGGAGATGAACCATAGGGCACAAGGGTGCTAATGGAGATGGTCTACGTCACCGGGAACGAGCACCGGCGTCCATGGAGCACCATTCTTTGGAGAGAGAGTTTCTGTAGAGAAAGAGAAGGAAGAGGTAGGAGTTTCTGCAGGGTGGAAGAGGAGATCGAGAAACACATCCTCATATATTTGGATATGGAAACTGTAGCAATTAAAGGGAGAATGAGGACAGGTGCATAGTGCCTGTACGTTTCCTTTTCTCTCTACTGGTGTGCGCACGTACGTGTACACGTGGGTGAAGTCATGGAGAAGAAGCGCTCGCTGGGAAGGAGAAGAGGTTTATCTGGATGTGAGAAATGGCAAGTGAAGAGAAATAGGCAGGGGTAGAAATTAAAGGAAGGCAACAATCAACCGTACATGGCCGTTTAGTTTCTGTAGGTTAGGAACATACAGAGGAGGAGAAGGAGGAGAGGGGTTCGATCTAGTGGGTATTGGGCCAAGTTGGGCAGGCCCAAGTGGGAGAGAAAGAAAAGATAAAAGAAGATGAGCTGGCCAATTCGGTTTGAAGAAAAATAAATAAAGAAGTGAGGAGATAGATTGGGATAGACCCATTAAGTTTGGAAGGAACAAAAAAATATTTGGGCTGCACCCAAGAAGAGAGAGACTTATAATGTGAGGGGGGAAAATGAGTTTCTTTTATGAAAATAAAAGAAATGGAATGGAGACTAAAAAAATGACTTCGGAAAATCCAAAGAAATATACACACGCACATAATTTAATATGCTAAAGGGAGAAAAACAAAACCCAACTAAAAGAGAACAATAAGACTCAAATTTAAATTTAAGTTCGCATTAGATCAAATTAAATCCTTCACATTATAAAATTCCAATTTAAGCTTTGTTAACAAATAAAACAAACGAAATTTTCTCGTCCTGATTTTTGAAAAACTTTTTCTTAAACATTCCGAGAATCGGGATGTTACAAACCGCGACGCCACGGGACAGATCGCCAAATGGGCCATAGAGCTACTTCCATTTGACATAACATACAAGCCACATCGAGCAATCAAATCACAAGTACTGGCTGACTTCGTCGCCGAATGGACAGAGGCCGAACTCCCTAAAGAGTACAGTGCATATTCCAATTGGGTTATGTATTTTGACGGCTCCAAAATGCTGGAGGGGTTAGGAGCGGGAGTCATGTTAACATCCCCCACCGGTGATGTTGTCCAGTATGTACTCCAAATACTATACACACACTCCAACAACGCAGCCGAATACGAGGCCCCATGGTCTTCGGATGGTCGTATCCATGGGCACACAACGCCTAGAGGTGCGCAGGGATTCAAACCTCGCGATATCTCAAATAAACGGAGACTTTGATGCCAATGATCCAAAGATGGCAGCTTATCGTAATGTCATCTTAAAAATATCAGCTTGGTTCGAGGGGCTCGAATTTAATCATGGCGCCCGGGAGAGTAATCAGGCAGCGGACGTCCTTGCTCGCATTGGCGCCAAGCACGACCCCGTCCCACCCAACATTTTCCTGGAAAGGCTTTTCAAGCCATCCGTGGTGTGGCAAGGGGAGGGCAGCAACAACAGTCCAGATTCGAATAAAACCCCAAATCCCGAACACACCGATAGTATCGGGGGCTCAACCACCGAAATAACACCGTTGGCCCATCTCATTATGGCAGTCATTGCCCTATGGACCGAACCCTTCTTGGCCTACATTAATAGGAAGGAGCTTCCCGAAGACCAGAATGAGGCTCGCCGCATTGTCCAGCTTTCGAAGGCCTACAAGGTTCACGACGGAGAGCTCTACAAGAAAAGTACTACCGGAGTACTTCAAAGATGTATCTCCGAGGAAGAGGGGTGGAAGCTTTATCGGAAATTCACGCTGGTCTCGGTGGACACCACGCCGCAGCTCGGGCCCTCATTAGCAATGCCTTCCATACTGGGTTTTATTGGCCGACAGCCTGCTACCTCTTGAGCTTGCGTTGGTTTTCCCGAAGAGGAGAGGATGATGCAGCAGAGTAGCGTAAGTATTTCCCTCAGTTTTTGAGAACCAAGGTATCAATCCAGTAGGAGGCCACGCTCAAGTCCCTCGTACCTGCACAAATCGATAGCAACTCGCAACCAACGCGATTAGGGGTTGTCAATCCCTTCATGTTCTCTTACGAGAGTGAGATCTAATAGAGATAATATTTTTGGTATTTTTGATATAAAGATGCAAAGTAAAAGGCAAAGTAAAAACAAAACAAGATTAAAGTGATGGAGATTGATATGGTGAGAATAGACCCGGGGGCCATATGTTTCACTAGTGGCTTCTCTCAAGAGCATAAGTTTTCTATGATGGGTGAACAAATTACTGTTGAGCAATTGAAAGAATTGAGCATAGTTATGAGAATATCTAGGCATGATCATGTATATAGGCATCACGTCCGTGACAAGTAGATCGAAACGATTCTGCATCTACTACTATTACTCCACTCATCGACCGCTATCCAGCATGCATCTAGAGTATTAAGTTAAAAACAGAGTAACGCTTTAAGCAAGATGACATGATGTAGAGAGATAAATTCATGCAATATGAAATAAACCCCATCTTGTTATCCTTGATGGCAACGATACAATACGTGCCTTGCTGCCCCTTCTGTCACTGGGTAAGGACACCACAAGATCGAACCCAAAGCTAAGCACTTCTCCCATGGCAAGAACTACCAATCTAGTTGGCCAAACCAAACGGATAATTCGAAGAGACTTGCAAAGATAACCAATCATACATAAAAGAATTCAGAGAAGATTCAAATATTGTTCATAGATAGACTTGATCATAAACCCACAATTCATCGGTCTCAACAAACACACCGCAAAATAAGAAGATTACATCAAATAGATCTCCACAAGAGAGGGGGAGAAAATTGTATTGAGATCCAAAAAGAGAGAAGAAGCCATCTAGCTAATAACTATGGACCTGAAGGTCTAAGGTAAACTACTCACACTTCATCGGAGAGGCTATGATGATGTAGAAGCCCTCCGTGATGCCGGCCCTCTTAGGCGGAGCTCCGGAACAGGCCCCAAGATGGGATCTCGTGGATACAGAAAGTTGCGGCGGTGGAATTAGGTTTTTGGCTCCTGTTCTGATCGTTTGGGGGTACGTGGGTATATATAGGAGGAAGGAGTATGTCGATGGAGCACCGAGGGGCCCACGAGGCAGGGGGCGCGCCCTGTGGGGGGGGCGCGCCCCCACCCTCATGACGGCCTCCGATACTTCTTGGAGTAGGGTCCAAGTCTCCTGGGTCTTATCCGGGAAGAAAATCACGTTCCAAAAAGGATTTTTCTGTTTGGACTCGGTTTGATATTCTGTTTCTTCAAAACACAGAAATAGGCAAAAAAAACAGCAATTGTGGGCTGGGCCTCCGGTTAATAGGTTAGTCCCAAAAATAATATAAAAGTGGAAAATAAAGCCCAATATAGTCCAAAACAATAGATAATATAGCATGGAGCAATCAAAAATTATAGACACGTTGGAGACGTATCAGGCATCCCCAAGCTTAATTCCTGCTCGTCCTCGAGTAGGTAAATGATAAAAAGAGATTTTTTGATACGGAGTGCTACTTGGCATAATTTCAATGCAAAATTTCTTAATTGTGGTATGAATATTCAAATTAGGAAGATTCAAGACAAAAGTTCATATTGACATAAAGAATAATAACACTTAAAGCAAAACCAACAAAGCAATTATGTTTTCTCAAAGTAACATGGCCAAAGAAAGTTCATCCCTACAAAATCACATAGTTTAGTCATGCTCCATTTTCATCACACAAGAATGTTCTCATCATGCACAACCCCGATGACAAGCCAAGCAATTGTTTCATACCTTAATAATTTCAAACTCATAAACTTTCACGCAATACATGAGCGTGAGCCATGGATATAGCACTATGGGTGGAATAGAATATAATAATGGGGGTTGTGTGGATAAGACAAAAAAGGAGAAAGTCTCACATCAATGAGGCTAATCAATGGGCTAGGGAGACGCCCATCGATTGATGTTAATGCAAGGAGTAGGGATTGCCATGCAATGGACGCACTAGAGCTATAAATGTATGAAAGATCAACAAAAGAAACTAAGTGGGTCTGCATCCAACTTGCTTGCTCACGAAGACCTAGGGCACTTGAGGAGGCCCATTGTTGGAATATACAAGCCAAGTTCTACAATGAAAAATTCCCACTAGTATATGAAAGTGATAACTCAAGAGACTCTCTATATGAAGAACATGGTGCTACTTTGAAGCACAATATATGAGACTCGCTATATCATGGTGCTACTTTGAAGCACAAGTGGGGAAAAAAGGATAGTAACATTGCCCCTTTTTATTTATTTTCTTTTTTTGGGCCTTCTTTTTTTTCTTTGGCCTTTTTTTTGGGACAATGCTCTATTGAATGATGATCATCACCCTTCTATTTATTTACAACTCAATGATTACAACTCGATACTAGAACAAAGTATGACTCTATATGAATGCCTCCGGCGGTGTACCGGGTTATGTAATGAATCAAGAGTGACAAGTATGAAAAAATTATGAACGGTGGCTTTGCCACAAATACTATGTCAACTACATGATCATGCTAAGCAATACGACAATGATGAATGTGTCATGATAAACCATAATAGGTAGGTATGGTGGCTGTTTTGAGGAAGATATAAGGAGGTTTATGTGTGAAAGAGCGTATCATATCACGGGGTTTGGATGCACCGGCGAAGTTTGCACCAACTCTCAATGTGAGAAAGGGCAATGTACGGTACCGTAGAGGCTAGCAATGATGGAAGGGTGAGAGTGTGTATAATCCATGGACTCAACATTAGTCATAAAGAACTCATATACTTATTCCAAAAATCTACAAGCCATCAAAAACCAAAGTATTACGCGCATGCTCCTAGGGGGACAGATTGGTAGGAAAATACCATCGCTCGTCCCCGACCGCCACTCATAAGGAGGACAATCAAATAACACCTCATGTTTCAAATTTGTTGCATAATGTTAACCATACGTGCATGCTACGGGACTTGCAAACCTTAACTCAAGAACTTCTCAAATTCACAATTACTCTACTAGCATGACTTTGATATTACTACCTCCATATATCAAAACAATTATCAATCATCCAACTTTTCTTAGTATTCAACACACTTGTCGGTGTCAAAACCGGCGGATCTCGGGTAGGGGGTCCCGAACTGTGCGTCTAGGCGGATGGTAACAGGAGACAAGGGACACGAAGTTTTACCCAGGTTCGGGCCCTCTCGATGGAGGTAAAACCCTATGTCCTGCTTGATTAATATTGATGATATGGGTAGTACAAGAGTAGATCTACCACGAGATCAAGGAGGCTAAACCCTAGAAGCTAGCCTATGGTATGATTGTTGTATGTTGGAGTTCTGTCCTACGGACTAAAACCCTCTGGTTTATATAGACACCGGAGAGGGTTAGGGTTACACAAAGTCGGTTACAATGGTAGGAGATCTGAATATCCGCATCGCCAAGCTTGCCTTCCACGCCAAGGAAAGTCCCGTCCGGACACGGGACGAAGTCTTCAATCTTGTATCTTCATAGTCCAGGAGTCCGGCTGAAGGTATAGTCCGGCTACCCGGACACCCCCTAATCCAGGACTCCCTCAGTAGCCCCTGAACCAGGCTTCAATGAGACGAGTCCGGCACGCAGATTGTCTTTGGCATTGCAAGGCGGGTTCCTCCTCCAAGTTCTTCATAAAAGTTTATAAACACTAAGGGTAGTGTCTGGCTCTGCAAAATAAGTTTCCACATATTGCCATAGAGAGAATAATATTAACACAAATCTAATCTGCTGACGCATTTCATAGCGTGACATCACACTACGGCCAAGCCTTTATTCGAATCGTTTTTACTTCCCCACCTCAGCACATTTTGCGAGGCGGTTTCCTTGGCACGTCTTGTCAAAGCAGAGATCGTGTCCCCCATTTACGGGATTCTCATCAATACGGACATGGGTAACCCAACCGCGCCATTTATCATGGTGCTTGGGAGATAAGCGAGTTTTACCAGGCTGGTGGGGACACATAGCCGCATCCGCCCATATAAGGGGATAAGGATCCACCTTTTTTTCCTACGCCTTCTTCCTCCTCTGCCTATCCATCTCCTGCGCACCCGAGCTCCAGCGCCCAAGTCCGCACTTGCCACCTCAACCTTCTCCAGCCATGTCCGGAGCGGGAGGCAAGTGGATGGTCTCCTCCGTTACGGAGGGCCATATCAAAAAGCTGAGGAAGGCCGGATACTTGTCTAACGACATCGCGCACCGGCTTCCTAAAAAGGCGCATCTCCTCCCCACCCCAAGGCCCCATGAGAGGGTCATATTCCTTCCCCACTTCCTCCGCGGACTGGGTTTTCCTCTCCACCCATTTGTCCGGGGGCTCATGTTCTACTACGGCCTGGATTTCCATGACCTGGCCCCGAACTTCATCCTCAACATCTTGGCGTTTATCGTCGTGTGCGAGGCCTTCCTCTGCATCTGCCCCCATTTCGGTCTTTGGCTCAAGAATTTTAATGTCAAGCCGAAGGTTGTGCGTGGCAACCAGGTGGAATGCGGAGGCGCCATGGCGGGCAAGATGGCCAACGTCCTATGGCTCGAGGGCTCCTTTGTGGAGACCCTGAAGGGGTGGCAGTCAGGGTGGTTTTACATCACCGAGTCACGCGATCCGGAATGGATTGCAGCCCCTGAGTTCCGGTATGGACCCCCTACGCGGCTCACGTCTTGGAAGGAGACGGGCCTGTTGTGGGGCTACAAAGAAGAGGTGAACGGACTACAAAAATGCATCCAAACCCTGGTGATCAAGCAGCTCAAGCTTGTCTATGTAGTCCAGGTTATGCTCGTCCGCCGGATCCTCCTGTGTCAACAACGGGATTTCGATCTATGGGAGTTCGACCCGGCGCAGCACCCTACCCTCAGCAGGCTTTTCGACACGACGTACGAGGAAGTCTGGAAGGTGCTAACCAAAGGCGCCGAGGCTCCCGCATCCTCCTCCGAGGACCGCGGCTTCAGCTCGCAGCGTCATGCTGGCGAGGTGAGTCATTTTCACCTTTTACAGGACATTTGTTTCTCATAGTTTGACTCTATGCGGGATCTAAGATCCCTTACCTTTGACAGGAGTGGCAGGCAAAGTCCGGACAGATCGACTGCCCGGCTCCCTTGCCCGAAGACCCAGCAGATGCTCATATATCGAAGCTGCTGGCTCCGGCACCTTATGTGGTGCTGGAGAAGAAGGCCAAGAAGAAGGCCATGGGGACTCGAAAGGGTTCCCGGCATATGGTGGTGTCGGACTCATCGTCCGACGACTCCGAGACGCACTCCTCCCGTGAAGACAAGGAGGAGGATGAAGAAACCTCTCCCCCTCCAGCGGGGGGAGGAAAGAAGAGGAAGCCCCCCCCCCCCCAACAAGGGAGGCCGAAGGGTCCAAGAAGGGGAAGACCCATCCTTCGGACTACTCCACCGACGCCGACGAGGGCGAAGAGGAGTGGCCGCAAAGGGCCAGGCACCCGGCGGGATCGTAATTATTCGGATACCAACGTAACTCATAGCATTCCCTTGTTGCACAGCTTTTCATTATGTCGAATGTAATTATGCAGTCCGCCCAAGGCCGGGCTCGACGAGTCATCGAGCGGCTCCCTGGATTCATCGGACGTGAACTCAGTTCCGCCCGCTGCCTCCCCCCGCACTGCGGACGATGCCGAAGTGGCGTCGCGACAAGCTCCGGGCCAAGAGGAGGTGGTCCTGGAGGAGCCGCGAGGCGACCTCCCGGACTCCAGGAGCAAAGGGGACAAGACCCCCCAGGGCTCCAAGTCCGGCTTTGAGCCGGACACCGCGCCGGAATCTTCAACGGTTCCGGACTGCGGTAGGCGAACTCCTTCTAAGAGGAGCAAGCCTTCTAAGCCGGCAGCCTCCGTCCAACCGGAGGGGCCGGACAATCTGCTGGAGGTGCTTAACGGTGCCTCCATCGACGAGGAGCACCATACTATTATGAGTACGGTGATCCAAAAGGTTCAGTCCGCCAAGAGCGGACTGACCGAAGCTTGTGCCAACCTTCTAACAGGCTTCGAGGTAAGTAAAAAATATGTAAAAATATTACCACATAGACAGTAGCCCCTAATGCTCTGTTTGGCGTTCGGAAAGAAAAGTCGAATAGAGGATCAAATTAATTTCGTAGGAGTCTAACAAAAAGGAGTCAAATATGCGTATGCAGGCTTCGCTGCTTGCAACCACCGCACTGACTGCGGAGGTAGGCACCCTGAAGCAGGGTCTCGAGCGGCCCGAGCAAGAGCTCAGCCTGGCCAAGCGGCAGCTCGAGGAGAAAGAAGGTAAGAGATACCTTATAGAAATATATAAAAAGATGCAATTGTGAAAAATGACAGGATTATGCTACTTATTGCAGGGGCCACAACTGAGGTGGCGACCCTCAAGCGGGCGTTGTTCGAGGCCGAGAAGAGAGCGGCCTCAGAGCGCACCAAGCGGGAGAAATTTGAGGCGCAGGTTGGTGAGGCGCAGCAAGAGCTTCAGGCTCTCATGAAAAAACATGAGAGTTTGGAGCTTGACTCAAAGACGCGAGCGTCCGAGCTCGCCGCGGCCATCGAGACTGCCGAGTCTGCCAGGGCCGAAGCCCAGAAGGCCCTCCAGGAATTGGATGCGGTGAAAAAGATAGCGGCGGGTAAGACATTCTTTATGCAAAGCAGACATATAAAAGTAAGCTACTTGTTACTTACCCGAATCCGGAGCTCCCCAGGGGCGTTCGCAGACCTTCCCCATAGCGTATCTGATGTCGCCGCATTCTATCGAGCCGAAGAAGGCAGCTCGACGGAGAAGGTGTTCTGGTCTCAGTATGCTGAGGCCGGACACCCTGTGCCCTTGAGCGACCAGCTGAAGCAGTTGGTCGAGCTCCACAAGGCGGCCGAACAGGCCATGAAAGGCTTCATAGTTCAGCTATGGCCTGGAGAGGCCCTGCCTGGGAGCTACTTCGGACTGGTGCGGTGGCTGGTGGAGGCCTGTCCAAGGCTCGAGGTCATCAAGCGCTCCGTCCGCATCGAAGGAGCCTGGAGGGCCCTTGCCCGCGCTAAGGTGCACTGGGGCAAGCTGGACGGCGAGAAGCCTGTGAAGGACGGGCCTCCGCCGAGGAAAGAGCATCGCAAACCCGAGAACTATTATAAGGATGTTCTGAAGGGTGTCTGCCTTGTGGCGGATGAATGTACCAAGGATGTAATTTTTGAATGAACTCGCTCATGTTGTCATGTGCGCTGAAAACTTGTTCATTTGCGCTAAGCAATGCTTGTTGAATTTAAAATATTACTTTCTGTGCGGCCGTTTATCAAAAATTGAGAAATGGCCAGTCGTTGGCTTCTACCCCCATGCCACTAGTGCTGGGGTGTTCGAGATAAACCTGAGCGCTCTTTTTCCCATGTTTGTGTCCTTCGAGGGAGGCGCTCAGCACAACGAACAAGGCAATCGGACTATAATGCTTGAACACTCTCACTTAGCCATATAACTCTATAATTTTAAATTTCGGCGAAGCCCCTAGTATTCGAAAGACCGAGTTCAGGGCGCTATCCACGCCTTGGCCGGACAAAATCCGGTTCCTCGCTCTAAGCGGCATAAGTCTTTAAGGACTCGAAAAACCTCTCGAACAGCGACCGGTCTCTCACCTTATCATGACAGTCAGTTTTAGCTTTCTCTACTGAGGTGCTCAGCCCAGCTCAACTGGGGCACAATCGCAGTAGTTCTCCTAGTGCTACCTTAGCCGATATAGCGGAACGTAAGGCACCAAAACATAGGAGCCGGGCAAACCAAACTATTGACCCAAATCATGATTCGGAGCCGATGCATATAATGCTATAAGTTCGGGGAGCCGCACTTGTGAAAGTGTTCGGACTTCTCACACCATATTAAGGGGTACTGGAGCCCCTGGCGTATTTGCCGTACCACAGTGTATGGGTGCAACATGTCATTAATGAACATATATATAAAAAGAGAGTAATGCAAAAAATAGACAAAAAGCTATGCATTGTTTATAAGAAGGCTGCTATCCAAGCAGAACGATACAAATAGTGCGATAAGCAAAAGAAATTGGACTATTTAACATGTCCTGTCCAGGGGCAGGCCGCGGAATTGTATTTAAAACAGGTATACTGCTCTTAATAGAGACCACCTGGGAGTTCCATAATGCGGCCTGGCTTGTCTGCTTCCCTGGTTCTTGCATCGTTTGTGCGGCAGTTGAATTGCCGAACAGGTCGTCCGAAGTATGGAGTCCTGAAAGTAAGAGAAAATTAAAAAAGGAATTCGGCAGCCCCTAGTACGGTTTAAGCCGTGTTTTGGGCGTGCCGTGATGATACCCCTTCCCCTGCGCCCATGGTATTTTGAGAGCGTAGTTATGTACGCGAAGTGCTGGTTTCGCTATTTCGCGAGGGCTGGGGTTGGGGCCGCATTGCTACGCCTGCTCGGAACGTGCCAGGCAGTCTTGTTGTAGGTTGCTCCGGGCGCGCTTGACAGTGTCCGGCTTTTTGAAGGCCGGACCGGAGAATTTCCTGGAGAGGCTGCTTTGTACTGCTGCTGCGAGCGCTGCCGTATGCTCCTCCGTTCGGAGAGAGCATTCGGTGTTTCCGTTGACCGTGATTACTCCTTGAGGGCATGGCATCTTGAGCTTGAGGTATGCATAATGCGGTACCGCATTGAACTTTGCGAATGCGGTTCGTCCGAGCAGTGTGTGATAGCCACTGCGGAACGGGACTATGTCGAAGATTAACTCCTCGCTTCGGAAGTTATCCGGAGATCCGAAGACCACTTCAAGTGTGACTGAACCTGTACAGTTGGCATCTACACCTGGTATGACGCCTTTAAAGGTTGTTTTGGTGGGCTTAATCCTCGAGGGATCTATGCCCAATTTCCGCACTGTATCCTGGTAAAGCAGGTTCAGGCTGCTGCCGCCGTCCATAAGGACTCTTGTGAGATGAAATCCGTCAATAATTGGGTCTAGAACCAATGCGGCGAACCCGCCATGACGGGCACAAGCGGCCGAGTATTCGGTCCAAACTGGATGGGCCCTGAGTATTTCTTTTAAATGGCTTTTTCCGCTGACCGGATTTGTAGCCTCGAAATCCGGCATTGACTGCCGTATCCTCGTTGCTGTCGCTGTTGACGGGGCGTTTTTGCTTGTTCCGGCGCGACCTGCCACTTTTGCGCCAGCTGTCTTCTCCCGCGCAAAAGCGGGTCATGAGTGTCGTGAGGGATGCCATAGATTTCGGCTTTTCCTGTCCAAGGTGCCGGGCAAGCCACTCGTCGCGGATATTATGCTTGAAGGTTGCTAGAGCCTCTGCGTCCAAACAGTCGACTATTTGGTTTTTCTTTGTTAGGAACCGTATCCAGAATTGCCTGGCCGATTTCTCTGGCTGCTGAATTATGCGGCTTAGGTCATCAGCGTCCGGTGGTCGCACATAGGTACCCTGGAAATTTTCGAGGAACGCGGATTCCAGGTCCTCCCAAGAACCGATCGAATCTGCTGGCAAGCTGTTAAGCCAATGCCGGGCTGGTCCCTTAAGTTTGAGTGGGAGGAATTTCATGGCGTGTAGATCATCGCCGCGGGCCATGTGGATATGAAGGAGATAATCCTCGATCCATACCGCAGGATCTGTTGTGCCATCATATGATTCTATGTTCACGGGTTTGAAACCCTCGAGGATTTTATGATCCATTACTTCATCTGTGAAGCATAGTGGGTGTGCGGCGCCTCTGTATTGGGCTATATCATGACACAGCTCAAATGAGCTTTGTCTACTATGTTCGGCCCGGCCGGATTTATTATGTCCGGAGTGATGATCCACTTCATGTGTCGTAGGGCGCCCACGCGATCCGTAGATCGATCTTGTTTGTCTTGCCTTGTCCTCCAGTATCTCTCGCAGGTCTGGCGCGTTTTCCCGTGCCTTAGCATGTTTTAGGCGGCGCCGGGGCACGGCTTGAGTGGAGGGCCGAGAGGCCTCTCTGTCACGGCCACGAGGTGGCCGGTGGGCCATGTCATGCGCTGGTGATGTAGGTGCTTCCTCCTCTAATCGGGGTAGCAGCCTGCGCTTTGGATAACTCTTGGAGGGCCGTTCGAGTTCGTACTCTTCGGCCGCAAGGACTTCAGTCCATCTGTCAGCTAGCAAATCTTGATCAGCTCTAAGCTGTTGCTGCTTTTTCTTGAGGCTGCTTGTCGTGGCCATAAGCCTGCGTTTAAATCGCCCTTGTTCGGCTGGATCCTCTGGCACGATGAATTCGTCGTCGTCGAGGCTTGCCTCGTCTTCGTAGGGAGGCATGTAATTATCATCCGCAACCTCTCTGTCTGCCGCTCTCTCATGAGGGCTGGCTTCTCCATCCTCCTGTGCAGAATCTTGCTGGAGGGGGTGTTCTTCGGCGCTATCCGGAGTATTATTATCTCCCGTGCCGGAATCACCGTTTTTGCTTTGGCGGGATTTAGAGCGGCACCGCTGACGCCGGCGCTTGGGGTGTTTCTTGGATGTGTCATCCCCCATTGTTCCATCACCCTCTCCATCTTTTGGAGTGTCCACCATATATATGTCGTATGACGAGGTGGCCTTCCAACGCCCTATAGGTGCTGGTTCTTGGTCGTCTCCTGCATCGTCGTCCATACCGTCGATGTCTTTGGAGTCGAAGTCGAGCATGTCGGTTAAGTCATCGACAGTGGCTACGAAGTGGGTGGTGGGTGGGCTTTGAATTTCTTCATCGTCCGTATCCCAACCTTGCTGACCATAGTCCGGCCAGGGCTCTCCTGATAAAGAGAGAGACTTTAGCGATTTCATAATGTCGCCGAAGGGCGAGTGCTAAAAGATGTCCGCGGTGGTGAACTCCATGATCGGCGCCCAATCAGATTCGATCGGCAGGCGCGCGGGGGGCTCGGAGTCCGGAGAGGAATCCGGCCCCTCGGAGTCACAGGCCTTGCGGGGTGCGGGGCTGGTGTTCGGCTCGATCGCCTTTGAGATCGCAGCCCTCGAGGCGGCGTCCAACCACTCATCCTCGATTGGTGCAGTAGGCTCTGAATTAAGGGTCGGAACCAAAGCGTGTGCGGCCTCCAGGGCATTGTTCGGCGGCAGAGCTAGATCATGCCCATTGAGACAGTGCGGCGCGCTCGGCTGTGGCTCGAATCCATCGAAGATCAAGTCTTCGCGGATGTCAGACGTGTAGTTTAAACTTCCAAATCTGACCTGATGGCCAGTGGCGTAGCTTTCGATCTGCTCCAGATGGCCAAGCGAATTGGCCCGCAGTGCGAAGCCGTCGAAGACGAAGATCTGTCCGGGGAGAAAAGTCTCACCCTGGACCGCATCGTTGTTGATGATCAAAGGAGCCATCGGGCCCAAAAGCGACGACACAGAGGAACTCTCAATGAAAGCACCAATGTCGGTGTCAAAACCGGCGGATCTCGGGTAGGGGGTCCCGAACTGTGCGTCTAGGCGGATGGTAACAGGAGACAAGGGACACGAAGTTTTACCCAGGTTCGGGCCCTCTCGATGGAGGTAAAACCCTACGTCCTGCTTGATTAATATTGATGATATGGGTAGTACAAGAGTAGATCTACCATGAGATCAAGGAGGCTAAACCCTAAAAGCTAGCCTATGGTATGATTGTTGTATGTTGGAGTTCTGTCCTATGGACTAAAACCCTCTGGTTTATATAGACACCGGAGAGGATTAGGGTTACACAAAGTCAGTTACAATGGTAGGAGATCTGAATATCCGCATCGCCAAGCTTGCCTTCCACGCCAGGGAAAGTCCCATCCGGACACGGGACGAAGTCTTCAATCTTGTATCTTCATAGTCCAGGAGTCCGGCTGAAGGTATAGTCCGGCTACCCGGACACCCCCTAATCCAGGACTCCCTCAGCACTCAAAAGGAAGTTTCACAAATCTTGAATACCAAGCAAGTTATTATTAACCAAATTACCATGCTATTACGACTCTCAAAATAATTTAAGTGAAGCATGAGAGATCAATAGTTTCTTTAAAACAAACCACCACCATGCTCTAAAATATCTAAGTGAAGCACATAGAGCAAAATTACAACGCTCAAAAGATATAAGTGAAGCACATAGAGCAAAACTACATAGCTCAAAAGATATAAGTGAAGCACAAAGAATATTCTAACAAATTTTAGTTCATAGATGACTCTCTCAAAAGGTGTGTACAGCAAGGATGATTGTGGCACACTAACAAACAAAGACACAAATAATACAAGACGCTCCAAGATAAACACATATCATGTTGGTGAATAAAAATATAGCTCCAAGTAAATTACCGATGGAAGTGGATGAAAGAGGGGATGCCTTCCGGGGCATCCCCAAGCTTTGAATTTTTGGTGTCCTTGGATTATCTTGGGGGTGCCATGGTCATCCCCAAGCTTAGGCTCTTGCCACTCCTTGTTCCATAATCCATCAAAAGAATTCACCCAAAACTTGAAAACTTCACAACACAAAACTCAATAGAAATCTCATGAGCTCCGTTAGAGAAAGAAAACATAAAACCACTTCAAGGTACTGTAATGAACTCATTATTTATTTATTTTGGTGTTAAACCTACTGTATTCCAACTTCTCTTTGGATTATAAACTATTTTACTAACCATAGATTCATCAAAATAAGCAAACAACACGCGAAAAAACAGAATCTGTCAAAAACAGAACAGTCTGTAGTAATCTGTAACTAACGCAAACTTTTGGAACTCCAAAACATCTAACACAATTAGAAGACCTAGAGAATTTGTTTATTGATCATAAGCAATTGGAATCAGTATTTTATCACTTTCTGATGATTTTTAATAATTCGGGCACTGAACGCAAAGTTTCTGGAAATTACAGCAAGATCAAATAACTATCATCCAAGAAGATCCAATAGGTCTAGCTTGGCACAAACACTAATTAAAACAAAAAACCACATCCAAACAGAAGGTAGACGGGTTATTTATTCCCTAACAGAATAAAAGCACAAAAAAACTAAAAATAAAATTGGGTTGCCTCCCAACAAGCGCTATCGTTTAACGCCCCTAGCTAGGCATTGAGATTTCGATGATGCTCACATGAAAGACAAGAGTTGAAGCAAAAAGAGAGCATCATGAAACATGTGACAAAGACATCTAAGTATAACATACTTCCTATTCATAGGCTTCTTATAGGCAAACAAATTTTCATGGCAAGCAAAAACTAGCATATGCAAGGAAGCGGAAAGGAACAATAGCAATCTCAACATAACGAGAGGTAATTTAGTAACATGAAAATTTCTATAACCATATTTTCCTCTCTCATAATAATTACATGTGGGATCATAAGAAAATTCAAAAACATAGCTAACACATAAAATATTTTCAACATGATCCACATGCATGCAAAGTTGACACTCTTCCAAAATAGTGGGATTAACATTAACTAAAGTCATGAACTCTCCAAACCCACTTTTATCAAAAAATTCATAAGATTGCATATTCTCCAAATATGCGGGATCTAAAGATGACATTCTTCCAAACCCACTTTCAATATTATTGCAAACAATATTATCAATCTCATATTCATCATGGGGATTAAATAAATTTTCAAGATCATAAGAAGAATCACCCCAATCATGATCATTGCAACAAGTAGAGGACATAGAAAAACTAGCATCCCCAAGCTTAGGGTTTTGCATATTTTTAGCACAATTGACATCAATAGAATTTATAGTAAAATCATTGCAATCATGCTTTTTATTGAGGGAGCTATCAAGCATGGGTGCAATAGCAACGATCTCATTTTTAACATAAGGAACTATAGCAAATTCGTCTTCATAAATATTGGCATCATGGCCACAGGAATAGCAAGCATCATGTTCATCAAGGGATATTTCAACCAAATCATCGGAATCATCATTATCTATAGATTCATGCATATCATTATTTTCTTCCAAAGAAACGGTCATTCTTTCAATAAATTCTTGAACATAGACATTATGAGCAAGGTTTTCATTGCAATATTTAAGTATGACGGAATTTTCAGATTTGTTGAGAGTAAAATCATACTTTTCAATCAAAGAAGCAACTTCATGAGCACCCTTAAAAACAACAAATTCTTCAATTTGTTCGATATCATAGTAACTATAAACACCCTTTGCATAAGAAGATAAGATTTCATTATCATTGAACTCACATAGGTAGGGAAGGTGTTTTTAGGGTTTTTAGAGCAACAAGTAAAGTTACACATTTCACAAAGATTCCAAGCATAGCATGGCAAACTATTTATATGATACCATAAGATTCTCCCTTTTTTAGACAAACGATGAGGCACAAAATGAGCATGCTCATCTAAAGATTTCCCATCAACTAGGCTAGTTGGGGTTTTAGCACGAGCGCATAAGGATCTAAGATGATCCAAGTAGAACACTTTAAGTGGATCCATATCAATAGATTTTCAGCAAGCGAAGATGCAAGCATATACAAGGCACAAGGAAACACAAACAAAGATACATACGGGAAGAAGGCGAACGAAAAAGAGAGGGCGAATAAAACGGCAAGGGTGAAGTGGGGGAGAGGAAAAAGAGAGGCAAATGGCAACTAATGTAGACGCGGGAGATAGGGATTGTGATGGGTACTTGGTATGTTGAATTTTTGCGTAGAATCCCCGGCAACGGCGCCAGAAATTCTTCTTGCTACCTCTTGAGCTTGTGTTGGTTTTCCCCGAAGAGGAGAGGATGATGCAGCAGAGTAGCGTAAGTATTTCCCTCAGTTTTTGAGAACCAAGGTATCAATCCAGTAGGAGGCCACGCTCAAGTCCCTCGTACCTACACAAATCGATAGCAACTCGCAACCAATGCGATTAGGGGTTGTCAATCCCTTCACGGTCTCTTACGAGAGTGAGATCTAATAGAGATAATATTTTTGGTATTTTTGATATAAAGATGCAAAGTAAAAGGCAAAGTAAAAAACAAAACAAGATTAAGGTGATGGAGATTGATATGGTGAGAATAGACCCGGGGGCCATAGGTTTCACTAGTGGCTTCTCTCAAGAGCATAAGTTTTCTACGTGGGTGAACAAATTACTGTTGAGCAATTGACAGAATTGAGCATAGTTATGAGAATATCTAGGCATGATCATGTATATAGGCATCACGTCCGTGACAAGTAGATCAAAAACGATTCTGCATCTACTACTGTTACTCCACTCATCGACCGCTATCCAGCATGCATCTAGAGTATTAAGTTAAAAATAGAGTAACGCTTTAAGAAAGATGACATGATGTAGAGAGATAAATTCATGCAATATGAAATAAACCCCATCTTGTTATCCTCGATGGCAACGATACAATACGTGCCTTGCTGCCCCTTCTGTCACTGGGAAAGGACACCGCAAGATCGAACCCAAAGCTAAGCACTTCTCCCATGGCAAGAACTACCAATCTAGTTGGCCAAACCAAACAGATAATTCGAAGAGACTTGCAAAGATAACCAATCATACATAAAAGAATTCAGAGAAGATCCAAATATTGTTCATAGATAGACTTGTCATAAACCCACAATTCATCGGTCTCAACAAACACACCGCAAAAGAAGAAGATTACATCAAATAGATCTCCACAAGAGAGGGGGAGAACATTGTATTGAGATCCAAAAAGAGAGAAGAAGCCATCTAGCTAATAACTATGGACCCGAAGGTCTGAGGTAAACTACTCACACTTCATCGGAGAGTCTATGATGATGTATAAGCCCTCCGTGATGATGGCCCTCTCCGGCGGAGCTCCAGAACAGGCCCCGAGATGGGATCTCGAGGATACAGAAAGTTGCGGCGGTGGAATTAGGTTTTTGGCTCCTGTTCTGATCGTTTGGGGGTACGTGGGTATATATAGGAGGAAGGAGTACGTCGGTGGAGCACCGAGGGGCCCACGAGGTAGGGGGCGCACCCTGTAGGGGGGGCACCCTCGTGACCGCCTCCAGTACTTCTTGGAGTAGGGTCCAAGTCTCCTGGGTCTTATCCGGGAAGAAAATCACGTTCTAGAAAGGATTTTTATGTTTGGACTCTGTTTGATATTCTGTTTCTTTAAAACACTAAAATAGGCAAAAAACAGCAATTCTGGGCTGGGCCTCCGGTTAATAGGTTAGTCCCAAAAATAATATAAAAGTGGAAAATAAAGCCCAATATAGTCCAAAACAGTAGATAATATAGCATGGAGCAATGAAAAATTATAGATACGTTGGAGACGTATCACAGCCCGAGCAGACGCGCAGGACCTTGTCCAACGCTGCGTCGGATGCCAACTCTTCGCCAACCAAAGCCATATGCCCCCAACTGCCTTACAAACTATCCCCATTACTTGGCCTTTCGCGGTCTGGGGACTGGATATGGTTGGACCCCTTAAAGGGGGAAGCCATAAGAGAAAATATCTACTGGTCATGGTGGACAAATTCACTAAGTGGATAGAGGCTAAATCGGTCAAAACGGCTGAGTCCGGCCCGGTTATAGAATTCATATCGGGTGTTGTGCACCATTATGGTGTCCCACACAGCATCATCATCGACAATGGCTCTAATTTCACAGCCGACGAGGTAAAAACCTGGTGTACTAATTTTGGCATTAAACTCAATTACGCCTTCGTCTACTACCCACAAACCAACAGTCAAGTCAAACGAGCCAATGGTCTTATTATGAGCGGCATCAAGCCCAAACTAGTGCGTCCTTTGAGAGAATCAGACAAGCACTGGGTTGAGGAGCTCGACTCTGTACTCTGGGGGCTGCGGACCACGCCCAACCGTACTACCGGATACACACCTTTCTTCATGGTGTATGGCGCGGAGGCTGTATTGCCCTGTGATATTATCCATGGCTCACCTCGAGTGCACATGTACGAAGAGAGAGAAGCCAAGCTTGATCGGTAGGACAACCGAGATGCCCTGGAAGAGGAGCGCGATGTCGCAAGAGTCCATTGAGCATTTTACCAACAACAGGCTCGAAGATATCAAAGCAGAGAAGTACGGGCCAAGACCTACAACATTGGCGAACTCGTTCTACGCCTACCGGAGAAGAAAAAGGACAAACTCAAGCCCAAATGGGAGGATCCCTTCATAATTGACGAAGTTCTCACCGGAGGGGTGTATCGTCTTCGCGATGCATCAGACAATCGCCTTGAGCCGAACCCCTGGAACGCGGCCAGATTCCGAAGATTCTATGCCTAGTGCGGAACTCCTTGTTCGTCTCCTTCTCCCCTGTAGTTTCCATTATTTTTTCTCTCTTTTCCGATTTCTTTTTTCTTTCTCGCTTTAAAGCTTTCGAACGGCTAGACCACACAGCCCTGATGCATACATCTTTAAATATGCATGTCCATCATACCTGGGGGCTTCTCGGACAGAAGCTTTTCATTATTATTCCCTGAGCATCAAGCTCTTCACATATGAGTTTTTTAGTATGTACCTTTTCTTCGCCACTATATGCATCGATATGACTTAAGTTTTGGCCAAGCTGGGTTGCCAGGCTCCTGTGCTTATGCCCTACGTTCTCGTTAGTTCGGCTTGGGCATAAAGGGAGCACCTCTGCGATTATTACTGCCGGGTCATCCGGATGTGTACCTTAGACTGGGTGAAGCCAAAAGCTAGCGTTCTTAAGGCAATATTTGGTCGGCGAATTAAAGAAGTTTTTTGCACTCACTTCATTGTGAACCCCTAGACGCTATAAACACTGTGATTTTCACATCACAATTCAGACATGTATACTAATGCATGCACACCCAGGGAAAGGAACCCTTAACGGAACTATTCTCTCTGGAAGATGTTTCTTACAATTTCAATGTAATATAACATAGCTAGTCGGATACAACTTGTCTGTTCAAGCAACTATGACCCCTACGCCTAGTTTTCGTGCATACCCCGATCTATTCGGCCGTGCGGGTGTTCGGAAACACTCTGCACCTTCGGGTCCGGAGGTTGAAGCGAAAAGGTCTGCCATGACAAATGCTATGCAATTCAGCTAGAGTTACAGATATCAAGGAAAGTACATAGTCACTTGGACTCAAACACTTCCTCCTCTACACCGTCCAAAATGCGGTCAAATTTGCAGTCCTATTGGGAATATTTGGCGGCCACCTCTACTTGGTCATATACTAAACTAACAGGAATTTCTTCCCCATCCGACCCTAGCGGTCATACACGGGCCATGTGATTAGGATCCAGCTTAGTATATCGCGTCTTCACCATGGCCCAGGTCTCTCGCGCACCCTCTCGGCAGGTAGATATCTTCCAAAGTCGGATACGCCGCCACACTCCTTTGAAAAACTTTACAAGATCCTCTATACTTCCTGGAGGGGAGGCGGATGGCCATAGTGCCTTGGCAACACTCCGCATCGCCAGCCGAACCTGCTCGTGCACTTGCGATAGCCCTTGCAGCAGATCACTTGATGATCCGGACACCTCCTCTTCAGGACGGCCCATCAATATACCTGCAATCATAACTATATCAGTTCCATTTATCTCCGAACTACTTTAAAAATAGTTCAGACACGTACTGAATATGCCGCCCCGCAACTTCTTTTTCTCCTTCACGGAGTTGGCTAGCAGGGCTCGCACATCCTTCAATTCTTCGCCCAATGTAGTGTTGGAATCCTGTAGCTTGTTTTTATCCCCTCTGACTCGGGTCAGCACATGCTCGCCTACGGCGCGTAGCCTTTTCGCCTCTTTTTCTCCCTCTTGGGCGATCTTCAACTTCTCTTCAAGTTGATCGGGCGATCCTATTATGCGATCAGCAACAGTATTAGTACAGTTGGTATACAACTATTGTTCCTCGATGGAGGGGAATGTTACCAAAAGACGCCTTCTTGAAGTTTTCCAGTACGGCGGTAGCAGCATTGAGCTGCGCCCAACACTGCTCCCGCTCTTGGGCTAGCACGCAATTCTTCTCCGTAAGGACTGGTTATACTGTAACATCCCAAATTTTCAATTTGGAATGTTATACATTAGATCATCATTGCATATCATATTTTTATTGCATTTTGGTTGATCCTAGAGATCCTACGCAACTCAAGGACCCACAGAGAGAGTTGGGGATTTCGCTATTTTCATATTCGAGTTTTCTTGAATTTTGAAAAGAGGATCATTTGATTTTAATTATTTTTCTCTCAAATATTTCTTTGATTAAAAATAAAAGAGAGAGGATAAAATGACTTCCTCAAAATAAAGAAATATCAGAGATTTATTTTACTAATATCAAATAAGATTTTTATTCGGAGTTTTGTCGCTATTTTTATTTGAATTAGGAAAAATATGTGTTTTCCAAAATTGCATTTTAGGCCCAAATAAATGTTCACCTTGTCCGGCCTATATTTAGAGGACGGGGGAATTTTATTTCGGAATTATTGGAGTCTGTTCAGTATTTCTTTTCTTTCTTTTTGTGCATGTCGGAAATTTTTTTAAAAAGTCAAACCGACTTCGGGCCGTACCCGGCCAGGACTCCTCGGACAGGCCTTTAAAGCCCGAGACCCCGAGCCCCCAGCCCCCGCCAGCCCACCCGAAACCCTAGCCGCCGCCCTGCCTCGGAAATCGCGTCGCGCCGTGCCGTCCCGCCGCCTGTCGCTGCCGACCACCGACGCCGAAGCCGCCGCACCGCCGCCGCCGGAGTTCGAGGTAGCCGCCGGATTTAAAAAAACGATCGGTTTTATTTTGTAAACCCTAGTTTCGTTTTTATTTAGATCGGTTCGGTTTATTTTATTGGTTTATTTATTTAGTGGACGTTCGTCCGTACGTTCGTTTTAAAGAACGGTTTTCACCGTATAGCCGCAGACAGCGAACGTTCGTTAGCCTGTTCGTCAGTTTTTCTTTTTCTCGGATTTTCTGTGATTACTTTCGATCGCGATTTCTGATCCGATTTTCGTTCTAGTATAACCTTTCGCTTGTTTATCGGAATCAGGCGATTCAAACGCCTAGAGTTTCGTCTCAAAACCCTCTTTCTGTTTATCCAACTTCAAAAAGTTTTTGCTTCCTGTAAAATTTGACTTAAGTCCAGATTAGTAAACGAAGCTTGTTTCTTTCGCCGTTTGAGTTTTGTTGCTTCGTTTCATTTGATTCTTTTTGCAAACCGGAGTTCTTAAGTTGAACTTTCTGGTTAGATCTCTTATTTGAGTTTTACCCCTTCCCCTTGCTTGATTGCTTATTGTATGTTTGTTTGTTTGCGATAGAGTACCCGGAGTGTGAAGTGTGCTACTACGAGTCTCTAGGTTTCGCGGATCATCAGCAAGGCAAGTAACACTTTGATCATACCTCTTTACTACCCAGTTTTATTGCATTAGATCAATCCTCAAACAATTGCATGGTTAGGATCTGAATTAAATTGTGGGTTTGGGAAGTAGATGAGGTAGTACGTATTCACCTGTTTATTATCAAACCCTGGGAATTACTTCTACGTTATGCTTATACTGCCATGCTATGCTCGTAGACGTGGATTGGGTTTGAGTGTATTCATGACAGATGTGAGATTGTTTACTTAATGGTTAACTTAAGGTGGCAACTTAAATACACATCTGGGTGGATTGAGGCACCTGGGGAATTTCAGTGATTGCCTGTATTTATTGGAAATCCTGGGGTACCGTGTGATTCTCCGATGGACTGCCACCCAGGCTCAAAGGGATCATAAGATTATTCATGCTAGAAACTTTTGTGTGCAGCCACAAGCTATTATGGGCTCTAGCATAGTTGATTAAGTTGTGTGAACTCTTACAGTGGTAGACTAGCAGATGTAGGGGATGTAGGTGTACCGGTCTACCCATCGTAAGGTGCTAACACTTTCGAAAGACTATGTCTCGGTCATCCGTTTCTCAAACATTATGTAGTGCGAGAAATCCAACAGAGGAGATCGAGTCTTGTGGGGAAAAGTGCACAAACCTCTGCAGAGTGTACAAACTAATCATGGTTAGAAGTATCCCCGGTTATGGACAATCCTCAGTATCTGGTTCTTGGATTATCATGTTGATCTCATCACTACTTAATTTAATTTGATGGGTTATTAATGACTGCTTTTTAATTGGGATTGAGAGGGGGTTTACCTTCTCAATGTTTAACAACTACCATGATAGTTAAATAAAAATTATTCCTTTGCAATAGGGAAAAATTGGCTTTTCGCAAAACATATTAACCCTACAGCCTCCACCAGCCATATATGCATATAGTGATAGCATTATTCCGTTCATTACTCTTTTGTGTTACATTGCCAGCATATTCCATGTGTTGACCCGTTTTCAGGCTGCAACGTATCATGTTGCATACTTTTCAGATGATGAGTAAGGAGCCTTAGGACGTGGTCTTTCACTCAGTGATGCCGTTGGAGTTGATGGACTCACTTTACCTTCCAAGCCTTCCGCTGTTATCGTATTAGATGGCCTTAAGCCATATTTATTGTACTAAGTTCTCTTTTGAGACATTCGATGTAATAGGTGTGTGATTGCTACTCTGTTATAAATCCTTCAAGTATTGTGTGTGTCAGCATTACCAATCCAGGGATGACACTTATGCACAGAGCTCTGGGAAGAATCCCAACCCTTTCAACAGGGGACAAGTGAACCATGTTAACATGGAGGAGGTTGAAGCCCAGCCAGATGCAGTAATAGGTAAGTTTCTGGTTGAGTCATTTACTGCAGTCGTACTTTTTGATACTGGTGCATCGCATTCATACATATCAAGGGGATTTGTGGATAAGTATAAGTTGCCCACTAGTGTTCTTAAGACACCCATGCTAGTAACCTCACCCGGAGTAGAGTATATGGCAAGCCATGGATGTTTTCAGAAGCCATTGACCATAGGTAGGCATGTTTTTCCCTCAGATCTGGTAATATTGGAGTCACAAGGTTTGGATGTGATACTGGGTATGGATTGGCTATCGATGTATGGAGGAAACATTGATTTCGCCAGTAAGATGATTTTGCTTACCACCCTAGAAGGGAGAAGGATCAAGTATGTACCCCGGCATGTTCCGAATAGGATTCAGGTAAATCCCTTATCAGGAGTTGTACAGGAGGAAGTACCAGTGGTGAAGGATTTTCCGGATGTATTTCCAGAAGAGTTGCCATCCATGCCACCGGATAGAGACATTGAGTTTTTGATTGAGCTTTTGCCAGGCACAGGGCCAATATCTAAGAGACCGTACAGAATGCCCGCAAAGGATTTGGAGGAAATTAAGAAGCAGATTAAGGAGTTATTGGATAAAGGTTATATTCGCCCAAGTTCTTCACCTTGGGGATCACCAGTACTTCTAGTGGAGAAGAAGGATGGATCGTTAAGGATGGTTGTTGATTATCGAGGACCGAATGAAGTGACGATCAAGAACATGTACCCACTGCGATGATCAATGATTTGTTTGACCAGATACAAGGAGCTAAGGTGTTTTCCAAGATCGATTTGCGATGGGGTTATCACCAGCTGAAGATTCGAGAGCAGGATATACCTAAGACAGCTTTTACCATGAGATGTGGGATGTATGAGTATACCGTTATGTCATTTGGTCTGACTAACGCACCTGCCTATTTTATGAACATGATGCAAGGTGTTTATGGAGTTTTTGGATAAGTTCGTCGTGGTGTTCATTGATGATATTCTAGTATACTCGAAGAACGAAGAAGAACATAGGGAACACTTGCGTTTGGTACTTGGGAAGCTAAGAGAACATCAGTTATACGCCAAGTTTAGCAAGTGTGAGTTTTGGCTGAAGGAAGTTGGATTTCTTGGACATGTTATATCCGAGGAAGGAATAGCGGTAGACCCCACCAAGGTTGTCACTGTGACAAATTGGGAGTCACCCACGTCAGTTGGAGAGATCCGGAGTTTTCTTGGACTCACAAGATACTACCGGAGGTTCATTGAGAATTTCTCAAAGATTGCAAAATCTATGACGGGGTTGTTGAATAAGGACACCAAATTCAAATGGACTGAGGAATGTGAGGCCAGTTTTCAGGAGTTGAAGAGACGCTTGGTTACATCGCCAGTGTTGATTCTGCCAGATCAATGCAAGGATTATGAAGTATACTGCGATGCTTCACGTCAAGGACTTGGAGGTAAGAGTTGTTTCATATGCCTCACGACAGCTTAAACCCCATGAGTTAAACTATGCTATGCATGATTTGGAGTTAGCAGCCATAGTGCATGCATTGAAGACATGGAGACATTTTCTTATCAGAAATCTTTGTGAGGTATACATGGATCACAAGAGTTTAAAGTATATCTTCACGCAGAAGGAGTTCAATATCAGGCAGAGGAGATGGTTAGAGCTCATTAAGGATTATGATATGAGATTGCATTATCATACAGGAAAGGCTAACGTAGTAGCCGATCCGTTGAGCCGCAAAAGTCATGTCAATACACTCATGACCGGAGACTTACCCAAGGAGTTGGCACAGGACCTTCGCGAGCTATATTTGGAGATAGTTCCAAAAGGCTACATAGCAGCATTGGAGATTCAGTCTACTTTGATGGATAAGATCAGAGAAGCTCAGAATACGGATAAGGAAAATGCTGAGATAAAGGAAAGGATGAGTAATGGAAAGGCTAAAGGATTTCGTGAAGATGAGCACGATACCTTATGGTTTGAGGACCGCGTATATGTGCCGAATGATCAGGAGATCAGGAAGTTGATTCTGCAAGAGGCCCATGATTCGCCATATTCGATTCACCCAGGAAATACCAAGATGTATCTGGATTTGAAGGATAGTTTCTGGTGGACCGGAATGAAGAAGGATATTGTAGAGTATGTAGCAGTTTGTGATGTATGTCAGAGAGTGAAGGCAGAACATCAGAAGCCAGCCGGATTGCTACAACCCTTGTCGATACCCGAATGGAAGTGGGATAAACTAGGCATGGATTTTATCACGGGATTACCCAGGACTCGTTCAGGCTATGACTCGATATGGGTTGTAGTCGATCGTTTGACGAAAGTAGCTCATTTCATCCCAGTGAAGACCACTTACACCAATGCTAAGTTGGCAAAGATATACATGACCAGGATCATATGTCTGCATGGAGTTCCGAGGACCATTGTATCAGATAGGGGAACCCAATTTACTTCAAAGTTTTGGAATCAGTTGCATGAAAGTTTGGGAACCAGGCTAGAGTTCAGTACAGCTTTTCACCCGCAGACGGATGGACAGACTGAAAGAGTAAATTGGATTCTGGAGGACATGTTGAGAGCTTGTGCGCTAGATTATGGATCTAGTTGGGATGATAATTTGCCTTACGCAGAGTTCTCTTATTACAACAGTTATCAAGCCAGTTCAAAGATGGCCCCTTTTGAAGCCCTGTACGGAAGGAGGTGTAGAACATCGTTGTTGTGGGACAAAGTTGGAGATCGACAGTTCTTTGGACCAGATTTGATTAAAGGGTTTGAAGATAAGGTTAAGCTGATACGCGATAGACTCAAGGTAGCCTAGTCCAGGCAGAAGAGTTATGCGGATTCGAAACGCAAGGAGACAGTTTACGAAGTTGGAGACAGAGTGTATCTTCGTGTATCCCCACTTTGAGGAGTGAAGCGCTTTGGAGTTAAGGGAAAGTCAGCACCACGATTTGTGGGACCATACAGAGTTTTGGAACGTATGGGAGAAGTTGCTTACAGGTTGGAATTTCCCGAAGGATTGTCCGGAGTTCACGATGTGTTCCATGTTTCTCAGTTGAAGAAGTTCCACGCGGAGATGGCTGATATTCCTTTGAGACATACAGTGCCGCTAGAAGCGATACAATTGGATAGCGATTTGACATATGAGGAGAAAGCAGTCAAGATACTTGATTTTGCCAGCCGAGTTACGCGCAACAAGGTTATCAAGTTTTGCAAGGTTCAATGGAGTCACCTTGCTGAAGATGAAGCCACTTGGGAACGAGAGGAAGACTTACGGAAGGATTACTCTCACCTATTTTCTAGCCAACCCGAATCTCGAGGGCGAGATTCATCTTAAGGGGGGTAGGTTTGTAACATCCCAAATTTTCAATTTGGAATCTTATACATTAGATCATCATTGCATATCATATTTTTATTGCATTTTGGTTGATCCTAGAAATCCTACGCAACTCAAGGACCCACGGAGAGAGTTGGGGATTTCGCTATTTTCATATTCGAGTTTTCTCAAATTTTGAAAAGAGGATCGTTTGATTTTAATTATTTTTCTCTGAAATATTTCTTTGATTAAAAATAAAAGAGAGAGGATAAAATGACTTCCTCAAAATAAAGAAATATCAGAGATTTAATATTAAAATCAAATAAGATTTTTATTCGGAGTTTTGTCCCTATTTTTATTTGAATTAGGAAAAATATGCGTTTTTCAAAATTGCATTTTAGGACCAAATAAATGTTCACCTTGTCCGGCCTATTTTTAGAGGATGGAGAAAATTTATTTCGGGATTTTAGTGTCCGTTTAGTATTTATTTTCTTTCTTTTTCTTCACGTTGGCATTTTTTTAAGTCAAACCGACTTCGGGCCGTACCCGGCCAGGACTCCTCGGGCCGGCCTTTAAAGCCCGAGACCCCGAGCCCCCAGCCGCCGCCAGCCCACCCGAAACCCTAGCCGCCACCCCGCCTTGGTAATCAGGCCGCGCCGCGCCGTCCCGCCGCCCGTCGCCGCCGACCACCGACGTTGTAGCCGCCGCGCCGCCGCCGGCGGAGTTCGAGGTAGCCGCCGGATTTAAAAAAAATAAAAACCGATCTGTTTTATTTCGTAAAACCTAGTTTCGTTTTTATTTAGATCGGTTCGGTTTATTTTATCGGTTTATTTATTTAGCGGACGTTCGTCCGTACGTTCGTTTTAACGAACCATTTTCACCATTTAGCCGCAGACAGCGAACGTTCATTCGTTGGCCTGTTCCTCAGTTTTTCTTTTTCTCGGATTTTCCGCGATTATTTTCGATCGTGATTTCTGATCCGATTTTCGTTCTAGTATAACTTTTCGCTCGTTTATCAGAATCAGGCGATTCAAACGCCTAGAGTTTCGTCTCGAAACCCTCTTTCTGTTTTACCAACTTAAACAAGTTTTTGCTACTATAAAATTTGACTTAAGTCCAGATTAGTAAACGAAGCTTGTTTCTTTCGTCGTTTGAGTTTTGTTGCTTCGTTTGATTTGATTCTTTTTGCAAACCGGAGTTCTTAAGTTGAACTTTCTGGTTAGATCTCTTATTTGAGTTTTACCCGTGCCCTTGCTTGATTGCTTATTGTATGTTTATTTGTTTGTGATAGAGTTCCCAGAGTGTGAAGCGTGCTACTACGAGTCTCCAGGTATCGCGGATCATCAGCAAGGCAAGTAACACTTTGATAATACCTCTTTAATACCCTGTTTTATTGCATTAGATCAATCCTCAAACAATTGCATGGTTAGGATCTGAATTAAATTGTGGGTTTGGGAAGTAGATGAGGTAGTACGTATTCACCTGTATATTATCAAACCCTGGGAATTACTTCTATGTTATGCTTATACTGCCATGCTATCCTCGTAGACGTGGATTGGGTTTGAGTGTATTCATGACAGATGTGAGATTGTTTACTTAATGGTTAACTTAAGGTGGCAACTTAAATACACATCTGGGTGGATTGAGGCACCTGGGGAATTCCAGTGATTGCCTGTATTTTTCGGAAATCTTGGGGTACCGTGTGATTCTCCTATGGACTGCCACCCAGGCTCAAAGGGATCATAAGATTATTCATTCTAGAAACTTCCGTGTGCAGCCACAAGCTATTATGGGCTCTAGCATGGTTGATTAAGTTGTGTGAACTCTTACAGTGGTAGACTAGCAGATGTAGGGGATGTAGGTGTACCGGTCTACCCATCGTAAGGTGCTAACACTTCCGGAAGACTATGTCTCGGTCATTTGTTTCTCAAACATTATATAGTGCAAGAAATCCAACGGATGAGATCGAGTCTTGTGGGGAAAAGTGCACAAACCTCTGCAGAGTGTACAAACTAATCATGGTTAGCCGTGTCCCCGGTTATGGATAATTTTGAGTATCTGGTTCTTGGATTATCATGTTGATATCATCACTACTTAATTTAATCTGATGGGTTATTAATGACTGCTTTTTAATTGGGATTGAGAGGGGGTTTACCTTCTCAATGTTTAACAACTACCATGATAGTTAAATAAAACTTATCCTTTGCAGTAGGGAAAATTGGCTTTTCGCAAAACATATTAACCCTACAGCCTCCACCAGCCATATATGCATATAGTGATAGCATTATTCTGTTCATCACTCTTTTGTGTTACATTGCCAGCATATTCCATGTGCTGACCCGTTTTCGGGCTGCAACGTATCATGTTGCAAACTTTTCAGACGACGAGTAAGGAGCCTTAGGTCGTGGTCTTTCACTCAGTGATGCCGTTGGAGTTGATGGACTCACTTTACCTTCCTAGCCTTCCACTGTTATCATATTAGATGGCCTTAAGCCATATTTATTGTACTAAGTTCTCTTTTGAGACATTCGATGTAATAGGTGTGTGATTGCTACTCTGTTATAAATCCTTCAAGTATTGTGTGTGTCAGCATTACCGATCCAGGGATGACACTTATGCACAAAGATCAGACTGTTTGAGGTCTGGTCGCTACATATACAATGATCCTTAAATCAGTTGTACCAACTGCTTTCAGTCTCGGGGGCTACGGGTATATGGTTATCCTTTTTGGACAAAAAACTTACCTGCACATCTGTCAAATGTTGCTTTGTGGCTGTTCTAATCCCATCTCAAGCAGCTCGGATGTATGCGTCAGCCGAGCTGAAGGCATTGAATGCCTCTCCTGAGAACTTGGGCTCTCGTAAGACAGCCCTGCAGCGCCGATGATTCATAGCGCTCTCTACTTCCGAGTTGGTAATGGACATGTCTTCCGAACCCTCGTCTGAAGAACAGTCCGGCGTTGTCCCCATAGCGGCCCCCACCTCTCCGGTGGGATCTAAATCCCGGTTGTTGGGAGTGCGACCGGCCGAATCCCCGACATAGTCCGGCGAACCTTTTTCCTGATACAGGATCAGCATAACAATCATGGTTGGGTACGACTGCTAAAGCATACCTTCAAACCAATACCTCTTCGACGAAGGACCGGCCTTGTCTTTGCCAACCTTTATTCTCGAGGCCTTGCTCGGCGCAGGAGCCGCTCTTCTTGGAGTCATCCCTGGCGTAGCATGACGTGTCGAATGCTTCCCCTTTGAAGCATGAGACAGTGCGGTGGGTGAGGCATTGCGAGGAAACTCTTTTGAGGGGGATTTCTCCGGATTACTTACTTGGGAAGCGGGAAGAAGGCTAGGATAATCGGCGATGATGGCCACTTCTGTTCCGTCATAGCTAGCCTGGTAAAACACCCTTTCCATGAGTACCACAAATATATCCGGGTCCTCTTCGAACCCAGGATCAAGCTCCCTGTCGTGGTTCTCCGGCTGTGGGGCAGGGCTATTAAGCCCCTCGATTACCTTCCGCCAGTGCTGTTTCAAAATAGACGGGTGGGGAATTCGTCAAAGATGGCTATGAGAGCAGAGTCAATAAAAGCAAAGGGTTAAGACTTACCCAGCGGGGGGGAGGGGGTTGTACATGGAGTACCCGTCTCTTCGATTGATGTGGAGAAATTCTTCTTCCTCCCCTTTAAACAGCTCAGCCAGTATCTTGGCTAGAGCGGCGGGGGTGTCCGGACCTTTCCGACCACAACAGGAGGTGTCATCCTCCCCATTGTAGTGCCACATCAAGAGCCCTTTGAATTGAAGTGGTTGAACCCCCCGCGCTATGGAGGTCACCATTACCTCTACTATTGTAAAGCTGGACCGGGCAAGCATCCTTATCTTGCCCAGGAGCTGACGGACTTCCGCACTGTCCTCCTCTTCAAGACTTCGGGGACGCCAGCTGAGGGAGTCCTGGATTAGGGGGTGTCCAGATAGCCGGACTAGACCTTCAGCCGGACTCCAGGACTATGAAGATACAAGATTGAAGACTTCGTCCCGTGTCCGGAAGGATCTTTTCTTGGCGTGGAAGGCAAGCTAGGCGTGCGGATATTCAAGATCTCCTACCATTGTAACCGACTCTGTGTAACCCTAACCCTATCCGGTGTCTATATAAACTGGAGGGTTGTAGTCCGTAGGACAACCATCATCATACACAATCATACCATAGGCTAGCTTCTAGGGTTTAGCCTCCTTGATCTCGTGGTAGATCCACTCTTGTACTACCCATATCATCAATATTAATCTAGCAGGAGTAGGGTTTTACCTCCATCGAGAGGGCCCGAACCTGGGTAAAATAAAGTGTCCCTTGTCTCCTGTTACCATCCAACCTTGACGCACAGTTCGGGACCCCCTACCCGAGGTCCGCCGGTTTTGACACCGACATTGGTGCTTTCATTGAGAGTTCCTCTGTGTCGTCGCTTTTAGGCCCGATGGCTCCTTTGATCATCAACAACGATGAGGTCCAGGGTGAGACTTTCCTCCCCGGACAAATCTTCATCTTCGGCGGCTTCGCTCTGCGGGCCAATTCGCTTGGTCATCTGGAGCAGATCGAAAGTTACGCCCCTGGCCATCAAGTCAGGTTTGGAAGCTTAAACTACACGGCAGATATCCGCGGAGACTTGATCTTCGACGGGTTCGAGCCACAGCCAAGCGCGCCGCACTACTTCGAGGGGCATGATATGGCTCCGCCTCCGAATAGTACCCTGGAGGCGGCACACGCTCCGGCCCCGATCTTTGACCCGGAGCCCGTTGCGTTCTTCGAGGATGAACGGTTGGACGTCACCTCGGGGGCTGTGATCTCAAAGGCGATAGAGCCGAACGCCAGCCCCGCACTCCGCACGGCCCATGACTCCAAGGAGTCGGATTCTTCTCCGAACTCCGGGCCTTCCGTGCCCCCGCCGATCGAATCTGATTGGGCGCCTGTAATGGAGTTCACCGCAGCGGATATCTTTCGGCGCTCACCTTTCGGTGATATCCTGAATTCTCTCAAGTCTCTCTCTTTATCAGGAGAGCCCAGGCCGGACTATGGTCTGCGAGGTTGGGATTCGGACAACGAAGAAATTCAAAGCCCACCCACCACCCACTTAATAGACACTGTCGACGATTTAACCGACATGCTTGACTTCGGCTCCGAAGACTTCGACGGTATGGACGACGAAGGAGGAGACGAACAAGAACCACCACCTGTAGGGCGCTGGACCGCCACCTCGTCATATGACATATATATGGTGGATGCTCCAAAGGATGCAGATGGCGATGGAACAGCGGAGGACGACAAATCGAAAAAACCGCCAAAACGCCGGCGCCGACGGCGCCGCTCTAAATCCCGCCACAACAGAAACGGTGATTCCGGCACGGGAGATAATACTACCCCGGACAGCGCCGAAGAACACCAGAACCAGCAAGATTCGGCATAGGAAGATGGAAAAGCCAGCCCTCATGAGAGAGCGGCAGAGCGAGAGGTTGAGGATGATAACTACATGCCTCCCTCCGAGGACGAGGCAAGCCTCAACGACGACGAATTCGTCGTACCATCAGACCCCGCCGAACAAGAGCGCTTTCAATGCAGGCTTCTAGCCACGGCGAACAGCCTAAAGAAAAAGAAGCAACAGCTTAGAGCTGATCAAGATTTGCTAGCTGATAGATGGACTGAAGTCCTTGCGGCCGAAGAGTATGAACTCGAACGGCCCTCCAAAAATTATCCTAAGCGCAGGCCGCTACCCCAATCAGAGGGGGAAACATATGAAATGGCAGATCGGCCAGCCCGCGGCCGCGACAGAGAAGCCTGTCGAACCCTTAAACAAGCCATGCCCCGGTGCCGTTCAACTAAGGCACGGGAAAACGAGCCAGACCTGCGAGACGTACTGGAGGATAAAGCGAGGCAAACAAGATCAATCTACGGATCGCGCGGACGCCCGACGACACGTGATGACCTTCACTCCGGACACAATAAATCCGGCCGGGCCGAACACAACAGGCACAGCTCTTCCGAGCTGCGTCGTGACATAGCCCAGTACAGGGGCGCCACACACTCACTATCCTTCACAGATGAAGTAATGGATCATAAAATCCCTGAGGGTTTCAAACCCGTCAACATCGAGTCGTTTGATGGTACGACAGATCCGGCAGTATGGATTGAGGATTATCTCCTTCACATCCACATGGCACGTGGCGACGATCTACACGCCATCAAATATCTACCCCTTAAGCTCAAGGGACCAGCCCAGCACTGGCTTAACAGCCTACCAGCGGACTCAATCGGTTCTTGGGAGGACCTGGAAGCCGCATTCCTTGACAAATTCCAGGGGACATATGTGCGGCCACCGGACGCCGACGACCTAAGCCACATAATTCAGCAGCCAGAAGAATCGGCCAAGCAATTCTGGACACGGTTCCTAACAAAGAAAAATCAGATAGTCGATTGTCCGGACGCAGAGGCCCTAGCAGCCTTCAAACATAACATCCGTGACGAATGGCTCGCCCGGCACCTGGGACAGGAAAAGCCGAAAACTATGGCAGCCCTCACGACACTCATGACCCGCTTTTGCGCGGGCGAAGATAGCTGGCTAGCTCGCAGCAACAACTTATCAAAGAAGCCTGGTAATTCGGATACTAAGGACAAAAGTGGCAGGTCACGTCGAAATAATCAAAAGCGCCACGTTAGCAGCGACAACAATGAGGATACGACAGTAAATGCCGGATTCATAGGCTATAAATCCGGTCAGCGGAAAAAGCCATTCAAAAAGAATACCCAGGGCCCGTCCAGTTTGGACCGGATACTCGACCGCTCGTGCCAGATTCATGGCACCCCCGAAAGGCCAGCCAATCACACAAACAGGGATTGTTGGGTGTTCAAGCAGGCAGGCAAGTTAAGAGCCGAACACAAAGACAAGGGGCTGAATAGCGACGACGAGGAGGAGCCCAGGCCGCCGAACAACAATGGACAGAAGGGGTTTCCCCCACAAGTGCGGACGGTGAACATGATATACGCGACCCACATTCCCAAGCGGGAGAGGAAGCGTGCGCTACGGGACGTATACGCGATGGAGCCAGTCGCCCCAAAGTTCAACCCATGGTCCTCCTGCCCGATCACTTTCGATCGAAGGGACCACCCCACTAGCATCGGTCACGGCGGTTTTGCCGCACTGGTCCTTGACCCAATCGTGGACGGATTTCATCTCACAAGAGTCCTCATGGACGGCGGCAGTAGCCTGAACCTGCTTTATCAGGATACAGTGCAGAAAATGGGCATAGATCCATCAAGGATCAAGCCCCCAAGGACGACCTTTAAAGGCGTCATACTAGGTGTAGAGGCCAATTGCACAGGCTCGATAACACTTGATGTGGTCTTCGGATCTCCGGATAACTTCCGAAGCGAAGAGCTAATCTTCGATATAGTCTCGTTCCGCAGTGGCTATCATGCCCTGCTCGGACGAACCGCATTCGCTAAATTCGATGCGGTTCCGCACTATGCATATCTCAATCTCAAGATGCCAGGCCCTCGAGGAGTAATTACGGTCAGCGGAAACACCGAACGCTCCATCCGTACGGAGGAGCACATGGCGGCCCTCGCAGCGGAAGTACAAAGCAGCCTTTCAAGGCAACTCTCCAGTCCGGCCGTTAAAAAGCCGGACGATGCAAAGCGCGCCAGGAGTAACCTGCAACAAGACCGCCTGGCACGTTCCGAGCAAGCGTAGCAATACGGCCCCGACCCCAGCCATCGCAACTTAGCGGAGCAAGTACCTCGAGTACACAATTACGCCCTTAAAATTCCATGGGCATAGGGGGAGGGGCACATTAACGGCATGCCTACAATACGGCGTCAAACGTACTAGGGCCTGCCAGATTTTTCCTTTTTACTTTCAGGACTCCATACTATGGATAACCTGTTCGGCCTTGTTGCCGCACAGACGATGCAAGATCCAGGAAAGCAGACAAAGCTAATGCCGCATTACGGAGCTCTCAAGTGGTCTCTATTTCGAGCGATATATCTGTTTTTAAATTCCGCGGCCTGCGCCTGGTCAGGACATGTTAAATAGTCTAATATCTTTTTTGCTTATCGCACTACTTGTATCGTTCGGCTTTTATAAATAGCCTCTTTATAAACAATGCATAGCTTTTTGTCTATTTTTTGCATTATCCCCTTTGAATATATGTGTTTATTACATAACATGATCGCACCCGTACACCATGGTACGGCAAACCACGCCAGGGGCTTCATTACCCTTTTATCTGGTGTGAGAAGTCCGTACACTTTCACAAGTGCGGCACCCCGAACTTATAGCACTATATGCATCGGCTCCGAGTCATGATTTTGGTCACATGTTGGGTTTGCCCGACTCCTATGTTTTGGTGCCTTACGTTCCGCAATATCGGCTAAGGTAGCACTAGGAGAACCACTGCGATTGTGCCCCAGTTCAGGTGGGTTGAGCACCTCAGTGGAGAAAGCTAAAACAGACTGTCATGATAAAGCGTGAGACCGGTCGCTGTTCGAGAGGTTTTTCGAGTCCTTAAAGGCTTATGCCGCTTCGAGCGAGGAGCTGGCTATGTCCGGCCAAAGGCGTGGATAGCGCCCCGAATTCGGCCTTCCGAACTAGGGGCTTCGCCGAAATTTAAAATTATAATGTTCTATGGCTAAGTGAGAGTGTTCAAGCATTATAGTCTGATTGCCTGGTTCGTTGTGTTGAGCGCCTCCCTCGAAGGACCCAACTATGGGAACAAGAGCCCTCAGGTTTATCCCGAACACCCCAGCACTAGTGGCATGGGGGCAGAAGCCGACGACTGACCATCTCTCAATTTTTGATAAACGGCCGCACAGAAAATAATATTTTAAATTCAATAAGCATTGCTTAGCGCATATGAACAAGTTTTTAGCGCACAGGATACAAACGAGCGAGTTCATTCAAATATTATATCTTTAGTACATTCATCCGCGACAAGGCGGGCTCCGGCAAGAACATCCTTGTAGTAGTTCTCGGGCTTGCGATGCTCCTTCCATGCGGCGACCCGTCCTTCACCAGCTTCTCTCCGTCCAGCTTACCCCAGTGTACCCTTACACGGGCAAGGGCCCTCCGGGCACCTTCAATGCAGACGGAGCGCTTGACGACCTCAAGCCTTGGACAGGCCTCCACCAGCCACCGCACTAGCCCGAAATAGCTCCCAGGCAGGGCCTCTCCAGGCCACAGCTGAACTAGTAAGCCCTTCATGGCCTGTACGGCTGCCTTGTGGAGCTCGACCAGCTGTTTCAGCTGATCGCTCAAGGGCACAGGGTGTCCGGCCTCAGAATACTAAGACCAGAACACACTCTCCGTCGAGCTGCCCTCTTCAGCTCGGTAGAACGCGGCGGCGTCGGACACGGTGCGGGGAAGATCGGCGAACGCCCCTGGAGAACTCCGGATTCGGGTAAGTAATAGGTAGTTTACTCTTATATTCCTACTTTGCATTGAGAATGCCTTACCCGTTGCTATCTTTTTCACCTCCTCCAACTCTTGGAGGGCCTTTTGGGCTTCGGCCTTGGCACTCTTGGCGGTCTCGATGGCCGACGTGAGCTCGGATGCTTGCGTTTTTTACTCAAGCTCCAAACCCTCATGTTTTTTCATGAGAGCTTGCAGCTCTTGCTGCACCTCGCCGACCTGAACCCCAAGCCTTTCTCGCTCGGCGCGCTCCTCGGCCGTTTTCGTTTCGGCCTCAGCCAGCGCCTGCTTCAGGGTTGCCACCTCGGTTGTGGCACCTACAATAAGCAGTACAATCCCGTTATTTCTTTCTGCAATCAAGCCTCTCTATAGGCACTTTTTTTCTTTTTTTAGGGTATTTCTTACCTTCTTTCTCCTCGAGCTGCCGTCTGGCAAGGTCGAGCTCTTGCTCGGTCCGCCCGAGGTCCTTTTTAAGGACATCCACCTGCGCAGCCAGTGCGGCGGTGGACAGCAGCGAAGCCTGCATACGCATATTTGACTTCTTTTGTTAGACTCCTGCGAAAATTACTAGATCCTCTATTCGGCTTTTTCTTTCCGAACACCGAACAGAGCATCAGGGGCTACTGTCTATGCGGTAAATAATTTGACATATTTCTGTTTACCTGGAAGCCTGTTAGAAGGCTAGCGCAAGCTTTAGTCAGTCCACTCTTGGCGGACTGAACCCTTTGGATCACCGTACTCATAACAGTACGGTGCTCCTCGTCGATGGTGGCGCCCTCAAGCACCTCCAACAGATTATCCGGCGCCTCTGGTCGGACGGAGGACGCCGGCTCAGACGGCTTACTCCTCTTGGGAGGAGTTCGCCCACCATGGACCGGGACTGTCGAGTCCGGCACGGTGTCCGGCACAAAGCCAGACTTGGAGCCCTGGGGGGTTTCATCCCCTTTACTCCTCGGGTCCGGAGGATTGCCTTGCGGCCCCTCCAGGACCATCTCCTCCTGCCCTGAAGCTTGGCGGGGCGCCACTTCGGCATTGTCTGCCCTGCAGGGGGATACAGCGGGCGGAACAGAGTTCACGTCCGACGAATCCAGGGAGCCGCTCGACGAATCGTCGAGTTCGGCCTGGGGCGGGCTGCAAAAATTACGTTCGACATTAGGGAAAGTCGCGCATTAGAAAATATCATGAGTCACTCTGGTATGTAAATACTTACGATGTCGCCGGACGCTTGGTTCTGTCCAGCCACTCCTCTCCACCTTCTTCGGCGTCGTAGGAGTAGTCCGGCGGAGGGGTCTTCCTTTTCCTCGACCCCTCGGTCTCCCCCGTTGGGGTGGCCTTCTTATTTTTTTCTCCCCTCACTGGGGGGGGGGGAGAGCTTCCTTGCTCCTCCTCCTCGTTTCCACGAGAGGAGAGCGTCGCGGACTCGTCAGATGACGTGTCCGACACCACCATGTTGCGGGAACTTTTTCGAGTCCCGGTGGTTTTCTTCCTCTTGGCCTTCTTCTCCGGCACCACATAAGGTGCCGGAGCCATCAGCTTCACCAAGAGAGCTGGGGACGGGTCTTCGGGCAGGGGAGCCGGACAGTTAATTGGTCCGGATATCTTCTGCCAAGCCTGTCAAAGGTAAAGGGAGTTTAGATCCCGCATAGAGTTAATCTATTAAGAAGGGCTTAACGAACCTGTCAAAGGTATAGATAGCTTACCTCGCTAGCGTTGCGCTGCGAGCTGTATCCGCGATCCTCGGAGGCAGATGTGGGGGACTCGGTGCCTTTGGTCAGCACCTTCCAGACGTCTTCATACATCGTGTCGAAGAGCCTGCTAAGGGTTTGGTGCTGCGCCGGGTCGAATTCCCACAAAGTGAAATCCCGTTGTTGGCACGGGAGGATCCGGCGAACGAGCATGACCTGGACTATATTGACAAGCCGGATTGGCTTGTTCACCAGGGACTGGATGCACGTTTGCAACCCAGTCACTTCTTCTTCGTTGCCCCACGACAGGCCCGTCTCTTTCCAGGACATGAGCCGCGTGGGGGGTCCGGACCTGAACTCGGGGGCTGCGACCCAGTTCGGATCGCGTGGCTTGGTGATGTAAAACCACCCGGCCTGCCACCCCTTTAGGAACTCCACAAAGGAGCCATCAAACCGGAGGAAGTTGGCTATCTTGCTGACCATAGCGCCTCCGCACTCCGCCTGGGTGCCGGACACCACCTTGGGCTTGACGTTGAAGGTCTTGATCCAAAGGCCGAAGTGGGGGCGGACGCGGAGAAAGGCCTCGCACACGACGATAAACGCCGAGATGTTGAGAACAAAGTTCGGGGCCAGATCGTGTAAATCCAGGCCGTAGTAGAACATGAGCCCCCGGACAAATGGGTGAAGTGGAAAGCCAAGTCCGCGGAGGAAGTGGGGAAGAAAAACTACCCTCTCATGGGGCCTTGGGGTAGGAAGAAGTTGCCCCTTCTCAGGAAGCCGATGCGGGATATCCTTGGACAAGTATCCGGCTTTCCTTAACTTTTTTACTTGAGCCTCCGTGACGGAGGAGACCATCCACTTGCCTCCCGCTCCGGACATTGTTGGAGGAGGTTGAGGAAGGAAGAGCGGACTTGGGCGCTAGAGCTTGAGTGCGCGAGAGATGGATTGGCAGAGGAGGAAGAAGGCGTAGGTTAAAAAGGTGAATCCTTATCCCTTTTATAAGCACGTGCGGTCATGCGTCCCCACCTACCTAATAAAACTCACTTGCCTCCCGAGCACCGTGGTAAATGGCGCGGTTGGGTTACCCACGTCCGTATTAATGAGAATCCCGTTAAAGGGGGCACGTGATCTCAGCTTTGACAAGATGTGCCAAGGAAATCGCCTCGCTAAACGCGCTAGGGTGGAACAACGAAAATAATTTGTATAGAAGGCTTGGCCGCAGTGTTATGACGCACTGCGGAATACGTCAGCAGATTTGATTTGTGTTAATATTATTCTCTATATGGCAATATGTGGAAACTTATTTTGCAGAGCCGGACACTATTTTTGGTGTTTGTAATCTTCTTAAAGAACGTGGAGGAGGAACCCGCCTTGCAATGCCGAAGACAATTTGCGCGCTGGACTCGTCGTCATTGAAGCCTGGTTCAGGGGCTACTGAGGGAGTCCTGGATTACGGGGTGTCCAGATAGCCGGACTATACCTTCAGCCGGACTCCAGGACTATGAAGATACAAGATTGAAGACTTCGTCCCGTGTCCGGAAGGATCTTTTCTTGGCGTGGAAGGCAAGCTAGGCGTGCGGATATTCAAGATCTCCTACCATTGTAACCGACTCTGTGTAACCCTAACCCTATCCGGTGTCTATATAAACTGGAGGGTTGTAGTCCGTAGGACAACCATCATCATACACAATCATACCATAGGCTAGCTTCTAGGGTTTAGCCTCCTTGATCTCGTGGTAGATCCACTCTTGTACTACCCATATCATCAATATTAATCTAGCAGGAGTAGGGTTTTACCTCCATCGAGAGGGCCCGAACCTGGGTAAAATAAAGTGTCCCTTGTCTCATGTTACCATCCGACCTTGACGCACAGTTCGGGACCCCCTACCCGAGAACCGCCGGTTTTGACACCGACACCAGCTATGATGTTTCTTCAACGGAATGTTTGCAACTTCCGGGGCACCCCTGCGAACGGAGTCAGGAAAAGCGACGCCTTCTATATAGAACCATTCGGAAGGCCATTCTTTAGAAGCCTTCCTAGGTGTGCCGGACAGGTATCCTGTATCGGCGACGCACCATACTTCGGCTCCGCCCACTTAAAATATTGACCCTTGGTGGTTGCGCGGGACAAGACAGAACAACTTTCTCCACCGTTCAAAATGGGCCTCAACACCCAGAAACAGTTCGCACAAAGCGACGCAGCTCGCAATATGCAGAATGGAGGCAGGAGTAAAGTTGTGCAGCTGAAGGCCATAGTATTCTAGAAGCCCCCGGAGGAATGGATGGATTGGAAACCCAACGCCCCTTAGCAGATAAGGGACAAAACAAACTCGCTCCCCCCGGATGGACTGGGAAAATCCTCCGCCTGGGTCTCACCGTTAAGGGAAGCTTGCCCTGCTCGAACAGGGACCAGATCTGCAGGGGGAGGAATCCCTGCATTTGCAGCTTCTTTAATTGGATGTAGGCCATTGAGCACTTCTCCCACTCGGCTCTCTCTGAGTCGAAGGAGAAACTGGGAATGCTAGCCATGTTGGAATGTCCTCTCCTAGTGGTCGTTGGGGATTTTTCTCCGCGAGATATTCAATGGATCTAAGATCCGATCTCTTTAAATATACACTCTTCCTGGCCTAAACAGGGTGTTATTTGCAAAAATACCCTAACCCCCCACATTCGCTCGACACATGGAAGACGAGGTTATTAAACGCGCAGATGCCGAGGGGAGACGTTGAATCTGCGGTCGAATACACTATTTGGAAATCATTAAAGGAGGAACCCGGCTTGCAACGCCGAAGACAATTCGTGTGCCGAACACCTCGCTATTGAATACTGGTTCGGGGGCTACTGAGGGAGTCCTGGACTAAGGGGGCCCCGGGCGTCCGTCCTGTTATCCATGGGCCGGACTGATGGGCTGTGAAATCTGCCCATGCCTGGTTGCATATTACCAAAGCTTGATGTATAGTGCAATTTGGCCATAGACGTGACATTGGGGCCCCACGTGGCCATGTTGAAATGCGAGTCACTGAGAAAAGAGCACACCATGATGAGCGTCTAGACAACACAGTGATAGAAAAGACACGTCTCCAACTTTTAGTATTATCTAACAAAAAATACATCTTAAGGGTCCATGTTCTACTTTCACCATGGGCCCCCAAAACCTCAGGACCGGGCCTGCCAACGTATCTATAACTTATGAAGTATTCATGCCATGTTTACAACAATTTTATATGGTGTTGGTACGTTTTGAATGGAACTAGCCCAGACTGACGCTGTTTCAGCAGAGCTACTGTGGTGTTGTTTTTGTGTGCGGAAATAGAAGTTCTCTGAATGGGCTGAAAATTTACAGCGATATTTTATGGACAAAAAGAGACCCTTGAAGCTTTGAGGAAGGGCCGTAAGAGCCACGAGGGCACGCCAAGCCTGGGGGCGCCCCCCTAGGGCGCGCCTCCCTGACATGAAACCAATGCCAAAAATTCCTATAAATACCATAACCCTCGAAACTTGACCTAGATGAGTTGTTCCACCACCACAAGCCTCTGTACCAAAGCAATCTCTATCGGGAGCCTTGTTTCGGTACCCTGCTGGAGGGGGAAATCATCACTGGAGGCCATCTTCATCATCCTGGCAGTCTCCATAATAACGAGGGAGTAGTTCACCCCCGGGGCTGAGGGTATGTACGAGTAGCAATGTGTTTGATCTCTATCTCGTGCTCTTGATTTGGCACGATCTTGATGTACCGCGAGCTTTGTTAATATAGCTGGATCATTTGGTGTTTCTCCCTCTATATCTTGTTGTGATGAATTGAGTTTTTACCTTCGAGGTTTCATTATTATCGGATTGAATACTTTTTGGATTTGAAAACACTTGAAGTATGTCTTGCATGTGGATACCCTTGGTGACAATGGGGCGTTCTATTGATTCACTTGATATATGTTTTGGTATTCAACTTGCGGAATATTGTGACATTGGGGTAATCAATGCATAGGGGTCCATACTTGTTTTTGTTCTACTTTCTCCGGTAGAAACTTTGGGGCACTCTTTGAAGTTCTTTGTGTTGGATTGAATATTATGAATCTGAAGTTGTTTGATGCATATCGTATAATTGACTCAAGGATACTTGTCATGACACTGGAGTATCTAGGTGACATTAGAGTTGATTGATGTGTATCATATGGTGTTATTTTAGTACGAACTCTAGGGTTGTTCATGACACATATAGGAATGGCCCAATAGATTGATTAGAAAAGATAACTTTGAGGCAGCTTCGTACCCTACAACAATTTAGTCTTATGTTCTCTGCTAGATAAGAACTTTGGAGTGACTCTTGTCGCACGTTCAGGGATTGTTATATGATTCAATTATGTTAGCATTGTTGAGAGATTGCACTAGTGAAAGTATGAACCCTAGGCCTTGTCTCTAAGCACTGCAATACCGTTTGTGCTCCGTATCACTTGCTACCTTGCTATTTTTATTTTTTCAGATTACAAAAACCTATATCTACTATCCATACTACACTTGTATCACCATCTCTTTTCTGAACTAGTGAACCTATACAATTTACCATTGTATTTGGTGTGTTGGGGACACAAGAGATTTCTTGTATTTGATTGCACGGTTGTTTGATAGAGACCATCTTCATCCTACACCTCCCATAGATTGATAAACCTTAGGTCATCCACTTGAGGGAAATTTGCTACTGTCCTACAAAACTCTGAATTTCGAGGCCCAACAACGTGTACAAGAATAAAAGTTGCATAGTAGACATCACACTCTTTTACTTACTGCTATTTACATTTTCTTGCAACTCCACCATCACAAATCACTACACTGTTATGCCTTTTAGCACTTATGGGATGGATTTTTCATTTATCAACTAAACCAGTAGGGGATAAATGGACGTGCACATTCAGTTTCTAAAAAAATTAACCAATGCATTTAAAAAACCAAAGTGGAAGTAAGAGTTCGTAGGGTGGATGGGAGTCTCTCTACATTAGTTCATGCCCAAAATTTGTTTCCAAATAAATATACATATATAATCAAATCCACAATAATACATCTAGGAAAATTTTCATAAATAAACAGAATAGTTTATTCTACATATGATAAAAACATGCTTGATGTACACACTGACAGCTATTTTACAACACATGGCAATGTAGCTAGGTATACACCAGCGGGTGGTGCTTACACAAGGCAGTACACATACACACAATATTAGCACAAGAGAGGCATGCGAAGCAAGACAGTGCATACAAACTCTCTTGTGACCATGCTGAAAAATAAAATGCGGCACATACCAATACAGGTGTCGGTATATCAACCGATCTTATGGTGGATGATTATTTTATGCATGCACACATGCATATGTTCTCGCGGGTCATATGATCATCAATAGTTCCACATGCCATCCATGCCCATGTTCATTGACAAGATCTCGCCGGAGGTTGTTGTGCCACCGTTACCCTGGTTGTTGTTGCTCAACCAGGTCACAACGTCCTCATGAGACACTATGGACGATGAACCGTACCCAGGATCAACCCCAACCATGAAGCCCTGGTCTTCAGTCATCTCCATCATCTGTTGTTGCTGGTGGTGGTTGTAGAATGGCATCGATGACTGTGGCGAGGCCATCATTTGTTGGTAATGGTTACCAAAGTAGTGGTTGTTCATCATCGGAAGTACCGCACTGCCCATCGCAAATGATTCGGCCTCAATGGTATGCATCTGGTACAAAGAAGTTTTAGGCAACGGAGGCGGTGGTGCCAGTGAAGACAACATGTCATAGTCCATGGGAGGATTCAATGTACTGGATTTGAGAAAGCCCTGTTATTTCTCTTCCCCCATGGACATGGGAATGGACATGTCATATGATGGCATCATCACCTTCTTCAGTCTAGTGCTTTTATGGAAGATTCTACAAACCACATACTCCCCCTACCAACATAGATAAACTAAATCAGTGCAAATCAACAACCGTTAGTAGCTAGATAGTATGTACAGGCATATTCATAAGTCATGAGTACTAATAGTTAAGGTTTAAAAATACCTTGGAAGATGCATTAATGGTGGTGGCTTTGGCGATGTCAACGGGTAGGCCGGGTGTGGGTTGCTTGCCGCTCTTGAGTCTATACTCGTGCATGATCCAGTTGGTCTTCTCCCCCTTGGGGGCCCTTCCCTTGTAGAAAACGAGCGTCTTCTTCATGCCGATGATACTCATGGTCGGTGGGTGCATGATCTCCTTGTCCTTTCCGGTGGCCTTCCAATAGCCATCCTTTGTGGCCCGATTGGTCCGTATCCCGGTGGAGTACTTGAGGCCCTTCTGGGAGAAGAAGTATCACCCCTTCTCCCCCATGTTTACCTTCTTTAGGAGATCCCATGGCTCACATTTGTTCAGGTCCACCTCCTTCACCACCATGGTGTCAAAGACTTTCTTCAGCACCTTGGGGACCAGGTAGAAGGTGATGATCTCCATGTCCGTCGGTTGAAACCTGAACCCTGGTGGCAGATTCAGTTGTTGTTGACGATGTTGAACTTCAAGGTGGTCTTCCATCGCGGAGGCTTTGTGAGAAATGGGTGTAGAGGTGGAACAAATATTGGGGGCAACGATGGATATGTCTGTATCTATGGAAGGAATTCAATGATATCTAGAGATATGAGAGGGAGGTACCTAAATAGGAGCTAATGCATGCACCAGCAAGACACTTGCGAGAGAAGCCTTGGCGTTTTCCCGGCTTTGTTTATTTTGTTCTTACTGGCAATGGATGGATGGATGGATGGATGGATGTGAGCTAGCTAGATAGATAGAGATAGCTGGCTATACTTTACAACTGTGTGCTACTTATCTTGCTGTGGGCGGCATGCCCAGGTGGTGACAGGTGCTACGTTTCACGAACTCCAAGTCATGACATGCCAAATTGAACACTTTTGGTTTGTTCGCATTCTTGTTAATGTATGCATATCTACTGATCATGCTATGCTCCACTCTATTGCTAACGTTTGGCCTTGCGATGCAAAGCAAACATATGTTGTTTTCTATGTGTCATATGTATGCTTCCACCGTATGCACTCATATTTATATACAAGATATGCAGGTGAAGTCGGTTGGTTTTTTTATTCATATACTATATATAGCCTTAGTTGCTTGGATTTACCCACTTTATGATCTGTCGTGTACCGGTGTAGCTGGCATAGATTGTCTTTGTTCTCTCTCATATGTTTTAATATTATTTTGTAACTACCATTTCAACAATAATTCAAATAGTTTATAGTTGCAATGGTTGTAATCCTAATGTGCACTTTTCAAATGGCTATATTGCGAGCACTTGCCCCGAGACATCGAAGCTCAACTTGTGGAGAAAACTCTCATCCCCTTTCATCTGCAAACAATTGACACATGTATCATTTAGCATCAATAAAGACAAATACTACCTCCATTTCAAAGTAATTAAAGTTTTGGGTTTGTTTTTCAAGTCAAAATTGTTTAAGTTTGAACAAGTTTATAGAAAAATATATCAACATCTAGAAGACCAAGTTAGTCTCATGAGATATTTTATGAAATATAGTTGTACTAAGTATTCGGTGTTGTAGACTTAGCACATTTTTCTATAGATTTGGTCAAATGACTTATCACAAACCTAAAGTTCAAAGGACCAATTGGTTGCAAAGTATTTTTGTAGTATTGTTCCAAGACCACAGTTTCTAGAAAAATCGTAGTCTAAAATATTTTGAGGTGTTTGGATAAAAGAAATATTACAACCTTATAAACTATGGTTTTACCAAAACTATAGGCCTAGCTTAGCAACATTATTTTCTCAAAACCATAGTAATCTAAACCCACGGTATTCAATTACCTAGGAGATGAATATCCAGTTTTTAAAAACCACATTTATCCCCTAAAAAGACCACATTTGTTCAGTTTAGAAAAAAGTTGTCAAGTCCTCTTTCATAAATACTACATAAAAACCATGGTATGGGAGGTACTACAGTTTATAAACTATGGTGTTTCTTGAAGCGAAGCACCTCAAATTTTAAAAATATGTGTTTTCTTATAAAACCATAGTATTCTCCAAATACTTTAAAAAAATTGGTTGCCAAACACAGATAGCTTTTTTGGAGTATTAATGAAACAACTCTGGACCTAGCTTTTCTTTCCTCTCAGCCAAGGCGACTTAGGAAAGCCTTCCTTCCCTTGATCTCCGCCTATGAGCCTGTGGATTCGCCTCCCCTCTGCCTGCCACTCCGACAGCTGATGGCGGGGAGGAGAATCCTGGTATCTCACTCCTGCTAGTAGACAGGTAGGGTTTTAGTCCTTGGAGCGGTAGCGTTTGGATGGCTGGCGGCACTCCTTCTTCGAGTCAGCCTTCCGGGCTCCGATCCTCCTCAAGTTTGTCCATTGGGACGGATTAGACAGAGCTCCGGCGTAGATTCCTGCCAACTCCTTTGGGCGGCGAGGTTAGGGTTCCCGCCGTGCATATGCAACGATGATATTTGGTGTCAGGTTCTTCAGATCGATTCAAGGATTCAACGCTGATGACTGCAGCTCCAGGGTGCTGGTCCTTAGGGGCACGTGCATGAAGACTTCTTGGGTGTCATCGACAAGGTCAGGCCGGCTTCGGTATGGAGCAGCGACTGCGACGTATCAATGACTCATTCTAATAGCGGCAATGGTCGTTCGGTGGTCCATGAATCTTGATGCAATCTTTATTATGTTTGAGGTGCTTTCTACTTCTGGTGAATCTTTATCATAGATCTGATCATTTGCGCAAAAAAATGAAACAACCCCGGACCTCTTTTTTCAGGAACTGAGAAAAGAATGCTCGTTACACTCTCGTCTTCTTCATCTATTTTGGTGGACCTACATCCTGCATTATTAGTGTATAAATGTATATGTACACATATTTTGTTGTATCAGCGGCTAACCCATGTATGCTTAGGTAATTGTGTAGAATATTTTTTGACTATGTACTGCAAGGCAACAGCCTCACAGTGTATTATTAAGTTTTAAAAGGTCTACATAATTACAGAGAAACTAGAAACAAAGAGAGGAATACTTACAAGAGACCTATGAGAGAGAGGCTATCCAGGAAATTAGACTATCCCTATATTTACATTTGATTCTATGAGCTGATACGGAAATATCATGTATGAAGTTCCTCCTCCAAGAAATGAAGGTGGGTCTCTCATTTCTAAAGATCTTCCCATTTCTTTGAATCCAGATGTTCCAAGTAGCAGCAAAAACCACCTCAGTAAAGAAAGGATAACCAAAGTCCCTCCTAGCAGCTAGAGCCATGTCATATGTATTCTGGTTTTGTTGAGCATTCCAAGAAATCCCAAGGTAGTTCCAAACCCTCTGGCTGAAGTTGCAAGCAAAGAAAAGGTGTTCACGATCCTCATGTGCATCAGAGAGGCAAAGAACACACGTATCATCTTGGATGATCCAGCTTCTATGTTGCATCATATCCCTGGTGTTTAAACGGTCCATTAAAAGCAGCCAGCCAAACACTTTAAACTTTAGCGTGCAAGCACACTTCCAAATCCATTTGAATATAGGATCGACCACCAAATGTGAGAAGCAAGACTCATAATATATCTTTGATTTGAACTCCCCAGTTTTGGAAGGCCACTTCCATATGTCCTTACCCTCTTCATTCAAGTTTACTAAGGTGAGCAAATCTTGAAGTTGAAGTAGTTCATTATATGCCTCTTGTGACAGAGGTAGATGAAAGTGCTCCGAGATCTCTGGGATCTCCAAAAACTCCCTCACAGTGATTGTGTCATTAATGACAAAAGAATGGAGCCTAGGGAATTGGTCACACAAAAGGACTACATTATTTCCTAGCTGCCATCGATCAAGCCAGAATACCACCGTGTTACCAGCATGTACTTGTGGGACGGCTAACTTGCAGAAGTTGGTATACAATTTCATGACATCCCTCCACCAAAAAGATCCACAACTCTGAGTAACCTGTGGCGGCGAAGCAGCATAATAGGTGTCCCAAATTAATGTGACCCAAGGCACGTCCATCCTGTTAAAGAACTTGAACATGTGCTTGAGTAACAAGGCTTCATTTTGAAGACCCAAGTTTAGCACTCCCAAACCACCACACTTCTTAGGTCTACAGACCCGATCCCAAGCAGCTAAGGATTGTCTTGGATTGTCAGTGTTTCCTCGCCACAGACATTGACGCATGATTCTCTCAATCTATTGCAAGATGCCCTTAGGGAGGGATAACGTGCACAGGAAGTAGATTGGCATTGAACAAAGTACGGACTGTAGCAATTGGAGCCGACTGCCTTGATTCAGTAAACACGAGGAAGCAGACAGTCTTCGCTCAATACGATCCACAAGTGGCAGCAAATCATTGATCGTGGGCCTAGAAGTGCCCATAGGTAGCCCTAGGTATGTGAAAGGCATAGATCCTACATCACAACCTAGTAGGTTGGCGACCCGAGCGCCCTCTTCATCGGTCATATTAAGTGGAACAAGGGATGACTTACTGTAGTTGAAATGTAAACCAGTTGACGCTGCAAAGGTTGTGAGCATGTCCTTAAAGGCAATCAGCTGATCATCAATCGCTGGCAAGACAATAAGTGTGTCATCCGCGTATTGGACAATCGGGTAGTCATGGGAGTTTGTTGGGATTGGTAGAGTGAGAATTCCTCTGGAGCACATCTCATTGACTACAGACTGAAGCAAATCCACCGCAATGACAAATAATAACGGGGATAGCGGATCTCCTTGGCGTACACCCGATCTGCAAATAAAATGATTACCTAGCACACCATTTAAGAGGACAGAGGAAGAGCCCATGGACAAAATGCTATTAACCCAGCCAGTCCAACGATCATCAAAACCCTTGCATCGTAGGATTTGGAGGATGGCCTCATGCTCAATAGTATCAAAAGCCTTAGTGAAATTAAGCTTGAGGAGGATGATGGGTCGTTTAGATGCTTTGCATTGATGAATATATTCGAAACACCACGCTAGGCAGTCTTGAATAGATCGGCAACGGAGAAAACCATATTGGTTGCAGTGTATGCATCGCAAAATCACACTTTGCAGACGATTGGCTAGCAGTTTCGTCAGAAACTTTAAACACATGTTTGTTAGGGAGATCGGCCTTAAATCACCAACTACTTCTGGACTTAGCTTTTTGGGAACTAAGGTGATTAAGGAATTATTGAGACATTCCAAATTACACCTCCCCTCATAAAATTCATTGATAAGTTGCATAAAATCCTCCTTGAGAATAGACCAGCACTTCTTTAAAAACAGACCAGTAAAGCCATCTGGGCCCGGAGCACGGTCGCATGGCATGTGTTTAATTACAGCATCAACCTCAGAATCCGTGAATGGCAAAGACAGATCTTCCAGACCATCAATTCGCTGTATTAAATTGGTCAGGTCAAAACCCATTTGTATTCCTTTTGCATGGCCCATGCGGTTATTGAAATCAGACCAAAACATGCCCGCCAACATTTGGTGATCAGAGACCACCTCACCCGCTGCATTCTTGATTGAAGAAATCATATTCCTTCGATATCTTTCAGTGGCCATAGCGTGAAAAATTTTGGAATTTTCCTCGCCAACCTTGATGCTTCGGATCGTGCAGCGTTGTTTCCAATAAACGTATTGCCAGTGCAAAATATCTTGCAGATGCAACTTAACTATACGTCTGAAATTGAATTCAGGCCAACTTAATGGCCGGATCTCCTCTAGCTCATCAAGGTAAAGGATGACTTTGTTGCAATCAAAAATAAGCGCCTTAACTCTGGATAGCTTCAAATGCCATTGTTTTAAAGCATGTCTGAGCGCTTTGAACTTAGCAGATATCGTTAAAGCAGCTGAAGATTTGCGCGTCGTGCTGTCCCAAACCTGTGCAACACACTCATGAAAGTCAGGTAAATCAACCCAGTAGTTCTCAAAGCGAAAGACTATAGCTTTGGGGATGGCCGTGGCAATTGTGACAACACAAGGGACATGATCTGATGTCGATCACGCAAGAGGCAAAACCAAGGTGTTTGGATGATCGGTGGTCCAAGCAACCGAGGTGAAAAACCAGTCAATTTGTTCAAGAAGTGGTTGAGACTGCATATTGGACCAAGTGAATTGCCTTCCCTTAATTGGCAGCTCGATAAGACCCAAATGACCTATGATTTCATTGAACAAAAAAATGGCGTTGACATCACCACCAGGCAAGTTATGGTTTTCAAGTGACCTCATAAAGTTAAAATCCCCCAATAGAAGCCATTTGTCATCACAATTAATGTCAAGATTATATAACCACTGTACAAACTCATCACGTGCAGGATTCTGACAAGGGCCATAAACGGTCACTAGTTTTCAAACTTCAGATGTATGTTTGGAAAGAAACTCCACAATAATTCTAAAAGGTTTGGCCTCAATTAATTTGCCCTCAAAAAAGGAAGAATTCCAAATAGCAACCATACCAGCTGAAGCCCCAACCGATGGCACATAAGCAAAATTGTCAAAGCGTCGAGGACAGAACTTTCTAATGAACCTATGATCAATGTGCGTGCACTTAGTTTCCTGAAGACAAACAACTGAACAACCACTTTCATCAATTTTCTGTTTAACAGCAAGCTGTCGCACTTCAGAATTAAGGCCACGCACATTCCAACATAAAACCTTCCATTCCTTAAACCCAGTCTGATTCATTACAAACTATAAGATGATGCAGCAAAAGTAGACCACACAATGATCCACGTAGACCGGCTAAGCAAAGCAAAATGACGGAGTTTGAAACATAAAGGCATAAATAAATATAGATGACGTTTAATGTGGCACGCCACGGACCATAAAGCAGACATATGCACTCAATCATCAGAACTGCTGCTGCTTGTAGACTGAGACGGATTAGCAACAAGCCTATCCGCAGTGATCTTCTCTGGGGCAATGCGCAGACGAGCCCCAATGCGCTGAAGGTCCACAATTGCAGTTGGTGGAGGCACAGAAGTGTCTTCATTAGCCCTAGCAGACTTGGTCTTGCGTTTCTTCAGAGTGTGTGGAGACATGTTCTGACCAGTAGATTTAGTGCCACGGAATCCATCCCGTAAAGCACTGAGACGTGTACTACGACGGACCTCGGTTTCAACCAAGACAACAGATTTCTTCTTGCGTTCACGTTTCAGGGTGACCCTTGCTGCGGCAGTGAACTCGAAAGTCTCAGTTATAGGTTCAGAAATATCATCAAAACAGAGGGCCCGAGCAACTGGCCTTTTTGCTGGAGTGCGCAGACAAGTACTGACAGTTGAAGGGGCAGGCACCGGCGGTAGGGCAAAGCTTAGATCATATCCATCAAAGGAAACCTCCCAAGACTTGCTAGAGAGCAGAAGAGACCCAAATCCAGACATGAATCTGAACTTTGGTATTTCAGAAAAGCAGAGCGAGGGCATCATCTTCTGAAACGAGCACTGGCACAACATGTCCGGAGGCAAGACAGGCCCAAAAACTGTGAGCGCCTGTCCAATGTGTAGGGGAGGCTGCAAGGGAGCCCAGGTTGCCGAACAATGACAAAATCATCCATAGGCATGTTGTTGACTGAATCATTTGAAACTTGCAGGATCATGGATTCCTGTGACAGCTCCCCATCAGCTTGATTTTCCTCCACCATCTCCTACTGAACATTGTGTGGCTCACCATGCAGATCTTGATGGTGCGGCTCATGGTCATGCTCTGGTGGGGGTAATTCATCCCAGCCAATTTCAGGAAACTCAGGCATAACCCAGTTGTAGTTATGAAACTGAAGGTGTCCAGGGAGAGGATGCGGGTTGCCATCGAATGGCATAGGGTCCTCATCTGGTGGCAGAATATCAGCAAAGTCTACAGAGAAGATGTAGATTGGTGCAGACCAAGAAATGCGGGATCCACCAAAGTCGGCAAACTCCCGATACACAACATCCCGAGGCACTAATGTAGTTGCAGGAAAAGATACATAAGCCAGAGTGCGAACAAGCAGGGGATCATCCTGGTGCCAGTGATGGAAACGACCAAAAGTACTGATAGCATCTGAAATAAACTGCGTGTGCCTATAATCCAGTGGAATACCAACAATCATAACCCAACCCCTTCTAAAACCTTGGATAGCTCTGAAGTTAATACCCTCATCATGTGGCACAAATCAAACAAATCTGTCGTTGCCAAGATCGAATGGTGGATGATCTACAAGTGCTTGCCTAGCAAAAGGACTATTGAAACGAAAGAGCCCTACTCCTTGAATCCACGGCTGAGCATCCAGAATAGCGCGCCCCAGATTGTGAACAACAAAATTACTGACCATGTTTCTGAAGAAAAGAGTTTCCTCAGGCAGAGGGGCTGGCTCGACAATGGCAATGGCGTAGTCTTCATGCTGGCGATCAGGAGCCACCGCCGGAGTAGAAAGTACGCGGGAGTCGCCGCGGGCCGCCGTCGATGATCTCGAAACCATGCGGAACGAACGGCGTGGGGTCGAGCACAAAGTTGGCCATTGCTAGATCCTGAGCAAGCTCCGATGGCGCAGAGCGGGTTGTCAATCCTATCGGAGACGACGGTGGGGATGGCAGTGCGGTGGGCGGCGGCGTAGAGGTAGGTGGCGGAGGCGTGGTGGGCGGTGGCTCTGCAGGCAATGGTGGGAGCGTTGGGGTGGCAGGCGATTGTGTAGAATATCAATCCGATTTAGCCTAGCCTTGTAATGTATGTGTGAGTGCTTATCATTGTGACACACATACCCATTCAGTGCACCTTGGTAGCGTGTAGGTCAGCAAATAGCGACCTACCGGTAACCCCAATCGCGCATGTCTAGTGTACGGGTCGGCCTAGTCTAATTTTTTACCACCAATTTTTAGAATGTTCTAAGATCTTCGCATAACCTATAATTACACCATATCGCATCCAGATCTCCTCACGAGAAAACTCCTCCCAAGACGAGAGTCCTCTCGCCCCTGCCACCACTGCCGCTGATCTGCCTTGTCTCCAGTGGCCTTAGAGCATCTCTAGTACACCCCTTATATCGCGTTGAACTGCAAAATAACCGCCAGTTAACAATTTTGCACAAAAAAGCGACTTGTTGGGGATATTTCCCTGACCATGAAATGCCCCTGAATATGACCCGACTCAGACCTGAAGGCAATGTGGGTCGTACAACTCTACAGGTCAAGGAGACACAACAAGGAAAAGGGCTGAAGGCCCGCGAAGTGACCGGGCCAGAGGCCGGATTGTACTAAAGGAGGTGGGCCGGCTAGATCAGAAGGCCCATATGGAAGTGCTTCTCTTGGAAAGCAAGGCAGATAAGAATTAGAATAGGATACAGGTTGTTATTACGACCCGGACTCTGTTGTAAACCTATGGACTCGTCCTTTTATATAAAGGGGAGCCCCTAGGGCGGAAAGACTAAGTTGCAATCTCTCGAGAGCTGGATTAGCGAATCTGCATCCTTGTAATCGAGATCTCCAACAATATCAATCAAGAGGAAATATATCTTTACCTCCACCATGAGGGGCCGAACCAGGGTAAACTCGTGTCTTTCATTCCCGATCAACCGCGTTCAAGCAACCACTGATGACCCACAAGTATAGGGCATCGCAACAATTTTTGAGGGTAGAGTATTCAACCCAACTTTATTGATTCGACACAAGTGGAGCCAAAGAATATTCTCAAGTATTAGCAGTTGAGTTGTCAATTCAACCACACCTGAAAGACTTAATATCTATAGCAAAGTATTTAGTAGCAAAGTAGTATGGAAGCAATGGTAACAGTGGCAAAAGTAACAGTAGCAGTATTGTAGCAATCGTAACAGTGGCAACGGAAAAGTAACGAAGCAAAGATCAATATGTGAAAAGCTCGTAGGCAATGGATCAATGATGGATAATTATGTCGGATGGCATTCATCATGCAACAGTTATAACATAGGGTGACACGGAACTAGCTCCAATTCATCAATATAATGTAGGCATGTATTCTGAATATAGTCATACGTGCTTATGGAAAAGAACTTGCATGACATCTTTTGTCCTACCCTCCCGTGGCAGCGGGGTCCTATTGGAAACTAAGGGATATTAAGGCCTCCTTTTAATAGAGTACCGAACCAAAAAATTAGCACTTAGTGAATACATGAACTCCTCAAACTACGGTCATCACTGGGAAGTGTCCCGACTATTGTCACTCCGGGGTAGCCGGATCATAACACGTAGTAGGTGACTATAACTTTCAAGATAGGATCATGAACGCAAATATATTCATGAAAACATAATAGGTTTAGATACGAAATCATGGCACTCGGGCCCTAGTGACAAGTGTTAGGCACAGCAAAGTCATAGCAACATCAATCCTAGAATATGGTAAATCTCATCCAACCCATCACCGTCCAGCAAACCTACAATGGGATTAATCACGCGCGGCGGTGAGCATAATGAAATTGGTGATGAAGGATGGTTGATGATGATGATGGCGATGGATTCCCCTCTCTGGAGCCCAAAACGGACTCCAGATCTACCCTCCCGAGGAAGAACAGGGTTGGCGACAGCTCCGTATCGTAAAACACGATGAATCCTTCTCTTTGAATTTTTTCTCCCCGAACGTGAATATATGGAGTTGGAGTTGAGGTCGGTGGAGGTCCAGGGGGCCCACAAGCACGGAGGGTGCGCCCCCACCCTTGTGGACAGGATGTGGGCCCCCTTCGGTTGATTCTTTCGCCAATATTTTTTATTAATTCCAAAAATCATCTCCGTGAAGTTTCAGGTCATTCCGAGAACTTTTATTTCTGCACAAAAATAACACCATGGCAATTCTGCTGAAAACAGCGTCAGTCCGGGTTAGTTCCATTCAATTCATGCAAGTTAGAGTCCAAAACAAGGGCAAAAGAGTTTGGAAAAGTAGATACGATGGAGATGTATCAACTCCCCCAAGCTTAACCCATTGCTTGTCCTCAAGCAATTCAGTTGACAAACTGAAAGTGATAAAGAAAAAACTTTTACAAACTCTGTTTGATCTTGTTGTTGCAAATATGTAAAGCCAGCATTCAGGTTTTCAGCAAACATTATGAACTAACCATATTCACAATAACATTTAGGTATCACATTTACTCATATCAATGGCATAATCAACTAGCGAGTAATAATAATAAATCTCGGATGACAACACTTTCTCAAAACAATCATGATATGATATAACAAGATGGTATCTCGCTAGTCCTTTCTGAGACCGCAAAACATAAATGCAGAGCACCCTTGAAGATCAAGTACTGACTAGACATTGTAATTCATGGTAAAAGAGATTTAGTCATACTCAATATAAATTAATAACAATGCATAAAAATGGCAGTGGTGCTCTCTAACTGGTCCTTTTTATAAGAGGATGATGACTCAACAATAAAAGTAAATAGATAGGCCCTTCGTAGAGGGAAGCAGGGATTTGCAGAGGTGCCAGAGCTTGAGTTTTTGAAATAGAAGTAAATAATATTTTGAGCGGCATGCTTTCATTGTCGACATAACAACCAAGAGATCTTGGCATCTTCCATGCTACATATATTATAGGCGGTTCCCAAACAGAATGGTAAAGTTTATACTCCCACCACCACCAACAAGCACACTCCATGGCTGGTCTGAAACAATGGGTACCGTCCCACTAACAACAGTCATGGGGGAGTTTTGTTTGCAATTATTTTGATTTGATTTGATCATGAGACTGGGCATCCCGGTTACCAGCCATTTTCTCATTAATGATGAGCGGAGTCCACTCATCGTGAGAATAACCCACCTAGCATGGAAGATATTGACAACCCTAGTTGGTACATGAGCGATTCGAGCATACAAAACATATTATCATTTGAAGGTTTAGAGTTTGGCATTTGCAAATTTACTTGGAATGGCAGGTAAATACCGCATATAGGTAGGTATGATGGACTCATATGGAACAACTTTGGGTTTATGGAAGTGGATGCACAAGCAGTAGTCCCGCTTAGTACAAGTGAAGGCTAGAAAGAGACTGGGAAGCGACCAACTAGAAAGGGAAAACAGTCATAAACATGCATTGAGATTAACCAACATTGAATGCAAGCATGAGTAGGGTATAAATCACCATGAACATAAATATCGTGGAGGCTATGTTGATTTTGTTTCAACTACATGCGTGAACATGTGCCAAGTCAAGCCACTCGAATCATTCAAAGGAGGATACCATCCTATCATACTACATCATAACCATTTTTATTTTCATGTTGGCACGCAAGGTAAACCATTATAAACTCCTAGCTAATTAAGCATGGCATGAGTAACTATAATCTCTAATTGTCATTGCAAAAATGTTTCATTCATAATAGGCTGAATCAGGAACCATGAACTAATCATATTTACAAAAACAAGATAGGTCGAGTTCATACCAGCTTTTCCTCATCTCAATCATTTCATCATATATCGTCACTATTGCCTTTCACTTGCACGACCGAACGGTGTGAATTAATAATAATAGTGCACGTGCATTGGACTAAGCTGGAATCTGCAAACATCTATTCAAAGGAGAAGAAAAGGTAATATGGGCTCTTTGTTAGATCAAAAATAATGCATATGAGAGCCACTCAACATTATCAGCGTGGTCTTCTCCTCTCAACCCCCAAAGAAAAGAAAAGAATTTCAAAGAAAGACACTGAAATGTTTTTGGAATTTTTGTTTTTCTGAAGGAAGAGAAACAATGTCGGTGTACAAAAGTAGGGTTCCTTTTTTGTACCCCTTTACTTGTGCGCGGGCAGTCGTAGCCACACACCTGCGACCACGCTTGGCGGAACAGAAGAGGAAGCGAAGACACAAGAATACCAGAGCAACGCCAAAACAAAGGCGCGAGGACCAAAGGGACAAGATGGAATCTCCCCGGCAAGAGCCTTGCCGGGGCAACTTGCCCCACACCTGCGTAGCTACCACCCTTGAGCCTAAGAGTTCCGACACCATCGACAACATTGGAACGAGGCTCGGGAGGCGCCTGCATGGTGGCATGCAGATCTTTGTGAAGACCAAGAACATACAAAACTAGATGAGAACCAGATGATGGAAACCCCCGGCAAGACCCTTGCTGGGGACATCTGCGATACCCCGGCAAGGCCCTTGCCGGGACCCCGGCAAGACCCTTGCCGGGGACATCTGCGGGGCCGCAACCAGCCCCCCACCTGCAAAGGCTCCACCGCCATTCCAACACAGCAGTCCACCCGCCAACGAGGCAGGCACCTGTGTGGCGACTGATGTCTACTACACAACCTTCTTCTTGTAGACGTTGTTGGGCCTCCAAGTGCAGAAGTTTGTAGGACAGTAGAAAATTTCCCTCAAGTAGATAACCTAAGGTTTATCAATCCATGGGAGGCATAGGATGAAGGTGGTCTCTCTCAAACAACCCTGCAACCAAATAACAAAGAGTCTCTTGTGTCCCCAAAACACCCAATACAATGGTAAATTGTATAGGTGCACTAGTTCGGTGAAGAAATGGTGATACAAGTGCAATATGGATGGTAAATATGGGTTTTTGTAATCTGAAAATATAAAAACAGCAAGGTAACTAATGATAAAAGTGAGCACAAACGGTATTGCAATGCGTTGAAACAATGCCTAGGGTTCATACTTTTACTAGTGCAAGTTCTCTCAACAATAATAACAAAATTGGATCATATAACTATCCCTCAACATGCAACAAAGAGTCACTCCAAAGTCACTACTAGCGGAGAACAAACGAAGAGATTATTGTAGGATACGAAACCACCTCAAAGTTATTCTTTCTGATTGATCTATTCAAGAGTCCGTAGTAAAATAACACAAAGCTATTCTTTCCGTTCGATCCATCCTAGAGTTCATACTAGAATAACACCTTAAGACACAAATCAATCAAAACCCTAATGTCACCTAGATACTCCAATGTCACCTCAAGTATCCGTGGGTATGATTATACGATATGCATCACACAATCTCAGATTCATCTATTCAACCAACACAAAGAACTTCAAAGAGTGCCCCAAAGTTTCTACCGGAGAGTCAAGACAAAAACGTGTGCCAACCCCTATACATAAGTTCACCAGGTCACTGAACCCGCAAGTTGATCACCAAAATGTACATCAAGTAGATCACGTGAATATCCCATTGTCACCATAGATAAACACATGCAAGACATACATCAAGTGTTCTCAAATCCTTAAAGACTCAATCTGATAAGCTTACTTCAAAGGGAAAACTAAATCCATTACAAGAGAGTAGACGGGGAGAAACATCATAAGATCCAACTATAATAGCAAAGCTCGCGATACAACAAGATCGTGCCGACTCAAGAACATGAGAGAGAGAGAGAGAGAGAGAGATCAAACACATAGCTATTGGTACATACCCTCAGCCCCGAGGGTGAACTACTCCCTCCTCATCATGGAGAGCGCCGGGATGATGAATATGGCCACCGGTGAGGGATCCCCCCTCCGGCAGGGTGCAGGAACAGGGTCCTGATTGGTTTTTGGTGGCTACAGAGGCTTGCGGCGGCGGAACTCCTGATCTAGGTTATGTTCTGGAAGTTTGGGTATATATAAGAGGTGTTGGCATTAGGAACAAGTCAGGGGGGTCTCCGAGGTGGCCATGAGGTAGGGGGCGCGCCCAGGGGGGTAGGGCACGCCCCCCACCCTCGTGGGTGCCTCGGGACTCTTCTGGCCCACCTTCGATACTCCGTAGGCTTCTTCTGGTCCAAAAATAATCTCCATGAAATTTCAGGTCAATTGGACTCCGTTTGGTTTTCCTTTTCTGCAATACTCAAAAACAAGGAAAAAATAGAAACTGGCACTGGGCTCTAGGTTAATAGGTTAGTCCCAAAAATCATATGAAATAGCATATAAATGCATATAAAACATCCTAGTTGGATAATATAATAGCATGGAACAATCAAAAATTATAGATACATTGGAGACGTATCAAGCATCCCCAAGCTTAATTCCTGCTCGTCCTCGAGTAGGTAAATGATAAAAACAGAATTTTTGATGTGGAATGCTACCTAACATATTTTTCAATGTAATTTTCCTTATTGTGGCATGAATGTTCAGATCCGAAAGATCCAAGACAAAAGTTTAATATTGACATAAAAATAATAATACTTCAAGCATACTAACCAAGAAATTATGTCTTCTCAAAATAACATAGCCAAAGAAAGCTCATCCCCACAAAATCATATAGTTTGGCCATGCTTCATTTTCGTCACACAAAATGCCCCCATCATGCACAACCCCGATGACAAGCCAAGCAATTGTTTCATACTTTAGTATTCTCAAACTTTTTCAACTTTCACGCAATATATGAGCGCGTGCCATGGACATAGCACTATAGGTGGAATAGAATTTGATGATGGAGATTGTGTGGAGAAGACAAAAAGGGAGAAAGTCTCACATCGACGCGGCTAATCAACGAGCTATGGAGATGCCCATCAATTGATGTCAATGTGAGGAGTAGGGATTGCCATGCAACGGATGCACTAGAGCTATGAATGTATGAAAGCTCAACAAAAGAAACTAAGTGGGTGTGCATCCAACTTGCTTGCTCATGAAGGCCTAGGGCATTTGAGGAAGCCCATTGTTTGAATATACAAGCCAAGTTTTATAATGAAAAATTCCCACTAGTATATGAAAGTGACAAAATAAGAGACTCTCTATCATGAATATCATGGTGCTACTTTGAAGCACAAGTGTGGAAAAAGGATAGTAACATTGCCCCTTCTCTCTTTTTCTCTCATTTTTTTGGGCCTCCCTTTTTTTATTTGGCCTTTTTTTATTTGTCCTTTCTCTTTTTTTCTCACACGGTACAATGCTCTAATAATGATGATCATCACACTTCTATTTATTTACAACTCAAGGATTACAACTCGATACTCGAACAAAATATGACTCTATATGAGTGCCTCCGGCGGTGTACCGGGATGGGCAATGAATCAAGAGTGACATGTATGAAAAAATTATGAATGGTGGCTTTGCCACAAATACGATGTCAACTACATGATCATGCAAGGAAATATGACAATGATGGAGCGTGTCATAATAAACGGAACGGTGGAAAGTTGCATGACAATATATCTCGGAATGGCTATGGAAATGCCATAATAGGTATGTATGGTGGCTGTTTTCAGGAAGGTAAATGGCGGGTTTATGGTACCGGCAAAAGTTGCGCGGTACTAGAGAGGCTAGCGACGGTGGAAGGGTGAGAGTGCATATAATCTATGGACTCAACATTAGTCATAAAGAACTCACATACTTGTTGCACAAATCTACAAGTCATCAAAACCAAGCACTACGCGCATGCTCCTAGGGGAATAGATTGGTAGGAAAAGACCATCGCTCGTCCCCGACCACCACTCATAAGGAAGACAATCAAAGAACACCTCATGCTTCAAATTTGTCACACAACGGTTACCATAGGTGCATGCTATGGGACTTGCAAACCTCAACACAAGTATTTCTCAATTTCACAATTACTCAACTAGCACGACTCTAATATTACCATCTTTATATCTCAAAACAATTATCAAGTATCAAACTTCTCACAGTATTCAATGCACTCTATATGGAAGTTTTTATTATACCCATCTTGGATGCCCATCATATTAGGACTAAATTTCATAACCAAAGCAAATTACCATGCTGTTTAAGACTCTCAAAATAATATAAGTGAAGCATGAGAGATTAACAATTTCTTCAAAATAAAACTACCGCCATGCTCTAAGAAGATATAAGTGAAGCACTAGAGCAAATGACAAACTACTCCAAAAGATATAAGTGAAGATCAATGAGTAGTTGAATAATTATGTAACTATGTGAAGACTCTCTAACATTGAAGAATTTCAGATCTTGGTATTTTATTCAAACAGCAAGCAAAACAAAAGAAAATAAAATGACGCTCCAAGCAAAACACATATCACGTGGTGAATAAAATTAGAGCTCCAAGTAAAATTACCGATGAACGAAAACGAAAGAGGGGATGCCTTCCGGGGTATCCCCAAGCTTAGGCTCTTGGTTTTCCTTGAATATTACCTTTGGGTGCCTTGGGCATCCCCAAGCTTAGGCTCTTGCCACTCCTTATTCCATAGTCCATCGAATTTTTACCCAAAACTTGAAAACTTCACAACACAAAACTCAACAGAAAACTCCTAAGCTCTGGTAGTATAAGAAAATAAATCACCACTTAGGTACTGTTGTGAACTCATTCTAAATTCATATTGGTGTAATATATACTGTATTACAACTTCTCTATGGTTCATACCCTCTGATACTACTCATAGATTCATCAAAATAAGCAAACAACACATAGAAAACAGAATCTATCAAAAACAGAGCAGTCTGTAGAAATCTGTAAAGTATGAATACTTATGTAACTCCAAAAATTCGGAAATAAAATGGTTGACGTGAGGAATTTGTCTATTAATCATCTGAAAAAAGAATCAACTTAAAATCAGTCTCCAGTAAAAATTTATAGCTAATCTCGTGAGCGCAACAGTTTCTGTTTTTTACAGCAAGATCGCAAAGACTTCACCCAAGTCTTCCCAAAGGTTCTACTTGGCACAAACACTAATTAAAACATAAAACACATCTAACCAGAGGATATATAGATTATATATTACTAAACAGGAGCAAAATGCAAAGAACAAAAACTAAAATTGGATTGCCTCCCAACAAGCGCTAACGTTTAACGCCCCTAGCTAGGCATGATGATTTCAATGATGCTCACATAAAACATAAGAATTGAAACATAAGGAGAGCATCATGAAGCATATTACTAACAAATTTAAGTCTAACCCACTTCCTATGCATAGGGATTTTGTGAGCAAACAATTTATGGGAACAAGAATCGACTAGCATAGGAAAGCAAAACAAGCATAACTTCAAGATTTTAAGCACATAGAGAGTATACTTGATACTATTGCAATTCCTACAAGCATATACTCCTCCCTCATAATAATTTTCAGTAGCATCATGAATGAATTCAACAATATAACCATCACATAAAGCATTCTTTTCATGATCTACAAGCATAGAACTTTTATTACTCTCCACATAAGCAAATTTCTTCTCATGAATAGTAGTGGGAGCAAACTCAACAAAATAACTATCATGTGAGGCATAATCCAATTGAAATTAAAATCATGCTGACAAGTTTCATGGTTATCATTATTCTTCGTAGCATACATGTCATCACAATAATCATCATAGATAGCAACTTTGTTCTCATAATCAATTGGAACCTCTTCTGAAATAGTGGATTCATCACTAAATAAAGTCACGACCTCTCCAAATCCACTTTCATAATTATCACAATAAGATTCAACACCCTCCAAAATAGTGGGATCATTACTTCCTAAAGTTGACACTCTTACAAACCCACTTTCATCAATATAATCATCATAAATAGGAGGCATGCTATCATCATAATAAATTTTCTCATAAAAACTTGGGTGACAAAAAAATATCATATTCGTCAAACATAGCATTCCCAAGCTTGTGGCTTTGCATATCATTAGCATCATGGGTATTCAAGGAATTCATACTAACAACATTTTAATCATGCTCATCATTCAAATATTTAGTGCCAAACATTTTAATGCATTCTTCTTCTAACACTTGAGCACAATTTTCCTTTCCATCATTTTCACGAAAGATATTAAAAAGATGAAGCATATGAGGCACCCTCAATTCCATTTTTTGTAGATTTCTTTTATAAACTAAACTAGTGATAAAAAAAGAAACTAAAAGATTCGATTGCAAGATCTAAAGATATACCTTCAAGCACTCACCTCCCCGGCAACGGTGCCAAAAATTTCTTGATGTCTACTACACAACCTTCTTCTTGAAGACATTGTTGGGCCTCCAAGTGCAGAAGTTTGTAGGACAGTAGAAAATTTCCCTCAAGTAGATAACCTAAGGTTTATCAATCCATGGGAGGCATAGGATGAAGGTGGTCTCTCTCAAACAACCCTGCAACCAAATAACAAAGAGTCTCTTGTGTCCCCAAAACACCCAATACAATGGTAAATTGTATAGGTGCACTAGTTCGGTGAAGAAATGGTGATACAAGTGCAATATGGATGGTAAATATGGGTTTTTGTAATCTGAAAATATAAAAACAACAAGGTAACTAATGACAAAAGTGAGCACAAACGGTATTGCAATGCGTTGAAACAAGGCCTATGGTTCATACTTTCACTAGTGCAAGTTCTCTCAACAACAATAACATAATTGGATCATATAACTATCCCTCAACATGCAACAAACAGTCACTCCAAAGTCACTAATAGCGAAGAACAAACGAAGAGATTATTGTAGGGTACAAAACCACCTCAAAGTTATTCTTTCGGATCGATCTATTCAAGAGTCCGTAGTAAAATAACACGAAGCTATTCTTTCCGTTCGATCTATCCTAGAGTTCGTACTAGAATAACACCTTAAGACACAAATCAATCAAAACCCTAATGTCACCTAGATACTCCAATGTCACCTCAAGTATCCGTGGGTATGATTATACGATATGCACAATCTCAGATTCATCTATTCAACCAACACAAAGAACTTCAAAGAGTGCCCCAAAGTTTCTACTGGAGAGTCAAGATGAAAAAGTGTGCCAACCCCTATGCATAAGTTCACCAGGTCACTGAACCCGCAAGTTGATCACCAAAACATACATCAAGTAGATCACGTGAATATCCCATTGTCACCACAGATAAACACATGCAAGACATACATCAAGTGTTCTCAAATCCTTAAAGACTCAATCTCATAAGCTAACTTCAAAGGGAAAACTCAAACCATTACAAGAGAGTAGAGGGGAAGAAACATCATAAGATCCAACTATAATAGCAAAGCTCGTGATACATCAAGATCATGCCAAATCAAGAACACGAGAGAGAGAGAGAGAGAGAGAGAGAGAGAGAGAGATCAAACACATAGCTACTGGTACATACCCTCAGCCCCGAGGGTGAACTACTCCGTCCTCGTCATGGAGAGCGTCGGGATGATGAAGATGGCCACCGATGAGGGATCCCCCCTCCGGCGGGGTGCCGGAATAGGGTCTCGATTGGTTTTTGGTGGCTACAGAGGCCTGCGGCGGCGGAACTCCCGATCTAGGTTATGTTCTGGAAGTTTGGGTAAATATAAGAGGTGTTGGCGTTGGGAACAAGTCAATGGGGTCTTCGAGGCGGCCACGAGGTAGGGGGCGCGCCTAGGGGTAGGGCGCACCCCCACCCTCATCGGTGCCTCGGGACTCTTCTGGCCCATCTCCGATACTCCGTGGGCTTCTTCTGGTCCAAAAACAATCTCCGTGAAATTTCAGGTCAATTGGACTCTGTATGGTTTTCCTTTTCTGCGACACTCAAAAAACAAGGAAAGAACAGAAACTGGCACTGGGCTCTAGGTTAATAGGTTAGTCCCAAAAATCATATAAAATAGCATATAAATGAATATAAAACATCCTAGATGGATAATATAATAGCATGGAACAATAAAAAATTATGGATACGTTGGAGACGTATCAGCGACGTGCAGCTTCTAGGCCAACTCAGCAAGCACCTGTGTGGCGACATGCAGCTTCCAGGCCAACTCAGCAAGCACCTACGTGGTGGCATGCATACCTTCATGAAGACTCTGCCACCACACCAACTCAGCAGCCAGCCAGCCAGCCAGTGTGGCGATGCACGCCTAGTCTGCTGGACGCGTGTCAGGGGAGATGAGGCAGTGACGGATGAGACGAGCTTCCTTGCCGTCCCCGATAAAGTGAGAGGGCACGTCGGCAGCGCATTAAATGCATTTTGTCCTACTGTGCCAGGCAATAGACTTGTATACAGTACAAACTTTCCACCTCCTGTGTGCAACTATGGCGACCCCTTTGGCTATAGAAGGAGGCCCGAGGCATACTGGGGGAGGATTCAGACTTTTTGGACCCTGCATGCTTTGTAGATAGTCCAAGAACACGAGATAAACACAAACCAGCAGGAGTAGGGTATTACCATCACTTGCGGCCCGAACCTAGATAAATTCCCCACGTTGATCTTCTAAACCCGCTCTTTCCACAGCCCCGCGCCCACCGACCGTAGAAGGGATTCCCCGTGATCCCATAGGTGTCGTTTCCACCGACAAACAAGAACGAGAAAAATTATTTACACTGGAAAGCTCCCAACAAGCAAAAGAAGAATGGGAAATCTTTTTGGGTTTTCTTTTAGTTTTACTACTAAGCATGCATAGAAAGTAAACTAACCACAACTAATTTTTTTTTGTTTTTCTTCAGGTTTTTCAAACACACAAGACAATGAAAAAGTATGAACACTGACAACTTAAATGAATGTGTGAACATGAATGTGACGCCCCCGATTCAATCGTACACTAATCATACACGCAAACATGTACGATCAAGATCACGGACTCACGGGAAGATATCACAACACAGCTCTAAAAATAAAATAAGTCATACAAGCATCATAATACAAGCCAGGGGGCTCGAGGGCTCGAATACAAGTGCTCGATCATAGACGAGTCAGCGGAAGCAACAACATCTAAGCACAGACATAAGTTAAACAAGTTTTGCCTTAAGAAGGCTAGCACAAACTGGGATACAGATCGAAAGAGGCGCATGCCTCCTGCCTGGGATCCTCCTAAACTACTCCTGGTCATCGTCAGCGCCTGCACGTAGTAGTAGGCACCTCCGGTGTAGTAGGAGTCATCGTCGACGGTGCGTCTGGCTCCTGGGCTCCGGCATCTGGTTGCGACAACCAGGTAGAAGGGAAAGGGGTAAAAGAGGGAGAAAAGCAATCGTGAGTACTCATCCAAAGTACTCGCAAGCAAGGATCTACTCTACATATGCATGGGTATCTGTGTAAAGGGGCAATATCGGTGGACTGAACTGCAGAATGCCAGAATAAGAGGGGGATAGCTAGTCCTGTCGAAGATTACGCTTCTGGCAGCCTCCATCTTGAAGCATGTAGAAGAGAGTAGATGTTAAGTTCACCAAGTATCATCGCATAGCATAATCCTACTCGGCGATCCTCCCCTCGTCGCTCTGTGTGAGAGCGATCACCGGGTTATATCTGACACTTGGAAGGGTGTGTTTTATTAAGTATCTGGTTCTAGTTGTCATAAGGTCAAGGTACAACTCCAAGTCGTCCTGTTAGCGAAGATCACGGCTATTCGAATAGATAAACTTCCCTGCCGGGGTGCACCACATAACCCAACACGCTCGATCCCATTTGGCCGGACACACTTTCCTGGGTCAAGCCCGGCATCGTAAGATCAACACGTCGCAGACCTACCTAGGCACAACAGAGATATCAGCACGCCGGTCTAAATCCTATAGCGCAGGGGTCTGGGCCCATCGCCCATTGCACACCTGCATGTTGCATGGGCGGCCAGAAGCAGAACTAGCCCCCTTAATACAAGAGCGGGCTTACGTTCCAATCCGGCGCGTGCCGCTCAGTCGCTGACATCACGAAGGCTTCGGCTGATACCACGACGTCGAGTGCCCATAACTATTCCCGCGTAGTTGGTTAGTGCATATAGGCCAGTGGCCAGACTCAGATCAAATACCAAGATCTCTTTAAGCGTGTTAAGTATCCGCGAATGCCGACCAGGGCCAGGCCCACCTCTCTCCTAGGTGGTCTCAACCTGCCATGTCGCTCCGCCACAAAGTAACAGTCGGGGGCCTTCGGGAACCCAGGCCCACCTCTACCGAGATGGAGCCACCTGCCCCTTCAGCCCCCATCTCCGAACAGTATCATAAGTAATGTAACAGTATAAAGTATATAGCATATGCCCGTGATCACCTCCCAAGTGATCACGGCCCAGTAGTATAGCATGGCAGATGGACAAGAGTGTAGGGCCACTGATGGAACACTAGCATCCTATACTAAGCAGTAGGATAGCAGGTAAGGGTATCAACTGTAGCAACAATGACAGGCTATGCATCAGAATAGGATTAACCGAAAGCAGTATCATGCTACACTACTCTAATGCAAGAAGTAGAGAGAGAATAGGCGATATCTGGTGATCAAGGGGGGGCTTGCCTGGTTGCTCTGACAAGAAGGAGGGGTCGTCAACACCATAGTCGAACTGGGGTTCACCGGTAGTCTCGGGGTCTACCGGAAAGAAGTAACAGGGGGAACACAATAAATAATAGAGCAATCAAAGCAACACAAAGCATAACATGGCAATACGCGGTGCTAGGGGTGACCTAACGCAGTAGTAGGCGATACCGGTAAAGGGGGGAAACATCCGGGAAAGTATCCCCGGTGTTCCGCGTTTTCGGACAAATGAACCGGAGGGGAAAGTTGTGTGTTTGCTATGCTAGGGATGTGTGGCGGACGAACGGGCAGTGCATCTGGATTCGTCTCGTCGTTCTGAGCAACTTTCATGTAGAAAGTTTTTCGATCCGAGCTATAGATTATTTTATATTAATTTCTAAAGTTTTTAATCATTTATTTAATTAATTTAATTCAACATTATCCAGAATAGTGCATGCTGACGTCAGCATGATGTCAGCAGTCAACAGAGGTGTTGACTGGGTCGCTGATGTGTGGGTCATGCATGTCATAGGTACAAAAACCTAATCAACCTATTAATCAGTTTAATTAGTTAATTAGGTAACTAATGTTTAATTAGTTTAATTAAACATGATTAATTAAGTTAATTAATTTAGTTAGTTAATTATTTAGTTAGTTAACATTTTTATTTACTTATTATTATTATTTTTGACTTCTTTTTTTAATCGTTCTGGGGGTGGGGCCCCATGTCATTGGCCCATAGGGGCTTAGCGGGCTAACGGGCGCGGTTGCTGGGGCGGAGCCCCGTGAGTGTGCGGGCGGTTACGGGCGCCCGACGGGGCGGACCCGGGCGCCGACGGTTGGGCACTGCGGGGGCGCCGGCGGGGCGCGGCCTGGGGCCAAGCGGCACCGCGCGAGCCTGCAGGGCGCGTAGGGGCGAGCCCTTCTGCGAGTGTTGGCGCAGTCAGGAGCAGGGAGTGTGACGTGCGGGCGAGCAGGAGCTCGCGATGAGCGCGGGCGCGCTCGTCATGCGACGGCAGCAGCGACAGCAGGTGGCGCATGGGGAGGGAGGCAGAGGTGCGGAGCAAAGGCGGGGCGGTGCGGGGAGGCAAGCGGTACCGCGGGGCGTGCGTACGGGGACAGGGGAGAGAGGAGAGGGTGTGGCCCTCACCGGGTAGTGTAGGGAAATGGCAGCGGGGCTTGAGGTGGGGGACGAGGATGACGCTACGCCGGGGAGGCAGTCCGGCGAGGAGGCGTGGTCGAGGCGGCGGAGCGGTCCTCGGGTGGCGGCGATGTCCTGCGGCAGCATGGGCGCCCAGCTCTAGAACGGGGAGGTGGAGGAGTCGAGGTAGAAGCGGTCCAGCGAGGGAGGGTCCGAGCGGCGGCGAGCGCAAAGCGTTGGGGTCGTTGCCCCCGATCCAGATCGGGGGGAAGGTAATCGAGTGAGAGAGGGGGGATCGAGGGAAAGTGTGGTCGTGGGGGTTAGGGTTTGTGGGGTGAGGAGGGGTTAAGGGAGGAAGGTGGGCCGGCCCGTTCGGGCGGCTGAGGCCAGCTGGGCCACTTGGCCCAGCGCGGGGGGGGGGTTCTGTTTTCTTTTCTTGCTTATTTTATTTATCTTTTCTTTTCTATTTTATTTTAATTAGCTGTTGTTTTCCATTTAAAACTTGATCCAAATGACTTTTGTAAAAAGTGGAGCCTTAACACATAAATACTATGCAATAAGTTGCACTGCCACCAGAATTCTAGTCCCCAAATAATTTAGTTTGATATTTTACTAAATAGTAAAGGCATTTAAATAATAATGTTTGCTACTATTTTATTTATATTAGAGCATTTAAACACTTTATAAAAATGTTGCTTCTTCACCACAATTACCTATGCAGTATTTGGTTCACTCCGATCATTTTAGTTTTAATATTTGAAAACTTTTATTGTTTGCCTGATTTTGAATTTGAATCTGAATCGGTTTCGAACTAACTCGAGATTAGCAACTATAATCGAGGTGATGTGGCATCATTAGCAGAGGTCACTATAGCTTAATTATCCGGCCGTCACAATTCTCCTCCACTACAAGAAATCTCGTCCCGAGATTTAAGAGGGGAAGTGACGGGAAAGGGATTTGGTTACGAAATTCTAACGAGCGTTCTCGATCTTGGTTGCTCTTCTCGAAGCGGTTGATCCATTACGTTGATGTCTTCATTTTCCTGCTTCAGGTCATCATGATGAAGTTTGTCGTCCTTCCTTCAGGATCTTCACCGTACTTACGGAAGGGGGGAAGGCAAAACCCTATAAGGACGGATTCTAACAAGATCGAGGATCAGACGGTTTACTCAGGGGAAGAAGCATAAGTATCTCTCGAATTGAAACTGAAGAAGATGTCGAGAACAAAGTAAGAAGGTACCATGAGAAGTTTCAAACCGATAGGCGGAGTTGGGGATTTCGTTATTTTCATATTTGAGTTTTTCTCAAATTATGAAAAGAGGATCGTTTGATTTTAGATTTATTTTCTCTAAATTATTTCTTTTATTAAAAATAAAAGAGAGAGGATAAAATGACTTCCTTAAAAATAAATAAATAACCGAGATTTAATATTAAAATCAAATAAGATTTTTATTCGGAGTTTTATCGCTATTTTATTTGAATTAGGAAAATATGCATTTTTCAAAATTGCATTTTAGGCCCAAAGAAATGTTCACTTTGTCCGGTTTATTTTTAGAGGACGCGGAAAATTTAATTCGGGATTTTTGGAGTCTTTTTGGTATTTCTTTTCATTCTTTTTCCGCACGTCCGAATTGTTTAAAAAATGCGCAACCGACTTAGGGCCGGTTTCGGCCAGGACTCTTCGGGCCGGCCTTTATAAGCCCGCGACCCCGAGCCCCCAAACCGCAAGCCCACCCGAACCCTAGCCCTAGCCGATCCGCCGCCGCAGCTGCCCCGCGCCGCCACACGCCGCTGCCGCCGGAGCCCCGCGCCGCCACCCGCCGAAGCCCGCGCCGCTGACCCGCCGGACCTCGTCGGACCCGAGGTAGCCGCCTCGGTTTTCGTGAGAAAACCGTTCAGTTTTTTCGAAAACCCTAGATCCGTTTTTTTTTATTTTAGATCCGGTTCGGTTTTATTTTTTTCGGTTTAGTTATTTAGCCGACGTTCGTCCGTACGTTCAATTTTATGAATGGTTTTCATCGTTTAGCCGCAGACAGCGAACGTTCGTTCGTTAGCCTGTTCGTCAGGTTTTTTTTTCTCGGATTTTCCGCGATTATTTTCGATCGCGATTCCTGATCCGATTTTCGTTTTAGTATAACTTTTCGCTCGTTTATCGGAATCAGGAGATTCAAACGCCTAGAGTTTTGTCTCGAAACCCTTTTTCTGTTTAACCAACTTAAACAAGTTTTTGCTACTGTAAAATTTGACTTTAGTCCAGAATAGTAAACGAAGCTTGTTTCTTTCGCCGTTTGAGTTTTGTTGCTTCGTTCGATTTGATTCTTTTTGCAAACAGGAGTTCTTAAGTTGAACTTTCTGGTTAGATATCTTATTTGAGTTTTACCCGTGCCCTTGACTGATTGCTTATTGTATTCTTGTTTGTTAGCGATAGAGTACCCGGAGAACGAAGCGTGCTACTACGAGTCTCTAGGTTTCGCGGATCATCAGCAAGGCAAGTAACACTTTGATCATACCTCTTACTACCCAGTTTTATTGCATTAGATCAACCCTCAAACAATTGCATGGTTAGGATCTGCATTTAAATTGTGGGTTTGGGAAGTAGTTGAGGTAGTACCTATTCACCTGTTTATTATCAAACCCTGGGAGTTACTTCTACGTTATGCTTATATTGCTATTCTATGCTCGTAGACGTGGATTGGGTTTGAGTGTATTCCATGACAGATGTGAGATTGTTAATTAATGGTTAAACTTAAGGTGGCAACTTAAATACACATCTGGGTGGATTGAGGCACCTGGGTTTTCCAGTGATTGCCTATATTTTTGGAAATCCCGGGGTACCGTGTGATTCTCCTATGGACCCCCACCCAGGCTCAAAGGGATCATAAAATATTTCACACTGGAAACTTTCGTGTGCATCCACAAGCTATTATGGGCTCTAGCATAGTTGATTAAGTCGTGTGAACTCTTACAGTGGTAGACTAGCAGATGTAGGGGATGTAGGTGGTACTGTCTACCCATTGTAAGGTGCTAACGCTTCTGAAAGACTATGTCTCAGTCATCCGTTTCTCAAACACCATGAAGTGCGAGAAATCCAACGGAGGAGATCGAGTCGTGTGGAGAAAAGTGCACAAACCTCTGCAGAGTGTACAAACTAGTCATGGTTAGCCGTGTCCCCGGTTATGGACAAATTTGAGTATCTAGTCTTTGGATTATCATGTGGATCTCATCACTACTTAATTTAATATGATGGGTTATTGTTAATTACTTTTAATTGGGATTGAGTTGGGTGAACCTTCTCAATGTTTATCAACCACCATGATAGTTAAATAAAAAGTATTCCTTTGTAGTAGGGAAAAATTGGCTTTTCGCAAAACATACAAACCACACAGCCTCCACCATCCATATATGCATGTAGTGATAGCATCATTTTGTTTTTTACTCTCTTGTGTTACATTGCCAGCATATTCCATGTGCTGACCCGTTTTTCGGGCTGGAACGTATCATGTTGCAGACTTTTCAGACGACGAGGAAGGAGCCTTAGGTCATGGTCTTTCACTCAGTGATGCCGTTGGAGTTGATGGACTCACTTTATCTTCCAAGCCTTCCGCTCTTATCGTATTAGATGGCCTTAAGCCATATTTATTGTATTAAGATCTCTTTTGAGACATTCGATGTAATAAGTGTGTGATTGCTACTCTGTTATAAATCCTTCAAGTACTGTGTGTGTCAGCATTACCGATCCAGGGATGACACTTATGCACAGAGATCAGACTGTTTGAGGTCTGGTCGCTACAAAGATGGTATCAGAGCACACGCTGACTGTAGGACACGACCACTAAGCTAAAGCCCTAGAACACCACTCTCTTCTCATTTCTAACTCCTCTCCATTTTCTACTCTTTAGGATGGCGGATGCAAGGATCAAGTTCATGCAACCGGATGAAGACACCCCCTTTGGACGCCACTTGAAGGAAGTTACTAGGTACTTGAATATCAGAATACCAAGCTTCACCGGGACTTACAACGCCACTTTACTAGAAGAGGAGCGCTGGATGATTCAAGTTCAAGTACCAGGAAGGACATTCACGCCAGTCACTGAGCCCATAGAGTTTTCTTTCGATGCACCCACCTGGAGTTTAGGAAAGAGTATGGCAGCTCACATCACCATGGGACGCATTGGAGAAGTTTACCACAATGATCTCAAGGACACTATCTACCAGATTTGTGGGCGCCGAGATGAGCAATGGGAGATGATCAGCACCAGGAAGGATAGATCGATTGCCTCTTTCATCCAGGAGTTAAACCAGCACATTCGTCGCCAGGAGAACCAGATGTGCGCAGGCGTGATGGATTTGAAGAAAGCAATGACAAGAATCTCGGAACTGGAGGAAGAACTCAAGGCCACACGCGAGGATTATATGGAGGAAATCGTCACACTAGTGGAGAAGAATGGCGACATGACCAAGAAGCTAGGAGTTTTCATGGGAGACCCTGCGCCAGGAGGAGAAGATGACAGTTCCACTTGCCCGGAGAACTACATCATCTTCGACGACACCGACTCGGAACCTGATGATAGTGCTGACGATTATGTTGATGAAGCTGGAGCAGATATCATGGAGTCTTCAACCGAGCAATTTTTCTAGTAGACCACCAAATCAGTAGTAGAATTCCACCATGTATATAGCATAGTCCAAGCACTTTTGTAACAATAGTTCTAGACCGATTGTATGCTTGTTTGATTGATTGAGTGATATGTTTGTGTTTGTCTTATGTGCATATGGGTAGTGTTTTCCCTCTAGACCTCATTCTATTCTGTTTTCTCATCTTTTCTAAACCCAGCAGATGCCACCGAGACGCGACAATGGATTTGCTTTCCCACCGGAACTCACTCAGTTGATCCAGCAGCAGAATGCATTGATGCAGATACTAGTCCAGAATCAGCAACAGCAACAACAACAACAACAGCAACAGCAACAACAACAGCAGCAACAACAACAACAGCAACTAGTCCAGAATCAGCAACAGCAACAACAACAACAACAACAGCAACAGCAACAACAACAGCAACAACAACAGCAACAACAACAGCAACAGCAACTAGTCCAGAATCAGCAACAGCAACAACAACAACAACAGCAACAGCAACAGCAACAGCAACAACAGCAGCAACAACAACAACAACAACAACAACAACAACAACAACAACAACAACAACAACAACAACAACAACAACAACAACAACAACAACAACAACAACAACAACAACAACAACAACAACAACAACAACAACAACAACAACAACAACAACAACAACAACAGCAGCACCAACAACAGCAGCACCACCAACAACAACAACAACAACAACAACAACAACAACAACAACAACAACAACAACAACAACAACAACAACAACAACAACAACAACAACAACAACAACAACAACAACAACAACAACAACAACAACAACAACAACAACAACAACAACAACAACAACAACAACAACAACAACAACAACAACAACAACAACAACAACAACAACAACAACAACAACAACAACAACAACAACAACAACAACAACAACAACAACAACAACAACAGTTGACCATTTAGCCCGTTTTCTTAGGCTGAATCCGTCGGGTGTTCTCCAGTAGCACCGAGCCGATTGTTGCAGATGATTGGCTTCGCAAGATTGAGAGGGAGTTGACTACTGTAGGATGCACAGATGCGGAGAGGGTGCGTTTTGCCACACATCAACTTGATGGACCCGCATCATCTTGGTGGGAGAATTTCATAGTCACTTACCCTATTGACACTGTGACATGGGACCAGTTTCAGCAGGCTTTCCGCACTACCCATGTTTCAGCAGGAGCTATGGCCATGAAGAAGCGTGAGTTTCACAACCTACGCCAAGGAGGGCGCACGGTTAGCCAATATGTGGATGAGTTTAGTAAGCTAGCACGTTATGCCCCAGATGATGTTGCTACAGATGCTGCTAAGAAGGAGAAGTTTTTAGAAGGACTGAATGATGAGCTGAGCATGCAGTTGATGGTGGCGAATTTCAATAACTACCAGGAGTTGGTAGATAGAGCTCTCATGCTTGAAGGGAAGCAGCAGCAGATTGACAACCGCAAGAGGAAGTATGGACAAGGGAAGTATAATTCTGGAGCCCAGCAGAGACCCCGTTACACCCCGAACTCGGGAGGACTTGTTCATAACCATGGAGGCCGCACCCATAATGGAGGAAGTTCGCACAACCATAGTGGCCCCAAGAATGGTAATGGTAATGGAGGAAGCAGCGGACAGAACCGTTCCAACCCGGCAACACCCGCTAAGAAGGATCTAAGCCACATGACTTGCTACAAGTGCCAGAAGACCGGACATTACGCTAATGAATGTCCTGAAGCTAAGAATGGGAATGGTAATGGAAGCTCTGGGAAGAATCCCAACCCTTTCAACAGGGGACAAGTGAACCATGTTAACATCGAGGAGGTTGAAGCATAGCCCGATGCAGTGATAGGTAAGTTTTTGGTTAAGTCATTTACTACAATTGTACTTTTCGACACTGGTGCATCGCATTCATACATATCAAGGGGATTCGTGGATAAGTTTAAACTACCAACCCAAGCCCTTAGGTCGCCCATGTTAGTAACCTCGCCAGGAGTAGAGTATATGGCTAGCCTATGGTGTGATCGGTTACCATTAAGGATTGGTAATTACTTGTTCCCCTCAGACCTAATAGTATTGGAGTCACAAGGATTGGATGTGATATTAGGCATGGATTGGCTATCAGAGTATGGAGGGAACATTGATTGCGCCAGTAAGTCGATTTTGCTCACCACCGCAGAGGGAAGAAGGATCAAGTATGTATCCTGCCATGCGCCGAATAGGACTCAAGTAAATTCCCTATCAGGAGTTGTACAGGAGGAAGTACCAGTGGTAAAGGATTTTCTGGATGTGTTTCCATAAGTGTTGCCAGGCATGCCACCCAATAGAGACATCGAGTTTTTGATTGAGCTTTTGCCATGCACAGGGCCAATATCTAAGAGACCATACAGAATGCCCGCAAAGGATTTGGAGGAGATTAAGAAGCAGATTAAGGAGTTACTGGATAAGGGGTATATTCGCCCCAAGTTCGTCGCCTTGGGGATCACCAGTACTTCTAGTGGAAAATAAGGATGGGTCGTTAAGGATGGTTGTTGATTATCGAGGACTGAATGAAGTGACGATCAAGAATAAGTACCCACTGCCGATGATCAATGATTTGTTTGACCAGTTGCAAGGAGCTAAGGTGTTTTCCAAGATCGATTTGCGATCAGGGTATCACCAGTTGAAGATTCGAGAGCGGGACATACCTAAGACAGCTTTTACCACAAGCTATGGGTTGTATGAGTATACCGTTATGTCATTTGGTCTGACTAACGCACCTGCCTACTTTATGAACATGATGAACAAAGTGTTTATGGAGTTTTTGGATAAGTTCGTCGTAGTGTTCATTGATGATATTCTGGTTTACTCAAAGTATGAAGAGGAACATAAAGAACATTTGCGTTTGGTACTTGGGAAACTCAGAGAACACCAGTTATACGCCAAGTTCAGCAAGTGTGAGTTTTGGTTAAAGGAAGTTGGATTTCTTGGACACGTTATATCCAGAGAAGGAATAGCAGTAGACCCCACCAAGGTTGTCACTGTGACAAATTGGGAATCACCCACGACAGTTGGAGAGATCCGGAGTTTTCTTGGACTCGCAGGATACTACCGGAGGTTTATTGAGAATTTTTCAAAGATTGCAAAGCCCATGACGGAGTTGTTAAAGAAGGACACCAAGTTCAATTGAACTGAGGAATGTGAGGCCAGTTTTCAGGAGTTGAAGAGACGCTTGGTTACATCACCAGTGTTGATTCTTCCAGATCAACGCAAGGATTATGAAGTGTATTGCGACACTTCTCGTCGAGGACTTGGAGCCGTGCTTATGCAGGAGGGAAGAGTTGTTTCATATGCCTCACGACAGCTTAAACCCCATGAGTTAAACTATGCTATGCATGATTTGGAGTTAGTAGCCGTAGTGCATGCGTTGAAGACATGGAGACATTTTCTCATCGAAAACCATTGTGAGGTATACACGGATCACAAGAGTTTGAAGTATATCTTCACGCAGAAGGAGTTAAATCTCAGACAGAGGAGATGGTTGAAACTCATCAAGGATTATGATATGAGATTGCATTATCATCCAGGAAAGGCTAACGTAGTAGCTGATGCGTTGAGCCGCAAGAGTCATGTAAATACTCTCATGACCGGAGAGTTTCCCAAGGAGTTAGAAGAAGACCTTTGCAAGCTATGTTTGGAGATAGTTCCGAGAGGCTATGTAGCAGCATTGGAATTCAGTCTACCTTGATGGATAAGATCAGAGAAGCTCAAAAGACGGACAAGGAGATTTCCGAGATAAGGGAAAGGATGAGTAAAGGAAGGGCCAAGGGATTTCGTGAGGATGAGCACGATACCTTATGGTTCGAGAACCGCATATATGTGCCCAATGATCAAGAGATCAGGAAGTTGATTCTGCAAGAGGCCCATGATTCGCCATATTCGATTGACCCAGGACATACCAAGATGTATCTGGATTTGAAGGATAGTTTCTGGTGGACCAGTATGAAGAAGGATATTGCGGAGTATGTAGTCGTTTGTGATGTATGTCAGAGAGTGAAGGCAGAACATCAGAAGCCAGCAGGATTGCTAGATCCATTGCCTATACCCGAATGGAAGTGGGATAAACTAGGCATGGATTTTATCACAGGATTCCCCAGAACTCGTTTAGGCTATGACTCGATATGGGTTGTAGTCGATTGATTGACGAAAGTAGCTCATTTCATCCCAGTAAAGACCACTTACACCAGTGCTAAGTTGGCAAAGATATATATGACCAGGATCATATGTCTGCATGGAGTTCCGAGGACCATTGTATCAAATAGAGGAACCCAGTTTATCTCAAAGTTTTGGAATCAGTTGCATGAAACTTTGGGAACCAGGCTAGAGTTTAGTACAACTTTTCACCCGCAGACAGATGGAAAAACTGAGAGAGTCAATCAGATTCTAGAGGATATGTTGAGAGCTTGTGCACTAGACTATGGATCTAGTTGGGACAAGAATTTGCCTTATGCAGAGTTCTCTTATAACAACAGTTATCAAGCCAGTTTGAAGATGGCCCCTTTCGAAGCACTGTACGGGAGGAGGTGCAGAACACCGTTGTTGTGGGACGAAGTTGGAGATCGACAATTTTTTGGACCAGACTTGATTAAAGAGTCTGAAGAGAAGGTTAAGCTGATTCATGATAGACTCAAGGTAGCCCAGTCCAGGCAGAAGAGTTATGCGGATTCTAAACGCAAGGAGACAGTCTACGAAGTCGGAGACAGAGTGTATCTTCGAGTATCACCACTTCGAGGAGTGAAGCGCTTTGGAGTTAAGGGTAAGTTAGTGCCACGTTTTGTGGGACCATACAGAGTTTTGGAACATATGGGAGAAGTTGCTTACAAGTTGGAATTACCCAAAGGATTGTCTGGAGTTCACGACGTGTTCCACGTTTCACAGTTGAAGAAGTGCCACGCGGAGATGGCTGATATTCCTCTGAGAGATCCAGTGCCGCCTGAAGCGATACAGTTGGATAGTGATTTGACGTATGAGGAGAAACCAGTCAAGATACTCAAGTTTGCCAGCCGAGTTAGGCGCAACAAAGTTATCAAGTTTTGCAAGGTTCAGTGGAGTCACCATACCTAGGATGAAGCCACTTGCAAACGAGAGGAAGACTTACGGAAGGATCACTCTCACCTATTTTCTAGCCAACCCGAATCTCGAGGGCGAGATTCATCTTAAGGGGGGTAGGTTTGTAACATCCCAAATTTTCAATTTGGAATGTTATACATTAGATCATCCTTGCATTCATATTTTATTGCATTTTGGTTGATCCTAGAAATTCTAAGCAACTCAAGCACCTACAGAGAGACTTGGGGATTTCGTTATCTTCATATTTGAGTTTTTCTCGAATTAAGAAAAGAGGACGTTTGATTTTAATTTTATTTTCTCTGAATTATTTATTTTATTAAAAATAAAAGAGAGAGGATAAAATGACTTCCTCAAAAATAAAGAAATAACAAAGATTTAATATTAAAATCAAATAAGATTTTTATTCGGAGTTTTATCGCTATTTTATTTGAATTAGGAAAAATATGCGTTTTCCAAAATTGCATTTTAGGCCCAAATAAATGCCCACCTTGTCCGGCTTATTTTTAGAGGACGGGGAAAATTTATTTCGGGATTTTTGGAGTCCATTTAGTATTTCTTTTCTTTCTTTTTCTGCACCTCCGAATTGTTTAAAAAAACGCGCAACCAACTTAGGGCCGGTTTAGGCCAGCACTCTTCGGGCCGGCCTTTATAAGCCCACAAACCCGAGCCCCCAAGCCGCCAGCCCACCCGAACCCTAAGCCTAGCCGATCCGCCGCCGCCGCCGCCGCTGCCCCGTGCCGCGCCCCGTGCCGCCACACACCGCCACCGCCGGAGCCCCACACCGCCACCCGCCAGACCCAAGGTAGCCGCCTCGAAACCCTCTTTCCATTTAACCAACTTAGACAAGTTTTTGCTACTGTAAAATTTGACTTTAGTCCAGAATAGTAAACGAAGCTTGTTTCTTTCGCCGTTTGACTTTCGTTGCTTCATTCGATTTGATTCTCTTTGCAAACCGGAGTTCTTAAGATGAACTTTCTAGTTAGATCTCTTATTTGAGTGTTACCCGTGCCCTTGCTTGATTGCTTATTGTATGCTTGTTTGTTTGCGATAGAGTACCCGGAGTGCGAAGCGTGCTACTACGAGTCTCTAGGTTTCGCAGATCATCAGCAAGGCAAGTAACACTTTGATCATACCTCTTACTACCCAGTTTTATTGCATTAGATCAACCCTCAAACAATTGCATGGTTAGGATCTGCATTTAAATTGTGGGTTTGGGAAGTAGTTGAGGTAGTACCTATTCACCTGTTTATTATCAAACCCTGGGAGTTACTTCTACGTTATGCTTATATTGCTATGCTATGCTCGTAGATGTGGATTGGGTTCGAGTGTATTCCATGACAGATGTGAGATTGTTAATTAATGGTTAAACTTAAGGTGGCAACTTAAATACACATCTGGGTGGATTGAGGCACCTGGGTTTTCCAGTGATTGCCTGTATTTTTGGAAATCCCGGGGTACCGTGTGATTCTCCTATGGACCGCCACCCAGGCTGTAACGCCCCGGGTTCGATGCGCCAGGTGTCCGTCAGTTATTCGTCGTAATTGCCATGTCATGTCCTTGCGTGTTGCACTTTGCCATGTCATCATCTGCATTTCATATCATGTCATAATGTGCATCGCATTCGCATACGTGTTCGTCTTATGAATCCGAGCATTTTCCCCGTTGTCCGTTTTGTAATCCGGCGCTCCTATGTTCCCCGGCGTCCCCTTTTACCTTTTTCCGTGAGCGGGTATTAAACTTTATCGGAATGGACCGAGGTTTGCCAAGCGGCCTTGGTATAGCACCGGTAGACCGCCTGTCAAGTTTCGGGTCATTCGGAGGTCGTTTGATACTCCAACGGTTAACCGGGTAACCGCGAAAGCCTCCTTTTCTTTGCAGCCCAACACCCCTTCAAAGTGGCCCAAAACCCAGCTAACCCCGTTCCATCCTCTCGGTCGTTCGATCATGATCGCGTGGCCGAAAACCGCACTCCATTTGGAGCTTCCTAGCCCCCTCTACCTATATAAACACCTCCCCCTCCGTTTTTCGCGCAGATCAAACCCTAGCCTCTTCCCTCCGTGCCGCGCCGGACATGTCCAACCCTGCGCCGGACATGTCCACCGCCCGGCCACCTTACCCAGACCAATGGGGAGCCGCCACGTCGCCTCCTCCGCCTCCCACGACCAACCAGCCGCCGCCACATCACCTCCGCCGCCCCCTCTCTCTCCTCCACCGCGCCAGGCCCGCCGGGCCCGGATCGGGCCGGCGGGGCCCATCTGCCGCCGCCGCCCGTCAGCCACCGCGCACGCCCGCGCCCTTCGCTTGCCGGCGCGCCTCGCCGCCCAAGCCCGGACCCGCGCGCCCCGTGCCCCCGCAGCGCCGCCCGGCCTCCGCCCCTCCGCCGCACAGCGCCGCCCCGTGGCCGCCGCCTCCGCCGCCCGGCTCCCGCCATCTCCCGCAGCCACCGCCCCGAGGCCCGCTCCGCCGACCCCGCCGCCCTGCTCCTCGTGCCGCCCCGCGCCGCCCTTCGCCGGAGACCGGCCGGATCCGGCGAGGCATGGCCGGATCCGCCCGGCCCCGACCTCCCCGACCACCCTCCGGCGCCGCCCCGCTGCCACATCGCCGGAGAAGTTGCCGGCGTCGCCGTTGACCTCGGAGAACCCTAGATCCGGAGGTAGTTTTATTTTTCCCTAAGTCATTTTCTGGCATATTTTTGTTGCATGTTCATCGCATCATTACTCTGCATCCGTGGCTCCGTTTCGTGCTTGTAATATGTCAAATTGTTCGTCTCGACGAGTACATCATTTCGTATCATTGCATCTTTTTCATTTGAGCTCATCTTGATGCCCGAAATGCTGTTAGAAGAGGGCTATGTGATGTTAGTTTCAGATCTGTTTCAGTAGATGCACTTTTGTCATTTTTGCCATGATTGATGTGTGCACCCTATGAAGTTGAGTCCTACATGTGTTTTGTAATATGCCATGCTATATTTCCAGGGGTGTATGCCATGTATTTTTGTGATCCTTGTGGTGGCTAGCACAACCATGCAAACTAGGGTACATAATGTTGCTGATTCCAGAGACTTAGTATTTTCACTAAGTCATGTCCTGCTGTTATTTTTATGCCATGTGTTCATATTGTTTCGGAGAGATCTATGCCTCTTTTGAGCATGATCAGTATGGGTGTTTTGAGCATATGGATTTGCTCTATCCATCCATGCCTTTGTTTGTAATTATAGAGTGCCATAGCTTGAGTCAATCGAGCTCTACTTTTGCTACAAAATGTTACTGGCAGATTGTTTACATGTTATTCGATTTTGCCAAGCTTGTTGTAGTTGATCCTTGCATGCTATATTGTTGTTCTTGCCATGTCTAGCTTATATGCCATGTCTTCTTGATGGTTATATGCTTAGTTTATCATGTAACGCTCTGTAGTGAGTGCGTCGAGCTCGTAAACATGCCTACTTGCTATCTGTTTTTGACATGTCCAGTTTTCTGATAAGTCTGAAACCTGTAACAAAACTTGCTTAATTGACATAGGTGTTATTATATTTTCTTGTCCTTTTTGGCTTATGGTCATTAAGGGACTTTTATTCTATGCTTTGAGTAGACTCATGCCATGCCTTGCTTTGCTATATTGTGTTCCTGTAGATTGTTGTTTCCTTGCTCTAAACATGTCATCCTGATGTTAATTTCTGGCATGTTGTTATTTTCACCAAGTCTGTGAACCTGTTATCTTTTGCACTTTTGTCATGCTTGTTTGAACCTGTTATGGAGTGATTTAGCCATAGCTTAGTGTTCATCTTTTGTCAAGCATCTTGAGTAGATCACTTTCATATGCTTTGCTGATACGTTTGGGTGCAGTAGCTTAATTTCTTGTTGCTTGCTAAGTAGCATCATGCTGTTAATGGCAGAATCTTGCCATTCTTGTTTTGCTTGTCATTTGCAAACCGTGCATCCGATTCCAGTGATCTTTATATCGATTTCAACCGAGATCACCTCACCTTTCCAGTGGCATACTTGGTTTGCCAAGATTATGCCTGGTTCATCCTTTTCCTTCCAAAGCTTGCATATGCATTGCATACCACATCTCGCATATCATGCCATGTTTATGTGGTGGTTGTTTACTTTGTTGTTTGCTTCTTTCCGGTGTTGCTTCTTCGGGTTAGTTCCGATAACGTTGCGATTGTGAGGATTCGCTCGACTACGTCCGTTTGTCTTCTTCATGGGCTCGTTCTTCTTCCTTGCGGGATCTCAGGCAAGATGACCATACCCTCGAAATCACTTCTATCTTTGCTTGCTAGTTGCTCGCTCTTTTGCTATGCCTATGCTACGATACCTACCACTTGCTTATCATGCCTCCCATATTGTTAAACCAAGCCTCTAACCCACCTTGTCCTAGCAAACCGTTGTTTGGCTATGTTACCGCTTTGCTCAGCCCCTCTTATAGCGTTGTTAGTTGCAGGTGAAGATGAAGTTTGTTCCTTGTTGGAACATGGAGATGTTGTTCCTTGATTGGAACATGTTTACTTGTTGGGATATCACAATATATCTTATTTAATTAATGCATCTATATACTTGGTAAAGGGTGGAAGGCTCGGCCTTATGCCTGGTGTTTTGTTCCACTCTTGCCACCCTAGTTTCCGTCATATCGGTGTTATGTTCCCGGATTTTTGCGTCCCTAACGCGGTCGGGTGATTTATGGGACCCCCTTGACAGTTCGCTTTGAATAAGACTTTTCCAGCAAGGCCCAACATTGGTTTTACCATTTGCCTACCACCTATACCTTTCCCTTGGGAGTAGCTAACCCGAGCGTCATCTTTACTCAGCCCCCCTGGGCCAATGCTTGTCTAAGTGTTGGTCCGAACTAGAGCCCTTTGCAGCGCCACCTCAAGGAAACTTGGGGTCTGGTTTTAGTTGTACGGACTGCTCATCCGGTGTTGCCCTGAGAACGAGATATGTGCAGCTCCTATCAGGATGTCGGCGCATCGGGCGGCTTTGCTGGACTTGTTTTATTACTGTCGAAATGTCTTGTAGCCGGGATTCCGAGACTGATCGGGTCTTCCCGGGGAGAAGGAATATCCTTCATTGATCGCGAGAGCTTATCATGGGCTAAGTTGGGACACCCCTGCAGGGTTTGAACTTTCGAAAGCCGTGCCCGCGGTTATGTGGCAGATGGGAATTTGTTAATGTCCGGTTGTAGAAAACCCGAAGTTGATCTTAATTAAAATACATCAACTGCGTGTGTAACCGTGATGGTCTCTTCTCGGCGGAGTCCGGGAAGTGAACACGATGTTGGAGTTATGCTTGACGTAAGTAGTTTCAGGATCACTTCTTGATCATAGTTGTTCGACCGTGCTTTTGCCTTCTCTTCTCGCTCTCATTTGCGTATGTTAGCCACCATATATGCTAGTCGCTTGCTGCAGCTCTACCTCATACCTTTTCCCCTACCTATAAGCTTAAATAGTCTTGATCTCGCGGGTGTGAGATTGCTGAGTCCCCGTGACTCACAGGTACTTCCAAAACCAGTTTGCAGGTGCCGATGAAACCGTGCAGGTGACGCATCCGAGCTCAAGGAGGAGCTTGATGAAGATCTTGTTCATTGTGTTGTTTCGTATCAGTTGATCAGTAGTGGAGCCCAGTCGGGACGATCGGGGATCTGTGTAGCATTTGGGGTAGTCTTCTTTTATTTTGGTTCCGTAGTCGGACCTTGATTGTATCTATATGATGTATTGCTTTACTCATGTATTGTGTGAAGTGGCGATTGTAAGCCAACTATGTATCTCTTTCCCTTATGTATTACATGGGTTGTGTGAAGATTACCTCACTTGCGACATTGCTTTCAATGCAGTTATGCCTCTAAGTCGTGCTTCGACACGTGGGAGATATAGCCGCATCGAGGGCGTCTCACAGGCTCAAAGGGATCATGAGATATTTCATACTAGAAACTTCCGTGTGCAGCCACAAGATATTATGGGCTCTAGCATAGTTGATTAAGTCGTGTGAACTCTTACAGTGGTAGACTAGCAGATGTAGGGGATGTAGGTGGTACTGTCTACCCATCGAAAGGTGCTAACGCTTCTGAAAGACTATGTCTCGGTCATCCGTTTCTCAAACACCATGAAGTGCGAGAAATCCAACGGAGGAGATCGAGTCTTGTGGGGAAAAGTGCACAAACCTCTGCAGAGTGTACAAACTAATCATGGTTAGCCATTTCCCCGGTTATGGACAAATTTGAGTATCTAGTCTTTGGATTATCATGTGGATCTCATCACTACTTAATTTAATATGATGAGTTATTGTTAATTACTTATAATTGGGATTGAGTTGGATGAACCTTCTCAATGTTTATCAACCACCATGATAGTTAACTAAAAAGTATTCCTTTGCAGTAGGGGAAAATTGGCTTTTCGCAAAACATACAAACCATACAGCCTCCACCAGCCATATATGCATGTAGTGATAGCATCATTTTGTTTTTTACTCTCATGTGTTACATTGCCAGCATATTCCATGTGCTAACCCGTTTTTCAGGCTGCAACGTATCATGTTGCAGACTTTTCAGACGACAAGTAAGGAGCCTTAGGTCATGGTCTTTCACTCAGTGATGCCGTTGGAGTTGATGGACTCACTTTATCTTCCAAGCCTTCCGCTGTTATCGTGTTAGATGGCCTTAAGCCATATTTATTGTATTAAGATCTCTTTTGAGACATTCGATGTAATAAATGTGTGATTGATACTCTGTTATAAATCCTTCGAGTACTGTGAGTGTCAGCATTACCGATCCAGGGATGACACTTATGCATAGAGATCAGACTGTCTGAGGTCTGGTCGCTACACCTCCATCACCAATTTCATGATGTTCACCGTCGTGCATGAGTAATTCCATCGTAGGCTTGCTGGACGGTGATGGGTTGGATGAGATTTATCATGTAATCGAGTTAGTTTTGTTAGGGTTTGATCCCTAGTATCCACTATGTTCTGAGATTGATGTTGCTATGACATTGCTAAGCTTAATGCTTGTCACTAGGGCCCGAGTGCCATGATTTCAGATCTGAACCTATTATGTTTTCTTGAATATATGTGAGTTTTTGCTCTTATCTTGCAAGTCTGTAGTCACCTACTATGTGTTATGATCCGGCAACCCCGAAGTGACAATAATCGGGACCACTTCCGGTGATGACCGTAGTTTGAGGAGTTCATGTATTCACTATGTGTTAATGCTTTGGTCCGGTACTGTATTAAAAGGAGGCCTTAATATCCCTTAGTTTCCATTAGGACCCCGCTGCCACGGGAGGGTAGGACAAAAGATGTCATGCAAGTTCTTTTCCATAAGCACGTATGACTATATTCGAAATACATGCCTACATTACATTGATGAATTGGAGATAGTTCTATGTCACCCTATGTTATGACTATTACATGATGAACCACATCAGGCATAATTCTCCATCACCGATCCAATGCCTACGAGCTTTTCACATATTGTTCTTCGCTTATTTACTTTTCCGTTGCTACTATTACAATCACTACAAAACCAAAAAACATTACTTTTGCTACAATTACCGTTACTTCCATACTACTTTGCTACTAAATACTTTGCTGCAGATACTAAGTTATCCAGGTGTGGTTGAATTGACAACTCAACTGCTAATACTTGAGAATATTCTTTGGCTCCCTTTGTGTCGAATCAATAAATTTGGGTTGAATACTCTACCCTCGAAAACTGTTGCGATCCCCTATACTTGTGGGTTATCAGGCAGCAAGGCATGTATTGTATTGTTGCCATCGAGGATAAAAAATGGGGTTTATATCATATTGCTTGAGTTTATCCCTCTACACCATGTCATCTTGCCTAATGCATTACTCCGTTCTTATGAACTTAATACTCTAGATGCATGCTGGATAGCGGTCGATGTGTGGAGTAATAGTAGTAGATGCAGAATCGTTTCGGTCTACTTATCGCGAACGTGATGCCTATATACATGATCATGCCTAGATATTCTCATAACTATGCGCTTTTATATCGATTGCTCAACAGTAATTTGTTCACCCACCGTAAATTATGATATCTTGAGAGAAGCCACTAGTGAAACCTATGGCCCCCGGGTCTATCTTCCATCATATTATTTTCCTATCAACTTGCTATTTCTGCCGCCTTTTATTTTGCAATATTTACTTTCCAATCTATATCATAAAAATACCAAAAATATTTATCTTACTATCTATTAGATCTCACTTTTGCAAGTAGCCGTGAAGGGATTGACAACCCCTTTGTCACATTGGTTGCAATGTTCTTATTTGTTTGTGCAGGTACGAGGGACTTGAGTGTAGTCTCCTACTGGATTGATACCTTGGTTCTCAAAAACTGAGGGAAATACTTATGCTACTTTGCTGCATCACCCTTTCCTCTTCAAGGGAAAACCAATGCATGCTCAAGAGGTAGAAAGCATCGATCGGCTTCAGTTCGCAGCAGTAGCGAAGGAGTCACTCGGGTTCAGTTAACAGCAAGGGATCGATCGATCGCTCGGGTTCAGTAACACGTAGCCTGCAGTGCAATTGCTCGGTTTCAGTTAGAGCCCAGCGCCTTGCACACACACGCGTACGTACAAGAGAAACGCGCATCGCTCGGCCCCTGACCACCCACCGTAACCGGGAACTCCCCCGATATTATCCTCGCCCTTGCTTCTACCACGGTTTTCTCCGTCATGGATGGCCCAAAGAATGTTATGCAGCTGCGTCTCCAGCCTGCCCAGGATGAAAAGCCCATTTTTTGTCATGATTTTTTGTCATAGAAGTAGGAGCCCACCACATATATGATGATACCGGGTTTTGTCACAATTATCGTCATAGAAGTGTCATAAGCATGACAGAAAAAATATTCGTTCGGCCCAAAATGTCACGGATGTGTCTTTTTTTTAGTGATTCATTCCCCATTTGCTCTGAGGGCTAGGGTTTCCCCTCCACCCTTTTGTCTGAGGCCTCATGTTTTATTACGGGCTAGATTTCCATGATCTAGCCCCGAGTTCCTTCCTCCACATATCGGCGTTCATCGTCCTATGTGAGGCTCTACCCCGCATCCCCCCACACTTCGGCCTATGGCTCAAGGTCTTCAATTTGAAGCCGAAGGTGGTCGACGGTCAGCGTGCAGACTGCGGCAGGGCTATGGTAAGCAAGCTCTCCAATGCCGTCTGGCCCAAAGGGGCATTTCTCGAGACTGTCAAGGTGTGGCAACAAGAGTGATTCTACATTACCGAACCCTATGACACCAAGTGGGCAGCCACGCCTGACTTCAGATCCGGACCCCCCACGAGACTCACCTCATGGACCACCAAGGGCCTTGATTGGGGGTCCCAACCAGAGGTGATGATGCTACAGAAGTGCACCTCCAATGTGTTGGGTAAAAACACTAGTCTCACAAACGTGATTCAAGTGATGCTCTTCCACCGTGTCCTTCCCTGCCAACTCCGGTCCTCCCCCATGTGGGAGTTCAATCCGGAAGAACCACGTACCTTGAAGCGCTTCTTCGCCACCACGCACGAAGATATAAGGAAGCGGCTTTTCAAGGCCCAGAAGAGTTGGCAGATGAAGACCGAGGACATCGGACTCGACATCAAGAACCCGGCCTCAACGGTAAGCATAGTCTTTCCAAAGACCTATCCGGTCAATACTTCAAGTATAGTGAAGATTATATCACCTGTCTTCCATACAGGGATGGACGGCCAAGGTGAAGCGGATCAACTGTCTGACGCCGCTGCCGGAGAACCCGGCCACTCCCCAGGTAACAAAGATGTTGGTCCCGGCGCCGTATCAGGCGCCAGAGAAGAAGGCCAAGAAGAAGAAGGGCAAGGAGGCCAAGGGCGGCCCCCGCCACAAGGGCCCTTCGGACACAGTGTCCAGAGAGACCGAAGCCCTCTCCTCCCACGAAGGAGACGAGGAAGAAGAAGAGGATGAGGAGGTGGATAGCGACTCCCCTCATAAGGGAAGGAAGAAGAAGAGGGCGGCCTCCGAAGACCCGAAAAGGGAGGCGCCCAAGAGAGGGAAAGTGATCCTCCAGGACAGTTTGGACTCGGATGCCGAACTGGTCCCCAAAAAGCCTCCCAGTGTGAAGCCCCTGGCCGAATTGTAAGTATTCAGATACTCATTGTTTATCTTCGGCCTTCCTATTCCCATTATATAAGTTATTTTGCTATGTGCCTTTCAGCCCTCCACGCAAGCTCCCGAACACTCCGCTATCGGAGGGGAACTCTCTGCCGCCGAGATGGCAGAGAGCGAGACGCCGCCACAAGCCCCCTTGCCTATCACCATGGATGACACCGAGGTGTTTGTTGGGGATCGTTGCAGAAACTAAAAAATTTCTACGCATCACCAAGATCAATCTATGGAGAGACTAGCAGCAAGATAGAGGGGAGTGCATCTTCATACCCTTGAAGATCGCGACGCGGAAGCGTTACAAGAACGTGTATGAAGGAGTCGTACTCGTAGCGATTCAGATCGCGGTTGATTCCGATCCAAGCGCCGAACAACGGCGCCTCCGTGTTCAACACACATACAGCCCGGGGACGTCTCCTCCTTCTTGATCCAGCAAGGGGAGAGGAGAAGTTGAGGGAGAGCTCCGGCAGCACGACGGCGTGGTGGTGGAGCTTGCAGTTCTCCGGCAGGGCTTTGCCAAGCACTACGGAGGAGGAGGAGGAGGAGGAGGAGGAGGTGTTGGGGAGGGAGAGGGTTGCGCCAGGGGAAGGGGTGCAACTCCCATGTGCCTCCCCACTATATATAGGGGTGGAGGGGGCTGGTTTCTTGCCCTCCAAGTCCATTGGGGCGTTGGGAAAGGTGGGGGAAAGAAATCCCATCATTTCCTTTCCCCACCAATTGTTATCCCCTTTTTTAGGGATCTTGATCTTATCCCTTCGGGATATGATCTTATTCCTTCTAAGGGGGGATCTTGGTGCGCCTTGACCAGGGGTGTGGGGCCTTTCCCCCACTACCCACGTTCATGTGGGTTCCCCCATGCAGGTGGGCCCCACTCCGGAACCTTCTAGAACCTTCCCGGTACAATACCGAAAAATCCTGAACATTTTCCGGTGGCCAAAATAGGACTTCCCATATATAAATCTTTACCTCCGGACCATTCCGGAACTCCTCGTGACGTTCGGGATCTCATCCGGGACTCCGAACAACATTCAGTAACTGCACACTAATTCCCATAACAACTCTAGCGTCACCGAACCTTAAGTGTGTAGACCCTACGGGTTCGGCAATCATGCATACATGACCGAGACAGCTCTCTGGCCAATAACCAATAGCGGGATCTGGATACCCATGTTGGCTCCCACATGTTCCACGATGATCTCATCGGATGAACCACGATGTCGGGGATTCAATCAATCCCGTATACAATTCCCTTTGTCTATCGGTATGCTACTTGCCCGAGATTTGATCATCGGTATCCCTATACCTTGTTCAATCTCGTTACTGGAAAGTCTCTTTACTCGTTCTGTAACGCATGATCCCGTGGCTAACTCATTAGTCACATTGAGCTCATTATGATGATGCATTACCGAGTGGGCCCAGAGATACCTCTCCGTCATACGGAGTGACAAATCCCAGTCTCGATTCGTGCCAACCCAACAGACACTTTCGAAGATACCTATAGTGCACCTTTATAGCCACCCAGTTACGTTGTGACGTTTGGTACACCCAAAGCATTCCTACGGTATCCGGGAGTTACACAATCTCATGGTCTAAGGAAATGATACTTGACATTAGAAAAGCTCTTAGCAAACGAACTACACGATCTTGTGCTATGCTTAGGATTGGGTCTTGTCCATCACATCATTCTCCCAATGATGTTATCCCGTTATCAATGACATCCACTGTCCATGGTCAGGAAACCATAACCATCTGTTGATCAACGAGCTAGTCAACTAGAGGCTTACTAGGGACATGTTGTGGTCTGTGTATTCACACATGTATTACGGTTTCCAGTTAATACAATTATAGCATGAACAATAGACAATTATCATGAACAAGGAAATACAACAATAACCATTTCATTATTGCCTCTAGGGCATATTTCCAACAGTGTTATCCCGAAGACCTCTCCTAGCCGAGGGGGCGGACGAGGCTGTCGAGAAAGCGCTCGAGGTTAATACCTCGGTCGACCTAGGGGAGGCGACCCCTAAGAAAACCGACGGTGGAGACACCCAACAATCTGGACCCCAGGCGGACATCATTCCGGAGACCAACGCGGCTCCGGGATCGGGTGAGCAGCCCCTTTGAAAGAGGGGGAGGAGCATCAGCTTCATCAACGACCTCCACCAATCCGGAGGCTCCCAAAGCTCTGGAGGAAGCACTTCAACGTGCTTCCATTGTGGAGGAGCACCGCACCCTGATGGGTGAGGTGGTGGAGAAGGTTCAGTCTGCGAAAAGCGGACTGAACGAAGCTTTCACCACCCTACTAACAGGCTTTGAGGTATGCGACGTAATGTCCTACACACATTTTATTTTCATATAGGGGAATATACCTGTGTACAGAGTAGCCCCTGAGGCTCTGTCTGGTTTGAAAGAAACCGGACAGAGGATCCACATAGTATACGGGAGAGTTAACATACTGCTCTGTTATTGTAACAGGCTTCCCTATTGGCGGCGACTGCCCAGGACGCGGAAGTTTACGAACTCAATCAGAAGCTTCAGGTGGCCGATGAAGAGATCGACCGCATTAACAAGCGGTTCGACGAGACGCAAGGTATGCGTATAATGTTTAGAAGCTTTAGTTGTATATCAAAAGTGACATATATGTTTAGAGGTTAACCCATTGAATGCTTTGATTATGAGCATAGTTGGTGTAACCAAGGTTGAGACCCTCAAAGGCGCCCTTACCCAAGCCAAGAAAGAGGCGAAGGCAAACAAGGCAGCCGCTGACAAAGCGGCTGCAGAACTGAAGACCGAGCAGGCTGCACGCCGCCAACACGAAGCTCGGGTGACAGAAGTCGAGTAGGAGCTGAAGGATGCCATCAGAAAATGTGAGGCTTTAGAGGAGAAGACTTTGGCCCAATCGTCTAAACTCGCCAGAGCTCTCCAAGAGGCTAAAGAGGCGCGGGTCGAGTCCCGGAGTGCCCGCGAAGAGATCCGTCAAGCGAGGTAGATAGCGGCTGGTAAGGCCTTTCTTTTGCAGAGTATTTTTGGAGGTCAAAGATATGCTTTGCTCACTGCAGTGTGGAGTTCTCCAGACGCGTTTGCGGATCTTCCGAGGAGTGCTGCCAATGCCGCATAGTTCTTCCGAGCCCAGGAGGGGAACTCGACCGAGAAGTTGTTCTAGTCGCAATTTCTTGCGTCGGAGCACCCCGACACCTCTGAACGACCAGTTGAAGCAGCAGATGGAGCTGCATAGGGTGGTCGGTTTAGCCATGAAGGATCTAATAATCCAGTTTTGGCCGGTCGAACCAATTCCCAGTAGCTACTTTGGTTTGGTGAAGCGGCTCATCGACCCGCTGCCTCGGATTGATGCCGTGAAGCGCTCGGCCTGCATAGAAGGTGTTCGGATGGCCTTCGCCCGCATCAAGATGCAATGGGCAAAGATGAAGGCCACCAACGTGGCGACCGCAGGCCCGCCTGAAGGTAAAGATCATCGGAAGCCAGAGAGATACTTCGACGACGTCCTAGAAGGGGCCTGGATAGTAGAGGGCCAATGTTCTAAGGATGTCATATTTGAGTAGATGTATTCGGGTTGTAAAAAGTATGTTATGAACCCATGCTTGCAATATATATGTGTGTGTGTGTGTTGCGCCTTTTGTTTCAAGCGATTTTTCCTCCTGTGCGGCCATTTTACTTATAAAAGTTGTCAGTCGTCGGCTTCGGCCCCCACGTAGATGCTATGTGGGTGTTTGTCGTAACGCGTGACCACACTTTATCCAACGTCTTGGTCCGTAAAAGAGGTGTCCGCGAGGTGAACCAGGCAATCAGACTATGCAGCTTTATTACTTTTACTTAGCCATAGGAGTTTGACTGTGGGGCTAAGTACTAGCCCCTTGTGCGTGTGCGGCAATCCGGACTATGGTGCCTTTTCCACGTGGCTGGACGAAGACCAGCCCCTCATACAACACAGAGTGAATCGCTAACAATTTGTAGTAAGTCTCCGAATCACTGACCAGCTCTCGCTTATCATGACAGTTAGTTTTCGGCTTTCTCTACTGAGGTACTTGATCGGACGAACAGAAGTACAATCGCAGTAGTTCTCCCTTTACGAACAGGAGCCAGACAAGGTGGTAAGCACAGGAGCTAGGCAACCCAACTGTAGACCAAAGACATGACTCGGAGCCGATGCATATAATGCAATATCCAGGACGCCAAAGAGTACCCTCTAGGTGTTCGGACTTGAAAATGTGCGGAGCCGAATACATCCCCCGGTGGTAAGGCCGGACTAAAGCACGTGTGGCAATGTGAAGTAAGAGGGAATACTTATGGCAATATGAAATAAATCAGTACCAAATGAAAGTGGTGATCAACTATTTCCTTTATACCCTGATTAATAAGTCGAGACGTGTCATTACCAAAGAAGCCATAAATATCGAGGCTATTTTACATGTCGAGAGTTTACACAAGGGAAAGTTTTACACAGGGCCTAAAAGTAGTGGTTTGAAGATCCCAATGATGCCCTGCCGCACGTCTGCATCATTTATCTTTGGTGAGAAATCCTTTGAGAGGAGAGATCGATGGTCGTCTGCAAGAAAGAAGGACCTAGAAAAGAGCCCTTGTACAACCGTAGAGTGGGCAGGTTTCTAATGAACCTGCAGTGGAAAAATATTAAGGTCCGAATAGGGTCAAGCCGTACTATAGACCTTTTCTGCGGTGTGTCCGGCGATGCCCAAGGTATTAGAAATGTGTAATTATGTACGCACAGTATGTATGCCGCAACCTTATAGGGTGATCGGCAGAGGATAAACTGCTATTCCATCTCCGGATCTGCCGAGCTATCGCTCTGTAATCTAGATCGGACTCACTTAGCAGTGTCATGCGTCTTGATGACTGATGAGCTATTCGGCTTAATGAGGCCGCTCTGTACCTCGGCTGCTAGGGCCACGATGTGCTCCTCGGTACGGAGGGAGCACTCCATATTTCCATTTACTGTGATGACACCACGCGGTCCGGGCATTTTGAGCTTCAAATAAGCATACTGTGGGACTGCATTAAAGTGGGCGAAAGCAGTTCGTCCAAGAAGTGGATGATAACCACTACGGAAAGGGATGATATCGAAGATCAATTCTTCACTTTGAACGTTATCTCGAGAGCCGAATACTACTTCCAGTGTTAAGGAGCCCTTGCTGTGGGCCCCCACGCCGGGTATCACTCCTTTAAAGGTAGTGTTACTAGGCTTGATTCTTGACGGGTCAATACCAATCTTACGGACAGTGTCCTGATAGATCAAACTGAGACTGATGCCGCCGTCCATAAATACTCTAGTGAGATGGCATCCGTCAATGATGGGATCAAGGACCAGGGCCGCCGAGCCTCCATGACGGATACTGGTTGGGTGGTCCCTGCAATCAAAGGTGATCGAACAAGCCGACCATGGGTTTAATTTTGGGGCGACAGGCTCTACGGCGTAGATGTCCCTTAATGTGCGCTTGCGCTCCCTCTTGGGGATGTGGGTGACATGTATCATGTTCACAGTTTTCACCTCGGGGGGAAACTTCTTCTGTGTTTGGAGGGCGCGGCTCATCATCGTCCTCGCTTTGAGGTCCTTTCCCCTTATGTTCGGTATTTAATTTACCAGCCTGTTTAAAAACCCAGCAGTTTCTGTTGGTGTGGTTGGCAGGCTTGTCAGGGGTGCCATGAATCTGGTAGGTCCTATCCAGTATTTTGTCCAAATTGGATGGACCATCTCTATTTTCTTTGAACGGTTGCTTCCGTTGACCGGGTTTTGAGCCACTGAATCCGGCATTTACTGTCATATCCTTGGTTTCTTCGTTGTTGTCCCGGCGCTTATTTTTTCTGCGTCGTGGCCTTCCATTGCCATCCCTGGCCTCAGAGGTGCCTGGGTCGCTGGTACTGTTGCTTCTATGATCCAGCCAGCTATCTTCGCCCACACAGAAGCGGGTCATAAGTGTAGTAAGAGCTGCCAAATTCTTCGGCTTCTCCTGACCGAGGTATCGGGCGAGCCATTCGTCATTGACGTGTGTTTAAATGCCGCTAAGGCTTCGGCATTTGGTCAATCGACAATTTGGTTCTTTTTAATTAAGAACCGAGTCCAAAGTTTGCGGGCTGACTCTCCGGGTTGCTGGATTATGTGACTCAGGTCATCAGCGTCCGGTGGCCGGACATAAGTGCCCTGAAAGTTGTCCTGAAAAGCATCCAATAAGTCCTCCCAACTACCAATCAAGTTCTCTGGGAGGCTATTCAACCAGTGGCGTGCTGGTCCTCTCAACTTTAGGGGGAGCTATTTGATGGCGTAGAGATCATCTCCGCGAGCCATGTGAATGTGGAGAAGAAAATCTTCAATCCATACAGCGGGATCTGTCGTGCCATTATAAGGTTCGATGTTTACGGGTTTAAACCCTTCCGAAAACTGGTGCTACATAAACTCATTGGTAACGCACATGGGGTGTGCGGCACCTCTATATCAGGCGACATCGCGACGAAGTTCGGATGACATCTGTGTTCGGGGCTGAGCTTGATGGGGAACATAGTAATTTCAAAAAAAAATCCTACGCACACGTAGGATCATTGTGATGCATAGCAACGAGAGGGGAGAGTGTGTCCACGTACCCTCGTAGACCAAAAGCGGAAGCGTTAGCACAACGCGGTTGATGTACTCGTACATCTTCACGATCCGACCAATCCAAGTACAGAACGCATGGCACCTCCGAGTTCAGCACGCGTTCAACTTGATGATGTCCCGCGAGCTACGATCTAGCGGAGCTTCGCCGGAGAGTTTCTTCAGCATGACGGCATGATGACGGTGATGATGATGCTACCGATGCAGGGCTTCGCCTAAGCACCGCTACGATAAGATCGAGGTGGATTATGGTGGAGGGGGGCACCGCACACGGCTTGGAACAATCAACTTGTGTGTCTTTGGGTGCCCCCCGGCAACCCATATATAAAGGAGCAAGGGGGGAGGCCGGCCAGCCTTGGTGCGCCCCAAGGAGAGGAGGAATCCTCTTCCTACTAGGAAGAGGATTCATCCTTTCCTAGTCCAACTAGGAAGAGGGAAGGGGGAGGAAAGAGAGGGAGAGGGAGAGGGAAAGAGGGGTCGCGCCCCCCCTCCCCTAGTCCAATTCGGACTCCTCATGGGAGGGGGCGCGCCACCTCCTGGGCTGCTGCTCTCTCTCTCTCTCCTCAGGCCCACTAAGGCTCAATACTTCCCCGGGGGGTTCCGATAACCCCTCCGGCACTCCGGTTTTGTCCGATATCACCTGGAACACTTCCGGTATCCGAATATAGTCGTCCAATATATCGATCTTTACATCTCGACTATTCCAGGACTCCTCGTCATGTCTGTGATCATATCCGGGACTCCGAACTACCTTCGGTACATCAAAACACAAAAACTCATAGTATCGATCGTCACCGAACTTTAAGCGTGCGGACCCTACGGGTTCGAGAACTATGTAGACATGATCGAGACACGTCTCCGGTCAATAACCAATAGCGGAACTTGGATGCTCATATTGGCTCCCACGTATTCTACGAAGATCTTTATCGGTCAAACCGCATAACAACATACGTTGCTCCCTTTGTCATCGGTATGTTACTTGCCCGAGGTACGATCGTCGGTATCTCAATACCTAGTTCAATCGCGTTACCGGCAAGTCTCTTTACTCGTTCCGTAATACATCATCCCGCAACTAAATCATTAGTTACAATGCTTGCAAGGCTTATAGTGATGTGTATTACCGAGTGGGCCCAGAGATACCTCTCCGACAATCGGAGTGACAAATCCTAATCTCGAAATACGCCAACTCAACAAGTACCTTCGGAGATACCTGTAGAGAACCTTTATAATCACCCGGTTACGTTGTGACATTTGGTAGCACACAAAGTGTTCCTCCAGTAAACGGGAGTTGCATAATCTCATAGTCATAGGAACATGTATAAGTCATGAAGAAAGCAATAGCAACATACTAAATGATCAAGTGCTAAGCTAATGGAATGGGTCAAGTCAATCACATCATTCTCCTAATGATGTGATCCCGATAATCAAATGACAACTCATGTCTATGGCTAGGAAACATAACCATCTTTGATCAACGAGCTAGTCAAGTAGAGGTCTATGTATTCACACATGTATCATGTTTCTGGTTAATACAATTCTAGCATGAATAATAAACATTTAGCATGATATTAGGAAATAAATAATAACTTTATTATTGCCTCTAGGGCATATTTCATTCAGTCTCCCACTTGCACTAGAGTCAATAATCTAGATTACACAGTAATGATTCTAACACCCATGGAGCCTTGGTGCTGATCATGTTTTGCTCGTGGAAGAGGCTTAGTCAACGGGTCTGCAACATTCAGATCCGTATGTATCTTGCAAATCTCTATGTTTCCCACCTGGACTTGATCCCGAATGGAGTTGAAGCGTCTCTTGATGTGCTTGGTTCTCTTGTGAAATCTGGGTTCCTTTGCCAAGGCAATTGCACCAGTATTGTCACAAAAGTTTTTCATTGAACCCGATGCACTAGGTATGACACCTAGATCGGATATGAACTCCTTCATCCAGACTCCTTCATTCACTGCTTCCGAAGCAGCAATGTACTCCGCTTCACACATAGATCCCGCCACGACGCTTTGTTTAGATCCGCTCCAACTGACAGCTCCACCGTTCAATATAAATACGTATCCGGTTTGCAATTTAGAATCATCCGGATCAGTGTCAAAGCTTGCATCAACGTAATCATTTATGAAGAGCTCTTTGTCACCTCCATAAACGAGAAACATATCCTTAGTCCTTTTTAGGTATTTCAGGATGTTCTTGACCGTTGTCCAGTGATCCACTCCTGGATTAGTTTGGTACCTCCTTGCTAAAGTAATAGCAAGGCACACATCAGGTCTGGTACAAAGCATTGCATACACGATAGAGCCTATGGCTGAAGCATAGGGAACATCTTTCATTTTCACTCTATCTTCTGCAGTGGTCGGGCATTGAGTCTTACTCAACTTCATACCTTGTAATAGGCAAGAACCCTTTCTTTGCCTGATCCATTTTGAACTTCTTCAAAACTTTGTCAAGGTATGTGCTTTGTGAAAGTCCAATTAAGCATCTTGATCTATCTCTATAGATCTTGATGCCCAATATGTAAGCAGCTTCACCAAGGTCTTTCATTGAAAAACTCTTATTCAAGTATCCTTTTATGCTATCCAGAAATTCTACATCATTTCCAATCAACAATATTTCATCCACATATAATATTAGAAATGCTACAGAGCTCCCACTCACTTTCTTGTAAATACAGGCTTCTCCAAAAGTATGTATAAAACCATATGCTTTGATCACACTATCAAAACGTTTATTCCAACTCCGAGAGGCTTGCACCAGTCCATAAATGGATCGTTGGAGCTTGCATACTTTGTTAGCACCCTTTGGATTGATAAAACCTTCAGGTTGCATCATATACAACTCTTCTTCCAGAAATCCATACAGGAATGCAGTCTTTACATCCATTTGCCAAATTTCATAATCGTAAAATGCGGCAATTACTAACATGATTCGGACGAACTTAAGCATCGCTACGGGTGAGAAGGTCTCATCGTAGTCAACTCCTTGAACTTTGAAAGTGCGTTATATCGACTAGAGGGGGGTGAATAGGCGATTTTTATGAAATTCTTCACTGAGGAATTTGCTAGTGAGGAAATTCCTTAGCGAAGAACTACTTGCAGCGGAATAAGTACTCCGAAGTAAACATAACAGAATACATGCATGATAATCATGATGAAATGAAAACAAACACAGAGTACAGAAAGCGTAAGCACAGGATAGCACAAGATGAAGACAAATAGACTGAAGAAATTGAACTGAGGAAATTGAGAAAGTCTTCAGTCAAAGTCTTCAAACACAGATATGAACAAACACACGACACAGTAACGAAGAAATGGAAGTGTTGAGGAAATAGAACCAGTTGGCTTGGTGAAGATAATGATTTGGTAGACCAGTTCCAACTGCTGTCTCAGTTGTACATCTGGCTGGAGCGGCTAGGTATTTAAACCTGAGGACACACAGTCCCAGACACACAGTCCTCACCGTATTCTCCTTGAGCTAAGGACACATGGTCCTCGCCCAATCACTCGTGGTAAGTCTTCAGGTGACTTCCGAACCTTCACAAACTCGGTCACTCGGCGATCCACAATTCCTCTTGGATGCTCTAGACCATGATGCCTAACCGTCTGGAAGAAGCACAGTCTTCAAAGGTAACAAGCGTCGGATCCACGCAAGATCAATCTCTTTAGTGATGCTCAGTCACTTTGGGTTTGTAGGTGTTTGGGTTTGGGTTTTGGATTTTCCTCACTTGATGATTTTCGCTCAAAGTCCTCAGAGGATGGGATGCTCTCAAATGACAAGTGTCAGTTTCTCGTGGAGCAGCCAACCAGCTAGTGGTTGTAGGGGGGGCTATTTATAGCCTAGGGAGCAGCCCGACATGATAAGACATAAATGCCCTTCAATGATATGACCGTTAGGTGGATAAGATATTTTGGAACAGCTGGCGCGTAGCACAGCAACAGTCGGAAATTTGAGGTACTAATTCCTCAGGGCTATCATGTTCCTCACAGTATAGGCAATCCGCACTGGCCAATTCCTAACTCCTTAGTCAGAACAAATTCCTCGGCGACCAGAAGAACTGCATCTCTGTCACTGGAGAAATTGACTGAGCTATATGAGATTTCCAATGGCTTCGCTCAAAGGGATTGGTAGGTGTAGGATTTTGAGTTGAGCATCACATGGAAATTTTCCTTAGTATTTCCTTGACCCCCTTTAACAGTACGGTATTTCCTATGACTCAAGAAAGAGAAAATGAAACTATGAAAATAAAAGTCTTCACACTTCATGTTCCTCGAATGAATACCAAGTCTTCAAGGTCACACCAATTTCTTCACTTTCAAAGTCTTTAGAAAGTCTTCAGAATACCAAAGTCTTCAGTCGAAGAACTTCATTTTTAGGGGTCGAATTTCTCTGTAAATATCAAACTCCTCATAGACTTATAGACTTGTATACACTCATAAACTCATTAGTCCCTTAACCTATAAGTCTTCAATACACCAAAATCACTAAGGGGCACTAGATGCACTTACAAACTTGTCGAAAACCTTTCGCAACAAGTCGAGCTTTGTAGACAGTAACATTACCATCAGCGTATGTCTTCTTCTTGAAGATCCATTTATTTTCGATGGCTTGTCGATCATCCAGCAAGTCAACCAAAGTCCATACTTTGTTCTCATACATGGATCCCATCTCATATTTCATGGCCTCAAGCCATTTTGCGGAATCTGGGCTCATCATCGCTTCCTCATAGTTCGTAGGTTCGTCATAGTCTAGTAACATGACCTCCAGAACAGGATTACCGTACCACTGTAGTGCAGATCTTACTCTGGTTGACCTATGAGGTTCGGTAGTAACTTGATCTGAAGTTTCATGATCATCATCATTAACTTCCTCACTAATTGGCTTAGGTGTTACAGGAACCGGTTTCTGTGATGAAGTACTTTCCAATAAGGGAGCAGGTACAGTTACCTCATCAAGTTCTACTTTCCTCCCACTCACTTCTTTCGAGAGAAACTCCTTCTCTGGAAAGGATCCAAATTTAGCAATAGAAGTCTTGCCATTCGGATCTATGATAGAAGGTGTACCCAACAGTCTCCTTTGGGTATCCTATGAAGACACATTTCTCTGATTTGGGTTCGAGCTTATCAGGTTGAAGCTTTTCACATAAGCATCGCAGCCCCAAACTTTTGAAACGACAACTTTGGTTTCTTGCCAAACCATAGTTCATAAGGCGTCGTATCAACGGATTTAGATGGTGCCCTATTTAACGTGAATGCAGCCGTCTCTAAAGCATAACCCAAAATGATAGCGGTAAATCGGTAAGATACATCATAGATTGCACCATATCTAGTAAAGTACGATTACGACGTTCGGACACACCATTACGCTGTGGTGTTCCGGGTGGTGTGAGTTGCGAAACTATTCCGCATTGTTTCAAATGATGACCAAACTCGTAACTCAAATATTCTCCACGATCACATCGTAGAAACTTTATTTTCTTGTTATGATGATTTTGTACTTCACTCTGAAATTCTTTGAACTTTTCAAATGTTTCAGACTTATGTTTCATTAAGTAGATATACCCATATCTGCTCAAATCATCTGTGAAGGTGAGAAAATAACGATACCCGCCGCGAGCCTCAACGTTCATTGGACCACATACATCAGTATGTATGATTTCCAACAAATCGGTCGCTCGCTCCATAGTTCCGGAGAACGGCGTTTTAGTCATCTTGCCCATGAGGCATGGTTCGCAAGTACCAAGTGATTCATAATCAAGTGATTTCAAAAGTCCATCGGAATGGAGTTTCTTCATGCGCTTTACACCAATATGACCTAAACGGCAGTGCCACAAATAAGTTGCACTATCATTATCAGCTCTGCATCTTTTGGCTTCAATATTATGAATATGTGTATCACTACTATCGAGATTTAATATAAATAGACCACTCCTCAAGGGTGCATGACCATAAAAGATATTACTCATATAAATAGAACAACCATTATTCTCTGATTTAAATGAATAATCGTCTCGCATCAAACAAGATCCAGATATAATGTTCATGCTCAACGCTGGCACCAAATAACAATTATTTATGTCTAAAACTAATCAAAAGGTAGATGTAGAGGTAGCGTGCCGACCGCGATCACATCGACTTTGGAACCATTTCCCACACGCATCGTCACCTCATCCTTAGCCAATCTTCGCTTAATCCGTAGCCCCTGTTTCGAGTTGCAAATATTAGCAACAGAACCAGTATCAAATACCCAGGTGCTACTGCGAGCATTAGTAAGGTACACATCAATAACATGTATATCACATATACCTTTGTTCACCTTGCCATCCTTTTTATCCGCCAAATACTTGGGGCAGTTCCGCTTCCAGTGACCAGTTTGCTTGCAGTAGAAGCACTCAGTCTCAGGCTTAGGTCCAGACTTGGGTTTGTTCTCCTGAACAGCAACTTGTTTGTTGTTCTTCTTGAAGTTACCCTTCTTCTTCCCTTTGCCCTTTTTCTTGAAACTGGTGGTCTTGTTGACCATCAACACTTGATGCTCCTTCTTGATTTCTACCTCCGAAGCCTTTAGCATTGCGAAGAGCTCGGGAATTGTCTTATCCATCCCTTGCATATTATAGTTCATCACAAAGCTCTTGTAGCTTGGTGGCAGTGATTGAAGAATTCTGTCAATAACACTATCATCCGGAAGATTAACTCCCAGTTGAATCAAGTGATTATTATACCCAGACATTTTGAGTATATGTTCACTGACAGAACTATTCTCCTCCATCTTGCAGTTGTAGAACTTATTAGAGACTTCATATCTCTCCATCTGGGCATTTGCTTGAAATATTAACTTCAACTCCTGGAACATCTCATATGCTCCATGACATTCAAAACGTCGTTGAAGTCCCGGTTCTAAGCCGTAAAGCATGGCACACTGAACTATCGAGTAGTCATCATCTTTGCTCTACCAGACGTTCATAACATCTATTGTTGCTCCTGCAACAGGTTTGGCACCTAGCGGTGCTTCCAGGACGTAATTATTCTATGCAGCAATGAGGATAATCCTCAAGTTACAGACCCAGTCCGTGTAATTGCTACCATCATCTTTCAACTTTGCTTTCTCAAGGAACGCATTAAAATTCAACGGAACAACGATACGGGCCATATATCTACAACAACATAGACATGCAAAATACTATCAGGTACTAAGTTCATGATAAATTAAAGTTCAGTTAATCAAACTATCAAAGAACTCCCACTTAGATAGACATCCCTCTAATCATCTAAGTGATCACATGATCCATATCAACTAAACCATGTCCGATCATCACGTGAGATGGAGTAGTTTTCAATGGTGAACATCACTATGTTGATCATATCTTCTATATGATTCACCCTCGACCTTTCGGTCTCAGTGTTCCGAGGCCATATCTGCATATGCTAGGTGAGGGAGTCCTGGATTAGGGGGTGTTCGGACATCCGAACTATACCTTCGCCGGACTCCAGGACTATGAAGATACAAGATTGAAGACTTCGTCCCGTGTCCGAATGGGACTTTCCTTGGCGTGGAAGGCAAGCTAGGCGATGCGGATATTCAAGATCTCCTACTTATGTAACCGACTCTGTGTAACCCTAACCCTATCCGGTGTCTATATAAACCGGAGGGTTGTAGTCCGTAGGACGAACCCCCATCATACACAATCATACCATAGGCTAGCTTCTAGGGTTTAGCCTCCTTGATCTCGTGGTAGATCTACTCTTGTACTACCCATATCATCAATATTAATCAAGCAGGAGTAGGGTTCTATCTCCATCGAGAGGGCCCGAACCTGGGTAAACTTCGTGTCCCTTGTCTCCTGTTACCACCCGACCTTGACGCACAGTTCGGGACCCCCTACCCGAGATCCGCCGGTTTTGACACCGACATTGGTGCTTTCATTGAGAGTTCCTCTGTGTCGTCGCCTTTAGGCCCGATGGCTCCTCTGATCATCAACAACGATGAGGTCCAGGGTGAGACTTTTCTCCCCGGACAGATCTTCGTCTTTGGCGGCTTCGCTCTGCGGGCCAATTCGCTTGGTCATCTGGAGCAGATCGAAAGCTACACCCCTGGCCATCAAGTCAGGTTTGGAAGCTTAAAATACACGGCTGATATCCGCGGAGACTTGATCTTTGACGGGTTTGAGCCACAGCCAAGCGTGTCGCACTATCTCGAGGGGCATGATCTAGCACCGGTTCCGACCCTTAACTCGGAGCCTATAGCACCAATTGAGGATGAGCGGTTGGACGTCACCTCGGGGGCTCCGACCTCAAAGGCGATCGAGCCAAACGCCAGCCCCGCACTCCGGGTGACCCGTGATCCCGAGGGTCCGGACTCCTCCCCGGACTCCAAACCCCCCGCGCCCCTGCCAGTCGAAGCCGATTGGGCGCCGATAATGGAGTTCACCGCCGCAGACATCTTTCAGCACTCGCCTTTTGGTGACATCCTGAATTCTCTCAAGTCTCTCTCTTTATCAGGAGAGCCCTGGCCGGATTACGGTCAGCGAGGATGGGATACGGACGATGAAGAAATTCAAAGCCCTCCCACCACCCACTTGGTAGCCACTGTCGACGATTTAACCGACATGCTTGACTTCGGCTTCGAAGACTTCGACGGTATGGACGACGAGGTAGGAAACGAACAGGAACCAGCACCTGTAGGGCGCTGGACGGCCACCTCGTCATATGACGTATATATGGTGGATACTCCAAAAGATGGAGATGGCGATGGAACAACGGGGGATGACACCTCCAAGAAACATCCAAAGCACCGGTGTCAACGGCGCCGCTCTAAATCCCGCCAAAGCAAAAACGGTGATTCCAGCACGGGAGATAATACTACGCCGGATAGCGCCAAAGAACACCCAACCCAGCAAGATTCAGCGCAGGAAGATGGAGAAGCCAGTCCTCATGAGAGAGCGGCAGAATGAGAGGTTGAGGATGATAACTATATGCCTCCCTCCGAAGACGAGGCAAGCCTCGATGAGGACGAATTCGTCATACCATCAGACCCCGCCGAACAAGAGCTTTTCAAACGCAGGCTTTTAGCCACGGCGAACAGCCTAAAGAAAAAGCAGCAACAGCTTAGAGCTGATCAAGATTTGCTAGCTGATAGATGGACTGAAGTCCTTGCGGCCGAAGAGTATGAACTCGAGCGCCCCTCCAAGAATTACCCAAAGCGCAGGCCGCTACCCCGATCAGAGGAGGAAGCGCCTACATCACCAGTGCACGACATGGAAGACCGGCCACCTCGCGGCCGCGACAGAGAGGCATGTCGGACCTCCAACCAAGCCATGCCCCGACGTCGCTCAACCAAGGCACGGGAAAATGCGCCAGACCTGCGAGATGTACTGGAGGATAAAGCAAGGCAAACAAGATCGATCTACGGATCGCGCAGGCGCCCGACGACACGTGACGATGACCTTCACTCCGGACACAATAAATCCGGCCGGGCCGAACACAACAGACACAGCTCTTCCGAGCTGCGTCGTGACATAGCCCAGTACAGGGGCGCCGCACACCCACTATGCTTCACAGATGAAGTAATGGATCATAAAATCCCAGAGGGTTTCAAACCCGTAAACATCGAATCATACAATGGCACCACAGATCCGGCGGTATGGATCGAGGATTATCTCCTTCACATCCACATGGCACGTGGCGATGATCTACACGCCATACAATACCTCCCTCTCAAACTCAAAGGACCGGCCCGGCACTGGCTTAACAGCCTGCCAGCAGACTCAGTCGGTTCTTGGGAGGACCTGGAGGCCGCATTCCTCGACAACTTCCAGGGCACTTATGTGCGACCACCGGATGCCGACGACCTAAGCCACATAATTCAGCAGCCAGAAGAATCGGTCAGGAAATTCTGGACACGGTTCCTAACAAAGAAAAACCAGATAGTCGACTGTCCGGACGCAGAAGCCCTAGCAGCCTTCAAACATAACATCCGCGACGAGTGGCTTGCCCGGCACCTGGGACAGGAAAAGCCGAAATCTATGGCAGCCCTCACGACACTCATGACCCGCTTTTGTGCGGGCGAAGATAGCTGGCTAGCTCGTAGCAACAACTTATCAAAGAACCCTGGTAATTCGGATACCAAGGACAAAAGTGGCAGGACACGTCAAAATAAGCAAAAGCACCGCGTCAGCAGCGACAGCAATGAAGATACGGCAGTGAACGCCGGATTCAGAGGCTATAAATCCGGTCAGCGGAAAAAGCCATTTAAAAAGAATACTCAGGGCCCGTCCAGTTTGGACCGAATACTCGACCGCTTGTGCCAGATCCATGGCACCCCCGAAAGGCCAGCCAATCACACCAACAGGGATAGTTGGGTGTTCAAGCAGGCAGGAAAGTTAAGAGCCGAAAACAAAGACAAGGGGCTGCATAGCGATGACGAGGAGGAGTCCAGGCCGCCAAAAAACAATGGACAGAAGGGGTTTCCCCCACAAGTGCGGACGGTGAACATGATATACGCAACCCACATTCCCAAGAAGGAGCGGAAGCGTGCGCTACGGGACGTATACGCGATGGAGCCAGTCGCCCCAAAGTTCAACCCATGGTCCTCTTGTCCGATCACCTTTGATCGAAGGGACCACCCCAGTAGCATCCGTCATGGCGGCTTTGCCGCATTGGTTCTCGACCCAATCATCGATGGATTTCATCTCACAAGAGTCCTCATGGACGGCGGCAGTAGCCTGAACCTGCTTTACCAGGATATAGTGCGGAAAATGGGCATAGATCCATCAAGGATTAAGCCCACAAGGACGACCTTTAAAGGCGTTATACCAGGTGTAGAAGCCAACTGTACAGGCTCCGTAACACTTGATGTGGTCTTCGGATCTCCGGATAACTTCCGAAGCGAAGAGTTAATCTTCGACATAGTCCCGTTCCGCAGTGGCTATCACGCCCTGCTCGGACGAACTGCATTTGCCAAGTTCAATGTGGTGCCGCACTACGCATATCTCAAGCTCAAGATGCCAGGCCCTCGAGGAGTAATCACGGTCAACGGAAACACCGAACACTCCCTCTCTATGAAGGAGCACACGGCGGCTCTCGCAGCGGAAGTACAAAGCAGCCTTTTTAGGCAACTCTCCAGTCCGGCCGTTAAAAAGACAGACACTGTCAAGCGCGCCTGGAGTAACCTACAACAAGACCGCCTAGCACGATCTGAGCAGGCGTAACAATGCGGCCCCAACCCCAGCCATCGCGACATAGCGAAGCTAGTACCTCGCGTACATAATTATGCCCTTGAAATACCATGGGCACAGGGGAAGGGGCACAGTAACGGCATGCCCGAAATACGGCTTAAAACGTAGTAGGGGCTGCCGGATTCTTTTTTTACTTTCAAGACTCCACACTTTGGACGACCTGTTCGGCAATTCAACTGCCGCACAAACGATGCAAGATCCAGGGAAGCAGACAAAGCTACGCCGCATTATGGAACTCTCAGGTGGTCTCTATTACGAGCGGTATATCTGTTTCGAACACAATTCCGCGGCCTGCCCCTGGCTAGGATATGTTAAATAGTCTAATATCTTTTTGCTTATCGCACTACTTGTATCGTCCGGCTTTGATAAATAGCCTCTTTATAAACAATGCATAGCTTTTTGTCTATTTTTTTGCATTATTCCCTTTTAATATATATGTTTATTAAATAACATGATCGCACCCGTACACCATGGTACGGCAAACACGCCAGGGGCTTCAGTACCCTTCGATCTGGTGTGAGAAGTCCGTACACTTTCACAAGTGCGGCACCCCGAACTTATAGCACTATATGCATCGGCTCCGAATCATGATTTGGGTCAATAGTTGGGTTTGCCCGGCTCCTATGTTTTGGTGCCTTACGTTCCGCTATATCAGCTAAGGTAGCACTAGGAGAACCACTGCGATTGTGCCCCGGTTCAGCTGGGTTAAGCACCTTAGTGGAGAAAGCTAAAACTGACTGTCATGATAAGGCGAGAGACCGGTCGCTGTTCGAGAGGTTTTTCGAGTCCCTAAAGGCTTATGCCGCTTCGAGCGAGGAGCTGGCTTTGTCCGGCCAAAGGCGTGGATAGCGCCCCGAATTCGGCCTTCCGAACTAGGGGCTTCGCCGAAATTTAAAATTATAAAGTTCTATGGCTAAGTGAGAGTGTTCAAGCATTATAGTCCGATTGCCTGGTTCATTGTGCTGAGCGCCTCCCTCGAAGGACCCAACCATGGGAAAAAGAGCGCTTAGGTTTATCCCGAACACCCCAGCACTAGCGGCATGGGGGCAGAAGCCGACGACTGGCCATCTCTCAATTTTTGATAAACGGCCGCACAGAAAATAATATTTTAAATTCAATAAGCATTGCTTAGCGCATATGAACAAGTTTTCAGCGCACAGGATAAACACGAGCGAGTTCATTCAAAAATTACATCTTTCGTACATTCATCCGCAATAAGGCGGGCACCAGCAAGAACATCCTTGTAGTAGTTCTCGGGCTTGCGATGCTCCTTCCGCTGCGGCGGCCCGTCCTTCACCAGCTTCTCACCGTCAAGCTTACCCCAGTGCACCTTTGCACGAGCAAGGGCCCTCCGGGCACCTTCGATGCAGGCGGAACGCTTGATGACCTCAAGCCTTAGACAGGCCTCCACCAGCCGCCGCACCAGCCCAAAGTAGCTCCCAGGCAGGGCCTCTCCGGGCCATAGCCGAACTATGAAGCCCTTCATGGCTTGTTCAGCCGCCTTGTGGAGCTCGACCAGCTGTTTCAGCTGGTCGCTCAAGGGCACAGGGTGTCCGGCCTCAGAATACTGAGACCAGAACACACTCTCCGTCGAGCTTCCCTCTTCAGCTCGGTAGAATGCGGCGGCGTCGGATACGCTGCGGGGAAGACCTGCGAACGCCCTTGGAGAACTCCAGATTCGGGTAAGTGACAAGTAGTTTACTTTTATATTTCTACTTTGCATTAAGAATGCCTTACCCGCTGCTATCTTTTTCATCTCCTCCAACTCTTGGAGGGCCTTCTGGGCTTCGGCCTTGGCACCCTTGGCGGTCTCAAGGGCCGACGCGAGCTCGGATGCTTGCGCCTTTGACTCAAGCTCCAAGCTCTCATGTTTTTTCATGAGAGCCTGCAGCTCTTGCTGCACCTCGCCAACCTGAGCCCCAAGTCTTTCTCGCTCGGTGCGCTCCTCAGCCGTTTTCTTTTCGGACTTAGATAGCGCCTGCTTGAGGGTCGCCACCTCAGTTGTGGCCCCTACAATAAGCAGTACGATCCTATTATTCTTTGCAATCACGCCTCTCTATAGGCACCTTTTTTTCTTTATAGGGTATTTCTTACCTTCTTTTTCCTCGAGCTGCCATTTGGCAAGGCCGAGCTCTTGCTCGGTTCGCCCGAGGTCCTTTTTTAGGACATCCACCTGTGCAGTCAGTGCGGCGGTGGATAGCAGCGAAGCCTGCATACGCATATTGACTCTTTATTGTTAGACTCCTGCGAAAATTAATAGATCCTCGATTCGGCTTTTCTTTCCGAACGCCGAACAGAGCATCAGGGGCTACTGTCTATGCGGTAATATTTTGACATATTTTTACTTACCTCAAAGCCTGTCAGAAGGCTAGCGCAAGCTTCAGTCAGTCCGCTCTTGGCGGACTGAACCCTTTGGATCACCGTACTCATAATAGTACGGTGTTCCTCGTTGATGGAGGCGCCGTCAAGCACCTCCAGCAGATTGTCCGGCACCTCCGGTTGGACGGAGGCCGCCGGCTCAGAAGGCTTGCTCCTCTTGGAAGGAGTTCGCCTACCGCGAACCGGAATTGTTGAAGAGTCCGGCGCGGCGTCCGGCATAAAACCGGACTCGGAGCCCTCGGGGGTCCTGTCCCCTTTATCCCTGGGGTCCGGGAGGTCGCCTTTCGGCTCCTCCAAGACCACCTCCTCCTGCCTCGGAGCTTGTTGCGACGCCACTTCGGCATCGTCTACAGTGCGGGGGGAGACAGCGGGCGGAACTGAGTTCACGTCCGACGTATCTAGGGAGCCGCTCGACGAATCGTCGAGTTCGGCCCGGGGCGGGCTGCACAAATATGTTCGGCATTATGGAAAGCCGAACAACCTAGGAATATCATGAGTCACTCTGGTATACGAATACTTATGAGTTTGCCGGACGCTTGGCCCTGTTCGGCCACTCCTCTCCGCTCTCTTCGGCGTCGTGGGAGTAGTCCGGCGGAGGGGTCTTCCTTTTCCTAGACCCCTCGGCCTCCCCTGATGGGGCGGCCTTCTTCTTCTCTCCTCCCTCCGCTGGGGGGGAGAGCCGTCTTCTTCCTCCTCCTCGTTTTCACGAGAGGAGGGCGCCTCGGACTCGTCAGACGACGAGTCCGACACCACAAAGTTACGGGCACTCTTTCGAGTCCCGGTGGTCTTCTTCTTCTTGACCTTCTTCTCTGGCACCACATAAGGTGCCGGAGTCAGCAGCTTCACTAAGAGAGCTGGGGCTGGGTCTTCGGGCAAGGGAGCCGGACAGTTAATTGGTCCGGATATCGCCTGCCAAGCCTGTCAAGGGTAAGGGAGTTTAGATCCCGCATAGAGTTAATCTATGAAAAAGAGCTTAAAAATCCTGTCAAAGGTATAGATAGCTTACCTCGCTAGCGTGACGCTGCGTGCTATATCCGCGGTCCTCAGAAGCGGATGCGGGGGCCCCGGCGCCTTTGATTAGCACCTTCCGGACGTCTTCATACGACGTGTCGAAGAGGCTATTGAGGGTTCGGTGCTGTGCCGGGTCGAACACCCACAAATTGAAATCCCGTTGTTGGCACAGGAGGATTAGACGAACGAGCATGACCTGGACTATATTGACCAGCCGAATTGGCTTGTCTACCAGGGACTGGATGCAGGTCTTCAGTCCGGTCACCTCTTCCTCGTTGCCCCACGACAGGCCCGTCTCTTTCCAGGACACAAGCCGCGTGGGGGGTCCGGATCTGAACTCGGGGGCTGCGACCCATTCTGGATCGCGTGGCTCGGTGATGTAAAACCACCCGGCTTGCCACCCCTTTAGGGTCTCCACAAAGGAGCCCTCGAACCAGAGGACGTTGGCTATCTTGCCAGCCATAGCGCCTCCGCACTCCGCTTGGCTGCCGCGCACCACCTTGGGCTTGATGTTGAAGGTCTGAGGCAAAGGTCGAAATGGGGGCGGACGCGGAGGAAGGCCTCACACACGACGATGAACGCCGAGATGTTGAGGATGAAGTTCGGGGCCAGATCGTGGAAATATAGGCCGTAGTAGAACATGAGTCCCTAGACAAATGGGTGAAGTGGAAAACCCAGTCCGCGGAGGAAGTGGGGGAGGAAAACTACCCTCTCATGGGGCCTTGGGGTGGGGAGAAGCTGCCCCTTCTCAGGAAGCCGGTGCGGGATGTCCTTGGACAGGTATCCGGCCTTCCTTAGCTTTTTTTTACTTGAACCTCTGTAACGGAGGAGACCATCCACTTGCCTCCCGCTCCCGACATTGCTGGACAAGGTTGAGGTGGGAAGAGCAGGCTTGGGCGCTGGAGCTTAGGTGCGCGAGAGATGGATTGGCAAAGGAGGAAGAAGGCGTAGGTAAAAAAGGTGGATCCATATCCCCTTATATGGGCGGATGCGGTTATGCGTCCCCACCTACCTAATAAAACTCGCTTGCCTCCCAAGCGCCGTGGTAAATGGCGCGGTTGGGTTACCCACGTCCGTATTGATGAGAATCCCGTTAAAAGGGGGCACACGATCTCTGCTTTGACAAGACGTGCCAAGAAAACCGCCTCGCTAAACGTGCTGAGGTGGAAAAGTGAAAACAATTTGTATAAAGAGCTTGGACGCAGTGTGATGACGCACAGCGGAATACGTCAGCAGATTTGATTTGTGTTAATATTATTCTCTCTATGGCAATATGTGGAAACTTATTTTGCAGAGCCAGACACTATTTTTGGTGTTTACAATCTTCTATGAAGGACTTGGAGGAGGAACCCGCCTTGCAATGCCGAATACAATCTGCGTGCCGGACTCGTCGTCATTGAAGCCTGGTTCAGGGGCTACTGAGGGAGTCCTGGATTGGGGGGTGTTCGGCCATCCGAACTATACCTTCGCCGGACTCCAGGACTATGAAGATACAAGATTGAAGACTTCGTCCCGTGTCCGGATGGGACTTTCCTTGGCGTGGAAGGCAAGCTAGGCGATGCGGATATTCAAGATCTCCTACTTATGTAACCGACTCTGTGTAACCCTAACCCTATCCGGTGTCTATATAAACCGGAGGGTTGTAGTCCGTAGGACGAACCCCCATCATACACAATCATAACATAGGCTAACTTCTAGAGTTTAGCTTCCTTGATCTCGTGGCAGATCTACTCTTGTACTACCCATATCATCAATATAAATCAAGCAGGAGTAGGGTTTTACCTCCATCGAGAGGGCCCGAACCTGGGTAAACTTCGTGTCCCTTGTCCCCTGCTACCATCCGACCTTGACGCACAGTTCGGGACCCCCTACCCGAGATCCGCCGGTTTTGACACCAACACTAGGCTCGTCAAGTTTAACCTGAGTATTCCGTGTGTGCAAAACTGTCTTGCACCCGTTGTATTTGAATGTAGAGCTTATCACACCCGATCATCACGTGGTGTCTCAGCACGAAGAACTTTCGCAACGGTGCATACTCAGGGAGAACACACACCTTGAAATTTAGTGAGAGATCATCTTATAATGCTACTGTCGATCTAAGCAAAATAAGATGCATACAAGATAAACATCACATGCAATCAATATAAGTGATATGATATGGCCATCATCATCTTGTGCTTGTGATCTCCATCTCCGAAGCACCATCATGATCACCACTTCACCGGCGCGACACCTTGATCTCCATCGTAGCATCGTTGTCGTCTCGCCAACTATTGCTTCTACAACTATCGCTACCGCTTAGTGATAAAGTAAAGCAATTACAGGGCGATTGCATTGCATACAATAAAGCGACAACCATATGGCTCCTGCCAGTTGCCGATAACTCGGTTACAAAATATGATCATCTCATAAAATAAAATATAGCATCATGTCTTGACCATATCACATCACAACATGCCCTGCAAAAACAAGTTAGACGTCCTCCACTTTGTTGTTGCAAGTTTTACGTGGTTGCTACGCACTGAGCAAGAACCGTTCTTACCTACGCATCAAAACCACAACGATAGTTCATCAAGTTAGTGTTGTTTGAACCTTCTCAAGGACCGAGTGTAGCCACACTCAGTTCAACTAAAGTTGGAGAAACTGACACCCGCCAGCCACCTGTGTGCAAAGCACGTTGGTAGAACCAGTCTCGCGTAAGCGTACGCGTAATGTCGGTCCGGGCCGCTTCATCCAACAATACCGCCGAACCAAAGCATGACATGCTGGTAAGCAGTATGACAAGTATCGCCCACAACTCACTTGTGTTCTACTCGTGCATATAACATCTACGCATAAAACCTGGCTCGGATGCCACTGATGGGGAACGTAGTAATTTCAAAAAACATTCCTATGCACATGCAGGATCATGGTGATGCATAGTAACGAGAGGGGAGAGTGCATCCACGTACCCTCGTAGACCAAAAGCGGAAGCGTTAGCACAACGCGGTTGATGTAGTCGTACGTCTTCACGATCCAACCAATCCAAGTACCGAACGCACGGCACCTCCAAGTTCAGCACACGTTCAACTCGATGACGTCCCGCAAACTCCGATCCAGCAGAGCTTCACCGGAGAGTTTCACCAGCACGACGGCATGGTGACGGTGATGATGATGCTGTTGGGGAACGTTGCAGAAAATTAAAATTTTTCCTACGGTTTCACCAAGATCCATCTATGAGTTCATCTAGCAACGAGTCAAGGGAGAGAGAGATTGCATCTACATACCACTTTGTAGATCGCGAGCGGAAGCGTTCAACGAACGGGGATGATGTAGTCGTACACACCGTGATCCAAATCACCGGAGATCTTAGCACCGAAAGCACGGCACCTCCGCGTTCAACACACGTACGGTCAGCGTAACGTCTCCTTCTTCTTGATCCAGCAAGGCAAAGGAGAGGTTGGGGAAGAAGACTCCAGCAGCAGCACGACGGCGTGGTGATGGTGGAGCCGCAGTACTCCGACAGGGCTTCGCCGAGCTCTTGCGGAGGAGGAGGAGGTGTTGGAGAGGGAGAGGGAGGCGCCAGGGCATAGGGTGCACAGGCCCCCCTCCCCTCCCCCCTTTATATAGGCCTCTGGGGGGGCGCCGGCCCTGGGAGATTTCCCTCCCCCCAAGCCATCTAGGAGGTGCCTTCCACCACTAGGACTCCTCCCTTTTGGAACCCTAGGCGCATGGGCCCCTTTGGGGCTGGTTCCCCTTGGCCCATGCAGGCCAAGGCGCACCCCCTAAGGCCCATGTGGCCCATCGAGGCAGGTGGCCCCACCTGGTGGACCCCCGGGACCCCTCCGGTGGTCCCGGTACAATACCGATAACACCGAAACTTGTCCCGATGGCCGAAATAGCACTTCCTATATATAATTCTTTACCTCCGGACCATTCCGAAACTCCTCGTGACGTCCGGGATCTCATCCGGGACTCCGAACAACATTCAGGTTACTGCACATACATATCTTCGCAACCCTAGCGTCACCGAACCTTAAGTGTGTAGACCCTACGGGTTCGGGAGACATGCAGACATGACCGAGACGGCTCTTGGGCAATAACAAACAGCGGGATCTGGATACCCATGTTGGCTCCCACATGCTCCACGATGATCTCATCGGATGAACCACGATGTCGAGGATTCAATTAATCCCGTATACGATTCCCTTTGTCAATCGGTATTTTACTTGCCCGAGATTCTATCGTCGGTATCCCAAATACCTCGTTCAATCTCGTTACCGGCAAGTCACTTTTCTCGTACCATAATGCATGATCCCGTGATCAAACACTTTGATCACATTGAGCTCATTATGATGATGCATTACCGAGAGGGCCCGGTGATACCTCTCCGTCAAGCGGAGTGACAAATCCCAGTCTCGATCCATGTCAACCCAACAGACACTTTCAGAGATACCCGTAGTATACCTTTATAGTCACCCAGTTACGTTGTGACGTTTGGCACACCCAAAGCACTCCTACAGTATCCGGGAGTTACACGATCTCATGGTCTAAGGAAAGGATACTTGACATTGGAAAACTCTAGCAAACGAACTAAGCGATCTTATGCTATGTTTAGGATTGGGTCTTGTCCATCACATCATTCTCCTAATGATGTGATCCCGTTATCAAATGACATCCAATGTCCATAGTCAGGAAACCATGACTATCTGTCGATCAACGAGCTAGTCAACTAGAGGCTCACTAGGGACATGTTTGTTGTCTGTTATTCACACATGTATTACGATTTCCGGATAACACAATTATAGCACGAATAAAGACAATTATCATGAATAAGGAAATATAATAATAATGCTTTTATTATTGCCTCTAGGGCATATTTCCAACAGTCTCCCACTTGCACTAGAGTCAATAATCTAGTTACATTGTGATGAATCGAACACCCATAGAGTTCTGGTGTTGATCATGTTTTGCCTTAGGGAGAGGTTTAGTCAACGGATCTGCGACATTTAGATCCGTGTGCACTTTACAAATCTCTATGTCTCCATCTTGAACATTTTCACGAATGGAGTTGAAGCGACACTTGATGTGCCTGGTCTTCTTGTGAAACCTGGGCTCCTTTGCAAGTGCAATAGCTCCAGTGTTGTCACAGAAGAGCTTGATTGGCCCCGACGCATTGGGTATGACTCCGAGGTCGGTGATGAACTCCTTCACCCAAATTGCTTCATGTGCTGCCTCCGAGGCTGCCATGTACTCCGCTTCACATGTAGATCCCGCCACGACACTTTGCTTGCAACTGCACCAGCTAACTGCCCCACCATTCAAAATATACACATATCCGGTTTGTGACTTAGAGTCATCCAGATCTGTGTTGAAGCTAGCGTCGACGTAACCTTTTACGACGAGCTCTTCGTCACCTCCATAAACGAGAAACATTTCCTTGGTCCTTTTCAGGTACTTCAGGATATTCTTGACCACTGTCCAGTGTTCCTTGCCGGGATTACTTTGGTTCCTACCTACCAAACTTACGGCAAGGTTTACATCAGGTCTGGTACACAGCATGGCATACATAATAGAACCTATGGCTGAGGCATAGGGGATGACACTCATCTCTTCTATATCTTCTGTCGTGGTCGGACATTGAGCTGAGCTCAATTTCACACCTTGTAACACAGGTAAGAACCCTTTCTTAGATTGATCCATATTGAATTTCTTCAATATCTTATCAAGGTATGTGCTTTGTGAAAGACCTATGAGGCGTCTCGATCTATCTCTATAGATCTTGATGCCTAATATATAAGCAGCTTCTCCAAGGTCCTTCATTGAAAAACTTTTATTCAAGTAGGCCTTAATGCTATCCAAGAGTTCTATATCATTTCCCATCAAAAGTATGTCGTCTACATATAATATGAGAAATGCTATAGAGCTCCCACTCACTTTCTTGTAAACACAGGCTTCTCCATAAGTCTGTGTAAACCCAAATGCTTTGATCATCTCATCAAAGCGAATGTTCCAACTCCGAGATGCTTGCACCAGCCCATAAATCGAGCGTTGGAGCTTGCACACCTTGTCAGCATTCTTAGGATCGACAAAACCTTCCGGCTGCATCATATACAATTCTTCCTTAAGGAAACCATTAAGGAATGACGTTTTGACGTCCATTTGCCATATCTCATAATCATAGTATGCGGCAATTGCTAACATGATTCGGACGGACTTCAGCTTCGCTACCGGTGAGAAAGTCTCATCGTAGTCAACCCCTTGAACTTGTCGATAACCCTTAGCGACAAGCCGAGCTTTATAGATGGTCACATTACCATCCGCGTCTGTCTTCTTCTTAAAGATCCATTTATTTTCTATGGCTCGCCGTTCAACGGGCAAGTCAGTCAAAGTCCATACTTCATTTTCATACATGGATCCTATCTCGGATTTCATGGCTTCCAGCCATTTGTCGGAATCCGGGCCCGCCATTGCTTCCTCATAGTTCGAAGGTTCACCGTTGTCTAACAACATGATTTCCAAGACAGGGTTGCCGTACCACTCTGGTGCGGAACGTGTCCTTGTGGACCTTCGAATTTCAGTAGGAGCTTGATTAGAAGTATCTTGATCATCATCATTAATTTCCTCTCTAGTCGGTGCAGGCACCTCAGAAACGTTTTCTTGAGTTTCGCCGTTTTCCGGTTCAAGAGGTAACACTTCATCAAGTTCTACTTTCCTCCCACTTACTTCTTTCGAGAGAAACTCTTTCTCTAGAAAGGATCCATTCTTGGCAACAAAGATCTTGCCTTCGGATCTGAGGTAGAAGGTATACCCAACAGTTTCTTTAGGGTATCCTATGAAGACACATTTTTCCGACTTGGGTTCGAGCTTTTCAGGTTGAAGTTTCTTGACATAAGCATCGCATCCCCAAACTTTTAGAAACGACAGCTTAGGTTTCTTCCCAAACCATAATTCATACGGTGTCGTCTCAACAGATTTTGACGGAGCCCTATTTAAAGTGAATGCGGCAGTCTCTAAAGCATAGCCCCAAAAAGATAGTGGTAAGCCGGTAAGAGACATCATAGATCGCACCATATCTAATAGAGTGCGATTACGACGTTCGGACACACCATTACGCTGAGGTGTTCCAGGCGGCGTGAGTTGTGAAACTATTCCACATTTTCTTAAGTGTGTGCCAAATTCGTGACTCAAGTATTCTCCTCCACGATCTGATCGTAGAAACTTGATCTTTCTTTCACGTTGATTTTCAACCTCACTCTGAAATTCCTTGAACTTTTCAAAGGTCTCAGACTTGTGTTTCATTAAGTAGACATACCCATATCTACTCAAGTCATCAGTGAGGGTGAGAACATAACGATAGCCACCGCGAGCCTCAACACTCATTGGACCGCACACATCGGTATGTATGATTTCCAATAAGTTGGTTGCTCGCTCCATTGTTCCTGAGAACAGAGTCTTGGTCATTCTACCCATGAGGCATGGTTCGCACGTGTCAAATGATTCATAATCAAGAGACTCTAAAAGTCCATCTGCATGGAGCTTCTTCATGCGTTTGACACCTATGTGACCAAGGCGGCAGTGCCACAAATATGTGGGACTATTGTTATCAACTTTAACTCTTTTGGTATTCACACTATGAATATGTGTATCATCACGTACGAGATTCATTAAGAATAAACCATTAACCATCGGAGCATGACCATAAAACATATCTCTCATATAAATAGAACAACCATTATTCTCGGATTTAAATGAGTAGCCATCTCGAATTAAACGAGATCCAGACACAATGTTCATGCTCAAACTTGGCACTAAATAACAATTATTGAGGTTTAAAACTAATCCCGTAGGTAAATGTAGAGGCAGCGTGCCGACGGCGATCACATCGACCTTGGAACCATTCCCGACGCGCATCGTCACCTCGTCCTTCGCCAGTCTCCGTTTATTCCGCAGCTCCTGCTTTGAGTTACAAATGTGAGCAACTGCACCGGTATCAAATACCCAAGAGCTACTACGAGTACTGGTAAGGTACACATCAATTACATGTATATCACGTATACCTTTGGTTTTGCCGGCCTTCTTATCCGCTAAGTATTTGGGGCAGTTCCGCTTCCAGTGACCACTTCCCTTGCAATAAAAACACTCAGTCTCGGGCTTGGGTCCATTCTTTGGCTTCTTCCCGGCAACTTGCTTACCGGGCGCGGCAACTTCCTTGCCGTCCTTCTTGAAGTTCTTTTTTACCCTTGCCCTTCTTGAACTTAGTGGTTTTATTCACCATCAACACTTGATGCTCCTTCTTGATTTCTACCTCTGCTGATTTCAGCATAGCATATACCTCAGGAATGGTCTTTACCATCCCCTGCATATTGTAGTTCATCACAAAGCTCTTGTAGCTAGGTGGAAGCGACTGGAGGATTCTGTCAATGACCGCTTCATCCGGGAGATTAACTTCCAGTTGAGTCAAGCGGTTGTGCAACCCAGACATTTTGAGTATGTGTTCACTGACAGAGCCATTTTCCTCCATCTTACAGCTAAAGAATTTGTCGGAGACTTCATATCTCTCGACCCGGGCATGAGCTTGGAAAACCATTTTCAGCTCTTCGAACATCTCATATGCTCCATGTCTCTCAAAACGCTTTTGGAGCCCCGGCTCTAAGCTGTAAAGCATGCCGCACTGAACGAGGGAGTAATCATCGCAGCGTGACTGCCAAGCGTTCATAACGTCTTGTTCTGCAGGGAGAATAGGTGCGTCACCCAGCGGTGCTCGTAGGACATAATCTTTCTTGGCAGCTATGAGGATGATCCTCAGGTTCCGGACCCAGTCCGTATAGTTGCTACCATCGTCTTTCAGCTTGGTTTTCTCTAGGAACGCGTTGAAGTTGAGGACTACGTTGGCCATTTGATCTACAAGACATATTGTAAATATTTAGACTAAGTTCATGATAATAAAGTTCATTTAATCAAATTATTTAATGAACTCCCACTTAGATAGACATCCCTCTTCTAGTCATCTAAGTATTACATGATCCGAGTCAACTAGGCCGTGTCCGATCATCACGTGAGACGGACTAGTCAACATCGGTGAACATCTTCATGTTGATCGTATCTTCTATACGACTCATGCTCGACCTTTCGGTCTTCTGTGTTCCGAGGCCATGTCTGTACATGCTAGGCTCGTCAAGTCAACCTAAGTGTTTTGCATGTGTAAATCTGTCTTACACCCGTTGTATGTGAACGTTAGAATCTATCACACCCGATCATCACGTGGTGCTTCGAAACAACGAACTGTCGCAACGGTGCACAGTTTGGGAGAACACTTTCTTGAAATTATTATGAGGGATCATCTTATTTACTACCGTCGTTCTAAGTAAACAAGATGCAAAACATGATAAACATCACATGCAATCAAATAATAAATGTGACATGATATGGCCAATATCACATAGCTCCTTCGATCTCCATCTTGGGGCTCCATGATCATCTTGTCACCGGCTTGACACCATGATCTCCATCATCATGATCTCCATCATCGTGTCTCCATGAAGTTGCTCGCCAACTATTACTTCTACTACTATGGCTAACGCGTTTAGCAATAAAGTAAAGTAATTTACATGGCGTTTCTCAATGACACGCAGGTCATACAAAAATAAAGACAACTCCTATGGCTCCTGCCGGTTGTCATACTCATCGACATCCAAGTCGTGATTCCTATTACAATAGCATGAACATCTCATACATCACATATAGATCATTCATCATTCATCACAACTTTGGCCATATCATATCACAAAGCACTTGCTGCAAAAACAAGTTAGACGTCCTCTAATTGTTGTTGCAAGTTTTACGTGGCTGAATTAGGGTTCTAGCAAGAACGTTTTCTTACCTACGTAAAACCACAACGTGATTTGTCAACTTCTATTTACCCTTCATAAGGACCCTTTTCATCGAATCCGCTCCAACTAAAGTGGGAGAGACAGACACCCGCCAGCCACCTTATGCAACTAGTGCATGTTAGTCGGTGGAACCGGTCTCACGTAAGCGTACGTGTAAGGTTGGTCCGGGCCGCTTCATCCCACAATACCGCTGAAGCAAGATAAGACTAGTAGCGGCAAGAAGAGTTGGCAACATCTACGCCCACAACAAATTGTGTTCTACTCGTGCAATAGAGAACTACGCATAGACCTAGCTCATGATGCCACTGTTGGGGAACGTTGCAGAAAATTAAAATTTTTCCTACGGTTTCACCAAGATCCATCTATGAGTTCATCTAGCAACGAGTCAAGGGAGAGAGAGATTGCATCTACATACCACTTTGTAGATCGCGAGCAGAAGCGTTCAACGAACGGGGATGATGTAGTCGTACACACCGTGATCCAAATCACCGGAGATCTTAGCACCGAAAGCACGGCACCTCCGTGTTCAACACACGTACGGTCAGCGTAACGTATCCTTCTTCTTGATCCAGCAAGGCAAAGGAGAGGTTGGGGAAGAAGACTCCAGCAGCAGCACGACGGCGTGGTGATGGTGGAGCCGCAGTACTCCGACAGGGCTTCGCCGAGCTCTTGCGGAGGAGGAGGAGGTGTTGGAGAGGGAGAGGGAGGCGCCAGGGCATAGGGTGCGCAGCCCCACCTCCCCTCCCCCTTTATATAGGCCTCTGGGGGGGCGCCGGCCCTGGGAGATTTCCCTCCCCCCAAGCCATCTAGGAGGTGCCTTCCACCACTAGGACTCCTCCCTTTTGGAACCCTAGGCGCATGGGCCCCTTTGGGGCTGGTTCCCCTTGGCCCATGCAGGCCAAGGCGCACCCCCTAAGGCCCATGTGGCCCACCGGGGCAGGTGGCCCCACCTGGTGGACCCCCGGGACCCCTCCGGTGGTCCCGGTACAATACCGATAACACCGAAACTTGTCCCGATGGCCGAAATAGCACTTCCTATATATAATTCTTTACCTCCGGACCATTCCGGAACTCCTCGTGACGTCCGGGATCTCATCCAGGACTCCGAACAACATTCGGGTTACTGCACATACATATCTTCACAACCCTAGCGTCACCGAACCTTAAGTGTGTAGACCCTACGGGTTCGGGAGACATGCAGACATGACCGAGACGGCTCTTGGGCAATAACCAACAGCGGGATCTGGATACCCATGTTGGCTCCCACATGCTCCACGATGATCTCATCGGATGAACCACGATGTCGAGGATTCAATTAATCCCGTATACGATTCCCTTTGTCAATCGGTATTTTACTTGCCCGAGATTCGATCGTCGGTATCCCAAATACCTCGTTCAATCTCGTTACGGGCAAGTCACTTTTCTCGTACCGTAATGCATGATCCCGTGATCAAACACTTTGATCACATTGAGATCATTATGATGATGCATTACCGAGAGGGCCCGGTGATACCTCTCCGTCAAGCGGAGTGACAAATCCCAGTCTCGATCCATGTCAACCCAACAGACACTTTCAGAGGTACCCGTAGTATACCTTTATAGTCACCCAGTTACATTGTGACGTTTGGCACACCCAAAGCACTCCTACGGTATCCGGGAGTTACACGATCTCATGGTCTAAGGAAAGGATACTTGACATTGGAAAACTCTAGCAAACGAACTAAGCGATCTTATGCTATGTTTAGGATTGGGTCTTGTCCATCACATCATTCTCCTAATGATGTGATCCCGTTATCAAATGACATCCAATGTCCATAGTCAGGAAACCATGACTATCTGTCGATCAACGAGCTAGTCAACTAGAGGCTCACTAGGGACATGTTTGTTGTCTGTTATTCACACATGTATTACGATTTCCGGATAACACAATTATAGCACGAATAAAGACAATTATCATGAATAAGGAAATATAATAATAATGCTTTTATTATTGCCTCTAGGGCATACTTCCAACAGATGCTACCGACGCAGGGCTTCGCCTAAGCACCGCTACGATATGATCGAGGTGGATTATGGTGGAGGGGGCACCGCACATGGCTTGGAACAATCAACTTGTTTGTCTTTGGGTCCCCCCCCCCGCCCCCGTATATAAAGGCGCAAGGGGGAAGGCCGACCAGCCTTGGTGCACCCCAAGGAGAGGAGGTATCCTCTTCCTAGTAGGAAGAAGATTCATCCTTTCCTAGTCCAACTAGGAAGAGGGAAGGGGGAAGGAAAGAGAGGGAGAGGGAGAGGGAAAGAGGGGCCGCACCCCCCTCCCCTAGTCCAATTCGGACTCCTCATGGGAGGGGGCGCGCCACCTCCTGGGCTGCTGCCCTCTCTCTCCCCTCAGGCCCACTAAGGCCCAATACTTCCCCGGGTGGTTCCGGTAACCCCTCCAGCACTCCGGTTTTCTCCGAAATCACCTGGAACACTTTGGTGTCCGAATATAGTTGTCCAATATATAGATCTTTACGTCTTGACCATTTCGAGACTCCTCATCATGTCCGTGATCATATCTAGAACTCCGAACTACCTTCGGTACATCAAAACACAAAATCTCATAATACCAAACGTCACCGAACTTTAAGCGTGCGGACCCTGCGGGTTCGAGAACTATGTAGACATGACTGAGACACGTCTCCGATCAATAACCAATAGCGGAACCTGGATGCTCATATTGGTTCCCACATATTCTACGAAGATCTTTATCGATCAAACCGCATAACAACATACATTGTTCCCTTTGTCATCGGTATGTTACTTGCCCAAGGTTCGATCGTCGGTATATCAATACCTAGTTCAATCTCGTTGCCGGCAAGTCTCTTTACTCGTTCTGTAATACATCATCCCACAACTAACTCATTAATTACAATGCTTGCAAGGCTTATAGTGATGTGTATTACCGAGTGGGCCCAGAGATACCTCTCCGACAATCGGAGTGACAAATCCTAATCTTGAAATACGCCAACTCAACAAGTACCTTCGGAGACACCTGTAGAGCACCTTTATAATCACCCAGTTACGTCGTGACGTTTGGTAGCACACAAAGTGTTCCTCCGGTAAACGGGAGTTGCATAATCTCATAGTCATAGGAACATGTATAAGTCATGAAGAAAGCAATAGAAACATACTAAACGATCAAGTGCTAAGCTAACGGAATGGGTCAAGTCAATCACATCATTCTCCTAATGATGTGATCCCGTTAATCAAATGACAACTCATGTCTATGGCTAGGAAACATAACCATCTTTGATCAATGAGCTAGTCAAGTAGAGGCATACTAGTGACACTCTGTTTGTCCATGTATTCACACATGTATCGTGTTTCCGGTTAATACAATTCTAGCATGAATAACAAACATTTATCATGACATAAGGAAATAAATAATAACTTTATTATTGCCTCTAGGGCATATTTTCTTCAGACCCCGGATCTGATTGTGTTTGTCTTGCCAGGCTTGATGGCCATCATCTCATGCTGGAACGCGTCCTCTTGATCCATAGATTGATCGGGTCTGATCGGCTCTATTGTTCAGGTCCTTACGTAGGCCGTACGTGTAGCCAGAGCCACCGTCTCCTTGCCTCTACGGCGAGGGGGCGCGGGCTGGTATTCGGTGTAATTAGCCGCTTTGTCCCGTACACGTGGTGGTCGGTCCGGTTGATCAGCATGATTATATTTTGAAGGTATTGGCTCAAGGGCCTCGTCGTCGAATTGTGGCAGCAGCCTGCGTTTGGGGTAACTTTTTATTTGGTGCTCAAAGCCATATCCTTCTTCGGCGGCCAGGACTGTTGGGGAACGTAGTAATTTCAAAAAAATTCCTACGCACACGCAAGATCATGGTGATGCAAGCAACGAGAGGGTAGAGTGTTGTCTACGTACCCTCGTAGACCGATAGCGGAAGCGTTATGACAACGCGGTTGATATAGTCGTACGTCTTCACGGCCCGACCGATCAAGCACCGAAACTACGGCACCTTCGAGTTTTAGCACACGTTCAGCTCGATGACGATCCCCGGACTCCGATCCAGCAAAGTGTCGGGGATGAGTTCCGTCAGCACGACGGCATGGTGACGATGTTGATGTTCTACCGTCGCAGGGCTTCGCCTAAGCACCGCTACAATATTATCGAGGATTATCGTGGAGGGGGGCACCGCACACGGCTAAGAGAACGATCACGAAGATCAAATTGTGTGTCTAGAGGTGCCCCCCTGCCCCCATGTATAAAGGAGCAAGGGGGGAGGCCGGCCCTAGCAGGGCGCGCCAGGAGGAGGAGTCCTCCTCCTAGTAGGAGTAGGACTCCCCTCTTTGCTACTCCTACTACGAGGGGGAAAGGAAGGGGGAGAGGGAGAAGGAAAGGGGGGCTCCGCCCCCCACCCCTCTCCTAGTCCAATTCGGACCAGAGGGGGAGGGGGTGCGCGGCCCACCCTGGCCGTCCCTCTCTCTCTCCACTAGGGCCCTTAAGGCCCATTACTTCTCCCGGGGGGTTCCGGTAACCCTCCGGCACTCCGGTTTCTCCGAAATCACCTGAAACACTTCTGGTGTCCGAATATAGCCGTCCAATATATCGATATTTATGTCTCGACCATTTCGAGACTCCTCGTCATGTCCGTGATCACATCCGGGACTCCGAACAACCTTCGGTACATCAAAACATACAAACTCATAATGAAACTGTCATCGTAACGTTAAGCGTGCAGACCCTACGGGTTCGAGAACAATGTAGACATGACCGAGACACGTCTTCGGTCAATAACCAATAGCGGAACCTGGATGCTAATATTGGCTCCCACATATTCTACGAAGATCTTTATCGGTCAGACCGCATAACAACATACGTTGTTCCCTTTGTCATTGGTATGTTACTTGCCCGAGATTCGATCGTCGGTATCTCAATACCTAGTTCAATCTTGTTACCGGCAAGTCTCTTTACTCGTTCCGTAATGCATCATCCCGCAACTAACTCATTAGTTGCAATGCTTGCAAGGCATAAGTGATGTCCATTACCGAGAGGGCCCAGAGATACCTCTCCGACATTCGGAGTGACAAATCCTAATCTCGAAATAAGCCAACCCAACATGTACCTTTGGAGACACCTGTAGGGTACCTTTATAATCACCCAGTTACATTGTGACGTTTGGTAGCACACAAAGTGTTCCTCCGGTAAACGGGAGTTGCATAATCTCATAGTCATAGGAACATGTATAAGTCATGAAGAAAGCAATAGCAACATACTTAAACGATCGGGTGCTAAGCTAACGGAATGGGTCATGTCAATCACATCATTCTCCTAATGATGCGATCCCGTTAATCAAATGACAACACATGTCTATGGTTTGGAAACATAACCATCTTTGATTAACGAGCTATTCAAGTAGAGGCATACTAGTGACACTCTGTTTGTCTATGTATTCACACATGTATTATGTTTCCGGTTAATACAATTCTAGCATGAATAATAAACATTTATCATGATATAAGGAAATAAATAATAACTTTATTATTGCCTCTAGGGCATATTTCCTTCAGTCTCCCACTTGCACTAGAGTCAATAATCTAGATTACACAGTAATGATTCTAACACCCATGGAGCCTTGGTGTTGATCATGTTTTGCTCGTGGAAGAGGCTTAGTCAACGGGTCTGCAACATTCAGATCCGTATGTATCTTGAAAATTTCTATGTCTCCCACCTGGACTAGATCCCGGATGGAATTGAAGCGTCTCTTGATGTGCTTGGTTCTCTTGTGAAATCTGGATTCCTTCGCTAAGGGAATTGCTCCAGTATTGTCACAAAAGATTTTCATTGGACCCGATGCACTAGGTATGACACCTAGATCGGATATGAACTCCTTCATCCAGACTCCTTCATTTGCTGCTTCCGAAGCAGCTATGTACTCCGCTTCACATGTAGATCCCGCCACGACGCTTTGTTTAGAACTGCACCAACTAACAGCTCCACCGTTTAATGTAAACATGTATCCGGTTTGTGATTTAGAATCGTCCGGATCAGTGTCAAAGCTTGCATCAACGTAACCATTTACGATGAGATCTTTGTCACCTACATAGACGAGAAACATATCCTTAGTCCTTTTCAGGTACTTCAGGATGTTCTTGACTGTTGTCCAGTGATCCACTCCTGGATTACTTTGGTACCTCCCTGCTAGACTTATAGCAAGGCACACATCAGGTCTCGTACACAGCATTGCATACATGATAGAGCCTATGGCTGAAGCATAGGGAACATCTTTCATTTTCTCTCTATCTTCTGCAGTGGTCGGACATTAAGTCTTACTCAACTTCACACCTTGTAACACAGGCAAGAACCCTTTCTTTGCTTGATCCATTTTGAACTTCTTCAAAACTTTGTCAAGGTATGTGCTTTGTGAAAGTCCAATTAAGCGTCTTGATCTATCTCTATAGATCTTAATGCCCAATATGTAAGCAGCTTCGCCAAGGTCTTTCATTGGAAAACTCTTATTCAAGTATCCCTTTATGCTATCCTGAAATTCTATATCATTTCCAATCAGTAATATGCCATCCACATATAATATCAGAAATGCTACAGAGCTCCCACTCACTTTCTTGTAAATACAGGCTTCTCCAAAAGTTTGTATAAAACCAAATGCTTTGATCACACTATCAAAGCGTTTATTCCAACTCCGAGAGGCTTGCACCAGTCCATAAATGGATTGCTGGAGCTTGCACACTTTGTTAGCTCCCTTTGGGTCGACAAAACCTTCTGGTTGCATCATATACAACTCTTCTTCCAGAAATCCATTCAGGAATGCAGTTTTGACATCCATTTGCCAAATTTCATAATCATAAAATGCGGTAATTGCTAACATGATTCGGACAGACTTAGGCATCGCTACGGGTGAGAAGGTCTCATCGTAGTCAATCCCTTGAACTTGTCGAAAACTTTTCGCAACAAGTCCAGCTTTGTAGACAGTAACATTACCGTCAGTGTTAGTCTTCTTCTTGAAGATCCATTTATTCTCAATTTCTTGCCGATCATCGGGCAAGTGAACCAAAGTCCATACTTTGTTCTCATACATGGATCCCATCTCAGATTTCATGGCCTCAAACCATTTCGGGGAATCTGGGCTCACCATCGCTTCTTCATAGTTCGTAGGTTCATCATGATCTAGTAGCATGACTTCCAGAATAGGATTACCGTACCACTCTGGTGTGGATCTTACCCTGTTTGATCTACAAAGTTCAGTAGCAACTTGATCTGAAGTTCTATGATCATCATCATTGACTTCCTCACTAATTGGTTTAGGTGTCACAGAAACCGGTTTCTGTGATGTACTATTTTCCAATAAGGGAGCAGGTACAGTTACCTCATCAAGTTCTACTTTCCTCCCACACACTTCTTTCGAGAGAAACTCCTTCTCTAGAAAGGATCCATTCTTAGCAACGAATGTCTTTCCTTCAGATCTATGATAGAAGGTGTACCCAACAGTCTCCTTTGGGTATCCTATGAAGACACATTTCTCCGATTTGGGTTCTAGCTTATCAGGTTGAAGCTTTTTCACATAAGCATCGCAACCCCAAACTTTAAGAAACGACAACTTTGGTTTCTTGCCAAACCATAGTTCATAAGGCGTCGTCTCAACGGATTTTGATGGTGCCCTATTTAACGTGAATGCGGCCATCTCTAAAGCATAACCCCAAAACGATAGCGGTAAATCAGTAAGAGACATCATAGATCGCACCATATCTAGTAAAGTACAATTACGACGTTCGGACACACCATTACGCTGTGGTGTTCCGGGTGGCGTGAGCTGCGAAACTATTCCGCGTTGTTTCAAATGTAGACCAAACTCGTAACTCAAATATTCACCTCCATGATCAGATCGTAGAAACTTTATTTTCTTGTTACGATGATTTTCAACTTCACTCTGAAATTCTTTGAACTTTTCAAACGTTTCAGACTTATGCTTCATTAAGTAGATATACCCATATCTGCTTAAATCCTCTGTGAAGGTGAGAAAATAACCATATCCACCACGAGCCTCAACATTCATCGGACCACATACATCTGTATGTATAATTTCCAACAAATCTGTTGCTCTCTCCATAGTACCGGAGAACGGCATTTTAGTCATCTTGCCCATGAGGCACGGTTCGCAAGTACCAAGTGATTCATAATCAAGTGGTTCCAAAAGTCCATCAGTATGGAGTTTCTTCATGCGTTTTACACCGATATGACCTAAACGGCAGCGCCACAAATAAGTTGCACTATCATTATCAACTCTGCATCTTTTGGCTTCAACATTATGAATATGTGTATCACTACTATATAGATTCATCAAAAATAGACCACTCTTCAAGGGTGCATGACCATGATAGATATTACTCATATAAATAGAACAGCCATTATTCTCTGATTTAAATGAATAACCGTCTCGCATCAAACAAGATCTAGATATAATGTTCATGCTCAACGCTGGCACCAAATAACAATTATTTAGGTCTAATACTAATCCCGAAGGTAGATGTAGAGGTAGCGTACCGACCGCGATCACATCGACTTTGGAACCATTTCCCACGTGCATTGCCACCTCGTCCTTTGCCAGTGTTCGCTTAATCCGTAGTCCTTGTTTCGAGTTGCAAATATTAGCAACAGAACCAGTATCAAATACCAAGGTGCTACTGCGAGCTCTAGTAAGGTACACATCAATAACATGTATATCATATATACCTTTGTTCACCTTGCCATCCTTCTTATCCGCCAAATACTTGGGGCAGTTCCGCTTCCAGTGACCAGTTTGCTTGCAGTAGAAGCACTCAGTTTCAGGCTTAGGTCCAGACTTGGTTTTCTTCTCTTGAGCAGCAACTTGCTTTTTGTTCTTCTTGAAGCTCCCCATCCTCTTCCCTTTGCCCTTTTTCTTGAAACTAGTGGTCTTGTTGACCATCAACACTTGATGCTCCTTCTTGATTTCTACCTCCGCAGCCTCTAGCATTGCGAAGAGCTCGGGAATTGTCTTATCCATCCCTTGCATATTATAGTTCATCATGAAGCTCTTGTAGCTAGGTGGAAGTGATTGGAGAATTCTGTCAATGACGCTATCATCCGGAAGATTAACTCCCAGTTGAATCAAGTGATTACAATACCCAGACATCTTGAGTATATGCTCACTGACAGAACTATTCTCCTCCATCTTGCAGCTATAGAACTTATTGGAGACTTCATATCTCTCAATCTGGGCATTCTTCTGGAATATTAACTTCAACTCCTGGAACATCTCATATGCTCCATGGCATTCAAAACGTCGTTGAAGTCCCGGTTCTAAGCCGTAAAGCATGGCACATTGAACTATTGAGTAGTCATCAGCTTTGCTCTGCCAGACGTTCTTAACGTTGTCAGTTGCATCAGCAGCAGGCCTGGCACCTAGCAGTGCTTCCAGGACGTAACTCTTCTGTGCAGCAATGAGGATAATCCTCAAGTTACGGACCCAGTCCGCGTAATTGCTACCATCATCTTTCAACTTTGCTTTCTCAAGGAACGCATTAAAATTCAACGGAACAACAGCACGGGCCATCTATCTACAATTAACATAGACAAGCAAGATACTATCAGGTACTAAGTTCATGATAAATTTAAGTTCAGTTAATCATATTACTTAAGAACTCCCACTTAGAAAGACATCCCTCTAATCCTCTAAGTGATCACGTGATCCAAATCAACTAAACCATAACCGATCATCATGTGAAATGGAGTAGCTTTCAATGGTGAACATCACTATGTTGATCATATCTACTATATGATTCACGCTCGACCTTTCGGTCTCAGTGTTCCGAGGCCATATCTGCATATGCTAGGCTCGTCAAGTTTAACCTGAGTATTTTGCGTGTGCAAAACTGGCTTGCACCCGTTATAGATGGACATAGAGCTTATCACACCCGATCATCACGTGGTGTCTGGGCACGACGAACTTTGGCAACGGTGCATACTCAAGGAGAACACTTTTATCTTGAAATTTAGTGAGAGATCATCTTATAATGCTATCGTCAATCAAAGCAAGATAAGATGCATAAAAGATAAACATCACATGCAATCAATATAAGTGATATGATATGGCCATCATCATCTTGTGCTTGTGATCTCCATCTCCGAAGCACCTCCATGATTGCCATCGTCACCGGCGCGACACCTTGATCTCCATCGTAGCATCATTGTCGTTTCGCCAATCTTATGCTTCTACGACTATCGCTACCGCTTAGAGATAAAGTAAAGCATTATAGGGCGATTGCATTGCATACAATAAAGCGACAACCATATGGCTCCTGCCAGTTGCTAATAACTCGGTTACAAAAACATGATCATCTCATACAATAAAATTTAGCATCATGCCTTGACCATATCACATCACAACATGCCCTGCAAAAACAAGTTAGACGTCCTCTACTTTGTTGTTGCAAGTTTTACGTGGCTGCTACGGGCTGAGCAAGAACCAATCTTACCTACGCATCAAAACCACAACGATAGTTTGTCAAGTTGGTGCTGTTTTAACCTTCGCAAGCATCGGGCTTAGCCACACTCGGTTCAACTAAAGTTGGAGAAACTGACACCCGCCAGCCACCTGTGTGCAAAGCACGTCGGTAGAACCAGTCTCGCGTAAGCGTACGCGTAATGTCAGTCCGGGCCGCTTCATCCAACAATACCACCAAACCAAAGTATGACATGCTGGTAAGCAGTATGACTTATATCGCCCACAACTCACTTGTGTTCTACTCGTGCATATAACATCAACACATAAAACCTAGGCTCGGATGCCACTATTGGGGAACGTAGTAATTTCAAAAAAAATCCTACGCACACGCAAGATCATGGTGATGCATAGCAACGAGAGGGGAGAGTGTTGTCTACGTACCCTCGTAGACCGATAGCGGAAGCGTTATGACAACGCGGTTGATGTAGTCATACGTCTTCACGGCCCGACCGATCAAGCACCGAAACTACGGCACCTCTGAGTTTTAGCACACGTTCAGCTCGATGACGATCCCCGGACTCCGATCCAGCAAAGTGTCGGGGATGAGTTTCGTCAGCACGACGGCGTGGTGACGATGTTGATGTTCTACCGTCGCAGGGCTTCGCCTAAGCACGGCTACAATATTATCGAGGATTATCGTGGAGGGGGGCACCGCACACGGCTAAGAGAACGATCACGAAGATCAACTTGTGTGTCTAGAGGTGCCCCCTACCCCCGTATATAAAGGAGCAAGGGGGGAGGCCGGCCGGCCCTAGCAGGGCGCGCCAGGAGGAGGAGTCCTCCTCCTAGTATGAGTAGGACTCCCCTCTTTCCTACTCCTACTAGGAGGGGGAAAGAAAGGGGGAGAGGGAGAAGGAAAGGGGGGAGCCGCCCCCCTCTCCTAGTCCTATTTGGACCATAGGGGGAGGGGCGTGCGGCCCACCCTAGCCGCCCCTCTCTCTCTCCACTAGGGCCCATAAGGCCCATTACTTCTCCCGGGGGGTCCCGGTAACCCTCCGGCACTCCAGTTTTCTCCGAAATCACCTGAAACACTTCCAGTGTCCGAATATAGCCGTCCAATATATCGATCTTTATGTCTCGACCATTTCGAGACTCCTCGTCATGTCCGTGATCACATCCGGGACTGCGAACAACCTTCGGTACATCAAAACATACAAACTCATAATGAAACTGTCATCGTAACGTTAAGCGTGCGGACCCTACGGGTTCGAGGACAATGTAGACATGACCGAGACACGTCTCCGGTCAATAACCAATAGCAAAACCTGGATGCTCATATTGTCTCCCACATATTCTACGAAGATCTTTATCGGTCAGACCGCATAACAACATACGTTGTTCCCTTTGTCATCGGTATGTTACTTGCCCGAGATTCGATCGTCGGTATCTCAATACCTAGTTCAATCTCGTTATCGGCAAGTCTCTTTACTCATTCCGTAATACATCATCCCGCAACTAACTCATTAGTTTCAATGCTTGCAAGGCTTAAGTGATGTGCATTACCGAGAGGGCCCAGAGATACCTCTCCGACATTCGGAGTGACAAATCCTAATCTCAAAATACGCCAACCCAACATGTACCTTTGGAGACACCTGTAGAGTACCTTTATAATCACCCAATTACGTTGTGATGTTTGGTAGCACACAAAGTGTTCCTCCGGTAAACGGGAGTTGCATAATCTCATAGTCATAGGAACATGTATAAGTCATGAAGAAAGCAATAGCAACATACTTAAACGATCGGGTGCTAAGCTAACGGAATGGGTCATGTCAATCACATCATTCTCCTAATGATGTGATCCCGTTAATCAAATGACAACACATGTCTATGGTTAGGAAACATAACCATCTTTTATTAACGAGCTAGTCAAGTAGAGGCATACTAGTGACACTCTGTTTGTCTATGTATTCACACATGTATTATGTTTCCGGTTAATACAATTCTAGCATGAATAATAAACATTTATCATGATATAAGGAAATAAATAATAACTTTATTATTTCCTCTAGGGCATATTTCCTTCAAGGACCTTGGTCCATCTGTCGTTGAGCGTATCCTGTTCGGCTTGGAGATGCTGTTGTTTCTTTTTCAGGCTCCTCGCAGTGGTGATGAGTTGTCACTTGAAGCGTTCTTGTTCAAGGGGTTCCTCTGGCATGATGAAATCTTCGTTACCGAGGCTAACATCCTCTTCGGAGGCCGGTAAATAGCTACTATCTTCCAAATCCTCGTGATCGACAAGTTCATTAGGGTTGACTTGTCCCTCTTCCCTCTCACCCTGCTTGAACGCAGGCTCGACAGGGTGGTTGGGGTCTTCGGCATTGTCCGGAGTGTCATTATCTCCGGTGCCGGTGTTGTTGTCCCTCGCCCGACACAATCGAGAGCAGCGTCGCTAGCACCGACGCTTTGGTAGTTCATCGACGGGCTTATCCTCATCTGGGTCTTGAGTGCCATCGTCGTCCTTATTCTCTGGTGTATCCACCATCTATACATCGTAAGTTGAGGTGGCCTTCCAGCACCCAGTGATAGGCGGGTTTTGACCTGGTTCAGCTCCGGCATCGTCGTCCATGCCATTGATGTCTTCGGAGGTGTAGTCTAGCATGTTGGTTAGGTCCTCGGCAGTGGCTATTAAGTGGGTGGTGGGTGGGACGTAAAATTCCCTTCTCCCAGCCCCTGGTCCAAGATGGGTGTAGTCCGGAGGTAACACTTACGTGATGGCGAGAAATTGCATTAGGTCTGGTGTTTCGTTTAAGAGCGAAATCTGGAAGGGCGTCTGAGGACCTGCGGAGCTAGGTCTGGTAACAACCACTTTACCGAGCTCAATGGATGCAGACCTCGAGAGTCCGGAGTTGACATCCAGAGGCGAGTCCGGCTTCCCGATGACAAGGAGAGTCCCGTTTGACTCCGGCCCCTCTGACGGCATGGTCGCATCTGGGTCTCCGACAGGAAGCTCCGTAATGGAAGAGAGTCCGGCGGGGTTTATCCTCCCGTCTTCGGATGAAGCGGTCCGCCTCGGATCTAAGGCTGGGGCGGGCGTGGGCATCGACCCTTGAGCGGAATCTGAAGGTGGATTCGAAGGTCCTCTTTCATGTGGATGGGGAGCAGCGGCCGAGGCCGAGAACCCCTCGAAGATCAAGTCTCCTTGGATATCGGTAATGTAGTTTAAGCTTCCAAACCTGATCTGGTGACCAGGGGCATAGCTGCCGATCTGCTCAAGGTGGCCGGTCGAGTTGGCACATCACACGAAACCGCCAAACACAAAGAGTTGGCCGGGGAGAAAGGTCTCCCTGAAGAAAGCGTCGTTGTTGAGGCGAGCCATCGATCCTTCTACCGACAACACAATGGAACTCCCAGTGAAAGTACCAATGTCGGTGTTAAAACTGGCAGATCTCGGGTAGGGGGTTCCGAACTATGCGTCTGAGGATCAATGTTAACAAGGGACGATGGGGACACAATGTTTACCCAGGTTCGGGCCCTCTTAAAGGAGGTAAAACCCTACGTCCTGCTTTATTGTATTCAATGAGTATAGGGGTTACAAGAGTTGATCTACCTCGAGATCGTAATGGCTAAACTCTAGTTGTCTAGCCTATGAGAATTTTGATAGCCTCTACGGACTAACCCCTCCGGTATATATACACACCGGAGGGGCCTAGGGTTGTACAAAGTCGGTTTATGGGGGGAGGAAATAACATATCCGGACACCAAACTTGCCATTCACGCATATAGGAGTCCTACCCGGACACGGGGGGAAGTCTTCTTGCTTTTATCTTCACGGCCCATCAGTCCGGCCCATATCAAATAGTCCGGACACCCGAGGACCCCTAATCCAGGACTCCCTCAATCAACATCTTCCTTCTTCTTTGGCGATAAGCCATTGGAAGACTCTTGCACAAGCTTTCTCTTTTGTCGGTTGCATCACTCAATTACCACCTCGGTTCTTTTTACTCTGCATATAAGATTTTTGTAAGTCAAACTTCTAATAGTTAGACCAAATTTATATTAAATAATATCAACATCTATACAATATTAAAGATACACAATATAAAACTAATTCCATTATGCATCTAATTATATTGATTCGATATTTTGTGAATGTTGATATTTTTCCTACAATCTTGATCAAACTTTATAAGGTTAGACTTTAAGAAAAAGGGTTTCCCCCCGCTTTAGATTATAAAGCAACGTCCAACCGATATAACCAGCTTGCTGGGGCCGCAGCACAAACAAGCCCAAAAGAAAAAGGAGAGAAAGAAAAAAGAAACAAATGCCGACACCGGCAGTTCAACTAAGCAAAGATGGCCGACACCCGCTGCACCCTCCGGAGAATTACCACCGCCCGCCAAGCACTCCGAAGCCTCGTGTACCAAGCAACATCTTCAGGAAGAAATGCGACGATGACGCCGCTGCTGCCCGAACAAGTCCTAGGGTTTCCCCTGGTACATGGATGGCACTGGGGAAGGGGTATCCCCGACGCCCCTTAGGAGGGTCCGGTGGCGAACGAGCCGCCAGATATTTCCCCTGCACCGAAACCACCACCGCCACCTCAGACGATCGGAAGCGCACGCCCAACATGCCGCCCACCAGCCTGTGCCACCACGGATGCTGCCACATCTTCACCGTCTTACTGAGGTCGCCAACACGAGGCTTGGAGGAAGGACGAGAAGACACCGGGCTCGGGGGCAACCGCACCGCAGCCAACAGGAGGGAACAACCTCCACCGCCGCGCGGAGCCGACCGGACGTAGCGACAGGGACTTGCCAGGCCACGCCGGCCCGGCCAGACCCAAACGGGTCCGGACAGTCCCTGCAGCCACGCTGCAGCACGCGGGCCACCAGAGCCATCACCACCACAACCACCGCCGCCTCGCCACACCACCAGGGAGCCACGCCATCGCGCCCGGACCCGCAGGCCCACCCCAGCCCAGATGGGGCCCGAAAGGGCCCAGATCTGGGCCGAGCGGGCGCCGCCGGCCAGCAGCCCACAGCGCCGCCCCGCAGCCAACGACCACGCCGCCGCGTTGAGGGCACCCGAGGCCCGCCGGACTCCGCTATAAGGTTAGACTTAAGACAAGACATATACACGAAGTAGAAAAGAAACGAAAGAGGTAGTTTGAACTTCGATCCAAAATAAATGTCGCAATTTTGAGCCAACCTTGGTTCAAAACTGTGATAGGGGCTGTTTGGTTTGTGACTAACTTTGCTAAAGGTTGCCACACCTAAGGTTAGGCAAGTTTTACTGACTTAGGTGAGTGTTTGGTTCAAGCCATACCTTAGACAAGCCATACTTGAGCCCCACATGGCATACACATAAAAAGTGTGGCAAGATTCCCTTAGGCTTGCCAACTTGTGGCTCTCATTTTAATGAACTAAGCTTAGGCAAGGTTGACAAAAATGTGTGGCAAAGTGTGGCAATGCTAGGCCTAGAACCAAACAGCCCCTAAGCTTAGGCAAGGTTGGCAAAAATGTGTGACAAAGTGTGGCAATGCTAGGTCTGGAACCAAAGAGCCCCTTAATATGGATGTGAAGGAGTATTATTTATTAAAAAATCACACAAGGGACGCGCCGACTTCTGTGCACGGTCATTTTCTGGATCTCGTTTCAGAGGAAAAAGTCCAAAACAAACTTTGAATTTGTAGGCAAAAGCTAAATCAAACCCTGAACTCTCAATCCCTGAAATCAGCACACTGAACTCTATAATCCTGGTCTATTTTAAACCTTGAGAGCAGTCGGCCGGTATTTGCTGAATTGGGCCGGCCCAATACCTCAGTCGCTCGTGCGCGCCAGTCTTTTTTTCTTTTACGTTTTCTTTTTCGTTTTTTCATTTTTACACATGTCTTATTTTTCTCAGTACCCAGTGTACTTTTGAACGCAGACATTAAATATTTTTTGAAAATTTTTTGATATTTTCAAATACATTATGGACATTTTGAAATTAAATGTTTTCAAAACTTTTTTAATACATGGTAATATTTTTCGAAATACATGTTTTACATTTTCTTAATGACAATACACATTTTACAAAACTACACGACCACTCTTTTACATGGTTCAACATTTTTAAATTCGCATACACTTTTTTCTATTACATGTCACGTATATTCTGTTAAGGTTATGACACATTTTTGTACAACGCGCAAACATTTTCGGTACATTGTACATACATATTAAATGCCACAAACACATTTTCTGAAACTCGTGAACATTCTTGAAATGTTACATTTTTTTGAATGTACGAAACCTTTTTTTTTTAATCACACGAATATTATTATACATTGTATAAACATTTGTTTGAATTGGCCCATACATTTTTTTAGAATTTGTGGTATTTTCTAGATGTGACAAACTCAGAAAATGTTTATGTATCAAATAGTGTTCGCACTTTAAAGTTTTGTTCAGGTTTCAGAAAAAATTTATGTTTCAAAAAGTGTTTGCACTTTAAATTTTTGTTCAGGTTTCAAAAAATGTTTATGTTCCAAAAGGTGTTGGTTTTTTAATTATTCAAAAATTTCAAAAAGTTCTCGCACTTTATGAAATGTTCGAAGATTTCAGAAATAAATACATTTTCAATACTTGTTTGCCCCTAATAAAAGTTTTCAAAGTTCGACGCTTTGGTTTCTGCTTAAATACTTTCAACCTCTTGTTCTGTCAGTCATAGTCGTCTGGTGTAGTGGCTAGCAAAATCAGGTCAACCATATGCTAGGTCCCAAGTTCGACTCGACGACATGTTTTTTTTGTTTTGGAATTGTTACATCGCGCCTTAAGAAAAAGAAAGAATGAATTTTTATGTCTCGTGTGAAGCAAAAAAACTCGCATCATGTCTGGTGCCGGCCCAATCGATTCCGCAGCCTACAATCGAAAACATTTTTTTAAAACATTATTTAAGAAATAGTTTATGAAATTCGAAAAACATATTTTAAAAATGGGACACAATTTGAAAATCTAAAAAAATCATAGCATCTGAAAAACTGTTGGTATTATGAACATTTTTGACAAATGTGTTTTTCTTTTTGAAACCACAAACAGTTTTTTTAAATGTGAATAGAATTTTAAAATGCCAAAAATAAAAAACATGAACGTTTTTTAACTTCTGAACATTTTTTAAAATGTGCGAATATTTTTTAAACTTCACGAATTCTTGTTGTGTTGTAGTGGGCCGGCCCAAATTCTTGTGCATGAGAGTAGCTGGTTATCCCGGCCGGGATTGTACTATTCCCAGTTTGCCAAACAGATCTAGGTCTAAAATAGGCCGGGGTTGCAAGTTCAGAATGACAATTTTCGGGATTCAAAGTTCAGGGTTTGATTTAGCTTTCGTCTATAACTTCAAGGTTTATTTTGGATTTTTTTCCCGTTTCATATGCACAATGGCGCACTTTGCAAAAAGGTGTTGGCGTGCGCCGTGCGGGAATGTGCAAATCTCGCACAAGATGCGTTTTCTGACCACGAAACCACCAAACCACATACTGTCAAACAAAAAGCAACAAATCACTAGAGCCTTCCTCCATTCGCAAGAAAAAATAAGGGCACTGGAGCCCCCTGGACCGGCAAAGCCCGCCACGCCGGCCGGCCGCCCGTACGATTACACGAGCCGCCCCGGCCCCGACCCCATTGATTGGTTTCCGAAGACGGCGACAAGGACGCTTCGGTAGGCGCACACGTCACCTCGGAGGCTTCCGCTTCTAGAAACCGGCTCGAATCTCGATCCACACAGCTTCGTAACGACCGACGTCGCCGCTCGTGTAACATCTGCGTCCACGTAGGTCTCCGCGGCCGCGACTCACACGATTGCTCGGTAGCTCACGTGTCGCCGTGCGCAACATAAGATGGTCAGGTACAGAGTCACAGACGCATGTGTGGTCTGTGTACGGTAACCCCACGCTCCTTATCACGTCCTAGCCTCGCCACCACTCGACGCTTCCTTTGGCTTGGCGCCACCTCCTCCTCTAGCTTCTCAACTTCTCTCCTTCCTCCTATACACACCTTCGACGGGCAATTTCATCCATGTGCACATCTCCGCCGTCTGTCACGTCACGCCCGACGACGTCCACAGCAACATCGGTCGTTCCGTACGCGTTACAAAAACTCACAAAGACGAGTGACCAGCAAAGACGACCGTGTCCTAGGTGTCTCACAGCCACTAACCAGCCACGCCACAATTAACCTTCTTAATTCACACAGCTGTGCTCGCCGCCGTTACCACTATATAGCTGCTGTTGCGGAGCAAAGCGAGCAACAGAGACTCGGAGAGAAACGGGGAGAGTGAGCGATGGCGGCGTCGGAGCTGCACTTCCTGCTGGTGCCGCTGGTGGCGCAGGGCCACATCATCCCGATGGTGGACCTGGCGCGCCTCATCGCCGCGCGCGGGCCGCGGGTCACCGTGCTCACCACGCCCGTCAACGCCGCGCGCAACAGGCCCGCCGTCGAGGGCGCCGCGCGGGCCGGCCTGCGGGTCGACCTCGCCGAGCTGCCCTTCCCCGGCCCGCGCTTCGGGCTGCCGGAGGGGCTGGAGAACGCCGACCAGATGGTCGACCAGACCATGTACGTCAGGTTCTTCCAGGCCATCTGGGGGATGGCCGAGCCGCTCGAGGAGTACGTCCGGGCGCTCCCCCGCCGGCCCGACTGCCTCATCGCCGACTCCTGCAACCCGTGGACGGCTGGTGTGTGTGCCAGCCTCGGCATCCCCAGGCTGGTCATGCACTGCCCCTCTGCCTACTTCCTCCTCGCCGTGCACAACCTGGCCAAGCACGGCGTGTACGACCGCGTCGGCGGCGACGACATGGAGGAGTTCGAGGTGCCGGACTTCCCCGTGCCCGCCGTGGGGAACACGGCCACGTTCCGGGGGTTCTTCCAGTGGCCCGGCGTGGAGAAGGAGCAGCGCGACGTGCTCGACGCCGAGGCCTCCGCCGACGGCCTGCTCGTGAACACGTACCGCGGCATCGAGGGCGTCTTCCTCGACGCCTACGCGGCAGCGCTCGGCCGGAGGACGTGGGCCGTCGGGCCGACGTGCGCCTCCAGCTTCGACGACGCCGATGCCAAGGCCGGCCGCGGCAACCGCGCCGACGTCGACGCCGGCCACATCGTCTCGTGGCTGGACGCCCGGCCGCCGGCGTCCGTGCTCTACATCAGCTTCGGCAGCATCGCGAAGCTGCCGGCGAAGCAGGTCGCCGAGCTCGCGCGCGGCCTGGAGGCGTCGGGGCGGCCGTTCGTGTGGGCCATCAAGGAGGCCAAGGCCGACGCCGCCGTGCAAGCGCTGCTCGACGACGAAGGGTTCGAGGAGCGCGTCAAGGACAGGGGCCTCCTCGTCCGAGGCTGGGCGCCGCAGGTGACCATCCTGTCGCACCCGGCGGCGGGCGGGTTCCTGACGCACTGCGGCTGGAACGCCACGCTGGAGGCCATCTCTCACGGAGTGCCGGCGCTGACGTGGCCCAACTTCGCCGACCAGTTCTGCAGCGAGCGGCTGCTCGTGGACGTGCTCGGCGTCGGCGTCAGGTCCAGCGTCAAGCTGCCCGTCATGAACGTGCCCGCGGAGGCCGAGGGAGTCCAGGTCACCAGCGGCGACGTGGAGAAGGTGGTCGCCGAGCTGATGGACGACGGGCCGGAGGGGGCCGCGAGGAGGTCCAGGGCCAAGAAGCTCGCCGCAGAGGCCAGCGCGGCCATGGAGGAAGGCGGGTCGTCGTACACCGACCTGGAGGACATGATCCGCCACGTATCGGAGCTGTCGAGGAAGCGGAGCCACGAGTACGGGTGGGGCCCGAGCTCGACGTCCTTGCTTTCCGCTGCGGCGGAGCTTGGAGTTGGAAGCAAGAACGCCGCCAAGAAGATGGAAGCCGACGCTGCGTTGTCAGTGCAGTCCTGAGCTGCATCTCGCCATTATCAAGTTATTGTAGGATTTGTGTTCTGTTCCGTTCAACAATTCTTTTCAACAGTCGATACCACCATGTTGAAGTAGCCAATTCATCCATGTAATATGATGCTAGCTTATATATAAACAATGAAGTGTATCTTTGGCGTCACTTCACGAATCAATCAATCCATATGGATTGTTCTAGTAATTTAAACACCAATAGCTTATAGGCTCAGCTAGGTAGTTTATGGATCTCGATGTAATTTTTATTATTTCTATTACTCGTTGTATCATCATAATTAAAGATGAATAGTCCAAAAGTTTCCTCAAAAAAAAAGTCTCCATTCTTAAGCTAGATGAACAGATGATGTCATGCATGGACGAGGGGATCACAGTGGCTAAGCAACAGCGCTCACTGTCGATCATAGTGAAGTCGGACTGCGCCACGGCTCACAGGCGGTGGGCCTGATCAAGGACAAGGAAACAAACAGATCACATGTTACTTCACTATAGTTGGGGAGTTTAGCTTCTGTAGATTAGCAGGGATGTGAATGTTGTTAGTCAAGTTCAGTCTTTCTAGCACACAGACAGCAGTCTGGGCTGCATTTGGGAACAGACGATATTGTTATGTTATGCCGTGCAGAACATGGAGCTATTCCTCTATCAACATATTCATCCTTTTCGCAAACAAAAAAGAAGATAAAAGTTGGGTCACCCTCTCATAAACAGGTCATGTCGCCACGCACAATGAACTTGAGAAGACGATCCAGATTACAAGTCAGTCAATATATTAAGAGCGTTTTTTAATCTTTTTTTTAGAATCAAGAGCGTTTTTAATCAAGCCGAGCTTGGATTGTTGAGCCTTTACCCGGGCTAGCCTTGCTTTTATTTTTCGATTAAAAGGGTCAACTTTTTTTTTTTGAGAAACTGGGCCAGCCTTGCTAATCCTACATTATGGGCCGGACCGAGCTATTTTTCGGCAAGAAATTGGATCCCAGCCCAAATTTCCTTTTGGGGTGCTCATCAAGGCTTGATCCTGGCCCAAAGTACAAGCCAAACTCGATCTGATCTGCAATTTTTGGGACGGAATGCCTGCCTGCCCATGCCCGTCTTTTTCTTTCCAAGAAGAAAGAGGACTAGGGTTTTATTGTTTGACCGTCTAGATCTGTCCGAGCCCTAGGCTCTTCTCTGACCAGATTTGCCCGAGCCCTAGGCTCTTCTCAGATCACCACATCCCTTGTGCGCCCACCGCACTATTTCGTCTTCTTTTCCCTGAGATCTCGCCCACATCGCCTTCTCTTGCGTTGTCCTTGAACCACCAAGAATCATCGTTCCATTGGCCAATCGTCAGACATCGTGTTGGCGGCGGCGCCCCACGGGAGAACAACGCGGGGTGAAGGGGTTGGATACGACGGGAGGTTGTAAGGGGCTTGGAGAATATGGCGCGCCGTCCGGAAGTAACACCAGCGCGTTCCACCGGTGTTGTGACACTAGCCGACTCCAACTCGTCGGTCCCTTTGTATGGTTGCTTCCTCGCGGTGAGATCAACGCCCAACCTAGTGAGCTCCTTTTATGTTCATCCTTAACTTGTGTTGCGCTAGTTTAGTGTTGTGAGCAATTGTATCATATATGTACCAATGTATATAAGCCTCTAGTGTCTACTATGACATTGTGTAACAACAAGTACAACCAACAAATTGTGATTAGGCTTGTGTGGTATTAGTCATATCCTACTTATATAGCAACTGTTTGATTAAAACCTTTTGTTGAGAACCTCCTCAAGACACCACAAATGGTGTTCATAATATGGATGCATCTATTTCTAGAATGGCAATACATATTTCGTGTTGCTAATTTATTCTTGGGTAAGTGGACAAGCAAAGTATGAAAGGCTAATGATGCAACCTAAAACAGCCAATGCTAAAGTTGATACAGTTTTGCTTAGAAATAGGCCTCCAGCATAAATTTGATATATATTCTTACCAAGAATGATGTGCACAGCAATTTTCCAGGGGAAAATCAATCCAAGTATAATAGGCTAATGATGCACCTGAAGTAGACAATAACGGGTTTTATCAAGTTTTGCTTAAAAGAGGCTATGAACCTAATACAATATTTAGGAGTGTATCTCATTGAAGCACTCGGTCCTGCTAGTGCTTGGTTTTGAGGTTTCACATGAATCTGCTTTAGTGATATGTTTGCTTGCCCCCTCTACCATATTCTTGGTTCTTTCATAACTTGGTGAAACTATTGTTCTGTTTGCTTGTTTATCACAATTTGTGGTTTGTTGTTGCTTTTCGTATGATGATGGTTTATGGGATGCCGCTAATAATGAGATTGTCATAAAATGGCCTAATTGCTGTTAAGTGTCATATGTATCCATAAATTTCTAGGTAGTTATCATCCATTTACACTTTACGCCTTGGATATGCACATGGTCGTGTTTGTTTATAAAGAATGGTAGGCCGAGTAGGTGTCTATGGCATGATTGCAAAAAATTATACTTGATACACCATAAATAATTCTCCATCCCCCTATTTTAACTTTACAAACATGCCATTTGCTTCATGCATGTGTGCTACTTCATATGGACTAAAAAGGTTTTTTTCCTTTTGATGCGTGATAAAAAAAGTAAGAAGGAAAATACATTGCCCATCTGCAAGCTTATTTTTATTTTCAAACATCACAACATGAAAAAAATATTAATCACTTGCTTCATTTATCATAATCACACTATATGAAAGAATAAACAAATAAGTAACTTTGGACACTTTCTCTTAGCTAAATATGTTTGTTTCAAGATGTTAGATGCCTTGGTTAGCAGCATAATTATTTCTAGATTCTACAACATGTGGTGGAAGCTAGCAATAAGGCACATATTAATAAGTGTCGAAGGTGCCGAGAAGTAAGCATGGGTTTGCAATTGCAAAATAATTTCTCAGCGTGTCCATGGAGGCACGTCACATGTTTAAATACTCTTGTGTGCCAGCAAGGTCTGCATATTAGTTTGTTATTTGATTGCCCAGGGCAACATATGTTTTTTTATGTGACATATATTCCTTGAAAAAATAAACTAAATTGAACATATACAATTTTTTCTTGCCCTCACTAATGAAATAATTTATTTGTTGAACATTTGTTTATTCCATGTTATTCTATCTTCTTATAGATCTTGTCCTTTGCATATGCATATTTCTTATTATTCAACAATTTCTCATCTCAAATTTTGTGTTTCTTACTGATTTTTCTTTCTCTAATGGCTTCAATAATTACACATAAGTTCTCAATACTTGAATATTTGTAAGATGGTTTCTTATGTATTTAACTTACTATCAAGTAAGAGATGTTTTTCATGGTTATGTAGATTCATTCAAACTACCTCAATTTTTTATTAGGAAATTATTCACCACTTACCACTCCCCCCAATTTTTTCCTTTTAGTTGCATAATTGTAACTCAATGATACCCTGAATTTCATAATTTATGTAGACCATTACACTTACTAGAACCACACTGATGAGCATTGGATGCTAAGGTGTTGTATTATTGATTAGTGATATCTTTGTATGATAAAGTATGTGTCTCTACCAGCCATATTCCCTTCATATCACATAGTATTCTTACTTATAACAACAATAAAATTATGATATGATATTTTATATTTATTCTATAGCTAACAATGTAAATTCACACACAAGGTATTATCATCATTTTCATACTAGTAGTTATCTAAAAAATCTCTAGTTTTTTACCTCAACTTTATAGACCCTCTTTTGATCATAATTTTGTAGACTTTTTGTTTTGAAGTGTCAAACATGTCTTGGAAATCATTTTTTGGCACCTGGCACAATTTGCCTCCTCTCACCACCCATCTAATTGTAAGGGATAAAAAAGTCTCTTATATGTGTCCAAGATGCTTTCACGGATGTATATTTTCTACAAATATTGGAAGATCACGGGCGGAGGGGGGAGGGGGCGCCATGCATATAAGGAGCCTACATATTAGTTTCTTTTTCTGAGGAAAATGGTGAGCATAATCATTGCATGTGTGCATAGGATACTAACATTTTTCTAGGTAGATTCATTGTATTCCATGATTGCTTTGCTGTATTTGTTTTGTATGACGGATAACAATGGGCAAAGTGCATAATTGTTGGGTTCTTCCTAGTTATTTTGTGTTGGGTGGCTTCTGCAGTCTGTTCCATTTGTTTTTTGTCCTGTTTTTTGTGGCATGCGACAATTATTTACCTGTTGATATGATGCCCGCCCTTGTGGTAGGGATTGCTATTTCTGTTGAAGTCGGATTGATTCAATGCCTACTCTTTTTTGTGTGAAATGAATTTATCTCTGTGATGTTACAACGATGTTATTTCTTAGATAATGGAAATTGTTGGCATATTATGGGTTGTATTTTAAACAATAAAATCAAGTGTGCAATGATTAGAAAAATTACGTGGGAAGATGTGCTTTTCATTCAAGTTAATTCTATAGAGAAAATAACTGACACTTTCTAAAAGTGAACAAGTTTATGTCATTTTGTGTGAGTCCTAATCATTTCATTTCCCATGTTCATAGGTAAATTACAATAGAAAGATCATGTTCATCTGAACATAAACTTTGTTCTAGTCATAGACGTTATGGTTGAAGTTTTAAACTCATTTATGAGAAAATGGAATGACTGGATTATGAAAATTGTGTCCAGAGATAAAGTTGGGGTTTAGGTCAATGATGAGATAGGACCATATGTGTGCACTTACCAAGGACTTAGAAAGGGGACCCCACGCCCCCTTTGCTCTTTTGCATGGCCTTCGGTGTAGTAGAATTTCTGTTTGATAGGGCAATTACAAACTAATTTATTGATTGAATTGGTCCTTGCCTAGTGGATGGTGGTTTGAATATGATACTATGCCACTACTTCATGATAATTTGGAGCAAGCTAGAAACCTTGAATTTATTTTGTGTCTTTTTAAACAAATGTCAAGCCTGAAAACATTTTTTCACACAAGTGAGGCCTATTGTTTGTGCAAGCCACATAAAATATATAAAGCTTTGAGGAGATATTTTTGCTTGTAAATTTGGTATACTTTCTACTAACTACCTTCGGATCCTAGTTGAAAGAAAGAGAGAATTTGTATACGTGATTGGAATGGAACTTTTGGGAGGAATGAAGGTAGATTGGGGTATTGGCAAGGGATACACCTCTAAATGGGAGGCATACATCAATTCTTTGTTGACAGGTATACCAATGTACATCTTGCCTTTTTACATATTACCACCTAGTGTTGTTGAGCAATGATACCACCTTGTTAATTTACCCTAGGCTTGTTTTCCTAAAGATTCTGGAGGGTTAAGTATTCTTAACTTACATATACTATGAATATTTCCTCCCATCCAAATGTCTTTGATGAAAGTGGTCCTTGGCAGGGATTTTTGACTAATAGATATTTAGCTTCTCAAATGGTTACACAAGCATCAACTCAAAAAAGGGACTCAAATTTCTAGCAATGACTAATGGAAGTCAAAATCCTTTTTCTAAATTATTGTAGAATTCAAGTTTGAAATGGGGAAAACCCAGATTTTGGGAGGACACTTGTCCAAGAAGAACTAGCATGACTACCCTTTCCCCAGTCTTTTCTCTATTTCACCGGAACCTAATATGCAAGCTATGGTGGGTGACACTCTATTACAATGGGAAAATTTGAAGGAGATGTGCGCTTGTTTATATCTAACTAATGGTGATGTTATGCTTGCATATTTTTTGCCATCATGTAGTCAGATTACTAATAGGTCCTTGTATTCCACCATCCAGAATTATGATGCAGTGCCTCATAAATTCCTATGGCAAGTAAGGTACCTTTGTGGATCTAAACTTTTCTATGCATCGCTATTACGAAAAAGGTCCTACTCATGACATTCTATTTTAGAAGGGGAGTGGTGTGATGCTAAATATTTGTTTCGTGCTGAAAATAACCTATAGATCATCTTCTCCTTTCATGCACACTTGCTAGATACATGTGGAATATTGTTGGGGTGTGCTCTGAGTGTTTCTTGTCAGTTTTCAAGTGTGGAGGGTTGTTTTATATCTTGGTTGGCTAGTTTCATGGGTAAGAAAAAAAGAACTATGACAATTGGATTATGGCTAATGTGATTTGAAGCATTTGGAAGGCCAAAAAAACCGGCTTCTTTTTGTGGGTGAGATGTTATGTTTGGGCTTGTTGTTGGATTAATTGTTGGAGTTCATTATAGGTGAAAGCAGACATAAAATTGGACATTGAGTGGAATAACAAGACTAATGGCGCAAGTAACAACGCAAGTTTTGCAGGCGAGGGGTCGGTGAGCTTCATGGCTCCCCAGGTTGGGGTGTTTTTCCTCATCTTTTTAGATTGATGGTTGACCTTGCTTCCTTTGCTCTTTTGGTAGTCTTTTTGTTCTTCTTTTCGGCAGTTAAAGCTCTTGCTTCTTAGGTGTATCTCTACACTTACTAAGCACCCTAGAAAAGGAGATCTCTAGTTGATTAGGGCTATGATGCTTTGGGTCATGTTGTTAGCCGGTGGGAGGTTTTTCACTACTTGGGCCACATCCCGGGTTATACATATCGCCTTTGGTGGGGGATAGATCACGGATGAGGGGAAAGGGGTGGTCATAGGCGGCACGTGTGGTGTGGCTTCCATGCTTTGTTGATGTGTGTCCCCGCTTGAGGGGTGCTCCTTCTAGCAAGCTCATCATGCTTTGGTTAATGCTCCTTCTGTTGCCTTCTCGATTTTGGTTTGCATCCTTTATTCTTGTTCATTGGTTCACTTTTTGTCGTGAAATTGTTTTTGATTTCGGTTTGAGATCATATCCTCCATTGGAGGTAGTGATGGGAGGGGGGATTTAGGATGCGACACATTTGGGGTGTTCTAGTGGGACAACAATGACCCGGCATCTCACCTTGTCGACCATAGTCAGACTCAATGGTGAGGAGCCACGATGACCACAACTACAGCTGAGCTCCACCACCCTAGCTCTCTTTTCCAGCTTCAAGATGCTGAGACGCATCTCAAAGAGGAGTTGGAAAAAAAGGTGAGATGTGATCCTTTCTTTTCTTGCCCTGCCAAGGAGAGTGTAGGTTGCTGCTCTAGGGACGGTAGGGCATGTGATATGTGGCTTATGTCAAGGACTAGTGGTGGCCCACCCTCACAATAGTGTGGTGGCAGAAGGAAGTCAGGAGTGACATCCTGATCCAGCTTGTTAAACTAGAATTAGTTCTACTGTTCACATTACGCACATATTACTTGGATTAGATATCTTCTACTGAAAAAAGGGATTAAATCCGGGAGAAGTGTGGTGGCATTCAGACCAATAACACCTCTATTCTAATGCCTCATTAAGAGATAATAAGACCGATTTTCCCAATCTACCTGGATATATTTCTCTTTTTTTCCTCTAGAGGCTTGATAGTTAGTTAGAAGAACTGGTGACTAAAATACTCCAGATAAATTCAGAATCTAAGTGATATGTGGTATATGTTTCCCCTCTATACGTTCATGTGTGAAATTTCCAACCATATATGTTCAGCCTTAGATGTAAAGGCATATGCACCTCTATCAACAACCTCTCCCAGAAATATCCATCGAGTCAGGTTGTTAAATTATAGTTGCAATTCAGTGCTCCCTTTGCATGAGGCAAAACTGGCAACATCTAATCACCACAAGCAACATCCTCTTCTCAACTTACTAAATATTGTTATGATGACAATTGTGAATTAGTAGTTAATTTTTATGGAAAGGTGGGACGTGGTGATAGTATTCTAATAAGTATTTGCAAATAAAGAATGCCCACTATTGTTCTTGAAACCAGGTTGCAAATATTAATCCAGTAATTAACATGTTTCTGTTCAGCCTGTTGATAAATTGCATGCCACCTATTTCATTAATTGTACTTCCCATTTGAGCAATAATTTCAGAAGAGTCATTAGTTTGATAAACTTTTGTCCATTTATAGGTATGTTATATGACTTTGGATGACCTTGCTTTCTAAACTTGAAGTTGCACGCATGTGTTTCATATTCTGCAATTTGGAATCTCATGTATAACTTCAATTTCTTTTTGTGGCTCTCATCAATCCTTTAAAGCTCAATAGGTTTAGATACCTACATAAATTAGTTATGGGCAAAATTTTGTCATCTACTCAATGTTTGAGCTTGTCATATTTCATCTACACAAAGAATAAGCCATAAGCCATTTTTACTCAGTTTTCTGTGATGCAGAATATACTAGACACAATATGAACAATTATGATTAAGTCTAAGATTATCTTGATGAATACAACCATGTATTTGGTACATAAAAAAGCTTGGAATAAAGAGAGCTTTAGTGGGGTTGTATGCACTGCTAATTACCAAGGCATATGCAAGAATTCTTTATCAATGTGCACATGTAGGTCAACGATTTATATCTTTGTAAAATGATGTAAGTTCATGATGGTTCTGGATAGTTTCAAATACGAAAATGTTGTAACATTGGTCTCTCAATACAAAAAATACAAAAATGTTGCACCAACTCAATAATATTTCCATCGATGGATCGATGATTACAAAAAGAACAAGATCTTTTGTTTTGTGCGGGACGAGGTTATTATCCAGGAAGCCAAAGAACTGTTGGACTATGCTACCAAGTTCTATAAAGATTTTTTTGGTCCTGTAGATCTTTTACCTAATTTCTCCAATTATTCATGTTCCTGCTTGTTTAGATATTAAATGCAATAATATGTTGGCTGCTAGATTCTCCTTGGAAGAGATCAAACTTGCTGCCTTCTATATGAAACATAACTGAGTGACTCGACCTGATGGAATGCCCATTGAGCTTTACCAATTCATTTAGGATTTAATTTGTTGTGGTTTAGTCCAACTATTTAGTGACTTCTTTGATGGCAAATTAGGCCTCTCTAGGCTAAACTATGGTGTAGTTACTTTGATTGCCAAAGGCCAAGGGTTGATAAGATTCAAATGTATAGGCCTGTTTGCATGCTTAATGTCCCTTTTGAGATTTTTACCAAGGTTTTGAACACTAGAGCTATGCTAGTTGCTTACAAGCTAGTGTCTAAGATACAAACAACTTTTAATAAAGGTCGCTATTTACTAGATAATGTAGTAATGTTGCATGAGACCATACACTATGTTCATAAGAGCAAGCTTTCTTGTGTGCATTTCAAAGTCAATTTTGAGAAACCTTACGATAAAATTAACTAGGAATTTATGCTTTTTCTGTTAGAGATGAAAGGATTCCTTGAAAAGTTTATTCAGTGACCAAGTCAGCTATTGTTGACGGCAAAGTGGCTATTACTTCGAATGATATGTTGGGTAATTATTTCACTACTAGAAAGGGTCTTAGGTACAGAGATCCCTTCTCCCCCATAGTGTTTATATAGTTGTTGATGTCCTGGTGACCCTAATTAGAAGGGCTCAGGAGCAAGGGTTTATAAAAGGTCTACCATCTTAGATTTATGAAGGTTGCCTTTCTATTTTACAGTATACCGACAACATGATCTTTTGTTTTGGGGACGACTTAGAAGGATCTAGGAATCTTAGAATAATTCTTTGTGTTTTTTAGAATTTAACTAGTCTTAAATTTTTATCTTTAAAAGCGTGGTTCACTGCTTTGGTGAGGCGGAACTAAAACATAAGGATTGTGTTCAGATCTTTACTTGCACATCAGAAACTTTCCTTTTCGTTACCTAAGTATGCCTCTACAATACAAGAAACTTAGTAATAGTGATTGGAAACCCGTTGAGGAGAAATGTGAGAAGAAAGCAGCTACCTGGCAGGGAAGCTTTCTTCCTATGGGTGAGAGGCTCATTCTAATTGTGCCTTGCTCGAGTAGTGTCCCTGGTCATACGCTTTCCTTTTTTAGATTTCCTAAAGGTGTTGGTAAACATTTTGATTTTTTCTGAGCCTGTTTGGTCTGGCGAGAAAAAGTGGGTGTGTGAAAGTACCACTTGGTCAACTAAAATGAGGTGTAGCAACCTAGGGACCAGGGAGGACCGGGGTGTTACTAATCAAGAAGTAAAAAATGTTAGTCTTCTTTGCAAGTGGCTCTGGATACTAGAAAATGAGGAGAGTATGGGCATGAGATGGTTAGAGCAAAGTATCTGAAGAAGAAAACTTTGCCTCAATGTGAATCATCTCCTGGCAACTCCCAGTTTTGGAATGGCTTAATGGATGTTAAGAATATCTTTTATTGCTCTTGTCAGAGAGTTGTTGGGGATGGTCGTAAAACTAGAATTTGGGAAGATGTGTGGATAAAGGATAAACCGCTTTGTTTGATTTTTCTTCATCTTTAGAACTTAACATTTTGTAACATGTTACCGTTGCGAAAGTATTTACCTTGGATTTTAATTGCATTGGTTCAGAAGATGTTTACATGGGGGAGACTCTTGATATGTGGAATAAGTTACTTTATATGTGTGGTTGGGTGATTTTGTCGGATAAGCCTGACAAAGTTAAATGGTTACTTACAATCTCCGGTAGCTTTTTTGTTATCTCTTTATCATTATCTTATTGCTAGAAAAGTTGCTTTATCTTTTAAGAATCTATGAAGGATGAAGCTGCCTCTTAAAGTTGAGGCCTTCTCTTGGTTAGTAATAAAAAATAGATTTCTGACCAAGGACAATTTGATTAAAAATGCTGGAAAGGTGCTAGGTTTTGGGACTGGAGAAACAGTGAATCATTTATTTTTCTCTTGCTCCTTATCTTTTTTTTTGTGGAATATTGTGGGATGCACTATGGGGAATTAGAGATCTCCAATGTCCTTTTTTGACCTCTGCAAGAACTGGCTGTCTAGCTATAGTAGCAAAGATAGGGTAGTTATTTTATTGGTGTTGCTGCTCTGTTGTGGTCTATATGGAAAACAAGGAACATATCATGTTCTCAAAGTGTTATGCCCAGAGATCCTACTGACATTATTTTTCTTGTTTGTTCCCTGCTGGACTCTTGGAAAAATCTGCAGAAAAGAGGGGCACAAAACATGTGTCATCAGGTGTCTAGATGTGGTGACTTGTGATGTCTTCAGAGGCGGGCATGGTTTGGCCCTACATGTGAGGAGGATTTTATGTGAAATGCTTGCCGGCCTTGAAGCATTTCTGTTAATTTCGATTGGTGCCTTTAAACTGTTGATGCTTTTATAGTTTGTTCAGTGGTTGTTGATCCTGATAGCTAGTGTGGTTGGATGTAGCTCCTCTTTGCTAGTGTTTGCTGTTCCTGATACGTCGAGTTCCTTTTCAGTTAGTTCTGCTTAGATTGGAGCATCTTGATATGGTAATAGATCAGTGGTGTAATGGTTAGATTTGCTAGGTTGGAGTATCATGATGTGGTAATAGATTAGTCACGTATGGTTGGTTAGTTGCCCTGGAAACAACTCCATTTTCGTAATGAAAATGGGGGTCATGTGGCCCTTCGAACAAAAAACTGATCTACCACTCTCTTAGACCGATTCATCATTTCATGTAAAAACTTTGACATAATAGATCGTGATGTCTAGGATGAGTGATACATAATTTATACATAAACTATAGTACAACACAACAATAGAAGACAACATGATGCGTTGGTAACTGTATTGATGGTTTCATCTAATGAAAATCGAGGGAAATCCTTAGCCAAATCCTTTCCATAAAAAAAGTCCAAACTCATTTTTGTTTCCGAGAACAAAACGAACTCAATTTTTTCTTTTGCTTTGAAAAGAAACTCGCTCATATGTTGGAAACTCAAAAGGGACCATTCAAATATATACGCAATAGTAAGTTTCAAAAGACACAAAAAGTTTCAAATACAAATATATTGGGAACTCAAAAGACACAATTCGAGTAGAGACCGTAGTAACTGAAGCGGAATGCGAACCCACACCAGGCACCTCCGGAATGTTCCAGAGCAAGCCGGGGCGGCGCAGAGGTCTCAATTTAAGCGAGACCCGGAGCCTCGTCAACCCATTCGTCTGCGCCGAAACCCCTCTCCTCTCCAATCTGAGATCCCCACACGAGCGCGACCCGGAGCCGAAACCCTAGAGTAGAGCAGGGGCGGCGGCCATGGCCATCATCTCGGACATCCAGGAGGAGGAGGCGCCGCCGCAGCAGCCGCAGGCGGCCCCGGCCCCGGCGGCGGCCGACGTGGACCTGGAGGTCCTCGAGGCGGTGCTCGAGCGCAAGGGCGGCGCGCTCCCGTTCCTCCACGCGGCCATCGACGTCGCGCACCGGCGCTCCGACCTCTTCCGCGACCCCTCCGCGGTCGGCAAGGTCACCGCGATGGCCTCGGCGTGCAGGGCGCAGGTGGAGGCGGAGGAGAGGAAGGCCAGGGACGCCAAGAGGAAGGCGGCGGAGCTGGAGAAGGCGGCGGCGGCCGAGAAGGAGAGGGCGGTCAAGGCCGCGGCCGAGAAGGAGAAGCGGGAGAGCTCGGTGGTGACGGAGGAGCGGGGTGCAGGGAGCTCGGCGGAGAAGGATGCCAGCACGGAGGTGGAGAAGAAGGAGGGCAAGGCGAACAGTAAGTGCCCTGTTTTCATTTCCCTTCGGCTTTAATTGATATTGATGCTTAATGTTGGATTGTTGGTGTGATAATGTCGAATTTGTTACTTCATGGGGTTTAGGATATTGCGGCTTCAATGCTGACCCTGAATTATAGCTTTTAGATAGGTCGAGTGGTTTAGCCATTATTCATTATTTGCGTGATAGCTTGGTTGATTTAGCGCCATAGATACTGGATGAGTTTATGTTGATGCTTTGTTGGACATACTATGATAGTAGGATCTTGGTCTAATTCGTCCATACTATGTAGTAACAATGTTGTTTATTTACATACTTGTATATATGGGTGATTTATTTGTTGGATAACTTGCTCTGCTTCTGAAAAAATAGGGGACTAGCGGCATGGTTAATTACTCAGTTAGGATGAAATTACACTTGTTATCATGTATGATGTATCTGCTTGTGATAAAATTTTCCTTGTCATCTGTAAAACTGCCCCAGAACCGAGCCAGTTTGTTTAATTATCTTTTTTCATCAGAAGTCATGGTTCATTGCACTCGGAAACCAGTTTATAACTCCTAATATGTTCTACAACCGTGTCTGCTCAAACATGGTTCTGTGCCATATATCATGGTGAAAATGCCACACTTGATTTGTTAGACCCTGTCTTATTTATGGCATCTCCTTCATCTGCCTATGGAAAAATTCATTATATTTCAGTTATGCACTTTGGGATTAACTAACGGTGACCCATCTCACTGAACAGAACCAAATGCTGGCAATGGTCTTGATATGGAGAAGTATTCCTGGACTCAGCAGTTACCAGAGGTCAATGTCAATGTTCCTGTTCCTGAAGGAACAAAATCAAGGTTTGTTGTCTGTGAGATTAAGAAGGATCATCTGAAGGTTGGGTTGAAGGGCCAGCCTCCTATCATTGATGTGAGTAGTGTCAACTACACAATAGTTCATCTTGTCCTTGCGTGTAAAATCTTTTTCTGATGCAGTGTTCCTTTCTTACCAGGGTGAGCTTCACAAGCCAGTTAAAGTTGATGACTGCTTCTGGAGCATAGGTATGAACCACATGCCATTTATGTTATGCTATGCGCCGCACCTTAGGATCACTTACTAATAAGAGCATCTTTTCCTTCTGATAATACCTTCAGAGGATGGGAAAGCACTGTCTATACTGCTTACAAAGCACAATCAAATGGAATGGTGGAAATCTGTTATCAAAGGTGACCCTGAAGTTGACACCCAGAAGGTGGAACCAGAGACTAGCAAGCTTTCTGATCTGGATCCTGAGACTAGGCAAACTGTGGAGAAGATGATGGTAATTGATGTGCACAACCTGATTGCTGGACTGACTACATGTCTTACAGTTTCTTCAGACCCTAATTGTTTGTCTCTGCATTGCAGTTTGACCAGCGCCAGAAGCAGATGGGCCTGCCAACAAGTGATGAAATGCAGAAGCAAGACATGCTCAAGAAGTTCATGTCCCAGGTAAGTAGTAGCATGTTCATCCTAGTGTATGCGTCTCAGGTTGACTTGCCACCGCCTGCTGTGTCTCTGACTGAGCTTTTCGTTGCAGCACCCGGAGATGGACTTCTCAAGGGCGAAGATAGCTTGAGATTGGTTGGATCCAAGGGGACGCAGAAGTTTTTGATGGAGAAATCGCATCTATCCTAGTTCTTTTCAGTTCGGGTGTCTTGTGGTTAAGTGTCTGGTTAAGGTCGCGAAGGACATGGTTTTCGAGATGCTTTGGAAATATAAGTGAACTATGTTTTCTATTGGAATCGATGGATTGCCCAATTTTCTGAAGTTTGTGTTTTGTTCTATGTTAGTGCGCTTTCTAGCTACCTGCATCACTTTGTAAGCTGTTTATCTTCTCTTACCCTATCGGTTCATCTGCAATGGACATGCAACTAGCCGATGACCTGACACCGGTGAAAGAGCGAAGTGATGTGCAGGCTTGCAATCCTTCATCACTAATCTAAGGGTTGAAGAAATTTTATCCTGTCACAGAACAAAACAAAATGAATGAAGAGGTCAAAGTCGCTGTGCTAATGATCACACATCGGGAGTTGCCGGAGATATTGCCCACCTTCACCTTGCTGACATCGTTAGGGAAATAAAAACCAAAGGAAAACATCGTCTAGAAAAAATCAAGTGAATGAGATGGGTCCTCGCTCTGGCTCTCTGAAAGAGAATAGGGGACCGAGATGGTGCCATGGAAGAACCCTAGGAGGCGACGGTGGAGAGAAACTTTGTTTGCGTGCTGAGTGTGATGTGAAGAACTTCCAAGAAGCGATTCTTTGAACCGAAGATTTTGTTTCCATTACTCTGCTTTAGATATTTAACATTCTATGATGGTTGTTTGCATTGTCATGGTCTTTTGGAAGATTTTGCAGAGCTAAAATAATCTCATCATATAATGAAATACTAGGTGCCAATTATAGAGGACCATCAATTCTAAACATAAGAACGACCCTAGATGAGATGGGAGTACATTCTCTTCAGAATTTTCATTGCAGAAGATACAATCATAGCATTCCAAATGCATGGATTTCCCTTTAAGCAAATTCAATGTGTTATTCTGTCATGGAGTAGAAGCCAGAAGAAAATTTGGTGTCTAAACTTGCAAGCACTTCTACATAGCCACTTATATGATATGGGCCTCTTAATCAACTTGCTTCCAGTTATATACTTTAGATGAGTAGCTTGATACCTTCCAGTGCACTTATCATTATCTTGAGTAATCCCTTGGAAGTAATAAATCTTGGATTTCTAGGAATTGTTCAAAAGCTTGAGAAGAGAGGGGCCTATGGAAATGCTTCGCTGAATCTTCGGTGTTGATCATAGTCTTAAATGAGATTTTACTAGTGATCGCAAAAGACTGGAGATCGGGATACTGAATTATAACGAGTTTCCGTGCCTAGGAATCATACCAAAACAAAATGGAGCTTCCATTTCCCACTTCACATACTACAACATTTGTGAAAGTTGGGATTAGCTTTGAGTGTGATCTCCATCTAAATGAGTCTTCTCTTCTCAAAAGTTTGGAGTAATTTGGGCTTACATACTTTCTATGAAGCAATTAGTGATGGGTAAAGAAGACAAAAGTGATTTAATAAGCTGCACTCCACCATCGTAAGAAAGCATAGTAGAGCACCCGACCAACCTACTTTTAGTTTTGTGTCAAATGGTTGAGAAATCTTCAATCTTAGGGCTGGAAGTATGGAGAGGGAGTCCAATATAAACAAATGGGAAGGGCCCCTGTTGGCATCCCAAAATAACAATCATTCTTTGCATTTGAGCTTGAGAGACATTGATGGGAACCATCACTGATTTGCTGTAATTTATCTTTAGCCTAGTCTCGGAGCATTTTTGGTTATGCATTAGTTGATTTCCATAGTAGGAAGCATCAAAATCATGTCATTAGCATATTGAGTAACAGGAAACCCAGCTTAGGAATGCATTGTTAGAGGGGATTGAATCAAGTTTTCCACCATTGCTTCGTTAAGGATAGTTTGGAGTAGGTCTGCTGTAAGAAAAAAAATAAGGGGGGGGGGGGGGGATAATGAAAATGTTTTCCGGGAATGTTGTTTAGATCTTGTAAACCTTCAATAGGAGCATATAAACCTCAACTATTAAACTCCAACATGCCTAAATGAAAACACCATTGAATCCATCAGGCCCAGTTGCCTTATAAGTTGGCAAAATATTTACTACATCAAAAGTCTCTTTTTTGGTGAAAGGAACTTCTAGATCTTGTAACACTTCTAGTCTATGCAGCACACTATCCAATAAACTTGTTATAGGTTTGGAAGTTCCAAGTCTATCATTTAAAGATCTCCAAAGAATGGCAGCTTTGCTATGATGATCATTATGCACTTGCTCATTTTTTCATCTAGAATTTGAGTACTGTGATTATTTCTATATTTGTTTGTAGCTTTTGCCTGTTATTTTTTGTATTTTCATCTCCAAGATTAATCCATCTCACGATTGCTCTCAATTTTGAATAAGTCTTCTGATATGAAATCAAATTAATTAAATGATGTTTCAAATTATTTTGCATTACTTCCTTCAATACTCATATCCCTATATTCTTCCAGGGCATCCCATAGAAAATCAATGCATTAGGATTCTTAATAGAGGCAGAAAGGTTGGATAGGGATTTTGACCATAATTTCAATCCCTTTATTTCCTAGTGTTTTGAATTGAACATTAATCCCTTTAGTATTGTTAGAGGCTTGGACCCCCTAATCCCAAATTTTTTTAACTTCCTCTTTAAATCCCCATGCTCTAATAAAAGAATTCAATCTGAATAATTGAGATTTTGGGATGTGACTGTCTACTTGAATAACACCTGGAACATGATCTGATATAGGCTTTCACAAGGGAATTGTAGCACTATTTGGGTGGTTTAGTGTCCATGATTCTTAAGAAAAACACTAGTCCAATTTTGCAAAGAATGGAGCTACTTGCATATTGCTCCAAGTAAAGCTTCTTCCTTTGAGACGGATCTCAATTAATCCAAGGGCACTAATGGCATAATTGAACCTCACATTTCACTAAATCTCCCCCAGTCCCACTTCTAGTTTTTGGACATCTAATGTACTTGGAATTCGCAAGAATCATACAATCAGTTTCATCAGGTACTTGAATTTGTTGCAACCAATTTACAAATGATGTCCTTGCCCCAGTTTGACAAGGCCCATATCTGTTTGTAAGTATCCAAGTATTTCCAGTGTGAATGGATGTAAATTGAATAGAGAGAGAATATTCATTCTCAAAAATCTTTCTCCATGGAAGTACTTTTCATTCCATGCATTCAACAATCCTCTAGAAGTTCCAATAGAAGGAATATATTCAAATTTATTATTCTTGGAACTTTTTTCTTTGATAGGGGATATCTAAAACTCTCTTTTCATTTCTTGCAAACAAAAAATTGAGCAACCAGAATCTTCCATTTTATTGGACGTGGCTAGCCATTTAGACTTGTCATTTAATCCTCAGATATTCCATTTAGATTTTTCCACATTGTATTCATTTTTACAGGAAGGAATAGATCAGCAGTGAAGGCTAAACGAATACAATATGGAATATTCCCTTCTTCCTGTGTGTCTCCTTGTTTTGCTTGGTCCTGAGAATATCCTCAATGGTATCCTTCCGAGGGACCTAGCAAAATGTTGTGTTAGGATTCTTAACAATTTTGTCAGAAACAAAAGGTGGATCAACATTACAAGCCTTGCATTTTTTGTCCACACATGTACTCTATTTTTAGATCCTTTAGTTAGATCTTGCAATCTACTGCTCCTTCTTACCTCGGTATCTACCAGAGGAATCATTTCCTTCCTTTTTGCCTTTTATGTGCATGGCACTGGTTGTGGAGGCTTATTCTACTTTGTGCCCAAATTCCTGAGATGAAGTGAGCTTGCTCTATGGTGTAGCAAAGGTCACATCAGTGTCATCAGGAATGGAGAAAGGGACCAAAACTTGATTGTTAGAAACTTGAATAATGACATCCCACATTTGAGAAGATAAAATCCCTTTGCCCACTCAAATTTACCAGCTCACAGCAGAGCCACATAAATAAAATGAACCCATAAAATGATACCTTCATAATGTTAGAGTAGTCCTTGCTAGGAGGAAAATACTCTTCCAAATGGCAACACCGTCCCTCCTAAGTTGCTGAAGATCAATCTAGAGTAGCTAAATCCACCAAATCTCCTAACACTATGAGTTGAAGAATTGGCTCATAGACATCTGTAGAGCTACCCATTGCAACTTTGAGGCATTTTCCTTATTCAAAGAAGCCAGGGGGACTGCATGAACTTGAAGAGACATTAGATGAATTAGAATCACTTTCTTCCCTTGTCATATTTGGGAGAATAGAAGATCCTTGGAGATCAAGATTGTGGATGAGCTGACACTGATTTAAGCATTGGAACAAGCAATCAACTCCTCTCAATATCCGCTGACTCATGACTTAGAGAAATTTCAGAGATCATATGGTCCTTCATAGTTTCTTTGCAGAGGAGCTGGCTAAGGTTCTGTCAGATTAGAAATGACCAAATCAGAGGACGGAACAATATATTGCAAAAATTCGTTTGCAATAGATGGAGCAAGTTGCCTTGCAAGAAGCACACCAATATGGCTTCTCAATATTAGCAGAGACATCATCACAAGCATAATAGTATTAATAGGCAGGTCACTACTACCTTCAACAAACATCATGTTGAAAGAAAAGACTCATGTCAAACCCATGATGATTAACCACAGTAGGTGCCAACCTATTAATATTTAGAGCGACCAAAGGTAATGGGCCCAAATTCATAGTCCCATCAAGGAGTTTCATCTCTGGGCTAAGAGAAGCCAAATTCAAATCCAATATGGGTTGGGCTACAAGTCCAGGCCACCCAGAAAACTAGCTGCACTTGAATTACTGGAGAGATTTAAAGAGGGAGTGAGCCCACTATTCTCTTCTAATTCATGTTGTGGATTTTTTTATTGATTTTCGTATCTAGTGGTCGTTCAAGGAGTTCCAAAAATTCCTCCTGCTGAATTTCAATATGAACCAGTTGTTGCCGAGGTGGCATAGACCAATGTCCCTAGTCAGGATCTTCCTCTATATTCATTTGTCCATGTGCATCTTGAGGTTCATCAACAGGTGCAATACATGGATCATTCTAGGGAAAAAGGACCAATAATATGATTTTCCTGGTTTGGGTGAAAATGTTCCTGATTAGGCAATGGATGGGAATTCTCATTTGGAGGAATTGAGCCCTATCTGGTGCCCCTCCTCCACCAAGGAGTTTTTGCCGCAAAATTATAACAAGAACATATCAGGACCCCCCCCCCTCAAAAGCCATATGATTTGGACTACATTATGCTTACAGAAATATCTTTTAAGTCATCCACTCTTACTTTGATGATGATACGAGCTTTGGAGCAGTTCGAAGGGGAACAATGTGGCCAGTTCTTGCGTATAATGGTCTTCAATAGTGTTTGGAGCAAAGGAGGAATTGATCGAGGAAGTTGAAGAGACCACCTTTCTGTGTTCTTTAATTAGCCGCCCCGTTGACATCATCCCAAGAACCGTCAACATTGACGATGATCCAGGGGAGATCACAACCTTCTGTTACCAATGAGACTGATTAGGCTGATGACTTGAGATTTGAGTTGCAGTGATTCCCACATGTGATTTAGGATTAGCGGAAGGATTAGGAAGTCTAGGCCTAGAGCGACAAGAGCAGGTCACATGTTCCAACACTTGGAGGCCCTACATCAAATCTTGTTAGTGCACGCGGGACGGAAGTGGCAAACACCCGACGGAGAAACAAAATGTTTGCCCATCGCGAGGCCTTGGGCCCGACCCATAAGAAGTTCTAGCCTGCTTCTTAGAATTTTGAAATTCCTGAGATCCCGCCCATGAATGATCCCTGAAGGTCTCTTCTGTTACACTTTTTCCTGAGAATTCAAGGCGTTGGAAAACAAAATTATGGTGCTTGCTTGGAAGAGGATTCTTCAGACGAACTTGCTCATAAAAAACGAGATCTAACAACATTTGCAAAAGATTCACCTTGATTTTTTGAACGAGTGACCTGGTCCATTTATCTTCTTGTTCTTTGTAATATAAGCCAAACTCCTTGCGAGAATTCTTTGCTCCTAAGCTAGAATTGCGGATTGATTTTTTTCATTAGCAATATGACCGCCATTATAAATAGGAAAACCCACCTCTCTAGATGAAACGATGAATTTGAATGACCAATATTGAACTTGAGAAAGTTTGAACCTGGCCGCATTTCCGTCAAAGCAAGTTTGAAGAATAAGTCCAACTAATTCAGGATTCAAATGGATCCCTGACCTCGAGAATTTATCCACCAAGAGAAATTCATGAAGATTATGACCATCAAGAAGATTGACTGGAACTCCAAAGTTCTTCCAAATCATCGCTTCGAAATCTAGCCTTGTCAATTGGAGACCGGAAAACACCATGCGGTGATGGGAAGGTGGTCGACGTCTTCAGAAGGAAGGACGGTGATATGGTGGCTGCCATGGCCAACATCGGTTTGGGGGTGGGGGGTGGGGAGGGCGAGGTGGCCACCAGCGACGGGGAGCCAATGACGCTAGGTTGGTGGAGGAGGGGGGGTGATCTTTTGCACGTATTTTAGTTCAGTGAGAGCCAAGCTTGAAAATAAATCTATGTTTCTTTCAGTGCAACATAGTCGTAGGCGCCAATCCAGTAAGTCACACACCATTAGAAGGTGTTCTGACATGCGCTTTTTGACATGATCTGTCAGCGAGCATAGCTTCCAATGACAAAATATCACTTCGAAACCAAGTTTCAGAGAAAACCGATGAAAACCATGTGAAAATAGTATTTTTAAAGTTTTGGAAAAATCTTAAAAAAAATCTTAAGAGTGATGTTTTATTAGCATGTGAGATTCCCAAGTTCAAAAACATTACCATTTATAAACAAAATCAGCATTGAATAGTGTTAAATAGTAAACATCACTTATCATTGCTGAATTTGTTTTTTTTCATAGCTCATAAATAGTAATGTGTTTGAACTTGGAATTTCACATGACAACGGAGCATCAAGCTCTTAGCATCTATTATTTGTTTTTTCAGATTTTTGAAAACTTTTAAACATGGTTTCCATGAAGTTTTCTTTGAAACTTGGTTTCCATGTACTCCCTCCGTTCCATATGAGTTGTCGCTAAAACGGATGTATCTAGACATATTTCAATGCTAGATACATCCGTTTGAGCGACAACTAATATGTAACGGAGGGAGTAATATTCTCTCACTTATAATAAGGTGGGGGAGAATATTAGTGCTCCCAACAATAAGGCGTTCCCATGTTCACATGTCTAAAAGTGCAATTTCAAATATTTCTGAAAAAAATCTGTGAATGTTCCCAAGACATCTGTCTATGACCTTTGAAAAATTTACATCCAAACTCAAAATACACAATGCTATATACATATGAAAAAAGTCCATTTTACTACCCTGAATAAAGTGGGTGGTTCACTTTACCCCCTGATCTTATTTTCGGCTTCTTCCACCCCAAACAAACCAAAACCGGACAAAAAAAACCCCGACTGGTTTGTCTCCACCCGCTGCTGATGTGGCGTCAACGGTGGTTTTGACCCGGGTGGGGCCCTCTTGTCAGGTCTCTCTCTCTCTCTCTCTCTCTCTCTCTCTCTCTCTCTCTCTCTCTCTCTCTCTCTCCAGGCCGGATCCGCTGCCGCCCGAAGGAGCTCGCCCTGGGCCTGAGCCACTGCGCCCCACCTCCCCCACCGCGTCGCCTAGGAGCCGGCGTCTTGCCAGAGAAGTCCCGTCCCGCGCCGCCGCGGATCGACCCGCCACTGCCTCGTCGACCCCGCCGGCCACGCCAGCCTGCCGCCGTGAGCCACCCGCGCCCCACCTCCCTCTCCGCGTCACTAGGAACCGCCGACCTCTGCCCGCCATCGTGCCGGCGTCCTGCCAGAGGAGCCCGTCCCGCACCGCCGTGGATTGACCTGCCCCCCGCCGCCGCAGTCTCACCGATCCCGCCGGCCACGCCATCCCGCGCCCGTGCGAGCCCGCCCCGAGTATCCACCGCCTCTTGCCGACCCCGCCTGGCCCTGCTCTGGTCGCCGGCGGGTGCAGAGAGAAAAGCCATCTGGTGAGAGAGAGAGACAGAGAGAGAGAGAGAGAGAGAAAGAAACCTGACAAGGGGGCCCCACCCGGGTCAAAACCACCATTGACCACTCCCACATCAGCAGCGGGTGAAGACAAACCAGCCAGGGGTTTTTTGTCCGGTTTTGGTTTGTTTGGGGATGGAAGAAGCCGAAAATAAGACCAGGGGGTAAAGTAAACCACCCACTTTATTCAGGGTAGTAAAATGGACTTTTTTCTATACATATAAAAGACAACAGCAAGATTTACACTATTCACGTCAAGATTTTTCTTTTTTTGTTTCTCATTGTGCATTTGGATTTTGGATCTAAAATCTCTAGGGGTTATTTTCCCGAATAAGGTGGTATCTACTTTCACCAAGACGATTTTCTGCATATGTGTCGAGTATACTCACCAATAATCATTACACGAACACACCCCATCCCTGAAATGATGGAACCGGTTCCTGTCCCTCACCACGATCTCCCGCTCAAACACGCGAGATATCAACTTGGTCGCCTCATGGCAGTCTCGACAAACCCGCAGGTTCTTCGTGACGCGCATCGTATCACCCGGCCTCGTGCGCAGCAGCCCGAACGCGATGGCCAGCTTCTCGCTGTGATACAGCAGCGACGCCTCCTTCGCTTCCTCCGCGATGTCGTGCAGCACGTCGCTGGTGTCCGGCGCGTAGCCCTCCAGCCCGATCTTCCTCATCATGTCCTCCGCCATGGCGAATATCTCCTTCTCCTCGGGATGGCGCAGGGTCCCGCACTGGAACTCGCAGACCTCGCTGTCGATTTCGATCACGGACCGCCCAGCCTCCTTGCTCACGTTGCGCTCGTCCATCAGCTGCCGGACCCTGGCCACGTCTCCCCATCGGCCGGCGCTGGCCAGAAGGTTGGCCAGCAGCACGTACCGCCCGCTGTTCTGGGGATCCAGCTCAATGACACGCCACCCGATCGCCTCGCCTAGATCGAGGTCCCTGTGGATCTTGCATGCTCCGAAGAGTGCTCCGAGGACACCAATGTCAGGCTCCATTGGCATGTCGTCGATCACCTTCTTGGCTTCGTCCAGCAGCCCTGCCCTCCCGAAGAGGTCGACCATACAGCCATAATGCTCCATCTTGGGCTCAATGCCGTATCTCTGCACGATGTAGTCGAAGTAGTGGCGACCGCCGCTGACATTGCCGGTGTGGGCGCAGGCAGTGAGGACGTTCACCAGCGTGACATCATCGGGCGCCACATCTTCCCTCTCCATCTGGTGGAACAGCTCAATGGCTTCCTTGCACCTCCCGTGCACCGCTAACCCACCGATCATGCAGTTCCACGACGTGAGCCCCTTCGTCGGCAGCCCCTGGAATACACGCCATGCCTCCTCGACAGACCCACACTTGCAGTACATGTCGACCACCGCTGTGGCTAGCTTCTCATCCATCTGTATCCCGCTCTGCTCCACCCACCGGTGCACCTCCCTCCCACGGGCCAGCGCGCCAGCACCCGTGCACGCCACCACCGCGCTCGCCGCGACAAACCCATTCCCCTCCAGCCCCGTCGCCCGCATTTGGTCGAACACCTCCAGCGCGTCCAAGAACCGCCCAGCCTTGACATACCCGGAGATCATCGCGTTCCAGGAAATAAGGTTTCTCTCGGGCATTCCGTCGAACAGCTCCCGCGCGTCGTCCACGAGGCCCAGCCTGCACAGCCCGCCCACCATGGTGGTCCACGACACGACGTCGAGGACCGCCGACGAGCCGCCGGCGCCGAAGAGGCGGAAGGCGAGGTCCGCGCGCGCGTTGGCGAGGTAGGCGGCGAGGAGCGCGTTGAAGGAGTGCGCGTGGGAGTGGAAGTTGAGCTTGAGGAGGAGCGCGTGGAGCTGGACGGCGAGCGGGAGCGGCGCGGCGGGGAGGATGCGGGGCAGGGTGAAGTGGTCGGGGTGCAGGGGCAGGGAGAGCATGAGGGAGAGGAACGCCGCGGCGTGGCGCGGCGGGAGGGAGGCGAAGAGCGGGTTGAAGAGCGCCGGGTGCGGGTCCGGGTGGTGCGCGAGGAGGCGCGCGGCGTAGGGGAAGCCGGCCGGGTCGCGCGCGAGGAAGGCGAGGAGGCGGCGCGCGTGGGCGGGGTGGGAGGCGAGGCCGAGGCGGACGAGCTGCGAGTGGTGCTGCTTCAGCTCGGAGATGGTGGTGATGGGGATGAGGGTCACGCTGGGGGCGGACATTGCCGGGGCTCGGATGAAGAGGGGGGGTGACCCGATGGCCGGGGAGAGCAGCTCCCGCGCTTCTGGTGGATAAGACACGATCACACGAGCAATGCTATTCCCAGGTATACCTGGCCATGGGAAGCCCGGCCCGGCCCGACGCTGCCCCCGGGCCGGGCTCAGGCCTAGATTTTGAGCCCAAAGACTGGGCCGGGCCGGGGCCGGGCCTGTCGGTTTTGCATTTCTCTGAAGGTCGGGCCAGGCCGGCCCGAAGCCCGACAGGCTTTTACTTGTTCGGGCCGGGCTCGGGCCTGGGTTTTTTTCGCCGGGCTTGGCTAGGCCCGGCCCGAAGCCCAGCCCGGCCCGAGGTATGGCCAGGTATATTCCCACGCACTACAAGGTTTACAAAAACAAAAAGTTACGCACTGGTTTATTAGTGCCACCATATTTTGGATCCAATTTTGATCACATATTTAGATAACAAAATGTTAATGCATATTATTAAAATTTATGTTGTTGAATTCGTATTTAAATATTGTTTTCAATGCTATTATTTTACTATATATACTACTCCCTCCGTAAAAAAATATATGAGCGTTTAGATCATTAAAGTAGTGATCTAAACACTTTTATATTTGTTTACAGAGGAAGTATATTTTTATTAGTTGATTCATGGTTAAAATATGACATAAAATAGGATGAGAGCTAGTAAATTGGGACAAAGGTAGTAGTTCACTAGGACGGTTAACAAGAATCATGAGGTATTTACCAGGCCGAATCAACCTAGTATGTAAATATTTCGTAGAAGCTGTATGTAAGAATATGATTTTCGGATAAGATACCGTGGCTGCCTTCGATAGATCTAGAAACTACGAGTATGTTTTCACTCAAATATACAAAGCTTGTATTTTCGTTCTCTTACCTAAAGTTCAAATGTTTTCTCTTAGAAACATTACACCCAATAAGAGTCATACAAGACGCGACTGCTACCTATAGCCACGTCATCTTTTTTTACTATGCCGAAGTAAGAAAGTAACAAAGCGAATGGGAGAGGAAAATGCGACGGGGAGAGAAAAACGTGTTCACACCTACCGCCGTGAGATAACGCCTCCATCGAGTAAAAGTTCCTTACCCACGAAGCCAACCCGTCCCATTCTGCTCGTCTCTGCATCTCCCTCCTCCATGACTGTGGCCACTTGCTGCCCCTTGCCTCTTCCCTTTCCGCTCCTCCCGTGGACGGTGAAGGAGAGAGCGACGGGGCACGAGTATCCTCACCACAGTATAAACGGAACACCCACCTTCTTAGTTGTGGCTAACTGACGGCTTGGCAAATTTGTGGCGGCGACTGCCCTCGCTCCTCTTCCTCCACTTTCTCGGAATCGTGTCCTCCTCTTTGATCAAGCTCGTCGTCTTCCACAAGGTACGACTCGCCCCGTCCTGGCCTAGCAACCTCCCAGATCCCTCCCCTCACGCCCACGGTCCATTGATTTATTAGGGTGGCGTCAACGCAGGAGGCTCTGGGTGGCCGTGGCGGCTACGAGGAGGTAGCATATGGAGTCCGGCGACCGGACAAGGGCAAGAGTGCTGATCCCCCCTATCCCCAATCCCGGCGCGACCACCATCGACCAGATCTTCAGCACGCCAGGTTCGCCCACTCTTTCCCTTTCCGCAGCACTTGGATCCCTATTTTTCTTCCTCGTTCTCTTTTACATCGAAATATCAACTGATGATGAACAAATTAATGTGTCCATGCATCTTGTTAGTTAGTAGTATTACTGATGGTGGCATTATTTTACCCTTGTCTATTAGATTAGAAATAGTTAGGAAATAAGCACATGTATCTCATATTTGGAAACAGTGGCAATGACTTCATCCATTAATTCGTGCACACAATCATGTTCCCACTGTGATGATTGAAGTTCAATTGGTAATCCTATGGAAGCTAACTCATTGATTTACAAGGATGGAAGATCTGTGATTTGATAGACGTAGTTAGCAAACAATTGGATTTCATGTAAGTTTCTTCGTCCTATATTCACTAGAATATTGTTACTGAACTGTGTCTCAGAGGTTCATTAGTAGAGTTGTCCTAGACTCCTAGTCATGAATTATTGAAATGGGTGCTTATGTCCTCAACTATCCGGGAGAATAGTTGTTGGGTATCAAAATTTACATTATAAAAATCACTTTTGGTATTATTTGTTTGTCCTTGATTTTTATTTAATATAAAGCCCTTGATTTTAATACAACAAGGATCTAGAGAAAAAATATCATTCGTCAATGGCGTGATGCTGAGTCTTCACAACTCTCGTCATCTCTTATCATTTTTCTATCTCGATGTCTAATGCGTTGGTGAGACTCTAATTAGATGCATTAGTGATTTTCTTTTGAAGCATCATTATTGATGCCCACCACGATTTGTCAAAATGACATGTTGAATGCGCTATGTGTATTAGTAATGCCTCTTTTGATGTTCACCCAGAGTAATTCCATTTAGTTACATCTTTGAACTTTCCTAGATTTCTCCTTCGCTTATTTTATGAATTTTCTATTGATTCAACTCTCTGTTGCATAATAGTTTCTGTAAAATGGTTTGCACAAACTTTGATTGAGCAAAAAATACACACACCATTATCATCATGTCAATCAAACTATAATTGAGGGAATGGTAGCAAAGAAGATGTTCCACAAGCACTAACAAACTGTCGAGCAAACAAATAGACAAGTAAGTTTATTTGGCAACGCAATGATGTTATGTCAACTAGGGCTATATTAGGAGGATCTTATCAGTGATGCTTATTTTCATTTTGAGTAGTTAATTACACTTTCCATGCGTGCTTTGATTTCTTGACAGTTGTACTTAAAAAGTCACATATTCTAATGGGCATGTCATTATCTTCAATGGCGGTGTCGGGACAGGTAGTAAGATATATAGATCTTGATTTTCATGAGCTATAAATCTCTGATCCTAAGCCTTTAGCTGCTGTCAATTTGTGGAATTTATGACAATACCCTTTTTCGTCTGCACTGTTTGAGTGTCCGTTCTCATATGTTTGCCTCGCATAAGCAGATGCACTAGTAGATCAGGAAATATGATGGGTTGGTAGAAGCTCACTAACTGGCTGAAATTTGTGCAATTCTTCCTATTCTACTTTCCCTCTTTTTGGAAGGTCCAGCAATAGTTGACCTTCATTGATCATTAGCAGAGAGCAGCGGCAGAATGTGACAAGGTGGTGATCTATGGATCAAAGAAGAAACCAAAAAGAAAGTAGAAAAACTAGATGCCCGAAGGCAAAACCACATGCTAGAGCATCTCCAGCCGTTGCCCCCCCAGGACGCATAAAAAATCGCCCCCTGGGGGCAAGCCGGCGATACAATCGGCGCTGGGGGCGGTTTTGCACCCAGTCGTCGCCACCAGGCGCCGAAATTGGCCCACTTTTCGGCCCCATTTTGGCGAATAAAGGGCCCATATGGGAGAGAATAGGCCCATATTCGACGTGATTCGCCGTGTCTCGGCATTCAGTTATCAATACAATTTTTTTCTTATCACATATTTCATCACAGAAAAATCAAATACTTCAACAAAATAGTACAACAATAAATAGTTCAATACAAATTATATAGTTCAACAAATAAAAACTCATATTTCATCACACATCGCGCCCGGCATACCCCTTGAGCCTTCATAGGTGCTCAATCAGATCTTTCTGCAGTTGATGATGCACTTGTGAGTCTCGGATCTCCTGAATCATACTGAGATAGGCAGTCCAGGTTGCCGGTAGCTGGTGATCAACTTCGGCTAGAGGACCCTGCCTGTAGTACGGTTCTGTGTCAAACACTGGGTCTTCTCGCTCGCTCTAAATGATCATGTTGTGCAAGATGACACAACAAGTCATAATCTCCCACATTTGATCTTTTGACCAGGTCTGAGCGGGGTACCGGACAACAGCAAATCGAGATTGGAGCACACCAAATGCCCGCTCAACATCCTTCCTGCAAGCCTCCTGAATCTTCGCAAACCAGGCGTTCTTGCCTCCTGGCACAGGTTTTGAGATCGTCTTCACAAATGTCGACCATCTCGGATAGATGCCATCAGCTAGATAGTACCCCTTGTTGTAGTGCCGCCCATTGATCTCGAAGTTCACCGGAGGAGAGTGACCTTCAACAAGCTTGGCAAAGACAGGAGAGCACTGCAGCACGTTGATGTCATTGTGAGTTCCTGGCATACCAAAGAAGGAGTTCCAAATCCAGAGTCCTGTGTGGCCACCGCCTCAAGTACCACACTGCAACCGCCTTTGGCGCCTTTGTACATCCCCGGCCAAGCAAATGGGCAATTCTTTCATTTCCAATGCATGGAGTCGATGCTTCCAAGCATCCCAGGAAATCCTCTTGCTGCATTCTGTGCTAGGATCCGAGCAGTGTCTTCCGCATTGGGTGTTCTCAAGTATTGCGGTCCAAACACTACCACTACTGCCCGACAGAACATATAGAAACACTCTATGCTGGTGGACTCGGCCATGCACCCATAGTCGTCGAGTGAATCACCGGGAGCTCCGTATGCAAGCATCCTCATCGTTGTTGTGCACTTCTGGATGGAGGTGAATCCAAGTTTGCCGGTGCAATCCATCTTGCACTTGAAGTAGTTGTCGAACTCCCGGATGGAATTCACAATCCTGAGGAAGAGCTTTCGGCTCATCCGATAACGGCGTCGAAATGTTTTCTCACCGTGAAGTGGAGCATCGACGAAGTAGTTGGAGTAGAGCATGCAGTAGCCTTCGAGACGATGCCGGTTCTTTGCTTTCACCCGCCCCGGCGCCGAGCCACCTCGCCGCGGCTTTTCATTGCTCGCCAGTGAAGGAAATATGCCCTAGAGGCAATAATAAAGTTATTATTTATTTCCTTATGTCATGATAAATGTTTATTATTCATGCTAGAATTGTATTAACCGAAAACATAATACATGTGTGAATACATAGACAAACAGAGTGTCACTAGTATGCCTCTACTTGACTAGCTCGTTAATCAAAGATGGTTAGTTTCCTAGCCATAGACATGAGTTGTCATTTGATTAACGGGATCACATCATTAGGAGAATGATGTGATTGACATGACCCATTCAGTTAGCTTAGCACTCGATCGTTTAGTATGTTGCTATTGCTTTGTTCATGACTTATACATGTTCCTATGACTATGAGATTATGCAACTCCCGTTTACCGGAGGAACACTTTGTGTGCTACCAAACGTCACAACGTAACTGGGTGATTATAAAGGTGCTCTACAGGTGTCTCTGAAGGTACTTGTTGGGTTGGCGTATTTCGAGATTAGGATTTGTCACTCCGAATGTCGGAGAGGTATCTCTTGGCCCTCTCGGTAATGCACATCACTTAAGCCTTGCAAGCATTGCAACTAATGAGTTAGTTGCGGGACGATGTATTACAGAACGAGTAAAGAGACTTGCCGGTAACGAGATTGAACTAGGTATTGAGATACCGACGATCGAATCTCAAGCAAGTAACATACCGATGACAAAGGGAACAACGTATGTTGTTATGCGGTCTGACCGATAAAGATCTTCGTAGAATATGTAGGAGCCAATATGAGCATCCAGGTTCCGCTATTGGTTATTGACCAGAGACGTGTCCCGGTCATGTCTACATTGTTCTCAAACCCGTAGGGTCCGCACGCTTAACGTTACGATGACAGTTACATTATGAGTTTATATGTTTTGATGTACCGAAGGTTGTTCGGAGTCCCGGATGTGATCACGGACATGACGAGGAGTCTCGAAATGGTCGAGACATAAAGATTGATATATTAGACGACTATATTCGGACACCGGAAATGTTCTGGGTGATTTCGGAGAAAACCGGAGTGCCGGAGGGTTACTGGAACCCCCCCCAGGAGAAGTATGGGCCTAATGGCCTTAGTGGAGAGAGAGATGGGCGGCCAGGGTGGGCCGCGCGCCCCCTCCCCCTCTGGTCCGAATTGGACTAGGAGAGGGGGCGCGGCGCCTTCCTTTCCTTCTCCCTCTCCCCCTTCCTTTCCCCCTCCTAGTAGGAGTAGGAGGAGGACTCCTCCTCCTTGGCGCGCCCACAAGGGCCGGCCGGCCTCCCCCCTTGCTCCTTTATATACGGGGGCAAGGGGGCACCTCTAGAGACACAAGTTGATCTTCGTGATCGTTCTCTTAGCCGTGTGCGGTGCCCCCCTCCACCATAATCCTCGATAATATTGTAGCGGTGCTTAGGCGAAGCCCTGCGACGGTAGAACATCAAGATCGTCACCACGCCGTCGTGCTGACGGAACTCATCCCCGACACTTTGCTGGATCGGAGTCCGGGGATTGTCATCGAGCTGAACGTGTGCTAGAACTCAGAGGTGTCGTGCTTTCGGTGCTTGGATCGGTCGGATCGTGAAGACGTACGACTACATCAACCGCGTTGACATAACGCTTCCGCTTACGGTCTACGAGGGTACGTAGACAACACTCTCCCCTCTCGTTGCTATGCATCACCATGATCTTGCGTGTGCGTAGGAATTTTTTTGAAATTACTACGTTCCCCAACAGCCAGCAGCTGGGCGAGGGCGGCGAGCACCATGAGATGCTCTTCTTCCTGGATGTCGGCCTCGGCTTCCTCCTCCAGCAGCGCGGCGAGCGCTTCCTCGTCATCCGAGTCCATCGTCGAGGCAGGCAAATCGCCGAACACCTTGCGCTCGGTGGGCATGTACCCGCCGCTAAACTGCCCCTCCGCGGCCGGAAACGCCCAGCTGCTGTTGGAGGGGTTGCCGCGGCGAAGCTCTACTATTTTTCCGGAGGGGAGTGGCTATCTAGCGGTGAAGGGCGGCGGGCGGTGCCGGGATATAGCTAGTGGCGGCCGAGGGCGTGGGGGGTGGGAGGCGAGTCGGGGAAGAAAACCTTGTCTTTTCACCTGACGGTGTTGGCCAGCCGCGCTTTTCCCTTGCGCCGGAGCCCCCAATTGCCCCCCAGTGCGCCGGGTTCGGCCTGTGACCGCCGTGCGGAAAAAAAGGGCCAAACCGGCGCTTTTCGGCGTCCTGGGGACGCGACTGGGGCGTTTTTTTGGCGCCGGCGCCGAAAAAGTGGCCTGGGGGGGGGGGCTGTTGGGGGCGCAGCTGGAGATGCTCTAACAATCTCATGGTGGATGCCAAAGGGGCTCTCTATGCATGTTGCACCTGCCTGTCTCCAAAGATAGATTGATCATTTGATTATAACGATGATATCTCATGCGCATGCAACCTTAGCTCTGATGGTGCACCGGTTGCATTCCTGCCATATTTCCCAAAGCGTTAGAATTGCCACTAATTTGACCCTTCTTTTGTGTCCAGCCGCGATAGAATTGATGATGGATGACATTATCTACATGGAATTTCTTCCGGTCTTCCATGAATTGTGTCAGAGATTGAGCAGCCATGCCAAATTGCAATCTCATTCCAAACCGTCACAACAATATTGCAACGCCAGAACAAGTGTTCAAAGCTTTCTATATTACGCATGCACAATTGACAAAAGTAACTGTTTTTTCAACTACGTCGTTGAAGACGATCGTTGCACTAGAGACGGTTTTAGTGGAGTAGCCAGGCAAATGTTTTGAGCTTCCCTGGTGCCCAAGCTTCCCAGAACACCCACCTGAAGAACTCCATCCTAGACCCCAAGAATTGGAGGCGATAGGCATATTTTGCAAAGAATCTAGTCTTCGTTGCAAGCGGGGGTAAGTTCCCTGGTGCCGATTTTCTTCGAACCAATCCCAATGTTAGAGTATATCGTCCCTCAATGATGTATATCTACACTTGCAAAGGACAATCCAATTTTCAACCACCGGATAACATCTTAAACATAGTATCACAAGTAGTTAAATTTGTTTTTCTCATACTCCATAATTTTGGTTTGTTAGGTTCCTCACCATAACACATTAACTGACTTCGCCTTCAAGCTTGTTAATGTGGAAACCCGACCACCCTTGATCTTTCATCCCATTAATGAGGACGTTAGTTGCCTTTGAGAAAGATGTTATCGTAAAACCCGTGGCGTAGGGCAGTCCCCACATATTTCATGGCATGCTTCAAGCTACCATCTTTACTTTGTCAACATTTGAATTGAATCCTCCAAAAATATTGGTGGTGAGTGGGTGTGTGTGTGTGTGGGGGGGGGGAGGGTCAAATGAAATCGTACTAGGTATCCTAGGAGGAGATGTCCAAAACCAGATATATGTGGGGGGGGGGGGGGGGGCTTAGGTTTTTGGGACTCTAAACTATTTAACCTTGCCTTACTAGCTCAAGAACGTTCCCATATCTGGTGGTTGAAAGGCAAGGGTAGCTTCAAGTTTGTGGTGAGGAACCTAACAAACCAAAATGATGGGAGTATGGGACAAATCAAAATTTGACTATTTGTGAAATTATGTTTGGGGACCGGTTAGGAGGAAGTCAATTAGTCGACTGAAAAACAGTTTGTGGCCAATCGATTTGTCAGTACTGTCACAGGGCAATCCAACGGTTCCTATGCCTACTTCGTCCTCCTGCTGCCACTGGCCAAACCGCGACCGCCGGTGCTCTCGTAACCGCCCCGCCCTCCCCTCAACCCCCCCCCCCCCCCCATCGCCGGGCTTGCACTCGCCCCGACCATCCCTCTAAAGCCGGGGAACCATCTGAATTCTCCGGCGAACCTGCAACCCCGGCACCTCTAAGATAGACACCCAGCGAACCCGCACCCGCAACCCTAAGATAGACTCTGAGGCTGCTGCTCCCCGCTAAGATAAACAAGATAAAACCTGTTGCTGAAAGCCTCGGTGCTTGGAAACTTCTCCGCGGATGCTGGACTAGGAAAAGTATGCAAGAAGTGCTTCATCCCCCACTTTTATTGTGTTAGTGTTGGTGAAACCAATTACCAATGCACGACGGCCAAACACAACCGAATTTGCACGAGCGCAGACGTTCGCTCATTGTAAAATCCGATATTATATTAGCTGATCGACTTGACCATCTCGCGATTAATTGGCCAGGAATGACACTTGCTGATCACGAAATACATTAAGAAGGGGCCTTATTGCTAACTCAAAGGCGTGGAGATATGCAGCACGCACTACGAAAGTACTAGTAGCAATAGCAATACATCATCAGTGAGGCGGTCACCGTCACAGTGAACGGCCACCTAGGCACCTAGCTGCAGGGCGCGAGCGGGCGGCCGCAGAGGCACTTGTTGGGCGCGAAGTGCTTGGGGCCGAACCTGTGCGTGTACCGGCCCTGCGGGATCGGCCCGCACAGATTGTTGTAGCTCACGTCGAACGCCAGCCACCTCCTCGCCGCCGCGGCCGCCGGGATGCTCCCGTAGATCATGTTGTGGTCGACGGCCAGTATGTCCAGCGCCCCCGGCAGCTCGACGCGGCCGAGGTCGAACGCGAACCGGTTGCGCGACAGCCGCACCGAGTTCACCCGCTTCCCGGCGCCGAACAGCACCGACGCGTCGTCGGTGAGCTGGTTGTCGGCGACGTCCACGCTGCCGAACTCCGCGCCCGCGAAGGCGGCCGGGAGCGGGCCGGCCAGGCGGTTGCCGGCGACGGAGAGGTCGTACACGGCGGCCGTCCGCGGGATGGGCCCGTCGAGCCGGTTGCCGTCGAGGCGGAGGAAGGTGAGGTCCGGGAGGGCGCGCGGGCCGAGGAACGCCGGGATGCGGTCGTAGAGGCGGTTGTAGGCCAGGTTGACGGTCTGCAGCGCGGTGAGGTTGGCGATGGCGGCCGGGACCGGCGCCGAGATGTTGAGCGCGAAGACCGTGAGCTCCGTGACCCGGCCGGTGGCGGCGTCGCAGGAGATGCCCGGCCAGGCGCAGCAGGGCGCGGTGGAGTTCCAGCCGGAGAGGTCCGGGTGGTTGCCCAGCGCGGACTTGACGGCCAGGAGGGCCGCCTTGTCCGCTTTGTCGCAGAGGGCGCCGTTGGCCCGCGCAGCAGCTGCTGCAAGGACAAGGACGGCGACGCCGGCGAGGAACGGCATGTTGCGGCGTCCTGGATTCGTGAGCTGCATGGTGCTAGTGGTGTGCCTTGTGTGGGAGGAGACTGGGAGCGTGGAGGCTGAGCAACCCCCATATAAGGAGGGATCGAGCTAGCTGTACATTGTTGACTGAGATCCGATGTGGAGCGCAGCGCTATGGCACACATGCATATGTCGTGCGCTCTGTTGGTCGGCATGGCACCACACGTTCTGCATCCCTACGTACCAAGCACATGGAGTATCTGCCCTCGTCAGTGATATCTGCCCTGCTTCATCACGGCAACGCAACGCTACAGGGACCAGCGTGTAACACGAAGAGAACAAAATCCACCTCCCTGTAGGGAGGGAGGGAGAGGGGGTATGGACCCCATCAAAGAACTATCAGAACTACAGTTACTACTGGTGTGTGTCTAGTTCCATGGTCCACTCTGCTGTGCTGGTGTGATCATGATCTCCATGATCAAGCTAAGTGCAAGGCAAGGCATGTTCATACTTCATACCCGCCGCCACACATTGAGTTCACATACTAAAAGATCAAACACTATCAGATCCAGTACCAAAAGGCTAACTCAATCCTAGCTTACAGAGTGCCATTCAATCAGAGCATTACTGCAAGAAACTTTTAACGAGCCACTGCATTTCGCACACATCCACAGTTAAACTTTGCCCTAGCGCCTACGTGCGAAGGAGAGAAAAAGATGCATGTAGGGGTCAGCCTATGTGTCTGTTTCTATTACATGCAAGATCATCATTCACATGCACCATCACGATCAAATGAAATGCAGGGTGTTATTCCTTGTAAATTATTTTACTGTATCAACCGGTACATTTTTTAATGAAATCAAACCTTGTGTGCAGCACAAAATGTGAGCACTCCTACATATCCATGATGCGCCGTGTTATACATCATGCTAAACGAAATGGAAAACAAAGTGGAGCATTTGATCTTCCAATGGAAGATGTAAATATCAGCACAGAACGATAGCATTAGCAATGAGTGACCAGCGTCAGAATTAGAGCCTACGAATAAGCAACACGAGCACACAGAGTTTGAACAAAACAGGGGCACCTAATACAGTGAATACCACAGAACTCCAATGCATCAGAAATTCAGAATTTGATTGTTTGCAGGGTGATAGTGCTGTCCAATGCAGCAGAGGTTCTAAGTTCTACTCCTAGATGAACAGTTGAACTGGCAAAACACAATCAAGGAGTAACTGGCAAGGCCATGCTGGATGAACAGTTGAACGCTCACTGCAAACATGCAAAATATCTACCCTCCCCCAGTTCCTACCACTTTGCGGGCAAAACATAATCCAGAATCAGACATGAAAGTACAACAGAATAGGCAATACATGTAGACTGCATAGTGCTAGTACTAACAATCATCAGGATGCAAACTTAACCAACTGAACTCTCCAGAAGGTAAATGTTTTCAATTTCTAATAGACTAGCTAGTACTGGAATGAAATGACTTTTAATCATAATCTACAATTGACTGGTGGTAAGGCTCTTTGAATTTTACATGAATTTGATGCACGATTGGATCCTAATTTTGGCATCACAAATCAAGTTAATCATTATGACAAATTACTAATTCAGAAATCTCTACCTGCATGCAACTACTTAAATTAAAGCCAAGTGTTGACGCCAAAACAACAGAAACATTCAACACAGCTCCAACTTGATAAGAATATGCATGGAAGGGTAAACGTAGATGCATGGTTAACTACCAGATCATATCCGTTGAGCGAAAGCGATCAACGAAACATTGCTCACTTGATGATTCAAAGCTTAAAACACTTTCAGTGAACACCTGCCAAATGCCAACTAACTAGATGTTCATTCAGTACCTTGTTCGAAACGAACATAATACTCCATGCTAATATGCTATCAAGTAAAATTCAGTGCACGTAACAATCATGAGGATGCAAACTTAATCAATTGAACTCTCCGGAACTTAATGTTTTCAGTTTCTAATGGACTGGTACTGGAATGAAATCGACTTGTACTGGATTATAATCTACACTTGACTGATGGTAAACGCTCTCACTCTGAAAGAGAGCTGAAATAAATCTGACCATAGTTTTACATGAATTTGATGCAAAATTGGATCCTAACTTTGGTATGTTAGAAATGAAGTTAATCATCACGATAGAATATAGATCACTAATTAAGAATTCTCTACCTGCATGCAACTACTTAAGTTAGAGCCAAGTGTTGATGCGAAAACACCGGTGCTAACTGCAAACAAGCAAAATATCTACTACCACTTTGCCGACAAATTATAATTCAGAACCAGACATGAAAGTTCAACAGAATAGGCCATATATGCAGACTGCAGAATACTAGTACTAACAATCACCAGGATACTTGTAGTAGATCATAATCTACACTTGACTGGTGGTAAACACTCTCACTCTGAAAGAGAGCTGAAATAAATGTGACCAGAGTTTTACATGAATTTAGTGCAAGATTGGATCCTAATTTAGGCATCACAAATGATTACTAATTCAGAATACATTACCTGCATGCAGTGCAACTACTTAAATTAAAGTCAAGTGTTGATGCCAAAACAACAAAGACATTCAACACAGCTTCAACCTAACAGGAAATTGCAAGAAAGGGTAAACATAGATGGCTAACTACCAGATCATATCCATTGAGCAAAAGCGACCAACAAAACATTGGTCACTTGATGATTCAAAGTTTAAAACACTTTCAGTGAACACTTGCCCAATGCCGAGTAACTAGATGTTCATTCAGTTCAGTGCCTTGTCGAAACGAACATAACACTCCATGCTAATATGCTAGTATCAAGTAGAATTCAATACACGTAAACTGGACAATGTCGCAAGATGATCAGATAATAGCAAGATCGGATCCTAATTTTGGCATCACAAATGGAGCTAATCACTACAATAGATCACTAATTCCGAATACTTGATCTGCATGCTATGCAACTACTTAAATTAAAGCCAAGTGCTGATGCCAGAACAACAAAAACAGTCAACACAGCTCCAACCTGACAAGAGTATCCATAATGCATGAAAGATGGTAAACTACCAGATCATATCCATTGAGCGAAAGTGATGAACAAAACATTGCTCACAGGTACAAGTAAAATGATCAACATACGGATGATTCAAAGCTTAAAACGCAGAGTAACTAGATGTTTTCAGTACCTTATCGAAACGAACATAACACTCTGTCCATGCTAATATGCTACTAGTATCAGGTAAAATTCGATGCACGCAAACTGGACAATGTCGCAAGATGATGAGATAATAGCATGATGTGGAGTTCTAAGCCGCGATTGGCAGGTAAAACAGAGGCATGCATCAGGGGACAATCTTGTCAACCTTCATCTTGTTGATCCAGGTATTGAAGGACCTGACCGTGTTCCGGAACCCGAAGAATCCATACTCCTTGCTCTTGTTCATGGTGTCCAGGTTCTCCCGCTCCACGTTGACCATGGCGTCGACGCAGAACCAGTTGGTGATGTCGTTGAGCTGGGTCTCCACGAGCCCGTTGTCGTTGACGATCTCCGACCACACGCCCTCCTTCCCGGCCATGGCCTCCTCCAGCATGAAGCGCTGGTCCTCCCCCTGGTACCCCGTCCACGCCACGCCGAAGTGGTTGGCGAGGATCGGCCATAGCTGCTGCCACTTGAAGAGGTCCCCGTTGCTGCAGTTGAAGGGTTCGTTCTTGCCATTGGGCTCCATGGCCGCCCAGAGTGCGTGCTCGGCGACGAGCTCCGCGTCGGAGGCGTCGCTGAAGCCCTCCCAGGCGACGCGGGATCCTGGCCAGCGCAGCACGAGGCCCTCCTTGCCGCAGATGGCGGCGTAGACGCAGAGGCTGGCGACGACGTTTCTCGCGCTCCGCGGGGAGAAGCCGAAGATGGTGGTGGGGCGGTGCACGGACCAGGTGACGCTGTTGTTGCTGGCGAGCCCGTCGAGGAGGACGTCCTCGAGGTCGGGGTAGTCGAGGCGCGGGAGGTCCTCGGAGTAGGGGCGGAGCGCGAGGGGCACGTCGGTGAGGGCCTCGAACGGGTCGACGTAGTGCTTGCGGCCGGTCTGGAGGCAGACGTGGAGCAGGCCGGGGCAGTTGGGGACGAGGGCGGAGAGGACGTTGCGGAGCATGGCGCCGTTGGCCTCGCGGCCCTCGGCGTGCGTGGGGCGGGGGTCCCAGGCGACGTAGAAGACGTGGGTGACGTCGGTGAGGGGCGCGAGGGCGTCGGCGACGGCGGCGGGGTCGGCGAGGTCGAGGTGGTGGTGGAAGACGTCGGGCGGGAGGGGCGCGGACCAGGGCGGGAGCGGGCGGCGGGAGAGCGCGTAGACCTTCCACGGGCCCCCCGGCGTGTCGCGGAGCGGGAGGATGTCGAGGAGGGCGGCGCCGACGATGCCGGTGGAGCCGACGACGAGGGCCACGTTGTTCTGGGGCGTCTCTGCGGCGGCGCGGGCGCGGCTGCTGGCCCGGCGCTTCTTGAAGGCGCCGAACGCCCCCGCCCACCACCACTTCATCATGGTGGCGCTGGCGCGGCGCTGGGATGGGCCGGCGCGGTGGATCGAGGAAGATGAGTCGGCGAGCGGAGAGGAGAGGAGAGGAGAGGGGCGGAGCAGGTGGGGGGTTTGGGTTCTGGGTTTTGCGTCTTGGTCTTTGTTTGCTAAAGCTGCTTTACTTTATGGCTGGCGATTCTGTTGCGGCGTGTGTCGTCTCTCTTCCCTCCCACCGCTGTAACCGCCTCTCTCTCTCTTTCTCTCTCTCTCTCTCTCTCTCTCTCTCTCGATCTTCATTCTTTCTCTCTCTTTAAACACTCTCTCTATTTTGAATTCCCCCCTCTCTCTCTCTAAAGAGAGCAATTTTCTGTCACGCAAACTTTGTCGTTTCTCAAAGGCCAATAGGCCCAATCAACAGCCTGCCTCAAAGGCCATCGTGGCAACTTGTTTCAAAGCCTTTCGAGTTTCGGCCCAACCTGCGAGGGGTAGCTCGGTGGCCGAACCACTTTCACACGCCCTGTTTTATCTTCTCTCCTGCAAACCTTTTCCATTTAGGCCAATGATGAACTACAACATGAGCCGGTGCGTATGGGTACTGTCTGACGGTGACCTTGTTGATCAAATGATTGCAAACAATGAATATTTTGGATTAATAAAGCTTAGCAGCATTGTCTAAAAAAATAGTCTATTGCTAGAGATGCCACACGTCCGCATCGGCCACCTCCTTGTGAAATCTAGACTGTTTGACATTGCAACATAATTCTCACCTACTCGCAAAAAAAAAAAACATAATTCTCACCTACACTAACTTTTGTACTTTAACAACATCGACGTAGCATTTTTTCTAGGTCCGTGGAATCGTGAAGTAAAAAAGTGTTATATCATTTGAAACACCCAATGAATTTTTTTTATTGGATGTACAAAAATCCCCAATGGTTGTATAACTTCTGGAAGGTTCTGCGCTGGCCTTACAATGGAGTAACCTCCTGATAGATGTTGAGTCTGATTGTTTGGAGGTCGTTTCTATGCTGGTAAGCAATGATAGCAACAGATCGACATATGCTTTTGTTATAAATAAATTAAAGAGAAGCATGGAGAAACATAGTTCTTGTATCACGCACATTAGACATACCAAAATAGGACTAGTCATTATATGGCTAACTTGGCTAGATTGCATGGTCGAACTATTGTTTGGCTTGGTTCCGGTCCAGAGGACGTCTTCAGTATCACCTTGAGTGGTTGTAATTCCTGATTTTTTAGTAACAAAAGAATAATTCCCCGCAAAAAAGTTCCAATAGCTATGGCAGAAATCGTTGACAAAACACATTGCGGACTGCACCACAGAGAGCAAAGTTAGCAGCATTAAAATAATGGTTGCAGCATGAAAGCAACTTTTCAGGCATGCACCCAGAGTAATCGCAACATGTCACCCATGCTTTTGCTGCAAAACACAAACACCATTCCAACGACCCCGGACCCATCCCCCTTTGTGGATCATCGCAACATGTCACCCATGGTCGAACTATTGCAATAGCGGGGAGGTGGCTGGGTGGTTAGAGCGTAGCATTTGCAATTGAGAGGTTGCGGGCCCGTACCCCCGAGCCAACTTTTTTTTGATGTTTCCGAGAAACAGAGAAACTATTAGAATGGACCGGCCCAGCGCGGGGCGCTGCAGGCGCCCGTTTGCAAAATACACGTTAATGGGCGCCTGCAACGCCAAATAGGGTTTGTCGCCCTGCTTTATCTTCTCTCATGCAAACCTTTTCCATTTAGGCCAGTGGTGAACTACAACATGAGCCGGTGCATATGGGCATTGTCTAACTATGACCTTATTGATCAAATGACTGCAAGCTATGAACATTTTGGATCAATAAAACTTAGCAGCATTGTCTAAAAAAATAGTCCAGTGCTAGAGATGCCATGCGTCAGCATTGGCCACCTCCCTCGTGAAGTCTAGACTGTCTGGCCACTTCAACATAATTCTCACCTACACAATAACTTTTGTACACACCGTCGTAGCATTTTTCATAGGTCCGTGGAATCGTAAAGGAAAAAAGTGTTATATCATTTGTATCACACCCAATGTAAAAAAATTTGTATGCACAAAATCCCCAATGGTTGAGTAACTTCTAGATGGTATTGCGCTGGCCTTACAATGGAGTAACCTCCTGATACATGTTGAGTCTGATTGTTTGGAGGTCATTTTTATGCTGGTAAGCAATGATAGCAACAGATGGAGATATGCTTTTCTTATAAATAAACTAAAGAGAAGCTTGAAGAAACATAGTTCTTGTATTACACACGTTAGACATACCAAAATACGGCTAGTCATTATATCGCTAACTTTGCTAGATTGCATGGTCAAACTATTGTTTGGCTTGGTTCCGGTCCAGAGGACGTCGTCAGTATCACCTTGAGTGGTTGTAATTCCTGATTTTTAGTAACACAAGAATATTTCCTCGCAAAAAAATTTCGATAGCTATGGCAGAAATCATTGACAAAACACATTGCGGACTGCAGTACAGAGAGAAAAGTTAGCAGCATTAAAAGAATGTTGCAGCATGAACGCAACTTTTCAGGCATGCACCCAGAGTCATCGCAACATGTCACCCATGCTTTTGCTGCAAAACACAAACGCCATTCCGACGACCCAGACCCATCCCCATTTGTGGATCATCTGCCAAGGGGTTAGCACGATGACTTCGGACTTGATCCCCACCCTACATGTCATGGCAGTGCAATGAGCTCTTGTGGGTTCTCCGACCGCGACAATAGAGAAGGGCTGGGGAGAGGGGAAGCGAGGAGCAGCAACGTGATGGGGCAACTGATGTTGTGTGGTTGCCTGAAGAGAAGAGCATGCAACATGCGTGTGCGGAGAGGGAAGCATGCTCATGTGAGTAGGATCATTTGGAGTCTAGCGGGAAGAATATATGTTAGGTGTATGGCAGTTCAGTAATTATCTACACCAAGCAAAGTCTTCAGCACCCAAGAGTAATTGTTGTTCGTGAAGAAGTCTTTTGATGGTTTGGAGATAACCGATAAGCATCTACCCCGAGTGAATTCAACCAAAGTCTGATCAGCTTCGCGTTGAAGGTGAATAAGACGAAGAGAGGTTTGCTCCTATGTTCAATCACAAGTCCATCCAACTAGACGTTGCTCTTTTGCAGAAGAGTGAACTGGTGTACCAAATCATCTTTCGCCATTGAGCACCACTGATTCATTCTACTCAAGTACAATACTTCTAGTAGTTTATCTTCAGTGCTTTGTGCCATTTATTTGTACATATCTCTGATCATTTATCTGTACCATTTATTATCTGTTGCTTGGCTATACCGTTTAGTGTATTTCAGTTTGTCGTGCTCAAAGTTGTTTGCTTGTATGCTCGCCTAATAATCCTTTTGGTGTTACTTTGTCATCCAAATGAGTTGTGCTCTGATGAACATATCTCACTAACATGTATCTAGTTCTTGTTTAGTCTTCGTTCATGATCTTTCATCCATGTTGTTCGCATTGTCCTCATTGTATGCTACCATTGTTATCATGAAGTTTCTTTGTTGATATACTAGGAGGATTATCATCAGTTTCATCGAAAGTTATGCTTAGTCCTTCTCATCTAAATTGTTTTTCCTTCGGGTAGCCGTGCCAATTTAGTTTTAGTTTTCATGTCTAGTTTTACTTCCGGCGTTTCACCTCGAGAGATTTGAAGTTTTGAAGGAAATTTTAAATCTCCCATTCACCCCCCTCTGGTCGATATAATCCCGGTCCTAACAGTTGAAAGGATCGATATAGTTGACTAGAGGGGGGGTTAATAGGCAACTAACAATTTTTAGCTTTTCTTTACCAATTTAAACTTTGCATCAAAGTAGGTTGTCTAGATATGCAACTAGGTGAGCAACCTATATGATGCAACAACAACAAGCACACAAGCAAGCAAGAGATATGGCACAAATAAGCTTGCACAAGTAAAGGCACGAGATAACCAAGAGTGGAGCCGGTGAAGACGAGAATGTGTTGCCGAAGTTCCTTCCCTTTGAGGGGAAGTACGTCTTCGTTGGAGCGGTGTGGAGGCACAATGCTCCCCAAGAAGCCACTAGGGCCACCGTATTCTCCTCACGCCCTCACACAATGCGAGATGCCGTGATTCCACTATTGGTGCCCTTGGAGGCGGTGACCGAACCGTTACAAACAAGGTTGGGGCAATCTCCACAACTCAATTGGAGGCTCCCAACGACACCACGAAGCTTCACCACAATGGACTATGGCTTCGCGGTGACCTCAACCGTCTAGGATGCTCAAACACCCAAGAGTAACAAGATCCGCAAGGGATTAGTGGGGGGAATCAAATTTCTCTTGGTGTAAGTGTAGATCGGGGCCTTCTCTACCACTCCCGAGCAAATCAACAAGTTTGATTGGCTAGGGAGAGAGATCGGGCGAAAATGGAGCTTGGAGCAATAATGGAGCTTCAGGTTGGAAGAGGTGGTCAACTAGAGGAAGAAGACACCCCTTTTATAGTTGAGAACAAAATCCAAGCGTTATCCACCTAACCAGCCCGCGACTTGCGGTACTACCGCCCCTGACAAGCGGTACTACCGCACGGCCATGCGGTACTACCGCGAGAAACCGCGGTACTACCGCTGCAACGGGAGGAACTAGAACAAGCCCAAAGCTCAGAGGCTGAGAAGGTACTTCCGCAAGCGTGGTACTACCGCTCCCCCTTGCGGTACTATCGCAAGGTAGGAATGCCCTAGCCTGGGAAGGGCACGGATGAATAAAAATACATGCGTGCCTACTTCCGCTGAAAAACAAACGATGCAAAAATCCGACATGGTACTACAGCTGGAGGAGCGGTACTACCGCATGGCAGCTGAGCCAGGCCGCGCGCGGTACTATCGCGGAGGCGCGGATGTAAAAAATTACATCCGCCCCTACTACCGCAATGCAGCAGCACTTGGCCTTGGGGCCACGGTACTACGGCTCCAGAGGAGCGGTACTACCATGGGCTCCGAGGTACGGTACTATCGCAGGTGCCTGCGGTACTACCGCTCCAGGGAGCAGTACTACCGCAAGCCCAAAATCAGCAACCAAGACATAATGCATAGAAGATTAAACGGAGGATGCTCCAAAGCGCAGGGGAAAGGTGGAGACAAGGAAGAAAATGTGTACGTGATGATTCCACCCGAACCTTTCCGACGCGGACCCCCTCTTAATAGTATGGCTTTCCTACGACTCAAATCCACCAAAAAGAAACATAGAAAAACGCTGTCTTCAATAGTCTTCGAGGGGCACCAAACCGTCTTGTGCCTAGCGATGAAACGTCTGAGAAACTCAAGGCACACGATTAGTCCGCAAAAGCATTGTCATCAATCACCAAAACACCTTAGGGATAAATATGCCCTTACAATCTCCCCCTTTTTGGTGGATTGATGACAATACGGGATTTGCACAAAGGAAGATAATATTGAGCAAACGCAAACCCCTCCTCTCTAAAATATAGACGGGCTCCCCCTAGATGTGTGCAATCTAGATGGATGCTTTGGACTGCACGTCACACAAACTAGGATCAACACTCCCCCTATATTTTATAGATAAGGCATATCTTGCAATAGTAAGGCTAACACTAGACAAGATAGCAAACAAGAGCATAACATAAGTAGCACAATATATCATAAGCTCACCAAGATAGGATAGAGTGCATATGTCTTACACCATATGAAGGATAAGTCTCAAAGGCGCAAACCAAACCAAAGCAAACGAGGTTCCAACAATAAAGCAAACACACCAAACACGACACACGACTCGCAAGCACGCAAATCCCTACACCCTCTCCCCCTTTGGCATCGAGACGCCAAAAAGGCAGAGAGGACACCTACACACAAGGGGTGGCTCAGGCAGAGAAATCGCTCCAACGCTCCCCGTCAGACTCGGCGACAGGGACGGTCTCCTTGATGTCCTCCTCAGAATCAGTCCACTTGTAGCCTTGCTTCACCATCCATTCGGCCTCCGGGGTGATGTGCCTCTCTGACCCGCTGGATTCGGCCTCACCAAAGACCTTCATGATCCTCTTGTCACGACGGCGACTCTCCTTGGAAGCAACGTGAGTCCTGTACTGCCCCTTTGCCTGCATGCAGAACATAGTCTTCATATTGTCCTTCAGCTTCTTGGCCCACGAGGGCTCAGAGGAATGATGGGTATATCCAGCAGCACAGTCCTCGGCAACATCCTCTGCCTCAACATCCTCCTGATCAGCAGCCGTCCTAGCAGCAGACGCCTCAGCACAAGTAGTAGTGTTGGCCCACTTGGGATTGACACGGAGACTGATGGACTCATGCCGAATCCAGTCTGGAGCAAGGAACTCATCATCAGGGAAACAACTTCTCCCAAGTCTTGGAGATCAACAGAAACATGTACGGTCCATAGATAGATACCTTGCGGTTGTACACCGCGAACCGAAGCTCACACCACATGATGTGTGAGACATCAAGTGGTTGAGTCTGAGACACACCCGCCTCCTCGCACAGGAGCATCATATCCATCAGATAGGCATGCACCTTGTCCTTGTCGCCAATGCGAGAAAACAGAGAGTTGCGGAAGATGCGATACGTGATGTCCAGAAATGGGTTCAGCACCCACGTCGACTTGCCACTGGGAAGCACCTTCTCAACATAATACTGCTGGAGCTTGTTCTTGCTTGCGGACTCAGGGTTGGCATGAGGGCGAACACCTACAGGTGTGGTGAGCCCGTCATCAGGAACCTGTAGCAGATCCATGAACTCCTTACATGTAGCAGTCAACTGACGGCCATTGGTCATCCAAGTCATCCTCCGCTCCTCCCCAGGGTGAAAGTGAACTAAGGCAAAGAACTGACAGATAAGCTCAGGGTCATAGTCCAGGTGGAAGGAGATCACATGTTCAATACCAAACTGCTCCACCAAATCCAGAGCCTCTCCAAAGTACCCACGATACTTGTCCTTCCTCATGTGATTCATGTCAATCCACTTGACATCCACGTAGGTGTTTTGCTTGGCTTTGATCACATCCAGATAAATGAGAGTCTGCTGCTTGGTCCAAAACAAGTCATTGCCTCTGAAGATAGCATGGGCATTCACATATGGGTTGATCTGCCTGCGATGGATAAACTCAGAAAGTGGAATCTCGTCCATGCCCTTGGCAGGTTCCTTGTACTTGCTAGCTGTGGTCTTGACATTGTGCTTGGGGGCATCGGAGCCCTCTGGTGCTTCATCTTGATTGCGGAGACGCTTGGAGCCAGTGTCACGACTGAGATTGGAACATTGAGCAGGGGCACCGGAGCCACCACCTAAGACACAAAGCAAAAGCACACACAAAGAGCGAGAAGAATCAATGCAAAGACCTTAGCAAGACAAGGGAAACAAGTAGAAAGCATACATGGTAATTGCCAAGAAGAATATTGGACAACAAGGGTAGTACTGCCAGGTCGCGTGGTACTAAAATGTTAGTACCGCTCCTAGTCGCGGTAGTACCGTGAGACGACACGGTAGTACCGGGGCTTGGAGCAATAGTAAGATCTTAGTACCACATCACGTGCGGTAGTACCGCACCTGGCGGGAGGTAGTACCGGACCTGCGGTAGTACCGCACAGGAGATGCGGTAGTACTGCACGGTGGCAGATCCAAACCATTTTGAATCTGAGAAAGACCGCGAAGACGCGGCGGTACTACGATTGATCAAATCTACCACGGGACAACATATCAAGTATAATTTCTTCGCAACACTACTCTCCTACATCCTACTCTTGCACAGATTTGGCCTAAAATCTCAAGGACACATGCATCTCCCCAAAAACCTAGAGGCAAAAGAACAACCAAAAGAGAGAGGGAGTTGGGGAGAAACCTTGGTCCATGGCAAGAGGAAGTGGTGGGGAACGATCCCACCGGTCGGAATCCGAGGAGAGTGGCCGGAGATGGAGATCCAGTGAGGGTCTCCGGCGCCGTTCTTGAGCGAGAGAGAGAGGCAGCGGGGGCGAGAGACAAGTGAATGGGTATGGGGAGTTGGAACTCCCCTGCCCGAGTCATAACCCCCACGCGCTCTCGTCAGCGCGGTAGTACCACGCTTCATCGCGGTACTACCGCTCGGTCGGAAGTTGTTGGGGAACGTAGTAATTTCAAAAAATTTCCTACGCACACGCAAGATCATGGTGATGCATAGCAACGAGAGGGGAGAGTGTTGTCTACGTACCCTCGTAGACCGAAAGCGGAAGCGTTATATCAACGCGGTTGATGTAGTCGTACGTCTTCACAATCCGACCGATCCAAGCACCGTTACTCCGGCACCTCCGAGTTCTTGGCACACGTTCAGCTCGATGACGATCCCCGGGCTCCGATCCAGCAAAGCGTCGGGGAAGAGTTCCGTCAGCACGACGGCGTGGTGACGATCTTGATGTACTACTGACGCAGGGTTTTGCCTAAGCACTGCGGCAATATGACCGAGGTGGAATTTGGTGGCAGGGGGCACCGCACACGGTTAAGGAAAGATCTCAATGATCAATTGTGTGTCTAGAGGTGCCCCCTGCCCCCGTATATAAAGGGGCAAAGGGGGAGGGGCGCGGCAGCCATAGGAGGAGTCCTACTCCCGCTGGGAGTAGGACTCCCCTCCAATCCTATTCCTAATAGGACTCCCCAAGTGGGGAAAGAGAGAGGGGCTGGCCGGCCACCTTCCCTAGTCCTAATAGGACTAGGGGAAGGGGGGGAGGCGCGCAGCCCATGAGGGCATCCCTTTCACCTTTCCACCAAGGCCCATGTTGGCCCATTTGGCTCCCGGGGGGTTCCGGTAACCCTCCCGGTATTCCGGTAAAATCCTGATTTCACCTGGAACACTTCCAATGTCCAAACATAGGCTTCCAATATATCAATCTTTACGTCTCGACCATTTCGAGACTCCTCGTCATGTCCGTGATCACATCCGGGACTCCGTACAATCTTCGGTACATCAAAATGCATAAACTCATAATAACTGTCATCGTAACGTTAAGCGTGCGGACCCTACGGTTCGAGAACAATGTAGACATGACCGAGACACATCTCCGGTCAATAACCAATAGCGGGACCTGGATGCCCATATTGGCTCCTACATATTCTACGAAGATCTTTATCGGTCAGACCGCATAACAACATACGTTGTTCCTTTTATCATCGGTATGTTACTTGCCCGAGATTCGATCGTCAGTATCCAATACTTAGTTCAATCTCGTTACCGGCAAGTCTCTTTACTCGTTCCGTAATACATCATCCCGCAACTAACTCATTAGTTGCAATGCTTGCAAGGCTTAAGTGATGTGCATTACCGAGAGGGCCCAGAGATACCTCTCCGACGATCGGAGTGACAAATCCTAATCTCGAAATACGACAACCCAACATCTACCATTGGAGACACCTGTAGTACTCCTTTATAATCACCCAGTTACGTTGTGACGTTTGGTAGTACCCAAAGTGTTCCTCCGGTAAATGGGAGTTGCATAATCTCATAGTCATAGGAACATGTATAAGTCATGGATAAAGCAATAGCAACATACTAAACGATCGGGTGCTAAGCTAATATAATGGGTCATGTCAATCAGATCATTCAACTAATGATGTGACCTCGTTAATCAAATAACAACTCTTTGTTCATGGTTAGGAAACATAACCATCTTTGATTAACGAGCTAGTCTAGTAGAGGCATACTAGTGACACTCTGTTTGTCTATGTATTCACACATGTATTATGTTTCCGGTTAATACAATTCTAGCATGAATAATAAACCTTTATCATGGTATAAGGAAATAAATAATAACTTTATTATTGCCTCTAGGGCATATTTCCTTCAGTCTCCCACTTGCACTAGAGTCAATAATCTAGATTACACTGTAATGATCCTAACACCCATGGAGTCTTGGTGTTGATCATGTTTTGCTCATGGAAGAGGCTTAGTCAACGGGTCTGCAACATTCAGATCCGTATGTATCTTGCAAATCTCTATGTCTCCCACCTGGACTAGATCCCGGATGGAGTTGAAGCGTCTCTTGATGTGTTTGGTCCTTTTGTGAAATCTAGATTCCTTTGCCAAGGCAATTGCACCAGTATTGTCACAAAAGATTTTCATTGGACCCGATGCACTAGGTATGACACCTAGATCGGATATGAACTCCTTCATCCAGACTCCTTCGTTTGCTGCTTCCGAAGCAGCTGTGTACTCCGCTTCACATGTAGATCCCGCTACGACGCTTTGTTTAGAACTGCACCAACTGACAGCTCCACCGTTTAATGTAAACACGTATCCGGTTTGCGATTTAGAATCGTCCGGATCAGTGTCAAAGCTTGCATCAACGTAACCTTTTACGGTGAGCTCTTTGTCACCTCCATATATGAGAGACATATCCTTAGTCCTTTTCAGGTATTTCAGGATGTTCTTGACCGCTGTCCAGTGATCCACTCCTGGATTACTTTGGTACCTCCCTGCTAAATTTATAGCAAGGCACACATCAGGTCTGGTACACAGCATTGCATACATGATAGAGCCTATGGCCGAAGCATAGGGAACATCTTTCATTTTCTCTCTATCTTCTGCAGTGGTCGGGCTTTGAGTCTTACTCAATCTCACACCTTGTAACACAGGCAAGAACCCTTTCTTTGCTTGATCCATTTTGAACTTCTTCAAAATCTTGTCAAGGTATGTGCTTTGTGAAAGTCCAATTAAGCGTCTTGATCTATCTCTATAGATCTTTATGCCTAATATGTAAGCAGCTTCTCCGAGGTTTTTCATTGAAAAACTTTTATTCAAGTATCCCTTTATGCTATCCAGAAATTCTATATCATTTCCAATCAGTAATATGTCATCCACATATAATATTAGAAATGCTACAGAGCTCCCACTCACTTTCTGGTAAATACAGGCTTCTCCGAAAGTCTGTATAAAACCAAATGCTTTGATCACACTATCAAAGCGTTTATTCCAACTCCGAGAGGCTTGCACCAGTCCATAAATGGATCGCTGGAGCTTGCACACTTTTTTAGCTCCCTTTGGATCGACAAAACCTTCCGGTTGCATCATATACAACTCTTCTTCCAGAAATCCATTCAGGAATGCAGTTTTGACATCCATCTGCCAAATTTCATAATCATAAAATGCGGCAATTGCTAACATGTTTCGGACAGACTTAAGCATCGCTACGGGTGAGAAAGTCTCATCGTAGTCAATCCCTTGAACTTGTCGAAAACCTTTCGCGACAAGTCAAGCTTTGTAGACAGTAACATTACCATCAGCGTCAGTCTTCTTCTTAAAGATCCATTTGTTCTCAATTGCTTGCCGATCATCGGGCAAGTCAACCAAAGTCCATACTTTGTTCTCATACATGGATCCCATCTCAGATTTCATGGCTTCAAGCCACTTTGCGGAATCTGGGCTCACCATCGCTTCTTCATAGTTCGTAGGTTCATCATGATCTAATATCATGACCTCTAGAACAGGATTACCGTACCACTCTGGTGCGGATCTCACTCTGTTTGATCTATGAGGTTCAGTAGTATCTTGATCTAAAATTTCATGATCACCATCATTAGCTTCCTCACTTATTGGTGTAGGTGTCGCAGAAACAGTTTTCTGTGATGTACTACTTCTCAATAAAGGAGTAGGTACAGTTACCTCGTCAAGTTCTACTTTCCTCCCACTCACTTCTTTCGAAAGAAACTCCTTCTCTAGAAAGTTTCCGAACTTAGCAACAAAAGTCTTGCCTTCGGATCTGTGATAGAAGGTGTATCCAACAGTTTCCTTTGGATATCCTATGAAGACACATTTCTCCGATTTGGGTTCGAGCTTATTAGGTTGAAGCTTTTTCACATAAGCATCGCAGCCCCAAACTTTAAGAAACGACAACTTTGGTTTCTTGCCAAACCATAGTTCATAAGGCGTCGTCTCAACGGATTTAGATGGTGCCCTATTTAACGTGAATGCAGCCGTCTCTAGAGCGTATCCCCAAAACGATAGCGGTAAATCAGTAAGAGACATCATAGATCGCACCATATCTAGTAAAGTACGATTACGACGTTCGGACACACCATTACGCTGTGGTGTTCCGGGTGGCGTGAGTTGCGAAACTATTCCACAATTTTTCAAATGTACACCAAACTCGTAACTCAAATATTCTCCTCCACGATCAGATCGTAGAAACTTTATTTTCTTGTTACGATGATTTTCAACTTCACTCTGAAATTCTTTGAACTTTTCAAATGTTTCAGACTTGTGTTTCATTAAGTAGATATACCCATATCTGCTTAAGTCATCTGTGAAGGTGAGAAAATAACGATATCCGCCACGAGCCTCAATATTCATCGGTCCACATACATCGGTATGTATGATTTCCAACAAATCTGTTGCTCTCTCCATAGTACCGGAGAACGATGTTTTAGTCATCTTGCCCATGAGGCACGGTTCGCAAGTACCAAGTGATTCATAATCAAGTGATTCCAAAAGTCCATCAGTATGGAGTTTCTTCATGCGCTTTACACCGATATGACCTAAACGACAGTGCCACAAATAAGTTGCACTTTCATTATCAACTCTGCATCTTTTGGCTTCAACATTATGAATATGTGTATCACTACTATCGAGATTCATAAAAAATAGACCACTCTTCAAAGGTGCATGACCATAAAAGATATTACTCATATAAATAGAACAACCATTATTCTCTGATTTAAATGAATAACCGTCTCGCATTAAACAAGATCCAGATATAATGTTCATGCTCAACGCTGGCACCAAATAACAATTATTTAGGTCTAATATTAATCCCGAAGGTAGATGTAGAGGTAGCGTGCCGACCGCGATCACATCGACTTTGGAACCGTTTCCCACGCGCATCGTCACCTCATCCTTTGCTAGTGTCCGCTTATTCTGTAGTCCCTGTTTCGAGTTGCAAATATTAGCAACAGAACCAGTATCAAATACCCAGGTGCTACTGCGAGCATTAGTAAGGTACACATCAATAACATGTATATCACATATACCTTTGTTCACCTGGCCATCCTTTTTATCCGCCAAATACTTGGGGCAGTTCCGCTTCCAGTGACCAGTCTGCTTGCAGTAGAAGCAATCAGTTTCAGGCTTAGGTCCAGACTTGGGTTTCTTCTCTTGAGCAGCAACTCGCTTGCCGTTCTTCTTGAAGTTCCCCTTTTTCTTCCCTTTGCCCTTTTTCTTGAAACTAGTGGTTTTTTTAACCATCAACACTTGATGCTCCTTCTTGATTTCTACCTCCGCAGCTTTTAGCATTGCGAAGAGCTCGGGAATAGTCTTGTTCATCCCTTGCATATTATAGTTCATCACGAAGCTCTTGTAGCTTGGTGGCAGTGATTGGAGAATTCTGTCAATGACGCAATCATCTGGAAGAGTAACTCCCAATTGAATCAAGTGATTATTATACCCAGACATTTTGAGTATATGCTCACTGACAGAACTGTTCTCCTCCATCTTGCAGCTATAGAACTTATTGGAGACTTCATATCTCTCAATCCGGGCATTTGCTTGAAATATTAACTTCAACTCCTGGAACATCTCATATGCTCCATGACGTTCAAAACGTCGTTGAAGTCCCGGTTCTAAGTCGTAAAGCATGGCACACTGAACTATCGAGTAGTCATCAGCTTTGCTCTGCCAGACGTTCATAACTTCTGGTGTTGCTCTAGCAGCAGGCCTGGCACCTAGCGGTGCTTCCAGGACGTAATTCTTCTGTGCAGCAATGAGGATAATCCTCAAGTTACGGACCCAGTCCGTGTAATTGCTACCATCATCTTTCAACTTTGCTTTCTCAAGGAACGCATTAAAATTTAACGGAACAACAGCACGAGCCATCTATCTACAATCAACATAAACAAGCAAGATACTATCAGGTACTAAGTTCATGATAAGTTTATGTTCAGTTAATCAAATTAATTAAGAACTCCCACTTAGATAGACATCCCTCTAATCCTCTAAGTGATCACGTGATCCAAATCAACTAAACCATAACCGATCATCACGTGATATGGAGTAGTTTTCAATGGTGAACATCGTTATGTTGATCATATCTACTATATGTTTCGGTCTCCGTGTTCCGAGGTCATATCTTATATGCATAGCTCGTCAAGTATAACCTGAGTATTCCGCGTGTGCAACTGTTTTGCACCCGTTGTATTTGAACGTAGAGCCTATCACACCCAATCATCACGTGGTGTCTCAGCACGAAGAACTTTTGCAACGGTGCATACTCAGGGAGAACACTTCTTGATAATTTAGTGAGAGATCATCTTATAATGCTACCGTCAATCAAAGCAAGATAAGATGCATAAAAAGATAAACATCACATGCAATCAATATAAGTGATATGATATGGTCATCATCATCTTGTGCTTCGTGATCTCCATCTCTGCAGCACCATCATGATCACCATCGTCACCGGCGCGACACCTTGATCTCCATCGTAGCATCGTTGTCGTCTCGCCAATCTTATGCTTCTACGACTATCGCTACTGCTTAGTGATAAAGTAAAGCATTACAGGGCGATTGCATTGCATACAATAAAGCGACAACCATATGGCTCCTGCCGGTTGCCGATAACTCGGTTACAAAACATGATCATCTCATACCTTAAATTATAGCATCATGTCTTGACCATATCACATCACAACATGCCCTGCAAAAACAAGTTAGACATCCTCTACTTTGTTTGTTGCAAGTTTTACGTGGCTGCTACGGGCTTAAGCAAGAACTCATCTTACCTACGCATCAAAACTACAACGATAGTTTGTCAAATAGACTCCGTTTTAACCTTCTCAAGGACCGGGCGTAGCCACACTCGGTTCAACTAAAGTTGGAGAGACAGTCTTCCGCAAGCCATCTATGTGCAAAGCACGTCGAGGGAACCGGTCTCGCGTAAGAGTATGCGTAAGGTTGGTCCGGATCGTCTCGTCCAACAATACCGCCGAACCAAAGTATGACATGCTGGTAGGCAGTATGACTTATATCGCCCACAACTCACTTGTGTTCTAATCGTGCAAATAACATCAAAAAATTTCCTACGCACACGCAAGATCATGGTGATGCATAGCAACGAGAGGGGAGAGTGTTGTCTATGTACCCTCGTAGACCGAAAGCAGAAGCATTATATCAACGCGGTTGATGTAGTCGTACGTCTTCACGATCCGACCGATCCAAGCACCGTTACTCCGGCACCTCCGAGTTCTTGGCACACGTTCAGCTCGATGACGATCCCCGGGCTCCGATCCAGCAAAGCGTCAGGGAAGAGTTCCGTCAGCACGACGGCGTGGTGACGATCTTGATGTACTACTGACGCAGGGCTTCGCCTAAGCACTGCGACAATATGACCGAGGTGGAATTTGGTGGCAGGGGGCACCGCACACGGTTAAGGAAAGATCTCAATGATCAATTGTGTGTCTAGAGGTGCCCCCTGCCCCCGTATATAAAGGGGCAAAGGGGGAGGGGCGCGGCAGCCATAGGAGGAGTCCTACTCCCGCTGGGAGTAGGACTCCCCTCCAATCCTATTCCTAATAGGACTCCCCAAGTGGGGAAAGAGAGAGGGGCTGGCCGGCCACCTTCCCTAGTCCTAATAGGACTAGGGGAAGGGGGGAGGCGCGCAGCCCATGAGGGCATCCCTTTCACCTTTCCACCAAGGCCCATGTTGGCCCATTTGGCTCCCGGGGGGTTCCGGTAACCCTCCCGGTATTCCGGTAAAATCCTGATTTCACCTGGAACACTTCCGATGTCCAAACATAGGCTTCCAATATATCAATCTTTACGTCTCGACCATTTCGAGACTCCTCGTCATGTCCGTGATCACATCCGGGACTCCGGACAACCTTCGGTACATCAAAATTCATAAACTCATAATAACTGTCATCGTAGCGTTAAGTGTGCGGACCCTACGGTTCGAGAACAATGTAGACATGACCGAGACACATCTCCGGTCAATAACCAATAGCGGGACCTGGATGCCCATATTGGCTCCTACATATTCTACGAAGATCTTTATCGGTCAGACCGCATAACAACATACGTTGTTCCTTTTGTCATCGGTATGTTACTTGCCCGGGATTCGATCGTCAGTATCCAATACTTAGTTCAATCTCGTTACCGGCAAGTCTCTTTACTCATTCCGTAATACATCATCCCGCAACTAACTCATTAGTTGCAATGCTTGCAAGGCTTAAGTGATGTGCATTACCGAGAGGGCCCAGAGATACCTCTCCGACGATCGGAGTGACAAATCCTAATCTCGAAATACGACAACCCAACATCTACCATTGGAGACACCTGTAGTACTCCTTTATAATCACCCAGTTACGTTGTGACGTTTGGTAGTACCCAAAGTGTTCCTCCGGTAAACGGGAGTTGCATAATCTCATAGTCATAGGAACATGTATAGGTCATGGATAAAGCAATAGCAACATACTAAACGATCGGGTGCTAAGCTAATATAATGGGTCATGTAAACCAGATCATTCAACTAATGATGTGACCTTGTTAATCAAATAACAACTCTTTGTTCATGGTTAGGAAACATAACCATCTTTGATTAACGAGCTAGTCTAGTAGAGGCATACTAGTGACACTCTGTTTGCCTATGTATTCACACATGTATTATGTTTTCGGTTAATACAATTCTAGCATGAATAATAAACCTTTATCCAGATATAAGGAAATAAATAATAACTTTATTATTTCCTATAGGGCATATTTCCTTCAGAAGTGCCACACCAAAGCGGTAGTACCGCTTTCCCAGGCGGCAGCAAAAATTATTGCCGCGCTGGGTGTGGTAGTACCGTGCTCTCCACACGCGGTAGTACCATGGTAGGTCGCGGTAGTACCGTGAGATCAAGAAAATGCACATTTCAAACACAAAGAAAGATAGGTCTTTGCACGGAATCTTCAAACAAACGAGACACCACAAGAACACGCTCAAGACGTAGAGAGAGGGGCAAAAGACAACAAGACCCAACCTAGAGACACCACCTCTCTAAAGAGAGGGCGGTGGCCGGAGCCACCTATGTTTGAGTCACTTGGTATGGAACCACGAAGAATTATCCTTGGGCCCATGACGAAAACTCGTCTTTGAAGCACAATTACCATAAAAAATGGGTAATGTGAAAGAGTTGATCAATTTATGCATAATGGGGGGAGGGAGAGTTCATTGAGAGAACAACACTCCCCCTATGTCCATGCCTACAACTAAACAAGACAACAAGTTGAGTATGGTGGGGTGTGCAAGGGTTCAAGCAACATTGCTCGAATCAATGATATTTAGCTCATGCCTTAGCTCGCGAAATCTTGCTTCATCCAACGGCTTCGTGAAAATATCTGCAAGGTTATCATGAGTGTTGACGTAGTTAAGCTCGATCTCCCCTCGCCTAATGTGATCCCGGATGAAGCGATACCGAATCTCAATATGCTTCGTCTTGAACTGTTGCACCGGGTTGAGAGAAATCTTGATGGCACTTTCATTGTCACACCAAAGAGGCACTTTGTCACAAATGACACCGTAATCCTTTAAAGTTTGCCTCATCCATAAGAGTTGTGCACAACAACTACTGCCGCCACATACTCCGCTTCGGTGGACGAGAGAGACACACAACTTTGCTTTTTAGAAGACCAACTTACCAAAGAGCAACCAAGGAATTGGCACCCTCCGGAGGTGGACTTCCTATCCACTTTGTCTCCCGCCCAATCAGAGTCCGAATACCCTACAAGCTTGAAGTTTGCTCCTCTTTGGTACCATAAGCCAAAGTTTGGGGTATGAGCCAAATATCGAAAGATTCGCTTGACCGCCACAAAGTGGCTTTCCTTAGGTGCAGCTTGAAACCGTGCACAAATTCCCGCACTCAACATGATATCTGGTCTAGATGCACAAAGGTAAAGCAAGGAGCCAATCATGGAGCGATATACCTTTTGATCCACCACTTTACCATTGGGATCGATGTCAAGTTGGCACTTGGTGGGCATTGGAGTGGAAGCCGACTTGACATCACTTAGCTTGAATCTCTTGAGCATGTCTTGAGTGTATTTGGCTTGGTTGATGAAGATTCCTTCTCTTCTTTGCTTCACTTCGAACCCTAGAAAGAACTTCAACTCTCCCATGGAAGACATCTTGAACTTTGAGGTCATGAGTGCGGCAAATTCCTCATTGAAAGCTTTGTTAGGGGAACCAAAGATAATGTCATCAACATATAGTTGGCACACAAACAACTCCCCTTTGACCTTCTTAGTAAAAAGAGTGGGGTCGATGAGCCCAACTTCAAACCCACGATCTTGTAACAACTCGGTAAGGTGGTCATACCACGCACGTGGGGCTTGTTTAAGGCCACAGAGCGCATTATCGAGTTGATACACATGATCGAGAAAGTAGGGATCCTCGAACACGGGGGTTTGCTTGACATATACCAACTCATTAATGGTACCATTAAGAAAAGCACTCTTCACATCCATTTGTTGCAACTTAAAGTTATGATGAGAAGCATAGGCAATCAACAAACGAATGGATTCAAGGCGAGCAACGGGAGCAAATGTTTCACCGTAGTCGATACCCTCGACTTGGGAGTAGCCTTGTGCCACCAATCTTGCCTTGTAACGAACGATGGTCCCATGAGCATCTTGCTTGTTCTTGAATATCCACTATGTTCCAATGACGTTGTGGTTCCCCATTGGCCTCGGCACCAATCTCCACACCTTGTTGTACTCGAAGTTGTTGAGTTCTTCATGCATGGCATTAAGCCAATCCGGATCTTCGAGTGCTTCATATACCTTTTGGGGCTCAACACAAGAGACAAACGCGTGATGTGCACAATAGTTTGCCAATTGTCTATGAGTGCTTACCCCCTTTTGAATGCTTCCAAGCACATTTTTCATGAGATGACCCTTGGTGGAGAGCTTGGATGCAATCTTGGCGGCACGACGTTCCAATTCCTCCTCGGTAGTGAGTTGAGGAGCGGTCACTTGATCATCTTGAGCGCCATCTTGATCTTGTTCTTGATCTTGAACTTGCTCAGAGGAGATAACTTGACCTTGGGCATCACTTGGTGTGTCAACACCGTCTTGAGGATGATCTTGCCCTTGGTCTTGTTCATGAGGTTGAGGGCCTTGACTTTGTTCTTCGGAAGCGTGTGGGCCTTGGGCTAGTGATGGCTCCATTTGAGTGGAGCATTGTCCTTCTCCTTCAGCCACAAGGGGTTCCTCAATGGGAAAGATAAAACCAACACCCATTCTTCTTATGGCTCGAGGAGGATTTCATCACCTACATCACAAGTGCCACTTTGCTCCACTTGGGAGCCGTTATTCTCATCAAACTCCATGTTACATGTCTCCTCAATAAGTCATGTGGATTTATTGAGGACACGCTAAGCATGAGAGTTTGTAGCATAACCAACAAGTATGCCCTCATAAGATCTAGCCTCAAATTTAGACAAACAAACACCTTTCTTGAGAATGAAACACTTACACCCGAACACCGGAAAGAACTTGAGGTTGGGCTTGTTACCTGCGAGAATCTCATATGGAGTCTTGTTCAAGCCCTTGCGGAGGTAGAGCCAATTGGATGCATGACACGAGGTGTTGATGGCTTCGGCCCAAAAGTTGTATGGAGACTTGAACTCCGCCATCATGGTCCTTGCCGCATCCATCAACGTCCGGTTCTTCCTCTCCGCTACACCACTTTGTTGAGGGGTGTAAGGTGCGGAATATTGATGCTTGATCCCCTCATCACTAAGAAACTCATCCAAGGTGTAGTTCTTGAACTCGGTGCCGTTGTCACTTCTTATTGTCAAGATCTTTGCATTGTGTTGACGTTGTGCTTCATTTGCAAAGTCAATGACGATTTGTTGGGTCTCGCTCTTCCTCTTGAAGAAATACACCCAAGTTTATCTTGAATACTCATCCACAATCACCAAGAAATACTTCCTACCCCCAAGACTATCAAAGGATGGAGGCCCAAAGAGATCCAAATGAAGGAGCTCCAAAGGCCTCTTCAAGTAAATGATAGTCGTGGGAGGGTGAGCCTTCTCATGTAGCTTTCCTTCGATACAAGCACTGCAAGCACGATCTTTAGCAAAACTAACATTCGTTAGTCCACGAACATGGTCCCCCTTGAGAAGACTTTGCAAAGGTCTCATATTGACATGGGCTAAACCGCGATGCCAAAGCCATCCCACGTCAACTTTAGCCATTAGGCATGTCGCGGTCTTAGTTGGTCGCTCCGAAAAGTTAATCACATATAGACCGTTCTTGACATGCCCAACAAAGGCTACTTTAAGAGTCTTGCTCCACAAGAGGGCCACGGTATCAATATCGAAGAAAGCGGCAAAGCCCATGATTGCAAGTTGACGAACGGAAAGTAAATTGTATGCAAGGGACTCAACAAGCATGACCTTCTCGATCATGAGATCATGAGAAATGACAACCTTGTCGAGTCCCAATACCTTAGAAGACGAGGCATCACCCCACTCGACATTGGTGGGCATAGATGGAATCTTGTGCACGTCCACCACCAAGTCCTTGCTTCCGGTCATATGATTTGTGGCTCCACTATCGAGCAACCATGATCCCCCACCGGAAGCAAACACCTACAAGAGATCAATGCTTGGTTTTAGGTACCCATTTTGTAATGGGTACTTTGATGTTAGTAACAAGAGTCTTAGGAACCCAAATAGACCATTCAATATACTCATGAGGAGAACCAACAAATTTGGCATAAACATGCCCATCAGTAGCACGACATAACACATAAGAAGGGTTATAGTCACCGGCTTTGTTGGGAGGTGTGGCATTGCCCTTGTTGACACCGCCACCCTTCGCATTGTTCTTCTTCTCCTTGGAAGCACCCTCTCCCTCCTTTACAAAAGTTTGCTTGAGACGAGGAGGTCGTTTGGTCTTGTCATTCTTCTTCTTGTTCTTGGGCTTGGGTGCGAATCCAATCCCCTCCTTGGCCACAACTTCCTTTTGATTGCTCAAAAGGTCGTTGAGGTTCTTCTCACCTTGTATGCATGACACAAGGCCTTTCTCAAGTTGCTCCTTCAACTTAGCATTCTCCTCAACAAGATGCACATGCTCACAACAAGGGTTAGTAGCATTTGCATTATCAATTAGCACCATATGAGGAAAGGTGGCTTTCTCCTTGGTTAGCTTCACTTGGAGTTGATCATGAGACTCCTTGAGGCTAGCATGAACACCCTTCAAGACTTTGTGAGCCTTGCCGAGAATGTCAAATTCCTCTTTGAGTCTAGCAAGATCAACCCCAAGCTTTGCCTTGTCGGAGTTTAGCACACGAGAAACAACAAGAGCATGATCAAGGTCTTCCTTTAACTTAGCATGATCATTGTTGTGTGACTCCTGAAGAGCCAAACAAAGACCACGCTCTTCGTCAAGAGCATTGGAAAGATCCGAAATCTCATCGGCATAGTCACGACTATGCCCCTCCATCTTACAGATGGTATCTTCATGAGCCTCGATCATGTCATTGGCTTCACCAAGTTGTTCCAAGAGAGCAACGAAGTGCTTCTTGGATTTACCCTTGAGTTTACCCATAAAAGTCTCAAACTCATTCTCCTCCACATTTGTCCCCTCATGTTCATCAATGCTATCTGAAGAAGGATGATTGATGATGGTAGTTTTGATGTTGGGGGTTACCTTGTTGGTGGCTTTAGCCATGAGGCACTTGGCGGTGATGCTCTCATTGGGTGAGTCGAAGAGAGACACCCGTGGAGTCGTTGCAATGGCAACGGAGGCCATGGCAACTGACTCACCATCTTCATCATCGTCATCATCCTCACTGTACTCTTCTTGTACCACCAATGCCTTGGGAGGAGTCTTCTTGGTGAAGTTGCTCTTGTTGGGGAACGACTTGGCCTTGTCCTTTCGGATGAGCTTGCCACCATTGTCTTCCCTTTTCTCATAAGGGCACTCTGCAACAAAGTGGCTCACATTGCCACAATTGAAACAAGTCCTCACTCGTTGCTTGCCCTTTGCGCCACTTGAATTGTTCTTGTTGAAGTTGGGCCTTGAGTTCTTCTTGCTCCAAAATTGCCTTGAAGCAAGGGCCATGTGTTCATGATAGGCATACTTCGTATCTTCGAGGTTGATCTCCTCTTCTTCCTCTTCATCCTCTTCCTCCATACTAACGTTGGCCTTTAGAGCAAGGTTGGGCTTCTTTACTCTTTGAGAGCGAAGAACCGCATTGTCGGCGGTCTTGTCCAAGATGCTCATAGCAACGAACTCATCCAACACTTCACTTGAGAACAAGGTGTGGAAGTCCGGCCTTTGACGAATGACGGAGGACATGGCTTTGTGGTAGGGCATCATTGCCTTGAGGAATTTGCACTTGATCCAATTGTCATCCGTGTCCTTACTTCCATGATCTCGGAGAGAGACCGCGAGTTTGGTTACCCTCCGATAAAGCTCACGAGGTTCTTCATATTCTTTCATTGCAAACTCATCAGCTTCATCTTGCACCACTTCATAGTTGGAGCGTTGAATGCTTGCGCTTCCCCGATAGAGGGAAACCACTTGGTGCCAAGCATCTTTGGCCATGGAGTAGGGCCGGAGATGAGGAAGATCTTCGGGTGGGATTGCTTCTTGGATGATGAAGATAGCATTCTCATTGAATTGATTATCCACGGCTTCTCTAGGAGTGAAGTTGCTTCGGTCATGCGGATAGAAGCCTTCTTCATTGATTCTCGAAAGGTTAGTGTTCACATGATTTAAATAACGCTTAAAGCGATAGACCCAAGAATCAAATTCTACATTTTTCTCAATCTTAGAGGCCGGGCCGGCATGATTCAAATGAGTGGAAGGAAGCGGTCCACCATAAACAAGTGGAGGTTCCACATGGGCAAAGATACCGGTGCCATTTTTGCCACTAGAAGAAGGAGCTTTCTCGCTAGAAGCTTCCCCCTTGTCGGAGGTAGCATCCGTCACCTTGTTAGCGGGATCACCCACTTTGAACGGTGTGGTGGTAAGTTTAAGCCCTTCTATGAATTTATTAAACATGCTTTCGACCTCGGTCGTCATGGAGGTTTTCAATTTTTCCAATGCCACATTGAATTCCTCACGAGAGACCGCGGTTCCCCCATCGGTCGTAGACGAGAACGGATTCACACCGGAGTGCTCCTCCCCACCGTCTATGGTGTCAACCATACTCTTCGGACAACAAAGTACTTAATAAAGAGACAAGGCTCTGATACCAATTGAAAGGATCGATGTAGTTGACTAGAAGGGGGGATGGGCAACTAACAATTTTTAGCTTTTCTATACCAATTTAAACTTTGCATCAAAGTAGGTTGTCTAGATATGCAACTAGGTGAGCAACCTCTATGATGCAACAACAACAAGCACACAAGCATGCAAGAGATATGACACAAATAAGCTTGCACAAGTAAAGGCACGAGATAACCAAGAGTGGAGCCGGTGAAGACGAGGATGTGTTGCCGAAGTTCCTTCCCTTTGAGGGGAAGTACATCTCCGTTGGAGCGGTGTGGAGGCACAATGCTCCCCAAGAAGCCACTAGAGCCACCGTATTCTCCTCACGCCCTCACACAATGTGAGATGCCATGATTCCACTATTGGTGCCCTTAGAGGCGGTGACCAAACCTTTACAAACAAGGTTGGGGCAATCTCCACAACTCAATTGGAGGCTCCCAACGACACCACGAAGCTTCACCACAATGGACTATGGCTTTGCGGTGACCTCAACCATCTAGGGTGTTCAAACACCCACGAGTAACAAGATCCGCAAGGGATTAGTGGGGGGAATCAAGTTTCTCTTGGTGGAAGTGTAGATCGGGGCCTTCTCTACCACTCCCGAGCAAATCAACAAGTTTGATTGGCTAGGGAGAGAGATCGGGCGAAAATGGAGCTTCGGGTTGGAAGAGGTGGTCAACTAGAGGAAGAAGACACCCCTTTTATAGTTGAGAACAAAATCCAGGCGTTATCCACCTAACCAAACCGCGACTTGGGGTACTACCGCCCCTGACAAGCGGTACTACCGCACGGCCATGCGGTACTACCGCGAGAAACCGCGGTACTACCACTGCAAAGGTAGGAACTAGAACAAGCCCGAAGCTCAGAGGCTGAGAACGGTACTTCGGGAAGCGCGGTACTACCGCTCCCCCTTGCGGTACTACCGAAAGGTAGGAATGGCCTAGCCTGGGAAGGGCGCGGATGAATAAAAATACATCCGTGCCTACTTCCGCTGAAAAACAAACGATGCAAAAATCCGACACGGTACTACAGCTGGAGGAGCGGTACTACCGCGGAGGCGCGGATGTAAAAAATTACATCCGCCCCTACTACCGCAATGCAGCTGCACCTGGCCTGGGGGCCACGGTACTACGGCTCCAGAGGAGCGGTACTACCGTGGGCTCCTGCGGTACTAACACGCCGAGGTACGGTACTACCGCAGGTGCCTGTGGTACTACCGCTCCAGGGAGCAGTACTACCGCAAGCCCAAAATCAGCAACCAAGATGCATAGAGGATAAACGGAGGATGCTCCAAAGCGCAGGGGAAAGGTGGAGACAAGGAAGAAAACGTGTACGTGATGATTCCACCCGACATCTTTCCGACGCGGACCCCCTCTTAATAGTACGGCTTTCCTACGACTCAAATCCACCAAAAAGAAACGTACAAAAACGCCGTCTTCAATATTCTTCGAGGGGCACCAAACCGTCTTGTGCCTAGCGATGAAACGTCTGAGAAACTCAAGGCACACGATTAGTCCGCAAAAGCATTGTCATCAATCACCAAAACACCTTAGGGATAAATATGCCCTTACAACAGTGTTCTTGGGTGCGATCGTGTAGCATAATTCTTTTGTTGTGTAGCACGTTCCCCTGCAATGGCATCATGAGCAAATATATGAGTACATGCATGTTGAGGTCTAGCTTTCTGAGGTGCTTTTATGATGCTCCTCTGTATGTTGATCGCTAACCGAAGTTATGCTTCAGATTATTTGGGTTCAACCATAGTTGAGAAAGATAAATTTTGTGATGAAGAAGATTAGTAGATTTTATAAATATGAGGGTCACGCGTGGAGACAAAATTTGATCTTGGGTATATCCTAAGACACCCCTCATGTTGAAACAACGATGTGAACTATCATGCTTAATGGTTTAGTAGGAAATTAAAATTTTGCCAACTTAACCATAGCAGCCATGGTAATTAGCAAAAGTGATTAGAGGTGTCTAACTTGTTTTTGTAGGAGGTTTGCATGTGATGTGGTATAAGCCATCATGAGATCAATATGTTTGTATGAGATGTGATATGTTGTAATATTTTTAGTGTGATGTTCAAGTCGTGGTATGGCATGATGGCTAGAGCACATGATTGTCTTCTATTTTATTTTTTGATCTGCGTGTCAACCTCGGTGATATTGAAGAAGACAATATTTTGCGACGGTGGACCTCGATGCGAAAACCATATGTGAAGGAGTTCTCTGATGAAGAAAAGTTGAAGAAACAAGAAACGGTAGAAAACTTCTGCTGAAAACTGCTGCCAGGGCAAGCTTTTTGCAAAAGCTGCACGAAGACGACGCAGACTACTTCAACAGAAGGGGTTGTACCATGTCTTATTTTTGCGGGTAGAGTTATACCATGTCACTAAGTTATTAAGTGCCTATGATGTTAATCCTTTTTTATGAAACTTATTTGATGTGCAGTAGACATGTTTTTTAGGGTGATCTCTGACTTAAAAATATCAAGTTGATAGTGTTCATCCAACTATAGTACTCCCTCTGTCTCATAATGTAAAACATTTTTTCATACTAGTTTAGTGTCAAAAGACGTCTTACATTATGGGATGGAGGGAGTACCTTCTAAAAATACAAGTTCCTTCAAATATACCATGTCACATGGTGAAAGGATCGATATAGTTGACTAGAGGGGGGGGGGGTGAATAGGCAACTAACAATTTTTAGCTTTTCTTTACCAATTTAAACTTCGCATCAAAGTAGGTTGTCTAGATATGCAACTAGGTGAGCAACCTATATGATGCAACAACAACAACAAGCACACGAGCAAGCAAGGGATATATCACAAATAAACTTGCACAGGTAAAGGCACAAAATAACCAAGAGTGAAGCCGGTGAAGACGAGGATGTGTTACCGAAGTTCCTTCCCTTTAAGGGGAAGTACGTCTCCGTTGGAGCGGTGTGGAGGCACAATGCTCCCCAAGAAGCCACTAGGGCCACCGTATTCTCCTCACGCCCTCACACAATGCGAGATGCCGTGATTCCACTATTGGTGCCCTTGGAGGCGTTAACCGAACCTTTACAAACGAGGTTGGGGCAATCTCCACAACTTAATTGGAGGCTCCCAACGACACCACGAAGCTTCACCACAATGGACTATGGCTCCGCGGTGAACTCAACCGTCTAGGGTGCTCGAACACCCAAGAGTAATAAGATCCGCTAGGGATTAGTGGGGGGAATCAAATTTCTCTTGGTAGAAGTGTAGATCGGGGCCTTCTCAGGCGGTACTGCCGTGCAGCCTGGGAGGGCTGGAGAGAGAGAGAGCAGGAGTGGGACCCAGTGCGGTACTGCCGCGGTGGTAGGGCGGTACTACCGCTCATGAGCGGCACTACCGCTCTACTGCCACTTCTTAGTGCCGCACAATCTGACACGAGAAGCGACCCCCTCGAGTCGACGCGGTAGGAGCCTAGTACCGCAACGGTACTACGGCTGAGGACCCACCGGCAGTACTACGTACCACTGCAGAGCGGTACTACTGCTGGGCACCGCGGTACTACCGCTAGGACCAGAAGATGCACATAGAAAGGGGAATGAGCTCTCCATTGAAGCGGAAAGGCTCAGAGGGTGTGAAAAGGATGTGTATGTGTTGATTCCACCCTAGCCTTACCAAAGCAGACCCCCTCTTGGTAGTACAGTGACTCCTACGGAACTAGTTCACCAAAATAGAAACGAAAGAGCTACACCATCTTGAATAACACTCCGAGGGGAAATAAATCGTCTCGTGCCAAAGGATGAATCTCGGAAATGCTCAAAGCACACGATTAGTCCGCAAACATGTTGTCATCAATCACCAAAACTACATCTAGAGAGATATGCCTTAACAATCTCCCCCTTTTTGGTGGATTAATGACAACCAGGGATTTGCACAAGGATACGACATGAAAGTAAAGATACTAAGAACTACAAAATATAGACGGGCTCCCCCTGAATGTGTGCACCTCGATAGTAGTGCCTTTGGAATGCAGGACACACACATTAGGATCAACACTCCCCCTATATTTTTTAGTCCAACAGTCTAAGCATAGGATACATGAGAGCAGGGTATATAACAGGATAAGCAAGCAACTCATAAGGTACCAAAGTACTAGATAGACATAGATAAAGATAAGGTAGCATATGTTAGGGTGTCCTGGATTAGGGGGTGTCCGGGTAGCCGGACTATACCTTCGGCCGGACTCCTAGACTATGAAGATACAAGATTGAAGACTTCGTCCCATATCCGAATGGGACTTTCCTTGGCGTGGAAGGCAAGATTGGTGATGCGGATATTCAGATCTCCTACCATTGTAACTGACTTTGTGTAACCCTAACCCTCTCCGGTGTCTATATAAACCGGAGGGATTTAGTCCGTAGGACAAGAACCCCAACATACAACAATCATACCATAGGCTAGCTTCTAGGGTTTAGCCTCCTTGATCTCCTGGTAGATCTACTCTTGTACTACCCATATCATCAATATTAATCGAGCAGGATGTAGGGTTTTACCTCCATCAAGAGGTCCCGAACCTGGGTAAAACATTGTGTCCCTTGTCTCCTGTTACCATCCGCCTAGACGCAGAGTTCGGGACCCCCTACCCGAGATCCGCCGGTTTTGACACCGACATTGGTGCTTTCATTGAGAGTTCCTCTGTCTCGTCGCTTTTAGGCCCGATGGCTCCTTTGATCATCAATAACGGTGCGGTCCAGGGTGAGACTTTTCTCCTCGGACAGATCTTCGTCTTCGGCGGCTTCGCACTGCGGGCCAATTCGCTTGGCCACCTGGACCAGATCGAAAGCTACGCCCCTGGCCATCAGGTCAGATTTGGAAGTTTAAACTACACGGCTGACATCCGCGGGGACTTGATCTTCGACAGATTCGAGCCACAGCCGAGCGCGCCGCACTGTCTCGATGGGCATGATCTAGCTCTGCCGCCGAACAGTGCCCTGGAGGCCGCACACGCTTCGGTTCCGACCCTTAATTCGGAGCCTACTGCGCCAATCGAGGATGAGTGGTTGGACGCCGCCTCGGGGGCTGCGATCTCAAAGGCGATCGAGCCGAATACTAGCCCCGCACTCCGCAAGGCCTGTGACTTCGAGGAGCCGGATTCCTCTCCGGACTCCGAGCCCTCCGCGCGCCTGCCGATCGAATCCGATTGGGCGCCGATCATGGAGTTCACCACCGCGGACATCTTTCAGCACTCGCCCTTTGGCGACATCCTGAAATTGCTAAAGTCTCTCTCTTTATCAGGAGAGCCCTGGCTGGACTACAGTCAGCAAGGTTGGGATACGGACGATGAAGAAATTCAAAGCCCACCCACCACCCACTTCGTAGCCACTATCGACGACGTAACCGACATGCTTGACTTCGACTCCGAAGACATCGACGGTATGGATGATGATGCAGGAGACGACCAAGAACCAGCACCTGTAGGGCGCTGGAAGGCCATCTTGTCATACGACATATATATGGTGGACACTCCAAAAGATGGAGATGGCGATGGAACAGCGGGGGATGACACATCCAAGAAACACCCCAAGCGCCGGCGTCAGCGGCGCCGCTCCAAATCCCGCCGAAGCAAAAACGGTGATTCCGGCACGGGAGATAATAATACTCCGGATAGCGCCGAAGAACACCCCCTCCAGCAAGAGGATGGAGAAGCCAGCCCTCATGAGAGAGCGGTAGACAGAGAGGTTGAGGAGGATAATTACATGCCTCCCTCTGAAGACGAGGCAAGCCTCGACAATGACGAATTCGTCGTGCCAGAGGATCCCGCCGAACAAGAGCGTTTTAAACGCAGGCTTATAACCACGGCAAGCAGCCTCAAGAAAAAGCAGCAACAACTTAGAGCTGATCAAGATTTGCTAGCTGACAGATGGACTGAAGTCCTTGCGGCCGAAGAGTATGAACTCGAACGCCCCTCCAAGAGTTACCCAAAGCGCAGGCTGCTACCCCGATTAGAGGAGGAAGCACCTACATCACCAGTGCATGACATGGCCGACCGGCCACCTCGTGGCCGTGACAAAGAGGCCTATCGGCCCTCCACTCAAGCCGTGCCCCGGCGCCGCTCAAAACATACTAAGGCATGGGAAAATGCGCCAGACCTGCGAGAGATACTGGAGGACAAGGCAGAACAAACAAGATCGATCTATGGATCGCGTGGGCGCCCTACGGCACGTGACGGGGATCTTCACTCCAGACATAATAAATCCGGCCGGGCCGAACACAGTAGACAAAGCTCATTCGAGTTGCGTCGTGATATAGCCCAATACAAAGGCGCCACACACCCACTATGCTTCACAGATGAAGTAATGGATCATAAAACCCCTGAGGGTTTCAAACCCGTGAACATCGAATCATATGATGGCACAACAGATCCTGCGGTATGGATCGAGGATTATCTCCTTCATATCCACATGGCCCGCGGCGATGATCTACACGCCATCAAATACCTCCCACTCAAACTTAAGGGACCAGCCCGGCATTGGCTTAACAGCTTGCCAGCAAATTCGATCGGTTCTTGGGAGGACCTGGAAGCCGCATTCCTCGACAATTTCCAGGGTACATATGTGCGACCACGGGACGCTGATGACCTAAGCCACATAATTCAGCAGCCAGAGGAATCGGCCAGGCAATTCTGGACACGGTTCCTAACAAAGAAAAAACAAATAGTCAACTGTCCGGACGCAGAGGCCCTAGCAGCCTTCAAGCATAATATCCGCGACGAGTGGCTTGCCAAGCACCTGGGACAGGAAAAGCCAAAATCTATGGCAGCCCTCATGACACTCATGACCCGCTTTTGCGCGGGAGAAGACAGCTGGCTAGCTCGCAGCAACAACTTAACCAAGAACCTTGGTAATTCGGATACCAAGGACAAAAGTGGTTGGTCGCGCCGGAACAAGCAAAAACGCCGCGTTAACAACGACGGCAACGAGGATACAGCAGTCAATGCCGGATTCCGAGGCTACAAATCCGCTCAGCGGAAAAAGCCATTCAAAAGAAATACTCAGGGCCCGTCCAGTTTGGACCGAATACTCGACCGCTTGTGCCAGATACATGGCACCCCCGAAAGGCCAGCCAATCACACCAACAGGGATTATTGGGTGTTCAAGCAGGCAAGCAAGTTAAATGCCGAAAATAGAGACAAGGGGCTGCGTAGCTACGACGAGGAGGAGCCCAGCCGCCGAACAACAGTGGACAGAAGGGTTTTCCCCCACAAGTGCGGACGGTGAACATGATATACGCAACCCACATCCCCAAGAGGGAGCGGAAGCGTGCATTACGGGACGTATATGCGCTGGAGCTAGTCGCCCCAAAGTTCAACCCATGGTCCTCCTGCCCGATCACTTTTGATCGAAGGGACCACCTCACTAGCATCCGTCATGGCGGGTTTGCCGCATTGGTTCTAGACCGAATTATTGACGGATTTCATCTCACAAGAGTCCTTATGGACGGCGGCAGCAGCCTGAACCTGCTTTACCAGGACACAGTGCAGAAAATGGGCATAGATCCCTCGAGGATTAAGCCCACCAAAACGACCTTTAAAGGCGTCATACCAGGTGTAGAGGCCAACTGTACAGGCTAAGTCACACTTGAAGTGGTCTTCGGATCTCCGGATAACTTCCGAAGCGAGGAGTTAAACTTTGACATAGTCCCGTTCTGCAGTGGCTATCACGCACTGCTCGGACGAACCGCATTCGCAAAGTTCAATGCGGTACCGCATTACGCATACCTCAAGCTCAAGATGCCAGGCCCTCGAGGGGTAATCACGGTTAACGGAAACACCGAACGCTCTCTCCGAACGGAGGAGCATACGACAACGCTCGCAGTGGAGATACAAAGCAGCCTCTCTAGGCAATTCTCCAGTCCGGCCGTTAAAAGGCCGAACACTGTCAAGCGCGCCCGAAGTAACCTACAACAAGACCGCCTGGCACATTCCGAGCAGGCGTAGCAATGCGGCCCCAACCCCAGCCCTCACGAAATAGCAAAACCAGTGCTCCGCATACATAACTACGCTCTCAAAGTACCATGGGCGCAGAGGAAGGGGCACCATCATGACACGCCCAAAACACGGCTTAAACCGTACTAGGGGCTGCCGAATTCTTTCTTTATTTTCTCTTACTTTTAGGACTCCATACTTCGGACGACCTGTTCGGCAATTCAACTGCCGCACAAACGATGCAAGAACCAGGGAAGCAGACAAGCCATGCCGCATTATGGAACTCCCAGGTGGTCTCTATTACGAGCAGTATACCTATTTTAAATACAATTCCGCGGCCTGCCCCTGGACAGGACATGTTAAATAGTCCAATTTCTTTTGCTTATTTCAGTATTTGTATCGTTCTGCTTGGATAGCAGCCTTCTTATAAACAATGCATAGCTTTTTGTCTATTTTTTGCATTACTCCCTTTTTATATATATGTTCATTAATGACATGTTGCACCCGTACACTGTGGTACGGCAAATACGCCAGGGGCTCCAGTACCCCTTAATATGGTGTGAGAAGTCCGAACACTTTCACAAGTGCGGCACCCCGAACTTATAGCATCGGCTCCGAATCATGATTTGGGTCAATAGTTGGGTTTGCCCGGCTCCTATGTTTTGGTGCCTTACGTTCCGCTATATCGGCTAAGGTAGCACTAGGAGAACTACTGCGATTGTGCCCCAGTTGAGCTGGGCTGAGCACCTCAGTAGAGAAAGCTAAAACTGACTGTCATGATAAGGCGAGAGACCGGTCGCTGTTCGAGAGGTTTTTTGAGTCCTTAAAGACTTATGCCGCTTAGAGCGAGGAACCGGATTTTGTCCAGCCAAGGCGTGGATAGCGCCTCGAACTCGGTCTTCCGAATACTAGGGGCTTCGCCGAAATTTAAAATTATAGAGTTCTATGGCTAAGTGAGAGTGTTCAAGCATTATAGTCCGATTACCTTGTTCGTTGTGCTGAGCGCCTCCCTCGAAGGACCCAAACATGGGAAAAAGAGCGCTCAGGTTTATCCCGAACACCCCAGCACTAGTGGCATGGGGGCAGAAGCCGACGACTGGCCATCTCTCAATTTTTGATAAACGGCCGCACAAAAAGTAATATTTTAAATTCAACAAGCATTGCTTAGCGCACATGAACAAGTTTTCAGCGCACAGGACAACACGAGCGAGTTCATTCAAAAATTACATCCTTGGTACATTCATCTGCCATAAGGCGGGCACCCTTCAGAACATCCTTATAATAGTTCTCGGGTTTGTGATGCTCTTTCCCCAACGGTGGCCCGTCCTTCACAAGCTTCTCACCGTCCAGCTTGCCCCAGTGCACCTTAGTGCGGGCAAGAGCCCTCCGGGCTCCTTCGATGCAGACAGAGCGCTTGATGACCTCGAGCCTTGGACAGGCCTCCACCAGTCGCCGCACCAGTCCGAAGTAGCTCCCAGGCAGGGCCTCTCTAGGCCACAGCCGAACTATGTGAAGGAAATATGCCCTAGAGGCAATAATAAAGTTATTATTTATTTCCTTACATATCATGATAAATGTTTATTATTCATGCTAGAATTGTATTAACTGGAAACATAATACATGTGTGAATACATAGACAAATAGAGTGTCACTAGTATGCCTCTACTTGACTAGCTCATTAATCAAAGATGGTTATGTTTCCTAACCATGAACAAAGTGTTGTTATTTGATTAACGAGATCACATCATTAGTTGAATGATCTGATTGACATGACCCATTTCATTAGCATAGCACCCGATCGTTTAGTATGTTGCTATTGCTTTTATCCATGACTTATACATGTTCCTTTAAACTATGAGATTATGCAACTCCCGTTTACCATAGGAACACTTTGTGTGCTACCAAACGTCACAACGTAACTGGGTGATTATAAAGGTGCTCTACAGGTGTCTCCGAAGGTACATGTTGAGTTGGCGTATTTCGAGATTAGGATTTGTCACTCCGATTGTCGGAGAGGTATCTCAGGGCCTTCTCGGTAATGCACATCACATAAAGCCTTGCAAGCATTGCAACCAATGAGTTAGTTGCGAGATGATGTATTACGGAACGAGTAAAGAGACTTGCCAGTAACGAGATTGAACTAGGTATTGGATACCGACGATCGAATCTCGGGCAAGTAACATACCGATGACAAAGGGAACAACGTATGTTGTTATGCGGTCTGACCGATAAAGATCTTCGTAGAATATGTAGGAGCCAATATGGGCATCTAGGTCCCGCTATTGGTTATTGACCGGAGACGTGTCTCGGTCATGTCTACATTGTTCTCGAACCGTAGGGTCCGCACGCTTAACGTTACGATGACAGTTATTATGAGTTTATGCATTTTGATGTACCGAAGGAGTTCGGAGTCCCGGATGTGATCACGGACATGACGAGGAGTCTCGAAATGGTCGAGACGTAAAGAATGATATATTGGAAGCCTATGTTTGGACATCGGATGCATTCCAGGTGAAATCAGGATTTTACCGGAATACCGGGAGGGTTACCGGAACCCCCCGGGGGCATAATGGGCCAACATGGGCCTTGGAGGAGAGGTGAGAGGGCTGCCCTCATGGGCTGCGCGCCTCCCCCCTTCCCCTAGTCCTATTAGGACTAGGAGAGGTGGGCGCCCCCCCCTCTCTCTCTCCCCCTTGGAGAATCCTAGTCCAACTAGGATTGGGGGGGGGAGTCCTACTCCCAGAGGGAGTAGGACTCTCCTGGCGCGCCAGACTTGGCCGGCCAGCCCCTCCCCCTTGGCTCCTTTATATACAGGGGCAGGGGGCACCCCAGAGACACACAATTGATCATTGAGATCTTTCCTTAGCCGTGTGCGGTGCCCCCTTCCACCAAATTCCACCTCGGTCATATCGTTGCAGTGCTTAGGCGAAGCCCTGCGCCGGTAACACATCAAGATCGTCACCACGCCGTCGTGCTGACGGAACTCTTCCCCGATGCTTTGCTGGATCGGAGCCCGGGGATCGTCATCGAGCTGAACGTGTGCCAAGAACTCGGAGGTGCCGGAGTAACGGTGCTGTGATCGGTTGGATCGCGAGGAGAACGTACGACTACTTCCTCTACGTTGTGTCAACGCTTCCGCTTCGGTCTACGAGGGTACGTAGACAACACTCTCCCCTCTCGTTGCTATGCATCACCATGATCTTGCGTGTGCGTAGGAAAATTTTGAAATTACTACGTTCCCCAACAGAGAGCCTTCCGCTTCGGTCTACGAGGGTACGTAGACAACACTCTCCCCTCTCGTTGCTATGCATCACCATGATCTTGCGTGTGCGTAGGAAAATTTTGAAATTACTACGTTCCCCAACAGTGGCATCTGAGCCTAGGTTTTTATGGTTTGATGTTATTTGCACGAGTAGAACACAAGTGAGTTGTGGACGATACAAGTCATACTGCCTACCAGCATGTCATACTTTGGTTCAGCGGTATTGTTGGACGAGACGATCCGGACCAACCTTATGCGTACTCTTACGCGAGACCGGTTCCCTCGACGTGCTTTGCACATAGATGGCTTGCGGAAGACTGTCTCCCCAACTTTAGTTGAACCGAGTGTGGCTACGCCCGGTCCTTGAGAAGGTTAAAACGGAGTCTATTTGACAAACTATCGTTGTGGTTTTGATGCGTAGGTAAGATGAGTTCTTGCTTAAGCCCGTAGCAGCCACGTAAAACTTGCAACGACAAAGTAGAGGACGTCTAACTTGTTTTTGCAGGGCATGTTGTGATGTGATATGGTCAAGACATGATGCTAAATTTTATTGTATGAGATGATCATGTTTTGTAACCGAGTTATCGGCAACTGGCAGGAGCCATATGGTTGTCGCTTTATTGTATGCAATGCAACTGCGATGTAATGCTTTACTTTATTACTAAGCGGTAGTGATAGTCGTGGAAGCATAAGATTGGCGAGACGACAACGATGCTGCGATGAAGATCAAGGTGTCGCGCCGGTGACGATGGTGATCATGACGGTGCTTCGAAGATGGAGATCACAAGCACGAGATGATGATGGCCATATCATATCACTTATATTGATTGCATGTGATGTTTATCTTTTTATGCATCTTATCTTGCTTTGATTGATGGTAGCATTATAAGATGATCTCTCACTAAATTATCAAGAAGTGTTCTTCCTGAGTATGCACCGTTGCGAAAGTTCTTCATGCTGAGACACCACGTGATGATCGGGTGTGATAGGCTCTACGTTCAAATACAACGGGTGCAAAACAGTTGCACACGCGGAATACTCAGGTTTAACTTGACGAGCCTAGCATATAACAGATATGGCCTCGGAACACGGAGACCGAAAGGTCGAGCGTGAATCATATAGTAGATATGATCAACATAGTGATGTTCACCATTGAAACTACTCCATCTCACGTGATGATCGGACATGGTTTAGTTGATTTGGATCACGTGATCACTTAGAGGATTAGAGGGATGTCTATCTAAGTGGGAGTTCTTAAGTAATATGATTAATTGAACTTAAATTTATCATGAACTTAGTACCTGATAGTATCTTGCTTGTCTATGTTGTGTTTATAGATGGCTCGTGTTGTTGTTCCGTTGAATTTTAATGCGTTCCTTGAGAAAGCAAAGTTGAAAGGTGATGGTAGAAATTACACGGACTGGGTCCGTAACTTGAGGATTATCCTCATTGCTGCATAGAAGAATTACGTCCTGGAAGCACCGCTAGGTGCCAGGCCTGGTGCAAGAGCTACGCGAGATGTTGTGAACGTCTGGCAAAGCAAAGCTGATGACTACTCTATAGTTCAGTGTGCCATGCTTTACGGCTTAGAACCGGGACTTCAACGATGTTTTGAACACCATGGAGCATATGAGATGTTCCAGGAGTTGAAGTTAATATTTCAAGCAAATGCCCGGATTGAGAGATATGAAGTCTCCAATAAGTTCTATAGCTGTAAAATGGAGGAGAACGGTTCTGTCAGTGAGCATATACTCAGAATGTCTGGGTATAACAATCACTTGATTCAACTGGGAGTTAATCTTCCGGATGATTGCGTCATTGACAGAATTCTCCAATCACTGCCACCAAGCTACAAGAGCTTCGTGATGAACTATAATATGCAAGGGATGACCAAAACTATGCCCGAGCTCTTCGCGATGCTGAAAGCCGCGGAGGTAGAAATCAAAAAGGAGCATCAAGTGTTGATGGTTAACAAAACCACTAGTTTCAAGAAAAAGGGCAAAGGGAAGAAAAAGGGGAACTTCAAAAAGAACAGCAAGCAAGTTGCTAATCAAGAGAAGAAACCCAAATCTGGACCTAAGCCTGAAACTGAGTGCTTCTATTGCAAGCAGACTGGTCACTGGAAGCGGAACTGCCCCAAGTATTTGGCGGATAAGAAGGATGGCAAGGTTAACAAAGGTATATATGATATACATGTTATTGATGTGTACCTTACTAATTCTCGCAGTAGCACCTGGGTATTTGATACTGGTTCTGTTGCTAATATTTGCAACTCAAAACAGGGGCTACGGATTAAGCGAAGATTGGCTAAGGACGAGGTGACGATGCGCGTGGGAAATGGTTCCAAAGTCGATGTGATCGCGGTCGGCACGCTACCTCTACATCTACCTTCGGGATTAATATTAGATCTAAATAATTGTTATTTAGTACCAGCGTTGAGCATGAACATTATATCTGGATCTTGTTTGATGCGAGACGGTTATTCATTTAAATCAGAGAATAATGGTTGTTCTATTTATATGAGTAATATCTTTTATGGTCATGCACCATTAAAGAATGGTTTGTTCTTACTTAATCTCGATAGTAGTGATACACATATTCATAATGTTGAAGCCAAAAGATGCAGAGTTGATAATGATAGTGCAACTTATTTGTGGCACTGCCGTTTAGGTCATATCGGTGTAAGACGCATGAAGAAACTCCATACTGATGGACTTTTGGAGTCACTTGATTATGAATCACTTGGCACTTGCGAACCGTGCCTTATGGGCAAGATGACTAAAACACCGTTCTCCGGTACTGTGGAGAGAGCAACAGATTTATTGGAAATCATACATACTGATGTATGTGGTCCAATGAATGTTGAGGCTCGTGGCGGATATCGTTATTTTCTCACCTTCACTGATGATTTAAGCAGATATGGGTATATCTACTTAATGAAACACAAGTCTGAAACATTTGAAAAGTTCAAAGAATTTCAGAGTGAAGTGGAAAATCATCGTAACAAGAAAATAAAGTTTCTACGATCTGATCGTGGAGGAGAATATTTGAGTTACGAGTTTGGTCTACATTTGAAACAATGCGGAATAGTTCCGCAACTCACGCCACCCGGAACACCACAACGTAATGGTGTGTCCGAACGTCGTAATCGTACTTTACTGGATATGGTGCGATCTATGATGTCTCTTACCGATTTACCGCTATCTTTTTGGGGTTATGCTTTAGAGACGGCTGCATTCACGTTAAATAGGGCACCATCAAAATCCGTTGAGACGACGCCTTATGAACTGTGGTTTGGCAAGAAACCAAAGTTGTCATTTCTTAAAGTTTGGGGCTGCGATGCTTATGTGAAAAAGCTTCAACCTGATAAGCTCGAACCCAAATCGGAAAAATGTGTCTTCATAGGATACCCAAAGGAGACTGTTGGGTATACCATCTATCACAGATCCGAAGGCAAAATTTTTGTTGCTAAAGTCGGAAACTTTCTAGAGAAGGAGTTTCTCTCGAAAGAAGTGAGTGGGAGGAAAGTAGAACTTGATGAGATAACAGTATCTACTCCCTTATTGAGAAGTAGTACATCACATAAATCTGTTTCTGTGACACCTACATCAAATAGGGAGGAAGCTAATGATAATGATCATGAAACTTCAGATCAAGTTTCTACTGAACTTCGTAGATCAACCAGAGTAAGATCCGCACCAGAGTGGTACGGTAATCCTATTTTGGAAGTCATGTTACTAGACCATGATGAACCTACGAACTATGAAGAAGCGATGGTGAGCCCAGATTCCGCAAAGTGGCTTGAGGCCATGAAATCTGAGATGGGATCCATGTATGAGAACAAAGTGTGGACTTTGGTTGACTTGCCCGATGATCGGCAAGCAATTGAGAATAAATGGATTTTTAAGAAGAAGACTGACGCTGATGGTAATGTTACTGTCTATAAAGCTCGACTTGTTGCAAAAGGTTTTCGACAAGTTCAAGGGATTGACTACGATGAGACTTTCTCACCCGTAGCGATGCTTAAGTCTGTCCGAATCATGTTAGCAGTTGCCGCATTTTATGATTATGAAATTTGGCAAATGGATGTCAAAACTGCATTCCTGAATGGATTTCTGGAAGAAGAGTTGTATATGATGCAACCAGAAGGTTTTGTCGATCCAAAGGGAGCTAACAAAGTGTGCAAGCTCCAGCGATCCATTTATGGACTGGTGCAAGCCTCTCGGAGTTGGAATAAACGCTTTGATAGTGTGATCAAAGCATTTGGTTTTATACAGACTTTTGGAGAAGCCTGTATTTACAAGAAAGTGAGTGGGAGCTCTGTAGCATTTCTGATATTATATGTGGATGACATATTACTGATCGGAAATAATATAGAATTTCTGGATAGCATAAAGGGATACTTGAATAAGAGTTTTTCAATGAAAGACCTCGGTGAAGCTGCTTACATATTGGGCATTAAGATCTATAGAGATAGATCAAGACGCTTAATAGGACTTTCACAAAGCACATACCTTGACAAAGTTTTGAAGAAGTTCAAAATGGATCAGGCAAAGAAAGGGTTCTTGCCTGTGTTACAAGGTGTGAAGTTGAGTAAGACTCAATGCCCGACCACCGCAGAAGATAGAGAGAAAATGAAAAATGTTCCCTATGCTTCAGCCATAGGCTCTATCATGTATGCAATGCTGTGTACCAGACCTGATGTGTGCCTTGCTGTAAGTTTAGCAGGCAGGTACCAAAGTAATCCAGGAGTGGATCACTGGACAGCGGTCAAGAACATCCTTAAGTACTTGAGAAGGACTAAGGATATGTTTCTCATTTATGGAGGTGACAAAGAGCTCGTTGTAAACGGTTACGTCGATGCAAGCTTTGACACTGATCCAGACGATTCTAAATCGCAAACCGGATACGTATTTACATTAAACGGTGGAGCTGTTAGTTGGTGCAGTTCTAAACAAAGCGTCGTGGCGGGATCTACATGTGAAGCTGAGTACATAGCCGCTTCGGAAGCAGCTAATGAAGGAGTCTGGATGAAGGAGTTCATATCCGATCTAGGTGTTATACCTAGCATATCGGGTCCAATGAAAATCTTTTGTGACAATACTGGTGCAATTGCCTTGGCAAAGGAATCCAGATTTCACAAAAGAACCAAACACATCAAAAGACGCTTCAACTCCATCCGGGATTTGGTCCAGGTGGGAGACATAGAGATATGCAAGATACATACGGATCTGAATGTTGCAGACCCGTTGACTAAGCCTCTTCCACGAGCAAAACATGATCAGCACCAAGACTCCATGGGTGTTAGAATCATTACCTTGTAATCTAGATTATTGACTCTAGTGCAAGTGGGAGACTGAAGGAAATATGCCCTAGAGGCAATAATAAAGTTATTATTTATTTCCTTACATATCATGATAAATGTTTATTATTCATGCTAGAATTGTATTAACTGGAAACATAATACATGTGTGAATACATAGACAAACAGAGTGTCACTAGTATGCCTCTACTTGACTAGCTCATTAATCAAAGATGGTTATGTTTTTTAACCATGAACAAAGTGTTGTTATTTGATTAACGAGATCACATCATTAGTTGAATGATCTGATTGACATGACCCATTTCATTAGCATAGCACCCGATCGTTTAGTATGTTGCTATTGCTTTTATCCATGACTTATACATGTTCCTTTAAACTATGAGATTATGCAACTCCCGTTTACCGTAGGAACACTTTGTGTGCTACCAAACGTCACAACATAACTGGGTGATTATAAAGGTGCTCTACAGGTGTCTCCGAAGGTACATGTTGAGTTGGCGTATTTCGAGATTAGGATTTGTCACTCCGATTGTCGGAGAGGAATCTCAGGGCCTTCTCGGTAATGCACATCACATAAAGCCTTGCAAGCATTGCAACCAATGAGTTAGTTGCGAGATGATGTATTACGGAACGAGTAAAGAGACTTGCCAGTAACGAGATTGAACTAGGTATTGGATACCGACGATCGAATCTCGGGCAAGTAACATACCGATGACAAAGGGAACAACGTATGTTGTTATGCGGTCTGACCGATAAAGATCTTCGTAGAATATGTAGGAGCCAATATGGGCATCCAGGTCCCGCTATTGGTTATTGACCGGAGACGTGTCTCGGTCATGTCTACATTGTTCTCGAACCGTAGGGTCCGCACGCTTAACGTTACGATGACAGTTATTATGAGTTTATGCATTTTGATGTACCGAAGGAGTTCGGAGTCCCGGATGTGATCACGGACATGACGAGGAGTCTCGAAATGGTCGAGACGTAAAGAATGATATATTGGAAGCCTATGTTTGGACATCGGATGCATTCCAGGTGAAATCAGGATTTTACCGGAATACCGGGAGGGTTACCGGAACCCCCCGGGGGCATAATGGGCCAACATGGGCCTTGGAGGAGAGGTGAGAGGGCTGCCCTCATGGGCTGCGCGCTTCCCCCCCTTCCCCTAGTCCTATTAGGACTAGGAGAGGTGGGCGCCCCCTCTCTCTCTCTCCCCCTTGGAGAATCCTAGTCCAACTAGGATTGGGGGGGGGGGGGGAGTCCTACTCCCAGAGGGAGTAGGACTCTCCTGGCGCGCCAGACTTGGCCGGTCAGCCCCTCCCCCTTGGCTCCTTTATATACAGGGTCAGGGGGCACCCCAGAGACACACAATTGATCATTGAGATCTTTCCTTAGCCGTGTGCGGTGCCCCCTTCCACCAAATTCCACCTCGGTCATATCGTTGCAGTGCTTAGGCGAAGCCCTGCGCCGGTAACACATCAAGATCGTCACCACGCCGTCGTGCTGACGGAAGTCTTCCCCGACGCTTTGCTGGATCGGAGCCCGGGGATCGTCATCGAGCTGAACGTGTGCCAAGAACTCGGAGGTGCCGGAGTAACGGTGCTGTGATCGGTTGGATCGCGAGGAGAACGTACGACTACTTCCTCTACGTTGTGTCAACGCTTCCGCTTCGGTCTACGAGGGTACGTAGACAACACTCTCCCCTCTCGTTGCTATGCATCACCATGATCTTGCGTGTGCGTAGGAAAATTTTGAAATTAGTACATTCCCCAACAGAGAGCCTTCCGCTTCGGTCTACGAGGGTACGTAGACAACACTCTCCCCTCTTGTTGCTATGCATCACCATGATCTTGCGTGTGCGTAGGAAAATTTTGAAATTACTACGTTCCCCAACACTATGAAGCCCTTCATGGCCTGTTCGGCCGCCTTGTGGAGCTCGACCAGCTGTTTCAGCTGGTCGCTCAAGGGCACAGGGTGTCCGGCCTCAGCATACTGAGACCAGAACACCTTCTTCGTCGAGCTGCCTTCTTAGGCTCGATAGAATACGGCGGCATCGGATACGCTACGGGGAAGATCTGCGAACACCCCTGGAGAGCTCCGGATTCGGGTAAGTAACAAGTAGCTTACTTTTATATGTCTGCTTTGCATAAAAAATGCCTTACCCGCCGCTATCTTTTTAACCGCATCCAATTCCTGGAGGGCCTTCTGGGCTTCGGCCTTGGCAGACTTGGCAGTCTCGATGGCCGCGGCGAGCTCGGATGCTCGCGTCTTCGAGTCAAGCTCCAAACTCTCATGTTTTTTCATGAGAGCCCGAAGCTCTTGCTGCGCCTCCCCGACCTGCGCCTCAAATTTCTCCCGCTCGGTGCGCTCTGAGGCCGCTCTCTTCTCGGCCTCGGACAGCGCCTGCTTGAGGGTCGCCACCTCAGTTGTGGCCCCTGCAATAAGTAGCATAATCCTGTCATTTTTTGCAATTGCATCTTTTTATATATTTCTATTAGGTATCTCTTACCTTCTTTCTCCTCGAGCTGCCGCTTGGCAAGGCCGAGCTCTTGCTCGGACCGCTCGAGACCCTGTTTCAGGGTGCCTACCTCCGCAGTCAGTGCGGCGGTTGCAAGCAGCGAAGCCTGCATACGCATATTGACTCATTTTTTGTTAGACTCCTGCGAAATTTATTAGATCCTCTATTCGGCTTTTCTTTCCGAACGCCAAACAGAGCATCAGGGGCTACTGTCTATGCGGTAATATTTTTACATATTTTTACTTACCTCGAAGCCTGTTAGAAGGCTGGCACAAGCTCCAGTCAGTCCGCTCTTGGCGGACTGAACCTTCTGGATCACCGTACTCATAATAGTACGGTGCTCCCTGTCGATGGAGGCGCTATTAAGCACCTCCAGCAGATTGTCCGGCGCCTCCGGTTGGACGGGGGCCGCCAGCTCAGTAGGCTTGCTCCTCTTGGAAGGAGTTTGCCTACCGCAGTCCGGAACCGTTGAAGATTCCGGCGCGGTGTCCGGCTCAAAGCCGAACTTGGAGCCCTGGGGGGTCTTATCCCCTTTACTCCTGGAGTCCGAGAGGTCGCCTCGCGGCTCCTCCAGGACCACCTCCTCTTGCCCCGGAGCTTGTCGCGACGCCACTTCGGCATCGTCTGCAGTGCGGGGGGAGGCAGCGGGCGGAACTGAGTTCACGTCCGATGAATCCAGGGAGCCGCTCGACGACTCGTCGAGCCCGGCCTTGGGCGGACTGCATAATTATATTCAACATAAGGAAAAGCTGTGCAACAAAGGAATGCTATGAGTTACTCTGGTATCCGAATACTTACGATCCCGCCGGGTGCCTGGCCCTTTGCGGCCACTCCTCTTCGCCCTCGTCGGTGTCGGTGGAGTAGTCCGGGGGAAGGGTCTTCCCCTTCTTGGACCCTTCGGCCTCCCCTGTTGGGGCGGCCTTCCTCTTCTTTCCTCCCCCCGCTGGAGGGGGAGAGGTTTCTTCTTCCTCCTCCTCGTTTTCATGGGAGGAGCGCGTCTCGGATTCGTTGGATGAAGAATCCGACACCTCCTGGCGCCGGGAACTCTTTCGAGTCCCCGTGGCCTTTTTCTTGGCCTTCTTCTCCGGCACCACGTAAGGTGCCGGAGCCAGCAGCTTCGATAAACGAGCATCTGCTGGGTCTTCGGGCAAGGGGGCCGGACAGTTGACCTGTCCGGACTTTGCCTGCCACTCCTGTCAAAGGTAAGGGAGTTTAGATCCCGCAGAGTCAAACTATGAGAAACAAATTTCCTGTAAAAGGTAAAGATAACTCACCGCGCTAGCTGGACGCTGCGTGCTGAATCCGCGGTCCTCGGATGCGGATGCGGGAGCTTCGGCGCCCTTGAATAGCACCTTCCAGGCATCTTCATACGTCGTGTCGAAGAGCCTGCTCAAGGTTTGGTGTTGTGTCGGACCGAACTCCCACAGAGTGAAAGCCCGTTGTTGACACGGGAGGATCCGACGGATGAGCATGACCTGGACTATATTGACAAGCTTGAGCCGCTTGTTCACTAGGGATTGGATGCATGTTTGCAGTCCGGTCACCTCTTCCTCGTTGCCCCACGACAGGCCCGTCTCTTTCCAGGACGTGAGCCGCGTAGGGGGTCCGGATCGGAACTCGGGGGCTGCGACCCATTCAGGATCGCGCTGCTCGGTGATGTAAAACCACCCCGATTGCCACCCCTTCAGGGTCTCCACAAAAGAGCCCTCAAGCCAAAGGACGTTGGCCATCTTGCCCGCCATGGCGCCTCCGCACTCCGCCTGGCTGCCGTGCACCACCTTCGGCTTGACGTTGAAAGTCTTGAGCCAAAGGCCGAAATGGGGGCGGATACGGAGGAAGGCCTCACACACGACGATAAACGCCGAGATGTTGAGGATGAAGTTCGGGGCCAGATCATGGAAATCTAGGCCATAGTAGAACATGAGCCCCCGGACAAATGGGTGGAGAGGAAAACCCAGTCCGCGGAGGAAATGGGGAAGGAATACTACCCTCTCATGGGGCCTTGGGGTGGGGAGGAGCTGCCCCTTTTCGGGAAGCCAGTGCGCGATGTCTTCAGACAAGTATCCGGCCTTCCTCAGCTCTTTGATATGGCCCTCCATGACGGAGGAGACCATCCACTTGCCTCCCGCTCCGGACATGGCTGGAGAAGGTTGAGGTGGGAAGTGTGGACTTGGGCGCTGGAGCTCGGGTGCGCAGGAGATGGATAGGCAGAGGAGGAAGAAGGCGTGGGTAAAAAGGTGGATCCTTATCCCTTTATATGGGCGGATGCGGCTATGCGTCCCCACTCGCCTGGTAAAACTCGCTTACCTCCCAAGCGCCGTGATAAATTGCGCGGTTGGGTTACCCACATCCGTATTGATGAGAATCCCGTAAATGGGGGACACGATCTCTGCTTTGACAAGACGTGCCAAGGAAACCGCCTCGCAAAATGCACTGAGGTGGGGAAGTAAAAACGATTCGAATAAAGGCTTGGCCGTGGTGTGATGTCACTCTACGGAATGCGTCAGCAGATTTGATTTGTGTTAATATTATTCTCTCTATGGCAATATGCGGAAACTTACTTTGCAGAGTCGGACACTACCCTTGGTGTTTACAAACTTTTATGAAGAACTTGGAGGAACCCGCCTTGCAATGCCGAAGACAATCTGCGCACCGGACTCGTCGTCATTGAAGCCTGGCTCAGGGGCTACTGAGGGAGTCCTGGATTAGGGGGTGTCCGGGTAGCTGGACTATACCTTCAGCCGGACTCCTGGACTATGAAGATACAAGATTGAAGACTTCGTCCCGTGTCCGGATGGGACTTTCCTTGGCGTGGAAGGCAAGCTTGGCGATGCGGATATTCAGATCTCCTACCATTGTAACCGACTTTGTGTAACCCTAACCCTCTCCTGTGTCTATACAAACCGGAGGGTTTTAGTCCGTAGGACAAGAACCCCAACATACAACAATCATACCATAGGCTAGCTTCTAGGGTTTAGCCTCCTTGATCTCGTGGTAGATCTACTCTTGTACTACCCATATCATCAATATTAATCAAGCAGGACGTAGGGTTTTACCTCCATCAAGAGGGCCCGAACATGGGTAAAACATTGTGTCCCTTGTCTCCTGTTACCATCCGCCTAGACGCACAGTTCGGGACCCCCTACCCGGGATCCACCGGTTTTGACACCGACAATATGTCTCACACCATATGTCTGGAACTTAGGTCTCACTGGCACAAAACCAAACAAATGAATGGCGAGAAAACACAACGACACCACAAAGAAACGACACCACAAAGCACAAATCCCTAAACTCTCTCCCCCTTTGGCATCGAGACACCAAAAGGGCAGAGAGCGTCGCTAAGGCTCCAGGTGATAGCAAACTGAGGAGCTCTCACATCAAATCCTGGCAGGGTCATCCGCACTGCCATCCTCAGTTGGAAACTGCTCGGTGTCTGAATCGGTCCACGGACAGTGCTGCTGAATCCACTCCTCCTCCTCAGTGATCTGGCCCTCAGAACTGCTGGCAACGGTCGCACCCAGCTGACGCATGAGCTCCTTGTGACGCCCCCTGGCCTGCTTCTCAGCCACATGAGTCATGTACTGACCATGAGACTCCATGCAGAAGAGCTTCTTCATCTTGCGCTTGAGCTTCTTTGCCCAAGAGGGCTCTGCTCCAGAAGGCTCATAGTCCTCATCGTCATCATCGGCCTCAGCCCCGCCCTCGGCCTCCATGTCAGCAGCAGTAGATGGACCCCCTGATTTAGGAGCTGGGGTGCCCCAGTTGTCCTTCTTCCTCAGACGCTTGATCTCATGAGAAACCAATTCTCCAGTTTCCAGCATAACCTTGGTATAGACACGTGCCCATGCCTTCTCAATGAGCAGCATGATGAACGGACCATAGATCGGGCACTTGCGCTCAGAAAATGGTAGAAAGAAGTTCATACCAAATAACATGAGAAATGTCTAGGGGCTCGCCAGTGTTTGCTTCCTTCTCATGCTGGCAGAAGAGAAGCATGTCCACGAGATAGGAGTGGACCATATCCAGATTCCCGATGCGAGGGAAGAGAGTCTCTCGAAAGACACGATGAAGGATATCTAGAAAGGTAGACAACTCATAGGTTTCCTTATTAGTCACAGGGTTAACCTTCACAGAACAGTAGGGCCAGAGGGCTTGCTTGTGAGTGGAGGAAGTATTGCGGTGAGGGCGGAAGCCGACTGGAGTCTCAAGCCCGTGATCTTCCACCCCAAGTAACTCCATGAAGGCCTTCCACTTGACAGAAAGCAACTTGACATTTGTCATCCAAGTCAGAGTCCTTTCTTGAAAGTGCAACTATCCCTAGGTGGTTTTGGTAATTTATAACAACATATAGCTCATTGAGCTAATGCAATTCCAAGACAATTATTTCAGGAAAGCTCAATGATTGGCATGGCATGGATGGTGAAAGTGGAACCCTCAAAATACTAAGGACAAAGGATTGGCTCAAGCTCAAAAGCTCAAGACTCTTCATTTTACATTTTAGTGATCCAAGATCACATTGAGTCTATAGGAAAAGCCAATACTATCAAGGAGGGATGAGGTGTTGCTTAATGAGCTCTTTGCCTTATGTGCTTAATGATATGCTCCAAAATCCTCAACTACTTTCCCATATCCACATATGACCTAAACCCCAAGCCAAACTCGGTCCTACCGACTCTTTCTATCCGACGCCACCGAGTTTTTCATATGTCATAAGCCACTGCCAAACCCTAGCAAATCGGTTCTACCGATAGGGATCTCGGTCTCACCGAGATGGGATTGCAACCTCTCTGTTTCCTTTTCGTAACTTTTTGGTCTCACCGAAAGAGCGGGTTGGTCCCACCAAGATTGCAATGCAAACTCTCTGTTTCCCTTTTGTAACTTTTCGGTCTCACCGAAAGAGCAAATCGGTCCCACCGAGTTTGCCTGACCAACTCTCTGGTTAGCTAATTACCAAATCGGTCTCACCGAGTTTGTGTAATCGGTCTCACCAAGATTACGTTATGCACAAACCCTAACCACATCGGTCTTACCGAGTTGCATGTCAGTCCCACCGAAAATCTCTAACGGTCACTAGGTTTACCTTTTTGGTCCGACCGAGTTTGTTGATTCGGTCCCACCGAGATTGGTAAATTGTGTGTAACGATTGGATTTTAAGTGGAGGCTATATGTACCCCTCCACCTCCTCTTCATTCGTGGAGAGAGCCATCAGAACACACATACACTTCCAATTCATATGTTCTGAGAGAGAACCACCTACTCATGTGTTGAGACCAAGATATTCCATTCCTACCATATGAATCTTGATCTCTAGCCTTTCCCAAGTTGCTTTCCACTCAAATCTTCTTTCCACCAAATCCAAATCCTGTGAGAGAGAGTTGAGTGTTGGGGAGACTATCATTTGAAGCACAAGAGCAAGGAGTTCATCATCAACACACCATTTGTTACTTCTTGGAGAGTGGTGTCTCCTAGATTGGCTAGGTGTCACTTGGGAGCCTCCGACAAGATTGTGGAGTTGAACTAGGGAGTTTGTAAGGGCAAGGAGATCGCCTACTTCATGAAGATCTACCGCTAGTGAGGCAAATCCTTCGTGGGCGATGGCCATGGTGGGATAGACAAGGTTGCTTCTTCGTGGACCCTTCGTGGGTGGAGCCCTCCGTGGACTCGCGCAACCGTTACCCTTCGTGGGTTGAAGTCTCCACTAACGTGGATGTAGGATAGCACCACCTATCCGAACCACGGGAAAAACATCCGTGTCTCCAATAGCGTTTGAATTCTCCAAACCCTTCCCTTTACATTCTTGCAAGTTGCATGCTTTACTTTCCGCTGCCTATATACCCTTTGCATGCTTGCTTGAATTGTGTGATGATTGCTTGACTTGTCCTAAAATAGCTAAAATCTGCCAAGAACTAAAATTGGGAAAAGGTTAAGTTTTTATTTGGTCAAGTAGTCTAATCACCCCCCTCTAGACATACTTCCGATCCTTCAGAGCTTTGGTCTCCATTTGCTTTGATTCCCATAGCTTTTGGTGGTCATAGCCTTGGTTTCACAACCTAGGAGAGTATGGCGTCTAGTGAGGGAAATTATCACCGTAGAGGTCCTTACTTTGATGGTACTAACTTTGCTAGTTGGAAGCATAAAATGAAAATGCATATTCTTGGACATAACCCTGCCGTTTGGGCGATTGTGTGTGTTGGTTTGCAAGGTGACTTCTTCGAAGGGAAAGAACCAAACCGTGAAGCTACCGCGGATGAGTTGAAGATGCTAAAATACAATGCTCAAGCTTGTGATATTCTCTTCAACGGATTGTGCCCCGAAGAATTCAACAAAATCAGCCGTCTTGAGAATGCAAAGGAAATTTGGGATACCTTGATTGATATGCACGAAGGTACCGACTCCATCAAGGAATCTAAATTGGATGTGCTTCAAAGTCAACTTGACAAGTTCAAAATGAAGGATGGTGAAGGTGTCGCTGAAATGTACTCTAGGCTTGCTCTCATCACAAATGAGATTGCCAGCTTAGGGAGTGAAGAGATGACTGACAGATTCATCATCAAGAAGATCCTAAGAGCCTTGGATGGAAAATATGATACCGTGTGTACATTGATCCAAATGATGCCCAATTACAAAAATCTCAAGCCAACGGAAGTCATTGGAAGAATTGTTTCTCATGAGATGTCGCTCAAGGACAAAGAGGAACTTCACAACAAATCAAGTGGTGCTTATAAAGCCTCATGTGAAGCCCCCACGTCATCAAGTGAGAAACAAAACTTCAATGAAGAACTGAGCTTAATGGTGAAGAACTTCAACAAGTTCTACAAGAGTAGAAGCAAAGATAGAAGCTCCAAGTCAAGGTCCTACAATGACAAAAGATCTTCTAGTCGAGAGCGAAACTGCTACAATTGTGGAAGACCCGGACACTATTCCAATGAGTGTACGGCTCCCTACAAAAGAAGAGAAGATTCTCCAAAAAGAAGAAGCAAAAGAGAGGAATCACCATCACGAGAGAGAAGGAGTAGAGATGATCGTTATGAACGAAGACACTCACGGAGAAGCAAGGATTTGGAAAGGAAGGAAAAATCATCAAGGAGCTACACAAAACGAAGACATCAAGCTCATGTTGGTGAATGGGTATCCGGCTCCGACTCTGACAACCACTCCAAGAGAAGTTATCACTCCGACTCCGAATATACTCAAGATGAAGGTGTTGCCGGACTAGCACTTGTGTCAACCAACTCCTACGACATACTTGATTCACCCAATGAAGGAATTGGAAGATGCTTCATGGCCAAAGGTCCTAAGGTAACTCACCCTGAGTATGTTGATTTTAATAGTGATGAAGATGACTTGTTAGGCGATGATGATTTACTTGTTGACAACTCTAGTGATGAATCCTATGATGAAACGTCAATTAATAATGCTAAAACGAATGACAATGATAAGGAGAAAATTGAGGCTCTAACTAAAGAGCTAAACACTCTTAAGTTAGCTCATGAAACTATCTTCGAAGATCATCGAGAACTTTTAAGGGCTCATGAGAAGTTACGCTTCGAAAAGCTCAATCTTGAGCAAGAGCATGAGCTTTTAAAGGCAATCAATGATGATCTCCGCAAGAAAAGTTCTTCTTACATTGCCAAACGATTACTCTTCCCAACTTACATGCCTCAAGTCAAGTCTAGTAACAAGAACAAGAAAGATTCTTCCTCTAGTAGTAACAATGACTATGTTAAATCCAATATTGTTGCTCCTAGTAGTTCTCTTGATTCCACTAATGATTCTCTTAGCCAAGTTACACTTGAGCAAGAAAATAGCATATTGAAGGAAATCATAGAGAAAGGAGTGTACAAAAGCCTTGCCGGAAGTAAGCAATTCGAGGAGATTGTACGCAAGCAAGGAAGGCACCGGAAGAATCAAGATGTTGGTTTTGAACGAAAGTTCAATGCCAATGGAGTTGAGTGGGAAGAAGATCAATACCCCAAGACAAAGTTTGTTCCTCAACAAGAGAAGTATGATCCAACTTCTTTCAAGGGGACACAAACTCAAGATGATCTTCCACCACAAGACTACAAGCAAAAAGGCAAGGACAAGCTTCAAGAGGAAATAGATGCATTTGAAGAAGCTCCTAAGACCTTAGTCAAGTGGATTCCCAAGACTACTTCAAGTTCCACTTCATCAAGTATGACTACAACTCCAAGGATTCCCATCAAGATGGTGTGGATCCAAAAGAAGAAGAACTAGAGAGTTCTTGAGGGTGACTCCGCCAACATACTTCACTCTTATCATTTTGGCAAGAACAAGTGCAATCAACTTCCACATCTTGCACTAGTTCAAGGAGTCACAAACCCTCTTGTTGGTAAGTCAAGGGACAAGGTAATCTAAAAGCTTTCATAGACATCTTCTTGTATGTGCATCACTCTATGTCTATGGATATACTTGCTTGTTCCTTGTGGGACTAACCCGTGTAGATATTGAAAGTGCAATTCACTCAAAAGGATAGCTCCAAGTGATCTACATCAATATTGAGCATCCACATCTTCAACATCTACATGAAGTCATCATCGACAGAACCCAAGGTCAGTTCATCCCTCTTAAGGGGGGATATCACATCTAGGGGGAGCTTTACTCTAAGACTTGAGCTAAAGCAACTCTAATGATGTGAACACAACAATGCTTTATGTAAAAGTGGTAACCCCACTTGAGCTTAAACGATGAGTATGACCTATGATCAAATGTTCTCATTTGACTCCTAAGTCAATATACTCATATATAGATGACCTAGTCATCGCCAATTGCTTGATAGATGCTAGAATTGATTGTGCATGCTTTGTCACATATTTCTATTGTCATCTTATTGTGTGAGCATGCTGGTTGCATATTTTACTCATTCGAGGACATCCACTTGTTGTTTTGATTGTTTGGCTTTATCGTTTCTTTTGCCAAGTGGATGGACAAGAATGCCTAAGAACCTCCTCTAGCTATCTATGCTTTTCTCGTCTCAAATTCTTTTCATGCTACATCACAAAATTGATCAAGTCAAATTCGAACCACTCTGTGTGAGGAGCACTCGGAGTCCCCGATTCGTCATAGACTTAAACTTCCAAAACCTCTTTGTGATTCTCGGTCTGACCGATACCCCACTTTCGGTCCTACCGAGATCATCAATTTGATCTATGTTTTCAATCTCGGTGCAACCGACTTGAACTATTCGGTCACACCGAGTTGCAATAACTGTATACAGTTTTGCATCTCGGTGCCACCGAGTCGTTCCACTCGGTCACACCGACAGGGTCGGGCTATATATAGTCACGGGCAAAAATTTGTAATTTTCTCCGAACCTCTTCGCCCGCGCCATAGCTCGCTCTGCCGACGTGGTCTCCGGATCGTCTTCTCGCCGCCAGCAGCCTCCAGTCGCTGGTCTCCGTCGCCGTCAATGGAAATCACCCCCGCAGTTGCCGCCGTAGTGAGTCTCCGACGAACTAGGGTATGGACTCGATCTTTGTGCTATCCCCAATCCGATTCCTAGCACATTGTGATCATAATGATTCTTGCCATGTTTGATAAACTTCTGTCCAGTCAAAGAACTCATAGATTAGGTTTGATTCGAAAAATTTAGGGTTAGGTTTCCGCCGAAACCATCTCGGACCCACCGAGTTGAAAAACTCGGTCCCACCGATTTGGCCCTTGCCATTGCATAAGTGAAACTCGGTCTGACCGAGTGTAACTAATCGGTGTGACCGATTTTTGAATTTTGTGAAACCCTAGCAGTCTCGGTGCCACCGAACTGTGACTCGGTCTGACCGAGATCACTAGTTTAGGTTCCAAATACTGCTTTGGTATCACCGAGTTTAGAAATCGGTAGATCCGAAATGCTTTCTGTGGGAAACTAAAACTAAGTTTTTGAATCATTCTTTTGCAAAAATCTCTGCTTTTTGTGATGCTCATCCAATCTACCTCATCTATAAACTATTCACAGGGTCAGCAGTCAGCAGTCAGCTTGTTCAACATGTCAGACCAGAGTGACAGTCAGAATCAGTCAGAACAGCCTGTGCATATGAGTGAGGGCACTAGCCCCTCAAGTTCTTCAGATGATGGCAGCAGGAGCACTCCAAGCAATCTGCCAAAGGCTGCCACCAGACAGAGAAAGGAAAAGAACTTCAGATTCAGAAGATGAAGACTATGTGGCAAAGGAGAAGGCAACCTCCAAGAGAGTTGCGCTGAAGAAAGAATATGGCTCAGCTGCAGCCACCAAACCAGGAATGCACAAGAAAGCACCTGCTAGAAGAGTTCCAACCTCTAAGCCTAGGAAGGCTGTGCTTGAGGAAACAATGAAGTTCACTATGGAATCTGAAGGAGAAGATATTGGCCAGGGCAAGAAAAAGAAGAGAGCAAGAACCACCATTGCCAGAGTCATTGGCAAGCCCTCTATGAGAAAAGATTCTGATGAAGAAGAGGAAGAGGAAGGTGCTGCACCAGCACCCAAGGCACCCAAGCTGATGGGTGATGCCATTAGATCAGGGGGAGCTGCATCCAAGCCCAAGGAAGCCCCCAAGACAGCTCCAAAGCAAAAACCCAAGAGGAATACAAGGAATATTCTAGCTGCTGAGAAGAACAAGGCCCCAGTGCCTAATGTTGTTGAAGAAGAAGAAGGACAAGTTTTGAGGAAATTAAAGCCCAAGATCCCAGACCACAATGATGCTCATCCTGTGGCTGAGGATATGAATATCAGGAGAGACTCTGGATTGAGAAAATGGAGAGCAGAAGATCCCTATGCTACCAGGAGAAGAACTGCTGTAGATTACAGGTTCCACACTAAGGAAGAGCAGGACTTCTATGAGACAATCCTGTTAGACAAAAAGCCAATTGTCTGTGACATGAAATGGGTTGATTGGCAATACATAAAGGACAATGAAGAGCACTTCCCAGGAGTGGAGGACAGCTTCAAGGCTTGTGGAGTAGCAGACTTTGTTGGGCAAAAGCTCACAAAGTGGAACGAGGAACTTATCATGCAGTTCTACTCCACAACGCACTTTTACCCCGATGGGAGGATTGTCTAGATGTCTGAAGGTACGAGGTACCAATCAACTTTTGCAGAATGGGCTCAACTGATCAATGCCCCAGAAGAAAGTGAAGACGACTTGGATGTCTATTCCAAGAAGAAGATGGACCATAACTCAATGATCAACATGTACAAGGAGATCCCTGATAAGGCACTTGAAACTTTCAAGTATGGATCTGTACATTATCTTCTGTCAGGATTGCCAACAATCAACTGGATCTTAAGGCACACTCTACTACCAAAGTCTGGAGATCACAAGATGGTCAGAGGCCATGCTATCAACCTGCTTCATATCTTTGATGTGCCTCAGAAGTTCAAGGTCATGAGCCTGATGATAGATACAATCAAGAGGACAGCGGCAGACCAGAAGAGAAGCTGTGGATATGCTCCTCAGATCCAAGAACTTATCAACTCCAAGATGGGCACTGGCATATATCTTTTGGATAAGGAACATCTTCCTATTCATCCTGAGTTTGAAGACAATGAAGTTGTGATGAACATGGATGAACCATCTTCAGCCCATGCCCAAGCACAAAAGGAGAAGGCTAAAAAGGAGAAAGCTGCTAGGATGCCAACACAAGAGGAGGCATCAGAATACTTCTTGAAGACCAAGAAAGAGCAGCTCAGTTACCTGATTGCATCCACCCTGCGCATTGAGAAAGGTTTGGCAAACCTAACTCAGAACCAGGCGAGCTTAGAGAGGATCGTACAACAGAAGTTCTATGACTTGGATATCAAGGTGACAGAGATACAGACAACAGTGGAGCAGCTCCAGGATGACATGCAGGAGAGGAGAGGGAAGACAACTACAGATGCATTTGCTAGAGTTCCACGAGCTCAGAGGTCCAGTGCAGTGCCAGTTCCTGACACAAGAGCAACCACCTCAGCTCCAGCCGCAGCATCAACCCAACCTGCTCCAGCATCCACTTCAGCTCCAACTCCATCAGCATCAACAGAAGCTTTCGTCCTTGGAGTGATCCGGACTCCACCACCTCCTGAAGATCAAGCCTGAGTGTCGATATAGCACTATGCATTTTCTAGGAACTTTTTGGTAACTTGTTGCCAAAGGGGGAGAAGATGTATAGATCATAGGCTTCGAGAGAGAGAGAGTGTTGCTTTTCTCTCTTGTTTTATTTGATGGTCTTTGATACATTATTTGCTTTTGGTTGAGATACTTTGATATGCTTGTGAGACATTGATGATCATGTGTTTGATCATAAGCTACACTTATGCATGCTTGATATATCTTATCTATCTTATGTGATCATTCACTTTTGCCTTGGTGATGAGTGCATGTATGTCATTGTTTATCATTTTGAGCGCTCCACCAAGATGTATGTGACATGGAAGAATAACCCATAACTCTAATTCTTTGTGCATTTGCAGTCCAAAGCAAAATTTTAAATATGCACAAATTTAGGGGGAGCTCTTACTTATCACATACTTCTCAAAGCGACGATGTAATTCATTCTTATTATCATTTGTCGAAGCTTTGATCTATATGTTGTCATCAATTACCAAAAAGGGGGAGATTGAAAGTGCAACTATCCCTAGGTGGTTTTGGTAATTTATAACAACATATAGCTCATTGAGCTAATGCAATTCCAAGACAATTATTTCAGGAAAGCTCAATGATTGGCATGGCATGGATGGTGAAAGTGGAACCCTCAAAATACTAAGGACAAAGGATTGGCTCAAGCTCAAAAGCTCAAGACTCTTCATTTTACATTTTAGTGATCCAAGATCACATTGAGTCTATAGGAAAAGCCAATACTATCAAGGAGGGATGAGGTGTTGCTTAATGAGCTCTTTGCCTTATGTGCTTAATGATATGCTCCAAAATCCTCAACTACTTTCCCATATCCACATATGACCTAAACCCCAAGCCAAACTCGGTCCTACCGACTCTTTCTATCCGGCGCCACCGAGTTTTTCATATGTCATAAGCCACTGCCAAACCCTAGCAAATCGGTTCTACCGATAGGGATCTCGGTCTCACCGAGATGGGATTGCAACCTCTCTGTTTCCTTTTCGTAACTTTTCGGTCTCACCGAAAGAGCGGATCGGTCCCACCAAGATTGCAATGCAAACTCTCTGTTTCCCTTTTGTAACTTTTCGGTCTCACCGAAAGAGCAAATTGGTCCCACCGAGTTTGCCTGACCAACTCTCTGGTTAGCTAATTACCAAATCGGTCTCACCGAGTTTGTGTAATCGGTCTCACCGAGATTACGTTATGCCCAAACCCTAACCACATCGGTCTTACCGAGTTGCATGTCAGTCCCACCGAAAATCTCTAACGGACACTAGGTTTACCTTTTCGGTCCGACCGAGTTTGTTGATTCGGTCCCACCGAGATTGGTAAATTGTGTGTAATGATTGGATTTTAAGTGGAGGCTATATATACCCCTCCACCTCCTCTTCATTCGTGGAGAGAGCCATCAGAACACACCTACACTTCCAATTCATATGTTCTGAGAGAGAACCACCTACTCATGTGTTGAGACCAAGATATTCCATTCCTACCATATGAATCTTGATCTCTAGCCTTTCCCAAGTTGCTTTCCACTCAAATCTTCTTTCCACCAAATCCAAATCCTGTGAGAGAGAGTTGAGTGTTGGGGAGACTATCATTTGAAGCACAAGAGCAAGGAGTTCATCATCAACACACCATTTGTTACTTCTTGGAGAGTGGTGTCTCCTAGATTGGCTAGGTGTCACTTGGGAGCCTCCGACAAGATTGTGGAGTTGAACTAGGGAGTTTGTAAGGGCAAGGAGATCGCCTACTTCATGAAGATCTACCGCTAGTGAGGCAAATCCTTCGTGGGCGATGGCCATGGTGGGATAGACAAGGTTGCTTCTTCGTGGACCCTTCGTGGGTGGAGCCCTCCGTGGACTCGCGCAACCGTTACCCTTCGTGGGTTGAAGTCTCCACTAACGTGGATGTAGGATAGCACCACCTATCCGAACCACGGGAAAAACATCCGTGTCTCCAATAGCGTTTGAATTCTCCAAACCCTTCCCTTTACATTCTTGCAAGTTGCATGCTTTACTTTCCGCTGCCTATATACTCTTTGCATGCTTGCTTGAATTGTGTGATGATTGCTTGACTTGTCCTAAAATAGCTAAAATCTGTCAAGAACTAAAATTGGGAAAAGGTTAAGTTTTTATTTGGTCAAGTAGTCTAATCACCCCCCCTCTAGACATACTTCCGATCCTACATTTCTGCATCAGTTCCAAGATGGACAGTAGCATAGAATTGAGCCACCAGATCTGCATCAGAATCCTTGTTGAACTGCATGATTCTGAGAATGTTCAGCTGAGAACACATCTGAAGGGCTTCGCCAAAGTACTCAGGGTCCTTCTCCATAACATCCGCGTAGATGGAGCGTACATCAACATAGAGATTCTTCTTAGCCTTGATCACATCAAAGTAGATGGCAAACTGAAAGCGGTTCCCGAACGGATGGTTAACCAAATTGGGTTCTTGGTCTTCCGCATAGGGGTTGCGGCGACGCCTTTCCCAGAACTCCTTGGCAGTCAACTCAGTCATAGTCTTGCCCCTTGGCTTCGGCCCTGTTGGCAGGTTTCTTTTGGAGTTGAGGCGGAGGTGGCGCACTTGAGGAAGCACCTGCTGACTCAGAGGTGCGGTAGCGCTTTGATGTTGTAAGTCCGGGGTTGACACGGCGGACTTGCTGCTCGGGATGTTCATCACCTGGAGCCAAACACACGAGCAGAAGAAACAACATGAAAGAAAGAGCATAAGCAACATGGATCAAAAAGTGGTAGGAAAAAGATGGAACTAGGCATGCAGCGGTAGTACCGTGACCTAACCGCGGCAGTACCGCACGAGCAGTAGTACTACGCGCGGTGAGCAGTAGTACCGCTCTAGACGAGGAACAATGGTTCCCTACTGCCGTGAACAGATCTGGCACTACCGGGGATGCCAAATTCAAAAACAAACCTACCAAACCTTAATCCAAATAGTCTAGTCACTTTCTCCCATCTACTCAAGCCTAGATTTAGCCAAAAATCGAGAGATGCAACCACTATTGCCCCATGACACTAGATCTGAAAACTAGACAAAAGGAGAGGAGGAACGGGGGCAATATCGGCATCCATGGCAAGAGGACGGGGTGGGGATCGACTCCACCAAAGGGAATGGTGAGGGATGGCCCGGAGACGGCGGCCCGCCGGAGCCCTTCCGCGGCGAGTCGACGCTGGAGAGGAGAAGAGGAATGAGGGGGTTGTGCGAATGGGTATGGGGAAGACGAAACCTCCCCCTGCCCCGACATAACCCCTGGTCCCGCCCCCCAACAGTAGTACCGCTCGGGTGGGCGGTAGTACCGCTCATCAACATAAGCGGTAGTACCGTGCACCACCAGCGGTAGTATCGCCCAGCGAGACTCAACGACTAGACAAAAAGGCTTGGCTAAAAAAGAACGAAAAAAAACAAACGGCAAGAAGAGGAAACTAAGACTCAACAAAGAGAAAGAAAGGCAAGAGACAACAAGGACCAACCACGAGACACAGCCTCTCCAAGGAGAGGGCGGTGGCCGGAGCCACCTATGTTTGAGTCAATTGGTATGGCACCGCGAAGAATTATCCTTTGGCCCATGACCAAAACTCGTCTATGAAGCACAAGTACCATAAAAAATGGCTAATGTGAAAGAGTTGATCAATTTATGCATAATGGGTGGAGGGAGAGTTCATTGAGAGAACGACACTCCCCCTATGTCCATGCCTACACCTAAACAAGACAACAAGTTGAGTATGGTGGGGGTGTGCAAGGGTTCAAGCAACATTGCTCGAATAAATGATATTTAGCTCATGCCTTAACTCGCGAAATCTTGCTTCATCCAAAGGCTTCGTGAAAATATCTGCAAGGTTATCATGAGTGTTGACATAGTTGAGCTCGATCTCTCCTCGTCTAATATGATCCCGGATGAAGTGATAACGAATCTCAATATGCTTCGTCTTGAAGTGTTGCACCGGGTTGAGAGAAATCTTGATGGCACTTTCATTGTCACACCAAAGAGGCACTTTGTCACAAATGACACCGTAATCCTTTAAAGTTTGCCTCATCCATAAGAGTTGTGCACAACAACTACCGGCCGCCACATACTCCGCTTCGGTGGACGAGAGAGATACACAACTTTGCTTCTTGGAAGACCAACTCACCAAAGAGCAACCAAGGAATTGGCACCCTCTGGAAGTGGACTTCCTATCCACCTTGTCTCCTGCCCAATCGGAGTCCGAATATCCTACAAGCTTGAAGTTTGCTCCTCTAGGGTACCATAAGCCAAAGTTTGGGGTATGAGCCAAATATCGAAAGATTCGCTTGACCGCCACAAAGTGGCTTTCCTTAGGTGCGGCTTGAAACCGTGCACAAATTCCCACACTCAACATGATATCCGGTCTAGATGCACAAAGGTAAAGCAAGGAGCCAATAATGGAGCGATATACCTTTTGATCCACCGCTTTACCATTGGGATCAATGTCAAGTTGGCACTTGGTGGGCATTGGAGTGGAAGCCGGCTTGACATCACTTAGCTTGAATCTCTTAAGCATGTCTTGAGTGTATCTGGCTTGGTTGATGAAGGTTCCTTCTCTTCTTTGCTTCACTTCGAACCCGAGGAAGAACTTCAACTCTCCCATGGAAGACATCTTGAACTTTGAGGTCATGAGAGCGGCAAATTCCTCATTGAAAGCTTTGTTAGGGGAACCAAAGATAATATCATCAACATATAGTTGGCACACAAAAACTCCCCTTTGACCTTCTTAGTAAAAAGAGTGGGGTCGATTAGCCCAACTTCAAATCCACGATCTTGTAACAACTCGGTATGGTGGTCATACCACGCACATGGGGCTTGTTTAAGCCCATAGAGTGCCTTATCGAGTTGATACATATGATCGGGAAAGTAGGGATCCTCAAACCCGGGGGGTTGTTTGACATAGACCAACTCATTAATGGGACCATTAAGAAAAGCACTCTTCACATCCATCTGTTGCAACTTAAAGTTATGATGAGAAGCATAGGCAATTAACATGCGAATGGACTCAAGGCGAGCAACGGGAGCAAAGGTTTCACCATAGTCGATACCCTCGACTTGGGAGTAGCCTTGTGCCACCAAACGAGTCGTGTTGCGAATGATAGTTCCATGAGCATCTTGCTTGTTTTTGAATATCCACTTGGTCCCAGTGACATTATGGTTCCCCGTTGGCCTTGGCACCAATCTCCACACCTTGTTGTGCTCAAAGTTGTTGAGTTCTTCATGCATTGCATTAAGCCAATCCGGATCCTCGAGCGCTTCATAAACCTTTTGTGGTTCCACACAAGAGACAAACGCATGATGTTCACAATAGTTTGCTAATTGTCTACGAGTGCTTACCCCCTTAGTGAAGCTTCCAAGCACATTCTCCATGATGTGCCCTTTGGTGGTGAGCTTGGAAGCAATCTTGGCGGCACGACGCTCCAATTCCTCCTCGGAAGTGAGATGAGGAGAGGAAACTTGATCATCTTGAGCGTCGTCTTGAGCTTGTTCTTGATCTTGAGCTTGCTCTTGATCTTGAACTTGCTCGGTGGTGAGAACTTGACCTTGGGCATCATGTGACGGTTCACCACCATCTTGAGGGTGATCTTGCCCTTGATCTTGTTCATTTGGTTGAGGGCCTTCACTATGTTCTTCGGAAGCGTGTGGGTCTTGGGTTGGTGATGGTTCCACTTGAGTGGAACATTGTCCTTCTCCTTCGGCCACAAGGGGTTCCTCAATAGGTAGGATATGACCAACACCCATTCTTCTTATGGCTTGGAGAGGAATTTCATCACCTACATCACAAGTACCACTTTGCTCCACTTGGGAGCCGTTATTCTCATCAAACTCCACGTTACACGTTTCCTCAATAAGTCTCATGGACTTATTGAGAACACGGTAAGCATGAGAGTTCGTAGCATAACCAAAAATATGCCCTCATAAGCTCTAGCCTCAAATTTAGACAAACAGACACCTTTCTTGATAATGAAACACTTACACCCGAACACCCGGAAGTACTTGAGGTTGGGCTAGTTGCCGGTGAGTATCTCATATGGAGTCTTGTTCAAGCCTTTGCGGAGGTAGAGCCGATTAGATGCATTGCACGCGGTGTTGATGGCTTCGGCCCAAAAGTTGTAGGGAGACTTGAACTCCGCCATCATGGTCCTTGCCGCATCCATCAACGTCCGGTTCTTCCTCTCCGCTACACCATTTTGTTGAGGGGTGTATGGTGAGGAATATTGATGCTTGATCCCCTCATTACTAAGAAACTCATCCAAGGTGTAGTTCTTGAACTCGGTGCCGTTGTCACTTCTTATTGTCAAGACCTTTGCATTGTGTTGACGTTGGGCTTCATTTGCAAAGTCAATGACGATTTGTTGGGTCTCTCTCTTCCTCTTGAAGAAATACACCCAAGTGTATCTTGAATAGTCATCCACAATCACCAAGCAATACTTCCTACCCCCAAGAGTATCAAAGGATGGAGGACCAAAGAGATCCAAATGAAGGAGCTCCAAAGGCCTCTTCGAGTAAATGATAGTCGTGGGAGGGTGAGCCTTCTCATGTAACTTTCCTTTGATACAAGCACTGCAAGCACGATCTTTAGCAAAACTAACATTCGTTAGTCCACGGACATGGTCCCCCTTGAGAAGACTTTGCAAAGATCTCATATTGACATGGGCTAAACGGCGATGCCAAAGCCATTCCACGTCAACTTTAGCCATTAGGCATGTCGCGGTCTTAGTGGATCGCTCCGAAAAGTTAATCACATATAGACCGTTCTCGACATGCCCAACAAAGGCTACTTTAAGAGTCTTGCTCCACAAGAGGGCCACGGTATCAATATCAAAGAAAGTGGCAAAGCCCATGATTGCAAGTTGACGAACGGAAAGTAAATTGTATGCAAGGGACTCAACAAGAATGACCTTCTTGATCGTGTGATCATGAGAAATGACAACCTTGCCGAGTCCCAATACCTTAGAAGACGAGGCATCACCCCACTTGACATTGGTGGGCATAGATGGAATCTTGTGAATGTCCACCACCAAGTCCTTGCTTCCGGTCATATGATTTGTAGCTCCACTATCGAGCAACCATGATCCCCCACCGGAAGCAAACACCTACAAGAGATCAATGCTTGGTTTTAGGTACCCATTTTGTAATGGGTCCTTTGATGTTAGTAACAAGGGTCTTAGGAACCCAAATAGACCATTCAATATACTCATGAGGAGAACCAACAAATTTGGCATAAACATGCCCATCACTAGCACGACATAACACATAAGAAGGGTTATAGTCACCGACTTTGTTGGGAGGTGTGGCATTGCCCTTCTTGACACCGCCACCCTTCGCATTGTTCTTCTTCTCCTTGGAAGAACCCTCTCCCTCCTTCACAAAAGTTTTCTTGAGACGAGGAGGTCGTTTGGTCTTGTCATTCTTCTTCTTGTTCTTGGTCTTGGGTGCGAACCCAATCCCCTACTTGGCCACAACTTCCTTTTGATTGGTCAAAAGTTCGTTGAGGTTCTTCTCACCTTGATGCATGATACAAGGCCTTTCTCAAGTTGCTCCTTCAACTTAGCATTTTCCTCAACAAGATGCACATGCTCACAACCCGGGTTAGTAGCATTTGCATTATCAATTAAAACCATGTGAGGAAAAGTGGCTTTCTCCTTGGTTAGCTTCACTTGGAGTTGATCATGAGACTCCTTGAGGCTAGCATGAATACCTTTCAAGGCCTTGTGAGCCTTGTCAAGTATATCAAACTCCTCGTTGAGTCTAGCAAGATCAACCCCAAGTTTGGCTTTCTCGGAATTGAGCACACAAGAAACAACAAGAGCATGATCAAGATCTTTCTTTAACTTTGCATGATCATCTTTTTGTGACTCCTCAAGAGCCAAACAAAGACCACGCTCCTCCTCAGCAGCATTGGAAAGATCCGAGATCTCGTCGGCATAGTCACGACAATGCCCCTCCATGTTAGAGATGATATCTTCGTGAGCCTCGATCATGTCATTTGCTTCACCAAGTTGTTCCAAGAGGGCAACGAAGTGCTTCTTAGATTTACCCTTGAGTTTACCCATAAAGCTCTCAAACTCATTCTCCTCCACATTTGTTCCCTCATGTTCATCAATGCCATCCGTCAAAGAAGGATGATTAATGATGTTAGTTTTGATGTTGGGGGTTACCTTGTTGGTGGCTTTAGCCATGAGGCACTTGGCGGTGATGCTCTCATTGGGTGAGTCGAAGAGAGACACCCGTGGAGTCGTCGCAATGGCAACGGAGGCCATGGCAATCGACTCACCATCATCATCATCATTATCATCATCATCATCATCATCATCATCCTCATCCTCATTGTACTCTTCTTGTACCACCAATGCCATGAGAGGAGTCTTCTTGGTGAAGTTGCTCTTGTTGGGGAAAGACTTGGCCTTCTCCTTGCGGATGAGTTTGCCACCATTGTCTTCCCTCTTCTCATAAGGGCACTCCGCAACAAAATGGCTCACATTGCCACAATTAAAGCAAGTCCTCACTCGTTGCTTGCCCTTTGCGCCACTTAATTGTTCTTTTTGAAGTTGGGCCTTGAGTTCTTCTTGCTCCAAAATTGCCTTGAGGCAAGAGCCATGCGTTCATGATAGGCATACTTCGTATCTTCCAGGTTGCTCTCCTCTTCTTCCTCTTCATCCTCTTCCTCCATACTAACCTTGGCCTTTAGTGCAAGGTTGGGCTTCTTTACTCTTTGAGAGCATAGTACCGCATTGTCGGCGGTCTTGTTCAAGATGCTCATAGCAACAAACTCATCCAACACTTCACTTGAGTACAAGGTGTGGAAGTACGGTCTTTGACGAATGACGGAGGACATGGCTTTGTGGTAAGGCATCATTGCCTTGAGGAATTTGCGCTTGATCCAATTGTCATCCGTGTCCTTACTTCCATGATCTCGGAGAGAGACCGCGAGTTTGGTTACCCTCCGATAAAGCTCACGAGGTTCTTCATCTTCTTTCATTGCAAACTCATCGGCTTCATCTTGCACCACTTCATAGTTGGAGCGTTTGAATGCTTGCGCTTCCCCGGTAGAGGAAAACAACTTGGTGCCAAGCATCTTTGGCCATGGAGTAGGGTCGGAGATGAGGAAGATCTTTGGGTGGGATTGCTTCTTGGATGATGAAGAGAGCATTCTCATTGAATTGATTATCCACGGCTTCTCTAGGAGTGAAGTTGCTTCGGTCATGCGGATAGAAACCTTCTTCAATGATTCTCCAAAGGTTAGTGTTCACATTATTTAAATGACGCTTAAAGCGACAGATCCAAGAATCAAATTCCACATTATTCTCAATCTTAGGGGCGGGGCCGGCATGATTCAAATGAGTGGAAGGAAGCGGTCCACCATAGACAAGTGGAGGTTCCACATGGGCAAAGATGCCGGTGCCATTTTTACCACTAGAAGAAGGAGATTTCTCGCTAGTAGCTTCCCCCTTGTCGGAGGTAGCATCTGTCACCTTGTTAGCGGGATCACCCACTTTCAACTGTGCGGTGGAAAGTTTAAGCCCTTCTATGAATTTATTAAACATGCTTTCGACCTCGGTCGTCATGGAGGTTTTCAATGTGTCCAATGCCACATTGAATTCCTCACGAGAGACCGCGGTTCCCCCATCTCCCGTAGACGAGACCGGATTCGCACCGGAGTGCTCCTCCACACCGTCTACGATGTCAACCATACTCTTCGGACGGTAAAGTCCTTAATCAAGAGACGAGGCTCTGATACCAATTGAAAGGATCGATATAGTTGACTAGAGGGGGGGTGAATAGGCAACTAACAATTTTTAGCTTTTCTTTACCAATTTAAACTTCGCATCAAAGTAGGTTGTCTAGATATGCAACTAGGTGAGCAACCTATATGATGCAACAACAACAACAAGCACACGAGCAAGCAAGGGATATATCACAAATAAACTTGCACAGGTAAAGGCACAAAATAACCAAGAGTGAAGCCGGTGAAGACGAGGATGTGTTACCGAAGTTCCTTCCCTTTAAGGGGAAGTACGTCTCCGTTGGAGCGGTGTGGAGGCACAATGCTCCCCAAGAAGCCACTAGGGCCACCGTATTCTCCTCACGCCCTCACACAATGCGAGATGCCATGATTCCACTATTGGTGCCCTTGGAGGCGTTAACCGAACCTTTACAAACGAGGTTGGGGCAATCTCCACAACTTAATTGGAGGCTCCCAACGACACCATGAAGCTTCACCGCAATGGACTATGGCTTCGCGGTGACCTCAACCGTCTAGGGTGCTCAAACACCCAAGAGTAACAAGATCCACTAGTTATTAGTGGGGGGAATCAAATTTCTCTTGGTGGAAGTGTCGGTCGGGGCCTTCTCAACCAATCCTGAGCAAATCAACAAGTTTGATTGGATAGGGAGAGAGATCAGGAGAAAATGAGCTTGGAGCAACAATGGAGCTTTTGGGGGAAGAGGTGAGTCAACTTTGGGGAAGAAGACCCCCTTATATAGTGGGGGGAACAATCCAACCGTTACCCCCCCAAAGCAGCCCCGCAGAGGGCAGTACTACCGCAGGAGGCAACGGTACTATCGTTGGGCCTAGCGGTAGCACCGCTCCCCCAGGCGGTACTGCCGTGCAGTCTAGGAGGGCTGGAGAGAGAGAGAGCGGGAGTGGGACCCAGTGCGGTACTGCCGCGGTGGTAGGGCGGTACTACCGCTCATGAGCGGCACTACCGCTCTACTGCCGCTGCTTAGTGCCGCACAATCCGACACGAGAAGCGACCCCCTCGAGTCAACGTGGTAGGAGCCTGGTACCGCAACGGTACTACGACTGAGGACCCACCGGCGGTACTACCGCTGCAGAGCGGTACTACCGCCTGTGACTCCTAAGCGGTACTACCGCTGGGCACCGCGGTACTACCGCTGGGACCAGACGATGCACATAGAAAGGGGAATGAGCTCTCCATTGAAGCGGAAAGGCTTAGAGGGTGTGAAAAGGATGTGTACGTGTTGATTCCACCCTAGCCTTACGAAAGCAGACCCCCTCTTGATAGTACGGTGACTCCTACGGAACTAATTCACCAAAATAGAAACGAAAGAGCTACACCGTCTTGAATAACACTCCGAGGGGAAAGAAATCGTCTCGTGCCAAAGGATGAATCTCTGAAATGCTCAAAGCACACGATTAGTCCGCAAACATGTTGTCATCAATCACAAAAACTACATCTAGAGAGATATGCCTTAACACATGGTATTATAGATGTGTAGTGTATAAGACGGGCATGAACAGTTCATGTTGCAAGTACACCTGGTTGTCTTGAAGATAGAGTAAGAATGTTTTGATCTTGGAACACACCCATCAAAAGATGAACAAGAGTCATATAGAGATACGATTGATATGTTGACCTACCAGTCTCGTTGCTACTCTAGCAGTAATGTCACTCTATGGTGTAATAATTGAGTCGTGGATCTTGAATCAATAGTAATCAATTATGAGAGATATTGATTTTAATAGGAGCACACTTTTAATTTGTTAATATGAGTTGCAAATTATGAACGATGTCTATGGCACAAAATGAATAGCGATAGTGCGTGGAGAAAAATGTGATTAATTATGAAGCATATCTTATAGTGTTGGATGCATGTTTATCATATGATGGACAAGTATACAAGTACACATAAATAGTTGTGATTGTAGGAACCTCATATATGGAACCAACGTGAATGGAGGAAGTTTGTTTGGAAAATTGCCAGAGATGGGAGCAACTGTGAATAAAGGGAACTCGTTTCAACTGCCAAAGGGGTGTGGACGCTGTTTCAAGAATGCATCCAACGCTCCAGAACTTTTTGATCGAACGCTCATCTACTTCTTTTTTGAGGGGTCGAATGCTCATCTACTGGTCTGATGGCAAAGAAGATTCCCTCACATTTGCGAGGGCCACTGTGCTAGTTAAGGCAACAACAGAAAGACAATAGTCATTTTTTCTGCACCGCGGGAGATGAGATTTGATAGAAGCATTTTTATCAATACGTTAACCTCCATGATCAACCCACTTTGACTTAGTTGTTTGGGTTCAATCTTTGTATGTGAATCAAACTAAACTCTATCGAAAATGCCAACTATTTCAAAATTATCCCACAACCAGTTCCCATGACAGCAAGAAGAAGCAGATAAAGAGGCCTAAATCATTGATATTTTTTGTGTAAAATCATTCAGAAGGGAAACCAAGACCATCTCGTAGCTGTTGGTGGCAATGGGGGAAATATCCCAGATTCCCAGTGCAAAACTGACAGAACCATGGCCTGTAGGGGCGAGATAGTACTGGTCATTTATGCATCAGAAGCAGGTCAAATTTAGGTTACTTACACATCTCAACCGGAGTGGAAAAAGAATGATCCTCGGAATATCTTATGTACATAGCCGTTTTATTTTCAGTGTAGAAACACATGCATGGCTTGATTTACACTGCTATTTACCTTTCTATGTACCCTGAGAACAAGCATTTTACACAGCTGTGTTACCTACATTCTAAGAAGATAGCACAAACAAGAAATCATATATTACACATCTTGCCTACAAACAGGGCACGAACCATGGCCAATGAGCCATTTGTCCACACAGGGCTGGTGGAAGGTGTGAGAACATTTCGGCAGCCTCCTCGCCATCTCTCCCGTCACGATATCCTAGGACAAGAACAGAGTGTCAGGGCGTAAGAAACAAAGTTCAAATACGGACTCCTCCATCCAGATACATATGTGATATTAAGGGTGTATTTTGATTGGTTAAAACAAATTTCACTGGATTCATATATAAAGTACTTACAATTGTGATTCCGACATTTGGTACCACATAAACTACATGTTTAAGGAGTAATTGTTGATTAAAACCTTGTTTTAACCAATTAAAATACACCCTACATATCCGGACAGTTCAAATATTGAAATTGTGTCATCATATATAAATGACAGTACATATTAAACTCCCGTGCATTCATGAACCAACCCACAATTTCAAAGAAATCAGAGACAAAATTTGCTTAATTACACGGAAAAGCCATATCAATTTGGGAAATAACATATAACATGAGGGTGACAAGTGGGGCCTACAGCAACATGGCTTGGGGGCGCTGGTGTTATTCATGTTACTAACTAATTTGCTCCCGACAGCTAGTCAACAAATTTGCTAAATATTCAGAACTAACACATCGGTCTGGATAAACAAAAATTAAGCAAGGAAGAGAAACTCCAGGTACAAATTTGACCAAGTATTGTGCAGTTATCTACTATATAAGTTTCAAATTTTGAGAATTCCCATGATTACCCACCTTCAAAAAGCACATTATCGCATACCAAATAAGATTATTTCAAATAGTCTAACCAGATAAGATATGTTACCACCACACATTTTAGACAATAACTAATTCCAGCTTCTGAACAGTGAAATCCCTATGGAGTTACTTAGATTAAGGGAATTAAAAATAAGATGGTTTTGAAATAATTTCCATATTTCCCACCTCCGTTATACCAATCATAAGTAAGATGATTTTGAACCGTCTGCCAGACAACATATACACCTACCAGGCAGACTAAGGCATAGCCTAGTGGTGGGAAGGGGCTGATGCCTTCCCACCCACCCAGGTTCAAGGCTTGGTACTTGCAATTTGGGGTTGTTGCACCAATTATACTGTAGGGGGTTCCCTTACAGTCTTTCTGTCAAAAAAACATATACACCTACCAGACTATCTATTAGGGCAGCATAAATTACAGATTGGATGGTGAAGTTATTTCCCTACTACTCCTCTGAACCCTATTACTTGCTTTGTACTAAACCAGCGACAAGTAATATGGATCGGAGGGAGTAGGTAAATTCCAATAAATCATACATGTAAATGTTACACTTGTACCTGTAGGCAAATAGGGCAAGACAAGTTTTCACCAGCTGGCTCTTGTTTCTGATCAATCACCACATGGTATGGCAACTTTTTCAAGTTATCTTGCGAGAGCCCATCAGATGAAACTTCTCCAATGATATCATAGGGATCATCATTGCCAAACTCTGCAATACCAACCTGTTGAATATCTTAACTTCAGTACAAAAAATTATGTGTGCAGCAAAGGGTAGAAACTTCACTAACAATTATATTTTGTTTTAGCTGACCTCACCATACAAGTTACATAAAACACACTATGTAATGGATTAGTATATACAGGTAAAAAGACCGCTGTCACTAGAATGAGCAATTGCAAGAACGCCTCTTGCACGAACTCTCCAATGTATACCAAGCATTAAAAGAATGATAACTATCATTTGGACACTTTCCCTTGCAGAGGATACTGCATTAGTACTGTTAGGGGCATAGAACAACTGACCTGCCAACGATATGACATATACACTGATGGCTCATACTGCTCTCCCACAAACCGAGCATGAAGGAGCTGATCCACGAAATCCCCCTGGAAATCGAACAAACATTTTCTGTAACCAAATCCTCAATCGATGGATCAATAACGTGTCATCTACTGACTGAAGTATATAATATATTTAACGAACGCACTTTAAAAACAATGAAGAGTACTTTCTGTAATTCAGGCAAAAAAAATGCAAGCAGCTGTTCTAATTTAAAGAACCATCAAAATGACGAGCTGCGGCAGTAATGTTACTATCCAATCGCATTTATTCGGCAAAAATAAAAACGTTATATATTCTGCTAAATTTTGTAGACTGATTTGCTGAAGATTCTTACGGTACGGACCATGGATGATGTACTCTGCGGTGTTGACCTGTCGGCGCACCAATAAGCGCGGGAAGCCTCCAGGACCTCAATGGACAGGACAGCGCCAGCAAATGCCCCCAGCCCAGCTCCCCGGAGAACGCCGCTGTCCGAAGCTCTCCCAGCCAACGCGCCGGTGACCGCCCCCGTCAGGCCTCCAGCTTCGGACAATCACAAATCGACATCAAAATACGATCACATGAACCAAAAGATTCGGCTGCTAAGTCAATAAAATTTGCTATCGCTACGAAATTATTTGACCGTGTCGGACCAAGAAATAGCTAAAGGCCAAGAGACCCAATCCCTTCTCCACCAACCAATAGAGAGCTCGAAATCACCGACAAACGCGTCACAGCCAAACACAGGAGCCAGGGCGCATACCGACCGCGAAGAGGCCGGTGAGCACGCCGGAGAGAACGCCGGCGACGATCCTGGGGAGGTACGGCGGGGCGGGGCGCTCCTGCTCCGCCGCCGACGACGCCAAGGGTCGCGGCGGGGCCGCCTCTCCTGTCGCCGCGTCCATCACGATCCACGGCCACGAGGCCTCCGCGCTGAAGCTTAGCACGGCGTCGGCAGTGGCGTGCGCGCTGGCTGGGGCATAGAGGAGGAGGGTGGCTCGCCGGGAAGGGAGGGGGTGGGGGGATGAGGCGTGACGCAACCCGGAAACAAGTCGCCGCTTGGCTGCTGCTTGCTGGTGCCTGTTGCTTAAAGATTTTCTGTGTTTCTGTTCCATTTCCTACGTTTTTGTGCTGCTGATTACTAGTACCACGTATTCGTGGACTTTTTTAACACGATACAATTGCAGATACTCACATACACATCTTATTTCTATAAGCACCTTCCAAATACTGAGCCGGCATTGGTGCAAGGACGGAGCTGCGTTGGGGGCGACCAAGGCTATGGCCCGCCCAGTCCGGAGCCGTATCCTCTAACATTGTGGAGAGATGCCACGGCTTGTCATCCCTTCAGGAAAACCGACGCGTTGTGCTAAACAAAACTCGCTCGTCTAGGTCAAATAAGAAAGAATGAAAAGACTCGTTGTTCCCAGCCGGGCTTCGCCACCGCTGGCACCGCCGCTTCGCTCGTGCTACCGTGATCCGCCGACCTCGTGCCAAATCACCGCCGCGATTGGACGACCTACGACCTCGTGCTCAGTCGTCGCCGGTTCGCCGCCACAGACCTTGCACCCCTTTGCCGCCGCCGATTCATTGATCTCATGCGTATCTGCCGTCGCTGCCGACGATTCGTGGACCTCACCCGCACCTCCTGCGGCTCGTCGCCATCATCATCCCAGTCTCCGTCTCCATACCCTCGGCTGAAACTTCCTTGCTCCATCACCTCCGGAAGGTAAGAACAAGCTTTTGAGTTTTTGAAATAAGTGTAAAAAACTGATACTCTTGCTGCATATGTATAAATAGTTACGATTGCAATTTTAGTGTTCAGTTTCTATGTTGCTTCTGAAAGAAGAATGCGTCTGACAACAACAAAATTAAATCTTGAATCTATGAACCAATTGGCATTGATTTATTTTGTGATTGGTGAATATGAAAGAATACACATTGCCACACATTGCCAATCATAAAGTCCCACCAAGTGGCAACATAAGAAAATAGAAATCCTTTATGCCAAACAAAAGGAACTCCTACCTTACTAGCAACAGGTACTCTACCATTCTGAACAGAGTACAAACTATAGCATCCAAAATAATTTCGTCTGCAACCAAAATGGGTCAGCATCTATGTCTTCAACAATAGGAGTTGTCAGCAGATCAGTGAAACATTCCATGACCTCATATTTTTCATAGCTTGCTTCATTCGGTATTGGTTTGGCCCATTTTGCTGATTTTCTAAGACAACTTTTTTTACCGAACTAGTCTATGATATTATGTTCTCCGTTTCTTCCTGCTGGCTGATGGAAAAATCTTCTCTTTCTTTTCTCACTGCGGTGGCAGATGGTATTTTCTTTGTTCTCTTGTGTTGCCTCTCAAGGAAACTTTTTTTCCTTTTAGAGCCTTTCTTCTCAACCTCTTTTTCTTGAGACATGCAGCACTCAACAATTCATTTGATGTTTGAGTCACCTGTACAACACTCGACATTTCATTTGATGTTTGAGTCAATGTTTGAGTCACCTGGACATGGCATCTTTCTTCAACATTAGTTGTGCGTGCACCAAATAGTTCTTTCACTTGCTTAGTAGCACTAATAAGTGCATTCTTGATGACAATACAGCATTCCTATGAGCCTCGACTTGTCGGCTCACCAGGCTGGACTTGCCGGTCCCGGGCGGGCCGTAGAGATCGAAGGTACCCACGCTTCACGACACGCGCACGACAAAAACAACACGCGCACGACACGCTGCTAGGCCAGGCCAGGCAGGCAGACTTGTACATGGCGGGGCGAGTTGTTTCCGCTCGACTCGACAGAATCGGCCCTTGGATCTTCCACCGCCCCAAACGAAGGATCCGGCTTGCCTGCTCCCTTCCTGTGCTCCCATCCGTGCTCCCATTTCATCCTACGGTTGTCTTTTTTCCTTTTTTTCTTTCTAATCTAATCATCTCCCCCCCCCCTAATTTTCAGGGGGTGGGGCCGGGCCTTATTTTGTTCCAATCAAATCAAGCCACGTAGACGGGAGCACGGATGGGCACACAACGGGGGAGCAGGCAAGTCTCGTCCCCAAACGAACAACTAGCAAAACATGGATCGATCAAGTAAAAAAACGTGCATGCCGGCGGGCGTATGCGGTCTTGTCGTCATTTAATTCAAGCTTCCGCGAGCGCTGATTCCGCGCGTGCTGACATCATCCGTGCACACCCGACCCGATGAGCCTCGACTCGTCTCCGTACGTGCACTAGCTTCTTCTTTTCCTTTTTTTCCTCTCACTTCATTTTGCGTTTTTGGTTGCGTGCTTCTTCTTCTTCTTCTTCTTCTTCTTCTTCTTCTTCTTCTTCTTCTTCTTCTTCTTCTTCTTCTTTTCTTTGGGTATTTTATTTTTCCACACAAGACTTCAACATCTCTAACAATCCCAATTGGTGATATAGTGTCTCTATTAGCAAGTTTAATAGTAACATCTATGTCTTCTATCTCTGCGGGTGCTATGTCATTCATAATTTCTTGATATAAGGAATAAGGAATAGCACTCACACTAGCACCTATGTCACATAAACCATGATAACAGTGATCTCCTATTTTAACTGAGACAACGGGCATGCCAACAACAGGCCTATGTTTATCCTTTTTATCAGGTTTGGCAATTCTAGCAGCTTCTTCACAGAAATAAATAACATGCCCATCTACATTTTCTTCCAAGAGATCTTTAACCATAGCAATACTAGGATCTACTTTGATTTGTTCATCAGGTTTAGGTGTTCTAATATAGCTTTTGTTAACCACAGTTGAAACCTTAGCATGTTCCTTTATCCTAATAGGGAAAGGTGATTTCTCAATATAAGTAGAAGGAACAACTGGATCAACATTGTAAAGTATAGTTTCTTCTTTAACTGGTACCGATTCTTTGATTTCTTCTTTAATAGGTGGGTGATATTTAAACCACTTCTCTTTAGGGAGATCAACATGAGTAACAAATGATTCAAAAAAGGAGGCTACTATCTCAGAGTCAAGTCCATATTTAGTGCTAAACTTTTGAAAAACATCGGTATCCATAAAAGATTTAACACAATCATACTTAAGTTTAATACCTGACTCTTTACCTTTGTCGAGTTCCCAATCTTCAGAGTTGCGTTTAATTCTTTCCAAAGATCCCACCGGAATTCAATAGTCTTCTTCATAAAAGAACCAGCACAAGAAGTATCGAGCATGGTTTGATCATTACAGGAAAGCCGAGCATAAAAGTTCTGGATAATAATTTCTCTTGAGAGCTCATGATTCGGGCATGAATATAACATTGACTTAAGCCTCCCCCAATCTAGAGCGATACTTTCTCCTTCACGAGGCCAAAAATTATATATATATAATTCCGATCACGATGAACTAGATGCATAGGATAAAATTTTGGTGGAACTCCAATTTCAACCGATTCCAATTCCAAGATCCAATATCATCGCATAGCCTATACCATGCCAATGCTTTTCCCTTCAAATATAAAGGGAAAACCTTCTTCTTAACATCATCTCCAGGTAAACCTGCAAGCTTAAATAATCCACAAATTTGTTCCACATATATCAAGTGCATATCAGGATGTTCGGTTCCATCTCCTGCATAAGGATTAGCTAGCAGTTGTTCTATCGTACCCGAAGGAATTTCATATTCAATATTTTCAGTAGGTGCATTAGGTTGAGGGGTAGCTAATTGTGGTTCCGGTCGAGGTGAAGATACCCCGAACAAACCCCTCAAAGGATTGTTTTCCATAGTAACAAGTGACAACCAATTTCAGCACACTATATAAATGTTTCCTTACCAAATTCCACTTACCAAAGGCGCTTCACTCCCCGGCAACGGCGCCAAAAAATAGCCTTGACGACCCACAAGTATAGGGGATCAATTGTAGCTCTTTTCAATAAGTAAGAGTGTCGAACCCAACGTGGAGCAGAAGGAAATGACAAGTGGTTTTCAGCAAGGTAATGTCTGCAGGTGTTGAAATTGTAAGTAGCGGAGTAGTTTGATAGCAAGATAATTTGTAATGAGCAAGTAATGATAGTAGTAGCAAAAGTGCAGCAAGGTAGCCCAATCCTTTTGAGACAAAGGACAGGCCAAAATGGTCTCTTATGATAAGCAAAGCGTTCTTGAGGGTACACAGGATTTTCATCTAGTCACTTTCACCATATTGGTTCGATTTGTGTTCGCTACTTTGATAATTTGATATGTGGGTGGACCCGTTGCTCAGGTGCTATTGTTACTTGAACAAACCTCCTACTTATTATTAACCCTCCCGCAAGCATCCGCAACTACGAGAAAAGTATTAAGAATAAATTCTAACCATAGCATTAACCTTTTGGATCCAATCAGTCCCTTACGGAATAGCGCATAAACTGGGGTTTAAGCTTCTGTCACTCTCGCAACCCATCATCTGATTGCTACTCCATAATGCATTCCCTTAGGCCCAAATATGGTGAAGTGTTATGTAGTCAACGTTCACATGACACCACTAAGCGAATCACAACATACATACTATCAAAATATCGAACACATCTCAAGTTCACATGATTACTTGCAACATGATTTCTCCCGTGACCTCAAGAACAAAAGTAACTACTTACAAACGATAAACATGCTCAAGATCAGAGGGTTATTAAATAGCATATTGGATCTAAACATATAATCTTCCACCAAATAAACCATATAGTAATTAACTACAAGATGTAATCAACACTACTAGTCACCCACAAGCACCAATCTATAGTTCCGGTAACAAGATTGAACACAAGAGATGAACTAGGGTTTGAGATGAGATGGTGTTGTTGAAGATGTTGATGGATATAGCCCTCCCTAAGATGGGAGATTTGTTGGTGATGATGATGACGATGATTTCCCCCTCCGGGAGGGAAGTTCCCCCGACGAAATCGCTCCGCCGGAGGGCAAAAGTGCTTCTGCCCAAGTTCCGCCTTGAGACGGCGGCGCTCCGTCCCGAAAGTCCTCTCCTTATTTTTTTTCTAGGTCAAAATGACTTATATATCAGAAGATGGGCACCGGAGGTGGGCCTGGGTGAGCACAACCCACCAGGGCATGCCTGGGCTCCGTGGCGCGCCCAGGTGGGTTGTGCCCACCTGGTGGGCCCCTCTGGTAGTTATTTGCTCCAATATTCCTCAAATAATCCATAAAAAATCTCCGTGAAGTTTCAACTTGTTTGGAGTTGTGCAGAATAGGTGGCCTGACGTAGCTTTTCCAGCTCCAGATTTCCAGCTGCCGGAATTCTCCCTCTTTGTGTGTACCTTGTAAATTATGAGAGAAAAGGCATTAGAATTACTCCAAAAAGCATTATTTTGGATAAAAATATCATAAATAACAGTAATAAAACATGATGCAAATGGACATATCAGACAACACAGGTATGACTATCTTGATTTTGTCATAAAATCGTCATGGATGTACATGCATGACAAAAAAGTGACCTACTGTGACAAACATGTATCATCACGGAAGTGTATTTTTGTAGTGCAATCTCAGAGTGGCTCCCGCCCCTTTTCAGAGCCATGATGGCCAAGGACCAGAAGGGAGAAGCTCTCCCCATCTAGGAGGAGGCCAGGGGGAGGAAGACGGAGGGGGGGGTCCTATCTCCCCCTCTCTCCTGATGGTGCCGGAGTACCGTCGGGGGAACCATCACCGCGGCTATCGTCTTCATCAATGTCGCCGTCTTCGCTGACATCTTCATCACCTTCCTCGCCTCTTTTCAAGGTTCCACTCTCCGGCAACCTACTGTAATCCCCTACTTGAACATGGTGTTTGATGTTATGAATTATATTTTGTGTTGTCGCTGTTGTGTTTGAGTGGATTATTTTGTCCTATGGGTTAATTGGTGAATTGTTAAGATTTGTTTAAAGCATTTGTGGTTATGTTATTGTCCTTTGGTACCCATCATATGAGCGCGCATGTGGATCACATCTTAGGGCTAGTAGTATTTTGATAGGACTATGCATCTGGGGGTAGGAGCGATAGAAACCTCCCCTAACCATATAAATTGATACATACATGATTGAAGGGGGCCAATATTGTTGGGGAACGAAGTAATTTCAAAACAAATCCTAAGATCCATCTAGGTGATGCATAGCAACGAGAGGGAGAGTGTTGTCCATGTACCCTTGTAGACCGAAAGCGGAAGCGTTATGACAACGCGGTTGATGTAGTCATACTTCTTCACGATTCGACCGATCCTAGCACCGAATGTACGTTACCTCCGCGATCTGCACACGTTCATCTCGGTGACGTCCCACGAACTCTAGATCCAGCTGAGGTCGAGGGAGAGTTTCGTCAGCACGACGGCGTGATGACGGTGATGATGAAGCTACCGGTGCAGGGCTTCGCCTAAGCACTGCAACGATATGACCGAAGTGGAAATCTGTGGAGGGGGCACCGCTGATACGTCCATTTTGCATCATGCTTTTATATCGATATTTATTGCATTATGGGCTATTATTACACATTATGTCACAATACTTATGCCTTTTCTCTCTTATTTTACAAGGTTTACATAAGGAGGGAGAATGCCGGCAGCTGGAATTCTGGGCTGGAAAAGGAGCAAATATTAGAGACCTATTCTGTGCAACTCCAAAAGTCCTGAAACTCCACAGAAGCTATTTTCAGAATATATAAAAAATATTGAGCGAAAGAAGTTCACCAGAGGGGGCCCCACCTGGCCACGAGGGTGGGGGGCGTGCCCTACCCCCCTGGGCGCGCCCCCTTGCCTCGTGGGCCCCCTATTGGCCCTCCAATGCCCATCTTCTGCTATATGAGGTCTTTCGACGAGGAAAAATTGATAAGCAACCTTTCGGGACGAGACTCCGCCGCCACGAGGCGGAACCTTGGCGGAACCAATCTAGGGCTCCGGCAGAGCAGTTCTGCCGGGGACACTTCCCTCTGGGAGGGGGAAATCATCGCCATCATTATCACCAACGCTCCTCTCATCGGGAGAGGGAAATCTCCATCAACATCTTCACCAGCACCATCTCATATCAAAACCCTAGTTCATCTCTTGTATCCAATTCTTGTCTCCAAGTCCGGGATTGGTACTAGTAGGTTGCTAGTAGTGTTGATTACTCCTTGTAGTTGATGCAAGTTGGTTTATTTGGTGGAAGATCATATGTTCAGATCCTTTATGCATATTAATGCCCCTCTGATTATGAACGTGAATATGCTTTGTGAGTAGTTACGTTTGTTCCTGAGGACATGGGAGAAGTCTTGCTATTAGTAGTCATGTGAATTTGGTATTCGTTCGATATTTTGATGAGATGTATGTTGTCTAGCCTCTAGTGGTGTTATGTGAACGTCGACTACATAACACTTCACCATTATTTGGGCCTAGAGGAAGGCATTGGGAAGTAATAAGTAGATGATGGGTTGCTAGAGTGACAGAAGCTTAAACCCTAGTTTATGCGTTGCTTCGTAAGGGGCTGATTTGGATCCACATGTTTCATGCTATGGTTAGGTTTACCTTAATACTTTTGTTGTAGTTGCGGATGCTTGCAATAGAGGTTAATCATAACTGGGATGCTTGTTCAAGTAAGAACAGCACCCAAGCACCGGTCCACCCACATATCAAATTATCAAAGTACCGAACGCGAATCATATGAATGTGATGAAAACTAGCTTGACGATATTCCCATGTGTCCTCGGGAGCGCTTTTCCTTATATAAGAGTTTGTCCAGGCTTGTCCTTTGCTACAAAAAGGATTGGGCCACCTTGCTGAACTTTATTTACTTTTGTTACTTGTTGCTCGTTACAAATTATCCTATCACAAAACTATCTGTTACCACTTATTTCAGTACTTGCAGAGAATACCTTGCTGAAAACCGCTTATCATTTCCTTCTGCTCCTCGTTGGGTTCGACACTCTTACTTATCAAAAGTACTACGATAGATCCCCTATACTTGTGGTTCATCAAGACTCTTTTCTGGCGCCGTTGCCGGGGAGTGGAGCGCCTTTGGTAGGTGGAATTTGGTAAGGAAAAATTTATATAATGTGCTGAAATTTACTGTCACTTGTTACTATGGAAAGTAATCCTCTGAGGGGCTTGTTCGTGGTATCTTCACCCCGACCAGTAGAGCAAAGAGTTGCTCCTCAACCTACTAAACCTACTGAAAATGAAATTATCCCCTTTAAAGTTCCTTCGGGTATGTTAGAAAAATTGCTTCATAATCCTTTTACAGGAGATGGAACAAAGCATCCTGATGAACATCTACTCTATGTGGATGAAGTTTGTGGATTATTTAAGCTTGCAGGTATACCCGATGATGTTGTTAAGAAGAAGGTCTTCCCTTTATCTTTGAAGGGAGATGCATCGACATGGTATAGGCTATGTGATGATACATGATCATGGAACTATAAAAGAATGAAATTGGAATTTCACCAAAAGTATTATCCTATGCATCTTGTTCATCGTGATCGCAATTATATATATAATTTTTGGCCTCGCGAAGGAGAAAGCATCACTCAAGCTTGGGGGAGGCTTAAATCAATGTAATATTCATGCCCCAATCATGAGCTCCCAAGAGAAATAATTCTTCAAAGTTTTTATGCTCGGCTTTCTGAAAACAATCGCACCATGCTCGATACTTCTTGTGCTGGCTCTTTTATGATGAAGACTATTGAATTCAAATGGAATTTATTGGATAGAATTAAACGCAACTCTGAAGATTGGGATCTCGATGAAGGTAAGGAGTCAGGTATGACACCTAAGTTTGATTGTGTTAAATCTTTTATGGATACCGGTATTTTCCGTAAATTTAGCACTAAATATGGACTTGACTATGAAATAGTAGCTTCTTTCTGTGAATCTTTTGCTAGTTATGTTGATCTCCCCAAGGAGAAGTGGTTTAAATATCATCCTCCCATAGAAGTAAAAGTAGTTGCACCAATTAAAGTTGAAGAAAAGATTGTCACTTATAATGATCCTATTGTTCCTACTTCTTATGTTGAGAAACCACCTTTCCCTGTTAGAATAAAGGATCATGCTAAAGCTTCAACTGTGGTTCGTAAAAGTAATATTAGAACTTATATACCTCCTGAGCAAGTTAAAGTTGAACCTAATATTGCTATTGTTAAGATCTCTTGTCTGATAATATTGATGGGCATGTTATTCAATTCTGCGGTGAAACTGCTAGAATTGCTAAACCTTGTGCTAAAGATAAACATAAACCTGTGGTAGGCATGCCTGTTATTTCTGTTAAAATAGGAGATCATCATTATCATGGCTTATGTGATATGGGTGCTAGTGCTAGTGTTATACCTTATGACTTGTACAAAGAAATTATGCATGACATTGCACCCATTGAGTTAAAAGGTATTGATGTTACAATTGAACTTGCCAATGGAGATACTATATCAGCAGTGGGAATTGTTAGAGATGTTGAAGTCTTGTGTGAAAAAACTAAATATCCCGCTGATTTTCTTGTTCTTAGTTCCCCACAAGATAGCTTTTGTCCCATTATATTTGGTAGACCCTTCTTGAACACCGTTAATGCTAAGATAGACTGTGAAAAGAATGTTGTTACTATTGGTTTGGATGATATGATTCACGAGTTTAATTTATCTAAATTTAGTAGACAACACCGTGAAGAAGAATTACCTAGTAAGGATGAAATTATTGGTCTTGCTTCTATTTCCGTACCTCCTAGTGATCCTTTAGAACAATATTTGCTAGACCATGAAAATGATATGTTTATGAATGAAAGAAGGGAAATAGATGAAGTATTCTTTAAACAGGAACCTATTCTGAAACACAATTTGCCTGTTGAAATCTTAGGGGATCCTCCTCCACCCAAGGGTGATCCCGTGTTTGAACTTAAACCGTTGCCTGATAATCTTAAATATGCCTATCTTGATGAAAAGAAGATATATCCTATTATTATTAGTGCTAAACTTTCAGAACAGGAAGAAGAAAGATTATTGAAAACTCTGAAGAAGCACCGTGCTGCTATTGGATATACTCTTGATGATCTTAAGGGCATTAGTCCCACTCTATGTCAACATAAAATAAATTTGGAAGAAGATGCCAAACCAGTCCGTGATCCTCAACGAAGGCTTTATCCTAAGATGAAAGAAGTGGTAAGAAAAGAGATACTAAAGCTTTTGGAGGCAGGTATAATTTATCCCGTTGCAGATAGTCAGTGGGTAAGTCATGTCCATTGTGTCCCTAAGAAGGGAGGTGTTACTGTTGTTCCTAATGATAAAGATGAATTGATTCCACAAAGAATTATTACAGGTTATAGGATGGTAATTGATTTCCGCAAATTAAATAAGGCTACTAAGAAAGATCATTACCCCTTACCTACTATCGATCAAATGCTAGAAAGATTATGCAAACATACACACTATTGCTTTCTAGATGGTTATTTTGGTTTCTCTCAAATACCTGTGTCAGCTAAAGATCAATCAAAGACTACTTTTACTTGCCCTTTTGGTACTTTTGCTTATAGACGTATGCCTTTTGGTTTATGTAATGCACCTGCTACCTTTCAAAGATGCATGATGGCTATATTCTCTGACTTTTGTGAAAAGATTTGTGAGGTTTTCATGGACGACTTTTCCGGCTATGGATCTTCTTTTAATGATTGCTTGAGAAATCTTGATCGAGTTTTGCAGAGATGTGAAGAAACTAATCTTGTCTTGAATTGGGAAAAGTGTCACTTTATGGTTAATAAAGGTATTGTCTTGGGGCATAAAGTTTCTCAAAGAGGTATTGAAGTTGATACGGCCAAGGTTGATGCTATTGAAAAGATGCCATGTCCCAAGGACATCAAAGGTATAAGAAGTTTCCTTGGTCACGCCGGATTTTATAGGAGGGTCATTAAGGACTTCTCAAAAATTTCTCGGCCTCTGACTAATTTATTACAAAAAGATATACCATTTGTCTTTGATGATGATTGTGTAGAAGCATTTGAAATACTTAAGAAAGCATTGATCTCTGCACCTATTGTTCAGCCACCTGATTGGAATTTACCCTTTGAAATTATGTGTGATGCTAGTGATTATGTTGTAGGTGCTGTTCTAGGGCAAAGAGTTGATAAGAAATTAAATGTTATCCATTATGCTAGTAAGACTCTAGACAATGCTCAAAGAAATTATGCTACTACTGAGAAAGAATTCTTAGCAGTTGTATTTGCTTGTGATAAGTTCAGACCTTATATTGTTGATTCTAAAGTAACTATTCACACTGATCATGCTGCTATTAAATACCCGATGGAAAACAAATATGCTAAACCTAGACTTATTAGATGGGTTCTCTTGCTACAAGAATTTGATTTGCATATTGTTGATAGAAAGGGAGCTGAGAACCCCGTTGTCGGTGTCAAAATCGGCGGATCTCGGATAGGGGGTCCCAAACTGTGCGTCTAGGCAGATGGTAACAGGAGACAAGGGGCACGATGTTTTTACCCAGGTTCGGGCCCTCTCGATGGAGGTAAAACCCTACTCCTGCTTGATTAATATTGATGATATGGGTAGTACAAGAGTAGATCTACCACGAGATCAAAGAGGCTAAACCCTAGAAGCTAGCCTATGGTATGATTGTTGTTGTGTCCTACGGACTAAACCCTCCGGTTTATATAGACACCAGAGGGGGCTAGGGTTACACAGAGTCGGTTACAATGGGAGGAGATCTAAACATGCGTATTTCCAAGCTTGCCTTCCACGCCAAGGAAAGTCCCATCCGGATACGGGACGAAGTCTTCAATCTTGTATCTTCATAGTCCAACAGTCCGGTCAAAGGATATAGTCCGGCTATCCGGACACCCCCTAATCCAGGACTCCCTCAGTAGCCCCTGAACCAGGCTTCAATGTCGACGAGTCCGACGCGCAGATTGTCTTCGACATTGCAAGGCGGGTTCCTCCTCCGAATACTTCATACAAGATTTTGAACACAAGGATCATGTCCGGCTCTGCAAAACGAGTTCCACATACCACCGTAGAGAGAGAGAGAGAGAGAGAGAGTAATATTTCCACAAATCCAATCTGCTGACGTATTCTGTAGCATGACATCACACCACAGCCAAGTTTTTTATCTGAATCGTTTTTTGTTGTCCCACCTCAGCGCGTTTTGCGAGGCGGTTTCCTTGGCACGTCCTGTCGAAGCAGAGATCGTGTCCCCTTTGTTCACGGGATCCTCATCATTACAGACGTGGGTAACCCAGTCGTGTCCATTGGTATATCACCTTGATCAAAGGCAAGTCCCGAACGGTCACAAGGAGGGCTCTCGGTATTCAACCTCTTATAAAGAGACCAAGGCTTTACTCCTTTCTTTCGATCTCAATCAAATCCGTCTCGAGTTCTAGCACCCAAGGCACCACATTTAGGCGCTTCGGACCTTCGACGATGTCCGGCTCAGACCTTCAAGGCCGATGGATGCCTTCCTCCGTCACGGAGGAAGACGTACTAAAGCTGAGGGAGGCCAGGTATTTGACCGGCGAAATCCCGCATAGGCTGCCTACTCAAGGGCAGGTTATTCCCACTCACAAGCCTGGTGAGAGCGTTGTGTTCGTGTCTCACTTCCTCCGAGGGCTGGGCTTCATGACGGATCCCTTCGTGAGGGGGCTCATGTTCTATTACGGGCTGGAATTCCATGACTTAGCTCTGGAGTCTATCCTCCACATCTCATCATTCATCATCGTGTGCGAAGCTTTCCTCCGTGTTACTCCTCACTTCGGACTGTGGCTTAAGACCTTCAAAGTGGAGCCGAAGATGATTGAGGGAAAGCACACAGAGTGCGGAGGTGCCGTAATAAGCAAGGTAGCTAACACTCTGTGGCCCGAGGGCCTTCTTCAAGAGGAGTCCAGCTTATGGAAACAAGAGTGGTTTTATATCATAGCTCCCAGGGGTACCAAGTGGGTGGCGCCACCTGCCTTTCGCTCGGGTCCCCCGCCCCGACTAACGTCGTGGGTAAACAAGGGGCTGGACTGGGGGCCGGCAAAGGATGTGCCCCTATTGCAGAGCCGCATCCGAGATCTCTTGGAGAGAGGCGTCAGTCTGGTCGTGGTGACGCAGGTCATGTTGAATCGCCGAGTCCTGCCCTGCAAACGCCGCCCCCTCCGCCTGTTGGAATTCAATCCGGAGGGACCGCGAGCTCTCCAACACTTTCTTGGCATGATGCCCGGGGAGATGTACAAGTTGTTCTTCGGACCACAAGCGGTGTGTCCGGATTTGACTAAGGATGCAGGCCTGAACTGCAATCGTCCGGATACTCAAGTAAGTAGCCCTATGCCCTGACCCGCTATCTGTTCATTTATCGCAATATTGCCCTTAAAAAGGAGTCGTTCTTGAACTAGGAGTGGATAGCAAAAGCGAAGTTGATCATGTGTCCGGCCCCCCTTCCTGAGACCTCGCCAGATCCCGTGTTAACCAGGATGCTGGAGATCGGGCCCTTGGAAGGAAACGAAGGGGGAACAAGGAAGTTGCTGCCTTCGCGAAGGAGGTTGTTCGGAAGGAATAAATTAAAAATTCCTCTCCTCAGGGGAAGAAGAGGACCGCCTCTGAAGACCCGGAGACAAAAATCTCAAAGCGGGGGAAGAAGTCTTCGCCAGAGGGTCCTGTGCCGGGGGGTACCCCGACCATACTGTGCCCTCAAGGGGATCAGCCCTCCACCGAGCCGTAAGTAGAAAGGGTATTTAATAATGAGAGAAATCCTTGCTTCGCTTCTGAGGAGACTAACCGAAAATTTTACTTTGTAGGTCGGATCTTAGCCCTTCTCAGCAGAGCTCGTCTTCGGGGGACCTTCTTCCGGAGATGATGGAGAGCAGAATGCATCCCCCTGCCATACCGCCTTATGAGGCGGGCGACCCCGAGGTGTCGTCGCGGAGGGTTTCTCCTGATCCGGTAAGGATGGAAGGTAGTAATGTGGCCGCCCAAAGTCTCCGCGTCCGGCCTCTGGGAGATGCAATCAAATGACTCCGGCACCGCTTGGTGCACGGTCGGAGGTACTGAAGGATCTGTTAGGGCGGGCGTCTATCTCAGAAGAGCACCGTGCTTTGATGGGTGCGATAATTGAGAGGATTTCGTCCGCAGAAAGCGGGTTGCGTGAAGCTGCCATGAGTCTATTGACGGGCTTTGAGGTACGTAGAATGATGCACCTTTTTGATAGTACCACATACTTTATGATGCGCCCTGTGTAGATAGTAGCCCCTGAGACTCTGGGTGTCGTCGCGGGCGACGGCGCGCAGAGGATCATAGTCCCGTGTTTTTTATTTTGCCGCCTTGATATGTAGGTGGCGAAGTGTCCGGTGGCCAGCCGGACTAATGAATTTGCCAAACTAAAGCGACAACTTGACTTGGCTGATGCCGACATCGCGCTTGTCAACAAGCGGCTTGATGAGTCACAAGGTATGTGATTTCTCCGGCGACGCCTCTTAAGAGGGGCTTGACGCCAGTATCTTATAACGTGTGTGCTGAATGCAGATGGGGCTGTCGCTGTGGAGAAGCTTCGGGCAGAGCTTGCCCAAGATAAAGAACAAGCCAGGAAAAGTGACGCGGCTGCCTTAAAGGCGGTTGAGGAGCTAAAGGCCGAACAGGCTGCTCACTGCCAAAGTAAGGAGGAAATGGTCGATATGGTTGTGAAGTTGAAGAACGCTGCAGACCGCTGTAAGCTTCTTGATAAGGAAGACCGGGCGGAGCGGACAGACCTGGAAAAGGCCAGTACGGCAGCCAAGGATGCTCATTCTGCGATGAGAGCGATGAAGGAGGAGCTGCGTCAAGCCGGAGATATCGCGGCTGGGAAGCCCTTTATGCTGCGGATGAAGTTGGGAGATCCTAAATATGCTGATGTGGAGTTCGGCGGACGCGTATCTGGATTTAGCGGCGAGTGCCGCTGATGCGACCGAACACTTCCGAGATCAGAAGGATCGCGAAGTGAAAAAGCTATTCTGGTCACAGTTCCACAAACCAGAGCGTCTGCTTCCCTTGACCGATCGTTTGGCCGAATGGGCCGAGCTCAATAGGTTGTCTGGTCTTGCCATGAGGTATGTCGTGGATCATCTGTGGCCGGAAAGGCCAAAGCCGAACAGTTATTTTAGCTTGGTGCAGCAATTCCTTGGTGTAGTGTCATATATATGCGCGATGAAGAGGTTGGCATGCGTGGAGGGTGCGCGGATGGCCCTTGCCCGTGTCAAGACATACTGGGCGGAGATGGAGGCCACCTCCATTGCAACCCAAGATTCGGACAAAAGCCGAGTACCTGCCGAGCACTACTTTCAAGAAGTCCTGGAGGGCGCTCGTTTAATAGAGACGCAGTGCTCGAAGGATATTATGTTCGAATAACATACATTCGTATTGAGAACAATATTTTCCTGAAATGTAGAAGCTTTTTATACTTGTGCCTGCAAGAATTATAATACCTCCTGTGCGGCCGTTTACCTATATGTATATATAACCTGAAAGATGGCAGTCGTCGGCTTCAGCCCCCACGCATATAATGCGGGGGTGTTCGCGGATGGCGCATCATCACACTTGATCCAACGTCTTGGTCCATTAAGGAGGTGGTAGCGCAGCGAACTAGGCAACCAGACTATAATGCTTTATCTCTTTCACTTAGCCATAGGAGTTTGACAGTGGGGCTACTATATAGCCCGTGGTGGCGCCGCGCTCGCCCGGATTCGGGGTGCGTGTGTGCCTTGCCGGGAAACGGCCCTTCGTCAATACGAAGGAATCCCGAAGATTCCGATAGGTCATCGAGTGGTTGACCAGTCTCGCGCTATATCATGACAGTCAGTTTTCGGCTTTCTCTACTGATGTGCTCGCCTGGCTGAACCGGGGCACAATCGCAGTAGTTCTCCTGGTGCCGCCTTAGCCGATAGAGCGGAACGTAAGGCAGCAAAACACAGGAGCCTGGCAAACCCAACATTTGACCAAAGAAATGATTCGGAGCTGATGCATATAAGGCCAAACTCGCGATGCCGAACACTCCCTAAAGTATTCAGTCTTTATGATTGTAAACGGGTTGATCAGTGCCCTTTGGAATAAGCCCATCGTGTCCGGGTACGTGCAATATTCTGACGTGGCCACATGCCAAGACGTCAGCCCCCTTCTCGGTTGTATGGAGAATCCGGGGGGTATGTGTCAGCAAGAGACAGTAAAAAAAGGTTTACGCAGGGTCTTAATCTAAAGAGAATCCTTGGAACGGGTCCCTACTGCACGTCTGCGCGTGTGTCCGCTGTGCTGTGTCCTGGATGGGTTTAGCATGATGTTCATCTGTAAAAGAGAGGGACTTAGTTGAAAAAGTAATCGTGCAAAATGCATATTATAATACATAAACGAAGTATGATTCGATGTGGGAGGAATTGAGTTATGTTGCTGCTTGTTTACGTGCGCGGAGCCCCTTGTATAGGGATGTATAACCATCAAACCGTTAGTAATTATGTAGTTTCGCCGGACTCGTCAAACCGTGTCCGTGGTCTTAACGACCCGTTATGCGCTCTGGTTGGTGGGGTAGTTTAGTGTGCGGCTGTCAAGGCAGTCGCACAGTCTTCCGCGCGCAAGGAGTGCTCAATGTTTCCCTTTACTGAAATGATGCCTTGTGGACAGGGCATCTTAAGCGCGAGAGACGCATAGTGCGGTATTGCGTTAAAGCGAGCGAAGGCTTCGCGTCCCAATAGTGCTTGACAACCACTGTTAAATGGGGTGATATGGAAGATCGGATTTTCCCTACGGAAGTTATCGGGTGAACCGAACGTAACTTCTAGTAGGAGGGAGCCCGTACAACGAGCCCCTGGGCCTGGCGTAACTCCTTTAAAGGAAGTATTGCTATGGCTGATTTTTGTTGGGTCTGTCCCCATTTTGCGGGCTGTGTCCTGATATATCAGGTTTAAACTGATGCCGCCATCCATCAGGACTCGCGTGAAGTGGTATCCGTCGATTATCGGGTCTAATACCAAGGCAGCCCAGCCTGCGTGCCGGATACTTTTGGAGTAATCCCGATGGTTGAAGGTGATCGGTTTTGACAACCAGTGGCGAAAAATCCTTTGTGATAGGCCATATGGCGCGTATCTCTGTGGGCGCCACCTCGTTTTTCCCTTTTGTCACGTGTAGTACATTCACTGTTTTGACTTCTTGTGGGAATTTCTTTTGTTCCCCACTGATTTGTTTGTGTGGTTCATCGTCGTCTTCACTTGGTGTATCCAACCCCTTGTGTTCGGTGTTGAGTTTGCCGGATTGCTTGAAGACCCAACATTCTCTGTGGGTATGATTTGCAGGCTTCCCATGGGTGCTGTGGATTTGACATATCTTGTTCAGGATTTTGTTTAGATTAGACAGTTCGTCCCTGTTATCTTTGAGGGGCAGCTTTTGCTGACCCTGCCGGGAGCTTTTGAATCCGGCGTTAACTGCGGTGCTCTTCGGGCTGTTTCCCTTATTCCGGCACTGGTCTTTGCTGCGTCGTGGCTTCCCGTTCCCATCCCATACTTCAGATGTACTTGGGTCGCTGGTGCTGCATCTTGCCAGCCAGCTGTCCTCACCCGCGCAAAAGCGGGTCATGAGGCTTGCTAATGCCGCCATTGTTCTTGGTTTTTCTTGACCGAGGTGTCTGGCGAGCCATTTGTCCCGAACACTATGTTTGAAAGCTGTTACGGCTTCGGTGTCCGGACAGTCGGCTATTTGGTTCTTTTTTGTAAGAAATCTATTCCAGAGCTTCCGGGCTGACTCTCCGGGTTGTTGAGTTATGTGACTTAAATCGTCAGCATCCGGTGGTCGGACATAGGTCCCTTGAAAGTTTGCCCAAAAAGCGTCCTCAAGCACTTCCCAACTTCGAATGGTGTTTTCGGGGAGGCCTTTAAGCCAATGCCGGGCTGGTCCTTTGAGCTTGAGGGGTAAGTACTTGATGGCATGGAGGTCATCTCCTCGAGCCATGTGGATGTGGACGATATAATCCTCAATCCAGACCCCCGGGTTTGTAGTTCCGTCATATGCCTCTATGTTTACGGGTTTGAATCCCGCTGGGAATTCATGGTCCAGCACCTCATTGGTGAAACATAGGGGGTGTGCGGCACCCCTGTATTTGGGTGTGCCGTGGTGTTCGTATATTTGTTGTGTTGCATTTCTTGCTAGAGCTTGCTTTCTTGGCCCGAACATAGATCTGGATGGGCCATCTTTTTTATGCGACTCCTCGTGTGGACCGCATGTTGGCTTGAGTGCGGCGCCGTTTGCCGCTCCATGTTGGCCATGCAGTCGTCTATCCGACCGGATGGCCGTTCTGTTTTTTGATTGCGGGGGCTCTAGGGCCTCCTCGTAAAATTCGGGCAGTAGCTTTCGCTTCGGGTAGCTCTTTGTGTGGCGACTGCCGCCATATTTGTCTGTGGTGTTGAGTACCTTGCTCCATCTGATTCTGAGTGCATCTTCCGCCGTCTTGAGCTTCCGTTTCTGCTTTTTTAGGCTACGCGCAGTGGCGACGAGCCTTTTATGGAGGTTCTTCTGCTCCATGAACTTGTCTGGCGTGAGGTTATCCGGACTGTCATCTTCGCTGGGGACAAGTTGTTCGGTTTGGTTATCGAAGTTGCCTTGTTCGGACGGTTTCGTGATGCCAAGTTCATCGTCTGCCGGCTCGCCCTGCTCTGTGGCTGGGTCTGTATGACCGCTATCTCTATCGAGGCGGGGTTTGGAGCGGCGCTTGCGCCGCCGCTTTGACTGCTTTTTGGAGGAACGATCCTTCATTGCGTCCTCGCGTTCCTCGCCGTCGTTTCTTTCGGGTGTGTCCACCATGCATACATCATGGGGTGAGGTGGTTATCCAATGCCCTGTGGGTGCTGGTTCCCGTTCGTCTCCTATATCGTCGTCCGTACCATCGATGTTTTCAGAGTCGAAGTCGAGCATGTCGGTTAAATCATCAAAAGTGGCTATGAAGTGGGTGATGGGTGGGCGTCGAATTTCTTCGCCGTCCGCATCCCAATCCTGCCGGTCATAATCCGGCCAGGGCTCTCCTGACAAAGAGAGAGACCTTAGTGAATTCAGTATGTCGCCAAAGGGCGAGTGCTGAAAAATATCAGCGGCGGTGAACTCCATGATCGGCGCCCAATTAGATTCGATTGGCGAGGGCGCGGAGGGTTCAGAGTCCGGAGAAGAGTCCGGCAATGTGGAGTCACATGCCTCACAAAGGATAAGGATGGTGTTCGGCTCGATCGCCGTTGAGACTGCAGCCTCCGCGGCGGGGTCTAGCCGCCCTCTCTCGGTCGACGCAGTTGGCCCCGAATTGAAGGTCGGAGCGGATGCAGGTGCGGCCTCCGGGGCACTGTTCGGCGGCAGAGCTAAATCATGCCCATCGCGACAGTGCGGCGCACTCGGCAAGGGCTCGAACCCATCGAAGATCAAGTCTCCGCGGATATCGGCCGTGTAGTTTAGGCTTCCAAACCTGACCTGATGGCCAGGGGCGTAGCTTTCAATCTTCTCCAGACGGCCAAATGAGTTGGCCCGCAGCGCAAAGCCGCCGAATACAAAGATCTGTCCGGGAAGAAAAGTCTGACCCTGGACTGCATCGCCAACGATGATCGAAGGAGCCATCAAGCCTGATGACGACGACATAGAGGAACTCTCAATGAAAGCACAAATGTCGGTGTCAAAACCGGCGGATCTCGGGTAGGGGGTCCCGAACTGTGCGTCTAGGCGGATGGTAACATGAGACAAGGGGCACGATGTTTTTACCCAGGTTCGGGCCCTCTCGATGGAGGTAAAACCCTACTCCTGCTTGATTAATATTGATGATATGGGTAGTACAAGAGTAGATCTGCCACGAGATCAGAGAGGCTAAACCCTAGAAGATAGCCTATGGTATGATTGTTGTTGTGTCCTACGGACTAAACCCTCCGGTTTATATAGACACCGGAGGGGGCTAGGGTTACACAGAGTCGGTTACAATGGGAGGAGATCTAAACATCTGTATTGCCAAGCTTGCCTTCCACGCCAAGGAAAGTCCCATCCGGATACGGGACGAAGTCTTCAATCTTGTATCTTCATAGTCCAACAGTCCGGCCAAAGGATATAGTTTCACATACCAACAAAAGAAAAAGTTCTTCTATGATTTGAGGCATTACTTTTGGGATGACCCACATCTTTATAAAGAAGGAGTAGATGGTGTTATTAGACGTTGTGTAACTGAGCATGAACAGGAACAGATCCTACGCAAGTGCCACTCCGAAGCTTATGGAGGACACCATGCGGGAGATAGAACTGCACACAAGGTATTGCAATCTGGTTTTTATTGGCCTACTCTCTTCAAGGATTCCCGTAAGTTTGTCTTGTCTTGTGATGAATGTCAAAGAATTGGTAATATTAGTAGACGTCAAGAAATGCCTATGAATTATTCACTTGTTATTGAACCATTTGATGTTTGGGGCTTTGATTATATGGGACCTTTTCCTGCCTCTAATGGTTATACACATATTTTAGTTGCTGTTGATTACATTACTAAGTGGGTAGAAGCTATTCCAACTAGTAGTGTTGATCATAACACTTCTATTAAAATGCTTAAAGAAGTTAATTTTTCCGAGGTTTGGAGTCCCTAGATATTTAATGACTGATGGTGATTCACATTTTATTCATGGTGCTTTCTGTAAAATGCTTGCTAAATATGATGTCAATCATAGAATTGCATCGCCTTATCACCCACAGTCTAGTGGTCAAGTAGAAATGAGCAACAGAGAGCTCAAATTAATTTTGCAAAAGACTGTCAATAGGTCTAGAAAGAATTGGTCCAAGAAACTTGATGATGCACTATGGGCCTATAGAACTGCATATAAAAATCCTATGGGTATGTCTCTGTATAAAATGGTTTATGGAAAAGCATGTCACTTACCTCTCGAACTAGAACATAAGGCATACTGGGCTATTAAAGAGCTCAACTATGATTTCAAACTTGCCGGTGAGAAGAGGTTATTTGATATTATCTCACTTGATGAATGGAGAACCCAAGCTTATGAAAATGCCAAGTTGTTTAAAGAAAAAGTGAAAAGATGGCATGACAAAAGGATGTAAAAGCGTGAGTTTAACGTAGGTGATTATGTATTGCTATACAACTCTCGTTTAAGATTTTTTGCAGGAAAACTTCTCTCTAAATGGGAAGGCCCCTACGTTATCGAGGAGGTCTATCGTTCCGGTGCCATAAAAATCAACAACTTCGAAGGCACAAATCCGAAGGTGGTGAACGGTTAAAGAATTAAACATTATATCTTAGGTAATCGTATAAATGTTGAAACCAATGTTATTGAAACCGTAACCCCAGAGGAATACATAAGGGACACTTTCCAGAACGTTTCAGACTCCGAAAAGGAATAGGTATGTGGTACGGTAAGTAAACCGACTCCAAAACAGTTTTTAAGGCAATTTTTCTCCGTTTTGGAATATTTAGAAAAATAGAAAAATAAGTAGTAGTCCGGGAAGGACACGAGGGCCCCACGAGGGTGGAGGGCGCGCCCTACCCCCATGGGCGCGCCCCTACCTCGTGGGCACCTCGTGTGTCTTCCGGACTCTGTTTTCTTGCACGTTACGTATTTTGGTCGGTAAAAATTCATTATATATTCTCCCAAAGGTTTTGACTCCTGTATCACGCAATTATCCTCTGTTCTTGTTTCGAGCTGTTTTTCTGACAGATCTAGATTATCATGACGTCCTCAAGTGCCTCCAAGGACAAGTTATTCGATAAGGTCATTAACCCTTACCTCGCGGAGGTGCTGCGACACCCTCAAACCATTGAGTTGCGTGATGGGTTGCTGCACATCTGCGATGAAGAGGGACTAAAGGGGACCGGAAGCGTGGAGACGAGGCTCGAAGCAGTGGAGCAACAAGTTTTCAAGTGTCAGGGGATTGTGGAACGTCGACTCAACTCAAACCACATGATGATCGCGGAGTTCACTAGTAACCACAAGTTGGATGCCGACAACATCGGGGAAGATATTGTTAGCGTTCTGGGAAAGGGGGTCCCCAGACTTGCCTGCCTGCGGCCTGCGCCGTGGCTCAAAGGGGGCCCCAGCATGGCCCATCTTCATCAACACAGACCCAAGACCCTCGCGAGGGGCCAAGCCTCGCGGGGCGGACGACACGGAGCTTCCTCAAGCACGACCTCATCAGGCTGGCTCGCGAGGAGGTGGAGAGATCAAGGCGGGGTACCTCACGAGGTGCCCGTGATGCAAGCCATGACGACCAAGGGCGCTAGGCGGGCGCCAGCCCGCGCAGTGTCCTTCTTTCCTCTTTGGTGCAAAGGGAGCAAGCGCAGGCGAGAGCATCAAGCAAAGGCACCCGTTTCGGTGCAACGAGACCAAGACCAGCCCAACGGCAGGGAGGAAGTCATTATGGAGCCCAAGCCAGCGTCACCACCAGAGCCTTTGGCAGGCGAGGACCAACTTTAGTCAGGATAAGTGTACCAGATGTTCCCTTCAAAATGGCCAATTGTTGGCGCCCTTCCCGCTCAATATTTGGGAAGAGGCCCAGGGCCTTTGCCTATAAATAGGACTAGCCACCCCCGGGGTAGAGGTAGATCGAGAATCAGAGAAAGAAGGGTGACTGAACTCCTCCTAGCAGTTCATCGCCTCGGCCAAGAACAGACCCTCGCGAGTCTGTTTTTTCTTGTATTGCTCATCATCATCAGCCCAAGAGGCAATCCACCACACCACAAACTGGAGTAGGGTATTACACCACAATGGTGGCCCGAACCAGTATAAACCCTGCGTCTCTTGTGTTGTTCTTTTCATAGCTTAGATCTGAGCGAGGCAGTGGGGTACAAGTAGGTAGAAGGCGAAATCTCCGCGCGCACCCCAGTGTTCGAACCTCAAGGGTCTGCCGGAACCCGAAATCCGACATTTGGCGCGCCAGGTAGGGGTGCGCCGGAATCCACCTTCTGCCGCTTCGTGTCCCATCGCGTCATCATCACCATGTCCGGCGACCAGGCGGGCAACCCAGATCCTTGGGCGGCGTGGCCCGCCCGCGCAAAGCCGCTCGCCCCGGGTGACCCCGTGTCCCAGGCAGCTCGTGGTCCGTAGGGCGCTGCGGGCCGCGGGCGACGCGGACAGGCTTCGACAGCTCTCACACCACGGCAGGCGCGGTCGGCAGCAAGGGCCTCCAATCACGCCGCGACCGCGACACCGTACACCCGCCGGGAGCAGGCGAACTCGAGGGCCGCGCTCACGGTGGCCCGAGAACTGCTACAGTGCAGGCTGCTGGAGGGTGGCCGCGACGTGCTGCTGGAGCGGGTGGCAGAGCTCCTGGGCTTTGCCGCCTCGGGGGCTCACCCCTTCTGCACCCAGCTCCCATCTCAAGCCCAGGGCGGCCCGCACGGGGGCTCCGCGCGCGCCCGCGGGCTCCAAGGCTACTCCAACGCCAGCAAAGCTGTCGGCACCGGACAGGCGGTGGCGCTGCCCCCGCTCCCGGTCCGTGAAGAAGAAGGACTCGACGCGACCCACGGCCCCAGTGGACAGCCGCGCTACAACCACACGGTGGGGGCGCCAAGCAGAGCTGCATGGCACGCAGAGCACTACGGCGTGGCCTTCGATACGATGGCGCCAAAATAATACGTGCCCCGCGTGATGGACCAAGGGCACCCTCACGAGGGCGAACAAGGCTCGCTCCTCAGCCCAAGCTGGAGGGACGAGGCGCCAGAAGCTGAGCTCTTCCAGGAGCCCCGGCACGGTCCTACCGGCCACGATGGAGGCAACGATTATCGGGTACCGCTAATTCCTCAGGAGCAAGCATACGCTAATCATGGATCGCAGGAGGTGCAGGTCGCCACAGCGAGCAGCTGCCCCGCTCCCATAGTCTCCTACCCCTCGGGGGGAGGGCACAGGGGGCTGTAGGAGAGGGGCCGAGATCCGACATCACCACCGCGGCGTTCGGAGAAAGGTGTTCTCAGGAGGTAGGCCCTCTGCTGGGGAGGTGCCTCAGGGCCTGTCCCTGGCAGACGACCCGTGGTCGTCGGGGGAACCGCTGGCGACCGCTCTACCCCATCGGCAGCGTCCTGGTTTCCGGTCGTCGTTGATGGCACTAGAGTGTGGCGCAAGGCGGGGCCCTCGTCTGGCAATATGAAGCAAGGCCGTTACCTGTGAAGAAGGCCCAGTGCCTGTGAAGCTCGCCGCCCCGTGACACTCTCACGTAATAATGAGTGGGGTTGTACACGCCTCGGAGTTTCAGGGGTGCCGGCCTCAGGCCCTGAGGCTCCCTCCCACGCCCAGTGACAGCACTTAGCTCCGCGCTGGTGAGAAGACGTCCAAGACTAGATTAGGTGCCGGACGCGGCCTTTTGTCTGCTTTCATTGCTTTTCCCTTTGGTTGTCACTTTCCCCAGCTGGATTTAAGTTGGATTCGAATTTGAGATTTGCGTGTGTTCGGGGGAGGGGTGCTTAGTCTCTTTCGAGCAATTTCTCGCGTTTTGATTACCACTTCGCCTCAGCTGCCTCCCCTCGTGAGCCCCTCGCGAGCCGGGTCAGGCCTAGCTTGCGCGCAGCCTAGACTGCCGCCGCCACGTCCTCTCAGGAGGGCCTTTTACTGCAGATCCCACGGATTCGGTCAGGGAACACTCGGGACGCCACAACCTCCCACAAGCTGCCTCAGGGCCCGCAAGGAACGAAGGTAAACTACCCAACAGGCACGTCGCTTAGCCCATCACTTGGCGCGAGCGCATAGGCAATGTAACATCTACTAATACGATGAACAGAAGTTCTACATGAGGGGCTCCCCCTCCCAAAATGCTCTCACAACCATCAGGCCAAAACCTGAGTTCTATTCATGCAGGGTAAGGAAGCAGGAACGATGCATAATCAGTCGGATAAATCCCCCAATGCGTCCTCAGGAGCACCTCCCGAACTGTTGCTAGCATCACTGGAGTCGCCATCACGGTCTGCATTGCCGCCAGCGGCGTCAGGGCCGTTCACCACGCCGCCCTCGTCGGCGGCCACGATCGCACCGTCATTGTCTGAAGCGAAGGCCCTGACGAGGGCATCCACATTGTCTTCCACCCAGTGCGCCAGGTCGTCTCGGACGGCCTGGGGGACTGGGGCGATGGTGGCATCGAAATCGAAGTGGGGATCCATGTTCCTGAGATGGCTGAAGACGCGAGAAAAGGCGCGCCTGAGCAGGGCGCGGCTCCTCTCCTCCACCAACCTGTCGGCCCTGACCGACCGCGCCTCCAGCTGCGTCACCACGTCTGTAAAGAACTGGAGGTTGCCGGCGTAGTTGACTGCGTGCGGCTCACCAACAGCCGCCTCACAGATGTTGCCCAAGGCCGTGTTGGCTCTCTTCCGGAGCGTGGCGAGAATGGGGCTGTGCTCATGCTCCAGGATCCGCTGCTGACGTATCTCGTCCGCATTCTGGCGCGCGACGGCCTCAGCCTCCTCCACCTGATGGCGAAGAAGGAGCACCTCGGCCTGGGAGGTGGTTGACTCCCCTTGCGCTACCTCAAGAGCGGTCCAAAAAGCATCGGCCTGCCGCGTCGCTTCCTCCAGCTTGGCCCTCAAGGCAGCAGTCCTACCTTCAGCCTCGACCCGGATCAACCCCAGCCTCTCCTCGAACTCGCGCTCGAGGTTCAAGCGCGCCATCGCCACCCGACGTCCGACCTCCTCCAGGACACGGGCTTCCCGTGCAGCGACATCATCCTCCGCTTTGTGTCACCAAGCGCTCCCTCATCTCCAGACGCTCGTACTCGCGTGCACGTTCGACGGCGTCCAGCGTCAGCGCCTCCTCATGCTTCTGGAGCTCTGCTGGGTCGCCAGAGGTCACCTTCATCGACGCGAGGGCTGCCTCGCGCAGCTCCACTTGCTCCTCTAGTGAGTGGCACCGGGCCAGAAGCTCCCGAGCCCGCTCCTCCGCTGCCTCTCGCCGCCGGTCAGCTTCCCAGGCCTCCTCAGCGGCCCGAGATCGGGCCTCCCGAGAGGCCACCAGCGAATCCTTGGCCTCTTCGTCGTCAAGATCACGCTGGTGGCGCGCAAGGGCAATGGCGCCCTCTAGCTCACGCCTCTCTGCAGCCAGGTGCAGGTCCTCGGCCTCAAGGCGCGCGTCTTCATCAGCAAGCTCCTCTCCAAGCAGGTTCACCGCGTCTGCCGCCCTTCAAAGGAATCCTTGGCGAAGAGCACGACACTCCCGGGCGCGCTCGAGCACGTCTTCCACACCATCATCTGCCCCAAGCAAGCGCCGGGGGCCACGAATCAGCACTCCCCCTCCGGGTAGGGGGCTGGGGGCTGGCACCCTCGCGACGGCCGGGCACGCCACGCCAGAAGCCCGGCCTGGAGACAGCCCGTCCCCGGACGAAGAGCGCAGAGAGCGCCTCAACCACTCACAGTCCACGACCAGGCGAGAAGCCCACGGCAGGCTGGCTATGCCGCGAGAAGGCCCGTGAAGGAGGCTCGCGAGGTGCGCAGGGTCTCGATGCGCCTCGGGATGGTTCACCTCTCCGATCGCCCTCACCACAAGGGCTCTGCTGCTCGGAGCGCCTGAGGACGACGGAGGGGGCAAAGCCAAGGGGGATGGCACCTCAGGCATCTCCGCGAGCTCGGCTGGAAGGGGCCTGCGAAGCAAGGATCAGTGAAAGCAACAGGAGGATCGGGAGCTAGAAAAGGAGAAGACTTACTCATCAGTGGCGAAGTACTTCCTACGCTTCAGCAGGCGACAAGGGTAATCGTCGCCCAGGGCCTCCCTTTTCTTCCGGAGGGCCTCAAAGTCCACGCGGAAGCGGCCCAAGAGTTGAGCGCAGGGATCAGCCTGCCACGAGGGTGAAGCGTCAAGGCGATCCGCGTCAGGGGCGCCTACCTGATGCGCACTGCCAGTCGCCTCGCCAAGAGAAGCGGCTGGAGCCTCAGGGGCCTCAGCCGCAGGCGCTGAGGGCAGCTGCTTGCCGCCATCGGCCTCAGCGGCACGGGCCCCAAGAGCTGCTCCTTTGCGAGCATCGCCCGGCGCCGTCACCCCGCCGGGAGCCCCTTCGGCCTCTGGCGCCTCATGCCTCCCTGCCCCGCCACTTGAGGAAGAGTCGCCTTGGCCGGCTGGAAGGGCAGTCACCATCACTGGGTTCTCGCGAGGCCCCTGGAGGCCGGCAGGGCGCGGCCCCCACTCATAGAAGATAGGCATCTGATTCACAAAATCGCCCCTGTTCTGGCTGAGGTACAGCAAGGCCCCTCCCTGCCGGATGCTGCCGGGGTTAGGGTCCCCAGTCAGGATCAAGAGCACTGTCCTCAGCACCTCAGGCGTCAGGTCCTCTTCCTGGAGCCTCATGCGATCATCACGCCCGCTGAAGGCCCACATCCGGCGGGTGTGGCGTTGGAGAGGAGCAATGCGGCGTAGCAGGAACTCCTTCACCATCTTGGGCGCTGTCACGCCAAGCGACCTTAAGCACGCGAAGCGGTGCCAGACGAAGATGAGCCGGGGGCTCTCGAGCGTCTCCTGGCCCCAGCCCGAATTGGGGACAGCAGGCGAAGTTGGCTCTGATAGCAGGGGGCTGGGCACCTCTACATCCACATACATCCACGGCTCGCGGAACCCAGCCACAGGCGGAGGGAGCCTGAAGTCAATCCCCGAGGCCGCTGTCTCAGACGCGGCAGCGAAGCTCACGCACGCCGAGCATTGGGTAGGATCGACAAGGCGCAGAGAGAAGAAGTGGCGCAACAAGGCAACCGAAAGAGGGATGCCCATCATTGCCTCACAAACAAAGGCGAAGACAAAAAGGAGGGTGATGGATTCAGGACCCAGATGCATCATGTGGATCTGATAGTGGGAAAGCACGGCATTGAAGAAATCAGAAAAGGGGGGAACCAGACCCGCCCACAGGGCGTCAGCGAAATACCGGACCTCGGTGATTATCCTGTCGATGGAGAAGTGAGACGCGGGCCAGACCGTCGTCCTCCCGCATTCGTTGAAGATAGTGGCCAGAGCCGAGCTGACCTTGCCCAAGCCCTCTCGATTGATTATGATCGACCGGTCGACAGCGGGGGCCACCAACGGCGGCGAGCGAGGCGGAGGCATGGGTTTCTTCCCTCTTCCCTTCTTCGTCGGAGCCATGGCAATGGGAAGGGGGGAGGAAAGGTTCGAGACTGGGTTGAAAACAGAAGCTGGAGTGCGAGAGGAGGAAGGACAGAGGGCGCTCGAGCAACAGAAAGGGGAGCGGTTGTGTATGACTACGAGTCCGCCTAGCATGGCACAAAATAAGGGGGCGTGGGGGAACAGTGCCGCCCACGTCCAATCAACCGCCACGCGGCGCCCAAGGCCGCAGGCTGTTAGGGCCCGCGGCGCTTCGCCCTTGCCCTTTCGCCTCCCTGCACGGCCAAGTCCGGGCGCGCCTTGGGCCCGGGGGCTACTGTCGGTGTTCTGGGAACGGGGGTCCCCAGACTTGCCTGCCTGCGGCCTACGGCGTGGCTCAAAGGGGGGCCCAGCACGGCCCATCTTCATCAACACAGACCCAAGACCCTCGCGAGGGGCCAAGCCTCGCGGGGCGGACGACACGGAGCTTACTCAGGCACGGCCTCATCAGGCTGGCTCGCGAGGAGGCGGAGAGATCAAGGCGGGGTACCTCACGAGGTGCCCGTGACGCAAGCCATGACGACCAAGGGCGCTAGGCGGGCGCCAGCCCGCGCAGTGTCCTTCTTTCCTCTTTGGTGCATAGGGAGCAAGCGCAGGCGAGAGCATCAAGCAAAGGCACCCGTTTCGTTGCAACGAGACCAAGACCAGCCCAACCGCAGGAAGGAAGTCATTGTGGAGCCCAAGCCAGCGTCACCACCAGAGCCTTTGGCAGGCGAGGACCAACTTTAGTCAGGATAAGTGTACCAGATGTTCCTCTTCAAAATGGCCAATTGTTGGCGCCCTTCCTGCTCAATATTTGGGAAGAGGCCCAGGGCCTTTGCCTATAAATAGGACTAGCCACCCCCGGGGTAGAGGCAGATCGAGAATCAGAGAGAGAAGGGTGACTGAACTCCTCCTAGCAGTTCATCGCCCCAGCCAAGAACAGACCCTCGCGAGGCTGTTCTTCCTTGTATTGCTCATCATCATCATCCCAAGAGGCAATCCACCACACCACAAACTGGAGTAGGGTATTACACCCCAACGATGGCCCGAACCAGTATAAACCCTGCGTCTCTTGTGCTGTTCTTTTCATAGCTTAGATCTGAGCGAGGCGGTGGGGTACAGGTAGGTAGAAGGCGAAATCTCCGCGCGCACCCTAGTGTTCGAACCTCAAGGTTCTGCCGGAACCCGAAATCCGACAGCCATCTTCAAGCTTCATGAGAAGATTGAGCACCTTCAAGCCCAAATCTATGACCTGCAAAACCAAAACTGTGAGTATGAATATAGATTCAAAAGGATGAGTTTGGCTGCAGATTTGAGGATCCCGGAGACTCGATCATCCTTCTATGATGGTGAGCATATGCCTTGGAAGATGGACGACAAACCCGCATCATCTACAACACCTCCACCTTCTTCACTAACAAAGGAGACATAATCACATGGGTATGGGCAGTCCCCTTGGCAACTGCCAAGCTTGGGGGAGGTGCCCCGGTATCGTATCACCATCACACTCCTATCTTTACCATTTTTCTTAGTTCGATCCTATTAGTAGTATCTTGATCTAGTAGAATAAAGTTTATGGCATGATCTAGTTTTGAGTTTTGCTTTATGATCTCTCTATGTAATCGAGTCCGTGAGCTATATATAATAAAGATTAGTGTTGAGTCAAGGGCTTGATTATTTTGCCATGATCTTGAGTGAATAAAGAAAAAGAATAAAAATAAACAAAAGTTCATATTGATCTTATTGAGAGTAATGACTTCACATAAAAAGAGTGTGATGATTAAAAGTTGTTGGGAGTTGGCAAACATAGCTTTGGTCATTGTTGCAATTAATAGGAAGTAATAAGGAAAGAGAGGTCTAACATATAAATATATTATCATTGACATCTCTTATGATTGGGAGCACTCATTAAAATATGACATGCTAAAGAGTTGATGTTGGACAAGGAAGACAACGTAATGGGTTATGTTTTCTTATATCTGAGATAAAGTATGTTGTCATGGATCATCCAACATGTTGAGCTTGCCTTTCCCCCTCATGCTAGCCAAATTCTCAACACCAAGTAGAGATACTACTTGTGCTTCCAAATATCCTTAAACCCAGTTTTGCCATGAGAGTCCACCATACCTACCTATGGATTGAGTAAGATCCTTCAAGTAAGTTGTCATCGGTGCAAAGCAATAAAAATTGCTCTAAATATGTATAATTGATTGGCGTGGAGGAAATAAGATTTATACGATCTTGTGATGTGGAATAAATAAAAGCGACGGACTGCATAATAAAGGTTCATATCACAAGGGGTAATATAAAGTGATGTTCTTTCGCATTAAGATTTTGTGCATCCAACCTAAAAGCGCATGGCAACCTCTGCTTCCCTCTGCGAAGGGCCTATCGTTACTATTATCTTCTACCTTAGCAAGAGTCATGGTGATCTTCACCTTTCCTTTTTCATTTTATCCTTTGGCAAGCACAGTATGTTGGAAAGATCCTGATAAATATATCTAATTGGATGTAGGGGAGCGTGAGTTATTATTGTTGACATTACCCTTGAGGTAAAAGGTTGGGAGGCGAAACTATAAGCCCCTATGTCAGTGTCAAAACCGGCGGATCTCGGGTAGGGGGTCCCGAACTGTGCGTCAAGGCGGAAGGTAACAGGAGACAAGGGACACGATGTTTTTACCCAGGTTCGGGCCCTCTCGATGGAGGTAAAACCCTACTCCTGCTTGATTAATATTGATGATATGGGTAGTACAAGAGTAGATCTACCACGAGATCAGAGAGGCTAAACCCTAGAAGCTAGCCTATGGTATGATTGTTTTTGTTGTTGTTGTTGTTGTTGTTGTTGTTGTTGTTGTTGTTGTTGTTGTTGTTGTTGTTGTTGTTTTCCTACGGACTAAACCCTTCGGTTTATATAGACACCGGAGGGGATAGGGTTACACAGAGTCGGTTACAATGGGAGGAGATCTAAATATCCGTATTGCCAAGCTTGCCTTCCATGCCAAGGAAAGTCCCATCCGGATATGGGACGAAGTCTTCAATCTTGTATCTTCATAGTCCAACAGTCCGGCCAAAGGTCATAGTCCGGCTGTCCGGACACCCCCTAATCCAAGACTCCCTCAGTAGCCCCTGAACAAGGCTTCAATGACGATGAGTCCGCGCGCAGATTGTCTTCGGCATTGCAAGGCGGGTTCCTCCTCCGATTACTTCATAGAAGATTTTGAACACAAGGATCGTGTCCGGCTCTGTAAAACAAGTTCCACATACCACCGTAGAGAGAGAATAACTTTTTCACAAATCTAATCTGCTGACGTATTCTATAGCATGACATCACACCACAGCCAAGTTTTTATTCAAATTGTTTTTTACCGTCCCACCTTAGCGCGTTTTGCGAGGCGGTTTCCTTGGCACGTCTTGTCGAAGCAGAGATCGTGTCCCCTTTATTTACGGGATCCTCATCATTACGGACGTGGGTAACCCAGTCGTGTTCGTTGGTATTTCCCCTTGATCAAAGGTAAGTCCCAAACGGCCACAGGGAGGGCTCTAGTTATTCAGCCTCTTATAAAGAGACCAAGGCTTTACTCCTTTCTTTCGATCTCAATCGAATCCGCCTTCCGCCTTGAGTTCCAGCACCCAAGGCTCCACTTTTAGGTGCTTCGGACCTTCGACGATGTCCGGCTCCGACCTTCAAGGCCGATGGATGCCTTCCTCCGTCATGGAGGAAGACGTACTAAAGTTGAGGGAGGCCAGGTATTTGACCGGCGAAATCCCGCATAGGCTGCCTGCTCAAGGGCAGGTTATTCCCACTCCCAAGCCTGGTGAGAGCGTTGTGTTCGTGTCTCACTTCCTTCGAGGGCTAGGCTTCGCGATGGATCCCTTCGTGAGGGGGCTCATGTTCTATTTTGGGATGGAATTCCACGACTTAGCTCTGGAGTCTATCCTCCACATCTCATCGTTCATCGTCGTGTGCGAAGCTTTCCTCCGCATTACTCCTCACTTCAGACTATGGCTTAAGACCTTCAAAGTGGAGCCGAAGATGCTCGAGGGAAAGCATGCAGAGTGCGGAGGTGCCGTAATAAGCAAGGTGGTTGACGCTCCGTGGCCCGAGGGCCTTCTTCAAGAGGAGTTCAGCTTATGGCAACAAGAGTGGTTTTATATCACAGCTCCCAGGGGTACCAAGTGGGTGGCGCCACCTGCTTTTCGCTGGGGTCCCCCGCCCCGACTAACGTCATGGGTAAATAAGGGGCTGGACTAGGGGCCGGCAAAGGATGTGCCCCTATTGCAGAGCCGCATCCGAGACCTTCTCGAGAGAGGTGTCGGTCTGGCCGCGGTGACGCAGGTCATGTTGATACGCCGAGTCCTGCCCTGCAAACGTCGCCCCCTCTGCCTGTGGGAGTTCAATCCGGAGGGACCGCGAGCTCTCCGACATTTTCTTGGCATGACGCCCGTGGAGATGTACAAGTTGTTCTTCGGACCACAAGCAGTGTGTCCGAATTTGATTGAGGACGCAGGCCTGAGCTGCAATCGTCCGGATACTCAAATAAGTAGCCCTGTGCTCGGACACGCTATCTACTCATCGCAATATTGCCTTTAAAAAGGAGCCATTCTTGAACCAGGAGTGGATAGCAAAGGCGAAGCTGATCAGGTGTCCGGCCCTCCTTCCTGAGACCTCGCAAGATCCCGTGTTAACCAGGATGCTGGAGATCGCGCCTTCGGAAGGAAACAAAGGGGGGAACAAGGAAGTTGCTGCCTCCACAGAGGAGGTTGTCCGGAAGGAAGAAATTAAAAATTCTTCTCCTCAGGGGAAGAAGAGGACCGCCTCTGAAGACCCAGAGACAAAAATCTCAAAGCGGGGGAAGAAGTCTTCGCCAGAGGGTCCTGTGCCGAGAGATACCCTGGTCGTACTGTGCCCTCAAGGGGATCAGCCCTCCACCAAGCCGTAAGTAGAAACGGTGTTTAATAATGAGAGAAATCCTTGCTTCGCTTCTGGGGAGACTAACCGAAAAATTTACCTTGTAGGTCGGATCTTAGCCCTTCTCAGCAGAGCTCGTCTTCGGGGGACCTTCTTCCGGAGATGATGGAGAGCGGAACGCCTCCGCCTGCCATACCGCCTTATGAGGTGGGCGACCCCGAGGTGTCGTCGCGGAGGGTTTCTCCTGATCCGTAAGGCCGGAAGGTAGTAATATGGCCGCCCGGAGCTCTCCGTGTCCGGCCTCTGAGAGAGGCAATTGAATGAGTCCGGCACCGCTTGGTGCACGGTCAGAGGTACTGAAGGATCTGGTAGGGCGGGCGTCTATCTCAAAAGAACACCGTGCTTTGATGGGTTCGGTAATTGAGAGGATTTCGTCCGCGGAAAGCGGGTAGCATGATGCTGCCATGAGTCTATTGACGGGCTTTGAGGTACGTGGAATGATGCACCTTTTTGACAGTACCGCATACTTTATGATGCGCCCTGTGTAGATAGTAGCCCCTGAGACTCTGGGTGTCATCGCGGGCGACGGTGCGCAGAGGATCATAGTCCCGTGTTTTTAATTTTGCCGCCTTGATATGCAGGTGGCGAAGTGTCCAGTGGCGAGCCGAACTGATGAATTTGCCGAACTAAAGCGACAACTTGACTTGGCCGATGCCGACATCGCGCTTGTTGTCGGTGTCAAAACCGGCGGATCTCGGGTAGGGGGTCCCGAACTGTGCGTCAAGGCCGGATGGTAACAGGAGACAAGGGACACGATGTTTTTACCCAGGTTCGGGCCCTCTCGATGGAGGTAATACCCTACTCCTGCTTGATTAATATTGATGATATGGGTAGTACAAGAGTAAATCTACCATGAGATCAAGGAGGCTAAACCCTAGAAGCTAGCCTATGGTATGATTGTGTATGAAGATGATTGTCCTACGGACTACAACCCCCCGGTTTATATGGACACCGGATAGGGTTAGGGTTACACAGAGTCGGTTACATAGGTAGGAGATCTTGAATATCCGCATCGCCAAGCTTGCCTTCCACGCCAAGGAAAGTCCCATCCGGACACGGGACGAAGTCTTCAATCTTGTATCTTCATAGTCCAGGAGTCCGGCTGAAGGTATAGTTCGGCTATCCGAACACCCCCTAATCCAGGACTCCCTCAGTAGCCCCTGAACCAGGCTTCAAAGACGACGAGTCCGGCGCGCAGATTGTCTTCGGCATTGCAAGGCGGGTTCCTCCTCCAAGTCCTTCATAGAAGATTGTAAACACCAAAAATAGTGTCCGGCTCTGCAAAATAAGTTTCCACATATTTCCATAGAGAGAATAACATTAACACAAATCAAATCTGCTGACGTATTCCGCAGTGCGTCATCACACTACGGCCAAGTTCTTTACGAGTCGTTTTTACTTTTCCACCTCAGCACGTTTTGCGAGGCAGTTTCCTTGGCACGTCCCGTCGAAGCAGAGATCGTGTGCCCTTTTTACGGGATTCTTATCAATACGGACGTGGGTAACCCAACCGCGCCATTTACCATGGCGCTTGGGAGGCAAGCGGGTTTTATTAGGCAGGTGGGGACGCATAACTGCATCCGCCCATATAAGGGGATAAGGATCCACCTTTTTACCTACGCCTTCTTCCTCCTTTGCCAATCCATCTCTTGCGCACTCGAGCTCCAGTGCCCAAGCCCGCTCTTTTCACCTCAACCTTCTCCAGCAATGTCCGGAGCAGGAGGCAAGTGGATGGTCTCCTCCGTCACGGAGGCCCAAGTAAAAAAGCTAGAAGGCCGGATACCTGTCCAAGGACATCCCGCACCGGCTTCCCGAGAAGGGGCAGCTTCTCCCCACCCCAAGGCCCCATGAGAGGGTAGTTTTCCTTCCCCACTTTCTCCGCGGACTGGGTTTCCCACTCCACCCATTTGTCCGGGGACTCATGATGTACTACGGCTTGGATTTCCACGATCTTGCCCCAAACTTCGTCCTCAACATCTCGACGTTTATCGTCGTGTGTGAGGCCTTCCTCCGCGTCCGCCCCCATTTCGGCCTCTGGATCAAGACCTTCAACGTCAAGCCCAAGGTGGTGCGCGGCAGCCAAGCGGAGTGCGGAGGCGCCATGGCAAGCAAGATGGCCAACGTCCTATGGTTCGAGGGCTCCTTTGTGGAGACCCTAAAGGGGTGGCAAGCAGGGTGGTTTTACATCACCGAGCCACGCGATCCAAAATGGGTCGCAGCCCCCGAGTTCCGATCCGGACCCCCCACGCGGCTAGTGTCCTGGAAAGAGACGGGCCTGTCGTGGGGCAACGAAGAAGAGGTGACCGGATTGCAAACTTGCATCCAGTCCCTGGTGAACAAGCCAATCCGGCTTGTTAATATAGTCCAGGTTATGCTCGTCCGCCGGATCCTCCCGTGCCAACAACGGGGCTTCAATTTGTGGGAGTTCGACCCGGCGCAGAACCCAACCCTTAACAGGCTCTTCGACACGACGTATGAAGATGCTTGGAAGGGGCTCTTCAAGGGCGCCGAGACTCCCGCATCCACCTCCGAGGACCGCGGATACAGCTCGCAGCGTCACGCTAGCGAGGTAAGCTATCTTCGCCTTTTATAGGATACTAAGCTCTTTCTTCCTTTCATAGTTTTGACTCTGTGCGGGATCTAAACTCCCTTACCTTTGACAGGCTTGGCAGGCGATATCCGGACCAATTAACTGTCCAGCTCCCCTGCCCGAGGACCCAGCCCCTGCGCTCCTAGCGAAGTTGCTGATTCCGGCACCTTATGTGGTGCCGGAGAAGAAGGTCAAGAAGAAGAAGACCACGGGGACTCGAAAGAGTGCCCGTAACATTGTGGTGTCGGACTCATCGTCTGACGAGTCCGAGACGCCCTCCTCCCGTGAAAACGAGGAGGAGGAAGAAGAAAGCTCTCCCCCCCCCCCAACGGAGGAAGGAGAGAAGAAGAAGGCCGACCCAGCAGGGGAGGCCGAGGGGTCTAGGAAAAGGAAGACCCCTCCGCCGGACTACTCCCACGATGTCGAAGAGAGCGAAGAGGAGTGGCCGGACAGGGCCAAGCGTCCGGCGGAATCGTAAGTTCGGACATCAGAGTAACTCATGATGTTCCTTTGTTGCACAGCTTTCCTTAATGTCGAATGTAATTATGCAGCCCGCCCCAGGCCGAATACAACGAATCGTCGGGCGGCTCCCTGGACCCATCGGACATGAACTCCGTTCCGCCCGCTGTCTCCTCCCGCACTGCGGATGACGCCGAAGTGGCATCGCGACAAGCTCCGGGGCAGGAGGAGGTGGTCCTGGAGGAGCCGCAAGGCAACCTCCCGGACTCCAGGAGTGAAGGGGACAAGACCCCCAGGGCTCCAAGTCCGGCTTTGAGCCGGACACCGTGCCGGAATCTTCAACAGTTCCGAGCCGCGGTAGGCGAACTCCTTCCAAAAGGAGCAAGACTTCTAAGCCAGCAACTTCCGTCCAACCGGAGTCGCTGGACCATCTGCTGGAGGTGCTTGACGGCGCTTCCATCGACAAGGGGCACCGTACTATTATGATTACGGTGATCCAAAAGGTTCAGTCCGCCAAGAGCGGGCTGACAGAAGCTTGTGCTAGCCTTCTAACAGGCTTCGAGGTGAGTAAAAATATGTCAAAATATTACCACATAGAAAGTAGCCCCTGATGCTCTGTTTGGCATTCGGAAAGAAAAGCCGAATAGAGGATCTATTAATTTTCGCAGGAGTCTAACAATAAAGAGTCAATATGCGTATGCAGGCTTCACTGCTATCCACCGCCGCACTGACTGCGCAGGTGGATGTCCTAAAGAAGGACCTCGGGCGGACCGAGCAAGAGCTCGGCCTTGCCAAACGGCAACTCGAGGAAAAGGAAGGTAAGAGATACCTTACAGAAAAAGGTGCCTATAGAGAGGCGTGATTGCAAAAAATAACAGGATCATACTGCTTATTATAGGGGCCACAACGGAGGTGGCGACCCTCAAGCAGGCACTATCTGAGGCCGAAAAGAAAACGGCCGAGGAGCACACCGAGCGAGAAAGACATGGGGCTCAGGTCGGCGAGGTGGAGCAAGAGCTGCAGGCTCTCATGAAAAAACATGAGAGCTTGGAGCTTGAGTCAAAGGCGCAAGCATCCGAGCTCGCGTCGGCCCTAGAGACTGCCAAGGGTGCCAAGGCCGAAGCCCAAAGGGCCCTCCAAGAGTTGGAGGAGATGAAAAAGATAGCAGCGGGTAAGGCATTCTTAATGCAAAGTAGAAATATAAAAGTAAACTACTTGTCACTTACCCGAATCCGGAGCTCTCCAGAGGCGTTCACAGATCTTCCCCGCAGCGTATCCGACGCCGCCGCATTCTACCGAGCTGAAGAGGGCAGCTCGACGGAGAGTGTGTTCTGGTCTCAGTATTCTGAGGCTGGACACCCTGTACCCCTGAGCGACCAGCTGAAATAGCTGGTCGAGCTCCACAAGGCGGCCGAACAGGCCATGAAGGGCTTCATAGTTCGGCTGTGGCCCAGAGAGGCCCTGCCTGGGAGCTATTTCGGGCTGGTGCGGCGGCTGGTGGAGGCCTGTCCAAGGCTCGAGGTCATCAAGCGCTCCGTCTGCATCGAAGGTGCCCGTCGGGCCCTTGCCCGTGCGAAGGTGCACTGGGGTAAGCTGGACGGAGAGAAGCTTGTGAAGGACGGGCCGCCGGTGGGGAAGGAGCATCGCAAGCCTGAGAACTACTACAAGGATTTTCTTGCAGGTGCCCGCCTTGTGGCGGAGGAATGCACCAAAGATGTAATTTTTGAATGAACTCGCTCATGTTTATCCTGTGCGCTGAAAACTTGTTCATATGCGCTAAGCAATGCTTATTGAATTTAAAATATTATTTTCTGTGCAGCCGTTTATCAAAAAATTGAGAGATGGCTAGTCATCGGCTTCTGCCCCCATGCCACTAGTGCTAGGGTGTTCGGGATAAACCTGAGCGCTCTTTTTCCCATGGTTGGGTCCTTTGAGGGAGGCGCTCAGCACAACGAACCAGGCGATCGGACTATAATGCTTGAACACTCTCACTTAGCCATAGAACTTTATAATTTTAAATTTCGGCGAAGCCCCTAGTTCGGAAGACCGAGTTCGGGGCGCTGTCCACGCCTTTGGCCGGACAAAGCCAGCTCCTCGCTCGAAGCGGCATAAGTCTTTAGGGACTCGAAAAACCTCTCGAACAGCGACCGGTCTCTCGCCTCATCATGACAGTCAGTTTTAGCTTTCTCCACTGAGGTGCTTAACCTAGCTGAACCGGGGCACAATCGCTGTGGTTCTCCTAGTGCTACCTTAATCTATATAGCGGAACGTAAGGCACCAAAACATAGGAGCCGGGCAAACCCAACTATTGACCCAAATCATGATTCGGAGCCGATGCATATAGTGCTATAAGTTCGGGGTGCCGCACTTGTGAAAGTGGACGGACTTCTCACACCATAATAAGGGGTACTGAAGCTCCTGGCGTATTTGCCGTACCATGATATACGGGTGTGGTCATGTCATTTAATGAACATATATATGAAAAGAGGATAATGCAAAAAATAGACAAAAAGCTATGCATTGTTTATAGAGAGGCTATTTATCAGAGCTGAACGATACAAGTAGTGCGATAAGCAAAAAATATATTGGACTATTTAACATGTCCTGTCCAGGGGCAGGCCGTGGAATTGTATTCAAAATAGGTATATTGCTCGTAACAGAGACCACCTGTGAGTTCCATAATGCGGCATGGAATTGTCTGCTTCCCTGAATCTTGCATCGTTTGTGCGGCAGTCGAATTGCCGAACGAGTCATCCGAAGTGTGGAGTCCTAAAAGTAAGGAAAAGGAATTCGGCAGCCCCTGGTACGTTTTAAGCCGTATTTTGGGTGTGCCATTATTGTGCCCCTTCCCCTGTGCCCATGGTATTTCAAGGGCGTAGTTATGTACGCGAGGCACTGGTTTCGCTATATCGTGAGGGCCGGGGTTGGGGCCGCATTGCTACGCCTGCTCAGAACGTGCTAGGCGGTCTTGTTGTAGGTTACTCCGGGCGCGCTTGGCAGTGTACGACTTTTTAACGGCCGGACTGGGGAATTGCCTAAGAAGGCTGCTTTGTAGTTCCGCTGCGAGAGCCGCCGTGTGCTCCTCCGTACGGAGGGAGCGTTCGGTGTTTCCGTTGACTGCGATCACTCCTCGAGGGCCTAGCATCTTGAGCTTGAGGTATGCGTAGTGCGGCACCGCATTTAACTTTGCAAATGCGATCCGTCCGAGCAGGGCGTGATAGCCACTGCGGAACGGGACTATATCGAAGATTAACTCTTCGCTTCGGAAATCATCCGGAGATCCGAAGACCACGTCAAGTGTTACTGAGCCTGTACAATTGGCCTCTACACCTGGTATAACGCCTTTAAAGGTCGTCTTTGTGGGCTTAATCCTTGAGGGATCGATGCCCATTTTCCGCACTGTATCCTGGTAAAGCAGGTTCAGGCTACTGCCGCCGTCCATGAGGACTCTTGTGAGATGAAATCCGTCGATGATTGGGTCGAGAACCAATGCGGCAAAGCCGCCATGACGGATGCTAGTGGGGTGGTCCCTTCGATCAAAAGTGATCGGGCAGGAAGACCATGGGTTGAACTTTGGGACGACTGGCTCCATCGCGTATACGTCCCGTAGCGCACGCTTCCGCTCCCTCTTGGGAATGTGGGTTGCGTATATCATGTTCACCGCCCGCACTTGTGGGGGAAACCCCTTCTGTCCATTATTGTTCGGCGGCCTGGGCTCCTCCTCGCCATCGCTATGCAGCCCCTTGTCTTTGTTTTCGGCTCTTAACTTGCCTGCCTGCTTGAACACCCAACAATCCCTGTTGGTGTGATTGGCTGGCCTTTCGGGGGTGCCATGGATCTGGCACAAGCGGTCGAGTATTCGGTCCAAACTGGACGGGCCCTGAGTATTCTTTTTGAATGGCTTTTTCCGCTGACCGGATTTATAGCCTCTGAATCCGGCATTAACTGTCGTATCTTCATTGCTGTCGCTGCTAACGCGGCGCTTTTGCTTATTTCGACGAGTCCTGCCACTTTTGTCCTTGGTATCCGAATTACCAGGGTTCTTTGATAAGTTGTTGCTGCGAGCTAGCCAGCTATCTTCTCCCGCGCAAAAGCGGGTCATGAGTGTCGTGAGGGCTGCCATAGATTTTGGCTTTTCCTGTCCCAGGTGTCGGGCAAGCCACTCATCGCGGATGTCATGCTTGAAGGCTGCTAGGGCCTCTGTGTCTAGACAATCGACTATCTGGTTTTTCTTTGTTAGGAACCGTGTCCAGAATTGCCTGGCCGATTCTTCTGGCTGCTGAATTATGTGGCTTAAGTCGTCGGCATCCGGTGGTCGCACGTAGGTGCCCTGGAAGTTGTCGAGGAATGCGGCTTCCAGGTCCTCCCAAGAACCGATTGAGTCTGCTGGCAAGCTGTTAAGCCAATGCCGGGCCGGTCCTTTAAGTTTGAGCGGGAGGTATTTGATGGCGTGTAGATCATCGCCACGTGCCATGTGGATGTGAAGGAGATAATCCTCGATCCATACCGCGGGGTCTGTGGTGCCATCGTATGATTCGATGTTCACGGGTTTGAAACCCTCTGGGATTTTATGATCCATTACTTCGTTTGTGAAGCATAGTGGGTGTGCGGCGCCCCTGTACTGGGCTATGTCACGACGCAGCTCGGAAGAGCTATGTCTGTTGTGTTCGGCCCAACCGGATTTGTTATTTCCGTAGTGAGGATCATGGTCACGTGTCGTCGGGCGCTTGCACGATCCGTAGATCGACCTTGTTTGTCTTGCCTTGTCCTCCAGTACGTCTCGCAGGTCTGGCGCATTTTCCCGTGCCTTAGTTGAGCGGCGTCGGGGCATGGCTTGGGTGGAGTGCCGACAGGCCTCTCTGTCGCGGCCGCGAGGTGGCCGGTCTGCCATGTCGTGCGCTGGTGATGTAGGCGCTTCCTCCTATGATCGGGGTAGCGGCCTGCGCTTTGGGTAACTCTTGGAGGGGCGCTCGAGTTCATACTATTCGGCTGCAGGGACTTCTGTCCATCTATCAGCTAGCAAATCCTGATCAGCTCTAAGCTGTTGCTGCTTTTTCTTTAGGTTGTTTGCCGTGGCTAGAAGCCTGCGTTTGAAACGCTCTTGTTCGGCGGGGTTTGATGGTACGACGAATTAATCGTCATCGAGGCTTGCCTTGTCTTCGGAGGGAGGCATGTAGTTATCATCCTCAACCTCTCGTTCTGCCGCTCTCTCATGAGGGCTGGCTTCTCCATCTTCCTGCGCCGAATCTTGCTGGGTTGGGTGTTCTTCGGCGCTATCCGGGGTAGTATTATCTCCCGTGCCGGAATCACCGTTTTTGCTTTGGCGGGATTTAGAGCGGTGCCGCTGCCGCCGGCGCTTTGGCTGTTTCTTGGAGGTGTCATCTCCCGCTGTTCCATCGCCATCTCCATCTTTTGGAGTATCCACCATATATATGTCATATGACGAGGTGGCCTTCCAGCGCCCTACAGGTGCTGGTTCCTGTTCGTCTCCTACCTCGTCGTCCATACCGTCGAAGTCTTCGGAGCCAAAGTCAAGCATGTCGGTTAAATCGTCGACAGTGGCTACAAAGTGGGTGGTGGGTGGGCTTTGAATTTCTTCATCGTCCGTATCCCATCCTTGCTGACCGTAATCTGGCCAGGGCTCTCCTGATAAAGAGAGAGACTTGAGGGAGTTCAGGATGTCGCCAAAAGGCGAGTGCTGAAAGATATCCGCGGCGGTGAACTCCATTATCGGTGCCCAATCGGATTCGATTGGTAGGGGCACGGGGGGTTCGGAGTCCGGGGAAGAGTCCGGACCCTCAGAGTCACGGGTCACGCGGAGTGCGGGGCTGGCGTTCGGCTCGATCGCCTTTGAGATCGCGGCCCCCGAGGTGACGTCCAACCGCTCATTCTCAATTGGCGCAATAGGCTCCGTGTTAGGGGTCGGAACCGGTGCGCGTGCGGCCTCCAGGACACCGTTCGGAAGCAGAACTAGATCATGCCCCTCAAGATAGTGTGGCGTGCTTGGCTGTGGCTCGAACCTGTCGAAGATCAAGTCTCCGCGGATATCAGCCGTGTAGTTTAAGCTTCCAAACCTGACTTGATGGCCAGGGGCGTAGCTTTCGATCTGCTCCAGGTAACCAAGCGAATTGGCCCACAGAGCGAAGCCGCCGAAGACGAAGATCTGCACGGGGAGAAAAGTCTCACCCTGGACCTCATCGTTGTTGATGATCGAAGGAGCCATCGGGCCTAAAGGCGATGACACAGAGGAACTCTCAATGAAAGAACCAATGTCGGTGTCAAAACCGGCGGATCTCGGGTAGGGGGTCCCGAACTGTGCGTCAAGGCCGAATGGTAACAGGAGACAAGGGACACGATGTTTTTACCCAGGTTCAGGCCCTCTCGATGGAGGTAATACCCTACTCCTGCTTGATTAATATTGATGATATGGGTAGTACAAGAGTAGATCTACCACGACATCAAGGAGGCTAAACCCTAGAAGCTAGCCTATGGTATGATTGTGTATGAAGATGATTGTCCTACGGACTACAACCCCCGGTTTGTATAGACACCAGATAGGGTTAGGGTTACACAGAGTCGGTTACATAGGTAGGAGATCTTTAATATCCGCATCGCCAAGCTTGCCTTCCACGCCAAGGAAAGTCCCATCCGGACACGAGACGAAGTCTTCAATCTTGTATCTTCATAGTCCAGGAGTCCGGCTGAAGGTATAGTTCGGCTATCCGAACACCCCCTAATCCAGGACTCCCTCACTTGTCAACAAGCGGCTTGATGAGTCACAAGGTATGTGATTTCTCCGGCGACGCCTATTAAGAGGGGCTTGACGCCAGTATCTTATAACGTGTGTGCTTAACGCAGATGGGGCTGTCGCTATGGAGAAGCTTCGGGCAGAGCTTTCCCGAGCTAAAGAACAAGCCAGGAAAAGCGACGCGGCTGCCTTAAAGGCGGTTGAGGAGCTAAAGGCCGAATAGGCTGCTCACTGCTGAAGCAAGGAGGAAATGGCCAATATGGTTGTGAAGTTGAAGAACGCTGCGGACCGCTATAAGCTTCTTGAAAAGGAAGACCGGGCGGAGCGGACAGACCTGGAAAAGGCCAGTACGGCAGCCAAGGATGCTCGTTCTGCGATGAGAGCGATGAGGGAGGAGCTACGTCAGGCCGGAGATATCACGGCTGGGAAGCCCTTTATGCTGCGGATGAAGTTCGGAGATCCTAAATATGCTCCATTGGACCGGATGTGGAGTTCGGCGGACGCGTATCTGGATTTAGCGGCGAGTGCCACTGATGCGACCGAACACTTCTGAGATCAGAAGGATCGCGAAGTGGAAAAGCTATTCTGGTCACAGTTCCACAAACCAGAGCATCCGCTTCCCTTGACCGATCGTTTGGCCGAATGGGCCGAGCTCAATAAGTTGTCTGGTCTTGCCATGAGGTATGTCGTGGATCATCTGTGGCCGGAAAGGCCAAAGCCGAACAGTTATTTTAGCTTGGTGCAGCAGTTCCTTGGTGTAGTGTCGTATATCAACGCGATGAAGCGGTCGGCATGCGTGGATGGTGCGCAGATGGCCCTTGACCGTGTCAAGACATACTGGGCGGAGATGGAGGCCACCGCCGTTGCAACCCAAGAGTCGGACGAAAGCCGAGTACCTGCCGAGCACTACTTTCAAGAAGTCCTGGAGGGCGCTCGTTTAATAGAGACGCAGTGCTCGAAGGATATTATGTTCAAATAACATGTATTCATATTGAGAACAATATTTTGCTGAAATGTAGAAGCTTTTTATACTTGTGCCTGCAAGAATTGTAATACCTCCTGTGCGGCCGTTTACCTATATGTATATATAACCTGAAAGATGGCAGTCGTCGGCTTCAGCCCCCACGCATATAATGCGGGGGTGTTCGCGGAAGGCGCATCATCACACTTGATCCAACGTCTTGGTCCATTAAGGAGGTGGTAGCGCAGCGAACTAGGCAACCAGACTATAATGCTTTATCACTTTCACTTAGCCATAGGAGTTTGACAGTGGGGCTACTATATAGCCCCTGGTGGCGCCGCGCTCGCCCGGATTCGGGGTGCGTGTGTGCCTGGCCGGGAAACGGCCCTTCGTCAATACAGAGGAATCCCGAAGATTCCGATAGGTCATCGAGTGGTTGACCAGTCTCGCGCTATATCATGACAGTCAGTTTTCGGCTTTCTCTACTGATGTGCTCGCCTGGCTGAACCGGGGCACAATCGCAGTAGTTCTCCTGGTGCCGCCTTAGCCGATAGAGCGGAATGTAAGGCAGCAAAACACAGGAGCCTGGCAAACCCAACATTTGACCAAAGAAATGATTCAGAGCTGATGCATATAAGGCCAAACTCGCGACGCCGAACACTCCCTAAGGTATTCGGTCTTTATGATTGTAAACGGGATGATCAGTGCCCTTTGGAATAAGCCCATAGTGTCCGGGTACGTGCAATATTCTGACGTGGCCACATGCCAAGACGTCAGCCCCCTTCTCGGTTGTTATGGAGAATCCGGGGGGGTATGTATCAACAAGAGACAGTAAAAAAAGGTTTATGCAGGGTCTTAATCTAAAGAGAATCCTTGGAACGGGTCCCTACTGCACGTCTGCGCCTGTGTCTCCGCTGTGCCATGTCCTGGACGGGTTTAGCACGATGTTCATCTGTAAAAGAGAGGAACTTAGTTGAAAAAGTAATCGTGCAAAATGCATATTATAATACATAAATGAAGTATGATTCGAGGTGGGAGGAATTGAGTTTTGTTGCTGCTTGTTTACGTGTGCGGAGCCCCTTCTATAGAGGATGTATAACCATCAAACCGTTAGTAATTATGTAGTTTCGCCGGACTCGTCAAACCGTGTCCGTGGTCTTAATGACCCGTTATGCGCTCTGGTTGGTGGGGTAGTTTAGTGTGCGGCTGTCAAGGCAGTCGCACAGTCTTCCGCGCGCAAGGAGCGCTCAATGTTTCCCTTTACTGAAATGATGCCTTGTGGACCGGGCATCTTAAGCGTGAGAGACGCATAGTGCGGTATTGCGTTAAAGCGAGCGAAGGCTTCGCGTCCCAATAGTGCTTGACAACCACTGTTAAATGGGGTGATATGGAAGGTCAGCTTTTCGCTACAGAAGTTATCGGGTGAACCGAACGTAGCTTCTAGTAGGAGGGAGCCCGTACAACGAGCCCCTGGGCCTGGCGTAACTGCATTAAAGGAAGTATTGCTATGGCTGATTTTTGTTGGGTCTGTCCCCATTTTGCGGACTGTGTCCTGATATATCAGGTTTAAACTGCTGCCGCCGTCCATCAGGACTCGCGTGAAGTGGTATACGTCGATTATCGGGTCTAATACCAAGGCAGCCCAACCTGCGTGCCGGATACTTTTGGAGTAATCCCGATGGTCGAAGGTGATTGGTTTTGACAACCAGTGGCGAAACTCCTTTGTGATAGGCCGCATGGCGTGTATCTCTGTGGGCGCCACCTTGTTTTTTCCTTTTGTCACGTGTAGTACGTTCACTGTTTTGACTTCTTGTGGGAATTTCTTTTGTTCTCCACTGATTTGTTTGTGTGGTTCATCGTCGTCTTCACTTGGTGTATCCAGCCCCTTGTGTTCGGCGTTGAGTTTGCCGGATTGCTTGAAGACCCAACATTCTCTGTGGGTATGATTTGCAGGCTTCCCAGGGGTGCTGTGGATTTGACATATTTTGTCCAGGATTTTGTTTAGATTAGACAGTTCGTCCCTGTTATCTTTGAGGGGCAGCTTTTGCTGACCCTGCTGGGAGCTTTTGAATCCGGCGTTAACTATCGTGCTCTTCGGGCTGTTTCCCTTATTCCAGCGCTGGTCTTTGCTGTGTCGTGGCTTCCCGTTCCCATCCCTTACTTCAGATGTACTTGGGTCGCTGGTGCTGCATCTTGCCAACCAGCTGTCCTCACCCGCGCAAAAGCGGGTCATGAGGCTTGTTAATGCGGCCATTGTTCTTGGTTTTTCTTGACTGAGGTGTCTGGCGAGCTATTTGTCTCAAACACTATGTTTGAAAGCTGCAAAGGCTTCGACATCCGGACAGTCGACTATTTGGTTCTTTTTAGTAAGAAATCTGTTCCAGAGCTTCCGGGCTGACTCTCCGGGTTGTTGAGTTATGTGACTTAAATCGTCAGCATCTGGTGGTCAGACATAGGTCCCTTGAAAATTTGCCCGAAAAGCATCCTCAAGCTCTTCCCAACTTCCAATGGTGTTTTCGGGGAGGCCTTTAGGCCAATGTCGGGCTGGCCCTTTGAGCTTGAGGGGTAAGTACTTGATGGCGTGGAGGTCATCTCCTCGAGCCATGTGGATGTGGAGGATATAATCCTCAATCCAGACCCCCGGGTCTGTAGTTCCGTCATATGCCTCTATGTTTACGGGTTTGAATCCCGCTGGGAATTCATGGTCCAGCACCTCATTGGTGAAACATAGGGGGTGTGCGGCACCCCTGTATTTAGGTGTGCCGTGGTGTTCGGATATTTGTTGTGTTGCATTGCTTGCTAGAGCTTGCTTTCTTGGCCCGTAGATAGATCTAGCTGGGCCATCTTTTTGATGTGAATCCTCGTGTGGACCGCGTGTTGGCTTGAGTGCGGCGTCATTTGCCGCTCCATGTTGGCCATGCGGTCGTCTATCCGACCGGATGGTCATTTTGTTTTTTGATTGCAGGGGCTCTAGGGCCTCCTCGTCAAATTCGGGCAGTAGATTTCGCTTCGGGTAGCTCTTTGTGTGGCGACTGCCGCCATATTTGTCTGTGGTGTTGAGTACCTTGCTCCATCTGACTCTGAGTGCATCTTCCGCCGTCTTGAGCTTCCGCTTCTGCTTTTTTAGGCTACGTGCAGTGGCGACGAGCCTTTTATGGAGGTTCTTCTACTCCATGAACTTGTCCGGCGTGAGGTTATCCGGACTGTCATCTTCGCTGGGGACGAGTTGTTCAGTTTGGTTATCCAAGTTGCCTTGTTCGGACGATTGCGCGATGCCAAGTTCATCGTCCGTCGGCTTGCCCTGCTCTGTGGCTGGGTCTGTATGACCGCTGTCTCTATCGAGGCAGGGTTTGGAGCGGCGCTTACGCCGCCGCTTTGACTGCTTTTTGGAGGAACGGTCCTTCATTGCGTCCTCCCGTTCCTTGCCGTCGTTTCCTTCGCGTGTGTCCACCATGAATACATCGTGGGTGAGGTGGTTATCCAGTGCCTTGTGGGTGCTGGTTCCTGTTCGTCTCCTATATCGTCGTCCGTACCGTCGATGTCTTCGGAGTCGAAGTCGAGCATGTCGGTTAAATCATCGACAGTGGCTATGAAGTGGGTGGTGGGTGGGCGTCTAATTCCTTCGTCATCCGCATCCCAATCCTGCCGGTCATAATCTGGCCAGGGCTCTCCTGACAAAGAGAGAGACCTTAGTGAATTCAGTATGTCGCCAAAGGGTGAGTGCTGAAAAATATCCGCGGCGGTGAACTCCATGATCGGCGCCTAATCAGATTCGATTGGCGAGGGCGCGGAGGGTTCAGAGTCCGGAGAAGAGTCCGGCAATGTGGAGTCACGGGCCTCGCAAAGGATAAGGCTGGTGTTTGGCTCGATCGCCGTTGAGACTGCAGCCTCCGCGGCGGGGTCTAGCCAACCGCCCTCGGTCGGCGCAGTTGGCTCTGAATTGAAGGTCGGAGCGGATGCGAGTGCGGCCTCCGGAGCACTGTTCGGTGGCAGAGCTAAATCATGCCCACCGTGACAGTGCGGTGCACTCGGCAAGGGCTCGAACCCGTCGAAGATCAAGTCTCCGCGAATATCGGCCGTGTAGTTTAGGCTTCCAAACCTGACCTGATGGCCAGGGGTGTAGCTTTGAATCTGCTCCAGATGGCCAAGCGAATTGGCCCGTAGTGCAAAGCCGCCGAATACAAAGATCTGTCTGGGGAGAAAAGTCTCACCCTGGACTGCATCGCCAACGATGATCGAAGGAGCCATCAAGCCTGATGACGACGACACAGAGGAACTCTCAATGAAAGCACCAATGTCGGTGTAAAAACCGGCGGATCTCGGGTAGGGGGTCCCGAACTGTGCGTCTAGGCGGATGGTAACAGGAGACAAGGGACACGATGTTTTTACCCAGGTTCGGGCCCTCTCGATGGAGGTAAAACCCTACTCCTGCTTGATTAATATTGATGATATGGGTAGTACAAGAGTAGATCTACCACGAGATCAAAGAGGCTAAACCCTAGAAGCTAGCCTATGGTATGATTGTTGTTGTTGTTGTTGTCCTACGGACTAAACCCTCCGGTTTATATAGACACCGGAGGGGCTAGGGTTACACAGAGTCGGTTACAATGGGAGGAGATCTAAATATCCGTATTGCCAAGCTTGCCTTCCACGCCAAGGGAAGTCCCATCCGGATACGAGACGAAGTCTTCAATCTTGTATCTTCATAGTCCAACAGTCCGGCCAAAGGTCATAGTCCGGCTGTCTGGACACCCCCTAATCCAGGACTCCCTCACCCTATCTTTCTCTGTGTCCGGTTAAAACTCCGTAACCACAAGTATTGCGTGAGTGTTAGCAATTATGAAAGACTAAATGATAGTTGAGTATGTGGACTTGCTATTAAGCTCTGACATAGACTCTTTCTGATGTTATGATAAATTGCAATTGCTTCAATGACTGAGATTATAGTTTGTTGGTTCTCATAAAGTTTCTGATTCATACTTTTGCATTGTGAATAAATCATCACTTGAACATACGTAATCATATGACAATATCCATATATGTTGCTCTTATGAAAATAATCATGATGCTTTCACGTCCGTATTTTATTTTTATCGACACCTCTTCCTCTAAACATGGGGACATATTTATCGTTATCGGCTTCCGCTTGAGGACAAGCAAGGTCTAAGTATGGGGGAGTTGATACGTCCATTTTGCATCATGCTTTTATATCGATATTTATTGCATTATGGGCTGTTATTACACATTATGTCACAATACTTATGCCTATTCTCTCTTATTTTACAAGGTTTACATAAGGAGGGAGAATGCCAGCAGCTGGAATTCTGGGTTGGAAAAGGAGCAAATAGTATAGACCTATTCTGCGCAACTCCAAAAGTCCTGAAACTCCACAGAAGCTATTTTCAGAATATATAAAAAAATATTGAGCGGAAGAAGTTCACCAGAGGGGGACCCACCTGGCCACGAGGGTGGGGGCGCGCCCTACCCCCCTGGGCGCGCCCCCTGCCTCGTGGGCCCCCTGTTGGCCCTCCGATGCCCATCTTCTGCTATATGAGGTCTTTCGTCGAGGAAAAATTGATAAGCAACCTTTCGGGACGAGACTTCGCCGCCACGAGGCGGAACCTTGGCGGAACCAATCTAGGGCTCTGGCAGAGCAGTTCTGCCGCGGACACTTCCCTCCAGGAGGGGGAAATCATCGCCATCATCATCACCAACGCTCCTCTCATCGGGAGAGGGCAATCTCCATCAACATCTTCACCAGCACCATCTCATCTCAAAAACCCAGTTCATCTCTTGTATCCAATTCTTGTCTCCAAGTCTGGGATTGGTACTAGTAGGTTGCTAGTAGTGTTGATTACTCCTTGTAGTTGATGCTAGTTGGTTTATTTGGTGGAAGATCATATGTTCAGATCCTTTATGCATATTAACACCCCTCTGATTATGAACATGAATATGCTTTGTGAGTAGTTACGTTTGTTCCTGAGGACATGGGAGAAGTCTTGCTATTAGTAGTCATGTGAATTTGGTATTCGTTCGATATTTTGATGAGATGTATGTTGTCTAGCCTCTAGTGGTGTTATGTGAACGTCGACTACATAACACTTCACCATTATTTGGGCCTAGAGGAAGGCATTGGGAAGTAATAAGTAGATGATGGGTTGCTAGAGTGACAGAAGCTTAAACCCTAGTTTATGCGTTGCTTCGTAAGGGGCTGATTTGGATCCACATGTTTCATGCTATGGTTAGGTTTACCTTAATACTTTTGTTGTAGTTGCTGATGCTTGCAATAGAGGTTAATCATAAGTGGGATGCTTGTTCAAGTAAGAACAGCACCCAAGCACCGGTCCACCCACATATCAAATTATCAAAGTACCGAATGCGAATCATATGAACGTGATCAAAACTAATGGTGAGCGCTTTTCCTTATATAAGAGTTTGTCCAGGCTTGTCCTTTGCTACAAAAAGGATCGGGCCACCTTGATGCACTTTATTTACTTTTGTTACTTGTTGCTCGTTACAAATTATCCTGCCACAAAACTATCTGTTACCACTTATTTCAGTACTTGTAGAGAATACCTTGCTGAAAACCGCTTATCATTACCTTCTGCTCCTCGTTGGGTTCGACACTCTTACTTATCGAAAGGACTACGATAGATCCCCTATACTTGTGGGTCATCAACCGCACACGGCTAAACAATCAACTTTTGTCTATGGGGTGCCCTCTCCCCCGTATATAAAGGAGTGGAGGAAGGGAGGACCGGCCCTCTCTATGGCGTGCCCAAGGGGGAATCCTACTCCCGGTGGGAGTAGGATTCCCCCCTTCCCTAGTTGGAGTAGGAGAAGAAGGAAGAGGGAGAGGGAGAGAAGGAAAGGGGGGGCTCCCAATTCAGACTGGGCTTGGGGGGGCGCGCCCGCACCTTGGCCGCCTCCTCTCTCCCACTAAGGCCCATTAAGACCCAATGACTCCCCGAGGGGTTCCGGTAATCCCCCGGTACTCCGGTAAATGCCCGAACTCACCCGGAACCATTCCGATGTCAACATAGCCTTCCAATACATCGATCTTTATGTCTCGACCATTTCGAGACTCCTCGTCATGTCCGTGATCACATTCGTGACTCCGAACAACCTTCGGTACATCAAAACACATAAACTCATAATACCGATCGTCATCGAACGTTCAGCGTGCGGACCCTACGGGTTCGAGAACTATGTAGACATGACCGAGACTCATCTCCGGTCAATAACCAATAGCGGAACCTGGATGCTCATATTGGTTCCTACATATTCTATGAAGATCTTTATCGGTCAAACCGCATAACAACATACGTTGTTCCCTTTGTCATTGGTATGTTACTTGCCCGAGATTCGATCGTCGGCTTCTCAATACCTAGTTCAATCTCGTTACCGGCAAGTCTCTTTATTCGTTCTGTAATGCATCGTCATGTAACTAACTCATTAGTCACATTGCTTGCAAGGCTTATAGTGATGTGCATTACCGAGAGGGCCTAGAGATACCTCTTCGATAATCGGAGTGAAAAATCCTAATCTCGATCTATGCCAACTCAACAAACACCATCGGAGACACCTATAGATAATCTTTATAATCACCCAGTTACGTTGTGACGTTTGATAGCACACTAAGTGTTCCTCCGGTATTCAGGAGTTGCATAATCTCATAGTCATAGGAACATGTATAAGTTATGAAGAAAGCAATAGCAACAAACTAAACGATCATCATGCTAAGCTAACGGATGGGTCAAGTCAATCACATCATTCTCTAATGATGTGATCTTGTTAATCAAATGACAACTCATGTCCATGGCTAGGAAACTTAACCATCTTTGATTAATGAGCTAGTCAAGTAGAGGCATACTAGTGACACTCAGTTTGTCTATGTATTCACACATGTACTAAGTTTCCGGTCAATACAATTCTAGCATGAATAATAAACATTTATCATGATATAAGAAATATAAATAACAACTTTATTATTGCCTCTAGGGCATATTTCCTTCAAATATATCTTAATGTTATGATTGGGTTTTACCTTAATTAACTTGTTAGTAGTTGTGGATGCTTGTTAACAGTTCCAATCGTAGGTGCATAGAATTCCAAGTAAGGGAGGACATGCTAGCAGAGGCCTCTCCCACATGGAAACTTGCAATCGGTTTAGAACTTAGCTAATTGCCTAGGGACAGTTCCGCACACCATACCACCATTATTCCACACTCGCTATTTGTATTATATTGTAATATATTGTATCTTTGCTTAGGAAGCACCTCTCTTTTATGATTACTTGCAAAACTACCTCTTTATACTCACAACATACTTTTATTTCTTGTTTCTGGATAAAGCAAATGCTCTGTGTACGTAGGGTTGTATCAGTGGCAGATAGGGCTTGAGAGAATATTGATCTTACCTTTAGCTTCCTGTGGGTTTGACACTCCATACTTACACTTCCATCATTGGAAAGTGCTACGATGATTCCTTACACTTGGGGGATTATCACAGTGCTAATGAGGATGTTGATGGAGATGATGATTATAGTGATGATAGGGCCTGGAACGACATATTCACTCGTTATGCCAAACTAATGCGTACCTCCAAATCGGCGGAACGACTTGCTCTCACCACCCCCTGATCCCACTCACCTCCAAACCATATCCCTCTCACAGCTACCACCCCTTGTCTTTCTCCCCCTCTCGATATGGTTGTGTGGTTGTAATGAACTTCAAGTCAGTGTGCTATCGAATGTTAAGTATGTTAACTTGACATGTATGGTTGTAGTGAGTATTGATTCTTTTTGGATGATTTGGTATGTGAACTTAACATGTATGGCTGTAGTGAACTTGGCTCCTTTTGAATGATTTAGATGAACTTGCTACCTTATGATATCGCTGTTGAAAATTGTGTTATGTGTGTTGCTTGCCAGTATCTATTGTTATATTGTTTGTCTTGAAAATACAAATGAAATGTTGCCGAAACTTCAACTTTTATCTTGTCTAAATGAAAAGAGATATAGTCCACTTTTCGTTACACCTCTCCAACCAAACACAGAAACGGAAGCAACCCATTCTAAAAATAAAATATCTTGAGAGCTCAAAATAAAATTAATGAAATGAGAAATAGTTCACATTCTCTTTTATAACTTACACAAAACTAAAGCAAAGGATTTTTATATTAAAAATACGTTATTCAAAGTTGGAAATTCTAAAGGCGATAATACATAGCGGTCAAAGAACTACCATTGAACCTTGAGCATGATTCGCGCCAACTTTAGCCATAAAAGGTGTGGAATAAGCAATAGAAACAATACGACTTACAAAAACCTACAAACACTTGAACAACCACCGAAATGGTTTCCATGCTCCGTTGGATGATTTGACGATATTGCGGTATCAAGCTAGAACGATTTCAATTCCTTTGTGAGTCAGTGTAAGAGAATGCCGAGAGAGAGAGGTGTAGTTGCATGTAGAATCACTCCCCTCTCTCCCTAATCAGAACAAATCCTTATTATTATTATTATTATTATTATTATTATTATTATTATTATTGTTGTTGTTGTTGTTGTTGTTGTTGTTGTTGTTGTTGTTGTTGTTGTTGTTGTTGTTAGCATATATTGATTATTGATATCTTTTAAGCTAAAAGTTCATTTTTAACTGTTCTATATTTTTGAAATCCTAGCGAAAAGACCTTCTAAACAAGACCATCACTGGATATATTTTAAACGTTTAGACCTGCAAAAGACTTGTTTGATTTTCACTATTGACAAATTGATTCAAATACATTTCACAAGTGATAACAACTATTTTAGAAAATGATTTTAGTCATTTTAGAAATGATTTTAATTGTTTCAAAAATAAAAATGATTGAGATATACTCACATGTGTTCCATAATGTAAAGCCTATATATTTTTCTATAAGTCAAACTTTACTAAGTTTGGCCAAGTTTAGAGATGGAACCATCTATATCTATAATGCCACACATATATAATATGAAAATACATGTGCGACTGTACCCAATGGTATGGATTTTGTATTGTAGATGTAATTAATTTTCTCTAGAAACTTGGTCAAAATTTATAAAGTTTGACTTCTAGAGAAAAAAAATCTATAGGCACTACATTAGGGAATGGAGGGAGTATGTTGTAAATATATACTAGCAAGTGCTAAAGCAGGTGAAATAAAATTGAAATAGGTACTGAAGTGTTTGATTGAAAATATTTCAAATACTGAAATATGTAATATGCGAAATACTAAAAAGAAAGTGAAATTGAAACAAGTACTGAAATAAGTGAAATGTGCAACATAACTTTTTGTGCGGGGAAGGTGAATGAGATCCATTTCAACTCACAGTCAAGGAAAGCAGCCTAGACCACTTATTTTAGTGGGAAACCAACACCGTTAGAAAACCACCATTGGCCCCTTCTGCGCAGACCACCACGCGCACAAGCACAAGTCGACGACCAAAAACAGAGGAGGAAGAAGAAAAGGCAAGGCCTCCAAGATCTCGGCTCCGAGAGAGAGATCTGAGAGAGAGGTGCTTCGGAGATGCACGACTTCTGCTTCACGATCCCCTACGGGTTCGCGGTCCTGGCCGGCGGCCTTCTGGGCTACCTCCGCCGCGGCAGCACCGCCTCCCTGGCGGGCGGCGCCGGCGTGGGCGGGCTTCTCCTCCTGGCAGGGTTCGTCAGCCTCAAGGCCTTCGAGAAGCGCCGCAACTCCTACCTCGCCCTCGCACTCGAGACCCGTACGCTCCGTCTCCCTTCCTCCAATTTCAACTGCGCATTTAATTTATGCTTTGTACTTCATCGCAAAAGAAAAGAAACGGATAGCTGCACGGTGTCTGAGACTACCTCGCCATTTTCTTGTTTCTGTATCTTCGGATCATACCATTTCAGAAGAAGAAAAAATGTTTTTGTCATTGATGGTGGATGATACGTCACTGGTTAAACTAATGCGAAGTGGGCGGGGCATCATGGGAGTTATGCGATCTCAATGTGAATGAAATTACTAATAGAGACGGTGGTTTCCAACATTTTGTTTTGGTTAGGATCAGGATTTTGTGGTTATTGCGCATGCAGGGAATTGGACTAGAGATTTCTGCCCTGGTGTCAGTGCAAATTGGTGTCACACGGAATGTCCTCTTTGCTGTTAGTGACGCAGAACCGGTCCTGACATGTATTCAGACGTGCTTGAACATACAAAATTATAAGTGGAATAGTTGTATTTCTCGGCCTAGTAGCCATTTTCATTTAGGACATGGCAGGAGTAACTGTTGTTGACTTTGGAATGGTTTCTTTGTGGTTATCATAGAATGCATTGCCGTAAATTGCTTCCTTCAAAATTGCAGTTAATTACTTTCAAAAAAAATTTGCAGTTAATTGCATTGGTGTAACATAAGATTAAAGGTGAATAGACTTTACTGAATGGGACTTTGAGCATAGTCAACGGAATGATCAGACAGCAGGGCACTGATCGCCCCCCTTGGCATTGTAAGTTGCACACTTGCTTGGGTCCTGGAGTTTCTGAATACCTGGTGACCAGGTTAATTCGTTATCCGTCATTCTTTAATGGAATGTGTGTCAATGTGTAGTTGGAACCTGCGATACCTTGTCTCATGTAGGCATGTCGATGCTGGATTATTGGCTTGATCCTTCCAAATTTTATTTTGATGTTTGATTTGGACTGATATTCGGATCCAGTTTAATATGAACGAGTTACTTGTAACTACAAACTTTGAGGCTCATTAGCAAAGCATCTTTTGGGATTGTAGGTTTCTAACTCAATGAACTGTAGCTTTGCTTTTACATCTGTGCTGGAATGCTTTGAGCATATCGTCATATCTTCGTTCCACAGAACTTTAACTGGAACATTGTTTGCTCTAGTAGAAAAGCAACATGTTAATCACCAATGATTGAATCCGGAAATAAAAGGGAGTCCTCCCCATTAGGAATGAGGAAGCTTATGCAAGAAATGTAGCTACTCTTGTGGGCTTGCCTGAAACATGAGTCCTTGATCTGTTGATTCTGCTCTAACCGTGCATTTATTTTGGTGTGGAACAGTTTGCGCACTGGCCTTGACCTTTGTTATGGGGCAAAGATACCTTGAAACTTCAAAGATAATGCCAGCTGGTGTCGTTGCTGGCCTCAGGTAACCTCATTTCCTTTTTCTTTTCCAACCATACACCCGCACTGGATTATACAACGTTGTGCATCTGGTAGCGCCATGTGAAGAATTTTCATATATTTCATTCATGTCGCTGTTGTGAACACAATATGCATCTCTGACAGAGCTAATTTGTTCACCGTCACAGTGCTTTGATGTCGGCATTCTATCTATTCAAAATTGCTACCGGTGGCAACCATTTCTCGCCAAAGAAAGAGTAGACCGGACGGTGCTTGGCCCACTCAAAGACCATATGGCATATTGTGTTCTGCATTCGAATTGTAATTTGACTGATGCTCTATGTTGTGCTTGCACCTTTGCTCGAATGTTTTGTATGCGGACCTGGAAAGTATTCACCATGTAAATGAACTAACATTTCAATTGTGCTTCGCTGAGGTGCAAACTTGTCTTAATTGCCTGTTGTCATTGAGCAAAAGTAAATACTCCTAATTTCTTGTTCTTCGATTAATCGTGGAGAATTGCTGTCTGGACCATATGGTGTGTGATGGCATAAGTTACACGGCTTAGCGTGTGATGGCATAAGTTACACGGCTTAAAACTTCTACATAGGCCCCCCGCGACAGCTTTGGAGTTTTTTTTTGTTGGAAAGGAACTTCATAAATCAATCGTGATGATTACATTCAGAATCATTCGGAACCAACGTGTTGTGGGCTGTTCCAGTCGACCCATACAAGCAAGGGCGTGACTCGTCACATTCGCGTGCCTACTAATCTTATAGCTTGACTGATGTTCCTTTCTTGAGCTTTGGAGGTTGAAGACAATGCGCCAGGTAACCAACCAACAGCCTAGCTAGGCACCATTGTTTTTGACTGCTTTGCCTATTGGTGGTCCAGAACATTTTCCTGTGTGGCTGATCCGATGTGCGCACAGTTGCCATCACAAAGACGATGAGGCTGTTTCAAGTGGTCCATTGTCAAGGTTGCTGTAAAAATGAAGAGACGATGAGCAGTAACATTGTGTGCATTATTCATCGATTACAGTTACATATTTAATATGCCCTGAAGGGGCGACTGTTACAAGAGAGGTGGGGGGGGGGGGGGGGTGCGATTGTGAACGCGATTGTTACAAGAGAGCTTATAATGGAACTGCTGTGCACACAACCATTGCACGATGGCTCATCTAGCGGTGTGCTGCCGTTTGTTGCCATGCATGGATGGCCTTATTGGATTTGTCATTCAAGAATCGTGTGCATAGTGTTGTGCACATATCAGTGCTCATGCTTAGAATGAGGGAAGAATACCCCTTAAGCCTTTGAAAAAGCTCAAAATCCATGGGAAAAATGTGCTCGATGTGTTGTTAAAACTTCTTCAAACTCAGTAAGAAACACAGAAAAAAAATGATACATCATATAATGGTTATTGCCTCTTTGATAACTCGCGTGGAAAAACCTTTCAATAAATATGCCTTCAAAAACTCTGATGGGAAAAGTATGTACTATGGCATAAAATCTTGTGTTGATATTACCTTATTAGAACCTTGAGAGTAGTAAGTTAAAAAAAAAGATCCTTGAGAGTAAGTAATAAGTTCATAAAGTCTAAACGAGCGTGGAGTTTACAGACTTTTAAACAAGTGTATGCAAAATCTGCAAAGCTTCACAAAAACGAGCAAACTGGGACGTCCACGGGGGTCGGTATGCACCATGGAGAAACCTCAGGCGCAGGTCCAGCCAGCTGTCGCTGTCGCCAAGAGGAGCGCCAGGGGCAGCGCCAACCGCCAAGCACAGCGATAGAAGCACAGAGTCTACAACAGATAATCATGCCCAGCAAGTTCCAATAGTTCAAAGAGGAGCAAGCAAAGATCAAATGACGAAGCAGAACCAAGTTTCGGAGTTTCAGACACAGCAATCTGATAAGTGTACAGCGCACCACGTACATAAGCGCACCACCTCAAGCACACAGATAGGAGATAGTTCAAACATATAAGCCACCCACATAGCACACTTTAGGTTGCAGTCATACAAGTTCATAAAAGAAGGGAATGATCCGGCACCAACAAGGGAAACAGGACCATCTTTATTCGTGTGGTAGCGAGATGTGGGGGCGATGGCAGCAGGTCAAGACCACGCTGGATGCTTAGTCGTCGTAGTTGTGGCGGCGGTGGTGGTGGTGCTTCTCGTAACGCTCCTTCTTCTCATCATAGGAGTCATCGCGCTTCGCATAACGGTTCTTCTTCTCATCATCAGAGTCATCATCCTGTAAAGAAGCAGCACGAAATATTTAGGGTCGATGAGAAATATCTAATTTTAACATAGGAGATTGCTTCTACAGGAAGCATAATGCTTGTCTGCTTCAAGAAGTGCACCAAAAGAAGGGAAAAGAATACAGCGAAAAAGTGGTACAAGCAAGATTGCAAACAATGCTCCTATTGCTGAGGGCTATGGCACAATTTTTTTAGCTTATAAATTTATAAAGATTGCATTTACTCAAGTACGCAGATGATAAGTTATCAAATGTACGATGAGTATGGGTCATAAGATTGCATTCTTAAAGCTAGGTGTTCAATCTTAGACGAATAACCATTAGTGTGCTTTCACTAATTTGTTTAGCTACATTTCTGACAAATTCTTCTGGGAGACAACGATGGATATACCAGACTAATTTACAACCATATCAGTATTTAAGTAAATGATGAATTTGCACAACAAAAAAGTACTCCCACATAGAGTCAATCACTACTGTCAAATAGTCAAAAGAAACACCACATATATATAATCAATCAGTGTTGTCAATGCTCAAAAGTAACATTTACACTAACTCAATTTTTAGTAGAAACGTGAGCATGCTTATTGAGTACTGGGAACAAGAAAAAATTCCCAGTGCACTAAGCATTTCAATGGACCGACTGAACAGAACCATTCATTTTAGCACAACAACTGTATTATTCAGCAAAACATTTTTCACTATCCAGCATTTAAATTTACTACACGAGCAACTCTTTTATTTGTTGAGCACATATAAAGCATGAGTTCTAAATTGTGCATTGGCATGCTAACTCTAACCCTTTCAAAACCCATGAACTGTTGTCAGCTAACGACATGCAGTTGAATGGCAAGAAATGGTTGTATCCATCATCTCCCACCTGATGCAAGACACAATTGCAGCCACGCCAACAGTAACAAGCGTCTAACCTTTCCTTGACCACTAACTAAACAAGTTAATCACAACAAAATGCATAGGCACAAAACAGTAAACGCGCAAGGGCAGGAGCTTGCATGATCATTGACCATTCCATAAACAAGTTAATTGTAACAAAATCATATGCTCAAAACAGTAAACGGAAACGGGTAGGAGCTCACCTGCTTCTTGCGGCCATAGTTCCCGCCGCCGTACCCACCACCATATGAACCCTGGGTCTCCTCTCCATACGGCTTGGGCTTCTGGTACCCACCAGAGCCATAGGCACCTTCATCCTCCCCTTGCACCTTCCTCCCAGATCCATACCCAGAACCACCATAGCCCTCCTCCTCAGTCTTCCTCCCGCCATACCCAGCGCTACCGTACTCCTCTCCCCCCTGGGGCCTGCTTCCGTAGCCCGACCCATAGCTCTCCTCCACCTGCGGCTTCCTTCCGTACCCAGAGCCGTACTCCGAACTGCCGTAGGTCTGCTCCACCTGCGGCTTGGACCCGTAGCCGGAGCCGTAGCCCTCCTCCGGCTGCGTCGTGTTCCCGTACCCAGATCCGTAGCTCTCCTCGGCCTGCGGCTTCCTCCCGTAGCCGGAGCCGTACCCGGACCCGTAGGCGGGCTCCTCCTGCTGCGGCTTCCGGCCGTAGCCAGATCCGTAGGTGTCCTCCTCGGAGCGCTGGGGCTTGGACCCGTAGCCGGAGCCGTAGGCCGGCTGCTCCTCCTGCTGGGGGCGGAAGCCGTAGGCGGGCTGCGGCTTGGATCCGTAGCCGGAGTCGTCCTCCTCCTCACCCCCGCCGCCGTAGGATGGGCGCTGCTCCTCCGCCTGGGGGCGGAAGCCGTAGGCGGGCTGGGGCTTGGGCTTGGGCTTGGATCCGTAGCCGGAGTCGTCGTCCTCGCTGCCGTAGGTGGGCTGCTGCTGCTGCTCGTTCTGGGGGCGGAAGCCGTAGGCGGGCTGCGGCTTCTGGTGGTGGGCGTAGGGGGAGGGCTCCTCGGCGGCGTAGTGGGGCGCGTCGTAGGAGGTGGAGGGGGCGGAGCAGGGGTAGCAGGTCTCGTCGGAGGGCGGGAGCGGGCGGCCGAAGGTGACGAAGAGGTCGTAGCCGCCGCCGTAGGGCGTGGAGTCGAACTCGTCGAAGTCGTCCGGCTCGTCGCGGGACCGGAGGTTGTAGGCGGTCGCCATGGCTGCTGCTGCGCTGGTGCGGGATCGGGGCGGAGATCGGGGGATGGGCGCGAGACGGCAGGAGTGGTGTCTGGTGTGTGACCTGGGAGTCCAGAAGGCGCGTGCTTATGCGATGCGATCGATTAGGGTATGTACAAGGGTTTATCTTAGTGCCGCATAGGATAAATAATAAGATGGAGGAGAGAGAAATCATAAGAAAAGCTTGTCTTATCTTATTTAAGAGAAGACAAGAGATGATCTCTTAGTACAATTTGTCTCACCATATTTTTAGGAACAACTAATTATTAAAGATAAGGCTAAAAGATGACCCATTGTAGACATGTTTTTTTGTCATGTCTAATTTACATGCAAAACTTATGATAAGACTATCTTATCAACCATTGTACATGCCCTTAGCGCGTCGGCGATGTGTGGGGGTGGACGCGAGATCTGTGGGAGTCGCGGGGTGCACGTGGTGGCGAGTGGCTGGGCGGTGGGACTAGGGCTGGGGTTGACCGGGACACCGAGTGAGGTGTTCAAGACGGGCTGCCGACAGGGCACGCTGGACGCGCGGCACCGGAGGTATGGGTGGGTGGTTTTCCGTCGGGAGCGACCGCTCGCGACGGGTGAAAACAGCACGTTCGGCTGCCGCGCCCTGGCCTCGGTGACCGCGTCACCAAAATCACTAGAACATCAAGGCGCGCGTTGCCGCGCCCTCCCTTAATAATGGCAATATAACTACTTATGAGAGAAAGGAAAGTATAATTGTGAATCAAGATATGAATTGAACGCCTCAATTTTTAGCATGGACAACAATATATTTTTAATAGCAAGGTAAAAAATTATTTTGAATACCCCTACTGAAGGGCCAGTTCAAATAATCAACAAATATTATAGAACAAGTTAATCCGCATGAGATTTTACAAATCTTCTACAGACCCCTAAGATAGAAGACAGAAAAGGAAACATTTAAAAGATTGAAGCTGAGTGAAAATAATTAGTTGTGGCATCACGTACAGAAATGACATATAATACTGGATTTTACATTTGAGCTTAAGTATACATAATTTATAATTCTAAGTGAAATTACATAAGTTACAGAATTGTCAAGCTACAGAAGTGGGTATAATATTGAACCTAAAATGTGCATTGGTGCCATGGATGTATGAAATCCAGGGCACATGTCAAGGGCTCAATTTAACATCACATATTCCAAGCAGAAGAAAATTTATCTTTTTTTTTTGGGAAAGAAGAAATGATATCGAATAAGCACCTTATTCATCTAGCACCATATTGTCCGTTGTTTGCATCACTGTGTATTAATTTCTTCCATCAAGCAGCTGAAAATCATTTTATATACAAAACATTGTTAGCATAAGGAAATTAATGGCACCGAGGGTTGCATATTGCCGTGCAACACTTGGCTTGTGCTTTATGTACGGATGCCATGAAGCAGTATTTTACCTCATCGTTCATAACTTGAAGAATTTTTGTGGATTCCCGTGTCATAGGACAAACCACTAAGAAATACCAAGAGATGAAAACATGTGAACTGATGTAAATCCTTCCTAACATTTACATTTAGTAAAAATTAGCTAGGTACGCATACTGCAATCTCATAGTAGGAACTTCATATCTTAAACCAGACAGGCAAACTGAGTGAAATGTCGGCGTATAAAAGAACCTCATGTATTAACTCTTACCACTAATGAAGAATTTGGAGCATAGGGAGAAAACAATACAGATTTTCGATTGGAACTGTGGCAGAGGGTAGCGGGCTTTCCTCCCCAATTCATTACCAACAGCAAACCTTAAAAAAAAATCTCCAAATTAGTAAAGAGGGCAAAACAATTCGTCCGCTCATAAACGAACGCTGCCATGCGCCATCGTAGTCGCAAACTCACTCGCCATCGCCAACAGGTACCGATGCCACCTTGTCGCAATTGCTCGGTGTTCTGCCTGACTTTTTTCTTGTGGGGAGCAGCGGGATGAGCCGGCGGCCGGCGCCCCCGCTGCTGGTGGAGGCGGCGTGCATGCCGCTGGAGGTTTTGGGAGTTACTGTTGAGGTGGCCTTTTTTTAGGAAAGGAACACAAGGGAAACGAACCGCACAGTGGGCTAGAATGAAGGCCCAGTTAACTGTTTTTTGGTCCAAATGATGAGAGAGCGCGCAGCTCGTCCCCCGGAGCAGCGGCCCGGGCACATTGGGCCGAAGATGATGTTTGCGGTAATAGATTAAAATGGTCATGGTGCGTGCGGCGGGAGGGTAAACCAATCTGATGTGTTCGTACGTGAGATCCGACGGCTGAAAACGTCAAATTGCTGTGGATGGCTGTAGCTGGCTTTGTTTTACTGTTTTGTAATGTGGCCGCGCACCGGGTAATGAGGCGACTGTCGTCTGTGTTTACCGTGATTTTTACTGGAGAAGACTCGCCAAAATGTATGGGAGTGAGTATAGGACCCATGTACCAACGTGCACACTCTTGGTTCCCTCAAAAAAAGAAAAAACGTGCACACTCTTGGAGTTGATCAGGGGCGAACAGGCCAGTTTCCGGCTGCGAGGTCAATAGAGACCATTCGCATGCTCCATGCGCGACGATCCGCTGTCCGTCATTCATCGCGAATAGATTGTTGTGGACTGGTGGTGATGGTCTACTGCCACTGATAGGATCTCCCTTATAGTAGTATGGATTAACAGCACTAGCTCTCGATTACAGGTTTAATTCGAGTACAAGAATGGAGGAGGAACTAGGGTTCGGGGGAAAAGGGGAAAGTGGTAGCTGACGGTACCTAGGGTAGGGTCATGGACCTGTCCTAACTACCCTACCCAAGGACATCTCTAGAAGAAATCACCTTTCAATTGACTTGGAGGTGGTTTACTCGACGGACTCGAAGACACTCGACCACGATGCAACCACTCGACCAAGAAGCAATCACCTTTCCTAACTACCCTACCCAAGGTCATCCGTAGAAGAAATCACCTTTCAATTGACTTGGAGGTGGTTTACTCGACGGACTCGAAGACACTCGACCACGATGCAACCACTCGACCAAGAAGCAATCACTCAACTGCCAGGAGACCTAAAGTCACTCCGCACGCAAACGGTCGGTCGTTAAGTAGTTTTTATGGTCATCATAGCACTTTATTAGAGGCGTTACCAGTAATGCCCAGCCTTAAACCCTGCATAACTGAGGGCCGGAGGGGTCTGGCGAACTCTATATAAGCCACCCTCCTCCTCAGTGTAAAGGGTTCGCACCCCTGTAACTCATACACACATAATCCAGTCGACCGCCTCCGGGCTCCGAGACGTAGGGTTGTTACTTCCTCCGAGAAGGGCCTGAACTCGTAAACCTCGTGTGCTTACTACTACTCCATAGCTAAGATCTAGCCTCTCCATACATACCCCCCTACATCACTGTCAGAGTTAGAACCACGACAGTAGGCGCCCACCATGGGGCTGGAGTCTTAGCGCCTAGTTGGAGAAGTAGCGATTTTTCCGATCCCTTTGATCATGGTTTCGAGCGGAGTTTTGGTGGAGGGCCGCGAGATCCGTCTCGGCGCGCTCACGTTCATCGCCGACGACTCCGCTTGGCTTCAGGAGGCTCCACTTGACATCGACGCGCTCCCCGTCCGGGGCGACTCACTTTCGCGCATGCGTCCGTGGTGTCCTTCTGCAGCAGCCGTCGACCCAGTATCGGTCGGCTTCTGTGGCGTCCTCCCTCCCTGTCTCCCGCCGGCGCAAGCGCTCCGGTCGGTCGAGGCTTCAGAGGTGGGTGAGGCATGCGGTGGCCCGCCAGTCGGCCACCCCACAAGTCGCGGCGATCGAGCCCGACGAATCCCTCTACGGCCTGTTCGACTGGCTCCGCAGAGACCGCGTCCGAATGCGACAGCAGTGACCCAACGGCGGAGGTTCTGGTAATCGATGGACCACGCAGTCCTCCCGGTTTTCCCCGCACTGACGGAGGCGCAGGTGAAGGCGACCCGTCGCATCCCCATGAGGAGTATCTCCTCGAGCCTCTCACGTCGCTGCAGAGAGAAGAATTTCGTCGCTGGAACATGGATGCACTTCACACTCCTATCGTTGGAGAAACCCCCGAGGCCCGTGCCTTGGAGGACGCGCGCTTGGCTAACTTGGCTGAGCGCACTCGACTGGACAACCTCCAGCGAGCACTCGACGAGCGAGCGCGTCAACGGGTTCCAGAATCCAGTCGACGTCAGCTCTTTCCGCCCCCGTAGGTATATCGAACTCCGATTCAGAATTTAGCAGCTGCAACCCGTATAGCAGAGTCAATTCAGTCCTCCTAGTCAGAGGCTGGCAGAGGTTTGTTGCAGATCAGAGCGTTACTCCGGGCAGCAGGAGACCAGAATTCCGCTGTTTCTCAGTCGCGGAACAGGATCCATAGTCGATCCATTGCAGCAGACACAGTCCAGTCGGCCCACAGCCCAAGATCGCCCCCGAGGCATGAGGGACGTGGAGACCGGCGTGATCAGCACAGGAATCGTGAGCAGTACGATCACCGATTCGATCGTGACGATCGACGTCGAGTGCCCACACCTCCCACGAGGAGTGGATCATATGTGCCCCGACAGCAGGATGACAAACGCCCTCATAGTGTTGGGCGGAGGATTTCAGACGACCCCAGGGAACCAGGCTTTGATGCGAGATCCATTCTCGTTCAAGGTTTGGTCGACAGGAACAGGGCTCACCGGGAAGGCCACGACAGAGATGCGCCTACCAGTAGCCGAGTACATGTTTCAGGGCCAGAGTGTTTCGATCGAGCCATCAGGGCCGCTGTGATTCCTCCCAACTTCAGATTGGCGACTGGAGTCAGTAAGTTCACCGGAGAGTCCAAGCCCGATACTTGGCTCGAAGATTACCGAGTGGCTGTCCAGATTGGCGGTGGCAATGATGAGGTAGCCATGAAACACCTGCCTCTCATGCTAGAGGGCTCGGCCATAGCGTGGCTGAATCAGTTAGCACCCAGCAGCATTTACACTTGGGAGGATCTCGCCCGAGTGTTTGTCACAACATTTGAAGGAACATGCAAGCGACCTGCAGGTCTTACAGAACTGCAGTCTTGCGTGCAAAAGCCGAATGAAACCCTGAGGGATTACATCCAGAGATGGATCACGTTGCATCACACAGTTGAAAATGTGTCTGATCACCAAGCAGTCTGTGCCTTCAAAGAAGGCGTCAAGTACAGAGAATTGAATCTGAAATTCGGTCAAACCGGAGAGATGTCTCTGAATCGGATGATGGAGATTGCCACCAAGTACGCTAATGGTGAAGATGAGGATCGACTCCGGAGTGTCAAGCATAAGTCAGTCGCCCAGGAAACTGGAGGAATTTCCAATCGGAAACAGAAGCGGAAAGCCGAGCCAGTTGCTCCTGGAGAAGCCCTGGCTGTAACCCAAGGAAAATTCAAGGGGAAACCCAAGGGACCTTGGAACCCCAAGAAAGTTAAAGACCAAGACGGAAATGATGTGTTGGATTTGTCGTGTCACATCCACACCAAGAAAGATGAAGAGGGTAAACTCATTTACCCGAAACATACCACTCGACAGTGTCGGCTCTTGATTCAGCAGTTCCAGGGCAAACAGTCCAAAGATAAAGAAAAGGAGTCGGACAAAGTTGAGGACAAAGAAGATAGTGATGATGGATATCCCCTGGTCAATTCCACCCTGATGATTTTTGCTGATGTTGAAAGCAAAAGTCGGCTGAAAGTTATCAACCGCGAGGTGAATATGGTTGCTCCGGCAACACATAGTTATCTGAAGTGGTCTCAGACTGCCATCACATTCGACTAGTCCGATCACCCCACGCACATTGCCACCCCTGGGAGGCAAGCTTTGGTGGTCGACCCAGTTGTCGAAGGCACTCGACTGACCAAAGTCCTGATGGATGGTGGCAGTGGTTTGAACATACTGTATGCAGAGACGTTGAAAGGAATGGGCATTCCGATGTCCAGACTTAGTACCAGCAACATGAGTTTCCATGGAGTCATTCCTGGGAAGAAAGCCGAGTCACTCGGCCAGATTGCTCTCGATGTGGTTTTCGGTGATTCAAAGAATTACCGCAAAGAAAAGTTAGCATTCAAGGTTGTGGATTTCCAGAGAGCTTATCACGCTATTTTGGGAAGGCCAGCTTATGCACGCTTCATGGCTCAACCATGTTATGTGTATCACAAATTGAAGATGCCCGGTCCCAAAGGTGTGATCACTGTTATGGGCAATCGGAAGAAGGCAGAAGAGTGTTTTTAGAAAGGTTCAAAGATTGTTGATGCTCAGATGGCAGTGGTCGAGCTGCAGGAGTATCAGAAGACTGCAGATCCGAGTGATTTGCTACGTGCCAAGAAGCCCGCTTCAGAATCAGCTTTCCAATCGTCTGGTGAAACGAAGCCGGTTAACATTCACCCAACCGATCCCAATGCTGCTCCGACTCATATCTCAACAACACTCGACTCCAAATAGGAAGAAGCGCTCATCCAGTTCCTCCATGAGAACTGGGACATCTTCGCATGGAAGCCTTCTGACATGCCGGGGGTTCCCAGGGGGCTGGGTGAGCACCGTCTACCAAAGGTTAAGCCTGTCAAAGAACATCTTCGACGGTCCGCCGTCCAGAAGAGAAAGGCCATTGGCGAGGAGGTGGCTCGGCTCTTGGCAGCAGAGTTCATCCGAGAAATTTACCACTCCGAGTGGCTCGCCAATGTTGTCATGGTCCCCAAGAAGGACAAGTCACTTCGCATGTGCATTGACTTTAAACATATCAATCAGGCCTGCCCGAAAGATCATTTTCCTCTACCCAGCATCGACCAGATAGTCGACTCGACTGCGGGGTGTGAGCGTCTGTCTTTTTTGGACGCATACTTCGGGTACCATCAGATCCGTTTGTATGGGCCCGATGAGATAAAAACAGCTTTCATCGCTCCATTCGGATGCTTCTGTTATGTTACCATGCCATTCGGCCTCAAGAATGCCGGGGCCATGTTCATGAGGATGATTCAAAAGTGTTTGCTCACTCAAATCAGTCGGAATGTGGAAGCATACATGGATGATATTGTGGTCAAGTCACGAAAGGGTTCCGACCTGCTGACTGACCTTGCCGAAACCTTTGCCAACCTCAGGAGGTATGATATCAAGCTTAATCCATCAAGGTGCACATTCGGAGTTCCCGGTGGAAAGTTACTCGGTTTTCTCGTTTCCGAACGGGGAATCGACGCCAATCCAGAAAAGGTTGGAACTATACTCCGGATGAAACGTCTTGTGCACGTGCACGACGTCCAAAAGCTTATAGGTTTCTTGGCCTCTCTAAGTCGATTCATCTCTCGTCTCGGTGAAAAGGCATTGCCTCTTTACCGACTGATGAAGAAGTCAGACAAGTTCGAGTGGACTCCAGAAGCTGATGCAGCGTTTGCAGAGCTCAAAGCTCTGCTCTCCACCTAGCCGATGCTTGCTGCCCCTATCAGCAAAGAGCCTTTGCTGCTTTACATTGCAGCCACGGGACAAGTCGTCAGTATAGTGCTTACGATCGAGCGGGAAGAAGAAGGAAAGGCCTTCAAAGTTCAGCGCCCAGTATATTATATTTCTGAAGTTTTGACTCCATCAAAGCAAAGATATCCTCATTACCAGAAGCTTGTATATGGGATTTATATGACCACGAAGAAGGTTGCACATTACTTCTCTAACCATTCCATTACAGTCGTCACGACACTCCATTGTCAGAGATTTTGCACAACAGATATGCAACTGGTCGAGTGGCAAAATGGGCGATTGAACTCCTTCCCCTAGATATCAAGTTTGAGGCAAAGAAGGCTATCAAGTCCCAAGCAATTGCAGATTTCGTCGCCGAGTGGATTGAACAGCAACTACCGACTCAAGTTCACTCGGAGCACTGGACCATGTTCTTCGATGGGTCTAAGATGCTGAATGGTTCCGGTGCTGGGGTAGTATTGGTTTCCCCCCGAGGAGATAAGCTTAGATATGTTCTCCAGATTCACTTTGATTCCTCCAATAACGAAGCAGAATACGAAGTACTTATGTATGGGTTGCGCATGGCCATTTCACTCGGCGTCCGTCGCCTCATGGTCTATGGCGACTCAGATTTGGTGGTTAATCAGGTGATGAAGGAGTGGGACGTCAGAAGTCCAGCCATGACTGGTTATTGCAATGTAGTGAGAAAGTTAGAGAAGAAATTCGAGGGGTTAGAGCTTCATCACATACCCCGACTAAAAAATCAAGCAACAGATGATTTGGCAAAAATAGGTTCCAAGAGAGAAGCCATTCCCAGCAATGTTTTTTGGAACACATCCACTCGCCGTCAGTTCAGGAAGATCATTTTGCTGATGAAGCCCCGTAGCCAAAGAGTGCCACGGATCTGACTGAAGTCGAAATTCCAGCAGTGGTCGACCTAATCATGGAAGTCTTGGTAATCACCCCCGACTGGACGATACCGTACATCGCGTATATCTTAAGGAAAGAACTCCCGGAGGACGAAGAAGAGGCTCGACAGATCGTCCGCCGATCCAAAGCCTTTACAGCCATCAAGGGACAGTAATACAGAGAAAGCGCGACTGGAGTCAGTCAGAAGTGTATAACACCGGAAGAGGGTCAGATAATCCTTGATGATATCCACTCGGGGACCTGTGGTCATCATGCGTCCTCTCGGACAATTGTGGCTAAAGCATACCGAGCAGGATTTTACTGGCCGAGAGCAAATGAAATGGCAAAAGAGATAGTCGACAAGTGTGAAGGATGTGTTCTATTCCAATATGTCGCACAAACCCGCGTCAGCCCTGAAGACCATTCCACTCGTCTGGCCCTTCGCTGTTTGGGGACTGGATATGGTTGGACCGTTGAGAACGGGCAGGAGCGGTTTCACGCATGTGCTTGTGGCGGTCGACAAGTTCACCAAATGGATTGAACTAAGCCTATCAAGAATCTTGATGCTTGCACTGCTATCAGTTTCATCAGAGAGTTGATATTCAGATATGGAGTCCCGCACAACAACATCACTGACAATGGGTCAAACTTTGATTCAGACAGGTCCAAGGCTTTCTACGCCTCTCAAGGCACACGAGTCGACTACGCTTTAGTCACTCACCCCCAGTCGAATGGACAAGCGAAAAGGGTAAATGGTCTGATTCTCAAAGGGCTGAAACCCCGACTGATGCGCGATCTCAAGCACGCAGCAGGCGCATGGGTCGACGAGCTCCCATCAGTTCTTTGGGGATTAAGGACCACCCCGAATCGGTCAACTGGAAGAACCCCGTTCTTTCTGGTCTACGAAGCGGAGGCAGTCTTGCCGAGTGATTTGCTTCACAATGCACCCCGAGTCGAGCTTTACTCCGAAGATGAAGCAGAATAAGCCCGGCAAGACGCAGTCGACCTCCTGGAAGAAGAAAGAGAAACGGCTATGATCCGATCGACCGTTTATCAGCAAGACTTGCGTCGATTCCATGCCAGAAATGTGAAGAGTCGAGCCTTCCAAGAAGGAGATTTGGTCCTCCGAGTGGATCAACAGAAACCACACAAGCTCGCTCCTACTTGGGAAGGTCCCTTCATCGTCACCAGAGTCCTCCATAATGGAGCGTATCACCTTTACAATGTCGATCGCCAGATTGATGAACCACGAGCTTGGAATGCGGAACTGCTCCGCCCCTTTTACACTTGAGTTCTCACTCGGATGAGATGTAATAAGAAAAACTTCTATAGTCTATTTATCAAAGACAAGAGTGTTACAATTTTTCCGATAATTGTTGTTGCTTTTATTTACGTGTGAAATCCCCCAGTGGGTGGCTTAGCTACGAATCCGTTTCGCCCAAGTCTGTAAAAAAATTCCTACTGAGTGGTGAGCCAGCCTCCCACTCGGAGGCTTAGCTGCGAACCCGTTTCGCCTAAGTGTTTGAAAATCCTACCGAGTGGTGAGCCAGCCTCCCACTCGGGGGCTTAGCTGCAGTCCAGTACTCGCCTAAGTTTGAAAAAATCCTACCGAGTGGAGAGCCAGCCTCCCACTCGGGGGCTTAGCTGCAGTCCAGTACTCGCCTAAGTTTGAAAAAATCCTACCAAGTGGAGAGCCAGCCTCCCACTCGGGGGCTTAGCTACAGTCCAGTACTCGCCTAAGTTTGAAAAAATCCTACCGGGTGGAGAGCAAACCTCCCACTCGGGGGCTTAGTTGCAGTCCAGTACTCGCCTAAGTTTGAAAAAATCCTACCAAGTGGAGAGCCAGCCTCCCACTCGGGGGCTTAGCTGCAGTCCAGTACTCGCCTAAGTTTGAAAAAATCCTACCGAGTGGAGAGCCAGCCTCCCACTCGGGGGCTTAGCTGCAGTCCAGTACTCGCCTAAGTATTTAAAATCCAACCGAGTGGAGAGCAAACCTCCCACTCGGGGGCTTAGCTGCAGTCCAATACTCGCCTAAGTATTTAAAATCCTACCGAGTGGAGAGCAAACCTCTCACTCGGGGGCTTAGCTGCAGTCCAGTACTCGCCTAAGTATTTAAAATCCTACCGAGTGGAGAGCAAACCTTCCACTCGGGGGCTTAGCTGCAGTCCAGTACTCGCCTAAGTACAGAACATGTCCCAATCTGCAAGGATGACGAGGTGCAAGTCGACTGCTACCTTCTCCTTCGGAGCTGCACCACAAATACAAAGTTGTTTCGAGTGAGGAACAAGCTCCACTTGACAAGCCATCCATGAAGATATTCAACGATAAATCAAGTTCGGATAAAACCCAAAGGTCCCAGACCTCGGATCAAAGTACTCGAGCCTTTAGCTCGAAAGAGTTTAACGGTTACAAAATCCACTCAGCATTCCGAGGCAAATTTAAGGTGAAGCGTAAAAGTTTTTATTCCTCAGGCAGAGGACTGGAAGGGGCGACGAACTGGTCCAAGTCAATCCTGTCAGCAATTCGAGTGGCAACAGCGATAAAGGTCTCCATGAAGGACTGAAAATTGTGCTTCCTGGTATTGGCAACCTGGATAGCAGGCAGCTTTTCTTCTCGCGCCTCCTTGCAGTGAACACGGACCAGGGACAGAGCAACGTCAGCACCGCACCTCGCGGAGGATTTCTTACATTCCTGCACTCGACCTGGAACTTCATTCGGTCGAGTCATCAGAGACTCGAGATCATTTTGAAGTGTCGTTCTAGGCCAGAGCGAGGTGTCGATCCGTGACACCGCAACCTTCAATCGAGCAAGGTAATCAACCACGCCAGCAACACGAGACTCCAGTCGGAGCACGTTCATAGCAGCCTCATCCTTCACTGGAGAATTAATGGGGTCCAAATCTGTCTCCACTCGACTGGTCTCCTCCTCGAAGTTCTGGCAGAATTATGTAAACACAATTCAAAGATAAGTCAGTGACTCTGCATGAGTTTGGTGACAACAAGTCAGTCGGGTAGGAGTGATTACCCTCAAGCATGACGAACAGCTTCTTGGCGAGTTCACTGAGATAAGCCTGTAGATCGTTCTTCTTCCCTACCAGTTCACTTGCCTTGTCACCCAGAGCTATCTTGTCATTCTTCAGACGGCTGACCTCGTGGTTAGCCGCGTCGAGGGCGATTTTTAGTCTGGAGTTCTCCTTTTCAAGGGTATCGACTGAAGCCAGTTTTTCTTCAGCAAGCTCCGTTTTGTTCAAGGCTTCCTTCTGCGCTTCGGCAAGGTCATGGTCCTTCTTCTTCAGAGCCTCCTCCATTTTATCTGTGAAATGTCAAGTGAGATCAACATCAAGAATGGGCAGAAAAGAAAAAGACAGTCGTCAAATGCTCACCAGCCATACCTTTTGCTTCGTCTCTCGCCTTCTGCAAGTTTTCCTGAGCAAGCTTCAAATCAAGGTTGAGCTGGATCTGTTTGTTCTCCAATTCAGTGTAGCGAGCCACAAGCTCGCAAGATTTCTGTGAATAATCAGTCGACAGATGTCAAAGGTAGGTTGCTTCCGAGCAACTAAGAGAAAAATTACGACGGTTCTAAGATCATAGTCGAATCAAAAATATTGGACAGTAATCTCGGGGACTACACCCAGTGGGTGCACTCAGCGTGCCCCCACTGGTTTGGCCAAAAAAAAGTCGACTGCCCGCAGTCGACAATGTCCAGTTTCAAGATTCCATTCGACATGGCCTGACCAGACCGAGTGAAGAAGTTCAAATAAAGCAAAACAATATAAAGACTACAGTCGACTGCCAACAGTCCACCGTAGTCTCGGGGACTACACCCAGTGGGTGCACTCAGCGTGCCCCCACTAGTCCAAAGTACTCAATCGACACACCCAGTGGGTGTACAGATACAAAGATCTTCGGAAAAGAGAGTCTTCAGATAGTATATCCTAACAGAACAAGCGGTGATCGACTGACCCGGACATTGCTCTGAAGGGCTGATCTCGCGTCATAAGCTGCTTGGCTGGCTTCTCGGACCACCTTCACTTGCTCCATCATGATTCCCGCCTGGCGTATAGCCTCCTTAGCGGCACCCACTTGATCCTCAGGGACGTGGTGTGTGGAAAAAAGCGAAGGCGGGTCTGCAGTCGACGATGAAGGCCGGACACTCGTCAGAGGCACAGCAAAAGACACAGAAGTCCGAGTGGTATTACCACCCTCCTGAACTACGGCCTCATGCACTGATGTGGTTTGTGGGGTCTTGCTAGTCGACGCCTTCCTATTCCTTCTCGCCCTCAGCGGCACTTCGTCATCATCATCAGGGAGGTCAATGACATGAGGAGGAGCTATAAGAAAAATCCAAAGTTAAAAATGAAAAGCCCAATCGACCGGAAGAGACCGTCAGTCGACTAAAAGCGGAACATCAGAAATTATACCGGGGTTGGAGGTAACAGCATCTTCCATCTCCTGGTCATCGTCCTTGGCAGAGATTTCAGAGGTAGCAGCACTGCAAGTTTCGAAAGCCAGTCGGTTTATTCAATGAATCGACCAAGAGTCCTTCCATGTTCAACAAAAGAAAACAAGTTCTATTGTTACCCGGAAATGGTAGGAACAGTCATCTTCATCTTAGGCAGGGCCTTTGGCGGTTTTGACGGCGCCGCTCGTGGATACTTGGGAGCTTTTTCTGTCGGTGCTGGGGAAGAAGTCCGAGGGCGTTTCGACGACTGCCCAACAGGCACAGTCGCCTTACCACGTTCGCGCGAAGGATCGTGTGTGAGCTTGGATCGCCTCTCCGAGCAGGGAGGTTCGACCTCTTCCTCCTCCTCTTCACTAGAGTCGTCGTCGTCGTCCCCCTCCCCTTCGCCGTCAGATTCCCACTCCTCTCCACTTTCGCCTCCGCTCGCCTCCCCCTCCTCGGCCTGCTCCTGTGCTCCGTTGGGCGTCGAGTATATCTCAGTAATAGCCTGGAAGACAGGAAACAAGACAAAAGTCAATCGACTGATTCAAAGATGACAAAATAAAAAAAAGCGAGATTACAGTCAGAAATGCAAGGTCAGACCTTGTCTACTTTGTATGATTGGTCGAGTGGAGGAATCCTCCTGGCTCCTCGGGGGTTGTCCTTGTTCCCAGTGATACTCGACAGCCACCCTTCCAGCATCTCGTCGGTGACTTCCTCCGGATGAATCCGAGTGGTGTCTTCGAGACCCGAATACATCCACATCGGGTGGTCACGAGCTTGAAGCGGTTGGATGCGCCTCCGGAGGAAGACCTCTAACAAGTCCATGCCAGTCACCCCCTCACGGACAAGCTGATCCACTCGACCGACCAACACTTTGACTTGCGCCCTTTCTTTTGGCGTCACTTTCAGAGAGGAAGGTTTTTCCGCTCGGTTCAGAGAGAAAGGGGGAAGCCCAGTCGACTGTCCTGGGGTCACCGGGTCTTTACAGTAGAACCAGGTCGACTGCCACCCGCGGACCGACTCAGGAAAAGTGATAGACGGAAAAGAGCTTTTACCCCTCATTTGGATCGCCAGACCCCCGCACAACTGAATCACTTGCGTCCTCTCATCACTCGACTTGGCTTTCTTAACCGACTGAGAACGACAAGTGAAAATGTGCTTGAAGAGCCCCCAATGGGGGCGGCAACCCAAGAAATTCTCGCACAAGGAAACAAAGGCAGCAAGGTACACAATGGAATTTGGGGTAAAGTGATGGAGCTGCGCTCGGAAGAAGTTCAAGAAGCTCCGGAAGAAAGGATGAGGAGGTAGAGAAAATCCGCGATCAATATGGGCGCAAGTGGCGGGAATCACTTTCACAGGACGCACTCACCATCACGAGGCTGGGGCTCGATCTCGCTCCCCGGGAGGCGCGCAGATTCGTGCGGAATGAATCCCCCCTCAACCAGATCATCAAGATCATCTTGCCGGATCGCCGAAGGCATCCAGTCGCCCTGGATCCAGTCCTTGGGCAGAGCGGACCTCGAAGAAGATATGCCCCGACCGGACTTCTTCGCCTTCCCCTACGCCGTCGCCTTCTTCGCGCGCTCCAGAGCCACCGTCTTCTCCTTCCCCATCGTCGCCGACAAAGCTCAAACGGGCCGGCGGCACCGAGGCATGAGCGGAGGTGGCGGAAGATTTTGCGAAGGAAGGGGGAAAAGTGAGGGCCCACTGTTCAAAAGCCCTGGGCCGGCAACTTATATAGGGCCGCTTCCGAGTGACTGACCTGTAGGCCCAGGCAATCCTACCAAATCCCGCAACAGTCGTGCGCGCTATACGTGGCGAAAAAGGTGGCACGGAGATCGAGGAGGCTCCGTTCTATCCCATCCGATTACTGCGGCCGCCTCCGTCCTGCGCGCTTCCCGAAATTCGAATCCCGCGAAATCCGCCGGCTGCAGAACAACTCGCCAGACGGAAGACCTCCTTCACACCGTCACTCGGAACTTTTCAAGTAAAGAAATTCACTCGACAAGAAACTATGAATGGATCAAGGCGACCGGAAAAGAAGTTGCCGTCGTCAGCCGGGTCCCTTGATCCAAAACAAGATATGTTCAAGACACGAAGAACGAGTCAGAAAAGCTTTCAACTCCTTCCCCACTCAAACCTCGATCCATTCGGGGGCTAATGACGAAGCCATGTACCTAGGGTAGGGTCATGGACCTGTCCTAACTACCCTACCCAAGGACATCCCTAGAAGAAATCACCTTTCAATCGACTTGGAGGTGGTTCACTCGACGGACTCGAAGACACTCGACCATGATGCAACCACTCGACCAAGAAGCAATCACTCGACTGCCAGGAGACCTAAAGTCACTCCGCACGCAAACAGTCGGTTGTTAAGTAGCTTTTATGGTCATCATAGCACTTTATTAGAGGCGTTACCAGTAATGCCCAGCCTTAATGTACTTTAAACCCTGCATAACTGAGGGCCGGAGGGGTCTGGCGAACTCTATATAAGCCACCCCCCTCCTCAGTGTAAAGGGTTCGCACCCCTGTAACTCATACACACATAATCCAGTCGACCGCCTCCGGGCTCCGAGACGTAGGGCTGTTACTTCCTCCAAGAAGGGCGTGAACTCGTAAACCTCGTGTGCTTACTATTACTCCATAGCTAAGATCTAGCCTCTCCATACATACCCTCCTACATCACTGTCAGAGTTAGAACCACGACAGTAGCCGCCGCCGCCTCCGTGATCCACTGGATGGCTCTGCCTCCGAAGACTGGGGCTTAAGTAGTCACCGCACGGGCCTGGGCTGCTGTCACCCACTCCGGGCCCAACACTCTCTTGTTGGCCATGCGTGCACGCTTGGGCCATGCACCGTGGGCTGGTCAGCTCCAGGGTTGCTGACATCCTCCCCTCCTTGACCAGCGGCTTGCCCCCAAGCCGTCGCCAGCGGGAAACGAGCATGAAGTGCTTCTTTATCTTCCCAGGTGACAGCCATGGTTGACGGATTGGACCAACGGACCTGCACTTGTTCGACAACTTCTCCTCTTCTCTTGCGCCATCGTGTTTAAAGGATCTCCACAGGCACCACCAAATCGTCAGTGCAAACCGGAAGCACAGAAGTAACCACAGTACCTGGGAGAAGTGCTTGGCGAAGTTGCGATACATGGAACACGGGGTGCACCATCGAAGAAGCTGGCAGTTGGAGTTCATAAGCCACGTCGTTGATCTTGCGGATGATAGGAAACGGCCCGTAAAACTTGAACGACAGCTTGTGATTGGCACGCGGAGCAACAGATGTCTGAATATAAGGTTGCAGCTTCAAGTATACCTGATCACCCACTTGAAACATCCGGACCGAACGCTTTTTATCTGCCTGGTGTTTCATGCACTGCCGAGCTCTGTTGAGATGTTGCTGGACGAGGTCTTGAATGACGCGACGCTCCTCCAGCCACGATTGAATTGAAGGTACAGACACTGTTGTTTCTGCTGTGAGACCCCAATGCCTCGGCTCGTACCCGTACAGCGCCTTGAACGGTGACATCCCAATAGCAGAGTGCGAAGAAGTGTTGTACCAGAATTGGGCGAGAGGGACCCAGAAGCTCCAACGCCTTGGACAAGCGTGAGTAAAACAGCGAAGGAAAGTCCCCAGACACTGGTTGACTCACTCCGTTTGCCCATCTGTTTGCGGGTGATTAGCTGTACTCATCCTCAATTCAGTGCCTGCATACCGGAACAGCTCTCGCCAAAAGTGGCTGGTGAACACCGGATCACGGTCAGAAACAGTAGCACCTGGGAACCCATGAAGCTTGTAAATCTGCGACATGTAGAGCTGGGCCACAGTGGCTGCCGCGTAGGGGTGTGCCAGTGGTAAAAAGTGAGCAAAGCGAGTCCGCTTATCCACCAGAACCCACAAACAATTGTACTTTCCCGATTGGGGCAGACCATCAATAAAGTCCATTGTTATGAGCTCCCAAGGCTGCGAAGGAATTGGCAAGGGTGCGAGCAGCCCCGGCGCGGCTGCGCGGTCCGGTTTGGCCTGTTGGCAGGTAGGACAACATGCCACGTATTGCTTGACGTGGGTCTTCATCTTGGGCCACGCAAATAGCCGGCGCACACGCCTGTACGTCACTGGGAACCCCGAGTGACCACCGAGAGCACTGTCGTGGAAGGCCGAGATGATGCGTTGCTGAAGAGCAGTTGATCCCCCAAGCCAAATGCGATCTCGAAATCGAAGGATACCTCAGACTGAATCTTTTCTTTGGGTCAGGACGGATAGAGAGTTGCTCCAGCAGTTTCTGCGCGTGAGGATTTGCGTTGTAGCTGTTGACAGCATCATCCAACCAAGCCGGCTGGCACGAGGTGATGGCAGATAGCATTTCCTATGGCCTTACTCGGGAGAGAGCATCCGCAGCCTAATTGTCGGATCCTTTTTTGTATTTGATGCAGTATCGCAACCCCAAGAGCTTCGTGAAGGCCTTTTGCTGCCATGGTGTGGTCAGCCTCTGCTCCTCCAAGTGCACCAGTCTGCGTTGATCGGTGAGGATCAGAAATTCAGCGTGTTGCAGGTAGGGTCTCCATTGGTCCACCGCGACAAGTATTGCCAGGTACTCCTTCTCGTATGCAGACAGTCCTTGGTACCTTGGGCAGAGAGCCTTGCTCATGAACGCGATCGGATGACCACGTTGCTGAAGTACTGCTCCAACTCCTTTATCACTGGCATCCGTCTCAATCACGAACTGCTGCGAGAAATCGGGCAAGGCAAGGACTGGGGTTGTGATCAGCTGGTTCTTCAAGGTCTGGAAGGCTTGTTCTGTGATACAAGTCCAGAAAAAAGGCACTCCTTTCTTGAGCAAGTTGAATAGGGGCCGAGCAAGCATCCCAAAGTGCCTGATAAAGCGCCTGTAGTAACCTGCTGTTGGGGAACGTAGTAATTTCAAAGAAAATTCCTACGCACACGCAAGATCATGGTGATGCATAGCAACGAGAGGGGAGAGTGTTGTCTACGTACCCTCGTAGACCGAAGCGGAAGCGTTGACGCAACATAGAGGAAGTAGTCATACGTTCTCCTCGCGATCCGACCGATCACAGCACCGTTACTCCGGCACCTCCGAGTTCTTGGCACACGTTCAGCTTGATGACGATCCCCGGGCTCCGATCCAGCAAAGCGTCGGGGAAGAGTTCCGTCAGCACGACGGCGTGGTGACGATCTTGATGTGTTACCGGCGCAGGGCTTCGCCTAAGCACTGCAACGATATGATCGAGGTGGAATTTGGTGGAAGGGGGCACCGCACACGGCTAAGGAACGATCCGTAGATCAACTTGTGTGTTCTAGGGTGCTCCCCTGCCCCCGTATATAAAGGAGCCAAGGGGGAGGGGCTGGCCGGCCAAGCCTGGCGCGCCAGGAGAGTCCTACTCCCTCCGGGAGTAGGATCCCCCCCCCAATCCTAGTTGGAATAGGACTCCTCAAGGGGGGGAAAGAGAGAGAGGGGGCCGGGCACCTCTCCTAGTCCTAATAGGACTAGGGAAGGGGGGAGGCGCGCGGCCAGCCCTAGGGCAGCCCCTTTCTCCTTTCCACTAAGGCCCAATATGGCCCATATGTTTCCCGGGGGGTTCCGGTAACCTCCTGGTACTCCGGTGAAATCCCGATTTCACCCGGAACACTTCCGATATCCAAATGTAGGCTTCCAATATATCAATCTTTACGTCTCGACCATTTCGAGACTCCTCGTCATGTCCGTGATCACATCCGGGACTCCGAACAACCTTCGGTACATCAAAAATGCATAAACTCATAATAACTATCATCGTAACGTTAAGCGTGCGGACCCTACGGTTCGAGAACAATGTAGACATGACCGAGACACGTCTTCGGTCAATAACCAATAGCGGGACCTGGATGCCCATATTGGCTCCTACATATTCTACGAAGATCTTTATCGGTCAGACCGCATAACAACATACGTTGTTCCCTTTGTCATCGGTATGTTACTTGTCCGAGATTCGATCGTCAGTATCCAATACTTAGTTCAATCTCGTTACCGGCAAGTCTCTTTACTCGTTCCGTAATACATCATCCCGCAACTAACTCATTAGTTGCAATGCTTGCAAGGCTTAAGTGATGAGCATTACCGAGAGGGCCCAGAGATACCTCTCCGACAATCGGAGTGACAAATCCTAATCTCGAAATACGCCAACCCAACATCTACCATTGGAGACACCTGTAGTACTCCTTTATAATCACCCAGTTACGTTGTGACGTTTGGTAGTACCCAAAGTGCTCCTCCGGCAAACGGGAGTTGCATAATCTCATAGTCATAGGAACATGTATAAGTCATGAATAAAGCAATAGCAACATACTAAACGATCGGGTGCTAAGCTAATATAATGGGTCATGTCAATCAGATCATTCAACCAATGTTGTGACCTCGTTAATCAAATAGCAACTCTTTGTTCATGGTTAGGAAACATAACCATCTTTGATTAACGAGCTAGTCTAGTAGAGGCATACTAGTGACACTCTGTTTGTCTATGTATTCACACATGCATTATGTTTCCGGTTAATACAATTCTAGCATGAATAATAAACCTTTATCATGATATAAGGAAATAAATAATAACTTTATTATTGCCTCTAGGGCATATTTCCTTCAGTCTCCCACTTGCACTAGATTCAATAATCTAGATTACACTGTAATGATCCTAACACCCATGGAGTTTTGGTGCTTATCATGTTTTGCTCGTGGAAGAGGCTTAGTCAACGGGTGTGCAACATTCAGATCCGTATGTATCTTGCAAATCTCCATGTCTCCCACCTGGACTAGATCCCGGATGGAGTTGAAGCGTCTCTTGATGTGTTTGGTCCTTTTGTGAAATCTGGATTCCTTTGCCAAGGCAATTGCACCAGTATTGTCACAAAAGATTTTCATTGGACCCGATGCACTAGGTATGACACCTAGATCGGATATGAACTCCTTCATCCAGACTCCTTCATTTGCTGCTTCCGAAGCAGCTATGTACTCCGCTTCACATGTAGATCCCGCTACGACGCTTTGTTTAGAACTGCACCAACTGACAGATCCACCGTTTAATGTAAACACGTATCCGGTTTGCGATTTAGAATCGTCCGGATCAGTGTCAAAGCTTGCATCAACGTAACCTCTTACGGTGAGCTCTTTGTCACCTCCATATATGAGAAACATATCCTTAGTCCTTTTCAGGTATTTCAGGATGTTCTTGACCGCTGTCCAGTGATCCACTCCTGGATTACTTTGGTACCTCCCTGCTAAACTTATAGCAAGGCACACATCAGGTCTGGTACATAGCATTGCATACATGATAGAGCCTATGGCTGAAGCATAGGGAACATCTTTCATTTTCTCTCTATCTTCTGCAGTGGTCGGGCTTTGAGTCTTACTCAATCTCACGCCTTGTAACACAGGCAAGAACCCTTTCTTTGCTTGATCCATTTTGAACTTCTTCAAAATCTTGCCAAGGTATGTGCTTTGTGAAAGTCCAATTAAGCGTCTTGATCTATCTCTATAGATCTTTATGCCTAATATGTAAGCAGCTTCTCCGAGGTCTTTCATTGAAAAACTTTTATTCAAGTATCCCTTTATGCTATCCAGAAATTCTATATCATTTCCAATCAGTAATATGTCATCCACATATAATATTAGAAATGCTACAGAGCTCCCACTCACTTTCTTGTAAATACAGGCTTCTCCGAAAGTCTGTATAAAACCAAATGCTTTGATCACACTATCAAAGCGTTTATTCCAACTCCGAGAGGCTTGCACCAGTCCATAAATGGATCGCTGGAGCTTGCACACTTTGTTAGCTCCTTTTGGATCGACAAAACCTTCCGGTTGCATCATATACAACTCTTCTTCCAGAAATCCATTCAGGAATGCAGTTTTGACATCCATCTGCCAAATTTCATAATCATAAAATGCGGCAATTGCTAACATGATTCGGACAGACTTAAGCATCGCTACGGGTGAGAAAGTCTCATCGTAGTCAATCCCTTGAACTTGTCGAAAACCTTTTGCGACAAGTCGAGCTTTGTAGACAGTAACATTACCATCAGCATCAGTCTTCTTCTTAAAGATCCATTTGTTCTCAATTGCTTGCCGATCATCAGGCAAGTCAACCAAAGTCCATACTTTGTTCTCATACATGGATCCCATCTCAGATTTCATGGCTTCAAGCCACTTTGCGGAATCTGGGCTCACCATTGCTTCTTCATAGCTCGTAGGTTCATCATGGTCTAGTAACATGACTTCCAGAATAGGATTACCGTACCACTCTGGTGCGGATCTCACTCTGGTTGATCTATGAGGTTCAGTAGTATCTTGATCTAAAGTTTCATGATCATCATCATTAGCTTCCTCATTTATTGGTGTAGGTGTCGTAGAAACAGTTTTCTGTGATGTACTACTTCTCAATAAAGGAGTAGGTACAGTTACCTCGTCAAGTTCTACTTTCCTCCCACTCACTTCTTTCGAAAGAAACTCTTTATCTAGAAAGTTTCCGAACTTAGCAACAAAAGTCTTGCCTTCGGATCTGTGATAGAAGGTGTATCCAACAGTTTCCTTTGGATATCCTATGAAGACACATTTCTCCGATTTGGGTTCGAGCTTATCAGGTTGAAGCTTTTTCACATAAGCATCGCAGCCCCAAACTTTAAGAAACGACAACTTTGGTTTCTTGCCAAACCATAGTTCATAAGGCGTCGTCTCAACGGATTTAGATGGTGCCCTATTTAACGTGAATGCGGCTGTCTCTAGAGCGTATCCCCAAAACGATAGCGGTAAATCAGTAAGAGACATCATAGATCGTACCATATCTAGTAAAGTACGATTACGATGTTCGGACACACCATTACGCTGTGGTGTTCCGGGTGGCGTGAGTTGCGAAACTATTCCACAATTCTTCAAATGTACATCAAACTCATAACTCAAATATTCTCCTCCACGATCAGATCGTAGAAACTTTATTTTCTTGTTACGATGATTTTCAACTTCACTCTGAAATTCTTTGAACTTTTCAAATGTTTCAGACTTGTGTTTCATTAAGTAGATATACCCATATCTGCTCAAATCATCTGTGAAGGTGAGAAAATAACGATATCCGCCACGAGCCTCAACATTCATCGGACCACATACATCCGTATGTATGATTTCCAACAAATCTGTTGCTCTCTCCATAGTTCCGGAGAACGGTGTTTTAGTCATCTTGCCCATGAGGCACGGTTCGCAAGTGCCAAGTGATTCATAATCAAGTGACTCCAAAAGTCCATCAGTATGGAGCTTCTTCATGCGCTTTATACCGATATGACCTAAACGGCAGTGCCACAAATAAGTTGCACTATCATTATCAACTCTGCATCTTTTGGCTTCAGCATTATGAATATGTGTATGACTACTATCGAGATTCATCAAAAATAGACCACTCTTCAAGGGTGCATGACCATAAAAGATATTACTCATATAAATAGAACAACCATTATTCTCTGATTTAAATGAATAACCGTCTCGCATCAAACAAGATCCAGATATAATGTTCATGCTCAACGCTGGCACCAAATAACAATTATTTAGGTCTAATACTAATCCCGAAGGTAGATGTAGAGGTAGCGTGCCGACTGCGATCACATCGACTTTGGAACCATTTCCCACGCGCATCGTCACCTCGTCCTTTGCTAGTGTCCGCTTATTCTGCAGTCCCTGTTTTGAGTTGCAAATATTAGCAACAAAACCAGTATCAAATACCCAGGTGCTACTGCGAACATTAGTAAGGTACACATCAATAACATGTATATCACATATACCTTTGTTCACCTTGCCATCCTTCTTATCCGCCAAATACTTGGGGCAGTTCCGCTTCCAGTGACCAGTCTGCTTGCAATAGAAGCACTCAGTTTCAGGCTTAGGTCCAGACTTGGGTTTCTTCTCTTGAGCAGCAACTCGCTTGCCGTTCTTCTTGAAGTTCCCCTTTTTCTTCCCTTTGCCCTTTTTCTTGAAACTAGTGGTTTTGTTAACCATCAACACTTGATGCTCCTTCTTGATTTCTACCTCTGCAGCTTTTAGCATTGCGAAGAGCTCGGGAATAGTCTTGGTCATCCCTTGCATATTATAGTTCATCACGAAGCTCTTGTAGCTTGGTGGCAGTGATTGGAGAATTCTGTCAATGACGCAATCATCTGGAAGAGTAACTCCCAATTGAATCAAGTGATTATTATACCCAGACATTTTGAGTATATGCTCATTGACAGAACTGTTCTCCTCCATTTTGCAGCTATAGAACTTATTGGAGACTTTATATCTCTCAATCCCGGCATTTGCTTGAAATATTAACTTCAACTCCTAGAACATCTCATATGCTCCATGACGTTCAAAACGTCGTTGAAGTCCCGGTTCTAAGACGTAAAGCATGGCACACTGAACTATCGAGTAGTCATCAGCTTTGCTCTGCCAGACGTTCATAACTTCTGGTGTTGCTCTAGCAGCAGGCCTGGCACCTAGCGGTGCTTCCAGGACGTAATTCTTCTGTGCAGCAATGAGGATAATCCTCAAGTTACGGACCCAGTCCGTGTAATTGCTACCATCATCTTTCAACTTTGCTTTCTCAAGGAACGCATTAAAATTTAACGGAACAACAGCACGAGCCATCTATCTACAATCAACATAAACAAGCAAGATACTATCAGATACTAAGTTCATGATAAGTTTAAGTTCAGTTAATCAAATTAATTAAGAACTCCCACTTAGATAGACATCCCTCTAATCCTCTAAGTGATCACGTGATCCAAATCAACTAAACCATAACCGATCATCACGTGATATGGAGTAGTTTTCAATGGTGAACATCGTTATGTTGATCATATCTACTATATGATTCTCGCTCGACCTTTCGGTCTCTGTGTTCCGAGGTCATATCTTATATGCATAGCTCGTCAAGTATAACCTGAGTATTCCGCGTGTGCAACTGTTCTGCACCCGTTGTATTTGAACGTATAGCCTATCACACCCGATCATCACGTGGTGTCTCAGCACGAAGAACTTTTGCAACGGTGCATACTCAGGGAGAACACTTCTTGATAATTTAGTGAGAGATCATCTTATAATGCTACCGTCAATCAAAGCAAGATAAGATGCATAAAAAGATAAACATCACATGCAATCAATATAAGTGATATGATATGGTCATCATCATCTTGTGCTTGTGATCTCCATCTCCGAAGCACCGTCATGATCACCATCGTCACCGGCGCGACACCTTGATCTCCATCGTAGCATCGTTGTCGTCTCGCCAATCTTATGCTTCCATGACTATCACTACCGCTTAGTAATAAAGTAAAGCATTACATCGCGATTGCATTGCATACAATAAAGCGACAACCATATGGCTCCTGCCAGTTGCCGATAACTCGGTTACAAAACATGATCATCTCATACAATAAAATTTAGCATCATGTCTTGACCATATCACATCACAACATGCCCTGCAAAAACAAGTTAGACGTCCTCTACTTTGTTGTTGCAAGTTTTACGTGGCTGCTACGGGCTTAAGCAAGAACTCATCTTACCTATGCATCAAAACCACAACGATAGTTTGTCAAATAGACTCCATTTTAACCTTCTCAAGGACCGGGCGTAGTCACACTCGGTTCAACTAAAGTTGGAGAGACAGTCTTCCGCAAGCCATCTATGTGCAAAGCACGTCGAGGGAACCGGTCTCGCGTAAGCGTACGCGTAAGGTTGGTCCGGATCGTCTCGTCCAACAATACCGCTGAACCAAAGTATGACATGCTGGTAGGCAGTATGACTTGTATCGTCCACAACTCACTTGTGTTCTACTCGTGCAAATAACATCAAACCATAAAAACCTAGGCTTGGATGCCACTGTTGGGGAACGTAGTAATTTAAAAAAAATTCCTACGCACACGCAAGATCATGGTGATGCATAGCAACGAGAGGGGAGAGTGTTGTCTACGTACCCTCGTAGACCGAAGCGGAAGCGTTGACGCAACGTAGAGGAAGTAGTCGTACGTTCTCCTCGCGATCCGACCGATCACAACACCGTTACTCTGGCACCTCCGAGTTCTTGGCACACGTTCAGCTCGATGACGATCCCCGGGCTCCGATCCAGCAAAGCGTCGGGGAAGAGTTCCGTCAGCACGACGGTGTGGTGATGATCTTGATGTGTTACCGGTGCAGGGCTTCGCCTAAGCACTGCAACGATATGATCGAGGTGGAATTTGGTGGAAGGGGGCACCGCACACGGCTAAGGAACGATCCGTAGATCAACTTGTGTGTTCTAGGGTGCTCCCCTGCCCCCGTATATAAAGGAGCCAAGGGGGAGGGGCTGGCCAGCCAAGCCTGGCGCGCCAGGAGAGTCCTACTCCCTCCGGGAGTAGGATTCCCCCCCCCCCCCAATCCTAGTTGGAATAGGATTCCTCAAGGGGGGGAAAGAGAGAGAGGGGGCCGGCCACCTCTCCTAGTCCTAATAGGACTAGGGAAGGGGGGAGGCGCGCGGCCAGCCCTAGAGCAGCCCCTTTCTCCTTTCCACTAAGGCCCAATATGGCCCATATGTTTCCCAGGGGGTTCCGGTAACCTCCTGGTACTCCGGTGAAATCCCGATTTCACCCGGAACACTTCCGATATCCAAATGTAGGCTTCCAATATATCAATCTTTACGTCTCGACCATTTCGAGACTCCTCGTCATGTCCGTGATCACATCCGGGACTCCGAACAACCTTCGGTACATCAAAAATGCATAAACTCATAATAACTATCATCGTAACGTTAAGCGTGCGGACCCTACGGTTCGAGAACAATGTAGACATGACCGAGACACGTCTCCGGTCAATAACCAATAGCGGGACCTGGATGCCCATATTGGCTCCTACATATTCTACGAAGATCTTTATCGGTCAGACCGCATAACAACATACGTTGTTCCCTTTGTCATCGGTATGTTACTTGTCCGAGATTCGATCGTCAGTATCCAATACTTAGTTCAATCTCATTACCGGCAAGTCTCTTTACTCGTTCCGTAATACATCATCCCGCAACTAACTCATTAGTTGCAATGCTTGCAAGGCTTAAGTGATGTGCATTACCGAGAGGGCCCAGAGATACCTCTCCGACAATCGGAGTGACAAATCCTAATCTTGAAATACGCCAACCCAACATCTACCATTGGAGACACCTGTAGTACTCCTTTATAATCACCCAGTTACGTTGTGACGTTTGGTAGTACCCAAAGTGCTCCTCCGGCAAACGGGAGTTGCATAATCTCATAGTCATAGGAACATGTATAAGTCATGAATAAAGCAATAGCAACATACTAAACGATCGGGTGCTAAGCTAATATAATGGGTCATGTCAATCAGATCATTCAACCAATGATGTGACCTCGTTAATCAAATAACAACTCTTTGTTCATGGTTAGGAAACATAACCATCTTTGATTAACGAGCTAGTCTAGTAGAGGCATACTAGTGACACTCTGTTTGTCTATGTATTCACACATGCATTATGTTTCCGGTTAATACAATTCTAGCATGAATAATAAACCTTTATCATGATATAAGGAAATAAATAATAACTTTATTATTGCCTCTAGCGCATATTTCCTTCACCTGCAAGGCCGAGAAACCCTTTGACTTCTTTGACATTGACCGGTGTTGGCCACTCTGCCACTGATTTAACCTTGCTTGGTTCGGTAGCCACTCCTTTGGAATTGATAACGTGCCCCACCTAGACGAGTTGTTGTTGACCGAATGCATATTTACTCAGTTTGACCTTCCATTGATCCCTGCGCAATAGTACCAAAACCTGCCAAAGATGCTCTTTGTGTTCCTCGAGTGTGTGACTGAAAATGAGGATATCGTCGAAGAACATCAACACACACTTCCTGTTGACTGGTTTCAGAGTTGTGTAAACTGCTCCATTGAAAGTGGCTGGGGCCCCCGCCAGACCGAACGACAATACCTTGAACTCAAACTGTCCGAAATGGGTCTGGAACGCTGTTCTGAACTCGTCCCCTTCAGCGATTCGTATCTGATGATATCCTGCTCGCAGGCCCAACTCCGAGAACCACTGAGCCCCTTGCAACTCGTCCAACAACTCCTCGATTATCGGAACTGGAAACTTGGCCACACAAGTGAGAGCGTTGAGTTATCTGTAATCGACACACATTCTCCATGTGCCGTCCTTTTTCTTGACCAAAATCACTGGGGATGAGAATGGACTGTTGCTGGCTTGGATCACCCCCGACTTCAAAAGCTCTGCAACCTGTCGCTCGATCTCATCTTTCTGCTCTGGCTTGTGTCTGTATGCCCTGATGCTAAAAGGTTGAGCTCCTGGTAGCAGCTGTATCTTGTGATCGCACGAGCGCTTGGGTGGCAGCCCTTCTGGTTCTCCAAAGACATCAACGAAATCATCCAATATAGGTTGCAGACATTCAGGAATATGTTGAAGGAAATATGCCCTAGAGGCAATAATAAAGTTATTATTTATTTCCTTATATCATGATAAAGGTTTATTATTCATGCTAGAATTGTATTAACCGGAAACATAATACATGTGTGAATACATAGACAAACACAGTGTCGCTAGTATGCCTCTACTTGACTAGCTCATTAATCAAAGATGGTTATGTTTCCTAACCATGAACAAGGAGTTGTTATTTGATTAATGAGGTCACATCATTAGTTGAATGATCTGATTGACATGACCCATTCCATTAGCTTAGCACCCGATCGTTTAGTATGTTGCTATTGCTTTTATCCATGACTTATACATGTTCCTTTAAACTATGAGATTATGCAACTCCCGTTTACCGTAGGAACACTTTGTGTGCTACCAAACGTGACAACGTAACTGGGTGATTATAAAGGTGCTCTACAGGTGTCTCCGAAGGTACATGTTGGGTTGGCGTATTTCGACATTAGGATTTGTCACTCCGATTGTCGGAGAGGTATCTCTGGGCCCTCTCGGTAATGCACATCACATAAGCCTTGCAAGCATTGCAACTAATGTGTTAGTTGTGAGATGATATATTACGGAACGAGTAAAGAGACTTGCCGGTAACGAGATTGAACTAGGTATTGGATACCGACGATCGAATCTCGGGAAAGTAACATACCGATGACAAAGGGAACAAACGTATGTTGTTATGCGGTCTGACCGATAAAGATCTTCGTAGAATATGTAGGAGCCAATATGGGCATCCAGGTCCCGCTATTGGTTATTGACCGGAGACGTGTCTCGGTCATGTCTACATTGTTCTCGAACCGTAGGGTCCGCACGCTTAAGGTTTCAATGACAGTTATATTATGAGTTTATGAGTTTTGATGTACCGAAGGAGTTCGGAGTCCCGGATGAGATCGGGGACATGACGAGGAGTCTCGAAATGGTCGAGACGTAAAGATCGATATATTGGACGACTATATTCGGACATCGGAAGGGTTCTGAGTGGTTCGGGTATTTTCGGAGGTACCGGGGAGTTACGGGATTACGGGAGAAGTAATGGGCCTTGATGGGCTTTAGTGGGAAAAGGAAAAAGGCTGCTGCGCCCCCCTCCCCTCTAGTCCGAATTGGACTAGGGAAAAGGGGGCCGGCCACCTCTCCTTCTCCTCCTATTCCTTCTCCCTTCCTCCCCTCTTGGTGGACTCCTACTAGGACTTGGAGTCCTAGTAGGACTCCATATCTTGGCCGCACCAATTGGCTTGGCCGGCCTCCTCCTCCTCCATCCTTTATATACAGGGGCAGGGGGCACCCCATAGACACACAAGTTGATCTACGGATCGTTCCTTAGCCGTGTGCGGTGCCCCCTTCCACCAAATTCCACCTCGGTCATATCGTTGCAGTGCTTAGGCGAAGCCCTGCGCCGGTAACACATCAAGATTGTCACCACGCCGTCGTGCTGACGGAACTCTTCCCCGACGCTTTGCTGGATCGGAGCCCGGGGATCGTCATCGAGCTGAACGTGTGCCAAGAACTCGGAGGTGCCGGAGTAACGGTGTTGTGATCGGTCGGATCGTGAGGAGAACGTACGACTACTTCCTCTACGTTGAGTCAACGCTTCCGCTTCGGTCTACGAGGGTACGTAGACAACACTCTCCCCTCTCGTTGCTATGCATCACCATGATCTTGCGTGTGCGTAGGAATTTTTTTAAAATTACTACGTTCCCCAACATATGTTGCCATTCAGTTTGGTCTTCAGATATTGGACACAGGTGCACAATATGACTGACAACCTTGCTTTTGCACAAACTTTGGAGTTGCACTGCGTTGATGAGCAGGCAAGTCGATGATTCAGAGTCATGCCCCTGCAGTTTGACAGTGCCCAACGAAGATTGGAACTCCAGCGACTTGGCATGCCAATCCACCGTCATGGGGCTATTGTGCTCCAGCCAGTCCATGCCAAGGATTGCGTCGTAAGTACCCAAAGCGAGCACCTTCAGATCTGTACGGAAGTCGTGCCCTTGAGTGCACCACTCGCAACCTGGCACCACCGCAGAACATAGGAGTTCACCTCCGTCTGCCACGCGAACGGGACAGGCGCGCGGAAGAGGGCGCGCGCCGGACAGATTTGCTGCAAGGTCTTGATTAATGAATGAGTTGGTACTGCCGGAGTCCACCAACATGAGCACCTCACGGCCTTGAATCCAAGCGCGCAACTGGAATGCTTTGGCTAATACGCCCCCAGACACGGCTGAGAGAGAGATTGCCATGACTGTGTCTTCAGGCGGTGGTAGTTGCATGTCGATGGTGTTGTCGATGCCGAAGACGTCCAGGAGTTCCTCGACGACGTGCAGTTGGACTGAAGTGGGACAGACGTGATCGTGCCCCCACTTTTCGCCGCACTTGAAACACAGGCCGCGGGCGCGGCGATAGTCCCGCAGCGCCTTAAGCTTGGTGGATTCGGCACGTGCTGCGTCCGTGCCTCGTCGATCAGTCGCGCCCGCTACTGGTGCAGGGCGGCTCGGGGGTGGTGGGAGCGGCTGGGGAACCGCTGCCTTGGTTGCGACGTCGGGTGGCTTGGACAGCGCCCCAAATGTGCCCCCCAACACCTCCTCTTGCAAGAGCGCCAACGAGCACGCCGTGTCCAGGTCAGGTGGCCTCTGGACTAGCACCACAGCTCGGATGTCGGTCCTCAAGCCCTCCACAAAACGAGTGAGAAAGTAGTAAGGATGAATAGAGTCAGAATATGAACTCAAGTGATTAATGATCATCTCAAATTTTTCAATATAATCAGCTACTGAAGTGGTTTGCCGCAAGGAATAGAACTGGCGAATCAGCATTTGGTGGCGATCCCGACCAAAACGGGTGCACAACAGAGAAGTAAATGTGTCCCAATCGAACTCTGACAGGCGCTTCTGAATTGTCTGCAGCCAAACTGATGCAGTTCCAGAAAAATTGAGCGCCGCCATCGGAACCCAAAACGCTGTATGAATTCCAAATATGGAAAAGTACTGTTCGCACAGGGTTTTCCAGAGGTTCGGGTTCTCGCCCATAAACTGCGGAAATGAAACTGACGGATGTGCTTGGCCCAATCCAGCGAGCATCTGGCTCGCATGAGCAAAGGGAGAGACCATAGATGGAGACAAGAGAGAATCGGACTGACCGCTTGCTGGGAGCGGCGGCGGCGTCTGGAACGACACCGCCGACGACCCCCGTGCTATGTTGAAGACGCCGTGGCCATCGGGTCCTTGTTGACGGGTCGCCGCGCCGAGCATGGTTCCGGTGTGGACGCCGTGTGTCGCAGGCGGTTGCTGGTGCGGATCTTGCACCGTGGGCGGCTCCTCGCCCTCCTTGGGCGCCGCGGGTTGAGCGGGCTGCAGCGCCGCCACCGCATCGCTCAGATCCGCCACCCGACGCTCCAGATCGGGCCGCCACTTGAGGACCTCGTCGATTTTGGCAGATGTCGCCTGCTGGGCCTTGGTCTGCGCGTCCATAGAGGCCTCGATCTTGGCCTCCAGCTTGGTGAGGAACGCAGAGACGCTCGGATCCATAGCTTCGAGATGCGCTTGGGCTTGATGCAGGCTCCTGGTCTCAACGAGACGCGCCAGAACGCCGCGGAGAGGGTGGGGTTTGGTCTCTGATACCAGATGATAGGATCTCCCTTATAGTAGTATGGATTAACAGCACTAGCTCTCGATTACAGGTCTGATTCGAGTACAAGAAAGGAGGAGGAACTAGGGTTCGGGGGGAAAGGGGAAAGTGGTAGCCGCCGCCGCCTCCGTGATCCACTGGATGGCTCTACCTCCGAAGACTGGGGCTTAAGTAGTCACCGCGCGGGCCTGGGCTGCAGTCACCCACTCCGGGCCCAACACTCTCTTGTTGGCCACGCATGCATGCTTGGGCCGTGCACCGTGGGCTGGGTCGGCTCCAGGGTTGCTGACAGCCACCCCGCCTCCTCTCCGCCAAACGTAATGTTCTTGTCTATGCACGATTTTCACTATTTTTCTTTAGGACCGACTTAACCAAGCATGACAATTGTGAACGACTTGCATATGTTGGCCAAGGATGCAAGTTTAGTTGACAAGCATGACAAATCCGCCATCCTCGCAACAATATAAATTGCCATAAAAAACTTCCATTCTACCATTCCCTCTCAGGAAATCAGCACAATAACCTACCATTTTTATTTTTTGCGGGGAATATACTGTTTATTTCATATGTCGTCCTATTACCTAGGTGACCTTAAATATTTCTAACTAAAAGGGCAGTTATAGAAAACTAATATAAGTATAGTTTTATCTAAAAAGGGCAATTTGCTATGTTCAATAAAACATTTTCTTTCTCACGGTTCCTGCCATAAATCATGATAATGGCAACTATGCAAAAAAAAATCATGATAATGGCAATACCACTACTCCAGGAGCAACTCAACTACCTGAGCACCAGTATTATAAATAAGGTAAATCTGGCACATATAGAAAACAAGGAAATGTGGCAACATATTCTACTCTTCCTTGCCACCTAATTTCAGGGGTAAATGCATACAGTTCATGTTGCAGCAAAGGATCAATTAGCACCCTATTCTATGGGATATTTTTGTACACTTGTTACAGCAAAAAAAAAAAAGAAGAATCAACACTGCTGCTGTAAAGAATAGTGATTTTAGCACAAACAGCAGAGATTTTCTTTGGAAATCTAACTGCCAATTCAGACAAATTTGCCATGGTGTGATATACACAAGGCCCTGGCCACAGTGCCTCTTGATGCTCAAGGTGAACGTATCGATAGCATCTTTCTGTTGAATAAACATGAATCATCCAACTTTGGCTGGAAAACTAAAGACATATAACTAAACAAAGGAGGATCCCATTCTACCTGACACGCTGACTCTGAAATCTCAACTTCGTTATGACATTGCCCAACATCACTATTGTGGACTGTCCTGGAATTTTTCTTCCTTTTCCTTCTTTTTCCTTTGCTTGATGGATGTGTTTATTCTTTGGATTGTCTTCCACCCAATAGATGGACTGAAGCAGTAATGCTCGGCAGATTTCTGCCGGCTTCACTGGAAAATTTACAGCTGTCTTTGGAGGGTAAAACGACCAAAATCTGACCTTTTCCATCACTGGCAAGCATTTGTTGGAGCTATACAAAGAATGGTATAGTTACAGACAGACAGCTGGTGGACGGCAGGAAAAACCAATGCACCCCTTTTGTTTATGTTATCAGCTGATGTTGATCTCTGATTTTTCTTAGTCATCTGCTTCCTGTGCTCGCTGTCTTCGTGGTTGGTTGGCAGACAATTTTTTCAATACTCGTTTTAAGGCAGCCATGATCTCTGAAAATGATGGACGCGTCTTTGGGTCTCTACAATCAGACAAAATACAAACAGAATTCAGACCCTAAGCATATATGTAAGTACAGTTGGAGATGTAAGACTGATAAGGCAGAGAAGAAAAGAATCATGTAACTATCGCTTTCTTTTCCAACTTTGTTGAAAGCATGGCTATGGTAACCTGTTGTTTTAGTATTGGTCATCACATAGTAACATGTGTATGTTGTTATACTAATTACTCCCTCCGTCCGGAAATACTTGTCGGTGAAATGAATAAAAATGGATGTATCTAGAACTAAAATATGTCTAGATACATCCATTTCCTCGGCAAGTATTTTCGGACGGAGGGAGTACTAATTTACTATTTCAGGTATGGTGTATGTTAGTATTTGTGATAAAAAAATTGTATGTAGTTTCTTCAGCATAATGCGAAGTCGTTACTTTATTCCCTCACACAATGAGTCGATAGGTTCTTTCTTGAACACATTTAGGCATATAAAAAGAATGTGAAATTAAGAGTACATCCTTTGCTTATACTCTAGTACAAGTTGTACTAGAGTTGAAACACTTATTTTGGGACGGAGGGAGTACCATTTTATACAAGTGGAAATATTATAGGAACTTCTAACAATTTATCATGCTTACAAGATTACAAGATTCGACTTCTAAACCAGAAACTAGCAACTACAACAAACCCGAAAATACAAATATCCCAATAAAAGTGTCATCTAGAACTTCGCTTGTAAGGAAAAATAGAAACATGATGTTCTTTGGCAAGTAGGCATAGCACCACTAGCTTTCTCTAGCATGCAAAAGAGGGCGATATTTTCACTAGGGGTGCTAGTGTCCTTTTAAACAGTTAAAGGTTAAGCAAAATTGTTCATATTCCACTTTTCTTCCAACTTCTAATAGTTTGGTGTGTGAAACTTACAATCTGAATCATGAATGTATCTCCCATCGCATTACCTCTTAATTGTAGACGTAAGACACACTTAAATTGCAGGCATATGGCACGCAATTTAACCTATGCTTAGTGCCAAGTCTTCTTCTTTGAGCAGTTGGGAAAGAAATAATTATATGGTGAACAAATTATATTCTAAATATGGATTTTCACATCTGTTTGTATAGTGCCTCCATCCGCAAATAGATGGCGTAGAAACTGAGTCAAAAAGTCAATGCTTTCTAAGTTTTACTGGCGTATAAACTGAGTCAAAAAGCCTAAGTTTGACCAAGCATATATACAAAAATATGAAGATAAACAATATCAAATCAATATCAATATATCCACTATTAGATATTTTTTCATAATGAATTTATCCACTACGGAGGGAGTAGTTGTTAATAGCTTATTAACTACGGAGGGAATATATTTTCATAATGATCTTATATTTCTTTACGGAGGGAGTACTAAAATTGAGACACTTATTTTGGGACGGAGGGAGTAGTTGTTAATAGCTTCTTCTATATATTTGGTCAAACTTGGAAGTAGTTAACTTTTTAACTGAATTTATAGGAGATCTATGTAGGGACGGAGGGAATACTTCCCATTCAATATGTCCACAGTTGCTAGTGTAACTACGATGTGAGTAGCAAAATGCACAACGCCTTGAAACAACCAGCATATTGCAGCAAAGTACTCCAGGAAAATAATAGAAACAGTGATATTCTATCAGATAATGATGTATATGAAGCAAGTTAAAGCATACTAACGTCTGCCAGCATCTCTTGATTATCTCTGCTATGGCAGGATCCACCTCGGCTGGAATATCAAGGCGTCGTTCCTGAAAACCAACAGCTCCAACCACTTGCATGGGATTCATACCTTCCCATGGCTGTAACAAGGTACAAAGTTCCCATAATATAACCCCATAGCTGAAAACATCACATCTGCAATGTAAACGGTAAATAAATCATTTGGCAAATAAAATAGGGGAAAAGCACACATATGAGGGAGCAACATGAAGAGCTTACTTCTCATCCGACGGTTCATTTCGAAGCACTTCTGGTGCCATCCATTCCGCCTGCAATTGATGCACGTGGTCAGTAACCTGTAAAAGTATTTGACCTAGACCCAGCTACCAGATCAGCAAACTTCCATGTTTAAGAATACCCTAGATATGAGAATAGCGAACTTGTACATTCAAAATATATAATGCTAACTTGCCCATAGACAGTAAAAACACAGTCGAGGAACAAGATAACCCAGTTGTGTCTAAATACATGCATGGAAATGGCCATATCAAGGCTGTGTTCTTATTGATGTACTGGTATTTCATCATTTAACCATCATTCCAATCCACTCAGTTTCATACCCACAGGAATGCATCACTCAGTGGTAGAAAAACAAGTAACTACGGATAATAAATGATGAATCGGTATGCATCACTCAGTGGTAGAAAAACAAGTAACTACGGAATGCATCACTCAGTGGTAGAAAAACAAGTAACTAGGTTTGTTATCCAGGGACCATGGTCCTTTGTGTAATACTTAGTACAAAGTTGTACCGAAGTTGAGACACTTATTTTGGGGTGGAGGGAGTATATAGAAAGCCCTTACATAATTTTATCTTTTGTGAGCACTTTCCAGGTGTTCAAGACCTTTTGCCACACAAATATATGCAAGTTTAAAGAAGAATCATACCACAATAAATCGAAGTAACTGCCTAATTATGCTTCTGGGCCTGGCCAACAGCTCAACAACCTTCTCCCAACCCCTGAAGCTACTTACAGCAATCTCTAAAATCAAGTCGGCTAGTGTTTCAACTTTTCCTACACAATGGAGTTACAGACCCAAATACATGTTTATGGCTATGCTTGGCAATGATGTAGATTATGACAATCCCATTTTCTCAACTAGCTTGTGCATGTTTTATCATTTAGCTAACCAACTTCTGTTTCTGCAGCTAACCCACAGCAGGTTATAATAAAGTCCAGCACAACAAAGCTCAGCAAGCACAAACTCAGCCTACATTATAGTGAAATAAATAAGTTCATACAAAAGCAGAACCAACACATAAGCTGTCTATACTCTATGTTTTCCAACAAAAAAGGTTTCCTATTCTTAGTTTAGTGGAAAACGTAAAATTAAACACAATCACAAGCAAGCTTACTGTTCCAGCCGTGGATCTTGAGGAAAGGAAGGTACTGTGCTTTATACGTGATAAACCAAAATCACAAACCTAAATAATAACAAGACAATGAAAATGGTTATACAGCAAGAAATGGCAGAAAGAATCCAAAAAATATCACTGTTTACTACCTTCACAACCCAATTCTTGTCAACAAGTAGATTCGGTGACTTCAAATCTCGATGAACTACAACAGGGGTACAATTGTGCAAATAATTCATTCCACGGGCCTGTGGCAAACAAGAACCAGGTAGGCAAGTTAGATACAGATTGTCAAATTTAGTCCAACATTCTGCATATAAGTGAGCTAGGATAACAAAAACACAGGCATACCACATCAAGTGCCATCCTTATACGTTTTCTTTCATCCAACTGGTTGTTGGGGCGACGGATCAACCGAAACAAACTACCTCTGCATTGTGCCATTGTCAATATCACAGTTAGCAATTATGGGAGTCCAGCAGTCTACTGAGAGAAAATATTAAGACCATCACAATCTAGAAAGCTTAAATATACTACTCCCTCCAGTTCGTGATAGAACTCCTTTTGGATGAGAATCGAATCAGGGCTCAAAATACTGATATAGTCGGATTCAAATACATATATAGTCGGATTCAAATACATATATAGTCGGACTCAAATACATATATAGTCAGACGCTTACTAGGCCGTGGACTCAAATATGTTGACTCCATTAGACCAAAGTACTATCTCCCCAATAATTATCTGCACAATAGCTAGTGTTTGATTTCCATGTGTGTAAAAAAAAGTGAGAGTTATTGTATATATGCAGATTCTCTACGTATTGTTCTCAGCCGAGGGTGAGTGTATCTCTCAACGTATGGTTCTCAGCCGGCAATCAGGTCAGGAGTCTCAAAATTGTCGTTAGGAGATTATTTGGAAGTTCGCTACCTCGATTGTATATTCCCAGTTGTTATTTTATTCATTCAAAGATGATACAGTCCAGAAGATCAGGTGACATTCACGAGGTTGATTCGTATCAAGAAATTACACGTTGGTCCTATGGGGACAACAACTTCATCTGAAACTTCTTTGAACAGCGCACACAACTGTTAACCTTTGAGCCAAATACAACCTCTTTCAGTTCCTTTTTAAATGAGGTGACAGTCTGTGAACTAATCACTAATCCGTTTTAGCAAAACAAAAAAAAGGTTAGAGGAAAGATATTAGATCAAGATTATCAAATTCTGGGAAACTTTGGCCTGTAAATTGGCCCCAGTATTGTTCAATTTTGAAACAGTTGCACTAAAAACCAAAAGAAAATGCATCAAGCCATCAAGGGAGTAAAACGTACCTCGGAAGAAATTCAGTCAAGATAGAAAGGTTGGGTATACGAGTGACAGCACCCATAAAAAGAACAACATTTGGATGCCGCAATCTCTTCATTATTCGCACCTATACAACAAATAGCAAGGGGAGTCAGAACTCAGAAGGTCATGAAATGATAGTCCTAGAGGGAACGGCCATGTTATCCATGGTGTTATGTCTGGGGAATAAAAGGGTATAGGTGCGATTATTTACTCATTATGTTGAAGATGAGAAATAAATGAGCGCAGATGAGTGTCGTATTTTCAAACAAGATCAATGGAGGGAGCTTTTGAGAGCTCAACAGGCAATTATTAAGTAATTAACAGTATTGTGAGTTCGACTATTGGCCAAAATACTCTTGCCACAGGCTATGCATACATACAGATCAGATCTTATCAACTCAGTCATATGTATTTCTCTACAATACAAAGGTAACATCAGCCAAACCGAAAGATATATTAATGCTTAAATCCCTATTACTGTCTCCGGGGCACAATGATTGGTTCATTCCCATTAAAAAAAGTAAGCACATCGGTACTACAGCTACAAGAGAATGCATTTTTAATCTTCAGGCATTTGAGTTGCAGAAAGCCATATACCTCAGCTTTTAATTCTTCCAGTATATCACTTGAAATATCTTGTTGCAAGAATTTCTTGACTGCAACTTCCTACAGAAGGAAAAAATTAATATGGTGCAAAAAAGAACACTACAAAATGGTAGTGGAAGACATTAGTACGACTCAAAGAAAACAGAGTGACTGAGAAGGAATGATAGCTAGATCAAATTTTAATTGGTCCATGATTATTATCTGAGGCAAAAGGTAGGAGTCTCTATCTTATCATTATATTGAGAACAACTGTTACAGACAATAAGTTACAAAGCGGAGAGGATTAAAAGCAGCAGTGAAACAAAAGCAGCAACAGACGGAAAAACTGGCCACCACCCAAGCAAAGGAAACAAAGGAAAGCAGGAAAAGTCATGGATTTGTCAGTACTAGTTGAGGTCAAGCAGGACAGTCCAAGCTATCATGGACATGCTTCACTTGTCACTGAAGTCCAGAGCTGAGAGTCATCGTGCATCAACCAAGCGATATTGGCCAGAGTAATGATTTGTTGCTGAAGATCAGCATATTCCACGCCTTCCGCAGGTGCAGGGCACAGGCAGCAAACAGACAGGAATGATGATTCACATAGCACTGCTGCCAGCGCATGCATCATGCTCCCACAGTAACACCAACGGTGGCCGAGCGCGAAGCCAAGCGGTTCAAAGACAGTTGCTGTCCGACTCTTTGGGCACTATCATAGTGAAGCATAATGTGGTAGATAGGTCCATCATCCAACTGCAGGACAACAATCACATCTAGCATGAGGACCCAAGTCTTTGTGACCATTACCACGGTGTTGAGGCAGCCATTGAAAGCAAGCCAGAGGAACACCCTGTGTCTCAGCGGAATGACATGTACAGAAATATAATGCTAGTTTCCAGCACAGGCTGGAAGCAATGGATGAACTGTGGAAGATAAAGTGGTAGGCACTGTTTCATGCACGAGGCATCCATGATTACATTACCAGCAAACATTATTTGATGCCTGAGAATGCAATCAGGTATCTAGGTGCAATTTGTAACAAGAGTTGATAGTGTTGAAGTGAAGAAGATGATTCGTCGTTGCTAAGTTATACACGGTCGGAAGTTAGAATTCTTGCTAATCCTTAGCAATACGTTGTGACTATGATACAAACACCCCATTTTCTTGATTGGAGTTAAACTCATTAGACCAAAAGTGTAAGCTCATTATTCCAACCTGGTGATAATTTCGAAATACATTACATTGTACCAGGCAAGTTGAATTGATTTCCAAATACAATGAGCCATTTAAATGAAAAACTTACTGTTCCATGCCATTCCCCTCTGTACACTTCTCCAAAAGATCCTGAAGCACAGAAGAGGAGAAGGATGTTAGTCCAAAGAACAGCATATTACAATAAAACATCTTTTACGGAGATCTTTATGCTGTCTCGTGGGAAAGCCATGTGAGGCACAAAAGAAAAGAAAGTGGGAAAATAATAAAATAAAACAGTTTTTTTCAAGGGCAATACAACACTATTACAGGGTATGTTTTACGTTATGTCATAGGATAACAATGTCTGGTGAATGGTAGCTCGGTAATACTACAAAGACTCACATAGTTAAAATATCAGCAGAGCTATGAAAAATGATAATTTACAGAAAATCGAGATAATTTTACCTAGCCCAACACGTTCTCCTAGAACAATTTCTTCCCATTGGATCTCAAACTCTGCGACATCGTCCATAGTTACATCAGATCTTACACTCTCTGTCCCGATTGACTTGTCAGAGATCCGTTCAGCTTCCCGAGGCACTTCAACCAAAGCATTTCCTTGCTCGAGAGCATTTTCTTGTCCATGATCAACTTCCAGCTGGTCTTTATCCCAGCAGTCAGGTCGAACTCTATGGACTGGTCCATTTGCCTCCGAAGAACTAGGCAAGCTAATCAATTGACAACCCGGATCCATGTATTCATACTGTTTAACAGCAGCGGATGTAGCAACAACAGCAGCAGCAGTGGCAGCAGCAGCAACAGGCACATCTAGTTTAATATCACTGTTAGATTTAGCTGCAGCAACAACCATTGAAGATGCAACCACTGCAGCAGTTGCAACTGCAGCAGCTGTAACAGGCATTTGCTTTATAAGTTGAAATGGGTATTCCCGGGCAAGTGCAGATGATTCATACAGAGGTAAAGATGGATTACTGTTATCATGGAAATTTGAGGGGTGATATATACCCATTCCTTGGACAGGTTTAGGCCGATAAGGAACAGCCTTTGTTTGGTGTTCATATCCAGGATGAGGTGGCAACGAAGGACCATGATCACTTTCATCATGTGATGTGGATTCAAGCTCATTCATCCGCTTTATCATTTCACCTTTTGTTTGAAACAGAGATGTGTCGTACACAATCAGGTCTTTTGGTTGTTCCCTAGATTCTTCTGAAAACAAATCAGGTGGTGGCACAACTCCATTTTCTAGTAATACAGCATGGATCTTCTCAGCTAACTGGGGATTATCTTTTGCAGCACTAATCATATACTCTGAGACATCTTTCACCTTCGTCCTCCTTACAGCTGGAGCGCTACCCACCTCAGAAGACGAAGGTGAACTTGACGACGACTTATTTGCTGCAGTCGGCTTTTCTTTGTTCTTCACAGCCAAGGTATGGTCTGCATTTCTAGATTCCTTGATAATAGGCAAACTTTCACTACCATGTGAGCCAGCTGATAGTTCCCCCAGTGAACTTGATTGCAAAGATCCTTGGTTACGAGTCTGGCTAGTTGTTACACCATACGGATCCACAACATTGGTAGGTGTGGATCCTTTTGACTCGTTTTCAAAAGAACCACACACAGAACTTGAAGGTTCACTAACAGAAGATCCCAACTGAGTGTTGCCGTCATCTTTGTCACCTTGGTGGTTATCTGCAAAGGAACTTTCTTCAAATTCTCTACCCAAGTCTGCACCGTCTGAAGCAATAAGAGTACCAGGATCTGACATGAGATCGACAATGTATTCCCTGCAAAAATGTAAAAGTAGTACATGTAATACCATGACAATGTATTAATGTAATGCAACTCTCCATTTTTCTCACTGCAAAAGTGGCGTAACATAAAAATCTGTCAAGGAATCAGTAAGTACCTTCCATCATTCAATTTCACAATGTTCAAGGCTCCATCGTCTGATCCAGTGTACTGCCTTCCTTTGACTAGTCGACAAGGAACATCAAGGTTGTCGGTCAACACCTAGGTTCATGTTTGTACAGAAGTGGGTATTAACATACTGTCATCGACAACTAATTGACTAAAGGACTGTGTATGCATTGCACCTATCAGAAACTCAGCTCAAGGACTAGGAAGTGTACAATAAGAATATAGTCAGGTTCTGTGCTACTGCTGGGAAGGAGAGGAAGAATATGCTCACGTGAATTTATCTACTGAACTTAAATTTGAGAAAATAGATCAGGTATTGCATTTGAGAAATAGATGGGCCTTAACACTTTCATGTATTCTATATCCCGCCAGATAAACTTTTTAATTAGAAAAAGGAGCTGGCCACAATGAAATAAGTTACTGACCTTAAAAAGCAGTGCACGGTGACGAGCCAGGCCAATTGTGAGGCGGCCAAGAGGCATGACGGAGCTTCTAATACTAGCTCTCAGAGAACTACTCATATTCTGGTACTTCAACAGCACGTTTTCTGGATCAACAACTGGCCCACCCATGTGGTTTGCCACTAAAACAGCTAGCCTCTGAATTAAAACACGGCCAACAGAATGTGAAGTTTGAGAGCAGAAGTCAACGGCCATGATGAGTGCCTTCTGCCCAAGGTCTACAAGTTCTGAGTCTTGTGCTCTGTTGACCAACACAGCTTCTGTTTTAGCTCCAAGAGAAAAAGGTTGCTGATGCAGCTCCATCAGAGAGGGTATGGTTCGCAGTGTGGGCTTGCCCCCAGTGGCCCAAATGTCATAGAAACCATCCAATATTTTGTCGTCGTAGCTAAGGGCACTGAAACTCTGTGAAGCACGAACAAATCTACCATATAAGGCAAGTAAGAAAATTGTAAGAATCGCAAAAATGTAGGGCAATATTCACTTAACAGTCTCTACTCTCTAATTACGGAAGGATCCGTGGTGGATATTCCGGGACTGTTGGTTGAGTGTTCACTAAACAAATTACTGTTAGCCCATATCTTCGAAAGTAGCAGGTTGGCACGTTATTTCATTTGGATTTGATAATGCAATCGACTTAGAACTTCTTATATCAGTGGACTGAGCGTAGCCATCAGAATAGCATCAACATGTTTTCCCCCCTTTTTTACAGTTGGATGAGAATCTATGGCTCACGGTTTAGGCTGGGAATTAAGAAATCCTCAGTCGATTGAGCCCTGGTCGTCCTCGAACCCAGGTGCTATTGCTCACAAGTCACAAACATCATTGTGGAGCAACCAGTGAAGCGAAGGAGCATATATCATATATCCAGCTAAGTTGCCTAACTACAGTAGCAACAAAAAATTTGGTCCATCCATTCGGTGACGATTGAATTGAACAGTTATCGAAAGAACAACACCATGATCGGCACGTATTTTCAGCAAACAAATGAAATGTGTGATACAATCTGGTTTCAACTAACCTACTGGGTGTACTTGAGCAATCCAACGGACAGTTGCATCATTAGAGCACGAGTAAGATCCCATCGCAGTTACAATGCGAATGTGTAGGATCAGCTGATGCAGGAGGAAGGGATGAAAAGGTAGTAGTTACCCAGTAGCGGAAGGCGACGACCTCGGCAGCGGAGCTCTGGAGCGGGCAGGAGCCGAGGCTGATCTGCTTGGCCACCTCGATCTGCATCGCCTCGGGGTCCTCCCGCGCGCTCATCTCCAGCGCCAGCTGCATGTGGTACTCCTCCAGCTCGTCCTCCCGCTTCTCCTGCTTCTCAATCTCCCTCTTCCTGTCCTCCTTCCGCTCGTCCCTCCTCGCCGTCTCCTCCTCCTCCGCCTGCCTCTCCCCAATCGACGACGCCAGCGCCAGCTCCTCCGCCTCCGTCTCCACCGCCGCCGCAGCCGCAGCCGCCAGCAAGGGCGGCTGCGGCGGGTGCGGGCGCCCGGCCACGGAGCTGAGCCAGCTCGAGATTCCAGAGGACGCGTGGTGGCCCCCGGCTCCGCCGCCGCCGCCGCCCTTTTTGGAGGACGGGAGGGGAGGCGCGGGCGACGAGGCGCCGTCGCCGGCGGAGTCGCCGATGTGGAGCTTCCTGAGGAAGTTCTTCATCGCGCACGCCCGCCGCCGACGCCGCCGCCGCCGGCGCTATCTGCTGCGGTGGTGGTGCTGCTGGGGCGGTGGCGGATCCGACATCGCTCCGGATGCAGGCAGGCTGAGGAGACGAAGCGGCTATAGGCTATAGCCTCCCCCCTGTAGCCAAGAGGAGGCGGTATTGACCTGCTGCTGCTGCTGCTTACGAGCGGCCCAAAGCCGCATTAACTTAACCCCAGCTTATTATTTGCTCCGCTGCCACCGGCCGGCGGCTGCCCGCTTGCTTGCGGCCGCGCCACACTCTTTTTTCCCTTTCTGTGTAGCCGACGGGGTGCTCTTAGCTTAATTCCATTTTAAATGTAGAAAAATCACTGGTAAATCGGCGCTTGAGCGCGATTGGTGCGCACTGTGCGCAATCAATAAAGAAAGTTTTGTTTGGGGTAACAGGGAAAGTTCTCGCTTGTTGCGGACGAGGGGGGCACGCCTGGTTGGGACGGGACTATGCACACCTCCTGTCCATGACGGGTGGGTCCGCGCCAGGTGAGCGCCCGCGCGGCAGGGAGAGGGACGTGCGGTCCGTGGACGTGACGTCGTCATGACTACTCGCGGAAGCGGCCGAGGAAAGCGACGGGAAAAACTTGCGGGAGGGGCCATGCAGGAAGGGGAGCCGGGAAAGCGAAGGCAGGCAGTCCCGGCACGCGTGGACCCGGCCCATCGTGGGCGAGGCGGGGCTCCCTCTGCCTCGTGGGGCCTGGCGCACGGGTGACGGCAGGCAGGCAGGACCGTGGGGCCACGCCACATCCTGGCGTCCCACTTGCCGCCGGACGTGCCGCGGCGCTGCGAGCAGGGAGGGAGGCAACTTGGCCGGCTGCGCCTCGAAAGCCCCGCACCAGGCCGTGCGGGGCCTTGGATCCCGAGTGCGCCCGCCCGGGCCCGCGTGGCATTGGGCGGACCGAGGACCCGCGCGAGCCACGCGGTTGACAGTGGGTGGGGCCGGGTGGCTGAATGGCTCAACTTGGACGCGGGTGGGGGTGCCTGCTGGCCTGCAACTGGGTAGGGTGATGGGCGTGGTGGATCGGCCGGCCCCGCGGAGCAGCCACTAGGCGGTGGGCCCCGATAGTTTTCTTGTGGAATTTGGGGCTGTGGCCGGGTTGGGTGGCGTGTGTTTCCTAGTGGCGGAATCTTCTAGGTTCGCGTTGCGATTTGGGTCTGCGCACGTGGCTCTCGCTGCCAAGTTGGCATTGAAGATTCTGGCTAGCTTCGACGGTAATTTCGGGCGAGGGCTGGACGTCAGTCTTTTTTTTTATCGTAGGCTGGACGTCAGTCTCAGTTGGACGCCCAGAGCATTTAGGTACATGGCAACTTATTTTGAAAGAAAATGTACATGGCAGTTTTTTTTAACTTGACATATGTCAGATTTAAACATTTTTGTCATCTACTTTTTAATTCATAGCATTTTTGTGTTTCAAACATGGCAATTTCAAGGTCTTTTTATACTGCTCCAATGTCAAAGCTTTGGGAATTTTTACCATATTTTATGGCAACTCTATTATTAAGAGCATTAATTTTTTAATAACATGGCAATTTTATTTTTAAGAGGATGATATTTTTTATCATGGCAAATTCCTGTGTGTAATTTTTATGTTATTTAAAATGAAAATAAAAATCATCGCAAACTATGTGTTTTTTGCACTAATTGCCATGAAGTTTATTGTTTAACATCAGTTTAACATCATGGCAAATTATGAACTTGTTGAAGTACAACTTTTGTACAAACTGTTTTGTAGAGGACAATGGCAATTTTAAATGGACATTTATAAATTTATGTTTTCTTTGCCTTTTCTGTATAGGAAATGTTTGTTTCCAATTGATGGCAATTTTTCAAAGAAAAAAAATCTGCTCACTGGGTCTCTGGGCCAACCGGGGGGGGGGGGGGAGCCGCTGGAGGCTAAAACCCCACTAGAACGAACGTTCGAGGGGAGCATTTCATTCGCTGGTTTGGTCCCCCCCCCCCCCAAAGTGAACTGTAGGATCGTAAGGGGTATCTACAGGGGGGTGAATAGACAACTAGCACAAGCCAACGACCAATTTTAACATGTTTGACATCTAGGAAGGTTTTGGCAAAGGCTAGGGTAATACAAACACACCATGCACATGCATTTATAGAGTATAGGAAGCGAAATATAAAGAATATGCAAGTGCAAGAAAAGTAAGGAGTAGAGTTTAGGAGTTTCTTAAACACAGTGGTGACACGGAAGATTCTTTTTTACTCATAGTTCCGATATGTGGTGCTATCATGTCCACGTTGATTGAGGCTTCAATCTGAAAAGATCATGGTTGCGAGATTCCTCCGAGGAATCGAGTCCACGAAAGGCTCAAACCCACGAAGGGTCCATGAAAAAGCAACCTTGCCTAACCCCTCGTGGCTTACGCCCATGAAAGACTAGCCTCACTTGGGGTAGATCTTCATGAAGTAGGTGATCTTCTTGTCCTCACAAACTTCTTGGTTTCTCCACTAGATTTGGAGACTCCCAAGCACACCTAGCCAATCTAGAATACACACCCTCCAAATGTTAATAGATGGTATTGTTGGTGATTTCCTCCCTAATCTTTTGCTTCAAAAGATAATCTCATCGACACTAAAACTTTCTCATATTTTTTGGCTTTTGGGTATGAGAGGTTTGGGTGGAAAGCAATGAGGGGACTAGAAAACAATGGATCAATGGTTGGAGTGGAATTCCATTGAACTCGGCACAAGGAGTGGAATTTCTCTCAGAAATATGGATGTGAAATGTGTTGCTTCAATAGAGGATGGTGAGTTGGTGGGGGTATATATAGACAACACAAAAATCTGACCATTACTCATCTTTTAGCACATCTAGGTGGATCGACTGAAAACACTCGGTTAGAACGATATCTACAAAAGGTTTGAACTTTAGATATTACGGTGACTCCGGATGAAACTGATTGGTGGCTCTGAGTTGTGCTGACCTAAGCACTTTACACACTGTGGTGTCTCCGACTTAAACTGTTCAAAAATTCTAAATGAATTTCAGTAGACAACAGAAGGTTGGCAAGTGCTCTTCAGTGAGACCGAAAAATTATGGTTTAGGACAACGACCATATCACTGCGACTCGGTGACTCTGATGGTATTGGTTCAATGAGTCTGAGTTGAATGTTTGGTTTGTGATATAGTGGGACTTTGGGAAATTATTTGAGGCTTTTGGATTTCAATCTTTAAGCACTTGAGCAATGAGCTCATCATCTCGAGCTCGTCATCTTTTGATAGTATTGGCATACCTATGGAATCAATGTAATATTTGATCTTTAAACAAAAAATGAAGTCTTGAGGCTTGATCCAACATTTGTCCTTAGCATATTGCGGTGTCCATTTTCACTTCCCTTGTTGCACGTATCTTGAACTTTCCTGAAATATACTTAAGAACAATATTACTCCAAGGATATGCATGTTGACATGAATTGCCAAAAATACCAAGGGATTGTGTGTGCTTTCATGAATGAATCATTTGCTAGGGGAACTTCCCCAACTGGCGATCACCAGATATTAGGGTCCTTCTTTTATTGGACGTACAGAAAGGTTGAAACTTGATGTTTTACTAATTATCTATAGGAAGATTAACTCCGGTCATTAAACTTCTCTTCCCAAAATAATGGGTGTCCTTCTCTAACCCCGCCCTGCCTAGGGTGCAGCTCCTTCGAAGTTGATATGTTCTAATAAAATGTTTTTCCTATGTAGAACATGCATGAAATTTGGAAGACTAACATACAACAATGCAAATAAACATGTGCAATAGGTACATAACATATGCAACATCAAAATTTGCACTGCCAGCCTCACCCACTAGCTAACCGATGGCAGAGCCGGCTAACAGAAGCCTCCTTGTTACTGAATCTAGTATCTCGTTGTGCCAAGCCATCGGGCCAATGGTCCTTTCAAGCTCTATCATTGCAATTTCGTTATGATGATGAGAAAAGGACGCATGAACGATGAGGTGATGTCTTGTACAAAGCACGAGCATGGGTGATACGACGAGCACATAATTATGCATGAATGGATATGAGGCACGATAAGAGGCTAGAAGAAGTTGTAGCATATCATAAGTAGAAGCTAGATGGAGACAAGTCCACCTTACTCCTCGCAACTATTTCCTGGTGTTCACTTTAACCCTGAACTCCAAAAATGGTTAAACTATCCCTTGACGCTCAATAACATTCAGGTTGCACCCCCTCTCAATTTTATGGCAATTGGCCTAGTGTGACAACCACATTGTCACTGACACCTTATCTGTTGGGGAACGTAGTAATTTCAAAAAAATTCCTACGCACACGCAAGATCATGGTGATGCATAGCAACGAGAGGGGAGAGTGTTGTCTACATACCCTTGTAGACTGAAGCGGAAGCGTTGACTCAACGTAGAGGAAGTAGTCGTACGTTCTCCTCGCGATCCGACCGATCACAGCACCGTTACTCCGGCACCTCCGAGTTCTTAGCACACGTTCAGCTCGATGACGATCCCCGGGCTCCGATCCAGCAAAGCGTCGGGGAAGAGTTCTGTCAGCACGACGGCGTGGTGACGATCTTGATGTGTTTCCGGCGCAGGGCTTCGCCTAAGCACTGCAACGATATGACCGAGGTGGAATTTGGTGGAAGGGGGCACCGCACACGGCTAAGGAACGATCCGTAGATCAACTTGTGTGTTCTAGGGTGCTCCCCTGCCCCCGTATATAAAGGAGCCAAGGGGGAGGGGCTGGCCGGCCAAGGGGTGGCGCGCCAGGGAGTCCTACTCCCTCCGGGAGTAGGATTCCCCCCCAATCCTAGTTGGAATAGGATTCCTCAAGGGGGGAAAGAGAGAGAGGGGGCCGGCCACTTTCTCCTAGTCCTAATAGGACTAGGGAAGGGGGGAGGCGCGCGGCCACCTAGGGCAGCCCCTTTCTCCTTTCCACTAAGGCCCACTATGGCCCATTTAGCTCCCGGGGGGTTCCGGTAACCCACCCGGTATTCCGGTAAAATCCTGATTTCACCTGGAACACTTCCGATGTCCAAACATAGGCTTCCAATATATCAATATTTATGTCTCGACCATTTCGAGACTCCTCGTCATGTCCGTGATCACATCCGGGACTCCGAACAACCTTCGGTACATCAAAATGCATAAACTCATAATAACTGTCATCGTAACGTTAAGCGTGCGGACCCTACGGTTCGAGAACAATGTAGACATGACCGAGACACGTCTCCGGTAAATAACCAATAGCGGGACCTGGATGCCCATATTGGCTCCTACATATTCTACGAAGATCTTTATCGGTCAGACCGCATAACAACATACGTTGTTCCCTTTGTCATCGGTATGTTACTTGTCCGAGATTCGATCGTCAGTATCCAATACTTAGTTCAATCTCGTTACCGGCAAGTCTCTTTACTCGTTCCGTAATACATCATCCCGCAACTAACTCATTAGTTGCAATGCTTGCAAGGCTTAAGTGATGTGCATTATCGAGAGGGCCCAGAGATACCTCTCCGACGATCGGAGTGACAAATCCTAATCTCGAAATACGCCAACCCAACATCTACCATTGGAGACACCTGTAGTACTCCTTTATAATCACCCAGTTACGTTGTGACGTTTGGTAGTACCCAAAGTGTTCCTCTGGCAAACGGGAGTTGCATAATCTCATAGTCATAGGAACATGTATAAGTCATGGATAAAGCAATAGCAACATACTAAACGATCGGGTGCTAAGCTAATATAATGGGTCATGTCAATCAGATCATTCAACTAATGATGTGACCTCGTTAATCAAATAACAACTTCTTTGTTCATGGTTAGGAAACATAACCATCTTTGATTAACGAGCTAGTCTAGTAGAGGCATACTAGTGACACTCTGTTTGTCTATGTATTCACACATGTATTATGTTTCCGGTTAATACAATTCTAGCATGAATAATAAACCTTTATCATGATATAAGGAAATAAATAATAACTTTATTATTGCCTCTAGGGCATATTTCCTTCAGTCTCCCACTTGCACTAGAGTCAATAATCTAGATTACACTGTAATGATCCTAACACCCATGGAGTCTTGGTGCTGATCATGTTTTGCTCGTGGAAGAGGCTTAGTCAACGGGTCTGCAACATTCAGATCCGTATGTATCTTGCAAATCTCTATGTCTCCCACCTGGACTAGATCCCGGATGGAGTTGAAGCGTCTCTTGATGTGTTTGGTCCTTTTGTGAAATCTGGATTCATTTGCCAAGGCAATTGCACCAGTATTGTCACAAAAGATTTTCATTGGACCCGACGCACTAGGTATGACACCTAGATCGGATATGAACTCCTTCATCCAGACTCCTTCGTTTGCTGCTTCCGAAGCAGCTATGTACTCCGCTTCACATGTAGATCCTGCTACGACGCTTTGTTTAGAACTGCACCAACTGACAGCTCCACCGTTTAATGTAAACACGTATCCGGTTTGCGATTTAGAATCGTCCGGATCAGTGTCAAAGCTTGCATCAACGTAACCTCCTACGGTGAGCTCTTTGTCACCTCCATATATGAGAAACATATCCTTAGTCCTTTTCAGGTATTTCAGGATGTTCTTGACCGCTGTCCAGTGATCCACTCCTGGATTACTTTGGTACCTCCCTGCTAAACTTATAGCAAGGCATACATCAGGTCTGGTACACAGCATTGCATACATGATAGAGCCTATGGCTGAAGCATAGGGAACATCTTTCATTTTCTCTCTATCTTCTGCAGTGGTCGGGCTTTGAGTCTTACTCAATCTCACACCTTGTAACACAGGCAAGAACCCTTTCTTTGCTTGATCCATTTTGAACTTCTTCAAAATCTTGCCAAGGTATGTGCTTTGTGAAAGTCCAATTAAGCGTCTTGATCTATCTCTATAGATCTTTATGCCTAATATGTAAGCAGCTTCTCCGAGGTCTTTCATTGAAAAACTTTTATTCAAGTATCCCTTTATGCTATCCAGAAATTCTATATCATTTCCAATCAGTAATATGTCATCCACATATAATATTAGAAATGCTACAGAGCTCCCACTCACTTTCTTGTAAATACAGGCTTCACGAAAGTCTGTATAAAACCAAATGCTTTGATCACACTATCAAAGCGTTTATTCCAACTCCGAGAGGCTTGTACCAGTCCATAAATGGATCGCTGGAGCTTGCACACTTTGTTAGCTCCCTTTGGATCGACAAAACCTTCCGGTTGCATCATATACAACTCTTCTTCCAGAAATCCATTCAGGAATGCAGTTTTGACATCCATCTGCCAAATTTCATAATCATAAAATGCGGCAATTGCTAACATGATTCGGACAGACTTAAGCATCGCTACGGGTGAGAAAGTCTCATCGTAGTCAATCCCTTGAACTTGTCGAAAACCTTTTGCGACAAGTCGAGCTTTGTAGACAGTAACATTACCATCAGCGTCAGTCTTCTTCTTAAAGATCCATTTGTTCTCAATTGCTTGCCGATCATCAGGCAAGTCAACCAAAGTCCATACTTTGTTCTCATACATGGATCCCATCTCAGATTTCATGGCTTCAAGCCACTTTGCGGAATCTGGGCTCACCATTGCTTCTTCATAGTTCATAGGTTCATCATGGTCTAGTAACATGACTTCCAGAATAGGATTACCGTACCACTCTAGTGCGGATCTCACTCTGGTTGATCTACGAGGTTCAGTAGTATCTTGATCTAAAGTTTCATGATCATCATCATTAGCTTCCTCATTTATTGGTGTAGGTGTCGCAGAAACAGTTTTCTGTGATGTACTACTTCTCAATAAAGGAGTAGGTACAGTTACCTCGTCAAGTTCTACTTTCCTCCCACTCACTTCTTTTGAAAGAAACTCTTTCTCTAGAAAGTTTCCGAACTTAGCAACAAAAGTCTTGCCTTCGGATCTGTGATAGAAGGTGTATCGAACAGTTTCCTTTGGATATCCTATGAAGACACATTTCTCCGATTTGGGTTCGAGCTTATCAGGTTGAAGCTTTTTCACATAAGCATCGCAGCCCCAAACTTTAAGAAACGACAACTTTGGTTTCTTGCCAAACCATAGTTCATAAGGCGTCGTCTCAACGGATTTAGATGGTGCCCTATTTAACGTGAATGCGGCTGTCTCTAGAGCGTATCCCCAAAACGATAGCGGTAAATCAGTAAGAGACATCATAGATCGTACCATATCTAGTAAAGTACGATTACGACGTTCGGACACACCATTACGCTGTGGTGTTCCGGGTGGCGTGAGTTGCGAAACTATTCCATAATTCTTCAAATGTACACCAAACTCGTAACTCAAATATTCTCCTCCACGATCAGATCGTAGAAACTTTATTTTCTTGTTACAATGATTTTCAACTTCACTCTGAAATTCTTTGAACTTTTCAAATGTTTCAGACTTGTGTTTCATTAAGTAGATATACCCATATCTGCTTAAATCATCTGTGAAGGTGAGAAAATAACGATATCCGCCACGAGCCTCAACATTCATCGGACCACATACATCCGTATTTATGATTTCCAACAAATCTGTTGCTCTCTCCATAGTTCCGGAGAACGGTGTTTTAGTCATCTTGCCCATAAGGCACGGTTCGCAAGTGCCAAGTGATTCATAATCAAGTGACTCCAAAAGTCCATCAGTATGGAGTTTCTTCATGCGCTTTATACCGATATGACCTAAACGGCAGTGCCACAAATAGGTTGCACTATCATTATCAACTCTGCATCTTTTGGCTTCAACATTATGAATATGTGTATCACTACTATCGAGATTCATCAAAAATAGACCACTCTTCAAGGGTGCATGACCATAAAAGATATTACTCATATAAATAGAACAACCATTATTCTCTGATTTAAATGAATAACTGTCTCGCATCAAACAAGATCCAGATATAATGTTCATGCTCAACGCTGGCACCAAATAACAATTATTTAGGTCTAATACTAATCCCGAAGGTAGATGTAGAGGTAGCGTGCCGACTACGATCACATCGACTTTGGAACCATTTCCCATGCGCATCGTCACCTCGTCCTTTGCTAGTGTCCGCTTATTCTGTAGTCCCTGTTTTGAGTTGCAAATATTAGCAACAGAACCAGTATCAAATACCCAGGTGCTACTGCGAACATTAGTAAGGTACACATCAATAACATGTATATCACATATACCTTTGTTCACCTTGCCATCCTTCTTATCCGCCAAATACTTGGGGCAGTTCCGCTTCCAGTGACCAGTCTGCTTGCAATAGAAGCACTCAGTTTCAGGCTTAGGTCCAGACTTGGGTTTCTTCTCTTGAGCAGCAACTCGCTTGCCGTTCTTCTTGAAGTTCCCCTTTTTCTTCCCTTTGCCCTTTTTCTTGAAACTAGTGGTTTTGTTAACCATCAACACTTGATGCTCCTTCTTGATTTCTACCTCCGCAGCTTTTAGCATTGCGAAGAGCTCGGGAATAGTCTTGGTCATCCCTTGCATATTATAGTTCATCACGAAGCTCTTGTAGCTTGGTGGCAGTGATTGGAGAATTCTGTCAATGACGCAATCATCTGGAAGAGTAACTCCCAATTGAATCAAGTGATTATTATACCCCAGACATTTTGAGTATATGCTCACTGACAGAACTGTTCTCCTCCATTTTGCAGCTATAGAACTTATTGGAGACTTCATATCTCTCAATCCGGGCATTTGCTTGAAATATTAACTTCAACTCCTGGAACATCTCATATGCTCCATGACGTTCAAAACGTCGTTGAAGTCCCGGTTCTAAGCCGTAAAGCATGGCACACTGAACTATCGAGTAGTCATCAGCTTTGCTCTGCCAGACGTTCATAACTTCTGGTGTTGCTCTAGCAGCAGGCCTGGCACCTAGCGGTGCTTCCAGGACGTAATTCTTCTGTGCAGCAATGAGGATAATCCTCAAGTTACGGACCCAGTCCGTGTAATTGCTACCATCATCTTTCAACTTTGCTTTGTCAAGGAACGCATTAAAATTTAACGGAACAACAGCACGAGCCATCTATCTACAATCAACATAAACAAGCAAGATACTATCAGATACTAAGTTCATGATAAGTTTAAGTTTAGTTAATCAAATTAATTAAGAACTCCCACTTAGATAGACATCCCTCTAATCCTCTAAGTGATCACGTGATCCAAATCAACTAAACCATAACCGATCATCACGTGATATGGAGTAGTTTTCAATGGTGAACATCGTTATGTTGATCATATCTACTATATGATTCTCGCTCGACCTTTCGGTCTCTGTGTTCCGAGGTCATATCTTATATGCATAGCTCGTCAAGTATAACCTGAGTATTCCGCGTGTGCAACTGTTCTGCACCCGTTGTATTTGAACGTATAGCCTATCACACCCGATCATCACGTGGTGTCTCAGCACGAAGAACTTTTGCAACGGTGCATACTCAGGGAGAACACTTCTTGATAATTTAGTGAGAGATCATCTTATAATGCTACCGTCAATCAAAGCAAGATAAGATGCATAAAAAGATAAACATCACATGCAATCAATATAAGTGATATGATATGGTCATCATCATCTTGTGCTTGTGATCTCCATCTCCGAAGCACCGTCATGATCACCATCGTCACCGGCGCGACACCTTGATCTCCATCGTAGCATCGTTGTCGTCTCGCCAATCTTATGCTTCCACGACTATCACTACCGCTTAGTAATAAAGTAAAGCATTACATCGCGATTGCATTGCATACAATAAAGCGACAACCATATGGCTCCTGCCAGTTGCCGATAACTCGGTTACAAAACATGATCATCTCATACAATAAAATTTAGCATCATGTCTTGACCATATCACATCACAACATGCCCTGCAAAAACAAGTTAGACGTCCTCTACTTTGTTGTTGCAAATTTTACGTGGCTGCTACGGGCTTAAGCAAGAACTCATCTTACCTACGCATCAAAACCACAACGATAGTTTGTCAAATAGACTCCGTTTTAACCTTCTCAAGGACCGGGCGTAGCCACACTCGGTTCAACTAAAGTTGGAGAGACAGTCTTCCGCAAGCCATCTATGTGCAAAGCACGTCGAGGGAACCGGTCTCGCGTAAGCGTACGCGTAAGATTGGTCCGGATCGTCTCGTCCAACAATACCGCTGAACCAAAGTATGACATGCTGGTAGGCAGTATGACTTGTATCGTCCACAACTCATTTGTGTTCTACTCATGCAAATAACATCAAACCATAAAAACCTAGGCTCGGAAGCCACTGTTGGGGAACGTAGTAATTTCAAAATTTTCCTACGCACACGCAAGATCATGGTGATGCATAGCAACGAGAGGGGAGAGTGTTGTCTACATACCCTTGTAGACTGAAGCGGAAGCGTTGACTCAACGTAGAGGAAGTAGTCGTACGTTCTCCTCGCGATCCGACCGATCACAGCACCGTTACTCCGGCACCTCCGAGTTCTTAGCACATGTTCAGCTCGATGACGATCCCCGGGCTCCGATCCAGCAAAGCGTCGGGGAAGAGTTCTGTCAGCACGGCGGCGTGGTGACGATCTTGATGTGTTGCCGACGCAGGGCTTCGCCTAAGCACTGCAACGATATGACCGAGGTGGAATTTGGTGGAAGGGGGCACCGCACACGGCTAAGGAACGATTCGTAGATCAACTTGTGTGTTCTAGGGTGCTCCCCTGCCCCCGTATATAAAGGAGCCAAGGGGGAGGGGCTGGCCGGCCAAGGGGTGGCGCGCCAGGGAGTCCTACTCCCTCCGGGAGTAGGATTCCCCCCCCAATCCTAGTTGGAATAGGATTCCTCAAGGGGGGGAAAGAGAGAGAGGGGGCCGGCCACCTTATCCTAGTCCTAATAGGACTAGGGAAGGGGGGAGGCGCGCGGCCACCTAGGGCAGCCCCTTTCTCCTTTCCACTAAGGCCCACTATGGCCCATTTAGCTCCCGGGGGGTTCTGGTAACCCATCCGGTATTCCGGTAAAATCCTGATTTCACCTGAACACTTCCGATGTCCAAACATAGGCTTCCAATATATCAATATTTATGTATCGACCATTTCGAGACTCCTCGTCATGTCCGTGATCACATCCGGGACTCCGAACAACCTTCGGTACATCAAAATGCATAAACTCATAATAACTGTCATCGTAACGTTAAGCGTGCGGACCCTACGGTTCGAGAACAATGTAGACATGACCGAGACACGTCTCCGGTCAATAACCAATAGCGGGACCTGGATGCCCATATTGGCTCCTACATATTCTACGAAGATCTTTATCGGTCAGACCGCATAACAACATACGTTGTTCCCTTTGTCATCGGTATGTTACTTGTCCGAGATTCGATCGTCAGTATCCAATACTTAGTTCAATCTCGTTACCGGCAAGTCTCTTTACTCGTTCCGTAATACATCATCCCGCAACTAACTCATTAGTTGCAATGCTTGCAAGGCTTAAGTGATGTGCATTACCGAGAGGGCCCAGAGATACCTCTCCGACGATCGGAGTGACAAATCCTAATCTCGAAATACGCCAACCCAACATCTACCATTGGAGACACCTGTAGTACTCCTTTATAATCACCCAGTTACGTTGTGACGTTTGGTAGTACCCAAAATGTTCCTCTGGCAAACGGGAGTTGCATAATCTCATAGTCATAGGAACATGTATAAGTCATGGATAAAGCAATAGCAACATACTAAACGATCGGGTGCTAAGCTAATATAATGGGTCATGTCAATCAGATCATTCAACTAATGATGTGACCTCGTTAATCAAATAACAACTTCTTTGTTCATGGTTAGGAAACATAACCATCTTTGATTAACGAGCTAGTCTAGTAGAGGCATACTAGTGACACTCTGTTTGTCTATGTATTCACACATGTATTATGTTTCCGGTTAATACAATTCTAGCATGAATAATAAACCTTTATCATGATATAAGGAAATAAATAATAACTTTATTATTGCCTCTAGGGCATATTTCCTTCATTATCATCTCCCACGTCCTAGCTCACGCCACCTCCCAACCAGCTGAGACAAGTTTAGCAAAATTACAAAAACAACATGTGTAGCTCATAGAAAATAACTTATTAATTTGCTGCGTCAAAATTTGTTTGGCAATTTGAACAACCTATTGAAAATAAAAACACTACAGAATATCAAACATAATCGACCGAGCTATTGTTCAACTTGAATTACAAACAAATCAAGTATCATCCATTGAGTCTACCTTTTGAAATTATCTAACATTTTGAGCAACAATTTAAGAGACAATAAGTCATTAAATGGTACCTCGATTTTTGGTACGAAAATTCGAATTGCCCATAGATGTTTGAAAAAATCACACACACTTCAACGATTTTAGCCCATTCGGGTAGTTTAAAAGAAAATGATATGTTTTAACTCAAGTTTTTGTCTGAAAATTCAAATTTGGTGTCACTAGGTAGACTAGAAGTTGAGACAATGATGATGTGGCAAGCACATAGGAAAATCTCTGTAAAAGTTGAAGAATGCTGAGTGGAGGGTCTGACGTGTATCGGAAGTTGATGGGGTGGGGGGGGGGGGTATTTTAACCAGTTTTGAAATGGAGAGGATAATTTGAACTTAGCACTTTGAAAATTGAGATGAGAATCTAAACCTCCAAGTTATATCAATGGACGAATATATTTGCGCATATTAAACCATTTTTTGTGAGACGGGAATACTAGGTGTCGAGATGGGATGGGTTTGTCCCGCTCAATCATAAACTCTCCTCATTTCAAAATAAGTGATGTGGTTTTAGTTCAAGGAACAAAGTGAATACCTTGCTTTCACATTTAGATATGTGGCTAAGAATTACCTGGAAAAAAAAGATATGTGGCTAAGAATATACATGCCTTTCTTTTCCTTGATGAGTACATGTATTCAGTTGTAACGAGGGCTAGGGAAGTTTTCTTTTAGTTGGAAGAAGTTAGTTCTTCTCTAAGCATGGGCTCCCAACGGCCAACGTACACCTCTCACTGTCTTAGCCCAGCAAGTTGTTTTTTATTCGATCACCTGGCATGACCTAACTATCATGTTTGAGCGGTGCCAGCTTCCGTCATTCTCAAAATTTTCTAAGCCCGGAACTAAACAAACACGTCATGAGGTGCGTATCGCTCCACCTACAGAAATGAATAAGTGGACTCGGATCAAGCTCGGAATAGTTGTAAGGGTCTGTCTAAACCACAAGATTCAGCCGGGGAATATATTATTCTTCGTCGGGTATGCAATAACACCATTACTCCATTAGTATACTCCTGGTCCGAGCCTTCTAGGCGGGGAAAGAAATGTTCGGCGATCAGATGACTGGACGCGGCCAACTACCAGCATTTTCTTCGCTCGTGACAATATTATCGCCCATCAGTATCAGACTATCCGAAGTGCAATTTGAGTTGTGCCGGTGGCAACGTACGATGCGGTGTGAAAGGAGGAGAAGAAGAAGAAGGAGGAGGAGGAGGAGGAGGAGGAGGGGGAGAGCTGACATGGTCAGCGAGCACGTATGCTCAAAGACAAAGAAAACGGGCAAGTTCAGAGGTCACAGACGGCAAAATTTCATGTTTTGACCATTTTCTAAAAGTTAACTTGGGATCTGATCTCAGTTTGTAAAAATGTCGGTATTTGATCTTTTGCTACCATTAGGGTCTATGAAGATTTTTTTTTGAAAAGGAGGGAGACCCCCGGCCTCTGCATCTAGACGATGCATGCAGCCACTTTATTAATTGTTCACATAAGACCTTACAAAGTAATACAATAGTAAGACTAAAGCCACCGTCTAGGCAACATCTGTCGCTACTCCTATCCAATTGATGAAGGTATGTTGATAGTCTGGGCCTAATACCAAACAGACTTCGCAGCCAAACCTAATATCTAAGAACTGAGGTCCCATCCAGGACGCCTGCCGGGTATGGGTCACCCACCGATCCGGTGCACTCCTCAATCAGGACGCTTGCCAGGTATGAGGCCGCCGCAGCCACCTGTCATCAATCCATCTTCAGAGTTGTACTGTTGCATCTACCTTGCCCGGTGTAACGCCCCGGATTCGATGCGCCAGGTGTCCGCCAGTTATTCGTCGTCATTGTCATGTCATTTGCTTGCGTGTTGCACTTTGCCATGTCATCATCTGCATTTCATATCTTGTCGTCATGTGCATCGCATTTGCATACATGTTCGTCTCATGCATCCGAGCATTTTCCCCGTTGTCCGTTTTGCAATCCAGCACTCCTATGTTTCCCGGCGCCCCCTTTTGCCTCTTTTTGTGTGCGGGTGTTAAACTTTCTCGGAATGGACCGAGATTTGCCAAGCGGCCTTGGTACATCACCGGTAGACCGCCTGTCAAGTTTCGTGCCATTCGGAGTCCGTTTGATGCTCCAACGGTTAACCGGGTAACCGCAAAGGCCTCTTTTGTGTGCAGCCCAACACCCCCTTTAAAGTAGACCAAAACCCATCCTAACCCCCTCCATATTCTTGGTCGTTCGATCACGATCGCGTGGCCGAAAACCGCACTCCATTTGGAGCCTCCTACCTCCTCCTACCTATAAATATGTGATCCCCTCCGAAATTTCGGGTCCAAACCCTAGCTTCTTCTTCCTCCACGCGCCGGACACATCTCCACCCCCGCCGGACATGTCCGCCCGTCGCCCCCGTCCAATAGGACGCCGCCACGTGTCCCCGCGCCTCCTCTCTCTCTTCCCCGCTGCCACGGCCCTGTAGGCCCAGGCGCGGCCCGCGTGAAGCCCGCCGCCGAAGCCCCGGGCCAGAGCGCCCCGGGCGCCTCGCCCGTTCGTCCGTCGCCGCCTCCTCAGGGCTGAGCCGCCCTTCGTCGCCGGCTGCGCCGCCCGGCCCGACCCCCGCGCTCGGCTCCCCGCCGCCGGATCCCGTGCGCCGCTTCCCCTCCGGCTCTCCGCCGCCATGCGCCGTGCCTCCGCGCCGCCTTCCCCGACCCTCCCGGAGCTCCTCCCGTCGGCGAGCCTCGCCGCCAACCGCCGAGCTCGCCGCCCCGCCGCCTACCGCCGCCGGATTCGGCCGGATCGGGTCGGGAGCGACCGGATCCGCGCCCCCGACTACCTCCTCGCCGTCCCCGCTCACCACGACCTCGCCGGAGTTGCCTCGGTTCGCGTGCCGACGAAGAACCCTAGATCTGCGAGGTTGAATTTTTCTCTAAGTCTTTTTCGGATGTTATTTTATTTCCTTGTTTATCGCATCATAACTCTGCATCCGTGGCTCCGTTTTGGGCGTTTAGCATGTCAAATTATTCGTCTCGATGAGTACATCATTTTATCTCATTGCATCATTTTCATTTGAGCTCATCTTGATGCCTGAAATGCTGTTAGAAGAGTGCTAGTTTCTGTTAGTTTCAGATTCTTATCAGCACATGCACTTTTGTCATTTTTGCCATGATTGATGTGTGTATCCTATGAACTGGAGTCCTACATGTGTTTTGTAATATGCCATACTATCTTTCCAGGGGTGTATGCCATGTGTTTTTGTGATCTTTGTGGTGACTAGCACAAGCATGCAAACTAGGAATCATATTGTTGCTGTTTTCAGGGACTTAGTAATTTCACAGTCATGTCTTGTTGTTATTTTAATGCCATGTATTCATGTTGCTACAGTGAGATCCATGCTTCTTTTGGGTATGTTCAGTAAGGTTGTTTTGGTCATATGGTTATGCTTTATCCATTCATGCTCCTGGTTGTATTTATAGGGTGCTCTAGCATGTCCTAATCTTGCTCTACTTTTACTATAAAATGTTCCTGGCAGATTGTTTACGTGTTATTCAATTTTGCCAAGGTTGTTGTAGTTGATCCTTGCATGCTATGTTGTTGTTCTTGCCATGTATAGCTTCTATGCCATGTCTAGTTACTGGGTGTATGCTTAGTTTGTCATGCAATGCCTCGTAGTGAGTGCATCAAGCTCGTAAACATGCCTACTTGTTATCTGTTTATGCCATGCTCCAGTTTTTCACGAAGTCTGAATCTGTTTATGTTTTTGCTATGTTCACATGCTTGCAATTGTATTTTCTGATCCCTTTTGGCTTATGGTCAGTAACTGACTTTTGTTAAATGCTTTGGGTAGATTCATGCCATGCTCTAGTTTGACATGATAGCTTGCTGTAACATGTCGTTTGGTAGCTCTAAACATTGCAACCTGATGTTATTTCTGCCATGTCCTGTGAATTCGCCTAAGTCTGTGACCCTGTTATTATTTGCAATCTTGCCATGCTTGTTTGAGTATGATATAGTGATTTCTGGAGATAGCTCAGTGTTCATGTTTTGTCATGCTTTACCTGTACATCATGTCCATGCCTTTTGTTTTTATATTGAGATCCTGTAGCTTGTTGTTTTGATGCTTGCTAGATGCCTACTTGCTGTTTTGGACAGATTGTTGTTATATCTTGTATAGGGTGTATGTGTTGAACCGTTGCTCCGTTTTGAGTGTGCTCTATACGAAACTTGCTTAGAATTGCATGTAGCTTCATATTATCATGTTGCATCCTTGTTTTGAGGTGTTTGCTTGATGTTTGTATGCATTTTGTATCAATGCCATGCTTACCTTGTTTTGCTCATATCTTCTAGGCCGTAACTCCGAATCTAATGAACTTTATATGTAACTTGACTAGAATTTCGTGTAGATCATCATGGTGCATCTTAACTTTCTGTTTAGCAACTTGAACATAAGGTTTATTCAGATCAGGACCAATTTCGAAATTTGCATATGAGGACTTACCGGAATTGTTATATGTTGTTTCCGGCCTCATTTAAACTTGCTTTGATGTGTTGCTCTTGTATGCATCATCTCTTGCCATGAGTAGCTTCATGTAGCCTTTTCATGCTCATACTTGGTTGAGCATCATGCCTTGTTCATGTGTGGTGTGTTTACCTTGTTGTGTGTTTCTTCTCGATAGTTCCCGTTTCGTTGCGATCGTGAGGATTTGTTCGTCTACGCTTGGTTCGTCTTCGTGGCTTCATCTTCTTCATGGACTCGTTCTTCTTCCTAGCGGGATTTCAGGCAAGATGACCGTCACCTTGGATCTCATTACTATCATTGCTATGCTAGTTGCTTCGATCTATTGCTATGCTGCGTTACCTACCACTTGCTGCTCAAGCCTCCCAATTCGCCATGAACCTCTAACCTTTGTTACCCTTCCTAGCAAACCGTTGTTTGGCTATGTTACCGCTTTGCTCAGCCCCTCTTATAGCGTTGCTAGTTGCAGGTGAAGATGAAGATTGCTCCATGTTGGATTATGTTTATGTTTATGTTGGGATATCACAATATCTCTTATATTATTAATGCATCTATATACTTGGTAAAGGGTGGAAGGCTCGGCCTTATGCCTGGTGTTTTGTTCCACTCTTGCCGCCCTAGTTTCCGTCATATCGGTATTATGTTCCCGGATTTTGCGTCCCTAACGCGGTTGGGTGATTTATGAGACCCCCTTGACAGTTCGCTTTGAATAAGACTCCTCCAGCAAGGCCCAACCTTGGTTTTACCATTTGCCTCACCACCACCTATTTTCCCTTGGGAGTAATTAACTCAAGGGTCATCTTTATTTAGCCCCCCCCGGGCCAATGCTTGTCTAAGTGTTGGCCCGAAACGAGTAGACTGCGGGGCCACCTTGGGGAAACTTGAGGATTGGTTTTACTCGTAGGATGTCTCATCTGGTGTTGCCCTGAGAACGAGATATGTGCAGCTCCTATCAGGATGTCGGCGCATCGGGCGGCTTTGCTGGTCTTGTTTTATTACTGTCGAAATGTCTTGTAGCCGGGATTTCGAGACTGATCGGGTCTTCCCGGGGAGAAGGAATATCCTTCGTTGATCGCGAGAGCTTATCATGGGCTAAGTTGGGACACCCCTGCAGGGTTTGAACTTTCGAAAGCCGTGCCCGCGGTTATGTGGCAGATGGGAATTTGTTGATATCCGGTTGTAGTAAACTTAAAGTAAACTCTTCTAAAATACACCAACCGTGTGCGTAACCGTGAGTGTCTCTTTTCGGGGTTGATCGAGAGGAGAACACGGTTTCTGGGTTATGTCTGACGTAAGTAGGGGTTCAGGATCACTTCTTGATCATTGCTAGTTGACGACCGCTTGCTTTGCTTCTCTTCTCGCTCTTATTTGCGTAAGTTAACCACCATACATGCTCAGCCGCTGCTGCAACCTCACCACTTTACCCCTTCCTTACCCCTTTAAGCTTTGCTAGTCTTGATACCCATGGTAATGGGATTGCTGAGTCCTCGTGGCTCACAGATTACTACACCACCAGCTGAAGGTACAGGTTATGCGATGATTATGACGCGAGAGCGATGTTTATTTGTGTTGGAGTTCTTCTTCTGCTTCTTCAATTGAGGGATAGGTTCCAGGTCGGCAGCCTGGGCTAGCAGGGTGGATGTCGTTTGAGTTTCTGTTTATGTTCCATCCGTAGTCGGATGTTGATCTTATATGTTGTATTGTTGTATTCATGTGACTTTGTATGTATTGGTTGTATCCCCTCTATTTATGTAATGTTGATGTAATGATATCCACCTTGCAAAAGCATTTCAATATGCGGTTCTATCCTTGGTGGGACCTTCGAGTCTCTTTAGGATAGTATCGCATATTGAGCGTGACACCCGGTCTAGTTGTCGTCGACGCCACCACGACGCCAGACCGCGTAACCCTGTCTATGAAGGTAGGGTGTAACAGCCTACCGCCAGGGACCTTGGCGGTAGCAACACCCCTACTGCCAAACAGGCTGATGATAGCCTATACAACTCTACCGCCAAGATGCCCGGTGGTGCGAGCATGCACTGTGTTTCATATTTAGGAAAAAAATTCGATAGTGCGTGCAACCCTACCGTCAGGGACCTTAGCGGTAGGCTGTTATATCATATCGCCATGGACCTTGACGGTAAGAAAATGATCAGATTCCAAAATTTTTGCAAGGCAGGGTCAGATCTCGATCAAGTTTCGAAAAAGGGTCCACACACGAAATTTAGCCGCCACAGACCGTCGTGTCCATTTGGACAAAGCCAGTGACCAAAGTGGGCAAAGCTGTGCATGTTGATCTACTTGTATACACGTCTCATCCGTGAGCTGGAAAAGGGCGGAGGCCGGGTCTGAAAGCTGGAATCGCTGCGTCACTTTGCAGATTCACGACGATACGGGAGTATATCTTGTGCGGCCAATAATACGGGGATGGCAAAGTTTCTGCCTTTTTCATGTTGCGTCTCTAGTTGCCACTAATTTGCCGGTCATCCCAATCGGAGGACACTGCTTTGCTAGTTGCGTTTCGTCCAATCGGAGGCTGGGCTGTAGCGCTGGACGTCTTATCGGATGACTGGATGAGTAGAAGAACCTTTGGTAGATTTCAGCTCTGGTCGGGTCGTGCAGGCTTGCCGCCCGTGCTTCAACCGGTACTTGGCACTTTTCTTTGGTGTGTGAGACGGTTCACATTTGACAAAATACACAAGGGAAGCCTTGGTCCGCTTTAGCACACACAGTAGTTGTACATTGTCATAGTCTGTCCAAAATGATTAACTCTGCTAGATTTGTGCGCATTTGCTAGATTGCGGTCTCTTACTTCTCTTTTGTTTCGAACTAATGCACACGGGGACTACAGCGACGGAAAGGGCTCAGATGATAAAAAATGCAGCGGCACCAAGCGTGAAAGGGCACAAAATCGTTGATTTGCCCTGATTGCTTGGCACATCTGGTTGGAGGGCAACTCCTACGTTTTCATAGGCAAGCAAGCAAATGCGAGACACGTCACTTAGGCATGCCGGCGAGACATGGAACAATGAAGGATGGCAGGCGCAAAGTACAAAGAGCAACCCTTTGGGACGTAACGTGAGGAATTGCATACGAGACATTTAGCCGGTAACAAAGGTTTTTCTAGGCTGACTGTAACTTTCTCTTTTCACTGTGTGATGTGCATTGTAGTCCCCAAACTATCTGAAGGGTGTCATGTAGGTCATAAAACTGTGAAAATCAGCATCCAGGTGCTCAAAGTGCAGTAAGCGCGTCATTCAGGTTCAAAATACGAGACATTTAGCCGGAAACAAAGTTTTTCTAGGCTGACTGTAATTTTCTCTGTTCACTGTGTGATGTGCATTGTAGTCCCCAAACTATCTGAAGGGTGTCGTGTAGGTCATAAAATTATGAAAATCAGCATCCAGGTGCTCAAAGTGCAGTAAGTGCGTCATTCAGGTTCAAAATATGTCCGCCCCCACCTGAGCGGCCAACTGGCGCCATCTACCGTGGCATGTTAGAAGGGGAACCCGCAATGTAACGGCCGGTGACGGAAATATGCAAATAGATCAGTATTTGTGGTTTCAAAAAATGTTCACGAATATGAAAAATGTTCACCACTTTAAAAAATGTTCATTAGTTTATAAAATTATTCATGAATATCCAAAAATGTTTGCGACTATAAAAAATGTTCGTGAACGATGAACCTGAAAAAAAGTTTGCGAACAATAAATTTGGAAAAAATGTGCGCAAGTTTAAGAAAATGTTGGCGATAGATAAATTTGAAACTATGTTTGTGAACTTTTAAAACGTATCCACGAAAAATAATTTGAAAATATGTTCATGAACCACAAATATTGTTTGTGAATATAGAAAAATGTCTGTGACTTTAAAAAATGTTTGTGGATGATGAATTTGAAAAAAAGTTCGTGAACAATGAATTTGGAAAATATTCATGGTTTTAAAAAAATATTTGCGAACAATAAATGTAAAAGAAAAGAAAATATGTTCGCAAACCACCAACATTGTTCGCGAACAACAAATTTTAAAATATGTTCACGAACCACAAAATATGTTCGCAAATATCAAAAAAATGTTCGTGAATGATGAATTTGATTTTCTTTACAAAATATAATAAATTTTCATTAATCATTTTAAAAATTACCGATTTTCAATTTTTTGTCAATTTAAAAATGTTCACGGATTTACAAAAACGATCGGGGTTAAAAAAATGTTCATGAATTTAATAATATGTTTATAAATTTAAAAGATGTTCATTAATTTAAATGTTCAAGATTTAAAAAAATGTTTGCAAATAGTGCAAAAAAGTTCAGAACTTTAAAAATATTGCTAGCATTTCGAATTTATCGTTAGCGACTTTAAATGTTCATTAATTTGTGGTTCGCGAACACATTTTCAAAATTATCGTTCGCGAACATTTTTTTAAAAGTCATGAACGTTTTTTTCCCATCTTCGCGAACATTTTTTGAAACCATGAATTTGAATTTATTTGGAGTGAAGTGCATTTATCTTTCCCTGGAACTTATTTGCATATTTCCGTCCCGGCGGTTACCTTGCGGGGGGCCCTGTCCAACATGTCACGGGTCAACGGTGCCAGCTGGCCGGTCAGGCGGGGTCAGACCGATTTTGGACCTGAATGACACTTACTGCACTTCGAGGACATGTATGCCGATTTTCATAGTTTGAGACCTACATGACACCCCTGAAATAGTTAGGGACCTACAATGCACTTCACTCCTTTTCACCCCATCGATCACTTGATCAACAATGTTTGTCACCTTCCCTCTGCTAAATCAATGAAATGCCAGCAAAAGCTGGGTCTTTTAATGTTAGGACATGCCGTTGAACTTGCTCTTGTGTCGTTCCCTAGGACGACACTAGGGCAGCCCCACGTCTCCAAGACACCACCTCTGTCAACATTCTTTCATCCCCGCTACCATCGGCTTTAGCCACGATGACAGCGGGCCTATGTTGGCCTCGTGAAGATCGGGTCTCAGGGACCCGTTTTCGGTACTAAAACCGGCGGATCTCAGGTAGGGGGTCCCGAGCTGTAGATCTAGAAACGATGGTAATAGGAGACAAAGGGCGCGATGTTTACCCAGGTTCGGTCCCTCTCGAAGAGGTAAAACCCTACGTCTTGCTTTGAATACATTGATGATGAAGTATCGAGTACAGGATGATCTACCTCGAGATCTGATACGTTCAATTTGCATCATGTTTTCTTACTGTTATTTATAATGTTTTGAGTTATTATTTCACTTTATAAAGCCATTCTAATGTATTTTTCTATCTTATTTTGCAAGTTTCATATGAAGAGGAAAATTGCCGGCAGCCAGAATTCTGGACCTGAAAAAGCTATAGTAGAGATGGACATTCTCGAGAGCTCCAAATGACCTGAAAGTTTATGACGAATTATTTTAGAATTAATAAAAGATATTGGCGAAAGAAATACCAGTAGGGGACCCACCAGAGAGTCACAAGCTTAGGGGCGCGCACCCCCTAGGGCATGCCGGGTGAGCTCATGACTCCACCAGCAGACCTCTAGGGCCCAGCTTCTCCTATATGATGCTATTTGCCCTATAAAAATCACAAGAAGATTTTCGGGACGAAGCGCCGCCGCCTCGAGGCAGAACCAGGGCAGAAACATTTTTGCTCTTCGGTGAAGCAATTCCACCGGGGATACTTCCCTTCGGGACGGAAAAATCGAAGGCATCAACATCACCAACGATCCTCTCATCTGAGAGGACCAATCTTCATCAACATCTTCAGCAGCACCATCTCCTCTCAAACCCTAGTTCATCTCTTGTATTCAATATTTGTCCCAAAACCTCTGATTGGTACTTGCGGGTTACTAGTAGTGTTGATTACGTCTTATAGTTGATGTTAGTTGGTTTATTTGGTAGAAGATTAAATGTTCAGATCCATAAGCATATTCAATACACCTATGATTTTGAACATGAATATGATTTGTGATTAGTTACTTTTGTTCTTGAGGACATGGGAGAAGTCTTGTCATAAGTAATCATGTGAAGTTGGTATTCGTTTGATATTTTGATTATATGTATGTTGTTCTTCCTGTAGTGGTGCCATGTGAACGTCGACTACATGAAACTTCACCATACTTGGGCCTAAGGGAAGGCATTGGGTAGTAATAATTAGATGATGGGTTGCGAGAGTGACGGAAGCTTAAACCCTAGTTTATGCGTTATTTCGGAAGGGGCTGATTTGGATCCATAAGTTTCATCTATGGTTAGATTTATCTATTTTTTCTTTTGTAGTTGCCAATGATTGTGAGATGAGGTAATCATAAGAGGGTTGCTTGTTCAAGTAAGAACATCACCCCTATCACCGGTCTACACACATATCAAATTATTGAAGTAACGAATGTGAATCAACAAAATATGATGAACGTGACTAGACAATAATTCTCAGGTTTCCTCGAGAACGCTTTGCTTACTATACGAAAAAAATCCGGCTTGTCCTTTGCTATGAAAAGGATTAGGCTACCTTGCTGAACCTTCGTTGCTCTTGCTACTTGCTACTTGTTACGAATGTGATGCCCAGATAATTAAGCTACAGTAACCCTCTACTACTGATGCCACGTCACCATGATTACTAATGTTAATCTCGCGTTGATTCAAACCGATTCAAAATTCAATTTTAAAACAAAGTCAAATAATAAAAAATTTCAAAAGTCAAAACTAAAAAGTTCTAGATGTAGCAAATAATTCATATGTAATTGTGGTGAAGAAACCACATTCCTATAAAATATTGAACTGCTCTAAAATAAATAAAAGAAAAACAAAAACAAAACTAACAAAAAAAAGAGAAGAGAAAAGAAAAACCCCCTCCCACTGGTCTTCGGCCCTGCAGGCCAGCCCCCTGGCCCATCAGGCCCACCCCAATTCCCTTATCCCCTCTCCCCCCGTAACCTAATTCACCCACGCACCCACTCCCCCCCACGACGCGCCCCCTCCCCCGATCCAGATCGGATCGGGGCACGACGCCGCTGTGCGCCGCCGCCTTGCCCTCGTCCATCGCCGCCCGGAGCCCGCCCGGAGCCCGCCGGACCTCCTCGTCGGCCTACTTCCTTCTTCGCCGCCGTCCTCGTCTTCCCCCCCGAGCACCACTGCCCCGTCCCTATGCCTTGCGGTGAGGCCTCGCCCCCCTCCGCTTCTTCCCCACTCAACGCGCTCACCTTCCCCTGCCCGCGCTAGCCGTGCCCCTGGTGCCTCGTGCGCGTCGCCTCTGCGCGTCCCGCGAGCCTCCCCTGCTGTTCCCTCGCCGCACACGCCCACGCTCATGCGCCGTCGCCCCTCGCCTGTGCGCTCGTCTGCGCTACCCCGCGCCCGCCGATCCCGCACGCGGCCGCAGCCCCTTGCACGCCCCGCGCCTGCCCCGCTCAGTCCTGCCGCCCGCTTCCCCTCGCTGTTGCCCACCTCGCTCGCCGCCGTAAGCCACGCGATGCGCGGCTCCGCCCGCTGCTACTGCTAACCCCACCATGCGCTCACGCGCACGATGCCGCCCCTGCCTAGCTCTGTCGCTGCTACGTCGTCTCCGACCGCCGCTCGGCCTTCCCGCGCTCGCCGTTGCCCGTACGGCCGCACCGCCACTGCTCCGCGCGGCACCCGCCCGTGCATCGCCTCGCCTTCGCCCCGCTCCGCCCGCACGCCTTTGCCTCCATTCCCGCAGGCCACCGCAGCACCAGCGGCCAACTCCGGCACCCCGTCGCGCCACGACGGCCATCGCCCGCGTGCCCGGGTCCGCCCCATCAGGTGCCTGGCACCGCACGTCCGTAACCGCACAGCCCGGTGCCCGTTAAGGCCCCTGGGGTAAATGACAAGAGGGCCCGGCCTCCAGAATGTTTAAAGAAAAAGATAAAAATACATAATTAAAAATATTAATTAATTAATTAACTTAATTTAAGCATAATTAATTAACCTAATCACTTAAATTAAATTAACTAATCATGTTTAGTTAACTAAGGCAATGACCAGTGGGACCCACACGTCAGTTTGACCCAGTCAACGCCTTGTTGACTGCTGACATCATGCTGACGTCAGATGTTAGCATGCACTATTCTGGATAATGTTGAATTAAAATAATTAAATAAATTCTAAAATGATTAAATCTTTTAAAATTAATATAAAATAAACCGTAGCTCGTCTGGAAAAACTTTGTACATGAAAGTTGCTCAGAACGACGAGACGAATCCGAATACGCAGTCCGTTTGTCAGCCACACGTCCCTAACATATCAAGCGTACAACTTTTCCCCTCCGGCCAGACTAACAGAAAACGCGAAACACCGGGAATACTTTCCCGGATATTTGCCCCCCTTCACCAGTATCACTTACTACCGCGTTACCTCTAGCATCGCGCATTGCCATGTTATACTTTGATTGCTCTGTTATTTATTGTGTTCCCCCTCCATTACTTCTTTCCGGTAGACCCCGAAACTGCCGGCGACCCCCAGTTCGACTACGGTGTTGACGACACGTCCTCCTTGCCAGAGCAACCAGGCAAGCCCCCCCTGATCACCAGATATCGCCTATTACTTCTCTCTATTGCTTGCATTAGAGTAGTCTAGCATGTTACTGCTTTCGGTTAATCCTATTCTGCTGCATAGCCTGTCATTGTTGCTACAGTTGTTATCTTTACCTGCTATCCTAATGCTTAGTATAGGATCCTAGTGTTCCATCAGTGGCCCTACACTCTTGTCCGTCTGCCATGCTATACTACTGGGTCGTGATCACTCGGGAGGTGATCACGGGCATATGCTACATACTTTATATTGTTACATTACTTATGATACTGTTCGGAGATGGGGGCTGAAGGGGCAGGTGGCTCCATCCCAGTAGAGGTGGGCCTGGGTTCCCGACGACCCCCGACTGTTACTTTGTGGCGGAGCGACAGGGCAGGTTGAGACCGCCTAGGAGAGAGGTGGGCCTGGCCCTGGTCGACGTCCGCGGTTACATCACTTAACACGCTAAACGAGATCTTGGTATTTGATTTGAGTTGGGTCGTTGACCTTATACGCACTAACCGCCACGTGGGACAAGATATGGGCAACCGGCGTCATGGTATCAGCCGAAGCTCTTTTTGACGTCAGCAACTGAGCGACGCGCGCCAGATTGGATTGGAACGCCCGCGAGGCTAGGTCTGCTTCTGGCCGCATACGCAAAGTGTGCATTGGGCGATGGGCCCAGACCCCTGCGTGCATATGATTTAGACCGGTGTGCTGACCTCTCTGTTGAGCCTAGGTCGGGCTGCGACGTGTTGATCTTCCGAAGCCGGACATGACCCATGAAAGTGTGCCCGGCCAGAGGGATCGAGCGTGTCGGGTAATGTGGTGCACCCCTGCAGGGAAGTTTATCTATTCGAATAGCTACGATCACTACAAAAAAATACACTTCCGTGATGATACGTGTTTGTCACAGTATGTCGCTTTTTTTGTCATGCATGTACATCCATGACAAATTTATGACAGAATCAAGATAGTCATACCTGTGCTAGCGTAAAAATGTTCCATGACATTACCAAAATTATCATCACGGAAGTGTCCACTTCCATGACAATAAATCGCGCGTCACAGAAGTGCTTTCGTCAAGGGTGACCGACACGTGGCATCCACCGTAACGGAATGCCGTTAAGCTATCGGGTCGGGTTTTGGATCCGATAACCCGTTAACAGCCCCGACCAATGGGGATTTTCCACGTATAAAATCATCATTGGCTAGAGGAAACACGTGTCGGCTCATCGTTGGGACATATGTCATCCACTCACTGGACAGAAGGCGCCTATGATACGTCGACACGTGGCACGACCCAACAGTGGCCCATTCCTGTGAAAAGGCCGGCCCGTTTGACTTGGTCAAAAGCTGGCGGGCCGGCCCATGGAAAGCCTGTTAACGGCCTGTTCACATATAGCCCATTTACAGCCTGCTAACCTAATGCCTGTTACGCCCTATCCGAATTAGGCCCGGTAGCGTCATCTGGGCCATCCAATATGGTTCCAGCCCGGTTTCACTTCTGGCCCATGTATGGCCCATGACGTCTTTCGGCCCATATGATGCCCTATGTAACTCTTGGCCTATTAACGGCCCGTGGTGAAACTGGCCCGTAATGAACAGTGTATCACTTTACACCCATTAATGGCCCGTGGTGAAACTGGCCCGTGATGAACAGTGTATCACTTTATACCCATTAACGGCCCGTTATTCCGTTGGGCCATTTCCAGCCCAAGTTAACTTTCGGCCTTCTGAGGGCCCATTTATTCTTGGGCTCATTTGCAGCATTCGGTTACTTACGGCCCATTACTGTCATTTTCTGCTTGTGGGCCAAATTCAGCCCGTCGTTACAGTCAGCCCTTTTGTGGACCGTTAGTCTGTTGGGCCATTTTCATAGCATCACCAAATACGGCCTATTAACGGCCCGTTATGGTCAGCCCATAAAACGTACGATTTCCATTAAAGGCCCGTCTATGGCCCATTAAAGGCCCGTACAAGACCCATAAATGAGTCGTCGGCCCATGGATCCTACGAGACGTACAAGGCCCATGGATCCTACGAGACGTAGAAGGCCCATGGATCCTACGAGACGTAGAAGGCCATGGATCCTACGAGACGTAGAAAGCCCATGGATCCTACGAGACGTAGAAGGCCCATGGATCCGACGGCCCGTGAAGGGCCATGGTCGGGCGAATTGGCCCCCGTTTGAACGATATAGCATATTGAAAGAATTATCCTACTCAATACTATCACCTCTAAAAAGCCTACACTATTACAACAAAGAGATCAAGACATAGAAAGGTAGAATAATCCTACACTATACAATAAAGAAATTACAGCCGATTATACCCACTGGGAATTATGGTTCGGCACAGGTGATAATAAAGCATACACAAATAGCAAATTACATACACTGGGCAAATACAGCTCATACATCATGGACGCGCATCAACTTTGTTGGGGAACGTAGCAATAATTCAAAATTTTCCTACGTGTCACCAAGATCAATCTAGGAGATGCTAGCAACGGGAGAGAGGAATTGCATCTTCATACCCTTGAAGATCGCTAAGCGGAAGCGTTACAAGAACGTGGTTGATGGAGTCGTACTCGCGGCGATTCAAATCGCGGAAGATCCGATCTAGCGCCGAACGAACGGCGCCTCCGCGTTCAACACACGTACAGCCCGGGGACGTCTCCTCCTTCTTGATCCAGCAAGGGGAGAGGAGAAGTTGAGGGAGAGCTCCGTCAGCACGACGGCATGGTGGTGGTGGAGCTCGTGGTTCTCCGGCAGGGCTTCACCAAGCACCATGGAGGAGGAGGAGAAGGTAGGAGGAGGGAGGGCTGCGCCAGGGAAGAGGTCACGGCTGCCCTCCCACCCCTCCACTATATATAGGGGCAAGGGGAGAGGGGGAGGCGCCCTAGGGTTTCCCCTAGGGGGCGGCGGCTAGGCAGATTGGATCTCCCTAGGGAAAATCCTAGGGAGACTTGCCCCCCAAGCCAAGCAGGTGGAGGCTTGCCTCCCAAGCTAGGTGGAGGCGCCCCACCTCCCCAAGTAACGTGGGAAAGGGTGTGGGGGCGCACCAACCCTTAGTGGGCTGGTTTGCCCCTTCCCCTTTGGCCCATGAGGCCCTCCAACACTTGTCGGGGCTCCCGAAACACCTTCCAGAACACTTCCGGACTCCAATACCCTTCGTCCAATATATCGATCTTCACCGCCGGACCATTACGGAACTCCTCGTGATGTCTGGGATCTCATCCGGGACCCCGAACTACCTTCGGTAACCACATACTATTTCCCATAACAACTCTAGCGTCACCGAACCTTAAGTGTGTAGACCCTACGGGTTTGGGAACCATGCAGACATGACCGAGACACCTCTCCGGCCAATAACCAATAGCGGGATCTGGATACCCATATTGGCTCCCACATGTTCCACGATAATCTCATCGGATGAACCACGATGTCGGGGATTCGATCAATCCCGTATTCAATTCCCTTTGTCAATCGGTATGTTACTTGCCCGAGATTCGATCGTCGGTATCCCAATACCTCGTTCAATCTCATTACCGGCAAGTCACTTTACTCGTTCCATAATGCATGATCCCGTGACTAACTACTTAGTCACATTGAGCTCATTATGATGATGCATTACCGAGTGGGCCCAGAGATACCTCTCCGTCATACGGAGTGACAAATCCCAGTCTTGATTCGTGCCAACCCAACAAACACTTTCGGAGATACCCGTAGTGCACCTTTATAGCCACCCAGTTACGTTGTGACGTTTGGTACACCCAAAGCACTCCTACGGTATCAGGGAGTTACACAATCTCATGGTCTAAGGAAATGATACTTGACATTAGAAAAGCTTTAGCAAACGAATTACACGATCTTGTGCTATGCTTAGGATTGGGTCTCGTCCATCACATCATTCTCCTAATGATGTGATCCCGTTATCAATGACATCCAATGTCCATGGTCAGGAAACCATGACCATCTGTTGATCAACGAGCTAGTCAACTAGAGGCTCACTAGGGACATGTTGTGGTCTATGTATTCACACATGTATTACGGTTTCCAGTTAATACAATTATAGAATGAACAATAGACAATTATCATGAACAAGGAAATACAATAATAACCATTTTATTATTGCCTCTAGGGCATATTTCCAACAGTCTCCCACTTGCACTAGAGTCAATAATCTAGTTCACATCACTATGTGATTGTAATGAATTCAACACCCATGGGGTTTGATCATATCTCGCTTGTGAGAGAGGTTATTAGTCAACGGGTCTGAATCTTTTAGATCCGTGTGTGCTTTATAAATCTCTATGTCATCTCCTAGATGCAGGTACCACGCTCTATTTGGAGCTATTCCCACTACTAGAAAAAGGGCTATAGATGGGATTGACACTAATGGCGCACCAGATAAGTGGTGCGCCATTAGTATATACTAATGGCGCACCACCTTCTGATACACCATTAGTGTTGAAACTACTAATGGCGCACCAGGCCTAGGATGCGCCATTAGTATCAATTTTTTTTGAACTAGCGCGCCTGTCCAAACATACTAATGGCGCATCCAGACACAGTGCGCCATTACTAGTTGTAACTAGTAATGGCGCACTAGTCCCAGAGTGCGCCACTAATGTTGTTTTTTTAATTATATTTTTTATTCCTTTTGTTGCAAAACTACTAATGGCGCACTCTTCCACCGTGCGCCATTACTAGTTCAAACTAGTAATGGCGCACTCTGTATCAGTGCGCCATTAGTATTTTTTTTTGCAAAACTACTAATGGCGCATCAGACGTTGGTGCGCCATTAGTAACTTGGATTACTAATGGCGCATTTGTTGTTGGTGCGCCATTAGTAAGTGGGCAGCAACAAGATATTTTGGGCAGCCTCTCCTTCCCACACTCACTTTCTCCCCACTTCATTCTCTCCATCTCCTCCTTGTCTCGGGTGCCTCCTCTTTTTCACCTCATTTCCACCATAGATTCATTCAAATTAAGTGGTTAAATTACCTTGTTTTGATAGGTAAGTAAGGGGGGAAGCTATATTTATGTTGTTCTCCCTACAACAATGTGCACATGCACTTTTTATGGCCTAGCTAGATCTATGTATGTTCGTGGTGTTGCATATGTTTGTGGTGTTGCATATGTGTTTGTGTTTGGAGGTGTACCGGTATTTGAAATGCGATAGTTGCCAATATTTTGCCAGAATGTTGATTCATTTCCGTTTCGGCGATAATTTTGGCATTAAGCATTCTTTTTGGTCCTATTTTTAGGGAAAGTCATGCCAAATTTTTTCTTGGTTCTAAAATATCGTTTTGCTCTACCCCGTAGGCGACCATGGTCTGCACGATGACCGAAGGCATCGTGAATAGGTTTTTGAGGTCCGCGAAGGCCGAGATGCTTCAAAAGAACGAGACGGAGATAAGATGTCCGTGTCGAAGATGCAAGCTGGAGAGCCTTATTGCGGACCCGGATTCCAGGCAGGTGCGGGACCACCTGCTCTTGCGTGGTTTCATGGATGGCTATCGGTGGCAAGGTGATGAAGATGACTACTAAGTCGTCCATGGGGGCCGGACAAGAAATGAGGAAGGGCAGTAGCAAGACAACTACCGCGGCTCGGGCGGGCGAGAAGACGAAGAATCCCCAGGAGATGATCACGTAGACGACGGGCATGATGATGAGGAAGATGCCGGAGCAGACGACGGGCATGATCATGAAGATGATGATGCCAGCGGAGCAGACGACGGTGGACCATCGATGGGCTGGGTGCAGGACCCTTATATTCAAGAGCTGCTTCTCAAGCAGACGGATAACGCAAGAGCTGCCGCCCGAGAGAAAGCCAAGGTGGATCAACTTGAGTTAGACGCGGTTACTCCATTGTATGAAGGATGCAGGCCCGAGGATACCCGCCTGAAAGTAACGCTCATGGCTCTGGAGATGAAGGTAAAACACAAAATGACCGACGCATGCTTCGACGAGAACATGTCATTCTGGCACGAACGTCTTCCAAAGGGGAACAAGTGCCCGGCCAGTTTGGAGGAGGCGAAGAAAATCGTGTGTCCTCTGGATTTACCGCACGTGAAATACCATGTGTGCATGAACAATTGCATCATTTATCAGGACGAGCACGCGGAGTCTACCATATGTCCTGTTTGTGGCGTCACTCGATACAAGAAGAGGAAGAAAGCTCCTCGAAAAGTGGTGTGGTACTTTCCGATCACTCCTCGTCTGCAGCGGTATTTTGCGGATCCTAAGGTAGCAAAGCTCTTGCGTTGGCACGCGGATAGGGAGGAGAAGAAGCGAGAAGATGACGCAAATGATCTGGAGATAGATAAAAAAGACAAGATGCTGAGTCACCCTAAGGATGCGAGCCAGTGGCAAGCGTTGAATTTTGAATACCCAGAATTTGGGAAGGATCCAAGGAACATCGTGCTGGGCGCGAGCACCGATGGAGTAAATCCGTTTGGCAGCCAGAGAAGCGCACATAGCACCTGGCCTGTGTTTGTGTGGATGTACAACCTTCCCCCCTGGTTGTGCATGAAGAGGAAGTACATTCACATGAGTATGCTAATTGAAGGGCCGAAACAACCAGGGAACGACATCAATCTGTATCTGGGGCTGCTGAAGGAGGAGCTAGACATGCTGTGGAAAACGCCAGCCAATACGTGGGATGCCGCAGAGAAAGAATATTTCCCTATGAGAGCCGCACTACTCACGACGGTGCACGACTATCTCGGTTACGGATATCTCGCGGGGCAGGTAGTCCACAGATTTTCTGGATGCGTAAGGTGCATGGATGACACAACGTATAGCCAGCTAGATAGAGATCCCGGGCCTTCGAAAACCGTGTTCATGGGACATTGAAGGTGGCTTCGCGACGATGACCCGTGGAGGAAACGCAAGGATCTGTTCGATGGTGAAACCGAACCCCGAAAACGCCCGTGTACGAGGAGCGGCGAGGAAATAGACAAGCTGTTGAAAAATTGGAAAGACTGCCCACTGCCGGGAAAGAAGCAAAAGGCGCCAGAGCCGAGAAAGAAGCGAAAGGCGCCAGAGCCGCTGCTGAAGGTATGGAAAATGAGGTTTGTTTTCTGGGACTTGCCGTACTGGAAGATCCACCGTGTGCCTCACAGCCTTGATGTCATGCATATCACGAAGAACGTGTGCGAGAGTCTGCTTGGTACCCTGCTCGACATGCCAGAGAGGACCAAAGATGGCCCGAAAGCAAGGGCAGACTTGAAATCAATGGGCATCAGGCAGGAGATTCACGCTATATATGATGATGATGATGATGATGATGATGATGAGGCGAAGCAGGACATAGAAAGTCGTCGCAAAGGCAAAAAGGCCAAGAAGACTGGAAATGACTACCCTCCCGCGTGCTTCACTCTAAGTCAGGAGGAGATCGAGCAGTTTTTCACCTGCCTCCTAGGAGTAAAACTTCCTTACGGTTACGCGGGGAAGATAAGCAGATACCTAGACCCAGCGAAGCAGAAGTTCAGCGGGATGAAGTCTCACGACTGTCACGTGCTGATGACGCAGATACTTCCAGTTGCAATCCATGGGATCATGGACGCGCACGTCCGTGAAACGCTATTTGGCCTATGCAACTTATTCGACATCATTTCTCGGAAGTCGATTGGCGTGAGGCAACTCAGAAGGCTACAGGAAGAGATCGTGGTGATACTATGCGAGCTTGAGATGTACTTCCCGCCCGCATTCTTCGACGTTATGGTGCATCTGCTGGTCCATATAGTGGAGGATATCATCCAACTCGGGCCGACGTTCCTGCACAGCATGATGCCGTTCGAAAGGATGAATGGTGTCATCAAAGGATACGTTCGCAACATGTCATGTCCAGAGGGAAGCATAGCCAGGGGCTTTCTGACCGAAGAGTGCATCTCCTACTGCACGAATTATCTAGGCATCGAGAACCCCGTTGGTCTGCCTGTCAACAGGCACCTTGACAGGCTCGCTGGATGGGGTCACCGTGAGGGTCGCCGCGAAATGCATGTCGACTTCAAGGGTCGACTCGCCGACTTTGAAAGAGCAAACCTAGTCGTGCTACAACACATAGACGTGGTCGATCCTTGGCTTGTAGAGCACAAAACCTTTATTAAGAAGACGTACAATGACCGAGGCCAACAGAGGACGGACGGAGATATACTCAAAGAGCACAACTCATGTTTCACGCGTTGGTTCAAGCTGAAGCTTCTGTCGTACCCTTTACATGAGGATTCTTCCGCGGAAGAACAACTCATATTCGCCTTGTCACAGGGCGCCGAGCACAACCTGATGACCTATGAGGCGTACGATATCAACGGCTACACATTCTACACCGAGGCCAAGGACATGAAGAGCGATGGTTATCAGAACTCCGGGGTAACGATGGAATCCTACACTGGTAACGACAAGGACAGATACTACGGAAGGATCGAGGAGATCTGGGAGCTGAGCTACGCTGGAGAGAAGGTCCCGATGTTCCGTGTCAGATGGGCCAAGAGCGTCCTAAAAGAAGACCGGTATTTCACCACCATGGTTATACCCGAAGCCAAATCCAAGACCGCGGGCGCAAACGTCACCGCGAAAAATGAGCCATGGGTACTGGCTTCCCAAGTGGACCAATGCTTCTTCATTACCGACCCGTCAAAGCCCAGTCGTATTGTCGTGAGGAGAGGCAAAAGGAAGATCATTGGAATGGATGGAGTAGCCAATGAGAAAGACTTCGACAAGTACGGCGACCCGAGGATCGAACATGACAACGATGATGAAGTAGCAGCATACACCACAAGAAGAAGCAGGACCACCCTACCTAAAGGACGTCCGTTCCACAGAAGAACTCCATTTGCGAAAAAGAAGGGCAAGAAGATTGTATTTAATTAAATCGTAGCCTTCATTTCTCGATTGTATTTCATGGGCACTTTTTGAACTATCATGAATATTTTTAAATTTCATGGACACTCGATCTCGATCCCCTCCATCTCGATCGCTATCCCACCTCGCCAGATCCGGTCCCACTCACCGCCGAGCACCCCCCGGTCCATCGGCCGCCGCCGCCGACCCCCCCGCACCCTCGATTCCCCTACTCAACTGCCGCCGCCGACCCCCCGCACCCCTCCCCTACTCAACCGCCGCCGCCGACCCCCTGCACCCTCCCCCGCTCCACCGGCATTACTGTTTCATGATATTTTTTAAAAAATTATTACTGTCTTATAAAAAAAAATATTACTGTTATGATTTAAACAAGTTTGAACATATTTAAACACAAGTAAGTATCAAACAGCATTTTAAATGCATAAAAAAATTTGTGGAGCCTGGGAATCGAACCCAGGACCTCCTGGTGTGAGAACTAGCTGCTGACCAGTCGAGCTAGTAGAGGAACCTGTTGGCTCGAGCAGAAAAAAATACTAATGGCGCACCAGGGTGGGGTGCGCCATTAGTATGGGTGTACTTATGGCGCACCGAGGGGTGGTGCGCCATTAGTATTGTGCCGCCCCATCCATACTTCCTCCCGGGCCCACACCTATCCCCCCTCTCTCCCTCGCCCTCGCCCTCGATCCCCTTCTCCTCTCCTCTCCCGACGCCGCTGCCCCGCCGCCTTGCCCCTGCGCCCACCACCGCCTGAGGCCCCGACGTCGGCGCCGCTCTCCCCGCGGGACTCCACCCCCGCGCCCTCCGAACGGGATCGGCCGAGCGCGCGCCGCCCGCTCCTCTCCTCTCCTCCTCCCTCCGACGAGCGAGGGCCTCCTCCGGCCCCTGCAGTAGCCGGCGAGTGCGGCCCCGACACACCCACCTCTCCGCTCCCCCTCATCGACCGACGCCACCGCCCCTCCTCCTCCTCCTCCTCTCCGCCGCGTGCTGCCTACGGTACGTCTCGCGTCTTCTCTCCCCCTCTCGGTCCAGCCCGCCCCGCCCCGCCCGAACCGCTCGCATGCTTTTCGCATCAAATGTTCAGAGCAGGGCAGTAGATGCAGATAGCAGTTGTAATAGTAACAAAAAAAGCTCCCATTTTTAACTGGTAACTGCTGCCGCCAGTTTTGGTGCTGATTAGTGTTACTTTCAAGTTAAGTGTGTGCTCTGCTCACCCAGTTGTTAACTACTGCTGCTGCTTGACACTGTCGAAAAAATTACATCTGCTTGAGTACTACTGTATGTTATGTTGTGTTCACTGGATGCAGCAGATCTGCCACCATTTGCTTAATTACTCTAGTCTAGTCTGTATGTATGTATGTATGATCCAGATCTACATTTGGCTCCCCTTATCTTCCTTTTAATTACTTGTAATTTTTTTGATTAGTCTAAGCTCACTGCAGTGCTAATTAGGCCAGGGGTTGGCTGTTCAGTGTGTCTCCGTAGCTAACCACCTATGGTATGGTAGGCCTAACCTGCTGATGGGTATGTCTCGTCTGGTGCACTGCCTAGCTCACTCATGAATCCCAGTTTACCATACTGTAAATAAATGTGGAATTTTGCCAAATCTCAGATTGTCCCTCTGATTTGATAAAAAAATCTTTCCCTGGTAACTATAAGACTGGTTTTGTTTGCTCACATTTCTTTAATCTAAATCATGTTACTCTTCCAGTGAGAAACAAGAGTGAAGATATCCTAACCTAACTCTGCTAAGGAAAATTAAGATGATCATGCCAGGAAATTACCACTATGTGTGCCAATCATTCACTCTCAGTTTAGAAAGATCATTGCTGTATCTCTTGAATGGAATGATTAATACAACTGGTAGCTTGTTAGTCAACTGTGTTTGAATTGCACAACTGTTGCCATCTTTCTACTCATTTTGGTTTTCCTCCATTTGTTGGGCATGACATTACTTGTAAGTTATAACTTGTAAGCACCAAAGATGCCCTGTGCTTTGCTAGTAGTAGATACTGACTTATTCTCATTTGTTGCTTCCTAATCTAAACTAGATTAATGATGGCAAGAGAGAAATTTGTGTTTTTTTCTTCCAAGTACAATTTGACCAGCCACATGACCAGATCAGTTAGAAGATTGTTAGGCTTATCTTATGAATTAATCCACTGTAGACATCACATGAATGACATGGCCGATTCTCAACAGTTTATTTTCAAAGTACAATTTGACCATATTATGTACAGTAATTATATGACTTTTACTGTAATTATCTTTTTACTAGATGATTGGTTTAGTGGAGCTGATATAAGTGAGAGAAAAAAAATTTGTTCCATGTATAACCATTGATTATACCTTTGAGGCAGTTAGTTAACCTCTCACCTATGTTCATGCAGGTATATTATTCTTGGAAAAGCCACTGCTGGTGACGGAATAGAAAGATAAGCAGGTACCTATCTTCAGTCCCAATCTAACAGGGTAGTCCATGGATTCAAACTAGCTAAAGGAGATTCAAACTGCCGAACCTTTAGGTTAACAACTCAACACAAACCAATCACACTAGTTTGATCATATGGAAAGATATTATGAAAGCATGCACTATTTCCACATTTCCACTTGGCCCAAATAACAGCAGTAATTCCAACAGCAATAATACCTCTCAACCTGCCTGGGAAGTTGAAAATCCAAGTACAAAGGTCAATAACTGATTTCAAGTTAATCCTAATCCCAAAGGCTACTAACTACTTTTTTAAGCTTACTTAGCTAGCAAGCAATGAATAAATTAATGATATATACTTTCTTTACAGTCACAGAATCTACATTTTCACTACCCTCCCAACCCCTCTTAAGCAAATTATCATTAGTCACAGAATCTACATATATTATTAATAAATATATGTTGTAGGAAATGTTATTAAATAAGTATGAATGGGCATGAAGAACCTTGGTGGTGTTATCACATGCTTGGGAGCATACCTCTGATTGACTATCTAGAAGTGCTAATGACACTTGAGTATATTTTCTGATAACATCTCCATGTCTCTGATGGTAGATGACAGTTGACAAAACACTCGAGAGTTTGTGTTTGGGGTTTGTAACTTACGGGTGAACTACTGCTGTTTAGAATGATATTTTGGTATAATAGCCATCTCTATATATGTCAGATAACCTGAACTACTGCTGTTTAGCATGATATTTTGGTACAATAGACATATCTCTGTATGTCAGATGACTTGACTGACAGTTGTTGCAATGCTAACAACAGTTAGCCTAGCTGAGTAATAGCTTAGATTGTGCTTACTGGAAGACATACCCTGTGAATTGCAACCATTTACAGCCTCAGCCACTGCTCGCCGTCAATGAAGCTCCTGTTGATATTTTAGGCTTTTTTTGGAGGAGTGTGTTTCATGCTGGCCTACAGTGATGAATTAGTCAGAATTGTGTATGATTGTGCCTAAAGTAGATAATCTAAAGATATAGACAAAATAATTAGGGGAGCATGTGTGAATCTATGTTTAGCTATATTTGTGTAATGCACAAAATCCATGCTTCTGTTCAACATAACACTGTTTAGCTATATTTGTGTAATGCACAAACCAGACTTTGTGTACAAGCCCTGCAGTGCAGATATATTTCTGGTTGTTAGACTGTTCAGCTATGCAGAGTGAAATGCAAGTTCAACATATCGATAATGATTTTGGCAGCAGTGTGAGGCAGCAGTGTGCGGCACAATTCCTTCATTGGATAATGATTTTGCAGGTACCCCGAGAGGCCCTTGAGTTTGCCGGAATGTCGATTAACTTCCGTTCCAACAAATTCGGGTACTCCATATGTCCTATTTTCAGCAAAGGTCATGCTGAAATTTTCCGTAAATTTTAGCATGACTTTGCTAAAAATAGGACATATGGGGTACTTGTGACTAATGCATGGGCCGGGGTATCTTAGTAGTTAATTAAGTAGGATCAAGTGCCCCGGCGTACTTGTGACTAATGCATGGCTTTTAGGGTGCCTCGGTGTCGATAAAAACCGAAATGATGAAAGCTTAGGCTTTTTGGGTGCCTCGGCGTCGAAAAACCCTCAATGATAAAAGCTTAGATTTTAGGATGCCTCGGTGTCGACAAACCCTAAATGATGAGACCATGATCTTGTTCCTTGACAATAACCAACTTTTTGACCAAACTTTGTTTCTATTTAGAGAGAAACATGGCCCACAACGATGAGGCCAGGGGTTCGGGCGGCAAGGCATTCTGGGAGCTGTCCCAGGAGATGGAGGAACAACCTCACTTGTATGAGAACGCCGCCTTCCCCACCGATCCTGAGACCACTGATGGTGCCGCCGAGGATGACCCCACTGATGCCACCACTGATGGTGCCGCCGAGGATGCCACCACTGATAATGGCGGCGCACGCACAGATGGCAACCAGAAGAGGCAATGGAAGGACCGGCGCCCGACCGTGCTCCGCACCCTCAAGGAGGAAGTTACTGAAGTGGACTCCGACGGGAATCCAACGGCGCCCGAACGAATAGACAAGGGGTACTCGCTTTAGCTCGGGTGCATTCTCCGGAGCACCGTCTCGATCAACACCGAGAACCTGAGGCATCCTGACCGAGGGAATTTGCGCAACCTCCTCTTCACGAAGCTGCACGAACGATACAAGTTCCCCGCTGAATTTGAAAACACAAGCCTAAAAGGGAATAAAGTGAACAATGCTGCCCTCACGAAGATGAGCAAGGCCCTGTCTACTTGGAAAAGCAATGTGAAGAGAATGATCGAGAAAGGTGAGAGTTATGAGAAGATCACGGAAAAAATCCTTCGATCACCGAAGATGACTACAACGACTTCAAGATCAATTGCTCGAGCACCGCACACTCCGAATCAAGTAAGTGGGGGAAAGAAATGCAGGAGCTGAACTTAGGTGAACACACACTCAGTCCCGGCGGTTACAGAGTGGCGGAGCCTATATGGGACAAGGAGGAGGCGGACCGTGCCGAGCAAGGCCTACCGCCCCTCTTCGATAAATACGGTGACAAGCAGACCAGGAACTATGTCAGGGCCCGGTACAAGAAGGACCCGAAAACAAAGGAGCTTACCACGGATCCGAAGACCAGGGCGCTTGAGCTTGTTTTGGTATGGAATACACCCCCGTGTAATTAGCTCCATATGGTTGCATTCTAATTAATGAAGCCAAATTTCTAAATGGTTCACATTCCTTCCGCAGGCGACAGAAAGCAGTAGCGCGGGGTCGACTATGAGCAACCCTTGGGACACCACTCTAAATAGGGCGTTGAATGTAATGAAGAACAAGGATAAGCTCAGTAAGCCGACGTCAGCTGGTCATGTGGCCGGCAAAGGATTGTCGACAAAATGGGGGTCATACTATAACACTGGTGGACGAAAGGAGAAAAAGACCAGCTCGGAAAGCCAGGCGCGCGAGGTTCAAGAACTCAAGGCACAGGTGGCGCGGATTCCGGAGATTGTCCAAGAGCAAGTGCAACAACAACTCGGAGCGACGATCACCGCCATTGTGCCTACCTTGATCTAGGGGTTGAGTGCGTGGATTGCGGGCGGCCAACAGGGGCCGCCCCCGATTCCTAGCTTCACGACCAGCAACTCGCAGAACGCGATGGCGGGGCCATTGGTGTCTCCGACAAAGGCGGCATTGGTGTCTCCGACGCCGGCACGGGAGCTTAATGCACCCGGGTGTACGCCGGCCGACACCTCTGCAGCAAGCGGCCCCTCCGTCAACTGCACGCCCGCCGTTGGCGGTGCCTCGACATTAGCCGAGCTCGACGCCATCATCATGGTAACTAATTAAGCCTCTCTCGGCCGAGGACTTCATCTCCTTGCCTTTGACTGGGCATCCCTGACGCCCTACATGTTTTCGCAGGGCGCCGCCGACGTTCCGTGCACTCTCCTGCACTTCGTGAACAATGAGTTGGTCGATGTCGCCAAGGGCAAAATCGTTCAACCGGGCAACCCCTTGTTCCACGGTACCCAGATGCCACCCAACTTGTTTAGGGTTCAACTGGTTCGGGTGCTGCCAGGCTGCGACGAGTTGTTACCTCCGATTCGACTCGTCGGGGCCGACGATGATGACGTGATGACCCTCAGCGCCTGCCTGAGCTGGCCCCTGCTTTGGCCGAAGAGCCAGATTCGTTTGGGGGCGGGGACACCACCCCAAAGACAACACCGCCAGTCGTGCCGGCGCCAAGTCGGCCCCATGGCAAGACCGCCGTAACGGTGCCGGACATCCCTATGCCACTGGATCCAAACATGCATATGGCACAGGATCAGAACGACGACGATGACGATACATTTGCCAACGTTGATCGGTACTTTGCCGATCATGGGTACGATGGCGACTTCATGGGGCCTCCTTCTCAAGAACCGAACCCAACAAAAGACGTGCGCGATCTAGCTGGTACCGCGGAGAAGCCAAGTTGCAACAGGCGTCGTCTGCCGTTCATCTCTCAGGAGACGCCTCTAGTTGCCGACTTCACCGAGCCTCAGATAGGCGAGGTGCGAAATATTCTCAGCCCCAACACACTCAAGAAGGCGGTCTGTGAGCAGAACTCGGTCCCATTACAGGAGAAGAAGAAGGCACGCAAAAGAAAGACTAACAAGGGTGCGGGCCAGCCGGCACCGAGTACGATCCGTGCTCAGGACGGGCCACCTTCACCTGAGGATTTAATGAGGAGGGTGCATGTGGCGGGTAGGCCGATGCTACCGAGAAATATGCTCGATGTTGCAGCCGGTGCTATGCGGAGTCTGCATGACAGTGTTCTTTCTTTGGAGAAGCGGCGTCTCAGAGAGAAGGATGTGGCATACCCGGTTTTCGTGGCTAAGGTGCCAGAGGGCAAGGGCTTTGTGGATAACTCCATCGGGGGTACGATCGTCCTGCGGTTTGATGACATCCACGCTATGTTGAACCTTCATCCGCTGCACTACACCTTCGTTCGGCTATTTTCGCTGAGTATGGAGATGCGGATCATTCGCGACAAGACCCCGGACATCGTGATAGTCGACCCCTTCTACATGCGTGCCAAGATCTTGGGCAACGCCGGGGACCGGCAAGTCGCGAGTTCTTACCTCGAAGGCGTCATTCTGGCAAAACCAGATAAGGATAACTTCCTCGTGCCTTACTTTCCCGAGTAAGTCCTCCCCTCAACCGCCCCGTAACATACGAATTCTTAGATTTCGATCGTTTTTCTTTTAACATTCCGTGTTTTCTGCAGTGACACACATTGCATGCTCATCCTCCTAAGCCCCAAATAGTCCATGGCCACGTATTTCGACCCGGACCGTCAGTCGAACATAGACTACACAAATGTCAACAGGGTTCTTGATGATGTTCTCCCCGGCTACGCCCAATCTGGAGGCACCTTCAACAGGCCTATTCGTAAGTACGGCAAGCACGTGTTCTCCCACAATACGATGTTCTGCTGCGTCAAGCAGCCGCCTGGCGGTCAGAAGGGTGCCTACTACGCCATCCATCACATGCGGGCGATCGTACGGGACCATCATCAACTTCTGCTACCGAGTAAACTCAAAGATTGGGCCGCGAGCGTGTCGGCAATCCAGGACGCGGACATCAGACAAGAATTCTTTCGCATCCAGTCGGAGTTTGCAGAAATCATCCATCACGATGTCCTTCGTACCTCGGGGCAGTTCTACCTCAGAAATCAACCGTCCAACAGTGAGATAGACGGAATGCTACAAATGCAGGCTGACAACGCTCATAATTTCATGACTCCCACGATAGACGGCGGCTTCATCCACGCTCCGGTCCCTTGAGTCGAGTCAAAAGCAGTGATGCTGTGTCTAGTTCTGAAACATCGATTGGCTCATGTTGTAATTAAACTTTAATGAACTTGTAGTATGTCTCTTTGGTTTCGAGAGTCGTTCAACTTAGATGTAATTGATGCTATTAATGTCTTGCTTTTCTCTTTCGATCGTTCTGTTGCATACTTATATATTGCTTATGTATTGTCTGTGAATTGGTACTAACGTTTCGTTTGGCTAGTGCATAGCGATGCCGTCGTATGTCGTGTACAAGGGTAAGGTTCCCGGAGTCTACGACGACTGGGAGGAGTGTCGGAGACAGGTTCACCGATTCAGCGGTAACAGTTACAAAGGGTACACCACTAGGGCCGAGGCCGAATCTAGATACGCCCGCTATCTAGCGGGAGAGGGGAGGGAGCGTTGGAGGAACCGGATGAAGACGAGTTTCATCGTGATGACCGCAACTCTCTTCTATGTGATGGTAGTTTAGATGATCGATATCGACTTGTAATGTGAAGACAAACTCGCTACTCGCGGTCTCGAGACTTGTAATATAATGTTCTATCTTTGTTCGATCTTTTCAATTCGAAGACTAATATGATGAATTGTATTCGGAGACTAATATGATGAATTGTATTCAGAGACTAATCTTCTATTGTATTCGATGAATCTATTGTTGATGTGTGCTGTCTATATTTTGTCCAATTATACATTTTGTAACCTGTGCAAAAAAACAGAAAATTAAAAAATTAAAAAAAACCTAATATTCATACTAATGGCGCATCACATAACAGTGCGCCATTAGTATGCCAGAGGATACTAATGGCGCATCCTTAAGCAGTGCGCCATTAGTATGCGGAGGTTACTAATGACGCATCCTCTTGTCGTGCGCCATTAGTATGCCAAAGCACCTAGCTATACATGGCCCCTGGGAGGCATACTAATGGTGCACGGTGCCCTATACTAATGGCGCACCAGTGGTGCGCCATTAGTATACCAGATACTAATGGCGCACCAGTGATGCGCCATTAGTAAATATTACTAATGGCGTGCTAGTAATGGCGCACCACTAATGCGCCATTAATGGCCAAATTAGGTGTGCCATTAGTAGCCCTTTTTCTAGTAGTGTCCAAATAACTGTTCTACTATACGATTCAGGTTTACTAAGAATAATCCAGATTAGTGTCAAAGTTCGCATCGGCGTAACCCTTTACGATGAACTCTTTTACCACCTCCATAATCGAGAAAATTCCTTAGTCCACAAGTTACTAAGGATATGTTTGACCGTTGTCTTGTTATCCATTCCTGGATCATTCTTGTACCCCTTGACTGACTCATGGCAAGGCACACTTCAGGTGCGGTACACAGCATAGCATACTGTAGAGCCTATGTCTGAAGCATAGGGGACGACCTTCGTCCATTCTCTCTCTTCTGCCGAGGTCATGTCTTGAGTCTTACTCAATACTCACACCTTATAACACAGCCAAGAACTCCTTCTTCGCCGATCCATTTTTAACTTCTTCAAAATCTTGTCACGGCATGTATTCATTTGAAAGTATTATTGAGCGTTCTTTATCTATCCTTATAGATCTTGATGCTCAATGTTCAAGTAGTTTAATCTAGGTTTTCCATTGAAAAACACTTTTCAAACAACCCTATATGCTTTCCAGAAATTCTACATCATTTCCGATCAACAATATGTCAACAACATATACTCATCAGAAATTCTATAGTGCTCCCACTCACTTCTTTGGAAATACAAGTTTCTCATAAACTTTGTATAAACCCAAAATCTTTGATCATCATCAAAGCATATATTCTAACTCCGAGATGCTTACTCCAGTCCTTAGAAGGATTGCCGGAGCTTTGCATACTTGTTAGCATCTTTCAGGATTGTCAAAACCTTCTGTTTGTATCACATACAACCTTTCCTCAAGAAAAACGTGAGGAAACAATGTTTTGACATCCTATCTGCAAGATTTCATAAATAATGCAGTAACTGCTAATATAATTCCAACAGACTCTTAGCACCGCTACGAGTGAGAAAGTCTCATCGTAGTCAACTCCTTGAACTTGTCGGAGAACATCTTAACGACAAGTCGAGCTTTCTTAATGGTGATACTTACCATCATTGTCCGTCTTTCTTTTAAAATTCATCTATACCCAACAGCCTTACGACCATCAAGTAGTTCTTTCAAAGTCTACACTTTGTTTTATACATGGATCCTCTCTCGGATTTTATGGCCTCGAGCCATTCGTCGGAATCCGGGCCCACCATCGCTTCTCCATAGCTCGTAGGTTCGTTCATTGTTGTCTAGCAACATGACCTCCAAGACATGATTACGTACCACTCTGAAGTAGTACACATCCTTGTCGACCTATGAGGTTTGGTAGTGACTTGATCCGAAGTTTCATGATCACTATCATAAGCTTCCACTTCAATTGGTGTAGGTGCCACAGGAACAACTTCCTGTGCCTTGCTACACACTAGTTGAAGTGACGGTTCAATAACCTCATCAAGTCTCCACCATCCTCCCACTCAATTCTTTCGAGAGAAACTGTTCCTCGAGAAAGGACCCGTTTCTAGAAACAATCACTTTTGCTTCCGGATCTAAGATTGGAGGTATACCCAACTATTTTTGGGTATTCTATGAAGATGCATTCATCCGCTTTGGGTTCGAGCTTATCAGCCTGAAACCTTTTCACATAAGCGTCATAGCCCCAAACTTTTAAGAAACGACAGCTTAGGTTTCTCTAAACCATAGTTCATATGGTGTCGTCTCAACGGAATTGCGTGGTGCCCTATTTAAAGTGAATGCGGTTGTCTCTAATGCCTAACCCATGAACGATAATGGTAATTCAATAAGACACATCAAGGTATGCCCCATATCCAATAGGGTGCATCTATGATGTTCGGACACACCATCACACTATGGTGTTCCAGGCGGTGTTAGTTGTGAAACAATTTCCACAATGTCTCAATTGTGTACCAAACTCGCAACTCAGATATTCATCTCTATGATCATATCATAGACATTTTATCCTCTTGTCACGAAGATCTTCAACTTCACCATGAAATTACTCAATAATTCAGACTTGTGTTTCATCAAGTAAATATACTCAACATCCACTCAAATCATCTGTGAAGTAAGAACATAACGATATCCACTGCATGCCTCAGCACTCATTGGACTGCACAAATCAAAATGTGTTACTTCCAACAAGTTGCTTTCTTGTTCCATCTTACTGATAACGAGGCTTTTCAGTCATCTTGCTCATGTGGTATGATTTGCATGTCTCAAGTGATTGAAAATCAAGTGAGTCCAAACGATCCATCTGTATGGAGTTTCTTCATGCATATCTACCAATAGACATGGTTCGCATATCTCAATCTTTTCAAAATGAGTGAGTCCAAAGATCCATCGCCATGGAGCTTTTTCATGTGTTTTATACCAATATGACTCAAATGGCAGTGCCACAAGTATGTGGTACTATCATTACTATCTTATATCTTTTCGCATGAACATGTGTATCACTACGATCGAGATTCAATAAACCATTCATTTTAGGTGCAAGACCATTGAAGGTATTATTCAAATAAACAGAGTAACCATTATTCTCCTTAAATGAATAACCGTATTGCGATAAACATAATCCAATCATGTCTATGCTCAACGCAAACACCAAATAACAATTATTTAGGTTTAACACCAATCCCGATGGTAGAGGGAGCGTGCGATGTTTGATCACATCAACCTTGGAAATACTTCCAACACATATCGTCACCTCGCCTTTAGCTAGTCTCTTTTTATTCCGTAGCCTTTTATTTCGAGTTGCTAACACTTAGCAACCGAATCGGTATCTATTACCCTAGGCAGTAGCTTTCGCTTCGGATAGCTTTTAGTGCGGTGACCGTCGCCGTATTTGTCTGCGGTATTGATTACTTTGCTCCATCTGATTCTGAGTGCATCTTCCGCAGTTTTTAGCTTCCGCTTCTGCTTTTTCAGGCTACGTGCGGTTGCAGCGAGCCTTTTGTGGAGGTTCTTCTGCTCCGTGGCCTTATCCGGCGTAAGGTCGTCCGGAATGCCGTTTTCGCTGGGGACGGGTTGTTCGGTTTCTTTATCCGAGTTGCCCTGTTTGGACGGTTGCTCTAAGGCATGCTCGTCGTCTGTCGGCTCGCCCTGCTCTATGGCTGGGTCTGTGTCAAGGCGGGGCTTGGGGCGGCGTTTGCGCCGCCGCTTTGATTGCTTTTCGAGAGATCGATCCCTCGTTGCATCCCCGTGTTCCTCGTTGTCGCTTCCTTTAGGTGTATCCACCATGTACACATCATGAGATGAGGTGGCTGTCCAATGCCCTATAGGCGTTGGTTCATATGCGTCTCCTGCATCGTCATCCATACGTCGATGTCTTCGGAGTCGAAATTGAGCACGTCGTTTAAATTATCGACGGTGGCTATTAAATGGGTGGTGGGTGGGCTTTGAGTTTCTTCATCGTCCGTATCCCAACGTTGCTGACCGTAATCCGGCCAGGGCTCTCCTGATAAAGAGAGAGATTTTAGTGACTTCAGAATGTCACCGAAGGGCGAGTGCTGGAAGATGTCCGCAGCGGTGAACTTCATGATCGGCGCCCAATCGGATTCGATCGGCAGGCGCGCGAAGGGCTTGGAGTCCGGAGAGGAATCCGGCCCCTCGGAGTCACGGGCCTTGCGGAGTGCGGGGCTGGTGTTCGGCTCAATCGCCTTTGAGATCGCAGCCCCCGAGGCGGCGTCCAACCGCTCATCCTTGATCGGCGCAGCCGGCTCCGAATTAAGGGTCGGAACCAAAGCGTGTGCGGCCTCCAGGGCACTGTTCGGTGGCAGAGCTAGATCATGCCCATTGAGACAGTGCGGCGCGCTCGGCTGTGGCTCGAATACGTCGAAGATCAAGTCCCCGCTGATGTCAGCCGTGTAGTTTAAACTTCCAAATCTGACCTGATGGCCAGGGGCGTAGCTTTCAATCTACTCCAGATGGCCAAGCGAATTGGCCCGCAGTGCGAAGCCGCCGAAGACGAAGATCTGTCTGGGGAGAAAGGTCTCACCCTGGACTGCATCGTCGTTGATGATCGAAGGAGCCATCGGGCCTAAAAGCGACAACACAGAGGAACTCTCAATGAAAGCACCAATGTCGGTGTCAAAACCGGCGGATCTCGGGTAGGGGTCCCGAATTGTGCGTCTAGGCGGATGGTAATAGGAGACAAGGGACACGAAGTTTTACCCAGGTTTGGGCCCTCTCGATGGAGGTAAAACCCTACGTCCTGCTTGATTAATATTGATGATATGGGTAGTACAAGAGTAGATCTACCACGAGATCAAGGAGGCTAAACCCTAGAAGCTAGCCTATGGTATGATTGTTGTATGTTGTGTTGTCCTATGGACTAAAAACCCTCCGGTTTATATAGACACCGGAGATGGTTAGGGTTACACAAAGTCGGTTACAATGGTAGGAGATCTAAACATCCGCATCGCCAAGCTTTCCTTCCACGCCAAGGAAAGTCCCATCCGGACACGGGACGAAGTCTTCAATCTTGTATCTTCATAGTCCAGGAGTCCGGCTGATGGTATAGTCCGTCCATCCGGACACCCCCTAATCCAGGACTCCCTTAGTGGCCCACATGTCATGCACACAAAGGCAGAGGGGCGGTGCGGCCGAGAGGGGTGAGGCGCACGTCGGGGGGCGTGGTGTCGTGGGTTGGAGAGGCGTCGTGGGAATCGCGAGATGAAACGTGATGGTCGCCGTAGTTGAACTTCCATGGACAAGCTGTCATGTCTACGAACACATGCACTGCATACCGATCACTGGAAGGAGTAGCAGAGAAAGCTATATATGCAGATAAATAGTTCCTTCTTCTTCTTCTTCTTCTTCTTCTTCTTCTTCTTCTTCTTCTTCTTCTTCTTCTTCTTCTTCTTCTTCTTCATCATCTTCTTCTTCTTCTTCTTCTTCTTCTTCTTCTTCTTCTTCTTCTTCTTCTTCTTCTTCTTCTCTTCTTCTTCTTCTTCTTCTTCTTCTTCTTCTTCTTCTTCTTCTTCTTCTCTTCTTCTTCTTCTTCTTCTTCTTCTTCTTCTTCTTCTTCTTCTTCTTCTTCTTTCTTCTTCTTCTTCTTCTTCTTCTTCTTCTTCTTCTTCTTCTTCTTCTTCTTCTTCTTCTTCTTCTTCTTCTTCTTCTTCTTCTTCTTCTTCTTCTTCTTCTTCTTCTCTCTTCTTCTTCTTCTTCTTCTTCTTCTTCTTCTTCTTCTTCTTTCTTCTTCTTCTTCTTCTTCTTCTTCTTCTTCTTCTTCTTCTTCTTCTTCTTCTTCTTCTTCTTCTTCTTCTTCTTCTTCTTCTTCTTCTTCTTCTTCTTCTTCTTCTTCTTCTTCTTCTTCTTCTTCTTCTTCTTCTTCTTCTTCTTCTTCTTCTTCTTCTTCTTCTTCTTCTTCTTCTTCTTCTTCTTCTTCTTCTTCTTCTTCTTCTTCTTCTTCTTCTTCATCATCTTCTTCATCTTCTTCTTCTTCTTCACTTCTTCTTTCTTCTTCTTCTTCTTCTTCTTCTTCTTCTTCTTCTTCTTCTTCTTCTTCTTCTTCTTCTTCTTCTTCTTCTTCTCTCTCTTCTTCTTCTTCTTCTTCTTCTTCTTCTTCCTTCTTCTTCTTCTTCTTCTTCTTCTTCTTCCTTCTTCTTCATCTTCTTCTTCTTTCTCTCTTCTTCTTCTTCTTCTTCTTCTTCTTCTTCTTCTTCTTCTTTCTTCTTCTTCTTCTTCTTCTTCTTCTTCTTCTTCTTCTTCTTCTTCTTCTTCTTCTTCTTCTTCTTCTTCTTCTTCTTCTTCTTCTTCTTCTTCTTCTTCTTCTTCTTCTTCTTCTCTTCTTCTTCTTCTTCTTTCTTCTTCTTCTTCTCTTCTTCTTCTTCTTCTTCTTCTTCTTCTTCTTCTCTTCTTCTTCTTCTTCTTCTTCTTCTTCTTCTTCTTCTTCTTCTTCTTCTTCTTCTTTCTTCTTCTTTTCTTCTTCTTCTTCTTCTTCTTCTTTTCTTCTTCTTCTTCTTCTTCTTCTTCTTCCTTTCTTCTTTCTTCTTCTTCTTCTTCTTCTTCTTCTTCTTCTTCTTCTTCTTCTTCTTCTTCTTCTTCTTCTTCTTCTTCTTCTTCTTCTTCTTCTTCTTCTTCTTCTTCTTCTTCCTCTTCTTCTTCTTCTTCTTCTTCTTCTTCTTCTTCTTCTTCTTCTTCTTCTTCTCTTCTTCTTCTTCTTCTTCTTCTTCTTCTTCTTCTTCTTCTTCTTCTCTTCTCTTCTTCTTCTTCTTCTTTCTTCTTCTTCTTCTTCTTCTTCTTCTTCTTCTTCTTCTTATTCTTATTCTTCTTCTTCTTCTTCTTATTCTTCTTATTCTTCTTATTCTTATTCTTCTTATTCTTATTCTTCTTATTCTTCTTCTTCTTCTTCTTCTTCTTCTTCTTCTTATTTCTTCTTCTTCTTATTCTTCTTCTTATTCTTCTTATTCTTCTTATTCTTCTTATTCTTATTCTTCTTATTCTTCTTCTTCTTCTTCTTCTTCTTCTTCTTCTTATTCTTCTTCTTCTTATTCTTCTTATTCTTCTTATTCTTATTCTTCTTATTCTTATTCTTCTTATTCTTCTTCTTTGCTCTCTAGCTGGCCGCTTCCCAACCTATATATCAATATACACCGAGAGGGAATATTTTTTTAAAAAGAGAGGAAATAGTTCATCCTGCTCCTCCTCCTCCTCCTCCTCCTCCTCCTCCTGCTTCTTCTTCTTCTTCTTCTCATTCTCTATGGGAGACGGCTTCACAACAAGCTCTTTGGACCTTGCAGCTATCTCAAAACTCACACGGGCATGGAGGGCAGCATATTTTATCCGCTCGTACGTCAAGGGATAATTCTCCCATCCATACGACCTTAATGCCACCGTCTCGTCACCCTTCTGAAGATTTGTACCGAGCACAAAATTTACTACGTCGAATAGGGATGGTGTCTGTTTATCACAAACTTCTACAGTAATTTTGATTCTGGTTTGTAGGTCAGCGATGCTTTTCAAATCAAGGTTATACGGCTCCAGCTTCTGTTTGTGCCCTTCGATGGCTGCCCCACAGAAGTATACGTCCTCCCGAGACAAGAAATCATGAAGCTCACCTGGTATGGAGGGCGAGTGTATGATGTGGTACACCAAAACATCATCTTCGAGGCACAACTGAAGGACGGCGGCGCGCTGGATCTTCCCAGGGGCACGCTCCGTGTACTTTGCGTCGAGACCGATGACCCTCGTCTCTACCTTTTCGAGGGAGTTGGATACATTGTTGATCCACTGCCGAACAACCCTTGGGTGGACAGTGACGGTGGCAACTATGCGCATCGAGCCTTCGACGAGGACATGTTGGACGCTAAAAACCTGCATCTCGATCTCTATCGCCATTTGGAACCGCTGGAACGGAGGGCTATGGTTTGGAGAATTAGGATTAGATGGCTAGTCTAACTGAAGTAGTAGATGATTATTTAAAGAGGTTAAAACAATGTGAACGCAGTGGGGTTTGGATGCAAATGAAGACGAAGGGGAGGTGAAGAAGCCGAGGAGAATCGGTTCCCGATGGAGAAGTAAATGGGAGAAGTGGCGTGCAGGCAGTTGATTAGACGGCTAGGTAGACTAAACGAAAAGGCTATGCGGCTAGACTGATGAGTCGTACCTGTTCGTGTACGTGCCCATCCTTCCTGATAGGTGGGACCTATGCAAACAGATAAAAAATGTGTCGTAGTTTTTTTTTGAGCGCGTGAGTGGGAGACACAACATTCTCTGGCTAAGGAATACTCCCTCCGTTTAGGTGAGTATAAGTCACCTTATGAAAATCAGGTTTTCCCAAAACCTTTAGGCATGGAGAATTAACTTCCTGCTCGATCCCCTCCTAGCCTCGTTAGCCAGCGTTCTCTTCCTCTGCTGCCGCGTTCTACCTTTCCATTTTTCCTCTTCTCAAGTGTGGAACGATCTGCATGCCATCCTTGATGCACCAGAACGACCACTGCATGCATCGCGGCAGAGCGTTGATTGGGCATGCATGAGAATTTGGTTCTGCTCGCAATATGGATGATACTTGAACGATGAAGTGAACAGGCATGCTAGCACGGGATACCTATTTACGCTATACAATACTGGAGTACTCATGTACCTACTACTACTACTAGTAGTAGTAGTACAACTGTGGTACACTTGATGGTCAAAATACTATTCATCCGGTCCTCACAGTGAAGTGACAACACCTTGCGCCTGACACTAGTCCAGGCGGCGTGTTCGGGTTACCAAAGTCAGCCTCACCCTCTGCACATTGCAGTCTGTCACCGCCGCTGTACAACACATTGGCGCCTCACCTCGTCTCCCTATCCGCTCCCATAGCACCACTCCATCTCCATCTCCTTCTCCTTCTCCATCTCACTGTGCCCCCGTGTGCCGTCGCCTCACTCCCCTCCCCCAGTACCACTATTCCCTCGCTAGCCGCTCCAGCACGGACATCCTTCTCCCCCGTAAATCAAGCCCCCTTCCAAACTCCACCATGGTCGAACGCGAACCGTGCAGCATCCATATGAGCCGCTATTGGAGCAATCTCCCCAGCGGCATCCTCGACCTCTGTTGTTCGTGTATGGATATGTTGAGCGCCCTGCGGATGGCTGCATGCTCGAGGGACATGCACACGACCATCATCGAAGCGAGGCCTAAGATTTTCAAGACACCCTGCTTGCTGCTATCTGGTCTTGCGAGATTGGCTCACCATGATACGGAGGCGTGCATGATGCCCCTCGACTTCAATCCGATCTCCATTAGCCGAAACTTCTTTGCAGGTATGTAGTGGGTCGCCGTACATCATTTCCCTCAACATCGATCCGATCACCATCGCCCGAAACTTCTTGGCAGGTATGTACTGGGTCGGCATGAACTCCCACTGGATGGCTGCCTTTAGAGAAGACGGTAAAAAGTTGGTGCTCGTGAACTTCTAGACCTCCCATGAGATTATCCTTCCTCGATTGTATTATATAGAGTATTACCATCGCGGTCCAAGTCATCTAGATTACTACGTCAGTTGGACGGACCTTGTTTTGCAGAAGATTGTAATCTACCAAGTGCCCACACGACATGCGAATTACACAGACTTCAAGCTAATTGCCTTGTTCGACCGCGGACTCGCCTATCTTTACGCCGGTGCCTTCTTTAGCTGGAGACAACTCGGCTCGCAGTGGATCATCGTCAAAGCTGATACACACTTCTGTGATGCTATTGAACACAATGGCATCATCTACGCGATCGACAAAGCAGATGGCACCACGTATTGCTGGGACGACGCATGTAAGTTGTTTCCTCTCATGTTAATGATGACGCCATGACACTGTTTGAACTTTTTGTGATGATTGGCATATCTCTGCTTGAGCAGAATTTGAGTAGAACTATGACAATGTATTAGAGACGCCGTAAATCAGCTATATTTGGAATGAGTTAATTCATGCGATTGTGACCATGTCATTACAACCAATTTGTACCCTGAATAATCAAACGGTTAGGAATATATGGATATTATCCTTATTTTACAGTAATTTATATACTACTACTAAATATGAGTGTGTATCAATGGCCATGTTAGTTTCCTCATTTTCATGATGTAGAAACATGCACCACACTATTGGTTTCATCTAACCGTACATTAGGGAAGTAAATGTGCATATGGAGAACTCTATATTTGGAAGTAGTGAAATCCTGCAATGCTTACCATGTGTACATACCTATATTCGCCCTTCAGCAATCAATGGATAGAATAATATCCTCACAAATTTTTTGCCCACAGAACACGAGTATATAACAATGCATGGTCTGTTAGTTACCTTGAAGAATTTGTTTGTGAGGATAGAACATGATTACATAACATGCATGACATGGTAGTTTCCTGTGAAGAATCGATTGCGAGATAACATGAGTATAACCATGCATGGCACTTCTATATTTTCGAACCCAGTATACATTTCCCTGTATTTTCCTCCCAGTTCCAACAGGGACATATCAATGCTGTTTCTTGCATTATCCTACTCATACTCTGAACAATGCTGATCTTACATTAACAATGCCTGTCCTTTTTGATATGATGCAGTGTCCCTACAGTTACTGCCCTTTGTAATCACACCACCTTTGCCAAAAATACGGAAGCACAACTGGTTCCTCGCTCGATCAGACGACGACAAAAGACTGATGATCATTCGGACACATGAGCCAGAAAAGTTATATTGCAAAAACCCCACTGTATACAAGCACCGTGTAATATGTGAGTATCCGGACAGTGGCTGTTACGTCTATGAGAAGGATACCAGCTTGTTGGGGCCTTTAGGATTTTTTAGTTGGAGGCGGGTAAACAACCTTGGTTCACACTCTGTGTTTCTCGGACTCAATTATCCGATTAACCAGGAGATCACCGTTGGCAAGTACCTTCACTACAAAAAAATACACTTCCGTGATGATACATGTTTGTCACAGTAGGTTGCTTTTTTTTGTCATGCATGTAAATCCATGACAAATGTATGACAGAATCAAGATAGTCATACCTGTGCTGTTGTAGAAGTGTTCCATGACATTACCAAAATTATCATCACGGAAGTGTCCACTTCCATGATGATAAATCGCGCGTCACAGAAGTGCTTTCGTCAAGGGTGACCGACACGTGGCATCCACCATAACGGAACGCCGTTAAGCTATCGGGTCGGGTTTTGGATCCGATAACCCGTTAACAGCCCCGACCAATGGGAAATTTCCACGTGTAAAATTATTATTGGCCGGACGAAACACGTGTCAGCTCGTCAGTGGGTCAGATAGGCGCCTATGATATGCCGACACGTGGCACGGCCCAACAGAGGCCCATTTCTGTGAAAAGGCCGACCCGTTTGACTTGGTCAAAAGCTAGCGGGCCGGCCCATGGAAAGCCTATTAATAGTCTGTTCGAATATAGCCCATTTACAGCCCGCTAACCCAAGGCCCGTTACGCCCTATCCGAATTAGGCCCAGTAGCGTCATCTGGGCCATCCAATATGATTCTAGCCCGTTTTCACTTCTGGCCCATGTATGGCCCATGACGTCTTTCGGCCCATATGAGGCCCTATGTTACTCTTGGCCTACTAACGACCCGTGGTGAAACTGGCCCGTAATGAACAGTGTATCACTTTACACCCATTAACGGCCCGTGGTGAAACTGGCCCGTAATGAACAATGTATCACTTTATACCCATCAACGACCCGTTATTCTGTTGGGCCGTTTCGAGCCCATGTTATCTTTCGGCCTTCTCAGAGCCCATTTATTCTTGGGCTCATTTCCAGCATCCGTTTACTTACGGCCCGTTACTGTCATTTTCTGCTTGTGGGCCAAATTCAGCCCGTGGTTACAGTCGGCCCGTTTGTGGTCCGTTAATACGTTGGGCCGATTTCATAGCGTCATCAAATACGGCCTATTAACGATGGCCCGATATGTTCGGCCCATGAACGGACGATTCCAACTCTAGCCCGTTTACGGCCATAATGCGGTTTGTTTGGCCCATGTTTGGCCAATCGATTATACGGCCCGTATAAGGCCCATTGATAATACGCCCCGCAGAAGGCCCATTGTTTCTACGGCCCGTAGAAGGCCCATTGTTTCTACGGCCCGTAGAAGGCCCACTGTTTCTACGGCCAGTAGGAGGCCCAGTGTCACTACGGTAAATATTAGCCCATGGTTATTGTGGCCTAGTTTTAAAAAATAGGTTATTGCAGCCACTAGCTAACCGCGGAAAAAGAACTGCAATGACTACAAGCAAACAAATAAACAAGACAACAAGGAAATAAATACGCAAGCAACTAACGCTAGGCTATCACGACTATTACACATATTACATCCACTGGGCATCAAAGTTCGCCACCAATGCAAATATAGGGAACAAAGCAGCATATCATATACACTTGTTGTCAAAGTTGGCGACCAGCGCAAATAAACGCCACAGCAAAACAAATCCAGAACTGAAACCACTTAGTCTTGTGCTTCATGAATAGGAATTTGAAAAGGAGGACAAGTGAAAATTAAAATTCCTACGTTTTTTCTTTCAAGGAGACACTAAAGGAACAAATCCATGTGCTCAGTGGACAATATATATAACATGTAGAGTAAAAAAGAGATGCAACAAGTGTAGAACCTCTTTGGCGAAGCCATGTCGATCTCAGCGTGAATGGGTTGGCCGGTGAGGATGCTCCGGCTGACTTGGCTGTCGGAGGAGGGGAAGAAGATCTTAGCAGTCTGGAGATGGAGCCCGAGGTACTGCTCCGCTGTGATGGAGGGTTTCGTCGTTGGAGCAGCTCCGGTGAGTTGTACGACGCCGAGGCTGAAGCAGGATAAGAGAGACAACGAACAACGTTAACCCGAGTGGAATTCTAATAGCATCTCCAATACATGACGTAAAATACATAACCACAAAGTGCTAGATGTAAAATACATCAGCCGCTCATCTCTGAACTTAACTGTCGAAACTGAACTTAACTGTCGAAACTGAACTTAACTGTCAAAACTAAACTTAACTGTCGAAACTGAACTTAACTGTCGAAATTGAATTTTGCTGTCAAAACTGAATTTTGCTGCCGAAACTGAACGCACTAGCAAGGTGAGGCTACACGTCGGTCGACTGACTTTTTCATCTCTAGTCAGTCAATTTTGCAGCCGTTGGATAAGAAATCAAGGGCCTGCGGTTCATCTTCAACCTCCACCCCCTTGAGCCGACCAAATAGCAGCCCCCCGCTGCCCGCGGCCGGCGGTGCGCCGCCGCGCCCGCCCCGAAAACACTCCCCACCGCCGGTCCGCCGCCGCCCCGGCCATCCCTCTAGGCCACCCCGTTCCGAGCTTTTTCTTCGGCGATCCCCACGCCACCGCCCTGCCACCGCCTCGCCACCGCCGGTGACCACCGCCGCCATCTTGAACCTTAAGATAGATAGTGGGGTATCTCTCCGGCGAGCCCCCCTCCCCGCTACGGTTGGTTCTTCCTTCACCCCGGCAAGCCCCCCCACCACCTGAAAATTGACTGACCCAAAAGTCGATTCAGTTGACTGAAGTGTAGCTAAATCGGAGCAGCATCGCAAGCAAGAGCAAGAAGGAGAGCAGCAGCGCGAGCAAGAGCAATAGCAAGAGCAGACCAGGCAGGGGACCGAGAGCAAGAGCAGAGCAGCAGCGCGAGCGAGAGCTAAAGCAGCAGCAGGTCCTACTGATGTGTGATACGTCCATTTTGCATCATGCTTTTATATTGATATTTATTGCATTATGGGCTGTTATTTCATATTATGTCACAATACTTATGGCTATTCTCTCTTATTTTACAAGGTTTACAAAAGGAGGGAGAATGCCGGTAGCTGGAATTCTGGGTTGGAAAAGGAGCAAATATTAGAGACCTATTCTGCGCAACTCCAAAAGTCCTGAAACTCCACAGAATATCTTAAAATAAATAAAGAAAAATCCTCGCCAAAGATGAAGTCCAAGGGGCCCACACCCTGCTCACGAGGGTGGGGGGCGCGCCCCCTACCTCGTGGGCCCCCTGGTGGGTCTCCGACGTCCATCTTCTGCTATATGAAGCCTTTCGATGAGAAAAAAATAAGAAGCAACCTTTTGGGACGAGACTCCGCCGCCACGAGGCGGAACCGAGGCGGAACCAATCTAGAGCTCCGGCAGAGCTGTTCTGCCGGGGATACTTCCCTCCGGGAGGGGGAAATCATCACCATCGTCATCACCAACGATCCTCTCATCGAGAGAGAGCAATCTCCATCAACATCTTCACCAGCACCATCTCATCTCCAAACCCTAGTTCATCTCTTGTATCCAATTCTTGTCTCAATGTCCGGGATTGGTGCTAGTAGGTTGCTAGTAGTGTTGATTACTCCTTGTAGTTGATGCTAGTTGGTTTATTTGCTGGAAGATCATATGTTTAGATCCTATATGCATATTATTACCCCTTCGATTATGCACATGAATATGCTTTGTGAGTAGTTACGTTTCTTTCTAAGGACATGGTAGAAGTCTTGCTATTAGTAGTCATGTGAATTTGGTATTCGTTTGATATTTTGATAAGATGTATGTTGTCTAGCCTCTAGTGGTGTTACGTGAACGTCGACTACATAACACTTCACCATTATTTGGGCCTAGAGGAAGGCATTGGGAAGTAATAAGTAGATGATGGGTTGCTAGAGTGACAGAAGCTTAAACCCTAGTTTATGCGCTACTTCGTAAGGGGCTGATTTGGATCCATATGTTTCATGCTATGGTTAGGTTTACCTTAATACTTTTGTTGTAGTTGCAGATGCTTGCAGTAGAGGTTAATCATAAGTGGGATGCTTGTTCAAGTAAGAACAGCACCCAAGCACCGGTCCACCCACATATCAAATTATCAAAGTACCGAACGCGAATCATATGAACATGATGAAAACTAGCTTGACGATATTCCCATGTGTCCTCGGGAGCGCTTTTCCTTATATAAGAGTTTGTTCCGGCTTGTCCTTTGCTACAAAAAGGATTGGGCCACTTTTCTGCACTTTATTTACTTTTGTTACTTGTTGCTCGTTACAATTTACCTTGTCACAAAACTATCTGTTACCACTTATTTCAGTACTTGTAGAGAATACCTTGCTGAAAACTGCTTATCATTTCCTTCTGCCCCTCGTTGGGTTCGACACTCTTACTTACGTTGCTGATGACTGGGGAGCAAAGCATCAGGAGGACTCCGGCTGTGGCCGCACACTTGAGCTGATCCGCTGAGCTGAACATGATGGCGCACGCCGACCACCTGAGAGGGCGCGTTGCTTCGAGCTTGGGGAGGACTCCATTCACCTCGTGAGAAAACTGCTTGAAGATGCGTTGGGAGGCAGGGGCTTGAGCTCTGCCCAGGATGCAGGCGATCGCGCATGGCTCCTGGAAGCCCCCAGCCCCCTCGTCTTGATGGCGGTCCTCGTTCCTCCTCGGCTGCGGTGGCAGTGGAGGGAGGCCTGCGTTGCCTTGTGGGAGGTCCTCACGAGGCTGATCCCTCCAGTATCCCTCGCGAGGCATGTCTCGCCAGCGGTCCTCGCGAGGTTGATCGCACCATCCTTGGCGCGGGCCGCGGTCTTCCCAGCGTCCTGCGTTTCTTCCTCCTCCTCGGCCGTAGCCCCGGTCAACACGGTCGGGACGACGGCCGATCCTTCCTTCTTGCACGGCGCGGAGTTCTTGGCATTCATTGGTGTTGTGGGTGTGGAGGTCGTGGTACACACAGTGCCGGCTGCCCCTGGAGGATTCGGACAGATCTTTGCCCCGCTTGATGTCTGGTTCTGCCGTGAGCACGGCAGCCCCCTTGCGCTTCACGTCCTTGGCCTTGGGCTTCTTCTCTTCTGGGTCTGCGGCAGGCATCTCGAGGAGGGAGAGACGTCCTTCCTCAGCCCTGGCACACTTGGTCGCCAAGTTGAACAGCTCTAGGGAGGTGCACAGGTCTTCATGCATCGCCAGCTCCTCCTTCATCTTGACGTCGGGCACTCCATCGGAGAAGGCTGAGATGATGGCCTCCTCAGACACCTTGGGGATCTTGAGGCGCGCACTGTTGAAGCGTTCGATGTACTTTTGCAGGGCCTCTCCGGGTTGTTGCTTGATGCGGCGCATGTCGCTCACGGCGGGAGGCCGGTCGCGAGTACCTTGGAAGTTGGTGATGAAGCGGGTACGCATCTGGTCCCAGGAAGAGATCGTGCCTGGAGCCAGATTCAGGAGCCAGGTGCGAGCTCCTTCCGTCAGTGCCATGGGGAACCAGTTCGCGATGACCTTCTCGTCCCTGCTGGCAGCTTCGATGCCCAGCTCATAGAGCTGGAGGAACTCTGCAGGGTCGGTCGTGCCGTCGTAGCGGGGAGGCAGATCTGGCTTGAACTTGTCGGGCCATGTGACGCTACGCAGCTCGGTGGTGTAGGCACGGCAGCCAGCGGTGGCCATGGGGGGCCTTGGCTGGTGGAGACCTTGGTCTTGTGGGTCCCCATGCGCTGCAGCTGGGAGCAGCATGGGGTCTTGACGCGCGGGAGCAAGAACAGGGTCGCGACGTGCCGGAGCAGGGAGCGCCCATGCAGCTTCTTGCGGGCGAGGGACTTCTTGGCAGCTCTGCTCTTGTCGCGCCGGCGCCTGACGGAGCGGGTCCGGCCAGGGGCCGCGCGCCTTGGAGCCATGGCGTCTTCTTGAAGAGGAGGCGGCTGGTACGCACCCGGAGCTTTGCTGCCCACGCGGGGCGGGGTGCGGCGCAGCGGAACGGACGGCGCGGGAGAGCCCCCTGCGGCGCGGACGAGCTCGGTGACACGGTCGAGCCACTCTTCGTAGACGTCGTCGATGGGATGGTAGCGCAGGAGCTCGTTTGCCGCGATGAGCTCAGTCCGGGCCTCCAAGGGTGCACGGAGCGCGCGGGACAAAGAGCCAGCTGGTGTGAGCGATGGATTAGCGGTACGGCCGTCTTGCCGCACGGACGGATGCTGAGACGATGCTTGCTGCTCGTTCCCCACCGGGACGGTGGCGGCATTGATGGCGGGCGACGGGGAACGACGAGGACGCCCGACGACGGGAGCCGTCTGGGCGACGCGGGAAGCGATGGCAGCCCGGCGCTCGGCGCGGGCTCGACGAGCGTCAGACATGGACGCGACGGTCGGAGGAGAGCGGAGCGGTGGAAGCCAAATTCCGGCGCACCACTACCTGGCGCGCCAAATGTCAGATTTCGGGTTCCGGCAGACCCTTGAGGTTCGAACTCTAGGGTGCGCGCGGAGATTACGCCCTCTACCTCTCTGTCTCGCAAAGATCTAAACTACTAAAAGAACAACACAAGACACACAGAGTTTATACTGGTTCGGGCCACCGATGTGGTGTAATACCCTACTCTAGTGTGGTGTGGTGGATTGCCTCTTGGGCTGATGATGATGAACACTACAAGGTAGAACAGCCTCGCAAGGGTCTGTCCTTGGTCTGGGGGATGAACTGCCAGGAAGAGTTCAATCACCCTTCTCTCTCTCTCTCTTGCTGATTCAATTACTAGATGTCTAGATGCTAGATTTCTCCTCGATGCTCTACCCTGGGGGTGGCTATTCCTATTTATAGGCAAAGGCCCTGGGCCTCTTCCCAAATATTGAGCGGGAAGGGCGCCAACAATTGGCCATTTTGAAGGGGAACATCTGGTACACTTATCCTGACTAAAGTTGGTCCTCGCCTGCCAAAGGCTCTGGTGATGACGCTGGCTTGGGCTCCACAGTGACTTCCTCCTTGTCGCGGAGCTGGTCTTGATCTCGTTGCACCGAAATGGGTGCCTTTGCTTGATCCTCTCGCCTGCGCTTGCTCCCTTTGCACCAAAGAGGAAAGGGAGGACACTGCGCGGCTGGGGCCCGCCTGGCGCCCTTGGTCGTCATGGCTTGCTTCATGGGCTCCTCATGAGGTACCCCGCCTTGATCTCTCCGCCTCCTCATGAGCCAGCCTGATGAGGCTGCGCCTGAGGAAGCTCCGCGTCGTCCGCCCGCGAGGCTTGGCCCCTCGCGAGGGTCTTGGGTTTGTGTTGATGAAGATGGGCCGTGCTGGGCCCCCTTTGAGCCACGCCGCAGGCCGCAGGCAGGCAAGTCTGGGGACCCCCGTTTAGGAAGGTGGCCGACAGCTGGGACCAAGCAGCTCGAGCAGTATTTGTGTTTTTGAGGTGTGAGCACTGTAGAGTTTTTTGATGTTTAACCCAAATATTATTTTTTTCTCCTCTGAACAACAACGAAAACATCGCTGCAGGTATTAACTGGGCGGGCTGTGGCCCGTCTAGCCTAGGCCAGATATCCAGCACAAATATTAATTTTTTTCAAGCTGAAAATGGCTAGCCCAGCTATACTTCTTTTAGGAATACCCAGGCAAGGTTAAGTTGTTATTCTCCGCCCCGCTGGGCTGCAAATCTTTCCTAGGAGGGATGAATTAGGATTAACAAGAAAATGGGCTTTAAGAAATAATAAATGGGATGTAATTATAAAACCTGGGCAGTAACTATAAAAAAATGCACCAAACACATGATTACTTTATAAAATATTATTTTTGGATATTGAAAATTTTAATTTCATTAATTGTTGCGAGCGCAATGTTTCGTTGGATTTTTATGTAATATAAATTTATTTAATCTGACTAGAAATTTCGGGATAAAAATATTTCGGATCCCATAAAAATGTGGGAAATTTTATTGAATCTGTTATGAACGGTTGGTTGAAATGGGCTATACTTTTAACAAACTGTAAATGGGCTGTAGTAAATTCCATTAGAATTCAAAAATGGACTACACATTCTTACAAATCTCAAATGGGCTATAAGTTCTCTGCCACACACTTCTGGCCTTACTAAGTCAACGCGTCCCCTAAAAAAACAGAGTTGACGCGTATGCAAGGCTTTGTCAACTTATAGTCAACACACGGTTCTAGCAGCAGTGGCCGTTGGATGTCCATCCAACGGATGCCGTGCTTCTTCTTCAATCTCGGATATTCTAGCTTCACCCGCTCAAAAAATGATTCCTCCCCCTGACATCTGGGGCGCACCGTTTCGGAAGCTGACCTGTGGGCCTACTAAGTTGACGTACCAAGGGCTTTGTCAACTTAGTCAATATAAACAATTCTAGCTGTAGTGACCATACGATGTCCATCCAACGGCCGTAGTGCTTCTTCAACCTCTGGTCTTCTTGCTCCAGCCGCCCAAAGCAGCGCCGGTCGTGCCGCCTGCTCCTGCCTCCCATGGCCGGCTGTGCTGCCGCGGAGGCCTCACCGCCCCTACTATTCCCACCGCTGGCCAGGCCCTGCGGTGACGGCAGCCTCACAACGCATCCGAACGAGTGAACCCTCATACTCCTCTCTGCGTGGGCATCCACTGCCGCGTCTTCACCAGCTCCGCGTCGTCCCCTTCCTAGGCCTCGCCATCGTCCACCGCCCTGGTGCTCTCGGCGCGGCATGGTCAACATGGTCAAGGAGCGACTTCCATCGGACGTGGACTGTATGTGGAGAGGCTGACAGCTGGGTCCATGGCGGCAGCAAGGAAGTGCCTCCTTATTACGTGGAAAATAATGATTCCTCCACCTGACAGCAGGGAACCACCGGACGGGCCACCGTATTTCACGAAAAAAAACATTTCCCCCCTGACTGCTGGGACCCACCAGCTACACCTTCGCACGCAAGGAAGTGCCTGACAGTCGGGGCCCACCTGGTCGAAGCATACGTAGCATTGTCATTCTGGTCGCGAACGTGTACGTACATATATACTGGTGGATGTAGAGGCGCGCACGTGTCGTAGTAGAGGCGGCCAGGGTGCAAGAAAGAAAATACGGCCACATATGTGTACATACGGGCGGGGTCTCGAACGCCTACTCCCGCATACGTACGGCGAGGGCTCGTGTACATGGCTGGGTCGGAACGGAGAAACAACGTCGTCGTCGTGTTCATGGGGAGGCAACGGAATGAGTCGTGTTCATGCGGAGGCAACGGAATGCGTCGTGTTCATCGGGAGGGCTTGGACGGAACAGGCGATGGAAAGGAGGCCTGGCGTACCACAGAATGGAGGAAACGTCCTTGTGTTCAACCGGCCACGGTCAAAACGGGGGTCCTCTTGATCGGGAGGGGTGTGGCGTACCGCACAACGGAGGAAACGGACCTCCTACGGTCGAAACGGGGGTCCTGTTGATCGGGAGGGGTGTGGCGTACCGCAAAACGGAGGAAACGGACCTCCTACGGTCAAAACGGGGGTCCTGTTGATCGGGAGGGGTGTGGCGTACCGCAAAACGGAGGAAACGGACTTGTGTTGGAGCGCTACGGTCGAAACGGGGGTCCTGTTCGTCGGGAGGGGTGTGGCGTACCGCGAAACGGGACTCCATGGGATACTATTCATCTCCACCGTCGACCCCCTTTAGCCTCCATGAGCTACTGTTCATCCACCGTCGACCTCCTCCAGCCTCCACGAGCTCCTGTTCATCCAGCCTCCACCGCGCGCTACTCCACCGGCTACTGTTCAACCACCCCTCCACCTTCTACTGTTCATCCAGCCCTCCACACCACGTGGTCCTGTTCAACCACCCCTCCACGGGCACCCCTCCACCGTCTACTATTCATCCTGCCCTCCACACCACGGGGTCCTGTTCATCCACCCTTCCACGGGCACCCCTCCATCGTCTACTGTTCATCCAGCCCTCCACCACACCACGGGGTCCTGTTCATCTAGAGGCAACGCCACCGCTCACTGTTCATCCAAACCCCCCCGCAACGCTCACTGTTCATCCCATCGATCGGCTTTAGTTAGCAGCAGTAGCCAAGGAATCGCTCGATCGGGTTCAGTTAACAGCCATCGATCGATCGCTCGGGTTCAGTAACGCGTAGCCTGCAGTGCAATCGCTCGGGTTCAGTTAGAGCCAACGCCTCGCACACACACGCGTACGTGCACGAGAGAAACGCGCATCGCTCGGCCCTCGACCTCCCACCGTAACCGGGAACTCCCCGAAAATTTCCTCCCCCTCGCTTCTACCACGGTTTTTTCCGTCATGGACGGCCCAAAGAATGTCATGCAGCTGCGTCTATGGCCCGCCCAGGACGAAAAGCCCATTTTCTGTCATGAATTTTTGTCATAGAAGTAGGAGCCCACCACATCTATGATGATACCGGGTTTTGTCACAATTATCGTCATAGAAGTGTCATATGTATGACAGAAAAAAAATTCGTTCGGCCCAAAATGTCACGGATGTGTCTTTTTTTGTAGTGCTTGATGGCAGAGATGATCTGTTTGCTATGGAAAACTGTGTCTACACGGCCAGCCCTAGGAGTTTGGGAGCAAACTCCCCTGATTGTCAATGATATAGCCTACAGCCAAAAGAAGGTGAGAATGACAAAGGCATCCGCATTAACTTTCATCCTTGGATGTCTCAATTACGATAGACAGTGATGTGGTTCAAGCCTTCGGTTGGGCTGTTGCATCGAAAGGGTGGAGTACTGGTGTCTCCGGATCAGTGGTCGCTGAAGCGGGGCTGCAAATTATGATGGTATTGGATCATCTCTTTGAATGACTGTTGTCTTTGCTGCTGGTTCTGGATGGGTAGTTCTTTATTTTGTTATGCATAATCCTTGTCATTTGGTCATCCTCGTCTATGTCACTCTTACTATGTAATAGTTGCTTCTGTTTAGAATGTCATTCTCGTCTGGATCACGAGAGTCTGAGCGCTGCAGATGGGTGCGTTTTGGTGGTGTAGCAAGACTTCTTATGAACTATCATGTCTTGCTGTTTATGTCAGTAGTAGTCACTAGTCAGTGTTTGAATGTTGTATATATCGTTGTTTCAAACTGTTTATTTTCTTGAACTACTGGTGGGCTAAATGAGGGCATCACCATTCTCCAGTGTTCAGATTATATCTACTTTTTTCAAGTTATATAATTTGAGGTCAGTGTCTTTTCGATGATGTACACTTGTTTGGGCCAGTGAGGTGTCGTTGAATATGGGCCGAGTAGTAACGCAATGCCAAACAGTTCAATTATGACTCTCAGGCTGGGCTCTCAAAAGATCCTGAAAAAAAGGCCGGGCTCTCCAAAAAAAAAGAATAATGACTCTTAGGCCGACATGTGGGCGCCACCGGTGTTTTCGTAAGCTAGCGCGCCGAGAGCATATTGGCGCATGCTCGAAATTCATGCTACCTTTTCATCCCCAGTCTCTCGCCCCTCTCCCACCTCTGGAATCTCGATTCCTACTCCAGTTCCCCCAAATCCCCCTCCTGTACTCCCTGTACTCAAGCGCACTATCATGTCTCCGGTCAACGCGGATCTCTGAGCCAGAGATCCTGAGGTCCGTCCTGCCTTTGGTCACTGCGTGCTGTCGCTCAACAGTGGCATGGCGGCGCTTGACGACTAGTTTGCCGACAAAGTGCTGATGGTAACCATCACCGGCGACCGGCCTCCCGTCTCGCCGGATGACCTTGTCAAAGCTCTTGGCATTGCGCACAACATCCAAATAAGTGACTTGCTCGTTGAAGTCTGTCCGCCATCGGCTGATTTCTTCGTCAGGTTCCGGACAACTTTCAACTACAGTCGTGTGTTCGAATCTTCCCGGCGTTTGTTCTGCGATGGCGCGCTGGTGAGCTTTGATCGGTGGCACCCAGGATGGGGCTCGGTGCCCTCTGAGCTTGAGTTTTTAACAAATCTTACCTTCCACGGCATGCCTCGACCTGCTTGGAACAGCGAGTCCATGAACGAGCTTATCAACGACCTTGGAGGTGAGCTCATGAGTATGTTTGTTCCTCTAGACAGCTGGGCTCTGACGGTTATGGCATGGATGAAGAAGCCGTCCACCATACCGAAGGTGATTGGTGTTGAGATACCGGTGCAGGAACTGGGGTTGTACTATTCATTGCCACCAAGGCCGCCGCGGACCACGTTAGGGATGTAGCTATATCAAGTGTTCGTGCATGTCGAAGAAGTGGTCAATCCATCAATTGAAGTCCTGCCGCCGCCGCTGGTGCCAGGGTCCGTCGACGACGTCCATTATAGGAGTCAACGTCAGACTTTCCCCGTGTTGCTCGGAATGATGGATGGCACACGGCCTACTCCATCACGCGGCGGAGGCCACTGCTTCTTTGGGAGAAGAGGCAGGGTTGGCTGCCTGGATGTGCTCTAATTTGAGGTAACAACTGAATCTTGTCAGATACTAGTTAAATCCGAGCTATGGGTGTGAAGCACTGATATGCCAGTACATTTGATTGTGACCTGTTCTAATTTTGTACCTGAACTTTTTTTAGAAAGGGTTGTACGTCAACTTAATGTGCTAGGAGAACTTATTGTGTTGTCTGTTGGTTTTCTTTACACAACATTCAAGATATTTCCCCGTCATTGATAAAGACGATGAACCGTTATGTACGACTTTGTTGGTTTCAACATAGCCCTTCCCGTAGCGATCCACTACTTCCATCCTGATTGTGCCACCTGCGTGAAATTTTTGTATGCAAGTTCAGTGTGCTATGATGTTCTATATGATTGTGTCAACTATATAAGTTTTTACTGAGCATCAGCAATGCATATGGCTGAAAGATGTATTTACGAGCATCAGCCGATGGGTCTGTCTGTCTGTCTGTCTATCTCTCTCTCACACACACACACACACATGCACAAGTGGGACCCGTTGAATTATTTATTTACTCGTGACAGCTTTTAATTAGGTTCCACTATAATCTAACTTTTTTCTTAAGTTATTAATTGAGCTCAGTGACTTCAAAAAGTTGTACAGAAGCCTTGTTTGGGCCTTTCCGGCGTCGCTGAATGTGGGCTGAGTAACCATGTTAGGTTGTACTGTACTACACAGGCCTTTTTTTCGCTATTTTTTTAAATAATACATTTTTTATTAATTTTCATAAATATTATGATGGGTAATTTTTTTCCAAAATAATACACCGTCGGCCCGCTACAGGCCGACTGGGCCTAGTCGGCCCACAGCAAGCCGATTGGATTCCAGTCGGCCTACAGCTGGCCGACTGCCCTTGTCGGCCCAGTGTGGGCTGATTGGGTCCTATCGGCCCACTGTGGGCCGACTAGAGCTAATTGGCTCGCTGTGGGCTAATTATTTTTGCAAAAGTGTTAATCATGTATTTAAAAAATATGTTTTAAAAAGTGTTACATGTATTTAAAAATTGTTAAACGTGTGTATGAAAATGTTCCTTATCTATACAATTTTTTTTAAATGTGTATAAAAATAGCTTTTTTTCAACATCAGCAATGCAACTGGGCCGACAGTTGTACACAATATCCGGGTCAACTTGTTATTCTCCGCTCCGCTGGGCTGCAAACTTTCCTAGGAGGTATGCAGTAGGCTTAACAAGAAAATGGACTTTAAGAAATAATAAATGGGATATAATAATAATAACTAGACAGTTACTATGCACCAAACACGTAATTAGTTTGAAAAATATATTATTTTTGGAAATTTGAAAATTTTAATTTCATTACTTGTTGCGCGCGCAATATTTCGTTGGATTTTAACGTAATACAACTTTATTTTGAAATTATATTTAACCTGACTAGAAATTTCGGATAAAAATATTTCGGATCCCATCAAAATGTGGGAATTTTTTTTGAATTCTGTTTTGAGCGGTTGTTAGAAATTATTAATCGTTGTCCTAGCTAGAAGTTGGACTGTACTTTTAACAAACTGTAAATCGGCTGTAGTAAATTCCATTAGAATTAAAAAATGGGCTATACATTCTTACAAATCACAAATGGGCTATATGTTCTCTGCCAAATCCGAGTTGTGGGCCTACTAAGTTGACGCGTACCAAGGGCTTTGTCAACTTAGTCATTATAAACGATTCTAGCTGAAGTGATCGTACGATGTCCATCCAACGGCTGTAGTGCTTATTCAACCTCTGGTCTTCTTGCTCCAGCCGCCCAAAGCAGCGCCGGTCGTGTCGTGTGCTCCTGCCTCCCGTGGCCGGCTGTGATGCTGCGGAGGCCTCACCACCCCGTACTACTCCCACCGCTGGCCAGGCCATCCCTCTACTCACCCACACCCTCTGTTATTCTGCGGCGATGGCAGCCTCACACCCCAGCCGAACCAGTGAACCATCGTACTCCTCTCCGCGCGGGCTTCCACTGCTACGTCTTCCCCGGTTCCGCGCCGTCCCCTTCCTAGGCCTCGCCGTTGTCCCGACCGCCGCCTTGGTGCTCTCGGCGTGGCATGGTCAACGTGGTCAACGATCGACTTCCATCGGAAGAGTACTGTACGTGGAGAGGCTGACAGCTGGGTCCACGGCAGCCGCAAGGAAGTGCCTCCTTATTACGCGCAAAATAATTATTCCTCCACCTGACAACGGGGACCCACCGGACGGGACACCGTATTTCACGAAAAAAATGATTCGCCCCCTGACTGATGGGACCCACGAGCTACATCTTCGCACACAAGGAAGTGCGTCCGAAAAAAAAAACGATTCGCCCCCTTGACTGCTGGGACCCACCAGCCCCCCGACTGTTGGGACCCACCAGCTACACCTTCGCACGCAAGGAAGTGCGTCCGAGCAAAAAAAAACGATTCGCCCCCTGACTGCTGGGACCCACCAGCTACATCTTCGCAGGCAAGGAAGTGCCTGATAGTTGGGACTCACCTGGTCGAAGCCTACGTAGATTTGTCATTCTGGTCGCGAACGTGTACGTACATATATACTGGTCGATGTAGAGGCGCACATGTGTCGTAGTAGAGGCGCGCACGTAGCATGTACACGTACATACATCGGCCAGGGTGCAAGAAAGAAAATACGGCCACGTATGTGTACATACGGGTGGGGTCTCGAACGCCTACTCGCGCATACGTACGGCCAGGGCTCGTGTACATGGCTGGGTCGGAACGGAGAAACAATGTCGTCGTCGTGTTCATGGGGAGGCAACGGAATGCGTCGCGTTCATGGGGAGGCAACATAATGCGTCGTGTTCATGGGGAGGCAACGGAATGCGTTGTGTTCATCGGGAGGGGTTGGACGGAATAGGCGACGGAAACGAGGCCTGGCGTACCGCAGAACGGAGGAAACGGCCTTGTGTTCGACCAACCATGTTCGAAACGGGATCCTGTTCATCGGGAGGGGTCTGGCGTACCGCAAAACGGAGGAAACGGACCTCCTACGGTCGAAACGGGGGTCTTGTTGATCGGGAGGGGTGTGGCGTACCGCAAAATGGAGGAAACGGACTTGTGTTGGAGCGCTACGGTCGAAACAGGGGTCTTGTTCATCGGGAGGGGTGTGGCGTACCGCAAAACGGGACTCCACGAGATTCTGTTCATCTCCACCGTCGACCCCCTCTAGCCTCCACGAGCTACTGTTCATCCACCGTCGACCTCCTCCAGCCTCCACCTGCGACTGTTCATCCATGGGCTCCTGTTCATCCAGCCTCCACCGCGCGCTACTCCACCGGCTACTCTTCAACCAGCCCTCTCCACGGGCTCCTGTTCAACCACACCTCCACGGGCTACTGTTCATCCTACCCTCCACCTTCTATTGTTCATCCAACCCTCCACACCACGGCATCCTGTTCATCCACCCCTCCACCGTCTACTGTTCATCCAACCCTCCACCACACCACGGGGTCTTGTTCATCCAGAGGCAGCGCCACCGCTCACTGTTCATCCAACCCCCCCGCAACGCTCACTGTTCATCCCATCGTTCGGCTTTAGTTAGTAGCAGTAGCGAAGGAATCACTCGATCGGGTTCAGTTAACAGCCATCGATCGATCGCTTGGGTTCGGTAACGCGTAGCCTACAGTGCAATCGCTCGGGTTCAGGTAGAGCCCAACGCCTCGCTTGGGTTCAGTTAGATCCAACGCCTCGCACACACGCGCGTACGTGTATGAGAGAAACGCGCATCGCTCGGCCCCCGACCTCCCACCGTAACCGGGAACTCCCTGAAATTTTCCTCGCCCTCGTTCTACCACGGTTTTTTCCATCATGGAAGGCCCAAAGAATGTCATGCAGCTGCGTCTCCGGCCCGCCCAGGACGAAAAGCCCATTTTTTGTCATGATTTTTTGTCATAGAAGTAGGAGCCCACCACATCTATGATGATACCGGGTTTTGTCACAATTATCGTCATAGAAGTGTCATATGTATGACATAATTTTTTTTCGTTCGGCCCAAAATGTCACGGATGTGTCTTTTTTTGTAGTGGATCTTCGGTAACAGGACGACTTGGAGTTGTACCTTGACCTTACGACAACTTGAATCGGATACTTAATAAAACACACCCTTCCAAGTGCCAGATATAACCCGATGATCGCTCTCACACAGGGCAATGAGGGGAGGATCGTCGGGTAGGTTTATGCTATGCGATGCTACTTGGTGAACTTACCATCTACTCTCTTCTACATGCTGCAAGATGGAGGTGGCCTGAAGCGTAGTCTTCGACAGGATTAGCTATCTCCCTCTTATTCTGGCATTCTGCAGTTCAGTCCACCGATATGGCCCTTTACACATATACCCATGCATATGTAGTGTAGCTCCTTGCTTGCGAGTACTTTGGATGAGTACTCACGGTTGCTTTTCTCCCTCTTTTCCCCCTTTCCCTTCTACCTGGTTGTCGCAACTAGATGCCGGAGCCCAGGAGCCAGACGCCACCGTCGACGACGACTCTTACTACACCGGAGGTGCCTACTACTACATGCAGGCTGCTGATGACGACCAGTAGTAGTTTAGGAGGATCCCAGGCAGGAGGCCTGCGCCTCTTTTGATCTATACCCCAGTTTGTGCTAGCCTTCTTAAGGAAAACTTGTTTAACTTATGTCTGTACTCAGATATTGTTGCTTCCACTGACTCATCTATGATCGGGCAATTGTATTCGAGCCCTCGAGGCCCCTGGCTTGTATTATGATGCTTGTATGACTTATTTTTATGTTAGAGTTGTGTTGTGATATCTTCTCGTGAGTCCCTGATCTTGATCGTACACGTTTGCATGTATGATTAGTGTAAGATCGAATCGGGGCGTCACAAGTTGGTATTAGAGCCGACTGCCTGTAGGAATCCCCCTTCCACACTCTTTGGCCGAAGTCGAGTCTAGACTTTACAAAGCTTTTACTAACATGGCTGTGCAGCCCATGGGCCCACATCGCCATTGGGAGGTGGTAGGATCTTTTATTCCTCGACCTTTACTCTGGGACTCTAAACTCTCTCCTATTCGGGTTAAATGAATTTCTAAAATCTAACATTAGGATCTCGTGATCACTTTCACCCGGAGAGCACCTTATTACCGATGATCGTCTGCTGCACCAGAAGATTTCGAAGACACTCTCGATGTTCTCTCGAGACTATGTGCCATCACTTTTACAATTCCCTACCACCGATGTATCCTTATGGATAACTACCTACATTTGTCATTCGTACATTCATCCCCAGTTGATCTTGTTATTACAAGATACACCGAAATTCTCTCTATTGTTCTGAGAATACTTTGTGCCTACTGCCTTGCAGTTCTAAGCCACCTTAATACCCCTATGGATAAATCCTCGCACTTGTTGAGTAATCGCTCATCCCTAGTTGTTCTTGTGTTTTACAAAAGTCTTCAAAATACCATTCGATCTTTCGAAAATCCTTAGGAGCCTTTTGCTCTTGAAATTCTTGCTTACTTGCATTATGGTTAATCCCATAAGTCTAGTAATCTTATTGACATCCTTTGTCATTATCATTTTGAGTCTGTTGATTCAATATGTTGCGGTTGCTTACAATCCTCAACCGAATCGTAGAATTCACCCTTCCGGCTCAGACATCATTTTAAACATGAGTTGGATCTCGACCAAACAAATTGTCATCAATTGTACCCCTAAGTCTACCCGACTTATCCCTAGCCTGATTGTTATATCATTATCATGCTAAATTTTAACCGTGCTACCTGGTCCTTCCCAGAGCACAATTTTCGATGATGAGCTAAGCTTACGTCGATATTCCTCGTCATATCATTACGCCTTGAATAGCAAGCTTGATTTCGTGTTTTGTATTATACCTTGGGTTCCTTGCCATCCAGCTTATGTTGTGTTCTACCTTGGACTATAACCATCTGTGATGCCGAGAATGTCATGGGAATGCCCCACCTCTTAAGGATTCTTGTTATAGTATTACTTCTTGCCATCTCCGTTCATTTCTTGGTCCCCGTGTCGATTCTAATCGGGATAACGGCAATTGAACTTTGAGGTGTGAACGCAAAACTTCTAGCAACCCTATTGCTTTGAAGTGAATGATCGATAGTTTCATTCTAATTCTTTTGTTCATTATGTCACCATTCTAACATTGTTCGTGCGACCCAGCCCATATTTCGGGTGTTGGGTATGTTTCCTCGAGCATACCTCATTGTATCATTTGATCTAACAATTGTCATCCCCTTGTTCACCTAATTGTGGAGATCCATCTTTTGGAAATCTCAATGAATTGTCGCTGAGTTCATCAGCCACCCCTTCATCCTCTCCTTGGTTAAATGGTGAACTCATGATTCGGGACTTTCCTTCATAGTTCATTTCTCGAGAATCTTGCAACGCCATCTCGTCAATGTGTTGCACCTCTTCTTCTCATCCTGAGTCTAAGGTATCCTCACATCCATCGGAACTGGATCTCGATCAGATATGATGGTTGGAACATATTTCCAAGAGTTATAACATTGGTCTTGAAACCGATAAGGTGATGTTATGCCTAGCACACCTGGCCTGAGGACCTATTGTTATAGTTTCCATTTTAGAAAGGTTAGCCATTCTTCCATGAGGAAATTATAAGACTTATTCTACAAGTTGTTCCTGATGGATCCTTCATGTATCCAAATTTTGGCCTTTTCTTGAAGACCAAGTCAATGCTATCTCGAAGCATGTTTGCGGTACTCCGATTTTCAATAAGAACATTTGAAGCATAATGCTAAAATTTTCTTTATCAGTTATCCAAATACCGTTGTATTGGTAATGTCATGAAATTTCTATCGCCTTTTGTTGGGGATATTGTTATCTGGGGTAAACCGGCCTGCAGGGCCCGGGTTACCTCCGTCAATAGACCCGAGATGTTAAAGCCCAAGGAGAAATAGAAGGGCCCAAGGCCTATAATCGGTTTAAAGGTTTATGGTGTAAACCGGCCTGGGGCAAACTTGTATTGTAAGTTAGGAATAGAGAGACCGACCCGGGCACGTTTATAAGCCGGAGGTCGGGACTTTGCAGACCGACGGGCGTCACCCGTGTATATAAGGGGACGACCCGACGGCGGTTTGGGACAGAGAACAAGAACTCGAGGTTTAGGCGAAGCTTATCGCTCCCTAAGCCCTCGAAACCCATCAATCCCATCACAACTAGACGTAGGCTTTTACCTTCATCGAAGGGGCCGAACTAGTATAAAAACCATGTCCTTGTGTCCACTTTTAACCCCTTCAAGCTAACCCGTTGCGATGGCTCCACGACTAAGTCCTCTTACTAGGACATCTGCCGTGACAAATCCACGACAGTTGGCGCCCACCGTGGGGCGATCGCGAGATGGTTTCAGGTTCTTGGAGGGCCGCTTTGAAGGACTCGAGGGTTACGCTGTGGGACGGATGACCAAGAGCCGCCGCGGAAAACTCTACATCGACAGCACAGGCTGGGGCCCCGACGCCGGCTCGATCGAGTACGGGTACCGAGTCCCCTTTGGCGGCATCCATGTTTTCATCGGCAAGATCGGAGAACCAGGCCCCGAGTTAGGCGTCTGCGCCGACCTCGTCGAGACAGCTCAGTGCACGAGATCGACCCTGGCTAAACCGACCAGGAAGCACGCCTTCGTGGGAGTCATCCACGGAGGAAGCTACGAGGAAGGATCCGAATCTGGTGACGAAACCGCCATCTACTCCGGCGATGAAACGTCGACCGGGGAGACCGAATCTCTTTACCAGCTACAAGATGATCGGATTAGGGGCGGCTCCGATGGCAACAGTATTCCGGACCCCTCTGATCTGCCCTATCGGGTTGGGATCTTCATGGCTGGAACACAGGCGGCGCCACGATCATCAACTGCAGCAGCAGCGATCTCCGGATCAGCAGCAGCAACGGCTGCGCGGGCGGGAGGCCCTACCGGTTCACCAGCCCAAGTTTTGTCAGACCTGTTTGACGCACTGGCAGCGCTCATGGCGGAAGCCAACCCGGAGGATCAGGAGATTCATAATGCTGAGATTGCCAAAGTGAGAGAGCAGATCGCTCAAGCTAAAGCGGAGCTGGCAGCAGAAGAGATCAGGATGACGGCGGAGCGCGCCGCTTTGGATGCACAGGCTTACAGGCTCATGATGGACCAGAAGGCGTCTCAGGAAGTCCTGAAGAGGAAATCCCGATCTCGATTACCTGCAGCCCTCGACGCCCGAAATCTCTTCAACACCCCGGGGGTAAACCGTGCGGAGGCGACAGTTGGCGCCCCGGTTCAGCACCGGATAATAAGCCTGCCTCGTCACAACACTGGTACACCACCGGCCGTGCCAACACCGTCAGGTCATTATTCCAACCCGATGGATAACCTCGTCGCGGCGGCAGCTCGGTTGGAAGCCATTCCGATCGAAGGCGATTCACCGCAGGACGTAGAGACACGCCGGGTCAAGGAGCTCCTTAGGACCGCGTTGGCCCAACAAGAAGCATATTCACAAAGCCGTGATCGGATTCACTCCACCCCTCGCCCCAGCAGGAGCCATATTAGGCGTATGGAGGAGCCGGCTGTTTCAAGCAATGCCAGGCGTGAAGCGCTCCGCGGCAACAACCCGGCAGGCGTCGGCAATGCTCAGGAGAGTGTGGATCGCACCCGTGCGCGGGAGGCCGGAATAGCAGCGCAGCATCAGGCTCGTCAGCTTACACCTATCTTCCCAGCAGCTACGGTTGAACCGGGGGTGGTCTCCAGTTCTTTGGGAGTGCCGTGCCTTGTTCCCGCTTTACGCAACGTACGCCTGCCCAAAGACTTCAAAGGCCCCCGCAAGGTACCAAACTACACGGCAGATCAGCCTCCGGAGACATGGGTGGAGAGCTATGAAATGGCTATGGAGATGCTGGATGTGGATGACACGGCGTGTGCCAAGTATTTTACTATGATGTTAGAAGGAACGGCCCGGACTTGGCTAAAGAGCTTACCGCCTAATTCAATTAGTTCATGGGCCCAATTGCGCGCCCGGTTTATCAAGAATTTCAAGGACACGTGCAAACAGCCAATGTCGATAGTTGACCTAGCAGCTTGCGTTCAGCAAGAAGGGGAATCAACTACCCATTGGGTACGGCGGGTATCAGAAGTTTTGCACTCGTCAGATCGCATCAACGCAGACACCGCCGTGGTGCTGTTGGAAAGCAACTGTCGGTTTGGCCCTTTGAAGCTAAAGCTGGGCCGGATGAAGCGTGATTGCACAGATATAGGAACGCTCATGACCGCTTTAGTGAAGTATGCGGATTCTGACAGTACCAAGGATCCTGACTCTGGTGATGACAAAGCAGGGAAGGGAAAGAAGAATAGCAACACCAAAGGCCAGCAACATCGGCCGGCAGGTAATGGAGGCGGAGGAAAGCGTAAACCGGACGGGAGCATGGACTTGGTGGCCAGCACAAGTGCACAGGATAAAGGCCAGCGGCGTAAGGGGAAACAGCCAAGTTTCCGCGCACATCCCGGTCCTAATCCGGAGCGTTTGAACTTTTTCTTAAACCAGCCCTGTCCGAAGCACGGAACAAAGGAGGAACCAGCAGCCCATCTTTGGAAGGATTGTTATATCATGAAGGAATTCAAAAGCTCAAACACTTTCCAATATGATCACAGCTCCGGCGGTGGTTCAGGTTCCGGATCAGGATACGGTGGCGGAAATTCCGGTCCAGGGTTCCAGGGTAATCCGGGCGGACAGGACAGCCGAAATAATCAAAGTAATCAAAGTGGTTACGAACAGCAATCAGGTTATCAGAACAACCCGAAACAGTTGAGTGGTGGACAGTATCATGTCTTTACTACAAGCTTGGATAAACGAGATAGAAAGCTTCAGAGGCGGGCAGTCAGTGCTGTCGAACCGGCCACGCCTCACTATCTACGTTGGTCGGAACAGCCTATCATATGGAGCCGAGAAGATCATCCTCCCAGGGTTTATAATCCGGGTCAGTTAGCACTGGTGGTAGCGCCTCAGGTGGGAGGTTATAAGCTCACCAAGGTGCTCATGGACGGAGGGAGCAGCATTAACATCTTGTATTATGAGACCTTCCGTCGCATGGGACTGGTGGATAAGGACCTCAAACCGACCCATACCGTGTTCCACGGGGTGGTGCCTGGCAAATCTGCGTATCCGGTCGGTAAGATAGCCCTTGAAGTGGTCTTTGGCGATAGTCACGATTCCAGATCAGAGACGCTGACGTTCGAAGTGGTTAAAATCCAAAGTCCGTACCACGCTTTGTTCGGACGGCCAGCCTATGCGAAATTTATGGCACGGCCCTGCTACGTGTATCTGCAACTTAAGATGCCGGGTTACAAGGGCACTATAACGGTTCATGGCAGCCGTCGAATCGCTTTGGAATGCGAGGAAGGAGATGCGACTTATGCAGAATCGGTTTGTGCTACGGAGGAGCTAAAGCAGTACAAAGACAGTGTTGATCCGGAGGATATGACTTCATTAAAAAAGCCAACTACAGACCACGATCCGGCCTTGAAGTTCAAGTCAGCGGCCGAAACTAAGCTTGTTGACTTCGTGCCTGGCGATTCATCCAAGCAGTTCAGCATCAGTGCAAACTTGGATCCAAAATAGGAAAGCGCGCTCATCGAGTTCATCCGTGAGAATCGGGACATCTTTGCATGGAAGCCGTCTGACATGCCTGGTGTACCGAGGCAACTCGCTGAGCACACCCTTAATGTGGATCCTAAGTATAAGCCGGTAAAGCAGTTCTTACGGCGGTTTAACGAAGAAAGACGTAAAGCGATTGGTGAGGAAGTGGCCAGGCTCCTGGCGGCTGGTTTTATTATTGAGGTTTTTCATCCGGAATGGCTTGCTAATCCGGTGCTGGTTCTTAAGAAAAACGGCACCTGGCGCATGTGTGTGGATTACACAGACTTGAATAAAGCTTGTCCAGCGGATCCTTTTGCTCTCCCCCGGATTGATCAAATCATTGATGCTACGGCAGGTTGCGAGCGTTTAAGTTTTTTGGATGCCTATTCGGGTTATCATCAGATCAAGATGGCAGTTAAGGACCAGGAGAAGACAGCATTCATTACTCCCTTTGGAGCCTTCTGCTATGTGTCTATGCCCTTCGGGCTTAAGAGTGCGCAGGCTACTTATCAACGATGTGTGCAAAATTGCCTCCACGAGCAGATTGGTCGTAATGTGCACGCTTATGTGGATGATATCGTGGTCAAGTCACGAAAGAAGGAGACCCTGGTTGACGATTTGAAGGAGACTTTCGATAATTTGAGAGTGTACCAAATGATGCTCAACCCAGCTAAATGTGTTTTTGGTGTACCTGCGGGCAAGTTGTTGGGATTTTTAGTGTCCCATAGAGGAATTGAGGCCAATCCGGAAAAGATCACAGCCATCACCTCCCTGGCCAAACCGAAATGCATCAATGATGTTCAGCGCATGGCCGGGCGGATTGCAGCGTTAAGCCGGTTTATCAGTTGCCTTGGTGAAAAGGCGATCCCCTTGTATCAAATGCTCAAGAAGACGGATCAATTTGTCTGGAGTCCGGAGGCTGATAAAGCGTTTGAGGACTTGAAGCGACAGCTAGTCAATCCGCCAGTGTTGGCAGCCCCTGTAGATAAAGAGCCACTCCTGTTATATGTTGCAGCGAATGCCAGAGCGGTCAGTGTGGCGATGGTGGTAGAACGAAAGGAGGCTGGAAAGGAACATCCGGTTCAGCGACCGGTTTAATATATCAGTGAAGTACTTATCAAGTCCAAACAAAGGTATCCGCATTGGCAGAAGCTGGTATACGGTGTTTTTATGGCGAGCCGGAAGCTGAGGCAATATTTTCAAGGACACCCCATCACGGTGGTCAGTTCTGCTCCTTTGGGTGACATTATACAGAACCGGGAGGCGACCGGTCGGATTGCCAAGTGGGCTATCGAGCTCGGGCCGCACGATTTAAGATACGTACCCCGGACGGCCATAAAGTCACAAGCACTGGTCGATTTCATAAATGATTGGACAGAGTTACAAGCGCCCGAGGAGAAGCCAGATAACACCTATTGGACCATTCATTTTGACGGGTCAAGACAATTGGAAGGCTCGGGGGCTGGAGTCGTTTTAACTTCCCCACAAGGTGATAAGTTTTGTTATGTCCTCCGTTTAATGTTCCCCTGTACAAATAATGCAGCTGAGTATGAAGCTTTGCTGCACGGTCTTCGGATGGCTAAAGAGATGAGTCTGAGCAGAGTTAGGTGCTTTGGTGATTCGGATCTGGTGGCTCAGCAGGTATCTGGCACCTGGGATTCTAAGGACCCGCTCATGGCTGCATACCGACGTGAAGTAGATATGGTAGCCGGGCATTTCAAAGGCTATCAAGTGGACCATGTGGACCGTAGAAAGAATGAGGCAGCGGACGCTTTAAGCCGCTTGGGCTCTCAGCGCAAACCGGTCCCACCCAATGTTTTCTTGGATGTATTGTATCACCCATCAGTGCAGCTACCCGGTGAGCTGGAGTTGGCTGTTCCTGATCCGGAGGCTCAATTAGTGGCGGCTCTTCACGTCACCCCGGATTGGACGCTTCCGTATCTGGCATATATGAACCGGGGTGAGTTGCCAGAAGACGAAAGCTTGGCTCGACAGATAGTACGGCGGTCCAAGTCTATGACCATCTTCAAAGGAGAGCTACATCATCGCAGCGTATCAGGAGCGCTGCAACGGTGCGTATCCCCTGAGGAGGGGTGCGAGATATTACGAGAAATACATGAAGGGGATTGCGGCCACCACGCCGGCTCAAAATCATTGGTGGCTAAAGCGTTCCGCCACGGTTTCTACTGGTTAACTGCTCATGCTGATGCAGAAGACCTGGTCAGGTTATGTGATGGGTGCCAGAAATTTTCCAGACGAGCACACATACCGGCTCAAGAATTGAGGATGATTCCAATCACTTGGCCGTTTGCGACTTGGGGGCTCGATATGGTTGGGCCTTTTAAGCGTTCCAAAGATAAGAAGACCCACCTACTGGTGGCGGTTGACAAATTTACAAAGTGGGTGGAGGCAGAACCTGTCAGTAAGTGTGATGCTGCCACGGCGGTTCAGTTTATAAAGAAGGTGATCTTCCGGTTTGGCTTTCCACACAGCATCATCACAGATAATGGTACCAATCTATCCAAGGGGGCCATGAAAGAGTTCTGTGCACGAGAGCATATACGGCTTGATGTTTCTTCGGTAGCGCACCCACAATCTAATGGTCAGGCAGAACGAGCGAACCAAGAGATCTTGAGAGGTATCAAACCCCGGCTTCTGGTCCCTTTGCAAAGGACGCCGGGTTGTTGGGTGGAGGAGCTACCGTCTGTATTATGGAGCATCAACACCACGCCTAACAGATCCACGGGGTTTACGCCGTTTTTTATGGTTTATGGAGCAGAGGCGGTTCTCCCAAGTGATATACGACATGACTCACCTCGCGTGGCAGCATATGTTGAAGCGGACAATGAGCAGGCACGGCAGAACGCTCTTGACTTGTTGGATGAGGAGCGTGACTTGGCAGCTGCCCGTTCAGCGATTTACCAGCAAGATCTTCGCCGTTACCACAGCCGTCGGGTTAGGACCAGAACCTTTCAGGAGGGGGATTTGGTGCTTCGGCTCATCCAGGATCAGTCTGATCAGCATAAATTATCCCCGCCTTGGGAGGGACCTTTTGTGGTTAGCAAGAATCTGAATAATGGGTCATATTACCTGATTGATATTCGAGAGCGCAAGGATTCACGCACATCAGAGGAGGAGACCAGCAGGCCGTGGAACATAGCTCATCTTCGACCTTATTATACATGAGCCTTGGGCTCTGTTTATGTACATATCATGACCATGTATATATTATGATTAATACAATAAACCGGAGCCTCAAGTAAAGCGGGGTCTCTGCTGTTCTTCACATCATGTGTGTTTACCCCTGGAGGTCGCTTCACAGAAGTTCAAATTATAAATTCTGGTTTAAAAAGGCGGTTCAAGGGAAGATGTCTCCTACAAGGCTGTGAAGCTCTTAATATCCGGTTCAATATCCCGGTTCAAACATGGGGCTTCCTGTTCAAACATAGGTCGTATTCGAACCAAAGAGAACATAGCTATTCAAACATGGGGCTTCCTGTTCAAACATAGGTCGTATTCGAACCAAAGAGAACATAGCTATTCAAACATGGGGCTTCCTGTTCAAACATAGGTCGTATTCGAACCAAAGAGAACATAGCTATTCAAACACGGGGCTTCCTGTTCAAACATAGGTCGTATTCGAACCAAAGAGAACATAGCTATCCCTATAAAGTCAGTTGGGGACCTAGTCGGCCTGAACCGTAGCTACACCTCCGGGGGGCTTGGTCATGTCTTGACGACGGTAATGCCTTCTGGCTGGCACATTTGCCACTGAATCAGTTGGGGACCTAATCGACTTGAACCGTAGATTACGCCTTATGGGAACTCGGTCATGTCTTGATGATGGTAATGCCTTCTGGTCGGCTTTTTAGCCAATGAATCATTTGGGGGCTTGGTCGTGTCCGAACCAACGCAATGCCACTTGATCGGCCCTTGGCCATTGAGTCACTTGGGGGCTTGGTTGACGAACCAATGCAATGCCATTTGACCGGCATATTTGCCACGATTCAGTTAGGAACCTAGTCGACCTAAACCGTAGCTACACCTCTTGGGGGCTCGGTTTTGTCTTGACGATGGTCACGCCTTCTGAACGGTTCATAGTAGCCACTATTTGCATGCGTTTTACTATCGCGTTGCCTTTTCATGTTTGGTTTTTGTTTTCTGCCTTTATTGTGGTATTTTTTGTTCTTCGGAACGTCAAGTGTTTTTAAACCGATTCAGCTGACATAGCCTGGTCCATTTTTTAACCCAGAGGCAAGTTGCCCGGTTTGGCAAAGGCGCAGCACGGTTCATAGGGTCGGAAGATCTTGTGTACTCAGTAAAGACAGGAAACAAAGTTGGAAAACGTCATTGGAAAGAGCATCAGTACCCGTGCGCGAAGGCACATTCAAATGCAGAGGTATTAAACTATCTTATTACAAGGCAACGTAGTGCCTGAATATATTGTTCGTTGACGGATTAAAACGTCACCAAGTAAGGTGAACCGGAGCGTTGATTACGCCTGTTCGCCGCCTCGGTTCGAAGGTTGGGGATCGTCTTGCGCCGCTTCAGCTCTATCTTGGTTACCCATTGGCTGGAAATCAGCAGTGGTCCAGTCGATTCCCATTAGCGCTTGAAAGACGGCTTCTTCGTGATTCAGCAAAGACGGTTCAATGTCAGGGGCGTAAGTATGCTTACGGATTGGAGGAATAAGGTTTCCCGCTTCAGGGACCGGGGCAGCTACTCGTTTGTTCTGGTTGTCGTATTGGGCTTGGTAACGTGACAGATCTGCTTCCTCAGCCAATTGACAAGCTAGGGGGCGCACCGCCCGGTTTATCGCCCTCAAATCGTGTTCACCAAAGTCTGAACCGTCTTCCTTCAAGCTGGGGTATCCTTGGGCCGCTTCGACAGGATCGAAATCTGGTACCCACGCTTTGGCCCGGATCAAGGCAGTAATGGCTCCAGTTCGAGCAGCTGATCTTTTCAACTCTTCAATCCGGGCTGGAAGCATGGACAGCCTCTTTAACGTGTCTTGAATCAGAGACGGCGCAGGGTTGTTATGCGATGCAGTGGTGATAGCTCTTTGTGCTCCGGTGTACAACTGTTCAATCAGAGTATAAGCAGCTTTGAGTTTCATCCGCACATCAGAACCCAAGTGTCCAATACGTGAGCCTGCGGTGTTTTAAGATGGATTACAAACCGGACATAGGATACAAGGTACAAATTGGAAGAAGGGCGTCGAAAAGTTTACCAAAGACGGCAGAGGTCATGGAGTGTATTTGTCGCTTCACGGTGGATAATTCATCGACCACCGGTTTAAGAGCAGCTTCGGCATTTTCAGCCCTCTTCGTCAAAAGAGCTCTCTCAGTAGCTCAGTCAGCTTGTTCTTTTTTGCGGCTTTCTTTCAGCTGTTCCATAACGGTTAAGGCGTTGGCCAATTCATCCTTCGCTTTTTCAGTTTCAGCCTGTTGGGTTTTTAAGATTTCCTGAAGGTCCGAGACTTGATTCGCTTTGATCTTCAGATCCCCCTGCAGCAGGTCGTCAACAGTGTTCAGAAAATATTGCACGGTTTGGAAGTATCAACCACACAAGCAAGTTATGTGCTCGATACTTGGGGGCTAATGCATACTTGATTTTAATGCAAGTTTTCCATTGCAAAAAGTCCCAAGATTAATACAAGTGTTTAAACTTGGCACTTGGGGGCTAATGGTTATCTGATGATGTTTTTTGGTTATGACCTATGTTGAAGCCTTGGGTTTTCTAAACCGGACCTTAATTGTCAAGGCAGCCTGATCCGGTTTACCATCTCGGTTTGGAAATATTGATAAGCTAAGTTGCAATGGAATGAAGCACAAGGGAGTTACCTCAAGTTTCTCCTTCATCATCTTGATCATGCCAGCTTCATAATCCCGACTGGTGTACAGTCGGTTCAGGTACCCAGAATAAAGATCCGGGGCGCTTAGAGAGGCGTACGTAGAGGAGTCAAGGTCCCATTTGCCCTTTATGGCCGAGATTTCGTCCTTGGCAGTATGCTTGGCCAAAGTAGCAGTGTTCCCCGGTTCAGAGCGGCCAATGCCGGTAATCACAACATCGTCATCCTTGGAGTCGCTGCTCTGCAGTGGCCCTGTCGGTTTATCAACAGTTGCGGAAGGGGGGATGGACTCCTCAACCTGAACAGGACTGGCAGGCGGATCAGTACGGCTGGCAGATTTGGTAGGCCTGTCTTCAGCACAGGTGTCATCTTGCGGAGATAGATAATTCTGAGTATCCTCGCGACCCAGAGCGTCTGCACCAAGAGTTTTCTCCGGTTCAGGAGCGGCAGTTCCTTCAGCCGGGTTATCCAGACGAGCCTTCTTGCTCGGTCTAGGTTTGGCCCTGAAAAAAAAACCCAAAGATTGAAAAAACGATATAAGATGGATTAAGAGACCCATACAGAGATATGTTGTGATCGGTCCAGCTTACCCAATAACTGTCTTCAACGGTGGCAGTTGAGTGGCTGAAGATTCACCGGAAGAGGAATGGGAAGTGACCTGATAATCGGAGTCAGATGGATTTAGAGGCTGACGAGTTAAACCTGCTTTAGGAAGAAAGCTAGCGCATAAATCGGAGACCTCTGAGCGACGTTTCCGAACCGGGCTGTTCGGTAAACCGGCGGAGGTAACTACCTGGCCGCTATGCCGAGTGGTGCGTCGGGCTTCATGTTGCTGGGTCTTCACAAGAAATTTGGGATCCAAGTAAGCAAGAGGGTGAGAAAATTTAATTTTCCGGTTTGCTTGGCGAGGTTTTTTCAAAGGCAAAGGAACGGCATCAGAAGAAAGAATAGTTACCTCTGGGCCTTCAGCATTGCTCGCTTCAGCGTCGTCCTGACAAATATCATCATCAATAAGACGTACAAAAAGTAAGCCAACTGAATCGAGGTCTACCCCAAGGTCCGGATTACCCACATCATCCTCCTCTAAATCGGGGGTAGAGGAAGCAGTGTTCCTTTTCTTTGTAGCGGGCTTCTTCACCCTTGTCTTGGGTCTGATTATCTTTTCGGTTGGCTCCTGAAACTTCTTGCTCCAAAACGGATCATCTCCCTGTTTCGGAAAGGACTGGAAGTTAACAATATATATATGGAGATCAAAAATTCTATAAGCAGAGGGGAGTTACTTACAGCAGGTGGTTTGTTTGTGGCGCAAAATGGAAGCAGGCCGGCTCGAGCGCAAACATGTTCCGGTTCGTTCAGCATCTTTTTCACAGCTTCAGCGACTTCGTCCTCCGTCAGCTGAATGTTGCAGTGCCTCAAAGGATCATCAACCCGACCCGTGTATTGGCACATTAAACCGGAGCGGATGCTAAGGGGCAGGATGCTCCATGAAATCCAGCAACGGGCAAGATCTACCCCCGTTAAACCGTTAGCCATGAAGGATCTGAGCTTGGACAGCTGAGGGGCATACTTACTCCTCTCTTTGGCGGTTAGCCGTGGGGGGAAGGGGTGTGTATTGCTAAGTCTCTCTGGACGGAAGCCGGGCAGTGGATTTTCTTCAGCAGGGGAAGTATCCTTGCAATAGAACCAAGTGCAATTCCATTCTTGCGGATGACTATGCAACTTGGCATGAGGATAAGTCACCTCTTTCCTCTTTTGGATCGCCATACCACCCAGTTCCATATTAGGGCCGTCGGTAAATTCAGTCCGTCGGTTCAAATGGAAAAAGTCCCAGAACAGCTCTACAGTAGGTTCCTCTTGAAAGTACGCCTCGCAAAGCACTTGAAAATGGCAGATATTCGTGACTGAGTTTGGACCAACATCTTGGGGGCGCAACCTAAAATTAGCCAGGACGTCCCGATAAAATTTTGAACCGGGTGGATTAAAACCCCGGGCCAGGTGGTCCGCAAACACCACCACTTCTCCCTCCTGCGGGGTAGGAGGACATTCATCTCCTGGAACCCTCCAATGGATGGTATTTTTGCTACTCAAGGCACCAGTCAGAACTAAGTTGTTTAGTTGGGTTTCAGTGATGCAAGAGGGAACCCAGTTGCATTCGTACACCTGTTTTGCCATGAGGAAATCTACAAGATAAAGGTATTCCGGTTTGAGAACAAGTGTGATTGTAAACCGAAGATGCTCTTATATAGAGTCAGGTTATCAACAATGATATCAACCAGCGGTTCATCAAGGGGACTAATGGATGTGTAGAACGGTTTGTTCGCTTCGCTAAGAGTTAAACCGACCAGATCTAACAGTTGTGAGTATGAAAGCAGAAACAGATCCCGTACGGATTCTTTCAAAGCAATGGATCTACAGCTAGGGCGAAAAAGAAATAAAAATATGAAGTTTGGCTCACAGCAGAGCAACATAAGTTCGACAAGCAGGAAAAAGAGTGAGATCTAAGGAGATGAGTACAGATTTATGGCGACTGCTAAGAGGGATTACAAATCACGATACAGGTATCATCATCTGTTCGCAAAGCTGCTACGAGGATGAACAAGAAACAGTAACAGGATGACGAACCCTAGAACAGATTTAAAAGCGGAAGAACAGAGGCTTTACCGGGATCCAAACAGATGTGGAAAGTCGCCGCGGTGCTCTGGTCCGATCAGGTTGATGCAGCGGCCGGAGTTGAGGCAGCGGCTGACGGCGGCGGCGGAGCTCTGAGGTCTGGGTCGCGAGGAAGACGAAGAAGGGGACGAAAGGGAGGAAAGGAAGATGGCCTTCAAGTCCTATTTATAAGGCGCGGCGCGCGTGTCAGGCGCGCGAATCCAGGGGCCGGAGATTTCGGGAGCCCAGCCGTCGCCCTAATTCTTGCGGGTTAGCAAAAGGAGACGATAACTTCGCACTGACGTCATATCGGTTCACCGCAGTAAAAGGAGACGAAGAGAACGGCGGTTCAACAGTTACTGGAAGACATTTGAAAAACAGAAATTTTTTATTAAGGATTGACATGAACCTGTTCAAATCAATCTGGGGCCTAATGTTGGGGATATTGTTATCTGGGGTAAACCGGCCTGCAGGGCCCGGGTTACCTCCGTCAATAGACCCGAGATGTTAAAGCCCAAGGAGAAATAGAAGGGCCCAAGGCCTATAATCGGTTTAAAGGTTTATGGTGTAAACCGGCCTGGGGCAAACTTGTATTGTAAGTTAGGAATAGAGAGACCGACCCGGGCACGTTTATAAGCCGGAGGTCGGGACTTTGCAGACCGACGGGCGTCACCCGTGTATATAAGGGGACGACCCGACGGCGGTTTGGGACAGAGAACAAGAACTCGAGGTTTAGGCGAAGCTTATCGCTCCCTAAGCCCTCGAAACCCATCAATCCCATCACAACTAGACGTAGGCTTTTACCTTCATCGAAGGGGCCGAACTAGTATAAAAACCGTGTCCTTGTGTCCACTTTTAACCCCTTCAAGCTAACCCGTTGCGATGGCTCCACGACTAAGTCCTCTTACTAGGACATCTGCCGTGACAAATCCACGACACCTTTCCTAAAAGGTTTTCTACTTTCTATCCTGGCATGGACATCATGCTCTGCTTGTCCTTGGGAAGGATATACCCTTGGAAAATGTGTTTAAACACATTTTCCTTTCCATTGTTCTGTTTAATCTGATAATCATATTTTCCTTTCCATTGTTTGATTTAACCTTTCTTGTGATCTATATGATCTAAGCAGTATTATTCTCCTGCTTATGTAAATACCTCGGTGTACAATTCTATCAGCAAGACCCTGTTACTATTGTTGATGACATTCCGGTAACAACCGATGGACGAGAACTTTGCCTATTGGTCTGCCTCGTTTCGACGAGAAGGAAAATGGTTCTCTTCGTCCCTCACCCTATGTACCAACGTTGTTGCCAACAAAACTGACATGCTATCATCTGACATACTTTGCTATCTTGACCATGCAAATGTTAGCGCCTTCCTGCTTTTAACCCATATGGTGGGCCCATAACCCACAGTTCCACAGGATCGAAACCCGACTCTCTTATACACCCCCTGTTTCCAAAGTTATTCCTCGCGCGTGGCCTCATATGTAATTCACGAGCCACATTCCGAGATATCATCAATTCTGGTATCAGACACAAAACTTATTCCCAGTGCTCCGGACCCCTTTTACACTTTGTTTCAGGCGTCAGACGATTGCCTACTCGCTTGAAACTTCTCATGGTACCTTCTTACTTTGCTCTCGATATTTTCTTAAGTTTCAGTTCGAGAGTTACTTTCCGCCACCTTCCCCGATGTTAGCTACCAGATAGTCAACCTTGCAGAGGTCCGTTCTTCCGGAATAAACACCCTTTATTCTTTCGTAAGTACGATGGAGTTCCCAAAGAAAGGATGTCGACTTCATTATGATGACTTGAGGCAGAGAAATGAAGACATCAATGTATTGGATCGGCCTCTTTGAGAAGAGCAATCAAGACTGAGAAGATCCGTTAGAATTTCGTAACCAGAACTTTCCCCCTTAGCACCTCTTAAATCTCGGGACGAGATTTCTTTTAGTGGAGGAGAATTGTGACGCCCGGATAATTAAGCTACAACAACCCTTTACTACTGATGCCACGTCACCATGATTACTAATGTTAATCTCACGTTGATTCAAACCGATTCAAATTTCAATTTTAAAACAAAGTCAAATAATTAAAAATTTCGAAAGTCAAAACTAAAAAGTTCTAGATGTAGCAAATAATTCAATGTAATTGTGGTGAAGAAACCACATTCCTATAAAATATTGAACTGCTCTAAAATAAATAAAAGAAAAAGAAAAACAAAACTAACAAAAAAAGAGAAGAGAAAAGAAAACCCCCCTCCCACTGGGCTTCGGCCCAGCAGGCCAGCCGCCTGGCCCGTCAGGCCCACCCCAACTCCCTTATCCCCTCTCCCCCCGTAACCTAATCCACCCACGCACCCACTCCCCCCACAACGTGCCCCGTCCCCCGATCCAGATCAGATCAGGGTACGACGCCGCTATGCGCCGCCGCCTCGCCCTCGTCCATCGCCGACCGAAGCCCGCCTGGACCTTGCCGGACCTCCTCGCCGGCCTGCTTCCTTCTTCGTCGTCGTCCTTGTCTCCCCCCGAGCACCATTGCCCCGTCCCTACGCCTTGCGGTGAGGCCTCGCCCCCCTCCGCTTCTTCCCCGCTCACCAAGCTCACCTCCCCCTGCCTGCGCTAGCCGTGCCCCTCGTGCCCCGTGCGCGTCGCCTCCCTTGCCGTTCCCTCGCTGCACGCGCCCACGCTCACGCGCCGTTGCCCCTCCCCCGTGCGCTCATCTGCGCTACCCCGCGCCTACCGATCTCGCACGCGACCGCAGCCCCTTGCACGCCCCGCGCTTGCCCCGCTCAGTCCTGCCGCCCACTTCCCCTCGCTGTTGCCCGAGCTGCGTGATGCGCGGCTCCGCCCGCTGCTGCTAACCCCGCCATGCGCTCACGCGCATGATGCCACCGCTGCCTAGCTCTGTAGCTGCTACGCCGTCTCCGGTCGCCGCTCGGCCTTCCTGCGCTCGCCGTTGCCCGAACGGCTGCACCGCCACTGCTCCGCGCGGCACCCGCCCGTGCATCGCCTCGCCTTCGCCCCGCTCCGCCCGCATGCCTCTCCCTCCAGTCCCGCAGGCCACCACAGCACCAGCGGCCAACTCCGGCACCCCGTCGCGCCACTACGACCATCGCCCGCGTGCCCGGGTCCGCCCCATCGGGCGCCTGGCGCCGCACGCCCGTAGCCGCATAGCCCGGTGCCCGTTAAGGCCCCTGGGGTAAATGACAAGAGGGCCCCGCCTCCAGAATCTTTAAAGAAAAAGATAAAAAAATACATAATTAAAAATATTAATTAATTACTTAATTAATTAACGTAATTTAAGAAAAATTAATTAACCTAATAACTTGAATTAAATTAACTAATCCTGTTTAGTTAACTAAGGCAATGACCACTCGGACCCACACATCAGTTTGACCTAGTCAACGTCCTGTTGACTGCTGACGTCATGATGACGTCATCATGCACTATTCTGGATAATGTTGAATTAAAATAATTAAATAAATTCTAAAATGATTAAATCTTTTAAAATTAATATAAAATAAACCGTAGCTCGGATGGAAAAACTTTGTACATGAAAGTTGCTCAGAATGATGAGACTAATTCGAACACGCAGTCCGTTTGTCAGCCACACGTCCCTAGCATATCAAACCTGCAACTTTTCCCCTCCGGCCTGACTAACAGAAAACGCGAAACACTAGGAATACTTTCCAGGATGTTTGCCCCCCTTCACCAGTATCACTTACTACCGCGTTAGGTCACCTCTAGCATCGCGCATTGCCATGTTATACTTTGATTGCGCTGTTATTTATTGTGTTCCCCCTCCGTTACTTCTTTCCAGTAGACCTCAAGACTGCCGGCGACCCCCAATTCGACTACGGTGTTGACGACACGTCCTCCTTGCCAGAGCAACCAGGCAATCCCCCCCTTGATCACCAGATATCGCCTATTACTTCTCTCTATTGCTTGCATTAGAGTAGTGTAGCATGCTACTGCTTTCGGTTAATCCTATTATGCTGCATAGCCTGTCATTGTTGCTACAGTTGTTACCTTTACCTGCTATCCTAATGCTTAGTATAGGATGCTAGTGTTCCATCAGTGGCCCTACACTCTTGTCCATCCGCCATGCTATACTACTGGGTCGTGATCACTCGGGAGGTGATCACGGGCATATGCTACTTATGATACTGTTCGGAGATGGGGGCTGTAGGGGCTGGTGGCTCCATCCCGGTAGAGGTGGTCCTGGGTTCCCGACGACCCCCGACAGTTACTTTGTGGCAGAGCGACAGGGCAGGTTGAGACCGCCTAGGAGAGAGGTGGGCCTGGCCTTGGTCGGCGTCGGCGGTTACATCACTTAACACACTAAACGAGATCTTGGTATTTGATTTGAGTTGTGTCGTTGACCTTATACGCACTAACTGCCACGTGGGACAAGATATGAGCAACCGACGTCGTGGTATCAGCCGAAGCTCTTTTTGACGTCAGCGACTGAGCGACGCGCGCCGGATTGGACTGGAACGCCTGCTAGGCTAGGTCTGCTTCCGGCCGCGTACGCAACGTGCGGTTGTGCAATAGGAGACGGGCCCAGACCCCTGCGCATAGGATTTAGACCGGCGTGCTGACCTCTCTGTTGAGCCTAGGTGGGGCTGCGACGTGTTGATCTTCCGAGGCCAGACATGACCCAGGAAAGTGTGCCCGGCCAGAGGGATCGAGCGTGTCGGGTAACGTGGTGCACCCCTGCAGGGAAGTTTATCTATTCGAATAGCCGTGATCTTCGGTAACAGGACTACTTGGAGTTGTACCTTGACCTTATGACAACTAGAACCGGATACTTAATAAAACACACGCTTCCAAGTGCCAGATATAACCCGGTGATTGCTCTCACACAGGGCAACGAGGGGAGGATCGCCGGGTTGATTTATGCTATGCGATGCTACTCGGTGAACTTACCATCTACTCTCTTCTACATGCTGCAAGATGGAGGTGGCCTGAAGCATAATCTTCGACAGGATTAGCTATCTCCCTCTTATTCTGTCATTCTACAGTTCAGTCCACCGATATGGCCTTTTACACATATACCCATGCATATGTAGTGTAGCTCCTTGCTTGCGAGTACTTTGGATGAGTACTCACGGTTTCTTTTCTCACTCTTTTCCCCCTTTCCCTTCTACCGGGTTTTTGCAACCAGATGTCGGAGCCCAGGAGCCAGACGCCACTGTCGACGACGACTCTTACTACACCAGAGGTGCCTACTACTACATGCAGGCTGCTGACGACGACCAGGAGTAGTTTAGGAGGATCCCAGGCAGGAGGCTTGTGCCTCTTTTGATCTATACCCCAGTTTGTGCTAGCCTTCTTAAGGCAAACTTGTTTAACTTATGTCTGTACTCAGATATTGTTGCTTCCACTAACTCGTCTATGATCGAGCAATTGTATTCGAGCCCTCGAGGCGCCTGGCTTGCATTATGATGATTGTATGACTTATTTTTATTTTAGAGTTGTGTTGTGATATCTTCCCATGAGTCCCTGATCTTGATCGTACATGTTTGCGTGTATGATTAGTGTACGATCAAATTGGGGGCGTCACAACGAACTACCTTACTACAATACTATTTGTCACCGCTACCTTTAGTACTTGTAGAGAATACCTTGTTCAAAACCACTTGTCATTTCCTCTTGCTCCTCATTGGGTTCGACACTCTTACTTATCGAAAGGACTACGATTAATCATCTATACTTGTGGGTCATCAAAACTCTTTTCTGGCACCGTTGCCGGGGAGTGAAGCGTCTTTGGTAAGTGGAATTTGGTAAGGAAACATTTTTATTACGCGCTGAAATTTACTGTCACTTGTCACTATGGAAAATAATTCTTTGAGGGGTTTATTCGAGATATATTCACCTCGTCCGGAAGTAATAAGAGTTGCCTCTCAACCCACTGAAAATATTTAGTTTGAAATTCCTTCGGGTATGTTAGAGAAACTGCTAGTTAATCATTATGCAGGAGATGGAACAATACATCCTGATATGCACTTAATCTATATAGATGAAATTTGTGGATTGTTTAAGCTTGCAAGTTTATCCGAGGATGGAGTTAAGAAGAAAATATTCCCTTTATGTTTGAGGGGAAAAACATTGACATGGTATAGGCTATTGGATGATACCAAAACATAGGACTGGAACCGGTTGAAGATGGAATTCCATGAGAAATTTTATCCTATGTATTTGGTTCATCGTGATCGGAATTATACATATATTTTTTCCTAACTCCATCCTTGCAGGTTTACCGAACCATGTTTAATGTTATGGTCAGATTTATCTTTGTCGGATTTCGGGTTCCGGCAGACCCTTAAGGTTCGAACTCTGGGGTGCGCGGGGAGATTACACTTCCTACCTACCTGTACCCCTCCGCCTTGCAAGGATCTAAGTTACGAGAAGAACAACACAAGAGACACAAAGTTTATACTGGTTCGGGCCACCGATGTGGTGTAATACCCTACTCCAGTGTGGTGGTGTGGTGGATTGCCTCTTGGGCTATTGATGAACAATACAAGGAAGAACAGCCTCGCGAGGGTCTGTTCTTGGCCGGGGCGACGAACTGCTAGGAGGAGCTCAGTCGCCCTTCTCTCTCTCTCTCTGATCTAATTGCCAATCGATCCCCTCCCCCAGTTCTGGGGGTGGCTAGTCCTATTTATAGGCAAAGGCCCTGGGCCTCTTCCCAAATATTGAGCGGGAAGGGCGCCAACAATTGGCCATTTTGAAGGGGAACATCTAGTACACTTATCCTGACTAAAGTTGGTCCTCGCCTGCCAAAGGCTCTGGTGATGACACTGGCTTGGGCTCCACAGTGGCTTCCTCCTTGTCGCGGAGCTGGTCTTGGTCTCGTTGCACCAAAATGGGTGCCTTTGCTTGATCCTCCCGCCTGCGCTTGCTCCCTTTGCACTAAAGAGGAAAGGGAGGACACTGCGCGGGCTGGCACCCGCCTGGCGCCCTTGGTCGTCATGGCTTGCGTCATGGACACCTCGTGAGGTACCCCGCCTTGATCTCTCCGCCTCCTCATGAGCCAGCCTGATGAGACCGCGCCTGAGGAAGCTCCGTGTCGTCCGCCTGCGAGGCTTGGCCCCTCGCGAGGGTCTTGGGTCTGTGTTGGTGAAGATGGGCCGTGCTGGGCCCCCTTTGAGCCACGCTGCAGGCAGGCAAGTCTGGGGACCCCCGTTCCCAGAACGCCGACAGTAGCCCCCGGGCCCAAGGCGCGCCCGGACTTGGCCGTGCAGGGAGGCGAAAGGGCAAGGGCGAAGCGCCGCGGGCCCTAACAGCCTGCGGCCTTGGGCGCCGCGTGGCGGTTGATTGGACGTGGGCGTCTCCGCTTCCCCACGACGCCTCGGCATCTGCACGGATTGGACAAGTCCCTACATGCAAAAACGGGTCATGATTACCTGAGATGGTGGAGGCCGACGGTTGGCCTTTGCCGGTTATAAGTGCGGAACGGCACGCGCCCTTCCAGTCCATCCTCCTTGCTTCTCCTTCTTGCGGACCTCTGCAAGGTAGGCCTCCATGTGCTCATCCTTCGGCTCGTACACCTTATTAGAGAAATTGACAAGGAGCTGCGAATCGCCCTTGATGGTGAGGCGTTTCACCCCCAGGGCAACTGCGGCCTTCAAGCCCGCTATTAGACCTTCATACTCCGCTATGTTGTTGGAGACCTTTTCGCCTTGCTGGAAGCAGAGCTGTACTGTGTAGTAGAGCTTGTCCTGAGTGGGCGATATAAGCACCGCCCCAGCCCTAGCACCATGCCTGGAGAGCTCCCCATCGAAGTACATGACCCAGCCTTCCGGCGCCTTGCTCCCTGGGGAGAGGGACCGATCCTCGTCGGCCTTGAGGCCTGGTTCCTCTGTCCATTCTGCCACAAAATCCACTAATGCTGCTCCCTTGATGACCCTAGTCGTGCTGAATTCGAGCTGGAACGCTTGCAGTTCTATTTTCCACTCGGCGACCCTTCCGGCCGAGTTAGGGCTCCTGAGCACCCTCTCCAAGGGGTATGATGAGATGACCTTGATGGGGTGACCCTAAAAGTAGTGCCACAACTTGCGTGAGGCCACCAGTAGTGCGAGGAGGAACTTCTGAGGCATGGGGTACTGTGCCCTCGTGTCCCGCAATACCGTGCTGATGAAGTACACGGGGTGCTCAACGAGGCTGGGTGCGTTAATGCTTGTGGCGCCCTCTAGAGATGATTGCGCCTCCGGAGGCGATGAGGCCTCCGTAGGCTGACCATCTAGGCGAGGAGCTCCTTCCACCTCCGGTGCGCTCCTCTGCGGCGGCTGATTCTCCTCAACTGCCGTGGCGGTTTCTGTGGGCCTTCTTTGTTCCTGTTTTGCCTTGTCCCGGGCTGCAGCTGCGGTTTTGATTCGACGCTCCTCCCTAACTGCCACTAGGGCTGCACTGGCGGAGTAAGGAGTGGCGGCGAGGTAGAGCAGCAGGGGCTCCTGAGGGCGCGGGGCCACCATGACTGGAGGGCTGGTCAGGTATCTCTTGAGATCTTGGAATGCCTTGTCGGCCTCTTCAGTCCATTCAAAGGGCCCCTTTCTCTTCATTAGCTGGAAGAAAGGCAGCGCTCACTCCCCCAGCCTGGAGATGAAGCGCCCTAGCGCAGTCACGCGTCCAGTGAGCTTCTGCATTTCTTTGAGGGTCTTTGGCGGGCACATGTCCTCGACCGCCTTGACCTTCTCCGGGTTAGCCTTGATGCCTCGGTGGGACACGAGGAAACCCAAGAGCTTGCGTGAGGGGACCCCGCACACACACTTCTCTGGGTTGAGCTGCAGGTTCACCGCGTCGAGGCTCGCGAAGGTTTCCTCCAAGTCTTGTATCAGGGTCTTAGCCTCCCGAGACTTCACCACAATGTCATCGACGTAAGCCTCGACATTCTTCCCGAGCTGCCGACCCAAGGTGATGTGCATCAACCGCTGAAAGGTCACCCCTGCGTTTCGCAGCCCGAATGGCATGCAGGTGTAGCAGTACACCCCACATGGGGTTAGGAAGGCCGTCTTCTCGACGTCTTCTACCACCCTCTTGATCTGGTGATACCTAGAGAAGGCATCCAGGAAGTATAATAGGTCGCATTCCGTGGTGGAATCGATGATCTGATCGATGCGGGGGAGCGGGAATGGATCTTGCGAACATGCCTTGTTGAGGTTGGTGAAGTCGACGCACATGCGCTCCTTACCTCCCTTCTTTGGCACAACGACAGGGTTGGCCAACCAATCTGGGTATCGGACCTCGCGAATGACCCCAGCGGCTTCTAGTTTCCGGGTCTCTTGGACGATGAAGGCCTGCTTCTCTGTGGACTGCCACCTCGCCTTCTGCTTCACGGGGCGCACGTTGGGGCACACGTTGAGGTGATGCTCGATTACACTCCTAGGGATCCCCGCCAACTGGTCAGGCTCCCAAGCGAATACCTTCTTGTTTGCGCGCAAGAACCTAACCAGGGCTTCCTCCTGCTCGGGCTCGAGGTTGGCACCTATGGTGAAAGTGGCACTGGTGGACCCGTCCTCATCGACGGGTATCTGCTTGGTTTCTGCCTTGTCTTGGGTGAACAACTGCTTCTTCTTGGCGGGTGCAGCCCCCTTGGGCTCGGAGGCCTCCGAGTCGGCGGGCTGTGCTGACGCCGCCGTCTTGAAGGCGAGCTTGAGCACTCGTAGCGCGTCTCTGGTGTCCCCGTGCATGGTGAGGACACCGCTGCTCCCGGTCATCTTCATGAGGTTGTACGCCGGGTGTGTCGTGGCCATGAACTGGGCCAGCGCTGGGTAGCCAAGGATGGCGTTGTAGGGAGGCCGATGGGGGCGATGTCGAAGTCGACCATCTCCGTGCGGAAGTTGTCATAGGTGCCAAAGGTTACTGGGAGCCGGATCTGTCCCAAGTTGCTGGATGATCCGCCCCCAACGCCCGAGAAGGGCCGGCTGGGTTGCAGTCGTTCCAGGGGTATGCGGAGAAGGTTGAAGGCCTCGACCGAGAGCACGCTGAGGCCCGCACCGCCATCGATGAGAGTTCTGGTGACGGCCACCTGGTAGATGGTGGGGGTGCATAGCATGGGGAGCGCGCCCGAGTAGGCCGAGTTGGAGGGGTGGTCCTCCGAGCTGAAGGTCAGGCCGGCCTTGGGTGCCGCCCGGTCTGAGAGAGCCCCCTGCCGCGCGGAAGCGGTGCTGACCGGACGGACGAATGGCTTGACGTGGTCACTTGTAGGCGGCGCCTGCGAGCCGCCCAGGAGGGCCGCGACGACCGGGGGTGTTGGTGTAGCAGTGCGGCCGTCTTGCCACACGGACGGATGCCGAGACGACGCTTGCTGCTCGTTCCCCGCCGGGCCGGTGGCGGTGTTGATGGCAGGCAACGGGGAACGGCGAGGACGCCCGCCGACAGGGGCCTTCTGGGCGACGCGGGAAGCGAGAGTGGCTCGGCGCTCGGCGCGGGCCCGATGAGCGTTAGACATGGACGCGATGGTCGGAGAAGAACGGGGCGGTGGAAGGCGAATTCGGGCGCACCCCTACATGGCGCGCCAAATGTTGGATTTCGGGTTCCGGCAGACCCTTATGGTTCGAACTCTGGGTGCGCACGGAGATTACGCTTCCTACCTACCTGTACCCCTCCGCCTCGTAAGGATCTAAGCTACGAGAAGAACAACACAAGAGACACAGAGTTTATACTGGTTCGGGCCACCGATGTGGTGTAATACCCTACTCCAGTGTGGTGGTGTGGTGGATTGCCTCTTGGGCTGTTGATGAACAATACAAGGAAGAACGGCCTCGCGAGGGTCTGTTCTTGGCCGGGGCGACGAACTGCTAGGAGGAGCTCAGTCGCCCTTCTCTCTCTCTCTCTCTCTCTCTCTCTGATCTAATTGCCAATCGATCCCCTCCCCCAGTTCTGGGGGTGGCTAGTCCTATTTATAGGCAAAGGCCCTGGGCCTCTTCCCAAATATTGAGCGGGAAGGGCGCCAACAATTGGCCATTTTGAAGGGGAACATCTAGTACACTTATCCTGACTAAAATTGGTCCTCGTCTGCCAAAGGCTCTGGTGATGACGCTGGCTTGGGCTCCACAGTGACTTCCTCCTTGTCGCGGAGCTGGTCTTGGTCTCGTTGTACCGAAATGGGTGACTTTGCTTGATCCTCCCGCCTGCGCTGGCTCCCTTTGCACCAAAGAGGAAAGGGAGGACACTGCGTGGGCTGGCACCCGCCTGGCGCCCTTGGTCGTCATGGCTTGCGTCATGGACACCTCGTGAGGTACCCCGCCTTGATCTCTCCGCCTCCTCATGAGCCAGCCTGATGAGGCCGCGCCTAAGGAAGCTTCGTGTCGTCCGCCCCGCGAGGCTTGGCCCCTCGCGAGGGTCTTGGGTCTATGTTGGTGAAGATGGGCCATGCTGGGCCCCATTTGAGCGACGCCGCAGGCCGCAGGCAGGCAAGTCTGGGGACCCCCGTTCCCAGAATGCCGACAATCTTAATTTTCTTTTGTAGTTGCGGATGCTTGTGAGAGAGGGTAATTATAAGTAGTTTGTTTGTTAAACTAAGAACAATACCTTAGCTCCGGTCCACCCACATAACAACTTATCAAAGCAATGAATGCCAGTCAATGAATCATGATGAAAGTAACTAGATGAAATTCTTGTGTGTCTTGGAGAACGTTTTAATCACTATAAGACGTACTTCCAGCTTGTCCTTAGCAATAATAAGGATTGGGCCACCTTTCTGCACCTTATTACTTTTGTTACTTATCACTTTTTTGATAAAGGGCATTTCATTGAATTGATTTATCAAGGTGATACAACTGAAGGAAATATGCCCTAGAGGCAATAATAAAGTTGTTATTTATATTTCCTTGTATCATGATAAATGTTTATTATTCATGCTAGAATTGTATTAAGTGGAAACTTAGTACATGTGTGAATACATAGACAAACAGAGTGTCACTAGTATGCCTCTACTTGACTAGCTCGTTAATCAAAGATGGTTAAGTTTCCTAGCCATAGACATGAGTTTTCATTTGATTAATGGGATCACATCATTAGAGAATGATGTGATTGACTTGACCGATCCGTTAGCTTAGCACGATGATCGTTTAGTTTGTTTCTATTGCTTTGTTCATGACTTATACATGTTCCTATGACTATGAGATTATGCAACTCCCGAATACCGGAGGAACACTTAGTGTGCTATCAAACATCACAACGTAACTGGGTGATTATAAAGATGCTCTACAAGTGTCTCCGATGATGTTTGTTGAGTTGGCATAGATCGAGATTAGGATTTGTCACTCCGATTGTCAGAGAGGTATCTCTGGGCCCTCTCGGTAATGCACATCACTATAAGCCTTGCAAGCAATGTGACTAATGAGTTAGTTACAGGATGATGCATTACAGAACGAGTAAAGAGACTCGTCGGTAACGAGATTGAACTAGGTATAGAGATACCGACGATCGAATCTCGGGAAACTAACATACCGATGACAAAGGGAACACCGTATGTTGTTATGCGGTTTAACTGATAAAGATCTTCCTATAATATGTGGGAGCCAATATGAGCATCCAGGTTCCGCTATTGGTTATTGACTGGAGATGAGTCACGGTCATGTCTACATAGTTCTCGAACCCGTAGGGTCCGCACGCTTAACATTCGATGATTATCGGTATTATGAGTTTATGTGTTTTGATGTAATGAAGGTAGTTCGGACTCCTGGTTGTGATCACGGACATGAAGAGGAGTCTCAAAATGGTCGAGACATAAAGATTGATATATTGGACCATGTTATTCAGACACCTGAAGTGTTCCGGGTGGTTACGAGTAAAACCGGAGTGCCGGAGGGGTTACCGGAACCCCCCGAGGGAATTAATGGGCCACCATTGGCCTTAGTGGAGAGAGAGGAGGGTAGCCAGGGCAGGCTGCCCCCTGGAGTCCAAATAGGACAAGGGAAGGGGGGGGGGCGCCCCCCTTTCCTTCTCCCTCTCTCCTTCTCCTTCCTTCCCCGTCTCTTCCCTTGTTGGAAACCTACTAGGAATAGGATTCCTAGTAGGAATCCTACTTGGGGCGCGCCCCCTGAGGGCCGGCTAGCCTCCCCCTTTCTCCTTTATATACGAAGGTAGGGGGCACCCTAGGAGACACAAGATGACAGTTTTTTTAGCCGTGTGTGGTGCCCCCCTCCACAGATTTCCACCTCGGTCATATCCTTGTAGTGCTTAAGCGAAGCCCTGCGTCGGTAACTTCATCATCACCATCATCACGCCGTCGTGCTGACGAAACTCTCCCTCGGCCTCATCTTGATCTAGAGTTCATGGGACGTCATCGAGATGAACGTGTGCAGATTGCGGAGGTGCCGTACGTTCAGTGCTAGGATCGGTCGGATCGTGAAGACATACGACTACATCAATGCTACCTCTTGAGCATGCGTTGGTTTTCCCTTGAAGTAGAAAGGGTGATGCAGCAAAGTAGCGTAAGTATTTCCCTAAGTTTTTGAGAACCAAGGTATCAATCCAGTAGGAGGACACACGCAAGTCCCTTGTACCTACACAAACAAATAAGAACCTTGCAACCAACGCGATAAAGGGGTTGTAGATCCCTTCACGGCCACTTGCAAAAATGAGATCTGATAGAGATGATAAGATAATATTTTTGGTATTTTTATGATAAAGATTAAAAATAAAGATTGCAAAGTAAAAATAGATTGGAAACTTATATGTTGGAAGATAGACCCGGGGGCCATAGGTTTCACTAGTGGCTTCTCTCAAGATAGCATAAGTATTACGGTGGGTGAACAAATTACTGTCGAGCAATTGATAGAAAAGTGCATAGTTATGAGAATATCTAGGCATGATCATGTATATAGGCATCACGTCCGTGACAAGTAGACCGACTCCTGCCTGCATCTACTACTATTACTCCACACATCGACCGCTATCCAGCATGCATCTAGAGTATTAAGTTCATAAGAACAGAGTAACACATTAGGCAAGATGACATGATGTAGAGGGATAAACTCAAGCAATATGATATAACCCCATCTTTTTATCCTTGATGGCAACAATACAATTCGTGTCGTTTCCCTTACTGTCACTAGGATCGAGCAACGCAAGATTGAACCCAAAGCTAAGCACTTCTCCCATTGCAAGAAAGATCAATCTAGTAGGCCAAACCAAACTGATAATTCGAAGAGAGTTGCAAAGATAACCAATCATTCATAAAAGAGTTCAGAGAAGATTCAAATATTGTTCATAGATAATCTTGATCATAAACCCACAATTCATCGGATCTCAACAAACACACCGCAAAAAGAGTTACATCGAATAGATCTCCAAGAAGATCGAGGAGAACTTTGTATTGAGATCCAAAGAGAGAGAAGAAGCCATCTAGCTAATAACTATGGACCCGAAGGTCTGTGGTAAACTACTCACACATCATTGGAGAGGCTATGGTGTTGATGTAGCAGCCCTCCATGATCGATTTCCCCTCCGACGGAGCGCCGGAAAAGGCCCCAAGATAGGATCTCACGGGTACAGAAGGTTGCGGCGGTGGAAATAGGTTTTCATCGTGCTCCTGGATGGTTTCGGGGTACGTAGGTATATATAGGAGGAAGAAGTAGGTCGGTGGAGCCACGAGGGGCCCACAAGGGTGGGGGCGCGCCCAGGGGGAGCAGGCGTGCCTCCCTGCCTCGTGGCCTCCTCGTTGATTTCTTGACGTCCACTCCAAGTCCTCTAGATCACGTTTGTTCCAAAAATCACGCTCTCGAAGGTTTCATTCCGTTTGGACTCAGTTTGATATTCCTTTTCTGCGAAACACTGAAATAGGCAAAAAACAACAATTTGCACTGGGCCTTGGGTTAGTAGGTTAGTCCCAAAAATAATATAAAAGTGTATAAATAAGCCCATTAAACATCCAAAACAGAATATATTATAGCATGGAACAAAAAAAATTATAGATACGTGGGAGACGTATCGATCAACCGCGTTGTCATAATGCTTCCGCTTTCGGTCTACGAGGGTACGTGGACACACTCTCCCGCTCGTTGCTATGCATCACCTAGATGGATCTTGCGTGTGCGTGGGATTTTTTTTGAAATTATTGTGTTCCCCAACAGTGGCATCCGAGCCAGGCCTATGCATAGATGTTATATGCACGAGTAGAACGCACAGAGTTGTGGGCGATAATAGTCATACTGCTTACCAGCATGTCATACTTTGATTCGGCGGTATTGTTGGATGAAGCGGCTCAGACCGACATTACACGTACGCTTACGCGAGACTGGTTCTACCGACGTGCTTCGCACACAGGTGGCTAGTGGGTGTCAGTTTCTCCAACTTTAGTTGAATCGAGTGTGACTACGACCGGTCCTTGTTGAAGGTGAAAACAGCACACTTGACGAAAAATCATTGTGATTTTTGATGCGCAGGTAAGAACGATTCTTGCTAAGCCCGTAGTAGCCACGTAAAATTTGCAACAACAAGTAGAGGACGTCTAACTTGTTTTTGCAGGGTATGCTATGATGTGATATGGTCAAGATGTGATGATATATAAATTGTTGTATGAGATGATCATGTTTTTAACAGTTATCGGCAACTGGTAGGAGCCTTATGGTTGTCGCTTTATTGTATGAAATGCAATTGCCATGTAATTGCTTTACTTTATCACTAAGCGGTAGCGATAGTTGTAGAAGCAATAGTAGGCGAGACGACAACGATGCTTCGATGGAGATCAAGGTGTCAAGCCGGTGACGATGGTGATCATGACGGTGCTTTGGAGATGGAGATCAAAGGCACAAGATGATGATGGCCATATCATATCACTTATATTGATTGCATGTGATGTTTATCCTTTATGCATCTTATTTTGCTTAGTTCGGCGGTAGCATTATAAGATGATCTCTCACTAAATTTCAAGGTATAAGTGTTCTCCCTGAGTATGCACCGCTGCGACAGTTCTTCGTGCTGAGACACCACATGTTGATCGGGTGTGATAATCTCTATGTTCACATACAACGGGTGCAAGCCAGTTTTGCACACGCAGAATACTCGGGTTAAACTTGACGAGCCTAGCATATGCAGATATGGCCTCGGAACACTGAGACCGAAAGGTCGAGCGTGAATCATATAGTAGATATGATCAACATAGATATGTTCACCATTGAAAACTACTCCATCTCACGTGATGATCGGACATGGTTTAGTTGATATGGATCACGTGATCATTTAAATTACTAGAAGGATGTCTATCTAAGTGGGAGTTCTTAAGTAATATGATTAATTGAACCTTAATTTATCATGAACTTAGTCCTGATAGTATTTGCATATCTATGTTGTAGATCAATAGCTTGCAATGTAGCTCTCCGTTTATTTTTTATATGTTCCTAGAGAAAAATAAGTTGAAAGATGAAAGTAGCAATGATGCGGACTGGGTCCATGATCTGAGGATTATCCTCATTGTTGCACAGAAGAATTATGTCCTTGATGCACCGCTAGGTGACAGAACTATTACATAAGCAAATATAGATGTTATGAACGTTTGACAAGCTCGGTATGATGACTACTTGATAGTTTACTGCACCATGCTTTATGGCTTAGAATCGGGACTTCAAAAACGTTTTGAATGCCAAGGAGCATATAAGATGTTCCAAGAGTTGAAATTGGTATTTCAGACTCATGCCCGAGTCGAGAGGTACGAGACCTCTGACAAGTATTTTGCCTACAAGATGGAGGAGAATAGCTCAACCAGTGAGCATATGCTCAGAATGTCTGAGTACTACAATTGCTTGAATCAAGTGGGAGTTAATCTTCTAGATAAGATAGTGGTTGACATAGTTCTCTAGCCACTATCACCAAGTTACTGGAACTTCGTGGTGAACTATAATATGCAAGGGATGACGAAAATGATTCCCCGAGCTCTTCGCGATGCTGAAATCGGCAAGGTAGAAATAAATAAAAGCATCAAGTGTTGATGGTTGACAAGACCACTAGTTTCAAGTGAAAGGGCAAGGGAAACAAAGGGAACTTCAAGAAGAATGGCAAGCAAGTTGCCACTCCCATGAAGAAGCCCAAAGCTAGACCCAAGCCTGAAACTGAGTGCTACTTGTAGCGACCCGTACACATACGGTCAAATCTCTGTGCTTAAGTGTCATCCCTGGATCGGTATGCTGACACACACAATACTCGAGGATTTATAACAGAGTGCAATCACATGTAAATGTAACGTAAATACTATTACATCAATCCATATAGCAGAAGTAACAACAAGGTTGTGGATTCCCATCAACACCAACGGCAAAGTTGAGTGTACACATCGTAACCCTAACGTATCACTTAATCATCGTAAGATTCCTGCAACATGAGACGTTGCAGCCATGTAGGTCAGTACATTGAATGTACTAGCAATATCACATTGTAGAGCAATGCTGAATAATGGCTATCACTACATGCATATTTGGCTGGTGGAGGCTCTATGGTTATCATTTGCATAAAGCTAGTTTTTCCCTACAACAAAGGAATACATTTTATTTAACTACAAAGTTGATTTAAAACATTGAGAAGGTTCCTCCAACTCAATCCCCAAAATAATAGTTATAACCCAACAAATTATTTGAGTAAAGTGATGAGATCAAATCTATAATTCAAGTACCAGATACTCAAGATGTCCATAGACGGGGACACGGCTAACCATGATTAGTTTGTACACTCTGCAGAGGTTTGCGCACTTTTCCCCACAAGACTCGATCTCCTCCGTTGAATTTCCCGCACTACATGATGTTTGAGAAACGGATGATCGAGACACGGTCTTTCTGAAGCGTTAACTCTTTACTCTTGCTAGACAGTACCACCTACATCCCCCTACATCTGCTTTCCTACCACTGAAAGAGGTCACACAACATACTCAACTATTCTAGAGCCCATAATGGCTTGTGGCTGCACACGGAAGTTTCTAGCATGAATAATCTTATGATCCCTTTGAGCCTGGGTGGCATTCCATAGGGTGATCACACGGGTACTCCGGGATCCCCTTGGGAAAGCACTGGGTTCTCCAGGTGCCCGGGCAAACCACTGGGTGTTCCAGGGTGCCCCAACCATTCCACCCAGATGTGTTTTAAAGTAGCCACCTTAAGTTTCCCTTAGATAATATAACTCTCACATCTTCCATGAAATCTCACATACCAATCCACATCCACGAGCATAGCAAGCAATAGGAGCATAACGTATAAACCCAAGGTTGAATGAAGGGCAATAGGTTCCTACCTCATCAACTACTTCCCAATACCCACATGTTATCAATCCTACTCGTGCAATGTTTGAGGGATAAGACTAATGCATAAAAACTGTGTGATGAAGGGATATGATCAAAGTGTGAACTTGCCTTGTACTGTTGATGTAGATGATTCACACTCATAACTCCTGATAGTTCTACTCATCACACTCCGGTCAATCTATCATAAGCAAGCAATAGTAACCACACATAAGCAATCATACAAAAAGAATCGAAGAAAAGATCTCGGAAAACTTCGAAAACAAGCAATTAACTCTTCCAACAGAAAACAATTTTTGACAGTACCAAAATTAAGTGAACTTGGCCTTATCAGAAAGTTTAGATGAAGAGCTCCAATTCGCAAAAATAATCAATTAAATCGGAGTTATAAAACTTGAGTTATGAACAAAAGAAGTTTGAATTCAAATCTATTTGAAATCAAATTTTAAACTTTCAAAAATATGTTTAAGTTGATTATCTGGACAGAGGGGATCATAACGAAGAAGTGGGAATTGGTTTCGTTGCATTTGGATAAACGAGTAAAAAGTAGCAAAGGTTTGAAGATTAGGGACTAATATGTAAATAAAATATTCACGGATGGATCCCTGACCGAAAACTAAATAAAAAGAAAAACATATCGAACGTTCGCTACAGAACCTAAACCGACGAAAACCGTTCGCTAAAGAAGCTTATCTAATGAACGCTCGCAAAATAAACAGATCGGGAAAAACCGAAAAAACCAAAAGAAAACCGGGATGGTTTTGTACCGGTTCGGGGCGGTTTTTCGTCGAAACCCGGCGGCAGCAGTGAGCGAGCCAGGCAGTGGATCTGGCGAGTCTGGTGAGTTCTGGCTTGGTGGCGGCAGCGCGGGCGGTGGGGTGCGGCGCGGGCGGCGGCGCTTGCGGCGGCGGCGCAATGCGGCAGCGGCACCAGCGGGCGGCGGGAGCGGCTGCGGCGGCGGCTGAGGTGGGGAGAGGGTCGGGCGGCGGCTGTATATATAGGAGGAGGGGAGGCAGGCTTGTGTGGAGGAAGAGGCAAGCGGCAAGGCGGCAACGGGAGTCCGGCGGCGGCGGCTACGCTCGGGACTTCGTCCTGAGCTCTGAGACGGTGGCGCGCGGCTGGGCCACGGCCTGGCTTGAGCTGGGCCGGCCCAGTTCGGAAAGTTTTTCTAAACATTTTTTTCCAAACAATAAAAATGAAAATCAAACCATATAAAATAAAATATATTATAGGCATATAATATATCAAAAAATTTCAGAAAAATATATTCTACAACATGAACATTTTTCTAGCGTCAAATAAAATCCACAAAAAATCAAATAAAGCAAAGAGTGCTACTGGTTCATTTAAAAACCAAATAAACATATTTTAAAATACCAAAATAATTTCAAATTTATTTCTCTCCATTTTTCTCTTGTAGGGAATCATTTTACCCTAATTTCCATATATTTTATTTTTGGAGAAAAATAATTTGAATAAAACCCAAGTAAATCCAAATTGAAAAAAATAATAATTCCAAAGGGACTTTAAGTTTGATTCCTTTAAACTTCCAACTCATATTTCATATGTTTTGAAGAAGTCATTTGATCTTCTCTCATGAAAATCATTGAGTTGCTTAAAGTTTCTGAATTTGAAATATTTCCAAATGGAATTCAAATCTTTTCAAAACCCTTTTCATTTATTAAATGTAATAAGTCTTGTCATCTTCTCTCTAGGGTTTTATGATGAAATGAATTTGAATTCATGGAGATCATTAATGCAAAATGAAAATTTGGGAAAGTCCTTCTATTCCCTCTCATTTAACTTTCAAAAAAAAAGAGTTTCAAATTTCATTCAATTCACACAATCAATCAAACAATCAATCATAACTATTTATTTAATATAACATTCCAAAGTTTAGAATTTTGGGATGTTACAAACCTACCACCCTTAAAATGAATCTCGTCCTCGAGATTCGGAGAGGCTAGCAAGAAATAGGTTAGGTTCGGGGGTCTTCTCAAAATCCACCGATCGTCTCCGGGGTCTCGGGTGCTACCACCCTTAGAAGCATTGTTACGGTTCCATCAAAACTCATATATTCCATCCTTATTCTTGACAGTGTCGGTCTTCTCAAATTCTCGGGAAAATTTCCTTCTCTAGGCTCTTCCGGTAGTGGCATAACATTTTTCCTCAATTTCTATGTCCTTTCATCTTGGTACGGTTCTTATGTGACTAGGTCTTCTTAGCTGACAGGCCTCGCGCAAATACTAAACAACTATCGATATCTCATGGTGGTCATCAATTTATGGTTCCTCCTGCAGGAAATGGGTCTGGGCTTCACTCTCACCGTATGACCTACGATTGGCAACAACTACCTTGTACAAGGGAAAATTGTCATACCATTCGAAGGTTCAAACAAGGTTTTGATCGTCGTCGCTCTACTATGGGCAAGTCACTCAGATTTACCATCCCATATAGCAAGGCGAATAATAAGAGTTAGTCGGTATGGTGATCAATCCATCCCGCACCCAAATCATTTCCTTGTATATGGTTTAGGGAATCTCGCATTCTAACACTCGGTCATCCTCACAAGCATTGCAGAATTTCTCTTGTCAACGAACTAAGTTTGGATAAATCCATTGATTCTGCAAGCCAAACGAACATCTACTGTTCCTTCACAACTCTTAGGTTTTGCGTAAACTCTATAAGATCGTCTATTGGTAAAGACATATCCTCTTCCGGGGTTTTTCCTTCAGCAAGAGTGTGCTTGCTTTCTGGCAGGTCCTGAGGCCTGTGGGTTATGGCCCATCTCATCACTTGTAAACCTTGAACTCATCATCGGGTCATCTGATCATTATTTCAACATCCAACTTCCTAGCATTCTTAATTCCATCCAATTATACTGTATCCCTTTCTTCTATCGGTACCAAACTAAGATGTGATTACTCAAATTCATCATGGAGTTACAATTGCTCCATATTACCAACATTATACCTCCTTTATATCCAATAGTACTTCATCCCTTCATACTCTTGGGATATCCCACATATCAAGATAAAAGTTGTACTTATTTTGTCCGAAATTCACTCTGTGGAATATCATTATCTTCTCCAGGGGTCAAGTGTCCTCGCAGGGTACTACCACCCTTAAAATGCACAAATTCATCCATAGACCATATTTCTCATATCCTCAAAAATGGTCAAAAATCTTTCTTCATAGAGTAACAACTCATAAAATCCATATCAGTACCAACGATGCTAACTTTATTCATTCTCCAATTATTACAATCTCCTGCATTTCCATTACATTCCTCAACTCAACACCTCAATAGAAAAGAATTGTTCCCACTACTACTACTGTGTTGCCAACTCAACTATTTAGCACAAGCCTCCTTGGCTCCTCGGCTTCCTTTTTGGGCAACCGCTGAAGTAGTGCCCTGAATCTTTGCACCTGAAACATGTGATATGACTCAGGTCCTTCCTGGAATCCAATCTATTCCTCTTCCTGGACTTTTCCGTACCAATCAGGGCTTCTATTTCCTGTGGGTCATACTCTACTTCCACTGTCGGGAATTCTACTAGATCCCCATTCAAACAATTCTGGGAGATGTGTCCTTCTTCTCCACATGAGTAGCATGACTTGGTGCAGGGTTTAATTCTGTTTCCTTTGTGTGTGTCCTCGACATCTTCCTTCATCACTGGTTCTTCTAAAATTTCCATGAGTTCATTGCTTCTTTCTTCTGCTGGATGGTCCTTTGTACCATAGGGTAAATGTGACACTGAGCAGTATAGTGGGTAGTCCCTTCACACAAGAAACAAGTAATCTGCCTAGTTGGGCATTCTTCAGCTAGGTGAATTTCTTCACGATGAGGGCATTCATCCTTGTGTTCTTTATGGTTGTGTCCTATTTATCCACAGAGCTTGCATGCACAAAGTTTCTTCATATCATTTCCATAAGGCTTCAATTTTTGGGACACAAGACGAGACTTTAGCAGAGTCGACTTAAATTCTTTCCAAGTGGTTACTCCTTGCCATCCATTGATGGTTCGGTACATCCTCCACCAAGTAGCAGCACCTCCTTCAAAGCACTTAAGAGCATGATGGGCCATATCCTTTATGTCTATAGGGGTTATTCTTCTTGTGATCTTCCATGTTCGAATCCATTGGACCGTCTCCAATTGACTTATCGGTCCTAGAAATGTGAGTTCATCTCCATTCATCCTATATTGGGTCCATGGGTTTTGGGGTGAGATGAAAGAGATAGAGAGGGATACACACAATACAAACAATAGTTTTGAAAAGATAGATTTTACTTTGTGGCTGTCAGAAAAACATGAAACAAGTGACAACTCACAATCATCGCATCTAACGTAGGTGTGTAACAGGGGTTTGGTCTTCTAAAAGGTCAATAAATCTTCAAAGTCGCCAAACTCTTCAAGTATTGTTCATGTCTCCGATGGGCTTCTTCTGATCGTGTTTGACCTTCTCAAGTTCTTTTGCCAGATCAACTCTGTTGACGCGAAGTCTCTCATGACGTCCTTTAATATTCTGGAGTTTCATTCCAAACTTCTAGGTTTCAACATCCTTGGCATAAACCATAGTCCTACCGTCCTTTAGTTCCTGAGGAATCTCCGGTATCTCGAGGTTTAGCTCCTCCAGCTTGGCTACTTTCAACTTCTAGGTCCTGAGTTCTTCACGAAATACTTCCTCGTGAAATACGACTTCCTAAAGGTCCACCCTAAACTTCTTGATGTAATACTCCAGATCTTGGTGATACACCAGCTAAGATTAAAGCTTCATCTCTGGCTGATAGGTGCTCCATTAGTACTTTGTCATCCAATCCTTCCGAAGAAATGCATGCTTAACTCAGCACGGTGACAATAGCATAAGTGGGAGATAACATCATGGTTAGCCATGTTTATGCCCATGTCTCTGCCATGAGCTATCATTCCATAGTTGATATCTCCTGCCTTGGGGTTTTCTTCACAAAAACTTTGAGTCTTGATGCTCCATGTTCCGGTCTTTCCCTGATACACCTTCATCTCGGCTATTGACAGCTTCAATAGTCTAACAGATTCCATAAGGGTAGTCTTCCTAGGTCATACTAATCAGGAAATTCTTCAGAGCCTTCAAATTCTCCTAGTCTTCAGAGTCTTCAACTGTTGTAGTTTCCATTATTCTAATGCACAGTAAAATCCTCTTTATTCCGAAGTGGTCTTAGTTGCCCGATATCTTGTGCTTCTTGGAGTGGTCTCATCAGTCGAATCTTCGTGTGGTCAAAAGGGGAAAGGGGTATAGTCTAACTAAAAGGGAATATTTGGTAAAGCTCGGAATGGAAGAGAGGTAAAAGATCTTTTTGAAAATAAAGTTTTAGAGAAAATCTTTCCTATGGGCTGCCAGTTTCTAGGGGTCACGTCCTACAATCAACATGTGCTCTGATACCATCTTGTAGCGACCCGACCTCAGACGGTCAAATCTCTGTGCTTAAGTGTCATCCCTGGATCGGTATGCTGACACACACAATACTCGAGGATTTATAACAGAGTGCAATCACATGTAAAAGTAATGTAAATACTATCATCTCAATCCATATAGCGGAAGTAACAACAAGGTTGTGGATTCCCATCAAGACCAACGACAAAGTTGAGTGTAGACATCGTAACCCTAACGTATCACTTACTCGTCGTAAGATTCCTGCAACACGAGACATTGCAGCCATGTAGGTCAGTACATTGAATGAACTAGCAATTTCACACTGCAGAGCAATGCTGAATAATGGCTATCACTACATGCATATTTGGCTAGTGGAGGCCCTATGGTTATCATTTGCATAAAGCTAGTTTTTTCCTACAACAAAGGGATATATTTTATTTAACTACAAAGTTGGTTGAAAACATTGAGATGGTTCCTCCAACTCAATCCCCAAAATAATATTTATAACCCAATGATACGTCTCCAACGTATCTATAATTTTTGATTGCTCCATGCTATATTATCTACTGTTTTGGACTATATTGGGCTTTATTTTCCACTTCTATATTATTTTTGGGACTAAACTATTAACCGGAGGCCCAGCCCAGAATTGCTGTTTTTTTGCCTATTTCAGTGTTTCAGAGAAACATAATATCAAACGGAGTCCAAACGGAATGAAACCTCCGGGAACGTGATTTTCTCACCGAACGTGATTCAGGAGACTTGGACCCTACTCCAAGGAACAAAAGAGGCGGTCACGAGGGTGGGGGCACGCCCGCCCCCCTAGGGCGCGCCCCCTACCTCGTGGGCCCCCTGTTGCTCCACCGACGTACTCCTTCCTCCTATATGTACCTACGTACCCCCAAACAATCAGACACAGAGCCAAAAACCTAATTCCACCGCCGCAACTTTCTGTATCCACGAGATCCCATCCTGGGGCCTGTTCCGGAGCTCCGCCGGAGAGGGCCATCATCACGGAGGGCTTCTACATCATCCTAGCCCCTCCGATGAAGTGTGAGTAGTTCACCTCCGACCTACGGGTCCATAGTTATTAACTAGATGGCTTCTTCTCTCTTTTTGGATCTCAATACAATGTTCCCCCCTCTCTCGTGGAGATCTATTCGATGTAATCTTCTTTTTGCGGTGTGTTTGTTGAGACCGATGAATTGTGGGTTTATGATCAAGTCTATCTATGAATAATATTTGAATCTTCGTTGAATTATTTTATGTATGATTGGTTATCTTTGCAAGTCTCTTCGAATTATCAGTTTGGTCTGGCCTACTAGATTGGTTTTTCTTGCCATGGGAGAAGTGCTTAGCTTTGAGTTCAATCTTGCGGTGTCGTTTCCCAGTGACAGAAGGGGCAACAAGGCACGTATTGTATTGTTGCCATCAAGGATAACAAGATGGGGTTTTTATCATATTGCATGAAGCTATCCCTCTACATCATGTCATCTTGCTTAAGGCGTTACTCTGTTTTTAACTTAATACTCTAGATGCATGCTGGATAGCGGTCGATGAGTGGAGTAATAGTAGTAGATGCAGGCAGGAGTTGGTCTACTTGTCTCGGATGTGATGCCTATATACATGATCATATCTAGATATTCTCATAACTATGCTCAATTCTGTCAATTGCTCAACAGTAATTTGTTCACCCACCGTAGAATACTTGTGCTCTTGAGAGAAGCCACTAGTGAAACCTATGGCCCCCGGGTCTATTCTCATCATATCAATCTCCATCACTTTAATCTTGCTTGCTTTTTTACTTTTCACTTTGCATCTCTATACCAAAAATACCAAAAATATTATCTCTATCAGATCTCACTCCCGTAAGTGACCGTGAAGGGATTGACAACCCCTAATCACGTTGGTTGCGTTGAGCTATTGTTTTGTGCAGGTACGAGGGACTTGAGCGTAGCCTCCTAGTGGATTGATACCTTGGTTCTAAAAAACTGAGGGAAATACTTACACTACTTTGCTGCATCATCCTCTCCTCTTCGAGGAAATCCAACGCAGTGCTCAAGAGGTAGCAAGACGAATTTCTAGCACCGTTGCCGGGGAGTCTGCACAAAAGTCAACATACCAAGTACCCATCACAATCCCTATCTCTCGCATTACATTAGTTGCCATTTGCCTCTCGTTTTCCTCTCCCCCACTTCACCCTTGCCGTTTTATTCGCCCTCTCTTTTCCATTTGCCTTCTTCTCGCTTGCTTTTTGTTTGCTCGTATTGCCATGTGCCTCCTATATGCTTGCATCTTCGCTTGCTGAAAATCTATTGAAATGGATCCACTTAAAGTGTTCTACTTGGATCATCTTTGATCCTTATGCGCTCGTGCTGAAACCCCAACTAGCCTAGTTGATGGGAAATCTTTAGATGAGCATGCTCATTTTGTGCTTCACCGTTTGTCTGAAAAAGGGAAACTCTTATGGAGTCAAATAAATTGATTGGTGTGTTATGCTTGGAATCGTTGTGAAATTTATGATTTTACTTGTTGCTCTAAGAACCCTAAAAACACCTTCCCTATCTATGTGAGTTTAATGAAAATGAAATCTTATATTCTTATGCAAAGGGTGTTTATAGTTACTATGATATCAAACAAATTTAAGAATTTGTTGCTTTTAAGGGTGCTTATGAAGTTGCTTCTTTGATTGAAAAGTATGGTAATACTCTCTACGAATCTGAAAATTTTGACATACTTAAATATTGCAATGAAAACTATGCTCATAATGTCTATGTCAAAGAACTTATTGAGAGAATGACTGTTGCTTTGGAAGAAAATAATGATATGCATGGATCTATAGATAATGATGATTCCGATGATTTGATTGAAATATCCCTTGATGAACATGATGCTTGCTATTCTTGTGGCCATGATGCCAATATTTATGAAGATGAATTTGCTATAGTTCCTTATGTTAAACACGAGATCATTGCTATTACACCCATACTTGGTAGTTCCTTCGATGAAAAGCATGATTGCAACGATTTTACTATAAATTCTCTTGATGTCAATTGTGCTCATAATATGCAAAACTCTAAGCTTGGGGATGCTAGTTTTGCTATGCCTACTACTTGTTGCAATGATCATGATTGGGGTGATTCTTCTTATGATCTTGAAAATTTATTTAAGCCCCATGATGAATATGAGATTGATAGTTGTGTTTGCAATAATATTGAAAGTGGGTTTGGAAGAATGTCAACTTTAGATCCCACACATTTGGGGAATGTTCAATCTTATGATATTTTTGATAAAAGTGGGTTTGGAGAGGTCATGACTTTAGTTAATGTTAATCCCACTATTTTGGAAGAGCGTCAACTTTGCATGCATGTGGATCATGTTGAAAATATTTTATCTGATAGCTATTTTTTTGACTTTGCTTATGATCCCACATGTAATTATTATGAGAGAGGAAAATATGGTTGTAGAAATTTTCATGATAATAAATTACCTCTCGTTATGTTGAGCTTGCTATCATTTCTTTCCACTTCCTTGCATTTGCTAGTTTTTGGTTGCTATGATAATTTGTTTGCCTATAAGATGCCTATGCATAGGAAGTATGTTAGACTTAGATGTGTTTGTCACGTGTTTTATGATGCTCTCTTTGTGCTTCAATTCTTGTCTTTCATGTGAGCATCGTTCAAATATTATGCCTAGCTAGGGGCGTTAAACGATAGCGCTTGTTGGGAGGCAACCCAATTTTATTTTAGTTTTTTTTATTTTTGCTTCTGTTTAGGAATAAATAATCCATCTACCTTCTGTCTAGATGTGGTTTTGTGTTTTAATTAGTGTTTGTGCCAAGTTAGACCTATAGGATCTTCTTGGATGATAGTTATTTGATCTTGCTGTAATTTCCAGAATCTTTCTGTTCACGAAAACAATTGTTGAAAATCACCAGAATGTGATAAAATACTGATTCAAATTGCTGCTGATCAATACACAAATTGTCTAGGTCATCCTATTTGGTAGATTTTTGGATCTCCATAAGTTTGCGTTAGTTACAGATTACTACAGGCTGTTCTGTTTTTGGGAGATTCTGTTTTTCGTGTGTTGTTTGCTTATTTTGATGAATCTATGGCTAGTAAAATAGTTTATAATCCATATAGAAGTTGGAATACGGTAGGTTTAAACACCAATATAAATAAAGTATGAGTTCATTACAGTACCTTGAAGTGGTCTTTTGTTTTCTTTCGCTAACGGAGCTCACGAGATTTCTGTTGACTTTTGTGTTGTGAAGTTTTCAAGTTTTGGGTGAAATCTTTTGATGGGTTATGGACCAATGAGTGGCAAGAGCCTAAGCTTGGGGATGCCCATGGCAGCCCCAAGATAATCCAAGTACACCAAAAAAGTCAAAGCTTGGGGATGCCCCGGAAGGCATCCCCTCTTTCGTCTACTTCCATCGGTAATTTTACTTGGAGCTATATTTTTATTCACCACATGATATGTGTTTTGATTGGAGCGTCTTGTATTATTTGTGTCTTTGTGTGTTAGTGTGCCACAATCATCCTTGCTGTACACACCTTTTGAGAGAGCCATATATGAATTGGAATTTGATAGAATACTCATTGTGCTTCACTTATATCTTTTGAGCTTTATAATTTTGCTCTATGTGCTTCACTTATATCTTTTGAGCCTTATAATTTTGCTCTATGTGCTTCACTTAGATCTTTTAGAGCATGGTGGTGGATTTTTTTAAAAGAAACTATTGATATCTCATGCACTTAGATCATTTTGAGAGTCGTTAACAGCATGGTAATTTGCTTAATATTAATATGCTTGGTATTCAAGATTTGTGAAACTTTGTTTTGAGTGCGTTGAATACTAAGAAAAGATTGAAGCTTGATAATTGTTTTGAGATATGAAGATGGTGATATTAGAGTCATGCTAGTTGAGTAGTTGTGAATTTAAAGAATACTTGCGTTAAAGTTTGTGATTCCCGTAGCATGCATGTATGGTGAACAGTTATGTGATGAAGTCGGAGCATGATTTATTTATTGATTGTCTTCCTTATGAGTGGCGGTCGGGGACGAGCGACAATCTTTTCCAACCAATCTATCCCCCTAGGAGCATGCACGTAATACTTTGCTTTGATAACTTCTAGATTTTTGCAATAAGTATATGAGTCCTTTATGACTAATGTTGAGTCCATGGATTATACGCACTTTTCCCTTCCTCCCACCATTGCTAGCCTCTCTAGTAACGCGCACCTCTCGCCGGTATCATACACCCACCATATATCTTCCTAAAAACAGCCACCATACCTACCTATCATGGCATTTCCATAGCCATTCCGAGATATATTGCCATGCAACTTTCCGCCGTTCCGTTTAATATGACACGCTCCATCATTGTCATATTGCTAGCATGAGCATGTAGTTGATATCGTATTTGTGGCAAAGCCACCGTTCATAATTCTTTCATACATGTCACTCTTGAATCATTGCATATCCCGGTATACCGCCGGAGGCATTCACATAGAGTCATATTTTGTTCTAAGTATCGAGTTGTAATTGTTGAGTTGTAAGAAAAATAAAAGTGTGATGATCATCATTTTTAGAGCATTGTCCCAAGTGAGGAAAGGATGATGGAGACTATGATTCCCCCACAAGTTGGGATGAGACTCCGGACGAAAAAAAAGACTCCATAAAAAAGAGAGTAAAGGCCCAAAAAAAGAGAGAAAAAGAGAGAAGGGACAATGTTACTATCCTTTTACCACACTTGTGCTTTAAAGTATCACCAAGATCTTCATGATAGAGAGTCTCCTATGATATCACTTTCATTTACTAGTGGGAAGTTTTCATTATAGAACTTGGCTTGTATATTCCAATGATGGGCTTCCTCAAAATGCCCTAGGTCTTCGTGAGCAAGCGAGTTGGATACATACCCACTTAGTTTCTTTTGTTGAGCTTTCATATACTTATAGCTCTAGTGCATCCGTTGCATGGCAATCCCTACTCACTCGCATTGATATCTATTGATGGGCATCTCCATAGCTCGTTGATACGCCTAGTTGATGTGAGACTATCCTCCCCTCTTTTTGTATTCTCCACAACCACCATTCTATTCCACATATAGTGCTATATCCATGGCTCACGCTCATGTATTGCGTGAAGATTGAAAAAGTTTTGAAAATGTTAAAGTATGAAACAATTGCTTGGCTTGTCATCGAGGTTGTGCATGATTTAAATACTTTGTGTGGTGAAGATAGAGCATAGCCAGACTATATGATTTTGTAGGGATAACTTCCTTTGGCCATGTTATTTTGAGAAGACATAATTGCTTTGTTAGTATGCTTGAAGTATTATTATTTTTATGTCAATATGAACTTTTGTCTTGAATCTTTCTAATCTGAATATTCATACCACATTTAAGAAGATTTTCATTGAAATTATGCCGAGTAGCACTCCACATCAAAAATTCTATTTTTTTATCATTTACCTACTCGCGGACGGGCAGGAATTAAGCTTGGGGATGCCTGATACGCCTCCAACGTATCTATAACTTTTGATTTCTCCATGCTATATTATCTACTGTTTTGGACTATATTGGGTTTTATTTTCCACTTTTATATTATTTTTGGGACTGACCTATTAACCGGAGGCGCAACCCTGAATTGCTGTTTTTTTGCCTATTTCAGTGTTTCAGAGAAACAGAATATAAAACGGAGTCCAAACGGAATGAAACCTTCGGGAACGTGATTTTCTCACCGAACGTGATCAAGGAGACTTGGACCCTACTCCAAGGAACAAAAGAGGCAGTCACGAGGGTGGGGGCGCGCCCACCCCCTAGGGCGGGCCCCCCCTACCTCGTGGGCCCCCTGTTGCTCCACTGACGTACTCCTTCCTCCTATATATACCTACGTACCCCCAAACGATCAGATACGGAGCCAAAAACCTAATTCCACCGCCGTAACTTTCTATATCCATGAGATCCCATCTTGGGGCCTGTTCCGGAGCTCCGCCGGAGAGGGCCATCATCACGGAGGGCTTCTACATCATCCTAGCCCCTTCGATGAAGTGTGAGTAGTTCACCTCCGACCTACGGGTCCATAGTTATTAGCTAGATGGCTTATTCTCTCTTTTTGGATCTCAATACAATGTTCTCCCCCTCTCTCGTGGAGATCTATTCGATGTAATCTTCTTTTGGCGGTGTGTTTGTTGAGACGGATGAATTGTGGGTTCATGATCAAGTCTATCTATGAATAATATTTGAATCTTCTCTGAATTCTTTTATGTATGATTGGTTATCTTTGCAAGTCTCTTCGAATTATCAGTTTGGTTTGGCCTACTAGATTGGTTTTTCTTGCCATGGGAGAAGTGCTTAGCTTTGGGTTCAATCTTGCGGTGTCCTTTCCCAGTGAAAGAAGGGGCAGCAAGGCACGTATTGTATTGTTGCCATCGAGGATAACAAGATGGGGTTTTTATCATATTGCATGAAACTATCCCTCTACATCATGTCATCTTGCTTAAGGCGTTACTCTGTTTTTAACTTAATACTCTAGATGCATGCTGGATAGCGGTTGGCGAGTGGAGTAATAGTAGTAGATACAGGCAGGAGTCAGTCTACTTGTCTCGGACGTGATGCCTATATACATGATCATACCGAGATATTCTCATAACTATGCTCATTTCTGTCAATTGCTCAACAGTAATTTGTTCACCCACCGTAGAATACTTATGCTCTTGAGAGAAGCCACTAGTGAAACCTATGGCCCCCAGTCTGTTCTCATCATATCAATCTCCATCACTTTAATCTTGCTTGCTTTTTACTTTGCTTTTTTACTTTTCACTTTGCATCTCTATACCAAAAATACCAAAAATATTATCTCTATCAGATTTCACTCCCGTAAGTGACCGTGAAAGGATTGACCACCCCTAATCGCGTTGGTTGCGTTGAGCTATTGTTTTGTGCAGGTACGAGGGACTTGAGCGTAGCCTCCTACTGGATTGATACCTTGGTTCTCAAAAACTGAGGGAAATACTTACGCTACTTTCCTTTATCATCCTCTCTTCTTCGGGGAAATCCAACGCAGTGCTCAAGAGGTAGCACCCACCAAATTATTTGAGTAAAGTGATGAGATCAAATCAATAATTCAAGTACCAGATACTCAATATATAGGAGGAGGGGAGGCGGGCTTGCGTGGAGGAGGAGGCAAGCGGCGAGGCGACGATGGGAGTCCGGCTGCGGCACGGGATCGGCGGCGGCGTCGGCTACGCTCGGACTTCGTCCCGAGCTCGGAGACGGTGGCGCGGGACTGGGCCTCAGCCTGGCTTGAGCTGGGCCGGCCCTGTTCGGAAAGTTTTTTTAACATTTTTCTGACAACAAAAAGAAAAAGAAAACCATATAAAATAAAATATACTATAGGCATATAATATATGAAAAAAATTCAGAAAAATATTTTCTACAACATGAATATTTTTCTAGCGTAAAATAAAATCCACAAAAATTCTAGTAAAGCAAAGAGTGCTACTGGTTCATTTAAAAACCAAATAAAAATATTTTAAAATACCAAAATATTTTCAAATTTATTTATCTCCATTTTTCTATTGTAGGGAATCATTTTAACCTAATTTCCATATATTTTATTTTTGGAGAAAAATAATTTGAATAAAACCTAAGTAAATCCAAATTGAAAAATAATAATTCCAAAGGGAATTTAAATTTGATTCTTTTAAACTTCCAACTCATATTTCATATGATTTGAAGAAGTCATTTTATCTTCTCTCATGAAAATCATTGGGTTGCTTAAAGTTTCTGAATTTGAAATATTTCCAAATGGAATTAGAATCTTTTCAAAACCCTTTTCATTTATTAAATGGAAGAAGTCTTGTCATCTTATCTCTAGTGTTTTATGATGAAATGAATTTGAATTCATGGAGATCATAAATGCAAAATGAAAGTTTGGGAAAGTCCTTTTATTCCCTCTCATTTAGCTTTCAAAAAAAGAGTTTCAAATTTCATTCAATTCACACAATCAATCAAACAATGAATCATAACTATTTATTTAATATAACATTCCAATGTATAGAATTTTGGGATGTTACACGACTACTACAAAGGAAATGGTCACTAGAAATGGAATTGCCCTAGATACTTGGCGGATAAGAAGAATGGCTAAGTGAACAAAGGTATATTTGATATACTGTCGGCGTTCTGGGAACGGGGGTCCCCAGACTTGCCTGCCTGCGGCCTGCGGCGTGGCTCGAATGGGGGCCCAGCATGGCCCATCTTCATCAACACAAGGCTCAAGACCCTCGCGAGGGGCCAAGCCTCGCGAGGCGGACGACACGGCGTTTCCTCAAGCGCGGCCTCCTTAGGCTGGCCTGCGAGGAGGCGGAGAGATCAAGGCGGGTACCTCACGAGGTGCCCATGACGCTAGCCATGACGACCAAGGGTGCCAGGCGGGCGCCAGCCCGCGCAGCGTCTCCCTTTCCTCTTCGGTGCAAAGGGGGCAAGCGCAGGCGAGAGGATCAAGCAAAGGCATCCATTTCGGTGCAACGAGACCAAGACCAGTCCAACGGTGGGAAGGAGGTCACCATGGAGCCCAGGACGGCGTCACCACAGGGCCTTTGGCAGGCGAAGACCAACTTTAGTCAGGATAAGTGTACCAGATGTTCCCCTTCAAATTGGCCAATTGTTGGCGCCCTTCCCGCTCAATATTTGGGAAGAGGCCCAGGGCCTTTGCCTATAAATAGGACTAGCCACCCACAGGGTAGAGGCGATCGGATCAAGTACCAAGAAACCAGTAGAGCAAGTAGAGAGAGAGAGAGAAAGAGAAGGGCGATCGAACTCCCCCTAGCAGTTCGTCCCCTAGCCAAGAACTGACCCTCGCGAGGTCGTTCTCCCTTGTACTGTTCTTCATCATCAGCCCAAGAGGCAATCCACCCACCACAAACTAGAGTAGGGTATTACACCACAATGGTGGCCCGAACTAGTATAAACCTTGTGTCTCTTGTGTTGTTCTTGTAGTAGTTAGATCCTAGTAGTTCGAACTCTGGGGTGCGCACGGAGATCATGCCCTTCTACCTCTTCGTCTCGCAAGGATCTAAACTACTGCAATAACGACACATGAGACACAGGGTTTATACTAGTTCGGGCCACCATTGTGGTGTAATACCCTACTCTAGTTTGTGGTGGGTGGATTGCCTTTTGGGCTGATGAGGAAGAATAGTACAAGGAAGAACGACCTCGCGAGGGTCTGTTCTTGGTTAGGGGATGAACTGCTAGCGGGAGTTCGATCGCCCTTCTCTCTCTCTCTGGATGCGGGATTCTACCTTAGGTTCTCGATGCCCCTACCCTGGGGGTGGCTGGCCCTATTTATAGGCAAAGGCCCTGGGCCTCTTCCCAAATATTAAGCGGGAAGGGCGCCAACAATTGGCCAATTTGAAGGGGAACATCTGGTACACTTATCCTGACTAAAGTTGGTCTTCGCCTGCCAAAGGCTCTGGTGATGACGCCGGCTTGGGCTCCACAGTGACTTCCTCCTTGTCGCGGAGCTGGTCTTGGTCTCGTTGCACCAAAATAGATACCTTTGCTTGATCCCCTCGCCTGCGCTTGCCCCCTTTGCGCCAAAGAGGAAAGGGGAACGCTGTGCGGGCTGGTGCCCGCATGGCACCCTTGGTCGTCATGGCTTGCGTCATGGGCACCTCGTGAGGTACCCCACCTTGATCTCTCCGCCTCCTCGTGAGCTAGCCTAAGGAGGCCGTGCTTGAGGAAGCGTCATGTCGTATGCCTCGCGAGGCTTGGCCCCTCGCGAGGGTCTTGGGTCTTGTGTTGGTGAAGATGGGCCACGTTGGGCCCCCACTCGTGCCACGCCGCAGGCCGCAGGCAGGCAAGTCTGGGGACCCCCGTTCCCAGAACGCCGACAGTAGCCCCCGGGCCCAAGGCGCGCACGGACTTGGCCGTGTCGAGAGGCGAAAGGGCAAGGGCGAAGCGCCGCGGGCCCTAATAGCCTGCGGCCTCGGGCGCCGCATGGCGGTTGATTGGATGTGGGCGGCACTGTTTACCCATGCTCCCTTATTCTGCGCTGCGCTAGGTTGCCCCGCAGTTGTACACAGCCGCCCTTCTCCCTGTTGCTTGACCGTTTCCTGCTCTTCCTCCCTTCTAACTCAGACCCTTGCTTCCAATCCCATCTCACACCTCCTCTCTTCCGCCCGCCGCCATGGCTCCAAAGAAAGGGAAGGGGAAGAAGCCTGCGGCTCCATCTCGCCCGCTGCCGCCGGTGGCGCCTGCTGTCGGCTGCTCAATCATACTCAACCTGGAGTGCCTGGACAAGCTCAATCCGGCTCTGGCCTCCGCCTTCAACGAGTGCGGGAGGACGACGGCGTGGCCTACGTGTCACCTCCCCACTAATAGGATAATCACCGAGGTCCATTACTTTGCTGACGCCTTGTGGGCGGGTTTGGTGCCTCCCTTCTCCGATTTCTTCAACGCCGTCCTTGATCATTATCAGATCCACATGATGCATATGGGTCCTGAGTCCATAGCTCTTCTTTCTGTCTTCGCTTTTGTTTGTGAGGCGATGGTGGGCATCCCTCCTTCTGTTGCCCTGCTGCGCCACTTCTTCTCCTTGCATCTTGTCGACCCCACGCAATGCTCGACATGCGTGAGCTTTGTAGCTTTGTCCGAGACCGGAGCCTTTGGTATCGACTTCAACCTCCCTCCGCCTTCAGTTGAGTTCCGCGAGCGGTGGTTGTACATTGATGTCGGGGTGCCCAGCCCCCGGCTCGCGAAGCCGACATCGCCTGCTGTGCCTAATTCGGGCTGGGGCCAGGAGACGCTTGTAAGTCCCCGGCTCGCCTTCGTCTGGCATCGCTTCATGTCCTTGAAGAAGCTTGGCGTAACGGCGCCCAAATTGGTGAAGGAGTTCCTATTGCGCCGCATTGCCCCTCTCCAACGCCATTCTCGTAGAATGTGGGCCTTCAGCGGGCATGGTGACCGCATGAGGCTTCAAGGAGAAGACCTGACGCCCGAGGTGCTGAGGAGGGTGCTCTTGGTCCTGACAGGCGATCCCAACCCCGGGGGTGTCCGGCAGGTGGGAGCCTTGCTGTACCTCTGCCACAATAGGGATGACTTCGTGAGGCAGATGCCCCCTTTCGACGAGTGGGGGCTACGCCCTGTCGGCCTCTAGGGGCCTCACGAGAACCCTGTGGTGGTGATTTCCCTTCCGGTCGGCCTGGGTGAATCCTCCTCGAGTGGTGGCGCAGGGAGGCAGGAGACAGCGGGGGTCGGGGGAGCCGCGGACGATGTGACTGCACCTGGCAATGCTCTCGACGGGGCAACTCACGAGGTCCGCGCTCCCGAGGCCATGGGTGAGGTGCCGCCGCCTCCGGTGCTTGAGGCCGAGGCTCCTGAGCCCCCGGCCGGGATCTCTGATGAGGCAACTGCCCGTGCATTCCAGGCATGCGCCCTCGACGCGAGTGGCCTTGGCGCTCCGTCCTCTTCGCAGGCTGGTTCCTGGGCGTCTCTCCTGGGCCGTTTCCGTGTGGACTTTGAGGCCCTCCGGAGAAAAAGGGAGGCCTTGGGCGACGACTTCCCCTGCCGCTTGCTGAAGCGCCGGAAGTACTTCGCTGTCGATGAGTAAGTCTTCTCCTTTTCTGTTCCTTATCCTTCTTGCCGCATCCGCTGATCCTTGCCCTGCAGGCCTCTGCCTGCTGAGCTCGACGAAGTCATTGGGCCGACGCCCTCCTTGACTCCGTCTCCTCCACCACCCCTGGGTGTCTCGAGCGGCACTGCCCTTGTGGTTTGGGCAGGTGACGACGCGGACCGCCGCGTAGCGCGCGGCGACTCTCCCGCCCCTGCGATCTCCTTCTGCGGGCCTTCCCTCGACATAGGCAGCCTGCCGTGGGCTTCCCGTTTGGTCGCGGGCTGCGACCGGCTGAGGCACCTCCGGGGCCCTGCTCCTGAGGTCAGTTTGGACTCAAGTTGGGCTTCTGATGCGGCGCGGCCGTCCGTTGGGAAGGCGCCAGCCCCCAGCCCCCTGCCAGGGACCGGAGCGATGATCCGAGGTTCTCGACGCCTGCTTGGGGCGGATGATGGCGCGACAGACGTGCTTGAGCGTGCTCGGGAGCACCGTGCCCGTCGCCACGAATTCCTTCGGAGGGCGAGTGGCGCCGTAGACCTGCTTGGGCAGGAGCTTGCTGAGGAAGACGCGCGCCTGGAAGCTGAGGGCTTGCGCCTGGCTGTCGAGCGGCGCGAGCTGGAGGCAGCCGCTGCCCTCGCGCGTCATCAGCGCATCCTTGATGACGAAGAGGCGAAGGCGTCGCTGGAGGCCTCTCTGGCGGCTCGGTCTCAGGCCGTTGAGGAGGCCCGAGGAGCAGACCGACGGCGAGGAGCAGCAGAAGAACAGGCTCGGGAGCTCTTGGCCTGGTGTCGCTCGTTGGAGGAGCAAGCGGAGCTATGCGAGGCAGCCCTTGCAGCGATGGAGGTGGCTTCTGGCGACCCGGTTGAGCTTCGGAAGCGCGAGGAAGCGTTGGTGCTAGAGGCCGCCGAACGCGCTCGCGAGCTCGAGCAGCTGGAGACGATGGAGCGCCTGGTGACGCAGGTGGAAAACGATGTCGCCGTGCGAGAAACGTGCGTCCTGGAGGAAGTTTGCCGTCGGGTGGCGACAGCACGCCAAGGCCTCGAGCATGAGCTCGAGGGGAAGCTGGGGATGATCCGAGTCGAAGTTGAGGGTAGAACTGCCGCCTTGAGGGCCCAGCGGGGTGAGGCGACGCGACGAGCGGACGCCTCCCGGGTCGCCCTTGAGGCCACGCAGAAAGAGCTGGCCTCCTCCCAGGCCGAGCTGCTCCGCCTACGCCAGCGTGTGGAAGAGGCCGTGGCCGTCGAGCGTCAGAATGCCGACGAGATACGCCAGCGGCAAGTCTTGGAGCACCAGCACGGCCCCATGCTCACCAAGCTCCGGGATAGGGCCAACATTGCCCTGGGCAACATCTGTGAGCCTGCCGTGGGCGAGCCGCACACGATTAACTACGCCGGCAACCTGCAGTTCTTCACCACCGTGGTGACACAGCTGGAGGCACGGTCAGCCAGAGCCGATAGGTTGGTGGAGGAGAGGAGCCACGCCTTGCTCGGGCGCGCCTTCTCCCGCGTCTTCGGCCATCTTTGAAACATGGATCCCCACTTCGACTTCGACGCCGCCATCGCCCCAGTTCCCCAAGCTGTTCGAGGCGACCTGGCTGAATGGGTGGAGAGCAGCATAGATGCTCTCGTCCGGGCCTTCACTTCGGATGATGATGGCGTGATCATGGGCGCCGACGAAGGTGGCATGGTGGAAGACCCCAATGCCGCTGACGGGGGCGCAAACAACGAAGGTGAGTTCAGCGACGCCAGCGATAGCTCAGGAGGCGCCTCCGAGGATGCATTGGGGGATTTGTCAGATTGACCATGTGCTATCCTCGCCTTTTTACCCTACATAGATAGAACTCAGGCGTTTGGCCCGACGGTTGTGAGAGCATTTTGGGAGGGGGAGCCCCTCATGTATGAACTTGTATCTAATGTATCTACAGTGATTAAGTCGTACGTGTGTCCAACGGTAGGCTGGTTCTCCCTCATACGAGCTGCCTTCTGGAGGGCGTCACGCCCCGGATGCTGGGTAGTTGAAACCTCGGGAGGCAGGATCGTTACTGACAGGAAACCCCACAGGCGTGGGCCGTCTTTGCAGGCTCCGGGCCTTTTCTCGAACGAGACGTCTTCACAGGCGTTCGCCCTCTTCACAGGCTCCGAGCCTTTTCCTCGAGAGGGATGGCTTCGCAGGCATTCGCCTTCTTCACAGGCTCCGGGCCTTCTCCCGAGAGGGATGGCTTCACAGGCATTCGCCTTCTTCACAGGCTCCGGGCCTTCTCCCGTGAGGGAAGGCTTCACAGGCATTCGCCTTCTTCACAGGCTCCGGGCCTTCTCCCGAGAGGGATGGCTTCACAGGCATTCGCCTTCTTCACAGGCTCCGGGCCTTCTCCCGAGAGGGATCGCTTCACAGGCATTCGCCTTCTTCACAGGCTCCGGGCCTTCTCCCGAGAGAGATGGCTTCACAGGCGTTCGCCTTCTTCACAGGCTCCGGGCCTTCTCCCGAGAGGGATAGCTTCACAGGCATTCGCCTTCTTCACAGGCTCCGAGCCTTCTCCCGAGAGGGATAGCTTCACAGGCGTTCGCCTTCTTCACAGGCTCTGGGCCTTCATGAGAAAACAATCTCCGCAGGCACCAATGGTCACCTCGCGAGGGAGCGGCAGCGGCAATCTGGGCCGTGCTTAAGCTAGGCCTAGCCTGGCTCGCGTGGGGCTCGTGAGGGGAGGCAGCTGTGATGAGATGGTGACCAGAACGCGGGAAACGATTCAAACAAGACCAAGCACCCCTTCCCCGAACGCACGCAAAGCTCACATTCGAATTCAACTTAAATCCAGCGGGGGAAAAAGGTTACAACCAAAGGAAGAAGGCAATGAAAGCAAACAAAAAGGCCGCGTCCGGCACCTAATCTAGTCTTCGACGTCTTCTCACCAGCGCGGAGCTAAGTGCTGTCCACTGGGCGTGGGAGGGAGCCCCAGGGCCTGAGGCCGGCACCCCTGAGACTCCGGGGCGTGTACAACCCCACTCATTATTACGTGAGAGTGTCACGGGGCGGTGAGCTTCACAGGCACTGGGCCTTCTTCACAGGAACCGGCCTTGCTTCATATCGCCAGACGAGGGCCCCGCCTTACGCCACACTCTAGTGCCACCAACGACGACCGGAAACCAGGACGCCGCCGGTGAGGTAGAGCGGTCGCCAGCGGTTCCCCCGACGACCACGGGTCCTCCGCCAGGGGCGCTCAGGCGCCTCCCCAGCGGAGGGCCTATCTTCTAAGAACGCCTTGCTCCGAACGCCGCGGTGGTGATGTAGGATCTCTGCCCCTTTCCTGCAGCCCCCTGCGTCCTCCTCCCGAGGGGTAGGAGACCACAGGGGCGGGGCAGCTGCTTGTCGCGGCGACCTGCATCTCCCGTGACCCATGATTAGCGTATGCCCGCTCTTGAGGAATTAATGGTACCCGATAGTCGTTGCCTCCAGTGTGACCGACGGAGCCGTCATGGGGTTCCTGGAGGGGCTCGGCCTCTGGCGTCTCGTCCTCCCAGCTGGGGCTGAAGAGTGAGCCCTGTTCGCCCCCGTGAGCGTGCCCTTGGTCCATCATGTGGGGCACGTATTCCTCTGGCGCCGCCACCCCGAATGCTGTGCTGTAGTGCTCCATGCGCCATGCAGCGTTGCTTGTCGTGCCCACCGCGGGGTGGTAGCGCGGTTGGCCGCTGGCACCGTGGGCCGCACTGAGCCCCTCTCCTTCACGTGCCGGGGGCGGGGGGTAGCACCACCGCCAGTCTGGTGCCGGCGGATTCGCCGGTGTTGGGGTAGTCTTGAGGCTCGCGTGGGTGCGCGGGGCCCCCTTGCGCGCCGCCCTGAACTTGAGGCGGGAGCTAGACGCAGAAGGGGTGAGCCCCCGAAGCGGTGAAGCCCAGGAGCTCGGCGACCCGCTCCAGAAGCACGTCGCGGCCGCCTTCCAGTAGCATGCACTGCAATAGCTCTCGTGCTACCGTGAGCGCGGCCCTTGAGTTTGCCTGTTCTCGGCGGGTGTACGGTGTCGTAGCCGCGGCGTGGTTGGAGGCCCTCACCGCCGACCGCGCCTGTCGCGGTGTGAGGGTCGCAAAAGCTTGCCCGCGTCGCCCGCGGCCCGCAGCGCCCTGTGGACCGCGAGCTGCCTGTGGCGCGGGGTCACCCGGAGCGGGAGGCTCCGCGCAGATGGGCCACGCCGCCCATGGGCCTTGGTTGCCCGCCTGGTCGCCGGACATGATGACGACGACGTAACGGGAGACGGAGCGATGGGAAGGCAGATTCCGGCGCACCCCTACCTGGCGCGCGAAATGTCGGATCACGGGTTCCGGCAGACCCTAAGGTTCGAACTCTGGGGTGCGCGCGGAGATCGTGCCCTTCTACCTCTCCGTCTCGCAAGGATCTAAACTACTGCAAGAACGACACATGAGACACAGGGTTTATACTAGTTCGGGCCACCATTGTGGTGTAATACCCTACTCTAGTTTGTGGTGGGTGGATTGCCTCTTGGGCTGATGAGGAAGAACAGTACAAGGAAGAACGACCTCGCGAGGGTCTGTTCTTGGTTAGGGGATGAACTGCTAGGGGGAGTTCGATTGCCCTTCTCTCTCTGGATGCGGGATTCTACCTCAGGTTCTCGATGCCCCTACCCTGGGGGTGGCTGGCCCTATTTATAGGCAAAGGCCTTGGGCCTCTTCCCAAATATTAAGCGGGAAGGGCGCCAACAATTGGCCAATTTGAAGGGGAACATCTGGTACACTTATCCTGACTAAAGTTGGTCTTCGCCTGCCAAAGGCTCTGGTGATGACGCCGGCTTGGGCTCCACAGTGACTTCCTCCTTGTCGCGGAGCTGGTCTTGGTCTCCTTGCACCGAAATAGATACCTTTGCTTGATCCCCTCGCATGCGCTTGCCCCCTTTGCACCAAAGAGGAAAGGGGTACGCTGTGCGGGCTGGCGCCCGCCTGGCACCCTTGGTCATCATGGCTTGCGTCATGGGCACCTCGTGAGGTACCCCACCTTGATCTCTCCGCCTCCTCGCGAGCTAGCCTAAGCAGGCCGTGCTTGAGGAAGTGCCGTGTCGTCTGCCTTGCGAGGCTTGGCCCCTCGCGAGGGTCTTGGGTCTTGTGTTGATGAAGATGGGCCACGTTGGCCCCCACTCGTGCCACGCCGCAGGCCGCAGGCAGGCAAGTCTGGGGACCCCCGTTCCCAGAACGCCGACAATTTCGGCCTTCTCCGATGGCGTGCACGACGTCAAGATGAAGGAGGAGTTGGCGATGCATGAAGACCTCTGCACCTCCCTGGAGCTGTTCAACCTGGCGACCAACTGCGCCAGGGCTGAGGAGGGACGCCTCTCCCTCCTCGAGCTGCCTACCGCAGACCCTGAAGAGAAGAAGCCCAAGGCCAAGGACGTGAAGCGCAAGGGGGCTGCCGTGCTCGCGGCAGAGCCTGACACCAAGCGGGGCAAGGATCTGCCCGAATCCTCCAGGGCAGCCGGTACTGTGTGTACCACGACCTCTACACCCACAACACCAATGAATGCCAAGAACTCCGCGCCGTGCGAGAAGGAAGAGTCGGCCGACACCCTGACCGTGCTGACCGGGGCTACGGCCGAGGAGGAGGAAGGAACCCGGGACGCTGGGAAGATCGTGGCCCACGTCAATGCTGGCGTGACCAACCTCGTGAGGACCGCTGGCGTGACCCGCCTCGCGAGGGGGACTGGAGGGATCAGCCTCGTGAGGATCGCCCTCATGGCAACCCAGGCTTGCCGCCGCTGCCGCCTTAGCCTAGAAGGAATGAAGACCGCCACCAAGAAGAGGGGGCTGGGGGCTTCCGGGAGCCTCGCGCCATCGCCTGCATCCTGGGCGGAGCTCAAGCCCCAGCCTCTCAACGTATCTTCAAGCAGTTTGCTTGCGAAGTGAATGCAGTTCTTCCCAAGCTCGAAGCAATGCGTCCCCTCAGGTGGTCGGCCTGCACCATCACGTTCAGCTCAGGAGATCAGCTCAAGTGCGCGGCCACAGCCGGAGTCCTCCCAATGCTTTGTTCCCCAGTCATCAGCAACGTTCTAGTCACCAGGACCCTCATCGACGGAGGGGCGGGGCTCAATGTCCTGTCCGTGGAAACATTCAACAGCCTCCAAGTGCCCTATGACCAGCTTCAGCCAACCAAGCCCTTCTCCGGAGTCACTGACGGTTCCACAGTCCCGATCGGGCAGGTCCGCCCCCCAGTCACCTTCGGGGCCCGCAACAACTACCACACCGAGCTCATCGACTTTGATGTCGCCCACATCCGCCTGCCGTACAACGCCATCCTCCGGTACCCGGCGCTGGCCAAGTTCATGGCCGTGACTCACCACGGCTACAACGTCCTCAAGATGCCAGGAAGCGGTGGCATCATCACGGTGCCCTGTCAAGAGAAGGATGCAGTGTGTTCCCTAGAGCGAGCCTTCCAGGCCGTGTCACTAGAAGACCCAGATCGCGGAAGCAAGAGGCTTCCTGAGACCGCCCCCAAGAATAAGAAGACGACGTCAGGCTCAGCCCCTCAGGAGGCAGGCCCTTCAGGGCCCGCGTTTGCCCAGGGGGATCCTCCTTCAATCGCATAGGAAAGCGTGCCCGACGCCCTCTCAGGCAGGGCTCGGGGGCTCTCACATGGAGGGCCATCGACCTCGCCAAGGTCACGAGGGAGGCGCTTGGGCACCATGTGGAGGCATGTTTCGAAGCACGTTTCCCTCGAAAGGAAGCCAGGGAAGGAAGGTCAGACCAGCAGGAGTTTGTTAGCAAGGCCATTCAAGAGCTACAGGAGGCAAGGATCATGAGAGGTTGCCGCCGCCCACCAGTTGCGGCTCCCCATCCAGGCGAGGATGGTGGGCTGCGCGTCTGCGTCGACGTACCAGGGCTCAATCAGGTCGCCACGGCGGAGCGCCTCTGGCCCTCACAAGTGGGGCGCTACGGAGGACCACCCCACAGCTATGTTCGCATGCCTTATGGCCTGCCGAGCATGGCTGCGGCATACCAGCGCCTCATGAGGAGTGTCTTGAAGGTGCAAGAAGACAGGCGTTCCGCAGCCCTGACGGAGACGGAGGCTGTTCGCGAGGAGCCACCAATGCCCCTGGAGCCTCCCGAGGCCCCTGGGCCTGGGGGCTCGTGAGGATCGGCTTCCGCAGCCCACCGAGTCTGCTGCACCAACGCCACTGCACCGATGACATCTTCAGGTGATACCTTTCAAGTTTCATTCCCAGTTGGGAGCGCCCTCCCAGGGTTGCATCACTCCCAGGCCGCGTGGGTCCGCCCCTGCGGCGTGTATCCCTTTTTTATTTTTCGGTCGTTAGTTTGCCTTGTTGGGGGCGCCCCTCGGGCTGCATCGTCCCCAAGCCGCTCGGGCTAGGCCCAGCAGCGTGTATCTCCTTCGCGTTTACTTCCAACTATGCATTCGCCTATCATGCTTGATTACTTGATGCCTGTCCACGGCACCTCTTCTTCTCCATGTCGACCACTTGCACGTTAAAGGGGGGGGGGGTGCCTGAGCATCACGACTCAGGGCTCTTACCAGCTCTCCAGCCCTCACCCTCTGGCCTTGTCCACGGCATCGTGACCTGGCATACCAGCGACGACTGAGACAAGCTCGAGGGCTGAGATCCGAGGACGTAGAGTGCCGGCATCTAACCCAATCTGCAGGAACACATTTCAAGATACGGCCTAGTGCCAGGCGCAACCCGCCTAGAGGTAGGGCCTCGTGAGTCCCGCGCTGGCTCACAGGTGCCCAGATACACCTCACCTAGCCCTACCGTGTCAGCCACGTGTCAGGGCGGGGCTGTACACTCCCGGGGGGCTCCTCCCGGAGGGGAGCCCCCTCCCACGTACCAGTGGAAGCACCATGCTCCACGCTGGCTGACGACACTGCCGAGAAGCGGCTATGCCCGTACACATACGGAAGCGCTATGCTCCGCGCTGGTGATAAACAACTGAGGGTGGCCTCCGGGCCGCGTTAACCTCAGGGAGCCCCGAGCTCAGTGGCCGGCCTCATCGCAACGCCTCCCCCCGGGAGCGCCGCGCGAGGGGGCTGGGCACGGGGGCTACGACTGGGTCACGCTCAGCCGTACGCCCCAGCCAGGCCCCTCGGGCCTGGTTTCATCGCGCGTCTCTCCCCGAGCGGAGCCAAGGTACGAAGGCCATTTGCGCGTCAAGGGGGACTCCTGAGCATCGCGACTCAGGAGCCTAACTGGCTCCGTAGCCCCTCACTCCTTATTTCCGAAAGGCTATGCTGGGTGAGGTATGCGCGGGGTCGGGCTCTGCAGACGTAGAAGGGTAGCCCCGCCTACATTCCATCTCATGCTGTTCGCGCGTCAAGGGGGACTCCTCAGCATCGCGACTCAGGAGCCTAACTGGCTCCGTAGCCCCTCACTCCTTAGTTCCGAAAGGCTATGCTGGGTGAGGTACGCGCGGGGTCGGGCTCTGCAGACATAGAACGGGAAACGCACCTACATCGCGCTTCCCTACTTGTTGTTCGTGCTCCAAGGGGGACTCCTGAGCATCGCGACTCAGGAGCCTAACTTGTCACGTGGCCCCTCATTCCTTTGGTCCCGTCCTGGTTTCCGGTCGGGGCTGATGCTGGTGAGGCATGCGCAGGGCCGGGCTCTGCCGGCGTAGAACATAGGCAAGTAGGGAAGGGGGACATAAAATTCAAGGAACTTAAAAGTAAATATTACAACCCATACCGTCGCCTTGGTAGCAAACGCAAATTTAAATGCCTCCTCGAGGCGTCGCGCATGTGCAGGAATCGAAAGAAGAACAGGAACGATAGCGGAGTCACTTGTCGGCAGCGGAGTCGCGTGGAGTGGCTTCGCCTTGTGGAGTAGTGGGGCCGGCGGCGCCTCGTCGCTTCGGCTTGGTGCTGAAGGCCCGAAACTTCCCCAGCAGCGCCTCTACGCGCCCCTTCACGGCCTCGACAGCGGCAGCGGTGCCCTCGCCGCTCACCGGCTCCAGCAGGCTGTCGAGGTCGGCGCTGGGATCGTGAAGGTAGACATGGGCGAAGACCCGCGTCAGCGCGGCAGAAGACAGGACTCGCACCTCGGCCTCAGCCATGGGGGCGAGTCCAAGGGCGACGTCTCCAAGAGCCTTCATCAAGAAGGGAAGCATTTTGGCGGGGCCGTCCCCGTCACCAGCCAGCGGGCTATCAAGGCCACTCTCATAAAGTGTCTTCAGCGAGGCGCGAGCATCCTTCTCCATGTCCGCGAAGGCCACGCGATCCTCGGCAAGGACCCGTGCCTTGGCGTCCAGCTCGGCCCTCGTCGTCTCCAGCTCCTTCTTCAACGCGCCTAGGTGGCTGCGGCGCTTCTTGAGCTTCGCCTCCCGGTCCTCGAGCGCCACCTCGCGAGCCTTCACCCCCTTCTCCTGCTCTTGGCGAAGGCGGGTCTCCTCTGCAAGCTGATCCCGCAGGCCTTGCAACTCGTTCTCCAGCTCCTTGCAGCGGCCGCGGATGCCAACCACCTCTTCCAGGGCCGCGTCACGGGCAGCCTTCGCCTCGAGGGTGGCTTCCCTCTCCCCGTCACAGGCCGTTGAGTTCTGAACCAGCGCTGCCCGAATCGAGGCGTCGGAGCGAATCCACCCCGAGGCCAGCTCCAGGCGCCCGGCCACCAGGCGAGGGTCGGCGCCTACAAGATCCTGCCGCAGCCGGTCCAGTCCAGCAACAGCCCGCTCCAAGATGGAAGAAGAAGGCGGAGAAGCATCAGTACGCCCCGAAGTAGCAGGAGGAGTCGTAGAAGCAGCGGCAAGTGGAACAGGAGGAGAAGATAGCGGCCGCGAGGCCACAGCGTCCGGAGGTGGAGTCCGCTGCACCTCCCCTGCCGTAGCAGCAACGCCAGACAAGGGCACCTTGGAGGTCACTTGAGCCATGGGGGCTCACGCCCCGACCAGCTCGGCCAAGCCCCGCAAGGACGAGTGGGCAGGAGAAGCCCGTGCGTCGCGGTCACCCTCCCGTGCAGGCGGAGGTGTCGCCGCAGCTGGGGCCTCAGGAGCTACCTTCAGCTTCTTCGCCGCGGGCGCCAGCCTGCTCAGGAGAAATAATCGTCAAGCTTCATCGGCGGAACAAGAAACCAGGGATCAATGATCAAGCACTTACAGGTCATCGCCAGAAAGCTCCAGTGGTCTCCTGCCAAACTTGAAGCCAGAGAGCCGACTGGAGGGGTCGACCTCGGAAGCAGAAGGTGCGTCAGCGGTTCGCCCCGGAGTCAGGGCGGACCCGCGGGGAATCAACCCGGTCCTGCCCTTCTTCGGGACCGGGGGTGAGCTCCCGCTGCCCAGCACGTCATCCTCGTCATCATCGCTCAGCGAAAGGCGGAGAGCACGGGGCTTGCGCTGGAGCAGGGGAGCCCTAGACTCTCCATTAGACGCCTCGGAGTCGGGACCTTCCTCCCTCTCCTCCTCGCCCGCTCCTCTTCTAGAGTCGCCGGAAGACACATTCACCAGCCCCTCGGGAGCCACCACGGGCACGAGCCCGTCCCCGTTGAAGACAGGCATGGACTTCACCACTTGCTCCCAATCGTCGCGGAGGAACAGGGGCGAAGGCGCGCCCTCCAGCCTGGCTACCTCGCCCCCGACCAGAGATTGGAGAATTGCAGCCACGTCCTCTTCGCCCACGGCTGTGGGGCTCGGGTGAGGCCTCCACATTAGGGAAGAGTACTGCCGAAGCGGAGCCAGTTGGTGCTCCAGGAACTCCCTCAGCAGCGACGCCCCGGTCAGCTTCGCCGTCGCCATGTTGGCTGGCTTCAGATCGGCGTCCATCTTCGCCAGCATCAACTTCGCACGGGGATCCGTGAGCTCCGCTCGACACCATTCGCTCGAGCTCACGGGCGGCTCCGTAGGAAGGGCCAACCGAGGGTGGACGCGCCCGGCGTCAACCAATACCCACTTGCTCCGGAAGCCCTCGATCCTCTTCCCCGGATTCGAAATGGCCATGGAGCTGCCGCACGCGACGAAGCCCGCGCACGTAGAAGGGGAACCTTTGGAGGTCCGGAGGTAGAAGTAATGGCGCAGCAAGGCCACCGAAGGCTGCACCCCCACGTGAGCCTTGCAGTAGTAGGCGAAGATCGCCAGGAGAAGGACGGAGTTGGGGTGGAGGTGCAAAGCTCGCAAGTTGTAATGGTGGAGGACGGAAAGGAAGAACTCAGAGAAAGGAGGCACCAGGCCCGCTGTAATGGAGCTCATGAAGAAAGGATAGAAGGTGCTCCCTTGGCCTTCAGGGGCATCGGAGCCGACCTTGAACATCTGCGCCCCGTCAACGCCCTGTGCCGCCGCCATCCGGTGCAGCAGGGCGAGGCTTGCCTCCGACACGTTGGGCGAGTCCAAAGCGGGCGAGAACCAAGCTTCGGCCAGAGCTCGGCGAGGCGCCATGGCTACCTGAGTCGAGCAGGTGGAGCAGATCTGGAAGCTTGGAGTAAGAGAGGAGAAGCGCAAGAAAGGAGATCTGAGCGGCGGATGAAGAAGGAGAAGAGCGGAGCCCGAGCAGATGTCACGCCTCTAGTATCCTGCGCAGTCGCAGAAGCACCCACGTCCAATCAACTGCCACGCGGCGCCCAAGGCCGCAGGCTGTTAGGGCCCGCGGTGCTTCGCCCTTGCCCTTTCGCCTCTCGGCACGCTCAAGTCCGTGCGCGCCTTGGGCCCGGGGGCTACTGTCGGCGTTCTGGGAACAGGGGTCCCCAGACTTGCCTGCCTGCGGCCTGCGGCGTGGCTCGAATGGGGGCCCAGCGTGGCCCATCTTCATCAACACAAGGCTCAAGACCCTCGCGAGGGGCCAAGCCTCGCGAGGCGGACGACACGGCGTTTCCTCAAGCGCGACCTCCTTAGGCTGGCTCGCGAGGAGGCGGAGAGATCAAGGCGGGTACCTCACGAGGTGCCCATGACGCAAGCCATGACGACCAAGGGTGCCAGGCGGGCGCCAGCCCGCGCAGCGTCTCCCTTTCCTCTTTGGTGCAAAGGGGGCAAGCGCAGGCGAGAGGATCAAGCAAAGGCATCCATTTCGGTGCAACAAGACCAAGACCAGTCCAACGGTGGGAAGGAGGTCACCATGGAGCCCAGGACGACGTCACCACAGGGCCTTTGGCAGGCGAAGACCAAATTTAGTCAGGATAAGTGTACCAGATGTTCCCCTTCAAATTAGCCAATTGTTGGCGCCCTTCCCGCTCAATATTTGGGAAGAGGCCCAGGGCCTTTGCCTATAAATAGGACTAGCCACCCATAGGGTAGAGGCGATTGGATCAAGTACCAAGAAACCAGTAGAGCAAGTAGAGAGAGAGAGAGAGAGAGAGAGAGAGAGAGAGAGAGAGAGAGAAGGGCGATCGAACTCCCCCTAGCAGTTCGTCCCCTAGCCAAGAACTGACCCTCGCGAGGTTGTTCTCCCTTGTACTGTTCTTCATCATCAGCCCAAGAGGCAATCCACCCACCACAAACTAGAGTAGGGTATTACACCACAATGGTGGCCCGAACTAGTATAAACCTTGTGTCTCTTGTGTTGTTCTTGTAGTAGTTAGATCCTACGAGACGGAGAGGTAGAGGGCACGATCTCCGCGCGCACCCTAGAGTTCGAACCTTAAGGGTCTGCCGGAACCCATGATCCGACATATACATGTTATTGATGTGTACTTTACTAGTGTTTATATCAACCCCTCAGTATTTAATACTAGTTCAGTTGCTAAGAGTAGTAACTCGAGACGGGAGTAGCAAAATAAACAGAGACTAGTTAAGGACGAGGTGATGATGTGAGTTGGAAGTGATTCCAAGGTTGATAAGACCACCATCGCACACTCCCTTTACCTTTGGGATTAGTGTTGAACCTAAAATAAATGTTATTTGGTGTTTGCGTTGAGCATAAATATGATTGGACCATGTTTATTGCAATAAAGTTATTCATTTAAATCAAAGAATAATTATTGTTCCATTTACATGAATAAAACCTTCTATGGTCATATACTCAATATAAATGGTTTATTAGATCTCGATCGTAATAATACACATATTCATAATATTGAAGCCAAAATATGCAAAGTTAATAATGATAGTGCAACTTATATGTGGCACTGCCGTTTAGGTCATATTGGTGTAAAGCGCATGAAGAAACTCCATGCTGATGGATTTTTGGAATCACTTGATTATGAATCACTTGGTGCTTGCGAACCATGCCTCATGGGCAAGATGACTAAGACTCCGTTCTCCGAAACAATGGAGTGAGCAACTGACTTATTGGAAATAATACATACTGATGTATGCGGTCCGATGAATGTTGAGGCTCGTGGCGGGTATCGTTATTTTCTGACCTTCACAGATGATTTGAGCAGATATGGGTATATCTACTTGATGAAACATAAGTCTGAAACATTTGAAAAGTTCAAAGAATTTCAGAGTGAAGTGGAAAATCATCGTAACAAGAAAATAAAGTTTCTATGATCTGATCGCAGAGACGAATATTTGAGCTACAAGTTTGGTCTTCATTTGAAACAATGTGGAATAGTTTCGCAACTCACGCCACCTGGAACACCACAGCGTAATGGTGTGTCCAAACGTCATAACCGTACTTTATTAGATATGGTGCGATTTATGATGTCTCTTACCGATTTACCACTATCGTTTTAGGGGTTATGCATTAGAGACAGCTGCATTCACGTTAAATAGGGCACCATCTACATCTGTTGAGACAACACCATATGAACTGTGGTTTGGCAAGAAATCTAAGCTTTCGTTTCTTAAAGTTTGGGGCGGCGATGCATATGTGAAAAAGTTTCAACCTGGTAAAGCTCGAACCCAAATCGGAGAAATGTGTCTTCATAGAATACCCAAAGGAAATTGTTGGGTACACCTTCTATCACAGATCCAAAGGCAAGATATTTGTTGCTAAAAGTGGATCCTTTCTGGAGAAGAAGTTTCTCTCGACAGAAGTGAGTGGGAGGAAAGTAAAACTTGATGAGGTAATTGTACCTTCTCCCGAATTGGAAAGTAGTTCATCACAGAAATCAATTCAAGGATTCCTACACCAATTAGTGAAGAAGTTAATGATGATGATCATAAAACTTCAGATCAAGTTACTACCTGTCGGCGTTCTGGGAACGGGGGTCCCCAGACTTTCCTGCCTGCGGCCTGCGGCGTGGCTCAAATGGGGGCCCAGCGCGGCCCATCTTCATCAACATAAGGCTCAAGACCCTCGCGAGGGGCCAAGCCTCACGGGGCGGACGACACGGTGCTTCCTCAGGCGCGGCCTCCTCAGGCTGGCTCACGAGGAGGCGGAGAGTTCAAGGCGGGGTACCTCGCGAGGTGCCCATGACGCAAGCCATGACGATCGAGGGTGCCAGGCGGGCGCCAGCCCGCGCAGCGTCCCCCTTTCCTCTTTGGTGCAAAGGGGGCAAGCGCAGGCGAGAGGATCAAGCAAAGGCACCCATTTCGGAGCAACAAGACCAAGACCAGTCCAACGGTGGGAAGGAGGTCACCATGGAGCCCAGAACGGCGTCACCACAGGGCCTTTGGCAGGCGAAGACCAACTTTAGTCAGGATAAGAGTACTGTATGTTCCCCTTCAAATTGGCCAATTGTTAGCGCCCTTCCCGCTCAAATATTTGGGAAGAGGCCTAGGGCCTTTGCCTATAAATAGGACTAGCCACCCCCAGGGTAGAGGCATCGATCCATCAATCTAGCGATCTAGAGATCGAGAGAGTATTAGAGCAAGCAGAGAGCAAGTAGAGAAAGAGAGAGAAGGGCGGCTGAACTCCCCCTAGCCAACAACAGACCCTCGCGAGGCTATTCTCCCTTGTACTATTCATCATCATCAGCCCAAGAGGCAATCCACCCACCACAAACTAGAGTAGGGTATTACACCACAATGGTGGCCCGAACTAGTATAAACCCTGTGTCTCTTGTGCTGTTCTTTTTGTAGTTTAGATCCTTGCGAGACGGAGAGGTAGAGGGCATCATCTCCGCGCACACCCCAGAGTTCGAACCTTAAGGGTCCGCCGGAACCCGTAATCCGACATTTGACGCGCCAGGTAGGGGTGCGCCGGAATCTGTCTTCCATCGCTCCGCTCTCCTCCGACCGTCGCATCCATGTCTGACGCTCGTCGGGCCCGCGCCGAGCGCCGGGCCGCCATCGCTTCCCGCATCGCCCAGACAGCTCCCGTCGGTGGGCGTCCTCGTCGTTCCCCGTCGCCCGCTGTCAACGCCGCCACCGGCCCGGCGGGGAACGAGCAGCAAGCGTCGTCTCAGCACCCGTCCGTGCGGCGAGACGGCCGCACCGCTACTCCGTCGCTCACGCTAGCTGGCTCTTCATCCCACGCGCTCCGCGCGCCCTTGAAGGCTCGAGCTGCATCATCGCGGCAAACGAGCTCCTGCGCTACCGTCCCGTCGACGACGTCTATGAAGAGTGGCTCGACCGCGTCGCCGAGCTCGTCCGTGCCACAGGGGGCTCTCCTGCACCGTCCGCTCCGCTGCGCCGCACCCCGCCCCGCATGGGCAATGAAGCTCCGGGGGCGTACCAACCGCCTCCTCTCCAAGAAGACTCCATGGCTCCAAGGCGCATGGCCCCTGGGCAGAACCCGCTCCGTCAGGCGCCAGCCCAGCAAGAACGGAGCTTCCAAGAAGTCCCTCGACCGCAAGAGGCTGCCCGAGCGCTCCCTGCTCTGGCTCGCCGCGACCCTGCTCCAGCTCCGGCACGTCAAGACCCCGCGCTGCTCCCAGCTACAGCGCAAGGGGACCCGCAAGGCCAAGCTCTCCCTCAATCGAAGCCTCCCGTGGCCACCGCAGGCTACCGCGCCTACACCACCGAGCTGCGTAGCGTCGCGTGGCCTGGCAAGTTCAAGCCAGACCTGCCACCCCGCTACGACGGCACGACTGATCCTGCAGAGTTCCTCCAGCTCTACGAGCTGGGCATTGAAGCTGCCAGCGGGGATGAAAAGGTCATGGCGAACTGGTTCCCCATGGCGCTGAAGGAAGGAGCTCGCACCTGGCTCCTGAATCTGGCTCCAGGCACGATCTCCTCCTAGGACCAGATGCGCACCCGCTTCATCGCCAACTTCCAAGGTACTCACGATCGGCCGCCCACCGTGAGCGACATGTGCCGTATCAAGTAGCAACCTGGGGAAACCCTGCAAAAGTACATCCAGCGCTTCAACAGTGCGCGCCTCAAGATCCCCAAGGTGTCCGAGGAAGCCATCATCTCGGCCTTCTCCGATGACGTGCGCGATGTCAAGATGAAGGAGGAGCTGGCGATGCATGAAGACCTCTGCACCTCCCTGGAGCTGTTCAACTTGGCGACCAAGTGCGCCAGGGCTGAGGAGGGACGTCTCTCCATCCTCGAGCTGCCCGCCGCAGACCCAGAAGAGAAGAAGCCCAAGGCCAAGGACGTGAAGCACAAGGGGGCTGCCATACTCGCAGCAGAACCGCACACCAAGAGGGGCAAGGATCTGCCCGAATCCTCCAGGGGCAGCCGGTACTGTGTGTACCACGACCTCCACACCCACAACACCAACGAATGTCAAGAACTCCGCGCCGTGCGAGAAGGAAGGATCGACCGTCGCCCTGACCGCGCTGAGCAGGGCTATGGCCGAGGAGGAGGAAGAAACCCAGGACGCTGGGAAGATCGCGGCCCGCGCCAAGGGTGGCGTGATCAACCTCGCGAGGACCGCTGGCGGGACCTGCCTTGCGAGGGGGACTGGAGGGATCAGCCTCGTGAGAATCGCCTGCAGGGCAACGCAGGCCTCCCTCCACTGCCGCCTCAGCCAAGGAGGAACGAGGACCGCCATCAAGACGAAGGGGCCGGGGGCTTCCAGGAGCCACGCGCAATCGCCTGCATCCTGGGCGGAGCCCAAGCCCCAGCCTTTCAACGCATCTTCAAGCAGTTTGCCCGTGAAGTGAATGCAGTCCTCCCCAAGCTCGAAGCAACGCACCCCCTCAAGTGGTCGGCGTGCGCCATCACGTTCAGCTCAGCGGATCAGCTCAAGTGCGCGGCCACAGCCGGGGTCCTCCCGATGCTTTGCTCCCCAGTCATCAGCAACGTACTGGTCACCAGGACCCTCATCAATGGTGGAGCAGGGCTCAACGTCCTGTCCGTGGAAACATTCAACAACCTCCAAGTGCCCTATGACCAGCTTCAGCCAACCAAGCCTTTCTCCGGAGTCACCGACGGTTCCACAATCCCGATCGGGCAGGTCCGCCTCCCTGTCACCTTCGGGGCCCGCAGCAACTACCGCACCGAGCTCATCGACTTTGACGTCGCCCACATCCGCCTGCCGTACAACGCCATCCTCGGGTACCCAGCGCTGGCCAAGTTCATGGCCGTAACTCACCACGGCTACATTGTCCTCAAGATGCCAGGGAGTGGCGGCGTCATCACGGTGCCATGTGAAGAGAAGGATGCAGTGTGTTCCCTGGAGCGAGCCTTTCAGGCCGCGTCGCTAGAAGACCCGGATCGCGGAAGCAGGAGGCTTCCCGAGACCACACCCAAGAAGAAGAAGACGTCGTGAGGCTCAGCCCCTCAGGAGGCAGGCCCCTCAGGGCCCGTGCCTGCCCAGGGGGACCCTCCTTCCATCACATAGGAAAGCGCGCCCGGCGCCCTCCTCAGGCAGGGCTCGAGGGCTCTCACCTTGAGGGCCACCGACCTAGCCAGGGTCACGAGGGAGGCGCTTGGGCACCACGTGGAGGCGTGCTTCGAAGCACGTTTCCCTCAAGAAGAAGCGAGGCAAGCAGAGTCAGACCAGCAGGAGTTCGTTAACAAGGTCACTCAAGAACTACATGAGTCAAGGATCATGAGAGGATGCCGCCGTCTACCGGCTGTGGCTCCCCATCCAGGCGCGAATGGTGGGCTGCGCGTCTGCATCGACGTACCAGGGCTCAATCGGGTCGCCACGATGGAGCGCCTCTGGCCCTCGCAAGTGGGGCGTTGTAGAGGTCCACCCCACAGCTATGTTCGCATGCCTTACGGCTTGCCGAGCGTGGCTGCTGTGTACCAGCGCCTCATGAGGGGCATCATGGAGACTCAGGAAGACAGGCGTTCCGCAGTCCTGGCGGAGATGGAGATGATTCGCGAGGAACCACCAGTGCCTTCAGAGCCTCCCGAGGCCCCAGGGCCTGGGGGCTTGTGAGGATCGGCTTCCGCAGCCCACCGAGTCTGCTACACCAACACCACTTCGTCCGCATCAACCCCACGTGACATCTTTCAAGCTTCATTCCTAGCTGGGAGCGCCCTCCCAGGGTTGCATCACTCCCAGGCCGCGTGGGTCCGCCCCTGCGGCGTGTATCCCTTTTTTATTTTTGGTCGTTAGTTTGCCTTGTTGGGGGCGCCCCTCGGGCTGCATCGTCCCCAAGCCGCTCGGGCTAGGCCCAGCAGCGTGTATCTCCTTCGCGTTTACTTCCAACTATGCATTCGCCTATCATGCTTGATTACTTGATGCCTGTCCACGGCACCTCTTATTCTCCATGTCGACCACTTGCACGTTAAAGGGGGGGGGGTGCCTGAGCATCACGACTCAGGGCTCTTACCAGCTCTCCAGCCCTCACCCTCTGGCCTTGTCCACGGCATCGTGACCTGGCATACCAGCGACGACTGAGACAAGCTCGAGGGCCGAGATCCGAGGACGTAGAGTGCCGGCATCTAACCCAATCTGCAGGAACACATTTCAAGATACGGCCTAGTGCCAGGCGCAACCCGCCTAGAGGTAGGGCCTCGTGAGTCCCGCGCTGGCTCACAGGTGCCCAGATACACCTCACCTAGCCCTACCGTATCAGCCACGTGTCAGGGCGGGGCTGTACACTCCCGGGGGGCTCCTCCCGGAGGGGAGCCCCCTCCCACGTACCAGTGGAAGCACCATGCTCCGCGCTGGATGACGACACTGCCGAGGAGCGGCTATGCCCGTACACATACGGAAGCGCTATGCTCTGTGCTGGTGATAAACAACTGAGGGTGGCCTCCGGGCCGCGTCAACCTCAAGGAGCCCAGAGCTCAATGGCTGGCCTCATCACAACGCCTCCCCTCGGGAGCGCCGCGCGAGGGGGCTAGGCACGGGGGCTACGACTGGGTCACGCCCAGACGTACGCCGCCCAGCCAGGCCCCTCGGGCCTGGTTCGTCGCGCGTCTCTCCCCGAGCGGAGCCAAGGTATGAAGGCTGTTTGAGCGTCAAGGGGGACCCCTAAGCATCGCGACTCAGAGGCCTAAATGGTCCCGTAGCCCCTCACTCCTTAGTTCCGAAAGGCTATGCTGGGTGAGGTACACGCGGGGCTGGGCTCTACAGACGTAGAACGGTGGTCTCACTCGCCTCTCACCTCACCACACGCTGTTTGCACGTCAAAGAGGACCGCTGAGCATTGCGACTCAGGGGCCTAACTGGCTCTGTAGCCCCTCACTCCTTAGTTCCGAAAGGCTATGCTGGGTGAGGTACGCGCGGAGTCAGGCTCTGCAGACGTAGAACGGAAGATACACCTACATCACGCTTCCCTACTTGTTGTTCATGCGCCAAGGGGGACTCCTGAGCATCGCGACTCAGGAGCCTAACTTGTCACGTAGCCCCTCACTCCTTTGGTCCCGTCCTGGTTTCCGGTCGGGGCTAATGCTGGGTGAGGCACGCGCGGGGCCGGGCTCTACCGGCGTAGAACACAAGCAAGTAGGGAAGAAAAGCATAAAACTCAAGGAATTTAAAAGCAAATATTACAGTCCATACTGTCGTCTTAGTACCAAACGCAAGTTTAAATGCCTCCGTGAGGCGTGGTGCATGTGCAGGAATTGAAAGAAGAACAGGGACCGAAACGGAGTCACTTGTCGGTGGTGGAGCTGCGTGGAGTGGCTTCGCCTCGTGAAGCAGCAGGGCCGGCAGCGCCTTGCTTTGGCCTAGTGCTGAAGGCCCGGAACTTCCCCAACAGAGGCTCCGCGCGCCCCTTCATGGCTTCGACATCAGCGGCAACACCCTCGCCGCTCACCGGCTCCAGCAGGCTGTCGAGGTCGGCGCTGGAATCGCGAAGATAGATGTGGGCGAAGACCCGCGTCAGCGCAGCGGAAGACAGGACGCGCGCCTCGGCCTCGGCCATGGGGCCGAGGCCAAGGGAAACATCTCCAAGGGCCTTCACCAGGAAGGGAAGCAGCTTGGCGGGGCCGTCCCCGTCACCGACTCGCGGGCTATCCAGGCCGCTCTCGTAAAGCGTCTTCAGCGAAGCGCGGGCATCTTTCTCCATGTCCGCGAAGGCCACGCGATCCTCGGCGAGGACCCGGGCCTTGGCGTCCAGCTCGGCCTTCGTCACCTCCAGCTCCTTCTTCAACGCGCCTAGGTGGCCGCGGCGCTTCTTGAGCTTGGCCTCCCGGTCCTCGAGCGCCGCCTCGCGAGCCTTCGCCCCCTTTTCCTGCTCTTGGCGAAGGCGGACCTCCTCTGCAAGTTGGCCTCGCAAGCCTTGCAGCTCGTCCTCCAACTCCTTGCAGCGACCACGGACTCCGACCACCTCTCCCAGGGCCGCGTCTCGGGCAACCTTTGCCTCGAGGGTGGCCTCCCTCTCTCCGTCACAGGCCGTTGAGGCCTGAACCAACGCCACCCGAATCGAGGCATCAGAGAAGATCCTGCCGCAGCTGGTCCAGTTCAGCAACGGCGCGCTCCAGGATGGAAGAAGAAGGCGAAGAAACATCGGTGCGCTCCAAGACAACAGGAGGAGTCGGGGAAGCAGTGGTCGGAGGAACTGGAGGAGAAGGTAGCGGCGGCAAGGCCGCGGTGTCACGAGGCGGAGTTTGCTGCGCCTCCAAAGCCGTAGCGGCGGTGCCAGACGAGGGTACCTCGGGGGTCACTTGAGCCACGGGGGCTGGGCTCGCCCCAGCCAGCTCAGCCAGGCCCCGCAAGGATGAGCGGGTAGGATAATCCCGCGCATCACCTCCTCCTGCTGGCGGAGGCGTCGCCGCGGATGGGGCCTCAGGAGCTCCCTTCGGCTTCTTCGCCATGTGCGCCAGCCTATCCAAGAGAAGCAATCATCAAGCCTCATCGGCGGAACGAGAAACAAAGGATCAAGAAGCAAGCACTTATAGGTCGTCGCCAGAAAGCTCGAGCTGCCTCCGGCCATACTTGAAGCCTGAGAGCCGGCTGGAGGGGTCAACCTCAGAAGCAGAAGGCGCGTCCGCAGCTCGCCCCGGAGTCAGGACGGACCCGCGGGGGATCAACCCGGTCCTGCCCTTCTTCGGGATCGGGGGCGAGCTCCCACTACCCAGCACGTCATCGTCATCATCATCATCATCGCTCAGCGAAAGGCGGAGATTACGAGACTTGCGCCGGGGAGGGGGATCCCTGGATTCTCCGTCAGTCGCCTCGGAGTCAAGGCCTTCCTCCCGCTCCTCTTCGCCCCCCTCTCCGTTGGAGTCACCGGAAGACACATCCACCGGTCCCTCGGGAGCCACCACGGGCACGAGCCCGTCCCCGTTGAAGACGGGCATGGACTCCACCACCTGCTTCCAGTCGTCGCGAAGGAACAAGGAAGCAGGCGCGCCCTCCAGCCGTGCCACCTCGCCCCCGACCAGGGATTGGAGCGCCGCGGTCACATCCTCGTCACCCAAGGCCGCGGGGCTCGGGTGAGGCCTCCACATTGGGGGAGAGTACTGCCGAAGTGGAGCCAATTGGTGCTCCAGGAACTCCCTCAGCAGCGACGCGCTGGTCAGCCTAGCCGCCGCCGCGCTAGCCGGCTTCAGGTCCGCGTCCATCTTCTCCAGCACTGGCTTCACGCGGGGGTCCGTGAGCTCCGCTCGGCACCAGTCGCTGGAGCTCACGGGCTGCTCCGCGGGCAGGATCAACCGAGGGTGGATGCGCCTGGCATCCACCAAGACCCACTTGCTCCTAAAGCCCTCGATCCTCTTCCCGGGGTTCAAAATGGCAATGGTGCCGCCATATGCGACGAAGCTCGCAAACGCGGAAGGAGAACCACGGGTACCCCGGAGAGAGAAGTAGTGACGCAGCAAGGCCACTGAGGGCTGCACCCCCACATGAGCCTCACAGTAGTAGGCGAAGATCGCCAGAAGAAGGATGGAGTTGGGGTGGAGATGCAGAGTTTGCAAGTTGTAATGGCGGAGGACAGAGAGGAAGAACTCAGAGAAGGGAGGCACTAAGCCCGCAGTAATGGAGCTTACGAACAAAGGGTAGAAGGTGCTCCCTCGGCCCTCAGGGGTGGCGGAGCCGACCTTGAACACCTGCGCCCCATCGATGCCCTGCGCTGCCGCCATCCGGTGCAGCCGGGCGAGGCGAGCCTCCGACACGTTGGGCGAGTCCAAAGCAGGCGAGAACCAAGCTTCAGCCGGGGACTGGCGAGGCACCATGGCTACCCAGGTCAAGCAGATGGAGCGGATCTGGAAACTTGGATGAAGGAAGGAGAGACGCAAGAAAGGGGATCTGAGCAGCGGCTGGAGAAGGAGAGGAGCAAAGCCGGAGCAGATGCCACGCCTTTAATAACTTGCGTAGTTGCAGAAGCACCCACGTCCAATCAACCGCCACGCGGCGCCCAAGGCCGCAGGCTATTAGGGCCCGCGGCACTTCGCCCTTGCCCTTTCGCCTCTCGGCACGGCCAAGTCCATGCGCGCCTTGGGCCCCGGGGCTACTGTCGGCGTTCTGGGAACGGGGGTCCCCAGACTTGCCTGCCTACGGCCTACGGCGTGGCTCAAATGGGGGCCCAGCGCGGCCCATCTTCATCAGCATAAGGCTCAAGACCCTCGCGAGGGGCCAAGCCTCGCGGGGCGGACGACACGGTGCTTCCTCAGGCGCGGCCTCCTCAGGCTGGCTCACGAGGAGGCGGAGAGTTCAAGGCAGGGTACCTTGCGAGGTGCCCATGACGCAAGCCATGACGATCGAGGGTGCCAGGCAGGCGCTAGCCCGCGCAGCGTCCCCCTTTCCTCTTTGGTGCAAAGGGGGCAAGCGCAGGCGAGAGGATCAAGCAAAGGCACCCATTTTGGTGCAACAAGACCAAGACCAGTCCAACAGTGGGAAGGAGGTCACCATGGAGCCCAGAACGGCGTCACCACAGAGCCTTTGGCAGGTGAAGACCAACTTTAGTCAGGATAAGAGTATTGTATGTTCCCCTTCAAATTGGCCAATTGTTGGCGCCCTTCCCGCTCAAATATTTGGGAAGAGGCCCAGGGCCTTTGCCTATAAATAGGACTAGCCACCCCCAGGGTAGAGGCATCGATCCATCGATCTAGCGATCTAGAGATCGAGAGAGTATTCAGAGCAAGCAGAGAGCAAGTAGAGAAAGAGAGAGAAGGGCGGCTGAACTCCCCCTAGCAGTTCATCCCCCTAGCCAAGAACAGACCCTCGCGAGGCTGTTCTCCCTTGTACTGTTCATCATCATCAGCCCAAGAGGCAATCCACCCACCACAAACTAGAGTAGGGTATTACACCACAATGGTGGCCCGAACTAGTATAAACCCTATGTCTCTTGTGCTGTTCTTTCTGTAGTTTAGATCCTTGCGAGACGGAGAGGTAGAGGGCATCATCTCCGCGCGCACCCCAGAGTTCGAACCTTAAGGGTCTGCCGGAACCCGTAATCCGACACTACCGAACATTGTAGGTCAACCAGAGTACGTTCCGCACCAGAGTGGTACGGTAATCCATTTCTGGAAGTCATGTTACTAGAACATGACGAACCTGCTAACTGTGAGGAAGCGATGAGGAGCCCAGATTCCGCAAAATGGCTTGAGGCCATGAAATCTGAGATGGGATCCATGTATGAAAACAAAGTATGGACTTTGATTGACTTGCCCGATGATCGGCGAGCCATTGAGAATAAATGGATCTTCAAGAGGAATACGGATGCTGATAGTAGTGTTACTATCTACAAAGCTTGAATTGTCGCAAAAAGGTTTTCGACAAGTTCAAGGTGTTGACTATGATTTTCTCAGTCGTAGCGATTCTTAAGTCTGTCCGAATCATGTTAGCAATTGCCACATTTTATGAAATCTGGCAAATGGATGTAAAAACTACATTCCTTAATGGATATCTTCTAGAAGAGTTGTATATGATACAACAAGAAGGTTTTGTCAATCCTAAAGGTGCTAACAAAGTGTGCAAGCTCTAGTGTTCCATCTATGGACTGGTGTAAGCATCTTGGAGTTGGAATATACGCTTTGATGAGTTGATCAAATCATATAATTTTATACAGACTTGCGATGAAGCCTGTATTTGCAAGAAAGTGAGTGGGAGCACTACATCCTTTCTGATAAGTATATGTGAATGACTTATTGTTGATCGGAAATGAAGTAGAATTTTCTGGAAAGCATAAAGGAGTGTTTGAAAGGAGTTTTTCAAAGAAAGACCTCAGTAAAGCTGCTTACATATTGGGCATCAAGATCTATAAAGATAGATCAAGATGCTTGATAAGTTTTTTCAATGAGTACATACCTTGACAAGATTTTTTGAAGTAGTTCAAAATTGAACAGTCAAAGAAGGAGTTCTTGCCTATGTTGCAAGGTGTGAAATTGAGTAAAGACTCAAAACCCAACCACGACAGAAAATAGAAAGAGAATGAAAAGTCATTCCCTATGCCTTAGTCATGGTTCTATAAAGTATGCTATGCTATGTACCAGACCTATTGTGTACCTCACCATGAGTTTGCAAGAGGGTACAATAGTAATCCAGGAGTGGATCACGGAACAACGGTCAAAATTATCCTTGGTGGAATAAGGAAATATTTCTCGGTTATGGAGGTGACAAAGAGTCCGTCGTAAAGAGTTACGTCGATGCAAGCTTTGACACCGATCTGGATTACTCTAAGTCTCGATCTAGATACATAGTGAAATTGGAAGCAATTAGCTAGAGTAGCTCCGTGCAAAGCATTGTAGACATAGAAAATTTGCAAAATACATACGACTCTGAATGTGGCAGACCCGTTGACTAAACTTCTCTCACAAGAAAAACATGATCACTCTTTGGGTGTTAATCACATAGCGAGTGAACTAGATAATTGACTCTAGTAAACCCTTTGGTGTGAAATCACATGACGATGTGATCTATATTATTGACTCTAGTGCAAGTGGGAGACTGAAGGAAATATGCCCTAGAGGCAATAATAAGTTGTTATTTATATTTCCTTATATCATGATAAATGTTTATTATTCATGCTAGAATTGTATTAACCGGAAACTTAGTACATGTGTGAATACATAGACAAACAGAGTGTCACTAGTATGCCTCTACTTGACTAGCTCGTTAATCAAAGATGGTTAAGTTTCCTAGCCATAGACATGAGTTGTCATTTGATTAACGGGATCACATCATTAGAGAATGATGTGATTGACTTGACCGATCCGTTAGCTTAGCACGATGATCGTTTAGTTTGTTGCTATTGCTTTCTTCATGACTTATACATGTTCCTATGACTATGAGATTATGCAACTCCCGAATACCGGAGGAACACTTAGTGTGCTATCAAACGTCACAACATAACTGGGTGATTATAAATATGCTCTACAGGTGTCTCCAATGGTGTTTGTTGAGTTGGTATAGATCGAGATTAGGATTTGTCACTCAGATTGTCGAAGAGGTATCTGTGGGCCCTCTCGGTAATGCACATCACTATAAGCCTTGCAAGCAATGTGACTAATGAGTTTGTTACGGGATGATGCATTACAGAATGAGTAAAGAGACTTACCGGTAACGAGATTGAACTAGGTATAGAGATACCGACGATCCACTACAACATGACCCCCACTTCAGCAACGCATTTTTCCGTATCTAAAAGTCCATATATGCGTTAATAGTGTATTTACCAATGGTTTGGGATGCATAGCCTTATCCAGTGTTGCTAGCGCCTAGTGCAACGCTTATACTGTCGTTGGTAAAAGAGACCGTTGTAAGAAAGCAACACATAAAACATACTTGTGCAACACTTATATATGTTGGTGCGTAACGCACAGGAATCAGGATCCCATTGCTTGGCAACGAAGAATTTGCAACGCTTCATGTGTGGTATATATAATGTGAATATATTTCTTAGCCAGCAATTAAATTAACTCTCCATGTAATGGTGATAATTATGTATTTCAAGTGAATAAAAAAAAAGAATATACTCATGAGGAAGAAATCATATATTTGATAAAACTGTCAGATTACAATAGTGAATATTACACGAGGAACATCATCAAAATGTGATGGGTAACCTAAGTATTTTCTTAACCTCGAAACTTAAACTGAAAGAATCCATCAACATTTATACAACTAATCTAAAACTTAACCGAGAAACACCATCCAACTATATCTTCCCTGCAACTTAACTAAAACTGGAAGCCTCCATCATCATCATCATCATGAACATGAACATCATCATCATCATGAACATGAACATCATCATCATCATAATTGCAGTATACTTGCCATGCACCCATATAATCATCCATTTGTCTTTTGAATCTACAGACAAAAAACACAAATGAACTGTTAACAGACAATGCGTTGACATGATGCAAGAAGTGACAGAGGCGGGATATTAGCCATTGTATCTGCTGGTATATCTCTATATGCAAACTCCAGAGATTCATCACACCAGCTGAGTAATGTGGACTTTCTCTAGGAAATCACAATAGTAATTTGGTGGATTCTAAATCCATTGCACATTGCATAAAAATAAAAAATATTACTGAAATTGTAACCATGAATGAACTGCAAGGACAAGCTTCTGATTTGTGTTTAAGTTCCTATCGTCGTACAACAGAAATTCACAATTATATTGTTTTTCGAGAATGCAAGGATCCTCCTCCCAGCCTGTGCAACATAGTAGGCAGAATTTTCTTCAAACATTGTAAAATAGGCTAGTAAGGTTATTCTACTATGCACACTAGTGATCAACCCATGCACGGGCTAGCATTTTTGTGTTTCACATTGTTAGCTAGAAATAACTACTATGGTGATCTGAAATTGTTAGCTCAGATGTGACATCAGTAATGGCTTCTCCTTATGCTATTTCTCTTTAAGAAAAAAATAGAGAAAAATTATGTATGCTTGGAGACGAGATGCCATCCCAACTGATGACGTTGGAGAAAGGAGGTGCTGCAGAATAAGAAATGACTTATTAGGACGCTTGGTCACTACAAAGTCATGATACAAACAAACAAAACAAAACACCCAAACAAATCATGAGTAAAAGTTGATAGTGAATAATTAGCAACACACACTTTGATTTGAAATTCATACATGTAGAAATTATATAAGACCATCACTACTTAATTAAAGGGATTTATGTTGGATATCAAGCCCAAGATTATACAATATTCAACTTGTACTAGTGAAACTTGCAGCAAATTTCTTAATGTATATATACAACTGGATATTCGACTCTAGATACATATCAAATATGTCTGACTATTTTACACCATAGGATTTCTTTGAGCCATCCGCTATGTAATACCATGTACATTTTCTCTTTTTTTGCCTGTCAACCTCCTATAAATTCATAGAATATGTATACCAAAGGGCACATGAAGGAGTTTAATTCTGTTATCACCTGGTAGAAAACTCCAGCACAATAATGAGATAACATGCGAAGTTGTTGGAGAAAAAGAGAGCTGAAATTGACATGTGCAAACTTCTTTCCATGAACACTTCTGTGTGGCCCAAATAATAACCAGTGGTATGTAAGGCTAGAAGGATTGTTATTTGAGAGCATGCATGCGTGCATGTGTTGCCTTATGCTTTTGCACATGCAAGATGCATCACACAGACTGACTATATGTATATAATTATATTAATTGCTGAATATAAAGATATAGCCACCATGTTGATAATAAACTAATCATGGACCTGCAGACATGCAGACATGCAGACATTGGGACACAAACTCAAGCATCACACTTTCAAGTTAATTAGGCTACTGTTATGCAAGCAACTTAATAGACCTGGTGCTTATACCATGGGTGGAGGCAGGTTGATGTGACCAATTAGTCCGCCAAGTAGATTTGATTAGAAAGAAGAGAGCCCATTGCGTAACAACTAACAAACATCGAAGTTATGGTGGCCAGACCTGAGTAGATGGCTGTGATACAACACTCACGGATGTTCTCATTTCTGCAAGAAATCACTGGAACAAAGTGAGCATGCCTACCTACTTGAGCTGTAATAAGCTTAAAAAAGGATTTTACCAATAGAAATATGACCATACGACAGAGTGACTGATTAGGCCTACAACTTTGCACGTAAGAAGAAAGTGGATCTTTGAATCAACAACATCAACCACGAGACTAAGATAACAAGACTTACTATGCAATCAGTCAATCACATAATCAACGACAACAACCAACGACTGCACAATCAAGTTTCACTTCCATTGGTTCGTGATAGTCTCCTCATCCTAACTAAAATCAATTCGTTCACAGCAAGAGGCTTCAGTTGGAATCTCCCCTCCGCACAAACCAGCTATAATTCAACCTGTCGGTCAACATCAGGGACTGGCAAGTCGCAAGTACCAATTCCCAACTATACTGAAGTGAAGCAGAACCAGATGAGGGAATTAAAATTGGAAGAAAAGAAGTGGTCCGGCTCACCACGGCAACTTGATCGCGAGGGTGGTTGTGGAGGCAACTCTCCCCAAAGCCGCAGGCCCCTGTGCGGAGGTAGTCTTGCCGAGGGACGGCGCGCCGGGAAGCAGGGGAGTCTTGCCGAGGGATGGCGCGTCGGGATGGAGGGTCGCAGGGGAGCGGTGAGGGGCGGCGCGCTGGGACGGAGGATCTCAAGGGAGTGTGAGGGGCGGCGCTCCGGGATGCAGATAGGTCGAGGGGCGGCGGCCGGCTTGGGAGCCTACAGGATCGAGAAGAATAGGACAGGGAAGGGAATGACCTAGATTAAAGTCAACTTGGGCTGGGCTGGGTTAGCAGTGCGTTGGGCTTTATTTGGAGTTATGGGCGATTGCAGTCTAGTAGGAATGTGTACTAGTACAACGCATATGCTACAATGGTTATATCCGTATCTACTGTGAATTTTGCAACCTACAGCTAAAACGTTGTAGAATATATGTTGCTTTATACAGGGTATCCTTGTACTGATTGAATCTTGGGCAAGTAACATACCGATGACAAAGGGAACAACATATGTTGTTACGCGGTTTGACCGATAAAGATCTTCGTAGAATATGTGGGAGCCAATATGAGCATCCAGGTTCCACTATTGGTTATTGACCGGAGATGAGTCTCGGTCATGTCTACATAGTTCTTGAACCCGTAGGGTTGCATGCTTAACGTTCGATGACGATCGGTATTATGAGTTTATGTGTTTTGATGTACCGAAGGTAGTTCAGAGTCCCGGATGTGATCACAGACATGACGAGGAGTCTCGAAATGGTCGAGACATAAAGATTGATATATTGGACCATGTTATTCGGACACCGGAAGTGTACCGGGTGGTTTCGGGTAAAACCGGAGTGCCGGAGGGCACTACAAAAAAAAGACACATCCATGACATTTTGGGCCGAACAAAATTTTTTCTGTCATACTTATGACACTTCTATGACGATAATTGTGACAAAACCCGGTATCATCATAGTGTTGGAAATATGCCCTAGAGGCAATAATAAATTGATTATTATTATATTTCCTTGTTCATGATAATCGTTTATTGTCCATGCTAGAATTGTATTGATAGGAAACTCAGATACATGTGTGGATACATAGACAACACCATGTCCCTAGTAAGCCTCTAGTTGACTAGCTCGTTGATCAATAGATGGTTACGGTTTCCTGACCATGGACATTGGATGTCATTGATAACGGGATCACATCATTAGAAGAATGATGTGATGGACAAGACCCAATCCTAAGCCCAGCACAAGATCATGTAGTTCGTATGCTAAAGCTTTTCTAATGTCAAGTATCGTTTCCTTAGACCATGAGATTGTGCAACTCCCGGATACCGTAGGAGTGCTTTGGGTGTGCCAAACATCACAACGTAACTGGGTGGCTATAAAGGTACACTACAGGTATCTCCGAAAGTGTCTGTTGGGTTGGCACGAATCGAGACTGGGATTTGTCACTCCATGTGACGGAGAGGTATCTCTGGGCCCACTCGGTAGGACATCATCATAATGTGCACAATGTGATCAAGGAGTTGATCACGGGATGATGTGTTGCGGAACGAGTAAAAGAGACTTGTCGGTAACGAGATTGAACAAGGTATCGGGATACCGATGATCGAATCTCGGGCAAGTATCGTACCGATAGACAAAGGGAATTGTATACGGGATTGATAAAGTCCTTGACATCGTGGTTCATCCGATGAGATCATCGTGGAACATGTGGGAGCCAACATGGGTATCCAGATCCCGCTGTTGGTTATTGACCGGAGAACATCTCGGTCATGTCTGCATGTCTCCCGAACCCGTAGGGTCTACACACTTAAGGTTCGATGACGCTAGGGTTATAAAGGAAGCTTGTATGTGGTTACCGAATGTTGTTCGGAGTCCCGGATGAGATCCCGGATGTCACGAGGAGTTCCGGAATGGTCCTGTTGGGGATATTACTACTGAGCGTAAACCGGCCTATACGGGCCGGGTTAACTTTATCTATAGTTCAAGAATGGTAAAGCCCAGGAGGCTATGTAAAGGCCTGAGGCCGTAGTCGGTTTAACATCTGTAGCCGTAAACCGGCCTGTGTACAACTTGTATTGTAAGTTAGGGATAAGGAAGAAACCAACCCGGGTACGAGTATAAACCGGAGGTTGGGACTCTATGAACCGACGGGCGTCACCCGTGTATATAAGGGGACGACCCGATATCGGTTCAAGGACAGACAACCACAACTCGAGGCCTAGGCGAAGCTTATCTGCTCCCTAGCCATCGAGACTTCATCAATTCCACCACAAACTAGACGTAGGCTTTTACCTTCATCGAAGGGGCCGAACTAGTATAAACCCTCTATGTCCCTGTGTCCGCTTTAACCCCTTCGAGTTAACCCGTTGCGATGGCTCCACGACTAAGTCCTTTGGCTAGGACATCTGCCGTGACAAACCCACGACAGTTGGCGCCCACCGTGGGGCTATCGCATGATGGTTTCAAGTTCTTGGAGGGCCGCTTTGAAGGACTCAAGGGATATGCCGTGGGCCGGATGACCAAGAGTCGCCGCGGCAAGATCTACATCGACGACGCAACCTGGGGCCCTAAGGCCGGCTCAATTGAGTACGGGTACCGGGTCCCCTTTGGCGGAATACATGTTTTCATCGGCAAGATTGGTGAACCGGGCCCTCAGCTGGACACCTGCACCGACCTCATCGAGACAGCTCAGCTTGGGCGACCTGCCCGGGTTAAGCCAGCCGTAAAGCGTGCCTTTGTGGGAGTCATCCACGGGCGAGACTATGAGGACGGATCAGAATCTGGTGGCGAAACCGTTGTTTATTCCGGTGATGAGTCGTCAAACGGGGAAACTGAGTCCCTGTATCAAGTACATGATGATCGGATTGGGGGCTGTTCCGATGGAAACAGTATTCCGGAACCCTCCGATCTGCCTAGTCGGGTCGGCGTATTCATGGCTGGCACCCAGGCAGCGCCTCATTCATCGACGACCGCAGCAATGGTTTCCGGTTCAACGGCTGCCGGAGCAGGAGGTTTTGTGCGCCCCCTGGTTCAAGTATTATCCGATCTGTTTGACGCACTGGCGGCGCTCTTGACAGAGGCTAATCCGGCGGATCGGGATGCTCATAACGCAGAGATTGCAAAGGTGAGAGAGCAGATTAGTCAGGCCAAGGCCGATCTGGTAGCCGAGGAGGTCAGGATGACTACGGAACGGGCCGCTTTGGACGCGCAAGCCTATAAGTTCATGCTGGATCAGAACGCTTCGCAGGAGGTCATGAGGAGGAAATATCAGTCCCGCCTGCCACCGGTTTTTGAAGGAAGGGATCTTTTCAAAACTCCTGGAGCAGGGACCTGTAATCAGCCAGTGGTAAACCGAGCAGAGGCGCCCGGGACAAGCGCGCCGGTTCAGCCCCGCGTAATAGATCTACCCCGTTATAACCCGGAGCCGCGGATTGTGACCACACCCCCGGATCATTACTCCAACCCGCTGGATAATCTTGTTGCTGCGGCAGCGCGTCTAGAGGCTATTCCGGTCGAAGGAGATTCGTTACAGGCCGTAGAGACGCGCCGGGTCAAGGAGCTCCTCAGAACGGCGCTGGTCCAACAGGAGGCGTATTCATACAGCCGCGAGCGGATTCATTCTACTCCACGTCCAATCCGGAGTTATAACAGGCACCTGGAAGAACAAGCTGAGTCCAGCAATGCACGGCATGGAGGGCCCCGCGGCGACAATCCGGCTCCTGATGCTCAGGAGTTGGTAGACCGGGCCCGGGCACGCAGGGAAGCCGCATTGGCAGCACATCAGACTACGCCGGTTCGTCCCACCACTTCGGTCGAACCAGGGCTTGCTTCTAGCGCTTTGGGGGTGCCTTGCCTTATACCGGCTTTGCGCAATGTGCGCCTGCCTAAGGATTTCAAGGGGCCGTGCAAGGTACCAAATTATACAGCGGATCAACCCCCGGAGGCGTGGGTGGAGAGTTATGAGATGGCCATGGAGATGCTTGACGTAGATGAAGCTGCATGTGCAAAATATTTCTCTATGATGCTTGAAGGAACGGCCCGCACTTGGTTAAAAAGCCTGCCGCCCAATACCATCGGTTCATGGGCTCAATCGCGAGCACGGTTTATCAGTAATTTCAAAGATACGTGCAGGCAGCCCATGTCGATAGTGGACTTAGCCGCCTGCGTCCAGGCGGAAGGAGAATCAACCACTCATTGGGTGCGCCGCGTTTCGCAGATCTTGCATTCATCAGACCGCATCAATGCTGACACTGCAGTTGTGACTTTGGAAAGCAATTGCCAGTTTGGGCCCTTGAGATTGAAATTAGGACGAATGAAGCACCATTGCACTGACATAGGGACGCTCATGGCCGCTTTGGTAAAGTATGCTAATTCTGATAGTACCAAGGATCCCGAGTCTGATGATGAAAAGGCAGGGAAGGGAAACAAGAACGGCAATTTCAGAGGACAGCAACATCACCCAGGGAGCGGTGTTGGAGGCAAGCGTAAAGCGGATGGTTCCATGGATTTTGTGGCTAACACCAATGTGCAGAATAGGGGCCGGCCGCGTAGGGGCAAGGGCCGCGGTGGCGGACCCAGCCCCAATCCAGAGCGCTTGAATAGTTTGTTGAATCAGCCCTGCCCAAAGCATGGAACGACGGAGGAACCAGCAAACCATCTATGGAAGGATTGTTACATCATGCGAGAGTTCAAGAATTCCAACGCCTTCCGGTATGATCATAATCCCGGTGGCGGTTCAGGATCCGGGCCAAACCACGGTGGAGGAAACTCCGGTTCAGGGTTTAATGGTAATCCGAGCGGGGCTGGTAATCCGGGCGGACATGGTAACCAACATAACCAGAATGATCAAGGGGGCTATAATCAGCAGCAGTCGGGATACCAGAGCAATCCGAAGCAGTTAAACAGTGGCCAGTACCATGTATTCACCACTAGCTTGGACAAGCGAGACCAGAAGGTACGGAAGAGGGCAGTTAACTTTGTTGAACCGGCCGTGCCCCGATATCTACGATGGTCAGAGCAGCCGATCACCTGGAGTAGAGAGGATCACCCTCCTCGGGTGGATAATCCGGGTCAACTGGCTTTAGTGGTGGCGCCTCAGGTAGGAGGTTATAAGTTCACCAAGGTGCTCATGGATGGGGGCAGCAGTATCAACATCCTGTACTATGAGACTTTTCGACGTATGGGGCTCAAGGATAAAGATCTACGGCCTTCACACACGGTTTTTCATGGCGTGGTGCCAGGCAAGTCTGCGTATCCCGTGGGCAAGATAGCATTGGAGGTGGCTTTTGGTGATGATCACGATTCCCGGTCAGAAACACTGACTTTTGAGGTGGTGAAGATCCAAAGCCCGTACCATGCCTTGTTTGGTCGGCCGGCTTATGCCAAATTCATGGCACGGCCCTGTTATGTATATCTGCAGCTCAAGATGCCAGGCCACAAGGGAACCATCACGGTTCACGGGAGCCGCAGGATCGCTTTGGAGTGTGAAGAGGGAGATGCCGCCTATGCGGAATCGGTTTGTGCTGCGGAGGAACTCAAATACTACAAGGATAATGTTGATCCAACGGATATGACTCCTTTAAAGAAGCCTACCACAGAGCATGATCCATTTTTAAAATTCACGTCAGCCGCGGAGACCAAGCTTGTTGATTTCGTAGCTGGTGATCCGTCCAAGCAATTCAGCATCAGTACCAATTTGGATCCAAAATAGGAAAGCGCGCTCATCGAGTTCCTCTGTGAGAATCGGGACATCTTTGCATGGAAGCCCTCTGACATGCCAGGTGTACCAAGGCGACTCGCTGAGCACACCCTTAATGTGGATCCTAAATACAAACCGGTGAAACAGTTCCTCCGTCGGTTCAATGAGGAGAGAAGAAAGGCTATTGGAGAAGAGGTGGCCAGGCTCTTAGCGGCCGGCTTCATCGTTGAAGTTTTTCACCCTGAATGGCTTGCTAATCCGGTGCTGGTCCTTAAGAAAAACGGCACTTGGCGTATGTGTGTGGACTATACAGATCTTAATAAGGCCTGCCCTGCAGATCCTTTTGCCCTCCCCCGTATTGATCAAATCATTGATGCTACGGCGGGTTGCGAGCGTTTATGCTTTCTGGATGCATACTCTGGTTATCATTAGATTAAGATGGCGGTTAAGGACCAGGAGAAGACGGCGTTCATTACTCCCTTTGGAGCCTTCTGCTATGTATCTACGCCTTTTGGGCTCAAAAGTGCCCAGGCAACTTATCAACGGTGTGTGCAAAATTGTCTCCACAAGCAGATTGGCCGTAATGTACACGCTTATGTGGACGACATTGTGGTCAAGTCAAGGAAGAAGGAAATGTTGGTCGATGATTTGAAGGAGACCTTTGATAACTTAAGGATATACAAGATGATGCTCAATCCAGCCAAGTGTGTCTTTGGTGTACCAGCTGGTAAGCTGTTGGGTTTCTTGGTGTCCAACAGGGGAATTGAGGCTAATCCGGACAAAATTACGGCTATCACCTCTCTAGCTAAACCGAAATGCATCAATGACGTCCAACGTTTGGCAGGCAGAATTGCTGCGTTAAGCCGGTTTATCAGCCGCCTCGGAGAGAAAGCAATTCCTCTGTATCAAATGTTGAAGAAGACAGATCAGTTTGTCTGGAATTCTGCGGCTGATCAGGCGTTCGAGGATTTAAAGCGACAGCTGGTCAATCCGCCCGTACTCGCTGCTCCCACTGATAAGGAACCATTGCTGTTGTATGTAGCTGCTAACGCTCGCGCGGTCAGTGTGGCTATTGTGGTAGAGCGGAAGGAGGCAGGCAAAGAATACCCGGTTCAGCATCCGGTTTATTACATCAGCGAGGTGCTGATTGAATCCAAACAACGATATCCGCATTGGCAAAAGCTAGTATATGGAGTTTTTATGGCAAGTCGGAAGCTGAAGCAGTATTTCCAAGGCCACCCTATCACGGTGGTCAGCTCTGCTCCTTTGGGTGATATCATCCAGAACCGGGAAGCGACTGGTCGGATTGCCAAGTGGGCTATAGAGCTTGGACCACACGGTTTAAAGTATGCGCCTCGCACTGCGATAAAGTCTCAGGCATTGGTGGATTTTATCAATGATTGGACGGAGTTGCAAGTCCCTGAAGAGAAGCTGGATCACACTTACTGGACCATTCATTTTGACGGATCACGTCAATTAGAAGGATCGGGGGCTGGAGTCATACTAACTTCCCCACGAGGTGATAAGTTTTGTTATGTTCTCCGCTTAATGTTCCCTTGTACTAACAATGCAGCAGAATATGAGGCCTTGCTCCATGGTCTCCGGATAGCTAAGGAGATGAATTTAAGCCGGGTTAAGTGCTTTGGCGACTCTGATTTGGTGGCCCAGCAGGTGTCTGGTACATGGGATTCAAAAGATCCACTCATGGCTGCTTATCGTCGTGAGGTTGATGTGGTCGCAGGTCACTTCAAAGGTTATTAGGTGGACCATGTGGACCGACGAAAGAACGAGGCGGCGGATGCTTTAAGTCGACTGGGGTCACAACGTAAACCGGTACCACCTAATGTGTTCCTTGATGTGCTTTACAACCCGTCGGTTCAACTGCCTGGCGAAGCAGATTTGGCGGTTCCTGACCCAGAGGCTCAATTGGTCGCGACATTACATGTCATCCCGGATTGGACGCTCCCTTACCTGGCGTACATGAACCGAGGGGAGTTGCTAGAGGATGAGGTTCTATCCAGGCAGATAGTACGGTGGTCCAAGTCCATGGTAGTGGAAAACGGCGAACTACATCATCGCAGTGTGACAGGAGCCTTTCAGCGGTGTGTATCTCCTGAGGAAGGCCGTGAAATTTTGCGTGAGATCCACGAAGGGGATTGTGGTCACCACGCCGGTTCAAAGTCTTTAGTGGCAAAAGCTTTTCGTCACGGTTTCTATTGGCTGACTGCTCATGCGGATGCGGAGGATCTGGTCAGGCGGTGTGATGGTTGTCAAAAATTCTCAAGACGCGCTCACGTCCCGGCTCAAGAATTGAGGATGATTCCAATTACTTGGCCGTTTGCAACCTGGGGGTTGGACATGGTTGGGCCTTTCAAACGGTCCAAGGACAAGAAGACCCACCTTCTGGTGGCGGTGGACAAATTTACAAAGTGGATAGAAGCAGAGCCCGTTAGCAAGTGTGATGCGGCCACCGCGGTTTGGTTCATCAAAAAAGTTATTTTCCGGTTTGGTTTTCCACACAGCATCATCACAGACAATGGTACCAATTTATCTAAAGGTGCCATGAAGGAGTTTTGCGAACGAGAGCACATCCGCCTTGATGTGTCTTCAGTGGCACACCCACAGTCCAATGGTCAAGCAGAAAGAGCTAATCAGGAGATCTTGAGAGGAATTAAGCCCAGGCTTATGGTTCCTTTGCAGCGGACGCCGGGTTGTTGGGTCGAAGAGTTACCCTCTGTGTTATGGAGCATCAACACCACGCCTAACAGATCAACTGGATATACGCCGTTCTTCATGGTTTATGGGGCAGAGGCAGTTCTTCCTAGTGCCATACGACACGATTCACCTCGTGTGGCGGCTTACGTTTAAGCAGACAACGAAAGTTCCAGACAGGACGCTTTGGACCGGCTAGATGAAGAACGAGACATAGCAGCTGCCCGTTCAGCGATCTACCAACAGGATCTTCGTCGCTATCACAGTCGTCGGATCAGGACTAGAACCTTTCAAGAGGGAGATTTGGTGCTTCGACTTATTCAAGATCAAACCGAGATGCATAAATTGTCTCCGCCTTGGGAAGGGCCTTTCGTGGTCAGCAAGAATCTACACAATGGTTCATACTACCTGGTAGATGTTCGAGAGCACAAAGATTCACGCAAATCCGGACAAGAGACCGACAGACCGTGGAATATAGCTCATCTTCGGCCTTACTATACCTGAGCCATGGGCTCTGCTTATGTATATATCATGAATATGTATATATTATAATAAACCGGATCCTCAGCTAAAGCGGGGTATCTTTTCCTTTATATCATGTGTGGTTACACGGGGTTGTCTTTAAGCAACAGCCGGTTTACCCCTTGCAAATCTTAACGAGATCGCTTGAGGCTTCCTGTTCAAACATAGGTCATGTTCGAACCAAAGAGAACATGGCTATCCTTATGAGTCATTTGGGGGCTCAGTCATGTTTGAACCGATGCAATACCTCTTGGCCGGCGAAAGCCACCAGAGTCATTTGGGGGCTCGGTCGTGTCCGAACCGATGCAATACCTCTTGGCCGGCGAAAGCCACTAGAATCATTTGGGGACACGGTCACGTCTGAACCGGTCACGCCTCTTGGTCGGCCTACGGGCCTTAGAGTCATTTGGGGGCTTGGTCGAACTCGAGCCATAGCAATGCCACTTGGCCGGCATAATGCCACGCGTCATTTTGGGGTCCTGGCTGACTGGCACCATCGCTACACCTTAGGGGGGCTTGGTTGCGTCTGACCATGGTGATTCCGTCTGACCAAGCTCAATAGAGCTCTTCTTTTGCAAAAGGTTTTTTGTCGTCGTATTTTGATCTCTTTCCTTTTTTTGCAAAGAGTTGATAGTTTACTGCTTTCCTCTTAAACCGACAACATTCGGCACCGGTCCAACATAGCCAAGTTGGCAGGAACACAACCCTCTTTTGCAAAAATCTGAGATTGTTGGCTCGGTTTGAGTTTTTTCTGCTAAATATCCTCTTTCGAGCAACGAAAGGCTGCTGTTATTAAAAGACGGTTTACATTGTAAACCGGTGTTGTATACACAAGGGTTCGATTCTCCCATGACGGTTTAAGAGTTATCAACTCCCGCTTCAATATTGGCTACGAACGCATATTTCACGCCCATTATATGACAGGTATTTCGTATCACAAAAGTTTGATCATACTTGCACGATTCCTTGCGTAACTATAATAATTCACAAACTGGATGACGGTACAACCGCCCTGGTAGTTTAAAAATTTGTGATCGCAGGAGATATAAGTTGGCAATAATGATTTTCCAAAGGAGGATATCAGTGCTGATGCGCGAAGGCATCTCATGAAGCATAAGGTACGGTCTATCCTATTACAAGGCAACACGGTGCCCGAATAAGGTGATTGTTTCTTGACAAAGTATCAAAAGGAAACCAGTTAAAACTGCCCTCGGTTCACGCCTGCGTGCCGTTCCGGTTTGATGGTTCTGGATCATCCTGCTCCACTTCAGCGTCCTCCTCCCTACCCAGCGGCTGGAAGTCAACAGTGGTTCGATCCCCATTAATGCTTGAAAAACGGCTTCCTAATGTATCAGTGACGACGGTTCAATATCAGGGGCATAAGTGTGCTTACGGATTGGAGGAATTAAGTTTTCCGCTTTAGGGATTGGCACAGCTACCCGCTTGTTCTGATCGTCATACTGGGCTTGATAATGAGACAAGTTTGCTTCTTCTACCAATTGGCAGGCCAGAGGGCGCACTACCCGGTTTATCTTTCTCAATTCTTCTTCATCGAATTCGGAGCCATCCTCCTTTAAGCTAGGATAGCCTTGAGCCGCTTCAACGGGATCGAAGTCAGGCACCCATGCTTTGGCCCGGATTAAGGCGTTAATGGCTCCGGTTCGAGCAGCAGATCTTTTTAGCTCTTCAATCCGAGCAGGGAGCATCGACAACCTCTTCAGTGTGTCCTGGATCAATGTGGGTGCCGGATTGTTGTGTGAAGCAGTGGTGATAATCCGCTGAGCGCCCGTATACAGCTGCTCGACTAAGGTATAGACCGCTTTCAGCTTCATACGCACGTCTGATCCCAAGTGATGGATGCGAGTGCCTGTAATACGATCAGCAGGTCGTAAACCGAGCTGTTTTGTAGAAGAATCAAGGGCATTGCACATGTTATAGGAGGCTTACCAAAGATGGCTGCAGCCATTGCGTGCACCTGTCGCTTCACACTGGTCAATTCATCCGTTACCGTTTTAAGGGCAGCTTCTGCGGTTTCAATCTTCTTGGTTAAAGCGGCCTTTTCTGTAGCCCAGTCTGCCCGCTCCTTGTTAAAACCTTCCTTCAATTGTTCCATGCTGCCCAAAGCGCTGGTTAGTTCCTCCTTGGCTTTGGAAGATTCTGCTTGCTGGGACTTCACATTCTCTTGAAGATCAGCGATTTGGCTCTCTTTGACCTTCAGTTCGGCCTACAGTCCGACAAGTTATACAGTTTAAACAAAGAAAGTACCAAGCACATAACAAGTTAGATACTTTGTACTTGGGGGCTAATGCTTATTTGATCTCAAGTTCTCCGGTCATTATCAAAGTCCCAAGCTCAATACAAATATTCAACTTGGCACTTGGGGGCTAATGGCTATTTGCTTTAATGATATTTCGGATGCTACGGTATGATGATTGCAAGTGTCGATTCAATTATGATAAAGTTAAACCGACCCTTGGGGGCTATGGTGGTAAGAAGCCGGAGTGAGGGCATGGAAGTTACCTCGAATTTGTCTTTCATCATCTTCACAAGATTGGCTTCATAGTCGCGGCTAGTATATAGCCGGTTTAAATAGCCAGAATGAATGTCTTGAGCGGCAAGAGTGGAGTACGTGGCCAGATCAACATCCCATTTACCTTTACTTAAAGCAGAAATTTCTTCTTTAGCAGTGTGCTTGGCCAAAGCGATGGGATTTCCCGGTTCAGTACGACCTATGCCGGTAATCATGACTTCATCATCGTTGTGGTCGTCGGTCTGGACTGGCACGGTCGGTTTCTCGACAGGCTTTGAGGAACTAATGGTTTTCTCAGCACGAATCGGGCTGGCTGGTTGATCCGTTGGGCCGAAGGGGTTAACAGAGCCTTCTTCAGGAACAATGACTTCATCTCGGACTAATGGGTCATCAATTACATCCTCAGGGGTGGTCGTTTCAACGTTCGGGGCAGTGTCCGGTTCAGGAGGAGCGTTTTCCTCTCCTGTTTTGTCTTGGCGAGCTTTTTTGCTCGGCCTTGGTTTAGCTCTGAAAGAAGCAGCAAAGTTGAAGACAACATATGGTGAAGATTACAACAATGGACAACTTGATGAGAAAAGTAAGCTTACCCAAGCACGGTTTTGAGCGGAGGCAGCTGGAGTACCAGTTGACTCGCCAGAGGATGAGTGCGAGGTGACCTGATAATTGGAGTCAGACGGATTAAGCGGTTGACGAAAACAGCCCGCTTTAGGACAAAATTTGACAAGCAAGTTAGAGACCTCTGAACGACGTCTCCGAACCGGACTGTTCGGTAAACCGGCGGAGGTAACTACTTGACCGCTGTGTCGGGTTGTACGGCGCACCTCGTGTTGGCGGGTCTTCATAAGAAAGTTGGGATCCAAGTAAGCAAGAGGATGGGAAAATTTAACTTTACGGTTCGCCTGACGGATTTTGTGGAAAGGCAGAAGGCTTGAATCAGAAGAAATGGTAATTACCTCTGCATCATCAGCATGGCTCGCTTCAGCATCATCCTGACAAATTGCATCGTCAATAAGCTGTACGAACAATAAACCGAGGGAGTCAAGATCAGCTTCAAAACCCAGATTACCCACCTCATCATCGGCAGGATCGGAAGAGGCCGTGGTTTTCCTCTTGTGAGCAGACTTTTTGACGACTCTCGTCTTAGGCCGGGTCGGTTGCTCCGGTTTATCCGCCTTTCCTTGAGGGAATTTTTTGCTCCAGAACGGGTCATCACCCTGCGTCAACAGACATTAGAATCGGTCATACGCGCACAAAATAACATCAGACTTAATTAGAAGAAAATTTTACCGCTGGTGGTTTGTTGATGGCGCAGAAGGGAAGAAGGCCAGTTCGTGCATAGACGCGTTCCGGTTCGTTTAAAATCTTCTTTACGGCTTCGGTGACCTCGTCATCCGTAAGCTGGATGTTTACATGACGTAACGGATCATCAACACTGCCTATGTATTCACACATCAAACCGGAGCGTTGACTGAGTGGCAGTATACTCCAAGATATCCAGCAACGAGCGAGGTCGACTCCTGTTAAACCGTTGGCCATGAAGGCTCTGAGCTTGGACAGTTGGGGAGCGTATTTACTCCTCTCTTTTGCAGTCAGCCTCTGAGGAAGGGGGTGAGTGTTGCTGAGCCGTTCTGGACGAAAGCCGGGCAGGATATTCTCATTCTCTGGAGAGGTGTCTTTACAATAAAACCAGGAGTTATTCCACTCTTGGGGGTGACTATGCAGTTTCGCATGAGGGTAAGTGACCTCTTTCCTTTTCTGGATTGACACGCCACCCAGTTCCATGTTGGAGCCATCAATAAATTCTGTGCGGCGGTTTAGGTGAAAGCAATCTCGGAACAACTCAACTGTAGGTTCCTCTTGAAAAAACACCTCACAAAGCACTTGAAAGTGGCATATGTTAGTGACAGAGTTGGGGCCAATATCTTGTGGATGGAGTTGGAAATTAGCCAAAACGTCGCGATAAAATTTTGAACCGGGCGGGTTGAAACCGCGGGCTAAGTGATCCGCAAAAACAACGACTTCACCGTCTTGGGGTGTAGGGGGCACTCTTTTCCCGGCACCCTCCAATGAATGGTTTTTCTGCTGCTCAAGGCACCGGTCAGAACCAGATTATTCAGTTGAGTTTCCGTGACCCGGGAAGGAGCCCAGTTGCACTCATACACTTGCTTAGCCATGAGGAAGTCTACAAAATGAAAATGATTCCGGTTCAGGACTGTGTGGTGCACAGGTTTTTCATGTTGATACTATCAATGTTAAACCGGAGGAAATCAATTACAAACCGACGTTGGTAAAGCAGTGCGGTCTATCAAGGGATTACTGGCGGTTCAACAAGGGGACTAATGGTATGTACCGATTTGGTGATATTCTACAACAAGGTTAAACCGCTGGACCTAAGACCGTGAAACAGTGGAAATTGCAAAAGAGCAAGTGTACGGAAACAGGTTTCACATTATCTCAGTATGATATTGGATCTGGGGCGATCTCGTAAAAGGGGTAAAATACTAATGATTTAAAGAAAATTGTGCAAGAACAGCAAGGTCAAGCTATGGATCAGATCTACGGTCCAGGTATATTGCAATGAAACCAGATGCCAAAAACTACTACTGAACGAAGCAAAGGTCGTAGGGTCATATGAAGGTACATCTCAGTTTAAGTGCGAAGAACGCGAAGAACGCGAAGAACGTGAAGAACGTGAAGAACATAGTAAACCCTAGAGGCAGATCTGAGTTGAGAAGGTGGGGATCTCACTGGAGCTCGGAGGGATGCGGAAGCACGCCGCAGTTTCTCTGGTCCAGGCAGGTTGATGCAGCGGCCCGAGACGATGCGTAGGTCAGCGACAGCGGTAGAGCTACGAAGCGGACGGCGCGGAGAAGACGAAGAGGAAAGGGGGAAGGGGAAAAAGAAATGACCCTTCGCCCCTATTTATAAGGCAAAACACATGTGTCAAGCGCGCGAATCCAGGAGCCACAGATTTCGGAAGCAGAGCTGTCGCCTCGGTTATTGCGAATTGGTTAAACAAAGAAGGCATCATAAAAGCTAGCTTCATGATGATTTCATGCCGGTTTACGGCCACCGACGAAGATGACGACATAGCGGTTTAGCGACGAAGGGAAGGTGCTGAATATGAAGATTTATGCTAAGGGTTGACATGAACTCATTCAAATCAACCTGGGGCCTAATGTTGGCGATATTACTACTGAGCGTAAACCGGCCTATACGGGCCGGGTTAACTTTATCTGTAGTTCAAGAATGGTAAAGCCCAGGAGGCTATGTAAAGGCCCGAGGTCGTAGTCGGTTTAACATCTGTAGCCGTAAACCGGCCTGTGTACAACTTGTATTGTAAGTTAGGGATAAGGAAGAGACCAACCCGGGTACGAGTATAAACCGGAGGTTGGGACTCTATGAACCGACGGGCGTCACCCGTGTATATAAGGGGACGACCCGATATCGGTTCAAGGACAGACAACCACAACTCGAGGCCTAGGCGAAGCTTATCTGCTCCCTAGCCATCGAGACTTCATCAATTCCACCACAAACTAGACGTAGGCTTTTACCTTCATCGAAGGGGCCGAACTAGTATAAACCCTCTGTGTCCCTGTGTCCGCTTTAACCCCTTCGAGTTAACTCGTTGCGATGGCTCCACGACTAAGTCCTTTGGCTAGGACATCTGCCGTGACAAACCCACGACAGGTCCGGAGGTAAAGATTTATATATAGAAAGTCCTATTTCGGCCAAAGGGACAAGTTTCGGGGTCATCGGTATTGTACCGGGACCACCGGAGGGGTCCCGGGGGCCCACTGGGTGGGGCCTCCCATCCCGGAAGGTCCCATGGGCTGAAGTGGGAAGGGATCCAGCCCAAAGTGGGCTGGGGCGCCACTTCCCTTATGGCCCATGCGCCTAGAGTGAAAGGGGAACCCTAAAGGAAGAGTCCCGAGGAGGGAAGGCACCTCCTAGGTGCCTTGGGGGGAGGGAAACCTCCCCTGGCCGCCGCCCCCTAGGAGATTGGATCTCCTAGGGCTGGCGCACCCCCCTTGGGATCCCTATATATAGTGGGGGTAGAGGGCCTCTTGAGACACACCTTTTGCCTTTGGTGCAGCCCCTCCCTCTCCCAAGTTCTTCTCCTCTCCCGCAGGTGCTTGGCGAAGCCCTGCAGGATTGCCACGCTCCTCCACCACCACCACGCCGTTGTGCTGCTGCTGGATGGAGTCTTCCTCAACCTCTCCCTCTCTCCTTGCTGGATCAAGGCGTGGGAGACGTCATCGGGCTGTACGTGTGTTGAACGCGGAGGTGCCGTGCGTTCGGCACTTGGTCATTGGTGATTTGAATCACGACGAGTACGACTCCATCAACCCCGTTCACTTGAACGCTTCCACTTAGCGATCTACAAGGGTATGTAGATGCACTCTCCTTCCCCTCGTTGCTGGTTTCTCCATAGATAGATCTTGGTGACACGTAGGAAAATTTTGAATTTCTGCTACGTTCCCCAACAGTGGCATCATGAGCTAGGTCTATTGCGTAGATTCTTTGCACGAGTAGAACACAAAGTAGTTGTGGGCATTGATTTTGTTCAATATGCTTACCGTTACTAGTCAATCTTGATTCGGCGGCATTGTGGGATGAAGCGGCCCAGACCGACCTTACACGTACACTTACGTGAGACAGGTTCCACCGACTGACATGCACTAGTTGCATAAGGTGGCTAGCGGGTGCCAGTCTCTCCCACTTTAGTCGGATCGGATTCGATGAAAAGGGTCCTTATGAAGGGTAAATAGCAATTGACATATCACATTGTGGTTTTGCGTAGGTAAGAAATGTTCTTGCTAGAAACCCATAGCAGCCACGTAAAACATGCAAACAACAATTAGAGGACGTCTAACTTGTTTTTGCAGGGTATGCCATGTGATGTGATATGTCCAAAGGATGTGATGTATGATATATGTGATGTATGAGATGATCATGTTCTTGTAATAGGAATCACGACTTGCATGTCGATGAGTATGACAACCGGCAGGAGCCATAGGAGTTGTCTTTAATTTATTTATGACCTGCGTGTCAACTTAAATCGTCATGTAATTACTTTACTTCATTGCTAAAGCGTTAGCCATAGTAGTAGAAGTAATAGTTGACATGACAACTTCATGAAGATACGATGATGGAGATCATGATGATGGAGATCATGGTGTCATGCCGGTGACGACGATGATCATGGAGCCCCGAAGATGGAGATCAAAAGGAGCAAAGTGATGATGGCCATATCATGTCACTATTTGATTGCATGTGATGTTTATCATGTTTTTGCATCTTATTTGCTTAGAACGACGGTAGTAAATAAGATGATCCCTCATTAAAATTTCAAGAAAGTGTTCCCCCTAACTGTGCACCGTTGTGAAAGTTCGTCGTTTCAAAGCACCACGTGATGATCGGGTGTGATAGATTCTTACGTTCACATACAACGGGTGTAAGACAGATTTACACACGCGAAACACTTAGGTTGACTTGACGAGCCTAGCATGTACAGACATGGCCTCGGAACACAGAAGACCGAAAGGTCGAGCATGAATCGTATGGAAGATACGATCAACATGAAGATGTTCACCGACGTTGACTAGTCCGTCTCACGTGATGATCGGACACGGCCTAGTTGACTCGGATCATGTAATCACTTGGATGACTAGAGGGATGTCTATCTGAGTGGGAGTTCATAAGATGAACTTAATTATCCTGAACATAGTCAAAAGATCTTTGCAAATTATGTCGTAAGCTCGCGCTTTAGTTCTACTGTTTTAGATATGTTCCTAGAGAAAATATAGTTGAAAGTTGATAGTAGCAATTATGCGGATAGTAGAAGGCTTGTGTCCTTAATGCACCGCTCGGTGTGCTGAACCTCGAACGTGGTCTGTGGATGTTGCGAACATCTGACATACACGTTTTGATGACTACATGATAGTTCGGTAATGATAAATGGTTTAGAATTGAGGCACCAAAGACATTTTTGAAATGTCGCGGAACATATGAGATGTTTCGAGGGCTGAAATTGGGATTTCAGGCTCGTGCCCACGTCAAGAGGTATAAGACCTCCGATGATTTTCTTGGCCTGCAAACTAAGGGAGAAAAGCTCAATTGTTGAGCTTGTGCTCAAATTGTCTGAGTACAACAATCACTTGACTCGAGTGGGAGTTGATCTTCCAGATAAGATAGTGATGTTTCTCCAAAGTCATTGCCACCAAGCTGCTAGAGCTTCGTGATGAACTATAACATATCAGGGATAGATATGATGATCCTTGAAATATTCGCGATGTTTGACACCGCGAAAGTAGAAATCAAGCAGGAGCATCAATTGTTGATGGTTAGTGAAACCACTAGTTTCAAGAAGGGCAAGGGCAAGAAGGGACACTTCATGAAACGACAAATCAGCTGCTGCTCTAGTGGAGAAACCCAAGGTTGAACCCAAACCCGAGACTGAGTGCTTCTGTAATAAGGGGAACAGCCACTAGAGCAGAATTACCCTAGATACTTGGTAGATGAGAAGGTTGTCAATAGAAGTATATTAGATATACATTATGTGAACGTGTACTTTACTAGTACTCCTAGTAGCATTAGGGTATTAGATACCGGTTCGATTGCTAAGTGTTAGTAACTCGAAATAAAAGCTACGGAATAAACGGAGACTAGCTAAAGGTGAGTTGACGAGATGTGTTGGAAGTGTTTCCAAGGTTGATGTGATCAAGCATCGCACGCTTCCTCTACCATCGAGATTGGTGTTAAACCTAAATAATTGTTATTTGGTGTTTGCGTTGAGCATAGACATGATCGGATTATGTCTATCGCAATACGGTTATTCATTTAAGGAGAATAATGGTTACTCTATTTATTTGAATAATACCTTCAATGGTCTTGCACCTAAAATGAATGGTTTATTGAATCTCGATCATAGTGATACACATGTTCATGCCAAAAGATATAAGATAGTAATGATAGTACCACCTACTTGTGGCACTGCCATGTAAGTCATATTGGTGTAAAATGCATGAAGAAGCTCCATGTTGATGGATCTTTGGACTCACTCATTTTTTTTGAAAAAGGATTGAGACATGTGAACCATGTCTATTGGTATATACGCATGAAGAAACTCCATGCAGATGGACCGTTTAGACTCACTTGATTTTGAATCACTTGAGATATGCAAATCATACCACATGGGCAAGATGACTGAAAGCTTCGGTTTTAGTAAAATGGAACAAGAAAGCAACTTGTTGGAAGTAACACATTTTGATGTGTGCAGTCCAATGAGTGCTGAGGCACGCAGTGGATATCATTATGCTCTTACTTCACAGATGATTTGAGTAGATACTGAGCATATTTACTTGATGAAACACAAGTCTGAATTATTGAATGGTTCAAGTAATTTCAGAGTGAAGTTGAATATCGTCGTGACAAGAGGATAAAATATCTATGATATGATCATAGAGATGAATATCTGAGTTGCGAGTTTGGTACACAATTGAGACATTGTGGAAATTGTTTCACGACTAGTACCGCCTGGAACACCATAGTGTGATGGTGTGTCCGAACATCATAACTGCACCCTATTGGATATGGAGCATACCATGATGTCTCTTATCGAATTACCACTATCGTTCATGGGTTAGGCATTAGAGACAACCGCACTCACTTTAAATAGGACACCACGCAAATCCGTCGAGACAACACCGTATGAACTATGGTTTAGAGAAACCTGAGCTGTTGTTTCTTAAAAGTTTGGGCTCACGATGCTTATATGAAAAGGTTTCAGGTTGATAAGCTCGAACACAAAGCGGATAACTGCATCTTCATAGGATACCCAAAACAGTTAGGTATACCTCCTGTCTCAGGTCCGAAAGCAATAAAGATTGTTTCTCAAATCGGGTCCTTTCACGAGGAAAAAGTTTCTCTCGAAAGAATTGAGTGGGAGGATGGTGGAGACTTGATGAGGTTATTGAACCGTCACTTCAACTAGTGTGTAGCAGGGCACAGGAGTTGTTCCTATGGCACCTACACCAATTGAAGTGGAAGCTTATGATAGTGATCATGAGACTTCGGATCAAGTCACTCCCAAACCTCGTAGGATGACAAGGATGCGTACTACTTCAGAGTGGTACGTAATCCTGTCTTGGAAGTCATGTTGCTAGACAACAATGAACCTATGAGCTATGGAGAAGCGATGGTGGGCCAGGATTCCGATGAATGGCTCGAGGCCATAAAATCCGAGAGAAGATCCATGTATGAAAACAAAGTGTAGACTTTGGCAGAACGGCTCGATAGTCGTGAGGCTGTTGAGTACAGATGGATTTTAAAAGGAAGACGGACAATGATGGTAAATGTCACCATTGAGAAAGCTTGACTTGTCATTAAGATGTTTTCCGACAAGTTCAAGGAGTTGACTGCGATGAGACTTTCTCACTCGTAGCGATGCTAGGAGTCTGTTGCAATTAGCAGGTACTGCATTATTTATGAAATCTTGCAGATAGGGTGTCAAAACATTGTTTCCTCGACGATTTTCTTGAGGAAAGGTTGTATGTGATACAACCAGAAGATTTTTGTCAATCCTGAAAGATGCTAACAAGTATGCAAAGCTCCAGCAATCCTTCTAAGGACAGGAGTAAGCATCTCGGAGTTGGAATGTACGCTTTGATGAGATGATCAAAGAATTTGGGTTTATACAAAGTTTATGAGAAACTTGTATTTCCAAAGAAGTGAGTGGGACCACTATAGAATTTCTGATGAGTATATGTTGTTGACATATTGTTGATCAGAAATGATGTAGAATTTCTGGAATGCATATGGGGTTATTTGAAAAGTGTTTTTCAATGGAAAACCTGGATTAAGCTACTTGAACATTGAGCATCAAGATCTATAAGGATAGATCAAAATCGCTTAATAGTACTTTCAAACAAACACATACCACGACAAGATTTTGAAGGAGTTCAAAAATAGATCGGCAAAGAAGGAGTTCTTGGCTGTGTTATAAGATATGAGCGTTGAGTAAGACTCAAGACCTGACCACGGCAGAATAGAGAGAAAGGACGAAGGTCGTCCCCTATGCTTTAGTCGTAGGCTCTAAAGTATGCTATGTTATGTACCGCACCTGAAGTGTGCGAAACCATGAGTCAGTCAAGGGGTACAAGAGTGATCCAGGAATGGATCACAGGACAACGGTCAAGGTTATCCTTGGTAACTGGTGGACTAAGGAATTTTCTCGATTATGGAGGTGGTAAAAGAGTTCGTCGTAAAGGGTTACGCCGATGCAAACTTTGACACTGATCCAGATTATTCTAAGTAGTAAATTGGATTCGTATAGTAGAACAGTTATTTGGAATAGCACCAAATAGAGCGTGGTAGCTGCATCTAGGAGATGACATAGATATTTGTAAAGCACACACGGATCTGAAAGGTTCAGACCCGTTGACTATAACCTCTCTCACAAGCATAACATGATTAAACCCAGAACTCTTGGGTGTTAGTCACATAGGGATGTGACCTTGAGTGTTAATCACATATCGATGTGAACTAGATTATTGACTCTAGTGCAAGTGGGAGACTGTTGGAAATATGCCCAAGAGGCAATAATAAATTGATTATTATTATATTTCCTTGTTCATGATAATCGTTTATTGTCCATGCTAGAATTGTATTGATAGGAAACTCAGATACATGTGTGGATACATAGACAACACCATGTCCCTAGTAAGCCTCTAGTTGACTAGCTCGTTGATCAATAGATGGTTACGGTTTCCTGACCATGGACATTGGATGTCATTGATAACGGGATCACATCATTAGAAGAATGATGTGATGGACAAGACCCAATCCTAAGCCCAGCACAAGATCATGTAGTTCGTATGCTCAAGCTTTTCTAATGTCAAGTATCGTTTCCTTAGACCATGAGATTGTGCAACTCCCGGATACCGTAGGAGTGCTTTGGGTGTGCCAAACGTCACAACATAACTGGGTGGCTATAAAGGTACACTACAGGTATCTCCGAAAGTGTCTGTTGGGTTGGCACGAATCGAGACTGGGATTTGTCACTCCATGTGACGGAGAGGTATCTCTGGGCCCACTCGGTAGGACATCATCATAATGTGCACAATGTGATCAAGGAGTTGATCACGGGATGATGTGTTGCGGAACGAGTAAAAGAGACTTGCCGGTAACGAGATTGAACAAGGTATCGGGATACCGATGAACGAATCTCGGGCAAGTATCGTATCGATAGACAAAGGGAATTGTATACGGGATTGATTAAGTCCTTGACATCATGGTTCATCCGATGAGATCATCGTGGAACATGTGGGAGCCAACATGAGTATCCAGATCCCGCTGTTGGTTATTGACCGGAGAACATCTCGGTCATGTCTGCATGTCTCCCGAACCCGTAGGGTCTACACACTTAAGGTTCGATGACGCTAGGGTTATAAAGGAAGCTTGTATGTGGTTACCGAATGTTGTTCGGAGTCCCGGATGAGATCCCGGACGTCACGAGGAGTTCCGGAATGGTCCGTAGGTAAAGATTTATATATAGAAAGTCCTATTTCGGCCATAGGGACAAGTTTCGGGGTCATCGGTATTGTATCGGGACCACCGGAGGGGTCCCGGGGGCCCACCGGGTGGGGCCACCCATCCCAGAGGGTCCCATGGGCTGAAGTGGGAAGGGATCCAGCCCAAAGTGGGCTGGGGCGCCACTTCCCTTATGGCCCATGCGCCTAGGGTGAAAGGGGAACCCTAAAGGAAGAGTCCCGAGGAGGGAAGGCACCTCCTAGGTGCCTTGGGGGGGAGGGAAACCTCCCCTGGCCGCCGCCCCCTAGGAGATTGGATCTCCTAGGGCTGGCGCACCCCCCCTTGGGATCCCTATATATAGTGGGGGTAGAGGGCCTCTTGAGACACACCTTTTGCCTTTGGTGCAGCCCCTCCCTCTCCCAAGTTCTTCTCCTCTCCCGCAGGTGCTTGGCGAAGCCCTGCAGGATTGCCATGCTCCTCCACCACCACCACGCCGTTGTGCTGCTGCTAGATGGAGTCTTCCTCAACCTCTCCCTCTCTCCTTGCTGGATCAAGGCGTGGGAGACGTCATCGGGCTGTACGTGTGTTGAACGCGGAGGTGCCGTGCGTTCGGCACTTGGTCATCGGTGATTTGAATCACGACGAGTACGACTCCATCAACCCCGTTCACTTGAACGCTTCCGCTTAGCAATCTACAAGGGTATGTAGATGCACTCTCCTTCCCCTCGTTGCTGGTTTCTCCATAGATAGATCTTGGTGACACGTAGGAAAATTTTGAATTTCTACTACGTTCCCCAACACATAGATGTGGTGGGGTCCTACTTCTATGACAAAAAATCATGACAGAAAATGGGCATTCCATCCTGGGCGGGCCGGAGACGCAGCTGGATGACATTCTTTGGGCCGTCCATGACGGAAAAAACTATGCTGGAAGCGAGGGCGAGGAAAATATCAGGGAGTTCCCGGTTACGGTGGGTGGTCTGGGGCCGAGTGATGCGTGTTTCTCTCGTACGTACGCGCGTGTGTGCGAGGCATTGTGCTCTAACTGAACCCGAGCGAGGCGTTGGGCTCTAACTGAACCCAAGCGATTGCACTCCACACTACGCGTTACTGAACCCGACTGATCGATCGATCCCTTGCTGTTAACTAAACTCAAGTGATTCCTTCGCCACTGCTGCTAACTGAAGCCGATCGAACACTGATGCCTCCTTCCCTTGATGAATAGTGAGTGTTGTTGGGGGGGGGGGGGTGGATGAACAGTTCCCGGTGGGGGGTAGGATGAACAGGACCCCGTGGTAGTAGAGGTCGTTTCCACTGGATGAACATGAACCCGATCGAAAAGTAGCCGGTGGAGGTTTGGTTGAACAGTAGCCGGTGGAGGGCTGGATGAATAGGACCCCGTGGAGGGGTGGTTGAACAGGACCCCATGGAGAGGGATGGTTGAACAGTAGCCGGTGGAGGAGCACGCAGTGGAGGCTAGATGAACAGGAGCCCGTGGATGAACAGTCGCAGGTGGAGGCTGGAGGAGGTCGATGGTGGATGAACAGTAGCCCGTGGAGGCAGTCGAAGGTGGAGATGAACAGTATCCCGTGGAGTCCCGTTTTGCAGTACGCCACACCCCTCCCGATAACAGGACCCCCGTTTCGACCATAGCGCTCCAACACAAGTCCGTTTCCTCCGTTCTGCGGTACGCCACACCCCTCCCGATCAACAGGACCCCGTTTCCACTGTAGGAGGTCCATTTCCTCCGTTTTGTGGTATGCCAGACCCCTCCTGATGAACAGGATCCCGTTTCGACCGTGGCTGGTCGAACACAAGGCCGTTTCCTCCATTCTGCGGTATGTCAGGCCTCGTTTCCATAGGCTGTTCTGTCTAAGCCGGTTGGCTCCCGATGAACACGACGTATTCCGTTGCCTCCCGATGAACACGACGCATTCCGTTGCCTCCCCATGAACATGACGACGGCGCAACTTCTCCATTCCGACCTAGCCATGTACACGAGCCCTGGCCGTACGTATGTGCGAGTAGGTGTTCGAGACCCCACCCATTGAGGGAGTCCTGGATTAGGGGGTCCTCGGACAACCGGACTATATCCTTTGGCCGGATTGTTGGACTATGAAGATACAAGATTGAAGACTTTGTCCGTGTCCGGATGGGACTCTCCTTGGCGTGGAAGGCAAGCTTGGCAATTCGGATCTGTAGATCTCCTCCCTTTTAACCGACTCTGTGTAACCCTAGCCCCCTCCGGTGTCTATTTAAACCGGAGGGTTTAGTCCGCAGGACAAGGACAATCATAATCATAGGCTAGCTTCTAGGGTTTAGCCTCTACGATCTCGTGGTAGATCAAATCTTGTAATACTCATATCATTAAGATCAATCAAGCAGGAAGTAGGGTATTACCTCCATCTAGAGGGCCCAAACCTGGGTAAACATTGTGCCCCCCGCCTCCTGTTACCATCCTCCTTAGACGCACAGTTCGGGACCCCCGACCCGAGATCCTCCGGTTTTGACACTGACATTGGTGCTTTCATTGAGAGTTCCACTGTGCCGTCACCGTAAGGCCTGATGGCTCCTTCGATCATCGGTAACGATCGATCCAGGGTGAGTTTTTTCTCTCCGGACAGATCTTCGTATTCGACAGCTTCGCACTGCGGGCCGACTCGCTTGGCCATCTGGAGCAGATCGAAAGCTACGCCCCTGGCCATCAGGTCAGGTTTGGAAGCTTAAACTATATTGCCGACATCCACGAAGACTTGTTCTTTGACGGATTCGAGCCCATGTCAGGTGCGCCGCACAGTCACGACGAGCATGATTTAGCTCTGCCATCGGACGGTGTTCGGGAGATCACACCTGTGACTACTCCGGACCTCAATCCGGAGCAAATTGCGTCATCCAAGGACGGGTGGATGGACCCCGCCTCGGAGGCCGCACACTCAGTGGCGATAGAGCCGAATACTGACTTCACCTCCTACGAGACCCGTGCTGCCGAACCATTGAATTCGTCCCTGGCCACGGGTCCCAAACCTCTTGTGTCGGTGCCTATTAAATCTGATTGGGCACCGATCATGGAGTTTTCCTCCGCGAATATCTTTCATCACCCGCCCTTGGGCGATGTGTTCAATTCATTAAAGTCTCTCTCCTTGTCAGGAGGCCCTTGGACAAACTGTGTCCGACTTGAGTGGGAAGTGGACGACGAAGGAATTCGTTCCCCACCCACCACCCACTTAATAGCCACTGTCGACGATCTAACCGACATGCTTGATTTCGGCTCCGAAGACATCGACGGCATGGACGACGATGTAGGAGAAGAACAGGAACCACCGCCACAGGGCGCTGGACTGCCACCTCATCATATGATATTTACATGGTGGACACCCCCAAAGATGGCAATGGCAAGGCAACAGAGGATAATCCCCTCGAGAAGCAATCTAAGCACCGGCGTCAACGGCGCCGCTCTAAGTCCCACCATAGCAAAAGTGGCGACACTGGCACAAGAAACAATAACGCTGCGGATAGTGCCGAAGACAAAGACAATCCCCTACAGCCAGGCCTCGAGCGGGAGGATGGGCAAGCTAGCCCTAAGGAACAGACAGTAGATGGAGAATCACAGGATGACAATTACATGCCTCTCTCCGAAGACGAGGTGAGCCTCGGCGACGAAGAATTTATCGTGCCTGAGGATTGTCAAACAGGAGCGCTTCAAGCGCCGGCTTATAGCCACAGCAAAAAGCCTGAAGAAAAAGCAATAGCAGCTTCGAGCTGACCAAGATCTGCTAGCGGATAGATGGATTAAGGTCCTAGCGGCCGAGGAATATGAACTCGAGCGCCCAACCAAAAGTTACCCAAAGTGTAGGTTGCTACCCCAACTCGAGGAGGAAGCATTAAAGCCTATGCCTCCGGCGTACGACGCGGTTGACCGGCCACCTCGTGGCCGAGATAAAGCGGCATATCAGGCCGAAGTCCAGCCCGCACCCCGCCGCCAGACAAACAAAAACACCAAGGCCCGGGGCAACACGCAGGACCTGCGAGACGTATTGCAAAACAAAGCAAGACATACAAGATCGATCTACGGACCATGGGGGCGCGTCCCAGCTTGTGACGATGACCGTCACGTCAGATATACTAAAAGCAAATCCGGCCGGGCCGAATACAGCAGGCAAGACTCGTATGAACCGCGTCGTGATATAGCCCCGCACAGAGGCGCCGCACACCCCCTATGCTTCACTAATGAAGTAATGGATCACGAATTCCCAGAGGGTTTTAAACCCGTGAATATTGAATCATACGATGGCACAACAGACCCCGCGGTATGGATTGAAGATTTCCTCCTCCACATTCACATGGCCCGCGGTGACGATCTAAATGCCATCAAGTACCTCCCATTAAAACTCAAAGGATCTGCTCGGCATTGGCTCAATAGCCAGCCGGCAAACTCCATAGGTAGTTGGGAGAATTTGGAGGACGCATTCCTTGACAACTTCCAGGGCACTTATGTGCGACCACCGGATGCCGATGACTTGAGTCACATAACCCAACAGCCAGGAGAATCAGCCAGGACATTCTGGACCCGGTTCCTAACTAAAAAGAACCAAATTGTCGACTGTCCGGATGCTGAGGCCTTAGCGGCATTTAAGCATAACATCCGTGACGAGTGGCTCGCCCGTCACCTCGGCCAAGAAAAGCCGAAGACCATGGCAGCCCTCACGACACTCATGACACGCTTTTGTGCGGGCGAGGATAGCTGGCTGGCTCGCAGCAATGGCACATCGAGAAACCCGGCAATTCAGATGCCAAAGATAGCAACGGCAGGCCACGCCGCAACAGACACAAGCGCCGCAGCAACGGCGACAACGCCGAAGACACGGCAGTTAATGCCGGATTCAGTGGCTCTAAATCCGGTCAGTGGAAGAAGCCGTTCAAAAGAAGCAATCCGGGCCCGTCCAGCTTGGACCGCATACTTGATCGTTCGTGTCAAATACACGGCACCCCCGATAAACCAGCCAACCACACCAACAGAGAATGCTAGGTGTTCAAACAGGCCGGCAAGTTGAATGCCAAAATCAAGGAAAAGGGGCTGCATAGCGACGACGAGGAGGAGCCCCGGCCGCCGAACACAGGAGGACAGAAGAAATTTCCTCCCCAAGTAAAAACGGTAAACATGATATACACAACCCATATCCCAAGCGGGAACGGAAGCGTGCACTGAGGGACGTTTACGCGATGGAGCCAGTCGCCCCAAAGTTCAACCCATGGTCTTCTTGTCCGATCACCTTCGATCGCAGGGACCACCCCACCAGTATCTGTCATGGCGGTTCCGCCGCTTTGGTCCTGGACCCCATCGTTGATGGATTTGAACTCACTCGAGTCCTTATGGACGGTGGCAGCAGTCTGAACCTGCTCTATCAGGATACAATGCGCAAAATGGGTTAGACCCCTCGAGGATCAAACCCACCAAAACCACCTTTAAAGGTGTCATCCTAGGTGTAGAGGCCTGTTGCATGGGCTCAATCACACTGGAAGTGGTCTTCTGATCTCCGGACAACTTCCGAAGCGAGGAGTTAGTCTTCGATATCGTACCCTTCCGTAGTGGCTATCTCGCACTGCTCGGACGAACCGCATTTGCCAGATTCAATGTGGTACTGCATTATGCATACCTCAAGCTCAAAATGCCAGGACCTCATTGGGTCATAACAGTCAATGGAAACACCGAACGCTCGCTCCGCACAGAGGAGCACACTGCGGCCGTCGCAGCAGAAGCGCAAAGCAGCCTTATGAGGCAAACCGCCAATTCGGCGAAAAAGACCCTGGACACCTTCAAACGGGTCCGGAGTACCCCGCAAGAGGAGCTCCAGGCGCGTTTAGAGCTCGCCTAGCAATTCGGCCTCCGTCCCAATCCCAGTCAAGCGGCGAAATTTGTGCCGCGCGTACATAACAATGCACTTAAGATACCATGGGCATAGGCGGAGGCATGGTTATGGCACGTCCCACAATGCGGCTTAACTGGCCCAGGGGCCGTATACCTTTGTCATTTTCTCTCTTTCACGACCTTACTCTCTGGAAGCCCTTTCCGGAAGTCTGATTGCCGGACCCATTACAGGAAGGAAATAACAACAAAGCAAGAAGCTCTGACGTGCAAGGGAATTCCCAGGTGGTCTCTGCTAACGATCGATGTACCTGTTTTACACACCCATACGCAGCTTGCCCTTAGATAGGACATGTCAAATAGTCCTATTTTTTGCTTATTGCACTAATTGTATATCTATGCTTTGACGTATAATTTAAATAACAATGTATAGCATTAGCCTATTACTGCATTTCTTTTTTCCTTGTCTGCTTATTTACGACAAATGCCACTCATACATTCTGGTACAACCAGTGCACCAGGGGCTTCAGTGTACCCCATAACACGGCATGAAAAGTCCGAACACTTTCGACAGTGCGGCACCCCGAACTTATAGCATTATATGCATCAGCTTCGAATCATGTCTTGGGTCAATAGTTGGGTTTGCCCGGCTCCCATGTTTTGGTACCTTACGTTACGCTATATCGGCTAAGGTAGCACTGGGAGAACTGCTGCGATTGTGTCCCGGTTCTTCCGGACGAGCACCTCGGTAGAGAAATCCGAAAACTGACTGTCATGATGCGGCGAGAGCTGGTCGCTGTTCGAGAGGTCTCAAATCCTTAAAGATTTTTCTGCTTCGGGTGAAGAGTCGGCCTTGTCCGACTTAGGCATATATAGCGCCCCAAGTTCGGCCCTCCGTATACTAGGGGCTTCACCAAAGTTTAAAATTGTAGACTTCTATGGCTAAGTGAGAGTGATAAAGCTTTATAGTTCGATTGCCTGGTTCGTTGTGATGAACACCTCCTTCGAAGGACCCAACACTAGGATAAAGAGTGACCAGGTTTATCCCGAACACCTCAGTACTAGTTACATGGGGGCAGAAGCCGACGACTCGCCAACTCTCAAATTTTATAAACGGCCGCACAGAAGGTAATATTTTAAATCAAAAAGCGTTATATAGCGCACATGAACTCGTTTTCATCCTACAGGATCACATGAGTAGATTCATTCAAATATTACATCCTTAGCGCATTCCTCCGCCACAAGGCGAGCGACCTTCAGGACACTGTCATAATATTTTTCAGGGTGGCGATGGTCCTTGCCCTCCGGCGGCCCCTCCTTCACCAGCTTTTCGGCATCCATCTTCGCCCAGTGCACTTTCGCCCGGGCAAAAGCCCTCTGTGCACCCTCAATGCAGACGGACCGCTTTATGACTTCCAGCCGTGGGCAGACGTTCACAAGTCACCTTACCAGGCCGAAATAGCTGCCAGGCAGGGGCTCTCCAGGCCACATCCGAACTATGAGGCCCCTCATGGCCAGTTCGGCCGCCTTGTGAAGCTCGACCAGCTGCTTCAATCGGTTGCTCAAGGGCACCGGATGTTCGGTCCCAGTATACTGAGACTAGGACAACTTCTCCGTCGAGCTCCCTTCCTCTGCCTGGTAGAACTCCGCGGCATCCGACACACTGCGGGATAGATCTGAGAACGCTCCCGGAGAGCTCCGAATTCGGGTAAGTAAAAGAAAAGTTTCCTTAACATGCTTGCTTTGCATAATGAATCCCTTACCCACCGCTATCTTCTTCGCCACCTCAATTTCCTGGAGGGCCTTTTGTGCTTCGGCCTTGGCATTTTGTGCGTTCTCATGGACCATGGCAAGCTCGGACTCTTGCGTCTTAGAGTCACGCTCCAAGGACTCGTACTTCATGACATAGTCCTGGAGCTCTTGCTGCAGCTCGCCGACTCGGGCCTCTTGCCTCTCGCGCTCGGCGTGCTCCTTGGCCGCTTTGCCATCAGCCTCGGATAGCGCCTTCTTCAGGGCCTCCACTTTGGTCATGGCCCCTAGCACAATTCATGATGATCCGATGATTTTGCAATCATTTTCTTTACCAATAAATAGATGAGGTATTACTTACCTTTGTTCTCTTTGAGCTGCCTCTTGGTAAGGCCGAGCTCTTCTTTGGACCGCTCAAGGTCCCGCTTCAGTGCGGAGACCTCTGTCGTGCGAGCGGCAGCGGCCAGCAGTGAAGCCTGCTTATTCACATAAGACATATTCTGATTAGATTCATGTGCTTATTATTTGATCCTCTGTTCGGCCTTTCTTTACGAACACTAAACAAAGCATCAGGGGCTACTGTCTATGCTATAATATTTCCTCATAATTTGATTACTTACCTCAAAGCCTGTTGGAGGCTGGCACAGGCTTTAGTCAGTCCGCTTTTGGTGAACTGAACCTTCTTGACTGCGCACTCATGATAGTGCGATGCTCTCCGTCAATGGAAGCACCGCGAAGCGCTTCCAGCAAATTGTCCGACGCCTCTAGATGGACAGAGGTCATCGGCACAGACAGCTTGCCCCCCTTGGCAGGGGGTTGCCTGACAGAATCTGAAACCACTGGAGGTTCTGGCGCAGTATTCTGCTGGGGGCTAGACTTGCCACCCCCAGCATTAGGGCCCGTGGGGGTCTTGCCCCTCTTGCGCCCAGCGCCCGGAATGTCGCCTTGGGGCGCCTCTGGAACTGTCTCCCCTTGGTTCAGTGCCCTTTGAGACAACACCTCGGCATCGTCCGTAGGGCGGGGGGAGGAGGCGGTCGGGAGTGAATCACTGTTCATCGCCGACGAGCCCAACGAATCATCTGAAGAAGATACGTCGATGTGGGCTTTGGACGGGCTGCATAATCATGTTCGGCATGATAAGAAGCAAGGAAATAAAACATACAAAGAACTATTATGGTATCCGAATAATTACGACTACGCTTGGGGCTTGTCCCTAGGCAACCACTCCTCGTCGCTGAAAGTGGTTGTTGTGGAACAGTCCGAAAGGAGGGTCCTTCCCTTCCTGGACCCCTCGGCCTCCCTAGATGGGGAGGCCTTCCTTTTCTTGTCACCCCCGACTAGGGGGGGGGGGAGAACTTTCCTCTTCCTCCTCCTCATTTTCATGGGAGGAGCGCGCCTCGGTGTTTTCGAACGATGAGTACGATATGACCTTCCGCCAGAGACCCTCCAGTGGTTCACATGGGCCTACTAAGTTGACGGGGACGGAGGGCTTTGTCAACTTAGTCAATATGAACGATTCTAGCTCCAGTGACCGTACGATGTCCGTCCAACAGCCGTAGTGCTTCTTCAACCTCTGGTCTTCTTGCTCCAGCAGCCCAAAGCAGCGCCGGTCGTGCCGCCTGCTCCTGCCTCTCGTGGCCGGTTGTGCTACCGCGGAGGCCTCACCGCCCCCTACAACTCCCACCGCTGGCCAGGCCCTGCGGCGACGGCAGCCTCACACCGCAGCCGAACCAGTGAACCCTCGTACTCCTCTTCGTGTGGGCATCCACTGCCGCATCTTCCCCGGCTCAGAATCTTCCCCTTCCTAGGCCTTGCCATCGTCCACCGCCTTGGTGCTCTCGGCGCGGCGTGGTCAATGTCGTCAATGAACGGCTTCCGTCAGAAGAGTATTGTACGTGGAGAGGCTGACAGCAGGGTCCACGCCCGCAGCAAGGAAGTGCCTCCTTATTACGCGGAAAATAATTATTCCTCCACCTGACAGCAGGGACCCACCGCACGGGTGTCAGGGGAAATCTGCCTCCACGAACACCTATGGGGACCGAGCCCCTTTCTAGTTCGGCGAGGGGCGGAGGTCGCGCGAAGAGCGGATCGAGGCGATGCACACAAGGGGTTTACCCAGCTTTGGGCCGCACGGATGCGTAAAACCCTACTGCTGCTTTGTGGTTTGTATTGTGTTCTTGTTCGGGAGCGCTGAGTGCTACAGTACACTCAGGCAACTAATCAGACCGAGCGTGAGCGGCCTCCTTCTTTTCTTTCCCTTTCTTTCTCTACGTTGCGCATGGGGCCTCCTTTTATATGCGCAAGGGGTTACCCACAGGTGGCAACGTAGGCGGGGGCAAAACTGGAAAACGCTGTGTTGGGTATAGCTGTTTGCACAGTGCTATCATACCTAACTCTGACGGCAGGGGACAAGGGCATTAAATGCCCATCTGGGTCGCCCAAACAGTGCAGAAAAGGGACCGTCAGGGGCGCCACCGTTTGCCACGACGGCTACCCTGTCAGCGTTGCTTCGCCACCGCATGCCCCTGGCTGCGCAGCTTCTCGCCACATACGCCTGGAATGGCCCCAGAGCGACGCGTGGGTGGATGATCTGGAACGCAGGCACGGGGTGGTGACTTGCCGCGGCAAGCGCCTTGCCGTGGTTGATGCCTTGTCGCGCCCGGGAGCTTGTTGCTCACCGGTCCTTGCCGGGACGCGTGGCGCGTCGCAGTAAGTCTCTTGTCGTGCCCTGGTCGGCCTTCCCGGCAAGCTCCTCTTGCCGGGGCCTTGTGCTTCGAGCGGCCGTCCCGGCAAGCTCCTCTTGCCGGGGCCTTGTGCTTCGAGCGGCCGTCTCGGCAAGCTCCTCTTGCCGGGGCCTTGCTTTCTTCGGGTGGCCTTCCCGGCAAGCTCCTCCTGCCGGGGCCTTGGCTCAAATACTTTGTTCTTGGATGGCCCAAAAAGGGACCATGGAGAGTTTTGGCGATCGCCTGGCAAGCCTTGCCGCGGGGTGCTTCGACTGCCCATGCACAAGTTCGGGGTACTAAGGTACCCCTACTTTAGTACACCGACAGGAGCCCCCGGGCCTGGGCCAGACACGGTGCCGAGCACTATTGGGCCAGGCCCAAAACAGTGCACGGGCACACGCGGCCTGGGTCACGCTGCATCTTCTTCTGCATCCACCACGTCCCCCCCGAACGGCACGCGTCGAACGCGGCATCGTGGGGAGAGGCGTGCGTGACGTGGGCGACGTGCTCGGGGCGGAGCCCCGCAGGCATGCGTCACGTCGCAATAAAGGGGGATGGTTCGCGCCGTCTCCCTAACTGGAGGGAGGCGTGGAGGCGCGGCTCGTTTGCTGGACGGGGCCGAGGCACGGTTTCCGAGGCGTCCGCTCCCCACGATCATGGGGTGGGGGGAGGTCGCCTCAGCAGTCGCCTCGGTCCTGCACGCCAGCCACGCGGCTTCCATGCACCTGGAGTTGCGGACGGTGGAGGCAGGAAACCGGGCCGTCGCGGGTCGAGGCAGCAGGCCGGTCCCAGTCGCCTGCTCTCCCTGCGCCTTGATTGGCTGAGCGGGGCGGCCGAGCCCCCACCCTGCTCCTTTATAAAGAGCAAGAGGGGGCGACGGAAATCCACACTCCTTCATCTTTTCTTCCCTTCAGCTTCTGATCCCCTCTCTCCATTCGCCATGGAGAAAGGGAACCCTGGTCCTTCATCGGTGGCGGCGAGGGTCGCCGCTTGGCAACGCGCCCCTCCTCCCCTTGCACCCGCGGTGGCAGAGCCAACCGTAAGGGGAAGGGGGAGGGGGCGAGGTCGTGGACGAGGCCGAGGCGCTCGGGGACAAGGCGGACGGGGCGACGCGCCGGCCTCGCCTCCGCCAGCGGCTCCTCTTCTCACGGCAGTCCACACCGGGGACGACCCTTGCGAGTTCTTCGTCGGGCTGCGACGGGCGCCTCGTCGTCGGCTCCGTCTCCCGGCTCCCTTCGCAAGCGTGATGGAGATGGAACAACCCGAGACGCTAAGACTGCGCATGAGGGGCTGCGGGATCAGCGGCACGCGGGTCCATGTTGAGTCCCCAGCCCCCGGCGTGATGTATCTTGGTCGAGGGTGGAAGACGTTCGCCCGTATCCACAGCTTGATGCAGGGGTTCACCCTCCATTTTAAGTTGATGGAGGGCGATCTCCTCTCCGTCAAGGTCTTCGGGTGCTACGGGACCCGGGCCCGGTGCTGCGTGGATAGCTCCTCCGACAGCGAAGGCTCCTCCTCGAGCGAGAGCAACGAGGAGGGGAGCGACAGCGACGACGAGGGCAGCGTTCGTCAGGATGACGGGTCCGACTAGGCGCCGGTCGCGGCTCCGTGTGGCACCGGCGACCCCATCATCCGTGTCGCCGGCTCCTTGAGCTTCTCGGGGTCGTCTCCTTGGCGGCTGGCGTAGGGAGGCTGCGGAAGAGGAAGAGGGCGGGCGGCAAGGCCGTCAACTCGGAGTACGAGGGCACGGCGCCCTCGACAGCGTGCTGACGTCCTGCCGCCTCGTCGAGCCCTGCTTCCGGCGCCGCCGTCACCGTCCACCTTTCAGACGGCCCCCGGGGTGTTCTCTTGGTGTCTTCTGCCACCCGTGGCTCGCCTAGGCGCCCCTTTTGCCCTTTTCGCCTCCTTGTCCTACCTCCTGAGGAGAGAGACAAGAAAGGGATTACGGGCACCTTATCTCTTTTTTGCATTTAAAGCTTGTAATCCCATCTCTCATGTTTTTCATTCTCTCTGAACTGTACCTGAGCGGAATGTTTTTTTAATGAAAAGGGGATGTTTGCCGGGCCATTGGTCCCGCGGGTAAAACCCACGCCAAGGAGCGAGTCCTTTATATCGTTAAGATAGACACTTCTTTGCCCGGCAACAGGCCCTGCCGTCTTCCCGTGCCACTCGACCTTTCTCACGCCTTTGGCGGAGGTAGGGATGAGGCAGGTTCGGGCTCCTCATTCTGTCCCTTTGCCGCCGCGGCTACTACCAAAACTGGCCCCAGGAACGCGCTTTGGGGCCCAGAGTTAAGGGAGCACGGTAGCTTTTTAGGAAGAAATAAGGTTTTCGCATTCCTCAGTCCATAAGAGAATACATGACAAGGGATGAAAAACTTATCTGGGATTGCAGCCCCCGGCAACTTTGGCTTGCCGCGGGCGAATCTTTGTACTTGCAGCCCCCGGCAACACTGGTTTGCCGGGGACCAGATGCTGGTCCGCCCTTCTTCTCTTCTTCGTCCTTAAGCGGTCTGACCAGGATATGCAAAACCCTGCGAACCAAGGGAAACGAAAGAACAGGAAAAAAGGACGCAGACCCGACCTCTAAGCTAGGGGTTAGCAGCTGTTAGGCACTATCAACCCTAACCAAGGACGAGACTCGACTCAGCATGCATGCTAAAACTTAGGGCGCCAGCGCTTCATTTACTGCTGCTCAGGGTCTGCGCCTGGCTTTGTACAAAGGATTACATGCAACAGCGGCAAGACTTGTACAAAAGGGTGGTTGCCGGACGGGGTCCGATAACCGCGCCTTACGGGTAAAACTTACGAAGATGCTCAATATTCCAGGAGTTGCTCACCGGAGTGCCATCTTAGGTCTCAAGGCGGACAACGCCGGGCCTTGTGACTCGTCTCACCCGGTAAGGGCCTTCCCACTTCGGCGTCAACTGGTTATGATTCTTGGCGGACGGAGCGCGCCGAAGAACAAGGTCGCCTTCCTCGAAGCTTCTGGCTTTAACTTTGCGGCTATGGTAGCGACGCAAAGCTTGCTAGTAGCGAGAGGCTCGCACAGCAGCCTGAAGACGATCTTCCTCAAGGAGCAGCGCGTCATCTTCACGCAGCCGCTCTTGCTCAAGCTCATCATAAGCGAGCACTCGAGGTGACCCGTATACAAGTTCCGTGGGGGTAACTGCTTCTGCTCCATAGACTAGAGCAAATGGTGTCTGGCCAGTGGCTTGATTTGGCGTTGTTCTGATCGACCAAAGAGCCACCGGCAGCTCCTCAATCCAGTTTCTTCCGCACTTGTGCAGCCTGTCGAAAGTTCTGGTCTTGAGCCCGCGCAGCACTTCGGCATTGGCCCTCTCCGCTTGACCGTTGCTCCTGGGATGAGCAACAGAAGCGAAGCAGACCTTGGCGCCGAGATCTTGGACGTATTGCATGAAGGCGCGGCTCGTGAATTGCGTATCGTTGTCGGTGATGATCCTGTTGGGGATCCCGAAGCGGCAAACAATCGACCTGAAGAACTTGACTGCTGACTGTGCTGTCACCTTCCTCACTGGTTCCACTTCCGGCCACTTTGTGAACTTGTCGATTGCGACGTACAAGTACTCAAAGCCCCCGATAGCTCGGGGGAAGGGGCCGAGGATGTCGAGCCCCCAGACCGAAAATGGCCAGGATAAAGGGATCGTCTGGAGAGCTTGAGCTGGATGGTGTATCTGCTTGGAATGGAACTGGCACGCTTCACACTTGGTTACTTGTGCAGTTGCATCCTGGATGGCCGTCGGCCAGAAGAAACCTTGTCGGAACACTTTGCCGGCAAGTGCTCTTGCGCCAATGTGGTGACCACATATGCCTCCATGTATCTCTGCCAATAGCTTTTGTCCGTCTTCCCGGGGAATACACTTCAATTTCACGCCGTTGCGCCCTCTTCTGTACAGTGTGTTGTCGATGAACTGGTACATACTCGAGCGCCGGGCTACTCTTTCCGCTTCTTCTTGTTCTTCGCGAAGTTCTCCGTTCTGGAGGAAATGGACAGTCAGCTGCGCCCATGCTGGAGCCTGTGGCTCGACAACAAGGACTGAAGGCACATCTGCTGCTGCGGGAATGTCCGCTTCTACGGCGAGGATCTAGGGCTTAGCCGGAGCTTGACGTTCCCCGGCAAGCTTGCCGGAGCAAAACTTGCCGGGAGCGCCTGCTTCTACGGAAAAAACCCTGGGGTTTGCCGGAGCAGACGGCTCCTCAGCGCTCTTGGCGTCGATCTTGGGGACCTTCTTGGCGGCGGCTCCGGGGAGCTCTGCCGGAAGATAGTCGCCGGAGACCAACTTCCTCTTCTTGCTCTATCCGGTTGATGGTGTTACGGATGGCTGAGTCAGCTTGAGCACAAAGGTTCCTGGCTCCACAGGTAACTTAAGTGCTGCGCACTTTGACAGGCCATCAGCAATGTCGTTCTCAGCTCTTGGAATGTGTTCCATTTGCAGGACGTCAAAGTGCTCTTCTAGCTTCCTCACTTCATCAACGTACGCTTCCATCAACGGACTCTGGTAATCTTTGTTCACTTGGCGGACGACAAGCTGCGAGTCACCCCTGACAATGAGCTCCTTGATCCCAAGTTCTGCCGCGATCCTGAGACCGGCAAGCAAACCTTCATACTCTGCAGTATTGTTGGTTGCTTGCTCCTTGGGGAAGTGCATCTGGACTATGTACTTGAGATGCTCTCCGGTGGGCGCGATAAGCAACGCGCCAGCACCGGCGCCTTGCAGCGAGAAGGCACCATCAAAATACATCAACCATTCTTTGCTTGCTTCTTTGACGGGGATGCTTGTCTCTGGGATCTCTTCGTCTGGTGTCGGTGTCCACTCTGCTATGAACTCCGCCAATGCTATGCTTTGGATAGTTGAAGTGATCTCGAATTTGAGACCGAAGCTTGACAGTTCCAGTGCCCACTCGACAATCCTGCCTATTGCTTCTGGATTCTGCAGTATCCTCTTCAGCGGAAAGCGGGTGACAACTGTAATCTCATGTGCTTGGAAGTAATGGCGCAGCTTTCTCGAGGCCATGAGAAGGCCGACAAGTAATTTCTGCACACCAGAGTACCTTGACCTAGCCCCCTGCAGAAGGGAGCTGACAAAGTAAACTGGGCGCCGCACCATTCTCTTCTTCTCCTCCTCCACTCGCTTTTGCGCAGATTCATCCTTGTCGGGGCCAGAGCTTGTCGGGGAAGCCTCCTGCTTGTCGCTGGACGCGCTTGCCGCGGTTGCTAGCTCATCATCTGCCTCCCTCTCCGCTACTAATGCAGCACTAACCACTTGATTGGTTGCCGCCAAGTACAGCAGCAACTTCTCTTGTGGTTTAGGCGCGACAAGTATTGGAGCAGAGGACAGGTATTTCTTCAAGTCCTGCAGCGCAGCCTCCGCTTTCGGAGTCCATTTTACTGGACCCGCCTTTTTTAAAACTTTGAAAAATGGCAGGGCGCGTTCTGCAGACTTGGAAATAAACCTGCTGAGAGCCGCGATGCAGCCGGCAAGCCTTCGTACATCCTTGACGCGTGTTGGTGCTTCAATCTGCTCGATGGCCTTGATTTTGTCTGGATTGGCTTCGATTCCTCACTGAGACACGAAGAACCCGAGAAGCTTGCTGGAAGGGACTCCAAACACGCACTTCTCGGGGTTGAGCTTGAGGCTGATCCTGCGCAGGTTCGTAAAGGTTTCTTCTAAATCTTGAATCAGGGTTGCCCTGTTCCTGCTTTTGACCACTATGTCATCCATGTAGGCTTCCACATTTCTGTGGATTTGCGGCTCAAAAGCGGTATGGACAACCCTTGCGAATGTAGAACCAGCATTCTTCAAACCGAAAGGCATCCGTACGAAACAGTACGTGCCACATGGAGTGATGAATGCGGTCTTTTCCTCATCTTCTTCAGCCATGAAGATCTGATGGTACCCTGAGTATGCGTCAAGAAATGAAAGCAGGTCACATCCGGCCATGGAGTCAACAATCTGGTCAATGCGCGGCAAGGGAAAGGGATCTTTGGGACAAGCTTTGTTAACATCAGTAAAGTCGATGCAAATCCTCCATTTCCCATTTGCTTTGCGCACGACAACAGGATTGGCCAACCACGTCGGATGGAGCACACCTCTGACAAGGCCTGCCGCTTCCAACTTCTTGATCTCTTCCGCGATGAACTCTTGGCGCTCCACTGCTTGCTTCCTGACTTTCTGCTTGACGGGCCGCGCATGAGGGTAGACGGCGAGGTGGTGCTCAATCACTTTCCTGGGAAAGCCGGGGATGTCAGATGGTTGCCAGGCAAACACATCGACATTCGCCCGCAGGAAAGCAACGAGCGTGCTTTCCTATTTGGGGTCGAGAGTGGCACTGATGGTGAAGGTACCACCAGTGTCGTCCTCCTTGGCGGACACCTTCTTGGTCATTGGCGGGGCTGCCATTGACTTCTTACTCTTGCCGATGGAGCTCTATGGCGCGTCCTCGACGGTAGCGCAGCACTCCGAAGAGGTGCGCTTGCCGGAGTGGGCACCAGAGCACTTGCCGGGCTTGGTCTTCTTCTTCCCTCCGGGAGCTTCAGCGGCAAGCGGCTTGTGATCCGTTGTGGCTGCTGCTTCCTGGTAGATCTTGTCGGCACAGATAAGGGCATCCTTCTTGTCGCCGGGGACAGATATGACGCTTATCGGGCCTGGCATCTTGAGCATGTTGTATGCGTAGTGAGAGGCCGCCATGAACTTGGCGAGCGCTGGACGGCCGAGAATTCCATTGTAGGGCAATGGAAAATCGGCAACGTCAAAAGTGATCCTCTCTGTCCTGAAGTTCAGCTCGCTGCCAAATGTCACTGGCAACGTTATCTTCCCCTTCGGCTTGCTCCTTCCCGGGTTGATTCCTTGGAACGTGCCGGTCTCTTCGAGCTCGCTGTCGGGGACTTTGAGTTTCTGGAGCACAACAGAGGAGATCAGGTTCAAGCCGGCCCCGCCGTCGACTTGCATCTTAGTGACCTTGAGGTTGCGGACTGTTGGTGAGACCAACATCGGCAAGCACCCGCTCGCAGTTGTGCGGTCAGGGTGGTCCTCAATATCAAAGATGATAGGCGTGCTGGACCATTTCAGAGGCTTGCGCAACTCGACGGGTGGTTCCGCTGCATTGACTTCCCGCGCCCACTGCTTGAGCTGGCGGTGAGAAGTATGCAGAGAAGCACCGCCGTCTATGCACAAGACCTCCGTGGCTTTCTGAAACTCCTGCTCACTGGTCTCGACATCATCCATGTCTTCGTCCTTGTCGTCGTCTTCGTCCTTGTCGCGGCCGCGGGGAGGCCTGTCTGCTTGCCGCTGCTTGTCCTTGTCGCGGCGTCCTCCCTGGCCTGGGCGCTTCGTGCCGGATCCTCCGCCACCTCCTCGGGGTCTCTCCTTGTCGCGTCGCTCGTACTCGGCCTTTTGCAGCTCGACGAGCCGCTCGACCTGCTTGCAGCTCTGGAGGTCATGGCCCTTGGTGCGGTGGATCTTGAAGTACTATTTGTTGGTGCCGTCCCGCTTGTCGGCGACCGCCACAGCCTGGCAGTGGGTGCACCCGGCAACCTCCTTGCCGGAGCTACCAGCCTGTGCCTTCTTGGCGGCGCCTTCATCGCCGGACTGCTCAACAACCAGTACTTCTTGGCTCTTCTTCTTCCTGTTGCTCCGCCGTCGGTTCTTCCTTGCCGGGGCGGTATCCTCACTGTTAGATTCTCCTGCTCCAGTGTTCTCTCCGGGGAGTTTCCTTCCTTCCTCAGCACGTGCACACTTGTCGGCCAGGGCATATAGCTCGCTGACGTCTTTGATCTTGCACATCGCCATCTCCTCCCGCATCCTGCGGTTACGCATGTTCTGATGGAACGCGCTGATGACCGCGGCAGGGTGGACGTCTGGGATGTTGTAGTGCACGCGGCTGAATCTCTGGATGAACTTGCGCAAGGGTTCCCCTTCCTTCTGGACGAGCAGATGAAGGTCGCTCGCTTGGCCATGGGGTTTGTGGCCGCCTGTAAAGGCGCCAACAAACTGATGGGACAAGTCTGTCCAGGAGGTTATGGAGTTATCCGGCAAGTGCATGAGCCAGGATCTGACATTGGATTTGAGTACCAGCGGGAAGTAGTTGGCAAGGATCTTGTCGTCTCGCCCTCCAGCAGCCTGCACCGCAATGGTGTAGATGCTGAGGAACTCCGACGGATGCGACTTGCCGTCGTACTTCTCTGGTACGTCTAGCTTAAAATTCTTCGTGCTGGGCCACTGGACTTGCCGCAGCTCACGGGTGAACGCAGGGCAGCCTACCGCGTATGGCAGGTCGCCTGGTCCCCCTGGCACATGCATGTCGACAGAGGGCCCAGCGCGCTGGTCTGATTGACGCCGCGCTTCTCTTTGACGCTCGATGCGAGTACGAGCGTCCTCTTGCTCTCGTTCGTGAAGAACTTGGCGTTGATCGCGACGAGTTCGCGAATTTGACGACGCGGTGGAGTCGTTGTCGTGATGGTTCCGGCGAGTCGGCGATCTTGGCCTTTGGGGCGGGGAATGCACGGTGGTCGCACCCCCACCGGTCTTGGCGCCATCGGTTCTCGCCTGGCCGACCTGCCGCGGCTGCGACGCACTATGCTGCCGCAGGGTGTCGCCGTTAGCGAAGCCGATGAGACTCTGTATCGTGGCCCTCCAGTCGTCGAGCTTGTCCGCCATTGGAGGGTAGTCTAGGAGCAGTTGAGCTCATGCTAGAGCTTCTGCTGGAGTGGCGGGCAGCGGTGGCGAACGGCGCGTGGAGCGGGATGTGCTCGAACTTCTAACTATTTTAGAAGGAGCAGCACCCAGACCAGGCAGTCGCGCCACGCTTGCGCCAGCACGTTGGTGTGTATGCTGGCCTTGAGCACCCTGGGATCCGCCAGCTCGATCCGGGTCCAGCGAGCGTATGGTACCGTGAGTGCCAAGACGCTGCTGGTCCCGTGCCTCCTGAGAGGGGCGCGGTGCATGTTCGGACGCCGTGGCACCATGAGCTGGCTCGGCGACGCCCGTTCCGCCGCCGGGGCCGTCCCCACCACCCGTTTGCTCCAGGGGCGGTGGGTTCGACGCGGACGGACCAGCCACCTCCGGAGCCTTCTTCTTCGGTGGCATGTCGATGAAGATGATGGAGATCTAGCTTGTGCAGACGCTGGATCAGGTTCACACAACTTCGACGCCCCCTACCTGGCGCGCCAAAGATGTCGGGGGAAATCTGCCTCCACGAACACCTATGGGGATCGAGCCCCTTTCTGGTTCGGCGGGGGGCGGAGGTCGCACGAAGAGCGGATCGAGGTGATGCACACAAGGGGTTTACCCAGCTTCGGGCTGCACGGATGCGTAAAACCCTACTGCTGCTTTGTGGTTTGTATTGTGTTCTTGTTCGGGAGCGCTGAGTGCTACAGTACACTCAGGCAACTAATCAGACCGAGCGTGAGCGGCCTCCTTCTTTTCTTTCCCTTTCTTTATCTATGTTGCGCATGGGGCCTCCTTTTACATGCGCAAGAGGTTACCCACAGGTGGCAACGTAGGCGGGGGCAAAACTGGAAAACGCTGTGTTGGGTACAGCTGTTTGCATAGTGCTATCAAACCTAACTCTGACGGCAGGGGACAAGGGCATTAAATGCCCGTCTGGGTCGCCCAAACAGTGCAGAAAAGGGACCGTCAGGGGCGCCACCGTTTGCCACGACGGCTACCCTGTCAGCGTTTCTTCGCCACCGCATGCCCCTGGCTGCGCAGCTTCTCGCCACGTATGCCTGGAATGGCCCCAGAGCGACGCATGGGTGGATGAGATGGAACGCAGGCGCGGGGTGGTGACTTGCCGCGGCAAGCGCCTTGCCGCGGCTGATGCCTTGTCGCGCCCGGGAGCTTGTTGCTCACCGGTCCTTGCCGGGACGCGTGGCGCGTCGCAGTAAGTCTCCTGTCGTTCCCTGGCTGGCCTTCCCGGCAAGCTCCTCTTGCCGGGGCCTTGTGCTTCGAGCGCCCGTCCCGGCAAGCTCCTCTTGCCGGGGCCTTGCTCTCTTCGGGTGGCCTTCCCGGCAAGCTCCTCCTGCCGGGGCCTTGGCTCAAATACTTTGTTCTTGGATGGCCCAAAAAGGGACCATGGAGAGTTTTGGCGATCGCCTGGCAAGCCTTGCCGCGGGGTGCTACGACTACCCGTGCACAAGTTCGAGGTACTAAGGTACCCCTACTTTAGTACACCGACAACGGGCCACCGTATTTCGTGAAAAAAATGTTTCCCCCTGACTGCTGGGATCCACCAGCTATATCTTCGCACGCAAGGAAGTGCGTCCATATTACAGGCAAAAAAATGATTTGCCCCCTGACTGCTAGGACCCACCAGCTACATCTTTGCATGAAAGGAAGTGCCTGACAATCGGGACCCACCTGGTCAAAGCGTACGTAGCGTTGTCATCCTGGTCGTGAATGTGTACGTACATACTGGTTAATGTAGAGGCGCGCACGTGTCGTAGTAGAGGCGCGCACGTGTCGTAGCAGAGGCGCGCACGTGTTGTAGTAGAGGTGCGCACGTAGCATGTACATGTCCGTACAGCGGCCAGGGTACGTACAGCGGCGTATGTAGCACGGCCACGTACGTACATACGGGTGTCAGTGTCAAAACCGGCGGATCTCGGGTAGGGGGTCCCAAACTGTGCGTCTAAGGCGGATGGTAATAGGAGGCGGGGGACACAATGTTTACCCAGGTTCGGGCCCTCTCGATGGAGGTAATCCCTACTTCCTGCTTGATTGATTTTGATGATATGACTATTACAAGAGTTGATCTACCACGAGATTGTAGAGGCTAAACCCTAGAAGCTAGCCTATGATTATGATTGTCCTTGTCCTACGGACTAAACTCTCCGGTTTATATAGACACCGAAGGGGGCTAGGGTTACACAGAGTCGGTTACAAGTGAGGAGATCTACAGATCCGAATTGCCAAGCTTACCTTCCACGCCAAGGAGAGTCCCATACGGACCGGGACGAAGTCTTCAATCTTGTATCTTCATAGTCCAACAGTCCGACCAAAGGATATAGTCCGGATGTCCGAGGACCCCCTAATCCAGGACTCCCTCAGTAGCCCCTGAACCAGGCTTCAATGACGATAAGTCTGACGCGCAGATTGTCTTCGGCATTGCAAGGCGGGTTCTTCCTCTGAATACTCCATAGAAGATTTTGAACACAAGGATAGTGTCCGGCTCTGCAAAACAAATTCCACATACCATCGTAGAGAGTACAATATTTCCACAAATCTAATCTGCTGACAAATTTCCTAGCATGACACCACGCCACGGCCCGGTTGTTATTCGAACCGTTTTTCTCAACCAGCTACTTCACATATTGCGAGGTGGTTTTCTTGGCACGTCTTGTCGAAGCAAAGATCGTGTCCCTTTATCACGGGATTCTCATCAATACGGACGTGGGTAACCCAACCGCGCCATTAATCACGACGCTTGGGGAACAAGCGATTTTACCAGGCAGGTAGGGAGGCGCACAATCTCCTCCGCCCTTATAAAGGGACAAAGACTCCTCCTTTCTTCCCATGCCTTCTTCTTCCCTGCCCGTCCATTCTTGCGCACTCGAGCTCCAGCGCCCAAGTTCGCATCTTCTCCGCAAAACCACTCCAAACATGTCCGGAGCGGGAAGCAAGTGGATGGTCTCCTCTGTTACGGAGGAGAACATTATGAAGCTCCGGGAAGCCAGATACTTGGCCGCAGATATAGCGCACCGGCTCCCAGATGCGGGGCAGATCATCCCTACTCCAGAACCTCACGAGAGGGTTGTATTCCTCACTCACTTCGTCCGTGGGTTGGGATTTCCCCTTCACCCTTTTGTCCGCGGGCTCATGCACTACAAAAAAATACACTTCCGTGATGTTACGTGTTTGTCATAGTAAGTCGCTTTTTTGTCATGCATGTACATCCATGAAAAATTTATGACAGAATCAAGATAGTCATACCCGTGCTATTGTAGAAGTGTTCCATGACATTACCAAAATTATCATCACGGAAGTGTCCACTTCCATGACGATAAATTGCGCGTCATAGAAGTACTTTCGTCAAGGGTGACCGACACATGGCATCCACCGTAACGGAATGCCGTTAAGCTATCGGGTCGGGTTTTGGATCCGATAACCCGTTAACTGAAGGAAATATGCCCTAGAGGCAATAATAAAGTTATTATTTATTTCCTTATATCATGATAAAGGTTTATTATTCATGCTAGAATTGTATTAACCGGAAACATAATGCATGTGTGAATACATAGACAAACAGAGTGTCACTAGTATGCCTCTCCTAGACTAGCTCGTTAATCAAAGATGGTTATGTTTCCTAACCATGAACAAAGAGTTGTTATTTGATTAACGAGGTCACATCATTGGTTGAATGATCTGATTGACATGACCCATTATATTAGCTTAGCACCCGATCGTTTAGTATGTTGCTATTGCTTTATTCATGACTTATACATGTTCCTATGACTATGAGATTATGCAACTCCCGTTTGCCGGAGGAGCACTTTGGGTACTACCAAACGTCACAACGTAACTGGGTGATTATAAAGGAGTACTACAGGTGTCTCCAATGGTAGATGTTGGGTTGGCGTATTTCGAGATTAGGATTTGTCACTCCGATTGTCGGAGAGGTATCTCTGGGCCCTCTCGGTAATGCACATCACTTAAGCCTTGCAAGCATTGCAACTAATGAGTTAGTTGCGGGATGATGTATTACGGAATGAGTAAAGAGACTTGCCGGTAACGAGATTGAACTAAGTATTGGATACTGACGATCGAATCTCGGACAAGTAACATACCGATGACAAAGGGAACAACGTATGTTGTTATGCGGTCTGACCGATAAAGATCTTCGTAGAATATGTAGGAGCCAATATGGGCATCCAGGTCCCGCTATTGGTTATTTACCGGAGACGTGTCTCGGTCATGTCTACATTGTTCTCGAACCGTAGGGTCCGCACGCTTAACGTTACGATGACAGTTATTATGATTTTATGCATTTTTGATGTACCGAAGGTTGTTCGGAGTCCCGGATGTGATCACGGACATGACGAGGAGTCTCGAAATGGTCGAGACATAAAGATTGATATATTGGAAGCCTACATTTGGATATCGGAAGTGTTCCGGGTGAAATTGGGATTTCACCGGAGTACCAGGAGGTTACCGAAACCCCCCGGGAAACATATGGGCCATATTGGGCCTTAGTGGAAAGGAGAAAGGGGCTGCCCTAGGGCTGGCCGCGCGCCTCCCCCCTTCCCTAGTCCTATTAGGACTAGGAGAGGTGGCCGTCCCCCTCTCTCTCTTTGCAGTGCTTAGGCGAAGCCCTGCGCCGGTAACACATCAAGATCGGCACCACGCCGTCGTGCTGACGGAACTCTTCCCCGACGCTTTGCTGGATCGGAGCCCGGGGATCGTCATCGAGCTGAACGTGTGCCAAGAACTCGGAGGTGCCGGAGTAACGGTGCTGTGATCGGTCGGATCGCGAGGAGAACGTACGACTACTTCCTCTATGTTGCGTCAACGCTTCCGCTTCGGTCTACGAGGGTACGTAGACAACACTCTCCCCTCTCGTTGCTATGCATCACCATGATCTTGCGTGTGCGTAGGAATTTTTTTTGAAATTACTACGTTCCCCAACAGTGGTATCAGAGCCTAGGTTTTTATGGTTTGATGTTATTTGCACGAGTAGAACACAAGTAAGTTGTGGACGATACAAGTCATACTGCCTACCAGCATGTCATACTTTGGTTTAGCGTTATTGTTGGACGAGATGATCCAGACCAACCTTACGCGTACGCTTACGCGAGACCGGTTCCCTCGACGTGCTTTGCACATAGATGGCTTGCGGAAGACTGTCTCTCCAACTTTAGTTAAAACGGAGTCTATTTGACAAACTATCGTTGTGGTTTTGATGCGTAGGTAAGATGAGTTCTTGCTTAAGCCCGTAGCAGCCACGTAAAACTTGCAACAAGAAAGTAGAGGACGTCTAACTTGTTTTTGCAGGGCATGTTGTGATGTGATATGGTCAAGACATGATGCTAAATTTTATTGTATGAGATGATCATGTTTTGTAACCGAGTTATCGGCAACTGGCAGGAGCCATATGGTTGTCGCTTTATTGTATGCAATGCAATCGCGATATAATGCTTTACTTTATTACTAAGCGGTAGTGATAGTCGTGGAAGCATAAGATTGGCGAGACGACAACGATGCTACGATGAAGATCAAGGTGTCTCGCCGGTGACGATGGTGATCATGACGGTGCTTCGGAGATGGAGATCACAAGCACAAGATGATGATGACCATATCATATCACTTATATTGATTGCATGTGATGTTTATCTTTTTATGCATCTTATCTTGCTTTGATTGACGGTAGCATTATAAGATGATCTCTCACTAAATTATCAAGAAGTGTTTCCCTAAGTATGCACCGTTGCAAAAGTTCTTCGTGCTAAGACACCACGTGATGATCGGGTGTGATAGGCTCTACGTTCAAATACAACGGGTGCAAAACAGTTGCACACGCGGAATACTCAGGTTATACTTGACGAGCTATGCATATAAGATATGACCTCGGAACACAGAGACCAAAAAGTCGAGCGTGAATCATATAGTACATATGATCAACATAAACGATGTTCACCATTGAAAATTACTCCATATCACGTGATGATCGGTTATGGTTTAGTTGATTTGGATCACGTGATCACTTAGAGGATTAGAGGGATGTCTATCTAAGTGGGAGTTCTTAATTAATTTGATTAACTAAACTTAAACTTATCATGAACTTAGTATCTGATAGTATCTTGCTTGTTTATGTTGATTGTAGATAGATGGCTCGTGCTGTTGTTCCGTTAAATTTTAATGCGTTCCTTGAGAAAGCAAAGTTGAAAGATGATGGTAGCAATTACACGGACTGGGTCCGTAACTTGAGGATTATCCTCATTGCTGCACAGAAGAATTACGTCCTGGAAGCACCGCTAGGTGCCAGGCCTGCTGCTAGAGCAACACCAGAAGTTATGAACGTCTGGCAGAGCAAAGCTGATGACTACTCGATAGTTCAGTGTGCCATGCTTTACGGCTTAGAACCGGGACTTCAACGACGTTTTGAACGTCATGGAGCATATGAGATGTTCCAGGAGTTGAAGTTAATATTTCAAGCAAATGCCCGGATTGAGAGATATGAAGTCTCCAATAAGTTCTATAGCTGCAAAATGGAGGAGAACAGTTCTGTCAGTGAGCATATACTCAAAATGTCTGGGGTATAATAATCACTTGATTCAATTGGGAGTTACTCTTCCAGATGATTGCGTCATTGACAGAATTCTCCAATCACTGCCACCAAGCTACAAGAGCTTCGTGATGAACTATAATATGCAAGGGATGACCAAGACTATTCCCGAGCTCTTCGCAATGCTAAAAGCTGCGGAGGTAGAAATCAAGAAGGAGCATCAAGTGTTGATGGTTAACAAAACCACTAGTTTCAAGAAAAAGGGCAAAGGGAAGAAAAAGGGGAACTTCAAGAAGAACGGCAAGCGAGTTGCTGCTCAAGAGAAGAAACCCAAGTCTGGACCTAAGCCTGAAACTGAGTGCTTCTATTGCAAGCAGACTGGTCACTGGAAGCGGAACTGCCCCAAGTATTTGGCGGATAAGAAGGATGGCAAGGTGAACAAAGGTATATGTGATATACATGTTATTGATGTGTACCTTACTAATGTTCGCAGTAGCACCTGGGTATTTGATACTGGTTCTGTTGCTAATATTTGCAACTCAAAACAGGGACTACAGAATAAGCGGACACTAGCAAAGGACGAGGTGACGATGCGCATGGGAAATGGTTCCAAAGTCGATGTGATCGTAGTCGGCACGCTACCTCTACATCTACCTTCGGGATTAGTATTAGACCTAAATAATTGTTATTTGGTGCCAGCGTTGAGCATGAACATTATATCTGGATCTTGTTTGATGCGAGACAGTTATTCATTTAAATCAGAGAATAATGGTTGTTCTATTTATATGAGTAATATCTTTTATGGTCATGCACCCTTGAAGAGTGGTCTATTTTTTATGAATCTCGATAGTAGTGATACACATATTCATAATGTTGAAGCCAAAAGATGCAGAGTTGATAATGATAGTGCAACTTATTTGTGGCACTGCCGTTTAGGTCATATCGGTATAAAGCGCATGAAGAAGCTCCATACTGATGGACTTTTGGAGTCACTTGATTATGAATCACTTGGCACTTGCGAACCATGCCTCATGGGCAAGATGACTAAAACACCGTTCTCCGGAACTATGGAGAGAGCAACAGATTTGTTGGAAATCATACATACGGATGTATGTGGTCCGATGAATGTTGAGGCTCGTGGCGGATATCGTTATTTTCTCACCTTCACAGATGATTTGAGCAGATATGGGTATATCTACTTAATGAAACACAAGTCTAAAACATTTGAAAAGTTCAAAGAATTTCAGAGTGAAGTTGAAAATCATCGTAACAAGAAAATAAAATTTCTACGATCAGATCGTGGAGGAGAATATTTGAGTTACGAGTTTGGTGTACATTTGAAAAATTGTGGAATAGTTTCGCAACTCACGCCACCCGGAACACCACAGCGTAATGGTGTGTCCGAACGTCGTAATCGTACTTTACTAGATATGGTACGATCTATGATGTCTCTTACTGATTTACCGCTATCGTTTTGGGGATACGCTCTAGAGACAGCCGCATTCACGTTAAATAGGGCACCATCTAAATCCGTTGAGACGATGCCTTATGAACTATGGTTTGGCAAGAAACCAAAGTTGTCGTTTCTTAAAGTTTGGGGCTGTGATGCTTATGTGAAAAAGCTTCAACCTGATAAGCTCGAACCCAAATTGGAGAAATGTGTCTTCATAGGATATCCAAAGGAAACTGTTGGCTACACCTTCTATCACAGATCCGAAGGCAAGACTTTTGTTGCTAAGTTCGGAAACTTTCTAGAGAAAGAGTTTCTTTCGAAAGAAGTGAGTGGGAGGAAAGTAGAACTTGACGAGGTAACTGTACCTATTCCTTTATTCAGAAGTAGTACATCACAGAAAACTGTTTCTGCGACACCTACACCAATAAATGAGGAAGCTAATGATGATGATCATGAAACTTTAGATCAAGATACTACTGAACCTCGTAGATCAACCAGAGTGAGATCCGCACCAGAGTGGTACGGTAATCCTATTCTGGAAGTCATGTTACTAGACCATGATGAACCTACGAACTATGAAGAAGCAATGGTGAGCCCAGATTCCGCAAAGTGGCTTGAAGCCATGAAATCTGAGATGGGATCCATGTATGAGAACAAAGTATGGACTTTGGTTGACTTGCCTGATGATCGGCAAGCAATTGAGAACAAATGGATCTTTAAGAAGAAGACTGACGCTGATGGTAATGTTACTGTCTACAAAGCTCGACTTGTCGCAAAAGTTTTTTGACAAGTTCAAGGGATTGACTACGATGAGACTTTCTCACCCGTAGCGATGCTTAAGTCTGTCCGAATCATGTTAGCAATTGCCGCATTTTATGATTATGAAATTTGGCAGATGGATGTCAAAACTGCATTCCTGAATGTATTTCTGGAAGAAGAGTTGTATATGATGCAACCGGAAGGTTTTGTCGATCCAAAGGGAGCTAACAAAGTGTGCAAGCTCCAGCGATCCATTTATGGACTGGTGCAAGCCTCTCGGAGTTGGAATAAACGCTTTGATAGTGTGATCAAAGCATTTGGTTTTATACAGACTTTCGGAGAAGCCTGTATTTACAAGAAAGTGAGTGGGAGCTCTGTAGCATTTCTAATATTATATGTGGATGACATATTACTGATTGGAAATGATATAGAATTTCTGGATAGCATAAAGAGATACTTGAATAAAAGTTTTTCAATGAAAGACCTCGGAGAAGCTGCTTACATATTAGGCATAAAGATCTATAGAGATAGTTCAAGACGCTTAATTGGACTTTCACAAAGCACATACCTTGACAAGATTTTGAAGAAGTTCAAAACGGATCAAGCAAAGAAAGGGTTCTTGCCTGTGTTACAAGGTGTGAGATTGAGTAAGACTCAAAGCCCGACCACTGCAGAAGATAGAGAGAAAATGAAAGATGTTCCCTATGCTTCAGCCATAGGCTCTATCATGTATGCAATGCTGTGTACCAGACCTGATGTGTGCCTTGCTATAAGTTTAGAAGGGAGGTACCAAAGTAATCCAGGAGTGGATCACTGGACAGCGGTCAAGAACATCCTGAAATACCTGAAAAGGACTAAGGATATGTTTCTCATATATGGAGGTGACAAAGAGCTCACCGTAAGAGGTTACGTTGATGCAAGCTTTGACACTGATCCGGACGATTCTAAATCGCAAACCGGATACGTGTTTACATTAAACGGTGGAGCTGTCAGTTGGTGCAGTTCTAAACAAAGCGTCGTAGCGGGATCTACATGTGAAGCGGAGTACATAGCTGCTTCGGAAGCAGCAAATGAAGGAGTCTGGATGAAAGAGTTCATATCCGATCTAGGTGTCATACCTAGTGCATCGGGTCCAATGAAAATCTTTTGTGACAATACTGGTGCAATTGCCTTGGCAAAGGAATCCAGATTTCACAAAAGGACCAAACACATCAAGAGACGCTTCAACTCCATCCGGGATCTAGTCCAGGTGGGAGACATAGAGATTTGTAAGATACATACGGATCTGAATGTTGCAGACCCGTTGACTAAGCCTCTTCCACGAGCAAAACATGATCAGCACCAAAACTCCATGGGTGTTAGGATCATTACAGTGTAATCTAGATTATTGACTCTAGTGCAAGTGGGAGACTGAAGGAAATATGCCCTAGAGGCAATAATAAAGTTATTATTTATTTCCTTATATCATGATAAAGGTTTATTATTCATGCTAGAATTGTATTAACCGGAAACATAATGCATGTGTGAATACATAGACAAACAGAGTGTCACTAGTATGCCTCTACTAGACTAGCTCGTTAATCAAAGATGGTTATGTTTCCTAAGCTTGAACAAAGAGTTGTTATTTGATTAACGAGGTCACATCATTGGTTGAATGATCTGATTGACGTGACCCATTATATTAGCTTAGCACCCGATCGTTTAGTATGTTGCTATTGCTTTATTCATGACTTATACATGTTCCTATGACTATGAGATTATGCAACTCCTGTTTGCCGGAGGAGCACTTTGGGTACTACCAAACGTCACAACGTAACTGGGTGATTATAAAGGAGTACTACAGGTGTCTCCAATGGTAGATGTTGGGTTGGCGTATTTCGAGATTAGGATTTGTCACTCCGATTGTCGGAGAGGTATCTCTGGGCCCTCTCGGTAATGCACATCACTTAAGCCTTGCAAGCATTGCAACTAATGAGTTAGTTGCGGGATCATGTATTACGGAACGAGTAAAGAGACTTGCCGGTAACGAGATTGAACTAAGTATTGGATACTGACGATCGAATCTCGGACAAGTAACATACCGATGACAAAGGGAACAACGTATGTTGTTATGCGGTCTGACCGATAAAGATCTTCGTAGAATATGTAGGAGCCAATATGGGCATCCAGATCCCGCTATTGGTTATTGACCGGAGACGTGTCTCGGTCATGTCTACATTGTTCTCGAACCGTAGGGTCCGCACGCTTAACGTTAGATGACAGTTATTATGAGTTTATGCATTTTTGATGTACCGAAGGTTGTTCGGAGTCCCGGATGTGATCACGGACATGACGAGGAGTCTCGAAATGGTCGAGACGTAAATATTGATATATTGTAAGCCTACATTTGGATATCGGAAGTGTTCCGGGTGAAATCGGGATTTCACCGGAGTACCAGGAGGTTACCGGAACCCCCCGGGAAACATATGGGCCATATTGGACCTTAGTGGAAAGGAGAAAGGGGCTGCCCTAGGGCTGGCCGCGCGCCTCCCCCCTTCCCTAGTCCTATTAGGACTAGGAGAGGTGGCCGGCCCCCTCTCTCTCTTTCCCCCCCTTGAGGAATCCTATTCCAACTAGGATTGGGGGGGGGGGAATCCTACTCCCGGAGGGAGTAGGACTCTCCTGGCGCGCCAGGCTTGGCCGGCCAGCCCCTCCCCCTTGGCTCCTTTATATACGGGGGCAGGGGAGCGCCCTAGGACACACAAGTTGATCTACGAATCGTTCCTTAGCCGTGTGCGGTGCCCCTTCCACCAAATTCCACCTCGATCATATCGTTGCAGTGCTTAGGCGAAGCCCTGCGCCGGTAACACATCAAGATCGTCACCACGCCGTCGTGCTGACGGAACTCTTCCCCGACGCTTTGCTGGATCAGAGCCCGGGGATCGTCATCGAGCTGAACGTGTGCCAAGAACTCGGAGGTGCCGGAGTAACGGTGCTGTGATCGGTCGGATCGCGAGGAGAACGTACGACTACTTCCTCTACGTTGCGTCAACGCTTCCGCTTCGGTCTACGAGGGTACGTAGACAACACTCTCCCCTCTCGTTGCTATGCATCACCATGATCTTGCGTGTGCGTAGGAATTTTTTTTGAAATTACTACGTTCCCCAACATTAACAGCCCCGACCAATGGGGATTTTCCACGTGTAAAATCATCATTGGCTAGAGGAAACACATGTCGGCTCATCGTCGGGACAGATGTCATCCACTCACTAGACAGAAGGCGCCTATGATACGTCGACACATGGCACGGCCCAACAAGTTTAAATGGGCCGGCCCAACTAAAGGCCCACAAGATTTTGCGGACCATAATGGGCTGGCCCAGCTAAAGGCCCACGAGATTTTGCGGACCATAATGGGCTGGCCCAGCTAAAGGCCCACAAGATTTCGCGGGCCATAATGGGCCGACCCAGGTAAAGTCCCACAAGATTTTAGTGTGCCATAATAGGCCTGCCTAGGTAAAGGCAAACAAAATTCTTGCGGATCATAATGGGCCGGCCCAGCTAAAGGCCCACGAGATTTCGCCGACATTAATGGGCCGGCCCAACTGTAGGCCCACAAGATTTTGAGGACCCTAGTAGTCCGGCCCGTTAAATGGCTGCCATGTTTTGGGCCAAATGCCGACCCATATTTGATCCGGTCTATTAATGGCCTGCCATGCTCCGAGCCTAATAGTGGCCCATATGAGATCCGCCCCGTTAAAAGCCTACCACGTTCTGGGCCAAATTACGGCCCAGATTAGGTCCGGCCCTTTAAGAGGTTATGGGCCTAATTATGGCCCATATCAGATTTGGCCCGTCAACTGGACACTAAGATTTTGGGCCCACTTGCTAAAGGCCCACTTAGCAATTCGCCATGATATTAGTTTTGGCATGTTAAGGGCCCGTTTAACATTTCGGCCCCATATTAATTTCAGCCTGTTAAAAGCCCGTCATATAGTTGGGCCTAACTACGGCCGGGTTTGCATCCGGCCTGCTCGCAGCCGATATCTGATTGGGCCAAACAAGGACCGTGACAATTTTTTGGCCTGTTAAAAGCCCGTGATTTGATTCGCACAATCATGGGCCGGGGTTCATTTCGGGCTGCTGCCGGCCTGTGAGTTGATCGGCACGTTTCAGGCCCAACCTACATCGTGATTGCATGACGGCCCGATTATGTACCGTAATTTTACGGTTTGGCCGGTTTACTGCGAAGACAGGATATATGAACCAGGTATGTATGCAAGTACAGTGATACAAGACAACAGGTACTAACAAGAGCAAAGCAGCGGGCAGCATATTTGCGATATCCTGTCGTTCTTGTCAAACCGGAATTCTTCTTCGAGCAGATTTCCTGCAAAAAAGATCAGTAAGGCACATGCTGAAAAGTAGAAGTTCAAATTGTCATGTGATTTCGTAGACAGTACCTCATCCTGGGAACGAGACCAATGCATAACAAGGTTTTTCCATTCAATGTCTTCTAAATTTAGCACATGAGACTTCACCAGAAATTCGTTTATAGACTTTCCATCAGAGTGTGATTTCCTCAGGTAACACCGATACTGCTGCAATGCTTCCTTGAAAAGCACAAGAAAGCTTTGCTCGTCATGACAACAATGTAATGTAAATCATTGATGTGTTCAATCAGCAGAAAACAGGAAAATAATAACCATGAATAATAGCACTTACATGTAAGTTGGACAGGAAGATGTGAAAATGGTGTTTGTCTTCACAATAATCTTCCCATGATGGGAATATATGCACGTAGTCCCTAACAACATTGAAAGCATTGTCTTTTAAACTGGGAATAAATGGAATGGGGTTCCAATCTGCAGGAATTGGCCGTCTCTGCAGTTGGGATAGGTCTTCGGCCGGTCGACTTGCTGTACTTTTCGCTAGAGTGAGATTTTTCTGTGGTACAACTGGTGCTATGGCAAATGAAATCGGTATACCTTTTGCTGGAGTGCAGGTCCTGTGTGGTGGGGCTAGTGGTGTGGCCAGTGAAGTATAGGTACAATCTGCTCGAGTCGGTCCTACGTTTTGTGTCACTGGTTGTACAGCCAATATAAGTGGGGTGTTGTCTGATTTCTCCGGCACCACCACGTTTTTCAAGGACTTTGCTGGTGCTCCTTCAGGTTCGGCAATCACCCTCTTCCTTTTTGATGTCTGATGCACAAGAACAGCATTTGAGTGAAAAAACATGGTATGATGACCGATAGAATATGTATTGATAATGGATGGGCATGGCATCTCGACATATATGATGAGTAAACTAAGCAGATGGCGGTGCAACAAAGTAGAATAAATGCAAGATACACGCAATCAATAAAACCTTGCCAAATTAGAACAGACACCTTGATGGGTGAACAGGACAGGCCATCTGCCTTTGACTCCTTGTCGGTGTCAAAACCGGCGGATCTCGGGTAGGGGGTCCCGAACTGTGCGTCAAGGTCGGATGGTAACAGGAGACAAGGGACACTTTATTTTACCCAGGTTCAGGCCCTCTCGATGGAGGTAAAACCCTACTCCTGCTAGATTAATATTGATGATATGGGTAGTACAAGAGTGCATCTACCACGGGATCAAGGAGGCTAAACCCTAGAAGCTAGCCTATGGTATGATTGTGTATGATGATGGTTGTCCTACGGACTACAACCCTTCGGTTTATATAGACACCAGATAGGGTTAGGGTTACACAGAGTCGGTTACAATGGTAGGAGATCTCGAATATCCGCACACCTAGCTTGCCTTCTACGCCAAGAAAAGATCCTTCCGGACACGGGACGAAGTCTTCAACTTCATATCTTCATAGTCCCGGAGTCCGGCTGAAGGTATAGTTCGGCTATCCGAACACCCCCTAATCCAGGACTCCCTCAGTAGCCCCTGAACCAGGCTTCAATGACGACGAGTCCGGCGCGCAGATTGTCTTCGGCATTGCAAGGCGGGTTCCTCCTCCAAGTTCTTCAAGAAGATTATAAACACCACAGAATAGTGTCCGACTCTGCAAAATAAGTTTCCACATATTGCCATACAGAGAATAATATTAACACAAATCAAATCTGCTGACGTATCCCACAGTGCGTCATAACACTGCGGCCAAGCCTTCTATAATTTGTTTTCATCGTTCCACCTCAGCTCGTATAGCGAGGCGGTTTCCTTGGCACGTCTTGTCGAAGCAGAGATCGTGTGCCCCCCTTTAACGGGATTCTCATTAATACGGACGTGGGCAACCCAATCGTGCCTGTTGGCACGTCTTGCCTTAATTAAAGGTTAGTCCAAGACGGTTACGGGGAGGGCGCTTGATATTCTGCCTCTTATAGAAAGAGACCAAGGCCCTGTTCCCCGCTTCTATTCTCAAAACAAGTTCGCCCGTCGCCTCGAGTTCCAGCACCCTAAGCTTCCAGATTCCAAGCGCACCGGATCTTCGACAATGTCCGGCTCCGACCTCCAAGGCCGATGGATGCCCTCCTCTGTTACGGAGGAGGATGTATCAAGATTGAGGGAAGCTAGATTCCTGACCAGGAAGATTCCCCACAGGCTACCTGTTCTAGGACAGGTGATCCCTAGCCCTTAGCCCGGCGAGAGTGTGGTATTTATATCCCACTTCCTTCGCGGATTAGGCTTCCCCGTGGATCCTTTTGTAAGGGGGCTGATGTTTTATTATGGGCTGGAATTCCACGACTTAGCTCCAGAGTCCATCCTCCATATCTCCTCGTTCATAGTTGTGTGCGAAGCGTTCCTCCGTGTCACCCCTCACTTCGGACTGTGGCTCAAGACCTTCAAAGTAGAACCGAAGATAATCGAAGGATGCCATGCAGAGTGCGGAGGCGCTGTTATAAAAAGAAATGCCGACGCTCCATGGCCCGAGGGTGCTTTTCAAGAGGAGCTCGGCTTATGGCAATAGGAGTGGTTCTACATCACCGCTCCTCGGGGCACCGCATGGGTGGCGCCTCCGGCCTTTCGCTTGGGTCCCCCACCACGGTTAGCATCGTGGATTAACACGGGGTTAGATCAGGGCTTGCCCAAAGACGTTCCTCTGCTGCAGGGTTGCATTAAGGATCTCTTAAAGGGAGACTTTGACCTGGTCAAGGTGACACAAGTCATGCTGATTCGCCGGACACTGCCCGGCCAACGTCGCCCCCTTCGCTTGTGGGAGTTTAATCCGGAGGGACCACAAGCTCTCCAGAATTTTATGGGCGTAACGCCTGTGGATATGTATAAACTGTTCTTTGGATCACAAGAAATGACTCCGGATTTGACCGAGGATGCTGGTTTAAGCCGCAATCGCCCGGATACTCAAGTAAGTGACCTTGCGACCGGACCTTCTATCCGCATAATTAAATTGCTTTTAACAGCGTTTATCCTTTTAACAAGGAGTGGATAGCGAAGGCGAAGCTGATCAGGTGTCCGGCTCCCCTTCCCGAAACCAGGATGGATCCCGTGCTAGTCAGGATGCTGGAGGAAGTGCCTTTGGAGGGAAATAAGGGGGAGGACAAGGAAACCATGGCCTCCTCGAAAGAGGCCCTTCCGAAGGGGGGAATCGACAATTCCTCTCCTAAGGGAAAGAAAAGGGCCGCCTCTGATGACCCGGAGACCGTAGCCTCGAAGCGGGGGAAAGAATCCTTGCCAGAGAACCAAACGCCTGGGAGTCCCTCGGCCGAACTAAACCCAAAAAGGGACCAGCTCTCCAGCGAACCGTAAGTAGAGGAAGAGTTTTTCTTTTAAGAGAAATCCTTGATTTATATCTGGGAAATTTTAACCGAAACCTTAATTTGTAGTTCGGACCTCAGCCCTTCTCAGCAGAACTCGTCCTCGGGGGATCTTCTTCCGGAGATGATGGAGAGCGGAATGCCTCCTCCTTCTGTATTGCCTAGCAAGGCGGGCGATGCTGAAGTGTCATCACGGGGGATTTCTCTGGATCCGCTAAGGGCGGACGGTGCTGCCCCCCAAGGTTTACCGTGTCCGGCCTTTGAGGAAGGCCATGGGACGAGTCCGGCACCATCTGGTGTTCGGTCGGAGAAGCTAAAGACTCTGCTGGGGCGAGCCTCTGTCTCAGAGGAGCACCGTGCGTTAATAAGCACGGTGATTGAAAAGATTTCATCCGCAGAAAGCGGACTGCACGAGGCCGTCAAGAGCTTAGTGGCAGGCCTTGAGGTACGTTTTAAATAACGTATATTTGTGTTAATTGCGCATAAATAAAGTGCGCCCTGTATAGATAGTAGCCCCTGAGACTCTGTGCATCGTAAAGGTGTACGGCGCGCAGAGGATCTTAATCCCAGGTCCTTTAAGTGGCACCTTTATATGTAGGTGGCTGATTGTCTGGAGTCAAGCCGGACTTGTGAATATGCCGAACTAAAGCGACAACTGGATGAGGCAGAAGCCGACATCGTGCTTGTTAACAAGCGACTTGATGGTGCTCAAGGTATTGAAATCATTAGGCGATTGTTAGTAAGACGAGCTGAATGTCAATATCTTACTGTGTGTGTGCTTGACGCAGATGGTGCGGCCGCCGTGGAAGGTCTTAGGGCCAAACTCGCCCGAGCGAAGGATCAAGCCAGAAAAAGTGATGCGGCTGCCGTAAAAGCCCTTGAAGAGCTGAAAGCCGAACAGGCTGCCCATTGCCGAAGCAAGGATGAAATGGCTGATATGGCCGTAAAGTTAAAGAGCGCTACTGACCTTTGCAAGCTTCTTGAAGAAGAAGATCGAGCGAAGCAAACTAGCTTAGAGAAGGCTGTTGCTGACGCCAAGGATGCCCGCTCTATAATGAGAGCGGCGAAGGAAGAGCTGCGTCAAGCCGGACAGATTGCGGATGGAAAGCCCTTCTCGTTGCGGAGAAAATTTTGTGATCCGAAGTTTGCCCCGTTAAACCGGATGTGGAGTATAGAGGACACCTATCTGGATTTGGCGGCTAGTGCCACTGATGCGACCGAACACTTTCGGGATAAAAAGGATCATGAAGTGGAGAAGCTCTTTTTGTCGCAATTCATCAATCCAGAGCATCCGCTGGCAGTGGACGATCGCCTGGCCCAATGGGCCGAGCTGAACGTACTCGCCATGAAGTATGTCATGGATCGTCTGTGTCCGGGGAGATCGAAGCCGAAGAGCTATTTCAGCTTGGTGCAGCAATTGCTGGACGTGGTGCCACATGTCGATGCTATGAAGAGGTCAGCGTGCGTAGAGGGCGCTCGGCTGGCTCTTGCCCGTGTCAAGACATACTGGGCAGATATGGAGCCCACCACTGTTGCGTCCCGGGATTCGGACAAAAGCCGAACACCTGCCGAGCACTATTTTGAGGAAGTCCTCGAAGGCGCTCGCGTAATAGAGACGCAGTGCTCGAAGGATGCTATATTATGATAGCATATGTAATCATAAAACAGTATTTTGATAAATTGTAGTGGCATTTTTAGACTTGTGCCTTCAAGTATTAGGAACACCTCCTGTGCGGCCGTTTTAATATATATAAATTCTGAAAGATTGCAGTCGTTGGCTTCAGTCCCCATGCACATAGTGCGGGGGTGCGCGCAGAAGACGCATTTTCACACTTAACCCAACGTCTTGGTCCTACAAAGGAGGTGATAGCGCAGCGGGCGAGGCAACCGGACTATAATGCTTTAACACTTTCACTTAGCCATAGGAGCTTGACAGTGGGACTCTTTAGGTAGCCCTTTAGTGGCGAATGCGCTTTGCCCGAATTCGGAGCGCGTACGTGCCTGACCGGGAAACGGCCCTTCGTCAAAGCGGAGGGATTCGAAAAATCCCTATGAGTCATCGAGTGGCGACCAGTCTCGCGCTACATCATGACAATCGGTTTTCGGCTTTCTCTACTGAGGTGCTCACCCGGCCGAACCGGGGCACAATCGCAGTAGTTCTCCTGGTGCTACCTTAGCCGATAGAACGGAACGTAAGGTGGCCGAACTCAGGAGCCGGGCAACCCAACATATGACCAAAATCATGATTCGGAGCTGATGCATATAGTGCCAAAACTCGCGACGCCGGACACTCCCTAAGGTGTTCGGTCTTTATCAGTGCGGGTGAGACAACACCCTAAAAAAAGAGCCCCTAGTGTCCAGGTACGAGCAATAACTCGGGCGTGGCCACATGCCAAAATGCCAGCCTCCTCCTTGGTTATGGTAGAACAAACCAGGGGATGTATAGCAGCAAGAGATAGTAAAAAAGGTTTACGCAGGGTCTTATCTAAAAAGAAACCTTAAGACGGGTCCCTACTGCACGTCTGCGCCTGTGTCTCCGCTGTGTCGTGTCCTGGACGGGTGCCGCATGATGTTCATCTGTAAAAGAGAGGAACTGAATTGAAAAATGGGTTGTGCGGAATAAAAATATAATAAACAAAATATAAAGTAAAAAATATATTAAGTTGAGCTTTATTGTGTCTGCGTATAGCCCCTGGTATGGGGGCATATGGCGTTTATGAGCCTGCATTGATGACGGACTTGTGCCGAACTTTGTTGAGTCCGGGTCCGTGGCCTTTGATGAGTTATAAAAAAAAGTCTTTTGGATGGCGAGGCCACTTTATTGTGCGGCTGTTTAAGCAGTCGCGCAGTCCTCCGTTTGGAGGAGGCGTATTTTAGTGTGTTCCCTTTAAAGAGATGATGCCTCGTGGACCGGGCATCTTAAGTGTGAGAGACACGTAATGCGGTATGGCGTTAACGCGAGCGAAAGCTTCGCGTCCCATTAGTGCTTGATAGAGACTTGAAAACGGGACTACATGGAAAGTCAACTTTTCATGACGGAAGTTTTTGGGAGAGCCAAATATGACCACAAGCCGGAGAAAACCCATACAGTGGGTGTCCGGGCCTGGTGCTACCCCTTGAAAGGTGGTTTTGCTGTGGCGGATTCTTGTTGGGTTTATGCCCATGCGGCGGATTGTATCCTGATATATCAGGTTTACTCCACTGCCTCCATCCATAAGGACGTTGGTAAACTGGAATCCATCGATTATTGGATCTAGTATCAGGGCAGTCCGGCCTGCGTTTTTGATATTTCTAGAATAATCTAGCTGATCAAAAATGATTGGCTTTAGTGACAAGTGGCGGGACTTCTGAGGGGAAAGTTTGATTGTACGTACCTTTATGGGTGCCATATGTTTTGTGACGTGAAGTAGGTTCACTGTTTTGACTTCTTGTGGGAAGTTCTTTTGTTTCCTGGTACTCTGCCTTTGGGGTTCGTCCTCTTCTTCACTTGGTGTGACGAGCCCCTTGTGTTCGGCGTTAAGCTGTCCGGATTGTTTAAAAACCCAACACTCTCTGTGGGTGTGATTGGCAGGCTTCCCAGGAGTACTGTGTATCTGACCTATTCTGCCCAGGATTCTATTTAAGCTGGACGGATCATCCCTGTTATCCTGAGGGGATGTTTTTGTTTGATTTTGCTGTGAGCTTTTGAATCCGGCATTGACTGCCACGCTCTTCGGACTTTTTCCTTTGATTCGGCGACGATCCTTATTTCGTCGTGGTTTTCCGTTTCCATCCCTGATTTCGGATGTACTTGGGTTGCTGGGGCTGCGCCTTGCCAACCAGCTGTCCTCTCCTACGCAAAAGCGGGTCATGAGGCTTGTGAGTGCGGCCATTGTTCTTGGCTTTTCCTGGCCGAGGTGTCTGGCTAGCCATTCGTCTCGGACATTATGCCTGAAAGCTGCTAAGGCCTCGACGTCCGGACAATCCACTATCTGATTCTTTTTAGAAAGGAATCTGTTCCAAAACTGTCGCGCTGATTCTCCGGGCTGTTGAGTTATGTGAATGAGATCGTCTGCATCCGGAGGGCGGACGTAGGTCCCTTGAAAATTTGCTCGGGAAGCGTCCTCGAGCTCTTCCCAACTTCCAATTGTGTTTTCGGGAAGGCTTTTAAGCCAGTGCCGAGCTGGCCCTTTGAGCTTAAGGGGTAGATATTTAATGGCGTGGAGATCATCTCCTCTTGCCATATGTATATGGAGGATATAATCCTCGATCCAGACTCCGGGGTCTGTTGTTCCATCGTACGCCTCTATGTTGACGGGTTTGAATCCCTCTGGAAATTCGTATTCCAGGACCTCGTCGGTGAAACATAGGGGGTGTGCGGCGCCCCTGTATTTGGGTGTGCCGGATTCTGATGATGGCTTTTTTGCATTGCTTGCGATGGCTTGCTTTCTTGGCCCATAAATGGACCTGGCTGGGCCATCATGCGAGTCTTTAATTGGGTCGCATGCCGCATTGAATGCGGCACCGTTTGCCTTTTTATGGTGGCCGTGTGGTCGCCTATCCGACCGTATGGCTTTTTTATTTCTCGAATGCGAGGGCTCTAGGGCCTCTTGAACGAATTCAGGCAGTAGTTTTCTCTTCGGATAGCTTTTAGAGCGGCGGCTGCCGCCGTATTTGTCTGCGGTCTTGATTACCTTGCTCCATCTTATTCTGAGTGCATCTTCCGCCGTCTTTAGCTTCCGCTTCTGCTTTTTCAGGATGCGTGCTGTAGCAACGAGCCTTTCGTGGAGATTCTTCTGCTCCGTGGTTTTATCCGGTGTGAGATTGTCCGGAGTTCTGTTATGGTCGGGGGAGGGCTGTCTGTCCTCTCTATCTGAGTTGCCCTGTTCGGACGGTTGCTCTGAGGCGCGCTCGTCATCTACTGGCTCGTCCTGCTCTATTGCTGGGTCTTGATCGAGGCGGGGCTTGGCTCGGCGTTTTCGTCGTCGCTTTGATTGCTTTTCAGAGGGTTTGTCCCTTTTTTCGTCCCCTTTTTTCTCGTTGTCGTTTCCTTTAGGGGTATCCACCATGAGTACATCATTAGGTGGGGTGGTGGTCCAGCGCCTTATAGGTGCTGGTTCGTGTTCGTCTCCGTCTTCGTCATCCATACCGTCGAAGTCTTCGGATCTAAAGTCAAGCATGTCGGTTAAATCATCGACAATGGCTATCAAGTGGGTGGTGGGTGGGTTTTGAATTTCTTCGTCGTCCGAATCCCAACCTCGCAGACCATAGTCCGGCCTGGGCTCTCCTGATAAAGAGAGAGACTTGAGAGAATTCAGGATATCACTGAAAGGTGAGCACTGAAAGATGTCCGCGGCGGTGAACTCCATTACAGGCGCCCAATCAGATTCGATCGGCAGGGGCGCGGAAGGCTCGGAGTTCGGAGAAGAGTCCGGCTCCTTGGAGTCCAGGGCCGTGCGGAGTACGGGGCTGGCGTTTGGCTCGATCGCCTTTGAGATCGCATCCCCTGAGGTGACGTCCAACCGTTCATCCTCAGAGAACGCAACGGGCTCCGAGTCAAAGATCGGGGACGGAGCGTGTGCGGCCTCCAGGGTGCTATTCGGAGGCAGAGCTATATCATGCCCCTCGAAGTAGCGCGGCGCGCTTGGCTGTGGCTCAAACCCGTCGAAGATCAAGTCTCCGCGGATATCAGCCGTGTAGTTTAAGCTTCCAAACCTGACTTGATGGCCAGGGGCGTAGCTTTCGATCTGCTCCAGATGACCAAGCGAATTGGCCCGCAGAGCGAAGCCGCCGAAGACGAAGATCTGTCCGGGGTGGAAAGTCTCACCCTAGACCTCATCATTGCTGATGATCAAAGGAGCCATCGGACCTAAAAGCGACGACACAGAGGAACTCTCAATGAAAGCACCAATGTCGGTGTCAAAACCAGCGGATCTCGGGTAGGGGGTCCCGAACTGTGCGTCAAGGTCGGATGGTAACAGAAGACAAGGGACGCTTTATTTTACCCAGGTTCAGGCCCTCTCGATGGAGATAAAACCCTACTCCTGCTAGATTAATATTGATGATATGGGTAGTACAAGAGTGGATCTACCACGAGATCAAGGAGGCTAAACCCTAGAAGCTAGCCTATGGTATGATTGTGTATGATGATGGTTGGCCTACGGACTACAACCCTCCGGTTTATATAGACACCGGATAGGGTTAGGGTTACACAGAGTCGGTTACAATGGTAGGAGATCTCGAATATCCGCACACCTAGCTTGCCTTCTACGCCAAGAAAAGATCCTTCCGGACACGGGACGAAGTCTGCAACTTTATATCTTCATAGTCCTGGAGTCTGGCTGAAGGTATAGTTCGGCTATCTGAACACCCCCTAATCCAGGACTCCCTCACTCCTCGAGGTTAGAATAGTCATTAGGATGATATTCTGAACAAGAATCAACAGGTGGTGAGCGTACGAGTTTCATTGCTTCCAGAATGGCACTCAATGCCTTGCTGCCAATTTTGTAAGTCATTGCAGTGTTCCACAATATTCTTCTGATGCGCGGATTCTGATATTCACTGTAATTGCGTATAATATCTGAGAACCATGAAAACATAAATAGTTGTGAGATTATCTTTGTAATGCGGATGGTATTCTAATATAGGGGCGCCCCTGTAAACACTTGTGTGCTATCACTGGATTCTGATGAGAGAGCTCATGTGTGCTGTAATATGGTGCATGCATTTATATAATCTGTCACAAGTACACAAAAAATAGGCTCCAGAAGTAAGGATAGCTGGCAGATGATAGGTTCATAATATACTGTATAGAGAGTTTATTGCCAAACCATGATAACAAGAGCACGCAACAACTAGGCATATCATAGTGTACATAACAGGGGTACACCATAACCAGGATATATAAATTGGGAAAGTGGAACTGGCTGGAAATTACGGTGTTGTATTGCCGCTAGTAATTGACAGCCTATCGATCACGTAAAGGCCAGCTCTATCAGCTGTTGACTGCTGATGTCCCTGCTCCCCTTCCTGACAAGGAACATACTGTGCTTCCCATACATAACACCGCACGGGCTGCCGGCCGAACCACCGGCCCCATCGCCTGTGTTCCTCCGCCACCCCTGCCCCCACCCGCGTCGAGTTTTCTTCGTTCGACGAGGCCCCACCACCGCCCCCCACAACCACCGTCCCCACCCGAGCCCCTTCGATCGCACCGGCGAACTCCGGCGAGCTCTGAAAAATTGACTGACCCAATTTTGAAATTTAGTCTACTGTGATTTAACTATTGTGGAATATAAAAGGGGAAAACCATAAGCATTGCGAGGATGGTGTTGAGCGTGCCATGGTGGATCTGAAGGTGCAAACCGGACAAAGGCAACTGCGCAACCAAGACAAGAAATCAGAGTAAAGCAGCGGCGATCTATTTTCTTGCTGCGATAAATAAGTTGAGCAGATACGAAAGAGTACAGCCTTTGGTGCGGCGCAGTGTACGCATCTGCTGAGAATTTGACGGTGTTGCGGTAGTGATGGCTGTCGGCGGCATGGAAGCAGATCTAGGAGGGTAGACGGTGGCGGCGGGGCGCGGTGGACGAGACGTTCGTAGGAGCGGCGCCGGCAAGGTGGGCGACGACGGGGATGAAGCGAGAGGACAGGATGCAAGGATCTTGATCCGAAGCCGTGGATGAGTGAGGTCAATCTCTTGTAATGGACGGCAGCGTCGGGGTATCAGCTCCGGCATGGTGGAGGAGGACGGCGGTGGATGGGGTGGCGGACGGCGGCGGACGGAGGAGGGTGGGGTGGAGAGGGTGTTTTGGCGCCCACGGAGTATGAATTGGGAAAATGGAGGTAGAGAGGAAGGGGGGAACCATGTATTCAGGGCGCGCTTGTCTCAAATGCGAGGACATTTACAAACTTAGCCCCCATTTCAAATTTCTACTACATCACAGCAACACTAGTCGGTTGGGGATAGGACAATAATCTCGCATACAATATTTGCCGACGGGAGTTTGTTTTTGGCGCCCACCGTGTATGAATATGAATCGGGGAGGGAGTCGATTTCGGCCGAGGACACACTGTGTTTTGGCGCCCACCGTGTATGAATCCGGGTGAGAGGCGGTTACATCATGTTTGGGTGAAATTACAAACCTACCCCTATCAAAACCTATAGAAATCCAGCATATAGGCTCTGCGTGGTAGGGATAGGCAGTAGTGATTTCCATCTCGCAGATTTTGGTTTCGGGCGGTTACCGCGACTTTCTCCACTTCGTTCAAATTTTGTAGAGTGCACGTTTACTGTGCCAACTCAATTCGAATCCCGTTTGTATTCTATTTTTTTCGGGTGGGATCCATTTTCAATTGGAATTACATTCTATATACATCATTTTTTATATATACTTTCAAAAGCACAACAAAGAATTATGCTCCTTTATATGTATAATATGATTTATAAATACAACGATCTCGAAATCTTAAGGTTGAATTCGAAAATATTTAACCAAATTATGTTCTACTAAAATGTATGGATCAGTAATATCTACATATTAAATAACATAGATGTGCGTGAATTCATATGAGTATGGATGTTTGATAGATCAATTTTGGTTCGAGTATGGATTACATGTATCATCATCTCGAATTCAAATATTTGAATCCCTTTTTTGTTCACTCCTTTCACGCCCATCTCTCTCGCATGCATGCTCCTTCAGGTAGCTATCACTCTCTTTTCTCCAGCTCACCCGCACGCTCACTTCATGTTTCTCCTATCCTCGCAAACATGGTCTCTCGACGTCTCCCTTGAGAAGTGTCACACTCTCCCTATCATTATACATTACACGGTTTTCATTATCTCTCACGTCTCTACTGTTCTCTGGTATCACTCGGTACCTAAGCTTTCTTTTTCACCGCCAAACACACAGTCTCCACTCGTCTTTCACTTTGTCTTTCTCTCTATGGGATTCTCTCACACACCCTATATGTCTCTGCATATGACTCATACCACTAAAATTACTCTCTCTATCTCTCCAGTAGACACACCATTTGTTGCGGTCTCCTTTTCATCTCCATCCCCGACTGACATTATTCATTTGTTTACCGATCAGGCAACCCCGACTACCGTCTCCTCTCTCTCTCTCTCTCTCTCTCTCTCTCTCTGTCACACACACACACACACAAAGACACACACACACAACTCCTGCTTCCACTCCCATTCCCGACTACCGTCTCTCTCTCACACACACAAAACTCTCGCTTTTGCACCCCGACTCGTATTTCTCTCACAAACATTTATCGACTAGCTAGCCTCTAGATAGGTTTATACACCCGCACACTCGTGCTTCCAGCATCGCATACATGTCTCTCTCCCGCTCCTTGTATCTATGTAGATTTTTCTTCCCTTCTTGAGACACGCCCTCTCGATCGTGCACACACGCACTATCGCCTCATTTTAAGCTGATACCTATCGCACACACACTCCTTGTGTCTTTGTCTCACATGCACTCCATCCTCCTCCACTCGCCCTCTCTCTCTCACACACATGGGATTTTTGCAACAACTAGCAAGATGCCCATGCGTTGCACGGAACATCAAGATGCATTTGTATGAGTAGTTTATCTTGTGGGGGAAAAGGATGAATGAGGGAAGGCCTTATTTGCAAATGTGGAGAGGGGTGTGGGTATATTTTTGCATAATTGCCATAGTTTCCTTCCTATCCGTCAGATATAGATCGGACGACCTATATTGCAGGATGGCAGGCACACGATCATCACCGACAATGCTTATTATAAGAGTAGGGATAAAAATAGAGTTGGTGATGATGGTGGGCCTGCTATCCTGCAATGTAGGTCATCTGATTTATATATGACGGATAGGAAGGAAAATGTGGCAATTTACCCGCACTCTTCACCACATTTGCAGATAAGGCCTTCCCTCGTTCATCCTTTTCTCCCACAAGATCTTGATGTTCCGTGGAACGCACATGCATCTTGCTAGTAAGAGTAGAAATTAGACATATACCTCTTCTCGAATATTGAAACCAACAACATTCCTCCCTTATCTCATCAAAACCGCCAAAGGAATATATTTTGAGTGAAACATAACATATTTTTAGTGATATACGTATTTCAAAGCTAGACTTTTTTTTCTATCAAATCAGTGAATATGTATTAATTAATCTACTTTGATCATGTGGCAACGCATTGGCACATTGCTAGTAGTTATTATAATTTTTTGGACACCAGCCAAACGATGGAGTACATATACGAAGAGAAGAGGCGCACGCGCGCAGTCGGCCTCTCGCTGTCTCGCACACATGAGTGTTACGTAAAGGCGACATTAACAAATAAACCCTAAAATCCTAGGGGCACGATTGCTGCATTCGCGGGTACCGGGTACGTGGTGGAGCACCTTTGTAGGAATAGTCAGCTCGCGTGATAATTTGATCCATAGGAGCTGATGGTCGGGACCACAGGTGAACGACTTGGAGCGCGGTGGCTCGCCAGTTGCCACAGATCGACTAGCCACGTTTAAAATATCATTTTTTAGCGGGGTTAAGAGTTCCGATTTTCAATGGCGCATTATAAGTAAGTAGTTTTTAGAATGATTGGTATGGAGCAAAAATGGAATTCATAGTACTACGTACCTCCTTGGCGTATGGTTGTATGGTTTGTTTTTTTGCGATGGAGGTTGTATGGGTTTATGTTGCGAGATGTTGAACCTAGTAGTTCTACGGCAAATACTATGGTTTATATTTAGATGCTGGTTTTCTTTAATGAAAATCGGAAGGGGAAACCCTTCTTCGATTAAAAAACACTACTACCTCCATTATGGTTTACTAGTCCCCATCGTACTTTGGGTCAAAGTTTGTCCATGACCTTTACTTGTAAAATGTGAATGGAAAACGAGATTTTGTTATACCCAAACAGAAAAGGACTGGAGGGAGTGATTGCTCTGACACGAACGCGACCTCTCATAGCGCAGGCATTGAACCGGCGTGCTGGCCAAGAGGGCCGCACTCGCTGCAGGCCCGGCTAAGCACGCCTCCTCGCTGCGTGCAAGCAGCTTAAGACTGCCCCGCCTGCCTTCATTGAATCCGCGCGTGTGCCGGCAACACGTCCTTCCGCGAGCCGGCGGGCATTTTAGAACACAAAAAATGACTAAAATATAATTCATTTACGCATGGTCTTGACTTGTTGTGCTCGCACTGGTAGCAGGAACTAGTAGAGGATTTTCTTTATTTATAACTCTCCTCACATCTTTTTTGGCTTTGAAGTGAATCATGGTTGTCGACATTATGTATGAATGTGCAGATATCTGTGAACATGAGTTTGATGTGGAAGTTGAACTTGGAATGTCGGGCTTGCGCGTGAACTATACCATGTCCAATGCTTCGTCTGTTATTGTTTGGAAAGTAATTGTTGTTATTACATGACCCGAAAAATAACATTTTGTGCCACATCAGTAGATGCACGGACATCACAACAGGCATGCTGATTGGATAAACATTTGAACCTAGCTATTATGAAGTTGTATTGACAACAATTTTAGATAGCAGGAGACGCCTAGCCTGCTCTGGCTCTGCTAGCTTATTTCTGGCTTCTTCCATCTCTTCTTTGGCTTGGGTGAAGAGAGCATCTGATTGCTCTTTTCGCTTCTTCAGGAACTCGGCTACATTCTCAAGGGCTGTTGCATGCTTTCTTTCAGCCTTTACTAATGCCACGAGGACACGAACAACTGACGACTCCACCTGGCTTGTGTGTAATCCAGCATCATCTGGGAATTTGCACGTTGTGTCTAATCCAGCATCATTAGGGAACTGGCACCTTGTGTGTAATCCAGCCTCATTTTGGAAACATGATCTCGAGGCTGACCATACTTCCCTCCTCGCAGGAACTGCATCCTGGCATGAAGTTACTTCTTTTTTAGATCAATACTCAGAGCAACCTAGATCCATTTAGTAGAAGCCAGATAAACAGAACTAGGAGAAGTGAATTCAAAAGGAAAAAAATAAATAAAAACAGACTACAAGGTGAGAACACCCACTTCCTACATCAAGCTAAAAACAAAAGCATTAGGACGATTAAGACTCTTCTTATTACACATCGAAGAACACCACGCCTAAGAGAAACAGAAACTACAACATATACACATCGAAGAACACGAGGCTACACGAAAGTAATTGAAAGGGTGTTACTTACCAAACCTCATTTATAGGTTCGGTGCAACTCCTCTTTAACTTGCCACGCTCCTTGAAGATGTCCAGAATATCCCGTGTTTGGTCTTCATTGCTCCTCTGCATGTTCGCACTCGTGGTTTTAAAATCTCCACATGGCAAGAAAAATATACTACTAGTAATACTCGCGCATCTTGTGGGCAACATTAAAGCACTCGTCTACCATGTTAGAGCATCTCCAACAAGATAAACTACTCATACAAATGCATCTTGATGCGTGCAATGCATGGGCATTTTGCTAGTTGTAAAAACCTTTCCATCATTTGCCACACTACTGGTTGCAGATGAAAAACCTACCCAAGCACAGCGCGATACAAGAGCAACACACAATTACAAGTTGATATTCTGTTGGACAATGGAGGCTATAACCAATTACTTTTACGAGAACAATAGCACCCAGGAAACTTGAAGGGTAGGTATGAACAAAATTGGAACTGCACATGTACTGCTAAGTGATTCAATACACACATTACCAATCGAGGAGGAGAACGATGGCTGCGGCGGCCTCTGTGAGTCATGGTCGGCAACTTGAGTCAGTTCATTGCCCACGACGGTGGTACTTCTGCGCTTGGCGTCGGCTTCCGGGAAGCAGATCCGAGACCGTGGAAGACGATGCCGGGGAAGAGGCTCCGTGTACGACGACGATGGTGGACCGGCTCCAGTCCGGCGTACGAGGTCGTCGATGAGGCAGATGCACTGCGGTGGATGAGTGCGTCGAAGTAAAGGGGAGGAGCACGAAGGCTCCGGTGCCGTGGAGAAGTCTATTTTGTGGTGGCGATAGAAATTGGGGAGTATTCAGGTGTACTACTCTGGGTGCTGGGGTGGGGTTGGCTGGGTAGGGTGAACCTGAAGTTATGAAAACAGCCCCCTACCAAGCGTCATCCGTAGGCCTGTTCCGAAGGCTATGATGGTAACTTCCCACTGCTCGAATCAGGGTCGCGGGAGATTTTCCCGCCGACCTCAAAATTTTGTGACACTGGACTCCCCGTGTGGCGTGTTGAGTGATTCGGCTAAGCAACTAGCGACTAGTAGTAGTAAACTCTGCATATTAGGTTTGACTGAAGTCAAACTTCCTAAAGTTTGACCTAGTTTATAGAAAAATATAAACATTTACCATAACAAATATGTATGATGTGAAAGTACATTCAATAATGAATCTAATGGTATTTATTTGTTATTGTATATGTTAATATTTTTTGTTATAAGCTTTCTGAGAGTTTACAAAACTTGACTTTGACCAATGCTAATACACGAACTTAAATAAAAATGGAGGGAGTACACATTTGTTTTCTTAGTTTGTAGTGAACTGATCATTTGTTGAAATTTTGAAATAAATATATTAGGCTATTGCCATCGAATTTAATGGTCTATACAATTCAATAGTTACAATCATTGTCGAATCCCAAGATGTATACAAGGTCTATAGTACTTAACAACATGCTCAAACTCATATAATCCCAGTCAAATGAGAATCTAAATGCATTTCATAGTTATTACTTTGTAGGATGCAACAAGAACAACCATAACTCTACATCAGCCATTATAGAAGAAACATTTTGACATATCCCAATGTGTGAATGAAACGTGTAGAGAGAGCTTTTGAAGATCGAACAGATAGGGCGGGAAAGATTGTATGTATGTGGACGAGAGAGTAGGAGACAAACCTAACGAGAGAGAGAGAGAGAAAGAGAGAGGAAGAGAGAGGAAGAAGTTAGGTCTGTGAGAAAGATGCATACATGTAATATACATGAGATGCGTGTGCATCTGGATTCTGTATACGTGGAAGGAGAAGAGACAACATGTTTGATGAGAGAGCAGGAAAAACATGGACGAGAGGGGAAGGATCTCGTGGGTTGAGGGATTGACAATTTTGTGCGGGGGAGAGAGGGATTGGTAATTTTGTGCAAGAGAGAGAGAGAGAGGGTGGGGCGAGGAGTCAGTCAGCTGTCGTCACATCACCCTGCTTCCAAATGACCCCGCATTCTCTAGCGCGGTGTGGTCGCCGTCTTCGATCTGCTCGTAGCCTTCTTTGAAGATTGAGGTGTTGTGCATGTTGGGGTGCAAAGAAGCACAAGCGAGAGTGGTCGCCGTATAACCTTGGATGGGGATGAATTGTGTGCTCGGGGGAGTGTGTGTGTGTGTGTGTTGTGCTGCGCGCGCGCGGGTGTGTGTGTGTGTGTTGTGCTGCGTGTGTCTCTCTGTGTGTGTGTGTGTGTGTGATATTGAGAGAAAACAAACCTAACGAGAGAAATGGGTATTCACGAAGAGATTGTGCGGGCCTTGAGGTGGGCCGGGGCCGGGTGAGGGTGTCAAAATGTGCGTGTTGATGCATGTGTTGCATGCGACCGTGCGAGGGTCGGACGAATCGAGAGAGATGATTGTTGTGTTACGGATGCTCCTCTCTCTGTCTCTCTATCTCCCTCTCTCTCACACACACACACACAAGTAAACTAGAAGACTGTTCTCTCATGTATACACCACGTATCGGCATCTATCTATGCCTCACTCATGCATGATCATTTGCACATTCACACCTCTCTATGTCTGTATCACACGCACACCGTCTCCACATTGCCCTTCCGCCACAACACACATATGGACACATACACACGTTCTCTCTCAGTCACACACACAAAATCAATATTAAAAAAACTAGGGCGCACCTAAAACGTCCAAATCCAAATAAACATGAACTGGAGCTAAATTCAAATATATGGAAATATTGCAGCGTCAAGAACTTTCACAGGAAAAAAAAGCTGAGTAATGTTCGAGGATTGTTTTTACACACAAAAAAAAGGTTCGGTGGATGTCCTTCGAGCGCGACACGATGACGCATCGTTCGATCGACTGTGCGGCCACAGTTCACGCGCTTGCATAGGATTCGGTATCGTGGCTGTGCTACTAACTAATAAAAGCGCTGCCTAAGTCTAATGTCTACGTGTACTAGTACCGTTTTCTTTTAAGTTTGACCAACCTTATATATAAAACTAAAGTAAGCTCCCACACGCGCACTCATCAATATGCCGCCGCCGCATTTGCGTGCCGGGGTTTCCTGGGCTCCCCGAGCACCTATGTGGACGGAGCCCCTTCTTGGTTCGGCGGGGGGCGGAGGTCGTGCAAAGAGCGGATCGAGGCGAGGCACGCGGGGGAAGGTTTTTACCCAGCTTCGGAGCTCTCCGGAGAGATAACACTCCTACTGCTGCTTTGTGGATTGTATTGAGTTCTTGCTCGGGAGCGCCGAGTGCTACAGTACACTCGAGCAGCTAACGAGACCGAGCGCTCCTCTGAGGATCGATCCCCTCCCCTACGTTGTGCATGGGCCTCCTTTTATATGTTCAAGGGGTCTCCAATAGGTGGCAAAGTAGGTAAGGGCAAAAGTGTAAATATGCTGCGGTAGGTACAACTGCCTACACAGCGTATCGTACCTAACCCTGACGGCAGGGGACAAAGGCATTAAATGCCCGTCTACGTCGCCCAGACAGTGTAGAAAAGGGACCGTCAGGGGTGCCATCGCTCGCCACGATGGCGATCCTGTCAGCGCTGCATGCCATAGTGTACCCCTAGCTGCACAGCCTCCCGCCACGTACGCTGGGAAGGGTCCCGGAGCGACACATAGGTGGGTGAGCTGGAGCGCGGGTACAGAGTGGCTGCTTGCCGCGGCAAGTGCCTTTCCGCGGCCGTTGTCTTGTCGCGCCCGGGAACTTGTCGCTCGCCGGGTCCTGCCGGGAAGCGTGGCGCGCTGCGGCAGGTTCTTTGAGATGCTCTTGTTGGGCTTCCCGGCAAGCTCCTCTTGCCGGGGTCTTGTACCTTGAATGGCCTTCCCGGCAAGCTCCTCTTGCCGGGGACTTGTCTCCTTGACTTAAATACTTTGTTCTCGAATGGCTCCAAAGGAACCATAGAGAGCCTTGGTGATTATCTGGCGGGTCTTGCCGCGGGGTGCTGCGACTGCCCGTGCACAAGTTCGGGATACTAGAGTACCCCTACTTTAGTACACCGACAGGAGCCCCCGGGCCTGGGCCATACACGGTGCCGAGCGTTGTTGGGCCAGGCCCAAAACAGGGCACGGGCACGCACGGCCTGGGTCGCGTTACACCTTGCTCCGCATCCACCACGCCCTCCCGAACGGCACGCGTCGATTGCGGTGTCGTGGGGGAGGTCGTGGGTGGTTCCTTTACTCGGAAAGGCGAAACGTCCGCCCCCATCCCTCCTTATAAGCAGGGGGAGCAGGGGCAGTTCGCCCATCTGCCCGTTGCTGTTCCTTCCTCGAGAATCTCCGCCACTCCCCTTCTTCCCAAAGCCGAAGGAGAGCAGAGCCCCGTCCCTATTGCCACTAGCACCATCAACTCCGTCGTCCTCCTTCTCCATTCCCGCCATGGCCCCGAAGGCTGAGAAGGCGAAGTCGGCTGAGGCGCAGCGGCTCGCGGCGCTGCGAAAGGAGCGGGCGATCTTCCCTCCGAGGCTCGAGGCAGCAGAGCTGAAGGAAGACTTCTATCTCTTCTGGTCGACGGGAACGCGGGCGCATCCGCGCACGAGGGTACTCCCAGCCACTGCTTGGGATAAGTATCCCACCGGGTATCCCTTCTTCGCCTTGTTCTTCTACTGCGGGTTCTGCCCGCCTTTTTCTGAATTCTTTTGCGATGTCATGAACACCTACGGGCTCCACCTTCTTGATTTCACCCCCAATGCTGTCCTGACCATGGCAGTTTTCGCACATCTCTGTGAAAACTTTGTCGTGATCCATCCAAACGTAGCTCTTTTCCGCCATTTCTTTTCGCCTCGGGTTGAGAAAGGAGAGCCTTTATCCGGCAGGATCGCCTAGATCTCGAAGGCCGGCAAGAAAGACGCTTATCTGGAAGGAGAGTTCCGCAGCAAGTGGGAGGAGTGGAGGGCTGACTGGTGTTTGATTGTCGAGGAGAACCCCCAGCCGTTTATTGCTCTGCGCGAAACCCCAGTAGTGCGCGGCGGCGATTGGAGTAGCCTGGCTTCGGAAGACGACAGACTGAGGATTGCCGTCACCCGGATCCTGCGCCTCAGGCTTGCCGGGCTTACTGTAGGAGCGTTTGGTGCAGATTTCCTCCGCCGCCGCATTGCCCCCCTGCAGGAGAGGAGGAGACCCGCCTGGGAGTTCCAGAATGCGGCGGATATCATGAGGTTGCGGCCGGGCCTCAATTTTAACTTCACTGTCATGGAGCTCTACGCGACGCTCCAGGAGTTGTTCAAGCACGACCCGCAGCATCCCGAAGTGTTCAGGTTGCCGGGGGGCGTCGTTCCGCTGTGCAACAACTCCGCGCTCGACCGCATCCGTGCAACAATGCCGCTGCGCGATTCGCACGGAATTGATCCAGCCTGGATAGAGCCTGCGGATGATGTCGTTCGGGCGTTCTTCGACAACTTGATAGAAGTGCCGGTCGACGCCGACGAGACAAAGGGCCTCACCCGGGACACCACCGACGACGAGCTCAAGCGTATCGCCACCAGGATGGAAGAGGCGACGGCAGCCGCCGCTGCGGGCGAGTTTGGGTTCACCATGGAGGAAGCAGAGGCAGCCGAGGCGGCAAGCCTTGCCGACCGAGAGGAGCTTGCCGGCGAGAGGAGGGCCGCCGAGCACGACGTCGGGCCGAGCGGGCCTGTCGAGGACACGAGCGGCTCGTTGGAGATCGGCTCCTCTTCCTCTTTGTCTTCGGACAGCCTGCCGCAAGTAGAGACTCCGGCTCCGCAAGCAGAGCCCCCGGCTCCACCAAGAAAGCGTCTTTGCAAGGCCGGGGATGGAGCGGAGCGGCGGGCGAGTCAACCCCCGCCGCGCCGCACGACACGCTCCACCATGGCAAGTTCTGTTGCCGCGGGAACACCTCGCGCTGCAGCGGTAACTGGGGCGGGGTCCTCTCGGCCTGCCGCCCCAGCTCCCGCCAGGCGGCCAAGAGATCCCACTCCCCCGCCTCCTCGCGCCGGAGGTGGGCCAGGCTTTGACTTCTCCGCGCTCAGCTCCGACGAGGAAGAAGAAGAGTAAGATCCTTGTTGTATTTGCATGTCTTCAATACTTGCTGTGTTGTATTGTATCTCATTTGCCTTACTCTGAACCCATCCCTTTTTAGGACGCTGGCCCAGAGAATGGCAAAGAGGGCCAAGGTCCCGGTGATCATTATCAAGGATGACCCCTCCGTGGGAGCAGGGGGTGCGCCCGAGATAAACTTGCCGGACCCGACGGCTGTTCTTCAGAGCAGCCCCCAGCGCAGCCCCCAGCGTAAGTATATGGTTTACTTCCAGCTGTTAGGCGTGCACGGATACTCTTTGCTTGCTGATATCTGACCGTTGGCTTATGTAGGAGCAGAGCGGCTCCACCAGGAGCGCCCGGAGGCCACCCCCGACATGCCACCTGCTTCGACTACGCCGCCAAGCGAGAATTCTCCGGTAAGGGAGAGCTCCCCGGCAAGGGAGAAGTCCCCGACGAGGGAGAGTTCCCCGGCTAGGGAGGAATCTCAGTCAAGGGACGGTACCAGCGAACCCCCGATAGCGGAGATCCCCACCACCGAGCCTGGTACATGTACTCCTTGCTTCTAAACCCCCCTTGGGTTCTTCTTTTTGGATATTTGCTTGACTTTTGTTCTTTTTCCGGCCGTCAGATCCATCCACTGTGGAGCCGATGGAGACCGAAGTCGTTATTGACGACACCACTGCCATCGAGGAGACGGCCGGCGCTGATGATCCCGCCGGCGAAGAGGCCGCCAAGGCTGCCGCCGCAGCAGCTGACGAGGGGTCCGGCGATCACACTGACGACCCTGGGGCCGCAGGAGCGACAGGTGCTACACCGACCGCTGATCCTCCTGCCGCTGCCGCAGCGTCAGGCTCCAAGGAACCCCAGCCAAGTGTCTACTTGAAGGCAGGCGCTGGCATCTTCATCAACTTCCCCTGGGCGTCAACGTCCAGGGCGCCAGTCGAAGGAGAAAGCTTCGACGTGGAGGTGCTTGCCTCCGCTGGGCTGGTGTTGGTCAACACACCAAGTAGCAGCAGCGACGAGCCCGAGAAGGAGCGACTGCTGCGGAAGCTGGTGTCGCTCTACCGTTCTCGCCATGTCAAACTGGAGTCCCGCGAAGCGCTTGTCGCGAAGGCGGGGGTGGACGTGGAGAAGAGCGCGGAAGAGCTCCGAGGCCTCAACCAGGCAGCTCTCCAGTCGCTGGCGGCGGAGCGGGTGCAACTCGATGAGGCGCAGAAGGCTTTCATCCTCGAGAAGGCAGAGGTTGCAGAGCAACCGCGGCTCGTCGCCGAGGAGTTATCCGCGCGGGATGGTGAGTTGGTGCAGCTGAAGGCCAGCCTGGACAGCCACGAAGAGGAGCTTGCGGCGCGCGAGCGAGCACTCGCGGAGCCCTCAAGGAAGCAAAGGACGTTGCTGCCGCTGCCGAGGCCGCCAAGAAGGAGCTGGAGGCGAAAGTGGCGCAGCTGGAGACTAATCTCAAGGCGAGCGGTGAGGCGCTTGCCGCGCTCAAGCATGAGCGCGAGAAGGACGCCTACACGTTTGGCGATATGCAGGGCCGTCTCGCCGAAAAGGTCAAGGAGCTTGACGCCGTCAAGGACTCCAACGTTGACCTTGAGCGGAAGCTGGCTACTTTGACCAAGACGCTAGACAGCGCCAAGGAGCAGGAGGCGGCCTTGAAGAAGGATATCGAGGCCGACCAGGCGCTGCTGGAGAACATCGCTACCACCCAGAATGAGTTCAGGGGAACTGTGGAGCGGTGGACGGAGGGTCTTGTGAGCGCTGCCGCAGGCATCGACAAGGAGTTGGCGTTGCTGGGGGTGGAGGATCTCGGGTATTCCTCTGACGAGAGCCTCCCATCTAGCGCCAAGCTCACCTTGTTATTTAAAGGCGTGGCGACGGCCCTCCAGCAACTCCGGGAGAGGATCCCAAAGCAGCTGGCCGACGAGTCCCGTGAGATCTGTGCGGGAGCTCTCAAAAAGGTGCTGATGAAGGTGGCCTTCCGCAACCCAGGCCTCCGCCTCGCTAACGTCCTCAGGTCCCTGCCGCCTGAAGCTGATCTGGAGGAGCTTGAGACCCTCGTCGCACCCATTGTGGACAAGGTGAGCGGGATCAAGAGGGTTGAGGGCGACCGCGCGTACTAGGCCGCCTATTTTCTTCTTTTCTCGTCGCCGCTGGTCATGTTATAAAAACAGTTTATTAGATCCGCGACAAGCTATCTTGTAATATAACTTTGTTTCATGTTACGATTGCAATGCTATTCCCTTTACTCGATTCCTTCCTTTGTATGTTTTTGCCCTACGCTTTTAGGGAACCTGCCGGCGTAGGCACCTTTGCCGCGAGGGCTGAGTGCGGGACGTCAGCAGCCTGCTGGCGGTGCCGTTACCGACAAGAAACCTTGTCGCGACTAGTCGCAACTCGCTTAAGTTGCTGAGTGAACTCGAAACAAAGTAAGGGCGCGACTCTAGTCGCGGCACACTTAAGCTGTTGAGCGAACTCGAGCAAAGTAAGGGCGCAACTAGCCACGAGCTGGTTCCTTCGCACACGGGTTTTCCATACAAAGCATGGGCGTTCAAGGAAAATAACTTAGAGTTAAAAAATCTGATTGCTCAAACTTTGGCACTTAGCTTTTTTTTTGTCGTTTGCTCCCCGGCAAGGCGAAATTTTTCCTGAACGGCGCCGGGTCCATACCATTATCTTCCCATCCCCCCCGGCTAACTTGTGGGCGAAAAATCCTTCCTTTCCTTGAGAAAAAGAAAAGAGAAAACAATAGTATGGAGCCTTATGGCTTGTTATTGCTTACCGAGGGGGGCTCGCTGCACAAAGTGTCAGACAATTTATGCAGAAAGGCATGAAATTGACAGGGTGTGCGGAGCACGTGAGTCTTATTTATGGTGAGGGCCTGGGCCTGGCTTTGTACAAAGGATTACATGCAACAGCGGCAAGACTTGTACAAAATGGTGGTTGCCGAACAGGGTCCGACAACCGCGCCTTAAGGGTAAAACTTACGAAGATGCTCGATGTTCCAGGAGTTGCTCACCGGAATGCCATCCTCGGTCTCAAGGCGGACAGCGCCAGGCCTCGTGACTCGTTTCACCCGATAAGGGCCTTCCCACTTCGGCGTCAACTTGTTGGAATTCTTGGCGGAATGAACACGCCGAAGAACAAGGTCGCCTTCCTCGAGACTTCTGGCTTTAACTTTGCGGCTGTGGTAGCGGCGCAAAGCTTGCTGGTATCGAGCAGCTCGTATAGCAGCCTGAAGACGGTCCTCCTCAAGGAGCAGCGCGTCATCTCGCCGCAGCTGCTCTTGCTCAAGCTCATCATAAGCAAGCACTCGAGGTGACCCGTATACGAGTTCCGTGGGGGTAACTGCCTCTGCTCCATAGACTAGAGCGAAAGGTGTTTGGCCAGTGGCTCGATTTGGCGTCGTCCTGATCAACCAAAGAAACACCGGCAGCTCCTTGATCCAGTTTCTTCCGCACTTGTGCAGCCTGTCGAAAGTCCGGGTCTTGAGTCCACGCAGCACTTCAGCATTTGCCCTCTCTGCTTGACCGTTGCTCCTGGGGTGAGCAACATAAGCGAAGCAGACCTTGGTGCCAAGGTCTTGGACGTACTGCATGAAGTTGCGACTCGTGAATTGTGTACCGTTGTCGGTGATGATCCTGTTAGGGATTCCGAAGCGGCAAACAATCGACATGAAGAACTTGACTGCTTATTATGCTGTCACCCCCCTCACTTGTTCCACTTCTGGCCGCTTTGTGAACTTGTCGATTGCGACGTACAAGTACTCAAAGCCCCCGGCTGCTCGGGGGAAAGGGCCAAGGATGTCGAGCCCCCAGAACGAAAATGGCCAGGATAGAGGGATTGTCTGGAGAGCTTGAGCTGGTTGGTGTATCTGCTTGGAATGGAACTGGCATGCTTCACACTTGGTTACTTGTGCAGTTGCATCCTGGAGGGCTGTCGGCCAAAAGAAACCTTGCCGGAACGCTTTGCCGGCAAGTGCTCTGGCGCCAATGTGATGACCACATATGCCTCCATGCACCTCTGCCAACAGCTTCTGTCCATCTTCCCGGGGAATACACTTCAATTTCACTCCGTTGAGCCTTCTTCTGTACAGTGCGTTGTCAACGAACTGGTACATACTAGACTGCCGGGCTACTCTTTCCGCTTCTTCTGGCTCTTCGGGAAGTTCTCCTGACTGGAGGAAACGGACGATCTGTTGTGCCCATGGTGGAGCCTGTGGCTCGACAACAAGGACTAAAGGCATATCTGCTGCTGCGGGAACATCCGCTTCTACGGCGAGAATCCGCGGTTCAGCCGGAGCTTGATGATCCCCGGCAAGTTTGCCAGAGCGAAACTTGTCGGGAGCGTCTGCTTCAACAAAACAAACCTTGGGGCTTGTCGGAGCAGACTGCTCCTCAACACTCTTGGCGTTGATCTTGGGGACCTTCTTGGCGGTGGCTTCGGGAAGCTCAGCCGGAAGATAGTCACCAGAAATCAACTTCCTCTTCCTACTCTGTCCAGTTGGTGGCGTCACGGATGGTTGAGTCAGCTTGAGCACAAAGATCCCTGGTTCCACAGGTAACTTAAATGCCGCATACTTTGAAAGGCCGTCAGCGATGTCGTCCTGAGCTCTAGGAACATGTTCCATCTGTAGGCCGACAAAGCGCTCTTCCAGCTTCCTCACTTCATCAACGTAAGCTTCCATCAACGGACTCTGATAATCCTTGTTTACTTGGCGGACGACAAGCTGCGAGTCACCCCTGACAATGAGCTGCTTGATCCCAAGGACTGTCGCGATCCTGAGACCGGCGAGCAATCCTTCATACTCTGCAGTATTGTTTGTTGCTTGCTCCTTGGGAAAGTGCATCTGGACCACGTACTTGAGGTGCTCTCCGGTGGGTGCGACAAGCAGCACGCCAGCACCGGCGCCTTGTAGCGAGAACGCGCCATCAAAGTACATCAGCCACTCTTTGTTTGCTTCCTTGACGGGGATGCTCGTCTCTGGGGTTTCTTCATCAGGTGTTGGCGTCCACTCCGCTATGAATTCTGCCAATGCTCTGCTTCGAATAGTTGAAGTGTTCTCAAACTTGAGGCCAAAGCTCGACAGTTCCAATGCCCACTCAACAATCCTGCCTGTTGCTTCTGGATTCTGCAGTATCCTCTTCAGCGGAAAACGAGTGATAACTGTGATCTCATGTGCTTGGAAGTAATGGCGCAGCTTTCTCGAGGCCATAAGAAGGCCGAAAAGCAACTTCTGCACACCAGAGTACCTCGACCTAGCCCCCTGCAGAAGGGAACTTACAAAGTAGACTGGGCGCTGCACCATTTTCTTCTGTATCCCTTCACACATCTGCGCAGATCTATCTTCGTCGGGACCAGAGCTCGTCGGGGAAGCCCCTTGCTTGTCACTGGACGCGCTTGCCGCAGTTGCTGGCTCATCATCTGCCTCTCTCTCCGCTACTAACGCAACACTAACCACTTGATTGGTTGCCGCCAGATATAGCAGCAACTTCTCTTATGGTTTAGGTGCGACAAGTATTGGAGTGGAGGACAGGTATCTCTTCAAGTCCTGCAGCGCAGCCTCCGCTTCCGGAGTCCATTTCATTGGACCTGCCTTTTTCAAGATTTTGAAAAACGGCAGGGCGCGCTCAGCAGACTTAGAGATAAACCTGCTGAGAGCCGCCACGCAGCCGGCAAGTTTTCGTACATCCTTGACGCGCTTCGGTGCTTCGATCTGCTCAATGGCCTTGATCTTGTCGGGATTGGCTTCAATCCCCCGCTGGGACACAAAGAACCCGAGAAGCTTTCCGGAAGGGACTCCAAACACGCATTTCTCGGGGTTGAGCTTGAGGCTAATCTTACGCAGATTTGCAAAAGTTTCTTCTAGATCTTGAATCAGAGTTGACTTGTCCCTGCTTTTGACCACTATATCATCCATGTAGGCTTCCACATTTCTGTGTATTTGCGGCTCAAAAGCAGTATGGACGACCCTTGCAAATGTTGAACCAGCATTCTTCAAACCGAAAGGCATTCGTACAAAACAGTACGTGCCACATGGAGTGATGAACGCGGTTTTCTCCTCATCCTCTTCTGCCATGAAGATCTGATGGTATCCTGAGTATGCGTCAAGAAACGAAAGCAAGTCGCATCCGGCTGTGGAGTCGACAATCTGGTTAATGCGCGGCAAGGGAAATGGGTCTTTGGGACAAGCTTTGTTGACATCGATGAAGTCGATGCAAAGTCTCCATTTCCCGTTCGCCTTGCGCACGACTACAGGATTGGCCAACCATGTAGGATGGAGCACTCCTCTGACGAGGCATGCTGCTTCCAACTTCTTGATCTCTTCGGCGATGAACTCTTGGCGCTCCACCGCTTGCTTCCTGACTCTCTGCTTGACGGGTCGCGTGTGAGGACAGACGGCGAGGTGGTGCTCGATTACTTTCCTGGGAACGCCGGGGATGTCAGACGGTTGCCACGCAAACACGTCGACATTTGCCCGCAGGAAAGCAACGAGCGCGCTTTCCTATTTAGGGTCGAGAGTGGCACTGATGGTGAAGGTACCACCAGTGCCGTCCTCCTTGGCGGACACCTTCTTGGTTGCTGGTGGAGCTGCCATTGTCTTCTTACACTTGCCGGTGGAGCCCGATGGTGCGTCCTCGACGGTAGCGCAGCACTCCAAAGAGGTGCGCTTGCCGGAGTGGCCATCGGAGCTCTTGCCGGACTTGGTCTTCTTCTTCTCCCTGGGAGCTTCAGCGGCGAGTGTCTCGTGATCCGCCGCGGCTGCTGCTTCCCGGTAGATCTTGTCGGCACAGATGAGAGTGTCTTTCTTGTCGCCATGTACAGAGATGACACTTATCGGGCCTGGCATCTTCAGCATGTTGTACGCGTAGTGAGAGGCCGCCATGAACTTGGCGAGCGCTGGAGGGAAGTCTAGGAGCAGTTGAGCTCGCGCTAGAGCTTCTGCTGGGGTGGCGGGTAGCGGTGGCGAACGGTGCGAGGAGCGGGATATGCTCGGGCTCCCAACGATATTGGAAGGAGCAGTATTCCGTCCAGGCGACCGTGCCTCGCTCGCGCCAGCACGTCGGCGTGCATGTTGGCCTTGAGCGTCCCAGGATCCGCTAGCTCGATTTGGGTCCAGCGAGCGTATGGTACCGTGAGTACCACGACGCTGTCGGTCCCGCGCCTCTTGAGATGGGCGCGGTGCGTCCACGGACGCCCGGTCGTCGTGGGAGCCGACTACGCCGCCAGCGGGCAGCGCGGTCTTGTCCTTGGACTTGTTGGCACCATGGGCTCCCTCGTTGGCGCCCGTTCCACCGCCGGCGTTCTCCCCGCCGGCCGTTTGCTGCGGCGGCGGTGGATTCGACGTGGACGGCGCAGCCGCCTCCGAAGCCTTCTTCTTCGGCGGCATGTCGATGAAGTCGATGAAGATTCAGCTCGCGTGAACGCCGGATGAGGTTCACACAACCTCGACGCCCCCTACCTGGCGCGCCAGACATGCCGGGGTTTCCTGGGCTCCCCTAGCACCTATGGGGACGGAGCCCCTTCTTGGTTCGGCGGGGGGCGGAGGTCGCGCGAAGAGCGGATCGAGGCGCGGCACGTGGGGGAAGGTTTTTACCCAGCTTCGGAGCTCTCCGGAGAGATAACACTCCTACTGCTGCTTTGTGGATTGTATTGAGTTCTTGCTCGGGAGCGCCGAGTGCTACAGTACACTCGAGCAGCTAACGAGACCGAGCGCTCCTCTGAGGATCGATCCCCTCCCCTACGTTGTGCATGGGCCTCCTTTTATATGTTCAAGGGGTCTCCAACAGGTGGCAAAGTAGGTAAGGGCAAAAGTGTAAATATGCTGCGGTAGGTACAACTGCCTACACAGTGTATCGTACCTAACCCTGACGGCAGGGGACAAAGGCATTAAATGCCCGTCTACGTCGCCCAGACAGTGTAGAAAAGGGACCGTCAGGGGCGCCATCGCTCGCCACGATGGCGATCCTGTCAGCGCTGCATGCCATAGTGTACCCCTGGCTGCACAGCCTCCCGCCACGTACGCTGGGAAGGGTCCCGGAGCGACACATAGGTGGGTGAGCTGGAGCGCGGGTACAGAGTGGCTGCTTGCCGCGGCAAGTGCCTTGCCGCGGCCGTTGTCTTGTCGCGCCCGGGAACTTGTCGCTCGCCGGGTCCTGTCGGGAAGCGTGGCGCGCTGCGGCAGGTTCTTTGAGATGCTCTTGTTGGGCTTCCCGGCAAGCTCCTCTTGACGGGGTCTTGTACCTTGAATGGCCTTCCCGGCAAGCTCCTCTTGACGGGGACTTGTCTCCTTGACTTAAATACTTTGTTACCGAATGGCTCCGAAGGAACCATAGAGAGCCTTGGTGATCATCTGGCGGGTCTTGCCGCGGGGTGCTGCGACTGCCCGTGCACAAGTTCGGGGTACTAGAGTACCCCTACTTTAGTACACCGAAAATGCGCATGCCGGTGCCCGCCTACTCCGGCCAACAATTTCTCGCCCATCCCCGCCGTGTCGCCGCCATCCCTGTGCCATGAAGCCGAAGGCTCGCCCGCTCACGTCGTCTGCAGTCCCTCCTCGCGATGCCGCCGCTGCCAAGCACGCGAGCAGCTGGTGGAGCTGCGTCTATACACGCAGCGTACGAAGAGGAGGACGAGCGCGTGCTCCAACACGCCGGCGAGGAGGAACTAGTGTGTCATTGTCCTCTTCGCCTGCGCGGAGGAGGCGTGCATGGTGGCTGTTGCGGCGGAAGCCGGTCGCGCGCACGTCGAGCCCGCAAACCGGGTGCGGACGCGGAATCTACCTTCGAGACCTTCAATGCCACGTGGATCCTGCAATCTGAAGGAGCAATTTGGGTCAGTCGACTCATGTGAGCCGTTTGATGCAACATGGATGGCTAGAAGGGCTTCTTCCACCTCTTCTGCCATCTTCTTCCTTCGCTCTGTCGAACTTCTTTCACAAATCGACTAACCCAAATTATACTACTAGTACGAACATATTAAGTACAGTAGGAACACGAAGATACGAGAAGTAGTACCAACTTCAAGAAGAACAGTAGTAAGACATAGTACTAGTACTACTGTACGTACTAAAGAGTTCAAATAATGAGAAAGAACATAAACATAGTTCTGCTGGGGCCTCAGCACAACACACCCTTGAAAATAAACTAATAATCAACTAGTCCGCTTGACACTTTAGTAGAACCAGCATGAGCGACGGCACAGCCACCTACTTGGAGTCCGAGTCCATGTCCTCGACTTCGTCCTCGTCCATCTTCCTCTTCCTCTTCGCCGACGCTTCCTTGCTTGAACCAGACACTGGGATCTGCTTCTTCATCCAACCCTTGTAGATATTTAAACAAAGGTAGGCATCCATTGCTGCGTATAGGTGATAACCCACAAGTATAGGGGATTGCAACAGTTTTCGAGGGTAGAGTATTTAACCCAAATTTATTGATTCGACACAAGGGGAGCCAAAGAATATTCTCAAGTATTAGCAGCTGAGTTGTCAATTCAACCACACCTGGAAACTTAGTATCTGCAGCAAAGTGTTTAGTAGTAAAGTAATATGATAGTGGTGGTAACGGCAGCAAAAGTAAAGACAGCAAAAGTAATGTTTTTGGTATTTTGTAGTGATTGTAACAGTAGCAGCGGGAAAGTAAATAAACGTAAACTAGTATATGGAAAGCTCATAGGCATCGGATCAGTGATGGATAATTATGCCTGATGCGGTTCATCATGTAGCAGTCATAACATAGGGTGACACAGAACTAGCTCCAATTCATTAATGTAACGTAGGCATGTATTCCGTATATAGTCATACATGCTTATGGAAAAGAACTTGCATGCCATCTTTCGGCCTACCCTCCCGTGGTAGCGGGGTCCTATTGGAAACTAAGGGATATTAAGGCCTCCTTTTAATAAAGAACCGGAACAAAGCATTAGCACATAGTGAATACATGAACTCCTCAAACTATGGTCATCACGGGGAGTGGTCTCGATTATTGTCACTTCGGGGTTGCCGGATCATAACACATAGCAGGTGACTATAGACTTGCAAGATAGGATCAAGAACTCACATATATTCATGAAAACATAATAGGTTCAGATCTGAAATCATAGCACTCGGGCCCTAGTGACAAGCATTAAGCATAGCAAAGTCATAGCAACATCAATATGAGAACATAGTGGATACTAGGGATCAAACCCTAACAAAACTAACTCGATTACATGATAAATCTCATCCAACCCATCACCGTCCAGCAAGCCTATGATGGAATTACTCACGCACGGCGGTGAGCATCATGAAATTGGTGATGGAGGATGGTTCATGATGACGGCGGCGACAAATCCCCCTCTCCGGAGCCCCGAACGGACTCCAGATCAGCCCTCCCGAGAGAGATTAGGGCTTGGCGGCGGCTCCGTATCGTAAAACACGATGATTTCTTCTCTCTTAATTTTTTCTCCCTGAAAGCCAATATATAGAGTTGGAGTTGGCGTTGGAGGGTTTGCAGGGGGCCCATGAGGTAGGGGCGCGCCCTAGAGGGGGGGCGCCCCCACCCTCGTGGACAGGGTGTGGGCCCCCTGGTCTTCATCTTTGGCGAGGATTTTTATTGTTTTTTCTAAGGTGTTCCGTGGAGTTTCAGGACTTTCCGAGAATATTTTCTTTCTGCACATAAAACAACACCATGACAATTCTGCTGAAAACAGCGTCAGTCCGGGTTAGTTCCATTCAAATCATACAAGTTAGAGTCCAAAACAAGGGCAAAAGTGTTTGGAGAAGTAGATACGACGGAGACGTATCAACTCCCCCAAGCTTAAACCCTTGCTTGTCCTCAAGCAATTCAGGTGATAAACTGAAAGAAAGAAAGAAAAACTTTTACAAACTATGTTTGCTCTTGTTGTTGTAACTATGTCAAGCCAGCATTCAAGTTTTCAGCATATATCATAACTAACCACATTTGCAATAATTCCCAGGTCTCATAATTACTCATATCAATAGCATAATCAACTAGCAAGTCATAATAATAAACCTCGGATGTCAACACTTTCTCAAAACAATCATAATATGATATAACAAGATGGTATCTCGCTAGCCCTTTCTGAGACCGCAAAACATAAATGCATAGCACCTTTAAAGATCAAGGACTGACTAGACGTTGTAATGCATGGTAAAAGAGATCCAATCATAGTCACACCCAACATAGATTAATAGTGATGAATGAAAATGACAGCTGTGATCTCCAGCTAGTGCTTTTTAATAAGAGGGTGATGACTCAACATAAAAGTAAATGGATAGGTCCTTCGCAGAGGGAAGCAGGGATTTGTAGAGGTGCCAGAGCTCGGTTTTGAAATAGAGATAAATTGCATTTTGAGCGGTATACTTTCATTGTCAACGTAACAACTAAGAGATGGCGATATCTTCCATGCTAAACAAATTATAGGCGGTTCCCAAACAGAATGGTAAAGTTTATACTCCCCCTCCACCAACAAGCATCAATCCATGACTTGCTCGAAACAACGAGGGTATCCAACATACATCAGGTCCCAGGGGGAGTTTTGTTTGCAATTAATTTTGATTTAGTTTGCATAAATCATGAGGCTGGGCATCCCGGTGACCAGCCATGTTCTCGTGAGTGAGGAGCGGAGTCCACTCCTCTTGAGAATAACCCGCCTAACACGGAAGATAAGGACAACCTTGGTTGATACATGAGCTATTCGAGCATACAAAACAAAATGTTTATTTGAAGGTTTAGAGTTTGGCACATACAAATTTACTTGGAACGGCAGGTAGATACCGCATATAGGAAGGTATAGTGGACTCATCTGGAATAACTTTGGGGTTTAAGGGATTGGATGCACAAGCAGTATTCCCGCTTAGTACAAGTGAAGGCTAGCAAAAGACTGGGAAGCGACCAACTAGAGAGCGACAACAGCCATGTACATGCATTAAAATTAATAAACATTGGATGCAAGCATGAGTAGGATATAATCCACGATGAACATAAATATCGTGAAGGCTATGTTGATTTGTTTCAACTACATGCATGAACATGCGCCAAGTCGAGTCACGTAAATCATTCAAAGGAGGATACCACCCCATCATACCACATCATAATCATTTCAATAGCATGTTGGCATGCAAGGTAAACCATTATAACTCATAACTAATCAAGCATGGCACAAGCAACTATGATCTTTAATTGTCATTGCAAACATGTTTATTCATAATAAGCTGAATCAAGAATGACGGACTCATCATATTTACAAAAACAGAAGAGGTCGAGTTCATACCAGCTTTTCTCATCTCAGTCAGTCCATCATATATCATCATAATTGCCTTTCACTTGCACGACCGAATGGTGTGAATAATAATAAGAGTGCACGTGCATTGGACTAAACTGGAATCTGCGAGCATTCAAGAAACAGGAGAAGACAAGGCAATATGGCTCTGGGTTAAATCAACAATAATGCATATAAGAGCCACTTCAACAATTTAATCATGGTCTTCTCCTAATGACCCCAAAAGAAAAGAAAAAGAAATAAAAACTATTTACACGGTAAGCTCCCAACAAGCAGAAGAAGAACGGGAAATATTCTTGGGTTTTCTTTTTTTAATTACTACTACAGCAAGAAAGTAAACTACTACTAATTTTTTTCTTAAGGTTTAACAAACACACAAGAAGAGAGCAGGAAAAAGAAAATAAACTAGCATGGATATTACAGTGAAAGAGTAAGCACCGACATCTAGCAATGAGTGTGTGTGAACATAAATGTAATGTCGGTGAGAAATATGTACTCCCCCAAGCTTAGGCTTTTGTCCTAAGTTGGTTTATGGCCAGGGATAACCTGGCGGATACCCGTAGGTGTAGCTGGGGTCATACTGCGACGAGGAATAGTTGGGATCATACTGATGTGCAGCGGTTATCGCCTGCTGAGCTGCAGCATGGAGTCGGGCTGCCTCAGCTCTCCTCTCATACTCATTTGCCTCCTCTCTAGTAATAGTATATCTTCCTTTTGTCTGTGAATCAAAAAGGGCAGGAGCAGGGAGAGTAACATGGACAACATGTCGTTTGTTAAAAATTAAACGATATAAAAGAGGTGATTCGGGTCTCTCGACCAAATGATGTGAGGCCATGGAGTCATAATCTAAATATGCAGTGGGCAACTCCGTATCACCCTCACGGATGTCTATCTCAAGAAAATTAGCTAAGCGGGTTGCATAAATTCCTCCAAAGAAATCTCCATTATGTCTATTATGATGCAACCTACGAGCTACAATGGCTCCTATATGATAAGATTGGTCTCCTAACACATCACTCCTAAGAATGCTAAGATCAGGGACACACATGTGACATGCTTCATCCTTAGCATTTATGCATCTACCGATGAAAAGAGCAAAATAATGTATAGCAGGAAAGTGAATGCTCCCTATGGTAGCCTGCGTTATATCTATAGATTCCCCTACAGTTATACTGGCAAGAAAGTCTCTAAATTCAGATTTAGGGGGATCCCTAATATTGCCCCATGATGGAAGTTTGCAAGCGAGAGTGAAATCCTCTAAGTCCATTCTATAAGTTTTATCATAAAGATCAAACATGACTGAAGGAGAATTACGCGAAGATGAATACTCAAACCTCCTCACAAATGAACTTGTGAGATCATGATATTGGGGCATTTGTCAGCCTCAAAATCCTCAAGACCGGCATTGCGCAAATATTATTTGAATTCTTCTTTAATTTCCGCACGGTCCATAAAATTCTCCGACGGCCATTCGCAAGGCCGTACGGAGGCGTCTCTTGGTGGATCCTCGTCAGCATTGCGCATAGCAATCCTAGGTCCTTGCTTCTTAGAAGAACCACCTTGGAACATCTTCCTAAGCATATTGTTTTTCTCTTAAAAATTCTGAAATTTTTAGTAACTTCAAACAAAAGTGGACCAACTTCAGTAAAACTGATAGCAACTACTCCTACAAGTGCCTAGAGCCTATATCAAGCATTAGAACTACTTGGAACCATATAAATTTGACATGCAAGCTCAAGAACATGGTCACCTATGCAGCACAAATTTGCAAAGAATAGATAACTAGAACAAAAACTAATTGGACCAATGGAGGAGTCACATACCAACGAACAATATCCCCAAGCAGTTTTGCGAGAGGTGCTTTGAGCAAGGAGGTCGAAAATCACAGCAAAAGTGGCTGCAACTCGTGCTTGAGTTGGTTTTTTGGGTTTGTGTGGGACAGAGGAAGAAGATGAGTGCTGGTATAAGTGGAGGAGGGCCACCATGGGCCCACGAGGCAGGGGGCGCGCCCTAGAGGGGGGGGGGGCACGCCCACCACCCTCGTGGCCAGGTGGCAGCTCCTCTCATGGTAATTTTTGCATAGTAAATCTTCAAATATTCCCGAAAAAATCATATTAAATTGGCATGTCATTCTGAGGACTTTTATTTTGGAGATATTTGTATTGCACTGATAAGACGGGAAACAGACAGAAAAATACTATTTTTACTTTATTTCTACTAATTAATAGAAAATATAAAGAGGGTACAGAAGGTTGTGCTTCTAGTTTCATCCATCTCATTGTCATCAAAAAGAATCCACTAACAAGGTTGATCAAGTCTTGTTAACAAACTCATTCCGATAATCATGAAACTGGAGAAATTTCGAATAACACTAGGTTACCTCAACGAGGATATGCACATCCCCAATAATAAGTATATCATATTTCTTTTTGACAGTAGGAAGAGGAAATTCAAAACCTCCAAATATAATCGATGGAAATTTTCCAATAGAGTTGATACTGTGGACTTGAGGTTGTTTCCTCGGAAAGTGTACCCTATGCTCATTGCCATTAACATGAAAAGTGACATTGCCTTTGTTGCACTCAATAACAGCTCCTGCAGTGTTAAGAAAAGGTCTTCCAAGAATAATAGACATACTATCATCCTCGGGAATATCAAGAATAACAAAGTCCGTTAAAATAGTAACATTTGCAACCACAACAGGCACGTCCTCACAAATACCGACAGGTATAGCAGTTGATTTATCGGCCATTTGCAAAGATATTTCAGTAGGTGTCAACTTATTCAAGTCAAGTCTACGATATAAAGAGAGAGGCATAACACTAACACCGGCTCCAAGATCACATAAAACTGTTTTAATATAATTTCTTTTAATGGAGCAAGGTATAGTAGGTACTCCGGGGTCTCCAAGTTTCTTTGGTATTCCACCCTTAAAAGTATAATTAGGAAGCATGGTGGAAAATTCAGCTTCCGGTATCTTTCTTTTATTAGTGATGATATCTTTCATATATTTAGCATAAGGATTTGTTTTGAGCACATCAGTCAATCGCATACGTAAAAAGATAGGCCTAATCATTTCAGCAAAGCGCTCAAAATCCTCATTATCCTTTTTCTTGGATGGTTTCGGAGGAAAAGGCATGGGTTTCTGAACCCAAGGTTCTCTTTCTTTACCATGTTTCCTAGCAACAAAGTCTATTTTATCATAACGTTGATTCTTTGATTGTGGGTTATCAAGATCAATAGCAGGTTCAATTTCTACATCATTATCATTACTAGGTTGAGCGTCATCATGAACATCATCATTAGTATTTTCATTAGGTTCATGTTCATTACCAGATTGTGTTTCAGCATCAGACATAGAGATATCATTTGGATTATCAGGTGGTTCAGCAATAGGTTCACTAGAAGTTTGCACAGTTCTATCATTTTTCTTTTTCTTCTTCTTAGAAGAACTAGGTGCATCAATATTATTTCTCTGAGAATCTTGCTCGATTCTCTTAGGGTGGCCTTCAGGATACATAGGTTCCCGAGTCATTCTACCAGTTCTAGTAGACACTCTAACAGCATAATCATTTTTCTTACTATTCATTTCATCAAGCACTTATTTTTGAGCCTTAAGTACTTGTTCTACTTGAGTGGTAACCATAGAAGCATGTTTGCTAACAAGTTTAAGTTCACCTCTAATATTAGCCATATAATCACCCAAGTATTTAATCATATTGGAATCATATTTCAATTGTCTACCAAAATAAGCATTGAAATCTTCATTTTTGACAATAAAATTATCAAACTCATCAAAGCATTGCCTAGCAGACTTATAGTGAGGGATATCACCTTCATAAAATATATAGAGAGAACTTACCTTTACTACCTGTGTCAGGATATCGGGATCAGGAGGTTCTTCAGTAAATAAGTGATCAAGTTCATATGTTTCTTCGACATGCGGTAGATTAAGACCATGTATTTCTTCAATAGGAGGTAAATTCTTAACATCTTCAGCTTTAATACCTTTTTCTTTCATAGATTTCTTTGCCTCTTGCATATCTTCGGGACTGAGAAATAAAACACCTCTCTTCTTCGGAGTTAGTTTATGAATAAGCTCAGTAATTGGAGCAGGAGCTGGCTCAGGTGGTGCCCAATTATTTTCATTTGTCAACATATTATTCAATAGAATTTCAGCTTCATCCGGTGCTCTTTCCCTGAAAAGAGAACCAGCACAACTATCCAGGTAATCTCTGGAAGCATCGATTAGTCCATTATAGAAGATATTATGTATTTCAGGTTTCTTAAGAGGATGATCAGGCAAAGCATTAAGTAACTTGAGAAGCCTCCCCCAAGCTTGTGGGAGACTCTCTTCTTTAATTTGCACAAAGTTGTATATTTCCCTTAAAGCAGCTTGTTTCTTATGAGCAGGGAAATATTTAGCAGAGAAGTAATAAATCATATCCTGGGGACTACGCACACAACCAGGATCAAGAGAACTAAACCATATCTTAGCATCACCCTTTAATGAGAACGGAAATATTTTGAGTATATAGAAGTAACGCGATCTCTCATCATTGGTGAACAGGGCAGCTATATCATTTAACTTACTAAGATGTGCCACAACAGTTTTAGATTCATAGCCATAAAAAGGATCAGATTCAACCAAAGTAATTATATCTGGATCAACAGAGAATTCATAATCCTTATCAGGAACACAGATAGGTGAAGTTGCAAAAGCAGGATTAGGTTTCATTTTATCTCTAAGTGATTCTTTGTTCCATTTAATCAATAACCTCTTAAGCTCGTATCTATCTCTGCAGGCTAAAATAGCTAAAGAAGAACCTTTATCAAAAAGATAACCCTGAGGAATAACGGGCATATTTTCATCATCACTTTCATCATCGTATTCAGATTCATCAATTTCTCTTTCTCCAGCCCTAGCAATTTGTTCTTCAAGAAATTCACTAAGGGGCACAGTATTATCACGCATAGAAGCAGTTTCATCATAAGTATCATGCATAGCAGAAGTGGCATCATCAATAACATACGACATATCGGGACGAATAGCAGAAGCAGGTTTAGGTGTCGCTAACTTACTCATAGTTGAGGGATAAATTATTGTCTTAGCGTCTTTCAAATTCTTCATAGTGTCCAGCAGATATAAATCCCTAGTGACTCAAAGAATAGAGCTATGCTCCCTGGCAACGGCGCCAGAAAAAGGTCTTGATAACCCACAAGTATAGGGGATCGCAACAGTTTTTGAGGGTAGAGTATTTAACCCAAATTTATTGATTTGACACAAGGGGACCCAAAGAATATTCTCAAGTATTAGCAGCTGAGTTGTCAATTCAACCACACCTGGAAACTTAGTATCTGCAGCAAAGTGTTTAGTAGCAAAGTAATAAGATAGTGGTGGTAACGGCAGCAAAAGTAATGTTTTTGGTATTTTGTAGTGATTGTAACAGTAGCAGTGGGAAACTAAATAAACGTAAACCAGTATATGGAAAGCTCGTAGGCATCGGATCAGTGATGGATAATTATGCCGGATGCGATTCATCATGTATCAGTCATAACATAGGGTGACACAGAACTAGCTCCAATTCATCAATGTAATGTAGGCATGTATTCCGTATATAGTCATACATGCTTATGGAAAAGAACTTGCATGACATCTTTTGTCCTACCCTCCCGTGGCAGCGGGGTCCTAATGGAACCTAAGGGATATTAAGGCCTCCTTTTAATAGAGAACCGGAACAAAGCATTAGCACATAGTGAACACATGAACTCCTCAAACTATGGTCATCGCCGGGAGTGGTCCCGATTATTGTCACCTCGGGGTTGTCGGATCATAACACATAGTAGGTGACTATCGACTTGCAAGATAGGATCAAGAACTCACATATATTCATGAAAACATAATAGGTGCAGATCTGAAATCATGGCACTCGGGCCCTAGTGACAAGCATTAAGCATAGCAAAGTCATAGCAACATCAATATGAGAACATAGTGGATACTAGGGAACAAACCCTAACAAAACTAACTCGATTACATGATAAATCTCATCCAACCCATCACCGTCTAGCAAGCCTATGATGGAATTACTCACGCACGGCGGTGAGCATCATGAAATTGGTGATGGAGGATGGTTGATGATGACGACGGCGACGAATCCCCCTATCTGGAGCCCCGAACGGACTCCAGATCAGCCCTCCCGAGAGAGATTAGGGCTTGGCGGCGGCTCCATATCGTAAAACACGATGATTTCTTCTCTCTTATTTTTTTCTCCCTAAAAGCCAATATATAGAGTTGGAGTTGGCGTCGGAGGGTTTCCAGGGGGCCCACGAGGTAGGGGGCGCGCCCTAGAGGGGGGGCGCCCCCACCCTCGTGGACAGAGTGTGGGCCCCCTGGTCTTCATCTTTGGCGAGGATTTTATATTGTTTTTTCTAAGGTGTTCTGTGGAGTTTCAGGACTTTCCGAGAATATTTTCTTTCTGCACATAAAACAACACCATGGCAATTCTGATGAAAACAGCGTCAGTCCGGGTTAGTTCCATTCAAATCATACAAGTTAGAGTCCAAAACAAGGGCAAAAGTGTTTGGAAAATTAGATATGACGGAGACGTATCAACAGGATGTGATCTTCATCTAATGTCTTCGACTCCCATGCATGATGAAACTCGTGATGAGGTTTCTTCAGTTTAGCGTACGAAGGATCAATCATGGCTGCTGCCAGGGTCAGCATTGAAGGTTGAGAGGGGGACACCAGGCTTGCCTTCCGGAGATCGAAGGGCTGGCCTACAATGAGACCTATCCGATGCAGGACGTCACTGTCGTTCTTAAAGCCTATAGTAACGAATTTCACTCTTTTGTCCTTGAGGAAGTTCTTAAAATCCTGGCACTCAACATCGGCGTGGCATATGTGGTAGACCAAGCAAACGTTATGTACGCAAACCTGGATCACGGCGGGCTTCTTCCTCTCTTCGTCCTTTATATCCTTCTCTCGTCCCAGGACTGTGGTGTACTCAACATCTAGCCCAGCGACCCACTCATCCGTTGAACTGTTGAACATGCGTAGGAAGCGAGCAAGCCATGCTTTCACTGTCTCGGATCCACGTGTGTAGATGACAATGAACTGATCGCCGGTGATGGCTCTAACCTGGTACTCAGCAGCGACCATGGAGATTTGGGAGGCCATGGATTTTGGAGGAGGGTTAGGAGAAGTTCAACTGTTGTACCCCGCAAAAAAACTGGGAGCAAACTAATGTGAAAGGACGGAACAACTGGGAGCGAACTATTGTAAGGTAGCAGACGGGGAGGAGTAGGGCGTGCGAACGGCATGGGGTTGCTGGCTTGCCCGATGGATAAATGGCTGCAAGCCCCCAAAGAGTTCTCAAGAACTATGCGGGATCCACTAGATGTCATGTCTACTAGACCCATATCGTAGGCCTGACGGTATAGCTTCTGCCTGTTAGCATGCCATGCTGGTGCGTGGATGTAACTTCACTTAATTCCTTCAAACGTCGCGCGTCCCACGACCTTCGCCTCCCTCGCGTGGTCGTGCCCTTTGAGACTTCGACCGGCTATAAATGAGCATTTTTTTTGCCTTTTTTTAGACAAGCAATTTTTTTTGCCTACTCCGCATGCATGATACTCCCTCTGGTCATTTTTACTCCCGTCAACCGTTCGCAAAGTGTTTGACCAAATTTATACTTTTTTTTAACACCACCTTATATTAATTAACCAGCCACACCAGTACACTCATTCGATACAATATTCACCACACAGGGCGGTACGTTATTTACAAGAATACCATCTAATCTATTGTCAAAGCTATACTTAGCGATTAAGTGTGCCACCTTATTGGCCGAACGGCTAATCTTTGACAATTGAAAATTGTTGATCAACTTCGAGATGCTCAACGCTTTCATCTTCAGGTCACGCATAGCAGACCTATCAACGCTTTGACAGGCATCAATGAAATCCCACGACCAAATTTATACTAAAAATATCAATATCTACAATACTCCCAAAACACTTAGGCGCGGTGCATTAACTTCTACCTCGTTTCTTCTTTCTTGACATATCAACCAATAGGACATGTGGGTGTGCATGCTTTTAATGACTTGAGACTACCAAACACGACATGCAGTGGTTAGTTCATTGCATGCAATGCTATTAATTAGCAAATAAACATTAAGATCTCTCGTTTTCCACTCCTCCTTGGTCACAGTGCACAATCTTAGATGACTTGCTCAGCTAGACGGAGGGAGTACTGATTATAATGAGTATAAGAACTACGTTTTATAATGAGTGTAAAAATATTGATTTGACATTGTGAATGTTGACACATTGTGGAATAGTTTTTGAAGTCTGCAAAAGTACTCAACTAGTGTTGTCGTTCTCCACAAAAAAATGTGTTTACCAATGCATGGATGAACACTAGTTACTCTAACCCCCCTCTCTTCTTTAATTCTTTGCCACATCAGCATGTTTGCTATTCCCGTGTGCATGATACCAGCTAAGATACCACCATTATGGCCAGCCTTAATCATCGCATGCAATAATTTAGTGCACCTTGAAATATGAACATGTGTGGGGCGTGTTTGTTTTTAATGACTTGAGACTATACCTAGCCCGACATGCAAGATGAATTATTATGCACCTTTCCCCATACCAGGAAGCCCGTTCATCTCCAAATCTTTTCCTCTCCATGTGTGGAAACAATATGCCTGCCAAACTCTCCTTCTCCCTCTGACGGTCCCACCACTCCACCCCGTGTGAAAAAATCTGCATGCATGACTCTCCTCCCCCCATGCTCGTCCAATCCGTTGTGACCAACAAGATTTCCACCCCTTCGCTCCCCCATAATTTACTCCAACAAAGATGCCCACGTAGCTATTACTTAACTGCAGGTGCATTCGGTCACTGACATATGGGCCCAACCGTGGTCTGGCCCACATGTCAGTGACGCTACTGGACCTGCAGTTAAGTCAGTGCAGCTCAGTCCATATCTTACGTAGGTGTGCCATTGCTCGCTATAAATAATGCGCCTCCCACGACATCGCTATCTCCTCCCCCACACGTTCATGTTCATCGCTATCTCCTCCCCCTCCCTCTCACGTCGACCACCATGGCATCGCCCCTCCCAAGCCCTAGGAGCCCCTCGCTGAACCGCGCGGACGATCACGCGTCGCCGTTCCATTCCTCGCTGCCACTAGTCGAGGAGGACCCGTCGGCGTTCCGCTCCTCGCCGCGACGCGTCGAGGTGGACGCGTCGGCGTTCCCAATCTCGCCAGCACGCGTGTCGGAGGACGCGTCGGCTCCCCGCTACGAGGAGAACGCCATGCCGCCCGCCGAGCCCCCCAGCCTTGAGAAGCTTTGGAAAGAAATGGATGTCGACTTGTGGGAGGCTTTGCCTCCAGCAGAGCGCGCCCAAATAGAGGCGGAGAAGAAGGCCGAGGAAGAGAAGTGCACCGCGGAACAAGCTGCCTAGGAGGCCTATGTCGCGTCCAAGAGAGTCAGGCAATTGGCTCTTTGGCAGAAGGCTCGTGCGAGGGCCGTCAGGGTGGCGGAGGACGCCCGTGCCGACGCCCTGAGTGCAGTCGGAGTTGCGAGGCTGAGGAAGAGGCGTTTTGTCGGCGCGCTGGGAAACGGACGCGCACCAGGGCACTCGTGGCGCGCCGCAAGCACTCCTGCGAGCGCCGTGGCTTTTAGGAGGAGTATAATTTTTGTTTCGTAAGGCGATCTCATTAGTTTTGGGACGCAAATGATAAATCCCGAACGTTCAGGAATTTTTAGCATCCTTAATTAAGTATGTAAAAGGGAAAGTTTGGAAACCTTGTGTATTCGTACGCATTTTGCAAGTACGTGCATATAGCACAAACTTTACTATATACTTTTGCACTACACGTCTCTCTCGGTATATGCTTGCAGACTGTGCTACTCCCTCCGTCCAGGTCAATAAGTCATCTTCGGTTGTGCACCGTGACCAAGAAGGAGGGAAGACTTATACACCTAGACGGAGGGAGTACTACTATTACTTATGTACGTGCAAATGCACGTTTTAACATTACGATGCGGTTTTTGTAAAAGTGGAAAAACAGCACTAGTCAAGCTTGTGAAACGATTCAATGCAAAACAAATGCAAAAATGCCCATTTGATTGTTTACTTTTAGCTTCCTTCTCTGTGGTTATTTCTCTGTCATACTTTGTACGGAGTATCTCACTGGTTGGAAAGGCATGCAAATTCCCAAACCGGAGAACTGGCCCTAGGAGTAGTAGCTAGGGATCGAGTGTGCGAGATGAACCGGAGAAAGTAAATGCAGAGAGATGAAATGCAAAAAAGACGGAGGGATGTGATGGTTGCTTCTCCGTTTATTTTACCAGGCCACTTATTACTGCGAGTGGTTGGGTTTTGTGATATGACGGCTTTACTGCCGCGCCACGAGCGGGGTGAGAGGTGAGACTCCCGTGCAGCGCCGCCCTCTACACTAGTACTACTACTCCTTCTGTCCATTTTTACAGGGCCTAACTTGTCAATCTCTCGTACCAAGGCATGTCCACAAAAAGAGGAACTGATTTTGGTACTAGTATCTGGATCGCGTGTAATCTTGCATGTAGCCTCCTTTGAATGCCTAGCCGCTGGCCTCCCTTCCGTTAATCCCTCGCATGCAAATTACTCTCCTCCCTTTTCTACATGCATGCCCAACCATAATTTCTCAAATCATGCATGCCTTGGCTGAAATATAGAGCTCGCTCCTCCTTTGAAAATATGGTGCTGCTATCCATGCATGCAAATCAATGCGACGGCCAGAGCATTTTCACGATGAAGGGACCACACATGACTTGCAAGAGAAAATTAAGATGGAGATGCCTCGGTTAGTTCATTTGGATAGGTTTGTTCGGATATTATTTCATCTCTAGAGCTCACAAACATCCGGGTGAAATAGATAAAAAGTATCTTTTGCAAACAAAAGCGTTCAACTGTTCAACCTGCACCCAAAACTTGTGAAGAAATAACTCTTATTGTGCTTTGTAGGAAATGATCTTCAAGAATTAGTTTTTGAGTATCCATTGTTATACATGTTGGCTACAGATGACATGGTACTTTCTTGTAGCCAACAGTTGGCTATACTATTTAAGTATTAACCATGCCCTTATACACCTAGATGGAGGGATTAAATCAGGATGACTTGGGAGGGGGCAGAGGATATGTAAGAAATGGTTCATCATAAGTCTTTCACCAGTACTGTAAATGGATACACTTTTATTCATGCGCGATACTCCAATAGAGCAAGATCATGCATGGAAGTCTCCACATGCTTAGACAGCGGATTACATTGAGCGAAGACTAATGATCAACATTTAACTTTATAATGCAAATGTCCAGGTGAACCTCCTTGGAGTCCCCATGCACATCGTTGGGGTTCAAATAACACCGTGCCCTTTCCATGTCAACATCGGGAGGAAAGTCCTAGCTCGGCAGAGTCCAAGTATGCTTGTCGTAGCCAGTGTCGCTGCCCACGTACCTCTGAGGGGTAGTGATAGTGAGCATGCACCCGTACATCGGCCTCGTGTCAGCGTCAGCGTCAGCGGCGTCGCCCCTGACACACACTACAAAGATGTGGCGGCGACCTGCGCGGGCCTCGCCGGTGGGCACGATCAAGAGGAAGACGCTGCCGTCCTCTCCCGAGACTAGCAGGCGGCGCTGTTCCTCCAGCGACTCCGGCACGGTGAACGGGTAGCACATCTCGTACTTGATGTTGTCCGCCAAGGGCCAGCAGTGATTGCCGCACGCATCCGTGAGGTGATGCACTATATCGTTGGATTCGTATTTGAACATAGTTTTGAATGATATAATTTTAGGTGACATGCATCAGCATTTATCGTACTATATATAATGTTAGTTCTATTTTTGGTCGTACTAATCTATAGTAGTAAGGTGCCCGTGCATTGCACCGAAGAGTGAAATGCATTGATCGGGGAGTTGTTTATTTTGACAAAGGATGTGGGGGTCATCTCATGTGTAATGGGTATCGATAGGTTTCTTTGGATATTATTTCATCTCTAGAGCTAACGAACATCCGGGTGAAATAGATAAAAAGGTATCTTTTGCAAACAAAAGAGTTCAACTGTTCAACCTGCATCCAAAACTTGTGAAGAAATAACACTTACTCCCTCCATTTTTATATACAAGGCCACAAACTCAAATTATAGGTACCAAGGTAAAATTTAATGTATACTACCTCCGTCCGGGTTTAGAGGGCCAAAGAGTCAGTACAGCAGGACCAAGGCACTTGTGCGTGATGCTTTGGTCTTCCCCCAAAGGCCGCACCCTACATGCATGCACCCAGTGAATTGCCGGCATGCAGGAGAGTAATTCTCTCCCCGGCCTGCATGCAGCGCGCTCAGCCAATCTTCTCGCGAGCCAGCAGGGCAATTGAAGCATCCGGCCTTGTAATTGCGTACGACGTGTGCTGGCTAGCCGGACTTGTATACCCGGACGGAGGTAGTACTTGACAAGCCAACTTTTCTCAATGTTTACTAGGATCATTAATACGCAACATGCATGCAAGGAAACTGAGTGGAGGAAGTAGCTACTATCATTATGACTGCATACATGCAAATATTAAACATGTTACTAGCATGAGGAAATATCATTAATTCTTTCCTCGATAACTGTTGGTGGCCTTGTATTGATTATCGATTGTTATACATGTTGGCTACAGATGACATGGCACTTTCTTATTAAGTAATATTAACCATGCCCTTATACACCTAGACGGAGGGATTAAATCGGGATGACTTGCAAGCGGGCAGAGGAGATGTAAGAAATGGTTCATCGTAAGTCTTTCATCAGTACTGTAGTAAAAATTCATACATGGAAGATTCTAGACTAAACCATAAACGGATACACTTCTATTCATGCGCGATACTCCAATAGAGCAAGATCCTACATGGAAGTCTCCACATGCTTAGACAGCGGATTACATTGAGCGAAGACTAATGATCAACATTTAACTTGATAATGCGTATGTCCAGGTGAACCTCCATGGAGTCCCCGTGCACCGCGTGGACGGGTAAAGGATGACATGGGTTTTCCAAGTCCACATTGGCGGGATAGTCCCAGCTCCCCAGAGTCCAAGTCAGTTCGATGAGGCCGGTGTCGCCACCCACGCGACGCCGAGGGGTAGTAACACTGACCACGCACCCATACATCGGCCTCGTGTCAGTGTCAGCGTCAGCGGCGTCGCCCCTGACGCACATTACGGAGACGGGACGGCGGCCTGCGCGGGCCTCGCCGGTGCCCACGATCAAGAGGAATACGCTGTCGTCCTCCTCCAAGACTAGCAGGCGACGGTGATCCTCCAGCGAGTCCGGCATGGTGAACGGGTAGCACGTCTCGTACTTGATGTTCTCCGCCAAGGGCCAGCAGTGACCGTTGCACGCATCCGTGAGGTGATGCACCATGTCCGCCAGCGAGCCACAAAACGGCATCGGGCACTCATAACAGTGGACGAAGGGCATATTATCAGGTTTTTGGATTGTTCGAAATATGAGCAAATTACTATGATATTTAATCCGAATAAATAGGAAATAGATCATGACAGCATTGACAGAGATTAAACTAATCATGCGAACTAGCATAGCAGATGAACAGATCACATACTAGAAACATGAATTCTACCACGATCTCGAACAGGAAGGATAGAATCACATATGGTGCAGCGGGAGCAGCACCGCTGGCGTTGACATTGTCGCCCATGTCGTGGAGGATGAGTTTGCCGAGGTCGGGGAAGAAGTCATCGTTCATGAAGTCGTCGCTGCCAGCAGTCACGCGAGTGCGCTTCCCAAAAACCTGATCACCCCTCTCCCGTACAGGATAACGAGAGGCGGGGTTCCGGAGGCCTGTTGTCCCTTCTCCCGATGCACACCGAAAGGAGGGATGGAGAATACTTGCTTGGCGGCGCAATGATCTGGAACGATGGTGAGAAACTATATAGTGCGGGCCGGGTAGGTCGTGGGAGTATAGCTCTGTCCTTGGCTCGGCTCAATCCCGCAACCCGCGGCGTGTCGTGACGAGGCGTGGCGTGGCGTGGCGAGGTGAGCGAGGAGGAGGAGCGCGCGTGTAGGTCTCCTCTTCTCATGCTCATACAAGTGGTAGAAGAGCTCACCTTATAAAGGCCTACTAGCAAAATTCCAACATCGATCAGGCCGTCCATGAAACGGGAGTGGCTGTAGGGGACGTTGCGCCAGTTGAATATATGAGCAAGTTACTACGAGATTTAATCCGAATAAGCACAAAATAAATCATGACGGCTATAACAGAGATGAAACTAATCATGTGGACTAGCATAGTAGTAGGATACAGAGTAGAAACATGAATTCTACCATGATTTCGAACAGGAAGGATAGAAACACATACGGTGCAACGGGAGCAGCACCATTGGCGTTGAGGTTGTCGCCCATGTCCAAACTCCACGTAGACACGGTCTTTGAGCATGGTTCGTAGTCGTTCCATGCTCGGGCATTGAAGTTTGTAACTATTTTAGATTAGAATATACTACTCCTCCGGTGCTAGTAGTAGAGCAAAGTCCTACTCTACTACTCTACTCAAGCAAGTTAGGGCATAGCACCGTAGGGAGTACCGGTACTGTGATCACTCAAGCAAGTTGTCTAGCATCGACATGACCCTACGCTGCTGGTATGTGTCTTGTAAGTCAAGCGGCGTGCTGTAGTCATCATCACCTGTCCACTTCCCGCAACACATATTCGCTTCTCCATCTTTGTCCGCACATAATCTCGTCCAATCTTCCATCCCTGCTAAGGCGCCTCCCCCCTCATCCGAAACTCAAGCACTAACAATGGCAGAACCGAGCAGCGTGTGCCGAAAGAGTGGCCGGAATTCGCTCCCCACAGAGGTAATCAAGCTCATTGTTTCGCGTGTGGACAATCTCAGTACCATGCCGCTCGCCGCGTGCTCGCCGGGGCTGTACCGTTTACTCAATGCCCTCAGGACGGAGCTTTTCAAGCCATCTCCTTGCTTGCTGATGCCGCATGATCTTCAGAAACGGCATGTCACACAGCATAACAATCGTAGGGTGGCGAGCATCAACCCCCTTGACTGCGATCTGATCCCTGTCAGCCTCAACTACATTAACGGTATGTACTGGCTCGGCATGAACACGTCTTGGATGGTGCTCGTCAACGGTCGTAGCAGCTGGATGCTCGTGGAGGTCTACACCCGGCGATTGACCCCCCTTCCTTCGATTAACACTGCACTGCTTTGGCACCGTGACCTAGAATACTCGGAATCTTACAGTAGCCAACATGATACCAAGTTTGATATGCTCAAGGTTGTAATCTGCCAAGTGCCCACAAGATCTGCGAATAATAAAGACTTCAGGCTAATTGCGTTTTTCAACCGCGGTCTCGCCTATCTGACAGGTCGCTGCGGTAAGTGGATAAATCTGCACGTCCATCGCAGGATCATACATCCTACATGGTTCTCTGATGCCATTGAACACAAGGGCTTCATTTACGCTATCGACTCCTTCTATGGCTGGACGTATTGCTGGCCTACTCCAGTCATCGCTACAAACGGCTATTACAACAGTATGTTAGTTTCCTATGATATCATTATGGCTTGCTTATATTACTGTCAACATTTGCTGAAAAAATATTCATGCTCATAACATGTTGTTCTTAAGATTAACTAAACCAAGAGCCCTTTTTTATTTGACTCACCCTTGATATGATGTTGTAGGCCGCCTGGTGTCCCTACCCTTCCTAATCCCAGATCCTTTCAAAGAAAAGCGGCATGGCAGTTGCAGGTGGTTCCTGGCTCGTTCAGACGATGGTGAAAGATTGATGATCGTTCGCACGTACCGGACGTGTTGTTTCGCAGAATACAATCACAGTCACTGCAAGGTCTTTGAGCAGGATCCCAACTTCTCTAGGCCATCAGGAATTTTTGACTGGAGGCTGGTAAGTAGCCTTGGTACACGCTCTCTATTTGTCGGACTGAATTATCCGATTAACCAGGAGAAACTGACGGCAAGGATCATGATGGCAGCGCAGTTTCGTTCATTTGGCAAAACTGTGTGTACACAGTGTACCATGCGTCTCTGCATGCACCATACCCTGATATGTGCCGCCACGCTCTGCAGCCCAAAGTAGGAGAGAGGGTCGCAAGTATCAGACTTCGACCTGCTAGCTGGAGTTTCCCCTGTCAGGCACCCATCTGGTTCAAGCCGTCAGCCAATCTCCACAGCTTAATAAATAGTAACGTCTAACTGAGCCAGTTAGTTAGATGCATACGCTTGGTGTAGTAGGATCTTTATTTAGTTTGATGCATACACTTGTTCTTTTCTGGTAGCCCTTTTGTAATGATGGCTGATGTTTGGTTTGGAAGAGAGAGTTGCGTCTTCACTCTTCTGGCCTACTTACTGCTTCTGTTGCACCCCCAGCCCTGGTTGCTGCTGCTGCTGTTTTCAATGTACAATCAGTAGTATATTTCGTCTGTTGGTTGAATAAATGTGTTGTTAGAACGACGAACACAATGTTTTGGAAGTCGTTGCACGGTTCGATCCTTTAGTGCCCCGTACCGTACGTAGCGCATACTATTTATCGTACGGAACACATTTTTTTTGAAACTCGGAACACATTTTCCACTTGTTGATAACATGCAGCCAACTGATGAAGGCCCAATAGAGAACCCCATAATTAACTGGAAGGGAGGCTCTCACATGAATCCGGCCCAGGTACATGCTCATGGTCCCCTAAACATAAATAAGTAAATAAATAAATAAATAAAGCTAAATGTTCATGCACCAGTTCTTTGGGAAAATAGGTAGCCCAGTATTTCTTTTTGAAGAATACCCAGGCTAGGCCTATTTGTTTTCTCTGAATTACTGGGCTACAAATCTTTCAAGACGAGGAGGGATGCATTCCGGCCTGGCTTAAGAGTATGGTCGATGTCTGTTAAAAGTAATATCAAAAGGGGTTGAAAATTCCAAAAAAATTATAGCAAATGGGATATAAGTTTCTTTTTTTGTTTTTGTTCTTCACTGATATCTTATACGTATTTCATTGGATTTAACATGACATAGTACTAATTTATTTTTAAATTTGTTTTAGTATGGCTATTAATTTTTGGATTAAGAATATTTCGTTCCCCAGCAAAAAATTGCGAATTTTCAAAATTTCCCACATATTTAGTTAATTTTTTGACCCTGGTACTGACCAGAAAATGGCCAGCAATTCTAAAAATGGAAAACGGGCTGCAATAAATTCCATATGAATTAGAAAATGAGTAAAAATTATAAAAATAATAGCAAATGGGCTGTACACGCCACAGATTTCGAGGCTGACTTGTTTACGCAAGGCTTTGTCAGTGAACACACGATTCTAGCATCAGTTAGTGTTGGATGTCCATCCAACGGCCGACATGCTTCTTCAATCTCTGATTTTACTGCTCCAGCCGCCTAAACTAGCACCAGCGGGACTGCCTGCTCCCTCCTCTTGTGGCCCGCTGTGATGCCGTGCAGGCTTCCCCTGCCCACCCTACTCCCTCCGCTGGCCTGGTAGCACGCAATCAACTGCCTCCTTATTAGGCGAAAAAATGATTCCTCCCACTGACATCTGGGGCGCACCGGTTGGGAATCTGACCTGTGGGCCTACTAAGTTGACGCGTATGCAGGGCTTGTCAACTTAGTCAACAAATGATTCTAGCAGCAGTAACCGTTGGATTTGAATCAAACGGTCCTGCTGCTTCTGTAATCGCTGCTCTTCTTGCACCAGCCGCCCAAACCAGCGCCGAGGAGACCGCCTACTCCTGCCTCCAGTGGCCGGTTGTGCTGCCGATGAGGCCTCATCGCCCCCTACTACTCCCACCGCTAGCCAGGCCCTGCGGCGACGGCAGCCTCACACCGCAGCCGAACCAGTAAACGCTCGTACTCCTCTCCACGTGGTTTTCCACTGCCGCATCTTCCCCGACTCCGTGTCGTCCCCTTCCTAGGCCTCGTCGTCGTCCACCGCCTTGGTGCTCTCAGCGCGGCGTGGTCAACGACATTCCATCGGAAGAGTACTGTACGTGGAGAGGCTGACAGCTGGGTCCACGGCCATAACCCAGTTTTTTTGTGATTTGCCAAGTAAGGCGCTTTGTCAGGCCTGTTGGGCTGCAAATCTTTCAAGACGAGGAGAGCTTTCATTCGGCTGGCCGAGAAAATGGCCCATCAGTAATGAGAAATGGGATGTACATTTTTAAAACACATCAAACAGGCAATTAGTTTCAAATATCTTTTTTTTTCATTTCGAGATTTGAAATTACATTAATTTTTATGCGTGGAGAATTTGTTAGATTTTATATTGATATACATTTATTTTTAAAATCAGTTTGAATGTGAGTCGAAATTTCGGGATTAAAAACAGTTCGGACCACACCGAAATATGCAAAATTTCGTATAATTTTTAACCGTGGCCACAATATGGGCTGTAATGCTAACAAAAAGAATATGGGCTCCAAAAAAATCTTAATAATTAGCAAATGGGCTGTAAATTATTAGAAATAATGGCAGATGGGTTGTATGCTGTTTCCCACAGATTTGAGGCTTTCCTAAAAAAAGGTTGACCCACAAGCAGTGACTGTTGGATGGCCATCCAACGGCCGTCGTGCTTCTTCAATCTCTGCTCTTCCTGCTCCAGCCGCTCAAACAGGCGCCGACGGGACTGCCTGCTCCCTCCTCCCCGTGGCCGGCTGTACTGCCGCGCAGGCCTCACCACCCCACCGTACTCCCATCGCTGTCCTAGCCATCCCTCTACTCACCCACACCTGCTGTTATTCTCCGGCGTCGGCAGACGAACCAGTAAACCCTCGTACAGTCGTACTCCCCTCCACGTGGGAAACAACTGTCGAGTCTTCCTTGCCTCCGTGTCGTTCCCTTCCTAGGCCTCGTCGTCGTCCACCGCCCTGGTGCTCTCGGCGCAGCCTGGTCAACGTGGTCAATGACCGACATGCATCTCAAGTGGACTTTACGTGGAGAGGCTGACAGCTGGGTCCACGGACGCACTCAAGGAAATGCCTCCTTATTACGCGCAAAATAATGATTCCTCCACCTGACATCAGGGACCCACCGAAAGGGACTCTGTATTTTGCGAAAAAAATGTTACCGCCGCTGATAGCTCGGACCCACCAGCTATATCTTTGCACGCAAGGAAGTGCCTCCTTATTACGCACAAAAAAATGAATACTCCCCCTATTAGCTGGGACCCAGTATAGTGGCAGGCTGACTTGTGGGCCTACTAAGTTGACGGGGACGGAGGGCTTTGCCAACTTAGTCAATATGCACGATTCTAGCTCTAGTGACCGTACGATGTCCATCCAACGGCCGTAGTGCTTTTTCAACCTCTGGTCTTCTTGCTCCAGCCGCCCAAACCAGCGCCGGTTGTGCCTCGTGCTCCTGCCTCCCGTGGCCGGCTGCGATGCGGCGGAGGCCTCACCGCCCCTACTACTCCCACCGCTGGCTAGTCTATCCCTCTACTCACCCACACCCCCTGTTACTCTGTGGCGTCGGCAGCCTCACACCGCAGCGAACCAGTGCCCTCGTACTCCTCTACGCGTGGGCATCCACTGCCGCATCTTCCCCGGCTCCACGTCGTCCCCTTCCTAGGCCTCACCGTCGTCCACCGCCCTGGTGCTCTCGGCATAGCGTGGTCAACGTGGTCAAGGAACAGCTTCCATCGGACGTGGGCTGTACGTGGAGAGGCTGATAGCTGGGTCCACGGCCGCAGTAAGGAAGTGCCTCCTTATTACGTGCAAAATAATTATTCCTCCACCTGACAGCGGGGACCCATCGGACGGGCCACCGTATTCCGCCCCCTGACTGCTAGGACCCACCAACCACATCTTCACACGCAAGGAAGTGCGTCTGGGCAAAAAAAACGATTCGCCCCTGACTGCTGGGACCGACCAGCTACATCTTCGCAGGAAAGGAAGTGCCTAATAGTCGGGACCCACCTCGTCGAAGCGTACGTAGCGTTGTCATTCTGGTCACGAACGTGTACGTACATACTGGTCGATGTAGAGGCGTGCATGTGTCGTAGTAGAGGCACGAACATGTCGTAGTAGAGGTGCGCACGTAGCATGTACACGTACGTACAGCGGCCAGGGTGCAAGAAAGAAAATACGGCCACGTATGTGTACATACGGGCGGGGTCTCGAGCGCCTACTCGCGCATATGTACGGCAAGGCTCGTGTACATGGCTGAGTCGGAATGGAGAAACATCGTCGTCGTCGTGTTCATGGGGAGGCAACGGATTGCGTGGTCATGTTCATTGGGAGGGCTTGGACAGAACAGGCGATAGAAACGAGGCCTGGCGTACCGCACAATGGAGGAAACGGACCTCCTACGTTTGGAATAGGGTCCTATTGATCGGGAGGGGTCTGGCATACCGCAAAATGGAGGAAACGAACCTCCTACGGTCGAAACGGGGGTCCTGTTGACCGGGAGGGGTGTGGCGTACCGCAAAACGGAGGAAACGGACTTGTGTTGGAGCGCTACGGTCGAAACAGGGGTCCTGTTCATCGAGAGGGGTGTGGCGTACCGCAAAATGGGACTCCACGGGATATTGTTCATCTCCACCGTCGACCCCCTCCAGCCTCCACGAGCTACTGTTCATCCACCGTCGACCTCCTCCAACCTCCACGGGCTCCTGTTCATCCAGCCTCCACCACGCGCTACTCCACCGGCTACTGTTCAACCACCCCTCCACCGTCTACTGTTCATCCAGCCCTCCACACCATGGGGTCCTGTTCAACCACCCCTCCACAGGCACCCCTCCACCGTCTACTGTTCATCCAGCCCTCCACACCACGGGGGCCTGTTCAACCACCCTCCACCGTCTACTGTTCATCCAGCCCTCCACACCACGGGGTCCTGTTCATCCACCCCTCCACGGGCACCCCTCCACCGTCTACTGTTCATCCAGCCCTCCACCACACCACGGGGTCCTGTTCATCCAGAGGCAACGCCACCGCTCACTGTTCATCCACCCCCCCCCCCCCCGCAACGCTCACTGTTCATCCCATTGATCGGCTTCAGTTAGCAGCAGTAGCGAAGGAATCGCTCGATCGGGTTTAGTTAACAGCCATCGATTGATTGCTCGGGTTCAGTAACGCGTAGCCTGTAGTGCAATCGCTCGGGTTCAGTTAGAGCCCAATGCCTCGCTTGGGTTCAGTTAGAGCCAACGCCTCGCACACACGCGCGTACGTGTACGAGAGAAACGCGCATCGCTCATCCCCCGACCTCCCACCGTAACCAGGAACTCCCCGAAATTTTCCTCCCCCTCGCTTCTACCACGGTTTTTCCCGTCATGGAAGGCCCAAAGAATGTCATGCAGCTGCGTCTCCGGCCCGCCCAGGACGAAAAGCCCATCTTCTGTCATGATTTTTTTCATAGAAGTAGGAGCCCACCACATCTATGATGATACCGGGTTTTGTCACAGTTATCGTCATAGAAGTGTCATATGTATGACAGAAAAAAAATTCTTTCGGCCCAAAATGTCACGGATGTGTCTTTTTTTTGTAGTGATGTTTTACTACGGGCTGTATTTTCATGATCTGGCCCCCAATTTCATCCTTAACATCTCGGCATTTATCGTCGTGTGCGAGGCCTTCCTCCGCATCAAGCCCCACTTCGGCCTATGGCTGAAGACCTTCAACGTTAAACCGAAGGTGGTGGTTGGCCGGCAAGCAGAGTGCGGAGGCGCCATGGTGGGCAAGATGCCCAACATCACCTGGCTCGAAGGCTCCTATGTGGAGACCATAAAGGGGTGGCAATCTGGGTGGTTCTATGTAACCGAGCCGCGCGACATCAACTGGGTGGAGGCCCCCGAATTTTGATCCGGCATCCCCATGCGGCTTACCTCCTGGAAAGAGAAGGGCATGTCCTGGGGTTCCTCGGTGGAGCTGGCCGGACTACAGAAATGTATCAGGAATATGATATGCAAGAAAATCAAGCTTGTCAACATGGTCCAAGTCATGCTCTTCCGCCGGATCCTCCCGTGTCAAAGTCGGGAATTCAATTTGTGGGAGTTCGACTCGGCCAAGCACCAGACGCTGCGAGAGCTCCTCGACACGACGCACAAAGACATCTGGAAGGTGTTGTTCAAGGGCGCCGAGGTACCTCCTCCTCTTACCGAGGATCGCGGACTCAGCGCGAACCGTCCTGCCAATCCGGTAAGTCTTTTATATCTCGCAAAATGTTTCTTTGCCCAGCATAATAGGGCAGGTGGTCTGAGCCTCCATGCCATTTTAACATGATTGGTAGCGACAGCAGAGCAGATCGACTATCCAGCCCCCCTGCCCGAAGATCCAGCAGATGCTGTCCTGACGGAGATGCTGGTTCCAGCGCCTTATGAGGCGCCGGAGAAAAAGGCCAAGAAGAAGGCCACGGGGACCAGGAAGGGTCTCCGACGCAAGGTCATATCGTACTCATCATCCGAAAACACCGAGGCGGACTCCTCCCATGAAAATGAGGAGGAGGAAGAGGAAAGTCCCCCCCCCCCCCACAGTCAAGGGAGACAAGAAAAGGAAGGCCGGCCTATCTGGGGAGGCTGAGGGGTCCAGGAAGGGAAGGACCCTCCTTCCGGACTGTTGCACAACAACGGCTTTCAGCGACGAGGAGTCGTTGCCCAGGGACAAGCCCCTGGCGAAGTCGTAAGTATTCGAATACCATAATAGTTCTTGGTATGTTTTATTTCCTTGCTTCTTATCATGCCGAAAATGATTATGCAGCCCATCCAAAGCCCACATCGACGTATCTTCTTCGAATGATTCGTTGGGCTCGTCGGCAATGAACAGCGATTCACTCCCGACCGCCTCCTCCCCTCGCCCTACGGACGATGCCGAGGTGTTGTCTCAAAGGGCACTGAACCAAGGGGAGACAGTTCCAGAGGCGCCCCAAGGCGACATTTCGGGCGCTGGGCGCAGGAGGGGCAAGACCCCCACGGGCCCTAATGCTGGGGGTGGCAAGTCTAGCCCCCAGCAGAATACTGTGACGGAACCTCCAGTGGTTCCGGATTCTGTCAGGGGACCCCCTGCCAAGGGGGCAAGCCGTCTGTGCCGATGACCTCTGTCCATCCAGAGGCGTCGGACAATTTGCTGGAAGCACTTCGCGGCGCTTCCATTGAGGAAGAGCACCGCACTATCATGAGTGTGGCGGTCAAGAAGGTTCAGTCTGCCATAAGCGGACTGACTGAAGCCTGTGCCAGCCTCCTAACAGGCTTTGAGGTAAGTAATCAAATTATGAGGAAATATTATAGCATAGATAGTAGCCCAGGTGCTTTGTTCGGTGTTCATAAAGAAAGGCCGAACAGAGGATCAAATAATAAGCACAGGAGTCTAATCAAAATATGTCTTATGTGAATAAGCAGGCTTCACTGCTGGCCGCTGCCGCTCGCACGGCAGAGGTCTCCGCACTGAAGAGGGACCTTGAGCGGTCCAAAGAAGAGCTCGACCTTACCAAGAGGCAGCTCGAAGAGAACAAAGGTAAGTAATACATCGTCTGTTTATTGGTAAAGAAAATGATTGTAAAATCATAGGATCGTCATGAATTGTGCTAGGGGCCACGACCGAAGTGGAGGCCCTGAAGAAGGCGCTATCGGAGGCCAAAGGCAAAGCGGCCAAGGAGAACGTCGAGCATGAGAGGCAAGAGGCCCGAGTCGGCGAGGTGCAGCAAGAGCTCCAGGACTATGTCAAGAAGTACGAGTCCTTGGAGCGTGACTCTAAGACGCAAGAGTCCGAGCTTGCCAAGGTCCGCGAGAACGCACAAAATGCCAAGGCCGAAGCACAAAAGGCCCTCCAGGAAATTGAGGCGGTGAAGAAGATAGCGGCGGGTAAGGCATTCATTATGCAAAGCAAGCATGTGAAGGAAACTTTTCTTTTACTTACCCGAATTCGGAGCTTTCCAGGAGCGTTCGCAGATCTATCCCGCAGTGTGTCGGATGCCGGGGAGTTCTACCAGGCCGAGGAAGAGAGCTCGACGGAGAAGTTGTTCTGGTCTCAGTATACTGGGACCGAACATCCGGTGCCCTTGAGTGACCAGTTGAAGCAGCTGGTCGAGCTTCACAAGGTGGCCGAACTGGCCATGAGGGGCCTCATAGTTCAGATGTGGCCTGGCGAGCCCCTGCCTGGCAGCTATTTCGGCCTGGTAAGGCGACTTGAGAACGCGTGCCCACGGCTGGAAGTCATAAAGCAGTCCGTCTGCATTGAGAGTGCACAGAGAGCTTTTGCCCGGGTGAAAATGCACTGGGCGAAGATGGACGCCGAAAAGCTGGTGAAGGAGGGGTCGCCGGAGGGCAAGGAGCATCGCCACCCCAAAAAATATTATGACAGTTTCCTGAAGGGCGCTCGCCTTGTGGCAGAGGAATGCGCTAAGGATGTAATATTTGAATGAATGTACTCATGTGATCATGTAGGATGAAAACGAGTTCATGTGCGCTATATAACGCTTTTTGATTTAAAATAGTACCTTCTATGCGGCCGTTTATAAAATTTGAGAGTTGGTGAGTCGTCGGCTTCTGCCCCCATGTAACTAGTACTGAGGTGTTCGGGATAAACCTGATCACTCTTTGTCCCAGTGTTGGGTCCTTCGAAGGAGGTGTTCAGCACAACGAACCAGGCAATCAGACTATAAAGCTTTATCACTCTCACTTAGCCATAGTAGTCTACAATTTTAAATTTTGGTGAAGCCCCTAGTATACGGGGTGCTATATACGCCTAAGTCGGACAAGGCCGACTCTTTGCCCGAAGCGGAAAAAATCTTTAAGGATTTGAGACCTCTCGAACAGCGACCAGCTCTCGCCGCATCATGACAGTCAGTTTTCGGCTTTCTCTACTGAGGTGCTTGTCCGAAAGAACCGGGACACAATCGCAGTAGTTCTCCTAGTGCTACCTTAGCCGATATATCGGAACGTAAGGTACCAAAACATGGGAGCCGCGCAAACCCAACTATTGACCCAAGACATGATTCGGAGCTGATGCATATAATGCTATAAGTTCGGGGTGCCGCACTGTCGAAAGTGTTCGGACTTTTCGTGTCATGTTATGGGGTACACTGAAGCCCCTGGCGCAGTGGTCGTACTAGAATGTACGAGTGCCATTTGTTGTAAATAAGTAGACAAGGAAAAAAGAAATGCAGTAATAGGCTAACGCTATACATTGGTATTTAAATTATACATCAAAGCATACATATACAATTAGTGCAATAAGCAAAAAATAGGACTATTTGACATGTCCTATCTAAGGGCAAGCTGTGTATGGGTGTGTAAAATAGGTACATCGATCATTAGCAAAGACCACCTGGGAATTCCCTTGTACGTCAGAGCTTCTTGCTTCCTTGTTATTTCCTTCCCGTAATGGGTACGACAATCAGACTGCCAGAAAGGGCTTCCAGAGAGTAAGGTCCTGCAAGAGAGAAAATGACAAAGGTATACGACCCCTGGGGCGGTTAAGCCGCATTATGGGACGTGCCATAACCGTGCCTCCGCCTATGCCCATGATATCTTATGTGCGTAGTTATGTACGCGCGGCACAAATTTCGCCGCTTGACTGGGGTTGGGACAGAGGCCGAATTGCTTGGCGAGCTCTAAACGCGCCTCGAGCTCCTCTTGCGGGGTACTCCGGGCCCGTTTGAAGGTGTCCGGGGTCTTTTTCACCGAATTGGCAGTTTGCCTCATAAGGCTGCTTTGTGCTTCTGCTGCGAGGGCCGCAGTGTGCTCCTCTGTGTGGAGCAAGCGTTCTGTGTTTCCATTGACTGTTATGACCCCGCGAGGTCCTGGCATTTTGAGCTTGAGGTATGCATAATGCGGTACCGCGTTGAATCTGGCAAATGTGGTTCGTCCGAGCAGTGCGTGATAGCCACTGCAGAAGGGTACGATATTGAAGACTAACTCCTCACTTCGGAAGTTGTCCGGAGATCCGAAGACCACTTCCAGTGTGATTGAGCCCGTGCAATAGGCCTCTACACCTGGGATGACACCTTTAAAGGTGGTTTTGGTGGGTTTGATCCTCGAGGGGTCTATACCCATTTTGCGCACTGTATCCTAATAGAGCAGGTTCAGGCTGCTGCCACCGTACATAAGGACTCTAGTGAGGTGAAATCCATCAATGATGGGGTCCAGGACCAAAGCGGCGGAACTGCCATGACGGATACTGGTGGGGTGGTGATACGTCTCCAACGTATCTATAATTTTTTATTGCTCCATGCTATATTATTTTCTGTTTTGGACATTATTGGGCTTTATTATTCACTTTTATATTATTTTTGGGACTAACCTATTAACCGGAGGCCCAGCCCAGAATTGCTGTTTTTTGCCTATTTCAGAGTTTCGTAGAAAAAGAATATCAAATGGAGTCCAAACGGAATGAAACCTTCGGGAACGTGATTTTCAGAATGAACATGATCCAGAGGACTTGGACCCTACGTCAAGAAACAAAGGAGGAGGCCACGAGGTAGGGGGCGTGCCTACCCCCCCCCCCCCCCCCCCCCCCGCCAGGCGCGCCCTCCACCCTCGTGGGCCCCTTGTTGCTCCACCGACATACTCCTTCCTCCTATATATACCTACGTACCCCCAAACGATCAGAAACAGAGTCAAAAACCTAATTCCACCGCCGCAACCTTCTATACCCATGAGATCCCATCTTGGGGCCTGCCCAGAGCTCCGCCGGAGGGGGCATCGATCACGGAGGGCTTCTACGTCAACACCATAGCCTCTCCGATGATGTGTGAATATTTTACCTCAGACCTTCGGATCCATAGGTATTAGCTAGATGGCTTCTTCTCTCTTTTTGGATCTCAATACAATGTTCTCCCCCTCTACCGTGGAGATCTATTCGATGTAATCTTCTTTTTGTGGTGTGTTTGTTGAGACCGATTGATTGTGGCTTTGTGATCAAGTTTATCTATGAACAATATTTGAATCTTCCGAATTCTTTTATGTATGACCATAATGAGTGGATACTGAAGTCCAATGTATGTATTGCCGGAGTAATAGGCCACGGGTAGGCTAACCCGAGCCCTAAGCCTTTCAATACATCGGGCAAGCTGCGCCCCTCAAGACCCCAGGGCGAAGAGCCGCCTTCTGAGAGTCGGCGGCAAGGCCGCCGACTGCCCCCTTGTGGCTGAGTCCCAGGGACGACTTTGAGATGAGCCGACTCCCAACTGGCGGCTTCCAGATAAGTCGGCCCTGGGGAGTCGGCCTGCGACTCCAACCACCCCATGCCCTCGTAAGGAGGGACGGGACGGGGTGTGGCCACAGTAAGGCCCACTCCCGCCCCCTTTTCCAAGTGCAGGCATGGCCACAGTGCGTCGTACCGACGGAGATCTCCATCCGGCGCGGCACTGTTGCCATGCCAGCCTTGACATCAGCCCTAGTGGGCGGAACCCTGTGCCCACGATGGCCTGTCTATACAACCCAGAGATGGCGGGTCCCACCAGTCAGCGGGGGTCCAGAAGACGGCAAGAGTGCCACCAGTCGGACTCGGTGGGAGTCGGCCCCAGGAGTCGGCTAGCCCCTCCCACGGGCCCCGCACGCCATTAACCAGACAAGACGGGGAATGGCAACAGTGATCGCCCGTCAAGCGGCATACTGTTGCCATGACCCCACGACCAAGCCCGCGTCATTAGAAGCACGGCTACAGTAATCGGCAGCCGCCAAGACCCGCCCGCGGCGGACATGGCCTGTCGGCTCCATACCGAGCCAGTCGGCGGAGAAGACGGCGGCCTGAGAGACAGACGGCTGGGACCCGCGCCCAGCCGGATTACCATTGTAACCCTGGGGGGTAGGCCTATATAAACCCCCAGGGCACCCGTGCAAAGGGTTCGAATCCATTAGCACTAGACCAGATCATATAGGAAGAAGAGAGCTAGCCTTGCCCTCTCCTACCTCCAGGAAACAGCTCAAGGGGCAAGCTTGTACACACTTTGCCATAGTGATCATGCGGAGACCCCGTAGAGCAGCAGTAGGGGTGTTATCTCCACGGAGAGCCCTGAAGCTGGGTAAGATTCGTCGTCGTGCATGTCTTTGCCTTATCCCGTTTCCAGGCACCGGCGATGTTCTACTCGCCCCCACCATCATAAGCCATCCCTTGGCATATGTCGCGCCCAACCCCCGACATTTGGCGCCCACCGTGGGGCGAGGTGCACCGTCGTCCGGAGACCTGCTCTGGACGGGAACCATTTTTCTCCCTGGCGAGCGGAGCCAGCCCGGCACGCCACATGGAGATTGCGCCGACGCGCTGCACAGTGCTGAGATCGCCTACGCAGCCTGCTGCCTCGCCGAACTTGTCGGCGAGGTCCGCCTCTCCGATGAGCCTGCATCCAACGCAGGCACGGGCAGCCCCGAGAGCCTCCTCGCGGGCCTCCTTGACCAACTCCATGTCGCCGGCGAGCCTACCATGGACTTGGAGCCCATAGGCTCCACCAACCCGATGCTGGTCGACTCCGACACCGTGTCGCTCGACGCGTTTCCCACCAACGTGGTGGTCTACGATGAGCCGCCCCCTCGCGCGGAGAGCGGCGGAAGCACCGTCACAGAGGTGCTCGTAATCGATCATGGCAGGCATTCCGGCGGAGGAGTCCATGACCCACTCGACGCGGCGCTACAAGACCTGATTGCGCCCATTCCCGAAGACGCCGACACCGAGACGCTGGAGGCGCGCCGCCTCCAGCTCGTCGAAGGCACAAAGAAGCTGGCTAGCATGAGGCGCCTCTCAGAGGCCTACTAGCGTGAGATGGATCGCGCTGTGGGCGGCTCGCCGGCTCCAGCTGGGCCTAGCCGCCTTGGCGCGGTCCAGCAGCGTAGCGTTGCCATCGCCAGCCTATTCGGGGCAAATCGCCCCGTATACGCCACGCCTGTGGAGAACATCCGAGCCGCCCAGGCGGTGGCAGACGAGCTGGATAATTTCGAGGGCGAAGTGCGCCGCCTAATGACGGAGCGAGTCCAGCGGCTCCTCGGCGCGGCCGCCGTGCATAACAAGCCCGACTGCTGCACAGAGGCGTCGCAACAACAAAACGACGACCTGCCTCCCCGCCGAGAACAAGGCGCGACGTCTCGGACGCCGACTGGCGGCGTCCGCGGAAGAAAAGACAAGGATCCGGCTGTCAGCCACAGTCGGACACACATCACCATCAAATGCAATCTAGACGGCCGCCCAAGAGCAGTGGAACGGTGGGACGACTGTCCGCCTCCTCCCCCTCGCAAGGAAAGGCGAGTCTCCCTGCCTCCTGTTGAACATCCGACTCTCGGCGACCGACTTGGCCGTCGAGAGGGAGTCGGAGAAAACGACGCCCGCCATCGGATTGACCGACTCCACCGATCCCTGGCACTGGAAGAAGAAGACGAGTTGGGTCCGCCCTGTTTCGAACCCCGCATCCGAGATGAGCCCTTTCCCAGAGGGTTCACGCTCCCCCGAGATACGCCCAAGTACACCGGCTCCGTGAAGCCGGAAGACTGGCTGGTTGACTACTCCACGACCGTCAACAGAGCAAACGGCAACAAGCGTGTTGCCGTAAAATATGTTCCGCTCATGCTCCAGGGCACGGCCCGGACATGGTTGAACAGCCTGAAGCCCCGCAGCATCAACAGCTGGGTCGACTTCACCGATGCCTTCGTCCACAACCTCACAAGTACGTACAAGCGACCTCCCAAGCCTCGCCAGCTTTCCTTGTGCGTGCAAGGCCCCAGCGAGTCAACTCGCGACTACCTCACGCGTTGGGCCGAGCTTCGAAACACCTGCGAGGGCGTGCACGAGGTGCAGGCTGTCGAGTACTTCACCGCCGGGTGCAGAGAAGGCACCCTCCTCAAGCACAAGCTCCTCTGCGACGAGCCAGAAACCCTCGACGAGCTGCTGATCATAGCAGACAAGTATGCCACAGCCGACTCCTCCATGAAGGCAGAGATTCAAGTTAGTGCGACTAGCAAAGTGGCCCCTTAGGCTCCCAGAACTCCGGCTGGAGACGCCAGTCGGCGACAACAGCAGAACGACCACAAGCGCAAGGCCCCACAGTCGGCTTCCAGTAGCCGGCAGGTGGCGACGGTTGAAGACTAGCAGCCGGAGGGACGCCCTCCACCCAAGCGACAGAAAGGCGGCAAGCCCAACTGGTTGCCGGCTTTCTCTTACGAGCAGACTCTTGATGGACCTTGCAAGTTCCATAGCGGCGTGAAGCCGTCTAACCACACCACCCGGAAGTGCAACTGGCTCACCAGGATCACCAAGGGAGACGGCCTCCTGCCTCCCCCACCTGCTTGGCAGCCGCCTCCGCCCCAGCAGCCGGCTGTCAGGCCAGTCGGCGTAGTACAAGATGAGTACCCAGAAGAGCACGGAGCCTATGTGGTGTTCACCAGCGTGGCTGACGATCGACGCAGCAGGCGGCTGCAGCAGCAAGAGGTGAACGCAGTAGCATTAGAGACACCAGAGTTCATGCACCGGTCCGAAAAGCCTATCAGCTAGAGCAGAGCTGATCACCCAGAGGTGATGCCGAGTCCGGGCTCCTATGCTCTGGTCTTGGACGCCACCTTCGCCACAGATAGGCAGGCCGCTCGCTTCTCGCGAGTGCTGATAGACGGAGGCAGCAACATCAACATCATGTACAAGGACACAATGGAGAAGTTAGGAATCAAGCAAAGACAGCTTCAGAACAGCCGGACTGTGTTCCACGGCATTGTTCCTGGCCTTTCCTGCTCACCAATCGACAAGATCCTGATAGACGTCCTCTTTGGAGACAAAGATCATTTCCGCCGAGAGTCAGTTTGGTTTGAAGTGGTGGACGTTGAGAGCCCATACCATGCATTGCTTGGCCGACCTGCTTTGGCCAAGTTCATGGCGGTTCCCCACTACGCCTACCTCAAGATGAAGATGCCGAGTTCCAAGGGGATTCTGTCCATAGTCGGCGACTACAGAAAGTCGTCCGCTTGTGCAGCCGAAAGCAGTCGGCTAGCCGAGTCCCTGGTAATCGCAGCTGAGAAGCGGCTTCTTGATCGGGTTGTGGCGATGGCCGGCAAGCAGCCGGAGATATCGCCCAACCCCAAGGAGTCGGAGGCTGAGGGTTCGTTCAAGCCGGCCAAAGAGACGAAGAATATACCCTTGGACCCGGAGCACCTAGAGAGGTACGCTGTCATAGGTGCAAACCTGGACACCAAATAGGAAGGCGAGCTCGTCGATTTCCTCCGTGAGAATCGGGACATCTTCGCATGGTCCCCTAAAGACATGTCAGGTGTACCGACGGAATTCACCGAGCACAAGTTACATGTCCAATATGATGTGAAGCCCGTCAGGTAGCCCTTGCGCCGCCTATTAGAAGAAAAGATAAGAGTTGTCGGAGAAGAGATAGCCCGACTCCTAGCAACCGGCTTCATTATGGAAGTATTTTTTCCAGAATGGCTAGCAAACCCAGTCCTGGTGCTGAAGAAGAACAAGTAGTGGCGGATGTGTATTGACTACACGAGCCTCAACAAAGCTTGCCCCAAGGACCCATTTGCTCTGCCGAGAATTGATCAGGTGATAGACTCCATAGCCGGATGCGAGATGTTGAGCTTCTTAGATGCATATTCAGGATATCACCAGATCAAGCTGAACCCGGCTGACAGACTAAAGACCGCCTTCATCACGCCGTTTGGAGCCTTCTGCTACCTGACCATGACGTTCGGCTTGAGGAATGCCGGCGCCACCTTTCAGCGTTGCATGCAGAAGTGCCTCCTCAAGCAACTTGGCAAAAACGCCCACGTCTATATGGACGATGTGGTGGTGAAGACGGAAAAGAGTGGAACACTGCTGGAAGACCTCAAGGAGACCTTTGAGAACCTGCGACGATTCCAGATCAAGCTCAACCCTGAGAAGTGCGTCTTCGGAGTACCAGTCGGCCAACTCCTTGGCTTCCTGGTCTCTGAACGCGGCATAGAGTGCAACCCTGTAAAGATCAAGGCCATTGAGAGGATGGAGGTACCCAGCCGACTGCTAGATGTGCAAAAGTTCACTGGCTGCTTGGCGTCCATCAGCCAATTCATCAGTCGGCTGGGCGAGAAAGCTCTCCCTTTATACCAGCTCATGAAGAAGACCACCTTTTTTGAGTGGAACCACAAGTCGGATGAAGGTTTTCTCCAGTTGAAGAAGATGTTGACTACTCCCCCCATGCTGGCGGCTCCGACTCCCAAGGAGCCCATGCTCCTATACATTGCCGCCACCAGCCGAGTAGTCAGCACAGTCATTGTAGTTAAACGCAAGGAGGAAGGCAAATCACTACCTGTCCAGAGACCGGCATATTACCTGAGCGAAGTGCTGTCGACCTCCAAGCAGAACTACACCCACTACCAGAAGATGTGCTATGGCGTGCACTTTGCCGCCAAGAAGTTGAAGCCTTACTTTCAAGAGCATCCAATCATTGTGGTCTGCACAGCCCCACTAGCCGAGATCATAGGAAGCCGAGATGCTTCTGGCCGAGTGGCCAAATGGGCCATAGAGCTGGCCCCCTACACCATCTACTATCAGCCCCGCACCTCCATCAAGTCGCAAGCATTGGCCGACTTCCTCGTCGACTGGGCCGAGACTCAGTACCTGCCGCCAGCGCCCGACTCCACCCATTGGCGGATGCATTTCGACGGCTCCAAGATGCGCACCGGCTTGGGAGCCGGCGTTGTCCTCACTTCTCCTAAAGGCGACAAGCTCAAATATGCGCTGCAGATCCATTTCGCCGCCTCCAACAATGTCGCAGAATACGAGGCGCTCATTCATGGGCTCCGGCTTGTCAAAGAACTTGGCATTCGCCGGATCCTGTGTTATGGTGACTCCGACTTGGTGGTCCAGTAGTCATCTGGCGACTGGGACGCCAAAGATGCAAACATGGCGAGCTACCGCTTCCTCTTATGGCAACTCAGTGGATATTTCGAGGGGTGCAAGTTCCTTCATGTGCCAAGAAATGACAACAACCAAGCAGACACCCTGGCACGAATCGGCTCGACTCGCCAAGCAATACCATTCGGCGTCCCCCTTCAGCGCCTCCTCAAGCCGTTTGTCAAGCCTTCACCAGAATCAGACTCCATCTTTGTGCCGGCTCCCCACGAAGAAGTCGGATCCGACTCAAGAGCCCCAGCAGACAGCATGAGAATTCTTACAGATGGCTCCAAAAACGCCGCAGTCGAAGCCGGCCCAGGGACTTTAGAACCCGGCCCGGGGACTGCGGCGACCAACCCGAAGACTCCAGAACTCGGCCCGGGGGCTGCACCAGTCGGCCCGGGGACTTCATCAGTCCAACAAGCGGTCGCGGACTCCAACCCGCCACCTCCCAGCCCAGCCGCCCTCGTCCAAGTCGCAGTTCTGGCAGTCGAAGAAATAGCAGCACCCTCATGGGCACAGCCCATCCTGAAATTCCTGGTGAGCAAAGAGCTGCCTGCCGATGAGATCTTGGCTCGGCAAGTACAACGCCGAGCAGCAGCCTACACCATAGTCAACAGAGAGCTGGTCAGGCGAAGCGTCACTGGTGTCTACCAGCGCTGCGTCGAGCCAGAGCAAGGCCAAAGCAATTCTCAAAGACATCCATCAAGGCGAGTGCGGCCACCATGCGGCCTCAAGAGCACTCATCGCCAAAGCCTTTCGACACTGTTTCTTCTTACCGACTGCCCTAGAAGAGGCCAAGGAATTGGTCCAAAAATGCAAGGGGTGCCAGAAGTTCCGCTCCAAGCCGCATCAGCCGGCTTCCGCACTCAAGACTATCCCCATCGCCTGGCCCTTTGCAGTTTGGGGCCTGGACATGGTGGGACCATTCAAGACGGCGCGAGGCGGCCTAACTCACTTACTTGTCGCGGTGGACAAGTTCACCAAGTGGATAGAAGCAAAGCCGATCAAGAAGTTGAATGGTCTGACTACAGTTACTTTCATCTCTGACATCACGATTCGGTACGGTATACCACACAACATCATCACCGACAATGGCACAAATTTTGCCAAAGGCGCCTTGGCCCATTTCTGCGCGACACAGGGCATCCGACTGGACTTAGCGTCCGTTGCCCATCCGCAGTCAAACGGCCAGGTGGAGCGAGCAAACGGCCTCATCTTGCCCGGCATCAAGCCTCGACTGGTCGTACCGCTGGAGCGTTCGGCCGGCTGTTGGCTTGATGAGTTGCCAGCCGTCCTCTGGAGTCTGTGCACGACTCCAAACAAGTCAACCGGCTTTACGCCTTTCTTCCTCATCTACGGTGCTGAAGCCGTCATCCCAACGGACATAGAGTTCGACTCCCCGCGAGTCACCATGTACACCAAGGAGGAAGCAGAAGAAGCACGTCAAGACGGCATCGATCTGCTAGAGGAGGGCCGGCTGTTGGCACTCAGCTGGTCCAGCATCTACCAGCAGAGCCTGCGCCGATACTACAACAGGAAGGTCAGGCCGAGATCTTTCCAAGAGGGCGACCTTATGCTCCGACTGATCCAGCGAACAGCCGGCCAGCACAAGCTGTCGGCGCCTTGGGAAGGCCCCTTCATCATCAGCAAAGTGCTGGGCAACGACTCCTACTACCTGATCGACGCTCAGAAGCCCCGAGCATGCAAGAGGGATGACTCCGGCAAAGAGACGGAACGGCCATGGAATGCAAATCTTCTCCGAAGATTTTACAGTTAAATGCAGTATGTACCACACTACCCTTTGTATTAAAGTACCAAGACTTTGCCCCCCACCCCCGAGAAGAGCTTGGGGACTGCCCTTTTGTTATCTATATGATAATAATTATGCCTTCGAGTATGCTACCCTTTGTTATGCCGCATGGCACCAGGTTCGACTAGTCGGCCCGGGGACTTGCCGCCTTGCGCTATGAAATTCTTCCTGCAGCTGGACAAGTAGTGTGTGGTGCCTAAGCCATCTCCTGTCAGAAGTCGTAGCTCGCAGAGCGACTGTCTGGCGGGCAGGAGTAAGGAAGAATGGGCGCCCACATGAAAAATGGCTACGGACTCAAAGCATAAACATAGCTTAAGCCGGCTTCCAGCCTCTCTTCGCAAAACCGACTCTTGAGCAGTCGGCTCGCAGCCTTCGATTCAACTTGCTAAGAAACTCTAAAACGGCCAAGTACTTGCCTTCCCAAAAGTAGACAAGCATTTGATCTAGCGGTTGTCCTCAGAGCGGCTGTCCGGCTGGCAAGACGGCAACTAAGGGAAGGCGGCAAAGGAAAAAGCCAAAGGAGCAATGAGCAAGAAAAGATAGAACTCGGATGAATATTTACATAACATAGGCCCTTGGCCGAATCTTCGAGCAGAAGTTCAAAATACACCCCGTGGGTGGAATTGTGCGAATTAACAAGTTCTTCAAAGACTACTAAAACAGATAAAACAAGGATAAGGCGGCAGCCTAGGAAGCGGCAGACGGATTCGGACGGTCAGAGGAGACGGCGGTGTCAGGCGTTGGGGCGGCCGGCTGGGCAGTCTCGGCTTGATCGCCTTCGACGGCAGCCGGCTCGGTCGCGTGCGGCTCGTTGCTGGAGGCGCGGTCGAGCTGAGGCTGGCCATCCGCTCCGTCTTCTTGCACCTCCGTCTCGCCTTCCTCCTCGGCGCTGGAGCCGATCACCTCCGCCGAGTCCTCGCTGTAGTCTGGGTTCATCCCAAACCACTCCGGCGGTGCCTCCTCGCCGTCTTCAGCCCGCTCGGGGACGAAGACGCTGGTGTCGGTGTACTCAGCGATCGCCGCGGCACGCTTGACGAGGGCGTCTTCTGTGGCTGCCAGCTCCGGCTGGGCCTCTGACCGGAGCGTGGCCAGCCGGTCCAGGTCCAGCCCCACATACCACGCCTTGATGAATTCCAAGGCTCGGCGCGCTCCAGCCCGGGCCGAGGAACCCTTCCAGGCCTCAAGACGGCCAGCCGCGACCTCCAGCCAGTCGGCAGTCTGACTGGGGGTGCGCAGAGCCTGCATGTCTGGCCATAGGGCAGCGATCACCTGGGCGCCGACGCGTTGAAGTCGGCGCAGCATCCGGTGGGCAGGCCGCAGACGAGCCTCAATGCTCAGAATCTGCTCGTCAAGGGTCCGGGGGGCATCGGCAGCGACCTCCGCGCCTTCTGCCCTCCACCTCTCGTGATCAGCCTCGATGGCTTGATTGGCAGCTTGCGAGTGGCCGGGGAAGAAGTCTACCGAGGCGAAAAGAAGGAAGAACAAGTCAAAAAACCAGGAGTCGGCCCGACTTATAGTCGGCAACTCAAAGAAGAAAAGTAAAGAAGCTCACCGTCGACGATGTCCTCGATCTCGTGGAAGCCGGAGGCCAGCAATGCCTCCTTGTCAGTCCAGGAGGAGCGCTCGGTTGCGAACTCGGCCAGGAGAGCAGTCTCCTTCTCTTCCGCCTCCTCCTGCGCCTTCTTAAGCAGCTCCTTCTGCTCCGCCAGCTATGCAGCCAGCAGGTCACGCTCTGCGGTGAGCTTGCTGCACTCCTCCCCCTTGGCACGCAAGGCGGTGTTGGCTTCGCCCAGCTGCTGTTGAAGAGTGGCATTGGCCCCTGAAGAAAAAGAAGAAAGAGGACGTTAAGTCATCAACGAAGAAGGTCGCCAGGAAGATCCGGCCCGACTGCTCAGCAGTCGGCCCGAATCTCGGGGACTACAACCCACGGGTGTGCCAGCATGCCCCCGCGAAGAAGAAAGAGGACTCACTCCGGCTCTCCAACAAGTCGGCATTCCGCTTGCCCAGCTCCTCAACATTGCGGTTGAAGGCGGTGATGCGGAGGTTGTGATAGTCCTGTGACAAGCATTTTCAGATAAAAGATAATACTCGGAACTCGCCAATTGGAAGTTCCGAGCCGCCTGCTCAGCAGCCAGCCTGAAACTCGGGGACTACACCCAGTGGGTGCGCTGGCGCGCCCCCACAGAGAAGAACAAGATGACAGAGACAAAGAAAAAACACTTACCCGGATGGCGGCCCGCGATGGCAGGTGCGCCTTGGTGTAGCTCTGGATAGCGCCACCCTTAGCTCGCTGCTTTGCCTGGACGTCCAGAAGCGCCTGGTTCAGCGGGCCTGTGCCGCCTCCTCGCACCCACCCAATGGGCGCGGCGCTCGTCGCCTCGGCGTCTGGGATTGTCGAGCTGGCGGCGCTAGTCTCCAAGGGGCGTGGCGCTGGAGTCGCCTTCTCAAGACGGTGGCGCACTGGCGAGCCGACTTGAAGGAGTAGCTTCGCCACGGCCTCGTCCTTAGTCGGCAGCACCAGCGGGTGCGCTAGCTGTTTGTCATGTGCGCTCCCAGATGGCGGCGGGGGTGGCGGCGGCGGCACGACCGTGCCCGTCATGGAGGCATCGCCGCCTCCCCTCTCCATGATCGGGAACTCGCCGCCGGCTTCCCCCGACCGCGCCGTGAATTCCGGGGGCGGCCGCGCTGAGTTCAGCGGGATGACAAAAACTGCAGATTGGCGGTGCGCGGCTTCCTCAGCCTGCCGCCTTGCCGCGATGGCGGCCTCGGCCTCATCCAGCTTTTTCTAGGCGGAGGCCTTTGCCTTCTCGGCCTCCACCTTCTCCAGACGGGCGGCCTCTTCCTCGTCGCGCTTCTCTTGCGCGTTCCGCTCCATTGCTGAAGGAAATATGCCCTAGAGGCAATAATAAAGTTATTATTTATTTCCTTAATTCATGATAAATGTTTATTATTCATGCTAGAATTGTATTAACAGGAAACATAATACATGTGTGAATACATAGACAAACAGAGTGTCACTAGTATGCCTCTACTTGACTAGCTCATTAATCAAAGATGGTTATGTTTCCTAACCATGAACAAAGAGTTGTTATTTGATTAACGAGATCACATCATTAGTTGAATGATCTGATTGACATGACCCATTCCATTAGCATAGCACCCGATCGTTTAGTATGTTGCTATTGCTTTTATCCATGACTTATACATGTTCCTTTAACTATGAGATTTTGCAACTCCCGTTTACCATTGGAACACTTTGTGTGCTACCAAACGTCACAACGTAACTGGGTGATTATAAAGGTGCTCTACAGGTGTCTCCGAAGGTACATGTTGAGTTGGTATATTTCGAGATTAGGATTTGTCACTCCGATTGTCGGAGAGGTATCTCAGGGCCTTCTCGGTAATGCGCATCACATAAAGCCTTGCAAGCATTGCAACCAATGAGTTAGTTGCGAGATGATGTATTACAGAACGAGAAAAGAGACTTGCCGGTAACGAGATTGAACTAGGTATTGGATACCGACGATCGAATCTCGGGCAAGTAACATACCGATGACAAAGGGAACAACGTATGTTGTTATGCGGTCTGACCGATAAAGATCTTCGTAGAATATGTAGGAGCCAATATGGGCATCCAGGTCCCGCTATTGGTTATTGACCGGAAACGTGTCTCGTTCATGTCTACATTGTTCTCGAACCGTAGGGTTCGCACGCTTAAGGTTTCGATGACAGTTATTATGAGTTTATGCATTTTGATGTACCGAAGGAGTTCGGAGTCCCGGATGTGATCACGGACGTGACGAGGAGTCTCGAAATGGTCGAGACATAAAGAATTATATATTGGAAGCCTATGTTTGGACATCGGATGCATTCCAGGTGAAATCAGGATTTTACCGGAATACCGGGAGGGTTACCGGAACCCCCCGGGAGCATAATGGGCCAACATGGGCCTTGGAGGAGAGGTGAGAGGGCTGCCCTCATGGGCTGTGCGCCTCCCCCCTTCCCCTAGTCCTATTAGGACTAGGAGAGGTGGGCGCCCCCTCTCTCTCTCTCCCCCCCCTTAGAGAATCCTAGTCCAACTAGGATTGGGGGGGGGGGGGGAATCCTACTCCCAGAGGGAGTAGGACTCTCCTGGCGCGCCAAGCCTGGCCGGCCAGCCCCTCCCCCTTGGCTCCTTTATATACGGGGGCAGGGGGCACCCCAAAGACACACAAGTTGATCTACGGATCGTTCCTTAGCCGTGTGCGGTGCCCCCTTCCACCAAATTCCACCTCGATCATATCGTTGCAGTGCTTAGGCGAAGCCCTGCGCCGGTAACACATCAAGATCGTCACCACGCCGTCGTGCTGAGGGAAATCTTCCTCGACGCTTTGCTGGATCGGAGCCCGGGGATCGTCATCGAGCTGAACGTGTGCCAAGAACTCGGAGGTGCCGGAGTAACGGTGCTGTGATCGGTTGGATCGCGAGGAGAACGTACGACTACTTCCTCTACGTTGTGTCAACGCTTCCGCTTCAATCTACGAGGGTACGTGGACAACACTCTCCCCTCTCGTTGCTATGCATCACCATGATCCTGCGTGTGCGTAGGAAATTTTGTGAAATTACTACGTTCCCCAACAGTGGCATCCGAGCCTAGGTTTTATGGTTTGATGTTATTTGCACGAGTAGAACACAAGTAAGTTGTGGACGATACAAGTCATACTGCCTACCAGCATGTCATACTTTGGTTCAGCGGTATTGTTGGACGAGACGATCCGGACCAACCTTACGCGTACGCTTACGCGAGACCGGTTCCCTCGACGTGCTTTGCACATAGATGGCTTGCGGAAGACTGTCTCTCCAACTTTAGTTGAACCGAGTGTGGCTACGCCCGGTCCTTGAGAAGGTTAAAACGGAGTCTATTTGACAAACTATCGTTGTGGTTTTGATGCGTAGGTAAGATGAGTTCTTGCTTAAAGCCCGTAGCAGCCACGTAAAAACTTGCAACAACAAAGTAGAGGACGTCTAACTTGTTTTTGCAGGGCATGTTGTGATGTGATATGGTCAAGACGTGATGCTAAATTTTATTGTATGAGATGATCATGTTTTGTAACCGAGTTATCGGCAACTGGCAGGAGCCATATGGTTGTCGCTTTATTGTATGCAATGCAATCGCGATGTAATGCTTTACTTTATTACTAAGCGGTAGTGATAGTCGTAGAAGCATAAGATTGGCGAGACGACAACAATGTTGCGATGAAGATCAAGGTGTCGCGCCGGTGACGATGGTGATCATGACGGTGCTTCGAAGATGGAGATCACAAGCACAAGATGATGATGGCCATATCATATCACTTATATTGATTGTGATGTTTATCTTTTTATGCATCTTATCTTGCTTTGATTGACGGTAGCATTATAAGATGATCTCTCACTAAATTATCAAGAAGTGTTCTCCCTGAGTATGCACCGTTGCGAAAGTTCTTCGTGCTGAGACACCACGTGATGATCGGGTGTGATAGGCTCTACGTTCAAATACAACGGGTGCAAAACAGTTGCACACGCGGAATACTCAGGTTTAACTTGACGAGCCTAGCATATACAGATATGGCCTCGGAACACAGAGACCGAAAGGTCGAGCGTGAATCATATAGTAGATATGATCAACATAATGATGTTCACCATTGAAACTACTCCATCTCACGTGATGATCGGACATGGTTTAGTTGATTTGGATCACGTGATCACTTAGAGGATTAGAGAGATGTCTATCTAAGTGGGAGTTCTTAAGTAATATGATTAATTGAACTTAAATTTATCATGAACTTAGTCCTAGTAGTATTAGCATATCTATGTTGTAGATCAATAGCTCGCATTGTTGCTTCCTTGTGTTTATTTTGATATGTTCCTAGAGAAAATTGTGTTGAAAAATGTTAGTAGCAATGATGCGGATTGGATCCGTGATCTGAGGTTTATCCTCATTGCTGCACAGAAGAATTATGTCCTTGATGCACCGCTAGGTGACGGACCTATTGCAGGAGCAGATGCAGACGTTATGAACGTTATGCTAGCTCAATATGATGACTACTTAATAGTTTAGTGCACCATGCTTAAACGGCTTAGAATCGGGACTTCAAAGACGTTTTGAACGTCATGGACCATACAAGATGTTCCAGGAGTTGAAGTTAATATTTCAAGCAAATACCCGAGTTGAGAGATATGAAGTCTCCAACAAGTTCTGTAGCTAAAAGATGGAGGAGAATCGCTCAACTAGTGAGCATGTGCTCAAATTGTCTGAGTACAACAATCACTTGAATCAAGTGGGAGTTAATCTTCCAGATAAGATAGTGATTGACAGAATTCTCTAGTCACCATCACCAATTTAGTAGAACTTCGTGATGAACTATAATATGCAAGGGATGACAAAAGTAATTCCCAAGCTCTTCGCGATGCTAAAATCGGCGAAGGTAGAAATCAAAGAAAACCATCAAGTGTTGATGGTTGACAAGATCACTAGTTTCAAGAAAAAGGGCAAAAGGAAAGAAGGGGAACTTCAAGAAGAACGGCAAGCAAGTTGCTGCTCAAGTGAAAAAGCCCAAGTCTGGTCCTAAGCCTGAGACTAAGTGCTTCTACTGCAAAGGGACTGGTCACTGGAAGCGGAACTACCCCAAGTGATTGGCGGATAAGAAGGATGGCAAAGTGAACATAAGTATATTTGATATACATGTTATTGATGTGTACTTTACTAGTGTTCATAGCAACCCCTCAGTATTTGGTACTAGTTCAAGTTGCTAAGATTAGTAACTCGAAACGGGAGTTGCAGAATGAACAAAGACTAGTTAAAGGGCAAGGTGACGATGTGTGTTGGAAGTGGTTCCAAGATTGATATGATCATCATCACACACTCCCTATACTTTCGGGATTAGTGTTGAAACTAAATAAGTGTTATTTGGTGTTTGCGTTGAGCATGAATATGATTTGATCATGTTTATTGCAATACGGCTATTCATTTAAGTAAGAGAATAAATTGTTGTTCTGTTTACATGAATAAAACCTTCTATGGTTATACACACCAACGAAATGGTTTGTTGGATCTCGATCATAGTGATACACATATTCATAATATTGAAGCCAAAAGATGCAAAGTTAATAATGATAGTGCAACTTATTTGTAGCACTGCAGTTTAGGTCATATTGGTGTAAAGCGCATGAAGAAACTCCATGCTGATGGGATTTTGGAATCACTTGATTATGAATCACTTGATGCTTGCGAACCATGACTCATAGGCAAGATGACTAAAAACGCCGTTCTCCGGAACAATGAAGCAAGCAACAGAATTGTTGGAAATCATACATACTGATGTATGTGGTCCGATGAATATTAAGGCTCGCGACAAGTATCATTATTTTCAGACTTTCACAGATGATTTGAGCAGATATGGGTATATCTACTTGATGAAACATAAGTCTGAAACATTTGAAAAGTTCAAAGAATTTCAGAGTGAAGTGGAAAATCATCGTGACAAGAAAATAAAGTTTCTACGATCTGATCGCAGAGACGAATATTTGAGTTACGAGTTTGGTCTTCAATTAAAACAATGTGGAATAGTTTCACAAACTCATGCCATCTGGAACACCGCAGCATAATGGTGCGTCCGAACGTCATAACCGTACTTTATTAGATATAGTACAATCTATGATGTATCTTACCGATCTACCACTATCGTTTTTGGGATTATGCATTAGAGACAGCTGCATTCACATTAAATAGGGCACCATCCAAATCCGTTGAGACGACACCGTATGAACTATGGTTTAGCAATAAACCTAAGCTGTCGTTTCTTAAAGTTTGGGGCTGCGATGCTTATATGAAAAAGTTTCATCCTGATAAGCTCAAACCCAAATCGGAGAAATATGTCTTCATAGGATACCCAAAGGAAATTGTTGGGTACACCTTCTATCACAGATCCAAAGGCAAGACATTTGTTGCTAAGAATGGATCCTTTCTAGAGAAGGAGTTTCTCTCGAAAGAAGTGAGTGGGAGGAAAGTAGAACTTGATGAGATAACAGTATCTACTCCCTTATTGAGAAGTAGTACATCACAGAAATCTGTTTCTGTGACACCTACATCAAATAGGGAGGAAGCTAATGATAATGATCATGAAACTTCAGATCAAGTTTCTACTGAACTCCGTAGATCAACCAGAGTAAGATCCGCACCAGAGTGGTACGGTAATCCTATTTTGGAAGTCATGTTACTAGACCATGATGAACCTACGAACTATGAAGAAGCGATGGTGAGCCCAGATTCCGTGAAATGGTTAGAGACCATGAAATCTGAGATATGATCCATGTATGAGAACAAAGTATGGACTTTGATGGATTTGCCCGATGATCGGCAAGCCATAGAAAATAAATGGATCTTCAAGAGGAAGACGGACACTGATAGTAGTGTTACTATCTACAAAGCTAGAATTGTCGCAAAAGGTTTTCGACAAGTTCAAGGTGTTGACTACGATGAGAGTTTCTCACTCGTATCTATGCTTAAGTCTGTCCGAATCATGTTAGCAATTGCCGCATTTTATGAAATCCGGCAAATGGATAAACAAAACTACATTCCTTAATGGATTTATTAAAGAAGAGTTGTATACGATGCAACTAGAAGGTTTTGTCGATCCTGAAGGTGTTAACAAAATATGCAAGCTCCAGCGATCCATCTATGGACTGGTGCAAGCATCTCGGAGTTGGAATATACGCTTTGATAAGTTGATCAAAGCATATAGTTTCATACAGACTTGCGGTGAAGCCTGTATTTACAAGAAAGTGAGTGGGAGCACTACAACATTTCTGATAAGTATATGTAAATGACATATTATTGATCAGAAATAATGTAGAATTATTCTGTAAAGCATAAAGGAGTATTTGAAAGGAGTTTTTCAAAGAAAGACCTCGGGGAAGCTACTTACATATCGAGCATCAAGATCTATAGAGATAGATCGAGACGCTTGATAAGTTTTTTCAATGAGTACATACCTTGACAAGATTTTGAAGTAATTCAAAATGGAACAGTCAAAGAAAGAGTTCTTGCCTGTGTTACAAAGTGTGAAATTGAGTAAGACTCAAAGCCCGACCACGGCAGAAGATAGAAAGAGAATGAAAGTCATTCCCTATGCTTTGGCCATAGGTTCTATAAAGTATGCCATGCTGTGTACCAGACCTATTGTATACCCTACCCTGAGATTGGCACGGGAGTACAATAGTGATCTAGGAGTAGATCACTGGACGGCGGTCAAAATTATCCTTAGTGGAATAAGGATATGTTTCTCGATTATGGAGGTGACAAAAAGGTTCGTCGTAAAAGGTTACGTCGATGCAAGTTTTGACACTAATCTAGATGACTCTAAGTCTCAATCTAGATACATATTGAAAGTGGGAGCAATTAGCTAAAGTAGCTCCGTGCAGAGCATTGTAGACATAGAAAATTGCAAAATACATAACGGATCTAAATGTGGCAGACCCGTTGACTAAACTTCTCTCACAAGCAAAACATGATCACACCGTAGTACTCTTTGGGTGTTAATCACATAGCGATGTGAACTAGATTACTGAATCTAGTAAACCCTTTGGGTGGTGGTCACATATCGATGTGAACTATTGCTGATAAATCACATGGCGATGTGAACTAGATTATTGACTCTAGTGCAAGTGGGAGACTGAAGGAAATATGCCCTAGAGGCAATAATAAAGTTATTATTTATTTCCTTAATTCATGATAAATGTTTATTATTCATGCTAGAATTGTATTAACAGGAAACATAATACATGTGTGAATACATAGACAAACAGAGTGTCACTAGTATGCCTCTACTTGACTAGCTCATTAATCAAAGATGGTTATGTTTCCTAACCATGAACAAAGAGTTGTTATTTGATTAACGAGATCACATCATTAGTTGAATGATCTGATTGACATGACCCATTCCATTAGCATAGCACCCGATCGTTTAGTATGTTGCTATTGCTTTTATCCATGACTTATCCATGTTCCTTTAACTATGAGATTTTGCAACTCCCGTTTACCATTGGAACACTTTGTGTGCTACCAAACGTCACAACGTAACTGGGTGATTATAAAGGTGCTCTACAGGTGTCTCCGAAGGTACATGTTGAGTTGGCATATTTCGAGATTAGGATTTGTCACTCCGATTGTCGGAGAGGTATCTCAGGGCCTTCTCGGTAATGCACATCACATAAAGCCTTGCAAGCATTGCAACCAATGAGTTAGTTGCGAGATGATGTATTACAGAACGAGAAAAGAGACTTGCCGGTAACGAGATTGAACTAGGTATTGGATACCGACGATCGAATCTCGGGCAAGTAACATACCGATGACAAAGGGAACAACGTATGTTGTTATGCGGTCTGACCGATAAAGATCTTCGTAGAATATGTAGGAGCCAATATGGGCATCCAGGTCCCACTATTGGTTATTGACCGGAAACGTGTCTCGGTCATGTCTACATTGTTCTCGAACCGTAGGGTCCGCACGCTTAAGGTTTCGATGACAGTTATTATGAGTTTATGCATTTTGATGTACCGAAGGAGTTCGGAGTCCCGGATGTGATCACGGACGTGACGAGGAGTCTCGAAATGGTCGAGACATAAAGAATTATATATTGGAAGCCTATGTTTGGACATCAGATGCATTCCAGGTGAAATCAGGATTTTACCGGAATACCGGGAGGGTTACCGGAACCCCCCGGGAGCATAATGGGCCAACATGGGCCTTGGAGGAGAGGTGAGAGGGCTGCCCTCATGGGCTGTGCGCCTCCCCCCTTCCCCTAGTCCTATTAGGACTAGGAGAGGTGGGCGCCCCCTCTCTCTCTCTCTCCCCCTTGGAGAATCCTAGTCCAACTAGGATTGGGGGGGGGGGAATCCTACTCCCAGAGGGAGTAGGACTCTCCTGGCGCGCCAAGCCTGGCCGGCCAGCCCCTCCCCCTTGGCTCCTTTATATACGGGGGCAGGGGGCACCCCAAAGACACACAAGTTGATCTACGGATCGTTCCTTAGCCGTGTGCGGTGCCCCCTTCCACCAAATTCCACCTCGATCATATCGTTGCAGTGCTTAGGCGAAGCCCTGCGCCGGTAACACATCAAGATCGTCACCACGCCGTCATGCTGACGGAACTCTTCCTCGACGCTTTGCTGGATCGGAGCCCGGGGATCGTCATCGAGCTGAACGTGTGCCAAGAACTCGGAGGTGCCGGAGTAACGGTGCTGTGATCAGTTGGATCGCGAGGAGAACGTACGACTACTTCCTCTACGTTGTGTCAACGCTTCCGCTTCAGTCTACGAGGGTACGTGGACAACACTCTCCCCTCTCGTTGCTATGCATCACCATGATCCTGCGTGTGCGTAGGAAAAATTTTGAAATTACTACGTTCCCCAACAGTTGCCTCCCGGAGGTCGGCGGTGGGGTCAATCCACCGAGTGGTGGCTGACGTCTCCGCCGACCGCATGATGGAGGCGGTGGAAATCCTCTCAAGAGTAAGGGGAGCCCTGAAGCGAGGGAAGCATGTAAAAGACTTGGGCAAGATCCACAAAAAGAAAATAAGATAAAGGGCAGAGGCACGTACGCAGAGACCAGCGGCGGTTTCTTCACTTCCCTACAGAAGCGGTTGGCTTTCGCGGCCGCCTCTTCATGCTTGGTTGCGGCGGCCGCTCCCTTGAACTTCTTCGACCGGCAGCCAAGCGTACTCGGCCCAGCCCGGCGCTTCCTCGCGCCGCCTTGACCATCCAAGATGGCGGAGGAACTCGCGCTGGGCTGGCCGACCTTTGGCTGGTGGCGCGGGGCGACTTCCCCCTCGGCGTCGTCATCAGGACAGTCGGCAAAGGTGGCCGAAGGCCTGAAGCCGCCTGCTTATCCTCCTCCTCTTCCTTCAGCGTCGGCCTCCATCGCCGCCACCCCCAAGTCAGGGTTGTCGACGTCGCTCTCCGCTCGGTCGGGGACGAACTGACGGGCCGGTCCCGTGGTGCCGGCCGAAGGCTGGACGAGGGGGTTCTGATTCAAAAACTAAAAAATTAGAAGTCGGATTCGGCTGCAAAAGAAAGCAGCAGCAGAAGAAGAGAGACGACTTACAACAGGCGGGGGGTTGGCGCGTGAGTACGGCTCCTTGCCGAACCGCCAATCCGCCGAGAGACCACAGTTTGCGATGTAGTTCATCGTGTCCGCCACCTCCACGTGGGGCATGTCCTTGGAGCACATCCGACTCAGGTCCCAGTGGCCGCTTATCTGGCAGATCAGATGAGGTCGGCCTTGGAGTGGGAGGACTCGGCGCGCCACGAAGGGGGCCAGCAGGTCGGCCCCGGTCAAGCCCGCCAACTGCGTCAACACTCGGAGTCGCGCGACGGCGGCGGCGCCAGCAGGAGACAGCGTCCTGGCCCGGTGGGACCAGCTGGGGAGCCTTCCAGCCGGCGCGCCGGCTTCGTAAGCTGGTAGGTTGACCCAGTCGCCTTCTGGGGCGACGTTCTTCACGTAAAAGTAGGACCACTGCCACATCTTCACCGACTTAATCAGTGCGATGGTGGGAAATGGATTGTCGGCTCCCGATCTCCGCATCGCGATGAATGCACCGCATTGGGCTGGCACGCCGGCGACGTGCGTGCCGAGCTTGGACTGGAAGAACTCCCCCCATAGCTTGATGGTGGGGAGAACGCCGAGGAAGCCTTCGCATAGGGTGGCAAAGGCAGCCAGCAGCACCACCGTGTTCGGAGTAAGGTGGTGCGGCTGGAGCCCGTGGAACTCCAAGAAGGAGCAGAAGAAACTGCTCGCTAGTAGCCCTAGGCCGCGCATGAGGTGCGAGCGGAATATGACCCGCTCGCCCTCCTCTGGCGCCGGCGATACTTCCCTCGCCGGTGCGGCGCGGGCCCGCACTAGGTCCTTGCCGGGGAGGCGACGCGTCTTGTGAAGGAAATCAATGTGGTCGTCGTCAACCTCGGAGCCGTCCCACACGCCGGAGTGCATGGCAGGAGGCGCGGCGGCGGAGGAAGAGCTCATCGCTGCGGGCCTGCGTGGTTCGGCGCAGCGGTGGCGAGAGGAAGAAGAAGCAAGAGGGAGCGAAAGGGAGTAGGGAAGATGGGCGCGTGTGCTTTGCCGCCCCCCTCCTCCCGCCTACTTATAGGCTCGTGGGCTAAGAAGCCGATGGGGCGATCGTGGGATTAACTGCGCCCAGAACCCCACGACCCCCACGATTTACCTCATGAAGTTACTGTGTGCAGTTACTGCGCGGGAACCCCAACCGCCCGCACGGCCACAACGGATCCATTCGCATGCCAAGGCACGGTAGTGGCGGGCCCCACCTATAGGCCTGTCTCGTCGCGCGCGTGGGTGGGCAGAGTGGCCCTGCCATGTGGCGCCACGCGACAGGTCCGCAACGGGCGGCAACCTGGAAGTTTATCAGGCACGCTGCCTAGAGCCCGCTATGACTTTCAAACTCTTTGAGGGCAAGTCGGCCTTCTACGAGTCCGGCTCCAGCTAGTCGGCCTGAAGGAAGACGGCGAGCAAGGCCCAGATTCAACCACCGGAAGGAGGAAACTGTTGAGGCTCCTCGACATGTCACCCTCGGTGCCTCACCAGCTTTGGGGACTACTGTCGGAGTAATAGGCCATGGGTAGGCCAACCCGAGCCCTAAGCCTTTCAAGACATCGGGCAAGATGCACCCCTCAAGACCCCAGGGCGAAGAGCCGCCTTCTGAGAGTCGGCGGAAAGGCCGCCGATTGCCCCCTTGCGGTCGAGTCCCAGGGACGACTTCGAGATGAGCCGACTCCCAACTGGCGGCTTCCAGAAAAGCCTGCCCTGGGGAGTCGGCCCGCGACTCCAACCACCCCATGTCCTCGTAAGGAGGGACGGGACAGGGTGTGGCCACAGTAAGGCCCACTCCCGCCCCCTTTTCCAAGGGCAAGCATGGCCACAGTGCGCCATACCGATGGAGATCTCCGTCCGGTGCGGCACTGTTGCCATGCCAGCCTTAACATCAGCCCAGTGGGCGGAACCCTGTGCCCACGATGGCCTGGCTGTACGACCCAGAGACGGCGGGTCCCACCAGTCAGCGGGGGTCCAGAAGACGGCAAGAGTGCCACCAGTCGGAGCCAGTGGGAGTCAGCCCCCAGGAGTCGGCTAGCCCCTCCCACGGGCCCCGCACGCCATTAACCAGACAAGACGTGGAATGGCAACAGTGATCGCCCGTCAGGCGGCGTACTGTTGCTTTGACCCCACGACCAAGCCCGCGTCATTAGAAGCACAGCTACAGTAATCCGCAGCTGGCAAGACCTGCCCACGGCGGACATGGCCTGTCGGCTCCATACCGAGCCATTCGGCGGGGCCCACCAGTCGGCGGGCCCCAGCAGTCGGCAGAGAAGACGTCGGCCTGAGAGACAGACGGCTGGGACTCGCGCCCAGCCGGATTACCATTGTACCCCTGGGGGGTAGGCCTATATAAACCCCCCAGGGCACCAGATCATATAGGAAGAAGAGAGCTAGCCTTGCCCTCTCCTACCTCCAGGAAATAGCTCAAGGAGCAACCTCTTACACACTTTGCCGTAGTGATCATGCGGAGACCCCGCAGAGCAGCAGTAGGGGTGTTATCTCCACGGAGAGCCCTGAAGCTGGGTAAGATTCGCCGGCGTGCATGTCTTTGCCTTATCCCGTTTCCAGGCACCGACGATGTTCTACTCGCCCCCACCATGATAAGCCATCCCTTGGCATATGTCGCACCCAACCCCCGACATGTATCGTGCTTTCGCTCCAAATACAATGATCGTCATTGTATATATCACGAGAGAAAGATGAAACATGCATGAATGTGCTGGGGGCTTACTTTTAGAGGACCTGGAGATAGTTTGTGTGCGTACGTGAAAGGGGCGTAGAGGGGGTGCATGAGATGGGGAGAGAGATGCTCTTTGTTTCTCTTTATTATGACTAACTTTATACTCCCTCCGTTTTTTTAGTCCGCATATAAGGTTTGGTCAAAGTCAAGCTTTGTAGACTTTGACTAACTTTATATTAAAAAATATAAACATTCACAATATGAAATCAATAGTATCAGATGCACCATGAAACGTATTTTCATACTATATAGTTTTAATATTGTAGATGTTCATATTTTTTATATAAATTTGGTCAAACTTTGTGTAGTTTGACTTTGACCAAATCTTATATGCGGAGTAAAAAGAAACGGAGGGAGTATATAGTAAAAAATATAAAAATTCACAGTGCGGAATAAATATCATTGTGGGCACCATGCAACAAATTAACGTTCATACTCCTCCATATAACTTTGTAATGTTGTATATATGTAGAAATTCTAAAATAATTTTTTGGCCACACTTTATTCAAAAGGAATGTTGTATGGAAAATAAATGTGAAGAGATGGCTTTTTAGATCAATGGGGTACATGATGTAACATGTGTGAATGTGTTGTTTTTGTATTTGGCAGGGCCTAGAGAGGTATGTGTGTGTATTACGTATTCGAGAGAGGCATGGATAGAGGGGCCGGCGGGGGGAGGCGGCGTGGGAGAGATAGCACGAGAAATGAGAGAGGTCTAAGAGAGAGAGATTAATATGATGTCATGGCGAGAGATTCCCTTCAGTGTGTATATGCAAGGGGGAGGGGATAGAGGCACGAAGAGATTTTTTTGCGGTGTCTGTGTTGGTATGTGTGCGTGTGAGAAGATAACAAGACCTGGGGGCAGAGGGTGTGTCACCGCATGAGGTCCGGTGGGTCGCGGTTGGTTCGGTTCCGTCCTACGCCACATTGGCCGGCCCGTGACGCATTTAGGGAGACCCATGGATGACTTGTCGTACAAGACAATGATAGCAGAATTGTGAAGGACTCTGTGTCCACTGAAAAGCCGGCTAGGATTTGTAACCCTAGGTTCTCGGATTAAGGTAACCCCTTGTCTTTGATATTACTATTCATCCAACCTAACTTTAAGGGGCATCCTACAGAATGCTCTGCTAGAATCATACTCGTCGATTAGGAAGAGAGGTGTGAGACAATGCGTGAGAGACAGACCTAAAGATGATGTACGTACAGGAGACACGTAGGCATGTCTATGTATATAAAAAGGGTAGATGAGGATTGTGCGTGTGTATGCTTGTGAGAGGAAGAGTGCTTGTGATAAAGGTAATTAAAAACAGTCGTAAATGGTTACGAGAGGGAGGGAGGGTTATATCGAGAGCATTTTTGCGAGAAAGACACCTCGGGACAGAGTGTGTGAGAATGTGTGAGAGACCACCGATGGAGAGTGAAACTACACGTAAAAGACTGATGTACACATTGATTAAAGATATAAATTGTATCCAAATATTAGAATGGGATCATGATATTTGCAATTCGCGTAAGGAATGGTCATTGATCCACCAGACATCTAGATTCTATCGAATTTGAGCATGTCTTTGTTATTATTCGACAAAATTGATCCAAATAGTTAGTATTTTGAACTCCAGACAATGCATCACTTTAGCAATCGAATATAAACGTGAGTATAGTTCATGTTGTGTGTATAAAACACATTATACATACGAAAGTTACACAATGAACATTATAAATAGCTAGCTATGAACTAGCATACATTTGAATTCAACTTAAGGTGGTTTAAAAAATCGAATTCAACATGAAGTCCATTCAATTATTTGAATTCGACATCATGGCATTTGTAAATCATACCTAAATTATGCGGGCACCAATCTTTGCTCTGATTTTGTACATAATAGCATATATAGTCGTGTACAAAATATATTCAAATTTAGCTCCTCCATTCAAAAATAATCATAGTTATAGGATTTTCAAGTGTCAAAATTTCAAAAAGAAGCGGATAATTTAATGAGGTTTTCAAACATACAAGGTCAAATTTAACGTTGTCTATTTAGGTCAATCCTCAAAGTTCAAGAGTATTATAAACGTGAATGCTTCTGTTTCAAAATTTCGAACGAAGCACCAAAAGAGCCTCTACTCACCCGGAACCGCGTGAGACCAATGTTTGGTAGTATAAGGAAATTACTTTTCTAACTCCGACCCGTGAAACCTACCGGCCCGACGTCCAAAGGTCTAAACCGGGGTAGGTTTGTAGCTTCATCTAGACGCCACGCAACCGCCTCCGAAAAACATTCATACACAATGGCCGCGTAAGCACACATGTGCACGGCCGAAATCGCTCCCACCCACTATTTGGGACACCTGGGATTACCATCCTACCCCCTACCCGCAGTAGGTCCAAAATTTAAGAGGGGGGCAAAGTTTGTACTTTCCCCAAATTTCAAACAAGCGCATCCCAGACCAAAACATGGTTCTCCCTTAGCTCTCCCCCCCCCCCCCCCGCCCTCCGTCCGATACCCCATTTGTACTCCATGGGCGCCAAAACTAGCTCTCCACCAGCCGCGAAACCCCGGCGTCCTCCGTCCGCCACCCCATCCCACCCATCAATCGTTGCCCTCCTCCATCACGCTGGAGCCGATACCCCTACGTCGTCGTCCACCGCAACCTCAGCCGCAACGCCCTCCAAGGCTAGTAGTTGAAGCCGAGGTCAAGCCGTCCGTACCCGAGCCAGTTCAACCATGCCATCCTGTGCCTCACCGCTGCTGCTCCAACATCGCCACCGTCCACCGCACCGGAGTTGTTCCTGCTACACCGTCCTTCGCCGCCTCGGATCTGCTTCCCCTCCGCTGACATACGGCCACGGCAACACAGTCAACAATTTGGCCATGGGTTCGTCCAAGCCTGCACCCTCCTCCAAAACATCGGTTTCCCCGACAACAGAAGAAGATCGGCGCGACATGTGGAGGTGACCACACTAGCAACTGGAAATGGTACTCCTCTTCCCTTATTCGTGCAAATCTTACGTGTCTGCTTGCACGGTATTCATCCCATAGAAGACACTAGTTGACCGCTTCTACTTGATACTAGATGTTCCTAGTTACTCGTGATGCACAAGGTTTATCCTCATATATTATTTCACCTTAGCTAGAGGTCCGTCTCCCCCTTGGATTTCAATTCCTGGTTAGTTGATTCCCAATTAACGGAAGCATTCCCCAGCGTAACAGGAGCTAGTCCGCCTATTACGCCGGGGAAGCAGCGCCACGGTGTTTATCTTAGGGGCATGTGGGGCCTAGAGCTGCTAGTGCCTGATCTGGAGGTCGGCCGGGAATAAAGGGATGGCTTGGGGGCGCTGCCAAGCACGGCGGTGGTGTGAGATCGAGGGGAGGGCGGGGCGGCGGAGGCAGGGGTCTAGGCCGGTGGTCGCTGGCGGTTTGAGAAAGATCGTCAAAAGTGACTGGCTGGAGGTAGATGAAGGCCATCTGCTCGTTCCTTATAGGTCAGACGGTTCATAAAAAACTCAACTGACCTATTTATTTTCAGTCGACTGTTATCTTGATAGGACCACATGTGGTGGTGTGCTGGAGGAGTACCTGCATTTCCTATGCTCATATATTACAAAATCATATGGAGTAGAATCTAATTTTGTTTGCCATGCAATGTTGTAGAGCTATCATATGTCTCATGTCATTTTTTTTGCCTCCTGCTATCTGCTACCTTTACAGTGCACTAGTTCTACACACACTTCACACATACTCTCAGCGTTCTGGGAACGGGGGTCCCTAGACTTGCCTGCCTGCGGCCTGCGGCGTGGCTTAAAGGGGGCCCAGCACGGCCCATCTTCATCAACACGAGACTCAAGACCCTCGCGAGGGGCCAAGCCTCGCGGGGCGAACGACACGGAGCTTCCTCAGGCGCGGCCTCACCAGGCTGGCTCATGAGGAGGCGGAGAGATCAAGGTGGGGTACCTCACGAGGTGCCCATGACGCAAGCCATGACGACCGAAGGTGCCAGGCAGGCGCCAGCCCGCGCAGTGTCTCCCTTTCCTCTTTGGTGCAAAGGGGGCAAGCGCAGGCGAGAGGATCAAGCAAAGGCATCCATTTCGTTGCAACGAGACCAAGACCAGTCCAACGGTGGAGCCCAGAACGGCGTCACCATAGAGCCTTTGGCAGGCGAGGACCAACTTTAGTCAGGATAAGTGTACCAGATGTTCCCCTTCAAAATGGCCAATTGTTGGCGCCCTTCCCGCTCAATATTTGGGAAGAGGCCCAGGCCCTTTGCCTATAAATAGGACTAGCCACCCCCGAGGATGAGGGGAAATCATCGGATCATCAAGCAACAAAGAGAGAGAGAGAGAGAGAGAGAGAGAGAAGGGCGGCTGAACTCCTCCTAGCAGTTCATCGTCCTTGCTAAGAGCAGACCCTCGCGAGGCTGTTCTTCTTTGTACTCTTCATCTTCATCAGCCCAAGAGGCAATCCACCCACCACAAACTAGAGTAGGGTATTACACCACAATGGTGGCGCGAACTAGTATAAACCTTGTGTCTCTTGTGTTGTTCTTTCTGTAGTTTAGATCTTTGCGAAGGCGAAGTCTCCACGCGCACCCCAGAGTTCGAACCTCAAGGGTCTGCCGGAACCCGAAATCTGACATTTGGCGCGCCAGGTAGGGGTGCGCCGGAATCCACCCTTCTACCACTTCGCGTCTCATTGCATCGTCATCACCATGTCCGGCGACTAGGCGGGCGACCAAGATCCATTGGCAGCATGGCCTGCCCGCGCAGAGCCGCTCGCCTCGGGCGACCCCGCGCCCCAGGCAGCTCGTGGTCCACAAGGCCCCGCGGGCCGCGGGCGACGCGGACAGGCTTCAACAACTCTCACGCCACGGCAAGCACGGTCGACAGCAAGGGCCTCCAATCACGCCACAACCACGACACCGTACACCCGCCGAGAGCAGGCGAACTCGAGGGCCGCGCTCACGGTGGCCCGAGAGCTGCTGCAGTGTAGGCTGCTGGAAGGCGGCCGCGATGTGCTGCTAGAGCGGTTTGCCGAGCTCCTGGGCTCTGCCGCTTCGGGGGCTGACCCCTTTGGCACCCAGCTCCCGTCTCAAGCCCAGGGCGGCACGCGCGGGGGCCCCGCGCGCGCCCGCGGGCCCCAAGGCTACTCCAACACCAGTGAAGCCGTCGGCACCGGACTGACGGTGGCGCTACCCCCGCCCCCGGCGCGTGAAGGAGAGGGACTCGGCGCAAGGGCGTAGCAGCGCTACCACCCCGCGGTGGGCACGTCAAGCAGAGCTGCCTAGCACACGGAGCACTACGGCGTAGCCTTCGGAATGGCGGCGCCAGAAGAATACATGCCCCACATGATGGACCAAGGGCACGCTCACGAGGGCGAACAAGGCTCGCTCCTCAGCCCGAGCTGGGGGATGAGACACCAGAAGCTCAGCCCTTCCAGGAGCCCCGAGATGGTCCCACCGGCCACACTGGAGGCAACGATTATCGGGTACCACTAATTCCTCACAAGCAGGCGTACGCTAATCATGGATCGCAGGAGGTGCAGGTCGCCATGGCAAGTAGCTGCCCCGCTCCCGCAATCTCCTACCCCTCAGGAGGAGGGCGCAGGGGGCTGCAGGAGACGGGCAGAGATCCGACGTCACCACCGCGGCGTTCGGAGCAAGGCGTTCTTAGGAGGTAGGCCCTCCGCTGGGGAGGAGCCTAAGGGCCTGCCCCTGGCGGAGGACCCATGGTCGTCGGAGGAACCGCTGGCGACCGCTCTACCCCACGGGCGGCGTCCTGGTTTCTGGTCGTCGTTGGTGGCACTAGAGTGTGGCGCAAGGCGGGGCCCTCGTCTGGCGATATGAAGCAAGGCCGGTACCTGTGAAGAAGGCTAATGCCTGTGAAGCTATCGCGTTTAGGAAAAGGCCCGGAGCCTGGGAAGAAGGCGAATGCCTGTGAAGCTATCGCATTTAGGAAAAGGCCCGGAGCCTGTGAAGAAGGCGAATGCCTGTGAAGCTATCGCGTTCAGGAAAAGGCCCGGAGCCTGTGAAGAAGGCGAATGCCTGTGAAGCTATCGCGTTTAGGAAAAGGCCGAGAGTCTGTGAAGAAGGCTAATGCCTGTGAAGCTATCGCGTTTAGGAAAAGGCCCGGAGCCTGTGAAGAATGCGACTGCCTGTGAAGCTGTCGCGCTCATAAAAAGGCCCTGAGCCTGTGAAGAAGGCCAACGCCTGTGAAGCTCCCTGCCAGCGACACTCTTGCACCCTACGGATTCAGCTAGAAGGCACCCAAAACATCGCGTCTTCTCCCGGGCTGCCTCAGGGCCTGCGCGAAACAAAGGTAAACAAGCCCACCACTGGGCGCGGGCGCTCACGCTACGTAACAGCTGCTAATACAATGAACCAAGGTTTTACATAAGGGGCTCCCCCTTCCAAAATGCTCTCACAGCCATCAGGTCAAAAACCTGAGTTCTATTTATGCAGGGTAAAAAAGACACGAGCGATGCATACTCAGTCAGACAAATCCCCCAATGCGTCCTCAGGAGCACTTCCCGAGCCGTCGCTGGCATCGCTGAACTTGCCGTCGCTGTCTGCGTCGCCACCAGCGGCGCCAGGGCCGTTCAGCACGCCGCCCTCGTCAGGCCCTGACAGGGGCGTCCACATTGTCTTCCACCCAGTGCGCCAGGTCGTCTCGGGCGGCCTGGGGGACTGGGGCGATAGCGGCGTCAAAGTCGAAGTGTGGATCTGTCAGATTTCGGGTTCTGGCAGACCCTTAAGGTTCGAACTCTGGGGTGCGCGCGGAGATTGTGCCCTCTACCTCTCCGTCTCGCAAAGATCTAAACTACCAAAAGAACAACACAAGAGACACAAAGTTTATACTGGTTCGGGCCACCGATGTGGTGTAATACGCTACTCCAGTGTGGTGTGGTGGATTGCCTCTTGGGCTGGTGATGATGAACACTACAAGGTAGAACAGCCTCGCGAGGATCTGTTCTTGGCCTGGGGATGAACTGCTAGGAGGAGTTCAATCGCCCTTCTCTCTCTCTTTCTCTCTGATCCAATTGCTAGACTGCTCGATGATCTCTCGATGCTGGATCCTTCTTTTTCTACCCTGGGGGTGGCTGGTCCTATTTATAGGCAAAGGCCCTGGGCCTCTTCCCAAATATTGAGCGGGAAGGGAGCCAACAATTGGCCAATTCGAAGGGGAACATCTGGTACACTTACCCTGACTAAAGTTGGTCCTCTCCTGCCAAAGGCCCTATGGTGACGCTGTTCTGGGCTCCACGATGACCTCCTTCCAACCGTTGGACTGGTCTTGGTCTTGTTGCACCGAAATGGGTGCCTTTGCTTGATCCTCTCGCCTGCGCTTGCCCCCTTTGCACCAAAGAGGAAAGGGAGACACTGCGCGGGCTGGCGCCCGCCTGGCATCCTTGGTCGTCATGGCTTGTGTCATGGGCACCTCACGAGGTGCCCCGCCTTGATCTCTTCGCCTCCTCGTGAGCCAGCCTGATGAGGCCGCGCCTGAGGAAGCACCGTGTCGTCCGCCCCGCGAGGCTTGGCCCCTCGCGAGGGTATTGGGTCTTGTGTTGATGAAGATGGGCCGTGCTGGGCCCCCTTTGAGCCACGCCGCAGGCCGCAGGCAGGCAAGTCTGGGGACCCCCGTTCCCAGAACACCGACAGTAGCCCCCGGGCCCAAGGTGCGCACAGACTTGGCTGCGCCGAAAAGCGAAAGGGCAAGGGCGAAGGGCCGCGGGCCCTTACAGCCTGCGGCCTTGGGCGCCGCGTGGCTGTTGATTGGACGTGAGTACCTCCGCTTCCCTACGACGCCTCGAGGATCGTGCGGATTGGACAAGTCCCTGCATGCAAATCGTGTCATGATTACCTGTGATCGTGGAGGCTGACGGTTGGCCTTCGCCAGCTATAAGTACGTCACCGCACGTGCCCTCCCAGTCCATCTCTCCTTGCTTTCTCCTTCGCCTTGATTCTTGCTCCACCTTGCTGTGATGGCCCCGATCTACCGGCTTTCTGCAGCGGAGAAGGGAAAGGCTCCTCGAGAGGGACCAGACCCGCTCCCGCCGAAGAAGCGGCCTGCCTTTCGCGGCCAAGACGAAGAAGACCGCCTGGTGGTGTCGAGGCCTTGGTACGAGCGGCCTCCGCCGGGGTGCCCGCTTCCCTTGTATGCCCACGCCCAGGGCCTTGGAAGAGGAGATGCCGATCCCCACGGCCAGCGCCGCCGCCGGCGCCGATGGGTCACGAAGGTGTGGGTCGTTCCTCCTGGAGTCCACGCCGAGGGCTCCTCCCACGAGCTCGTGCTCCACGCCGCCATGCCTCCGCGAACTTGGATTCGCCTTCCCCCCTTCTTCGCCCCCGTCTTCCCGCAGGGAAGACTCCTGGAGTTATGGCTGCAGCACGCCGACTGCAGCACCCCCGCGACCGAGGCAGAGGTCGCGGTCCTTGCCTCGGGCGAGGTCTTCATGACTCGCGGCTGGGGCGAGATCTCTCGGGGTTGCAGAGCAAGGGGCGCCCTCACGATCCACCTAGAGTACGATGGCGCTTCGATGATGTTCTTCAAGGTCTTTGACGCGAACGGGCGCCGGCTGGAGTGCTGCCCCAGGAGAGGTGTCCAGGACCCCGCCATGGTGAGGGCTAGGCCCGCCGACCGTTCCCTGGACGGCTCCACAAGCGACGGGAGCGCCGGAGAATCAAGCGATCCCAGCGAGGTCTTCGCGACTATGGAGACAAGCGACGACAGCTACGAGCCCGCGAGCCAGCGCCGCTCCCGGAGCAGAGCGTGCTCACTTGGCCGTCGCTGACTCTGATCTGGATGGGGTTGGCGCCGGTGCTTGACGGCCCACTGTTGATGATGGCATCTTTTGCAGGGGCGCGTGTAGATAGCATCCCTTAGGATCTGTTTCCTGCAAGGAATCATACTGCGCCCAATGGGGGCTTGTAAGGTGTCTGTGATCCTTTTTGTTAATATGTGACTTTTGCTATGGAACTGTGCGAGTCGTCAATTCCGTCGTAGCTTAGTTCTCCCATTCGAACCTCGCGAGGGCTTGGTGCTCTGCGTCGACAGGTCCCAGTCCCAAGGCGGCGTCAGCCGTTGCTGGTATGCCAGGTCGCGATGTCGTGGTCAAGGCCAGGAGGTGAGCAACCCGGGGTCCGGTAAGAGCCCCTGAGTCGCGATGCTCAGGAGGTCCCCTTTGGCGCCCAAGCAGCCGTCGCTCGGTGAGAAAGGGGAGCGACGTCGCTAGTACGGAATTGCATCTGGTGCGGAGGTAGTGCCATGGTAGCCGGTGTTTTCAGGTGGTGACTTATCTTGTCAATCAGGGGTTACTCCTGGTGTAACGTCGGGTCCGCGCGGCAGTAGGAACAAAGCTGCTTGGCGAGGTCCTCGCGCGCCCCATCTCCCTCGCATTTGCTCCCCTTTCTGCTCTACGTCCTCGGGTCCCGGACCTCGAGCGAGTCTCAGCCGTCGCTGGTATGCCAGGTCGCGATGCCGTGGTCAAGGCCAGAGGGTGAGGGCTGGAGAGCCGGTAAGAGCCCTGAGTCGCGATGCTCAGGCACCCCCCCTTTAACGTGCAAGCGGTTCACGTGAACGAGGGTGAAGGGAACTCCGTGAGGGCCTCGGCCGACGCAATTCCCTCAGGGGGTCCTGCAAGCTCATCATAGAAGGAAAAAAGGGGTTGCCATGACAGCTATCAGTCGGTCGTTAGTTGCTTCGGTTGGTGCAGGTGAGGTGTACCTGGGCGCCCGTGAGCCAGCGCGGGACTCACGGGGCCCTACCCCTAGGCAGGTTGCGCAGGGCACTGGGCCGTATCTTGAGATGTGTTCCTGCAAATTGGGTTAGATGCCGGTACTCTACGTCCTCGGGTCCCGGCCCCCAAGCTTGTCTCAGCCGTCGCTGGTATGTCAGGTCGCGATGCCATGGACAAGGCAAGAGGGTGAGGGTTGGAGAGCCAGTAAGAGCCCTGAGTCGCGATGCTCAGGTACCCCCCCTTTAACGTGCAAGTGGTCTACATGGAGAAGAAGAGGTGCCGTGGACAGGCATCAAGTAATCAAGCATGATAGGTGAAAGCATAGCTGGAAATAAACGCAAGGGAGATACACGCCACTGGGGCCTGGCCCGAGCGGCTTGGGGATGATGCAGCCCGAGGGGCGCCCCCAACAAAGCAAGCTAATGACCGAAAAATAAAAAGGGATACGTGCCGCAGGGATGGACCCACGCGGCCTGGGAATGAAGCAGCCCTGGGAGGGCGTTCCCAGTGGGAAATGAAGCTTGAAAGATGTCACCTGAAGATGTCGAAGATGAAGCGGTGTTGGTGCAGCAGACTCGATGGGCTGCGGAAGCCGATCCTCACGATCCCCCAGGCCCAGGGGCCTCAGGAGGCTCCGGAGGCGCTGGTGGCTCCTCGCGGATCATCTCCATCTCCGCCAGGACTGCGGAACGCCTGTCTTCCTGAGTCTCCATGATGCCCCTCATGAGGCGCTGGTACACAGCAGCCATGCTCGGCAAGCCGGTAGGCATGCGAACATAGCTGTGGGGTGGACCTCCGCAACGCCCCACTTGCGAGGGCCAGAGGCGCTCCATTGTGGCGACCCGATTGAGCCCTGGTACGTCGATGCAGACGCGCAACCCACCATCCTCGCCTGGATGGGGAGCCACACCCGGTAGACGGCGGTTACCTCTCATGATTCTTGACTCCTGTAGTTCTTGAACGGCCTTGTTAACGCACTCCTGCTGGTCTGACCTTCCTTGCCTCGCTCCTTCTTGAGGGAAACGTGCTTCAAGGCACGCCTCCACGTGGTGCCCAAGCGCCTCCCTCGTGACCCTGGCCAGGTCGGTGGCCCTCCAGGTGAGAGCCCCCGAGCCCTGCCTGAGGAGGGCGCCGGGCGCGCTTTCCTATGCGATGGAATGAGGGTCCCCTTGGACAGACGCGGGCCCTGAGGGGCCTGCCTCCTGAGTGGCTGAGCCTGCCGATGTCTTCTTCTTCTTGGGGGTGATCTCGGGAAGCCTCCTGCTTCCGCGATCTGGGTCTTCTAGTGACGCGGCCTGAAAGGCTCGCTCCAGGGAACACACTGCATCCTTCTCTTCACACGGCACCGTGATGACTCCGCCACTTCCTGGCATCTTGAGACGTTGTAGCCATGATGAGTTACGACAATGAACTTGGCCAGCGCTGGGTAACCGAGGATGGCGTTGTACGGCAGGCGGATGTGAGCGACATCGAAGTCGATGAGCTCGGTGCGGTAGATGCTACGGGCTCCGAAGGTGATAGGGAGGCGGACCTGCCCGATCGGCATCGTGGAACCGTCGGTGACTCCGGAGAAAGGCTTGGTTGGCTGAAGCAGATCATAGGGCACCTGGAGATTGTTGAATGTTTCCACGGACAGGACGTTGAGCCCTACTCCACCATCGATGAGGGTCCTGGTGACCAGTATGTTGCTGATGACTAGGGAGCATCGGGAGGACCCTGGCTGTGGCCGCGCACTTGAGCTGATCCGATGAGCTGAACATGATGGTGCACGCCGACCACCTGAGAGGGCGCGTTGCTTCGAGCCTGGGGAGGACTGCATTCACTTCGCGGGTAAACTGCTTGAAGATGCGTTGGGAGGCTGGGGCCTGAGCTCCGCCCAGGATGCAGGTGATTGCACGTGGCTCCTGGAAGCCCCCACCCCCTCGTCTTGGTGGCGGTCCTCGTTCCTTCTTGGCTGAGGCGGTAGCGGAGGGAGGCCTGCGTTACCCTGCAGGCGATCCTCACGAGGCTGATCCCGCCAGTCCCCCTCGCGAGGCAGGTCTCGCCAGCGGTCCTCGCGAGGTTGATCACGCCATCCTTGGCGCGGGCCGGGGTCTTCCCAGTGTCCTGCGTTCCTTCCTCCTCCTCGGCCGTAGCCCCGGTCAGCACGGTCAGGAAGACGGCCGATCCTTCCTTCTTGCACGGCGCGGAGTTCTTGGCATTCGTTGGTGTTCTGGGTGCGGAGGTCGTGATACACACAGTACCGGCTGCCCCTGGAGGATTCAGGCAGATCCTTGCCCCGCTTGGTATCCGGTTCTGCCACGAGCACGGCAGCCCCCTTGCGCTTCACGTCCTTGGCCATGGGCTTCTTCTCTTCTGGGTCTGCGGCAGGCAGCTCGAGGAGGGAGAGACGCCCCTCCTCAGCCCTGGCGCACTTGGTCGCCAAGTTGAACAGCTCCAGGGAGGTGCACAGGTCTTCATGCATCGCCAGCTCCTCCTTCATCTTGACGTCACGCACACCATCGGAGAAGGCCGAGATGATGGCTTCCTCGGACACCTTGGGGATCTTGAGGCACGCACTGTTGAAGCGTTGGATGTATTTTTGCAGGGTCTCTCCAGGTTGTTGCTTGATGCAGCGGATGTCGCTCACGGCAGGCGGCCGGTTGCGAGTACCTTGGAAGTTGGCGATGAAGCGGGTGCGCATCTGGTCCCAGGAAGAGATCGTGCGTGGGGCCAGGTTCAGGAGCCAGGTGCGAGCTCCTTCCTTGAGCGCCATGGGGAACCAGTTCGCCATGACCTTCTCGTCTCCACTGGCAGCTTCGATGCCCAACTCGTAGAGCTGGAGGAACTCGGCGGGGTTAGTCGTGCCGTCGTAGCGAGGAGGCAGGTCTAGCTTGAACTTGCCAGGCCACGCGACGCTGCGCAGCTCTGTGGTGTAGGCGCGGCAGCCAGCAGTGGCCACGAGAGGCTTCGGTTGATGGAGAGCTTGGCCTTGCGGGTCCCCATGCACTGCAGCTGGAAGCAGCGCAGGGTCTTAACGTGCTGGAGCTGGAGCAGGGTCACGGCGAGGTGGAGCAGGAAGCGCCCGGGCAGCCTCTTGCGGTCGAGGGACCTCTTGGCAGCTCCGTTCTTGCTGGGATGGCGCCTGACGGAGTGGGTTCCGCCCAGGGGCCACGCGCCTTGGAGCCATGGCGTCTTCTTGGAGAGGAGGCGGCTGGTACGCCCCCAGAGCTTCATGGCCCGCGCGGGGCAGGGTGCGGCGCAGCGGAACGGACGGCGCAGGAGAGCCCCCCGCAGCGCGGACGAGCTCGGCGACGTGCTCGAGCCAATCTTCGTAGACGTCGTCGATGGGACGGTAGCGCAGGAGCTCGTTTGCTGCGATGAGCGCAGCTCGAGCCTCCAAGGGTGCGCGGAGCGCGTGGGACGAAGAGCCAGCTGGTGTGAGCGATGGAGTAGCGGTGCGGCCGTCTTGCTGCACGGACGGGTGCTGAGACGACGCTTGCTGCTCGGTCCACGCCGGGCCGGTGGCGGCATTGACGGCGGGCGACAGGGAATGACAAGGACGCCCACCGACAGGAGCCGTCTGGGCGACGCGGGAAGCGATGGCGGCCCGGCGCTCGGTGCGGGCCCTTCGAGCGTCAGACATGGACGCGGCGGTCGGAGGAGAGCAGAGCGGTGGAAGACAAGTTCCGGCGCACCCCTACCTGGCGCGCCAAATGTCGGATTTCGGGTTCCGGCAGACCCTTAAGGTTTGAACTCTGGGGTGTGCGCGGAGATTGTGCCCTCTACCTCTCCGTCTCGCAAAGATCTAAACTACCAAAAGAACAACACAAGAGCACATAATTTATACTGGTTCGGGCCACCGATGTGGTGTAATACACCACTCTAGTGTGGTGTGGTGGATTGCCTCTTGGGCTGGTGATGATGAACACTACAAGGTAGAACAGCCTCACGAGGGTCTGTTCTTGGCCTGGGGATGAACTGCTAGGAGGAGTTCAATCGCCCTTCTCTCTCTCCCTCTCTCTCTCTCTCTCTCTCTCTCTCTCTGATCCAATTGCTAGACTGCTCGATGATCTCTCGATGCGGGATCCTTCTTTTTCTACCCTGGGGGTGGCTGGTCCTATTTATAGGCAAAGGCCCTGGGCCTCTTCCCAAATATTGAGCGGGAAGGGCGCCAACAATTGGCCAATTCGAAGGGGAACATCTGGTACACTTATCCTGACTAAAGTTGGTCCTCGCCTGCCAAAGGCCCTGTGGTGACGCCGTTCTGGGCTCCACCATGACCTCCTTCCCACCGTTGGACTGGTCTTGGTCTCGTTGCACCGAAATGGGTGCCTTTGCTTGATCCTCTCGCCTGCGCTTGCCCCCTTTGCACCAAAGAGGAAAGGGAGACACTGCGCGGGCTGGCGCCCGCCTGGTATCCTTGGTCGTCATGGCTTGCGTCATGGGCACCTCGCGAGGTGCCCCGCCTTGATCTCTCTGCCTCCTCGTGAGCCAGCCTGATGACGACGCGCCTGAGGAAGCAGCGTGTCGTGCGCCCTGCGAGGCTTGGCCCCTCGCGAGGGTCTTGGGTCTTGTGTTGATGAATGAGGGAGTCCTGGATTAGGGGGTGTTCGGATAGCCGAACTATATCTTCAGCCGGACTCCAGGACTATGAAGATACAAGAATGAAGACTTCGTCCCGCGTCCGGAAGGTTCTTTCCTTGGCGTGGAAGGCAAGCTAGGCGTGCGGATATTCAAGATCTCCTACTAATGTAACCGACTCTGTGTAACCCTAACCCTATCCGGTGCCTTTATAAACCGGAGGGTTGTAGTCCGTAGGACGAACACATCATAACCATCATCATACCCATAGGCTAGCTTCTAGGGTTTAGCCTCCTTGATCTCGTGGTAGATCTACTCTTGTACTACCCATATCATCAATATTAATCTAGCAGGAGTAGGGTATTACCTCCATCCAGAGGGCCCGAACCTGGGTAAAATAAAGTGTCCCTTGTCTCCTGTTACCATCCGACCTTGACGCACAGATCGGGACCCCCTACCCGAGATCCGCCGGTTTTGACACCGACATTGGTGCTTTCATTGAGAGTTCCTATGTGTCGTCGCCTTTAGGCCCGATGGCTCCTTTGATCATCAACAATGATGAGGTCCAGGGTGAGACTTTTCTCCCCGGACAGATCTTCATCTTCGGCGGTTTCGCTCTGCGGGCCAACTCGCTTGGCCATCTAGAGCAGATCGAAAGCCACGCCCCTGGCCATCAAGCCGGGTGGGGAAGCTTAAACTACACGGCAGATACCCTCGGAGACCTGATCTTCGACGGATTCAAGCCACAGCCAAGCGCGCCGCACTATCTCGAGGGGCATGATATAGCTCTGCCTCCGAACAGTGTCCTGGAGGCCGCATACGCTCCGGCCCCGATCCTCGATCCTGAGCCCGCTGCGTTCTTTGAGGATGAACGGTTGGACGTCACCTCGGGGGCTGCGATCTTAAAAGCCATTGAGCCAAATGCAAGCCCCACACTTTGCATGGCACATGACTCCAAGGAGCCGGACTCTTTTCTAAACTCCGAACCTCCCGCGCCCCTGCCAATCGAATCAGATCGGGCGCCGGTATTGGAGTTCACCGCCGCGGACATCTTTCAGTATTCGCCTTTCGGTGATATTCTGAAATCTCTCAAGTCTCTCTCTTTTTCAGGAGAGCCCAGGCCGAACTATGGCCTGCGAGGTTGGGATTCGGACGACGAAGAAATTCAAAGCCCACCCACCACCCACTTAATAGGCACTGTCGACGATTTAACCGACATGCTCGACTTCGGCTCCGAAGACTTCGACGGTATGGACGACGAAGACGGAGACGAACGGGAACCAGCGCCCATAGGGCACTGGACCTCCACCCCACTTAATGACGTATTCATGGTGGATACACCCGAAAAAACTCACAATGAGGAAGAAGGGGGCGAAAAGAAGGGTAAACCCTCCGAAAAGCACTCAAAGCGGCGACGTAAACGCCGAGCGAAGCCCCGCCTTGATCAAGACCCAGCCATAGAGCAGGACGAGCCGGCAGATGACGAACGCATCCCAGAACAGCCGTCCGAACAGGGTAACATGGGCAGAGAGGACGAACAGTCCTCCCCCGGTCATAACAGAACTCCGGACGATACCATGCCGGATAAAATCATGGAGCAGAAGAATCTCCAAGAAAGGCTCGTCGCCACAGCACGAAGCCTGAAGAAGCAGAAGCAAAATCTAAAGACGGCGGAAGATGCACTCAAAACAAGATGGAGCAAAGTAATCAAGACCGCAGACAAATACGGCGGCAGCCGCCGCACCAAAAGCTATCCAAAGAGAAAGCTACTCCCCGAATTCGACCAGGAGGCCCTAGAGCCCCCAAACTCGAAAAACAAAAAGGCTACACGGTCGAATAAACGACCTCTCGGCCACTACAATACGGCAAACGGCGCCGCACTCAATGCGGCATGCGACACAATCAAAGACTCGCATCATGGCCCAGCCAGGTCCATTTACGGGCCAAGAAAGCAAGCTCTCGCAAGCAATGCAAAAGATCCACCATCAGAATCCGGCACACCCAAATATAGGGGTGCCGCACACCCTCTATGCTTCACCGATGAGGTCCTGGAATATGAATTCCCATAGGGATTTAAACCCGTTAACATAGAGGCATATGATGGAACAACAGACCCGGGAGTCTGGATCGAGGATTATATCCTCCACATACATATGGCTAGAGGAGATGATCTCCACGCCATAAAATATTTACCCCTCAAGCTTAAAGGGCCAGCCCGGCACTGGCTTAAAAGCCTTCCTTAAAACACAATTGGAAGTTGGGAAGAGCTCGAGGACGCTTTCCGAGCAAATTTTCAAGGGACCTACATCCGTCCCCCGGACGCAGACGACCTCAGTCACATAACTCAGCAATCCGGAGAATCAGCTCGGCAGTTCCGGAACAGATTCCTCACTAAAAAGAATCAAATAGTGGATTGTCCGGACGCCGAAGCCCTAGCGGCTTTCAGGCACAATGTCCGAGACGAATGGCTCGCCAGACACCTCGGCCAGGAAAAGCCAAGAACAATGGCCGCACTCACAAGCCTCATGACCCGCTTTTGCGCAGGAGAGGACAGCTGGTTGGCACGATGCAGCCCCGGCGACCCAAGTACATCAGAAATCAGGGATGGAAAAGGGAAACCACGGCGAAACAAGGACCTTCACCGAATCAAAAGAAAAAGTCCGAAGAGCACGACAGTCAATGCCGGATTGAAAGGCTCACGGCAAAATCAGACAAAATCACCCCCTCAGAATAATAGGGAAGATCCGTCCAGTCTAAAGAGAATCATGGACAGGATATGTCAGATACACAATACTCCTGGAAAGCCTGCTAATCATACCCACAGAGACTGTTGGGTTTTCAAACAATCCGGAAGGCTTAACGCCGAACACAAGGGGCTCGACACACCAAGTGAGGAAGAGGACGAACCCCAAAAGCAGAACACCAGGAAGCAAAAGAACTTCCCGCAAGAAGTCAAAACAGTGAACTCACTTCACATAACAAGGCATGAGGCACCCATAAAGGTCCGCACATTCAAGCCTATCCCTCAGGAGTCTTGCCACTGGTCACTAAAGCCAATCATTTTTGATCAGCTAGATTATTCTCGCAATATCAAACACGCAGGCCGGACTGCCCTGATACTTAATCCAATAATAGAAGGATTCCAGTTTACCAACGTCCTTATGGATGGTGGCAGTGGACTAAATCTGATATATCAGGATACAATTCACCGCATGGGCATAAACCCAGCACGAATCCGTCACAGTAAAACCTCCTTTCAAGGAGTAGCACCAGGCCCGGACACCCACCGTATGGGTTTTCTCCGGCTTGTGGTCATATTTGGCTCTGCCAATAACTTTCGTCGCGAAAAGCTTATCTTCCACATAGTCCCATTTTCAAGTCGCTATCAAGCACTAATGGGACGCGGAGCTTTCGCTCGCTTTAACGCAATACCGCATTATGCATCCCTCACGCTAAAGATGCCCGGTCCTCGAGGCATCATCTCTTTAAAGGGAGCATACTAAACTACATCTCCTCCAAACGGAGGATTGTGCGGCCGCTTAAACGGCCGCCCAACAAAATGGCCTCGCCAGCCAAAAGACTTTTTCGATGTAAGTCACAAAAGGCCGCGGACCCGGACTCAATGAGTTCGGCACAAGCCCATTTTCGTTATAGGCTTGGTACGCCTCACCAGGGGCTATACGCAGAGACAATACAACTTGACCGTATCTATTTCTCACTTCACATTTTATTTATTATTCTTTTTGATCCGCATGACCCATTTTTCAATTTAGTTCTTCCCTTTTACAGATGAACGTCGTACGACGCCCGTCCAGGACACGGCACAGCAGAGACACAGGCATAGACATGCAGTAGGGACCTGCCCCAAAGGATTCTTCTTAGATTAAGACCCTGCGTAAACCTTTTTTACTGTCTCTTGCTGCTATACATCCCCTGGTTTACCTCACTATAACCATGGAGGAGACTGGCGTTTTGGCATGTGGCCCCGCCAGAATTCTTGCTCGTACCTGGTCACAAGGGGCTTTTTTTCTTTTTCAAGGGTGTTGTTTCACACGCACCCACAAAGACCGAACACCTTAGGGAGTGTTCGGCGTCGCGAGTTTTGGCACTATATGCATCAGCTCCGAGTCATGATTTTGGTCACATGTTGGGTTGCCCGACTCCTGAGTTCGGCCACCTTACTTTCCGTTCTGTTAGCTAAGGTTGCACCAGGAGAACTACTGTGATTGTGCCCCGGTTCGGCCGGGTGAGCACCTCAGTAGAGAAAGCCGAAAACCGACTGTCATGATGTAGCGCGAGACTGGTCGCCACTCGATGACTTATAGGAATTTATTGAATTCCTCCATTTTGACGAAGGGCCGCTTCCCGGTCAGGCACATATGCGTCCCGAATTCGGGTAAACGCAGTCGCCATTAAAGGGCTACCTAAAGAGTCCCACTGTCAAGCTCCTATGGCTAAGTGAAAGTGTTAAAGCATGATAGTGTGGTTGCCTAGCCCGCGGCGCTATCACCTCCTTTGTAGGACCAAGACGTTGGGTTAAGTGTGAAAATGCGTTCTCCGCGCGCACCCCCGCACTATGTGCGTGGGGGCTGAAGCCAACGACTGCAATCTTTCAGAATTTATATATTAAAATGGCCGCACAGGAGGTGTTATTAATACTTGAAGGCACAAGTCTAAATTACGCCATTACAATTTATAAAAATATTGATCTACGATTACATATGCTGTCATAAAACAACATCTTTCGAACACTGCGTCTCTATTATACGAGCGCCCGCGAGGACTTCCTCAAAATAGTGCTCGGAAGGAATTCGGCTTTTATCCGAATCACGGAACGCAACAACGGTGGGCTCCATATCTGCCCAGTACGTCTTGACACGGGCAAGAGCCAGCCGCACGCCCTCTGTGGAAACGGACCTCTTTAGAGCTTCAATCCGAGGCACCACGTCAAGAAATTGCTGCACCAAACTGAAATAGCTTCTCGGCTTCGATCTCCCCGGACACAGGCGGTCCATGGCATACTTCATGGCGAGTCCGTACAACCTATTCAGCTCGGCCCATTGGGCCAGGCGATCATCCACTGATAGTGGACGCTCTGGATTAGTGAACTGCAACCAGAAGAGCTTTTCCACTTCATGATCTTTCTTATCTTGAAAGTACCTGGTCGCATCAGCGGCACTAGCCGACAAATCCAGATAGGTGTCCTCCACACTCCACGCTCGGTCCAACGGGGCGAACTTCGGATCACAGAATTTTCTCCGCAGCAGGAAGGGCTTTCCATCCGCAATTAGTCCGGCTTGACGCAGCTCTTCACTTGACGCTCTCATACCAGAGCGGGCGTCCCTGGCGTCGGCGACGGCCTTCTCTAAATCCGTCTGCCGGGCTCGACCTTCCTCTTCAAGAAGTTTGCAACGGTGAGTAGCACTTTTCAACTTCACGGCTATATCAGCCATCTCCTCCTTGCTTCGGCAATGGGAAGCCTGTTCGGCTTTTAGCTCTTCACGGGCTCTTCTGGCAGCCGCATCGCTTTTTCTGGCTTGTTCCTTTGCTTTGGTGAGCTCGGCCCTAAGTCCTTCTACGGCCGCCGCACCATCTGCATCAAGCATACACAAGGTAAGATATTGACATGAAGCTCCTCTTACTAACAATCGCCAAATAAACTCAATACCTTGAGCATCATCAAGCCGCTTGTTAACAAGCACGATGTCGGCTTCTGCCTCATCGAGTTGCCGTTTTATTTCGGAAAAATCTCGAGTCCGGCTCGACTCCGGACAACCTGCCACCTACATACAAAGGTGCCACTTAAAGGACCTGGGATTAAGATCCTCTGCGCGCCGCTAATCTTTGCGGCACACAGAGTCTCAGGGGCTACTATCTATACAGGGCGCATGTTATTATGCGCAATTAACACTAATGTTCGTTATTCAAAATGTACCTCAAGGCCCGCCAGTAAACTCTTGACGGCCTCGTTCAGTCCGCTTTCCGCGGATGAAATCTTTTCAATCACCGTGTGCATCAACACATGATGCTCCTCTGAAACAGAGGCTCGGCCCAGTAGAACCTTCAGCTCCTCCGACCGAACACCAGATGGTGCCGGACTCGTCCCATGATCTTCTTCGGAGGCCGGACACGGAGAACCCCGGGGGGCCGCATGATCACCTTCTGCCTCTGGCAGATTCGGAGAAATCCTCTGCGACGACACTTCGGCGTCGCCCGCCTTGCTAGGCGATGAAGGAGGAGGCGTTCCACTCTCCATCATCTCCGGAAGAAGATCCCCCGATGACGAGCTCTGCCGAGAAGGGTCAAGGTCCGAACTACAAGGTAAGGTTTCGGTTAAAACTTCTCAGATATAAATTAAGGATTTCTCTTAAAAGAATGACTCTCTTTCTACTTACGGCTCGTTGGAGGGATGCTCCTTTTGAGGATTTAGTTCGGCCGAGGGGCTCCCCGGCGTCGGGTCCTCTGACGCGGATTCTTTCCCCCGCTTTGGAGCTACGGCTCCCGGGTCGTCAAAGGCGGCCCTTTTCTTCCCCTTTGGATAGGAGTTGTCGATTCCCCCCTTTGGGATGGCCCCTTTCGAAGAGGCCACGGTTTCCTTGTCTGCCCCTTCATTTTCCTCCCGAGGCGCCACCTCCAACATCCTGACTAGCACAGGATCTAGCCTGGTCTCGGGAAGGGGAGCCGGACACCGGACCAGCTTCGCCTTCGCTATCCACTCCTACGTAAAAAGGAGAAGTACTGTTAAAAAATAAGTCAATTGTACGAATAGAAGGTCCGGGCGCAAGGTCACCTACTTCTGTATCCGGGCTGTTGCGGCTTAAACCAGTATCCTCGGTCAAATCCGGACTCACTCCTTGTGGTCCGAAGAACAGTCTATACGTCTCCGTAGGCGTCATGCCCATGAAATTTCGGAGAACTCGCGGCCCCTCTGGGTTGAACTCCCACAAGCGGAGGGGGCGACGTTAGCCGGGCAGTGTCCGGCGAATCAGCATAACTTGTGTCACCTTGACCAGGTTGAGGTCTCCTTTTAAGAGATCCTTTATGCGGCCCTGCAACAGAGGAACGTCTTTGGGAAAGCCCCGATCTAACCCTGTGTTGATCCATGATGTTAAACGTGGTGGGGGGCCCGAGCGAAAGGCGGGAGGCGCTACCCAAGTGGTGCCCCGAGGAGAGGTGATGTAGGACCACTCCTGTTGCCATAAGCCGAGCTCCTCTTGAAAAGTGCCCTCGGGCCATGGAGCATCGGTATTCCTTTTTATAACATCACCTCCGCACTCTACGTGACGCCCCTCGATTATCTTCGGTTCTACCTTGAAGGTCTTGAGCCATAATCCGAAGTGAGGAGTGATATGGAGAAACGCTTCACACACAACAATGAAGGAGGAGATATGGAGGATGGACTCCAGAGCTAGGTCATGGAATTCCAGCCCATAATAAAACATCAGCCCCCTTACGAAAGGATCCGTTGGGAAGCCTAATCCCCGAAGGAAGTGGGAGATGAATACTATGCTCTCACCAGGCTGAGGGCTTGGGATCGCTTGTCCTTGAGCAGGCAACCTGTGCGGGATCTCGCTGATCAGGAACCTAGCCTCCCTCAACCTTGATACGTCCTCCTCCGTAACGGAGGAGGGCATCCATTGGCCTTGAAGGCCGGAGCCGGACATTGTCGATGGTCCGGTGCGCCTAGAATCTAAAAGCCTGGGGTGTTGGAACTCGAGGCTATGGGCGAGCTTGTTTTGAGAACACAATAGGGGAGCAAGGTCTCGGTCTCTTTATAAGAGGCAGAATATCAAGAGCCCTCCCCGTAACCGTCTTGGACTAGCCTTTAATCAAGGCAGGACGTGCTTAACGGGCACGGTTGGGTTACCCACGTCCGCATTAATGAGAATCCCGTTAAAAGGGGCACACGATCTCTGCTTCGACAAGACGTGCCAAGGAAACCGCCTTGTTGAACGTGCTGCGGTGGAACAACAAAAAATAATCCATACAGAAGGCTTGGTCACAGTGTTATGACACACTGCGGAATACGTCAGCAGATTTGATTTGTGTTTGTATTATTCTCTATATGGCAATACGTGGAAACTTGTTTTGCAGAGCCGGACACTATTTTTTGGTGTTTATTATCTTCTTGAAGAATTTGGAGGAGGAACCCGCCTTGCAATGCCGAAGACAATTTGCGCGCCAGACTCGTCGTCATTGAAGCCTGGTTCAGGGGCTACTGAGGGAGTCCTGGATTAGGGGGTGTTCGGATAGCCGAACTATATCTTCAGCCGGACTCCAGGACTATGAAGATACAAGATTGAAGACTTCGTCCCGTGTCCGGAAGGTTCTTTCCTTGGCGTGGAAGGCAAGCTAGGCGTGCGGATATTCAAGATCTCCTACCAATGTAACCGACTCTGTGTAACCCTAACCCTATCCGGTGCCTATATAAACGGGAGGGTTGTAGTCCGTAGGACGAACACATCATAACCATCATCATACCCATAGGCTAGCTTCTAGGGTTTAGCCTCCTTGATCTCGTGGTAGATCTACTCTTGTACTACCCATATCATCAATATTAATCTAGCAGGAGTAGGGTTTTACCTCCATCGAGAGGGCCCGAACCTAGGTAAAATAAAGTGTCCCTTGTCTCCTGTTACCATCCGACCTTGACGCACAGATCGGGACCCCCTACCCGAGATCCGCCGGTTTTGACACCGACAATGAAGATGGGCCATGCTGGGCCCCCTTTGAGCCACGCCGCAGGCAGGAAAGTCTGGGGACCCCCGTTCCCAGAATGCTGACAGGATCCATGTTCCGGAGATGGCTGAAGACACAGGAGAAGGCGCACCCGAGCAAGGCGCGGCTCCTCTCCTCCACCAACCTGTCAGCCCTGACTAACCGCGCCTCCAGCTGCGTCACCACGGCGTTGAAGAACTGAAGGTTGCCGGCATAGTTGATTGTGTGCGGCTCTCCAACAGCCGCCTCATAGATGTTGCCCAGGGCTGTGTTAGCCCTCTCCCGGAGCGTGGAGAGCATGGGGCCGTGTATGTGCTCCAAGACCTGAGGCTGGCGTATCTCATCAGCGTTCTGGCATGCCACGGCCTCAGCACCCTACACCCGTTGGCACAGACGGAGCACCTCGGCCTGGGAGGCAGCTAACTCCCCTTGCGCTGCCTCAAGGGCGGCCCGGGAAGCATCGGCCCGCCGCGTCGCCTCCTCCCGCTTGGCCCTCAAGGCTGCGGTCCTCCCCTCAGCCTCGACCCGGATCAACTCCAGCTTCCCCTCGAACTCGCGCTCGAGGTCTTGGCGTGCCATCGCCACCCGGCGACCAACCTCCTCCAGGACACGGGCTTCCCATGCAGCGACATCGTCTTCTGCCTGCGTCACCAAGCGCTCCCTCGTCTCCAGCCGCTCGTACTCGCGGGCGCGTTCGGCGGCTTCCAACGTCAGCGCCGCTTCGCGCTTCTGGAGCTCGGTTGGGTCGCCAGAAGCCACCTTCATCGACGCGAGGGCCGTCTCGCGCAGCTCCATTTGCTCTTCCAGTGAGTGGCACCAGGCCAGGAGCTCACGACCCCGCTCCTCCGCAGCCTCTCGCCGTCGGTCAGCTCCTCGGGCCTCCTCGATAGCCTGGGATCGGGCCACCCGAGAGGCCTCTAGCGACGCCTTCGCCTCTGCATCATCAAGATCAGGCTGCTGGCGCGCGAGGGCGATGGCGGCCCCCAGCTCGCGCCTCCATGCAGCCAGGCGCAGGCCCTCGGCCTCCAGGCGCGCGTCTTCATCAGCAAGTTCCTCCCCAAGCAGGTCCATCACGCCAGTCGCCCTTTGGAGGAACCCTTGGCGACGAGCACGGCTGTCGGATCACGGGTTCCGGCAGACCCTTAAGGTTCGAACTCTGGGGTGCGCGCGGAGATTCTTCCCTCTACCTCACCGTCTCGCAAAGAACTAACTGTTGAAAGAACGACACAAGAGACACAGGGTTTATACTGGTTCGGGCCACCGATGTGGTGTAATACCCTACTCCAGTGTGTGGTGGGTGGATTGCCTCTTGGGCTGATGAAGAAGAACAATACAAGGAAGAACAACCTCGCGAGGGTCTGTTCTTGGCTAGGGGATGAACTGCTGGGGGAGTTCAACCGCCCTTCTCTATCTCTACTTGTTCTCTGCTTGCTCTGAATACTCCGCGATCTCTCGATGTCAAGATGCCTCTACCCTGGGGGTGGCTAGTCCTATTTATAGGCAAAGGCCCTGGGCCTCTTCCCAAATATTTGAGCGGGAAGGGCGCCAACAATTGGCCAATTTGAAGGGGAACATCTAGTACACTTATCCTGACTAAAGTCGGTCTTCGCCTGCCAAAGGCCCTGTGGTGACGCTGTTCTGGGCTCCATGGTGACCTCCTTCCCACCGTTGGACTGGTCTTGGTCTTGTTGCACCGAAGTGGGTGCCTTTGCTTGATCCTCTCGCCTGCACTTGCCCCCTTTGCACCAAAGAGGAAAGGGGAGGACACTGCGCGGCCTGGCGCCCGCCTGGCACCCTCGATCATCACGGCTTGCGTCATGGGCACCTCGCGAGGCACGTCGCCTTGATCTCTCCGCCTTCTCGTGACCCAGCCTGAGGAGGCCGTTCTTGAGGAAGCGCCGTCTCGTCCGCCTCGCGAGGCTTGGCCCCTCGCGAGGGTCTTGAGCCTTGTGTTGATGAAGATGGGCCGCGCTGGGCCCCCATTCGAGCCACGCCGCAGGCCGCAGGCAGGCAAGTCTGGGGACCCCCGTTCCCAGAACGCCGACAGTAGCCCCCGGGCCCAAGGCGCGCATGGACTTGGCCGTGCCGAGGGGCGAAAGGGCAAGGGCGAAGGGCCGCGGGCCCTAACAGCCTGCGGCCTTGGGCGCCGCGTGGCGGTTGATTGGACGTGGGTGTCCCACTTCCCCACGACGCCTTGGTGACCGCGCGGATGTGACATGTCCCTGCATGCAAATCGTGTCATGATTACCTGCGGTCGTGGAGGTCGACGGTTGGCCTTTGCCGGCTATATGTACGGCACCGGGCGTGCCCTTCTAGTCCATCTCTTCTTGCTTCCTCCTCTACCTCAGTTCTTGCTCCGTCTTGGTGTGATGGCTCTGATTCGCCAGTTTTCTACGGCGGAGAAGGGAAAGGCTCCTCGAGAGGGGCCAGACCCTCTCCCGCCGAAGAAGCGACTCGCTCCCCGCGGCGGAGATGAGGAGGGCCGTCAGGTGGCGCCGAGGCATTGGTATGAGCGGCCTCCGCCGGGGTTCCGCTTCCTTTGCATGCCGCGGACCTTGAGGGGGACGGTGCCGGTCCCCGCGGCCAGCGCCGTCGTCGGCGCCGACGGGTCACGAAGGTGTTGGTTATCCCTCCTGGGGTCCATGCCGAAGGCTCCTCCCGCGAGCTCGTGCTCCACGCCACCATGCCTCCTCGAATGTGGATTCGCCTTCCTCCCTTCTTCGCCTCTGTCTTCCCGCAGGGGAGACTCCTGGAGCTAGGCCTGCAGCACGCCGATTGCAGCACTCCTACGACCGAGGCTGAGGTCACGATCACTGCCCCGGGCGAGGTCTTCATGACTCGCGGCTGGTGCGAAATCGCTCGGGGTTACAGAACGAGGGGCGCCCTCGCGATCCACCTGGAGTATGACGACGCTTCGGTAATGTTCTTCAAGATCTTTGATGCAATCGGGCGCCGGCTGGAGTGCTGCCCCAGGGGAGGCAGCCAGGGCCCTGCCACGGTGAGGGCCGGGCCCGCCGGCCGCTCCCCGGATAGCTCCACAAGCGACGAGAGCACCGTAGGATCCAGCGACCCCAGCGAAGTCTTCGCGACTCCGGGGACGAGCGACGACAGCTACGAGCCGACGAGCCAACGCCGCTCCCGGAATAGGGTAGGCTCGCTCGGCCGCCGCCGACCCTGATCTGGATGGGGTTGGCGCCGATGCTTGACGGCCTACTGTAGATGATGGCGTCTTTTGCTAGGGCGCGTGTAGTTAGCACCTTTTAGGATCCGTTCCCTGCGAGTAATCACATTGCCCCCCATAGGGGCTTGTAAGGTGACTGTGGTCCTTGTCGTTAATATGTAACCGTTGCTATAGATCTGTGCGAATCGCAAATTCCGTCATAGTTTGGTTCTCCCTTTCGCACCTCGCGAGGGCTTGGTGCAATGCGTCGATAGGTCCCAGTCCCAAGGCAGCGTCAGCCATCGCTGGTATGCCAGGTCGCGATGACGTGGTCAAGGCCAGGAGGTGAGCGACCCGGGGTCCGGTAAGAGCCCCTGAGTCGCGATGCTCAGGAGGTCCCCTTTGGCGCCCAAGCAGCCGTCGTTTGGAGATAAAGGGAAGCAACTTCGCTAGTACGGAGCCGCTTTAGGTGCGGGGGTAGTGCTATGGTAGCCAATGTTCTGGATGATGACTTATCTTCGCGGATCGGGGATCGTCCCCAGCGCGTCGTTGGGTCCGGGGGGCAGCTTGAGCGGAGTCACTAGACGAGGTCCTCGCGTGCCCCTTCTCCCTCGCCTTTGCTCCCCTTTCTGCTCTACGTTCTCGGGTCCCGGCCCTCGAGCTGGTCTCAGCCGTCGCTGGTATGCCAGGTCGCGTTGCCGTGGACAAGGCCAGAGGGTGAGGACTGGAGAGCCAGTTGGAGCCCTGAGTCGCGATGCTCAGGCACCCCCCCTTTAACGTGCATGGGGTTTGCACGGGCAAGGGTGAAGGGAACGCCGTGAGGGCCTTGGCTAGCGCAGTTTCCTCTGAGGACCCTGCAGATTCATCACAGAAAGAGGAGGGGGCTGCTATGTCAGCCATTAGTTGATTGTTAGTCGCCCAAGAGCTCGCTGGTTGGAGTAGGCGAGGTGTATCTGGGCTCTCGTGAGCCAGTGCGGGACTCACGAGGCCCTACCTCTAGGCGGGTTGCGCCTAGCACTGGGTCGTATCTTGAGATGTGTTCCTGCAAAATCTGGTTAGATGCCGGCACTCTACGTCCTCGGGTCCCGGCCCTCGAGCTTGGCTCAGCCGTCGCTGGTATGCCAGGTCGCGATGCCGTGGACAAGGCCAGAGGGTGAGGGCTGGAGAGCCAGTAAGAGCCCTGATTCGCGATGCTCAGGCACCCCCCCTTTAACGTGCAAGTGGTCGACATGGAAAAGAAAAGGCGCCGTGGACGGCATCAAGTAATCAAGCATGATAGGCGAATGCATAAGTGGAAATAAACACGGAGGGGATACACGCCGCTGGGCCTAGCCCGAGTGGCCTGGGGATGATGCAGCCCGAGGCGCGCCAAATGTCGAATCACGGGTTCCGGCAGACCCTTAAGGTTCGAACTCTGGGGTGCGCGCGGAGATTCTGCCCTCTACCTCACCGTCTCGCAAAGAACTAACTGTTGAAAGAACGACACAAGAGACACAGGGTTTATACTGGTTCGGGCCACCGATGTGGTGTAATACCCTACTCCAGTGTGTGGTGGGTGGATTGCCTCTTGGGCTGATGAAGAAGAACAGTACAAGGAAGAATAGCCTCGCGAGGGTCTGTTCTTGGCTAGGGGATGAACTACTGGGGGAGTTCAACCGCCCTTCTCTATCTCTACTTGTTCTCTGCTTGCTCTGAATACTCCTCGATCTCTCGATGTCAAGATGCCTCTACCCTGGGGGTGGCTAGTCCTATTTATAGGCAAAGGCCCTGGGCCTCTTCCCACATATTTGAGCGGGAAGGGCGCCAACAATTGGCCAATTTGAAGGGGAACATCTAGTACACTTATCCTGACTAAAGTCGGTCTTCGCCTGCCAAAGGCCCTGTGGTGACGCCGTTCTGGGCTCCATGGTGACCTCCTTCCCACCGTTGGACTGGTCTTGGTCTTGTTGCACCGAAGTGGATGCCTTTGCTTGATCCTCTCGCCTGCGCTTGCCCCCTTTGCACCAAAGAGGAAAGGGGAGGACACTGCGCGGCCTGGCGCCCGCCTGGCACCCTCGATCGTCACGGCTTGCATCATGGGCACCTCCCGAGGCACCCCGCCTTGATCTCTCCGCCTCCTCGTGATCTAGCTTGAGGAGGTCGTGCTTGAGGAAGCTCCGTGTCGTCCGCCTCGCGAGGCTTGGCCCCTCGCGAGGGTCTTGAGCCTTGTGTTGATGAAGATGGGCCGCGCTGGGCCCCCATTCGAGCCACACCGCAGGCTGCAGGCAGGCAAGTCTGGGGACCCCCGTTCCCAGAACGCCGACAACGACGCTCCCGAGCTTGCTTGAGCACGTCTTCCACACCATCATCTGCCTCAAGCAAGCGCCGGGGGGCACGAATCATCGCTCCCCCTCCGGGCAGGGGGCTGGGAGTTGGCGCCCTCGCGACGGTCGGGCGCGCCGCGCCAGGAGCCCGGCCTGGAGCTAGCCCGTCGCCAGATGAGGGGCGCAGGGGGCGCCTCAACTAGTCGCAGTCCACAACCAGACGAGAAGCCCATGGCAGGCTGGCTACCCCTTGAGAGGGCCCGCGAAGGAAAATCGCGGGGAGTAAATGGCCGCGGTGCGCCTCGGGACGGTCCAACCCCGTCAGTCACCCTTACCACAAGAGCAGTGCTACTCGGAGCACTTGGGGACGGTGGAGGAGGCGACGCCAAAGGAGGCGGCTGTCGGCGTTCTGGGAGCGGGGGTCCCCGGACTTGCCTGCCTGCGGCCTGCGGCGTGGCTCGAGTGGGGGCCCAGCGTGGCCCATCTTCATCAACACAAGGCTCAAGACCCTCGCGAGGGGCCAAGCCTCGCGAGGCGGACGACACGGCGCTTCCTCCAACATGGCCTCCTTAGGCCGGCTCGCGAGGAGGCAGAGAGATCAAGGTGGGGTACCTCACGAGGTGCCCGTGACGCAAGCCATAACGATCAAAGGTGCCAGGCGGGCGCCAGCCCGCGCAGTGTCCTCCCTTTCCTCTTTGGTGCAAAGGGGGCAAGCACGGACGATAGTATCAAGCAAAGGCACCCATTTCGGTGCAACGAGACCAAGACCATCTCCACGACAAGGAGGAAGTCACTGTGGAGCCCAAGCCGGCGTCATCGCCAGAACCTTTGGCAGGGGAGGACCAACTTTAGTCAGGATAAGTGTACCCGATGTTCCCCTTCAAGTTGGCCAATTGTTGGCGCCCTTCCCGCTCAATATTTGGGAAGAGGCCCAGGGCCTTTGCCTATAAATAGGACCAGCCACCCACAGGGTAGGGGAATCGAGAATCCAATCTGATTCAAGACCTAGAGCAGGTAGAGAGAGAGAGAGAAGGGCGATCGAACTCCCCCTAGCAGTTCATCCCCTAGCCAAGAACAGACCCTCGCGAGGTCGTTCTTCCTTGTACTGTTCTTCCTCATCAGCTCTAGAGGCAATCCACCACACCACACTGGAGTAGGGTATTACACCACAATGGTGGCCCGAACCAGTATAAACCCTGTGTCTCTTGTGTTGTTCTGGCAGTAGTTTAGATCCTTACGAGACGGAGAGGTAGAGGGCATGATCTCCGCGTGCACCCCAGAGTTCGAACCTTAAGGGTCTGCCGGAACCCGTGATCCGACATTTGGCGCGCCAGGTAGGGGTGCGCCGGAATCTGCCTTCCCATCGCTCCGTCTCCTGTTGCGTCGTCGTCATCATGTCTGACGACCAGGCGGGCAACCAAGGCCCGTGGGCAGCATGGCCCATCTGCGCGGAGCCTCCCGCTCCGGGCGACCCCGCGCCACAGGCAGCTCGCGGTCCGCAGGGCGCTGCGGGCCGCGGGCGATGCGGACAGGCTTCAGCGACCCTCACGCCGCGACAGGCGCGGTCGGCAGCGAGGGCCTCTAACCACATCGCGGCTACGACACCGTACACCCGCCGAGAACAGGCGAACTCAAGGGCCGCGCTCACGGTAGCACGGGAGCTGCTGCAGTGCAGGCTATTGGAGGGCGGCCGCGACGTGCTGCTGGAGCGGGTCGCTGAGCTCCTGGGCTTCGCCGCTTCGGGGGCTCACCCCTTCTGCGCCCAGCTCCCGTCTCAAGTTCAGGGCGGCGCACGAGGGGGCCCCGCGCACCCGCGCGGGCCTCAAGACTACCCCAACACCGGCAAATCCGCCGGCGCCAGACTGGCGATGGCGCTACCCCCGCCCCCGGCGCGCGAAGGAGAGGGGCTCGGTGCGGCCAACCACGCTACCACCCCGCGGTGGGCACGACAAGCAACGCTGCATGGCGCATGGAGCACTACAACACAACATTCGGGGTGGCGGCGCCAGAGGAATACGTGCCCCACATGATGGACCAAGGGCACGCTCACGGGGGCGAACAGGGCTCACTCTTCAGCCCCAGCTGGGAGGACGAGACGCCGGAGGCCGAGCCCCTCCAGGAACCCCATGACGGCTCTGTCGGGCACACCGGAGGCAGCGACTATCGGGTACCATTAATTCCTCAAAAGCAGGCATACGCTAATCATGGGTCACAGGAGATGCAGGTCGCCGCGACAAGCAGCTGCCCCGCCCCTGCGATCTCCTACCCCTCGGGAGGAGGACGCAGGGGGCTGCAGGAAAGGGGCAGAGATCCTACATCACCATCGTGGCGTTCGTAGCAAGGCGTTCTTAGAATATAGGCCCTCCGCTGGGGAGGCGCCTGAGGGCCTACCCCTGGCGGAGGACTCGTGGTCGTCAGGGGAACCGCTGCCGACCGCTCTACCCCGCCGGCGGCGTCCTGGTTTCCGGTCGTCGTTGGTGACACTAGAGTGTGGCGCAAGGCGGGGCCCTCGTCTGGCGATATGAAGCAAGGTCGGTTCCTGTGAAGAAGGCCTAGTGCCTGTGAAGCTCGCCGCCCCGTGACACTCTCACGTAATAATGAGTGGGGTTGTACAAGCCCCGGAGTCTCAGGGGTGCCGGCCTCAGGCCCTGGGGCTCCCTCCCACGCCCAGTGGACAGCACTTCGCTCCGCGCTGGTGAGAAGACGTCGAAGACTAGATTAGGTGCCGGACGCGGCCTTTTTGTTTGCTTTCATTGCCTTCTTACTTTGGTTGTAACCTTTTCCCCCCGCTGGTTTTAAGTTGAATTCGAATCTGAGCTTTGCGTGCGTTCGGGGAAGGGGTGTTTGGTCTTGTTTGAATCGTTTCCCGCGTTCTGGTCACCATCTCATCACAGCTGCCTCCCCTCGTGAGTCCCTCGCGAGCCGGGCCAGGCCTAGCTTAAGCACGGCCCAGATTGCCACTGTCGCTCCCTCACGAGGTGACCATTGGTGCCTGCGGAGATCGTTTTCTCATGAAGGCCCGGAGCCTGTGAAGAAGGCGAACGCCTGTGAAGCCATCCCTCTCGAGAGAAGGCCCGGAGCATGTGAAGAAGTCGAACGCCTGTGAAGCCATCCCTCTTGGGAGAAGGCCCGGAGCCTGTGAAGAAGGCGAACGCCTGTGAAGCCATCCCTCTCGGGAGAAGGCCCGGAGCCTATGAAGAAGGCGAATGCCTGTGAAGACGTCTCGCTCGAGGAAAAGGCCCGGAGCCTGTGAAGAGGGCGAACGCCTGTGAAGACGTGTCGCTCGAGAAAAGGCCCGGAGCCTGCAAAGACGGCCCACGCCTGTGGGGTTTCCTATCAGTAACGTCCCCGCCTCCCGAGGTTTCAACTACCCAGCACCCGGGGCGTGATGCTCTCCAGAAGGCAGCTCCGGAGCCAGCAAGAGACAAGGGCGAACCAGTCTACTGTTGGACACGCGTACGATTTAATCACTGCAGATACATTAGATACAAGTTCATACATGAGGGGCTCCCCCTCCCAAAATGCTCTCACAACCGTCGGGCCAAACGCTTGAGTTCTATCTATGCAGGGTAAAAAGGCAAGGATAGCACATGGTCAATCCGACAAATCCCCCAATGCATCCTCGAAGGCGCCTCCTGAGCCGTCGCTGGCGTCGCTGAACTCGCCTTCGTTGTTTGCACCCCCGTCAGCGGCGTTGGGGTCTTCCACCACGCTACCTTCGTCGGCACCCACGATCATGCCGTCGTCATCCGAAGTGAAGGCCCGGACGAGAGCATCTACGCTGCTCTCCACCCATTCAGCCAGGTCGCCCCGAACAGCTTGGGGAACTGGGGCGATGGCGGCGTCGAAGTCGAAGTGGGGATCCATGTTTCGAAGATGGCTGAAGACGCGGGAGAAGGCGCACCCGAGCAGGGCGCGGCTCCTCTCCTCCACCAACCTATCGGCTCTGGCCGACCGTGACTCCAGCTGTGTCACCACGGTGGTGAAGAACTGCAGGTTGCCGGCGTAGTTAATCGTGTGCGGCTCGCCCACGGCAGCCTCACAGATGTTGCCCAGGGCAATGTTGGCCCTATCCCGGAGCTTGGTGAGCATGGGGCCGTGCTGGTGCTCCAGGACTTGCCGCTGGCATATCTCGTAGGCATTCTGACGCTCGACAGCCACGGCCTCTTCCACACGCTGGCGTAGGCGGAGCACCTTGGCCTGGGAGGAGGACAGCTCCTTCTGCGCTGCCTCAAGGGCGACCCGGGAGGCGTCCGCTCGTCGCGTCGCCTCATCTCGCTGGGCCCTTAAGGCGGCGGTTCTACCCTCAGCTTCGACTCAGATCATCCCCAGCTTCCCCTTGAACTCACGCTCGAGGCCTTGGCGTGCCGTCGTCACCCGACGACAAACCTCCTCCAGGACGCGCATTTCTCACGCGGCGACATCGTTTTCCGCCTGCGTCACCAGGCGCTCCCTCGTCTCCAGCTGCTCGAGCTCGCGAGCACATTCGGCGGCCTCCAGCACCAACGCTTCCTCGCACTTCTGAAGCTCAGCCGGGTCGCCAGAAGCCACCTCCATCGATGCAAGGGATGCCTCGCGCAGCTCCACTTGCTCCTCCAACGAGCGAGACCAGGCCAAGAGCTCCCGAGCCTGTTCTTCTGCCGCTCCTCGCCGTTGGTCTGCTCCTCGGGTCTCCTCAATGGCCTGAGACTGAGCCGCCAGAGAGGCCTCTAGCGACGCCTTCGCCTCTTCATCATCAAGGACGCGCTGACGACGCGCGAGGGCAGCGGCTGCCTCCAGCTCGCGCCGCTCGACAGGCAGGCGCAAGCCCTCAGCTTCCAGGCGCGCGTCTTCCTCAGCAAGCTCCTGCCCAAGCAGGTCTACGGCGCCGCTCGCCCTCTGAAGGAATTCGTGGCGACAGGCACAGCGCTCCCGAGCATGCTCAAGCACGTCTGCCGTACCATCATCCGCCCCAAGCAGGCGTCGATAACCTCGGATCATCGCTCCGGCCCCGGGCAGGGGGCTGGGGGCTGGCGCCCTCCCAACAGACTGCCGCGCCGCATCAGAAGCCCGACTTGAGTCCAACCTGACCTCAGGAGAAGGGCCCCGGAGGTGCCTCAGTCGGTCGCAACCCGCGACCAAACGGGAAGCCCACGGCAGGCTGCCTATGTCGAGGGAAGGCCCGTGGAAGGAGATCGCAGGGGCGGGAGAGTCACCGCGCGCTACACGGCGGTCCGCGCCGTCACCTGCCCAAACCACAAGGGCAGTGCCGCTCGAGACACCCAGGGGTGGTGGAGGAGACGGAGTCAAGGAGGGCGTCGGCCCGACGACTTCATCGAGCTCAGCAGGCAGAGGCCTGCAGGGCAAGGATCAGCGGATGCGGCAAGCAGGATAAAGAACAGAAAAGGAGAAGACTTACTAATCGACAGCAAAGTACTTCCGGCGCTTCAGCGAGCGGCAGGGGAAGTCGTCGCCCAAGGCCTCCCTTTTTCTCCGGAGGGCCTCAAAGTCCACACGGAAACGACCCAGGAGAGATGCACAGGAACCATCCTGTGAATAAGACGGAGCGCCAAGGCCACTCGCGTCGAGGGCGCATGCCTGGAATGCACGGGCAGTTGCCTCGTCAGAGATCTCGGCCGGGGGCTCAGGAGCCTCGGCCTCAAGCACCGGAGGCGGCGGCGCCTCGCCCGTGGCCTCGGGAGCGTGGACCTCGTGAGCTGCCCCGTCAAAAGCATCGCTAGGTGTGGCCACATCGTCCGCGGCTCCCTCAACCTCCGCTGTCTCCTGCCTCCCTGCGCCACCACTCGAGGAGGATTCACCCAGGCTGACCGGAAGGGAAATCACCACCATAGGATTCTCGCGAGGCCCCTGGAGGTCGACAGGGCGTAGCCCCCACTCGTCGAAAGAGGGCATCTGCCTCACGAAGTCATCCCTATTGTGGCAGAGGTACAACCAGGCTCCCCCCTGCCGGACACCCCCAGGGTTGGGATCGCCTGTCAGGACCAAGAGCACCCTCCTCAGCACCTCGAGCGTCAGGTCTTCTCCCTGAAGCCTCATGCGGTCACCATACCTGCTGAAGGCCCACATTCTACGAGAATGGCGTTGGAGAGGGACATGAAGCGATAGAAACTCCTTCACCACTTTGGGCGCCATTACGCCAAGCTTCTTCAAGGACATGAAGCGATGCCAGACGAAGGCAAGCCGGGGACTTGCGAGCGTCTCCTGGCCCCAGCCCGAGTTAGGCACAACAGGCGATGTCGGCTTCGCGAGCCGGGGGCTGGGCACCCCGACATCAATGTACAACCACCGCTCGCGGAACTCGGCTGAAGGCGGAGGGAGGTTGAAGTCGATACCAGAGGCTGCGGTCTCGGACAAAGCTAGGAAGCTCACGCATGTCGAGCATTGTGTGGGGTCGACAAGATGCAAGGAGAAGAAGTGGCGCAGCAGGGCAACAGAAGGAGGGATGCCCACCATCGCCTCACAAACAAAAGCGAAGACAGAAAGAAGAGCTATGGACTCAGGACCCATATGCATCATGTGGATCTGATAATGATCAAGGACGGCGTTGAAGAAATCGGAGAAGGGAGGCACCAAACCCGCCCACAAGGCGTCGGCAAAGTAATGGACCTCGGTGATTATCCTATCAGTGGGGAGGTGACACATAGGCCACGCCGTCGTCCTCCCGCACTCGTTGAAGGCGGTGGCCAGAGCCGGATTGAGCTTGTCCAAGCACAACAGGTTGAGTATGATTGAGCAGCCGACAGCAGGCGCCACCGGCGGCAGCGGGCGAGATGGAGCCACAGGCTTCTTCCCCTTCCCTTTCTTTGGAGCCATGGCGGCGGGCGAAAGAGAGGAGATGCGAGATGGGATAGGAAGCGAGGGTCAGAGTTCAGAGGGAGGAAGAGCAGGAGACGGTCAAGCAACAAGGAAAAGGGAGGCTGTGTACAACTGCGGGGCAACCTAGCGCGGCGCAGAATAAGGGAGCGTGGGTAAACAGTGCCGCCCACGTCCAATCAACCGCCACGCGGCGCCCGAGGCCGCAGGCTGTTAGGGCCCGCGGCACTTCGCCCTTGCCCTTTCGCCTCTCGGCACGGCCAAGTCCATGCGCACCTTGGGCCCGGGGGCAACTGTCGGCGTTCTTGGAACGGGGGTCCCCAGACTTGCCTGCCTGCGGCCTGCGGCGTGGCTCGAGTGGGGGCCCAGCGTGGCCCATCTTCATCAACACAAGGCTCAAGACCCTCGCGAGGGGCCAAGCCTCGCGAGGCGGACGACACGGCGCTTCCTCCAGCATGGCCTCCTTAGGCTGGCTCGCGAGGAGGCAGAGAGATCAAGGTGGGGTACCTCACGAGGTGCCCGTGACGCAATCCATGACGATCAACGGTGCCAGGCGGGCGCCAGCCCGCGGAGTGTCCTCCCTTTCCTCTTTGGTGCAAAGGGGGCAAGCGCGGACGAGAGTATCAAGCAAAGGCACCCATTTCGGTGCAACGAGACCAAGACCATCTCCACGACAAGGAGGAATTCACTGTGGAGCCCAAGCCGGCGTCATCGCCAGAACCTTTGGCAGGGGAAGACCAACTTTAGTCAGGATAAGTGTACCCGATGTTCCCCTTCAAGTTGGCCAATTGTTGGCGCCCTTCACTCTCAATATTTGGGAAGAGGCCCAGGGCCTTTGCCTATAAATAGGACCAGCCACCCACAGGGTAGGGGAATTGAGAATCCAATCTGATTCAGGACCTAGAGCAGGTAGAGAGAGAGAGAAGGGCGATCGAACTCCCCCTAGTAGTTCATCCCCTAGCCAAGAACAGACCCTCGCGAGGTCGTTCTTCCTTGTACTGTTCTTCCTCATCAGCCCTAGAGGCAATCCACCACACCACACTGGAGTAGGGTATTACACCACAATGGTGGCCCGAACCAGTATAAACCCTGTGTCTCTTGTGTTGTTCTGGCAGTAGTTTAGATCCTTACGAGACAGAGAGGTAGAGGGCATGATCTCCACGCGCACCCCAGAGTTCGAACCTTAAGGGTCTGCCGGAACCCGTGATCCGACAGCGGCACCTCAGCAGCTTCCGCGAGCTCGGCCGGAAGAGGCCTACGGAGCAAGGGTCAGTAACAGCAAAAGAGAATCAGAAGCTAGGAAAGGAGAAGACTTACTCGTCAGTGGCGAAGTACTTCCTGCACTTCAGCAAGCGAGAAGTGAAGTCATCGCCCAGGGCCTCCCTTTTCCTCCAGAGGGCCTCAAAGTCCACGCGGAAGCGGCCCAAGAGAAGAGCACAAGGATCAGCCTGCGATGAAGACGGAGCATCGAAGCGGTTCGCGTCAGGAGCGCTTGCCTGACGTGTGCTGCCAATCGCCTCACCAGAAGATGCTGGGGCCTCAGGGGCCTCAGCCCCAGGTGCCGGGAGCGGCTGTTCGCCACCCTCAGCCTCAGCGGCGTGGGTCCCGAGAGCTGCTCCCTCGAGAGAATCACCCGGCGTTGTCGCCTCATCAGGAGCCCCCTCGGCCTCTGGCGCCTCATGCCTCCCTGCTCCGCCACTTGAGGAAGAGTCGCCTTGGCCGATTGGGAGAGCAGTCACCACCACTAGGTTCTCGCGAGGTCCCTGGAGGCCAGCAGGGCGCAGTCCCCATTCATCAAAGATAGGCATCTGCTTCACAAAGTCATTCCTGTTCTGTCAGAGGTACAGCAGGGCCCCTCCCCGCTGGATGCTGCCCGGGCTGGGGTCACCAGTCAGGATTAGGAGCACTGTCCTCAGTGCCTCAGGCGTCAGGTCTTCTTCCTGGAGCCTCATGCGATCATCATGCCCACTGAAGGCCCACATTCGGCGGGAGTGGCGCTGGAGAGGGGCAATGCGGCGCGACAGGAACTCCTTCACCACCTTGGGCGCTGTCACACCGATCGACTTCAAGCACGCGAAGCGGTGCCAGACAAAAGCAAGCCTAGGGCTCTCGAGCGTCTCCTGGCACCAGCCCGAATTAGGGACATCAGGCGAGGTTGGCTTCGACAGCAGGGGGCTGGGCACCCCAACATCAACATATAGCCATCACTCGCGGAACCCGGCCGAGGGCGAAGTAAGCGTGAAGTCGATCCCCGAGGTCGCAGTCTCGGGCGCGGCGACGAAGTTCACGCACGCCGACCATTGGGTAGGATCGGCGAGGCGCAGAGAGAAGAAGTGACGCAGCAACGCGATGGAAGGGGAGATGCCCATCATTGCCTCGCAAACAAAGGCGAAGACCAAAAGAAGGGTGATGGATTCAGGACCCAGATGCATCATATGAATGTGTTGATGGGAGAGAAAGGCCATGAAGAAATCAGAAAAGGGGGGAACCAGACCCGCCCACAAGGCGTCAGCAAAATAATGGACCTCAGTGATTATACTGTTAGTAGGGAAGTGAGACGTAGGCCGGGCCGTCGTCCTCCCACACTCGTTGAAGATGGTGGCCTGAGCCGAGCTGAGCTTGCCCAGGCACTCTCAATTGAGTATGATCGACCAGCAGACGGCGGGGGCCACCGATGGCGGCGAGCAAGATGGAGGCATGGGCTTCTTCCCTCTCTCCTTCGTCGGAGCCATGGCGATGGGGAGGACAGGGAAGATTCGAGATAGGATTGGGAGCGGAAGCTGGCATTCGAAGGGAGAGAGAGCAGAACACGCTCGAGCGACAGGAAGGGGAGCGGCTGTGTACAACTACGAATCCGCCTAGCAAGGCGCAAAATAAGGGGGTGTGGGGGAACAGTGCCGCCCACGTCTAATCAACCGCCACGCGGCGCCCGAGGTCGCAGGCTTTTAGGGCCCGCGGTGCTTCGCCCTTGCCCTTTCGCCTCTCGGCACGGCCAAGTCCATGCGCACCTTGGGCCCGGGGGCTACTGTCGGTGTTCTTGGAACGGGGGTCCCCAGACTTGCCTGGCTGCGGCCTGCGGCGTGGCTCGAGTGGGGGCCCAGCGTGGCCCATCTTCATCAACACAAGGCTAAAGACCCTCGCGAGGGGCCAAGCCTCGCGAGGCGGACGACACAGCGCTTCCTCCAGCATGGCCTCCTTAGGCTGGCTCGCGAGGAGGCAGAGAGATCAAGGTGGGGTACCTCACGAGGTGCCCGTGACGCAAGCCATGACGATCAAAGGTGCCAGGCGGGCGCCAGCCCGCGGAGTGTCCTCCCTTTCCTCTTTGGTGCAAAGGGGGCAAGCGCGGACGAGAGTATCAAGCAAAGGCACCCATTTCGGTGCAACGAGACCAAGACCATCTCCACGACAAGGAGGAAGTCACTGTGGAGCCCAAGCCGGCGTCATCGCCAGAACCTTTGGCAGGGGAAGACCAACTTTAGTCAGGATAAGTGTACCCGATGTTCCCCTTCAAGTTGGCCAATTGTTGGCGCCCTTCCCGCTCAATATTTGGGAAGAGGCCCAGGGCCTTTGCCTATAAATAGGACCAGCCACCCACAGGGTAGGGGAATCGAGAATCCAATCTGATTCAGGACCTAGAGCAGGTAGAGAGAGAGAGAGAAGGGCGATCGAACTCCCCCTAGTAGTTCATCCCCTAGCCAAGAACAGACCCTCGCGACGTCGTTCTTCCTTGTACTGTTCTTCCTCATCAGCCCTAGAGGCAATCCACCACACCACACTGGAGTAGGGTATTACACCACAATGGTGGCCCGAACCAGTATAAACCCTGTGTCTCTTGTGTTGTTCTGGCAGTAGTTTAGATCCTTACGAGACGGAGAGGTAGAGGGCATGATCTCCGCGCGCACCCCAGAGTTCGAACCTTAAGGGTCTGCCGGAACCCGTGATCCGACAGCGGCACCTCACCAGCTTCCGCGAGCTCGGCCGGAAGAGGCCTACGGAGCAAGGGTCAGTAACAGCAAAAGAGAATCAGAAGCTAGGAAAGGAGAAGACTTACTCGTCAGTGGCGAAGTACTTCCTGCACTTCAGCAAGCGAGAAGTGAAGTCATCGTCCAGGGCCTCCCTTTTCCTCCGGAGGGCCTCAAAGTCCACGCGGAAGCGGCCCAAGAGAAGAGCACAAGGATCAGCCTGCGATGAAGACGGAGCATCGAAGCGGTTCGCGTCAGGAGCGCTTGCCTGACGTGTGCTGCCAATCGCCTCACCAGAAGATGCTGGGGCCTCAGGGGCCTCAGCCCCAGGTGCCGGGAGCGGCTGTTCGCCACCCTCAGCCTCAGCGGCGTGGGTCCCGAGAGCTGCTCCCTCGAGAGAATCACCCGGCGTTGTCGCCTCATCAGGAGCCCCCTCGGCCTCTGGCGCCTCATGCCTCCCTGCTCCGCCACTTGAGGAAGAGTCGCCTTGGCCGATTGGGAGAGCAGTCACCACTACTGGGTTCTCGCGAGGTCCCTGGAGGCCAGCAGGGCGCAGTCCCCATTCATCAAAGATAGGCATCTGCTTCACAAAGTCATTCCTGTTCTGGCAGAGGTACAGCAGGGCCCCTCCCCGCTGGATGCTGCCCGGGCTGGGGTCACCAGTCAGGATTAGGAGCACTGTCCTCAGCGCCTCAGGCGTCAGGTCTTCTTCCTGGAGCCTCATGCGATCATCATGCCCACTGAAGGCCCACATTCGGCGGGAGTGGCGCTGGAGAGGGGCAATGCGGCGCGACAGGAACTCCTTCACCACCTTGGGCGCTGTCACACCGATCGACTTCAAGCACGCGAAGCGGTGCCAGACAAAAGCAAGCCTAGGGCTCTCGAGCGTCTCCTGGCACCAGCCCGAATTAGGGACAGCAGGCGAGGTTGGCTTCGACAGCAGGGGGCTGGGCACCCCGACATCAACATATAGCCATCACTCGCGGAACCCGGCCGAGGGCGAAGGAAGCGTGAAGTCGATCCCCGAGGCCGCAGTCTCGGGCGCGGCGACGAAGTTCACGCACGCCGACCATTGGGTAGGATCGGCGAGGCGCAGAGAGAAGAAGTGACGCAGCAACGCGATGGAAGGGGAGATGCCCATCATTGCCTCGCAAACAAAGGCGAAGACCAAAAGAAAGGTGATGGATTCAGGACCCAGATGCATCATATGAATGTGGTGATGGGAGAGGAAGGCCATGAAGAAATCAGAAAAGGGGGGAACCAGACCCGCCCACAAGGCGTCAGCAAAATAATGGACCTCAGTGATTATACTGTTAGTAGGGAAGTGAGACGTAGGCCGGGCCGTCGTCCTCCCACACTCGTTGAAGATGGTGGCCAGAGCCGAGCTGAGCTTGCCCAGGCACTCTCAATTGAGTATGATCGACCAGCCGACGGCGGGGGCCACCGATGGCGGCGAGCAAGATGGAGGCATGGGCTTCTTCCCTCTCTCCTTCGTCGGAGCCATGGCGATGGGGAGGACAGGGAAGATTCGAGATAGGATTGGGAGCGGAAGCTGGCATTCGAAGGGAGAGAGAGCAGAACACGCTCGAGCGACAGGAAGGGGAGCGGCTGTGTACAACTACGAATCCGCCTAGCAAGGCGCAAAATAAGGGGGTGTGGGGGAACAGTGCCGCCCACGTCTAATCAACCGCCATGCGGCGCCCGAGGTCGCAGGCTTTTAGGGCCCGCGGCGCTTCGCCCTTGCCCTTTCGCCTCTCGGCACGGCCAAGTCCATGCGCACCTTGGGCCCGGGGGCTACTGTCGGCGTTCTTGGAACGGGGGTCCCCAGACTTGCCTGCCTGCGGCCTGCGGCGTGGCTCGAGTGGGGGCCCAGCATGGCCCATCTTCATCAACACAAGGCTCAAGACCCTCGCGAGGGGCCAAGCCTCGCGAGGCGGACGACACAGCGCTTCCTCCAGCATGGCCTCCTTAGGCTGGCTCGCGAGGAGGCAGAGAGATCAAGGTGGGGTACCTCACGAGGTGCCCGTGACGCAAGCCATGACGATCAAAGGTGCCAGGCGGGCGCCAGCCCGCGGAGTTTCCTCCCTTTCCTCTTTGGTGCAAAGGGGGCAAGCGCGGACGAGAGTATCAAGCAAAGGCACCCATTTCGGTGCAACGAGACCAAGACCATCTCCACGACAAGGAGGAAGTCACTGTGGAACCCAAGTCGGCGTCATCGCCAGAACCTTTGGCAGGGGAAGACCAACTTTAGTCAGGATAAGTGTACCCGATGTTCCCCTTCAAGTTGGCCAATTGTTGGCGCCCTTCCCGCTCAATATTTGGGAAGAGGCCCAGGGCCTTTGCCTATAAATAGGACCAGCCACCCACAGGGTAGGGGAATCGAGAATCCAATCTGATTCAGGACCTAGAGCAGGTAGAGAGAGAGAGAGAAGGGCGATCGAACTCCCCCTAGTAGTTCATCCCCTAGCCAAGAACAGACCCTCGCGAGGTCGTTCTTCCTTGTACTGTTCTTCCTCATCAGCCCTAGAGGCAATCCACCACACCACACTGGAGTAGGGTATTACACCACAATGGTGGCCCGAACCAGTATAAACCCTGTGTCTCTTGTGTTGTTCTGGCAGTAGTTTAGATCCTTACGAGACGGAGAGGTAGAGGGCATGATCTCCGCGCGCACCCCAGAGTTCGAACCTTAAGGGTCTGCCGGAACCCGTGATCCGACAGCGGCACCTCAGTAGCTTCCGCGAGCTCGGCCGGAAGAGGCCTACGGAGCAAGGGTCAGTAACAGCAAAAGAGAATCAGAAGCTAGGAAAGGAGAAGACTTACTCGTGAGTGGCGAAGTACTTCCTGCACTTCAGCAAGCGAGAAGTGAAGTCATCGCCCAGGGCCTCCCTTTTCCTCCGGAGGGCCTCAAAGTCCACGCGGAAGTGGCCCAAGAGAAGAGCACAAGGATCAGCCTGCGATGAAGACGGAGCATCGAAGCGGTTCGCGTCAGGAGCGCTTGCCTGACGTGTGCTGCCAATCGCCTCACCAGAAGATGCTGGGGCCTCAGGGGCCTCAGCCCCAGGTGCAGGGAGCCGCTGTTCGCCACCCTCAGCCTCAGCGGCGTGGGTCCCGAGAGCTTCTCCCTCGAGAGAATCACCCGGCGTTGTCGCCTCATCAGGAGCCCCCTCGGCCTCTGGCGCCTCATGCCTCCCTGCTCCGCCACTTGAGGAAGAGTCGCCTTGGCCGATTGGGAGAGCAGTCACCACTACTGGGTTCTCGCGAGGTCCCTGGAGGCCAGCAGGGCGCAGTCCCCATTCATCAAAGATAGGCATCTGCTTCACAAAGTCATTCCTGTTCTGGCAGAGGTACAGCAGGGCCCCTCCCCGCTGGATGCTGCCTGGGCTGGGGTCACCAGTCAGGATTAGGAGCACTGTCCTCAGCGCCTCAGGCGTCAGGTCTTCTTCCTGGAGCCTCATGCGATCATCATGCCCACTGAAGGCCCACATTCGGCGGGAGTGGCGCTGGAGAGGGGCAATGCGGCGCGACAGGAACTCCTTCACCACCTTGGGCGCTGTCACACCGATCGACTTCAAGCACGCGAAGCGGTGCCAGACAAAAGCAAGCCTAGGGCTCTCGAGCGTCTACTGGCACCAGCCCGAATTAGGTACAGCAGGCGAGGTTGGCTTCGACAGCAGGGGGCTGGGCACCCCGACATCAACATATAGCCATCACTCGTGGAACCCGGTCGAGGGCGAAGGAAGCGTGAAGTCGATCCCCGAGGCCGCAGTCTCGGGCGCGGCGACGAAGTTCACGCACGCCGACCATTGGGTAGGATCGGCGAGGCGCAGAGAGAAGAAGTGATGCAGCAACGCGATGGAAGGGGAGATGCCCATCATTGCCTCGCAAACAAAGGCGAAGACCAAAAGAAAGGTGATGGATTCAGGACCCAGATGCATCATATGAATGTGGTGATGGGAGAGGAAGGCCATGAAGAAATCAGAAAAGGGGGGAACCAGACCCGCCCACAAGGCGTCAGCAAAATAATGGACCTCAGTGATTATACTGTTAGTAGGGAAGTGAGACGTAGGCCGGGCCGTCGTCCTCCCACACTCGTTGAAGATGGTGGCCAGAGCCGAGCTGAGCTTGCCCAGGCACTCTCAATTGAGTATGATCGACCAGCCGACGGCGAGGGCCACCGATGGCGGCGAGCAAGATGGAGGCATGGGCTTCTTCCCTCTCTCCTTCGTCGGAGCCATGGCGATGGGGAGGACAGGGAAGATTCGAGATTGGATTGGGAGCGGAAGCTGGCATTCGAAGGGAGAGAGAGCAGAACACGCTCGAGCGACAGGAAGGGGAGCGGCTGTGTACAACTACGAATCCGCCTAGCAAGGCGCAAAATAAGGGGGTGTGGGGGAACAGTGCCGCCCACGTCCAATCAACCGTCACGCGGCGCCCGAGGCCGCAGGCTTTTAGGGCCCGCGGCGCTTCGCCCTTGCCCTTTCACTTCTCAGCACGGGCAAGCCCGGGCGCGCCTTGGGCCCGGGGGCTACTGTCGGCGTTCTGGGAACGGGGGTCCCCAGACTTGCCTGCCTGCGGCCTGCGGCGTGGCTTAAAGGGGACCTAGCATGGCCCATCTTCATCAACACGAGACTCAAGACCCTCGCGAGGGGCCAAGCCTCGCGGGGCGGACGACACGGAGCTTCCTCAGGCGCGGCATCACCAGGCTGGCTCACGAGGAGGCGGAGAGATCAAGGCGGGGTACCTCACGAGGTGCCCATGACGCAAGCCATGACGACCGAAGGGGCCAGGCAGGCGCCAGCCCGTGCAGTGCAAAGGGGGCAAGCGCAAGCGAGAGGATCAAGCAAAGGCATCCATTTTGGTGCAACGAGACCAAGACCAGTCCAACGGTGGGAAGGAGGTCATCGTGGAGCCCAGAACGGCGTCACCACAGAGCCTTTGGCAGGCGAGGACCAACTTTAGTCAGGATAAGTGTACCAGATGTTCCCCTTCAAAATGGCCAATTGTTGGCGCCCTTCCCGCTCAATATTTGGGAAGAGGCCTAGGGCCTTTGCCTATAAATAGGACTAGCCACCCCCGAGGATGAGGGGAAATCATCGGATCATCAAGCAACAAAGAGAGAGAGAGAGAGAGAGAGAGAGAGAGAGAAGGGCGGCTGAACTCCTCCTAGCAGTTCATCGTCCTTGCTAAGAGCAGACCCTCGCGAGGCTGTTCTTCTTTGTACTGTTCATCTTCATCAGCCCAAGAGGCAATCCACCCACCACAAACTAGAGTAGGGTATTACACCACAATGGTGGCCCGAACTAGTATAAACCTTGTGTCTCTTGTGTTGTTCTTTCTGTAGTTTAGATCTTTGCGAGACGGAGAGGTAGAAGGCGAAGTCTTCGCGCTCACCCCAGAGTTCGAACCTCAAGGGTCTGTCGGAACCCGAAATCCAACACATACTCTCACTATTGTGTTTTTATGCAAGGGTATTTCAGACTCTGCCTTCACAGAAGCAGAAAAGAAAAGAGAGAAGGCGCTCCTGCTTGCTTCGCGGGTAGGCAAGACACATGTTTTTGCTTTATAGGTTGGATTTTTAACAGATGGAGACGGTAAACTTAGCTGTGGAGTTGATGATCTCGCTCCCCGTGATCCACCATCCCAGGTGCTTGCTTTAACTTCACGGTGTCATATGTGGTTGCATGTTGCATATGGTGTCTAGATTGTATTCAAAAGGCCGAAGTCGGTCTTTATCAAGATAAGGAAAGATATTTTTTACATGAACCACCATCCCGGGAGCACCACAAGACAAATAGCTAGTTAGGGCACTGGCCGAGCCAGTGACAAGCCCAGCACAGACATGCATCACCTGGAAGCCAACTAAGAATCCACGATGGTGGCGAAGTTGCCCGCCTCCCACCAGGCTCTCCGGTCCTAGATGATCATGCTCACCACTCCAGCCGGATGTCTAGCTTGTATTGCTTCCAATTTGGTTAAATTGCATCTCCTTAGCTTGCACACTATACCTTTGAATATGACGTTCCTTCCTATTTTTTGGTACATACTAGTACATCTGTCTATTAACCATGTTCTTACATCAAGATAATGTTCTTGTGTATCCCTCATCAATCACTTATGATGAGAAAGTCATGGCAGTGGACTATTGTGATAAAAGATCCTCATTTAAAGAATGCAGCGTCAGCCTCCCCACATGATTCTTAAGAAGCAGCAAGGCTAGATGAAGATAGTGAACGTAGCTCTATAGTTGATTAATGCATTTCCCCTACACTAGCATCGCAGGTGCTTGGTCTAACTTGGCAGCGTGATATGTGGTTGCATGTTGCATATGGTGTCTGGATTGTAATTCTTCCAATATGGTTAAATTGCATCTGCTATTCTGCTTAGTTTATGCATTATACCTGTTAATGTTACATGCCTTCCTGTTTTTAGTACTGTCGGTGTACAAAAAGGGGGGTACACTTTTTGTACCCCTATAACTGTGCATGGGCAGTCTGAGCCACGGGCGCCGCCACACCGAGCACGGCAAGGGAGGTAAGCCAAGGTAAGGCTGAAGCTGAAGAGAAGCAGAACGACGCCAAGACCAAGACCACAAAGAGCAAAGGGGACAGAGCAGCCCCCCCGGCAAGATCCTTGCCGGGGGGCAGCTTTAGCGAACCTGGCAAGACCCTTGCCGTGGCAGCTCGCCCCACACCTACGGAGCAAAGCCACCCTTGAGTCCACTACCCCCATGGGGCAAGGATTCGGGAGACATCCCCGTGGTGGCATGCAGATCTTTGTGAAGACATTCAAGATCAGATACCCACTTAAGAAGGAGATGATCCTTGGTGGGATCCCAGCCAAGGAGGACCACAAGGCCCCCGGCAAGAGCCTTGTCGGGGATGACAGCGGGCGCCACGGCAAGACCCTTGCCGGGGCCCCGGCAAGGCCCTTGCCAAGGACGCCCGTGGGGCCACCATCAAGCCCGCACCAATCGCACCCCCACCGCCGTTCGCATGCAGCTGCCGACCCAACCAGTTGGGCAGGCACCTGCATGGCGGCGTACAAATCTTCGTGGAGACCCTCCACTGCGCCACCTCAGCTGCCAGCCTGCCTACATGGCACCACAAGCACCGCTGGCCAGGGTGCGTGTCGACGCAAGGGGGAGCGGCAACGGGCGAGACAGCGCTCTCCCCTTCCCTGATAAAGCAAGGACACCTAAGCAAGGCGCATTAAATGCGCCTTGTCATGTAATGCGAGGGATAACCTCGCATTACTGTACCCTTTCCACCTCCTGTGTGCCACTGTGGCAACCCCTTTCCTATAAAAGGAGGCCCAAGGCGACCAGGCGGAGGATTCGGCTTTTTGGAGCTCTTCACGTCCATTGCTAGCTCAAGAACACAGATGAACAATCCACCAAAGCAGGAGTAGGGTTTTACGCATCTTCACGGCCCGAACCTGGATAAAGGAACCGTGTGTTATCTGTTTGATCCGCTCTTCTCGCGACCCCGCGCCCCGCAACCGTAGTAGGGATTCTTGTGATCCCATAGGTATCGTTTCCCACCGACATCTTTGGCACGCCAGGTAGGGGGTAGCGCAGTTGTGAGAATCGGCTTTAGCAGTTAGTTGGACGCTCCTTCATCGTCATGGCGCCCAAGAAGAAGACAACGGTGGCGGTTGGCCCGTCGGAAGCCGGACATCCCGTCTCGACGCGGGCGAGCAGCGGACCGGTCGCGGAAAGGACCCGGGGTGCCGTTCGCGAACACCAACACCGTCCCAGCAGCCAGAGTTTGGGAGGCGGCGATGTTCGTGCGCCTGGTAATGGTCTTCACGCGGCTAAATGCAAAGACGGAGCCATGCCCTCCGCGGGCGGCGCGGGGCCTTCCAAGATCGCTGTCACCCCGCCCGAAGGCGACATGAGGGCTTCCCAGACTCCCACGCCGGAGCCGACGGCGCGCTCCTCTCAAGCGGCGTGCGACGAACGGCGTAATCACACAGAAGACCCCGGGCGTCGCCACGGGAAGAGCCCCGAGCGCCCCTCCGGGGATGTAGAAGACCTGCCCACTCGGCGAGGCGGTGGTGAAGATGGCATGCGACCATGGGGTCGTGATAGAGCTCCTTCTGACATGGTCAGAAGTCGAAGCGCGTCGCGATCCGTGCAGGTTTCGCTGCCACCAACGCCAGCAGAAGCCTTGGTGCGCGCGCAGTTGCTCCTCGATTTCCCTCCCACTACGGGGAAACTCGACGTATGGAGGGCCACTATCCGAAGCCTTGTTGCGGTGGCCAACAAACACGAACCGAGTCCAGTGGAGCCCACGGGTCGACGCTCCGACGGAGTCCCACGCACCAGTGGCAGGAGAGCCGGCGGCGCCGCGACCACGGTGCACTCGCCCCCTCCTCGCCCGGCGCCGCGGACGCCAGCACGTCGTGACGTCACGGGCGACGAAATCTCCATAGCATAGTCGGACCCGCGGACCCACTGTGACCAGCGCCAAGTCCTTCGGGAACGAGAACATGAAGACGCTCGAACTACTATCGAGCACCGGGGCGGAGCGCGCCACCAATCAGACAGGCGAGTAGGGCCTGCTGTGAACCACCCGGCACCGGAGAGCCCTGGAGGCCTACCTTACGAGGTAGGCTGTCCGGCTTTTACTCGTGAGCTGCGGCAGTTCCAGTGGCCCACTCACCGCACTTTCAAACCTGACGTGGGAGAAAAGTACAGCGGCAAGACCCACCCGTCCGAGTTCCTCAGCATTTACACCATCGCGATGCAAGTTGCCGGAGCCGGCGACGATAAGGTGCTTGCGGATTACTTTCCGTTGGCTCTTAAACCCAACGCCATGTCATGGTTGATGCACTTGCCGGTAGACTCCATTTCCTCCTGGTCGGATTTGTGCCATGAGTTCGTGGGCGCCTTTACTGGAGGCGACCAAGCCCATGGCCAGGCGAGCGACCTGCACGTCATTCCCCAGAAGGGAGGCGAGAGTCTCCGCAAGTATATACAGAGGTTCAGCCGGATAGAGTACAATATCCCTGATGTTCACCCTGCCGCCATCATCAGCGCGTTCCATCAGAACGTGCGTAACCGCAAGATGCGCGAAGACCTGGCGATGAACAAGGTGAAAGATGTAGCAGAACTCTATGTTCTTGCTGACAGATGTGCCCGGGCTGAAGAGGGAAGGAAGTACCTCGGCGAAGATGCCGGCGTGGAAACCGACTCCTCAGATGAGGATACTACCGCCCCGGCGAAGAAAGGCCGGCGCCGCAATAGGAAGCGCAAAGGGAAAGCCGTGCTTGCCGTCGAGGGATCTGATGACACCGGCTCCACCAAGAAAACCAAGGCAGATGACCCCGGCAAGGAAATTGCCGGATGTGTCGCCTGCCGGGCCTTGGCGGCTGCCGAGAAGTCAGGAAACTCCGACAAGCGGTACTGCAAGATCCATCGCACCAAAGGCCATGCTCTCCAAGACTGCCGACAGGTTGAGCTCCTCACTGAGAAGCAGTGGGCTGAATATGGGAGGCGGGACAAGGAGAAGGGCCAACACGGTGCTGAGGGGTCCGGCAAGAAGCGTGACGGCTAGCCGGGCCGTTGCGGCAAGGATAAACAACAGGAGAGGCCCGCCCGGGGCCGTGACAGAAAGACAGAAGACGACGATCACGAAGAGGATGACGAGTCCGACGACCAAGAGTTTCAGAAAGCTACAGAGGCCATGTGCGTCGACGGCAGTGCCTCGCTGCATACTTCTCACCGCCGGCTTAAACAGTGGGCGTGAGAGATTACAGCGGCAGAGCCGTCGTTTGATGCCCAAAGGCCACTAAAGTGGTCCAGCACACCTATCATTTTGACACTGAGGATCACCCTGATCGCACTACTGCGGTCGGGTGCTTGCCGTTGTTAGTTTCGCCAACAATACGCAACCTCAAGGTGAGAAAGATGCTAGTCGATGGCGGGGCCGGTCTGAACTTGATCTCGCCTGCCGTGATCGAGAAACTGCAGATTCCTGATGGAGACCTCGAAGAGACGAGCACGTATCAAGGGGTCAACCCGGGAAGAAGCCAACCCAAGGGAAAGGTCACGCAGCCCGTGACTTTTGGAAGCGACCTGAACTACAGGACGGAGAGGATCGTGTTTGATGTTGCCAAGATCCCCTTGCCCTACAACGGGATCCTTGGCCGCCCAGCGCTGGCCAAGTTCATGGCGGCGTCACACTACGCCTACAACACCCTGAAGATGCCAGGACCTGTGACGATCATCACCATCCCCTCCAATAAGAAAGATGCGCTGATTTCCGCTGACCAACTATACCAGCAAGCAGTTGCAGCAGCTGCCGCCACTGGGGCCCCGGGAGGTAAGAAGAAGAAGAAGACCGGTGAGACCTCGGACACCCACTCCGGCAAGCGCACCTCTTCGGAGTGTAGCGTTGCTGTCGAGGACGTGCCAGAGAGCTCCACCGGCGGGAACAAGAAGTCCAGGGCCATACCGCCGGGAACCAAGAAGGTTTCCGTCAATGAGGACGGCGCGGGAGGAGCTTTCACCATAAGCTCCACCCTTGACGACAAATAGGAAGACGCGCTCGTCACCTTCCTGCGGGCGAATGTCGATGTGTTTGCATGGAAAGCTTCTGACATCCCCGGTGTTCCCAGGGAGGTGATTGAGCACCACCTTGCTATCTGTTCTCATGCGCGGCCCGTGAAGCAGAAGGTCAGGAAGCAAGCTTTGGAACGACAAGAGTTCATCATAGAAGAGATCCAGAAACTGGAGGCAGCGGGTTTGGTAAGAGGAGTGCTCCATCCAACGTGGTTGGCCAATCCGGTCGTAGTGCGCAAGGCAAACGGGAAGTGGAGGTTGTGTATTGATTACACAGATATCAATAAGGCTTGTCCTAAAGACCCCTTCCTGTTGCCATGCATCAACCAGATTGTTGACTCCATAGCTGGGTGTGATATGTTGTCATTCCTCGATGCCTACTCCGGCTACCACCAGATCTTTATGACGAAAGAAGACGAAGAGAAAACAACATTCATCACCCCATGTGGAACGTATTGTTTCATGCGGATGCCTTTCGGGTTGAAGAGTGCTGGTTCGACATTTGCAAGGGCGGTCCAGATTGGTTTTGAACCCCAGCTCCATAGAAATATGGAAGCTTATATGGACGACATAGTGGTCAAAACCAAGGACAGGGCAACCCTCATACCGGATTTGCAAGAGACATTTGCAAACCTGCACAAGATCAATCTCAAGATGAACCCTGAGAAGTGCGTCTTTGGCGTCCCGTCCGGCAAGCTTCTTGGGTTCTTTGTGTCACAGCGTGGGATAGAGGCCAATCTGAACAAGATCAAAGCTATAGAGCAAATTGAGGAACCCAAGCGAATCAAGGATGTGCGTCGGCTTGCTGGTTGCGTTGCCGCCATGGGCAGATTCATTTCCAAGTCTGCCGAGCGCGCCCTTCCCTTTTTCAAGATCCTGAAAAAGGCGGGCCCGATGGAGTGGACGCTAGAAGCCGAGGCAGCATTGCAAGATTTGAAGAAGTACCTCTCCTCCGCGCCAATACTAGTTGCGCCTAGGCCATAGGAGTCGTTGCTGCTATACCTGGCGGCAATGAACCAGGTGGTCGGCGCCGCACTAGTGGCCTAGAGAGAGGTTGACGACGAGGTGATGGCAGCGACAGAGCCCGACACCACCAATGCGGAGACGACACAGCCAGTCGAAGTGCCGCCGAAGAAGAAAATGACGCAGCACCCGGTCTACTTTGTTAGCTCCCTCCTGCAGGGGGCTAGATCAAGGTTCTCCGGTGTGCAGAAACTGCTCTTTGGCCTTCTTATGGCCTCGAGGAAGCTGCGTCACTACTTCCAGGCACACGAGATCACTATCGTCACCCGCCTCCCTCTGCAACGGATATTGCACAATCCAGATGCGACGGGGAGGATTGTGGAATGGGCACTGGAGCTGTCCAGCTTTGGCCTCAAGTTTGAAAGTACTTTGACGATCCAGAGCCGAGTCCTAGCGGAGTTCATTGCGGAGTGGAGCGCAACACCTGACGAAGAAGCCCAAGGGATTGCTCTCCCCGGCAAGGAGGCAAGTTGCAATTGGATCATGTACTTTGATGGAGCTTTCTCCCTACAAGGTGTCGAGGCTGGCATACTGCTTGTCGCCCCCACCAGAGAGCACCTCAAGTTCGTGATCCAGATGCACTTCCCCAGGGAGGTGTCAACAAACAATACGGCAGAGTACGAAGGGCTGCTTGCCGGTCTTAGGATCGCGGCGGACCTCGGAATCAAGAAGCTCATCGTCAGGGGCGACTCGCAGCTTGTCGTCAAGCAAGTCAACAAGGATTACCAGAGCCTGTTGATGAAGGCCTACGTTGATGAAGTGAGAAAGCTGGAAGAGCGTTTCGACGGTATACAGGCTGAATACGTTCCCTGAGTGGAGAACGATATCGCTGATTACCTGTCAAAATACGTTGCCCTCAAGCTACCTGTGGAACCAGGTACCTTTGTGCTTCAGCTAACTCAGCCATTCGTTGATCCATCAACAGAGCAGAACAAGAGGAGGAAATCAGTGCCCGGCAAGTACTTTCCCGCCGAGCTCCCCGGAGCCGCCGGCAAGGATGTTGCCGGGGACGCTCAGCCCGCCACGGCACGGCTAGCTCCGTCGGAGCATCAAGCTCTTGTCGTCGAGACAGCCTCCCCTATAGAGGAGGAAATGCCTTTAGTCCTCGTCGTCGAGCCCCAGGCTCCAGCGTGGGCACAGCATACTGTCTGATTCCTCCAAACAGGGGAACTTCCTGAGGATCAGGAAGAAGCGGAAAAAGTAGCCCGTCACTCTACCATGTACCAGTTCGTCGATGACGTCCTGTACAGGAAGAGGCCGAACAGTGTGAAATTGAAGTGTATCCCTCGAGAGGAAGGACTGGAGCTGTTGGTGGAGATACACAGAGGCATATGTAGATCCCACATCCGGTCAAGGGCCCTTGCGGGCAAGGCATTCCGGCAAGGTTTCTTCTGGCCCACCGCCCTCCAGGATGCGACGACACTAGTCACCAGGTGTGAAGCATGTCAATTCCATTCAAAGAAGCTTCATCAGCCAGCTCAAGCCCTTCAAACCATTCCTCTCTCCTGGCCCTTCTCGGTCTGGGGGCTCTACATACTGGGCCCTTCCCCCCGCGCTGTCGGGGGCTTTGACTACTTGTACGTTGCAATCGACAAGTTCACAAAGTGACCGATCTTTATGACCTTGAGGAAAATTACCTATCTTGAATTAATACACCAAAATCGGTTATTTCAATCGATCCACGAAAGGAATTGATCACCACGATAATGCGACGCAAGGCAAAATCTGTAATCAACATCGGTTATGTGAAATAGGTCATTTGAGAAAAAAAAAGAGAGAATAGGACAATCTATATGTTTAACACAAGCGGTTAAGTCGATAGCTTTCTTAAGGAACAGCTAAAGAAAACGCTCTCACGAATCCTATTTTCTGATTATGTATGCCGCGACATTACGATTTGGAGCTTTGATCCGGCCATGTAGAGCACTCATAGAGGTCCGGCTTCACATCAGTAATCTACCACACCCATGCTGGAATTCAGTAGAGTCCCACGAGTCAATCGACAAAAGCGAGAAACGAGGTTGTTCGACAAGGCTACGGTCTAACTTTTTCTTCCTAGCGGAGTTCAATACGAAAATAAAGGCGCTCCGCGTTGGGAATGGCGTACTACGTATGGGTGGTATTTCAGGTATAACTGATTAGGGTTGTTCTGAAAGCAAGTCAATTGGTGCTTTGGAAAGTGAGTGCCAGGGGCTAGTCACTGCTTGGTTTACAGAAGGGAAGGAAGAAAGAGATACCGAAGCAAATTCAGTATAGAAAAGAAGAAATTGATACCATTCATTCCAGTTTATTTGATACCCACTTAAAGTTTCTATCAAACCATGTCTTTTTCTTCGAACGTCAATCTCGTAGGAATTTCGATTGGAAGTGTGGTATTGAAGGGCGAAGCCTTTACTCTTCGACTTGTTTCTTTGAATATAACATAATATTGACTGCGCACTTCGAAAGATGATGGTGTATTCCGAGGATCAGTCCGTTTTTTATTGAATTCGCAAATTGATAGATCTTGATGATTCAAAGAATGATTCTTCCCTGGGTATTTCCCCGGTACCATTATTTAAATTAGAGCTTTTCAATTCCATTTTTGAGATTGAGGTGAGGGTTTAAGACCGCTCGTAACGATTTTTTTCTTTTATGGCTGGGTGGGCAAGAAAAGGATTTGACTCTTGAAGATATCAACTCATACGCCTGCTCCATACATTCAAAAACATTTTTGGTACTTTCTATGAGAATGGATAAATAGAAATGGGTACATTCCTCTTTCTCTTTCTGGCCAAACTACCCATAAAAAAGAAGAGAGAGAGCTGTAAGAGCGGTAAAAGCAAGCTCGGTGGCCCGGTTTCACTACAGGTTGATATAACCTTTTGAAAGAAAAGTAAATTCGCTATGGTATAAGGTACCAATTCATCAAGGTATAAAACCACATCTACAGTGGGAGTCCCTATCTACTTTCGATTCCCTTCTTACTGGCTTTGCCAATACATCATACTGATTTGACGCTTCCTTACGCTTTCTTTCAAGCATTGCTTCCAGGACAACGGAGAGTATTCCAAGATAAAGAACCAGAACTGAGGTTGACACTACTGAAAGATAAAAGAATGGTGGACAGATGGATTCGCACCATCCCAAAACCGAAACACAGACAGACCAAAAAAAGACGAAAATAAATACTCCACCACCAGCCTACCTACTAGCATGTATTAAGCGAATAGCTTGTATGGTAGTTGTTAAAGAAAAGATGTATGTAGTCCCGGAAGAGAAGCAATTGTCGTACGACCTGTAAGCGTCACTTTTGACTTCCTTGCCGTTTGTGAATTGAGTCAATCGAGTTACGTTTGAAAAATGAATGGAATTATGGAGTGGAACGAATATCCATGGCAGAACCCCACACTGGCTAGGAACTGGGCTGCACTAAGCCCGGCACTTTTTGGGCTTCTTCATGAATCTAGTTTTCAGGTAAGGTCAGATCATCTTATTGAATAGATATCTGAAAGAAAGCAAAGGAATGAATCGTTTTTCCAATTACCTTCTCTCGAAAACCATAGATCTTCTGGTTACCATTGACTATCCGGCACTTTCGTCTGTAGAGCGAAGCAAGAAATTGCATGGAAGGGCTTTTATGCTAATATCAGCCTTGTTTGGAACAATAGATGCAATCCATTTCAGTGTATGTTACTGAGTTCACCATTGCAGTTGAGACGTCAGGCAATTGAGCGTTCCCTAGAGTTTGGTTCAAAGGCTAAGGACTCCCCACCGCCTTCATAAGGGCACTAAGGCGGAGCACGGAAAAGCAAATTGGGCACCCATGTTTTACCAGTCCCGGATCTCAGGGCCGTTTTGCCAACCGCCGACATGAACAAAATCGAATTTCATTGCGGGAAATTAGGATTTCATGAGGGAGGAAAAGGGGGTGGAGAGTCGTACAATGCATTGGTGGGATGAAGGTGCTAGCTTGGCTGAGATAGGAAGTTTCGATGTGTATGTAGATTTGGTTCTAGTGCCCCCACCCTTTTCGAGATCTGTCAGGATTAGCAAGATGTTCTGGTGTAAACTATAGAGAAATGGAATGAATGAAATGTATCTAAGAAGAAAGGAAGCCATGCTCCATCCTGTTTCTAAAAAGAACATCACCTCCCTTTTTGGTTAGATACCGCTCCGTTAGGTACTAATGCTTCTACCTATCACTCGGAGGGTGAGTTTGAGAGCTGTGTTTTTTTCCAACGTTAATAGCATTCCGCAGAAAAGTCATCTACTGATGTTGTCAGCGGAGTCCCTCGTCCATCCATGTATGAATAGCGGTATCCCCCATTTTGGACAGTGATGAGGTAGTCGACGCAATTTGCATGTGTATTTGCGTTCGGCTTTGCTACTTTCCTTCTAGAAAAGAATGTCCGCGGAAGGGAATAGTCTACGTGGCCCGGGGTAGTCTTTCAATTCCTTTATCGGGTGGGAGAGTTTAGAACCAGTTAAGCCAATAGCTGCTGCTTTACTCACACTAGCTACATCAGTTGATCATGGATTTAGCATACCACCTCAGAATAGTCTACGTGGCCCCTTGTTTTTACTACAATTTGATATAGTGAATCCAGTAATGCAGACAGCCCTTTTTAAAGTGCTTTTAAAGCCCCTGACTCTCAAAAAGAGCTGGAGGTTTTGCCTCAACTCATTCCATGAATGTTGTTTCATTCCCCACGCGGCTGAATCCAACTCAGTCTTTATCCTGCCTTGGAGTTCTCTCTAATAACTGAAGCCAGGAGGTATTCGATTTATCGGATTTCGAGCTAGCTGCCCTTTTCTTGCTCCTTGCCATTAGCGCAGCCCTTTTCTTTTTCTTAGCTAGCGTAGTTTTTCACCTTCAAAAGAAGGCGCCAGCGCTTTTGTAGTGACCCCGGAGGGGTCCCGGGTTGCTTTGGCGCGCCCCACCCCGTCAATCCTGTGTTGTACTTGACTTGACTCTCCCCCGCTTGCTGCTTGCTGATCGCAGTGTTCAAAAATGACACGAAGCTGGATATGAGTAGATGTTGTTGGTCGAAAACGTCTTTCATTCACAATGAAACAGAATGGTCTCGCTCGATGCGTCATTTTAGAATGTGTATTTTCATATTAAGAGTTCTTAAAAGTTCTCAACTCAAAGCCCAACCGTCAAAAGGATGCTACAATGTTCGAAATTATCAACTTAACATGCCCCCTTACTTCCTTCGTGACCTCCCACTACTTCATCTACCGAAATGATTAGGCAGATCTCGTTTTTTCTAGCATTAAACCTGCTCATGATCCTTTATAGAGCATGGAGTAGACAGAGAGATGAAAGGACCACCTTCTCCTGCTTGCTTGATCGGAATCTATTCACATTTAGAATAGCTGAAGTGCTACTTAACTTCAAGGTCATGCGTAGCTCGTATAAAAAACTCTAAATGAATTATTTCCCTCTGGCGAAAGGAAAAGATTGTTGGTACGAAAGCCGCTATTACACCACTTGAGGGATGAACCAACCTCATGCTCCATCAGATACAAGAAATAGCCCAACTCTGAGCTTATCGATCTGAAATGCACTTTGAAACCAATGCCTTAGCGAGAGAATGGAGGAGTAGACGCCTCTTCCTATAGATGGACTCTGTTTTCTCTTTTTATATGGTTATTCGAGTGAGGTGGTTGAGATGCTTCTACAGGGTGGTTCTTGATAGGGCAGCTTCTAATACAATCAGTTAAAGACGTAGTTCAAGTTTGGTATCTACTTGAAATCGAATGAAAAGGAATGCACTCCCTTTGGTCGGGGTTCGCCATTCGATGCCTGAACCAAAGGGATTATTGGAGGTGGTAGTATGAGCCAAGATAGTCGTGAGATACGTTAAGCTGCTAATATGTCCATCTTTGTATCCATACAGAGGGAGAAGGGAAGGCCCATTGATCCTCTTATGAGTCGCTTAACTAAAGCTCGAACGATGTCCCTTCTGGTTCGCCCGAGATTCCTGTAATAATTCTTGATCCATAGTAACGTAAGTAGAAATGGGGAGGTCGAAGCTAGCGATCAAGCTGCTCCATTAGACCCGAAGCTTTCTTCTTATCCCTTTTGTCTTCTTACGTAGGATGATTTCATCCGAGTGTGTGTAAGGCGGGTGGCATTCTTAGCCATAAGCTCTAAGCAACCACCTACTTGTAATATGGTATCCTTTCTCTCTTCCTGGGACTTGAGGGGAGGTTAGTACCGCGAATAAAGTAGTACTCGCTATCCAGCCAGTCATCTACTTGACAAGTTTGGAAAGAATCTCTTGAAAAAGAAGCGCAATCTCTCTTTGCTTGTGCCACCAGGGACGGTGCAGACGTCATTCATGAAAAGGAGTGCTAATGGGGATTTTCCAAAGCATTTGATCGACCTGAATAAAAAACCTAAAACCGACCGCTTTGTCAACCAATATAATAACGCGATCGACCAAACGCAGGATCGAAACACAAAAAGACAAAAATAGAATGCGCTAGCTCATATTCTGCAACTTTACCCGGGCGAAAGTTCTTCTAATTCAGTCGATGCTAAAAAGCACGTAAAGATGCAAATATACAAAGATAATCCGTGGCGCCTATCTGAGTTAAGAAGCCATCTCTACTCTAGCGCTCCGTTACCCAATCAAATGGAAAATATTTATGAGTTGAGGAGCTTTGGGAAGTGTATTAACAAGATCCTTACCAGTAACGGCAAATCCAGCCAAAATCTGGAAGACCTGGTAAATCTTGAGGTTGATTTACGAAACCCTGCGGTAAGAGATACCCTTCTGAAACCTTATTTTGAGAGCATAAAAAAGAACAAATAAGATATGCGTGCGACCTTTATTTTTTAATTTTTTATCGATCGTAGTGTAGGATTCATTAATCAAATAGTGAATTCAAGGCCTCTACGCCAGGTAGCTTTGGTTTTCTTGCTTCTGGTTGGAGGGAAAGGAGAGTGGGTATGCGGGCTTCTTTCACTTGTGCAAAGGTTATCACTTCTCTATGGAGTGTTTTTATTAATAACAGATCAGATATATTTTAAAGGTGGAATGAAAAAAGAAATCGCCCCATGGCATGGCGAGATTTTACTTACCTATAAATAGTTCAGAGATTGGAGTTGAGGATGGGAGCGGCAATGATACCGCCGGCCAGGAATAAGTACCTATCCCTCTACTACTTACGATAGAAAAGAGAACAGAAGCAGGTGTTGAGAAATGAGAAGTGGGCTATATCCCCGGGGACTTTTTAAAAGCAGCTGAAAGGAAATGCTGCTTCCTTTCTATACGCTAATTCTTGCTTTGAAGAGATGTTCCAGACAAGGCATTCTTAAGTCCCACCTCACCTATATCCAACTTGAGGTATTCCATTGTTTCTAGTATAATAAGCAGGTTTAAGCCATGGAAGAGAAGACATGAGTCACTAAAGTGCTGTTAACTAGATCGCGAAAGATGTGCCAAAGAGGTTTTCCAGCACATGGAATAGCACTCGCAGGGGCATCCTGTCAGTCGCCGCCGACAAGTCGTAAGAGTTATAAGCCGATCTATTGACAATATAGTTTAATGGGGCCATCTGAAGGAAAGTTCCACCCAAGGATAGCTTGGCCAGCCCGGAAGTAATACGAAGTGAACGGGAACCTTGCGCATGCAGCGCTAACAGCTTTCGACTCGAGTACAGTAGGAATAGTTTCCTTAACCTGAGTGACCAAAGGAAGAACGCTCTTGATACATTCATTCGGAAGATCGCATTGAGTAGGTGGCTCCAGCCTGCCAGGAGCCCATCTTGAATAGTAAGTTCGGATTGCTAAGATAGGAGCAAAGCCGAACGTAAGCATCGGTACGGATCGACTGGCCCGCCCACCATCACCACCGGAACTTTCACCTCTCGGCTCAGAGAGTTTATCGCATACATATCTTCTTGGGGCTTTCTGGTATCTTTTATAGATTCCTTGAGATGGAGGCACTAGTGTGACTTTAGGTGACCTAAATTACTTAAGATGACTTTAGGAGTAGTTCTGCTCGAGCTGCGGGTAATTCATTTTTCGGATGGTGCTTCTCAATAGAAGGATCGATACGGGTAGGACCACTAACCAACAGGAAAGCATCTCCAGATCCGATATGAGAACTTGCTTCTCTATACGAAATTCATTAAATGAAAAGGTAACTGTATGCGCTCTATGCGCTTTGTCTTCATCACCATTATATCCTTTTTATCTCTTGTGGAACGACTTGGGAAAGTTGCCCAGAAAGACAATAAAACTCCCGTATTCGCCCTTTCTTGCTTGCCCCTAAACAGAATAAAGGTCACAATGAAACTTTGATAAATTGGACTCCGCTAAGACCCGCTTGATATGAGTAGATTGCCCCGAGTATTTTACTTTGACAAGACAAAATCACTTTTTTTTAGCTATATGAGAAAGAGCTGGCGTGTACCCGAACCCCCCTCCTGGTAGCAAAACAGATCAATACCTCGGTTCGTATCTACTCACCGGGCGGAAAAAACATAACATAGCATTTCTCATAAATAGACAGTTTTCGTTGAAACGATCATTTCCAAGTTCAAGATGTTGTTTCCCTGTGAAGAATTCCGCTAGCTTGGCATGTTGGTACCAAAATACTACCTATGCTGACAGCTAGCAATCGATAAGCCATCTAGCTTCTCTCCGCTACGGTGACGGCTTATAACACGTCGATCCAGCTTTTCTTCTTGGCGCAGTAGAGGAAGGTCCATTGGGCGTAGAGGGAGTATCATGTGATCAGACTATAATGCTTATTGGAAAGTGCTCTCTTTCGTCCGGGTCGTGAAAAACACATGTTCTGACTTCTCTTCTGAGAAAATGGGTTGGATCATCTTCAAAAGCAACTCTGCAAGCAAAAGCCGCCTCACAAGCGCATACCTTTCTCCCTTGGAGCAGAAGTCGTCGTACTCCACTTCAAGATGCTCCTTGGTGGTCGCTCTCTGAAGCAACGTCGCTTGAATACGAGACACATCACTCCTCAAGCACGTTTCGAGCAAGCAAGACAACACTAGCTTCTACGACTCCGAGTTAAAGAGCGAGTATTCTCCAAGGCGACATTGTCCTCAAAAAGGTCGTGTATCCACAGTCCCAAAGCAAGCTCCGCCTAAAATGGGAAGTGTTGCATCGTGTCACAGTCCTAGGATCCAGAGCTCACCGCCTGTCCTCCATGGAAGGTTCGTCCTGCAGCTTATGATTGTACAAGCAAGGCACGCCCAAGTCCAACTATGTATGATTACAGGGCATCAACCCCACTGATCATCCCACGGGCGAATCGTTGTTTAAGCACGAAAATGGAATAAGAAAGTAAGTTCTGATATCGTAGTGCTCGCGCGCCTACGTGTACTACTAACGGATTCAAGAACCGTTGCTCCCTCCGAGAGTAAGTCACTCCAGTGGAATCAGCAGATACCGGGTCCTAGTTCCCTAAGTGGTTACCCGCTTGTGTTCCTTTATATGACCACTAGAGCCGGTAGAGGATCAAACGGAGGTAGAACTTAGCAATCCATCCTACTCACCCGACTCGGTCCACCCATATGCGAGGTTTGGGTCTCCTATGAGATGTGGTAGGTAGGCAATCTCCTACTATGCGTTTTTCATCCCACTCCCTCTATCAACATAAGTAAATGTGCATAAAAGAAATACAACTGCTCAGTCAAATATCTATGCGCCAATACATGGAAAGATCAAAGCATCGCGGGACACGTAAAGAGACCTACCCACCACCCTTGTGCGTGCGAACCTAACAAGAGATGTTGATGCCAGCTACACCGCGCTTTCTTTCCGACCGACCTGACTTTCCGAGGAGAAGAAGGAATGGTTGTATGCATGCGCCGGACGCCTATAAAAAAGTAAAAGAAACCATGGATGGGGAGAAAGAAATCCCTACTTACTTGACAGGTTTCCGGGTCTCAGAAACATAGAAAGGATTTCACAAATAGGATAAATGTCCAGTGAGGACATCTCCTTGCTTGCTTTTTCATTGACTGATTCTAGTGGCTGGCCCAGTGAGAGAATTACCAGTGTCTGTCATTAGACTTTATCTTTCCACGGTGAACTCCTTTGTTGTTGAAAATCGGCTGGCTGGATTAACCTTTGGGATTGAGTCACTCGTACATTGAATCAGAGTATTTCGTATAACTCTTACTTAACAGACTTAATGGACTGATTGATTGTTTCTTAGTTAGGATTTTCTATTCCTCCTAGCTTGCGAAATTCCCCTCTGCACTTGCAGCTTTAATAAGAAGTAGTAGATGGGAGTAAGGGATCGGCTGGTGAGTAGTAGGAGTAAGGGCCCGGCTAGTGAGAACTAGCTTATACTATCTTTCTGGTGTAAGAGCATCTCGCTTATACTTTCGGAGATCTCTCTCATAATTCGTAGATCTAAAAGCCTAATCTAGAAAAGGGTTTTTCTCAGAGCCATAAGTCCAAATAATAAGTCCAAATTCCGCAAGAGCTTGACAAGCAATCCTTCCTACACAACTCATCGGCGGTGTGACCTGCTTGACTTTTATCTTCGATTCAACCTTGGTATTCTCCTTTCTGAAACTTACTAAGACTATTGAAAGCTTTTTCAATGATTCAAAAAAGCATCCCTAGTATAAGAAGCTGTACCTGACCTACTCCTACTATAGTATTAGAAAAAATAAGAAGCTTTCAAAACACCACTACTATATCTAATATGCCCCGCTAGACCAAGAGTGAGGAGCAAAACATAAACCACCAAAAGAGAAACGAAAATCACTTGAGCGCTTTAGACATTTTCGTGTTTTTCTCTTTTGATGGACCCTAACATAAACCACCTTATCCTCACTCAGATTGTTCTTTTGGACTGAGCAGAAGCACGACCTCTATCTGACGTTTTATCTATCCCTTCTAATCTCTCAATGGCATTTCCATCTCTCGATTCAATCAATCAAGTAAGTCCGGATGACACTTGTCTTTATTTAGTGTTTCCCCGGCTATTCAGCCATTACTTGCATCTCAGGTTCTTTGTACCCTTTTTTAGTGCCATGCACATTGAGGTTTCTGGCATGACCGAATCTTTTGAGAATATCGCTTATTACGTTAATTTCTTCATCTTGATGTACTCAATCCATTCAAATTCCATAATTCCAATGCTATAATCCCTATATTGAGATGAAGTAAGAAAGCATCAGTCCTCTTATTTTCTGTCTTATATGAAAGAATGTAGCTCGCTCTTTCAACCCGGGGCCCCCTCTGGGGAACTGTTTGAGTTTTAGCATCGACCCCATTTACTTTTGATCGTATTACGCTTGACTCGCTGCAAAACATTTCGCTTTCTGCGCCACGCTTGTACGTGGTTTACACTCCTAGCCTTTCATCTGACTTTGCCATCGGGCAATCGTTTGTTTTCAACTGGATTGGATTCCGAACCAAGAAAGATAGGCAACTTTCACTTGAAAGAAAGGAGCTTCAGAACTCTTGTGTTCCACCGAATAAGAATAAGAATAAGAATAAGAGCAAGAAGGGGCTATCTTTGTGAAGGGACCGGCACCAGAAAGTAGATCATATGGCCTTTCTTTCGCCAAAATCAAGTAAAGCCCCGGCCCAAGAAATGCAGCAAAGCAAGTCGTCTTTGGTTTGGAGCTAAATTCCCGGATGTATAGGCTTGATCGAGTGCCTTACCTGAAATCGACGATATAAAGTGGGCTCTTTAGCTTGCTCCGACAGAGGTCTCCTTCTCCCTTAGCAGCGAGACCAGTCCCTACCTCTTTTCAATCAATCTTTCATACCGTATGCCTTTTCTACGCCTAAAACAAGTTCATGTCTCTCCTCTCCGAAGTCGGACCTTATTGAAAAGTAGTACGCTTTCTTTCGTGGTGTTCAGGATCCCATGCTTTGTAGTTCACGCATGGCTTTCTCTAACGAAGCTAATGCCGAAAATTAAAGACCTTAAACGGAAAGACACAGGAGGTGGCGAAAAACGAAAAAAGAGAAAGAGCTTACAAACTTCTCTGAACCCGGTAGCCAGCGGAGCCCTTATTCATGGCTTAGGGACTAGCATTGAACAAATTTGGTGACAGCCGAAGAAAAAGTGAAAGGGCAAGTAAATAATCTAAACATGCGGGTAAGCAGCACAAAAAAGAAAAAAAGTAAGGCGCCCTACCTGTTAGTAAAGTAAGGCCTTCCAGAGCCTATCTAACACAGACATACACGCGGATGAGGACACAGAAATAAATGGACGTCGATCCGGTACTGAAATTGCATAGCAAAAAATGCAATATGTTCATACTTGATGAAACACACATCATCCAATTCATGATTTAAGAACAAGAGAACGAGATATTGACTTTTTTTACATCTGTAACTACATTCTCACATTTCTTTTTTGATCTCATGACTTTTTATGCGATCGGAAAACGAATGAAATCAGAAAGATAGGCGGACGACTTGACCATAAGGTCGGATGTTTCCGTGAGCAGTAAGCAGCGGATCTCCCCTTTTTGGGGGAAAGCTGGTTAAACAAAACTAGGGATAGCTAGCAGGTATTTTCTAAAGGTTCAAAAAGAAGGTATTTCAAAAGGGCTTTGGCAAAGGAGGTTCACCTTGCCTGCTTTCCTTGTCCTCCGTTCATCGATATCCTATACTGGATACCTTTGCCTTTTCCGAGTGGTGGCAGTAGGCTATTCTCGTTCTTAGCTTTATACGCCGAAACATGCCATTGTGTAGGCTCGTAGGCGTAATTCGTATTCGTATTTGTTATTGGCGTACGTAATTTCCTTACTACATCTATCGCTCGTAGGAATATCTCTAAATAGGAATCATAGTCCTCGTATGTACATCTTTCGTATTGTGATAAAGCACCTATGCCGCTAGAAATAGTAGCGCCTTAAAGAAGGCGTTCCAGGTTCCTTTTCCCCTGGTTTGTATCAGAGCTGACCACTGATAATAGGAAAAATGAAACATTTGGTGTGTTTTAATTCATTCTCAATCTTGTTTCCCCTTGCGCTCCGAGGGAAATAAAGGGGAAATCTCTGATTCATTTGGAGCTGTTTTCTAACTGACTCATTGACATGAGAGATTGGATGCGATGCGCCAGTCACTCGTACTACAGCGGACAAAGGTCACCGGCAAACGACCGTTCCACAATGGAACCTGGCACTACTGTTTGCCCTAAGGGCCGACCCACCTTTTCAGAGAAACAGACACATGAAATCACTATATTACGCATTTTCGAGATAAGAAAGTGGAGAATGCACTCTTCCCTTTTTTTTTACATTTTAAACTCATGTTCATGGTCTGTTTTATTCCCAATTGTTGCCCGTGTGAAAAGAAAGAAGAGAAATTGGGTCATGTTTCCCGAGAGAGACTGCCTTCTCTCAGGCCAGCAGTCTTATACTTATAGTCGACTGCTCTATGACGATCTGACCTCTTTCCAGGGCTCTGCTTGCTCGTCTACGCTCCGACCAATTCAGTCAAAATCAAAAAAACGATGTTTCCTTGAAAAAGTCTAAGAAATAGTAGTAGTAGTCAAAAAGTGCACTTTTTCCATATATTTCGATTTATAGGGATCCCTATCTTTATCTCTATCCACAGAGATACCTATCTATATATAGAGAGATTTTTCTCAAAATTGATCTAGACTATCCTCTATCCGGATAGATATGTCCCTATGAGCGACTAGGCCGATCTTTTTTTATATGTTTTGGCCACGTCCGTTTCCGCTCCGAAGAGGAAGGTTTGGATCTTTCAATCTTATGTCGTGAGGGATGTGACCTATGTTAGGTCCATAAGATACCACAGCTTTTAGTGTTCTATGATTCACCTTCGAATAATGAGTAGGTAGTTCGATCCTTTTGATTCTTATCTTCCTAGTAAACGGGGATCCAGAGCAATAGGTCGAATTACTATATAAAGAAGACTTTTCTACAAAAGGACTTATTGTTCGAGTAGGAAGATTTCAGTTTTTCTCCTTCCCTCTTTTCAATAAGAAGAAGTATTTGAAATGAAACAAATTCCTCTTCATTCTGTTATGCTCAGCGAAGGAACTGCCTAAGCATACTTTTGCGGATCCAAACTTCTTTGTTCTTTCAAAGTCTTCTTCTTGCATATAAGAATGCAACTTTTGCAATTCCTTGGATTTGAGTAGTAAGCGGCATCCCCTCTGAGTTGTGAGTAAGCGGAACCATTCTTTTTTTGTTCTTCTCCAGATTCTGGCCTGTAGGAATTTTCCTCATCTTTTTCCAACTGATATGGCCGATAGGAATTTTCCTATGATTTTTCCAACTGATATGTCGATATAGAAAGATCTCCTTATTTCAAAACCGCGGGTTCTCGCGTCATTTTCTTTAAAAGATATTAGATCACCGTGGGAAACTTACAAATGAGTAATGGTTACCAGTCCATTATTCAAACAAACCCTTCGATGACTTATCGGCTGCCTTGCTTGAGGAAGAGTGTCACTAAAATGGAGACAAACCGGAATCACGTCCGATCTTGTTTCTTGATTGAGTAAAAAAGGGATATATGAAGTTCATTCTCTTCCTCTGTGCATCTCCCTTATGGGTAAATCCCCATAATAAAGAGACAACTTTCGTGTAGTTTGTGATTTGATGTTACTGATTAGATTTTCTCTCCGAGAAAGATTTCTTTTAATGGATCTCCTCTTGTTCCTCAATCTTCGGAGAATACGGCATTGGATTAGAGAAAGTTCTCTGTTCTGAACATTTCCTGGAAGTAGACGACATGTTTTAAATCTTAATGCTGGCATGGCATATTTCGTTGAATCAGTCTTTTTCGCCACATCGCGTATAAAGGGAATCGAACCCAACTCTTCCACGAACCCCCCACGAATGGCCCTCCCTTAATTCAATGAACTATGATAATTCCTTTTTTCTTTTTTTTCTTTTCAGTTCTCATAAGTCCTTGATATACTAGCAGAAACTCAATACTTGACCGACTGCGTCACAGTGCTCAGGTAAAGTGGCAGTGGTTGAGAGTGAGCGGAAACGTCAGTGTTTTCTGTGCGTTACGATAGTAGTGGTGAAAGAAAATCCAATTCAAATATCTCAACGTAAAAGCAAAATCGTTTCACTTTGAAAGGAAAGCTAGCTATATGAGATCGAAATCACTCTATCTACGATATTCATTGCACCCTGATTGAAGGACAATGAGGGGCAGGTTATATTCCCTTTCTTCTGATCGATTGAGGAATCGCTGATAATGACACCACGTCTATAGCATCTACTGCTATTGCAAGGCCCCACTCGATCTATCTCCCATTCAATTAACAATTCCTCCAGCTCTCGCCGACTATTATTTGTCATTCCCAAATCCATTCTTGTCTAAGCTGCTCATGGTACTACTTTTTTTTATTTTGCGTTATTTTATTAGGCGGAAGATCAGGAAAATTAGGTAGTATCTAATATGTCCACGAACTAAGTATAAGCTCCGAAACCCACCTTAATCCATTTTATATAGAATCTGTCTCCTTCCGTAATCCATTCCTCCATCCCACACTCTTCTTATAGTTATGAGTGAATCTGAATCCTCAAAAAGAAAAATACCGAAGACAAAGAGAAGACATCAGGGAGCGGAGAGAGAAGAGAGTGGTTGTTGGAACACTAAGCCTTACTTCCTTCACTGGGACACTGGCACCAAACAAAAACAAAACTATACTACCCGAACAACAAGTCCTGCCCCTTCCTCCCGGATCTGCACGTTGAACAAACAAAGACACTCCCCCTCATCCGATAAAAACGAGTATTATTTCTCAGCTGGCAACAAAGAAACGCCTAGCAGAAGAAAGTAGTTATTCTTGCATCTCTGCTACTAGGAAAGTAAGTCATTGACAAAGGACCCAACCCTTCTGAATTCGCTGAGCGAGACCTAAGATCGGAATGAACAGCAGTCGAAACCCTGAGCCCATCATGTCTGCCAGCTATGCAATGGCTCTATGGAGATTCCGTAGGGAGAGCAGTCGCTAACCTTTCCTTTGGTCAATCACGAGAAATTTGCGAATCGAATCCGTTGTCGTTAGAGTGATCAACTATATACGCTAATTATTCAAACAGATGCTCTCCGGTGGAAATGAACCACGAGAGACTAAGCCCTGCCGATAGCAGTAGAAGCGTTAGCCACAGAGTGACTTTTTAATTGACACCCACTAGTGGTTAGTTTCTACTTCCAAGTTGACTGGACCAGGTACCACATTTACCATAGGATATGCTTATCTGACGAGGTCCCTCAAGTCATCTCTGCCACTTGGAATTGCTTATGAGCTGTTCTTAAATGCTCTTCAAAGTACTCAAGCTTCAAAATCCTTGCTAACCGATAAAAGGAATCAAGCTTAAAGGACTATATGACTAGCTCTTCCACATCCTCGCCACCATTCATAAGGCTTTTAAGGAATATTGAGATATCTACAGAAAAGAGAAACAAACATTCTTAGTTGGTCCACTATTAGCAAGGCCTAAAGTCTTCACTTCATCAGTCTAGGAATAACACTAAAGTAGCACCCCTCACTACATTCTTGTTCACTAAACATAGATCTATAAAGAACAGTGCACTGGTACACGATATGATCTGTCGTCATGACCCATGAACTGAGCTTCTCACTAATCGAAATGGTCCTCTCAGCATGTTTCAAGGGAAGCAAGAGATCGTTTTCTCAGGATATTAGTCACCCAATCTTCCCAATAGTATTCCTTAACTCATGAATTGATACACTTGTTCATTCTCTTTATATTTCCACTGGTTTCTTTTGTTCACTTGCAATGCGGCATTTGAATCCATTTTACTCCACTTCTCTCTCTTTTCTTCCTGATGAGGGTGATGTACTCCGGGTACCTGATCATCATGACTGGAATTCAAGAGGATTCCTTGAGTACTCGTTACTTCGAGGTCAAATGGTGCGATGGTATTCATCCAAAATAGGAAACTGGTAGCGACTTGCATTTGATGGACTCTTCCTTCCTGTAGGAATAGGGGAGAGTGGTAACGTGAGCCACCTTTCCTTTATACAGCAGTAATAGCACATGCAAGTTCCTAGGGTCTATATAGCTAGTCAAGGATCATAAAACAATTAGCAAATCATCAGTGGACTCCAAATAGCTATTTCATTGAATCGTACACGTGATTAGGCAGGGACAGGATTCGAACCTGTAGTCTTCAGGTCATGAGCCTGATGAGTTGACCAATTCCTCTACCCCGCTTTAGTCTAAACCTTTCATTAACATACAGAAAATAGAGTTCGATGCCAGGCGGATACTTGACATGTTCCCCTCGGGATACCTTCTTCTTACATAAGCATCTGTCTCTGAGGTTGACATAACAGATCTAGCTAATGATACAGGAACCGTTGGCCAGATGAAAGGAAGCAGGCAAGTCGATTGATCAAGGAGAAAACCTTGATCTTTCCTTTACCCCTAGATTTCGGATTATCCGGAAGGAGCACGAGGAGATTTGGCACATCAGCACGCATTCCTACTACTTGTTAAAACAAACTGCTATCATGGCGAAGCTCTACTAAGCTATATCAATAGGCTCCGCTCCTTTCCTGGACTGGACTGAAACTAATAGGCTGCTTCCTCGTCTGTACTTCAACTAGGAGGTTGTTGATATCACTCTAGATTCTCGAAAGGATATTGGATTGATTTCAAATCAAGGAAACTATTGAAATCGGGTAGCGAACCTATTGTTCCTTATTCTTTTGTCCTCCTCGGCTCTAGTTGAACAATGCACACACCCCGCTTTAGCTGCACATAATAAGGTGATCCGTGAGGCAGCTAGCTATTAGTTAGTGCGATGCGAAGTTCAGTAGCAGACCAGAAACAAATATTGACTTCTACTCTCCAAAGCAGACCAGAAACTAGTATCGACTTATCCTCGGGGGGAAGAAGTCTTCATTGGGCCCATTGTCAAATAGCTCTGAGGAAAAGGCTGCACTGAACTAGAAACCACTAGGTTCGCCTTGCCCGGGAGGACTTGATCTTCTTGATTCAGCAGATCAACGCATCCCACTATTTGAAAGAAAAGAAGGAACGCAACCTTTCGCTTCTCCAGAACTGGACGGGGAGAGTAGTATCCTACACTAACCAATTAGAAGCAAGAGCTATGGGCATACTTAACTAGAACTCCCTCTTACTTAACTTCACTAACCAGCCCTAACTTAATGGAACTTACCTTAGTACACTATTTCTATTATACAGAGCAAGAGAAAGAAAACGATATTCTTATCTTATCAATCCTAAGCAGGAAAGTCCTGTTAGTGAGTGGTAAAACAATAGATCCGACTAAACTAGTCCTCGTAGATTCAAGTAGTGGATCGGTACAATGGTTGTCTTCTCCTTTTGTCCGTAACAGGTCCAAAACTCAAGACTTTGCGCACCCACCATTCACTAAATTAAGGAAGAGAAGCGGGTTGTGAAGCCCCTACTTTGAAGGGGCTATTCTGCCCTGACTTTTTGTCACTCATACACGAAGTCAGTAGTGAAATGGGTTCCCCTACCGTAATCTTTCACTAGCCCCAATGGATACGCACATTCGATAGAATCATAGTTTCCCCTACTTTCAATTGCTAATCGACGATGAAGCTCTTTCCCCTTTCTTCGACTTCCTTCCTGATATCCCATAACTAATACTTGCCCACCTCCTCTCATTGAGCACTGTCTTCAGCAAAAGCAGGTTTCTAGTTTGCTTTGTTTGCGGACAAGAAGGGAGAAGTGAACTACTGACTAAACCAGAACTCATACTAGCCCATTCCTTCCCAGAACTGCACCGACTACAAGATGTATGAACCTATCGATCCACTTGTAGGGCGGAGATTGTATTTCTCTTTCCAGCGTTCAAAGCTCCAAGTGCTAGAATCAATGGATGCATGCCCAGCACCAAATACAGATGCAAAGCCTCCAGACGATGCTGATTCAGGAAGTAGTTGCGGTCACGTTTTCTTCTGGTGGATGGTATCGATCAGCGTTTGAAGGAAGCTCTGTTTTCCTATCAGCATTAGTCAGCTTTTGAGTCCTTCAAACGAGTGCCGCAGGGAAAGGAAGAGTGTTTCATCATAGCCATTTATTAGGACTACTTGGATAAGTTAGGACAGTTTCTCTAAGGCCAGCTGTTGAGTTAGTCGGTTCATAGGTTGTCGCAAAATATGGGTGTAGGAAGCCTGGAGTCTGATTATCGATTATGAAAGCGAGGACTCTTTTTCTCTCTCCCCATTAACGGAAAACTACTTAACCTCCTTCAGCAAGTTCGTTATCTACAAGTAAGTTAGAAAATTCCTGTTGTCCAGCTAGTTATCTTATACAAGACTTTTCTAAGCGGCATCGTCCTGATTCAAGCTATTGATCAACCTTCACTTTCACTTCCCGAAGGGCGTTCGAAGCACCCAATCAAGGGTACTTCTCTCTAGCTTACAGAAACAATCACTTAGGCTGACGATGAGAAGTTTCGCCCCATGGCGAGTAAGATGTTTTCCAATCCATGGGAATGGAAGACATAGATAGCGAGCGGGCTACCCACTCTAAACCCACGCCAATCCTTACCATTGGTAACTCTAATTACAATCCTTACCATTTTCTTTTGATTCAAGCACACGAGTCCGATCTCCGGTTAGTCAGATACATGCATCGAAGATGGGAGCTAGCCAGGAACTAGATATGGTATTCTCTTTACTGCGCGCGATAGCTTAGTAAACTCTTTCCTGATCTGTTCTATTGGGCTCACTTCTGCTTATTCGCGTAGAGAGGCATATTTCATTCGATTTGGCTTTAGTTAGTACTTTTTTAGGGCAAGAGTAGGATTCAGGGAAGGAAGTGCTTGCCTTTCACCTGCTGATTGATTCTTATCTAAAACGATTATGCTTGGTCCTATGTAAATAAATGTCACATGCTATGTTTTTCTATGGCCTAGAAACGGCTTTATCCACCTGTTGTAGGGAATGCCTCAACGCATGTGTCTACCCACTCTTTTGTGTAATATGCTGGAACTCTCTCTCACCTCGAAATGCCATTTATAGATAGTTAGAATGTGCTTGCTGATATCGAAACACTCCTGGGGACGCCTGACCAACTTGAGATGCTCTTGTAGAAAGAACTCTATTTTGATCTAATCACCGGAACAACAGCTTTAGGGCAGTATCCCACAGCTGGCTAATAAATATGCCTTTGGAGTCGTTATGAGCGATATCTTGGCGTACCATTAAAGGGAGTCAGTGGGCACCATAAGTAGTAATCGAGAACTTGATGAACATACCAACCAGTATGTGAATCCGTAAGTGGAGGTTTTTTAGGCTATATCTAGCTTTCCCTGCCTGGTGAGCCTAGTCTTTCCATGATTTCAGTTCAGAAGGACTATCTGAATGCCATATACCAATCTCAATCCTCCAGCTAATAACCTATCACACACAGTGTGATATCTCCCTTTTCTCCATCTGCAGAAACTCCCTTCCCTATGTGACTTCAGCTTTCACCGGATGCGGAATTCTCGTTTTGTCCTTGGCTTATTCTTTCTCATGTCTCTATATAGGTATTCTTGTCTCTCTGCTCTGTTGAGCCTTGTTGCCATTTCTTATCTCCGGCTATGTGCCCAGCCCACCCGATCCTATTGACCAGTGCTGTCTGACCGAAAGGGAAAGATTGGGGAGAATACCTTGAGCTTGCCTTTTCCTTGGATACTCAATGGATTTCCCACGGCATTAAGGATTTCCTGTTTCCCTGAGTCAATCTTCCAGTTCCGGTTCAATGAAGACTATGCTTACTTTCCTTTCTCTTACCGGTCTGTGTTCTATCATGGACCTGTATTCCGTTCCTCGAATCGAGACTTTCTTTTGGTATGATTTTGATACGAGTTTTCTATCAAAACTCTATGCCATCAATCACTATACCCGTTTCTGCCCGGACGATTCCATAAAATAAATAAAAAGAAAAGTGAAGAGGAAAACGCATAACCAGAAGAAAAAGATATCGTGATGTAAAATGATCATGGGGGAGACTCATTTTAGGACCGCTATTTCCTGCACATCGCCTGTGCTTTTAGTGGTTTTCCGCTCATTAAACCACAGTGCCGGGGCGATCCAATTACCCGGAGAAGTTCTCTTTGTCTTCGAGCTTTTATTCCTCAATCCACTTATTCGTTCCCTTCTTTCATATACCTCCCCACCAATAGATAGAGACAAATGGGAATAACCGAACCACGTCTACAAAATGCCAGTACCATGCAGCTGCTTCAAAGCCAACGTGATGCTTCTTGGTCAGATGACCAAGATATTGGCGAATACCACATACGATCAAGAAAAGAGTACCTATAATCACATGAAAACCATGAAAGCCAGTTGCTAAGAAAAAGGTAGAACCATAAATACTATCCGAAATAGTGGAGGGTGCTTGGTAATATTCCATTCCTTGAAAGCCAGTGGATACTAGAGCGAGTGAAACGGTTGCTACTAAAGCGTAAACTGCTCGTTTTTCCTTCCCCGCGAGTATACCATGATGAGCCCAAGTTACGGCAGCTCCGGATGAAGGGAGAATAGGGGTATTAAGAAGAGGGATTTCCCAAGGATCTAAAACCCCAATCCCTTTTGGGGGGCCAAATACCTCCGATCTCTACCGTAGGTGCCAAAGAAGAATGACAAGAAGCCCAAAAAAAAGCAAAAAGGAACATAACCTCCGAGACTATGAAGAGAATAGAACCATATCGAGGTCCTAATTGTACAGCTTTTGTATGACGCCCTTCCAACGTGGATTCACGTAGAACATCCCGCCACCATACGAACATGGTATAAAGGAGAAATATTAGGACCAAACTAAGAAGTGTTGCACCCCCTTGAAATGAGTGCATGTACATCACACCTCCTATGGTGGTTGCCAAAGCTCCGAGTGAACCCGAAATAGGCCATGGACTTGGATCTACCAAATGATAAGACTGCCTCTGAGATTCAATCATAAACCACTTTGCCCCGGTTGTATGTAAACCCCCCTTCACCCCCATCCCCTAAAGTGGTAAAGAAGGAGGCTCTTTTTTGTCTCATTAGGACAAACAAATAGGAAGGGATAGTTCTTTCATTGCATTGATAGAAGTGAGACTATCAAAAGATCTCTCTATTATTTAGAGAAAAGAGTTGGCGTGGGTTCTACCAACGAAACGAAGAAGTTTTGGATTGGATAAACAATGTATAAAGATAGATGCTTGTATAAGGCACAACACGAAACTTGCGCTAAAGCTTGGGCATAGTCCGTTGCCTGCGCGAAGTAAGCACTATTCACCCCGAAATCCAAAAGATTAGTATGTATTTCTAACAATTCAGAAATATCCTTTTCGCATGGTTGCTTCATCAGAGTATATACGTGCTTCCCACCAATAATTTGTATATGTTTGGCGATCTTGGCGACTTTTTTCACTTTCCGAAAGCGCGAGTGGACGCCAGGACACATCTCAGAATGGAGAGACAAGTATTTATGTAACTCACTTGCAATCTGTTTGCCTATTTCTTTTGCAGCTAACTTTAGAATTGTTTGCTTAAACGACTTTTTGGTTAATTGCCACGGCCAGCAATTACGAGTCTTTAAGCAAACTAAAATCTTTAAATGGTAAGGTAACTCCATCTTTTTCACGAAATCTGTCATTAATAAATCTATATTTTCCATCTCCAGGTAACTCCATCTTTTTCAGCTCTGCTCCCGAAAAGAGAAAGGAAAGGAGACTAAGATAGGGGTTGTCCTTGGTTTTTCCAAGGAAAGCCAGATTTAGCATGTAACGTGAACATGAGCGGACACCCACACAATCGAGATTGGAAGAAAAAGTACCATACCGTTGTCATTTTTAGGGCGAAAAAGAATGGGTCATCTTTGTCAATTGATAACTGAGTGAGAGAAGACAATCACGTTCTTAAAGCGGTCGGTTCGCCGGATTCACAACCTTCCCCTATTGGCCGGCTGCCCGTGAAACACATAGGCTCCTATCGCATTTATTGATCGAGAATGGTCTCATCACAGAAACACTTTCTATATGATAATTTGAGAGTGGAAAGCGAAAACATTGATTTCTAGTTTGATCGGGATTGGGTACTTATTCATAAACAAGATGAAATGAATCGACATGTTAAGCATCTCATCAACTATCCTAGTTAACATACGCGTTTTCAAGTTGCATTTTCATGCTCTTTTTCGTCGCCAGCTAAATCAATCAATTTGACAAGATCGTGCATCAATCACCTCGTCCGCTAGGGAAATGCACTCCTGAATAGACTCGATTCCCAGCCCCGCATCAGTGAAATGTCTAAGATGCAACAGAATAGCAACGTTTCTTTCTATATGATAATATGCACCGAGGGGAGGAGATGCCTGAAAATTGGTTTCTTCTTTTCAAGAGTTTGGATTGAAGGATTTGCTAATGCCCGACCCTTCTCGACTAGAAACTCTTCCGCTCCTCCGGACCTTTGGAAAACCAAGAAGCGGAATGCAGTGTCTGCTATGATTGCCCCAGATGTAAGTTGGCCTCCCCCAGCCACAGCTATTTTAGCCAATTTTTTCTTTTGGATATGGCAAGTGGTTGTAACTGCTAAATACAAATCAATGAATGTACTTGAATTGCCGGTATCAATAAGGGCAATGCATGTTTGTCCACCAACAATGACCTTGACTGAAAATGTGCCAGCAGTGACCTGCCCTGAAACTGCATGAGCCGAAATATGCATGAGATACTCATTTGGAGGGGAGTCCTAATCCTGTGGGATTTCTTCTTCTTGTACTGCAATCTCTTATGTGGCATCATTTGGTGTGTCAGTTTCCTGCATGACATCGTTCTTTCCACTTTGAATACGTCAATTCTCATCCGTTACTTGAGATTCGATACGTAAGATACGTCATTTCTCATCCGTAACTTCCATCCGATAAGGGCAATAAAGCCAAGGCAAGCTCATATTTGCGTATCTAAAGGCTTGGTGTGGAGTTTTGGGGAGAGGGCCTGGGTTTTGGGAGATGAAAAAAGCCTACTTTTACAGCTAAGTGATTAGGACTTGATCGAAAAATATTGCTCTCAAAACATGCATTTATGAGGTAAACTAGAAAAACACTACTTTTGACCCATAGTGATCCGCACTTTTTTCATTGGAAATCGAGTTTCCTTAGGAAAAAGGACTTGCTAACTTTTGCAGCTATATGAAACGGACTTGCCTACGGCACTTTTGCACCAAAGAAACTAAAAAAGAGTCTTTCTCCGCCTAAAAGCAAGGTAGGATTTCTACGAAACAAGTCCGGATAGGTAACTGGGCGGATAGGAAGGATTTCTACGAGCTTCAGTTCATGAATTGAAATATGCATGCATCCCATTCATAAGGAGTAGCTGGCTATCCGTGTGCAACACTCATTTCTTTCTAGGAAGATAAGATCCCGCTCTAAGGCATTGGAGCTGCTGGAATATGATACGCAAATACAGATTGATGTTTCTGCTTCTCCTCTCTCGGGAATAGTTTACCGACCGGGCCACCTGTAAATTCTTTACTTAAAACAGGCCTCGGGAGTAGTGATCCTAGTATCGAAAATCATCTATTTTGCTTTCCGAAGGTAGACAGCAGCGTTGATTCTCCGATTATACGATGGCAACATGTGTGAAGTCTAGTACCAGATCATATCGGGGATAGCTAGCTCATCAGCAGTTCATTTCTATGTATGGCGAGAAGTCCAACTGTCAAGCATGGCACAATTCCAGAATCATCGCTTGGCTGCTGCTTAGATGAGATGAAACCTGAGCTGACTTCTCTGTTTTAGTACGGGCCAGGCCTGCTTCTTAAGTGAACTCATCCATTCCCTTGTTAGTACAGAAGGAGGCGATATCGTGTCAATTCCCTAAAGAAAACCGTCTTTTCCAATGATTTAGGGCCCATACCCCGATAATGATGACGAAGAGGTCTTCCTGCTTCAAAAACAGGGCTTCCTGACCCGATAAAAGAGTGCACATGGAAGTAGTTCCGCTCAATTCTCCAATACGACTTCGGGTGTGACCCCAACCCCACCAAATGGTGATCCTCGAGACCAAAGGGCATTGAATGAGAGAGAAGGAAATCATCCACAGAGAATCGGAGTATCCGGCCTAGTGATAGTTAGAAAGAGTTGGCCAATACAGAATCTCATGCGCCTCTCATTGATGAACCCCTTTTTCCTTTATCCTTTACTGGTGGCTGATTGATTGAGCGCCGGTCTCACTCATTCTTTATGAGCGGAAGCCATGCACCTATCACCTATAACCGGAGAAGTACTATACGGCACGACACCTTCGGCGAGGACTCAACTCAACAGAGAATGATTTGACAAACATTGATCCATGCTTGGCCTTAGCCTGAGCTCAACTCTGAAAAAGAAAAGAGGAGAATCTCTCTAGCTTGTGGAATCACTTCCCTGGATGCTTAGATAGCTCGAGAAAGTGCGCCACTTCTCCCTTAGAGCCCATCTATCTAAACGGGTATAAAAACAGAGAAATAGGCTCATTAAGTGAAGTGAGAACAGAACTCGATCTTTGCTAGGCGTGAGAAGAAGATATCGGTCCTTTGGCCATCGGGAGCAGTGGTAAAGAAATCCTTTGAATGGATCAGTGAGTTCCGGCACGATTGCAGGAACGAACGGAATCTACGGGAACGAGATCTTTCTGTTGGCACGATATCTTTCAGGAACTGCGGTAATCCAATCCTTGAGCTAAGGACGAATGCTTGATTTGCAATCTTTCAAGACGATTTTCTTGTAGCAGATGTGGAATCCAGATTGGCATAACGGGTTCTACGTGAAGTCAGCCGTTCGTCATCATTTGAGGGTTCGTGTCGGGATCATGGCCATAAATCGCTACTTTTTCCACTAGAGCGAATAGCATTCTTCGAAACAGGCACAGGACACTAGAGCGAATAGCATTCTTTGAAACAGGCACGCACATGACTTGAAGCAGAATCAGAGAGTGATCCCTTTCCAACAGACTGATCGAATTCCAGTGATACACTACGCCTGGCACTATTTGTCACATTAGTAGTTAAGTTACTCATTTGTTACGAACAAAGAGACGCTAGAGATTCTATGAACTTCAGATCGATGCCATTCACTAATCTCAATCGTCTTTCTATGGATTTCTGGGCCGATGGGCGATAAACCTTAAAAGTAGCTGCTACGGGCTCTGTGGTGCGTCTCAGAGCCCTTCCCCATGGGGGGTTCCCGTTCTGCTAATCTTGCTATCTTCCCCAGGTTTGCTCGTTTCGATTGGAACAAGAAGTCCGTATTGGTATTTCTTGGTATTGGTAGCAGATGTTCAACGGTAACAAACAGTAGCTGTAAGTAGATCATCTCTCTTTCTTTCATACAAGTAGATCGTTGGGATGAGATCTGTAGTCTAAGAATCGGTTCATAGGAAAGCACGCCTTGCAGTTGGCATCGGTAGAAGATTTCCGTCTTGTCCCTCGGAGTGGAGCTAGACTCATTTCCTTTGTTCTAGACATTATACGTTACTCACTGAGGAAGAAGGGAGTAAAGTATCTACACTCGTATCGGATCTGGAGATCTGCCCCGGGATGGAAAGGTATCGATCGACCAAGAACTTGTCGAATTTCTTTGACCTAGGAGCCCGTACAAGCTCTTCTTCCACAACCATATGTGACCTCCCCGAGTTTCGAACCCCTCGCCCTCTAAATGTTGATCTCCTCCTCCTTGTTGTTGCCGTGGAGAGACCTCACGTCTAGTTGAAATAGATGCAAGTAAAACTTTCTGACAGCTATGTGAGCACGGATCTTTCCATCATAAGAATAGGGCTCTGGCAATAGATCAAAATCACTCGTCCATTCTGATTCGGAAGATAGGGTTGGGCTGGCAGGTTCTAGTTTGTTTGCACAAGAAAGAGAAAGAAGTGCCGGAGGCAGCACTGGACCAAGTAAAGGTGCCGGATATGTCTCAGCTCAGCTTGAAAGGGAATGTGTTTCTGGGGAATCGTACTTTTGATTCTCAGCTAAAGCCCACCCTTGTAAAATAGCATCTACTTATGATCCGCCTAATTTGCAATCTTATGATCCGCCTCACAATATGATAAGAAATAATCCACCCAGGACCAGAAACCAGACAATAGCTTTGTTTCATGACGAATCCAAATAAGTGTACTGTACTTCCTTTACGCTTGACGTAGGATTTACCTATTAATATGAAGTTCACTCTTCTGCTGACTTGAGTCCAGAAGGGAAGCGACTGATTTCCAATTCTTCTTTGCTAGCGCTTGACTCCTGTGGAATTCCATTAACAAGCTTAAAAGAAAGCCTTTTATTTGGTTTTTGAGATACTAGTTATTTATAGGTTAAGTTCGATATTTCACTCCGTGGGCCGGCTAATTAATTCAAGTAATTCCTGGAGGGGAATCAATCGAAGAGATTGCCTGCCCATGCTACAATTCCTTACTCAAAAGGACTAGAGTGCTAAGCTGCCTTCCCGGCACCACCACTATAATGAATGGCTCAAACAAATAGGAGATGAGAATCTAATTGATCCTTTCTAGAATAGAATATAAAGAGAAGCTTGTTCTGCCCATCTATCTAGAGAATGAAAAGGAACTAATGCCACTGATAGGAAATACATAGACCGTACACCCACTTACCACTCTACCACTTCAATTCAATGACGGACTTCACCGATACCGATACCAAACCTAGCTTGAGAGAGATCGATCACAGGCATGTGGTGAACGATACCGAGAGAAAGAGCACTGAAATGAACCATATCGAGCACATGTCTCACTCTACAAGTCAAGTTCGATGAGCTCTTAGCGGACCTGTGCCTACTATCTACTAAGTGTGTGCTAGGGAAAGAAAGCAAGCTGAGCAGTTCTCACTCTGTCCGGTGACCAAGAAAGCTTAAAGAATACCGTAAAGTGATCACTGAAACCTCATACCGATTCGCCACGTGAAAGCGGGGTTAAGGTAAGGCAAGAAAGACTGGTGCCGAAAGATATATATGTTTTGAAGAGAGAGATCCGCAGGCAAAAATCTTGAAGGAAGGACTGACTGAAGGAAGGAACAGACCGTAGCAAAAGCCGAAGAAGATGCGAATCAGGAAAAGGGAGACAAGTTCCAGTTGTTAGAAAGACCAGTGCCCGGAAAAGCAAGTCGGAAGGGGATCCGGATGTTCAGTGCTTAAAGAAAAAATATAGGTGTTGCTCTGTTGTTTGCTTTGAGGTTTCCCCTAGTTGGGGAGACCGAGAAGAAAACCAATAGGAAGGCGATCCGAAGTCTAGTGTTAAAAGAGATAGTTGCCCGCCTCTTGATGGAGAATTGAAAACATCCCAACGTATCTTTCACTAATTAAGTAGTAGTGAGGCGTCGGTACGTCAGCTAGAGAAGAATGCTTGCTTTTCGTATCACTGGTGTAGTGATTGACACGGTCTTCGAATATTGAACAACCTAAGAGTGGAAACACCTTAATCGCTTCTCCAAGCTTATCTATATATATTTCTCGATGGAAGCAGAAGGAAAGGCTTAAAGAAGGTGACAAGAAGAGAAACTTGTTAGTTCGTCGTAGCCAACTTATCATTCCAATGAGAGGTCGAAGTACGATAGAAGTTATTGATACCGATTTAGGCGAGCAGCATAGCCTGGCAGAGCCAGAGGAAGAAGTCCGTCTTGTTAGCGAGTTAGCGAGTAGTTTCCTTTAGACGATTTCCGCGAGCATACTAGCTTTTCATGAACGCGGAGGAGAAAGAAAACCAACAACCAATAGGGTGAGGCAACTAACTACCAATCCTTTTATTGAATAGCCGCGGCGTGGGTAAACATAAAGAAGCCACAAAAGAAATCAAGCCAAAGCCTTCTCACTTTCTAAAGTAGTAAAAAGTGGATCCCCGCTTCGAGGCGCTTGGCGTAGATCTTTGAAAATCGTCAATCGGGTGAGCCAGCTATTATTGAGGGAGGCCAGGTCTACATACATAATATCAAGTTGCTATAGTTGCGTGTCTTTCATACGGAAAGATGGGTGTTTTTATCCAAGCAAGGGAATAGAATAGGTAACAACCCCCCCCCCCTCACATCAAGCCTGTACGCTAGCTACCAACATATACTATGGAGTCCATGGCTACCTCCGCGGATGGAAGACCGTAGATTTTTCACTTTCGCTGAAGAGTTGAACTCTGACTGAAAGGACTTGACACATTGCCAAGGCGATTTTATTAGCCAGCTGTGGGATAGAGATCTGCGGTAAACGAGCGATAGCCTCTAAAGAGTGCCGAAATAGGATTGGTTCCTTTTTCTAAAGATCCGAGACTGGTGAACGTATTGCATAATTTAAAGAAGCCCATTTCATTAGAGGGAGGGAGCCCTTCCTACCTTTCTTTATTTAAGTGCTAGTGTCAAATGAGACAGTTGCCCACCTTGGAGGGGTTGTAGCGAAAGCTCCGAAGTCCACTTCTTTACCAACTTGAATTCATAAGGAGACGGAACTCTATTCATGCTCAAGTGAACCATGGGTGATGATATTCCGCTGTTCTGAAATCAAATAGGAAACGGATGGCGCTTGAGTTTTTGATCTCGGCATGAGAAACTATTCCTCCTCCTTTTGCTTACAATCACCTCACTTCCCTTATAAGAAGATAATAGTGCTTGTATCCTGGGTCATGAGGTTCCCCTCTTTAGTCTGATAAGAAGAAGTCAAGGTCTCGGTTCCGTATTAAGTAAAGATAAGGAACCCGCCCAGAGGATTTCTTCGGTTTCGGTAGGGAAGCCACTGGTTCGTATCACGCTATGGTTGAGGGACCTTCTCGGTTCAAAGCTAACAAATAGGTCTCATGTTGGCACTCAATCGCTAAGAGCAGCCACCAACTTAACTTGCAGGCTTTAAAACCTGCTCATACGGTAATGGCGAGGGGTTTTGCGGATCCCTTTCTCTATGAGTTTCGGTTGATAATGACTTAAGGTGAGCAACGAACCTCCAATCACTTTTTCAGGAATACACAGAGAGAACCATCCGGCTGCACTCAACTGCAAACTAAAGGAACTCCTAACAAGCAGGGGAATTTCTCCTTTGTTACTGGTCGGGACGACCTAAATCCTGTGGTCTGTTTGGACAGGGGCATTACAAATGAGCTATGCTCTATGATTTCGCTTTGTTTACACGGGTGAGTGACCTACACCTTCCAATCTATGGTTTCACCCGCGAGGTAGAACTTTCTCTAAAGCTTCTTCGCTCCGTAATACACTTGTGCCTTCCTTTATAACCATGGACTCCCACTACTTCTTTAGGACATGGCTGACTTGCTTATCACAAGTCGTCTCCCGAAAAGGCAAATATTGAGACTGAGATGCTGCTTGGAGTCTTCATTCTCTAGGGCAGAGCTCACTACCACTCATTATCGGAGGGAGACGTAATAATACTGAGCTATTCTTCGATTTCCTTGCTTGCGAGATCAAAAATTGGGTATCGAACAAAGAAATCTGCTCACGGTAACTCTTACCTCAAAACTTCTATTGGATCTGGGATCAGAAGAATTCCAATTTGAATGTGCTCATATCCAACTACCCGAAGGGACGATATCAGGAAAAGAAAAAGGTGCATGGGCGGTATCAAGTTGTTTTGGTTGCGCAGCTTTCGATCACTGTGTCAGCCGAGCTCTAACGCTTCTATAAAGTGAGAAATCATGGTACCTTCACGTCTACCTTTCCCAAGGGCTAGTTCAATTCCAGAGAAATGCAAGCAATCGTACTGGACTCCCGCCGCCTGCTAGGCTCACTATACCAAGTTAAGTTCCTCCAAAGTATTTTCATCATCGGTATCAGCAGAGTCACAAGATAAGGGATAAAGATAGTAGCCCATAGCTCCTTTATCAATTTCCTTCTGAAACTTATCAGGGTCTAACAATGTTGGAGAAGTAGTATTGCTGCTGTCAGAAAGAATAATGGTTTCTTGCCCATTGTGACAAATACTCATTGTTCTGGCCTTCCAATCTAAATTGATTGGACTGTGACGATATAGCCAATCATAACCCAGTATAACATCATTGCTTTCCAATTTCAGTAGCTTGAAGGTGTCTTGAAATGTGTGCCCTTTAATAAGTAGTATCTGCAGTGTAAGCTCCAGTAGTTAATTGACCTCCTCCAGCCACTTTGACAGTAAACAAATGTTTCTGACTCTCATATCAGTGAAGCCCACACCACCATAATCTTTAGGGGTGCATAGGTGTTCCCATCTGACCATGTGAAATTTCTTCTTCTTACTCCGAGTAGAAGTGATTTCTTATTGTATCAAATTTTTTCTGTATTTTGACAGGCAAAGTGTAGCAACCCAGAAGGTACATAGGGACATTTGATAAACATGCATTGATCAATATATCTCTTCCTCCATAAGAGAAATGTTTGCATTGCCAAGAGTCCAACTTCTTTTCTACCTTTTAATGAAAAAAATCATTAGTATAGATCTTGTCTTTGCTGATTGGTAATCCCAGATATTATATTTTATGGGAAATTTGCCTATCTCACAGTTATATCAGCTACCCTCTGCTCCTCCTCTACACTCAACCCTACTGTGAAAATATCACTCTTCAAGTAATTGACTTTCATGCCAGACATTTCCTCTAAACAGTAGAGAAGGAATTAGAATCCAGTAATAGACTCCATGTCATTATGCAAAAAAAGCAAAGTATCAGAAGCATATTGCAAATGACTAATCCCCCCTGGTATCAGATGTGGTACCAAACCTCTAATCACACCTGCTTCCTTAGCTCTATCCAGAATTGCAGATAGTGCATCACCTACTAGGTGAAAAAGCAAAGGAGAAAGAGGATCTCCTTGCCTCAACCCTCTGAAAGTAGAGAAATATTCTCGCCAATCTCCATTCATATTCACACACACTTTTCCTATGCATTACCTCTGCCAAGAAAGGCCACTGAACTCTATCATAAGCTTTTTCAAAGGCCAACTGAAGCAAAATTCCTTCAGAGTGAGAGGTTTTCAACTCATGCAAAACTTCATGAAGAATTACACATCCATCCAAAATGTACCTCCCAGGAATAAATCCAGTCTGAAGAGAGCTGATTACTTGTCGAGCCAGAGGAGTAAATCTAAGTGTCAGAGCTTTGGTAATAGCTTTAAACATAACATTTAGAACACATATGGGTCTATACTATAGGATACTATTAGCATCCTTAATCTTTGGAGGTAGAGAAATGACACCATAGTTTAGTCTGGACAAGTTCAACCTGCCATGATACAGCTCCTGAAGCATTTATATTAGTATATCTCTCAACTGGGGCCAAAAAGCTCTAAAAAGCTAATAGAGAAGCCATCTGGACCTGGAGCAGTATTTGGTTTCATGCTTTTCACCACCTTGTCTATCTCTTCACTCATGAAGTTAATACAAGTGAGGACTGATTTCTGTCATTCATATAATTCAGAAGAGGAAGGCCGGTTGAGTGCTTTCCGCGTAAGACTATTGAGTTTCCAGCTGATTGCCCATATTTTCCAGGATAGGATTTGTCCACTTGATTGAATTCATGTCATTGAAGCAATGAACTTGCTAGCCAGCGTGCCAAAAAGGTTGCTGACTTTGGGTACACAGAGTAGTGGCGAGAAAAGGGCTTGCGCCTCAGCCGTTTCGCTTGATTCGGACCTTGTGGTTGTAGTCACAGGGTACAAAGATAACCCCACAACCATTTGTTGTATTCTTTAAGTCAATCGCTCGTAGTATGTGCTAGAATGAGATGAGATCCAGCTCAAAGGTGAAGACCTCATTCTTTGAACCCTCCCGGGCAGTTCCTGTTCTAGCTTCTCTATCTCTAGCAAGTGATACGAACAACACAACATCTTCTCCGGTCGTAGGTCGGTAGGGCTTACCCTAGCTAAGAAATGGAATAAAAAATTGCCGGTTTCTTGACTGTTTCTGAGATTATTTACCTTTATTTACATGAAGATGCACGGTCTCTTACACTTTTCCTAGCTTAAGTTGGCGGATTGGTAAACAAACGGCTCTGCAGCTCCGTTCGCTTCGGCACCACTCCCTTGCTTCTTATCGAGGTCGGTGCCAACAAACAAGTCCCATTCGAGCAATGGAATCTACATAAGAATGTAATCACTGTTAACTATTCCACTCACTGATGCCCAGGAAAATGGGCCTCTGAAGAAAGCAAAGACGTGACCCAGACCGAAAAAGGAATTTGATCACCCGGAGAAGATTTCTTTTCTTTGTTGATTCCTCTCAATGAAATTTGCCATGTTGCACTAAGTTACTTACGGATGTATGCATGCAGTCCGGGAACACTTTGGGGTGAACACCCATCCGAACAAGTAGGGTCAATAGTTCAGCATTTAGGCCGTAACATTTAGCAAAAAACGAATCTGAAACCCAACAAGTGCTCTCCGAACCAAGCTAGATAGTCTCCTATCACTAGGCTCACCAACCAACCTGGACTTTGATTCTTTCTTATTATTCTAACCGGATATAAAAACCATAAGGATTGTTTCCAGCCGAGAGTTCCCATATGACATAAGCGCCCTTGGGTGGGGTGGGCCCTCATTCGCCAGGTCTTTGAGTGCCCGTCGTACCACGTGGTTGGTACACTAGGCTGATAGATACTTTACTTTAAGGATCTGGCACCTTCGCTAGACGGAGAGTAAGTGACTTCTATTAGCACCGGACCGTCGAGTCGAATTTCTCGTGTCATGTGCAACGTCCATCAATGGTGGTTCATTAATGTCCATAGATTTAGACTCCTTCCCCCTTCCCTTATACGCAAAAGATCGAGAGGGGCCCGAACCCAAACCGAGAACGTAAACAGAATTCGACTCACTCTCGTATGGCTCGCCCTCGAGCCCTGGGCAAGTCGGCCGGGTCTTTCCCTCTTGTTCTGTTTCCGCCACGATAAAGACGCACAGAAGAACTATGGTATGCCCAGCGCGTGGAGGATCCGTTGAGAGTGTCCCTTGTCTCGGTAGGGAACAGTACCTATTGTCTTGCAAAAAAAAAGGTCAGTGCTACGGTCCCCTATTGTTTGATCCAATATTGACCGGTGCGGATCACGTTCTACTACCTCCGGTCCGTGGTTCGACCTCCCGTAGTGGTCCTTGCTTTTCTTTTTGAAAGCTCCGCAGGGCCAATTTTGCGTACTTGCTCAGCGTGCCCCCCTTTCGTCGAGTGCCCCGCCCGGTACACAGGGATGTTGGCCTACCAAGCAAGCACTTGCCCGCTGCTCCTGCCGCCTGCCAAGTGGGCTCCGCGCACGTTATCCTGACTGTTCTCTCTGCTGGGCCCTTTCCTATTGCTCTAACCATAAGCTATGGCAATTCCAGCTCGCACCCACTTTGGCCCGCCCAGCGGGGCCTGAGTGAGCTCAGTGGTCAGCCCCTGACGTTAGGGGTCTTTCGCTTTTGCCAGATCTATAGAGATATTACGAGTCCTCCGTCCCAGATTCCCTCGCCGCGGCCATCTGGTTCACCGGTACTACCAAAAAGTCTCATGCTTATGTTACTGTGACTGATATATGAGTATGATCTCGGACTACGAAGACCCAGTCGTGCTTCTGGTTTCCATTCTCATCATCATATTGAAGGAAACTCCTCGTGCTCTGCCATAAGAACTTGGAGTCCATATCATGGTGAAGGTAAGGTAACGCTGTGATTCTTGCTCAAAAAACTGACCGAACACGTTCGAGTTATTGGCTCGTCCAACCCGGCAGCATTCATGAGTTGCTCATTCAACTGTCCCTCGGAGACACGGTCGAGAAGTGCCATGCATGGTCGCCCCCCCCCCCCCCGTCCTTTCTTTCTCTCGGTCCCACCAGGGTGGGCCCCTCTGGGGTAATAAAGAAATAGATAAAAAAAGGGGACTTCTGCTACGGGCTATGCCACCCATTACTTATGAGGGAAGTCGCATCCGTCCCATCGCAAGCACCTACAATGTCATGATCACATTGGTTTACCCTTTTTTGGTAGTTCAATGGACGGTCGCCCCTCCAACAAGAAAAGGTAGAAATATGGAAACTTCTCTGCCATTTAGATCAGAGAATTTATAGAGGAAATCGGGTTTTAAATTTCCAGAAACCACACGATTATATAGACAAAGGGAATACGCCGCGCCTAAAATCATCCCAAGCACAGCTAATGTGGCTACTATGCTATTTCTTTGGAAAGCTCCTACTAAGATTAGAAATTCCCCGATAAAGCTGCTAGTGCCGGGTAAACTCATATTGGCTAAAGTGAAAAAGAAGAAAATGGTAGAGAAATTCGGCATGGTGCTCACTAAACCTCCATAATATCTAACAAGTCGAGTCTTATGTCGGTCATATAGAACACCAACACATAGAAAAAGGGCTGAAGAAACCAGTCCATGACTTAACATAAGTAAAATGCTACCTCCAATTCCCTGTATGTTCGATAGAGCCTAATATTCCCCCAGAGTACTCCGCTTACCCCCCGAACCGTACAAGATAGTTACCACCTATCATACGCCTTTCTAACTCCACTTCTTTTTCTGGTCGTTCCGCTCTGTTGGATCGATGGTAGTCTCAGAGATCTGGTAACCTCCGACATTTTTGACAACACGCTTCCTGCTTCCGTTTTGAGTTGCACATCTTTCTCCCCGGGGCATACTATAGTATCACATCGTAGACCCCCACCCCAACTCTATCTTCCTTATCAGTGAACCGGAACATAGTGCATAGGTACTCTTCGATGCTGCGAGGACGAGACGAGGTGACATACTACGATCACGCACTGAAGTTCTGCCCTTCGGCTCGGCATATGGAACCTCTCAGCTGCTCCCTCGGGATAGGTAGGCCCACCCCCCTTTCCCGAGAGGCGACCAGGCTGTGTTTCCCCTGCGGCCACCCAGTGGCGGCAGAAAACGAAAAAGGGTGGGCTCCGCGCGGTTCGCGTTTTATTGTAAAAAGAGAGCTTTTCATTCTCTTATAGAAGCCCACGCCCACGCGGGTAAAGCCCAGCGAAGCTGCAGGGAGCACTGAGCAATGGGGGGATGAGGGCGACTCCGACCACGTGTTGGACCACACCACAGGCAAAAGTCCTTCCACGGCAAGAGAAGGGTGACCGGAACAAGAAAAGGGAGCTAGTCGTTGGAGGGAAGACAAGGCTCGTTCCGTGCGACTCCACAGAAGAGTACGCGCGCTAGAAAAGGCAGCCAGCTTAAAAACGCTAGCTAGCTACTTTTGTAGCCTTATTTAGTTTGGTTGCCTACGCTTGCTCTCCGGCGCGCTACGGCAACACCCCCTGCTTGCTTCTTTCTGTTTGACGCGGAGCTCGCAGCCTCCCCACCCTTGCTTAGCGTTCCACTTGTGATCCTGGAGGATTTGGAGAAATGCGCCCGACCATGAAGAATGGATTTTGTATTTTCTTTCATGTGAACGGCCCTATCTTGTAAAGAATGGTTTTTCGTGCTATAGACCACGTTGAGAAAGACCAACCAACAACACAAATAAAGACCGTTGCATTTGGGTACCTCAAAAGGGAGGTGCTCCTTATGATGCTACGGACGGCTGTCCGAAGTGCATGCAATGACGGGCTCGGATAGGATAGGATTGTGCGTGCCGGGCCCTTCGGGTGTCCATATTTTGGCCGACCTTAGCGTATATACTATGTTATGCGGCCGTAATATTTTGATACCTTCCACCGCTGTTACGCCAGAAATCCAAGGTTCCACACGAGCTCCTGTTCTGCGGCGTGGTGGCAGGACCGCTAGGGGATTGGCTCCGGGTGTAGGTAGGGTCAAATCCGCAGGGGTCATGCAAATACATAGGCCCCTTCCCTTCTGCCGAGTTGTTTAGAAGGCACTTTCCGTTCTACGGTCCCTCGGAGCAAAGGGTTAGGCAGGTAGTACGGGCCCTCTTACTTCCAGCTATGTGATGTGTGCGACTCCTGCGAAGCGAATGAAGGGAAGCTCTTCGAGCTTTCTCCGCCAGCGGCTTATGTAGTGGTCGGCATTCCTACGTGCTCCGACTGATCCCCACTGGAGATTATATGAGGGGTCTTGGAAACTGTCATGACGCTTTGGTGACGAAGGTCACCGGGGTGACTATGGAAGGATTCCGTGGTAGTCTCTGACTCCCTCCAACTCAATCAATATCAAGAACATGTCGTGAGCATGGGGGTTTGGCCGACTACTAAACTATTGGCTAGGGCTTTTCTAGTTATAGCTTCTATAGTGAGTGGCCCTTCCGCTTTGATCTAGTTGTAGTTTGTATTGCACTAAATTGAACACATATCAAAGAAAGGCGATCAATCAATAAGTAGTTGCCCTTCTCCGGCCTGGGAAAAGCAGCGAACTCGTTAAACAAGGGGCTTTTTTATTCATGGTCGCTACTGTTGTATTGTATATTGTCGGGGGAAACTACTGCTTCTACGACAGCTCCGCTTCCTCGTCTTGCTTCTACTTTGCTTGTTTGCGCGAAGGCTTAGAGTCCTTTTCGCTAGGTCCAAATTCGTCAAAGCGAAAGATCTGATCCAACGGAAATCCCGCATATTGAGCGCAGCTGATATGTGGCTACTAGGCGCGATCATCCCGCATGCCATAAAAAATACTTCTTTTTTTTATGGCCCGTCATATAAAGATAGAATAGATATGGATAGAGAGACATTCTATTGATTCGCGAAATGGCTCGTCGATCCAAATGAATCATTCTTCTGGTCTCTCTCTGCCCCCCTCCCCAAAACTGACCCACGACACAGCGCCCATTCGTTTCGCGCGCGGGAAGGCAACGAAGTTCAGTTCAAAAGACCACAGCGGAGTGGAGCAGCCGCGACACGAAGTTCCTTACCTTAGCTGGATCTCACTGGTGCCACCTAAACGGTAGGTATAGGCGGCGGATGTCTGACGTTTGGAGTTGTCGTTCGTGCACCTGTCCCCAATAGAAGAATGAGTGGTCCCTTCCCCTGCGAATCATGGCCTTACCACTAGGTCCCGATGGCCAGTGGGGGATTCGGTATAGCAGCTCATGTTCGTTTGCGCTTCGCGTTCCCGCTGGAGTGGGCACGTGTTAGCTGTAGGAAGTATGGTTACGAAAGTGACTTCGGTTCGCCAGTTCAGGCTCAACTCCTCGCTTTACGTTAGCGGACTTACAGGTCGGGCCGGGGCTCCACGCTCTTTCTTTCTGTGTGGGACGTTGCCGGGGAATGTGACGAGGCGGCGAACAACAACAAGACAACTAACTACATTTGCTTTTTCCCTCCATGAGATGAGCTAGTGCATTGCACCGATGGATAATAGAACTGAGCTGGCCAAACGCTTGGGCGCTCTACATACGATGTAGAAAAAATCAGATACATATCGATTTCTTTCTGATGGATCCAGAATAGATAGATATCTTGTATCATCAATAGATAGAAAGAGGTCAACCCTTATTATTGATAGAAAACCTTTCGATCTATCAGAACAGATCAGGCCATCTATCAATCGATTTGAATCATCTCGCTTTTCGTTCATTTTAGCCACGCCATAATAGCCGCCACAATAAGAAAGAAGCAAGCGAAACAGCTAGAAGCGCTCGCTTTGCCGCGCCCAACAATTCTTATTCACGGGAAAGCCAACTGAAAGATTCGATTCGGACTTCGTAGAGCCGGTGCTGCTGCTGTCTGCGTAGGGCCGTCCCCCACTCCCGTCCCGGGGCGCTAAGGGGTTTTGTTTTAGGAACAGACGGCGGTGTTTTGCTGACGCCTCGAATCGATGCTTTTGTTGCGACATGCTAAGTTTTCTCCCCTATTGCTAGTAGGTTGATGGGTCGCACGCCCGGCACACATGTTTTGGCCTTGCTTGTGTGTCCATAACTCAAAATAGGTGACCTAACGGCCGCCGCCCGACTAAACATACCAATAGTCACCAAATTCATATGGGCTACTGAGGAGTAGGCAATGATCTTCTTAAGATCAATCTGTCTTAAAGTGGTCAAGGAAGTATATATTATAGCAATCGCGCTTAGAGTATAAATGAAAGGAGTGAAACAAAGTGTCGCTTCGGGAAACATGGTTATTGAAAATCTTAAAAACCCGTAGGTTCCCAATTTTAAAAGAATTCCAGCCAAGATGACGGATCCAGCCGTAGGTGCCTCTACATGGGCTTCGGGTAACCAAATATGAACTGGTACCATAGGCACTTTGACGGAAAAAGAGGCGAAAAAAGCAATCCATAGAAGGATTTGGCGCCGCTCACTAAATTCAGTGGTTAATAAAATTTGTAAATCGGTGGTTCCTGTTTGGAGAAGAATCAACAGAATAGCTAATAGCATAAAAACGGATCCAAGTAAAGTATATAGGAAAAACTGATATGCTGCCTTGATCTTTCTTTGTCTCGAACCCCATACCCCTATAATGATGGTAGAGTCAGGGGTGGCCCCAAAGCGGAATTGACCGGTGGTAGTTGGTCGAAGCTCCAGTGGGTAGCCACTCCCTTCTCAGGGAACCGTACGTGAGACTTCCGCATCATACGGCTCCGTCCCGAGCTTCCGTCGTCGGCCCTTGTCATTAGACCACTATGCTTGTCTTTTCCACCTTGACTCTCGAATCTTTTGCTTCTCGGGTGGTGGCGAACAATGCTGCTTGTGTAGCGGGAGATGCCCGCCCGTCATTTAGGCCTGCTTCCTGCCCGAAAGAAGGCTAGCCGGACTAGTGGTAGGGGACCCGACCGTAAAAAACCCTACCCAATTCTCGAACCCTCTGCCGAGCTCTACCCTGCCCGCATTTATTTGGAAGGGGGCCAAAGAAATGTCTCCACCTGCTGCCAACAGTCTTTCTTCGGAATTCTACTGAACGGGTCGATCCTCCCCTCCGTTTGTTTTAGCAACTTATCCTAAGGTCTCTTCACCAAGAACTCTCCGGCAACGACAGAGGAACTAACCTGCCTACAGTGGCAGGGCGGCTTTTTTTTAAATAAGACCTGGACGATTATCCCTACCCTCGGTAGCTTACGAGTTTACGTCCATCCCTGGTCGGGTACAGTTTCCTTTATTTTTATCCCTTGTAGTCGTTACCTGAATTCGTGCAAGTGTGTCCACACCCCCCATGACTTGACGAGGAATTCATTCTTGCGAGCAAACACACCCCCTACACACACCTAGGAGCACCCCTTCCTGCATATCCATACAAGACCTGAGTAGGCGGGTCGAGGTCCTATGAGGTACCCACTACTCGGAGTACCCTCCCACCAAAAAAAGATGTGTGGTTCGGTGGTTCGACCAGAAATGCTATGCTTACACACAAGACTACCCCTCTTCCCGAAAGCTTCGCGGGGACCATTACTACTTTACGACGACGGGGGACCGCCCGTAGGGGGTTTACTGCACAAGGCCCCTGCAGAGGAAAAGCTTGATCCCAGCGAATAGAAGATGCTCAGGTCCGCACAACATAGGGATTGGCACGCTTTCGGAAAGAACATAGAATAGTAGAGGATCCAGCATGCAGGACACGGCGATCATTAGAAATTCACGAATTAGAAATGCTGTAATATACTCTTTCCCAAAACTTCTCATACCAGACCAACCCACTGAAATGCAAATAGGGATAAAAAATGTGGTCATATTCTTTTGCTTCAGAAAAGAATATGACCATATGGAGTCAACAGAAGGTCGATGATCTCGCACAAAGTACACACACACAACCTTTCACTTTTGTTTTCTCCTTTGTCTTCTTTTTAGCGTTTTGGGGGTTGTTTTGTTTAGACAGTTAGCATATGTAAAAAGATTTAATGAGAGAAATCTCTCGGATAGGATGGCTATAGCCCGAGAGATACTGGAGCATAATAAACAACTCGGCATACCTATGACGGTAGAGCTGAGTTGGAAACGCTTCCTAATCGTACCGGTACCTATACAAAAAAAGAAAGATCAAACCTGATACTTCTTGACCTTATCCCATTTTCTTATTGGAATTGCAGACCTAAATCGAAATGAATGGAAGATTCCTCTGGAACCTACGCACGAGTGAAAAGCTAGGCTAGTTTTGAAAGAATTGGCACTAAGTAAGAGGTGATCTGCTTTTGGCCTTGTATCGGGCAGCGGGACGTTATGAAGGGAAGCTAAAACATGACTCTTGCGATGCTGAATCATCGATTGATAGAGGTGCTGAGAGGGCTGTGACTGCAGTAGCCTCACTTCACTTTTTTCCACCATCACTAGTACGTGGGGTCCCGAAAACCAAACAAAGAAGAAAATGCACGCACGAGTTGGTGGATTGGGTTAAGCATCTAACTAACTAGATTCCTTACTCGAGTAGAAGAATATGACGCCACCTCTTCCGAGCGAAGGGACAAAACCAACTCAAGTTGAGTATACAACAACCTAGGCTAGGCAGGCCGGCGAATCCAAAAGATCAGTACAAAAGCTAGGTCTACGAAAGTTGTTCGTTCCTATTCTCAATGAAAAGCGATTGGTCGATGCAGCCCTGTCTGTGATAAAGCTATCTTTCCCTAGTCCCTCCCTTCCGTCTAAGAAGATATATGTACTTTATTTGGTTTCAGTGGCATGTTTCTTATGAGAATCGAGCCTATTTATCACTTTTAGTACCTGGAGAAGGGAATGCATCACCCGCGAGGTAGGAGTGGCTTGCGGGCTCCTAATGAGGGCATACAACATGGGTCTAACAGTAATCGAGTAATAAGCTTCAGTGTGGATGTCCTTTTTGTCATTGGCATGACCATTCGTTTGAGTCAGCTCATCTCCACCTATAGACAACGCAATTATTCCGTTACCCTTTTGGCTAAAGAGCAGAACTAAGAATTGAGCACGCGGTTGTTCTTTAACCGGGTCAGTTCGTTGGTGTTGGTACGGATGTTATGGCCTCATACTTTTTGCATTTCCCTAGACAAGAGCTATTGTTATACGATGCCGTTGGTATAGAATTGACTTTCGCATCATATCGAGCAATGGCATTGAGCCTGAGAGAGATGCTGAAGGACAACTACCATACTCTCCCACCGAACAGAGAGAAGCAGAGGCCCTCGCGGAAAGAATGAATCTAGTATCGACGGAATAGTATCTATCTTCTTAATATTCATTTTTCGGGGGAATGATCCAACCCACACAAGAGTGCCTACTAGCTTGTCACGAACGCAGAGGAAAAGAGGTAAGATACCCCCGCCCCCGAGCCGGGACCCATTCTGGAACTTCTTATAGTCGGTTGAACCAACAGCCTTAAGCCAATACTAAATAAAGTCAAACTGGAATATGGAAAGCGAGCGATAGAAAAGGAGGAGAAAGAACCACGATAACCAGATGTCGAAGCCAGCTTGAGATGAACATTAGGAAAGAAAAACAGTGATTCAACGTTATGAGTACCCTCCCTTAATAAATAAATAGAATAGGGGCCAAACAATTTCCTTCAATTTGAGTAGAGTGCGTTGGCTGGAAAGTAGTAAAGTCGAAGTGAACCTCTATTTCGTAAAGGAGAGATAACCCCGAACTCGAGCTACTTCATTCTGTAATAGGCTTGTTGTACCCGGTCTTGCTATTGACTCCCTAGCTAGCTCAGAAGGAATGCCTAACTCTGTTGGGACAGATTGGACAGTTGGAGCAGCGGATAAACCATCCACAGCAGAAACAGAATGACTAGTTTCAACAAGGCGAGGAGGAGAAGCTACTCTCTTTTTAGTCGCATCCGTGGAAGGAAAGGATTTTTATATCGCATATCGAACCGGTGAAGCAAATGACTTTCTCGAGTGAAACGAATAGGTCTGGTGCTTCCGAGCCAGCAAGGGGACTAGTTTCAACAAGGCGAGCAACCCCTGCTATATGTATGTATCCAGGACTATGATGTATCCAGCTCAGTTGGAAAGCACTAGTTTACTTCCTCGCTACCGACCCAGGTACATTCTTCTTTGGACATGCCCGACCCTAGCTTATTGGACAGTTGCAACAAAACGAGTAGGTGTATCGACCAGGACTACTAGTTTTACTAGGTGTTCTAAGGGGTAGAATGACTAGTAGTTACAGCCGTGGAAAGATATCTAATTCATTTCGGCGCCCTTTCCCCGCCTGGAGAAGGTAATCTACCACAAGACCATACAAACAGTGGAAACTCCATTTTCCGAGATACTATTACTCGACCAGGAATCACCAACCACTATAGTTAGATTTATTCGATTTCTTGGAGGTTTAAGGGACAGATTCCATTCTTCAAATGTTGAGCTGTATTCTATTCATTCTATCTTTCTTTCGGCTTCCTATGGTTCCACATGGATTGGTCGACTCAGCTTAAATAAAAGAGTTATAGAGTTCAGTTTCTACTGACTCCTCCGCATAGCCAAGAAGATCAGAAGAGAAGTCAGAATAGGTTTTTCCAAAAACTACCCATGGGATTTCTTTGTCTTTTCCTTATCTTTTGTCCGGTGAAGAATCTCCTGCTGCAGAGATAAGATGAATGGCTTCGAGATACCATCACTCGTCATTGCCAAGGAAATGAATTGCAAATTGTCTACTTATAGTCTACACTTCCCCTGATTCTCCACGATGACCCGCATTCATTGATTGAGAGAATAAGCTGAAGATAGATCCATTGCGATATTGGTTTGGAAGAGAAGCCGTGGAGACAGCTCATTGTTCCTATGTCCAGAATTGTTAAAGAATGAAGGTACCCTGTTGACTATGTCGGGTAACGCCGACTTAGGTTATCCCTAAAAACACTATCAACCACATCATAACTGTTTGCTTCCGCTTTCCTCGCAGAGTTGGTTCTAGCTTTCACAGAAGGATCTCGATCGATGCTCGCCATCAAAAGATATGGGTCTAGCTGCTTCCCTAGCCGGAAAGAATGGGAGAGTGAGCCATTCATACTGAAAAGAGTGATTCATTTTTGAAGTATATGAAATTCATAGGAAAAAGCTGGAAGAAGACGACGGGATTGCTGATAGATCCCCTCTACATCCTAACCAAGAGGACCAAGTGCAAACCTCTGTCTCTTTTTCTCGCCGGGTGGAAAGGTTATTCTTTGCCAGTAGTGCCCTTTGTAGGAAGAATCGTAAATGCCGAAGGACGCGTTCAACATGAATTGTCACTGTGGAATGAAATCACCTCTCGAATCAAGCAAGAAATGACTATTTATTTGATAATAGCGACTTATCACAAAAACAACCAAGGGTCCATCGACCCGATTGAAACTGTCTTCACTGCGTTGAATCGAAGGGAACTACTATAGAGAGTGGAATAAGCTACAAGGCATAACACTATGAGCTTTTCTTTAGATAACCTTAATCACACCAGCTTTTCCTCATGGGAGGGTAAAGGAAATAGGAATGTATGAAATCTATCCCAATAAGAAATGCGGAAGGTTGCCAACTAGAAACCTGTTATCACTCTCTTCTTCCGATCGTCCCATCAGTTTCTTGTAAGCCTGCATCCTCCGATGATCGGTTGCGGCTAACTTCTCTCTCTTCATCTCTCTGAGTTCGCTTCTTGGTAGTAGTTACCCCTGTCAGAACCTTTGTCTACTCTTTCGTATAAATACGCTGATCTGCCAGCCAGTCGAAAGTAGAGAACCACATTGTATGATCTGGGGCAACTCTTTGTTATAGCAGTGATTTCTTATTCATTCAGGGCGCCCGTTCATGTGTTTTTAAAGAAAGGATACCTTGTGATTCCAGATTTCAATAGTGATTCGATTCCTCACATCTAAGGGAAGACAGACACAAATGCACAGACACATTATCCGGGGGTGTCATCGTTTGCATCGTATCAGTATCATAAGAAAAGATTTATTGTTGTGAGTGATTTTACTACCCTTCCATACTTAGCAGGTAATGAACCTGCTGACGAGGGAGGAAATGTCCGTTGAAAATAATGCGAACCAGTGGGGCTTAAAAGTCACTCTTTGAATAGTTTTTCAGACCGTTAAGTTGTCAATCTTTCCAATGATGAGGCTCCAAAGTTTATTACATTTCCTGGTCTGCCGAGGACAGCACTAGATTGATTGCTTACCGACTTTCATTCAGATACCAACCCATCTTTTTATCAAAAGCATGGAAACTATCTAATCGAAGATAGAATTCACGCCTGTGAAAAGTAAGCAATTTCATCATTTTCCTTCGCAACACAGCTCACTCAATTGTAGAGATACCGAAAAGTTTGAGTGATCGATCGACCTTGTCGCACGATGAGCCCATTCTCTCTCTTCCATCCCGCCTTCTGAACCGAACCCTGGAGAAAGACTTCTTGAACAGAACAGAGCAACAATTGTAGAAACTTCCATTTTCCATTGATCTGGGCGTTGCTACTAAAAGTGGGTCTACCCACCCCGGCGTGACTCACACTTGACCAACCACTTCTATCTAAGAAAATACTTAGGTAGGGTCAATCTCCCTTCGGGGTTTACGCGTCCTAGTCCGAACCATTGGATCGATCAGAAGAAGAAAGGCAAAGGAATTGAAAGGTAGAGTAAGAAGCATCGCCCAGCAGAGTGATTGAGGGAGTCTTCCCCAGCCCAATGGTCTTCTTTTTGCTTTTCACTCTCCTATTTGGATTTTGGAAGAGTTCTACTACTGTTTCAGTAGTTCTAAGACCCTTCCTTCCCTTTTCAAGTGCTTGCTATCCCTCTCGCTCTACCCGTCCAGAGGGAGCCCTAGTTTCAGCATAATAGCCTCGTTTTGAAGCGCTCGCTTCATATGGACGTACGTCGAACAAAGGAATATTATCGGCATACCCACCTGCTAGGCGTGGTTCACTTGACCGACCAACCGACCCAATAGTAGGAGTAGGCAGCTGGCTTCTTATGTGAAGAGAACGGATGGAGAAACAGATGCTCGAAAGAACTAGTCCCTTGGAAAGCTTCGTTTTCCTAACCCAACCTAAGCATAATGAGCTGGTTATTTGAGTATCGAAGCTGTCGAGTGTTCCATTCTTTCGTATGTAGACCCCAGCGAAGAAGGAAAATCAGAACTCGTCGAACAGAAGAACCGAGTACTATAGAATCTGAAACACACATATGCGAGCTATTAAACATACCATTCCTATTTCTAAACAACAACATATTACCGCAGCGCTAAGAAAAGGGTTTGAAAGCTCTAAGTGGTACGATAAGCGGAATGAATCAAACGAAGTGCATCATGAGGGTTGGGAATTTAGCATACGCTCTACTATCAATTATAGGTTCACCTATGCCCCAAGAAAGAGGTGCAGAGGTGGAATTCAATAGATTTAAGCAACTTCAGTATGCGGGTAGCGATGCTTTTTGGAATCCAAGAGAACTTTGAATCGGAGGAACGACCAACACAGCTGGCATGGCTTTGTTGAATCAGGATTTGATGACAGGAACATTGTTGAAATAACTTATTTACCCCCCGTAAAATCCTTTACGCCTGATTTCAGTACTAACAATAAATGGCTAAAAACATCCTATTTTTTATGGTAAAATATGGAAAATCATATGGGAAACGAATAACGAATAGAAGTAGCCTAGCCTTTTCTTTCAGTCTCGGTCTCTAGATTCCCTTGTTCTTACTGTAGCTAGCACTTGTTATTGCAGTCAAGGAGCCAGGAGCCTTCAATCATATTTGAGCTTTACGCTCTTCTCCTTCTTGGGGGTCGGCCTGTAGTAGCAGGCGAGGACGAGGCCGAACAGCGCACCGAGGCCATTGGGGATCTGCAGTGCACGAACGAAGACAAGAGCCGGCACGGTTAGAGAGACACTCTCAAGTTATATAAGATTTGGTTGGAACCTGAAGATGGAGATATTACTGACCGTGACGTAGAGGTCGAATTTGATGAGAGCGTAGGACGTCCAGCAGACGCCGTTGAGGAAGCTCACCAGTGACAGGAAGAAGGGCATGTACTCGACGCTCTTGGTCTTGATCACTTTACCCTGCACGCAACCCACAATATCACTAACATCTACCAATATAGATCTAAAAAGACATCTATGCACGTGGATCAAGAGCGGTATCGATGGGTACGTACCATGATGGTGAGCGGGGAGGCGTACATTGCCGAGCCGAATATGACGCAGAGGATGCCGTAGAACACCCAGAGCATGCAGTTGAGCAGCGTAGCTAGGTACGGGTCCGACTTGAACTCCTCCACGTCCTTGTTCTTGAGGATCCGCCAAAACGCCGGCCTGCACATGTACAAGAAAAAAGCAAGCGCCCCCTCATGAGAATCAAACCCTAATTACCAACCACCTTCCATAGAGAGTAGACTAGACAAGCGGACGAGGGGGATGGCGGCGGCGGCTTACACAGGGGAGAGGAAGAGGCCGAAGGAGATGACATTGTCGACGACGTTGCGGGCCGCGTCCGGGGAAATCATCTTGCTTTGCTCGCCGCGAGCGGGTGGGGTGGCCGTGAGAATGATTCCGAGTCTTCCTGACCAGACCCATGTGGAACTTGTAAATAAATAGGTTTGTAAGTGCCTAGCTGAGTAATAAGATAAGTACCTTTGCTAATAATCCAAAACCTTTCATCTTCTCTTTCTAGATATAGCAGCCTACCCATATTGATAGTGGAATTATTGATCTCCTCTTTCGGATAGCCCATTTTGAATAAGTGTTATGGGTAAGGGCTTGACCTACCAGTTGAATGGAATCTACCGTTCTTTATGCTCTCGCTAGCTTTGAACTTGTTTGTACGAGTAATCGAATCCAGAATCTCATTTCCCATTGCTTTCATCGCATAGAGCCAGATGCCGCATCCACAGGCCTATTTAGTAAGTGGGGTGTATCCTTGGTGACACTTGAGAAATAATCCTATACTTCCAATAACCCACTACTTACTCCACGGATGGTACATGGCAGGCATCTGCCGGAACTAGAGGCGAGCACTTTTCAATCAATTACGAGAGGCATTCGCTTCTCTGATCTTTAATAAGCGAAGCAACAAGCCTAGTAGGGGAAATACCTTCCTCAGGAATGTCATCAAAGCCAGGTTCTCCAATCGTAAAAAGGGAATATTCCATGGCACAAGGGTTGTTTTTAGGTGCTGTCCTCGGCAGACCACCACAAAAGGTCCGAATCAGGCGAAACTTCTTTTGGTGCCAGCGAGAAGTAGTAACAAGAACTCCTCCTCTGTTCAATATCAGCCTGGTTTAGGTCTAGGTCATAATGAATTTTCTGATACCTTCCTTCGTCCATAGATCAGCGTTATGCTTCTGTCCCGTGATGAAGAAGGATAGAAGAATGGTAAGATAGGATCGTATTAGTGAGCCATGGGAAAAGAGTTTTTTCGTACCTTGATTGGACCCACCCAAAAGCAACAGGAATCCCTTTCTCCTCCTATAAGGAAATCTCGTCGTTTCACTCTTCTTCAAGTACCATCGGATTAGTCAACTCAAATGCTGAGAGATTACTATAGAACCAAGGCGGGTACTTTGATCTGATAACGTCTACTACGTATTTGATCCATTAACACAACCTCAAGCGTTGGTACCTTCAGAGGTATGCCACAGGTCTTACTACTCGGATTAACACTTTCCAAACTAAATAGCTGGGCATCGACAGCGACAATCAGCGGATGAAGGAGTGGATGAAAAGGGTACCTGAGTGCTTGCATGCCTGGATCAGCCCAATCCCTATTAGTGAGTGATCAAGCAAGGTCAAAAAGAAGAGCAAGCCCACGGCTAGGCATAGTATCAAGAGATTGCTCGCCCGTCGCATGCCTAACGAATCCAGAGAAACAAGAAAAGCATGACCAATTGAAGGGGTCGACTGCCCAAGGAGACTAAAATAACTATTAAGTAAGGAAGGAGGGGATTTAGTCACACCCACACCTAGACCTTGGATGAAGCAGGGCAGCAGCTAATGGGTCAAGTTTTGATACTGGTTCCTCAAAACAGCCTTTTGACTCTATGGGACATTTATGGAATTTCTTCCATCGGCAAGAGTACCTTTGTTTCTCAACTTTCATGATTTTTTAGTCTCTCGATACTAACTAATTAGTTAGGGGAGGTGCTTACTTTTGTAGTTAAGGATCCAAAGAAACAGGTCTGGGGTGTCACAAGATGAAAGCGGAATGCCTGAAGCATAGAGAAGTGAAGTACAGTATGAATAAGGAATGGTGGCACACTGGCGAATGCAAACTCTCAGCTGATAGGGAAGAGGGGGGCGGCTAGCTAGGGCTTACCTCTGACTCCCTTTTACTCCAGCATCTCAAATAATACTATAAAATATGTGCTTGCAACAAACAGAAGCTAAAGGAAGAAAAGCAATAAAACTAATTCACTTGCTTCTTGGGATCGATAAATGGCTTTTTTTCATTTGGGACTGCCCTCTTCCAAGAGTTCATCCATGAAAGAAATGGGATATTTTTATTAATGGTAAGGCTATTTAGTTTCCTGTAGTCTATACACAATGGCCAACTCCCACCCATCCTACCTACAGGTACAGGACTTGAAAAGAGCAAAGGGCTTGAGCTTGGCCTAATCACAGCAGCTGCTAGCATTTCATCGACCAACTTTTCAATGGCTGCCTTTTGATCGTGCGAGTATCTATACGGCCTGAGATTAATCGGCTCAGCTCCCTCCAGAAGAGGTATTACATGATCATGGGTATGGTGGTAACTCTTTTGGCTCATTGAAAATGAATCAAATGATTCCGCTCGATGGATTGGATCCTGTTCAAGTTCCTGCTCAATAGAAAAGGTAATTTGCTTGTTATCAAATGGAGGGTTATCTCCGTCTTGACCGAAGGTATCTTTCCCGTATGCCTAACTTGTCTTCTGTTTCTGTGAAGTCAAGCTAAGTGCAATGCGTTATATAGTGATTGATGTGCCTACTCACTCTATCTATAGCCCTTTCTTTTGCTTTGAAATGATCAACCTTGATCTCCGCCACAAGAAAAGAAGAATAAAAAAACCGTTATGATTAAGTGGAAAAGTTGTATCTGAGAGATAAAATGATTTATTTCGACGGTTGCATGACCGTTCATTTCTGTCAGTTCAGCTCTCTACCGGTTGACCAAAAGTCTGATCTAGCTTTGTGCCAGGGCGAGGTAAGGATAGGATCCTTGCGTAGGAGAACTTGTTTCAGGATGTCGGTATCCTTCTAGCCCAGCTCCGTTCTGAAATTCCATTATCCTGGCTCTACGAATTTTTGCACTCTTTCTTTGAATTGAAGTCACTGTAATCAAAAGGCACACCACGAAGGCGTATTGAAGAACCAGACCTATAGGGTCACGAGAAGATCTCTCACTAAGCTACCAATCGGGGGTCTATTTTTCACTCTCTGCTATTATTCGAAGTTTTATCGCTAACAGATACTATGTTTATGAACATAATAAGGAAGAGGTTCTTATTAAGTAGGGGGAAGAATACGGGAAGCTGGTCCTATCGAAAGCCGAAGGTATGGGTCCTGTAGGTCAGCTGTTTCAGCATAGGTCGGCAGATCAAGTAGTTCCAATTGTGGACCACCAAAGCAGCGTATTTCAGATCCAGACAGAGAAGCAGCGCCCAAAGAAGAGTGTGGTGATAAGTATGGTGATAAATGGGGTGCTGGTCACAAATGCCCCAAGACCATTCCTCCGTACGTCTTCCCTTAGGCTCCTATGGATCAAATGCTTTCGGATGAACTACTTGATCAAGGGCTTATTAAGAAAAGTAAGGAAGGGAAGCTGTCTACCGCGTAGTGGTATGTTTTTACTGACTATCTCCTCCACCAATATATCCAATACTTGGACTCCTCGAGAAAGGATTTCTCTCCTTGAAGAGACCGAACTAGACTAGTGGCCGGATGGAAGGGATGGGACTAACTACGTTCCAAAGACTTGATCAACAACATCTGTTCCTTAACTCTCTGTATCTGCCCTTTTTTATATCAACATTCCGAATTTAGCTCTACTACCGGAGCCTTTCAATAGGAAGGAATGGAATCTTATCTTACACGAGAGGCCTCTTTCCAAGCCCTCTGTGCAATCTGAATAGGATTCGGAGTCTCCTTCATTCACTGCCAAGCTCTAGTAAATATCTGAGTGAGTAAGTTATGGATCGTGGGCTTTTCCATCTCCTGCTTACGGCAATATCTGCTTCTTTTTAGCTGAAGACAAGGGCCCCTCCTATAAGGTATTTTGTAGTTGGTGGGAGCGCTTTGGCGCGAGAAGTGATAGCTATGGCTTAACAAGCATCAACTGTTCGCACAAGCGCTGGTATCTTTATGTGTCCCGTGAGAAAGAGAAATAAGTGGATGGTATCGATCGAGGCAAGTAATAAAACATGCTGGGAAAACTGGAACTGACGGATGCAGAAAAGAAGGTACTCGTGATGGACGATCTTGACGATGACAATGGCACATCTCAGTCGTCGGCTGTGTGTCAAGTCCATCAATTCCAAAGGAGTGGTTTGTTTGCTTCACTTCACTTTACGATACTGTTCCATTGCTTCTGTGCAGTAAGAAGTTGGCAACAGGGATTTCGGATAGGTAGGTTCAGTCAACCCAAGAGAACTGTTGGCGTGATGAGCTAATGGGTATAGATATTTTTAGCAGGTTGGATACCGTTGAGGTCAGTGCAGGTATAAGAAAGGCTGAGAGACGAGAAAACGGCTGTCCCGTGGCTATCGAATTAAGAAGGATAACAAGACTTGTAGGTTCTCGTGCAATTCTGGATCATGTGACAAAAATAGGTCACTTGACTCAGTCTGTCACTTTCAAGCCGTTGCACAAGCACTTATTAAATTGAAATAGGGGCATCCATTTTCGAGCTCTATCGCACTTTCCACACCTGTTGTGTACAATCATCCATACATAAGTATAACAAAAGATTCAGATCCGGAAACCGAAACAAGACATAGTTGGATAGGTGCCGTGCCCTGGTCCAACCTAAGTCAGTTCGAACCTGACGAGTCGTAATCATCTGTAGCAAACACTACTGACCACTAACTTGATCTCCGATCAGTGGTGAAGGTTGTGAGTGAAACGAGTGGTTTATATACAGCATGGTAAAGAGCAGCGTAGGGCTATACCTGGCAATTCAGCTTTCAAAGAAATGGAGTACTAACACGTCGACTCAAAGCATCAGCTACTTGATTTGTGGCTCCTGATTTGTAGACAATGAGATAGTTGAATCTCTCCAAATAAGCTTCCCATCTTGCTAGATCGACATGTTGATGATCTTTGAAATGCTTCAAGGCTTGATGGTCAGTATAGACAAGAAACTCCTTAGGCAGCAAATATACCTCCCATGTTTTCAAAGCTCTGAATACAGCATACAACCCTTGCTGATATGTACTCCATTTCTTCCTTGCATCACTTAGCTTCTCACTTCTGAAATGGTCTTCGGTGTTGGCCATTCTCTGATAGCAGCAACTTTGGATTCATTCGATAGTGAGGCAAATTAGGAAGACTAGCACCAGGAATTGATCAATTCGGTGTTGAATATCCCTCATGGGTGGCAATTGTTGAGGCTCTCGGGTAGCCTAATTCTCCTTTTTTGGGTATGTTTGCATCTGGGATAGAGTATATTATGATTGTGTATGAACTAGGGCTTTGGCTCAACACCTGCTGTCTTTCTTGCCCATCCTTTTGTGGTATCGAAGCTATTCATTGAGATCCATAGGTTCACGTTACAACCCACCAATAGTCGATTCTAGAGCGGAAGGCGAAAAAGATAGGACGGGGACCCTTCGGAAGAAGGTATGTGCCCGTAGTATCTAGAAAATATTCATGGTTGCAAGAGCGAGGTTAGTCATCCTCACCATCACCATCAAATACCGGTACTCGCTTTTTCTACAAGCTTGATTTACGAACTCGACCTTTCGCAGGAAGGAATTTCCGTATACCATCAACGGAGTCAAACCGCTAGAGGGTCACATATATCTAAATACTAGTTCCGATCATACTAGTACTTACTTCCGTGGAGATACGAGAAAGGGGGAGAAGATGCGATTATGTATCATAAATACTAAGGCCAGACAGACTAAAAGGGGCTTTTGGATACGAAGAAGGTTTTCACGTCTTGCTTTGGGTGGTATGCTTCCTCACTGTTGCTATTCTGCCCTTTCCCGATAGTCAACCACCAAAGAACGCAAGGAGATCTGGACCTGCATGTAATGTTTTTTTTGCCAATACTCTAAAGCAGCTTCCTTACGTCAACATGGGATTGCAAAAGGGAGGGAATTGAAAAAGGCGACTCCTCCTTAGTAGGAATAGTAGCTGAGGCTGCTTCAACTCATAACGAAGCTATTCCAGCACATAAGTTCGGGATGATCTGAGGTCGCTGGTATCACATGGAAGAGATACGAGCCTCCGCTGGATAAACACCAGAACTGGTATCGGCTTATTTTGTTCGTAACGAACAAGCAACGAATTGGGGATTGCCAATAGAAAAAGATACAACCAACCAGCAGCTTTTGGAAACCAGGATCACCCCCGTTGTAAAGAGAACACGGCACCCCTTTCCGTAGGGGCTCGCAAAGGTATTATACTGGATGTGCGCAGAGAGCTAATGAAACTCCATTCCTTTTTCTCTATACTCAAGGATCTGCTATAGCTTGCTTTTCCAAGAGTATTGTATTGACCTGATTCCCCAGGAAAGAGTTGATGGCATCTCAACGCAAGAAGGTAGAGAAGAATCCCTAGCGAAGATGTGCCGAGAGCGAGAAAGCTTGTCTTCCCCGAGATTATTTATTCCTCTTATTTCTTATATGAATAACTAAAATCAATCCTCACTTGTATTAACTTCATGAGTGAAGAGATAGAGAAACCCTCAATACCGGCACTGCTCCTATCAAAATCAAATAATTGGATTTGTTTCCCCACTTCCTCCACAGGATTCGTACATCGGATGAGGATTCCTACAATGGTACAATGGATCAATCCATTCAAATCAATGAAACCATTAGGTACGCCCCGGGATCTACTCTATTTTTAGATTTGCTAATGCCGAGATCCGAAGCGAAAGCAAAGCGAAGGTTGTTATTCAATAATTCTTGCCAGTAAAGGAACAGCGGAACGGGTATCTTTAGCAAAGCAATTTGGATTGGTTGAATCGTATTGAGTTCCGGTCTCTTATAGGGTATTTCTTTGTCCTACTTATAGTATCTTTCCTCCAGCCTATTGAAACTCGTGTTTTTATTAACCAACAACACATGCACTTTGTTAGAACTAAAGAAAAGGTTATTCAATCCACTAGTGCAACTGAAGTGAAGGAATTACCTATTCTGAACCTCCACAAGAAAGAGCTCATAACCACTGCTTGTGAACAGTTCTCCTCAACTGAAGGCGCACTACTGTTACTATCAGTCTAGTCTCTCGAGGGCACTCTTTCGATCTCGAACAAACTTACTTCTCCGGAAGAGAGATATTCAGAAAACCCGATTTCCAGTCCTGTCTTAAGAACCCGACTCCAAAGAAAGAAAAAAGAAAAGCGGACTAAAAGAGAACAACAAAAGAGAGATCACTTTCGACGATTGAACAACACTTTTATATCCAGATTGGAACTGGACTTGAACCTTCATATCCAGATTTCACTCCACTTTCACTTTCATATCAGGAACGTCGACTTGCACTTTCAATAGTGAATTATTCACTTTCCGGAATTGGCTCATATTCACATAGGCCAAGAAAGACGAATAAGACCTTGAACTCCCTATTTCACGTATAATCGAGAGACTCATAATATCAATGCCTTGGGTAAATGCCTACCAAAGGGAGAAGATTACCGAACTTTTTTTCTGTCTTCTTCGCTTCCTAAAATATTTAGGGAACAGGCTGGCTTTGATGTTCATAAGTTCTCTTTGTCACATACATCCATCGCTTTCGTCTTTCTTGGCTTACTCAGGTGATCTAATTAATGGGCAAGCCCCACTCAAAGCAATTCAGTCTCGGAGCTCTTTCTTCTAAATGCGGATTCAATAGCACCGGTGACGAAAGCAAAGGATATTCAATCCACTTGTCGTCTTGTGGGCCTGCTTCTTTCCGTTCTTTCTCTTCTTTTGCAGAGGTGTGTGTTGCGCCATGCATACAAATCGTTTTCTATCCAAAGGGTGACTTTACCACTCGCTTCTGGTTCCAATGGATATGGGTTAGATGGATGGAGTCTTCCTTATTGAAGTGGGCAAGGAAAGCAGCTCCTCTCGAATAGGCTGATCGGTGATACGTGATTTTGGAATAAAAGCTAGACGACCCAGCCCTCTACTCATCTCAAAGCTCGACCTCTGCCACTACTACTGCTTCCCTAGCCAAGCCATACTTCTCATTCTTTGCTTGAATCCATACCATAAAAAAAAATTCCGTCGAGTTTCCTTGCATGGGTTGATTGACCTTGAAGTCCATATATAGATTCCCGTAGTTCATCTCAACTTGACCAACCATTGAGAATGGAACAAATAGGGGAGATGGAATTCTTCTATATTGTCTTTCAACCCTTGCTCTTGCCTTGGCTTCGCCTTCCACCTTCAGCTAAGCACCTAACCCGTGGGACGGGACCTTCGGTCTAGCCTTTGTTCGGGTATGGAACCAACCTGGGATTCTTCCATCCGAGTGAGTATCGCCCTTCTGATTTGGTTTGAGTACGGGACCGACCTTCTCTTTTGTTTGTAATTGGGCTTGCCCGAAACAAAGGAACTTTGGTGTGAGAACCCACCCGAGTTGGTAACCCAATGTTTTCACCTACGATTTCTCCCTCGTCTTCTTTGCCTAGCCTTTAGCTTCTTTCTTGTCTGATCTTAGATTTCACTGTTAGGAAATAGGGCATTACCTGTCACTCCGCCTTTCTAAGAAGGCCTTTCGCTTAGTTGTCCTTTCTACTAGAACTTCCCTTTAGCAGTTCTGGAACATCTATAGTATGCTTGAATGTCGGCAATTTTTCTATATTCTCTTCCTCCTCGTCCATTAGTTCAGTTCCTTTCCTTAGTGAAATCTGCCCCCTCCATCTTTCGAGAACAACAAGAGGGCATTCTCAAGCAGGCGTATTCTTCTTCACTTCCTAAGAAGGCATTTTCTTGCTAACAAGCCACTCTGGCAAACAAAAGAGCTACTTCTATCAAAGAGGAGCAAAGGCTAAGCGGAACTCCTCCCTTCGTGTCTTCTTCCTTTCCAAGCTTGTTGCGGGGAATCTGGGCTCTTTTTCAGCCCCTAAGGACTGCTACTTTGATGAATGAGGCCTGACGGTCTTAATTCCTAATGCTACTCCTACTGCTATTGCTATTGTTACTGCTTTTGGGAATTGGCATCTTTCTTCATAGGGGCCTAGCCAAGGAAAGCTTTCCCATTAAATGAATGTGCTTGCGTACTCTTTGATTCCTGCGGGGAGTGTGGGACTAATTGAATTTCATTCTTGTCTGCTGAGAGAATTATTCTTCCTTACAGCTTGCATTCGATGCATCCACCGTACTAAGATCTCCTTCTTGAAGAACCGATTCTGCAACAACCCCAAAGGCGAATCTATCTAAATAAACCTAAAACTCCCATTATGATTTGAGATTGCCTTGCCGTTGCGCCCCTTGCCTTTCTTACTGGATTTCCAGTTGATGGGGAAGGCTTGGCAAAGAAGCTTGTGTCGGAAGAGAAGTGGAAAACTAAGCTGTTCGGGCTTAACTTAAACCTGATTGCCCTAGTAGGAGTCAGAATAAGGTTGAGGCTTGAAGACAAGCAACTGACATCTCGGATCTTGCCATTGCCAGGAGCATGGATGCCCAGAATGCCCTCAGTCTATGTCTGTCTATATAGGCTTTAAGGAAAAAGGCAAGTAAGCCGTAAGCCACAAATCAAGGCTTTTAAGGACCTTCGACAGCTTATAAATAAGCTAATAACAGATCTTTTGCGTCTTTCGAGATGCGAAGAGAAGTAAGAAGGTTTACTATTGGGATAACGAAGATATGACCATATTTCAGATCGATTTTCAACAGACGAGATCGGATAGTAGAATAGAGAGAAGGATTTGCTGCTTTCTTAAAATCATAGAGAGTCAGGAGAGGGTCTATGTTAATAGAACTCTTTAGATAGGGAGAGGAAAGACGTAACTAGACCGCAGAAAGAATAGAATCTTTTACCGCTACATCCGCAGGAGAAGAAAACTCAGCAAAGGAGATTCCTATCCTTTCTCTAGTTGAAGACTAATCTGGACATTCCCGAAGATGCTTGACTTCGAGTTCTTGGAGTGACAGCTTTCTTTGTAAACAAGGGTCCCTTACTCTATTACTTTTCCACTTCATTGATCTGAAAGAAGTGACAAAAGAAAGCTACGGGCATATACCCCTGCCCCGGGGGAACAGGTGCCACCTCAACAGCTATATTCTAAATCGTTAAGCCTCGCAACCCTTTCCTTTGTATCAGACCTTTCCCGCTTTCCTTACTTTCCTTCCTCACTCAAACTTCAAAAAGTCCTTCCATGAATCTAGGGAAGGAAAACCACCTCTGACTTCACCAAGTCTCCCTTTCTTTGGTCGAAGGCTTCAGGTCAAGGTCCTTTTTCCTATCTATTGAAGATGCAAAGAGAGATGCTTCTTCCTCTTCAAGTTGGAAGTGCAAGAAGAAATGCGGTAAATAGGAGTTCCATCTACCACGCACTCGCCCCACACTCCAGCTAACTTCAGCATCCATACTCAGCTAGGAGGAAGGTGCCGGGGACACTATGAACACACATGTACTTGGTTGACTTCACGTCCCGTCTCACAACCGGGTAAGATCAAATAAACAAACAGCTTGCTTGCCCAATCCCTATTGAGAGGATTTCTTGAGCTTGAACTTCCTTTTGTAGCTCCGCTCACAAGGACTTCTTTTCATCCGCAATGAAGCTTATACCACCACTTGGTCAGTAAGGCCTGATTCAAAAAAAGATCAATCACCCCCTTCCCTACTTCAATGGAAAAGGGGGAATCTCCCTTTCACAGTCGCCCCTCCACAAAATTTATACCTATCCTTTCGCCTAAGATGATCACGAACGAAGACAGAGAATTGCGTAGATAGGAGGAAACGAACCAACCCGAAAAAACAAACAAAAGGGAATGAGAGAAATGATCGGAACGATTGAGGAAAGAAAGAGAATGGCGGCCCCTTTCCTTTCGCCCAGGGGGCATCGTCGTCGGGGACAGGCTTCGAGGGTTCTTCCATATCTAGATATAGAGATAGATGATGATAGAGATCTAGATCTTTCTATAGATAGATCCTTTGAGAAATTTCTATTGATCCGCTTTCAAGATCTATGAACAAGAGAGATCCAAAAAATCTCCATGTAAAAAAAAGAGATGAATAGATAGGGCTGAGCCGATAGCAGGACTGGGTACGATGATGGGGCGAGAGAGGGAAAAAACCCTTCGGGATGGATCGGGAAAAAGTGACCTCCGGCTCAGCCCACGACTTCCTTCCCTTCGCATAGCTCAGGTGACTCCCTTCCCCCTTTTTTTCCCAGAATGAATTAGCCCGACACGACGAATCCTGCCCTCCTGTCTTTCTTTCTCATTGAATGAACCACTGCATGGGACGCCCCTATGCCTATGAATTCAATGATTTAAGGGCCCCGGGAGGAAACTTCGGAAAGAAAGCCTACTGGTTGGTCTGGTTGTCCCCCGGCGGTGCCCGGGCGGGCCTCGGTTCAATCTTGCCGATTCTACCTAGACATGGCTCAAAATGAAGGGGTAAGGCCAAGTGTTCTTAAAACAAAACTCGAAGTGCACACTTCGGAGAACGGTCTTCCGTTAGGTCCTTTACGGACGACGAAAGCCCCTTGGCTACACTCTACTCTTCGCCTCCGGCTGTTCTGTTCTTTTCTTTTGGCTCGGCGGAGCTGAGCTGGGTTCCATTACACTCTGTAGGAAATGCATAGACAGCCCACACAACAAACCGAGGCCCTGCGTGCGCCGTACGTACCGCCTATGAATAATAGGTAGCCCCACCCCAGGCAGAGTTTGTGAGCCGTGTAATAGGCGACCATTTCACGCGGTTCGGGGGGCACTTGAATAAGCTGCCGGCACCCGGCTGCGTCTTTACCCCTATCCAATTTTTGGTCCAATTCCCCCTTCGTACTACCAAAAAATGAGATTCTTGCCAAATCCGAGTTTGCTGCCCCAACCATTACAAAACTAATACCTATTCTGTTTAGTACTTCAGGTGCTTCTCTAGCGTATAATGTAAATCTCGTAGCGGATCAATTCCAACGAGCCTTTCAAACTAGTACTTTTTGTAATCGACTATATAGCTTCTTCAATAAACGCTGGTTCTTCGATCAAGTTTTGAATGACTTTCTAGTCAGATCGTTCCTGCGTTTCGGATATTCAGTCTCATTCGAAGCTTTAGACAAGGGTGCTATTGAGATATTGGGCCCTTATGGTATCTCGTACACATTCCGACGATTGGCCGAGCGAATAAGTCAACTTCAAAGTGGATCTGTTGTGCGAAGAGTGCGTTATGAACCGTGGCCGCCTACCTGCTTTGGTTGGTGGGGGCGGCTCCTCCGTTGTGGGTAAACGGGAAACCCGACTCTACGAACCCGAGGAAAGGCTGCACAGCTTCCGTAGGGGCGTTAAGACCGGAGCTTTTTGTAGTGCTAGCAGGAATGCGAGTGAATGAATCCAATCCCATCCCCTTTAAAATCAGCGAGGTAATACCTTATTGAAGTAGGGCATGCTACGGCAACACGGGACTGACGGGGTGGGGGCTTGCTGTCTACTTGGCGAGCCTTCACTGCCCCCTTCTGTAACTTCCCTTCTTTCGTCCGTCCACGAGGCAGTCAAAAGAAAGAGAGAAAGGGGCGGCTATAACGCAGGAGTCGTGGCGGTTGTATGCCACAAGGTCCCTATAGACAAGGGGACAAGTGAATCATCGCTTTTGGGCGCAGGCAGCCCTCTACCATCCATCCCATTGCATTCCTCTCGTAGAGTACTGTACCGTCTCAGACCAGATACATCTATGGAAAGAAAGGATTTCAAAGAACATCTTCATTTTTCTATTTTTTTATCCCCATGCATTCCGTTATTCCCATAACTATGGATTGATTGTCCCTACCTAACTAAATGGTAGTGGTCTAGGGAGCGCAATTGCTAGAGCACGGGAGAATGAAGAGTAATGATTTAAGCAAGAGCAGCCGGACGGACTACTATAGTCAGTCTAGTGACTACTATAGTCTTTTCTTTCTTTGTAGTTAAGTAATAATGTTTGGTATAGCAGCCTTTCCGAGCGAGTCTCTGGGATCTCCTGTAAACCCCCATGATGTGGTAAAGGGAGGATATTAGGGGAAGCAGTGAGTGGAGATTCCCCTGCGGAGAGCCGGATGAGGGGAGACCCTCACGTCCGGTTCGGAGGGCGGGGATATCCCGACCCTACTATCATTATGCCTTTGCAATGTTACTTGGTTCAACTCCATTTGTGACCTTTTCTCGTATGTGGGACTCTCTATCTTCTTGGGTAGATTCTAGATCGTCTTTCATTTTGTTAGTGAGTAGTTTTCTTATTAGTAAGTCAAGTCAAGAGTAATAAGAGAACTGTAGGAGCTTGCCAGGACGGCTTGGTAAGCAAGCTACCTGTTATGTAGGCGCCAACTCCTAGTTCGTTCTCTTCTTTCTTTTTGATTTTTTATTCTCGTTTTTTTACTAAACGTATAATCTCCTTTCCGGGGAAGGGGTAACATAGACGGAGGCACATGTAGACAGATACAGAATTTTTCAATCTTTTGCCTAAGCGAAGTAGTTGATCCCTCCGAGGTAAGGGAGAATCGAGACCGAAAGCTACTAATAAAATAGCATAATCTGAACACATAGCTGAACACACAGTTTAAGTAGAAACTGTTAAGGCTCCCTGGTCTCGAAACGGCCGGCTTTGGTTCAGCTCTCGGGGCCACCTTACACACTAATAAAATCGTCAGCTTCCTTCCCCACTCATAGCCCTCACTTTAAGACAAAAAATCCAATTCGATTCAAAGATCGGAATCATACCTCCAGCGGGCAAGGTCGGCTCAAGAAATGGAAGTTGTGAGATGGAAAGTAAACCACGAAAAAAGAACTGAATTAGGGATCAATCCATACGCGGCTTGCCTTCTCCCCTTCCCCATAGTAAGCCAGCCAATAGTATGTACCCTAACTTAAGAAGTTCTCTTAGCTAGCGCATGTCCATTAATGTGACCACCACATGCTCCTGCATGAGTTTCATGAATGGTTTGTTTTCGAATCCTATCTCTCTGGGGAAAGGTATCTTTTTTCAATTCGAACAACGGTATCCCTACCTGGCAAACTATCCTCGTTTTCGAAGTCCCTATATTAAGATGGACCAGTTGCTAGCCATATGGGATCTTTGAAGTGGTGTCATGTAACCATACAATCAATAATTCGTAGTGCTTTTGCCTTTCTTGTGTACTCCCGGTGAACCAGTTGCTAGCCATATGTTTAGGAGGCTATTTTCTCCTATTAAGTAAGATTCTTAAGCTTAATAAGCCCAAAGATCGAAAAGTACGGACCATTTTGAAATAAAACTGGACCATTTGTAAATCAAAATAGAAAAAGAAATCTAGCTACTCTCTTCTCTGTCTCCTTCAGAAAAAGAAAGCTAAGGCAATTGGTGTTGAATAAACAAAACCACACCGAACCAGTCAGGAGTTTTCAGAGATTATGCCCAGCGTCACATGACACCACTTCATTGTATGCAACACGAGGAACCGATCAAGAAAGACGAAGCAGACATGCACAAGTTCAAGAGCGAGGTCAGACAAGCATGTATCAGAACAGCAACGTGATCAAGGCTGCAGCTGCTGCTGCGAGGACTAACGTCACAAGGGAAATCCGGCAGGAACTGAAGGCCACCGATCCGGACCGATCGCGCGGCACGGACGTCGAAAGCTCCTCCATAGTCGATGGGGGCACTTCACTTGTCCTGAGGCGGCAGCAGCACGGACATGCACAACTGATTTCAATTAGTACACACGAAGTATGATCAACGATTCCGCAAAGATATTAATTCCAGTGTAGTGTTCAAACGATCAAATGGATGAGATGATCAACGATTGCTCAGATTAAAAAACTAGAAGGTACAGTTACAACTTAACAGATCAGTGCACTCAGAGTTTGAGAAGACTATATATATAGCATCCGCATCACCAGGACACTCGATACGGTAATTAGTAGGCAGTTACAAGTTAATAGAACAAATGCTGCGAGTAGAAGAATTGAATCAATAATCAGTTTTATCATACAATCAAGTTTGAATCTGTATTCCTATAGCCCTATAGCAGCATATAACAAGAAATGGAGAGAACACCGCAAGTGAAAATAAAAAAATTCCGTTTTATTGTGGGCAGATGAGCAGGGATCATATGGTGCGAAAGCCGAAATGGCCAAGAGTCTCTGAATGGCATTAGTGGCCGCAGATTCACCGAATTACTAGACAAGCAGAAAAACGTTTACTCGGAGACATTTTAGGCATGGGAGGTGAGTCAGGTGTGAAATGCATCTCAGGAAGCGACTTGAGCCCTGTTTCAAATGGGGGGAAACAAATAAATGAAAAAAATAAAATTGGTACATTCAAAAGAACTGCTCAACTGATCAGTAATCATGACTAACCATAGCAAAAAAGCACAGTAATAATATCCCTAATATAGAGTAGCATCCAGAGCTCGCTGGTAATCCGCATCTACCACCAACCATCACCAATGTAGCTTCACAAGGACTCACAAGAACAAGGATAGGAGCGCATAAACTTATTTTGTAACTTGTTCGGTGATCAAGAACACGCGCATAGGGAGCACAAGAATCGATTGAAGCATATACTCGCCATCAAGAAGGGACAAGTTTCTCCCCCCGGCCCTACTCCCCAACCAACCCACCGAACTAACTCCATACGTTCATCATCATACATTGCGTACCGTGCATTTTTCCTCTTCCTTCCATACTGTGCACGAGGCCTTTGGCTACTTAATTTATTTTCTTTTGCTGCTTCTCTATTCTACATAGACCCGGCAATCTCCCTCCGACAAAAGCATACTTTTTGAGTACTCTAAAGAAATATAGCCCATTGGGACGGCTTTAGGATTATGCTTACTCCTACTATGGAGAAAACCAGAGGAGTCCGACTACCATTTCTTCGTATGAAGTACGTACTTGTTCTTCACCGTGCAAGCTCTACAGGTTTCGGAATCCGAGGCCTTCAAGTTCAACCGTAGACATAGAAGCAAACCGGTACTTAAGCATCGAGCGAATGAGAGACGAGTGAGACGCCTTTAGCTCCTAGAATGCCTTCTTTAACTTTGTTATACGCAATTCGTGCGCCAAATAGAACTGCTAGACTACGTCGAGTTGTGACCACTCATGCCTCTAAAGAGCGAGGCGAAGGGTAACACTAGGGCGGAGCTCCACCTTTTGTTCTTCCAGCTCAGACTCCTAAACTAGAAACTATATAAGAGGCACGAGATGATCAGGTATGTGCACTAAAGCTCGACATGATGAAAGCTTATGAGAACTTCACTGCTATAGCTGATACGGGATCTAATGACTTATTTCTTAAAATAGGGTTTTGTGACTACCGAAAGTTTCTCTTTTCATGACATAGGGGGGGTCTCTGTGGCCCTAGTTTCTTTGGCCCATTTGAAATGAGCTACGAGTAGGTCCTACTTCAGACAATCCTTCATTGTCCCTTCAGAGGAGATGAGTGGGATGACGAATGAGTTCTTTAAACATCTCTATACTGTTGAAGGTACTGAAAGAATGGAGGATGTTCGTTCTGTCGACAGTTCCTCGGAAAGTATCTCAGGCAATGAATGAGCAATTGACTGCGCCCTTTACTGGTTCTGAAGTGTGACCTTTTTAAGATGTACCCTGAAAGGCCCCTGGCCTGGACGGCTATCCAGCCCACTTTTTTTCAGCGAAGGTGGGATTTCTAGGGTGATGAGGTTAGTGACTTCAGTTACCTTCTCGGTTCTTTTCAATGGGGAGCGTCTTGAGGAATTCAAACCTTCTCAGGGACTACGCCAGGGAGATCCAATCTCTTCGTACTTATTCTTGTTAGCAGCAGTTTAGGTATTCGAAATAGCGAAATACATAAATTATCTATCTCAAGTACGTCTCTTACTTATCTTGAGCCATCAGTCAGATTGAATGCAGCGCCCTGCCGGCAGCTCCTGACCTCTGTTCCTATGGGGGAAAGAAGGTGTGGCTTTGGACCCCAAACTCTTCCATGACGCCCTTCTTCTTATAGCGTGGGTAAGTGATCAATACATAAAAAAATCACACCCATTGGATCCATCCTGATATGATTGGGTGATTTGCACGTTCCCTTAAGAACAAGCACACAAACACACACTAAATCCTGAAAAGAAAGATAGATGCTCATCTTCACGCTGATAGCAGCAGGCTCACTACGTACGTTGTCCAACCCACCTCGTAAGACATCTTTCCTCGGATAGCCAAGCGAAAGAGGAGGTCTCAAGCGTGCAAAAACACATGTATGAGCAGGAAAAGATGTGCAATCAAGCTCAAAGACTGCAGATAAGGGATCTCTCAGGCACCAGTTTCCCTCAGTTCAGGAAGGGAAGCGAGCTTTCAAGGGTCCCAGGATAAAAAAGGTAATTAATATGTCTCCGACCGAAGTGATAGATAAAGGCTTTACCCATTGGCAAGGAACGCTTGGAGGAGTGAAACAACGATTCTGCCTAGCGTAGGACACGTATATTTGATCCAATCTAGCAAGCGTAGCCAGCCCCACCCACGGCTGAAATTGTACAGCTCCCTATCTCGTTGAAAGCCCCTTTGCTTACGGAAGAGAAGAGTTGGATGCCGTGGTGGGAAAGCTCCCGTTTCAACTTTGCTTCTTGTAAGCTTCGGTATAAATAGCTCACTTGCGGGATCTAATCTCATTCTATGGGAACAGCTTTCATTTCTATCTTTTGGCTTAAAGTGGTGAACAAATCCTTTCTCTTCACTTTTTGTGCTCCGCATGGCTCCGGTCAAGATGTGACTCATCCTGTATATACATAATTAGGAGACCTCTCACGAACTTGTTAAAGAAAGGAGTACCATTTGTGTGGACAAGCCAAAGCAATCCTTTGATGTTCTCAAGCAAGCTTTAATTGAGGCCCCTGTGTTGGTTCTCCCTGATTTCAGTAAAAGATTTGTGCTAGAGACAGATGCCTGTGGGCATTGGAGCTGTGATAAGGGGTAGAAGTATTCGTGTGGGGTGGGTTTCGAAGGGAAGGTTACACAATAGATCGGAGATCCTTTGAGGAAGACTGAAATGACTATACTTATAGAATGGTCCATATCGAACAGATACAATACTGGTTTACATAGAGAATATCGCCTAGCTCTAAAACGGCAGCACCTGAGTGCAACTTCGAGTAAGAAAGAACGACCTTCTGCTACCTTTTTACCGGGGCATTGTTTTAACAACTTTAGCTGATTATCTACGAATGGAGGGATTCAAGCTTATTTTTGTTAACCGAGATGCAAACGACTAACAAACTGGATTCGAAGCCACCTGTCGTAATAGTACCTGCGGGTTCTTTCTGTGGAGCCTTCAAATGCAATAGCTAGCTGCCCAACGGCCAATGCCACGGGCAAATCTCCATTTTCCAACTTATACAACTCTTTGGGGTCCAAAGATACTCGCCATTGCAACTTAATAAATAGGACCGGTGGGATCGCCTTCATCAGATATATCGGTTTCACTGCTTTCGTACCCTTTGTTTTGGTCATGTGGATGACCCGCAGACCGTAGATAAGATGGATACCCACGTACTGCCTTCAATGAAGAGAGTTTTACCAAGGACCCTTAGACAGATAGGGGGGACAGACAAGAGGTATGCAACCTGCTGAATATTGTCGCCGAATCGCTCACTGACAAATACTTGGGGCTCCCCTCCCTGGTAGGAGTGGATAGGAGCGACTGCTTCCAACACTTAATTGAGAGAGTTTGCACTCGGATTAATGGCTGCAAAGAGGAAGGGCTAATTGGCTCCGCCATGGAGACTGAAATACGAGCTTCTTTCATCACACCATTTTGCAATGGAGAAAAAAGAAGAACATAATAAAGTTTCTGAATGACTCAAACGGCAACAGGATCGAAGGTAATGACCAGTTAGCATCTCTGATACAGGGTTACTTTGAGGGACTGTTCACCTCAGAAGTCCTAGCTCCCAACCCTGGGCTACTGGGGAAAGTAAACAGGCGAGTAACTGAAGAAATGAACGCAAGCCTCTTGGCTCCGTTCACGGCAGATGAAGTAAAGGCAGCACTCTGAATTCAATCGAGAGTTAGGTACAATAATCTTCAGATATGACAATACCTCCCCCAAAGCATTGTCAAGTGTTGGAATTAGGGCACCAACCACGAATAGGAGCTGTATAGAACTCCGGAAAGAGACCTTTGATGAAGTCGGCATCCTCCCAAGTGGCATTTGCTTGATCCAAACTAGCCCACTTCCTTGGTTGCTGAAAAACCATGCAACGCAAGTAATTTTCCACACACTGATTCACACGTTCTGTCTGGCCATCTGATTGTGGGTGATAGGCAGAGCTAAACCTCAATTTCACTTGCAGTGCTTTGAAGAAGGCCTGCCACATGTTACTTGTGAATATCCAGTTTCTATCAGAGACTATTGACTTTGGCAATCCATTCCACTTAAAAACATTATCCATGAAAGCATGAGAGACTGATTGTACTGTATAAGGGTGAGCAAGGGGAATGAAATGAGAATATTTAGTGAACCTGTACACCACCAACAATATGACTTCTTTGCCCAATGATTTGGGAAGACCCTCAAAGAAATCCAGGGAGATGTCAGTCCAAGCAGAAGTAGGTAATGGCAGTGACCAGACAATTCTTCAATGTTGTGAAGGCCTCAATTTGAGCATCTGACCACTGGAATGAATTTTTTTTAGACAGTCATGAAGTGGCCTAGAATTGATCCCATAATTCTTGACAAATCTTCTTTTTCTGCAGCCATACCAAGAAAACTCCTCAACTGAGTGATAGTCTTAGGTGCTGGCCATTCTTTGTTGGCAACTATTTTGTGGGGGTCTGTAGATAGACCCTATCCTTAGATAACATGCCCTAAATACTCCTCTTGAGGGACAGGAAAACTGCATTTGCTAATCTTAGCATATAGTTTTTATGACCTTAGAATGTCCAGGACTAACTTTAGATGCTTGAGATGAGCTTGTTTGGTCTTGCTATATATCAGAATATCATCAAAGAATACCAAAAGGTATTTCCGGAGCAAAAACATGATTCATTAAAGATTGGAAGGTAGCAGGTGCATTAGTGAGTCCAAATGGCATCACTAAGTATTCATAATGACAAAAATATGTCCTAAAATTTATGAATGTCTTCTCTTCTCATTCTTATCTGATGATAACCTGATCTCAAATCAAGTTTGGAAAACAGTTGTGCACCATGTAGCTCATCTAATAGATCCTCAATGACAGGAATATTGAATTGATTTTCTGCACTTAACCCGAAAGCAAGTTTGAAAACAAGACCTGCTCTGTGAAGTGATGGAAGTAGTGAAGGTTTAGGCTTCGGATCTGTGAAGTTCAGGTTTTGGAGTAGAGGTCAGAGGCTAGTGCGGGTAGCCCTGTCGGAAACTAGAAAGAAGAGGCTGATGCACCTGCCCGACGGTGGGTGGGTTCAGCTCGATCAACTGGGATAGGAGTTTTTTCTCTATCTTGCTCCATGGTGTTCAAGCAGTGCGTCCAGAAAGCTGTGATTCATGGGAGGGAGCAGCTTCAATAGCTTTGGCTGTGAAAACTCTTGGTCTTGGAGCATCAGTGTCATCAGTTCACCCAAGATTAGCAGGACAAATAACTACTAGGTTTGTGCCAGAAAAGCGTCTTGCGTGACGGGGAAAGAGTGGAAAAAGAAAGAGATTCATCAGCTATGGAATCTGACAGGTATCGGTATTGAACAGAGGGGGTTGTTCACAAAGCATCCCATGGATGGTAATGGTGCTTCCCCAGCTGCTGTTCCTACTCCTTTGGCTGGTGCCAAATCAGGTGACTTTGAAGTTGAAGCTTGCCCGCAGAACGATGTAACCATGCTGGTAGTACTATGATTGCCTTAGAGCGCAGATGTCTCTGTCCCTAGGAACGTGATGCTTAGGTGCGAGGCGAAACACAAGCAGGAGATCGAGAAAAGAAATCATACGGATTGCAACCTACAGATGAAGAATCTGCTTCATTGTTCCCACCATCTATATCAGATGTTTAATAAGAATAGGAATCGAATAAGCTGCTGATTGACTGAGGAAGCATTTGAAAAGAAAGGAAGGGTGATGCTTGTTGAACAAAGCTGCGTGTGGGGCCGCCACGTATAGCTGTAGTTTTTGCTGTAGCATCGGTTATTTCCATTATTGCTGTAGTAGCATCGGTTATTGCTCAGGTTACGAATGACCCAATCTATCTATGGCAACCACCCCTACTTTTAGTAGATGGAGATGCGCACCTAGAAAAGACGGATGAAAGAGAACCTGCCCTTCTGACTTCTTCTCTTGTCTGTCCTTTACGCAAAGCGATCTATGGTCTCAACAAGCCCTGATAGCACGGGAATGTAAATAGAAAACATCCCCTGGGAAAGCCTCACGGCCTGGTGGTCGGCGTAACAATAATGACATTTGTCGATATGCCACCGCCTGTTTACTTAGATCATCATATATAATTAATGCGTGCATTCCATTATCACGGAAATATTCCCCCATGGCACACCCTGAATATGGGGCCAGAAATTGCAGAGGAGCAGGATCCGAAGCGGTGGCTGCTACAAGAATGGAATATTCCAAAGCATTCGCTTCTGAAAGAATTTGAACTAATTGTGCCACAGTCGAGCGTTTTTGTCCAATCGCAACATAGACACAATACAATGTCTCACTCTCATTTGTGCCCCTTGAGTTCATTTGCTTTTGGTTTAATATAGTATCGATAGCTATTGCAGTTTTTCCAGTTTGTCTATCCCCGATTATAAGTTCTCGTTGACCACGGCCTATAGGAACCAGGCTATCCACTGCTTTTAAGCTTGTTTGCATGGGTTCGTGCACAGATTTACGTTCAATAATCCCTGGGGCTTTCACTTCGACACGTCTTCGTTCGTGATCGCTTAGAGCCCCTTTTCCATCAATAGGTACTCCCAAGGCGTCGACCACACGGCCTAACATGGCCTTTCCCGCATGAACATCCACAATAGATCCAGTGCGCTTGACAAGATCTCCTTCTTTAATAGCGGTATCACTACCAAAGACAACAATACCTACATTCTCATTCTCAAGATTTAAGGCGATTCCTTTCACACCGCTGGCAAATTCCACCATTTCTCCTGCTTGAATCTCGTTCAATCCATAAACACGTGCAATCCCATCTCCAACTGAGACCACTCGACCGATCTCATCCACTTGAAAATTCGTGTAAAAGTTGGTCATTCTACTTTCTAATAGAGTCGTGAGTTCCGCAGCTCTGGGTGAGAATTCCATACTTGAACAAATTAGATGGATGATATTTTGAAGGGAGAAATCCGCTTTCAAGAAAAAGATCTTTACTTCACACAATCTCGATTTGAATTATCATTTGGTGAACCGGGCATCTCGGACAAAGACAATAACAAGAAGAGATGGGAAGACCCTTCGCGGTCCTGCTCCCTGGTCTCTACCTTGCTTACCGCCCCTTGTAGGGGCCAGCGTACCCATACCGAAAACGATTTACTCTTTTTATGGGCGCTTTTGACTAGGCTCTCGTTAAGGAATCGGCCCAAACAAGACCGAGATTCCCGCGAGAATTGCTACGCTGCCTGCAGTGAAATTGCAAGATTCACTTTATACGCTATTTCAAAATCGAATGAATTGAGCAACTATATTTCCCCAGGTTTCCATTGGAAAAGGGGCTCTTTTTTGTATGCAAGTGATGATCGATTGGCGGAGAAGCCGCTCCCGTGTGGGGTGGCCGCGAGAATGATTCCGAGTCTTCCTGACCAGACCCATGTGGAACTTGTAAATAAATAGGTTTGTAAGTGCCTAGCTGAGTAATAAGATAAGTACCTTTGCTAATAATCCAAAACCTTTCATCTTCTCTTTCTAGATATAGCAGCCTACCCATATTGATAGTGGAATTATTGATCTCCTCTTTCGGATAGGCCATTTTGAATAAGTGTTATGGGTAAGGGCTTGACCTACCAGTTGAATGGAATCTACCGTTCTTTATGCTCTCGCTAGCTTTGAACTTGTTTGTACCAGTAATCAAACCCAGAATCTCATTTCCCATTGCTTTCATCGCATAGAGCCAGATGCCGCATCCACAGGCCTATTTAGTAAGTGGGGTGTATCCTTGGTGATACTTGAGAAATAATCCTATACTTCCAATAACCCACTACTTCCTCCACGGATGGTACATGGCAGGCATCTGCCAGAACTACAGGCGAGCACTTTTCAATCAATTACGAGAGGCATTCGCTTCTCTGATCTTTAATAAGCGAAGCAACAAGCCTAGTAGGGGAAATACCTTCCTCAGGAATGTCATCAAAGCCAGGTTCTCCAATCGTAAAAGGGAATATTCCATGGCACAAGGGTTGTTTTTAGGTGCTGTCCTCGGCAGACCACCACAAAAGGTCCGAATCAGGCGAAACTTCTTTTGGTGCCAGCGAGAAGTAGTAACAGGAACTCCTCCTCTGTTCAATATCAGCCTGGTTTAGGTCTAGGTCATAATGAATTTTCTGATACCTTCCTTCGTCCATAGATCAGCGTTATGCTTCTGTCCCGTGATGAAGAAGGATAGAAGAATGGTAAGATAGGATCGTATTAGTGAGCCGTGGGAAAAGAGTTTTTTCGTACCTTGATTGGACCCACCCAAAACAACAGGAATCCCTTTCTCCTCCTATAAGGAAATCTCGTCGTTTCACTCTTCTTCAAGTACCATCGGATTAGTCAACTCAAACGCTGAGAGATTACTATAGAACCAAGGCGGCTTTGAGGCTGGCTCCACTCTCCAAATAGAGCAGTTACTTCGTTGACGACAAGAACCCCATTTCCACTAGCCAAAGAGCAATTCATTTCTTCGACTCGATGCCTCCTCATTTGCTCCCATTCCCATATTAATAAAAGAATTAGGGAAATGCGAGGGAAAAGAATGCCAAAAGCATTTAGAGATTTGACTGGGATTCATTCTGGCTCAGATGGCGAGGGATTGCTATAACTATTTTGAGAAGCATTAATGAGATCTCTTTTTTTCACAAAGTGATATGGAAAATCATGCGGAAGAACCTATATGTAAAAATAATTCCAGATTCCCATCACACATTACCAAACTTCCAAATAAGAATAAGCTAAAAATGGATAAATACCTTAAGGAACTAGAAGCAGACCCTGATTATAAAGGGCAACCTCCTAAACCATCAGTATTCCTTGTAGGTGACATTGAAACTATTCCCTTGTTGGATCGGAACTATGTTCCCGCGGAGATAATAGAATCCAAAATCTTCCCCGCCACCATGCTTATGCAGCCGCCTTTATGACTGTCAATTCAGACAAGAAACTATCAAAGATTTATATTAATCATTATAGTTCCCACGAATACATAAATACGCACCCATCATTTTATGATCGAAGTGATTGTGTACTCCAAGCATTCATAAATGGAATACTTTCTGTTGTAAGCAAAAAAAGAAAGTCACTAATTATTTACTTTCATAACATGAGTCGATTCGATGGTATTCTGATGACCCAACATCTTAGTAAGTTTCACCCCGACTTGAAAGTGGATACTGTAATGCAAAATGGTATTATGTACGAGGTTGCTGTTTCTAGACGTGTTCAGGACGGTAGGAATAAATCACGTCTCCTTTTCAAAATGCGGTGTTCATTGTTGATTCTCCCTGATTCGTTAGCAAACTTAGCTAAACAATTGTGTTAGGAATAAGAAAGCGATGTCAGCGGAAGAAATATGAAGAAACCTATCACACTTTTGTAGTATAGACGCGGTGCACCTGATTTTATAGGCATCGGAATGGGTTTATCTTGGAAGATCTTGACTTCTCCGTGCCTCCTGCCTCCGACACATCATATCTCCTATGCCGACCTCGTACTTTTGATCACTTCTTCCTTACGAATTGTATCTATTAAGAATTGTGTCTATTTAAGCTTTTTCTCGATTGATATTCATTTTTGCATCTATCTCATGAAATTTCCCTTCTATTAAGCGATAAAGAGCAATTGACAAAGTCAGCAGGAAGTTCGTTAGATGACGGTATGGATCAAAGGAATCCTCCTATCTTCGACTGAACACCCTTTTACTGGGATTTCGCATTCCTATTCCGATTGGCAGAAGCCTTTCTTTCTGTTTGTGCCGCCCTATGGCGATTTCTTACTCAACGTTTGCACTTTCTTACCAACTCTTGTACAAGTTAGGTTCAGCGTTGTTCTGACGATTAAGATTTCTCTGTTTGATGGTTTTTACCTTCAACAACCTTTGTTGCATCACTTCTCGATAGCTTTAGTGCTCGGAGAGTAAGCATAGCATATTGTCAGCTAGTTATTTATTGATAGCAAACAGCTAGTAGGTCAAGCCGGAGCCTTCACTCACTCAGCTTGGGTCAGCACCGTATCTCTAATTGGCGGAGACGAACTCCAATCCACCCACTTCATTTGTTTCCCAAGGAGGGTCATCAGCGAGTCCGCTCTCCCCAAGGCAGTTAAAAGGCGTAGGTACGCATTCCCCTGCACCAATGTACCGAAGCACTTTACCTTTAATCACTAGATGGGCTCGAGCCAGGGTCCTATTTTCGTTCTCCATGACTTCAAAGCTGCTTCTCTTTATCAATTCTGGACAGTTCTATAAACATTGGTACCAGGGGTTCTATGACCAAAAATCTTATTTTTTTTCTCCTGGCGTTTATGTATTTATTATCGCTGTCTAAATGCGATGACTGTCGTCAGCAAGTATCCAGTGCCCATAGTCGAAGAACTCCTGGATGTCTGGTGCCTTATGGTTTTCTAAACCCGATCTCAAAGCTGGTTATCACCAGATTCGTATGGCAGCTGGCGACGAATTCAAAACAGCCTTCCAGACTCTGGAAGGGCACTACGAGTACAAGGTCATGTCCTTCGGCCTCGCGGGAGCACCAGCCACCTTCTTGGGAGCCATGAACGCCACTCTCAAACAAACCCCTTCTGCGCAAATGCGCCCTGGTGTTATTTGACGACATTTTAGTCTACAGTGCCTCTCTTGAAGATCACACAATCCACTTGCAATCAGTGCTTGAGTTGTTAAGAAGGGATCAATGGCAAGTCACACGCTCAAAGTGCTCTTTCGCTCAACGCCAGTTATCCTATTTGGGCCATACTATCAGCCAGCATGGGGTTGCCACTGAAACCCACAAAATTAAGAACATTGCCAACTGGTCTTCTCCGCAATCAGTCAAAGAAGTCCGCAGCTTCTTAGGTTTGGCCGGCTATTACAGGCGATTCGTTCGCCATTTCGGCATCATTGCAAAGCCACTGACACATCTCCAGAAGAAACATGGGGAGATCCTGAGCTTTGAGGCAACTAAAGAAACATGATGCTTTTCACTTATATTTAAGAACAGAAGAGGAAGACAAAGCAACCCTAGGATTTCTCTGCTCCCAGTGCTTAATACGAAAAGCTCGACATAAACCCAAGGACGAGAAACCGCTGCTAAACCAGGATCTCCATCTCTTTGAATAAAAGCCATCCTTTCCATCGACCAGCCTACGAGCATCTTCGGTACTATAATGAAGGACATTGACACTATCCCATTCTACGTAGCAGGGGTAATTCCAGAAACATCCTATCTAAAAATCATTTAGAGATAAGTTTCGATAGAAAGATAAGCGGGTGTACAAATGAACTTTCTTATGATACTATGATACTCAGATACCACTCATTGGATGGGACCGGTGGACCATTGATCGATAAAAAGTAGTAAATAAGCCCTTTTCTCGCAGGTACGAGAGATTGCACAACCTTGCCTTGAACGCTTGAAGTTCTAAATAAATCTGAAGAGGAAGGCCAATTGTATCATGTCAGCAATGGTACTCTCCTGGGCTATAGACTGTCACCTGCTTCAAGGTATCTTGCTTGTGAAAGCCGAACAAAGAAGAAAAGAACGAAATGGCGGTTCATCAGTAGTCAAAGGTGCAGACTTCATTCTTTGTTTCCTTCATCCTCTACCATTACATTTTGCTTTTTAGGACTACCTAAAGGAAAGGAATAGGATGATCCATAGTCGTACCTACTTGAGGGCACCGAATGCATACGGCTTACGTCAACTTTATATATATATATATATATATATATATATATATATATATATATATATATATATATATATATATATATATATGAAGGAAATATGCCCTAGAGGCAATAATAAAGTTATTATTTATTTCCTTATATCATGATAAATGTTTATTATTCATGCTAGAATTGTATTAACTGGAAACATAATACATGTGTGAATACATAGACAAACAGAGTGTCACTAGTATGCCTCTACTTGACTAGCTCATTAATCAAAGATGGTTATGTTTCCCAGCCATGAACAAAGAGTTGTTATTTGATTAACGAGATCACATCATTAGTTGAATGATCTGATTGACATGACCCATTCCATTATCATAGCACCCGATCGTTTAGTATGTTGCTATTGCTTTTATCCATGACTTATACATGTTCCTTTAACTATGAGATTATCCAACTCCCGTTTACCGTAGGAACACTTTGTGTGCTACCAAACGTCACAACGTAACTGGGTGATTATAAAGGTGCTCTACAGGTGTCTCCGAAGGTACATATTCGGTTGGCGTATTTCGAGATTAGGATTTGTCACTCCGATTGTCGGAGAGGTATCTTAGGGCCTTCTCGGTAATGCACATCACATAAAGCCTTGCAAGCATTGCAACCAATGAGTTAGTTGCGAGATGATGTATTACGGAACGAGTAAAGAGACTTGCCAGTAACGAGATTGAACTAGGTATTGGATACCGACGATCGAATCTCGGGCAAGTAACATACCGATGACAAAGGGAACAACGTATGTTGTTATGCGGTCTGACCGATAAAGATCTTCGTAGAATATGTAGGAGCCAATATGGGCATCCAGGTCCCGCTATTGGTTATTGACCGGAGACGTGTCTCGGTCATGTCTACATTCTTCTCGAACCGTAGGGTCCGCACGCTTAACGTTACGATGACAGTTATTATGAGTTTATGCATTTTGATGTACCAAAGGAGTTCGGAGTCCCGGATGTGACCACGGACATGACGAGGAGTCTCGAAATGGTCGAGACGTAAAGAATGATATATTGGAAGCCTATGTTTGGACATCGGATGCATTCCAGGTGAAATCAGGATTTTACCGGAATACCGGGAGGGTTACCGGAACCCCCCGGGAGCATAATGGGCCAACATGGGCCTTGGAGGAGAGGTGAGAGGGCTGCCCTCATGGGCTGTGCGCCTCCCCCCTTACCCTAGTCCTATTAGGACTAGGAGAGGTGGGCGCCCCCTCTCTCTCTCTCCCCCTTGGAGAATCCTAGTCCAACCAGGATTGGGGGGGGGGGAATCCTACTCCCAGAGGGAGTAGGACTCTCCTGGCGCGCCAGACTTGGCCGGCCAGCCCCTCCCCCTTGGCTCCTTTATATACAGGGGCAGGGGGCACCCAGAGACACACAATTGATCATTGAGATCTTTCCTTAGCCGTGTGCGGTGCCCCCTTCCACCAAATTCCACCTCGGTCATATCGTTGCAGTGCTTAGGCGAAGCCCTGTGCCGGTAACACATCAAGATCGTCACCACGCCGTCGTGCTGACGGAACTCTTCCCCGACGCTTTGCTGGATCGGAGCCCGGGGATCGTCATCGAGCTGAACGTGTGCCAAGAACTCGGAGGTGCCGGAGTAACGGTACTTGGATCGGTCGGATCGCGAGGAGAACGTACGACTACTTCCTCTACGTTGAGTCAACGCTTCCGCTTCGGTCTACGAGGGTACGTAGACAACACTCTCCCATCTCGTTGCTATGCATCACCATGATCTTGCGTGTGCGTAGGAATTTTTTTTGAAATTACTACGTTCCCCAACAGTGGCATCCGAGCCTAGGTTTTTATGGTATGATGTTATTTGCACGAGTAGAACACAAGTGAGTTGTGGACGATACAAGTCATACTGCCTACCAGCATGTCATACTTTGGTTCAGCGGTATTGTTGGACGAGACGATCCGGACCAACCTTACGCGTACTCTTACGCGAGACCGGTTCCCTCGACGTGCTTTGCACATAGATGGCTTGCAGAAGACTGTCTCTCCAACTTTAGTTGAACCGAGTGTGGCTACGCCCGGTCCTTGAGAAGGTTAAAACGGAGTCTATTTGACAAACTATCGTTGTGGTTTTGATGCGTAGGTAAGATGAGTTCTTGCTTAAGCCCGTAGCAGCCACGTAAAACTTGCAACAACAAAGTAGAGGACGTCTAACTTGTTTTTGCAGGGCATGTTGTGATGTGATATGGTCAAGACATGATGCTAAATTTTATTGTATGAGATGATCATGTTTTGTAACCGAGTTATCGGCAACTGGCAGGAGCCATATGGTTGTCGCTTTATTGTATGCAATGCAATCGCGATGTAATGTTTTACTTTATTACTAAGCGGTAGTGATAGTCGTGGAAGCATAAGATTGGCGAGATGACAACGATGCTACGATGGAGATCAAGGTGTCGCGCCGGTGACGATGGTGATCATGACGGTGCTGCGGAGATGGAGATCACAAGCACGAGATGATGATGGCCATATCATATCACTTATATTGATTGCATGTGATGTTTATCCTTTTATGCATCTTATCTTGCTTTGATTGACGGTAGCATTATAAGATGATCTCTCACTAAATTATCAAGAAGTGTTCTCCCTGAGTATGCACCGTTGCGAAAGTTCTTCGTGCTGAGACACCACGTGATGATCGGGTGTGATAGGCTCTACGTTCAAATACAACGGGTGCAAAACAGTTGCACACGCGGAATACTCAGGTTTAACTTGACGAGCCTAGCATATAACAGATATGGCCTCGGAACACGGAGACCGAAAGGTCGAGCGTGAATCATATAGTAGATATGATCAACATAGTGATGTTCACCATTGAAACTACTCCATCTCACGTGATGATCGGACATGGTTTAGTTGATTTGGATCACGTGATCACTTAGAGGATTAGAGGGATATCTATCTAAGTGGGAGTTCTTAAGTAATATGATTAATTGAACTTAAATTTATCATGAACTTAGTACCTGATAGTATCTTGCTTGTCTATGTTGTGTAGATAGATGGCTCGTGCTGTTGTTCCGTTGAATTTTAATGCGTTCCTTGAGAAAGCAAAGTTGAAAGATGATGGTAGCAATTACACGGACTGGGTCCGTAACTTGAGGATTATCCTCATTGCTGCATAGAAGAATTACGTCCTGGAAGCACCGCTAGGTGCCAGGCCTGGTGCAAGAGCTACGCCAGATGTTGTGAACGTCTGGCAAAGCAAAGCTGATGACTACTCTATAGTTCAGTGTGCCATGCTTTACGGCTTAGAACCGGGACTTCAACGACGTTTTGAACACCATGGAGCATATGAGATGTTCCAGGAGTTGAAGTTAATATTTCAAGCAAATGCCCGGATTGAGAGATATGAAATCTCCAATAAGTTCTATAGCTGTAAAATGGAGGAGAATGGTTCTGTCAGTGAGCATATACTCAGAATGTCTGGGTATAACAATCACTTGATTCAACTGGGAGTTAATCTTCCGGATGATTGCGTCATTGACAGAATTCTCCAATCACTGCCACCAAGCTACAAGAGCTTCGTGATGAACTATAATATGCAACGGATGACCAAAACTATGCCCGAGCTCTTCGCGATGCTGAAAGCCGCGGAGGTAGAAATCAAAAAGGAGCATCAAGTGTTGATGGTTAACAAAACCACTAGTTTCAAGAAAAAGGGCAAAGGGAAGAAAAAGGGGAACTTCAAAAAGAACAGCAAGCAAGTTGCTAATCAAGAGAAGAAACCCAAGTCTGGACCTAAGCCTGAAACTGAGTGCTTCTATTGCAAGCAGACTGGTCACTGGAAACGGAACTGCCCCAAGTATTTGGCGGATAAGAAGGATGGCAAGGTTAACAAAGGTATATATGATATACATGTTATTGATGTGTACCTTACTAATTCTCGCAGTAGCACCTGGGTATTTGATACTGGTTCTGTTGCTAATATTTGCAACTCAAAACAGGGGCTACGGATTAAGCGAAGATTGGCTAAGGACGAGGTGACGATGCGCGTGGGAAATGGTTCCAAAGTCGATGTGATCGCGGTCGGCACGCTACCTCTACATCTACCTTCGGGATTAATATTAGATCTAAATAATTGTTATTTAGTACCAGCGTTGAGCATGAACATTATATCTGGATCTTGTTTGATGCGAGACGGTTATTCATTTAAATCAGAGAATAATGGTTGTTCTATTTATATGAGTAATATCTTTTATGGTCATGCACCATTAAAGAATGGTTTGTTCTTACTTAATCTCGATAGTAGTAATACACATATTCATAATGTTGAAGCCAAAAGATGCAGAGTTGATAATGATAGTGCAACTTATTTGTGGCACTGCCGTTTAGGTCATATCGGTGTAAAACGCATGAAGAAACTCCATACTGATGGACTTTTGGAGTCACTTGATTATGAATCACTTGGCACTTGCGAACCGTGCCTTATGGGCAAGATGACTAAAACACCGTTCTCCGGTAATGTGGAGAGAGAAATAGATTTATTGGAAATCATACATACTGATGTATGTGGTCCAATGAATGTTGAGGCTCGTGGCGGATATCGTTATTTTCTCACCTTCACTGATGATTTAAGCAGATATGGGTATATCTACTTAATGAAACACAAGTCTGAAACATTTGAAAAATTCAAAGAATTTCAGAGTGAAGTGGAAAATCATCGTAACAAGAAAATAAAGTTTCTACGATCTGATCGTGGAGGAGAATATTTGAGTTACGAGTTTGGTCTACATTTGAAACAATGCGGAATAGTTTCGCAAATCACGCCACCCGGAACACCACAACGTAATGGTGTGTCCGAACGTCGTAATCGTACTTTACTGGATATGGTACGATCTATGATGTCTCTTACCGATTTACCGCTATCGTTTTAGGGTTATGCTTTAGAGACGGCCGCATTCACGTTAAATAGGGCACCATCAAAATCCGTTGAGACGACGCCTTATGAACTGTGGTTTGGCAAGAAACCAAAGTTGTCGTTTCTTAAAGTTTGGGGCTGCGATGCTTATGTGAAAAAGCTTCAACCTGATAAGCTCGAACCCAAATCGGAAAAATGTGTCTTCATAGGATACCCAAAGGAGACTCTTGGGTATACCTTCTATCACAGATCCGAAGGCAAAATTTTTGTTGCTAAAGTCGGAAACTTTCTAGAGAAGGAGTTTCTCTCGAAAGAAGTGAGTGGGAGGAAAGTAGAACTTGATGAGATAACAGTATCTACTCCCTTATTGAGAAGTAGTACATCACAGAAATCTGTTTCTGTGACACCTACATCAAATAGGGAGGAAGCTAATGATAATGATCATGAAACTTCAGATCAAGTTTCTACTGAACTTCGTAGATCAACCTTAGTAAGATCCGCACCAGAGTGGTACGGTAATCCTATTTTGGAAGTCATGTTACTAGACCATGATGAACCTACGAACTATGAAGAAGCGATGGTGAGCCCAGATTCCGCAAAGTGGCTTGAGGCCATGAAATCTGAGATGGGATCCATGTATGAGAACAAAGTGTGGACTTTGGTTGACTTGCCCAATGATCGGCAAGCAATTGAGAATAAATGGATTTTTAAGAAGAAGACTGACGCTGATGGTAATGTTACTGTCTATAAAGCTCGACTTGTTGCAAAAGGTTTTCGACAAGTTCAAGGGATTGACTACGATGAGACTTTCTCACCCGTAGCGATGCTTAAGTCTATCCGAATCATGTTAGCAATTGCCGCATTTTATGATTATGAAATTTGGCAAATGGATGTCAAAACTGCATTCCTGAATGGATTTCTGGAAGAAGAGTTGTATATGATGCAACCAGAAGGTTTTGTCGATCCAAAGGGAGCTAACAGAGTGTGCAAGCTCCAGCGATCCATATATGGACTGGTGCAAGCCTCTCGGAGTTGGAATAAACGCTTTGATAGTGTGATCAAAGCATTTGGTTTTATACAGACTTTTGGAGAAGCCTGTATTTACAAGAAAGTGAGTGGGAGCTCTGTAGCATTTCTGATATTATATGTGGATGACATATTGCTGATCGGAAATAATATAGAACTTCTGGATAGCATAAAGGGATACTTGAATAAGAGTTTTTCAATGAAAGACCTCGGTGAAGCTGCTTACATATTGGGCATTAAGATCTATAGAGATAGATCAAGACACTTAATAGGACTTTCACAAAGCACATACCTTGACAAAATTTTGAAAAATTTCAAAATGGATCAGGCAAAGAAAGGATTCTTGCCTGTGGCACAAGGTGTGAAGTTGAGTAAGACTCAATGCCCGACCACCGCAGAAGATAGAGAGAAAATGAAAAATGTTCCCTATGCTTCAGCCATAGGCTCTATCATGTATGCAATGCTGTGTACCAGACCTGATGTGTGCCTTGTTGTAAGTTTAGCAGGCAGGTACCAAAGTAATCCAGGAGTGGATCACTGGACAGCGGTCAAGAACATCCTTAAGTACTTGAGAAGGACTAAGGATATGTTTCTCATTTATGGAGGTGACAAAGAGCTCGTCGTAAACGGTTACGTCGATGCAAGCTTTGACACTGATCCGGACGATTCTAAATCGCAATTCGGATACGTATTTACATTAAACGGTGGAGCTGTCAGTTGGTACAGTTCTAAACAAAGCATCGTGGCGGGATCTACATGTGAAGCTGAGTACATACCCGCTTCGGAAGCAGCTAATGAAGGAGTCTGGATAAAGGAGTTCATATCCGATCTAGGTGTTGTACCTAGCGTATCGGGTCCAATGAAAATCTTTTGTGACAATACTGGTGCAATTGCCTTGGCAAAGGAATCCAGATTTCACAAAAGAACCAAACACATCAAAAGACGCTTCAAATCCATCCGGGATTTGGTCCAGGTGGGAGACATAGAGATATGCAAGATACATACGGATCTGAATGTTGCAGACCCGTTGACTAAGCCTCTTCCACGAGCAAAACATGATCAGCACCAAGACTCCATGGGTGTTAGAATCATTACTTTGTAATCTAGATTATTGACTCTAGTGCAAGTGGGAGACTGAAGGAAATATGCCCTAGAGGCAATAATAAAGTTATTATTTATTTCCTTATATCATGATAAATGTTTATTATTCATGCTAGAATTGTATTAACTGGAAACATAATACATGTGTGAATACATAGACAAACAGAGTGTCACTAGTATGCCTCTACTTGACTAGCTCATTAATCAAAGATGGTTATGTTTCCCAGCCATGAACAAAGAGTTGTTATTTGATTAACGAGATCACATCATTAGTTGAATGATCTGATTGACATGACCCATTCCATTATCATAGCACCCGATCGTTTAGTATGTTGCTATTGCTTTTATCCATGACTTATACATGTTCCTTTAACTATGAGATTATGCAACTCCCGTTTACCATAGGAACACTTTGTGTGCTACCAAACGTCACAACGTAACTGGGTGATTATAAAGGTGCTCTACAGGTGTCTCCGAAGGTACATATTGGGTTGGCGTATTTCGAGATTAGGATTTGTCACTCCGATTGTCGGAGAGGTATCTCAGGGCCTTCTCGGTAATGCACATCACATAAAGCCTTGCAAGCATTGCAACCAATGAGTTTGTTGCGAGATGATGTATTACGGAACGAGTAAAGAGACTTGCCAGTAACGAGATTGAACTAGGTATTGGATACCGGCGATCGAATCTCGGGCAAGTAACATACCGATGACAAAGGGAACAACGTATGTTGTTATGCGGTCTGACCGATACAGATCTTCGTAGAATATGTAGGAGCCAATATGGGCATCGAGGTCCCGCTATTGGTTATTGACCGGAGACGTGTCTCGGTCATGTCTACATTGTTCTCGAACCGTAGGGTCCGCACGCTTAACGTTACGATGACAGTTATTATGAGTTTATGCATTTTGATGTACCGAAGGAGTTCGGAGTCCCGGATGTGATCACGGACATGAAGAGGAGTCTCGAAATGGTCGAGACGTAAAGAATGATATATTGGAAGCCTATGTTTGGACATCGGATGCATTCCAGGTGAAATCAGGATTTTACCGGAATACCGGGAGGGTTACCGGAACCCCCCGGGAGCATAATGGGCCAACATGGGCCTTGGAGGAGAGGTGAGAGGGCTGCCCTCATGGGCTGTGCGCCTCCCCCCTTCCCCTAGTCCTATTAGGACTAGGAGAGGTGGGCGCCCCCTCTCTCTCTATCCCCCTTGGAGAATCCTAGTCCAACGAGGATTGGGGGGGGGGAATCCTACTCCCAGAGGGAGTAGGACTCTCCTGGCGCGCCAGACTTGGCCAGCCAGCCCCTCCCCCTTGGCTCCTTTATATACAGGGGCAGGGGGCACCCCAGAGACACACAATTGATCATTGAGATCTTTCCTTAGCCGTGTGCGGTGCCCCCTTCCACCAAATTCCACCTCGGTCATATCGTTGCAGTGCTTAGGCGAAGCCCTGCGCCGGTAACACATCAAGATCGTCACCACGCCATCGTGCTGACGGAACTCTTCCCCGACGCTTTGCTGGATCGGAGCCCGGGGATCGTCATCGAGCTGAACGTGTGCCAAGAACTCGGAGGTGCCGGAGTAACGGTACTTGGATCGGTCGGATCGCGAGGAGAACGTACGACTACTTCCTCTATGTTGAGTCAACGCTTCCGCTTCGGTCTACGAGGGTACGTAGACAACACTCTCCCCTCTCGTTGCTATGCATCACCATGATCTTGCGTGTGCGTAGGAAATTTTTTTGAAATTACTACGTTCCCCAACAATATAATTATTGATTCCATTCACACCCTTTGGGAACAGGAAACGGAGAACTTGTTGCTTTCTTCTGTTTTTGCTGTAGCTGAGGACAACTTAGATTGAAATGATTGACTTGATCTAGGTACGTGGTCCAAACGGATAGGTAGAATTACCCAGAGGGAGCCCTAGTTTCAGCACAAAAGGAAGAAGTCGGGTCCGCGCGGTTCGCCTTTTCGAATGCAGCAGTGTTTTTGGCTTCGGCAATACCAGTTAGCTAGCTACTTACTTGTGTGGGAGTCCTATAAAGAAAAGCCTGAGTTATAGATTGACTAAAGAAATCCACCTAAGCCGTAAGTTTTTGTTACAGCTGGCACACCTGCTTGCTAACTAGAAAATCTGATTCTAGTAGAAAGTGGACTAAGTCTTAAGAGAGCTAAGCCGGTCTTTATACACTGGCCCTACTTCGAATTCAGTCAGTGGCCAGATGCATTGTAAGCAATTCCAGTCCCAGCTACTGAGGTGGCGTAGTCAGCCCTACCTAAGTATTGAACAAAACCAACCATTTGTATAATATTATCCTATCTTGCATATTAATTAAGACCACTTATTAGATCAAGGTTGGCATACATAGCATAGGAAGGTGGAGATCTGAAGTAATCTATATGTCCCTCAGCCAGTCATCCATTTCTCTGGATATGAAGTTTACAACATCAAAAAAATGACCCTTTTCATAATGAAATCCATTACATGCCGTCCAAAGAACTGTGATCTGGATTACCAGCTTTGGGGTGGAAGGATGGATCGATCGACCAAGCAACAACGATCCCTTTACGATGGTCAAGTGCGAAGGTCCCGATCGGATTGCCGATCTGCCAGTGTTGTTTGACTGATTTTTTGCATCTCAAAACCATTGATGCTGACCTGTCACTGCTCAAGTGATTTTCCTGCATGGTTCTAGGAACCAAAAGAAGACTTTGGGTAGGTCAACGATAGATTCTATGTCTATAATGGAACGTAGGTTCTTTTTAGGAGGAAAGCTTAGAAGGATTCTTTTCAGAGCGTAAGAACCATCAAAGAGCATGGGATTGGTATTGCTGGCAGGGACTTTAAAGTGAGAGCTTGATCACTAAACCCCTGCTGCTTTCGATCATTCCTGCTAAAGCAGTTGGCAATGACTCATTGGAAACTTCTATTGGATCTAGGAGAAGAAGAAATCCAATCAATGGGTAGGTAGTCAATTTCTGGCGAAAGCACAAACCTTTTCTCTTACTTAAGGCGATAAAATCCATTCATTTCGATAATAATCTGTTTGAGATGTGTTTAACCGAGAAGGTATATGGTTTACGGTTCTAAGCCGTTGAGTTCGTGTTTTGGTAGTTGTTGTTTTGAAGGATGGCGGATCCAGAGTTGAAGGATAGCGAGGCATACCAACGCCATGCCAACAAGAGGAACCATCCGGACTTAAAACAGCCGACCTACCCCCTGCCACTTCTTCCTCTAAGTCAAGTTGATAGATTTCTGTACGAGTTTTCAAGTGCCATCTCCAGTCTAAGCGGTTGAGTTCAGTAATTGTATCGAACAAAAGCCCCCTCCCGGGGCAGGTACGCGACTGTCTCTCTTCCAAAGTGTGATCATCTTCTCCAGTCTCCCGTTTCCACCTATTTTAAATGGTCAGCCTGTGCGGCATCAATTGAATTTGAATTCAAAAATAAAGTAGACTTCGGTGAAGGAACCTATTCTCTGGTATCTGCTTCGGCCATCTCATCTGGTTTCGGCCTTCTTTGTGAGCAGCTCCTAACTCGCTCGACGGGGTATGATCGCTACTGTTGATAGGTCGATCGGAAAAGAATAAGTTCCAGGACTGAACAGAAAGAAAGTACTCTAACACTTTCTTCGCCATTATTTTCTATGAGGAGCTCTATTTTGCTAATAAAAATGTAATGCTACCTCCCTACGACGATTCATAACTAGAAGAACTCGTTGGCACAACCGGACCTTATTAAAGGCCTCGGCCGTCTGATCGACTGAAAGATCTTATCTTGGAGTTCTAGTATGGGTAGTCGGCCCTTTCTCCTCCTCAGTAGGTGCAAACCCTGGTCCTGTAAATGATTATAACTGCCTTGGAGCTAGATAAGCAAACCTTCTTCTGTTTGAGTATGATGGATGTTACACCCACTGCCAGATACAAGCAAAAGCTTTCCAGCTAAGCTAGGAGTCAGAACGAACTCATGAAGCTATCCTTCTTCTTGGATCTCAAGATTCAAATGGAATTTTATCACCTCGGATTTTGGCTTTCATTTCCACTTTATACTTGAGTTAAGCAAGGCACCGGCATGGGAGAGAAGATAGCCCCTCGGGATCGCTTACTAGCCGGCCTGCTTGATTTATTTATGAGGTATCCAGATGGCACTGCACCGGCGAGGGAAAGGGAAGCTGATGAGAGGTAAGGGAAAAGTCCATTTAATGAATAGGTTCACTACAGACTGTACTATCTCTAGACCCCCTCTCTATACTCCCTCATAATATATGGATCCCCCAGATAATATTGATCCTCCAACAGCTGACATATCTTATCTAAACTCCCGGAAACCTGGGCATGGCTTTTTCGAACTTAGTTGATTTCGCAAGAAGCAACTTGAAAAGCACAAAGACTACATCTAAACAAACCTTACGTCTTCGTTCGGCTCATTCTTGCTTATCTCACCCTATTTCCTTACTTTAGCTTAGAAGTAGGCATATGGGAAGTTACACAAAGATGACTTATTGGTTGGCCTAAGCTTACTCGATTCCATTCTTTCCAATATCATATATGCCTAGTGAAATGCATCTAGCTCCTCTCCTCCCCTTCTTTCTTTTTATCCATTTTATATACCTAGTCGAAGACTACTTCAGATTATAGGGCGGGCTTTTCTACCCATTGACCGGGACCGATCACTGTGTTTGACCACTCTTGGTATTCAGACCTTGGACTTTTTCGCTAGGAGCTGATCCATTCTTTAAGAGCTCTATACATAAAGAGAAGGCGTATTCACTTAAAGGACTGTGAAATCTACCCTATGCCCCGAAAAGTCTAGGCACCTAAATAAAGTAAAGATGGGATCCCTGACCAATAGATTAAGCTATCCAATGAGTTAGGAACCTTTTTTCTTCCCCCTTCTCTTCTCCGCTTTGCTCTGTTACTCCTTTTGCAGATGGTTGGTCACCACTCTTAGGCTTTTTGTTCTCTGCTTGTGGTGGGTCTCCAATCTTGATCCGGTGCTGACTTAATAGGGAAACCTACCCAGAAAATGCCCCCTTTTCCGGTCCGGTTAACAAAGCCTGTAAACCAAGAGCGGAACGAAGAGCTAAAACGTCACCTTTACCCTTATCCTATTTCTTTTGTACTTGTAAACCAGACCGCGTCATTCCTTTTTTCTTTCTTTGGTAAGGAAGGGACGGCTATTCCCACAGGTTGATCTTGATAAAATGTGCAGCGGTAAGCAACTAATAATCTCGATGCAGGACTGCCGTTCCCATAGGTTCCTCCTCCAAAACCTTCTTAGGAGAAAAAGACTGGAAGGGCTTATTCCCACTGCTGATTACTGAGAACCTTCTACCGGGAAAGATTTCCTTCTATGCCTAGTGGTTTTTGAATTGGAAATGGGAAAGGCAGAGAGAATTTACTCAAATTCCACTATGTTATGTATACAATGATCGGGTTGCGTCTGGTATGATCGGGGTGCTTTATCTAAACTAGGCAGGATAACTTGGCTAACTTTCCTACTCTGATAGCATCTCTGAATGGCAGGTACCCTCAACCGCCATAACGAAGGAATGAATCTATTAAGTGGGAAAGAGCCCTCGTGGCAGCTATATCCGTGAGGATTCCAAGTGTTCTAATTCATCTCGTTACAGACCCACATCAAACATGCAACTGCTTGTCGCATACTCCTGCTACTACGACCTACGCTTCTCACATCGCATCCTTGGTCCTTAAACGACGGTATATTCTTTTTTCCGTGTTCTATGAGCGTAAATGGAGACACTTCCCCCTTCTTCGACATATGAATATGCCTCGCCTCGAAGATAAAGAAATCCTGAGTAAGGAGAGAGATTCTCCACACGAACGAACGACCCGTCAGGTTCGAACTGACTTAGGTTGGACCAGGACCCACCTATCTCCACCAAGAAGGAATCGCTTTGGTTACGCAGTTCAGTTGGCGATAAAAGCCAACCTAATCTGCGGGCCGGTAGGCCAGCCAACTAACTCTTCAAATGAAGAACTTATTTCCCCACACCTATCTCTATGGAACTTCCTTCATAGTTAGGAGAGGTTTTTTTTTAGCTTTTTCTCTCTTTTACCGCAGGAAGTTCTCCAAAAGTATGAAAGGCCGGAGGGCTTTGTACCAACAATTCTAGTGTGGTTGGATTCTGTTCAACAGCCCAAGGACTTTCCGCACATTTTTGGTTCTTTCCACTGCTTGAAGTGATTGTGACAACTACGAAGAAACAACGAATCCAACTACGAATATATATCAATATAGTGGGGCTTCGTTCATAAGATTTATAAACTCGAGAGCCATTTGGCAATTGAGATCATAGAAACTGCACTCGTGCAGCAAAAAGGAAATTTCTGCCAATTCGTCTTCGTCAGAGGAGATAATATCAAAAAAAAAAGTATGAAAATGAGTGTCAAATCAGGTTCGGTAGATGCAGCGTATAATAAGAGAGGATTGTTATTTTGAAACGGTAACATGGGATGGGGTAGCACGGAAAAGTAAGCTCTGCTCGCTCACTTTTGAAAGGAAAGGAGACTGATCTTGACATCGGCGTTGGTTTTTCCAACGAAACGAATCCGTTTTGGATTGAGATTTCACATAAGCATTGCACAATGATCCGCATTAGGCGGGGAGCAGCAATGATACCGCTGGCCGGGAATAAGTACCTATCCCTCTACTACTTATGATGTTTTTCGTTCAATTGAAATCCTGCGTCGAGCCGATGTTTAATTGATCGATACCGGGCACATCCATCACATCAACTATTTCACTTTTCATACGCATTTATTGACGGACCGGTAAACTAGACCCGGAAAACTCCTATTTTTAAAACGAAAGACCCATCACAAAATTATGGCGCAACGCTGTGACGAGCGTTCTCACAGGCCGGCACCTCGATGCATCCGTCTCAAGAGTTGTACACCTTACATGTGCTTCACGCCACAATCTCTCACTTTCTGCTCCTCCATCTGTCTCCATCATATAATTGATCTCACCTCTCATGTCTGAGTGAAAAAACCATATTTGTTAGTATATATCAAGGCCGAGAGGACACGTTCCTCTCATGTCGAGATTAGTATTAGGGACCCTTAGTATTATTAACCGGTTACTATACGTACATGCAGTGAGACAATCAATCTATGCTCTCATTCACATTTCATTCTAGCACTGACGACTCCAGCCCTATCTATCCCTAGAAGCAAATGGACCCTAGAAGCAAATGGAGTAAGTCCGATGGAACACTCAGATTGGAAAAGATAATTATACTTATAGGCATGGATGAAGAAAAATCTTGGAAACTAGTTCAAATCGAACTCAAAAGGAACTAGGCAATCCAACTTCCATTGAAGCAGCTTCCCTCGAACTAGCTGCCATTGTATCGGTTGGTGCCATTTCTTCTCTTGGAGGCAGGGTTACTTTACTCCTTAATCTCGCACTACAAATATGGAGTCATATTCTTCTTAAGCCTCCTTTCCTAGATCCAAGTTCCGAATCCCAGGGAGAGATCAAGACAATGCAGCAGGGTTGGCAAGCATACCTGTATCACTGAGCAAATCCAAAGCATACTTTCCCTCTAAAGAGTGAAGAAAAATACTTGGTACAGCTAGAATACCGAGTGGATGTGGAATCCTACTTGAATTCCAGTCAGAAAAGGAAACTCGAATCCGGAACTTGCTTCCTTCGGCTTGATCAGATACTGGAATCCAATCGGGGAACTTGGTTATTGACCCACTAATCTTTCCCTCTTTCGAGTCCAAGTCTCAAGAGGGCGCTTAGGCCGGGCCCTTCTCCAGAGTTCCGATACCGATATCACTATTTCAATTAGTTGATTGATTTCCCTTAGAATTTCATTCCTCCTCAAGTCCCAGTTTCGGTCAAGTAGTGGCAAGTATCATCTGTATCTGGCAGATAAGCTTTCACATGCATGAATTGAACTATCGAGATCTTTTCTTACTTGGCAACTTGAGCCTCCCCTTCGGGATTCGAGATTGAAGAAGAGGAAAACTGCTTCTAAAGGGAACTGATCCGAAGCAACAAGTCCTAGACCTAGAATGCAGGTACCCTAGTCTTGAAATATGCCATGAAGAATGAAATCTCTTGTTTTCATTCATATCATCAAAACAGTGATTCTTTCACGGCCACCCCTCAATTCAAGAGTTCCGATTGGATCAACAAGAATCCAATCTGTATGCCAAGAAGAAAAGAAAGGGATTTCATCAAGTGCAGACAAGAAAGATACCGAAATCAGGAACCATGGAAAGTAGATACCTGATTCTATATATATATGAGGGATATAAGTGCTGGATCTGAACTATTGAAATTAGTGAATTGGCGGAAAAGCAGGAATGAAGGTTGGGACAGGAAGGGGAGAGGAGAGCCCGAACGAGGAAAACAAGCACCCCTTTTAGGATTCTAGGAAACAAGCAATACTTTCCCATCTTGAACTGAACTGAACAGAGCACAGAGACTAGAATCAGAACTGGAATTCCCTTCTCTGAATTCAAAAGCCCACCCGGACTTGGTTTGAGAAGTAGCTTGTTCAATTTGTCCTCAGCAGAAGCGAAATCTGTTGCCAAGAGATCGAAATTCCAATCAGAAAATAAGTACTTTGAATCAAGAAATGACATTGCGTAGAAGTGAAGTGAACTAGAGAATTCCAGTCAGAAAAGCAATCGGATACTGAAATCTCTTCTCTGAAAGCTAAAGCTTTACAGATTATAGGAAAGCAAGCACCACGAAGGGCAGTACCCAAACTATAGGTTATCTTGTGTTTGGGCAAGCAAGGTCAAGTAGTGGCATGCTATTACCCTAAATGGAAAGCAAAGTAGGTTATTCAGCCATCCCTCGCGAACAATCAGAAGTCCCAGTTTCCTTAACTAATCTCGCCAATTTCTCACTTGACCGACCCAGAGACTAATCTATCGTTGGCCCAGGCAAAGAGTGAGAAAAAGCAGCAAAAGGAGTAGTTTGCAGTGAGGAATGAAAGCTGGTGTTTTACCACCATTCAGCAAGAGAAACCCACTGGAACCTTTTCATAGGACCATAGAAAACGTGCTGCTTCCTGTATAGAGATGACTGCTTCTTTAATGAAGTTGATCGTCTATCTCAAGTGGTGGTGATCGACTCCACGAATAGCCTGAACCTGAGAAATGTAGATCTGCAAACGGGAAATTCCTGTTGCCTCGAATCAGGTCTGCTATTTCTATTCATAACTCTTTGGCTGGAATCGACCAAAATAGCCCTTGACGGCTATAAGAGGATCCTAACCACTACACGGTTCGAAATATCAATCGAATGATACCTCAATTGAACCTGCTGAGTCAGTTATTGGAAAGATATCACTATCAGCCTCACACCAATCTTTAGGAAAATGCAGACACAGTAGTTTTTTCGAAACTTGTTCACACACCGCAAGCAACTACCAGTATCGATCTTCTAAAGAAATGACCTTCGTTGCCGAAGTGATAGACAAACAATTCTATAGCGGACTTGGACTAGCGACACATTTCTCCATATATGAAATTCAATTCACCCGACATCAAAGAGAAGCTCAAGCTCGGGATCGAAGATCAGCTATAGATCGGGCTGACATTCATCATAGTCGGCAGCTTACTTTTGACTGAAACATTTACTTTGCACTACATCCGTAAGAATCTGATGGAAAATGACTGCAACGCATCAATTTCTCCCTTCCTCGTGCGCGTGTATCGTATATAGTTCAATGAGAAACAATGCTTTCTGATATTCACGAATTGCATTCGAACCAATGTCCCCCGACTCCTCTACCGAATAAGGATCGTGATTCACATTTCCTCGTTCTCTTTCTAGCTGCCCATATGGGTGGCTGCTGTCATCCCCTTTTGATAGCTTCTTATCCGCATCCGCGAGCATAAGCGGAATAGCCTGAACACTCATAGCGATTACCTCAACCCTTGTCTTTCCTTTGGCTCCGCTCGGTGGGGGGAACCCAATGTACCAATTCTTTCACTCGACCTTGCTCCTTCTTCTTTCTCATTTGCCTCTTTCCCTCTCTCCTGCTCCCCCCCCCCCCGACTGTCACTCTATAGGGACAAATAAAAGCCCAGTTTTGACCTTGCTGCATATAACATCTAGCATTTCATGTGTCTGAATGTAACAGCCAATAATCTGGTTTGCAAACCTATCTTTGCCCTCCTCGACTGCGGGAGCCCTCCATCGTTGCAGTACAATAGACATGAATTTCAAGCGTAGCTTACTGGACATACGGTCAAGAACTTCTTGCAGCCTTCGAAAGAAGACTTTAGACATGACGCCAAGACCTACGATAGGAATGTCGAATAGTATATCGTCTGCGTAGCGAGCGAAATAGGCGTACTTGGTAGAATCCCCATTCTCCTCTTGGGCCATAGCATCGAATTGCAAGTCGAGTTGATGCAGGAATGATTGAATCAAAACAGGCGAGATCGGTGATCCTTGTGGAAGGCCGACTTCACTGTTTGAGTAGTCATTCCCTTTCTTAGAAAGTATCGGTGTCTTGAGAAAGCAATTGATGAGGTCAATGAGAGGAGCGTTATCTGTACCTAAGAGCTTAGAGAAATGTTCAAGTAGTAACCGATGGTCTATGCTATCGAAACACTTGACCACGTCCACCTGAACCATATAATCCATAGACGGCCATTGAGTTAATGCACGGAAGAAGGGCCGAGAACCTTGCGGAAGCCCTGCGCAGATGGGGAAATTCGTGGATCTAATGAGTCATTGAGTAGCTCTGCCAACGCGGTTAGTATAAGTCGATCGGCTGCCGCCGGTTGAGTGATAGGCCTACCTAAATGCTCCCGGCCTTTTCTTTGGTCTAAAGGGCCTAAACTACTCACTTGCCAAACTTCCTATTCATATGCCCTTTCCTAAACCACTTTGCTAGTTCTATACACCTGCCAGGATGCTTCTATTGCTTGTTACGTATTTGATACTGCTCACTATAATGGAATAGCTTTGTACTCAGTACATGATTGCTTTATAGCACCTGTAGCTTATGCAAACAAATTCCCTCAGAGTGGCAGCTTTTCAATGTCTAGCTAATCCACTGCATCTTATAAATTGTATAGTTATTCAGAACCTCTTCCTTCGAGCTCCTATGGAAGACCTTGGTCGCACGCGCCTTAGGCGATTTCTATTTTCTTTAGTTTAGAATTAGTCTTTAATTTAGGCCGCAGGTTTCTACAAATTAGGTTAGGCCAAGATATTTGAACTTGTGCAAACCAACCAGTTCTCCCATTTTTTCCCTGTGGATCGACACCCGAAGTACTACACGGTAGGTCATGCTTTGCCTTTTGCAGATGCTAGTACAGTCCTATTTCAATCAAAAAGTAGAGTCCTATTTTCAAGTACAGACCACCGCTTTCTTTTTCTTTGGACTGAAGACCCGCCTGAGTTGATAGTGCTGACTTCCCACCCGAGACTGACTTGCTTACCTCTGCACCAACAGCTTAAATAGTAGAATTTATAACACTCCATTCTTCTATAGATAGCCTAGAATCGGAACTAGAATATGTGCCCGACTTACCTATTTCCAAGACAGTTACTCAACTTCCATCGCCGCTTGACACTCTCGTAGTAGATCATAAGAGAAGTATTCTTTAAAGAAATTCGTATAGAAAGATGGACTAGCTCGAGACCTTGGCTTCAAACAATCGATTGAATCTGGATTCCTTTGCTTATCCTTCCTAGCTATAGTCTCTCTTGTGCCTTCGGAAGTAAAAGTGAAAGATTTCTGTATCAGCAGTTTGTTTCCCCATTTGCTCAAAGAACGCATAAAACCTGTTCCCTCACCGTATCAAAAGATCAAGCAGAAGAGTCCTCTTCTTCAAGAAGAGTTTTTCATTTCACTCTTCCGTAGCAATGTCCGGGCAATAAAACAATATGAGCAAAACAATATCATAGCAAACGGTATGTGCTGGTTGGATAGAGCAATCAGTAGTTTACGTTCGAGCCAATCTTCTCTCTAGTAGACTTTAGATTCAGTCGTCCGTTTGTTTTGTTTTGAATTGACATAGAGAAACCTTTCTCGCGTTCCCTTAATTCAGGAATAGGTGGCGAAGGCTACTTGTTCCTTGTATATATATATAAAGGAAAGGGGTTATTTTTCCTTTACGGCAATAAGAGTTGATTCCCTTGCTTGTAGTTTTGGATCGATTCCGTGTATTTCACATATTTAAGAGTGGTTAGGAGAGAGAATCAATGTTTATGGGAAGAGGGAAAGAAAGATCTGGGGAAGAAGCGGGGTAGAGGAATTGGTCAACTCATCAGGCTCATGACCTGAAGACTGCAGGTTCGAATCCTGTCCCCGCCTAATCATAGTCAAAATCTGAGTTTGATCCTGGCTCAAAAGGAACGCTAGCTATATGCTTAACACATGCAAGTCGAACGTGTTGGGGAACGTAGTAATTTCAAAAAAATTCCTACGCACACGCAAGATCATGGTGATGTATAGCAACGAGAGGGGAGAGTGTTGTCTACGTACCCTCGTAGACCGAAGAGGAAGCGTTGACGCAGCATAGAGGAAGTAGTCGTACGTTCTCCTCGCGATCCAACCGATCACAGCACCATTACTCCGGCACCTCCAAGTTCTTGGCACACGTTCAGCTCGATGACGATCCCCGGGCTCCGATCCAGCAAAGCGTCGGGGAAGAGTTCCGTCAGCACGACGGCGTGGTGACGATCTTGATGTGTTACCGGCGCAGGGCTTCGCCTAAGCACTGCAACGATATGACCGAGGTGGAATTTGGTGGAAGGGGGCACCGCACACGGCTAAGGAAAGATCTCAATGATCAATTGTGTGTCTATGGGGTGCCCCCTGCCCCCGTATATAAAGGAGCCAAGGGGGAGGGGCTGGCCGGCCAAGCTTGGCGCGCCAGGAGAGTCCTACTCCCTCTGGGAGTAGGATCCCCCCCCCCCCCAATCCTAGTTGGACTAGGATTCTCCAAGGGGAAAAGAGAGAGAAGGGGCCGGACACCTCTCCTAGTCCTAATAGGACTAGGGGAAGGGGGGAGGCACGCAGCCCATGAGGGCAGCCCTCTCACCTCTCCACCAAGGCCCATGTTGGCCCATTATGCTCCCGGGGGGTTCCGGTAACCCTCCCGGTATTCCGGTAAAATCCTGATTTCACCTGGAACACATCCGATGTCCAAACATAGGCTTCCAATATACCATTCTTTACGTCTCGACCATTCCGAGACTCCTCGTCATGTCCGTGATCACATCCGGGACTCCGAACTCCTTCGGTACATCAAAATGCATAAACTCATAATAACTGTCATCGTAACGTTAAGCGTGCGGACCCTACGGTTCGAGAACAATGTAGACATGACCGAGACACGTCTCCGGTCAATAACCAATAGCGGGACCTGGATGCCCATATTGGCTCCTACATATTCTACGAAGATCTTTATCGATCAGACCGCATAACAACATACGTTTGTTCCCTTTGTCATCGGTATGTTACTTGCCCGAGATTCGATCGTCGGTATCCAATACCTAGTTCAATCTCGTTACCGGCAAGTCTCTTTACTCGTTCCGTAATACATCATCTCGAAACTACATTGGTTGCAATGCTTGCAAGGCTTTATGTGATGTGCATTACCGAGAAGGCCCTGAGATACCTCTCCGACATTCGGAGTGACAAATCCTAATCTCGAAATATGCCAACCCAACAAATACTTTCGGAGACACCTGTAGAGCACCTTTATATCACTCAGTTACGTTGTGACGTTTGGTAGCACACAAAGTGTTCCTACGGTAAACGGGAGTTGCATAATCTCATAGTTAAAGGAACATGTATAAGTCATGGATAAAAGCAATAGCAACATACTAAACGATCGGGTGCTATGCTAATAGAATGGGTCATGTCAATCAGATCATTCAACTAATGATGTGATCTCGTTAATCAAATAACAACTCTTTTGTTCATGGTTAGGAAACATAACCATCTTTGATTAATGAGCTAGTCAAGTAGAGGCATACTAGTGACACTCTGTTTGCCTATGTATTCACACATGTATTATGTTTCCAGTTAATACAATTCTAGCATGAATAATAAACATTTATCTATGTAAGGAAATAAATAATAACTTTATTATTGCCTCTAGGGCATATTTCCTTCAGTCTCCCACTTGCACTAGAGTCAATAATCTAGATTACAAAGTAATGATTCTAACACCCATGGAGTCTTGGTGCTGATCATGTTTTGCTCGTGGAAGAGGCTTAGTCAACGGGTCTGCAACATTCAGATCCGTATGTATCTTGCATATCTCTATGTCTCCCACCTGGACCAAATCCCGGATGGAGTTGAAGCGTCTTTTGATGTGTTTGGTTCTTTTGTGAAATCTGGATTCCTTTGCCAAGGCAATTGCACCAGTATTGTCACAAAAGATTTTCATTGGACCTGATACGCTAGGTACAACACCTAGATCGGATATGAACTCCTTCATCCAGACTCCTTCATTAGCTGCTTCTGAAGCGGCTATGTACTCAGCTTCACATGTAGATCCCGCCACGACGCTTTGTTTAGAACTGCACCAACTGACAGCTCCACCGTTTAATGTAAATACGTATCCGGTTTGCGATTTAGAATCGTCCGGATCAGTGTCAAAGTTTGCATCGACGTAACCGTTTACGACGAGCTCTTTGTCACCTCCATAAATGAGAAACATATCCTTAGTCCTTCTCAAGTACTTAAGGATGTTCTTGACCGCTGTCCAGTGATCCACTCCTGGATTACTTTGGTACCTGCCTGCTACACTTACAGCAAGGCACACATCAGGTCTGGTACACAGCATTGCATACATGATAGAGCCTATGGCTGAAGCATAGGGAACATTCTTCATTTTCTCTCTATCTTCTGCGGTGGTCGGGCATTGAGTCTTACTCAACTTCACACCTTGTAACACAGGCAAGAACCCTTTCTTTGCCTGATCCATTTTGAACTTCTTCAAAACTTTGTCAAGGTATGTGCTTTATGAAAGTCCTATTAAGCGTCTTGATCTATCTCTATAGATCTTAATGCCCAATATGTAAGCAGCTTCACCGAGGTCTTTCATTGAAAAACTCTTATTCAAGTATCCCTTTATGCTATCCAGAAATTCTATATTATTTCCGATCAGTAATATGTCATCCACATATAATATCAGAAATGCTACAGAGCTCCCACTCACTTTCTTGTAAATACAGGCTTCTCCAAAAGTCTGTATAAAACCAAATGCTTTGATCACACTATCAAAGCGTTTATTCCAACTCCGAGAGGCTTGCACCAGTCCATAAATGGATCGCTGGAGCTTGCACACTTTGTTAGCTCCCTTTGGATCGACAAAACCTTCTTGTTGCATCATATACAACTCTTCTTCCAGAAATCCATTCAGGAATGCAGTTTTGACATCCATTTGCCAAATTTCATAATCATAAAATGCGGCAACTGCTAGCATGATTCGGACAGACTTAAGCATCGCTACGGGTGAGAAAGTCTCATCGTAGTCAATCCCTTGAACTTGTCGAAAACCTTTTGTAACAAGTCGAGCTTTATAGACAGTAACATTACCATCAACGTCAGTCTTCTTCTTAAAAATCCATTTATTCTCAATTGCTTGCCGATCATCGGGCAAGTCAACCGAAGTCCACACTTTGTTCTCATACATGGATCCCATCTCAGATTTCATGGCCTCAAGCCACTTTGCGGAATCTAGGCTCACCATCGCTTCTTCATAGTTCGTAGGTTCATCATGGTCTAGTAACATGACTTCCAAAATAGGATTACCGTACCACTCTGGTGCGGATCTTACTCTGGTTGATCTACGAAGTTCAGTAGAATCTTGATCTGAAGTTTCATGATCATTATCATTAGCTTCCTCTCTATTTGGTGTAGGTGTCACAGAAACTGATTTCTGTGACGTACTACTTCTCAATAAGGGAGTAGATACAGTTATCTCATCAAGTTCTACTTTCCTCCCACTCACTTCTTTCGAGAGAAACTCCTTCTCTAGAAAGTTTCCGAATTTAGCAACAAAAATCTTGCCTTCGGATCTGTGATAGAAGGTGTACCCAACAGTCTCCTTTGGGTATCCTATGAAAACACATTTTTCCGATTTGGGTTCGAGCTTATCAGGTTGAAGCTTTTTAACATAAGCATCGCAGCCCCAAAGTTTAAGAAACGACAACTTTGGTTTCTTGCCAAACCACAGTTCATAAGGCGTCGTCTCAACGGATTTTGATGGTGCCCTATTTAACGTGAATGCGGCCGTCTCTAAAGCATAACCCCAAAACGATAGCGGTAAATCGGTAAGAGACATCATAGACCGCACCATATCCAGTAAAGTACGATTACGACGTTCGGACACACCATTACGTTGTGGTGTTCCGGGTGGCGTGAGTTGTGAAACTATTCCGCATTGTTTCAAATGTAGACCAAACTCGTAACTCAAATATTCTCCTCCACGATCAGATCGTAGAAACTTTATTTTCTTGTTACGATGATTTTCCACTTCACTCTGAAATTCTTTGAACTTTTCAAATGTTTCAGACTTGTGTTTCATTAGGTAGATATACCCATATCTGCTTAAATCATCAGTGAAGGTGAGAGAATAACGATATCCGCCACGAGCCTCAACATTCATTGGACCACATACATCAGTATGTATGATTTCCAATAAATCTATTGCTCTCTCCATAGTACCGGAGAACGGTGTTTTAGTCATCTTGCCCATAAGGCACGGTTCGCAAGTGCCAAGTGATTCATAATCAAGTGACTCCAAAAGTCCATCAGTATGGAGTTTCTTCATGCGTTTTACACCGATATGACCTAAACGGCAGTGCCACAAATAAGTTGCACTATCATTATCAACTCTGCATCTTTTGGCTTCGACATTATGAATATGTGTATCACTACTATCGAGATTAAGTAAGAACAAACCATTCTTTAATGGTGCATGACCATAAAAGATATTATTCATATAAATAGAACAACCATTATTCTCTGATTTAAATGAATAACCGTCTCGCATCAAACAAGATCCAGATATAATGTTCATGCTCAACGCTGGTACTAAATAACAATTATTAGATCTAATATTAATCCCGAAGGTAGATGTAGAGGTAGCGTGCCGACCGCGATCACATCGACTTTGGAACCATTTCCCACGCGCATCGTCACCTCGTCCTTAGCCAATCTTCGCTTAATCCGTAGCCCCTGTTTTGAGTTGCAAATATTAGCAACAGAACCAGTATCAAATACCCAGGTGCTACTACGAGAATTAGTAAGGTATACATCAATAACATGTATATCATATATACCTTTGTTAACCTTGCCATCCTTCTTATCCGCCAAATACTTGGGGCAGTTCCGCTTCCAGTGACCAGTCTGCTTGCAATAGAAGCACTTAGTTTCAGGCTTATGTCCAGACTTGGGTTTCTTCTCTTGATTAGCAACTTGCTTGCTGTTCTTTTTGAAGTTCCCCTTTTTCTTCCCTTTGCCCTTTTTCTTGAAACTAGTGGTTTTGTTAACCATCAACACTTGATGCTCCTTTTTGATTTCTACCTCCGCGGCTTTCAGCATCGCGAAGAGCTCGGGCATTGTTTTGGTCATCCCTTGCATATTATAGTTCATCACGAAGCTCTTGTAGCTTGGTGGCAGTGATTGGAGAATTCTGTCAATTACGCAATCATCCGGAAGATTAACTCCCAGTTGAATCTAGTGATTGTTATACCCAGACATTCTGAGTATATGCTCACTGACAAAACCGTTCTCCTCCATCTTACAGCTATAGAACTTATTGGAGACTTCATATCTCTCAATCCGGGCATTTGCTTGAAATATTAACTTCAACTCCTGGAACATCTCATATGCTCCATGGTGTTCAAAATGTCGTTGAAGTCCCGGTTCTAAGCCGTAAAGCATGGCACACTGAACTATAGAGTAGTCATCAGCTTTGCTTTGCCAGACGTTCACAACATCTGGCGTAGCTCTTGCACCAGGCCTGGCACCTAGCGGTGCTTCCAGGACGTAATTCGTCTGTGCAGCAATGAGGATAATCCTCAAGTTACTGACCCAGTCCATGTAATTGCTACCATCATCTTTCAACTTTGCTTTCTCAAGGAACGCATTAAAATTCAACGGAACAATAGCACGAGCCATCTATCTACACAACATAGACAAGCAAGATACTATCAGGTACTAAGTTCATGATAATTTTAAGTTCAATTAATCATATTACTTTAGAACTCCCACTTAGATAGACATCCCTCTAATCTTCTAAGTGATCACGTGATCCAAATCAACTAAACCATGTCTGATCATCACGTGAGATGGAGTAATTTCAATGGTGAACATCACTATGTTGATCATATCTACTATATGATTCACGCTCGACCTTTCGGTCTCTGTGTTCCGAGGCCATATCTGTTATATGCTAGGCTCGTCAAGTAAAACCTGAGTATTCCGCGTGTGCAACTGTTTTGCACCCGTTGTATTTGAACGTAGAGCCTATCACACCCGATCATCACGTGGTGTCTCAGCACGAAGAACTTTCGCAACGGTGCATACTTAGGGAGAACACTTCTTGATAATTAGTGAGAGATCATCTTATAATGCTACCGTCAATCAAAGCAAGATAAGATGCATAAAAGATAAACATCACATGCAATCAATATAAGTGATATGATATGGCCATCATCATCTCGTGCTTGTGATCTCCATCTTCGAAGCACCGTCATGATCACTATCGTCACCGGCGCGACACCTTGATCTCCATCGTAGCATCGTTGTCGTCTCGCCAATCTTATGCTTCCACGACTATCACTACCGCTTAGTAATAAAGTAAAGCATTACATCGCGATTGCATCGCATACAATAAAGCGACAACCATATGGCTCCTGCCAGTTGCCGATAACTCGGTTACAAAACATGATCATCTCATACAATAAAATTTAGCATCATGTCTTGACCATATCACATCACAACATGCCCTGCAAAAACAAGTTAGACGTCCTCTACTTTGTTGTTGCAAGTTTTACGTGGCTGCTACGGGCTTAAGCAAGAACTCATCTTACCTACGCATCAAAACCACAACGATAGTTTGTCAAATAGACTCTGTTTTAACCTTCTCAAGGACCGGGCGTAGCCACGCTTGGTTCAACTAAAGTTGGAGAGACAGTCTTCCGCAAGCCATCTATGTGCAAAGCACGTTGAGGGAACCGGTCTCGCGTAAGAGTACGCGTAAGGTTGGTCCGGATCGTCTCGTCCAACAATACCGCTAAACCAAAATATGACATGCTGGTAGGCAGTATGACTTGTATCGTCCACAACTCACTTGTGTTCTACTCATGCAAATAACATCAAACCATAAAAACCTAGGCTCGGATGCCACTGTTGGGGAACGTAGTAATTTCAAAAAAATTCCTACGCACACGCAAGATCATGGTGATGTATAGCAACGAGAGGGGAGAGTGTTGTCTACGTACCCTCGTAGACCGAAGCGGAAGCGTTGACGCAGCGTAGAGGAAGTAGTCGTACGTTCTCCTCGCGATCCAACCGATCACAGCACCGTTACTCCGGCACCTCCGAGTTCTTGGCACACGTTCAGCTCGATGACGATCCCCGGGCTCCGATCCAGCAAAGCGTCGGGGAAGAGTTCCGTCAGCACGACGGCGTGGTGACGATCTTGATGTGTTACCGGCGCAGGGCTTCGCCTAAGCACTGCAACGATATGACCGAGGTGGAATTTGGTGGAAGGGGGCACCGCACACGGCTAAGGAAAGATCTCAATGATCAATTGTGTGTCTATGGGGTGCCCCCTGCCCCCGTATATAAAGGAGCCAAGGGGGAGGGGCTGGCCGGCCAAGCCTGGCGCGCCAGGAGAGTCCTACTCCCTCTGGGAGTAGGATTCCCCCCCCCCAATCCTAGTTGGACTAGGATTCTCCAAGGGGAAGAGAGAGAGAAGGGGCCGGCCACCTCTCCTAGTCCTAATAGGACTAGGGGAAGGGGGGGAGGCGCGCAGCCCATGAGGGCAGCCCTCTCACCTCTCCACCAAGGCCCATGTTGGCCCATTATGCTCCCGGGGGGTTCCGGTAACCCTCCTGGTATTCCAGTAAAATCCTGATTTCACCTGGAACACATCCGATGTCCAAACATAGGCTTCCAATATACCATTCTTTACGTCTCGACCATTCCGAGACTCCTCGTAATGTCCGTGATCACATCCGGGACTCCGAACTCCTTCGGTACATCAAAATGCATAAACTCATAATAACTGTCATCGTAACGTTAAGCGTGCGGACCCTACGGTTCGAGAACAATGTAGACATGACCGAGACACGTCTCCGGTCAATAACCAATAGCGGGACCTGGATGCCCATATTGGCTCCTACATATTCTACGAAGATCTTTATCGGTCAGACCGCATAACAACATACGTTTGTTCCCTTTGTCATCGGTATGTTACTTGCCCGAGATTCGATCGTCGGTATCCAATACCTAGTTCAATCTCGTTACCGGCAAGTCTCTTTACTCGTTCCGTAATACATCATCTCTCAACTACATTGGTTGCAATGCTTGCAAGGCTTTATGTGATGTGCATTACCGAGAAGGCCCTGAGATACCTCTCCGACATTCGGAGTGACAAATCCTAATCTCGAAATATGCCAACCCAACAAATACTTTCGGAGACACCTGTAGAGCACCTTTATAATCACTCAGTTACGTTGTGACGTTTGGTAGCACACAAAGTGTTCCTACGGTAAACGGGAGTTGCATAATCTCATAGTTAAAGGAACATGTATAAGTCATGGATAAAAGCAATAGCAACATACTAAACGATCGGGTGCTATGCTAATAGAATGGGTCATGTCAATCAGATCATTCAACTAATGATGTGATCTCGTTAATCAAATAACAACTCTTTTGTTCATGGTTAGGAAACATAACCATCTTTGATTAATGAGCTAGTCAAGTAGAGGCATACTAGTGACACTCTGTTTGCCTATGTATTCACACATGTATTATGTTTCCAGTTAATACAATTCTAGCATGAATAATAAACATTTATCATGATATGTAAGGAAATAAATAATAACTTTATTATTGCCTCTAGGGCATATTTCCTTCAGTCTCCCACTTGCACTAGAGTCAATAATCTAGATTACAAAGTAATGATTCTAACACCCATGGAGTCTTGGTGCTGATCATGTTTTGCTCGTGGAAGAGGCTTAGTCAACGGGTCTACAACATTCAGATCCGTATGTATCTTGCATATCTCTATGTCTCCCACCTGGACCAAATCCCGGATGGAGTTGAAGCGTCTTTTGATGTGTTTGGTTCTTTTGTGAAATCTAGATTCCTTTGCCAAGGCAATTGCACCAGTATTGTCACAAAAGATTTTCATTGGACCCGATACGCTAGGTACAACACCTAGATCGGATATGAACTCCTTCATCCAGACTCCTTCATTAGCTGCTTCTGAAGCGGCTATGTACTCAGCTTCACATGTAGATCCCGCCACGATGCTTTGTTTAGAACTGCACCAACTGACAGCTCCACCGTTTAATGTAAATACGTATCCGGTTTGCGATTTAGAATCGTCCGGATCAGTGTCAAAGCTTGCATCGACGTAACCGTTTACGACGAGCTCTTTGTCACCTCCATAAATGAGAAACATATCCTTAGTCCCTCTCAAGTACTTAAGGATGTTCTTGACCGCTGTCCAGTGATCCACTCCTGGATTACTTTGGTACCTGCCTGCTAAACTTACAGCAAGGCACACATCAGGTCTGGTACACAGCATTGCATACATGATAGAGCCTATGGCTGAAGCATAGGGAACATTCTTCATTTTCTCTCTATCTTCTACGGTGGTCGGGCATTGAGTCTTACTCAACTTCACACCTTGTAACACAGGCCAGAACCCTTTCTTTGCCTGATCCATTTTGAACTTCTTCAAAACTTTGTCAAGGTATGTGCTTTGTGAAAGTCCTATTAAGCGTCTTGATCTATCTCTATAGATCTTAATGCCCAATATGTAAGCAGCTTCACCGAGGTCTTTCATTGAAAAACTCTTATTCAAGTATCCCTTTATGCTATCCAGAAATTCTATATTATTTCCGATCAGTAATATGTCATCCACATATAATATCAGAAATGCTACAGAGCTCCCACTCACTTTCTTGTAAATACAGGCTTCTCCAAAAGTCTGTATAAAACCAAATGCTTTGATCACACTATCAAAGCGTTTATTCAAACTCCGAGAGGCTTGCACCAGTCCATAAATGGATCGCTGGAGCTTGCACACTTTGTTAGCTCCCTTTGGATCGACAAAACCTTCTGGTTGCATCATATACAACTCTTCTTCCAGAAATCCATTCAGGAATGCAGTTTTGACATCCATTTGCCAAATTTCATAATCATAAAATGCGGCAACTGCTAGCATGATTCGGACAGACTTAAGCATCGCTACGGGTGAGAAAGTCTCATCGTAGTCAATCCCTTGAACTTGTCGAAAACCTTTTGCAACAAGTCGAGCTTTATAGACAGTAACATTACCATCAACGTCAGTCTTCTTCTTAAAAATCCATTTATTCTCAATTGCTTGCCGATCATCGGGCAAGTCAACCAAAGTCCACACTTTGTTCTCATACATGGATCCCATCTCAGATTTCATGGCCTCAAGCCACTTTGCGGAATCTGGGCTCACCATCGCTTCTTCATAGTTCGTAGGTTCATCATGGTCTAGTAACATGACTTCCAAAATAGGATTACCGTACCACTCTGGTGCGGATCTTACTCTGGTTGATCTACGAAGTTCAGTAGAATCTTGATCTGAAGTTTCATGATCATTATCATTAGCTTCCTCTCTATTTGGTGTAGGTGTCACAGAAACTGATTTCTGTGACGTACTACTTCTCAATAAGGGAGTAGATACAGTTATCTCATCAAGTTCTACTTTCCTCCCACTCACTTCTTTCGAGAGAAACTCCTTCTCTAGAAAGTTTCCGAATTTAGCAACAAAAATCTTGCCTTCGGATCTGTGATAGAAGGTGTACCCAACAGTCTCCTTTGGGTATCCTATGAAAACACATTTTTCCTTTTTGGGTTCGAGCTTATCAGGTTGAAGCTTTTTAACATAAGCATCGCAGCCCCAAACATTAAGAAACGACAACTTTGGTTTCTTGCCAAACCACAGTTCATAAGGCGTCGTCTCAACGGATTTTGATGGTGCCCTATTTAACGTGAATGCGGCCGTCTCTAAAGCATAACCCCAAAACGATAGCGGTAAATCGGTAAGAGACATCATAGACCGCACCATATCCAGTAAAGTACGATTACGACGTTCGGACACACCATTACGTTGTGGTGTTCCGGGTGGCGTGAGTTGTGAAACTATTCCGCATTGTTTCAAATGTAGACCAAACTCGTAACTCAAATATTCTCCTCCACGATCAGATCGTAGAAACTTTATTTTCTTGTTACGATGATTTTCCACTTCACTCTGAAATTCTTTGAACTTTTCAAATGTTTCAGACTTGTGTTTCATTAGGTAGATATACCCATATCTGCTTAAATCATCAGTGAAGGTGAGAAAATAACGATATCCGCCACGAGCCTCAACATTCATTGGACCACATACATCAGTATGTATGATTTCCAATAAATCTGTTGCTCTCTCCATAGTACCGGAGAACGGTGTTTTAGTCATCTTGCCCATAAGGCACGGTTCGCAAGTGCCAAGTGATTCATAATCAAGTGACTCCAAAAGTCCATCAGTATGGAGTTTCTTCATGCGTTTTACACCGATATGACCTAAACGGCAGTGCCACAAATAAGTTGCACTATCATTATCAACTCTGCATCTTTTGGCTTCGACATTATGAATATGTGTATCACTACTATCGAGATGAAGTAAGAACAAACCATTCTTTAATGGTGCATGACCATAAAAGATATTATTCATATAAATAGAACAACCATTATTCTTTGATTTAAATGAATAACCGTCTCGCATCAAACAAGATCCAGATATAATGTTCATGCTCAACGCTGGTACTAAATAACAATTATTTAGATCTAATATTAATCCCGAAGGTAGATGTAGAGGTAGCGTGCCGACCGCGATCACATCGACTTTGGAACCATTTCCCACGCGCATCGTCACCTCGTCCTTAGCCAATCTTCGCTTAATCCGTAGCCCCTGTTTTGAGTTGCAAATATTAGCAACAGAACCAGTATCAAATACCCAGGTGCTACTACGAGAATTAGTAAGGTATACATCAATAACATGTATATCATATATACCTTTGTTAACCTTGCCATCCTTCTTATCCGCCAAATACTTGGGGCAGTTCCGCTTCCAGTGACCAGTCTGCTTGCAATAGAAGCACTTAGTTTCAGGCTTAGGTCCAGACTTGGGTTTCTTCTCTTGATTAGCAACTTGCTTGCTGTTCTTTTTGAAGTTCCCCTTTTTCTTCCCTTTGCCCTTTTTCTTGAAACTAGTGGTTTTGTTAACCATCAACACTTGATGCTCCTTTTTGATTTCTACCTCCGCGGCTTTCAGCATCGCGAAGAGCTCGGGCATTGTTTTGGTCATCCCTTGCATATTATAGTTCATCACGAAGCTCTTGTAGCTTGGTGGCAGTGATTGGAGAATTCTGTCAATGACGCAATCATCCGGAAGATTAACTCCCAGTTGAATCAAGTGATTGTTATACCCAGACATTCTGAGTATATGCTCACTGACAAAACCGTTCTCCTCCATCTTACAGCTATAGAACTTATTGGAGACTTCATATCTCTCAATCCGGGCATTTTCTTGAAATATTAACTTCAACTCCTGGAACATCTCATATGCTCCATGGTGTTCAAAACGTCGTTGAAGTCCCGGTTCTAAGCCGTAAAGCATGGCACACTGAACTATAGAGTAGTCATCAGCTTTGCTTTGCCAGACGTTCACAACATCTGGCGTAGCTCTTGCACCAGGCCTGGCACCTAGCGGTGCTTCCAGGACGTAATTCTTCTGTGCAGCAATGAGGATAATCCTCAAGTTACGGACCCAGTCCGTGTAATTGCTACCATCATCTTTCAACTTTGCTGTCTCAAGGAACGCATTAAAATTCAACGGAACAATAGCACGAGCCATCTATCTACACAACATAGACAAGCAAGATACTATCAGGTACTAAGTTCATGATAATTTTAAGTTCAATTAATCATATTACTTTAGAACTCCCACTTAGATAGACATCCCTCTAATCTTCTAAGTGATCACGTGATCCAAATCAACTAAACCATGT